>OX637471.1:12356716-17156716 GCA_951800055.1 Cenopis cana | reverse complement strand
GTAACATCGCTATCGACTAAATATGCGATTATTATTATGCAGGTACCTAATTATCAAATTGCACGAACCCTAAGTCAGGTCGCCCCATTCCGAGCACGTAGGTTGTACTTGTCGCGGCATAACAACTTAACAAAACAATGTGAAACTATTAGCCCACGATAGGCATTGCAGACACCGATTGTGGATAACAGTTGAGACATTTTCTAAAGGCAATTCATTGCTCAAATAATTGCTGTATTTAACGGCAACCAGGCCCAGCTGTAGATAACAAAAAACTATCTTTCTCGCGTTCTTTAACGTTCTGTGCCATTCACGAGATTCCAAATGCCGCCAAAAATATATTAATGTGACATATGTATGTCCATTTTGTACTTAAATAATGTAGAACGCGTGATCTTTTTTTTAATGGGATTGCTATTGGCCAGCACCTATCCAAGGGGCAAAGAAGAGACCGACGGTGAAGCAAACTCACCCAGAAGATGCCTATTCACTCGTGCCTTAAAAAGGTCCAGTTATATGATCTCTGAAATACAGACGCCGGCAGGGAATTCCAAACCTTAGCCGTGCGCATTAAATAAGTATTGGGTCATTTGGAATGCTTTAACTGAATGATGTTCAACATGCTGAAAACAGAGCCTTCAGCATTACCTCTAATTGTATTAGTCGGAATAAGGAAAAGCTTGCAACATAAAACTACAACGTTGAATGATAATTATTTTATTCTTAGATTAACATATAAGTATCCTCGACATAAAGCCTGTGAACAAACAAATTGCAAAATTTCCATACGCGTATCGAAGTTTGAATAATTGTCGCCGTGGCGCATAATACTCTGATCTTCGGGCTTTAATCCCACGCTGCACTCAGCACTCAGTCTTAATTCCCTCGCTTAGCTCGAGAATTAACACATACCACCCTCGCTACGCTCGGGAGTAAAATCTGGAGCCCTGTGTTGCGTTCACGAAACACGAAGTCATAAATGTCATGTGAAAAATGTTGTTCTGACTTGTTGACTTTTTGCCTAAACTACAGGGCACACCCCCGTTTGTCTTTGTTATAGGCTCAAATTGTAATAATGTATAAACAAAGGAATTTTACTCAAATTTTTGATATCATTCTTCGTTTCCAAAATATCGAGCTCAAAAAACAAAAATTCGGAAAAAAATGTATTTTTTTTTCACTGTTTCAGCCATAGCTTTTTT
Organism: Cenopis cana; assembly: GCA_951800055.1. NCBI lineage: Eukaryota > Metazoa > Arthropoda > Insecta > Lepidoptera > Tortricidae > Cenopis > Cenopis cana. Next base: position 17,155,514 of record OX637471.1, on the reverse strand, counting down.
CGTTTTTGACTTTCTCGAATAATTATTTTTGCACCTTACAGCTCTTGAGAATACGCGTCTTTTGAATATCATATCTTCACAACTCTCCGAGATATAAGGGGATCGCACTTTATCGTGAAATCGGTGCCTATATGTACGGAGCGAACGGAAAGACATTTCCAATACACGCGGCGTGTAACAGGTACCTAGGGAGTGCAATCTTGCAACTTAATCTGCAATCTCGGTATTTGTAAGATTGGAAAAGTCTAATCTCGCAAGATCTCGGTATTTTGCGAGATCTCGCAAATCTACAAAGTACGTCAAATTATTATAACTATTTCATTTAAACTCGGCATAATTGCAGTTGTAGGGGCGAAATAATAATTAAATTCAATAGTGCCGACCCATTTATTAAAAAAATCAAGAGTTATTTTGAAGAACAAAAATTAGAAAACTCAACATATCGATTATCGTCTGTCAACTAGCATTTTCTGTATTTTAACATTTTCGTGTAATATGCTCAGCAACAGAAAAGGTCCATTCTATCTTACCGCTTGTTGCCACTATTGAATTTCCTGCAAATAATTATACCTAACTATATTCTTTTCTGGCATTTAAATTGTAACATTGTGAAAGTACTGGCCACAACGCTCTCGCGGCCGACCGAACCATAAGTCATGAAAAGCTGTCACGTCAAATACGTTTGTAATGTCTGTTCAGTTTGCGAAATATAATATGATTATTTAATGTTTACTTATGTGTTTATTAACAAATAACCCCATCAATTGGTAGCAGAGCGTGGTTACTCGCGCCGCGTAAGTAAACAACACGCAAAAATGACGACTTACCGAAATATTGAGCCGCTAACAAAGTCAAACTATGACACCTGGTGCCTACAAGCGCAAGCCGTCTTGATCAAAAACGATTATTGGGACATCGTAAGCGGCGAAAAGAAATTGTCACCCAACGCGGATGCGGCAACAAAGTTGGCGTTCGAGAAGGAGGATTTAAAGGCAAGGGCTGAAATTTTACTCTTACTGTCACCTTCCGAACTAAAACAAATAAAGATCTGTACGTCATCTAAAGCTGTATGGGACAAATTAAAAGCTACGTATCAAAGCACCGGCCCTGCAAGGAAAGCGACCTTGCTTAAGCAGCTAGTATTGAAACGAATGACCACAGACGAAGATATCCGTGATCACATAAATAACTTCATGGATATTGTGGACAAGCTCGCAGATATGGATATAAAAATACCTCCAGAACTGCTCAGCATCATGCTACTTTACAGTTTGCCGACAACATTCGAAAACTTCAGAATAGCTATAGAATCCAGAGACACGTTGCCCAATCCTGACGTCCTAAAAGTTAAAATTCTTGAAGAATACCAGGCCAGGAATAGTAGTGAACCAGCTGAAAGCTCCGAAGCATACCACTTTAAAAAAGGTAAACAAAAACCGTTTTGCAAGAGCTGTAAAAAGAAAGGGCACACTACCGAGGCATGCTGGGGCAAAAAGAAGACCACAAGTGTGAAAACCAGAGAAAACCCAAACAAGAATTTCAACGTATGTCTGAACACTTCAACTTCAAACTACAATCAAGATGTTTGGTGTCTCGACAGTGGGTGCTCTTCTCATCTATGTGGTGTCGAGTCACTGTTTTCCTCCTTGAGCCCCGAAAATGGCAGTCTGAAGTTGGCATCCAACAAATACACAAGTAAGATAGAAGGAAAAGGAAGAGTAACAGTCAACGTCAATCAACAAGGTTACAACTTTAATGATACCTTATTTGTTCCTGATGTATCAGTGAATCTACTGTCTGTAGGCAAGATAGCAGACAGAGGAAACAAAGTCGTCTTCGAAAAAGACAAAGCTTACGTTGTAGAGAAGAGCGGCGAAATAACACTGACAGCACAGAGAAAAGACGGACTGTACTACCTTAGCTCTATGAAAAATGAAGCAGCAAATTACACACCAAAAAGGGACAATGACGTTATGGAATGGCATCGTAAACTCGGCCATATAAATGAAAGAGATCTGAAGAAGATGGCCGCAGACAACCTTATGTACGGGCTGAACCTGGTTGACGAAAAATTAGAAACCTGCGAGACCTGTATCAAAGGCAAGCTTTCAAGATTACCATTCCCAAGACATGACGATCTTTACACGACGGAGCCGCTGGAAATTATACACAGCGACGTCTGTGGACCTTTCGAGTGTGAAACGCTGGCAGGCTCAAGATATTACGTCACTTTTATCGATGACTTTACCAGATACTGCCACGTGTACTTCATCCAAAAGAAAAGTGACGTACTCAAGAGTTTCCAAACGTACAAGAATGAAGTCGAGACGTTCCTCAACAAAAGGATAAGACACCTGCAATCAGACAACGGGACTGAATACCGCAACAAAGATTTTGACGACTTTCTCAAATCGCACGGCATCCAAAGAAGGTTGACCACAGTTTATACCCCACAGCAAAATGGGATAAGCGAGAGGAAGAATCGATCATTATTAGACAAAGCGAGGTGCCTGTTGATCGAAGCTAATGCTCCTAAAAAGCTCTGGGCAGAAGCAGTGTCTACCGCTAACTACCTCATAAATCGTAGTCCTGCGAAAGCTTTAAATGGCAACATTCCGTTCACAAAATGGACAGGACGCACGCCTTCCGGGAATCACCTTCATGTCTTCGGCAGAAAAACTTTCGTACTGAAAAAGAACAGACGAGGAAAGCTGACACCTAAAACCAAAGAGGGAGTATTTATGGGCTACTCGTTAACCTCAAAAGGTTTTAGAGTGTACATGCCTGAAGATGACGACGTGGTGATAAGCCGAGATATCAAAGTCACGGAAAAGATGTACTTTGAAGACGAAGATTCGAACTACGAAAGTCTAGTGGATGAAGAGGAGCATCGCACGAACAAACCTGAAACAGGAAAGAAAAATAAACCTAAAGAACAAAACAATATCAGACCAATAGAAATAGAAATCACAGAGCAGAGACAAGAATATCCTTCAAACATCCCTAACTGTCCTCAGGTAGAGTTGGACGAAGTGGAAAACGAGATGGAAACCTTTGACGATGCTTCAGAGATCGCAGAGATTCCAGAAAATGGGAGGCCACAAAGAGCAAGGCACCCACCAACATGGACGAAGGATTTCGTACTAGATGAGACTGAAGAAAGTCATTTACTCACCGAAATCTGCAACATGTCTGATGAAAATGAAAATGAAGAATACTGGCATGACGCCATTAAAGCTGAAATAAGAGCACACGTTAAAAATGGAACATGGAAAATTGAGAAGAAAAGCAAAGATATGAAAGTTGTAGACTACAAGATGGTGTTGAGAAATAAAGTAGGACCCGACAACAGCGTCACAAGAAAAGCCAGACTTGTCGCGCGAGGCTTCACACAACGACCAGGAATAGACTACAACGAAACATATGCTCCTGTAGCCAAACTAAGCTCAATCAGATCTGTCATTGGCATAGCTGTAGAGGAAGGATTACAATTGAACCAGATGGACGTAACAACTGCGTACCTGAATGGCGAACTGGAAGAAAGAATTGTAATGAAATATCCTGATTATCTCGAAGACTACCTGACAGAAATCATGGTTGAAGAAAGTACTAAAGAGGATTTAACTGTCTACAATAAGACAATGCACATGCTAAGAGACATAAAGAATATACCACAAGAGAAGGTTTGCTGTCTTATTAAAGCACTTTATGGACTCAAGCAGGCAGGGAGGCAGTGGTACAAGAAACTCGACACAGAATTAAAAAGCATAGGTTTTAAGGCATCAGAAGCTGACCCATGCGTATACCTACTAGAGAAAAGAGGAGCAAAAATTATAATTGCAATTTATGTCGACGATCTACTAATTGCCTACTCGTGTCCAAGAAAGCTTAAAGAAGTTAAAAACCTACTAAATTCTAAATTTGAACTGAAGGATTTAGGAAGACCGAAAAGACTCATTGGGATAGACGTGATTTACAAAAATGATGAAATTGAAATCAATCAACAAAAGTTCATTGAAGATACTCTCCAAAAATTTAGAATGGAGGAATGTAAACCAGCATCTACACCTATGGAGCCTGGTCTCAAACTAGAGAGAAGCGAAAGAGACAAAACCCAACGCTCTCAACTTCCATATAAAAACCTCATAGGTACGCTAATGTATCTGGCAGTCGCAACACGACCCGACATAATGTTTGCCATAAGCTACCTGTCACAGTTCAATGACTGTTATAACGAAGAACACTTTAAATGTGCCAAGAGAGTGCTTCGTTACTTGAAATCAACTAAGAGCATCGGCTTGACATTTAAGAAGACCGAAGACGATTTATACGGCATGGCAGATGCGGACTGGGGTGCGTGTAAGCTCGATCGCAAATCGTTTTCAGGCTACTGTTTCAAGTATGCTGGAACAGCTATAAGCTGGATGGCCAAAAAGCAAAAGAGCATAGCCTTATCTACCGCAGAATCGGAGTATGTCGCGCTGACTGAGGCTGCGAAAGAAGCCATCCATTTGAAAAACCTGTTCAAGGATTTGGGAGCAGACTTTGGACGCATAGTCATTCTAAATGACAACCAAGCGGCTCTCAAACTTAGCCAAAACTCGATGGTCACTTCAAAGTCGAAACACATCGACTTGAAGATGCATTTTATTAGAAATTGTATCCAGGAAGGATCAATAGAGGTCAAGTATCTGCAAACCGAGGATATGGAGGCAGACCTACTGACTAAAGCCCTGGCTGGGCCACGGCTGGTGAAACTGCGCAACAGCCTTGGTCTATCATGATGGCCACGACAGCGCCGTGAAGAGGAGTGAAAGTACTGGCCACAACGCTCTCGCGGCCGACCGAACCATAAGTCATGAAAAGCTGTCACGTCAAATACGTTTGTAATGTCTGTTCAGTTTGCGAAATATAATATGATTATTTAATGTTTACTTATGTGTTTATTAACAAATAACCCCATCACATTGAAACTGGTTACAAAACTATTAAGTAATTTTTATTGGTACAATAGTATACCAAGTCAAGTCACCATTATTCAACGATCACGGACTTGACTCGGCCGGCTTCTGTGCCGGCTTATTAGTGTTGGTAGATTTTATTACTTTCGTAGCTATAGCTATCATGAACAGCAAAGTGGTTTCAGAGGTGTTAACTTGATAATATAGATTGCTCTTTGTTACAATACTTAAATTACTAACTTGAATAGCTGAGACAAATGTTCCAAGACCGACAAAGTGGCATATTCTTCTTTTAATAATGCATAGGTCGAATTTATCTTGCAAATCTTGCGAGATCTTGTCCGATTTTGGGTGCAAGATTAATCTTGCAAAATTGGTGCGAGATCTCGGTATTTCGATATCTCGGAATACCGAGATTGCACTCCTATGTAACACGCCTTAACTCTACAAGTCCTCTAACTTCATAAACTCTACCTTAGCCAAAATATGTGGCTTGGCTGTTTCGTTATACAGTGCGTTACCGACAAGCGCGCATTAATTGAAACTGATATTAATATGTTCCATTAGCAATAATTTCCATGTATTAGCAAATCATAATTAATGAATTAACTCCAAAATTGAATTTCCTAATTCCGCACCTTCAAGTCTTTCAATGTACTACGTGCACTGTTTTAGATGACGTCATAGTAAACAGAACACTCAGAGCTGTGCTGTATAAATTTTGTACTAAGTTGTCAATTTACATTGCTGGCAATTAAAATTTTGTTAGAAAATAAGTAAAGTCGAAATTTTTGATTTAATTATAAAATTAAGCGCATGGTTAGACTACGTTTAAATACCCAACTTAAAGAAAAGCCAGCTTGCGGGTAATACACGGTATAGTACAAAACTCAAATTCAAAAAGCTTGACTCAACATCAGATCTGATAACTTTTGACAGTGCGACGTGCGAACCATATGGTCTCGTGTTGGAAACATTTTACATGAAAATGTTTTTGGACGGATACTTATTTAACACTAGCTGTAGGTACTCGAAGCTCCGCCAACCTGGGATTCGCTCTAAGTTTTCTTGCAATAAACCCAAAATGCTATGGTTGTACATAAATATCGACTTAGACACAGGCCTGACCCCATGCTGTAGCCAGTTGCCCCTGAAAAATGTAGTAAATGAGTGTGGATGTGAATGAAAGGTGTAGGATAATAATCTTAGGAAGGATGATAGAAAAACGTATTTTCTTATTTGTCATATCTATTTCTATATGTACAAAATATCCCTATATTATAATTTATAACACGACATATTCTAATCAGTCTTCATCTTCGTATTCTTCAGCGCTGTAGTCAGTATTTTCGTCGCTGTAATCTTCTTCGTCCGAAGTTCTATCGCTTGGTTTATTCAATCGCTTATTCTCATGTATGCGACGGAGATTTTCAGGCAGAATGCCAAAGTCAGCATCTAAATTGTCGTATGCTTTTTTGTTCCCTTGTTTATACACACTGTACATGCTAGATAAGTCCTTTTTGTTTTTATATTCATAGCAATTATTGTTTTTTTCTGCTAGAATTTGTAAAAGCAGCGGTAGCAATGTTTTGACGACGGTTTGTATCGAAGGTTGCTGTTGGTCCTGGTTCGTATACCTAATATTTGTAGGCGCTGAATAATCTTGTGTTAAAGGATTTTGTGATAAATGTGTCAGAAAAACAGACAAAGGCGGGTTTTGTATCATATTATCGGAGTTTGGTATTGGTGCTGTACTCTGCATTGGTGCCGTCCTTTGCATCATTACCATATGCTGGATTGGTACAGTATTCTGGATCGGTACCGTATTCTGGATTGGTACTGTACTCTGGATGGGTACCGTATTCTGGATTGGTACTGTACTCTGGATCGGTACCGTATTCTGGATAGGTATCGTACTCTGGATAGGTAACGTGCTTTGTGCCGGTACCGTAGTCTGTATTGGTATTGTACTTTGTATTGGTACTCCGTTCTGTATTGGCACTAGATTTTGTGTTGGTAGTGCACTCTGTGCTGGCCCTGTACTCTGAATTGGTACTGAAGACTGTGCTGGCACGAACCGCAAACGCATGTTTGACGCTGGAGTTTGGATGTTCGGCGGCTGTTGGGGCGCAGGGGAATGTTGTATCGTGGCCCTATTAGATAAGGAAGACTGCGTTGGTAAAGAACTTATTATGTAGGGCGACTGCGAAGACACGGTACCTGAACGCTGTGGCGCAAAACTAATAAAAAGGGGGGACCCTCCTACAAACCCAAGTTGATTTTCTGTTTGTTGGATCACTGCTTGATTTGCGCTAATATTTAATTGCGCATCGTTTGTAGTATCATACGTCATATAAAGTGGATTAGGTGCTGAATCTTTACTCCTATTTATTGAATACGAAGCTGTCGCTCCATCATACGCAGGGTTTTTCACAAACTTAATGCTTGTTTTTGTGACACCAACGGGGTATAAAGTACTAGCGTTTAGATTAATCTGCTCCAAATCTTTGTCAGTTTTCAGATCTAGATTGTTTTCGGAATCTGACACCTGATCTGTATCGGTGACAATTTGTTTTTGTGATTGTTGTTTTATGGCTGCCAGTTTGTGCGATGCGACGGCTATTAGATTGTTTCCCTCGTTGATTTTCTGTCCAAAACTCATCTGTAAATAAACAATAATAAATCAACTTATGTTTGTAACAAGTAAGAGAATGAAAATTTGTAGTCGTATAGGTCACGGAGGCGGCCCTAGGTAGAGTTGGAGACACCTACAGTAGACGAGTTTAACTCTTAAATTTATTATGATGATGTTTGTACACAATTACTTAAAGCTTGCATTATCAATATGCACAACATTCACATTTATTACTCACATATACCAATGTATTACAAAAGTCTAAGTAGGTCAATTAAAATTTTCATGAGACCAATCTTATTGAGCCCCTTCAAGTCAAATTTAAGTAACCTTGAAATAAAGGTTATCGTTAAGCCCTGGTCTCCTATAGACGCCATCGGCCGCATACAGCGTCAGTCACGCCGTACGCTGCGTCACAATGCTTATTATAGAGATGTACTGTTATGTTGTCCCAGCTTTGTCATGGCCTAAGGCCCTGGTCTCCTATAAACGCCATCGGCCGCTTACAGTGTCACGCCGTACGCTGCTTCACAATGCTTGCTATAGAGATCTACTGTTAGGCCCTGACAGACCTGTGAGAACATAACAGTACATCTCTATAGTAAGCATTGTGACGCAGCGTACGGCGTGACGCTGTAAGCGGCCGATGGCGTTTATAGAAGACCAGGGCCTTACACCCTTACAGTATATCTCTATAGTAAGCATTGTAACGCAGCGTACGGCGTGACGCTATATGTGGCCGATGGCGTTTGTAGGAGACCAGGGCCTGGTTACAAAATTGTGACGTGATGAGTAACCTGGAGATGCGCGGCGAGCAGCGCGGCGAGCAGGCGTAGCGGCGCCATGGGTGACGAGCTAACTGCGGGGAGCGCTCGCCGGACATATCTTATATGGCAGGGCCCGCGCCACCTATCACCGTACATCTGACACAATCTCCAATCATTCTTTATCATCTCCTCTGCTTTGAATCTATCTTTCCGTCACGTTTCATATCTGCATGTGTCGCAACCGTTATGCAACCGATTAATAATTAACATAATGCATTACCTAATCTATTCATGTAGTCATTTGTTTACCAAGACGACATTACTTTTCTCTACAGTAGGAAATTATAATATTGGTGCTTACTTACTTGGTTCTAATTTTTGAAGAAGCTTCTAATTTATTCATGTATAACGTTAAGGTGGTTCGCTTTCCATACAAAACGTCTTTTGACATTCGCAGGCTAGCGGCGTGATATTTCAAGAAACTTATATAACAAACATTCTTAGATTGGCTTTTCATTTGCGCGAAATTCCCCGTTTCCTAGAATAAACTTGTATAATCTAGAATAATTCGAAAAAACTGAAACGAATTCCTCAAATTATTCTAGTTTATACATGTTTATTCTAGGAAACGGGAAATTTCGCGCAAATGGAAAGCCAATTTATGAATGTTTGTTACTTAAGTTTCTTAAAATATCACTCCGCTAGCCTGCGAATGTCAAAAGACGTTTTGTATGGAAAGCGAACCACCTTTATATTTATTACTTATACTAAAATGAATATAAAGAAAAACTTGACATGGAAAACTGATACATGTACCTTGACCTCGACGCTCATATTTTATTTATTCACTCATTTGACTCAATAAACATGGGGTAGAATGTACATTGATCCTTAAAACTAGATGAACAATCTCTGGTCTGTCTGAATATTTTTATTATGACTATACCCTCATTATGAAGTCCTGTTAACTCCTCATCACCCGAGCCTGGAGCTTCACGAGGTTTCCAACAACAGCTTAGGTATAAATGCGTAAACAGTCCAATAAATGGAATAACGATGATGACTAGACAAATCAACAACTTTCAAAACGTTCTATTTATCGGTATGAAGTTTGTGGGGAATTACAATAAGTGACATCAAGATTGGTCAATCAGCCTCCATATTTTTTTAAGCATTTCAATGTTGAAGTTTTCTGAGTATTTTTGGTAGTAGTATGGTAGTAACTAATACAAGAATTATTAGATGACATATCAAGTATATATAATATATAATAACTGTAACAGTGGAGTGAACTCAGTAAATTACATCTCAATATCTCCAAATGTAAAGCGATAACCTTTAGTAGAGTCCGGAAGCCAATAAGTGCTTCGTACACTCTTCTCGGCGCGGCGTCCCGTTGGAGCGCGTCACAGATATTCGCGGCCTAGGACTAACGCTTGACAGGGAGTTGAATTTCCGGCAACATGTGACTGCCGTTTGTCGGCAATCGAACAAAATCCTGGGATTTATTATGAGGATGTCATGCCAGTTTCCTAATCCAAATGTCGCTCTAATGCTGTATAATGCGTACGTACATCCTTAGTATAGAAAAAATACAGCACTTTGCTAGGTTCTTGTACAGGCGGAAGTACGCATATTATCCCTACATGTATCCTTCGCTATTTGTGTCGGGGATGGTAGGACTGGATACGTTGGAGTCGAGAAGGAAGCTGCTACTTATGATGCACTATTATCAGCTTCTACGTAATAAAGTGGACAATCCGTGCGTGTTAGAGCAGATGTGACTGCGCGTTCCGGCGCCGCGGACGAGTGTGCCGGGGCGCGGAGGCGGCGGCGCGGTGGTGCCGCGGCGGCGCCCGCGCCCGTTTGCGCGGCTCACTGCTCGTGCTCGGTGCTCGTCAGGGTGACAATTATTTATATATCTATGGTGACAATGCTCCCACGCGTAGAGCATGCGCGCTGCTCACTGATTTATACGCGCAGGTCCCTGACGCAGATATATTCCACGATAGCATAGGTGTTTTCGTGAGGCGTGTTAGGTAGTAGAGAGGCCAGGTTGAAAAAACGCAATTTCCGTAGGACTGAAAAGGTTTATATATATACCGGCGAGTGGTATCGTTGGAACCAGCATGCTCTACTGATCATCAAAACGCATGTTGTCGCTTTCTAAAGTGGTGGAGTGAGTTTTTATGACTTCATAAGTTTTATGTATGAAATTTACACATTTTTTCTTGAAAAACCTATCGAATGGGGTATCAAACGAAAGGGCTCTACTTATGAGCTGATTCTAAAAATATACCACACCTTTAGATTTCGGCCACAGGTATCGTAAAAAATAAAATTCATTTTCAAAACACACCAAGTTTGGACTCTTCGTAACAGGAGATGCTTGAATGAATTTTTCTTAGGGAAAATCATGCTGAACGACTCACTGTATCCTTAATATCTAAACGCAATGAAAGGAGTTCGGAAAACATGAATGCCTACCATTTATTTCATTATTTTAAAGCAGCAAAACTAGCATTTTGTAGACCTGACTGCAGTTCACGTATGGATATTTTTCTTTCGAACTCCTTTCATTACGTTAAAGTCGTTCAGCTTATATTAAAAAAAAACGTTCAACCGTTGTCTGTCAGGAAGAGACCAAACTTGGTGTGTTTTGAAAATGAACTTTGTTTTTTACGTCACCACTGGCCGAAATCTAATGGTCTGGTATATTTTTGGAAACAGCTCATGGAGCCCTTTCGTTTGATACCCCACTCTATAGGTTTTTGAACAAAAATTTATTATTTTTCATACATAAAATTTATGACGTCATAAAAACTCATTCCACCACTTTAGGAAGCGACAACATGCATTTTGGTAATCAGTAAACGATGCTGATTCAAACGATACCACTTGTCGGTATAAACCTTTTCAGTCCTACGAAAATCGTAAATAAGGCACTTTCGACGAATTGGCCTCTACTAAGGCTGTGTCTTGATAATTGCAGTGCAACGTAAATAAAATTGCTCGCTGGACATTTAATTTGACATTTAACATACATGTTTAAATATTTGGCATGAACGTTTTTATTTTGTAATGAAGTATTTAGATCTTCGAGAATCTTTAGCGACTTCCTGATTTGGCGGTGCGAGGCGGTACGATATGAGAAAACTGTCAAATGTCAGTGTCAACTGTCAGTCAACGCAGTACTACTTTTTACTGTGCCCTAACATTTAAATGAGTGCTTCCTGACTGGCGCGGGATGCGTGGAAGCGGGACGATACGACGGCAGTACTGGTCCGCTTCTGCGCATAATATTACTACTGCGCAAATGTAATACTGACAGTATTCCGTCAAGTGGGAATCTTTGCGACGTCAGTAAGTTTACGTCAAAGAAGAAAATGTCACATATCGATCCCGCCCCGCCAAGTCAGGAAGACGCCTTTAGAGATTCGAGATTCGATTCAAATTTCTCAACTACCTGCCTGAAAGAGGGTTAATATATACAAGTTTACCTTCATATTAAATATCAATGTCGCGACCAATGAGCACAATATGAATAGGTATACTTAAATTTTATTTTTCTGGCGCTTATGGTTACTTGAGAGTTTATTACCCGTTAATATTTTCATCTGAATATACACTGAATTATGCCAAGGAATAGTTGACTGGGTATTCATTAGCAATATAATGACATAAACAAGATTGAATATGACTTTTTATAGTACCTCACGGTTATAGACAGGTTACACCATTACTTGCGATAATTTTCTTCATCTTATCTAATCTACTGTTCTTTCTGAACTTTTCTGGTCGTTTTGACAATCGCTGACTATAGTCTATTAATTAATTGATGTATTGAAAATTACTGAACAAGAACAACCATATATATACTTAAAACAATCCGAACCGGTTTATGATTATGCTACTGCATTGTATACGACGTTTTGCTTATTTAAGTGTTCTTTTTACTCGAGGTCGATCGGTTGGTCTTGTTTATGAATGAATCTAACAAAGATTTGTCCAAACATTTACGGAAATGGGTCAGTCAGTAGTGTTTCACTTGTGACTAGGAAACATGTGAAACAAAATCTTGTGATATGAAAAAGATATAGTTACGTCTACCCTGTCCTTAACAGTAGGTACTTTATTTATACCTAGAAGGATATCTTCGGATTTAAAAGGCATAGTATCTTTTTATATTTGGAACAGATGAAACATGGACATTGGACGTAGATTAATAGCCTTGCTAACCCAACACTCAGAAAACTGACATTATAATATTACCAAAACCTAATTTAACGCAAAAAGAGACAATCGTCGTAGGTGGCCCACAAACAAGTAGTCGTTTTTGTATGGATCAAATCACATAAAAATGCTAATTTGTCAGTACCATTGAACGGTTTTGGTATTTAACATTGTCACTCTTACACACATTGAGTTTAGTGTATGATTTTAGATTATAACTACTTAGCGTAAAATAGGTAGGTAATAATAACATTTTGATGTAAGAAAATTTTTACACGCCCGCTTGCCCGAGTATGTCTAGTTGTGTCTTTTTTGTTGTTGTCAAAACAACGAGAGTCATTGAAGTCCTAGGTACGTAGAATTGGGTTTGAGTAAGAAATGGCTATGACTAGATGAAAACACCAAAAACACGTTATCCAATTATCCCCATTATCCGAGTTGACCTTAGATAAAAACGATCCGCCTAGTGAAAAAAAAATTAAATGTTTCAAATTTATTAGCTCTATGCACTAAATTATGTCCTATCAACTGTAGGAATTTTCATATTGGAACGGCATTGTTACTTTACCGCGCTAGTTATTTAAAATGTCCAAAGTATTCTGCGACAACGCCCCAGCTGCGGAGTGGCAACAAACAAGTTCGCTGGTTTGGGGGATATTTCGGGAGTCACGCCACTAATACTTTCCTAACGGAAGCACATTTCCGAAAGGAAACACTGCCTTTTATGACCCTTGATGAGTGGGTGTACACGGAGAGCACGGGGAGACAGATCGTTTTAAAAACCCCGTCAACGTTACGACAGTCGAAATATAATAAGTACGTAGCAGAAAGCACGCTTGTAGGAATGTATGGAAAAATGCAGGCTCGTGTCGAACGCTTGGATGAGATAGACACAACAGTACCTAAATCTGATACTTGGGTAAAGCCAAAGTCATCTGCAATTAGTGTTGTAAGTGCGCACGCTAAAACTGGCGCGAGGGCATGGCGAACCCTCCGTAAGGTGATTTTTGAGGGGTCTGAAACTAAGCGAACAATAGAAAAACTAAACCTTTTTTTTAATAATCCGTATTGACAAAAACCTGCCGATTTTCGATGTACTTACAACATTTTGACGGCTACATTCGCCTTAAATGCCTATAGTGTACCTACTTCCGTTGCTGCAGTGCTTAAACTGTAGTTGGTCTTCATACTGCACAGAGCGGACGCAATTTTGTGCATTGTAATCCCCGAGATACGAAACAGTGAGGAAACAAACGATTACATTCCCGTTGAGCAAGTCCCAGCTATCTGTAATAATCTCATCTAATTGCTCAATGAGCGCATCAACAGTGATAAGCGCACGTCGTGTGGACGATAGGGGGCGATGGCCGCGCCGCGCACGCTACCTAACACCGAACGACCAAAATAGGTACCTACCTACTACGTATAACATAAATATAACTAAACCCAGGCACCTAATCAGCACTTTGTCACCTAACAGTGTAGTTAGTTGGGCAAGCATACCAGGACTCTTACTCAACTTTACTGAAAAAAAAACACCATAGGCGAACTGCAGACCATAAGCGAACTGCAGTCAGTACCCTTACCATGAGTTTGCAATGTTTGCATAAGGCCTTGGTCTCAAACGCCATCGGCCGCTTACAGCGTCAAGCCGTACGCTGCGTCACAATGCTTACTATAGAGATGTACTGTTAGGCCCTGACAGACCTGTGAGAACATGTACATCTCTATAGTAGGTAAGCATTGTGGCGCAGCGTACGGCGTGACGCTGTAAGCGGCCGATGGCGTTTATAGGAGAACAGGACCTTACCGTACTCGCTAGCGACTGCGTAAACGTTTTAGAATGGCGATTCTTTAGTTCCAAGTACAGCACCTCTGGCGGTTACGCAATGCATTGCGTAACCGCCAGAGGTGCTGTACTTTTGTCCATACTAAATCGTTTACGCAGTCGCTAGCGAGTACAGTAATGCAAACATTGCAAACTCATGGTAAGGGTACGTATACAAAATGCATTCATATTATTACACGCATTCATATTATTTTCCGAACTCCTTTACACTAACGAGCTACTACACGCATTAACTGTGCTTTTTTAGTATAAAAAGCACAAAATTATAGTAAGTAGATATTGTCATCAATATACTGATAAGATGATAAGATATGTAGCCATGTGTGTGTGGTGCGCTCGCGCCGCGTTATCGGTCGCGTCGCGTCAACTCGCGTCGTGCGTGGGTTCAATAGCGCTCGTCTTCAAATTTCGTCATCATCATTCTCCTAGCGTTATTTTTATTTATTTATTTTTATTTTTATTTATTTATATGGAGAACCAACAGCTTTTATGATAGGATAACACTTTAAACATATAAACAGGAAGCCAATTATAGGATCTCACGGGTAGAAATTTTATCTCAGTATAGTTGCATCCTGAGGGATGCCTGGGATCCGCTATTATGACTCAGTATGATATGGCTAAGTATATAGTAGATTGTTAACCAAGGGCTGAAATGGGTGGTTTCACCCGAGTTAAACACTCTGCTTTTCATTTCGAATACGAGGAAAGTAAAATATTTAAAAATAAATAAATATTTGTGGACAAACTTACACAAAAATCGACCTAGTCCCAATTAAACCAAGCAAAGCTTGTACTAGCGCGACGATATACATACATGGATAAATGCATACTTGAATACATAGAAAACACCCACAACAATTATAGGTGTTTATCAGTTTATCACACAAATAAATGCCCTGACCGGGAATCGAACCTCTCAAGCTTCGTAGACAAAAAAAAACAAATATGCACATTTTTGTTTCATTTTTCACAAAAGACGAGATGTAAAACAATATTGACACGATCTAAAAATTAGGAACTGTGTTATTTGCAACGCGAAATACTTGTTAAATTCAATAACAATAGAAATATGTACAAACATTTTCTAAATCAGTGAAAAAAACATTTTGGCGGGAACTGTTGACTGACGTTAATGGTTTGTGTATGGACCATTTATTCCATTTATTTTTAACGTTTACGCTCAGACTAATTAGACTCGACATCAAATAATAATACCTACTGAACGAGATGGTCATATACAACTTTATATAAGAGCGACAGAGAGAGACATATGATTTGTTGTTCTTGTCATAGTTTCCCTTTTTTATCTGTCACAAACTATTGATATTACTTTCGACTGTGGCAAAAAAACAAACAAATTAAGGAGGTTGTTTATGGTAGATAAGCAGTCAGGCATTTCAAAAAGTATAGGATCTCTTTAGAATCTGTACTATGTGACTGTTGCCCAATTTAACTCCGATTGACCATACAATTTTTTTTAATACTTTTCTGCTCTAGAGCAGAAATGGACCATTTTCAGCACGCTACTTAGATGAACAATGACCCACTTTCAGAGTATGGGAAATGAAAAGTTCATCCAGGGCTGTGTTGATGAGATGTGTTAGATTTTAATGAAACTCCTGAAAGCCTTTTTGTAATGTGTATGTAATTACAGCTTTCTAGTACTTACGGTTACTGAGAAAAACGGGGGTCGGACGGACGGACATGGCGAAACTATAAGGGTTCCTTGTTTACTACGAAACCCTAAAAAAGAATATTTAAAATTGATTAAGACATGATGGAGTTTTATTGAGTAACAAACGAATAGAGAACCACCCCTTTTGAAATCTTGAAGTCGGCTAAAAACAGACTATAGTTGGCATGCACTCCTCTGCTAAACCAAATACCTAACGTTTACTCCAATTATCTTACTTACTCTTCAACTAGATATTATTGAATTCTTATCAATATTAAAAGGTGAAAATCTAAATAGACCGGTAAATCATTCGTTCGGTTTCAGTCGCATAACTTAGTTGCGAGCGCGACCTTCCCTCGGCGCTAGGGCGGGCGTCGCTCTCGACTTGACGCCCCCCGCGCCCCGCACCCTCACTCCTTGCTCGCTCGTCCTCCGCTGCAGACAATAGGATTACCTTACTGTAACGTTACTCTTTCAAAAGTATTACCGATAATAGGACAGTTGTAGCGCAGGCACAGATTATATAATGCGCAGGATACAACGACTGAAAATTATAATAAAAAGATGGAAAGTAAGTAAAGACAGTGGATCTGCATTTTATACGATTATTCAACATTCAACCAAAACTACCTAGGACACGTACCTATATCTTAATACACATATTGAATCCTAAGATACCTAATACCTACAAGTCGTAACGAAAAATATGTCGAGAAGTTCATTGTTTTCATAGGGCTCTATTGGCCACGTACCTACTAGGCCACTACCATAAAATACTTACCGAATCTATTATATCACCCAAGTAGGCACTGTGTGACGAATTTGCCTTTTGTTGTGCGTGAGATTCTCAGATATATGATTCTTGACTATATGATTGTGGTACTAACAATAGCCGAAACATAAGTGCTTAAAATTTTCTCGATAGAAAAAAAATCCAAAGTTGAGTCTATATTTTCGTTTTTTTATTCAGCCTACTAAAACAACGCATTACTACTAAGACACGAAGTATGGACAGCGCCTCTGGCGGTTACGCAATAAAAAACAGTCAATCAATCAACTTCCTGCAGTTTGCTGTTTACAATACCTACTGTACAGAATACAGATAGATTCCGCCTCAGTTTCAGTACCTACTTAATAACATCCTGATCTGATTCTATTCTACTCTGATTCAGACATACGGGATTATAAGTACCTAGATTTGATTTTGTGTGAGAAGTTAAAATATCAGCTTTGTGGTCGCTAAGTAGACCGATGTGAACTGTGACATACCTAAATTACGTTATTATTGAAGTGAAAACTTCTTTAGCGGCGCTGAGCACTTTTGTACTGGGGAAAAATGTATAAACTCGCGATAAATTCTATTACCAGGTTATTTGACCCCTCCAAGTATCGTGATTGCTATGTTACGAGGGGTCCCCAGCTGGTCTTCTTAGAAAGCCAAGGTTCTAACTGTTCTAAGACAATCCTAAGATTTTCCATAAAGATCATATTTCAAATAAATTCTCATGGAAAGTAGCTCTTATTGTCCCTAAAAAAGCGTTTCCAAAGTCCAATATCGGATAGCCAGACTGACCGATTTCCGTAAAGATCATATTTCAAATAAATTCTCATGGAAAGTAGTTCTTATTGTCCCTAAATACGGTGACAGTTCCCTTCAAAATACCTAATGGCCATGAGTGATGGATAAAATACCAAGGGCCTGACACGCTTTGTAAGAGAAAGATAGCCTTATTGCGATTCCTATGAGAGGAAGTAGAAAATAGTGCGATTTTTTGTCCTTATCACCGACCGAATTTTTTTTCACGGTCGGGTAAAGGCAATCTTTCATGAAGTGTCAAGAAGATTGCAAATCAAATGGGCAATATTTGGTAGTGCATTTTATAAATGGAGAATTAATGATAAGTTTGGTTTAAATGAATAATAATTTACCAATTATCAGATCCGTAGTGTTTGGGTGTTCAGTGCAAACATGGTGGGGTATTCAGTGTTGGGACTGTTGGGCTGTAAAAGCAAACTCGACCGAAAAAAGGCGGATGTTACATTCCATGCGTAAGTACATTTTCTTTGCATTTTGGTGTTTATTTCTAAAATCTCACCGGAACCAAGTTACTGGGCTAAATCATTAGTTATATCATGAGACACTTGATGAAATAGGAAAAATATGTAAATTAATTCAAAAATAACCTCCAAACATTTCACATACAAACCGGTCAAAACGCGTAGTATAAATCTACCATAGAAGCCAGCTTAGAATTGATGTCCCATCATTCAGTCGGTTTATAATTCGATTTCGGGATACCAACAAATAATAAAAAAATCCCCTGAAGATTACCCCACGTTTCGGGAAATTCAAGTAATTTGATTTTTTCAGTTTTTCAACAGAGGATGAATTCCGAAAAAAATGGATTTGAGGACTGAGGGAACAGGAAAAGAGAATTGGGAAAAAACTATCTATAAGTAGGTATTTGTTTATTTATTGTAAATAAAGTTATAAATATATTAAGTAAATTACTTGTTCTAATTTAAAGTTTATCCTTTTATTTCAACAACGACATACCTAATTTATCTATGAAAGACAAAAAGGAGCATGTAAGTATTAAGGTTACTTATTTTTTACCCGACTGCAAGGCAGGGTTATGTGTTTCGCGCGTATCTTGTATGTATGTATGTATGTATGTAATATTCTTTATTACCTGACATCTTCCAATTCCCTGAACGGATTTTAATGTTTGATATATCGTTAGATTTGTCTTACCAGCCCGAGTGTTCTTAGAAATGTGACGTCAAAAAAAAACAAAGATGGCGGCCACCAGACATCATTTTGTAAACAAATAAAAAATAAAGTTGACGAACTATATCATGTGGGGTATCATTGAATAAGTATTTTAAAATCATTATAAGGTTTCTTTAGTCATTAGTTAGTGAAAACAACCGTTTAGGATTTATAACTATTCAAAGTTTAATAGTCGGATCCGCTATCCGCTATGCGCAATCACTCATGTTTTCATTGTCATCGTCATTCGAGGTTTGCTTTACACACGTTTAACAATTGCAACAGTGGCGGAGCGCCCATACAACCCGATTCCCACCGGTTTGACTTACAAAATCTTGCTACAAACTACTTGCTGTTAATTTAATAAATCATCAATTTATGTATACAAAATATCCATTACCTAAATACAATTTGATAATACGATTTACTTTAGCGTCATAATAGATTTAAGCTAACCACTACGAAATCTACGCACGCGAATGCTAAACGCAACGCATTTCATAAAGCCAAACAAGCCGGCGGAGTTTAGCATGCCTCCTAGTATCGTGATTGCGATGCTAGGAGGGGTCAACACAGCTGGTCTTCCCATTCTTCCCAATCTTAAGACTTTAAACACCAAACCTGAGGAATGAAGTTTCCTCTTACTGACTTTTCCACTAAGTCCAATATCAGATAGCTAGACTGAAAGTAGTTCTTATTGTCCCTAAATACGGTGACAGTTCACGTCAAAATAGTGACCAAGCGTGATGGTCAAAGTACGAATAATTTTGAATCTACTTTGTAATCGATGCTTGGTTTCCGAATTCAATTAAAACTTTAACTGTGCAGAAAATTATAATTAAATGCAAAATATACGTGCATGTGAAATGATAATTTATCTTTGTGTTAATTTGATAAATTATAACGTTTTATGCACTCAAAAACAGCACATTAAGGCATTTTGACGGAGCTCTTCATACGCCGGGAACGATTCTGAGACTGAAGTATAATCGATTAATAAAGTAGTTTTTAATAACGTGGCAGATTTTTCTCCTATGCTTTTGGCAGAGGGGTAAGTATATCAATGGCGGCTCCCGTCTTAAATGCTTTAAGGTATATGTGTAGATGGATTATTCGAATATGAATATCAATATCTTTGTTATTTATTTTCTTTAAATCATGTCATTGAATTTTCACTTCTAACGGCACTCCCGGAGTGCAACCCGTTGTTTTTTTTTTTCATAAGCTACTCTATTGAAAACTATCAATTAAGTAATGTTATTTATCATAGAAACTTTACACATGTGAGTATCTGCTAATGAATATAATATTGTAAAGTCACTCAATTTCATCTTGCGTTGCGATTGATGATTCGATTCGAGCACTTGTCCAATTTAAATGAAGGATTTCAAGTATCAAAAAAACCGGACAAGTGCGAGTAGGACTCGCCCGACGAGGGTTCCGAACAGAGTATAGCGGTATACAAACCTGCTTGATGTTGCTTAACCTCGATGATTAAAGATTACGTATATTTAAAATAAGTACTTTATGAGTAACTTACTAAAGAACAGTTTTCAGATTACCTACCTAGTTAACCTACTTGTTGTATTAAAGGACGAAATTACTTGATATCTGCCTACCGTAGTTAGTACCGTACCATAAGTAGGCCTGCTCGAAGGTCAGCAAGTCACCATAGAGTCACAGATATTTTCAAACTAAATCAAAATAATAGCTCGTCATGATCAAGTAGAAGCGAAATAAGTCAATTTGTAACTTAACTAGAATCGTAAAAATAAAAACTCTCTCTTCTTCGTAGTCGATCCCTCATGACTGAGGATCGTGACCGCTATACTCTTTGGTGACCCCATTTGCCCTCCATGCAGTTTGGTCCCTCGTCAAATGGACCGCACGGGAAAGGCTGCATTAAAAATAACAAGTGCGTGTCGGGCCACGCGCAAGGTAGGGTTGCGTAGTCGTCCACCCGTTACATTATGTGGACTAAAAAGTTCGCGAACTTATATTTACTATGTTCTTGACAGAATTAACAACATTATCAATGGTATCAATGGAAATTGTACGAAAGTTTGCTTTTGCAAAGTACATTTCTGAAGTTCGACTATTACTCGTTAACTCGTAATGTCCACTTAGCTGTGATAGTTTTCCTTTTAAATTCATCGTATATACTACTACCATGATTTTTTTCACATGCCTACGAGTAGTAGCCACCGTTTAACTGGCAGAGGGGGGGACACTTGACCATAACTAAAATTATCACTTCAAAGCTTAATATCACGCTAACCAATTCTTTAATCAAAAAATGCTTTTAGAAACCTTATAATGTTTTAAAAAAAACTATCTAACGATACCCCACACGATGGGTTTTGGCAGAAAACTAAATTGCACCACCACTTTACATGTAGGGGAGATACCATTAAAAAAAAATTAAGACTTTATTCTACCGTTTTATCGGCGTCATTGATATGTATACTCATGCCAAATTACAGCTTTCTAGTACTAACGGTAACTGAGACAAACGGGGGTCGGACGGACGGACGGACGGACATGGCGAAACTATAAGGGTTCCTTCTTTACTACGGAACCCTAAAAACGCGAAAACCTGCTTTATCCTAACCACGATAACACTCAAACAGTTTTGCAAAAGCTACCGATTTATCGGTAGAACTCCCGATTTCGGTTAGAAAATACCGATATACCGATTTTAGGTGTCAATCTCCCGATTTTAAGACCATACAAGGTTTTATAAATAAACTCAATGTTATCTTTATAAATATTAAAACTGGCTTACATATTCGTACGAATAGCGAGGCGATTAGCCTGTCAACCCGAGCACGCATGAACGTGTACGCGGAAATTCGCTTTTCAGTTTATAGATACACCATATAAAATTAAAATAAACTGATTTTTCACTTTTTTTTTAAATATCTGAGTATTTGCATCGAATTAAAGAACCAAAAATATACATGTAAATCAAGTTGTGAATTGACGGCTTGTAATAATTACGAGAAAAAATTGCTAAGAAGAAAATTCTGGCGTTTATGTATGTTAATAATTGTTTATTTATTTAAGAGTACATCTGCAACTTACAGCTAACCGCCAAAGCGTTGCAGATTAAGCCGTCCTCTCCCGGCGAAAAAAATATACAATTCCATTCTTTTGTTATCTGCCCTGGGATCCCAGGGACTGGTAGACGACGGGTGAGCAATAACACTGTAAAAAGGATTTAAAAGTCGTTTTCTTCATAAGGAAGAAAGTTCCCGATTTCTCCCGATTTTTAGATGTTAGTAACACCGATTTCACAAATGTCAATTTTGCAACACTGCACTCAAAGTAGTACCGTGTAAAATTATATTTTCATAAGTTTAATTTTTAACGAATGTCATATAAGGTGACAGGCGTGTCAATGAATGTTGTCAAATATTTACAACTGTCGATACATTCGCCTATTTTTTTCTATATTCGGAGGTTGGTATACTCAGGGTATACTCGTTCTTCTGAGACAAATTTTCCGTACGGCAAAAGGCATTATAATTATGAACATAACTCTGGTCTGGTTCATAGATTCAACTCCACCCCCGAATTTATCAATTTAAGGCATTATTTAAGGGATAAAAAGTATCCTATATGATAATCCAGGCTAAAAACTCTATGTATATCAAGTTTCATCATAATTTGTTCAGCCGTCAAATATTCAAAAATCCTTACTTCCGCATTCATTATATACAGTGGGATTTTTTTGGTGATTTCATAACAAATGTATATTTTTCAGATTTTTCACTGTAGTTATATATTATTATTTATTTTTTAATATATTTAATTTATATAATTAATATTTTTTAATAGATTTAATATATTAAATCGATGTTTTTACGCATAAATTTACGGTTCAACTAAGTCCAATGTCAGTTAGCCACACTGACCGATTTCCGTAAAGATCATATTTCAAATAAATTCTCATGGAAAGTAGTTCTTATTGTCCCTAAATACGGTGACAGTTCACGTCAAAATAGTGGCCAAGCGTGATAGACAAAGTACGAATAATTTTGAATCGACTTTGTAATCGATGCTTGGTTTCCGATTTCGATTAAAACTTTAATTGATTCTGAGACTGAAGTATCGATTAATGAAGTAGTTTTTAATAACGTGGCAGATTTATGCTTTTGGCAGAGGGGTAAGTACTTATATCAATGGCGGCACCCGCCTTAAATGCTCTATGGTATATATGTAGATATATGGATTATTCGAATATGAATATGAATATCTTTGTTATTTACTTTCTTTATCATGTCATTGAATCACTTCTGACGGCACTCCCGGAGTGCAACCCGTTGTTTTTTTACGTTTACTTAGAAGTTTGATATTTTCGCAGATTTAAGCGTCCGTCGTCAAAAAGGGTATTGACAGACAGACGGACAACAAAGTGATCTTATAAGGGTTCCGTTTTTTCCTTTTGAGGTTCGGAACCCTAAAAATAATAAAGCTTCAGTCGTAACAATCTCCACTTTATGTACGTTAGTATTTAGAGTTAATGTTGACATTTGTAGGTGACCTTTAATAATTTCGCACCAAGAGCGGCTCATTTCGACTTACTTGGAGTTAATTATCAAGGCCAAACTGTAATGCACTGTCATTGTAAGTAGGTACCTAAACGTCGCCGTCACTCGCGGTAGATGAAGCGCAATCTCCGTCGGCCATTCCCGTTTCCCGATTTGGCGTGGTGCGGTGTGCGGGCGACTATTTATACCACGTGGTACGACGACGCATGCGCCTCCTCTATCCCGCTCTCTACAAATATAGAACCCACCACGAGGCCGGAGTAGTGTTGATTATTATTAATGACATTGCATGAATCAAACGATAATTTAAACACGGCCCATCAATCTTTCCATGGTAGGGGTACCATGAAAAGATTTTCTAAAACTGTTAAAGAAAATACTATCAAAACAAACATACTCTTTCACTTTTTATTAGATAAGCAATAAATAATAATAACTGTCCTTTTTTGCCATTTGTAGGTATACAGGCTTTTTGAAAAATCCACCTGGGGGCCGATTTTTGAGTGTCGAACGCTCGATTTTTCGATCGAGATCTATCAAAAAACTATGATGTTTTGACAGATCTCGAGTGAAAATTCGAGCGTTCCGACACTCAAAAATCGGTTCCCTGTTTCTTGCATTATTCATTCAAATTTTCAGTAACGTTAAATTGGAATGTAATATTTAGTGCGTGCCTAACGCTAAAACAGGTAAGGTATAATTAACTAGGTACCTATTAAATTAATTATCTAGTTATTAAAACATTTTTTCTACGACAAGCCAGTGTATTCGGAAAATCTTGATATGATGACATCATAAACCAGTTACTATAGACCCCACCCCAGTTAATTGGATTTGGTTTGGGTCAAGTTAACTCTACTACTACTAACCTACTTTTCGAGCATTTGGCCGAATAAGCTTTAGCCCAATGCTTATATACGAAAATATCACATATGGACTAGCCAGTGGCGGCGCGTCAAAAATATTCATAGGAAAGCTGGAAATGATTTCCCTTTCTTATTCTTAATGAGCCGTAGTAAAATAACTGGTTTGGCCGAAAAGCCGGCAAGCCGGTGGGAATCGAGTTGTATGGACGCTCCGCCACTGATATGGGCGAGCTTACTTGTAAGACGTGAGTGATCTTGTAAGGGTTCTCCTTTTACTTTATTGCACTCCAATGTGGATGACATTCTACAAACTACCTAAGTACTTAATATTATTTTTCATTTCTCATACTCTGAAAGTGGGTCATTGTTCATCTAAGTAGCGTGCTGAAAGTGGTCCATTTCTGCTCTAGAGCAGAACAGTATTAAAAAAAAACAACGGGTTGCACTCCGGGAGTGCCGTTAGAAGTGAAAATTCAATGACATGATTTAAAGAAAATAAATAACAAAGATATTGATATTCATATTCGAATAATCCATCTACACATATACCTTAAAGCATTTAAGACGGGAGCCGCCATTGATATACTTACCCCTCTGCCAAAAGCATAGGAGAAAAATCTGCCACGTTATTAAAAACTACTTTATTAATCGATTATACTTCAGTCTCAGAATCGTTCCCGGCGTATGAAGAGCTCCGTCAAAATGCCTTAATGTGCTGTTTTTGAGTGCATAAAACGTTATAATTTATCAAATTAACACAAAGATAAATTATCATTTCACATGCACGTATATTTTGCATTTAATTATAATTTTCTGCACAGTTAAAGTTTTAATTGAATTCGGAAACCAAGCATCGATTACAAAGTAGATTCAAAATTATTCGTACTTTGACCATCACGCTTGGTCACTATTTTGACGTGAACTGTCACCGTATTTAGGGACAATAAGAACTACTTTCAGTCTAGCTATCTGATATTGGACTTAGTGGAAAAGTCAGTAAGAGGAAACTTCATTCCTCAGGTTTGGTGTTTAAAGTCTTAAGATTGGGAAGAATGGGAAGACCAGCTGTGTTGACCCCTCCTAGCATCGCAATCACGATACTAGGAGGCATGCTAAACTCCGCCGGCTTGTTTGGCTTTATGAAATGCGTTGCGTTTAGCATTCGCGTGCGTAGATTTCGTAGTGGTTAGCTTAAATCTATTATGACGCTAAAGTAAATCGTATTATCAAATTGTATTTAGGTAATGGATATTTTGTATACATAAATTGATGATTTATTAAATTAACAGCAAGTAGTTTGTAGCAAGATTTTGTAAGTCAAACCGGTGGGAATCGGGTTGTATGGGCGCTCCGCCACTGTTGCAATTGTTAAACGTGTGTAAAGCAAACCTCGAATGACGATGACAATGAAAACATGAGTGATTGCGCATAGCGGATAGCGGATCCGACTATTAAACTTTGAATAGTTATAAATCCTAAACGGTTGTTTTCACTAACTAATGACTAAAGAAACCTTATAATGATTTTAAAATACTTATTCAATGATACCCCACATGATATAGTTCGTCAACTTTATTTTTTATTTGTTTACAAAATGATGTCTGGTGGCCGCCATCTTTGTTTTTTTTTGACGTCACATTTCTAAGAACACTCGGGCTGGTAAGACAAATCTAACGATATATCAAACATTAAAATCCGTTCAGGGAATTGGAAGATGTCAGGTAATAAAGAATATTACATACATACATACATACATACAAGATACGCGCGAAACACATAACCCTGCCTTGCAGTCGGGTAAAAAATAAGTAACCTTAATACTTACATGCTCCTTTTTGTCTTTCATAGATAAATTAGGTATGTCGTTGTTGAAATAAAAGGATAAACTTTAAATTAGAACAAGTAATTTACTTAATATATTTATAACTTTATTTACAATAAATAAACAAATACCTACTTATAGATAGATTTTTCCCAATTCTCTTTTCCTGTTCCCTCAGTCCTCAAATCCATTTTTTTCGGAATTCATCCTCTGTTGAAAAACTGAAAAAATCAAATTACTTGAATTTCCCGAAACGTGGGGTAATCTTCAGGGGATTTTTTTATTATTTGTTGGTATCCCGAAATCGAATTATAAACCGACTGAATGATGGGACATCAATTCTAAGCTGGCTTCTATGGTAGATTTATACTACGCGTTTTGACCGGTTTGTATGTGAAATGTTTGGAGGTTATTTTTGAATTAATTTACATATTTTTCCTATTTCATCAAGTGTCTCATGATATAACTAATGATTTAGCCCAGTAACTTGGTTCCGGTGAGATTTTAGAAATAAACACCAAAATGCAAAGAAAATGTACTTACGCATGGAATGTAACATCCGCCTTTTTTCGGTCGAGTTTGCTTTTACAGCCCAACAGTCCCAACACTGAATACCCCACCATGTTTGCACTGAACACCCAAACACTACGGATCTGATAATTGGTAAATTATTATTCATTTAAACCAAACTTATCATTAATTCTCCATTTATAAAATGCACTACCAAATATTGCCCATTTGATTTGCAATCTTCTTGACACTTCATGAAATTTACCCGACCGTGAAAAAAAATTCGGTCGGTGATAAGGACAAAAAATCGCACTATTTTCTACTTCCTCTCATAGGAATCGCAATAAGGCTATCTTTCTCTTACAAAGCGTGTCAGGCCCTTGGTATTTTATCCATCACTCATGGCCATTAGGTATTTTGAAGGGAACTGTCACCGTATTTAGGGACAATAAGAACTACTTTCCATGAGAATTTATTTGAAATATGATCTTTACGGAAATCGGTCAGTCTGGCTATCCGATATTGAACTTTGGAAACGCTTTTTTAGGGACAATAAGAGCTACTTTCCATGAGAATTTATTTGAAATATGATCTTTATGGAAAATCTTAGGATTGTCTTAGAACAGTTAGAACCTTGGCTTTCTAAGAAGACCAGCTGGGGACCCCTCGTAACATAGCAATCACGATACTTGGAGGGGTCAAATAACCTGGTCATAGAATTTATCGCGAGTTTATACATTTTTCCCCAGTACAAAAGTGCTCAGCGCCGCTAAAGAAGTTTTCACTTCAAAAAATTGTATGGTGAATCCACTGTGGGTGAATCGGAGTTAAATTGGGCAACGGCACTAACCTGTACAGCCACATAGTACAGATTCTACAGAAATCCTATACTTTTTCAAATGCCTGACTGCTTACCATAAACAACCTCCTTAATTTGTTTGTTTTTTTTTTGCCACAGTCGAAAATAATATCAATAGTTTGTGGCAGATAAAAAAAGGGAAACTATGACAAGGACAACAAATCATATGTCTCTCTCTCTCTCTCTGTCGCTCTTATATAAAGTTCTATATGACCATCTCGTTCAGTAGGTTATTTGATGACGAGTCTATAATTAGTTTGAGCGTAAGCCGATTATTTTTTTATTAAAAATAAATGGAATAAAATGGTCCATTCACAAACACCATTAACGTCAGTCAACAGTTCCCACCAACATTTTTTTGCCACTGATTCAGATAATGTTTGTACATATTTCTATTGTTATTGAATTTAACAAGTATTTCGCGTTGCAAATAACACAGTTCCTAATTTTTAGATCATGTCAATATTGTTTTACATCTTGTCTTTTGTGAAAAATTAAACGAAAATGTGCATATTTGATTTTTTTTTGTCTACGAAGCTGGAGGTCCCGGGTTCGATTCCCGGTCAGGGCATTTATTTGTGTGATGAACACGTATAATTGTTGTGGGTGTTTTCTATGTATTCAAGTATGCATTTATCCATGTATGTACTTATATCGTCGCGTCAGTAGGTACAAGCTTTGCTTCGTTTGGGACTAGGTCGATTTTAGTGTAATTTTGTCCACAAATATTTCTTTATTTTTAAATATTTTACTTTCCTCGTATTCGAAATGAAAAGCAGAGTGTTTAACTCGGATGAAACCACCCATTTCAGCCCTTGGTTAATAATCTACTATTACCAAGCAGAGTCCTTTAGCGGCTTTAGCGTAGGTACCTAAAACTTTTAGAGATTCTTCCACGAAGTAATTGTCTTCGTCCACTATTGTCATAAAATCCCGATATTAGAATTTTAACAGCCTAGTAACGTCGACTCTAAGGTACCTACGGTATTATTTTCTGGGCAAACCCAGTCGAAACAGAAATGGCGTTTAAAGCACAAAATAGATGTGTTCGATCTTTATGTGACATTCATCAACTTGACTCTTGTAAGCCATATTTTCAAAAATTACGTATATTGACCCTTCCATGCTTGTAGGTATGTATTTGAAGATTTTGAAGTTGTAATGTTTGTTAGATGTAATTTGCACTTATATCCCAGTTTTAGGAGTACAGTCAGGAATAAAGTAGGCGGAATGTCTTCCAAAACAGCTCTATTTAGAAAAAGTGTACTGGGAATGGCCCCTAAAATTTTTAACAAAGTGCCGAAAGATATTATAAATTTAGATAATATGTTAGATTTTAAGAAGAAGCTATTTGATATTCTCGTAAAAAAGCATACTGTTAACGAATTTTTGTTGACTGTGATTAATGGAACTTAGCACAAGCCTAGCCCCATTAAGAGCTCCATAAGATTTGTATTGTATGCCTAACGGCCCAACATGTGTTTCACATTACCTACTCTTAGACCTCTAACATACCTGTGTTGAACAAAAAAATATATGATTATGATTATAAAAAAGAAATATTATTAAAATAGTTACCGTCAAGTCAGTCGCGTTATGTGATTCAATCACTTCTCCAATGAGCAAACCAATAAAGCACGCCTATCTCGGCGCTCGCGGACAAATTATTCGCCGGTAAAATGTATCAGAGGGCGGTAATTTCAATTCAATTTCAATTTCTAATAATTCGTAAAAGAAAACTGTAGGTAAATAGGTATTTAGCCGGGAGGAAATAGTAGATTGTGTCACAAGGGAGCAAAATGACATATTTACGGCGTGGGCGTAAATTGAATCCTGAACGAAGCGAAGGATTATATAATAGAATCCTGAGCGTAGCGAGGGATTCTAAAATAGAATCCTGAGTGTAGAGAGGGATTCAAGAATTAACGCCCAAGGTGGAAATAGTTTTGCTTCCATGTGACACATACTGCTTTTCACATCACCTATTGAGGATAATGAAAGATCTGAAATAACAATAGTTGTGCATTTATTTTATCAAAATCGATACAATAACTCATTAAGTTATTACTCGTTACAGAAAAGTGCCACTTTGATCCCTTCTAGCAGGGAAGAAAAGTGCCATTTTGATCCCTCCTAGCAGGGAAGAAATAGTAGATTGTGTCACAAGGGAGCAAAATGACATATTTACGGCGTGGGCGTAACTTGAATCCTGAACGAAGAGAAGGATTATATAATAGAATCCTGAGCGTAGCGAGGGATTCTAAAATAGAATCCTGAGCGTAGTGAGGGATTCAAGAATTAACGCCCAAGGTGGAAATAATTTTGCTTCCATGTGACACATACTGCTTTTCACATCACCTATTGAGGATAATGAAAGATCTGAAATAACAATGGTTGTGCATTTATTTTATCATAATCGATACTAATAACTTATTACTCGTTACAGAAAAGTGCCACTTTGATCCCTCCTAGCAGGGAAGAAAAGTGCCATTTTGATCCCTCCTAGCAGGGAAGAAAAAGCCCTTATCCGAATAGGTGATGTGAAAAAGCCCTTATCCGAATAGGTGATGTGAAAATAAACAATTCATTCTGTGAATAGTCATTCTTTCTGAATATGTAAGAGCCTATTTTTCAAAAGCTTGATGGCTAGGAAAATTCTCAAACAATAGTACATTACTTACCAAGGGCGATAAAACAAAGAATGTCTTAGATCGCAGGTAGGGGAAAGTAGTACGAGATTATCCCCTTAAGCGAGAATGGCCGTAAAATGTATGTTTTTCTTTGTAAACCAAAAATGAAGGCGCTAACTACTACTAAATTTATCCATCTAACTATTCTCATACTCATAACAATCAAATAATTGCAGTTTCATTAAAATATTTTAATTTTTTTAAAACCTTACGAAGTAATCATCTTGTACATCCCTATGTATAATATGATCCCCATGGTAGGGGTAAGGTGATTCCCATGATCGTCTTACCCCCTATTCTGAGTAACCAAATATTTTTATGAAGAAGAAGGTAATTCAAAACAAGAATATTCAAACATAACAACTGTTTTTTATTCCTACTAAATATTTTATTGCGCCAACAGCTATTTAATTTTTTTCTTTGGCCCTTTGTTTAAATGACATGACGGGCAATGAAATTTGCTTTTTTTCGCTTTTTTAACAACCATGCCATATTTAACAGCATCAAGAGCGGCTGTCATCGATGCCTGTGACCACAGGCCTCGAGTGGTTTTCTTTTTATAATTACGCGGCATCAGATTTAACTAAAAATAATATATTTTAATAACCACCTTAATGACAGATACACATACACAGACAGACAGATAAACAAACAGACCGACAGACAGACAGATGCAGGCGGCGAATTTCATAATATGGCGATTCCAAGAGAGATTTAGAATTTAATAAAACATATGAAGCTAAGTTTTTTTTTTTTGCTTTATTAAGGAAAACAAACAGCAACAATCATACATAAAGCTATTACAGTTAGGTAGATCATAAGCCAGCAAAGTTTTCACCAATACATCAGCACTTATAACTAAAATATGCACGAAGTAAAAAAAATATAAGTACGTAACATATATAAGAACTTAGTTTTTATAAGAACCAAGCCTACTAGACTAGATGATCCCCCAGGAATCATCTAGTACACATAGAAGGGAATCATCTAGCCCCAATTTCAACTTTTTAATTCAATGTTTGCTAACATAATCTACAAGCACGCGGATATGTTTAATTTGCCCAAAAACTAAAATTAAACGTATTTAAAAGCTACAAACACAACTGTTATTGCAATTAACAATCTATAATACAAGTAACATTAGCTTAAAGTCAGCCTTAATTTATATTAGCCGGACACAATTTATGTTTTTTCTCGTAAAATTCGCTGTGTCGCTCGCGCCGCCATTACAATTTGACTGAGGCGAAGGGGTGTTCGGAGCTATGTCTTGCCATATAAATTAACTAGATGGCGTTGATAGTATACCGGCAATCACAAAGGATCTCTTACCTCAAGGGATCAACTCGTACTACTTTCCCCTATTTTACGCCCGAGCCGAAGGCAAGGGCGATAAATATGCGATCTGAGGCCTTCTTTATTATCGCCCGTGGTAAGTACAAAATTTTATGTCACCCCCTGGCCAGGAAGTGGGTTTTTTCGCGCGCGGAGCGTGCGATAATGGCCGCTTTATGGCTAGGTGTGACATAAAATAACATTGTTGCAAATAATCTGCCCATTGTTTCGTACTAAAACATCGGGGCCTTCTTTGGCTGAAAGGAAATCTTAACAGTCGCCATGGCTTGATTTGATAGTTCATTGAACCGAACTGATTAAAAGTACACTAATGAAGCACACGTGGCTGTTTCAGAAATAGAGCGCTCGTTGTGACGTACAGGCTTAAACTTGTGGGCCAAGGAGAGTCCAGAAACAAAATGACCACCGTTGCCAATACGGCGGCTTCATAAACCTAAGTCCGATCTATGAAGTCAGCAATCGGAATGCAATTGCTGCTACTTGTGCACGGCGTGCCATGGCGTTTGGCAAGGAATCTCACGGAACCCCCGACAACAATGCACGAATAACAAATCACACAGTAGGTATTTCACACTAAACTGACCCTTTTACGGCTAAGGACCAGGGATACAGGTATCAGGATGGTCATTCGAGAAACTTTAAAATACCATTTTCTGTGCATAATGGTCATTTATAATGACGTAGTAACGAAATAAATATTTATTCTTATGAGTTCATTTTATTTACCATCTCATTGCAGCATACTCGCTACACTGATCTGTCACGTCAACTGTGCACAATTATGTTAAAAAACAATAAGTTGGCAAAGAGTGCGACGTGTTTCCTGAATGTAATTCTAGAAGCTGAAATTTGTGAATTAGGTACGAGTCGGCGCCATATTATGGCAGTGCATTTTCTAGAGACAAACACTAATTATAATGTTTTGGAATAGCATAATAGCAGTCACAGAACAGGGGGCCGATTTTTGGAACGCTCGACTTTTCACTCGAGATCTTTCAAAAAACTATGATTATTTGACATGTTGAGTGAACACCCAACCGTTCGACACTCAAAAATCGGCCCCAAGAACAGCAAATAATCGGCGTTAAATCTACAACAATGAGTTGTGTCTAGGGCTGCCATCTCGAATTTCGCCAAACCCGGACAAAGATTAAAAAAAACCCGGACATTTGGCGTAACTTGCATTTTTTCCCCGGACGAGTCCGAAAATAATATTTTTAAAAAACAAGACCTTTAAATTCAATGAGGTGCTTCCTTACATGAAAAGTGTCCGGGTTTTTCCCCGGACACTTCTTGACACCCCGCCCGGACGGCCCCCGGACGGCCTCCAAACTAGGACAAATCCGGGAAAACCCGGACGGATGGCAGCCCTAGTTGTGTCACGAATTTTGAATAGTTTAGTGTTGATTACGTTATTTTTTGTTTGGTTTGTATTTTTATGTTTAGTTTTTATTTTTATGAATAGTTTTGGTTTTTAATGTGTTACTTGTCGTGATTGCACCAATTGGCCCCGACGGAAGACCAGCAGTGACCAGTTAGGTTGGCACTAATGATGAATCGCATGCGGATGCGGACAGACATACGGATGTATAACTAGGGTCTAAAATAAGCCATATTACCAGGAGGTGGTTATTTTCCCAAGCGAACTGTGTTGACTGAAATGTTTGTGAAATCTACTTTTGGCTGCGCTTTGTGCGAAAGTTTTTTTTATGAAGTACGTATTCTTTGTTGTTGTACCTTGAGACAAGTTTTCATTCCATATTAATTTATTATACAAGTCTTTGGTTACATGATCTAAAAATACAACACAAATGATTTAGTCAGTACATAATATGCCGCAAACTCAGCTACCTATATTATCGCAAGAAACCTGAAAAATAAAATAATAACTCAACCATATACCTACATAATTTAGGTTCGCATCTTTGTGAACATGTAAAAGTTAAGGCATATAGGTAAAGCCTAATTTTAGGTTGAACTCGTAATCCGTACAAACAGCATCTCCGTTTCTATAGAGCTTACGAGTACATACTCATTATTACTCATAAGCCGACACACACATGAAAGATGATTACTTTCTTAACAGGTAAATATAACCTGCTCGCGATTACGTGTGAGTAAGATGTTGTATAAATATGTTTGCAGAGTTACGCGGCGTCGCAGCCGGCGAAGGCGTCATCAGCGCCAGCGCACACGACGCTGCAGCGGTCGGTGCGCGCGGCGGCGGCGGCCGGCGGCGGCTCGTGCGCGCGCGTCATCCCGAGGTTCCACTTCCCCAAGGGCCGCCCGCCGCCCGCGCACCAGCAGGACCACGCTATACACAAAGTGCAGTCCGCCTTCGCTACCTTCCCTAATAGCCAGGTAATTATACATTATAATAAGGCAATGTTCAATGTTCTTAACGGTAACATTACATGTACTTAGTATCTTAATTTTTTTATAGTAAGAAATATTTATATGGGCATCTTTGCGCCAGGGACAACTCAAGGGGGACTTTTGGACTTTCCATACAATCAGATTTGACGAACACCGCTTACGATTAGAATAAACTTTTGGACTAGGCTCTATCTCTATTCTATCTAGGCTAGTCTTAAGTTCATTTATAGTTATTTTATTATTAAAATTAATCATTCATATATACTTATTAATTTATATGTCATGCTAAGAGGGGGGGCTTGCCTCAGCATAATGTTGCAGCAAGTTTACCTTACCTATACTACAACGCTGGTTTTCAGGCAGACCCTGGTAACTACAATAAAATTTGGAATTCGTATTGCCGCTAAATGTTCTTATTTTGCCTGCGACACAAAAACAGCCTTTTCCAGTACACTCATAACCGCTTTTATTAATTCAGTTCTTCCCATGTTTGTTATCCGTTACAAAACATTTAGTCCGCTGAATCCACATCTGTAGCGGCAAATCTAAAAGTGATTTTCCAATGGCGACGCCAGGCGACACGACATCGACATGATAAAAACGTGTGTAATTAAATGTTTCATTGGTCTGGCTTCGCTAAGTTCTTATGCAGACGACTTAATGCCAATACTAATAGTACGCCAATACGTGTGCACAGTCAAATCTAAATCTAAACACGCACATTTTTCGCTCTTGTTACAATGACAATAGGTAAGTAATGACCCCTTTTTGAGGGGCCCTCCCTTCCATAAGGGATAAATTTAAGTTACATATATACGTTTCTTAGCTGTTTTTTCGTCCCACTGCCGCCTCACCTCACCCCATAAACAGACATCACATTAATAGAAAAAAAAATGTAAGACAGAAAATGGAATGTAGGCATCCGTCTAAGCTCCTGTGATTTATTGGATTCGTCTCTCTTCAAAGGATTAGGTATCTGGGACTATATTTTGCAGTGGCGGCGCGTCAAAAATATTCTTAGGGAAGCCGGAAGTAATTTGCCTTACTTATTCTTCATGAGCCGTAGTAAAAGAACGGACTGGCTGAAAATTAGGCAAGCCGGTGGGAATCGAGTTGTATGGACGCTCCGCCACTGATATTTTGTTATCCCTGAGTTACAGCGCCACTTGATCAAGTCGCGCTTTAAGTACTTAGCAATTTCTGTCTCTATCGTAATGTGCGAATTAGATAGAAGAGGGTAGATATTCATGTCTCTCGTCGCGTCTGTCAATGAAGCTAGACGTTACAGGGATATTAGCATATACATTCATTTCGCTGCAAAGCGGGAATCGCTACGATAAGTACCTACTGCTGCATCGGCGTAGCGCTCGTAGCGTAAGTGCACGGGCTGCGGCGCGCTCTACGGCCAATGAAA
This sequence comes from Cenopis cana, assembly GCA_951800055.1. NCBI lineage: Eukaryota > Metazoa > Arthropoda > Insecta > Lepidoptera > Tortricidae > Cenopis > Cenopis cana. Next base: position 17,120,175 of record OX637471.1, on the reverse strand, counting down.
CCGATGCCTGGCGCCCGGCCAGCCCGCACCCTCCCCACCTCTAGCAGGGGTACTGCACCGCCACAACTTTCAATGCTCTAGCTAAATATTACTCAATGTGCTAATGCAATGCATCTTTAAATTTATGGAAAAATATATCGGAAAACCCGTTCAACACAACGAGCTTGTGCATATTTTGTTGCGGAACCAATCAGGAGTTCTGTTCTGGCTACGTCTCCAGTGTTGCGATTTCTTGTTGCTTATTATTGATTAATTACTTAAGGTTACATGTCAGATTATTGAAATATATCTACAAAATAAGGCACATGCAAAGTACCTAAGCAGTGAGTATGTAGGAAACGGGTAAATATTGTTCAATTATTAGGTAGGTATAGTGTAGGTAGTGACGGTTGTCAATGGCGCCGGCGAAGGTCGTGAGAATTTTCTCACACAAACTAGCCTTAAAACGCTTAAATACACAATTACACACACGTTTTTGTCACCGTTAATATCCACGGTTAAACTGCCGCGTGACCACGGTCGTCAGCACAGAGATATTAGACACTCATTAGACTATAGGTACAGTCGACCACAAAAAGTTGTAAGTATCATTTATTATAAGATGTAGGTAGTAGTTACGGTTAATACTGGATTAATCTTTTTAATACTCGATTTTGGTGAGTATTGACCAGAAATGGCTGTGTTAGTTAGGTGTTTTCGTCATTAACGTGTGTATTTAACACTTTGCATGCTTGACAGTTAGGTGTCACTTGTACATATAGATTAGGTACACATCTTGGCACATCTCTGGATGATGCGCAGCCCAAGGATGAGCATACATCTGACACCACAGACAGCTTCACACTTCTGCTGGGTATAAAGCCTAAACAACAGCACATTACAAGTTACATTACAAGCACAAGCACTCTTAGGGTACAATGCAATGCAATAATGATGTTTTAATAGGCTGTACTTCAAGTCCGCTACTGTATCAGTGATTTGAATGAGAAGATGATTATCGTTATTAATCGTGTTTTTATGACTTGTAAGTTGTAATTAAAGAATGACTATTAAACTTATCTTTGTTTAAAGAGGATAATATTTGCTTATTAAAATGCTTAAATATTTATACAAGGATAAGTTGGCACAAGTCGGCACAACGTCAACTCAACGGTCCCAAAAGTGAATGGGTGCAACTAGTAGGGATCTACTCAGGTATGGGCGCCAAGATATTTCGTTCAGTGCCCTTTCCCTTAGTGGTAAACTGATAAACATATTTACCAGTAGCTTGCGGTATAAATATAAATGAAGGTTACGTTTCCTAACATGGGAGTCAACAACTGCATTCGCCCTTTGTATAGGTTACTATTTTGCTAGACCAACAACTGTAACATGTTAGTAACATCAATAAAAAATCTGGGTTATTAAAATTTCATTAGGTCTAACGATCTTTATAAAACCTGGTCTAAGTGCGGATGAACACGCAACCATAATAGCCGCTGCAGTTGTAGCCTGTCAAAATGTTCATAATTCATTTAATTGCAAACCATGGTAATTGTACAGTTGTTACAAATAATGTTTCAGACACACATGGCACCCTTTTAGGGTGTGGCATATCATGATACTTAAAACTAGTTATAAGCTATATAAGTAATTTCGCTAACGTAGACAAAAATACCTGTACGCTCACTGTATTAGGTACGTACGTACATATTTTCGATGTTGACTGTACCATGCCTTCTAACTTGTCCGAACGTCGGAACACGCTGCCGTATTTCTAAATGATGAAGTAAAACCAATCTTAAACTAAACCACAGGGGTGACACGCAAAGGAAACTAAGCGCTGTGGCTAAGGATGTGTGCGTGCGCTGTCGGTACACGCGTCAATTTGTGTGCCGGGTGCGTAGGGTTGCCGCAGTCACTTTATTTTGCTAATAACATAAACGATAGAATTTTGTTATGAATTACATGAAAATATAAATGTTAATATATATATGGCGCGACCGTAAGTAGTCGTAAACCGGTGTAACAATTCAACAATTATTGCGACACTACACTTACTACGCGGGCGAAGCCGCGGGGCAAAAGCTAGTTGGTATATAAACTGACAAACACCCGTACACCGCATATTATATAATACACCATTTCTTTATCGGCGGCGCGTGCTTCCGTGTTAACTAGTCCGCGTTGTGCACCGAACTTAGCTTCCACCCAGTTTCCACCAGGCGGGCCTCTCAAGGACGAGGTACGAGCTCAGTGCGGGGGGTTCGTGGCCGTTCTGTATGTAATACTATTTTATCTACACACATTTCATAAATCCTCTAATATGCGTTCGGAAACCGTAGAAAATGACTCTCATTTCAACATTCAATGAATTTATGACAATTTTCTTATCTGTGGCTAAGGCTATAGCAGTAATATAATTTTTTATTTTAATCTCATATATGATGTTAAAATATTAAACGTCAAACAAAACTGTCAAAATTTAAATGTCAAAGTTGACATGTCCCTATTCTAGTATCACTGAAAATTCAAATTCAGTCGATGCGAAATGTCATCTCGATGTTTTTTTAGTATATATCGCACGAAATTTGAGCTAGAACGACATGATCACATCAGAATAGGGACTCTTTATTTTTTTAAATAACATTCAGGTATCGGTTGCCAGTTCTGATTTCGATATTTCCGCAACCGTGCAAAAAAGGTTGTATTAACACAATTATTGTATTTATTTACTACGGTTTCTGAACCTATCTTAGAGTAGTTATAATATGTGTGTAGATAAAGTAATGTATGCAACTGTACATAATTAGGCATTAAAACACTCGTGTGACCTTATTATGAAACTCGCCTTCGGCTCGTTTCATAAAACACACTCGTGTTTTAATGCCCCTCATTATGTACCAGTTGCATAAACTACTAATACTATTCTGACTAAACACTCCTCCAGTGCCATTGCCCCAGTATCGCTGTCTTTAACCATTTAACTTACAGATTCCGAGCATCGTACAACCAATTTCAGTTACGTACCTATTGTTAACTCGTCCGTAGGTAGGCACCTAGTGATGGAAATGCACTGTTTGTGCAACTTTTTTTACAAACAAACGCCTATGATCTCATATGGTATTTTTTTTACATGATATGACATCGGTCATCGGTCATATGACATACATTACAGGTAGGTACAAGTTAGCATAGTTGGTGGTCCTGTCGGTTAGGTAGATAAATAACACATACTTCACCGACCTACGCACATTATGTAAGCGAATAGTAAACTATTGACTTAACAATGTAGATATGACGTTACTATTCCTGTTCTAGTTTTGCTTACAACTCCCTATTGAACGGCAATAAATAGTTTTTGGTAAAGGGGTCGTCTCATCTACCGAGGTAGGGTAACCAAGGAAATGGTTTAAAGGTCATCTTTAAAAACACGCAGTTAAGTATGATTGTCAAATCGATTCAAAAATCAGGAAACGTCACAGATTTAACATTCGGTAGGTAACTATGAGTTCGACAAAACAACTTAATGTACCATTTACCTATTGAGGTAGGGTGCTGGTTGGGGAATATTACCGAGATTGAGGCCGGGCTGCCCCCGTGATTGGATGGAATGCCCGTGTTGTGCTGCGATAAGCCAAACCTCACCGTGCCGTCGTGCATATAGCTGCTTATAACGTCATATATGGCTTGGGCCGACGATTAACAAGTTTATTAAACTGTCACTTAGAAATAAGCTAACACTTTACAAAACTTGTGTTTGTCCAATCATGCATCAAGTGTAGTTTTTACATCGCTCAAGCCTCTTCAAGTCATTCAGAATCGTTTCCTCCGTAGGGTGACTGGTGCCCCGTGGTACGAGTACGTATGGTTTCTTTAAGCAGACTGCCAGGGTTTATTTTGACAACGTGAGGGTCATAGGAATCCGTTAGTTAGGAAGGAAAGCTGTCGCCTACGTTCCCATCCCTCCCCCTCTGTCGTAACTCGGGTCTCGGTCCGGCGTTCTAAGCACACACTCATCGCGGACCTGCGTAATCACAGCGTCAATGGAACGTTGCGCTTACGGCGTCCAAAACAGCCACGACGCGTATACCTACTCAGGCATTCTCTCCGGCGGGAACGTCCACCGCACGATCGCGACAACACAGACAGATAGTCCCTATTCGTCCCGGTACCGCCACATACCGGGTAGAGTCAGATCGACCCAGGTCGGGCCTAGCTATAGTACATTGTTGTAGAGGCTAGAAAGTAAGCAATAGATGGACGAGTTAGTTCGAGATCCATCTATTGCACTTTCGGCCGAGGCTTAACATAGTGCTTTTCACGTCTACTGAGAGGAAATCAAATCCATTTTTATAGTTTGTTGGTTGCAGCAACACAATAACTTTTTCACAATCTCCGGCTTATTTTTTTCCCAGTACTTACGTTCTTAATGGCCAGTATGTTATTAGATAATTCAAAGGCGTTTTTATGTAATAAATGTTCCATGCAAACTTTTCAAAGCACATAAAAATCTTAAAAACGCCAATCAATAACCTTAAAATCTCCCGCCTACATTTTTTTTCGAGTACGTTCTTAATGGCCAGTGTGTTATTAGATAATTCAAAGGCGTTTTTATGTAATAAATGTTCAATGCAAACCTATCAAAGCACATTTAAAAATCTTAAAAACGCCTATCAATTACCTTAAAATCTCCCGCCTACTTTTTTTTTTCGAGTATATTCTTAATGTCCAGTGTGTTATTACTGTTATTAGATAATTCAAAGGCATTTTTATGTCATAAATCTTCAATGCAAATCTTTCAAAGCACATAAAAGTCTTAAAAACGCCTATCAATAACCTTCTTTTTCATAACATAGTCGGCGACACCAAAAAATACCTAATTTTTTACGAGTTGTGATTGGTTGATTTTGTGTCATATGAAGTACGGGCGTGTTCTGATTGGACGATAGCACTACTATAACCGCTACAACAATATAACATAGTTGTAGCGGATTAGGTGTGGTTTAGATGTGGTTTAGGTTCATAGTTGTCCTGTTCATGAGTCTACTACTATTGACAATAGGGATGATGACACTATAAAAGAAAATCAATAAATCCAAATTTTCTACATAATGACTCAAATTCTCAATCAAATGGCAAAAAAAGTAATTCAAAAAAAATAAATAATTACGTAATTATTAGTCTTCAAAGTTTTAAAAGTGGGTATTTTCTGTCGCTTTTCCGCAAAACGCACCTTTGTATTGAACGATTGTCATTTACTATGGCGCTACTCAAAGGTGACGTCACGGTCGAGTAGCACTTTCTCTCTCTAACTACGAACATTCTAACCGTTGTTGCTTCGTTATTTTTTGAGATATTTGAATAGGATTTTCACTATTTGGCATAGTTTTATGTCTTCTTTCTATTGAAGTAATAATTTTTTTTGAGTCATCATGCCTATTTTGAAGCCCCAATTCCCGCCATCTACCTATAGCCATATTTCCGAGCAGTGGCGTGAAAAGTTTCTTGCTGGACTCTTCTCAGCTTGGCTACGTTTAGTAAACCAGCGACAAGTCCCAGTAGCTCGATTCGACTGACACCTCAGATTCGATTAAAGCTGCTCAACCAATCTCACTGGAGCGCAAACTCTTAGAGTATTCCAGTGTTCAATACAATGCTAGGGTACTGATGACCGATAGTTAATAAGTACAAAATAATATCATGTAATCTACAATTATACGCGTAGGTACGAAGTGGCTTTAACTGTAGCTATATACTACTAACTACTTATGGTTTTGGCCTGCGACTTTCAAATCAGGGTGGGTTGCACTAAACCGTCTGTGATTGTAAGCGGTATTATCGTTAAAATCTGTTTGAATGGAAAGTTAGACAACTTTCTATGAGATGACAACTGCCGACGCCATATTCAACGTTGATCGATCTGTAATGTTGGTGCAACTCAAACCTCGTCCTCAAAGATAGCTTGTATAAATGAGTTTTTCGGTACCTACACGAGATCTTAAATGGACTGTTTAATAGGCCACCGATATGTTCACGACCGCAGCATTGCCAGTTTGGAGTGGATATACACATACATATGCAACATACATACTAAGTACAAGAAATTGACTGCTGACGCGCGGCGCGTCCGTCGATTTCTTGTACTACAAAACGGGCCGGCCCGGACACGGAACGGTCTAGCGTGAATCTTCCTTTAGTGCTTTGTGATTAACGTTATGATGTTACCGACGTCGGTACATGTTGTTGCCTATAACACCAACCTTTGGGTTGAAAGGCTAAATGGCAGTTTTTTGCATCCGCAAGATCTAGGGCTACACTAATACTTGGCATTCGATAATCGGGTTCCTTTCGTATACTTGTAACCTCCGGGCTCCGGGTCAAAAAGTATAGGTCTCACCCGGACTACCCAACTGTCATGACAGCCTAAATTTATTTTATGAATAAATTTTAGAATTTAATTTTACTGAATTAAGGGTTGACCGCACGATGGACATCAAAAATTGTCGGCGTACCTACCAAAGACTACAATGTATATACTAAAGTAACTAGTACCTGATACCTTTGATTTTGGCCTCAGCGATTGTGTAATCTAGATTTGGTTATTAGACATTACTGGAGTGCTGTTGTTCCACTCTTTGGTGCGCTCTTATGTGACTTATGTACCCGAAAACCGTACGGTCTACAATATGGTACTACATAAAAAAAGAGAATAACGTCACTCCACGATCGACAGAGTTGACAATTCTCCGAAATATCGGGTACTCACCTAGGAACTCTAGGAAGTTAATTTAGTAAAAATACTTAGTTACGTCCCTGAACAGACTTACGCTATTGCGTTCGAATGGTCAGTCCGTTTTGAAACTTCCTGCCCCACGAGATTGTTGTCAATGAAGCTAGCCCGTCGCTATAAATAGGCGCGTCAAGTCGGCGTGACCTACTTTCCGGGGCGACGACCCCGCCCGACTTACCCGATACGAATTATAAGAATAAGCCATAACCATAGCCATCTACACGCCGCTAACTAGGGCCCGAAAATCACAGAAAATAGGCGGGTACGAGTTCATGCACTCTCATACGAAAGTACGGATGCGATGCCTAGACCCTTGGAGTTTATTTTGTTGACTTATGGATTATTGTCAATGTTAAAAGGGAGCATCGTGCTATTCATGCTTACATTTAGATATAGGTATATGCGGGAACAATCAGGACGAGTTCGTTATACATAGATTTTCTATGCTCAGTTGTGCGTGTATTTTACTAGGCGTTGTTCTTTTTTTGCGTTTCAGATCTTGTTATTGCATACCAATATTATGTCGTAAACACATAGTTAATGGATCTATATCGACGGCCGGATTAGCACGATCTTCAGAATATTTGTGTTACTCACACACATGCATATTATATTATACTTCGGGTGCCCGACGACGAATAAGGTGTTAAGTATAGAAATACTCAAATGTTTGATTAGTAACTACGCCAGAAATGATACACAGACGTCAAAGATACGTTTCTAGCACTAAGAATGTCGGCATGCCGCTAATATGTTTGCTAACATTTGTGGGTGCATGCCTGAAATAAATTATTTGAATTCGAATATTCAATATGTATATTTACCACTACTTAGGTAGGTACTAATGAACAATTCAGGGATATCGGGGACAGTTTTAAAAGGGTTTTTGTTATATCCATCCCTCGGTAATACCCATGTAATACCTAACTACCTAAGTAGGTAGGTATGTAGGTATAATGCGACACACACTAGGCAAATGTCTAAAATAGCGGAAGTACCTTACCTACTAGGTTGGTATTACGGGGGACGCCAGCCCAATGGGACACGCGTGACCGCGCCTCGCCACAGATATGAACGCGACTATTTTAGACAACCAGCGTACGATGACCAACATTAAAATGTAAGAGTGCTGGCGTTGATCGGGTCACCATCGCCACCTTCCATAATATACTCAGCAGCGATAGCAAACTGGATATATTCTTTAGTACTGAATCCAGTTTCCTCACGCTCAGCAGCCGGTACCTGGAGTCTATTGTCACTCCAAGCTCCATCCAGATAGATTAAAAGCTACAATAAATCTCCTACCAATGGATGGAGCCTGGAATAGCAATTCTATTCATATATCTATGTAATAAATGTGTCTCCTGTTAACACGTTTAGCTAGACTGTAAGTGTTAGCCTAAGGAATCAATAAATAAAATAAATAAAAATAGATGGTCAAAGGAGGCGAATGCTGAGATACGCCTCATACTCGTTATGGGACGGCTTACAATCATCCCAATATATAGTATCCCCAAGGTGTCTTTGGCACCTAATCCTTGGATCTGGTATAACACAAGTAAATAGTTCCACGATAATATAAAATAAATATTTGTGGACAATCTTACACAAATCAACCTAGTCCCAAACTAAGCAAAGCTATAATAGCGACTGCCATCTGATCTTCCGACCCAAAGGAAAAAATAGACCTTGATGTTGTTGTTTCCTCACGATTTTTTCTTTTCCGAAAGGCTGCTGTTAATTAAGTATATATTTATGTGATATTAAATGAATAATGATATTTCATACATAGGTGCTAAGGTTTTTGGAATACTCAGAAGGCCCGTGCGTTACATTACCGCGCACGCCTATAGTAACTTTTACAGATAGCATAATAAATAGGTATGGATATGATATGATATTGGTTTGTTACAGGTCCCGCGAGAAAGTTTCAAGCACATAGTCAAAGCCTGCGAATGTCCCCTCTATTGGAAGATGCCCCTCTTCCTCTGCACACAGCAGAGTTTGCACGCACCTGTCGACGGTCACAAATTCATCAACTTCTGGAGAGAGTAAGTGCTCTCGTGACGCTTACGTTTGAGCCTAGAGAATAAATAGAGCTCTACAAACCTACCTTTTTAACCCCCGACGCAAAAAGAGAGGGGTGTTATATAAGTTTAACGTGTCTGTGTTTCTGTGTATCTGTCTGTGGTATCGTAGCTCCCAAACGGATGAACCGATTTTCGTTTAGTTTGTGTCATAGATAATTTTATCCCGAGTGTTCTTAGCCATGTTTCATGAAAATCTGTTCAGCCGTTTGAAGATCATCAGCTCTTCTCTAGTTGATGAGGGGATCTGACTAACTTCCTTATGTCCGATCGATTCGCAATTTGGTGCCGTGTTACTTCAATGATATTGAAAGTATATGGTAAGGTAACCAAGACCTGATCAGCCGTTTGTTGCAATCTACGACTACACCTGTTTTTCTCACTTAGCGGTCCCCCGACGCGACGACGCTTAGAAAATAAAAATATTTGAATTTACATATTATATGTGACGATAATAGTTATAATAGGTTTAAAATATTATTTGTTAGTTTTTAGAGTTTATTTTGTGTGTCGGGGGGTTTTTATTGTCACTAAGAACCTAGAGACGCAGCTATAAATACGTGTTTGTGGTAAGGCCGTCGCCGTCAGCACGCGCAGCAGTAGGTACACCCGGCACCAGCATAGGTGGCACCCGGGACCGTGTGGCGTGCATTTCGGCGCGGTTCTCAAAGGGTGGATTCAGTGACTACGGGGTAATTCGGCTCCTTTTATTGGTGACAAACGGGAATGCCACCATTTAAGGATGATCCGCAGTAGACCGTTCCGTATCCGGGCCGGCCCGTTTTCTAATACAGGACGCGCGACGGCCGTCGATTTCTTGTACTAGAAAACAGGCCGGCCCGGACACGGGACGGTCTAGCGTGAATCATCCTTTAATACGCAAAGCTCCATCGATGAAATTGAATTGAACAACGCGACTAAGTTATTTATTTACCGTATGGCAATAATTAGAACTAAGTGACACCTACGCAATTTCCGCACCGGGTGCCATCCGGAGAATGCGAACTAAAAGGCTTGTCACACTACCGTATCGGTAGGGCCCTAACTCGGGGAGGGGAGTTAAACTATCTCGCTCTAAAGAGTGAGATGCTTTAACTCCCCTCCCCGAGTTAGGGCCCTACCGATAGGGTAGTGTGATAAGGCTTTAAGTACTCGTAACTCATCAATAATCGTAAGACATTTCACCCTGACCCTGAAACGGACATGTGCTGGATGGTATTGCAGGATGACGTCACAGTGTCACGACATGGCGTCTCGGTTCGTGTACATCCTGACGCGGGGCAAGAGCAACGTGTTGGCGCCAGAGGACTTCGTGCCGCTGGTGCAGGACGTCGTAGACACGCACCCCGGCCTCTCCTTCCTCAAGGAGGCCACGGAGTTCCATTCTAGATACGTTCATACTGTGAGTGCCTTTCAACTCCTACTACGAGGAAGTGTGTGTGTCTGTGTGTGTGTGTGTGTGTGTGTGTGTTTCTGACTGTAATAAGCCCTAGCTGTGTAATTGTTTCTTAGTAAACTTCGGAAATAAGGGGGTAATGGTATTTTTTTCCATGAGGGTTCTTTTTCCACCTTTTTGGTACGGAACCCTAAAAACTGCGTGTTTAAGATCCTTGATTATGAATCTAAAAGCGAAGTAATAAGAGATACGCTACGAGCAAATGTGTTGAAAAAGAGATTTAAGTATGTATGAATTTTTACTATACTGGTATAAACTAGATGTTTAATTAATTAATACCTACCAAACTTATCCACTCCACCACCACTGATTATCCGTTGTTCTTTGTTTTCAGGTGATTGCTAGGATATTTTATTGCGTAAATAGATCTTGGTCAGGAAAAATAACAATCGCCGAATTAAAAAGATCAAATTTACTTCAAGTCATTCACTTACTGGAAGACGAGGAAGATATTAACCAAGTTACACAATATTTCAGGTAAATATTCAATATAGGAGTAACTACCTAACCTTAACCTAGCTACGCAACTTATGTCATAGATTGCAAAATTATTCATTCTACCTATGTATTGCCCTATATCATTTTATTTTATGATGATTACAGTTACGAGCATTTCTACGTTATTTACTGCAAGTTTTGGGAGTTGGACAGAGATCACGACCTCTTCATAGACAAGCATGACCTGGCAAGACATAATGAACACGGTAAGTGATGTGTATTATCAGCACTGCTGTCTTGAAGTAAATCAGTATGTTGGGGACCGAGTGCAATCCTGCACTAGTAGCGTTATCACAGCATAACTGACTACCGAAGGTTTTCTATACAGTCTGTTCGGAATGAGAAAAATCTTAGGAAATAAGGGCGCCCTCTCGTATCCTACGCTTTCAACAACACCGGTGTTTGGCAGCTACAAAGCCTACAAATAACGAAACATGCTACCTATCCCTCTCGCATAGCACGCGCACGCTCTGTGGTCTATAGTTAGAGTAGGTAGGGGTAGTTTCGTTTACAAATCAACGTCGTCACTTAGTAACGTGTTAACACAACCTAGTTGGACGATGCTGTCACTGTCCGGAGGGAATTTACGTAACTCCCTCCCCAGTGGTGCGAGAAACCCAAGTTCAGCCGAGGCGGCAAAAGGAACAGGCATTATTGTGTTTGCGTTTAACATAAAGCATTCGTCCCTCTAGCACTTGCACTTTGCTAATGTGAACGACAAATGCTTTTCATGCGACAGAAGTTATTAATTATCATGCTAAGGTCAAGTCCATAATTCGGCGGAGTAAACTGGCAGATGAGATGTTGCCAGGAGTAGAAAAAATAAATAGTGACGGTATATATCGATAAAAATATGTCGATAAGTATAAAGTATCTAACTATACCCTCTTATTCACGGACAAAAATGTGCCAGCATTTTTCGGAATATTAAAATCGATATACTATTCGATAGGAAGTTTTTTCGATCAAGATTTAAATCCTATTACTTTACTACCTAATTTAATAAATGTAAAAGTTTCTACTTTTCGGCAACTAAAGGCTCATTAAGCGGACAAAAGTAAAATAAATATGAAGAAATATGAAAAAATCATAAAATTTACAAATCATTTTAATTTGTCAAATTGAGAGCCTTTTAGTTTGAGAGAAACAATAAAGAGTTTGAGTTTGAAACACTACTAATTTCGATTTTCGATGATCTCGGCAAGCACCAAGGGGTACCCGATAAATAGGTCCGTAAGATCCGTACGTCTAGTGAGGCCTTAAATAATATCGATATGAACAGCACTGCCCTTACTGTGGCAACATTTGTGCATTTTGACTTGTCAAACAACTCCGCCGAATGGTGGACCAGAGTTTAGCTGTGCAGTTAAAGTTACACATAATAGGAGCATTCACTCACAGTGCACTTTCAAACATACCATTCAATAAAATTTGAACAAGCGTATACAATACGTACTTTTATCTCTAGCACGCGGGTGAGCCATGGTTACGTGTTAACCCATTCACTGCCAATCACGACACATATGCGTCATGCCTCTACGTGCGATTTCCGCTACAAGGCGGGAAAACGCTGCTACGCGCTACGGCGTAGCACACGAAGCGATCGTTGGCCGCGAATGGGTTAAGTTATACATGCACATTGTCCATGTGTGTGTCAGCGTAGAAGGCTATGAGGTGCTATGAGTTCACGTTATCTAGCTATGTGTTGTGTCATAAGTATGGCAAACCCGAGCTCGTGAGATAAAAGTAGTATAACTTGAACGTATTCCAGCGCTGTCGGGCCGCATGATAGAGCGCGTGCTGTCGGGCTGCGTGACGCGGGGCAGCCAGAACCGGCTGACGCCCGACGGCGAGCCGCGCATGTCCTACACCGAGTTCGTCTGGTTCCTGCTGGCTGAGGAGGACAAGACGCACCCTACCGCCATCGAGTACTGGTTCAGGTAACATTACCTTACCACCTCCTCAACTGTTAACGCCAAGCCACGCGCAGAGCGTTTTTCTGCAGATCTGATCCTACTATATAACCTTTATTTTTCAGAATTACCTACACTTTTTACGCTTCTTGATACTCATAATCATTAATACTAACCTACAAGATTACATAGTATCAACGGTTCTGAATAAGAAAAACCCAAAATTACGGTATACTTAAAAGAAGTTCAAATACTTAATAGTTTTATTTAAAAAACCTGTGCCTCCGCGATGAGATGAGCGTGTGTCTATAGTCATGTACTGCGCCAATCTCACTTCGTACCCTTTTCTTTTTCAATCCGGCGGGGTAATCACGTAACGATATGTACTACCGTTGGTACGTATTTAATGTCAGTTTTAGTATGGGATTTGACATTTAAATCTATCGTACTAACGGTCGAAAACGTTACGTGATTACCGCGCGGCGCGGGTATAAAACAATTGAAGTTTTCCTGGACTAAAATAGCACACATGCATTGTAAACGGTGTTTACAATGCACGAAGTATTCCTTTACCAGAACTTTGACCCTTCTGAAAAAATCCTGGTTTCGCTCTGTCCACAGATGACAACCACGCGTAATGTATGCTAACAGCAGTAGCATATATGTGATATAGTACATTGTTGTAGAGGCTAGAAAGTAAGCAATAGATGGACGAGTTAGTTCGAGGGCCGACGCGCAGCGGAGGCTTAACATAGTGCTTTTCACGTCTACTGAGAGGAAATCAAATCAATTTTCATAGTTTGTTGGTTGCAGCAACACAATCCTTCCTTCCCGCTGATTTTTTTTCCAGTACTTACGTTCTTAATGGCCAGTATGTTATTAGATAATTCAAAGGCGTTTTTATGTAATAAATGTTCAATGCAAACCTTTCAAAGCACATAACATAGTCGGCGACACCAAAAAATACCTAATTTTTACGAGTTGTGATTGGTTCATTTTGTGTCATATGAAGTACGGGCGTGTTCTGATTGGACGATAGCACTACTATAACCGCTACAACAATAATAACATTGTTGTAGCGGTTTAGGTGTGGTTTAGATGTAGTTTAGGTTCATAGTTTCATAGTTGTCCTGTTCATGAGTCTACTACTATTAACAATTTTGACGCCCCAACCACGCCATCTATAGCCATATTTCCGAGCAGTGGCGTTAAAAGTATATTCTCCGCAGGTGCATGGACATGGACGGCGACGGGTACCTCTCCATGTACGAGCTGGAATACTTCTACGAGGAGCAAATGCAGCGCATGGAGGCGATCGGAATTGAGACGTTGCCGTTCAACGACTGCTTGTGTCAGGTATCAATTTCAACTTGTATTTTGCTGATTATTTTTAGACATACAAATTCTTATAGTATGTTAACTGTTAGACAATAAAAACATTACTTAATACATAATTTTTCAAAACTTTCAAGTATCATAATATCATTTTAAGATTTCGATCGTACCTGATCGTAACTATACTTACTCGTAACTTTAAATGTACTTTTTGTTATGAAAATATGATGGTTTACTATCCAATATCCGGGCGACCGAGCTTTGCTCGGCGTTTTCACGGACATGAGACCTAGCTAGATCGATTGCTCGTCCCCGAAAACCACCGGATACCAAATTTCATCAAAATCGTTAGAGCCGTTTCTGAGATCCCCGAAATAAATAAATATATATACAAGAATTGCTCGTTTAAAGATATAAGATATAGCCACACTACGTTATGTATTGTAACATGAGGATTGAGGAAATAGTCCAGTATCAGACTAGAATCCTGTAGGAAAGTCCGCGCATGGAGATGTTTTTATTTCATATCCCACTCGATAGGTTTTCGAGGAAATTTTGTTTTTATTCGTACAAAAAAATTGGAACATCATAAAATGGCTGTAAATGGGAGCAAAGAGTATATATAATAAAGTAAGTATCAGCTGACCACCAAAGTCTGAAATATTTTACTGAGACTCCTACTCACCTTTCCCGAAAAAATATTTCTCCATACGCGGACTTCCCTACAGGGTCCGAGCCAGGTACTGGACTAAAACTACCCTATTGTAGTAATTGTAAGTTGGGAATGTCTAGATGCTCGACATGGTGCACCCGACCGAAGAGGGTAAAATAACATTGTCGGACCTGAAGCGGTGTAAGTTGACCCCGATATTCTTCGACACGTTCTTCAACCTGGAGAAGTACCTGGACCACGAGCAGCGCGACCCCTTCGCGACGCAGCGTGACGCAGACTCCGAGGTGAGGCGGCGCATTACTTTTTTTAGAGTTCCGTACCCGAAGGGTCCAAACGGAACCCTCCGTCCGTCGGTTCAAACGGTTGGAGATACAATCTTCAAATTATCACAGTATTAAGCATCTTGGTGGCCCAAAGCCAAACCTACAATAGTCAAAACTATTTTTTTAATGTTTTAAGAGGGGCTCCCATACAGCTAAAGGGGGCGAAAACAAACCAACTTAGTTTTGCGATTGTTTCGGAACCCAAATGTGCGTCTGTCTGACTCGCACTTGGCCGGTTCATAGAGTAAACCTGTGAACCTAAGAAATAAAAAGACCCCGTCGTAGTGGGATGACTAGGTTAGGTGGTAGAACCCGCTTCCATGAGTCTCTGAGATATCAAACTGAACGTTTCTTCTTATCTCACAATTTCTAGATCATCCTGGTATGCTCTCTTCCGAAGGATCGCTAGTCGAGTGCCGTGGCTGAGACACTCGCCACGGAACACTCGCGAGCCCGATATCCCCCTTTAGTCACCCATATTATCTTTGCCTCTGCTTTTATAAGTTCTTCACACTGACCTGTTACCTTATCGTGTTCACAGATGTCTGAATGGGATAGATTCGCCGCAGAAGAATACGAACTATTGGTCGCAGAGGAAGGCGGCAGTGACGCCCAGGATCAAATGTAAGCGAACCCTTGTTACCACTTTTACAATTAAATTATAATTTACATACTTACACACAAAATAATCAGTTCCTTTTTTTACTATAAACAGGGAATTATATAGGATAATGAGAGAGTCTGAGAGAAAAAAATGTGAAACTCGTTTCTATGAGTTGTGCAAGAGTAAAGGACTCAATGGACTCAAGCTTTACAAATAAATATCAATTCACTGTGGTAAAGTAGAAATGTTAGAATAGAAGCCCTTTGTAATGACGCACACTAGATCTTTTAGAAAACTTTGAAGCATTTTTGATGCATCTTGAGTCCGTTCCGCACTTGTGATCATAGGCACGCCCTAAAACGCTATTTACACATAAGTCATACGGCAAAAGCGTGGAGAAAACACGGCGCCGCTGCGGTGCCGCTTGAAGTTTTTTCATACAAAATGTATGAAAATGACGCGCCGTCTTTCTAATTTCACTTCAGACAAGCGGCACCGCAACCGTGCCGTGGCCTCGCCACGCCTTTGCCGTATGCCTCGTATGTATAAATAAATAGCTCCTAAGAAGGCATCATCAGATTGCTCGTGATGTGGCCAATATGTTCTAAATGCAACACGTGTAGAGAACGAATGCGTTCGAGCGTCAAATCCACCGCTAACTCGATTATTTTTCGTTCAATCATATATTTAACACAGTACCAATATCATACCTTATATAAAATACATCTGCCCCTTTCATTTTATATTACTATTTTCCAGATATTTTCGTCACCATTATTTATATTATTATGTATATACTTACATAAATTATTATTCAGGTATTGTTTTTATAAAATATGTATTCCTGTTTATTTTTACACTGAAATTTCTTTCATCAGGGAGGAAGACAGAACTGGCTATGCTAGGGTAAGAATGTGTTGGTGAATTGCAGTGTATGTGTACGTTGACTGCATTGACAGTTTCGAATCGATTGCCTTTTTGAAGCCCACCACTACCGCTTAAAAGTGAGCTTGAATGAAATTGCGAGGAGTTCCCGGTTGTGCGTGTGTGCGCGGGGCCGGCGCGGCGCTGCGCCCTCAGTCTCGAGAGCGTCTCGCTCCTTTTTGCTTGAAGCTCTTTGTCTACCTTACTGATGAAAAACCCAGTATCCCTGTAAATATATAATGTATGCCCTTCTTTTGACACGACACATTGAACGCTTTTGTTTGTAAATAATAATGAGACATTGGCATGTAGCAATACTAACAAGAAAAAAAATCAAAATAACCTTTCTTATGACACGGTATATTGTTTATCAACACGCGATATTTTAAATGACTTTTTTTTTATTACAGCTCATACGATGAAACCGATGAAGACTGCTTGTCGCCAAATTTAGAAGACATGGGCAATACGGAGACGGTGGACGAGTCGAGCGTGGAGGAGTGTACGTCGAGTGAGGGGGGCGCGGGGGGAGGCGGGCACGCGCGCACGCGCCAGCCCGCCGCGCCCGGGTACGTTAACCTCAGCTCCATATACACCATCGGTGCGACCGATCGATGGCCGAACCAACATCCACTCAAAGAAGGCGTACCTGAAAGACATCTTCCGGAAAAACCCGTTCCTCCAGAGAAACCTGTGAGCTTGATGATGGTGAACGGGAAAACCGACAACAGGTACGCCGGGTTCGGCAACAACAGTTTTCTTTACTCGCACTTGTTAGGGGGTTCAGGCGGAGCACGCGCCAAGGATCCGCCGCCCTACAGCGCCGCCACCGGCGGAGCGCTGTTCGACAACGCGGGCAAGGCCGGCAACACGCCGACGGCGACGAGCCCCGTGAACGGCGCCAACAAGATATCGGACAACTACGAGCGCGCGGTGGCGGAGCGGCTGAGCCCGCGGCCGGAGCCCGGCCGCCTCAACCGCAGCGCGCTCTTCAGCCAGGTGCACACGGGCGTGGTGGCGGGCTCGGTGCGGCGCGGCGCCGCCGCCGCCGCCGCGCGCCCCGCCGACGACGACGACGACGACTACGCGAGGGACAGCGACGAGTGCTCCATATAGACAGATCGCCGCGCCGCGCCGCCGAACGTTAATATTACCAATACCTACTGCCCGTAGTGAACACCAAAGATCGCGTAAACAAAAACAATAATAACAAAGTGAAATTTTTCGAAACGGTACTAATAATTCTCAATTAAAGAGTCGTCTTCTCTTGATCGGATATAAGCTCTACAAACCTGTTTAGTATCTACGAGCGATACTATATCGCAGGTTGCAAGAGACCCCGCCCCGCCCGTACCGAGGCGCGACACTCGCTCCTACGCAACAGAACTGTGCAATTAATTTCTTAGCATAGTCGTATATCAAAGCATGTACATTAGCATGCCTAAATAATATAATAATATCGTATAGACTAGTTTCCGCATTTTATTAATATTATTATTTAGATAGAGTTGTCTTATTGAATATTTAGTAATTACCTACACTTTGCCAGTGTTTCTTTAACTAACTTAATTATATATTAATCTTATTTAAAAATGATTATCTAAGTCTCAAACTAAGCATATCAATTTATTTTAATTGTTTTCTTTGAATTTTAATATTTTCCTATTTATTTGTAGATAGACTACTAAGATTACTGTTATAAATTAGTGACTGTATTTATATGTATAATATATGTATAATCTGTCATCGTATAGAATCTTTCATATCATTGCTCCATCCATAATAAATCGCCCTTCACTGTGGCGAGTAGAGATCTCTGCGAGACGAGTCAGCTGGCCTGGGCGGGCGTATGTTTGTCTGGGTTCGCTACGCTAGGCAACATCGGCTAACTCACAACTGTGGTACCTTTCGCCCTCTTTTACTACTCAAAACGTACTTAGGTAAGTTAGGGTAGGCACACCAAGTACGTCGTAATTAGAAACGACCCTGCTCGAAAAAGTTTAGTGTTAATCTGAACATCGTCTCGCAGGGAGCAACTAGTGTATTCACTTCGTCCATTGCGCCTCGTCGCTCACGTGAACTCATTAAGTCAGTAGTTACAATAAACACGCACAGAATAATTACTTTACTATAAAAATAGTAACAAATATTTTTGATAATGACTGGATGACGCTGTATTAACAACGTATCGTTCCGTGACGCGTTGTCTAGTAATATGTTACAAGTTCGTATAATGGTGTCAAATTAAGTAATTAAATTGTAGACGTAATAGTAAACTAATTCATAATGATTATTATGCATCAAATACCGAGTCCTAATGAATCTATTGTAATAACAGGAAACAACATTGTTCGTATGTAGGTATGTCATGTTATTAAGTAGTAAGTTTGTACCCCGATAAATTAATTAAGAGTTTATTTTTAGAAAAGGTCCGAAATATCTCGTTTGCATTTGTCGAAATATACCTATCTTCCTTGGCTCACGCCTCTCTTCTCAGCCGCGCCCTAAAGGAGCTCGGGATCCGGTTGCAATTTTTTATTTTATTTAACATGACTGGCTTTAACACTTAAACACTGGAAGAGTCTAAGAGTTGGCCGTCAGATTGGTTGAGCGGGTTCAATCGAATCTGAGGTGTGAGTGCAACTGGAAGTATTTATTGTCGCTGGTTCCGCTTGCAATCTAATCACAAGTACTTATTGATTGCCGTCTAACCTTCCAGCGCAAGGAGAAGCTAGACTCTATTGGGATAAGGCTTTTTATCAAGTGAGAGGTCAATTCGGCCGAGCTGTCTTCGACAACAACGCTTTTCAAAGTGACTACCGTTACTTAAGTCACTCAATCGGTGCGTTTGTTCATGTATTCTCATAGTGAAGGAAAGCCTGAATGAAATAAAAACAATCTGAACAATCTTAGTTCACTTAAAAGGTTTGTTTTAACGGGTCTAACGGGATATTTATGTATTTACCTTTTTTTTACCGACTTCGACACGGGTCACACCAATCATGGTCTCGGAATCACTGACTTAGTTCACGTCAAAACATTTAATTACCTTAATACTAAGTAGGTAGGTCTTGCATTGTACTCTAGTCTACAGGTGCTGAATACCGCATAGCTGACTTAGTTACAAATTGCGTTGTACATTTTGTTCTGAAAATAGTCCTAATATCCGACGACTACGACTCCTGCCATCTTTAATGAGTGGAAGCTGCGCATTGCAAATGTTATTAATTTTTTTTTTATTAATTTATTTGGGTAAACATTAAACAAACAACAGTCACTACAAAAAGGCTTAGGTATAGTTTGCTGACAGTAAGTTTTACAATATGTGTGACCAACACCGTTCACCACTAATTAATTTAAACAATTATGAGCACAAAAATACATTATATAAATATGCTAAAAACTATATATGATAAAAGTGTTCGACGGTAGGTATCGTTATTTTCTAAAAATTTGATCGATATCCTCTTAATGTATTGAATTTACGTTGTAATTGTCGTTGGCTGTCTTGCCGTTTAATGTGACGTTGCAACTCTATTTTTATAGGTATTAAGGAATAAAATACACACGAATACTTATTTGCAAACAAATATGGATACCTAAAAGACTTATTATTTGTGACGTCAATACCGTGGCATATTTTCATCAACGACGTGAAGACATTGGTGTGTCTGTCTGGCTGTTTTCCTTCTTCACGCATACAAAACTTATTTAGACATTCGCGGGCTAACGGCGTGATATTTTAAGAAACTTATGTAACAAACTTTCATAAATTGGCTTTCCATTTGCGCGAAATGCCCTCTTTCCTAGAATAAACTTGTATAAAGTAAAATAATTTGAAAAAAAACATGTCGCGTGATATTCTCATATTATTCTAGTTTATACAAGTTTGTTCTAGGAAAGGGGGCATTTCGCGCAAATGGAAAGCCAATTTATGAAAATTTGTTACATAAGTTTCTTAAAATATCACGCCGTTAAGTAGCCTGCGAATGTCAAAATACGTTTTGTATGGAAAGCGTCCCACCTTAAACCGCTTAGCGGAACCGATTTAGATGAAATTCGGTAGTGAGATAGTTTGAGTCCCGGGGAAGGACATAGGATTTTTGGAGGAGAGACTTTTATCCCGTAAATCATCCCCTAAGGGCTTGTAAGTTTGAATGGAAATAAAAAGCGCCTGAAATACATAAAATAATAGAAATCAAATTCTAGTGCGATGAACTAAGTTCTACGCGGGCGAAGTTCGGGCAAAAGCTAGTATAATATACACGTAATCCATTTCAGTGTTACCTATAATTATAAAATATACCGTGTATAGGGTGATTGTATTTATTTGCCTGAGAAGTTACACATTTTACCATGGAGAATATTAAATACCTATATACTGCTACTTACCGCTAATAGGTCCCAATTACACTTCTTTTTTAGGGTTCCGAACCTCAAAAGGAAAAAACGGAACCCTTATAAGATCACTTTGTTGTCCGTGTGTCTGTCAAGACCCTTTTTCTCGGAAACGCGTGAAGGTATCGAGTTAAAATTAAAACCATACTCAAGTTTGCGGAAACTTGAAGCTGTGAAAAAATCAAACTGCCCGAAGAAATCACCAAAAAAAATCCTACTTAATACACTACTTAATATAATGAATGCGGTAGTAAGGATTTTTGAATATTTCTTAAATCACGTAAAAACGGCTGAAGAGATTATGATGAAACTTGATCATTGAGTTTTTAGCCTGGATTACTTTTCAATTTGAGGCATTATATTTAAGGGATACTTTTTATCCCTTAAATATAATGCCTCAAATTGATAAATTCGGGGGTGGAGTTGAATCTATGAACCAGACCAAAGTTATGTTCATAATTAAACCTTAGCCTTATTAGCCTTTTGCGTAAATTTTTCTCAGAAGAACCAGTATAGCCTGACCTCCGAATATGCAAATATTTGTCACGAATTTCAGGATCAAGATATAATAGGGACGGATGGTTAGGCGAATGTATAGACAGTTGTAAATATTTGATAACATTCATTGACACGCCTGTCATCTTATAAATATGACATTCGGTAAAAATGAAACTAATGAAAATAATTTTACACGGTACTACTTTGAGTGTTATCGTGGTTAAGATAAAGCAGGTTTTCGCATTGCGTAGTTTTTATTTTTAATGCAGCCTTTCCCGTGAGGTCCATTTGACGAGTAGTGGTAGCCGTACAGGCCCAATTTCGAAGAAAAACCGCAAATCGATGTACAGTTTAGCCGTTTGGCACACGCATACTAGAGGTCAAAACAAAATTTTTGACCCGCAGTTCCTAAAAAAATTTCCCTTAGGGGGGGAGAGCCGATACATTCTTTTTTTTGTATGAAAAGAAGATATTTTTTTCAGAAACCTATCGTGTGTAGTATCATATGAAATAGCTTTTTGAGGCGATTCTGAAAATATACCACACCATTACATTTCAACTATTTTTTTTAATTAAATCAAAAATAATTTTCGAAACATACCAAGTTTGAGGTCCTCCAGACACGATACGGCTGATTTTTATTTTGTACAATATACCACAAATGATACTTAATATCCTCATATCTAACCTCAAAAAAGTAATTTTGAAAAGATTTTCATTAAGTATTTGTTGTGTGTGAACATTATTTTTGATTTAATTTAAAAAAATAGTTGAAATGTAATGGTGTGGTATATTTTCAGAATCGCTTCAAAAAGATATTTAGTATGATACTACACCCGATAGGTTTCTGAAAAAAAAATCTTTTTTTCATACAAAAAAAAGAATGTCTCAGCTCTCCCCCCCTAAGGGAATTTTTTTTAGGAACTGCGGGTCAAAAATTTTGTTTTGACCTCTAGTATGCGTGTTTGCGTGTGCCAAACGGCTAAACTGTACATCGATTTGCGGTTTTTAGGGTTCCGTACCAAAAAGGTAAAAAAGGAACCCTATTGGTTTCACTTTGTCTGTCTGTCTGTCTGTCTGTCTGTCTGTCTGTCACATCGCTAAATATCTCAGGAACTACTTATCCTATCGATTTGAAATTTGGAATAGTTATAAACAAGGGTAACCCAGATACATAGAAGATGGTTTTTTAAATTATTTTATTTTATTTTCTGTGAATAATGACAGATAAAAGGGGGTTCAAAATTTTAAAGTCTGGCAACTATGTCAAGTGGGGTATCATATGAAAGGGCTTGACTTGTACATTCTGAAACAATTTTTAGTTTTTTTTTTCGTTCGGGAAATTTCGATTTACGAGGGAAAATGTAAAAAAAAATACCATTCCCCCCCCCCCTTATCTCCGAAGTTTACGAAGAAAAAAATTTGAAATTATTACACAACATTAATATGCATGTATATTTTACAGGAAAAATATAGCCATAGCCCTATCTAGTTTTTCTTTTTTTTATTCATCAAAAAACTCTTCTATACTAAGTTTGTAATTTAATCACCTTTGTATATATTTTTGTTTTATATTTAAATTTACAAAATTACGTTGAAAATACCTTCTTTCAAATAAAAAAACAATTATTGAAATCGGTTGATGTGATAAAGAATTATCCTTGAAAAACCAACTTACGTACTAAGTTATTCAGTCGCGCAAATTAGTAACACAATGCGCCGATAGATGGTGCTGTCATGTTTTTTTAAGATTGTTCCTAAATTAATGGGGTCGGGACGGGTACAGAACTACATATACAAGAACTGTGTACGGAACCCTCGGTGCGCGAGTCAGACTCGCACTTGACCGGTTTTTTTTTTTATCGTACGGCGTACACTAGAGGGACCGAACTGCATGGAGGGCAAATGCGTGGGGTTACCAAAGAGTATAGCGGTCACGATCCTCAGTCATGAGGGATCGACAACGAAGAAGAAGGGAGTTTTTATTTTTACGATCCTAGTTACATATTTCGCTTCTACTTGATCATGATGAGCTATTATTTTGATTTAATTCGAAAATATCTGTGACTTGCTGACCATGGAGCAGGCCTACTTACGGTACGGTGCACGGTACTAACTACGGTAATTAAATCCAGTAATTTCGTCCTTTAATACAACAAGTAGGTTAACTAGCTAGGTAGGTAATCTGAAAACTATTCTTTAGTAAGTTACTCATAAAGTACTTATTTAAAATATACGTAATCTTTTATCATCGAGGTTAAGCAACATCAGGCAGGTTTGTATACCGATATACTCTGTTCGGAACCCTCGGTGGGCGAGTCCTACTCGCACTTGTCCGGTTTTTTAATTAATTGCGCTGCTGTATTGTAGGGGTAAGATGAACACAGGGAAAGACGAAAATGTCTAGGTATTGGACTTATCGACTTAAGGGATACTGTTCCTCTTGTACCCACCTATAACCCCGTTTCATCTTAACCCACCCAACTACCGTATAGTACGGGCAGTAGTGTCAGCCAATATATGGGCTTAGAAAGCGTTTTTTATTTTCAATATTTTTAAAAACAAAAAATACTTCAATTATGCACTCAATGAGCTCTATTCATCGATTACTCGATGGGGTGGGTCAATTTTTTTTCACACGCCTTACCCTTTTATGTAGGTAATTTTATTTAGATTACTGATGCCTAAGAACGCTTGTCGCTATGAGTCACCGTTTATGAGTTTTTCATGAAAAACCGAAAAGCGAACCCCAGGGGGTGGCGGATGGCTACCGGGCTAAATTAACTTATATTTACGTATTACGTAACTTATATCATCCGATACCAAAATGTGTACCTCATGATACTACTTCCCGTACTATTATTCCTTACTACGTACACATCATATTACACAGTCACGAAATACGTTGTCTGTCTACCTTCTTGGCACTCTTTGTATAGTCTGTAATAGACTCTCACAGACACATCTCATCAGGTATCCATCAGATATACAATCATGACTCATTAGTATTAAGTTTTCAGTACGTACAAATGTGGACCGTACGATTGGTACGATTAAATGCAAATGGTATCGAGTCGCGGGTTCCGCAAGAACGTAGGGAATTAATTTACGAGACGAATAAATAAAATCAGATCAAGAGTTTGGTATGATCGTACATTTTTTGACATAACTTACCGACATAGGTACCTAAAGTCTCACGGGTCTTAAGCGAGCCTCCATATTAACAAGTGAAGGAGTGCTCACTTGTCGCACTTCATGGCTCGATTAACGTTGGCCTTAAAACCGTCTATGAGAAGTCGCCTAATGCACTGTGTTTTACACCCAACAATATTACTGACTACATAGGTATATATTGTAGTACTAGGGACATAAGTAGGTATTTTTATTAAGGTAGTCTGGATTATTACTGGTGTTGATTAATATTCCACGGTGTGTTATTCGTAGGTATCCCTACTTAAGAAAACCCCCTTCTTTTCAACCCCAAAGTTACAAAAATTTCGTAAGCCCATGGTCTTAACTAGGCTTAATATTTTAATTGATGTACTAGGTCATTCGTTTTGCAATAAAACTACTGACTATTTTTTGTTAATTATAAGTAGGAATGTACAAAGGTAGTGACGCTAATGAGAAGCGTTGCATCTGGTGATGAATCCGATCGGCTTAAGTTTACACTTTTATTAATTTAAGACTAGTCATTTCAAAGCCTAAATAAATAATTATCAATAATTTTTCATTGAGCTAACTTTTGCCAAGTATTAACCAAAACAACTGTTCACTTTTGTAACAAATTTTATTAAAACGTTGTGTCTTAGAGTAATTTTTGTTAATAATTATTAATTATGGTATGTTTCAATACCAACCCGTTTTTAAAGTTAGGTAATTTAGGTTCTAGGTAATGTATTAAATCATTTAACTAGCTGTTTAGAAATTGGTTACCGTTTTTAAGACATTATTAAGAAGTTGCGTTATCATTTGTCAATGCCTTATTATAACTATAATTAACGAATGAAATTCCTAACTGTATATGTATTTATAACTACCTGTTTTTAATGTGAAGTCAAGACAACAAAAATGGCCAAATATGTGAATTTTATGGAAGCGATTTACATACTTATAATGCCGTTTAATCTTAGGCCGTTTTTGTTGAGCCGGACTACGTAGGTAGTATAGTACGAGTATCGCTATGCTTTTAGCTCCCTGCATATGCAGCCAAACGTTTGTGTTTCCTAGGTAGTACCTATTCAACATTGTGGACGCTAGGATCAGCTAAAGCAGCTGATCCTAGCGACTGATAACTAACTTAACCAAATTTTAATAATTTTTCATAAAATTCATTCCAAAACGATCAATATGCTATAATAGTCACCATTAGGTAACACTTTCACTGCCAAGTTTTCGTAGCGCTACGCAATTTCCTCTACGTACCTACTTACAAGGAAACGCATGTTATCGGCTACGCTTAGTTCTACGAGCAGAGGACTCCTCTTGGGATTGGGAGAGTTCTTGGCAATGAAAGTATTACCAGTATATCCGCTATAAGAAAGCACGCTTAAATATCAGACACAAGTCTATTTTTAGGGCCGTTAGGTTAGGCCTACTTCGTGTCAGATATTTTTGCCCGCTTTGTTATGACAGATATTAATGCCCGTGACTGTACTTAATAGCTCACGTGGGCTCATGGATTGCGCCCCGTCACCACTTTTACGTGCACTGAAGACGATAAAGAAATACTTGTCGTAACTACTTGTACCTAAGCATTTACTTTGTCAATGACTCCGCCATTTAAAAAAATAGTGCCATTTATATTCAATAAATAACGTATTTCCAATCGCATAGGTATACCATCGTTTGAACTCCACTTGTATTTTATATGACCAGTAGGCATATTATTACATTTATATCGTTTAAGACATACTTCAATTTAAAATGGATTTGTGTATTAATAAATATGCATTTTGTTTTTTTTTTCAAAATTATGTTCAATTTAGTGAGTGATGAGCACTGTTTATTTCAAAAACCTAAGAAGTTTGGAAGTGACTTTGTTTAAATATTAACTAAATTGTTCTTTACCACCACTACCTGCCACAACTATTTTCATATAATTTATGAATGCTTTTAAATACCTAAGTATTTAAAAGAATTTCGTTTGGTTGGTGGTATAAAGAATTATAAAAACCCCAGAATCCTAGATAGCCTAGCCTAGATAGGTAGGTGTGTTTCACTGTTACCCCTCTAGAATTTTACCTCTCTAATAAGTCATCGAGGTATAATCGAATAGGGTGTCTGGAGGTAAGTAGTAGGTATGGTTGCTAGTGTGTATGCGCCGTGGGCATAATGCCCACGCATTCTCGCGGTAGACTGTTCTGATATATAAATAGGAGTAAATAATTTTTTACGAGCATTGGTGGTGACTTAGTCGTAGAAACTACATGTTAAAAAGGTGACAGACCTAATTTGTAAGTATCCTAATAAAAAACATTACCGTATTAATTAATAATTGTTGTTATTTTATATCCCTTTCGCTACCATTATTAAAATGAGTGTATTTTTTTAATTTTTCGTATGTACAAGATTTGAATTTGGACCCCAACGGGCAACGGGACGATGAGAGGGCGTTTATTTCATAGATCTAGTTCAATCTATGAACGTAGATAACATTATCCAAAGTGTTAATTAAAATTGTGCAATAGGTTGGATTTTCAAAGTTTCTTAAGACGCTACGAGAAATTTAGAAACTTTGAAACGCTGTTCTGCCCAGACGAGGAAACAATAGGGACTGATTTTCAAATATATGATTCTTGGCTATATGATTGTGTTTCTGACAATAGCCCTTAAAATTTTCTCGATAGAAAAAAAATCCAAAGTTGTGTCTATATTTTCCCTTTTTTTTACTCAGCACAGCCTACTAAGACAACGCATTATTAAAAGACACGATTATTAAGCCTTCCTCTCCCGGCGAAAAAAATATAATGCCATTCTTTTGTTATCTGTCCTGGGATCCCAGGGACTGGTAGACGACGGGTAATATGATGATATTTTACCTCATCTAAACTCTGTCAAGAGGAAATTTAGTAAACCTGCACACAGTCAGATATTATTTATTCTAAAAAAGCCATCCTCGAAGAGTGTTGCATCCCGTTTTGTCGTGAGCGAAAAACATAATGGCGTCTCTTTCAATCGCCTTAAGTTCGGCTATCGTATATGTTTTATGTTGATAACAAAGAGAATATATGGAGAATATAACCACTACGTTCTAAGAGACGGGACTTCGAAGAACTTTTTTGATGACAATGATATTGGCATCACATGACATTGATGTACAGTTTGGCAAACATTTTGAACCACAATAAAAAAGAAAACGCGGAATTACGCCATGCCAACAAAGCAACGCAATAGTAATAAACAATAATACAACCGGATGACGGGCAACGTAGAGGTGGGTGATAAATAACTTCACGATGAAAAAATCACGGTGATCCACCGTTCAAAAGTAACAGTGTGACTTGTCACGAAGTAACAACGTTACAAAATAACGTTGTTACTTAGCGACGATATCACTGGAACAGTGTGTAAGCGACGCGTCGCGTCGTGCCTCGGCACCGCTGTTACTAACTGTGACTGTGACTGCGGAGCGCTGTCACAGAGTAACATCAGTTGTCACAAAAATATCAGTAACTGCCGTGAACGATCGACACGCAAATGTCGTGACACGAAATAACCGAAGTGACAAAGTCACGGTGATTTTTCAATGTGATTTTTTTGGAACGGGAATAACAATAACGGTGATCGAAAAGTAACGCTTTTCCCCATGTCTAGCAACGACAGACGTTTATTTCTTTTTAGGGAACCTAAGTCATAGACAATGACAAATCTAAATATAAACCATTTTGTTACATCGACTTACAACTAATAGAGATATCAATATCCTATATATCGATATCGATAAATGATGACCAGTGACATCCACATAAGCCTGGCCGCAGACGCACGGAATTCCGAACGGAAACGGAGGAACGGAACGGAACGGACTCTTAGCCTGGCTCTAAGAGCGAGTCTGCCAAACTGTACATCAATGTCATGTGATGGCAATATTGACAATGTCACTGTCATCAAAAACCTTGTTTTAAGTCCCGTCTCTTAGAACGTAGTAGTTATTTATATTCTCTTTGGTTTTCTTGACAACTGAAAATATTGACAGCCTAAGCCTGGCCGCAGACGCACGGAATTCCGATACGGTTTCAGAGAGAGGGAAGGTGAAGCCTCTCGCTCTGAGCCTGGCCGCATACGCACGGAATTCCGAACGGAAACGGAGGGGAGGGGAGTTGAAGCCTCTCGCTCTTAGAAAGAACGAGATATCGGTTTTTTTGTTTTTTAGACCATTCAAACTGTCTTTTTCTTCCTAGTGGCGCCAGCCTGCTTGATACAATCTGCAGCAATCTGCTATGACGGCTACCGCGTATGGATTCGCTGCTAGAGGCGCTAGTGTGGCGTCAGTCCTCCGAAATGTCAAATTTCATAGTTTGTGGGCGGGTTACGCTGGTTTATTTCTATATAATTAGATTCATATGGTGACTATTTTGCAAATATGTGTGACGGGTCAACGAATTTCAGTGCTTTGCGACAATTTTATCGCTCGTAAACTTATATCATACTTTTTCCGAACAAAACGGGACTGCGCTACAAAACGGAATGTACGATAAATAAAATTTCAGCGTAAATTTAGTTTTTGCGCCCACTTCACTTCCCTCTTTAAAAAAGGCTGTTCCATCAAATTTCTGATGATTTCGCCAATCATTGCTTGTTCAAAGACGTTGTTCGGTAACGACGCCATGACAGTAGGCAACTGGATTTGTTCTGTAGTGGATTCAACTAGTCATCAAATTTTAACAGCTGGACTGAGAGCGCAGTGGCGCCAACTGGTGAGCGCAAAAACGGTAGCCCTCGTATCTCAAGCAAAGATATAACCACTACGTTCTAAGAGACGGGACTTAGAACAAGGTTTTTGATGACAGTGACATTGTCAATATTGTCATCACATGACATTGATGTACAGTTTGGCAGACATTTTGAACCACAATAAAAAAGAAAACGCGGAAGTACGTCATGCCAACATAACAACGCAATAGGGATATCGATATCCTATATATCGATATCGATAAATGATGACCAGTGACGTCCACATAAATAATGGACGAATCTATTCAGTTTTTGAATATAGGTACTTTATACTAGCCCAAAGAATAACACAATGAAATTATTTTATTAACATTTATTTACGCTGATTGAATATTTTGACGAGATGACTTCCATGGCTGGACCATATATCCTTTTAAATCTTATTCAGATTCAGAGTAAACGCGTGTTTAAAATGATAGAACCATTATATTTTATTATAATATCGACCAGAACAATATTTTATTTTAATTTGTTTGTTTTCTTGACAACTGATAATAACGACAGCCTAAACCAGAGAGTTTGAGTATTGAAGTAAAAACTGGATTTTGAAGCCATTTTTGAATGGGGTTCAAGTGCTCGGCGCCTCTATAAGGACATCTCGACGCGCCTTATAGAAGCGTCTGGTGACCCTCTGGTCACCTGGGCTGGCCACTATTTCGGACTTTAGAACGGATTAGCATTGCTATCCAGCGTGGCAATGCGGCCAGCCTTCTGGGAACCCTACCGTGCACCGAGGACCTGGGGCAATTTTTTTATTTAGTATAAGTTTTCATTTATATTATTTTCTTCCCTTTTTTATGTTGTTATTAAAGAATTGAATTGAAGTAAAAACTCCTTTCAACAGAACGGAAATGACAATAAGTGACATTGACATGTGACTGAGATGGATTAACTGAGAGAGCGAGATATCGGTATTCGCTATGTTTTTTTGTGTTTTTCCAAGCCTTAGACCATACTTTGTCAAAGTCAATTTTTCTTCCTAGTTGCGCGAGCCTGATCTCAAGTGTAGTGTATCTGTGGAGAGCGGTTAAAGAAAACACGATTAATGTCGGGTATTCTCAGAAAGACGCTAAAGTTTTACATTGTTGAGAGCGTCGTTAGGGAATACTTAATCTGCAATTTGTCGAAAATTACAAAAATGCCGTTCTACGCCGTTGCAAGAGGCCGAAGTACAGGTATTTATCATTCGTGGGCTGATTGTGAAGCTCAAGTTAAAGGTTTCTCAGGGGCAAAATTCAAAAAGTTTGATACCGTATCAAGCGCTAATGATTTCATCCATTCGAATAGCGGCGGTGGCTATGGCTATGCAAGCAGTTCCTCTTACAATACTTATCAAAGCGGAACCAGTAAAAACCTGAAGAGGACTTATTCCACATCGTCCAAGAATAACAATTATTATGGAAACAAAACTTCATCTTGGAGTAATTCCGCCGATTCAGAATCATCGGGAGATGATCTAGACGTTGTATTGAATAAGCAAATGGATGATCTAGAGAAGCGAGTAAATAATTTCTCTAGAGGCATAGATAAAATAACTAAGTCTGCTTCTAGAGGTCCTCAAACTCATGGTGGGGGCAAGAAAACAATTTTACTGGAACAACCGCAGCCAAAAAAATACAAACGTAATAATAAAACTGATTTCGAAACAGACAGTCAAGGTTATGTACAAGTGTACACAGATGGAGCTTGTTCAGCCAACGGCCAGCATGGCGCTCGAGCTGGGCTCGGAGTGTACTGGGGGGATGACCACCCGCTCAACCTGAGTGAGCCGGTCTCAGGTCGAGCCACTAACAACTGTGGGGAGATACAAGCCGCTACAAGTGCCATCAAGACTGCACTCAAGAATGGAGTCACGAAACTAGCCATAAACACAGATTCCAAATTTCTCATCAAAGCAGCTACCGAATGGATCCCTGGTAATTTCATTTTTTTTTCACACATTAAAATCATTTTATCATAGGTTCAAGCCAAAATAATTAGAGAATCCTGGACATCCCCCATTATTAGTCCTATTTGCATATGCATTTCTTACTTATAATATATAAAATGTTTGATATATCGTCGCCCCCATGCTAAACTAACATAAGTGCATTTTTGTCAAAATTGAGTTATTGATGTAATTATGTACCAAATATGGTAATCTACAATGTCACAAATTTCTAGACTTCTATCTATTAAGATTTCAGAGTTACGGTTGCGCTAATCTGACATTTTATCTGTTTTATCCCATGGTAGACTCGCGAAGTGTAGATAAGGCATTTTTCCTTGGCCGATAAAGTTAGGACGCCTGTGAATAATTAACGAATCTGCCATTTTCGTTAACTTTCTATGGTGGAAATTATTAATGACCGGTACGATTAGCCCATAGCAAATTTGCGATTCTGACAGATACGATAGTTTACTATGGTGGCATTTATTCCTCATCCATATTTTTAACTATAGCATATTCGCGAATCTGCAGATTGGTTAATTTAATATAGTGGCAATTATTACTCAACCAAAAAAGTAGACTACAGCAAATTGGCGAATCGGGCACATACGTCAGTTTATTATGGTGGTATTTAATTCTTATACATTCATAACCTTTAGCAAATTTGCGAATCTGGCATATTAGTTATTTTGCATGGTTGCTATTATTACCACATCACATAAATTGGACTATCAAACTTTGCGAATTTCACATTTTCGCGAGTTTGTAATAGTAAATCATTCGTATGTACCTTAAGCGAAACTTAAAATAATGCATGTTTGTTAATGGCAGTTTTTGTTATCGTTGATTATCATTAAATTAAATGGTGCGAGTTGTAATTTTCTATACATAAACTAATTATTTAAATGTACCTACTTTTTAAAAGAGTATATTTGGCTGAAATGTTAATGCCTTTGCCTACTATGTTTTATAAACTTTCATCCTGACAGTACATGCAAATTAGTAATATTAATATTATAGAAACTTGTATTGCCTACATGGTGACGTACTGCAAAAGTTGGTCTGTATCGACTAACGAAGCGATGTTGTCGATAAACAGATATCGATAATTGAAATAAAAGTTATAAAACGTGTCTTATATTCCAATTATATTGTAATGGGATTACGGGACTGTATATAAATAAAACAGCGTTGTATTATAATTTAATTCGCTTAAAAATATGTAAGACATTGTTAGAAGTGTGTATACTAAAATTAATAAGCATGTCGACCAACATAGCTGCATAAAAAAATAGAAGCATGTTCATAACTATCAGGTATCTCACTGTCAGTGTCATAGGACTCATTCTGTGCCCGTGGCTTCTATAAAATATTAAAGACTGGAGACACCATTAATATATTCGAACTTAACCCTCTGCCCAAGGTACAGGAGAAAAATCTGCCACGTTAATAAAAACTACTTATATTAATCGATTAAATATGTCAGTCTCAAAATCGTTTCCGGTGTCAGAAGAGCTTCGTCAAAATACCTTTATTTGCTGTTTTTAGTTTATCAAATCTACAAAAATATTATAATTATCGCCACATACACATTTATTTTTGCTTCAGTTAAAAATTTCTGCAAAATTAATGATTTAATTCAAATCATATATCGAGCATCCATACCCAAATCGATTAAAAATATTCGTACTTGGCCGCTATTTTGACGTCTCATGTCATCGTATTTTAGGACCGTAAGGACTACTAGCTATGAGAATTTATTCGAAATGTGATCCTTAGTGGGATTGGTAAATTTGGCTATTCGATAGTGGACGTAGAATTCCGAGAAACTTTACTAAATCGGGGGAAATAATTTGTGTATATTTGAAAATTGGTACAGTTATCTTTTATAGCATGTTCATCTGAATACCGCAATGTAAAACTATACCACAACAATACAAACTACACAGACCAATACCAATACCAATTTTAAAATCTACACGGATTATATCCCCTTATTAATTTAGTATTTGGCGTAATTTTCCCAGACATGGTATCGAATTCAGCATTTTGAATCATCTATATTTTAATCACTTCCGTTGGGTTTTATTTTATTAAACATAGGATTGCTCTTGTGAAGCGAGCTCACCCAGAAGATGCCTATTTACTTATGAAAAGAGCTTGGTTCGAGCAAGAGCAATTTCAACCACATAAGGATGGTACCTAACCAGATGTTCGTCTGGACGCCCGATGGAAGAAGGGGGAAGGCGGTATGAGTACAATTTGTAGAAGACGCACAGACACGCTACTTTGCGTATATGCTAGGCTCTGCAGCTTAGTTGCTACTACGTGCTACTACCGTACTGTCCCCGTATGAGCCCCCTGCTCTGCGATCCACCGAGTCGATTGCGGCAAGTTGGTACTTAGCCAAACAATCCCAAAGGACTACAATATTCCATGCTGGATAGGACTTGGGCTGATTACGAATATTAGTAATCCATTTATATATCTTATAGGCGGAAGGATTGGAAGTGATTAAAATGTGGACGATTTAATCGATTTAAACTGGAATCTGGAACAAGAAATGACGGCCTCACCCTTATTTATAAATTCCTGTAGTGGTTTTAAGTATTTTGAAATGAATTGAAATGATATTATACAATATATTTCTGTTGAAATTACAAATAAATACAGATTCGCAAATCAATGTCTCAATACAAATGCATACGAAGGCATTCAAATACACCATAGTTAACACACGAAACTGTCATTTTCGTAACTTTACCTGGGTTCAAATATATTAAAAGGAGTTTTAATTTGCGAAAGTGGTAGTTTCGTGAGTTTATTATGGTGAAAAAACTTACCTTTGTTGCACTTTCTATGGAGATGCAAAATTGCGAATGTGCTGTAATTTCTAAATCCAATAAAATAATGCTTATCTGAGAAATTGATCATGTAATACATCCATTTTAAACACACTACATGTATACTATATCAATACAACTTCAACTAATACATCAAAAAAAATCAATATAAAATTTTTAGCACCTTTAAATCGCTCTCCTCAACATTTTGTTTTTTGCAGTTATGTTAGTTTAGCATGGGGGCGACGATATAATGTTTGAGTAGTGCAAGTCTCCTTCAGAGTAAGTTGAACTTACTAGATAGCAAGGATAGGCAAAATATTGCACTTTATTTTCCCTTAGGAGGAGAGTGCCCAGACATTCTATTTTTTGTATGGAAAAAATTATTTTTTCTTCAGAAACCTATCATGTCTAGTGTCATATGAAAGGGCTTTTTGAGGCGATTCTAAAAATGTACCACATCTTTACATTTCAGCAATTTCTTTTTATATAAATCACAAATAATATTCGAAACATACCAAGTTTGAGGCCCTCCAAACACGAAATGGCTGATTTTTATTTGATACAGTATATCACAAATGATACGTGATATCCTCGTATCTAACCTCAAAAAAGTAATTTTGAAACAATTTTCATTAAGTTTTTTTTTTAATTTTTAAATATTACTAAGTGACACGGTTCTACTTCAATACCTATTTTACGTGATTTATGGAACTTTAGTGCAGATACGGTACATATTAATCATAAAATGATACGTAGTATCCATATATCCAACGGGAAATACCTCTTTAACCCTTTACCCCTCCATCACCCACCCACCGCCTACCCACTATACCAACTGATGAAAAGGTGCAGTTAACAGTTAATGATGTGGTATATTTTCAGAATCGCCTCAAAAAGCTCTTTCATATGGTACTACACACGATAGGTTTCTGAAAAAAATTTACTTTTTTCATACAAGGGAATTTTTTTTAGGAACTGCGGGTCAAAAATTTTGTTGTACGGCGTACACTATATGGAAAATCTAACTTAAAGTGATTACTCAAAAAAATCATACGAAAAATAAACTGGCACATATTTTTAAAAACTTCAGTAGTTCGTTATGAATCCAATGATGTAGGAAATTGATGAAAAAAAAACTTTTACTTAAACTTAACTACTATCCCGTAACACGGTTATTAAGGAAAAACCCAAAATTGCTGGTTAAACTGTGAATATCTCGGGAACTACTAAAAATCGCAGAACATACATATGGGGGTCAAATCGATAGCTTTTGAGCTGCTCTATCACCCCTCTTCATTTTGCCTTTGGTTTTAGGGACACCCTATATATATATATATATATATATACTCACCGGCAGAAAATTTGGCCCAAATTCGAAAAATGCATTTTTATGTATGAAACATTATTTAATTTATTCAATTTATAGTTTGAAATCACGAAAAGTTATGGGCCAAATTTTCTGCCGGTGAGTGTATATATATACCTATTTGAATACTGACTAAGTAGGCTTAAGTTAGTAGTTAATTATATTTTATGGAATTCATTTGATTATATTTAATTTCAATATTAATTTCGTTTTAATAGGTTGGAAACAAAGAGGATGGAAATTGGCATCTGGAGAGGCAGTTAAGAATGAAATTGACTTCAAGGATCTAGACAGTGTTCGCGACAAAGTTGACATTAAATGGAACTATGTCAAAGCACACAATGGAAAACACGGCAATGAGATGGCAGATAGATTGGCAAAAGCTGGGGCATCCATGTACAATAAGTAACTTGTTAAAGACTCTTTGTTATAATCTTTTGATGGGAAATGATTAAAGTAACTATCAAAAGTGCAACAGAAAATTTTCTGAAAATAAATGAAAAAGATAACTAAAAATTTATTACATTTACAATAGATTTGCTATTAATTTTAGATGAAAATGATTATATTGATTGTTCATAATGATAAGTGACTATTGAACGCTTCTAGCGATTTTGTCCCAAGGTATATAATTAAGTCCTAGACTAATGTTGTTTCTGGACTCCTGCCTGACGAAGTCACGCGCGCAACGTGTCTTGTCTTCGTTTTGTTTTGTGTTGATTATCAAGATGACTATGAATCATTAAACACAATAGTAATTATATATTGTAGTTGGTGTCCTTAATGCCGTAGCCTCGACTGATCCAGCTACACTTGTCATATAAGTTGATAGATAAGGTAGTACCGGTCTAAAGCCAGCTGCCTAGGTATTACTTATTATGTAGCTAGTGGTTTTTTGACAAAGTAACAAAGAAAAAAAACTTGAATTGTTCATTCAATTTTATTATTTAATACTGAATCACTGAACGGATGTCATGTATAAGTTGTTAATTTTAGGTATATCCTGTTATATTAATTATTTTTAGAATTCACTTTTTTTAAGCTAATTTGTAGGCATAGGAATCCGCGGGGCAAAATTATTTGACAAGTAGGGAGTTCCTATGTCGATAAACTGAACTATCGATGCTAGTTCTATATACTAGTAATCACTCAAGGGTTTGCTTGTAAAAATATGTTTTTATTAAAAGTAAAAAAAAAAAAAAAACTCAATACTCTTTTTCGTTTTTAAAATCAATCTTATAATTTTACTAGTCCCAATTTTTTTATTCGTGAATGTCCCATCTACTAATGATATAGTAAACGACGACATTGACAAGTACCTATTGTTTTATAGTGAGTGTCTAAGTAGGTAATTTATTTCTAAATAGGTTGAGATAACATTAACTATTTTGTAGTGC
The DNA here is from genome assembly GCA_951800055.1 of Cenopis cana. Taxonomy (NCBI): domain Eukaryota; kingdom Metazoa; phylum Arthropoda; class Insecta; order Lepidoptera; family Tortricidae; genus Cenopis; species Cenopis cana. The sequence continues at coordinate 17,083,199 of OX637471.1, read as the reverse complement.
AATAGGTATTACGGTCTACCTTTATATAACCTAGCGATTATTTAATAATGCTATGTTGAACAATAGAACAAAAACACACAATGCTGGGGGCGATCACTAGTATATAGAACTAGCATCGGTAGTTGAGTTTATCGATATAGGAACTCCCTACTTGTCAAACAACTTTGCCCTGCGGATTTGTTGCTAATTTGTTATGTTCAATCAAGTCAGCCATACACGGACCACTTCGAGCAGTCCGTGTTTAGCCGACTTTAAGATTGCTGTTAAGAATTTACAACTTGTTTGCTACGTTAATTAAAAAACTCGTTTTACGCGACATTTGTATTGAAAAGAAGTTATTATTTCAAGAAACTAATTAATCCTTGATCAAAATAAAAAACTCGTTTTACGCAACATTTGTATTGAAAAGAAGTTATTCTTTCAAGAAACTAATTAAACCTTGATCAAAACAAAGTAGCATTTTATCTTTCCAATTTCCAACTGCTGCCCTTACCTCTGTAATACTGCTTTTATACGACGACGGTGGCAAACAAGCGTACGGTCCACCTGATGGTAAGCGGACACCGCAGCCTATAGACGCACGCAACTCCAAAAGAGAGAGGATTCACTGTGTTGACAGCAGAAGGGATAAAATATGCTCTCAACACAGTGCATCCTCGGGAGCTCTGGAAACCTTTCTCACCTCCAGGAACACAACACTACATACTTGTATAGTATATAATGTTATTATGGCTGTGGTCTTCTGCAAGGCGGAGGTACTTCCCCAGTTGGGCTGCTCCAATTCGAGCAAGAGATGAAATTTTGCTGTGCCCTACCTCTCTAAATCTTCTTCTTCTTCTTTCTTCTTCTTGACAATTCGACCACACAAGAATATTACTGGCTTTTGTCCGCGTAAACGTAAAACTCGTTTATCGCGTTAGAGTTAATTGATATTCGTTTATTTCTGGCGCTTACCTAGTTATCGTTCTTCCATACGAAGTTTTTTAGCTCGAAAATGGTCGATTTGGAGTGATGTTTGGAAAAATATTTCTTATTGAAAAATCCAAAAGATACATTTAAAATTGATTCCATTAGGTCGCAATAGTCCTGTTCTAGATAGTAACATTGAGAATATGTCAAGCTATGTCTCAAACAGAAAATAGCCAAAACAGATGAGCGTTTTTTAACTGGTAAGGGCCCTTAAGGATATTGGGCTATAGGCAAGCACTCCCCATACAAACTTAGTGCAAGTTTTCTGTTAGCTAGAACCTAAAGTAAAAAAAATATTTTCTTAGTTGTTTTTTAGAAATTTTTGTTTTTTTTTCTTGACATTCTTCGTATATCCAATATTAATAAGCAAAATAAATTATATGCGGGAGTGCCAAAACTTGCACAGAGTTTGCATGGAGAAGGCCTTGCCTATACACGAGCCTTAAGGGATGATTTCCGGGATAAAAAGTATCCCATGTCCTTCTACTGGATTCAAATTATCTCCATACCAAATTTAATTTAAATCGGTTTATTATTCCTGTCCTGAACCTGGCCTTATTCTTAGATAGCGGATAGATTCTGAATTGACTTGCCACTAGGCTGGACACCACGACTGAGACCCTTCTCGTCAATTTTTCCTCGAGTTATAACCCTTTTCCAGGCACAGTGACCACATGCATGTAGTTAAATTTCAACCTTAATACCCAAAGTTAAGGTTTAAATCGTATTGAATTTCGGCGAAAAGTTACTTGCGCTTAAATTAATTTCCAATACCTATTTTGAATATAATTATATTTAGTTTTTCGCAAAACGACATGCATTTCTTGCATTTTTCATTAAGATATTTTGTTTCAAACATCACTCCAAATTGAGCATTTTCGAACTAAAATCTGCTTATTTCCGCTTAAATTCTACTACACACAAGAAAATCTAAAAAGGGCAATGTTACTATCTAAAACTTCAATAAAATCATATTAGCCTATAATCACTTTATTGGTATTATCAATACTTTTGTCAAAATTTGAAATCAAAGAAAATTCAAACTTGTAAGGCCTCTTAAGGTGTCGTCTCTGCCGATCAACAATTTTATTGAGTTTTATTTTAATACCACACCCGTGGCAAACAAGCTGACGGCCCACCGCCACCTATAGACACCTACAACGCTGAGTTGTTAAGTTGCTGTTAATTTAATAGGTTAGGTACAGCAGATACTGCAGATACGTATACAATTTATGACAATAAACAACACGACTCCTTAAATGTATGGTCAAAGAGACAAGACAACAAAAATAACAAAAAGACGAAAAAAACATGGAAATACCGGGGTCTCGGCACCCAATACCATTTCATGGCTTTCGGTGTTGAGACCCTCGGGCCGTGGGGCCCGAGCGCTCGGCAACTACATAGGGAGCTAAGTAAAAGGCTCGTCGACGCCACTGGTGACCAAAGAGCTGGCAGCTTCCTCGCACAACGTTTAAGTATTGCCATACAGCGAGGGAATGCTGCCAACGTCGTATGTACAGGTTTATTTTAGAATTACTTTCGAGACGTTTTTGTATTTGTAGTTGTGTACGGACAAAATTTAAATGTGTAAAATATTTTAAAAATGTGTGTAAATTTAAATGCAGAGACCCTTGTAGAAACCCTGTAAATATACAAATACTACTACAAATGCAAAAACGTCTCGAAAGTAATTTGTACCTGTCTAGTAATTTACCAGCCTGGAAAAAGATCAAAACTAAAAGGGTTAAACTAAACTAAAGAGAAGTTTCTCGACTCGACTCTCTTCTGAATTTCGTTTTATAGGTATTGTACTGTCAAGGGCATACATATGTATACATTTTGGACCTTATTTCAATGGAGTAAGGTGAAAAAATGTATACATATTGGTGTCCTTGACTGAACATTGTCGGAATATGTCGAAACCCAAAACGAGCCTTTTTTGACGTTGGCGTTGAGCTTAAAATGACTTACGACGCAGACACGAGTTGACAACTTATAGTACGCCAAAATGAAGGTGTATAGGTACGGATATTTTCAGATTGATATAACCAGTTTTGTATGGGCAATTTAGAGAGGGGATACTATTCCCTCTGTTTTCAATAGATGGCAACACGTTACATTACGATTTACCTTAGTTGCTAGTGACCCTCAGGTACGACTTTCTAGCTTATTGTCTCTCAGTCAGAGGTGAAGTGAAAGCCCTATATAATAGGGTCGATAGTTCGATTAGCAGCCAGTTAATTTGGTGTGCCGGTTTGCGACCACTTGTTAGGACCAGTTGATGAGAGAGAGAGGATAGGAGGAGAGCATACTGCAAAATTTCGTACCGAGATAGTCTGGTCACGGCGGAACTTGCCGAAAGTAACAATCCAATGGCCCCTCGATGAAATAATGAAGATGTTTAATGGTCTTTCGCCTGTATTCGGAAAACGACGTAAATAGCCAATTGTTTCCCTTCCAAAGACCGACGTGCAATATTTATTGCCGGGTGCTTAGTTGGGATGCGACAAAAACGAGCTGTGTGTTCTGTAAAATAATCTAAACCTTGACAGAACCTTATTCTATTCCAATAAAACACCCTTTAATTGGACAGTTACTTTATTGAATCTAAAATATACTATAGTACTTGATGTACTAATACTAACCCTTGCTGGCAGATTAGATACACAACAATTTACAGAATAAAACAGCAAGAGTCGTTCCTGTAAAACACTTGACCAATGTAATCAGTTACTTATTGCACAGGATGTTTATAAATGACTTGGCGTAGAGAAATATTACGGCACGCATATTTATGTTCTACTGTAAACTGTTTGATAAAATAGAAACTCAATCAAAGAAGTCACATGTAAATATGGAATGAATGATTAATTCAAATAAAAAATAAAATAAGTAAGAGTCTTGCCACATAATTCAATTTGATTAAAATGTACAATACACGAAATACAATTAACTGCTGGTCAAAATTACGGTAGACGGTATTCACGAACTCCTAGACTTTTCTGGGCAAGTAAATCAACAAAGTGTGAATAGTTATTAATATTATTAACATTGTCAAACTAAAATCAATAGCATCCAATAACTAAGAATTGGAAGATTTGCTGAACAACAAAACAAATATACGATGCATTTCGAGTCAACTTAAAAATTAGCAGTCTTAATATTTAATAGAAGTGTATCGACCTCGTAGCTGCGGGTGCGGACTCACTACTTATTTATAAACTGCGAGAAAGCATTACATTACATTACACCCTCCTCAATGTACACAAGGTCAGGCAGTTGCCAGAGCTTCTTATCTATTTAATTTATCCCTTCGGAAATAAAGCGCACCGTCAATTTAACTATGACTAGCAGTATACTAACTACTAGCATTAGCAGTATTCGGAAATACTCCGCATAGATAAATTTACGGTGAGCTTTACTTCCGAAAGGAATGTGCCTTAGCCCCATAATAGAGCAGGAACAGAATTGGAAAAGGCGTCTCTAAACAATGCAAGCGGCAAATCATGTAACAGTTGGGGTGACAACGTTATCAGTGAGTTTGGACCCTGCAGAATACGGATCTGCCTGTCGCCATCTCGAAATTTGAGCCGGAAGTACGGTATACCGGAAAATGTGCAGCCCATACAAAATTTTTCGTAGTACATTTAGTAAATCGCTGCTCTGGTACTCTAAAAGAGGTCCGACTGATATGGTTTTTGGTATGTTGTAAAGGACATTATTAGCCATGGTAACCTAAAATTATCGGCCCTCCAGCTCCATAACTTTAGCCGCCATCTTGGAAATAGTGTCACTTTTTTGCTTATACTGTCGTCAAAGTTCATTCGAGTGCTAAACATAGTTCTGCAATATTGTAGAATACAATATTTGCTAAAACATTTTTTCCATGACCCTCCTGATGATATCTCCTGTCATATCTTGTCTCCTTCAAAAAAGTGACAGATTTTCCAAGATGGCGGAGAAAGACATGGAGCTGGAGGGTCAAAAATTTCGGGAAACGATGACAAATATTGTTCTTTACGGCATATCAAAAACCCATAACAATCGGACCATAGTTAGAGTACCGAAACAATGATTTACCAAATGTACAACGAAAAAATTTGTATGGGCTGCACCTTTTCCGATAAGGTATGTTGGGATAAGATCGGATCGGGTCAAGATCGGATAATTCAATTTTCTATTAAACTAGAAGAGATTGTCGATTGGTGGCAACACACCTGCCTACCCCATTTTGTTGCGCCCCACACTTCAGTCAACCGCATGGATTTAAAGCGACAGCGTGAAATATAAAATTAGTGTTTTTTGCATAGTTTGACAGGAAAAGATCGGATATTTATTTTTATGAGCCTTACGCGTAACTGCACAGAGTTCAGTTTTGAACATAGTCCGTCGTTTCCCGTTTACGTCCTATGTTTCCCGGTGAAAAATATTAACAAATACTATCTTTAAACGTATATTAAATAAAAACGGTTTCACATATGAGGAAATGAAAAATATGGGTTGAAAATATATTTCATACTTATTTATAACAAACGATAATAATTCAAGGAATCGTTAGATAAGTTAGTAAAAAAAATCTTAGTACTTACCAAAGTATCGAGAATTTGTCCGATCTTATCCCAACTTCTTTCATCTTATCTCAAATTTGGGGATGGCGACAGGCAGATCCGTATTCTGCAGGGTCTAAACCCTCTGATAACGTTGTCACCCCAACTGTTACATGATTTGCTTCTGGCATTCTACTTCTTCAAAAATGGTCCTACTCTATAAACTGCCTTGTGGGAGTACAATTTCAAATGACTTTCTCCCGTATACATTACCAGCAGTTTATACCCCATTTGTATTCAGATTCAAATATTTTTTTCTCATAAAGTAGTTGTTGGTTGGACACTGCTTTCGCTAATCTATACGAGGAATTATACATTTTACATTTATACACACGTATATAGGATACGAGAATAGCGTATTTAAATAAAATTCATTGCGAAACATACAGCAAAAAAAAGAAATATTAAAGATTTTGAAAACATTACAGTAAATAATAACGGACTTTTATATTCAATAAAACACTAGCAATAGGTACGTTATATCCCATTTTGTAGTGTTTTCAAAACAAACCATGTTATATCGTAACGGTATCACTGTCTTTCACTATACAGATACGCTAATTGGCAGAAAACGAACTTGCATACATGTGACTTCTCAGTCCTTTGGCCGCCTTGAGGACCCGCCACCGCCGCACTGTTTCCGTCGCGGCTCCGCGGCGCAACACAATAATCACAATTCACTAATTTAATCTTTACACAATCGTCAGTCGAGTTTTCTTATTTTATTTATACGTAATTTCCCAAATCAACTATTCTAGTAAAACACTGTACAGTTTATATTGAATCGGGAAGGTTCTAAGTACCGATAGAAATAGCTTGATTATCTATCGGTAACTGTGGAAGGGCGCACCAAACACATACTGATTGAGGGTAAGCTGGTAAATGTCAATCAGTAACAAGAGAGATGTTGGTGACGTGGAGCATTCCTCAGTCACGGCGCGGCGCGCGGCGCGGCACCACGGCCGCGCCCGCGCCGGCGCCCACTATCAGGTACCCGCCCGTCGACACCACTCGCTTTGTCCCGCTTTCCTCGTTACTTATCAACTGAAAGAACACATTTGCATTAAATGTCAGCTTTATAAGGAATTGATAACGCTGTCACTAAATAGAACTGGATATACATTTGTCTACCAACCAGAAGTTCCTCAGCTATAACCAAACCAGTCTAACCGAACAAAGGAAGGTTATGATTTCTTCTAAGTCATAATAGAGTTCATAGATAAAATTTTCATAATTCTGTTTTGTTACTACAATTTGGTTCGCATTTTAATATTGTTCAGAATAAGCAACTCAATCTACCCAACAATTTTTAGCGTAATCTAAGAACAATAAAAAAACTTCAACACGAAAAAAATAGCCCAACTATTAATCTTAACACATTGAACGCACGGCACTTCACAGGTATACTTAGTATAGGTGTCGCCAGGAGAGTTCAAGTGAATGATTACAATACTGATTGCAAAAAAGGTGGTGAATCAACGAATGAGTGAATGTCGTTTAAAATGCACGATTGAATATAGGTAGTTAATTTCTATAAGTAGGCAAAACAAAAAGCATATTACTATGCTTTAATAAACCAGTCCCTCGATATACTTAGTTATCATCATTCAATTCATTAACATTTATTTATTACGGAATTATTGTATTACATATAAATTATACTCTGTGTTTTTAGGTATTCATCTACCTACGCATAAATATCCTTTAACACAAATACGTATTCATTTATATAAAACTATTGTACCTACATGCTATAAGTTTGTCTATTTCATTTTCTCACTTTCCACTCAATCCCCAAAAGGTTAGCTGGAAGAGATCCCTCATAGGGATAAGTTCGCCTTTGTACTTTAATCTTAAGTGACATGTATATTGTTTTTCATCACACTTGCTCGTAAAGGGTGTACAGAGCAGTTACAGCTGATTTACCTCCCACGGGAGTTATGAGTTTAGTTTTAAAATATAAACACACTCGTACGTCATTTCAGACTAAGGAGGTTAACAATCAGCCAAGGTTTATTTCTGATCTTCAAAACTTTGCTACAGAATAATTATAGTGTATATAAAACATATACGGTATATTTAACCGCGTAATATTTGTATAATAATATTATTTCAGAGAGATTTGTAATTATTTTAATAAATTTTATTTTGATTATGAGTCTGTGTGTGATCTAATTGGTTTAAAAAAATCTAGTTGGCCGCGCACCGCAAGAATACTGCTCTGTGATTGGCTGAAAAAAATCTAGTTGGCCGCGCGCCGCAAGAATACTGCGCTGTGATTAGTTGAAATATTGGAGGTGCGCGCTCATCTCGCAGTGATACTCGAGATGAAGTTGTCAAGTTCGTAAATTTTTGATTGGTGTGGTTGTATGAAACACAGATTTCTCTGCCTTTTGTAGTTATTTATTTCCTCGCAAATGTGACGAAAAACATTGTGTGTATCACGGGAGGTAAGGGTTATTACAAACCAGTGGCGGCGCGTCAAAAATATTCCTAGCGAAGCCGGAAATAATTTGCTTTTCTTATTCTTCATTAGCCGTAGTAAAAGAACTGGAGTAAAAGAACTAGGTTGTTGACATTTCCTTCAATTTATATCTATGAAGTAGCGGTATTTGTTAAAAATAACCCTGCCCGATTTCAGCGTCATAGTGCAGTATGTAGCTATCTCAGACCACGTGATACTGATAGGATAATAAGCCAAATCACCAATACTGCCCTACTAAATAAAAGTGTATTTGGTTTGACATGTAAAATTTACAATAAGTTACCATTACAAATAGGAATTGTACTATTGACATGTTTAAGAAAAGGATGATGAAATTATTATTGGAAAAATGTTACTATAATATTAATGACTTTTTAAATGATGATAGTTTTTAAGAATTTTTGACGTATTTATTTCATTTAATATGACTTATTAATGCATTAATGAAGTAGGAACCATCTAATCAATTATTATTATGCACTATATTATTATTGTTATTGTTGAATTTGTACGCCGAAAGGCAGAACATGACGCACATTATTGTAAACCTATTTAAGACCATTATGTAAACTTACTCATGTTTTACAAATAAATTATCTCTTATCTCTTATCTTATCTCTTATCTGGAACTGGCTGAAAATTAGGCAAGCCGGTGGGAATCGAGTTGTATGGACGCTCCGCCACTGTTACAAACTCAAGTCAATTTAAGCCCTCCGCCTTCGGCGTCGGGCTTCTATGACTTTCGTTACTAATAATAATAACCTGCTTACCTCCCTAAATGCACAATGTACTATTAACCTATTTTGTGCACAATAAAGTGATAACATACATACATACATACTATTTTTAAACGGATAATCGGCGATAATATACGCTATGCTGCCACATTATCCATATGTAAATTTATATTATCTGTTTTATTACATTAGATGTTTTACCTTGAAATTTAAGTGTATCTTGCAGTTTTCAGAACTAGCTATCAGTACAAAAAAAAACAACACTAATTCCAAAATCCCGCCGCCATTACAAATAACAGTATTCAGTATTCATTTATTCACCATAAAGTAATATGTGCATTACATGTTTCTGTGTGCATGACCTCAACTCTGGCGGCGATATCTAGAACTATCATCTGAATATAACAAGAACCGAAAGATGTAGTTTAGTAGTAGGTTGAACATTATCAGACAAGGCGCCACGTACATGCATAATGCAGGACATGACATATTTGTAACAAAAGGTACGGTCGGGACAGAAGACGTGTCGGAAGACCTAGACGAAACTGGAAACAAAAATGACAATTTAAGTGAGTCAGACGCTATCAACCCCCAGAGAAAAAAGCAGATAGACTTGAAAATTGCCACGCTCTAAAATGAAACGAATACTGGGAAGATTACGAAAAAGTGATCTCGAGTAAGTTGCCCATTAAGAGTACTATACATCTGTATTTAATACCAAAATTATATGTAAGGTAATAAAGTTGGAGTAATGTTAAGTCTATTTCTGACATATATCGGCCGGACCAACTTGCTTCGGAACGCACCCCTCAGCCGTACTATCCGCACGCTAAATTTAGTTGCCGACAGGTTTGATTTATTTTATGGTTCAATAAATGATTTATGTAAAATATATCTGCATGTATTGTGTTATGTTATGTCGTAGAATAAAATGTAATGTTAATTAATTATAATAATTTTAGAATAATGGTTTAGGCACTATTGCATTGGGTGTAACCTGTAATAATAGTTGCTTGTATGAAATAAATAAAATAAAAATAAAATATTATTATACTCTTTGGTCTATTTGTAGGAAGCAAAATTACGTCCAATAAAACTGGCCGAAAATGGAAACTAAGGACAATGATAATTAATATGACGTTATTACGCAGATGCGTGTTTTATTAATCCAAGATATGAGCGCGCGGTTGTTTTATGCGCGATCGCAGCTTCGCAGCGTTTCCATGTATTTAATCCATTGCGTTTACTGCTTTCAACGATGTATTTGTATAAAAACGCTGTGATTGCCGAATAAAACACCCGCACGTTATAATAACAACTAAGTTAATCGTTTTCACCTTATCACAATGGAATAAGGTGCATAAGTTAACTTACTTCTGCCGTTTAAACTCAACTTTTTAACCGCGTATAAGTTGTAATAAATTTCTAATACCCCTTAACCACCTTAAAGTCAAAAAAGTATCCCGCAATTTTCAACTCTGGCATAACTGTCAACTTTGTCTGATATATATTAGACGACGGCGGTTAAAGGGCTTAGAAGAAGTTCCAGAGTAAGACAATAGCGTATAAGCGCAAAGAGGAAGTTGGTTTGTTTATGTTTTTGGCCATTTGTATTGAGCGCCATTGATTGATGCAGAGGAGTTAGGAGGTACGTATACAGGCGAGAAGCGGTACCGTGCTGCTAACACGGCCACTGGATGTACCTGCTTGTTGGCCAACAGCGGCGAGGCGTGGAGCGCGGCCGCGGGCTGCGGCGAGCTTAGCGTCGCGTCGGCGCCCTCCTCCGGCACGCTCACTGCAAGCGCGGCATGTTTCAAACAGTACAGAACAAACACCACAACACACTCCACACACATATTATATTTGAATATCAAGGTGACAAACAAGCATACGGACTGCCTGATGGTAAACGAATACCGTAACCCAAAGTTTATCAAACGTGTAATCTGAAGCTTCACTTTTTGAAAAACTGTGAACACTGACAATGTTCAAATCAGCGTTAAAGCTTTCGGTTGTGACTAAACCTCGTTTTCGTCGAACCTTTTACGATCACTGCGAGCCACTGAGGTTTCGTACCCCACTTTGTGAAACCCTACAAGCGCATGTTACTAAAACTTTTCACGAAAATAAATGAATAGAATATAACTTATAAAATTGGAATATTTATAATAATAAAGATTCCTGCGATTTTCTTGTTTTCCACGTCCTGAAAGCCGACATAGCGTTCTTAATCTGAATGAACCAACGAGCGCGTCGTATTTAGCGTAGCTTTAGTACTTAAGGCGGTAAATCGATTGAAACAGACGCCATTTTTTTTCGCTCACGACAAAACGGGATGTAACACTCTTCGAGAATGGCTTTTTTAGACAAATCTTGTTAAATATCTGACTGTGTGCAGGTTTATTAAATTTCCTCTTGACAGAGTTTAGATGAGGTAAAATACCATCATATTAACTTAATCGTGTCTTTTAATAATGCGTTGTTTTAGTAGGCTGAGTAAAAAAAGGAAAATATAGACTCAACTTCGGATGTTTTTTCTATCGAGAAAATTTTAAGTAATCATGTGTCGGCTATTGTCAGAAACACAATAATATAGTCAAGAATCATATATCTGAAAATCAGTCCCTATTGTTTCCTCGTCTGGGCAGAACAGCGTTTCAAAGTTTCTAAATTTCTCGTTGTAGCGCCTTAATAGACATAAACAATAGACTATTTATCCCTGTGCAAAGCGGCTTGCTTTCGTCACAAAGTACAGGGTAAAATGATCATAAGTCCTAAGACTATAAAGTTTACAGCAAGAAATAAATACAGGTCTTTCACTGTCAACAAAATGTGAAGTGATGTAGTAATCGTTACTTAATAGTACATTATTGCCGTGGCCGGGAAGGGAGCAATTGCAGGCTGAGTATTTGTTTAAACGGACGAGCTTGCGAGTCCGTTTAATTATAATACGAAGCCTGCAATTGCCATTCCGGCCGAGGCTAATATAGTGCTTTTCTCAAAAATGGGGAAAATACGACCAAAATTTAATTAATTTTGATAAACATAACCTTAAAACGTCAAAAACATCATGTTTTCCCGCCGTTTATTTTTTTTAACAGAATCGCAAGTGTATTTTTCCACCGAAAAACGCAAATTATTCGAGACATAAAAAAACGTCGCATTTTCAACAGAAAAATACGAGCTGAATTGGCTGAATACGACCTGTGCCTCCTTTTATATGACAGTTTTTTACATTTTAAAAAGTTTATAACTCGACAAATAAAGGAATTTATATGTGACATTGCAGGCCATATATGTGGCCTGCAATGTTTTTTACTTTTTAATTTGGATCTGACCTTAAACTATACACTTTACCTTCCAATATGTAGCGACTAAAGTCCAGTTTGCGGGCCATTTTTGAGAAAAGTGTAATGTGTACTTTTTTAAGACTTACTCGCGCCTTCAAAATAATAGATTCAACTGCACAGATTTGTAATAGTTTCTGGTTCAATAACAGTGGTAGTAGAAAATAACTTCATATTCAATCTTCATTGTCAAGTTTAAAGTTAGATCTCTGTTTTATCGCTTATTGAACCTAAAAATATACTGAAAAATCTATGTTGGCCAGAATTGACATTTCAAATTTTCAAGTTGGCCATTTTATATCATAGATCGATAGAAAATGAAATTTTACGGTCCACGTGTTTTTTTATTTCTCACGTAATCCTACTTTTCATTCAAAAATATCTAATCTAAAAGTAGCGTATTCTAAAAGGTCGTAAGTGAATTGTGACGTCAGACTTCCGTATGTTTGACTGCATTACCCTTGCCACTTCTTTAAAAAAAAACTTAGAGCGGTGACATCGCGTCGCTTCTGTGTCAAGGTGTCAAGTGTCATATCAATTTTTTGAAATTTCGATGTTAGTTTATTCAAAGAGAATATAAATCACTACGTTTTAGTTAGCTTCTGAGTAACGAGCTGTAATATTAATTTACTGTTGCGCCCGTGAAACGCTAATTTGAAGAAATTGCTCTATTATTTATTCACCAGCAACTTGCTCTTCATTGGCCAATTCATGGCAAAAGGAGCGTCGGCCGCCCACCGGCTGGATGGGTCGATGATATTAGGAAGATCGCGGGTCACTCTTGGATAAGACTGGTTCAAGACCGGGACGAGTGGCGTACTCGAAGAGAGGCCTATGCTCAGCAGTGGGCGATTACAGGCTGAAAATGATGATGATGAACTTGCTCTTTTATATGGTTTGAGGACTTGAAAATGATCAACATCACCAAAAATGAATGTAGATAATGTGTAGTTATAGCCTCATTTTATAGCAAACAAGGGGATAGGTACCATTGTAAAAAGCACTTACTCAACTTTGAAATAAAATAGGTATGACTTACCTAACAAGCGTTTTATTTAACCCTTTGAACGCCAAGAACCTATAAAGTGATCGTGTGTCGTCGTGCCCACCACGCAACAACCACTGACAAGTTCGGAGTGAAGGTGTAGTCAGTGACTGATTTAATTACATAATATCTGGGCGGCCGAGCTTAGCTCGGCGTTCTCCCGGGCATGAGACCTAGCTAGATAGATTACTAAACCCCCATACCATACCAAATATCATCAAAACCGCTAGAGCCGTTTCCGAGATCCCCGAAATAAATATATATAGATATATACAAGAATTGCTCGTTTAAAGATATAAGATAAATAGATACAAATCATAACCTTCCGTTCTTGGGCCACAGTGTAAGTGAACTTACCGACAATAGGAGGCTTGTTCTGAGCTTGTTCAGAGTTCACCACTCGGGGGGTTGCGGTGGTCGCTTTGGAGGCCACCGTGAGACTGGGCGCTGACGTGCTCTTCTGAAACGTCAACATTGTACGCTATACAAACGATCACTCACTACCCGCCATCAATCGTCGACGTATAATAAGTGACACAAGACATCACACAAAGCATGTTTGTCTGAACATTCAGTATAACGTAAAGGGATGCTATGAATGTACAGTCAAAGTCATAAATAAATGTACATTAACAAAGCGATTAAAACATCTGTACGCTCTTGTGCGTTCGTGGATTAAGGCCAGGTCCGTAAATATACATCCCAACGTTACAGAGACATGCATACTCTTTACTTTTTATGGCATATATAAGTGAACGTGTTCAGAGTTTTTTAATATGACGCAAAAAAGCTAGCTAGAGTTATGTAAGCCAGTGTTTTTCAACCAATTGAGTGGTGCGACCGAAATATATTGAGCCCCGCCCGACCCCTTTCCGTCCGCTGTCTCTAACTTGCTTATGTATACTTATATATCGTTTTAACACTTGACAATTCAATAAGGTGTGTGACCCCCTGGAATTTAAGCCACAGGTTGAACAACACTGGTGTAAGTGGGGCTCACAGGCGCGTCGGGCGGTGCGGGCGCGGCGGCGGCGCGGCACTCCGCGCTGCTGCCCTGCAACCGACACCTTCGATATTTACCTTTTTTTTGTTTAAAAATGGCTTTCCATTAAATTCATGATGATTTCGCCAACCACGTGTGCAAAGACGTTGTTCGGTAACAACGCCATGACAGTAGGCAACTGGTTTTGTTCGGTAATGGATGCTGCTAGTCGTCGCGCCGAGAGCACGTGTGTTCACCAACGCGGCCACTACCAAAATCCGATATTTACCTTACTTACTGGTTGCTGGTTGAAATAAGTCATTACATTTTGAAACCGTCAGCTTTCTAGGCCATGTTCATTGATAATTTGTATATATTAACGCATGATTTACTAATCTCACTTGGAATAAGGTAAAGAAAAATGCAATGAACAACAACAGAAGTGTAAATAGGGATGTTGACTCAAAATTTATTATTACTCCATACGAAAGAATACATAGAACTTGCCAAAAAGTGAAAATCCTATTCAAATATCTCAAAAAATAACGAAACTACAACCGTTAGAATGTTTTTAGTTAGAGAGAAAACGCTACAGGTCAGTGACGTCACTGACCTAGAGCGCCATAGTAAATGACGATCGTTCAATACAACGGGGCATTTGCGGAAAAGGGACAGAAAATGCCCCCTTCTAAAACTTTGAAGGCTTATAATTATGTAATTATTTATTCTTTTGGATTACTTTTTTCACTATTTGATTGAGAATCTGATCCTTTTTCGAGAAAATTGGGATTCATTGATTTTCTGATTTGGTGTCAACAGCCCTATTAAACCTTTTTTATTCCATCGACGATTGGTCAGTCGTCGGAGAAAGTAATGCACTTAACTGATGCGCCTTGTCTGTCGTCTGCCTGGCGGCCCTGCCCCGTCATAGGCACTGTGTCATTTAAATAATAAACAGTACTTGCACCGAGACTCCATAAATAATACAGTGCGTAAAAGGAATAAAATAAATATATCGGTACCGTCGTCCGCTGCTGCGTGCAGGAAGCGTAGTGCTGCGCCCAGTGCGCGCGCTGGCACGGGTAGTCGCAGTACGAGGTGTTCCAGCAGCAGTAGAACTGCGCCTCTTGGCTGCAGTTAGCGCACCTGCACAAGAACAAAGCCTCAGGACATTCGCTAAAACTCGCGCGGGGAAGCACTGAATACGCATCAGAACAATCCCTATGGCCCTGGTCTCCTATAAACGCCATCGGCCGCTTACAGAGTCACGCCGTACGCTGCGTCACAATGTTTACTATAGAGATGTACTGTTAGGCCCTGACAGACCTGTGAGAACATAACAGTACATCTCTATAGTAAGCATCGTGACGCAGCGTACGGCTTGACGTTGTAAGCGGCCGATGGCGTTTATAGGAGACCAGGGCCTATCATATCAAGAGCGTTATTCGAGGCGGTCGCTTACGTGACACATTTCTATGCTAGGAAGCCGATTGCTCTGTAACATTCCAATACTTGACTTAAATATTGTCAGTCGTGCCGTCGTATTTTATTCATTTTAAAGGTAGCACACATACAGTGCACACGAGTTAGACCTTTGTCGAATGGCCCATCAGCCAAAACACAAACGAACACGTTTGCGCATAGTCTTAATTTATATAGCAAAAAATAGTTACCACCTACACCTGCCACCAGAGGCGCTGCTCGCATTGCCTTACAAAATGAGACCAAAACAAACGTTTTCGTTTGTGTTTTGTTTCGAAAACACTTATACAGTTGCTGGCAAACATGTTGAACCTAACCTTGAGTGCGCAGTAGCGTGATTTGTACGTTAATCGGCTACTGCTCATGATGTGCAACTGTACTAGAGGATCAGAAGACACTCACCATTGCTTGGACTTGGCGTTCTTGACGGCCACCTCGAGCTCCTGGTGCGCGAGCCGGCGCGCCTCCGCCACCGCGCGCGTTTTCTCCTTCTCCATCGCGGACCGCACCTCCACTAGCAGCAGCTCTATCAATAAACACCACTGTTTTGCTGGGTACGCTTTTATAAGGTGAATTTTAGCAATTTAAATATGCGAAGTCGAACAATACGTTTTACATCGGCGAAGAGCAGAATAAATTGTAAGAGATGTAAAAGGGTTCAAATTGCGTATATCCATTATCCATCTACTACAACGCTGGATATAAAACATTGATACAATTTCGAATGAAGCTGTCTGGATGATTGTAAATGACAAAAGACTGAAAATGAACCTTATTTGATAGCACGTAGATTGCCTTTAAATCGACTTGACATGAAGTCATAGCGTGTGGGGCACTAAATGTACTGACTTATATCAAGTCAATGGTTGCTTTTATACTTTACCGCGGACCAACCGCGGACTTTTACGGCACGGTAAAACTGTATGGTTTCATTCACAATTAGTCTAAAGTGTATGGTTTATTTATGAATGAAACCATAAGAGTTTTATCGTGCCGTGGCCGTCGACGATAAAGCATAAAAGCGTTCAATGGCGACCAGATGGTTGACTAAGTTCTAAATTGAACAGCCTTTCGGCTCTATGCAATTGTTCATTCAAGGCAGTTCGACCTGTGCCGCGCGTGTTTATTTAAACTTTATTAAAAAATTTAATATATATATATATATATATATATATATATATTATAACAACGATATACAAAATTTTTAATTAAGTAAAATTATTCGTGGATTTAGTGTAAGGCCCGAGTCCTGAGTTGAGTAAGGCTCGGAGCGGAGCGTTCGGCTGGCCGTTCAGCGGGGCGTGCGAGCGTGCATACTATTTGTGCAGCGGCGACTAGGACACCAGTATGAGTTTCAATTGTTTAACATGCACGCCCCGCTGCACGGCCGACTCGAGCGTCCACTCAGGTGTTACACTTACCGTGCGTGTGCCGCAGCTCCTTGAGCTCGTGCTGGTGCCGCCAGCGCTCCTGCTCCAGCTGCAGCCGCAGCGCCGCCGCGTCCGCCGCCGGCTCCTCCAGCTGCACCAGCGAGTCCTCCAGCAGGTTCCGGAAGAACTCCGCCAACTGACATTCACAGGACAACATTAGGCTGGTTTTCGACTAGAGCTATGCTGCGAGGATGCGCTACGAGCTATGTGACCTTTTCCACTAGAGCTACGCTATGTAGCTGTGCGAGGAAGATGCGCTATGAAGATGTGCTATGCTACGTACGTAGCTGTGCGAGGTAGATGCGCTATGAAGATGTGCTATGCTACGTAGCTGTGCGAGGTAGATGCGCTATGAAGATGTGCTATGCTACGTAGCTGTGCGAGGTAGATGCGCTATGAAGATGTGCTATGCTACGTAGCTGTGCGAGGATGCGCTATGAATCCTCTTCCTCCATGAGTTCTTTTTCGAACATAGCGAGATATAAAATAACTTTTTGCTTCCACCATGGCATGTCTACTTTCGTTGACAAACACGCGTCTACTGAACACACTCGCGACCATTCATAGCACGCAAACATAGCACGCATCCACAGCTCACATCCGTAGCGCGCATCCATAGCACGCATCCGTAGCACGCATCCATAGCACGCATCCATAGCACGCATCCGCAGCTCGCATCTTTCCATATAAAAAACATAGCATAGCTGAACCCTTTTCCACTAGAGCTATGCTATGTGAATCAAGGCATGTGATTGGTGGATTTCAAACGCATCCATAACAACGTAGCGTAGCATAGCTCTAGCGGAAAACCAGCCTTATCGTGCCAGACGGTCGAAAACAAGCCCCAAAACCGTGTAGACAGTTGTTTCCAGCAAGATTTTCTTTGATGACCGGTCTTTGCGGACCAAGGTCGCTCCATCCTAGGGACTTGTCGGCGACCGTCTGGTTCGCGCTTATTACAACCCACTCATTTGGAAATCACGACAATACTTCAATGCTACGGCTACATAATGCGCAAGCATCGAGCGCGATTCCATGGAGCGAACACCAGGCTTTTGGTCACTGAAATTTCAAACATGTTTGTCCTAAATTGAATGAAATAAAAGAAATAAATGTGTTATGAAAGGTCTAAATTCTATTAAGAGGAGGGGTAGGGCAAGCTCTCTCCATACAGACTTTGTGCAGGATTTACTTCGTTTGTGTTTGCATTAAAGTTATGATTTTTGGTCAGTATGCTTATTTTGCTGATAGCTATTTCGTGATGTAATTTTTTTTTTTCATCACGATCTTCGCATATCTAATATTTACAACCAAAAAAAATATTATATTTGTTAGTGCCAAAACCGACGAATAAAACGTGCACAAAGTTTGTATGGGGAAGGCCTTGCCCTACCCTGCGCCTTAAAATAAAACCGAGTATTAAACCTTACGAAGTTAAAATAACGACAGAACAGCGTTTAGGAACTTCCTCACAGGTCTCTGATTTACACTTGCCTCATTACAGCACATAATAGTAGTTTATGCAACTGGTACATAATGCCTAATTATGTACAGTTGAATACATTACTTTATCTACACACATATTATAACTACTCTAACATGGGTTCAGAAACCGTAGTAAATAAATACAATAATTGTGTTAATACAACCTTTTTTGCACGGTTGCGGAAATATCGAAATCAGAACTGGCAACCGATACCTGAATGTTATTTTAAAAAGTAAAGAGTCCCTATTCTGATGTGATCATGTCGTTCTAGCTCAAATTTCGTGCGATATATACTAAAAAAACATCGAGCTGACATTTCGCATCGACTGAATTAGAATTTTCAGTGATACTAGAATAGGGACATGTCAACTTTGAAATTTAAATTTTGACAGTTTTGTTTGACGCTTAATATTTTAACATCATATATGAGATTAAAATAAAAAATTATATTACTGCTTAGCCTTAGCCACAGATAAGAAAATTGTCATAAATTCATTGAATGTTGAAATGAGAGTCATTTTCTACGGTTTCCGAACGCATATTAGAGGATTTATGATATGTGTGTAGATAAAGATGAATATACAGCCGAAGCTGTGATGCAGTCTGAATTTAATGTACTATGTAAATGGGCGCATGATGCTGGACTAACTCTTAATTATCAAAAAACCAAAGTAATGTTTATCCACTCTCCATACATCAAGTCTAACTTAGAACCAACAATCATAGCCCATAAACACTCTTCGTCTACATGCCTCAAATTCTAATTGTAACTGTGAACCCCTAGAACTAGTAACACATCATACCTATCTTGGTCTAATAATCGACAATAAATTTAACTGGGGCACTGACATTGACCATGTGTGCAACAAGCTTAGATCGATCCTCTGTAACATTAGTATGTTAAAGCACAGGATGCCTTAAAGCACACTGCTGCTACTATACATGGCACTGGCTCATTCACTTATAAACTATGGTATCTCAAGCTATGGCAGAACCTATAACACATACTAAAAATTAAATAACAAGCATAGGCATGATTATGTGAAATTGTTCAAATACTGCAGAGCTTTAAATGTATACGATCAAGTCAAATTAGCCATAATACTAGAATATAAGGACAGAATGGGAAAATTAAATAGGTATAAGAGATCAACCGGCTTGCGGTGTTTAACTAACAAAAAAACTTACATCTTACCAGGAAATATTGATAACATATATGGCAGGAGAGTATGGTCCTACTACCTACCCCATACACTAAATGATTTTCCCATACATGTCATCAATAAAATAGAGAATAATCCAAAGCAAACTAAAAATGCTATAAAAAGAATATTAATGTATAACCCAATTTAACTTAAGAAGACTAAAAATAATTAGCTTAGCATTACAATCTTAAAATATAAAGATTTAGCTAAGTGAATGACAATTATTTGTAATATTTCTTTTTCTCGAAATAAACCTTTCAAATTTTATAAAAAAAATTTAATGTAATGTGTAGGTGAGCGATTGGGATATGCGACGGTTGACTACTGATAATAAAAGAATACTTTGTAAAGCCAGACTCATATTTGTCTGACGTGACTTGTCGTATACGACATAACGTATTTGAACATTCACAGGCTAACGGCGTGATATTTTAAGAAACGTATGTATATAATAAACTTTCATAAATTGCCTTTCCATTTGCGCGAAATTCCCCCTATCCTAGAATAAACTTGTATAAACTAGAATAATTTGAAAAAAATGATGTCACGTGATAAATCTCTCAAATTATTCTAGTTTATAGAAGTTTATTCCAGGAAAGGGGGTATTTTAGCCAATTTATGAATGTTTGTAACATAAGTTTCTTAAAATATCACGCCGTTAGCCTGCGAATGTCAAAATAGGTTTTGTATGGAAAGCGGCCCACCTTAACTCCACAGGAAAAACGCGAACCTAAATTTGTTTATGACCCATTTTTCTAACAAGACACAAACGAACGCGTTTGCGTTGTCTCAGTTTGTATGGCGGCAAACAGTTACTACCAAAGGTTACCAGAGACGCTGTTCGCGTTGCCATAAAACATATACTAGAGGTACAGATAGCACAACGCCAGAGTCTGTTATAAGCATCACACTCACCTTGATGGAGTTCTGGTTGAGTTTGGCTGTGAGCGGGCCGGCGGCCGAGGGCGCGGGCAGCTCGCCGATCTCGGTGCTGGCGGCCAGCGGGCTCTGCAGCACCGGCCGCTGCTGCAGCCGCGGCGGCTGCGACATACACGCTACCTTACAACCCACATCACTCATCCAGCGGGGCCAAAGGCGCGACACGGGCAAAGAAGATATGTACTAACGTAACAAGAAGCGACACCGAAGCATGTGTGCTGTAAACCCGTCCCGCGGCTATGTGTGCGTGTCCGGACGCGAGCGGGGGCGCGCAAGGGTGGCGCGGTGTGTGGAAATCACTCCTCGGACGGGCAAAGTATAGAATCGTAGCGTTCCAAGGTCACCGACACTCGGTTCACACCGATAGACCCGTGTCGCGCTTTTGACACGGGTCTATCGGTGTGAACAGAGTGTCGGTGACCCTGGAACGCTACGATTTTAAGGTGACGTGAGCTTAGAGAACAGAGTTTTTGAAGCCTTTTAACGCGTTTGTAGATGAAGATATGGTTTTCAAAAAATATGCACAACAATTTTGAGACCTTTCTGTAGTACAAACATCGATTCAAAACATGATTACGCAACTTTCGCTGAATAAAAAAAAATCGCGAACTTGCGTCTAAACCACACCTTTAAATAGTTATAACTATTTTTGCACATTAGCTATCAACATGAAAATTATATCAATAAATGCGTAATGTTCTACTTCATGGAACTCATCGATTACTTTTTCTTAACTAAAATAAAAAAAAAAAATTGTAGTAAGATAATACTCATTTCTGCAAACTCGTTCGTACGCGACCGGCGCGGCCGCCCGTCCAGTGCTCAGCGAGCTGCGTTCGAGGTAGGATCTGTGCGGCGCGTCAATTCAACGTCACTTGACATTTCAATATTAGAAATGGGTAATTAATAAAAGGAAACCTGCTAGACTTCGTCATCTCGAGATTGTGGGTGCCAATAGAAGGAAAACTGCACAAACTATGGTAAGTGTAATGCAATATCGTATTATAGTGGGTAAAGGTATATCAAACCTTCTTATTGGAACGCTTTGACGCTGCCATACTAACACAGTCTATGAATAACAGTAGGACAATACTCGTGACACAACGTACAACGTAATACATTTTTTTACTAACGGTGGTATTTATTTTGGCGTGTACGGACAGATAAATAGACACAGTGGACTTTCTTTATATAATACTAGCTTTAGCCCCGCGGCTTCGCTCGCGTATTAAGTGTGAGTTTCGCAATAATTGTTGAATTGTTACACCGGTTTACTACTACTTATATTGATCATCTGATATGTGATAGAGCTACTCCTGAAAAGACTGAAAACATATTTCAGGCTCCTGAAAACGACGGCATCTTGGGTGAAATTTTGATAATCTGATATGTGATAGAGCTACTCCTGAAACGGCCTGAAATAACATTTCAGCCTGCTAAAACGCTTCTAAGGCACTGAAATTTACGTCTGAAATTTTTGTTTCTTTCCAATGGTGCTTATCTCTGTCACTCTCTTATTTCTCGAATGTTCCGAGTATAGCTACCTCTTTTTACTACTGCTATGTCTGTCACTTTCATTTCGAATGTTCCGAGTATAGATATCTCTCTCTACTACTACTATCTCTGTCACTCTCTTCTCGAATGTTCCGAGTATAGCTATCTCTCTCACTCTCTTCTCGAATGTTTCGAGTATAGCTATCTCTCTCTACTACTACTATCTCTGTCACTCTCTTCTCGAATGTTCCGAGTGTAGCTATCTCTCTCACTCTCTTCTCGAATGTTTCGAGTATAGTTATCTCTCTCTACTACTACTACTATCTCTGTCACTCTCTTCTCGAATGTTTCGAGTATAGTTATCTCTCTCTACTACTACTATCTCTGTCACTCTCTTCTCGAATGTTTCGAGTATAGCTATCTCTCTCTACTACTGCCATCTCTCTCACTCTCTTCTCGAATGTTTCGTATGTTTTGTATAGCTATATCGTTCTTCTGCTGCTATCTCAGTCCTGCTGTATCCTGCTGGAAATTTCGCCATATACTGATATCAGATATAAGGGATCCTGAAACCGCCTGAAAACGGGTTTTCAAGCTATAGGCATAGGTACCGAAGGTTCTAGAATGTTCGCGATCGAAGTTTCTAGAAAAAAGAAGAAGAAGAAGTCTAGAAAGTCTGTATGGAGTCTTCATCTTCAACCTTCGAGCATGTTCTAGAAGGATTTCGAACGCCCCGGAAAGTTCTGGAAAATATGACGGTCTCGCTCTAACAATGCTGTCCTTGTCGCACTGTTCGAGGGCATTAGCATTATTGGAATGTACTACACATACAGTCTATCCCTTTCACACTTATCGTCTGTCTTTTACTCCTATTGAAAATTTAAAATTTACCCCATTTTTACCACCCACTTCCACCCACCGCCACCAAACTCCCTTACTTGCAAGTGCACACCAAGGGCCTTCTACCACTGCAATGCAACCATGAGAAGGTGGCAGTTGGTGATCATGGAGAAAAGGCCGGACATACCCACTAACACTCTCCTTTTATATATATATATTGATTTAAATTTTCACGTTTTATATTGTAGAAATTATTAATGTTTTCAATTTCAATTTTATTAGTGGACTGCTAGGTGTCGGTACGGAACCCTTCGCTGTGCGTGATCCGACACGCACTTGGCCGGTTTTAAAACTGCGTACCAGGCCTCTTTCAAGCGTGTGCGCGCAATAATTCAGTGTTTTGTAAATGTTATTGGTATATATACAGGTTGGATTTTCTTTTTGGGTCAGTGAGGGCAGCTAGTAGCTACCAGATCCCGTGCTGCTACGCGAAAATTGTCTTAGAAGACCTTCCCTCGAATTAAAATTAATGAAAATTGGCGTTAACAGATTTTGGACAAACATACAGGGTACGAGAAAAAGATCATTTTTGATAAACTTTTTTTTTGATGCCAATCGATCCAATTCCTATCCAGAACCCAAAGTTTGTATGGGACCAAAAAAAACCGACAAGAAAAGCCGCAAATCGAGGAAAACGCCTATTTCAAAATCAAAATCGAAGGAAGTTCTTCTAAGACCATTTTCACGTAGCCGGACGGGATCTGGTAGCTGCCCTCACTGACCCAAAAAATATCCACCCTGTATATCTAGGGTGACCCGCCTCGTGGCTCATATTGAATTATGACAAGTACTCGTATAATACTTATTAATAAATAGATTATATTTTTCTATGTGTGGATATTTTAATTTCACAAGACTTTTATTGTAATAAATTATGCAAAAACAATATTGAGACATACTTCGCAAGGAACAATAACTTCGTTTTGTTTTTCAAGTAGATGATCAAACACACATGTAAATCAACTCAATTTGACAATTATATCATAACATAAGGGTGAATAAAATAAAAAAGTCTATTTATTACAATCCACGATGTGTTGTCTTTGTGTCAAAATATTTAATTACGGTGTATGAAAGTAGGTATGTAAAAATGACGAGTTGCCATTCGCATTGTTTCGATTATACTGAACTATTGACATATACATCAGAATAATGGCGCCGTCTTGACAATGGTCATTATATTTATGGTTTACCCGTTCAGTTGTAGTGACTAAGAGTTGTACTACTGGCTATACACTATACTGTGACATGTCGGTATCGGCAGCGAGCCCGGTGGCAAGCGGCTAACCCCGCGCCTGCTCCCCTCAAGCCACGCACCTCACCCCCTCGAAAGCAGCTAAGCGCTGAGCTCACGTCGCCTTAAGCAATTTTTATTTTTTATTTATTTCATTTATTTACCATAAACACAATTAAATTTGGTTTACACTGAATTACAATTTCTTAACATGCAATGTTTTAAAACAGTTTTCAGAGGATATCCGTCGGCCCCAAACTAGGCACAGCCTGTATCTTGGGAACCGAAAAAACAGATTTTACAGGTAGACTTTACAAATAACAGAGTAAGATGACCGTGCAGAGAAAAAAATGTAATAAAATTTATAGAACTAGTAATTATACAAATAAATACCTATGACTAATAAGATTCGTGGGGCTGGGGCACTAATATGCTTGTGGTATCAAAGTGTACGTTCGGGTATGTGTACGTTTTAAGTGTGTGTGTGTGTGTGTGTGTGGGTGATTATGTTTGTTTGTGTGTGTGTGTGTGTGTGTGTGTGTGTGTGTGTGTGTTTGTTTGTGTGTGTGTGTTTGTTTGTGTGTGCATGTGTATGTGTTTAAATTTTGGTAATGTCCTCAGTTTGTTCATACGATAGTGTAAGAAGCCATTTTTTAACTCTAGTTTTGAAGACTTTGCTGGGAAGGTCTTCGATTGAGCATGCTTGTGATACTCTGTTATATATTGTGGGGTGCATATAAAAGGGAAGTCTCTTTGCGAATGTGGTTTTTACTCGGGGGGTGCGAATGGTCATATGTTTAAGACGTTTTAAGCGGCGTCTAGCGTGATCAGTTGAAGCTAAAGCAATACGGTGAGATTCAGCGGCAGCTTTTACAACAAAAAGTTGGCGAACTCTGGGGACTGATGCTTCTTTATATAAATCGTTTGTAGGGAATCGGAAAGGTTTCCTCATCATCACTTTCAGCACCGCTCGTTGCGCTCGTTCGGCCGTTATCATTATACTTTTGGCAGCGCCTCCCCAAGCTGCAATACAATATTGAAGAATAGATTGACAGAGACTGAAGTACACCAGATTAAGAATTTCCTTGGATGCTCCACCCCTGAGAAGCTTCATAATATAAATTATCTTTCTGACCCGGCCAGATAATGACGCGATGTGCTGTCTGAAGGACAATGTTTGGTCGATAATCACGCCAAGGTATTTAACCGCTTCGACTCTATCGATTGTCTCATGTGTACTGTAGGCAGACGACCATTTTAGCTGATTACACGCAGAAGGTGCCGATGCGAGAGTTTTGAAAAACGTGATAAATTTGGTTTTCTTAGCATTAAGCGTAAGCAAGTTATAGTCAAGCCAGTCTGCCACACACGACATTCCCTTTTCTGCCATATCAATGGCCTCTTTGGCTACTTCTTCTTATTACGTTAGTATATGTATATCTTCTTTGGCGGGGCTAAGCACAACTGCAACTGAGACGCGACGCGAGTAGAGAAAAATTCACCCTCCTTTTTCTAATTCGCATAGTTCGAGCGAGACAAGAATGACGAGTCGCGCGGGATACGACTTGGCAGCAAATTGTACTAGCTCACCAGCTTCTAAATAAATGTGATAGTACACATTAAAAGGGACCTTATAACACTAAAAATATCATTATAATAAGCAGATGGCGGACTCACTTCACCAATAGGCATGTCAGGTGTCCTGTTGACTGTGGTGGCAGCGGGCGGGTTGGGCGGCGCGCCCGTCGGCATGAGCGCCGGCGGCTGCGAGGGCGAGGTGAGCGAGGTAGTGTGTCCGGCGGGGGGTGCGGCAGGTGCAGGGAGAGCGGGGAGTGGCGGGCCGGCGGGGGACGAGGGTGCGCCCGCCGTGCGCTCGCCCACGCCGTTCACGGTGGCTGACGTGTTGCTCTACATAGTACAACATAAGCAATTCCTGTTATCTTTTAACATGGCTATGGTACGGTAGCCCCTATTATTTAAGCCGTGTTCCGAATCACGCCAACAACGATCACAGCGTTTACAGTGCTGACGGCCGGTCCGAATCAGTAAGCGCGCTCAAGGCCGCTTGAGTGGTGTTTTGATTCGGACCTGTCATGTTCATATATCAAACGTCAACTTGACGTTTGGTTTAAGGTGCTGACGCCTGGGAGTGTGAGCATCGTAAACGCCAATATGGCGCCGTCCATGACGTCATCAATGACGTCACGACATCTCATGTAAACGCTATGAACGTCATTCGATCCGATCGTAAACGCGTTTATAGCGTTGTAAGCGTGATTCGGAACATGCCTTTAGCCGTCATCCCAAAGACTACAATGTATATACTAACGTCATCCCAGTATACCAAGTAACCTTAAAAAGTCAAACACGACATAATTTGTACAGGGTCGAAAATTGTCACCGTACCAAAGCTATGTTAAAAATCGCTTCAAAAGAAAACCCAGGTTGGGGTAAAAGCAGTTTCAACTGATGCTGACCAGCGGCGTTGCGTCTCTGCCAAAGTAATGCTTATATCCTGTTAGACAGCCCCAGGATGGCGAATCGCCACGGGTGGTATAATCCGTCAGAGAACCAAAGTAACCGACATAGCTTTCCAAATTAGCAAACTTAAGTGGCAATGGGCTGGCTACGTCTGTCGCAGAACTGACAGCCGCTGGTGTAAGCGCAGTAAGCGTGTTCTGGAGTGGAGGGAGACCGCGTCTCAGTAAGCGTAGTCTGGGTAGTCCGCCGGCTAAGTGGCAGGACGACATATTGGATGCGTAAAGCGAAGAACCGGGCTTTGTGGCGCGCCTTGGGGGAAGCCTATGTTCAGCAGTGGACTGCAGTGGATTTTTTGGTTCTTGACTTAGGGGTGGCTAAACTTAGGTATCGGCCCAAGGCACCCAATTATTGCAATGAATCCTCAAATTTTATAAAGGGTCGGCAATGCGCACGTGTCTGTTTTGGGATTGGGGGTTTTGGGGTTCCACTTATTCCACTTACCATCAGGTTGGCATTGTATAAAAAATGCCCTAGTTTTTAGTAAAATAATAGTAGTTTATGCAACTGGTACATAATGAGGGGCATTAAAGCAGGTTTTAATGCCTAATTATGTACAGTTGCATACACTACTTTATCTACATCCATATATTAAATCCTCTTTCATGTGTTTCGTGTGGGCACTTCTCGCCGGCGTGCGCCATGTTTGCGTCGACAGGCCGGCCCGCGCCTCCGCCGCCAGCCCGCAGCTGTGTCTTAATTTTGTACGTGATCTCGTTAAAGTGTTATATTTCGTGATCTAATAGGGGACGCACGCAACAGCCGCACAGTATATTATAAAGCGGGGTCTTATCTACGGTATTTGAACTTATAAAAGAGGATTTACTATATGGGTGTAGATAAACAACTTTTACACTTTTCAGTCTACAAACAAATGCATCCCACCTTCACCTTACTGCGTTGTGGTAAGAGTCAAAAGCAAATAATACGAGTAATCAAGTAGTAGGTACTAACCTCGCCTCCCCCGACCGACATGACGGGCTGCAGGCTGAAGGTCCACTGTCCGTTGACGGAGGTGATGAGCGGCACGGTGTGCACGGAGGTGGGTACGCTGGGGAAGGCGGGCAATAACGCGCCGAGCGCCGCGCTCGTGGCCGTGGCCGTGGTGCTGGGCGGCGGCGGCGGCGCCATCGGCAGCAGCGGCGGGGCCATCGATGTTACCGCCTTTACCGCTGCATTACGAAATAACTATCATAAGTGGTAGGTATCTTTTAGTACATTGTGCATTTAGGGAGGTAAGCAGGTTATTACTAACGAAAGTCATAGAAGCCCGACGCGAAGGCGGAGGGCTTTTATTGACTTGAGTTTGTAATAACCCTTACCTCCCGTGATACACACAATGTTTTTCATCACATTTGCGAGGAAATAAATAACTACAAAAGGCAGAAAAATCCATATTTCATACAACCACACCAATAAAAAATTGGCGTTCTTGACAACTTCACCTCCAGTATCACTGCGAGAGGAGCGCAACGCGCAGCCATTCACAGAGCAATATTATTGCGGCGCGCGGCCAACTAGATTTTTTTCAACCAATCACAGCGCAGTATTCTTGCGGCGCACGGCCAACTAGATTTTTTTCAAACCAATCAGATCAACTCATAACTCCCACGGGAGTTATAAAATTCCATAACTCCCGCGGGAGGTAAATCCGCTATAACTGCTTTATACGCACGCGTGCAATAACACACTTTACGAGCAAGTGTGATGAAAAACATGTAAGGTGGGCGGTATCTTTAATCGTAAGCTATGTTCGTTAGAACCTGTTTGCTGCCAGCGCTCTATTTAATGATGGCAGGAGGGGCTTACTACCG
This sequence comes from Cenopis cana, assembly GCA_951800055.1. NCBI lineage: Eukaryota > Metazoa > Arthropoda > Insecta > Lepidoptera > Tortricidae > Cenopis > Cenopis cana. The sequence continues at coordinate 17,054,502 of OX637471.1, read as the reverse complement.
TGACGTCATCGCGCCGCGCAAAGTACATGCGGCCGCCGGCTCACACATTGTGTGACTATTCAATGGCTGCGGAGCAGCGTTACGGATCGCACGCGCACGCGCTTGTACGATCATAAAAAATAATTATTTTCGTGTCGTTTCGTGTTAAATAATAATGTCAAAACCACAGCATTATTGTATTGCAGCAGGTTGCACCAATAATAATAAGAACGTAGACGTAAGAACGGTCATTGAGTTTGGTATTCACCAACGGTTGACATAAAAGAAAACGAAAATGTAAACGTTGGTTCTAAGAAACCTCTTTTATTTTTTAAAGTGATGCCTTTAAAAATTATATAAAACTTTGTATCCCCTGGTTACATGTATGGAGTGCCCCCTCCCCCTACTTTAATATTTTTTCGTCATTTCACATCACTTTTACGTAGCGGTTCATACGAGTAGAACACACCTTCCTGCTAAATGTTTTAATTGTATTTGTAGTGCTTATAGTCTCCGAGTACATCGGCTGTCACATACAGACGAAAAGACGGACACGGGTTCTGTTTTCACCATTTTGGCTACGGAACCTTAAAAGTACTATTCGTAATTGTATTGTAAACAACACTACTAATAATAAAGTACATATATTAAAATAGGTTCTCGCTGGTGGTAACCCTAGCGCTGAGGGCGGGGCCTCGAAAGAGCGCGTTGCGTGCGATAGAAAGAGATGGCCACGTTTAGGCACGTTTGGCATACCTAAACGGGGAATTTGTTAGCAGAGAAACTTCTGTACTTGTACTATTACTTATTCTGTGATGATGGTCAGTGTTTAATCGTAAGTTACTGCAACCCCCCTCTCAATTTAAATTTATCGAATTACTCAATCTGTTCTTAATTACTTTTATACATAGTTGTGACGTATAAACGGAGTCGTACCACCAGCCTTATGGCATAAGGGGTCCTTTGTTACATTTTTTTAGTACTAAGAAAACAATAAATATAAACAATAATCTGAAAGGACTTAATAGCGTAGGTATAATTAAATCAATTTACCTTGTCACAGCATCTGTGGTTGCGAAATTCCTTTTACCAATAATGTGTGAAAATCGGGCACGCATAAATAAATATATGATAATATGAAGGTTAGATAGAAGACTGACCGTTGGTAGTAGTGAAGAGCGCAGGCGGGCGCGTGGTGGTGGAGGTGGGCGGGCCGAGCGCGTGCACGGTCGTCTTGAGCGCGGCGCGCACCGGCGCCTGCGAGATCGGCGGCTGGATCGGAATGTACACCATCGAGTTCTTGTTCGTCAGCTCCGACCGCCCGTCGTCCGGCTTCTTCGGCTGCGGGAAAGTCTTCTTCGCGCGCGGCCGCACGTCCGCCGGCTTCACCGACTTCTTGGTCAACACCGGAGCCGGCATCACTTTACTGATGCGCACTTCCCGCAGATTCGCACCCGACACGGCAGGGGCGATCGGCCGCGGCCGTAGAGAATCCAACACCGACGATGACTCGACTTGGCCATCAGAATCTTCGTAGTCCATGGGCTCGGATTTAATTTCCACCAGGACATCGTTCGATTTCGTCTGTTTCTCGGGTGGAGACGTCATTCTGGCGAAAGCTCTTACGCCAACTTTGCCCACTTGCGGGTTCGCTGGCGGGTCGAAGTCACTCCTCAGTTTCTGTAGTTTGTTCACAGCATCTTTCATGTTGCGCACGTTTTCTGTGCTCGTGGGAGTGAAAATACTAGAGTCAGGGTTGACCTCCACGGTAATTTGCGTGGTCTTGGCCTTAGCGGCGTTGGAGGAGCGCGTGGCGGGAGGCGTGGAGCTGGCGGCGGCGACAGAAGTCGCGTCGCTGTTCGCGCTAGTTTTTGGCACCTTACGAGCTATTACGGCTAAAGTTGTATCGTCGTCGAACTGTATCCGATCTTTAGTAGCTTTAATTACTTTCGAAGTGCCAGGTTTAGGTGTGGAAGTGTTCTTTTCAGGAGTATTTTTTTCTTTATCAACATTATCTTTATTACTATCTGTGCTTGCATCTGCGATTTTCTCAGCACGGGGTGTTTTATCTGCCGAAGAATTCTCTTTAGATTTTTCTTTCTCAGATGTGTTATTGGCCATCGAAACTTCGGATTTTTCTTTTCCAGAGGTTGCAGTAGTAACTGTAGCACAGTCATTGGTTTTTTCACTTCCCAAGTTTTTGTTACTTGGCGTTACAGGCGGCGTGTTCGCGACTTTTCCGACATTTTTAACAGGTGTAGCAGCTGGCACCTTTTCGTTCCCACTGTCCTTAGTGGGCGTGGTACTTTCAGCTTCCTTCTCCTTTATTTTACTTTTATTTTGGGACATTTTTACAATGTCTTGTATTTTAGTTAAAGTAGCTGTTTCAGTAAGTTTATCTTTAGCATTCACTTTAATCGACACGGAAGAATCTTTACCCTTTTCATTTATTTTAATAAGCACAGCAGATTCTGGTGCTTTTTCTTTCTCATTGGTTTTAGTAACTGTGACATCCTCTTTTGGAGAGTTTTTGTTAGCATAGGTTTTGGCCGTATTATTTGCAGGCACGGGGGTTTTATTCGGAGACGAAATATTAACATTAACTTCCTCCAGTTCGGTGGTATCTATATTAGTTGACGACTTGTTACCCCTCGAAATTCTCTGATTTTGTGGAGTCTTTTCTTCTTGCATTTTGTCTTTTTCATTATTTTTAGGGCTATCCGTTGTAGGAGGTACTTTGTTTGGTGGGGCGTTATTCGGTTTGGGGTTATTTTTATTAGGTTTAGGAGTATCGGGCTTACTGGGAGGAGGTTGCGGCTCGGGGTTGGAGGGCGCACAGTCGACCTCTATGGGTTCGTCAGGAGCAGCTTCGTCCGGTTGTTTTTGTGCCACTTCTTTGCTGCTGCTGACTAAGGGAGCGTCGGGTTTGTTGGGCGCGTCCTTTGCCTCGTTTTCAACGCGGCCGCGCTTCTCTCTGGGGCTGCTGTCGGGAACGACGGTCGAGGATTCCTTTTCGGATCGTCGCCTTTTACGAGCTGACGTGTTCGGCGTTCTAGAATATAGTCACATATTGTATAAAAATAAAACCATGTATATATTTTACAAAGAAATGAATGAAATAATTTCATTACGCCACTTACTTTCCACCTGCTTCATTTTTCTCTGCCTCTTCATTTTTAGAAGTTTCTACATCCATTGGCTCGTTGTCACTGATGACATCCCTGGACAAATAATGTGTTTTCTTAGCTAACATTCAATATTTGCGATCGGTTTGTAAGCTAGCTCAGAAGCCATGAAGACCTTGACGCTTTTCCTTAACATTATAAACGTGTTTTTATTCCAGAAGGATACAAAATTGGTATTTTGCCATTGACATAGCAGAAATTTATGCAGAATATATTATGTATGAATATATATTTTTTATTTATGTTTTTTTTCCACGTCTTCATTGGATTTTGTAAATGACGGAAGTTTTGTCTATCGACGTTGATAAGGCTGGCTAGTGAAATAAAATCTAGAAAATAGCGGAAAAATAAAATACGTGTTGCAACGCTGTGTATAATGTGACAAAATAATAATGATACTATGTGTAGTATCATATGCAGTATGCTATGGAATAACATTGCCAAAAACTAAATTAATAATTACGTATATATTCATGAGATGCGACTTGGTATATATCGTCTTTTTTCAAATTCAAATTGAAAATACTTTATTTCAGATATAAATCCATATATGGTTAGTTACATTGTGTACCGTATAAGATCAAGTAATATTTGTTTCCATTGACACTACAATTAAGTGATGTTTGGTAGTTTTGACATCTTAGATATCATAGTTGCTCCAAACAGTGATCTCTCAGTGACAACTTTTATAAGCCAAACTAATGTGTTGTATTGTAGCGGGTACTCAACTCACCCCGCATTGGAGTCGTCCTTCGAGCCCTTGGAGTTGGAGCGGCTCTTCTTGCCCAGAGCCGGCGTCTTCGGCCGCCTGTCTCGGATGGGGCTCTTCACTGGCCCGTCGAATGACGGTATCTAAAACGATCATTTTATTTACACTTTTGTTATAAATAATACTCAGGCTGAAAATATCGGCCGTATACGGCCCATCAAATTGTATGCGTTTTTGAACTGCCAGCAGGTAATGAGACATTCGTGAAAGAGGATGCACAGGATCGTGCGCAGTATAGCAAAGTGAGCAGGAAAGCCAACAACTTTCTTAAATGGAAAATTAGGTCTAAACAAACAAATATATTGGGTCCCACGTCCATCCAATAGTCATCATAGGCCTTTTACGTCTTGGACAGACGATTCAAGCAGCGACTTGATTTGTATTTTTTAGTGTGGCTATGTAAGCCTATACGGGAGCGGCATTGTCTCCCGCAGATATGACAGGAGAACTGTGGGTTAGGGGGTAGTGGAGAGTTTGATTGCTTCTTCCTTCTTCGGTGTTCAAGAAGGTCAAACCAGGCCGTGATTGACGCGCCCATCTGCAATCATTCTCCACCACTTAGATCTGTCCTCGGCTGTCCGTTCCCAACACCGGTGATCGATGCCAAAAGCTGTCATGTCCCGCTTGGCGCACTCCTTAAATCGTAGCAAAGGTCTGCCCAAGCCCCTCTTAGCATTTGCTACAGCTCCAAGCAGGACACGACGTGGAAGTCGAGTGGGTGGCATGCGATGCACATGCCCCAGCCATCTGTTGTTTCATCAGCTGTTTGAGCAGGGCGGCCAGGCTGGGCAGCTGTGAAATTTCCAGCACCCGCTCATTCGTCACTCTGTCCTTCCAGCTGATGCCAAGAATACTGCGAAGACAGCGCATGTAGTAAGTATTGAGCCGGCGTTCTTGTTTTGCGTACGAAGTCCAGCTTTCTGCTCCGTACAAGAGGGGCCGTACTTGACATCGGTCGCTTTTATACTTAATGGTTTCTTTCATAATTAGTCAAAATCTATGGTCTATTTATGAATGAAACCGTTAAAGCGTCCATTGACGTCCAACGTAAAGCAATGGACCCTCTCGCACATACACACTTGCTAGTCGTGGGCGAACGCGGAGGCTTGACGTCCGTTGTGAACGCTACCATGCCAGCCCAGTTGAAATCCTTACCATGATCTTGAGCACCTCCTCCAGCTTGGAAGCATCAAAGATGGTGCGGTACGGCGCGTACACGAACTTGCCGTACTTGCGCGAGATGTTGCGGATGTGCTGCTCCGCTTCCTGCCACACGAACACACACAGTATAAAACGCAAAATCTAAATTAATTTGTTCTTCAATTTAGGCTGAATGTCAAAAAACTACCACTGGTTCGTAAAAAAAGAAACTTCTGCCTCGAGAAGAATCGGTGTACGAAACTAGGCGAGGTGTTATTTTTAACAAGGAGGTTCTCAATTCGTCTTGTTTGTTGTTGTATGTTTGTTACGCGATTGCTCCGCCATTTATGAACCGATTTGTACCTGCATGCTGTCAATGATGTCCTGCCGCTTGGTCCGGAAGTTATTGGGGTCGCGCTCGCAGTAGAGGTAGCAGTCGCGCGCGGGCACCCAGGCGCGGTCGTGCGCGCCGAAGAATCGCACGTCCACTAGACCGGCGTGGCTCACCGACATCGCCTTCGCCGGCCAATAAGGGAACCCTGCGCACATACGCACATTTAACTTTTTAAAGTCGCCAGATTATTTTTCGGAGCCAGGGGACGACAACCTTTAAGCCGTAGTAGCTAATAAGAGTAATAAGATTGTCGCGGGCCGCACTAGTTTATAATCTGTGGCTCCCTTCACGCAAAAGGTCGGTTGTCAAACTTGACAACATGCATTTCTACACGATTCAACTGCTTGTTTAACCTTCCCATGGCGTGCACAGCCTTTGTGTTAGACAGAGATTTTTAAAAACCTTTGAGTTTGGCCCATAGCAGCAGGTGCGGCGTGGAGCAGACGTCGGTGAACCAGGTGGGGCGGCGCGCGTGCGCCGCGGCGTAGCACTCCGGGCACGCCTCGATCTCGCCCATCTCCGCGCGGCACGAGCGGACCAGCGCGCGCGCCGCTGTCGTCAGCTTTGACTGCACTGCGCACCGCAACACACAAACACTCGGCAGAAGTTCGACGCAACAATACTCCTTCATCTCAAAACGATTTAAGCGTACGACACACTGCAGCGGCCTGCGGTGGCGGCCAGTTGACACTATGGAAATCAAGACTGCCACTGCAGGCCGCAGCAGTGTGTGACGCTTTAAGCAATCCCATAGCGCCTATATTTTTCTCAAAAGACTAACTAAATTTTAAAATATATCTGTTTCATTAGGGATAAACGTAACAACAACTTTATCTCAGAACCTCATATGATCAAGGAAATCCGGTGTTTTAAGAAAAATAATTAAGTAGTCGATTTTGGTTAACTGACACATTTTGACACAATTTTGGGGTAAATTAAATTGAGTCGTAGTGAAACCTAAATCCCAATATAGACCTATATTGAGATCCCTAAAAGTTTTTGTCCTATTTTTGTATGCCAACATGTTGTTTGTCCTAGTGATCATTTGTCCTAACTTTTTTAGCCCTAATAAAGAGTAACGTAATACTTTTTGACCGAAATTTATTTATCCTACTGGCTTACTACCTAATATTATTTGTCCTAACGTTTAGTTCCCCTAATGACGATTGACCCAGTGTCATTTATTCTAACACTCAGTAGCCCTAAAAAACTAAACAGAGCACGTGCTATGCTGTAGAGCAGGATAGCAATATTAGGTGTTTTTTAGTTGACAAACATCGGTTTTGTTCAAAACATCGGTTTAAAACAAACGAGGCTCTTAGTGAGTGAACTGATTGACCTACCTCTACCTCAGTCTATTCTGTTAAGGCTGATTTACATGATACTAGAACTTGCATGGAAATTTGATTACATTGCGGGCTGTGGACTACCGAAGTAAGACGAGGACGACCCAACAATGGAAGAATGTTGTAGTAAAGAGATTTTCAAAAAACGATTAAAAGAAACACTTTTGGATAATATAGATACATAATATAATAATATATACCTATTAGTATTAGTTTTAATGTATTGGTATGTGCGCATGACTACCTACTTCAACCCACGAAGGTGACTCACTCAGAGAAATCTAACGTAATAATATAGGTCAGGGTCACTGCCTTCGTGGGATGAAGAGGGTAGATACACATACATTTTTGCTGCACCCTAAATAGTATTTATATGCACTAGTCAAATAAATAAATAAGATTAGTAACTTTAAGATTAGATAAGAAGATTAAGAATATAAGTAGGTATAACAAAAACATTGTTTAATATGTGAGCGCACTATTCGCCAACAAACTGCCCTCAGTTTGGCGAAATTTAATGTATACCTACCACCTAAGTTTGTTTTTGAATATAAAAAAAATAAAAAAAATAAAATAATTAAACCCCGCGATGTAATGGGCCTTTACGAAGGCATAATGAATATATGTGCTCACGTGTGTTGAATATAATGCTGTTGTGCAATATCCAATGCGCGTCGGCGAGGAAAGCCTCCGTGCTGCCGTAGAGTCCCTCTGAGATGTGCTCCTTCATCAGCGAGAGGTCCATCGGGTGCACCACGTACTTGTCGTAGTCGGGGAACACCGACCGGTCCACGGGCTGCAGGAATGGCTCACCCTGGAACATACAAACAACTCTTAAGGCATATTTACTTAAGTTTCTTTAGATTGTGGGGCTGCGGGCTACAGAGATAAGATGAATACGATCAAATCCTGCAATGTAATGAAAATTAACTGAAAATTGTAACGGAGTCCATGCTAGTGTACACCGCGGTTTATCGTGTAGAAGCCGTTAGTTTAGGGCAGGCACAGGATCTCGCAAGCCACCAAAGTGTATTTTACTGTGTTCTGGTTAAAGTATCATCATTGGTTGGTTATAAGTTCCCTGATTTGTTCCAAATTACCGGATATCCCATCGAAATTCCTATACAATTCTGCGTGCAAAGTAATACAACGGCTAAAGCGCTCGAATATTAACACTTTCATCGCCAGGCCAAAGTCCAACACCATCGCTGAACGCCAGCGATAGTCAACTAGCATAGTAACTCCCCTCGGGAATCGTACGGCATATGAACAAAGTTATTGACAACTCGCTTGGGGAGTTCTTGGCACTGAAAGTGTTATACACAAACCGACCAAGTGCGAGTCGGTCTCGCGCACGAAGGGTTTCGTCCCATTATCTTTAAAAACGGCAAAAAAATCACGTTTGTTGCATGGGAGCCCCCCTTAAAAATTTAACTTTATTCTGTTTTTTAGTATTTGTTGTTGTAGCGGCAACAGAAATACATCATCTGTGAAAATTTCAACTGTCTAACTATCACGGTTTTTGAGATACAGCCTGGTGACAGACGGACAGCGGAGTCTCAGTAATAGGGTCAACAACACGTTGGACCAGTCAATACACAAATAACTGTCAGACGTCTCATACAATCGCAGTCAGCATCACATAAATGGTACATACATTACGATTTTTGCGGTTTGAAACAATTAACCAGCCCATAGTGACTGCATACGATGCTCGGCTCGGCCTCGGATTCTAATTTTTGTAAGGCGCATGGTGAGTATTGAGCATTAACATGCGTTCCTGGGTCTTAGATGTTTTCTTTTGATGCTAAGTCTGGTACTTAGCCTTGGTCTGGTATTGAAGTGTGCAATAAAGAGTATTTGTATTGTATTGTACTTAGTGTCCTTAAAGAAAACATCTAAAAGAAAGGGTCGTACTTTTGGTGGCTTGGACTCCACGCTCCATATACGGTGATTCTAATTATTCTTATTGTAATCATCCATCATGTATATAACATCTAGTAAACGGGGCTTTTTTTTTCAATTATGTCCCTGTTATACCTATAATTGTGTATCATAACATTCTTAACTTATAAGTTACAACATTATGTACCGCACGTTTTTGGGGCTAGTTAGTGTTCTGGTTAAAGACCAGTTAATTACTACTTTTTTTTTATCAATTGTAATTCATCGGTTGATACACTACACCGCTTACTATTACAGACGGTTTGGTGCAACCCAGCCTAAGAGTCGGTTGCACCAACATACGAACACAGGCCGGTCATCGTCAAATATGGCGCCGGCAGCTGTCATCCCATAGAAACTTTCCATACAATCAGATTTGACGAACACCGCTTACGATTACAGACGGTTTGGTGCAACCCAGCCTAAGAGAAGAGCTGCAAAAATTTCGGACACCTCGGTAGCTACTGAGTATTAAGCAATATAGCACCTACATACTATGGTCTCGTAAAGAGAAAAGTTAGAATTAACAAATTAACAGTATACTTGTTATTATTGCAGTAATAAGCAAAATAGCACTGTTCCAGTCGCAAGAAAAACATTGCATGTATCTCGCAATATGCTGTCATTTCATTATTTTGCGGATGCCTGTTTATATAGGCAATTTTAATGCTAGTACGAATCGAATTACATAGGTGCAACTAACTTGCTACCAGATATTGTTAATAATTATTTTGCTACCTTTTTTCAAATCAACAACTGAATAGTAATTTGGAAAATTTTAGAAAGTTCGTGAAACAGATAAAATGGTGGCAAATATTAGGTATATCAGACTTGCACTCGACAACTGAATTATTTATTTATTTATCGTATGGCATTTATTTCACCGTGAGATAAATAACTGAATAAAAGTTTTATGCAAATACTTTAAAACTTGACTCAAATTTTCAAGTTGGCCATTTTATATCCTAGATCGATAGAAAATGAAATTTTAAGGTCCGCGTGTTTTTTTTATTTCTTCCGTAATCCTAATTTTCAATCAAAAATATCTAATTTAAAAGTAGCGAATCTTAAGTGAAATATGACGTAATTTTCACGAATTACCAATGTTTGACAGCATTGCTCCTTAACAGTCGTAAGAATGACGTCACCCTTCCGTTTTATACGGTGGGTTTTATTTTGGCGATTTTCTTCAAATCTAGCGAAGAAAAAAATCTAAAAACTATTTACGTTCAGGTAGCATATTTACCGAAATGGTTTTTGATTTAGGCATCATTATAAATTTTTAAATGTTGTTAATTGATCGAATTTTGCCTGGTATCGGGTAGGCATGTAAATTAGATGACAATGCAACTACCGTTACCGAAAATACCTGTATATAAAATATGGCATAATCATTTTTGCATGCCTAATTTTGCTTGATGTGATTATTTTTATTATAATGATACTCTATTCCAATAAATAACATTTTATTTTGTTAATCTCCCCGTTTTTTAATGAATTGTACTTCTTTGTAACTTGTTCTTGAAATAAATAAATTATATTATTATATTATCGCAGATAACTTTCTTAACCTAAAGCGAAACGCAACAAGTGACTAGTAAGTATCAGTGTAAACAAGTGAATGTGCACAGCAGTGGTGAATCAAGAATACGGCCAGCCACCTCTATACACGGGCACAGCATTTACGCATTCAGTTATTATTAGCACAGAGTGAGACGGCAATAAACTGACGCGCGTATCGATCGAGTCGGCGAGCGAGCGGGAGGGAAGACGGCGTCACGCGTCGCCAGCGGGGCCCAGGCGGCAGATAAGTGGCAAGGTCATCACCGAGCACCGCGCGGCGCCCGCGCCCGCCTCCGGCCCCGCCCGCGCGCCCGCTATCGCTCCCATTGTGGTCGTCGCTGGGCCGGGCACAGTAAGAGTACACATTCGCCAAAGGCAGAATACAACTTCGCTGTTATAAAAGCGAATTAACATACGAGCTAACACAATTTCCGAGAGGGCCTAATGTTTAAAATCAACTGTAAGTGCGAGAGCGCTTATCCGTTCGTTTGTTCTAAACCTACCACCAAACAAGCAGCAAAGGGCTTAACAACATTGAGCTATGCTTATACTTAATAATAATGCTATTATTTCATATCAATTCGCATCCGCTGGCTATGTGATATATTGAGATTATTGAGACTTACAATTTAACAAAAATTCCCAAGGGGACTGTTCAGCTCCGTCTATAGAATGGTTGAAACGAGTTTCAATTCAGACATGGTGCCGTGTATTCCGTCAGCGAAAAAATAAATAGATGCTAATATGGTTCAATGTTGTACAAAATAGTTGCAAAGGTACTTATTTCAATGAGATTTTATCGTAATGCACCTTGTTTGGTATGATATAGTGCGCGCCATCCACGACGACACGCACCTCCACAGCGAATCTCATACTAATCTGTGCGCAGTTGTACGGCTTGGGCTGTGGAGGGGCGCGCCGTCGTGGACGGCGCGCACTATACATGTTCTAACGTTGTTGTGGTTTGCAAAAAGAATGGCCCGATTGGTACCTCAAATAGCACAAGAATATTGTTCTAGTAATTTCTATCCCTCTTCAACAGTAATTTAATCAAAATTAAAAAAAAAACTAAAAGTACAAAAAATAATTACCCCATTGACTTCTGTCATGCGCTGCAAAGCATATTTCAGCAATTCACAAAGCATTCCCAACGACGTTTTTTTCATTGCAGATGATCTGAAAACAAATTTGTACAAGGACTGTTCAATCAGGCTTACGAAACATAGTCCTAGGTTCATATTATTTTCTCAGCCAACTTACGTTCGCATCATAATTTAATTATATATGTTTGCATTAATATCTGCCATAGCAAAATGTGGGCAAAAATATCCGACTACCCTCAACGGCCATAGAACTAGAGTCACTTTATTGTGGCAGATATTAATGCTGGTCGCAGTACGAAGAAATTGGGTAAAAAAATTGAGCTATAAGTTTGTGAAATAGTTGATTGATAGTCAAGCTACTTTATATGAAATGTCAAAAATGTTTTGTTAATATGAAGTTTGTAGGGAAATCGGAATCAGTGACGTTACAGCTTTTCTATGGTCAAAAACTTCCATTTGTACGTTTTACAGATTTAAAAATGTTTAAAATAGCAGAAAAAATTTGAAGCGTGAAGTTTTTCGTGTTTATTTTTATTATTGTCAATATTCCGATTATTTAGACATTGTGAATTTATATTAAGGCGAAATTAAGCTATAACGAGAAATTTAGAAACTTTGAAACGCTGTTCTGCCCAGACGAGGAAACAATAGGGACTGATTTTTAGATATATGATTCTTGACTATATGATTGTGGTACTACAGACAATAGCCGAAACATGATTGCTTAAAATTTTCTCGATAGAAAAGAAATCCAAAGTCGAGTCTATATTTTCCTTTTTTTTCTCAGCCTACTAAAACAACGCATTATTAAGACACGATTAAGTTAATATGATGGTATTTTACCTCATCTATACTTTGACAAGAGGAAATTTAATAAACCTGCACACAGTCAGATATTTATCGAGATTTGTCTAAAAAAGCCATTCCCGAGGAGTGTTGCATCCCGTTTTGTCGTGTACGAAAAACATACGCGCGTCTCTTTCAATCAATATATCGCCTTAAATTGTTATAAAAGTTAAAAAGAAGTAAGTGCATAAATAAATACCTGGTCTCTGAACTCTCGGCATGTAGCACAGTCATGCACTCAGGACACACCCAATTCTTTTCAGAGCTGATCTTGGATCGCTCCGAGCCCGTGAGGCACCTGAAGTGGAACGCACGCGGGCACACGGTGCATTTCAGTGGAGGCTGCGGCGATTTCTCGCCATCGTTCATGTCGATGGACCAATGGCATCTCCAACAATATGGATCCGAACGAAGCTTATTACTCTTTTCATCTGTTTTAGTTTGTGCCTACAAAATAATGAATGAATAAATTAGAATGACAAATATTTTACATGTGTTTGTAACTGCACACCTACGATTATCATTGTATACCAACTCCAGTCAAAGCACACATACCTACCTAAGTACTTAATACCTTTTTATATAATTCAAAGAAATAATGTATTCATTTTTAGGGCTGCAATTCCATTCGTCTAAGGTATGTGGGCTGCCCAGTAGCATGCAGCATTATTTTTCCGCCTTGTAGCCATAACCACGCGTAAGAGCCTAACGCATCGTATAGGTGGATGGAAGATACCTAAGATATTGCTGTTTCCTGACACTGACATACTTATAGTGAGACAGAAGCATGAAACTAGAGATGTTTTGGTAGTTGAGCACCAACCTAGTTAATATAAGAAGTCTGGGCCCTATAAAATAATCGAAAATGACATCCTACTCTGCTGGAACACTATATCATATAGTATGAGCAAAAGACTATCAGCAATTCTAATACTTTTGATATCATCCATCTACAGTCAAAATACTTGGACTCCACGTTTTTCCTAAGACTGTAATAATATAAGTATATTTAAATATGTACAATAGATTGTCCCTAGACATTCTAGACAAAACAGATGCTATATGAAGCGCCAATAAAGAAAAGATTTCAAAATGGCGGCTTGTACTATGAATGACATTAAGAGAAATAAACATGTGAATATATATTATAGGATGTGAGTGAGATGGTGCAAGAGTAGCTGCCATTTAAGAATCTATTCTTAAATGGCACGGCTTATATACAAATCATCAATACTATGAAATATTTAATTAAAAGCCACAAACAATTAATAAATTCTCTGGTCCATCTTGTATAATGATCACCCAACTGATTATTCAATCAACAAAGAAATGTCCCACTATCATGTATGCTATGGACAAAAAACAAGTATGCAACAAGAAGGAGTATACATATTGTTATATATTGAACAGTCAAGTGCATTTGAGTATGTATCAAAGTAATCCCCTCATACATAAGAACCATATATTTGAGTAAAGTTGTATTGGGTTGGTTTTATAAGCCGAGCCCAATAAAGCGATTCTGGGGAAAATCCAGGGGAAACATCCGACACAGCCATGCTTTAAGAGATTGCGCTCCAGTGAGATTTATTGAGCGGCTTCAACCAAATCTGAGGTGTCAATAGAACAAGCAACTGGGAGTTTTGTTACTGGTTCACTAAACCTAGCCTAGCTGAGAAGAGACCAGCAAGAAACTCAGCTAGGCCCGACCTGGGTCGGACAGACCCAGTATGCGGTGGTTGTATGCACCTATTTTCTGCACTTGACTGAACAATAATTATTAATTAGTAGAATTACCTTGCAGTATTGGATTTACTATTACTATTTTATTTGCAACCATAAGACATAAATGGGCTCCAATATTCATATCATAACATAAAATGTAATACAAAGATACATATTTTGACAACAAAATATGGTCTTAGACCTGTTGCCTCCTGGCGAAAAAAGAAACAAAAGCATTGCTTTGTTATTTGCCCGTATATTTATGGCAGACATTATTTTAAGATATAGCTAGTAGGTAGAGGTACCTACCTAAACAAAAAAAAAACTATTTGTACCACACAGATAGCTGTCTGATGTGAACTATGTATGGAAAGGAGCAAGTCAGATTGAGAGGTGTGGGACAAGTTATAACAATTATGTAGTCATAAAATCTACCAATGAGAGTGGATGTAGTCCGTCAGTGTATCAGTTATATGGGGGCAAATCTGTAAATAGGTGAGTACAACTGAACTATCTTATGTAATGAGATAGAAGTTGAAATCTGCAAAACAAACTACTGCTATAAGGCAAACCTACCTGATCTGTAGTAGGATTTTTGTTGTTTGCAGTGCTGGGGGAACTAGTGGTGGTGTTTTCTTTATTCTTGATTGCTACTATCTCTTCACCACCAGAATCTTCACTATCAGAATCACCACCCTTGTGAAACTTCCCTGTGACTGAGTTAAGGAATTGTCTGACTTTGTTAACAAACTCAGGGTTTTGTGATCTCATGGATCGCTTTCCCACATTCTCCGACTTCTCACTGGAATTACTTTTTTGGGAATTACTGCTATTGCGCCTATTGCCTTGAATGCTATCAGCCTCAGGGGTGCTATTTAAATTAGAGTTTGAAGCATCTAGTGCAGCTCTTGATTTTCTTGTTTTGCTTGTCAGTTTTGTGCATTCACTAATAATTTTAGATTCCTTAGCAGAGTTAATAAGTGACTTCAACTCTCTACTAATACTTTTGTTATGTTCTTTTTCTGATGCATCACCAATCATGTCCAACTGTGATTCATTAGAAGGCTCTCTTTCAACTGTTATGTTCAATGATATATTATCTTTATTGTCTACCTCATCTAATGTTTCATCCATGGGGATATCCTTCAGTGATGTTGAGTCAACATCAACCAGAGTAGGTGGCTCTTTGGCTGGAACTTTTTGAATTACTACTCCAACTGGCTTGCCCGATACTTTATTTGGTGATATTACACTTTCCGTTTTGTTAACATGTATCATTGTTTGCTTATTTGACTGTAATGTTTTAATTGAAGGTTGAGCATTTTTATTTAAATTCATCTCCTTGCCTATAGATGGTTGCTCTTGCTTAGAAGGTGACTTAGAAATGTCATCTGTCTTTGTAGGAGTATTTCCTTCCATCACAGGCTGTGCATTGTCCTGCGAGTTAGAATCTGCCTTCTGTTGTACCTCTTCTTCTACTTTCTCCACTGCTATCACTATTTCAACATTGTCATGTGAACCAATTACCTCCTGCGTGTCTGGAACATCTGCAGTGGTTGAAGACACGTGGGTCTCCATGAGTGGTCCAGGGTTCTCCACCTGTGGCAGGAGAAAACAATTGGTATTTTTAGTTTCTATCATCGAGTCGGCAACATCACGATATTGGATCATGTACTTGTTGTCATACCTTTAAACATGTAAAAGAAGCACAGTAACAATAGATCATCAAATATTCAAAATACTAGTCATGATCCAAGCCAACTCCATCAAATACTTACCTACTTTCAATAATCATACAGCTCATACCTACATCCACGAACTTACCTCACGTTTTCTACGGCTCACACGTCCTCAATTCGAATTTCGAGTAATCCGATCTTTTAGAATCAATATAGTATTTATTATACATAAGTCTAAGAATTGGACTTTATTTTACTTGATACTAAATTTTATTAGAACAAGAGCGAAAGAAAGGAGTCGCACATCGCCATCGTACATAACTCTTTAGTTTGATTGGTCAAAACCAAAGCAAAGGTGGATAGATTCCTTACGGTTGTAGTGTTGCTATATGAGAAAATATTTATTCTCAACGTTATTTTTATCGTCTGTTTTATTGTAATTATTATTTAGCAATGTTGTTTATAGAAAATGCCTCACATAATTTCAAAATATTTACATAGTAAATTTGTTGTAGATACAATATACCCGTTGTATTATGCTATTATTATGTAATAATAATATATATGGTTTGAATTACAGGAAGCTCCATCCAGCTAGGTAGAAACAACTTCGACAAGGAGGCTGACAGAAGGATACGGTTGGGCTGGGCAGCATATGGGAAGCTTCGTCACATCTTCGAGTCGCCACTGCCCCAGTGCCTCAAGTCGAAAGTCTTCGACCAGTGCGTCCTTCCGGTCCTCACTTACGGGGCCGAGACGTGGACACTTACAAAAGGCCTCATCCACAAGTTCCAAGTCGCTCAGCGAGCTATGGAGAGAGCTATGCTCGGGGTTTCTCTGAGGGACAGAATCCGGAATCAGGATATCCGACGGCGAACCAGGGTTACCGACATAGCACTGAGGATAAGCAAGCTGAAGTGGCAGTGGGCGGGGCATATTTGTCGAAGAGCCGATGGCCGATGGGGCAGACGAGTTCTGGAGTGGAGACCGCGAACGACTCGGCCTGTGGGACGACCCCCCGCCAGGTGGACCGACGACCTGAAGAGAGTGGCGGGAAGCGGTTGGATGCGGAGAGCTGAGGACCGGGTGTGGTGGCGCGAATTGGGGAAGGCCTATGTCCAGCAGTGGACGACTACAGGCTGAGGATGATGATGATGATGACAGGAAGCTCGTGGCAGTAGAATTTTCTAGCCTAAAGTGTCCAAGAATGATTTTTTATTCGACCTTTTATACTAAAATTGGCTTAGGTGAAGGTCCCATGAATAAAACTCGTGATTTACTAATGGACCTGGGAGTAGATCTTTTGCATTTTGGCGTTTCAGTATTCATAACCGCCATTTGCGTGATATATATTTTGGTAAATCGACATTGCAATTTTATTTAATAATCGATAAACTTTTTTTTTTTCAGGTTTGATAATGCTATATTATTAAATATATTATGACATAATAATATTAAGAAACAAAAATACAATAACAAATACCTACATGCTAATACTTACATATATCTATTAACTATAAAATAAAAAATTATAACTAAACTAAATCTAAAAATGGCCCCTGCGGCATTGTACCGAAGACGCTGGCAGCATTCCCTCGCTGAATAGCTAAACTAATTCTTTGTGCGAGATAGCTGCCAGCTCTTCGGTCACCGGTGGAGTCTTTAAGCCTCTTCGAGATCTCTTTGAAGAGGCTTAAAGCTCCTGGGCCCCACGGACCTAGGGTCTCGACACCGAAAGGGATGAAATTATATTCGGTAAATTAAATATGATAATTGATAAACTAAACCAACATAAACATTTATCAGCCAAACAGCGCTACTCTGAGTTGTCCTTATAGGTAGTAGGGAAAGGTAAAAGGTATTAAAAAAAATCTTTCAATATAATCTTTATTGCACAATCAAAAAATTATATATATCAAAAAAGATATAGGACCTGAACATATATTCAAATTAAATTAGGCACAAGATACAAGGTTTTTCGCACAGTCCACAACAAATAGAACAGTTTGTAGAGCTGAGCGTTTTTTTCAATAAGCGTTTCGTAAAACGCTTTCGCTAACAGTAACGGAATAACAGTTTCTTATGAGAACAAAAAACAGTTTTTATAAAAACGACCACCAAAGCTGCAATGCAACGCAACAATGAAACTACACTACATGAAAATAGAAACGAAACTCATAACTGACATAACTCAAACTATAACCTATAACTGTTTCATTGATGTAGCGATCGAAACGACGAAACGAAACAAAACTTAGCTTTGTTCGGGTGGGCGCGCTTGTGCCAAACAAGTTTTGTATTGATGATTGACAAAAATGCGCTCTATTCGCAAGATATTCAGGCTTAATTTTGAAAATTCATTCATAAATTTATATTTCTTTCGTTCGTTTCGTTTTGTCGGGCGCCGCAGTGAAAAAAACTAGTTACTTTTGAAACTGTTTCGTGAAACTGTTTCCAGATAATGAAAAGCTGTTACGTTTCGTTACACTTAAAAGTCGCAACGACCCAGCTCTAACAGTTTGTGGTGCCCACGTCGTGTGTGTCGTGTGTCACAGTCGTCACAGAGTAGCTATTATACGTGCTGCTGACTTGACTGTACTTCCGTATGGGCGTGAATGCAAGCTACAGTGAATTACTTGCTAGTACAGTCACCACCATAATTTAATAAAAATTCATACACCACAATACTCCAACTGGTAAATGTAGTTGTTTTTACTTTTGAATATTTCTGCTGTTGCTTGCACTGTTTTACATAAAGTTCAATCTTAAGACTAACACTTTTTTAATGTTTAATTGACCAACAAATAAATTATTTTTAATAAAAATTGACATCTAGTAACTTTATATATTTCGCTGTGTTATACAATGTAGGTATAATATAAATAAGTACATACTAGTATACATTTTTAATTAAAAAAAAAGAATAAGTAACTAGCAAAAATCTAACTGCACTAATAAGAGTGGGGGAAACCCGGCCACCACTTGAGCGCCGTGACAAAGAATAAACATGATATACTATGTTTCTACTTCTCCCTACTTTTTAGGGTTCCGTAGCTAAAATAGCGAAAACGGAACCCTTATAGTGTCTGTCCATCCGTATGTCACAGCCGATTTACTCGGAGACTATAAGAACTACAATTATGAAATTCGGTAGGAAGGCGTATTTAATGAAGCGCTACTTAAAAGTGATGTGACATTAGGAAAAAAATATTAAAATAAGGGGGGAGGGGGACTCCATACCATACATGTAACCGGGGATACAAAACAATTAAATGCACATACGTGTCGGGTATATGTATATGTATGGAGCTCGGCATAAAGATACGACCTTTTTTGATTTAATGTATTAGATAGTGGTTTTAAATGTGGACTAGCAGGGGTTGGTACGGGACCCTCCATTGTGCAGTTTTTTTTAATTCGAAGTATTAATGTAGGCCTATTTTACATTGCACATATACAATACAGATGAAATTTCATTGACCATTCTAATTTTCACAGTAGTTTCTTAGGCGAAAAATAAAAATACCTGTTTTTCTTTCAGTGTGTTCGTGGATACTGCGCTAGCGCGCTGGGTTAAGTTAAGACAGGTGAGCGCCCCGTGCCCCCGCGCCGCTAACCCCGAGCGTCACTCGGCTCCCGATTATCCACACGTTACTAATTATTTATTCGGACAGCAACATTTATTGTGAAAATTTTACTATGCCTAGGAAAAATTTGAACAGTCAATAAAATTTCACCAAATATTTTAACAGTCCGTGAGCACTTACTTTAATCAACTTTAATAAAAAGACAACATATTATTTTTGATTTGACAGCAGTATATAATATGTGACAGAAAGTACAATTTAAATACGGATGTTGACACCAAATAAGAAAATCAATAAGTATGAATTCTAAATCAAATGGCGAAAAAAGTAACTCAAAAGAATAAATAATAGCATTTAATTAGGGTTTATTTTACATCGATGGTCAAATTTACTTAACTTTTTACGGTATTTTTAGACTTTTGTCACTTGTAAGAAATCAGGACAGTTGTATAGTACGTTCAAAACTGTAAGGCCAAATGCTGTCAAATGAACCCAAGCAAGATTCTACCTTACAGTTAGAGCTCTTAGCCTTTTTTTGCTTGCGTTCGTTTGACAGAATTTGGCCTTAGTTTTGTATGAACTATATCACATTCACGTGTCAACATTATACTATGTGACAAATTTGTCAACTTTTCTATGACAAATTATACAATTTCGTCGAATTGTAGACTTGTATAGTTTTGTGGTATAGGGCCTGTAGTATCTTTCTAAAGCCCGATTTCCATTCTAAGAGGTCACGGACTGTACTGTGTTAAATAAGTACTTAACAGATTATTTATCACAATTCTTAGGTTATTAAAATCGTCAAAACCAAGGGGAGGTTTTCATTAAATACGTACGAAGACTACAATAATGTAATTTTATAATTTCAGAATAATAGTAGCGTGAGATTAACAAAAGAAATGGTAGGCACTGCGGTTACAGCTGAGCATGGCTCGAGATATTGTACTTTTATCTCACAAGCGCGAGTTGGCCACTGTTGTAGTAGAACACGACACGTGACTGACGCACACATAGACAATGTGCATGTATAGCTTAACAGTAACACACAACCATGGCTCACCCACGTTAGTAAGATAAAAGTACTACATATACTTAACTAACATTATCGTAGTTGGTACAAAATTTACTATGTTACATTAAGAAACTTTAAACATTTACTTACTAATTATTATGCAACATTAACACGTTGGCTGCCCTCCCTGAAAAATAATGAGCTTTTGATCCCACTCGTGATGCTCATGGGCTCCAACGTGCTATAATAAATGTACCCACTCATAGGCCTATTAAAAGGTGTCCTCTTCAATAGAATTTATATCTTTCATGTTGAACTGAATCACATTTGTTTTGTTTCGTTCGATCAAACAAAGTTTACTCTATTTCCTATTATAGTAGATTAAAATTTCATTGCCATTTTTTTAATATATGGTGAGCGGCTAATGAAACAAGCAATGCATTTGTACCCTTTAGGATGGTCTCAAACGCCTTGACTATAGTTTTATTCACATATTTGGGAGCACAATGTTAAGTTTACTCCGATATGTTGGCAACTGCTCATTATCTATTAGTTACATTTCATAATGTGTCATTTCAGAACATATGGCTATAAGCGCTTAACAAGTATATTTTTTAATTACAGTACCTACTTAAAATATAAAATTATGACAGCACAATAAATATCAACTAAGATTAGGACACAAAATATAGGTGTGACTTAATAAACTAGTATACTCGTATTGTTGATTACATACTATTACTCTATCACTTATAAATACTATAACGACATATCGTACAGTCGAGTATAAAAATATGGTAAGATTCAATATCTCAAAATATGGTCATATTGTTCTTTATAACTTTGCAATAAGGCCGTTGATACATATTTTTGAGGAATTTTACCGCATCTATATTTTTACACATTACTGTACAATTTGAGGAGTATATAAGTAATACTTTATACATTGGCCAACAATATAAACTAAACATAATTATTTACAAATTACAGTATTATGTATAAAGCATATATCATTCTTATTTATGCATATGGGTCATACACAGCTGAAAAATATGTCGTCCCTCCTGTGGACGACACGGTTACAATGTGGTTAACAGCGTATGCGAATCTAAGTTATGTTATTATTGCATGTAATAGAAACCCACACGTCGTTTATGCAGATTACGGGACTAAAAAATTGCCTATTATATATATATCACTTAACTTTAACTATGTACAGTCAAGTTCATTAATATATATGTACGTGCCCAAAGGTTCAAATATATCTAGGCCAACCATTAAAACCAGCTGGTTCGCTAGATGTTCAGCGGAGGTAAAGATTACACTTTTTAAAGCTTTCTGCCAGTCTTTTTACGCGAGTGGCCTGTGGGTCAAGTACACGAAGCGAGCCTATAATGCCTTACGGGTGCAATATAATAATGCTTTCAGGATGCTGTTGGGACTGCCTAAATGGTGTAGTGCCTCGGGCATGTTTGCTGAGGCACACACTAACGACTTTCACGCCATTATGCGCAACAAAATTGTGTCATTACTAAACCGCGTTAGGAAGAGTCACAACAGCATCCTGAAAATAGTAGGTAACAGATTTGACTGCGCATTGTTTCAGTACTGGATTGGACAAGTTAAATCTGTTGCTAAGTATATTAAGTAATAATAAGCACAAATAAATTAATACCCAATTGTCTACTAACCTATACCTAAGTTACAATGTTACTAACAAAAAATATGGGTCGTTAATAGACCTGAAATAAAAAGTTTCAATTCAATTAAAGTCGATCTGAAGCGAGAACTCGACTGTACACAGGAAAGACGCAATCCTAACTGTGTATGACGCAAACGTAGTAAATATACAGTAGTTTTATCCAGAGTTGTAGTTGTGACACATACGAACACATAGACAATGTGAACTCATAGCTCCTGTTACGCTCACGCACACATAGAAAATGTGCATGTATAGTTCAACACACAACCATGGCTCACCCGCGTGAGTGAGATAAAAGTACTGTACTGTACGAAGAAATAAGTACCTAATAGGAAATTAATTGGGTGGGCGAGTTGGGGTTCCTTCAGCGGCAGCTAATTGGTTTTACAAGACAGCAGCCGCCTGAAAGCAATAGGTACTGTAAACTTCGTATGTATAGGTAAAAATATTGACCCTTCATAGCTATCACTACTTTAACTTGTACTTAGTTGGCAGTTTACACCTTTTATTTTGTAAAATATTTATTGCCTAATTTTTGTTTAGGTTTTATAGCGACCCGCTCTGTGCTTCGCACAATATACAATGTAATAAGTAGACATTAAAATACGTACACTTAAACTACACATTAACACTATCCACGACTGCATTATTAGCTTAACGTCTACCGTTCTCGGTCTGGTAGTTTCTGATTACATCGAGAACATACTACATCGTTAACCTTTTCAACGCAATGTCAAATACAATAGCTGTCATTCACACGCCATGACAAGGGAATGTCAAATGCGATGTTGAACCCTTGCATGTACGAGGGGTGATCCAAAAGTAATGATAACGAATATGTAAAACAACACATGTGTTCAAAAGCTAAATTTATTTCTTAACGTAGTCTCCTAACAAGTCTACACACCTATGCCATCTTTTCTCCAGACTACGAATTCCATTTAAAAAAAAATCTTTGTCTTGACTCTCCAAATATGCCTCCACAGCGGCCATAACCTCACTGTCATTCAAAAAAATTTTGCCTCGGAGATTTTCCTTCAGCCGTGGAAACAGATAAAAGTCGCTGGGGGTTAGGTCTGGCGAATAGGGGGGTGTTCCACCAATTCGAAACCCGCATCCCGGATTGCAGCCATTGCAACACCTGGCCTTATGAGGAGGTCCGTTGTTGTCTGGGTGGAACATTCTAGGCACCCAACGAGCGGATACTTTATTCATGTGCAATTCTTTGAATGCTGCCATACGAGATCCCTGTGACCTCATTTAAATGTCTGATTGTCACTCTTCTATTTTTTTACCGTTATCCTGTGGGTGAAATTCTTTATTGTATAAAAGAGCCTTAATTAAGTATTGCTTTCCGCCAAACTGTACAACTGTAAAAAGTGTTTTTATGTCACACCTGGCCATAAAGTGGCCATTATCGCACGCTCCGCGCGCGAAAAAACCCGCTTCCTGGCCAGGGGGTGACATAAAATTTTGTACTTACCACGGGCGATAATAAAGAAAGCCTCAGATCGCATATTTATCGCCCTTGCCTTCGGCTCGGGCGTAAAATACCTGCGATCTGAGACATTCTTTGTTTTATCGCCCTTGGTAAGTAATGTACTATTAATCAATATGCGGGAGGGCAGCACCATCGTCGAACCCGAGCCATCTGGCAGCAGGTTTAAAACGGTGCCGTGTGCCGCGGATGCACATACTGGTGGCACGTATTACAGCAACGCTGAATAATCAGTTAAACTAAATCTTCTATTTTTTTTGACATTCTTCTCAGTGCGGACGATGGAAGGCCAGCCCTCGCGGTGTTCGTCTTTACAAGATGTTCTACCCAAGTTAAACTCCTTGCACCAGTGTGCAACTGTAGAATACGGAGGAGCAGAGTCCCCTAATGTTCCCACCTATTCAACATGTATATCTTTAGTACACATTTTTTTCAAACAGAAGTACTTAATAACGTCTCTCACTTCAGATTTTTCCATTTCCACGCATTTATTCCGACAACTCACGAATAAATAAATTTGTTTCAGTGACAGATATCAATTTTTTTACATTTTTTTTTTAATTTACTGGCCAGTAACTGCCTTAAAAAATAAAACCTCTTTTTGCTTTTTTCAGCCACTGAAAGTATTTCATTATCATTACTTTTGGATCACCCCTCGTAGGTTGATATCACACTATACACCGTAACAGATATATCCGTCGTTGCGTTGAACCGATGCCGAAGGTGACAGATTATCCTGTCGTTGGCCACCAAAAGGTTAAGCGTTCTAGCAAAATAATTGCCATGCTCTCTTTCCATATTTTATGTTTGTATTTTCTTAGTGGCCCTGGTTAATTTTACTTATTTTGTTTTACAAACACGTATACTGTAGATGTTAAGGGTGTGATAACGATAAACAGCCCAGCTGGCACGATAACTTATCGGTATAACGTGACGGTTCACGTTTTATGTGATTTTTAGTACAATTCGGCCATAAATCGTGACGGTATCATCTATCGTGCTAGCTGGGGCTTATAGTTATTAAAAAGTTGACCGTGTTAAGAGTATATAATTAATATAAATAGGCGACTTTAAAGGTCCCGGCAGATCGCACAACTCGATGTGATCTCAACATCATAGGAGGAGTCATATAATACATAATGTATTAGAGTTTTCATAGTGTTAACTGTGAAATCAGGAAGGAAGGATGTATAATGTATGAATCCCAGAAACTATCGTTTAGCTCTTAGAGCAAGTGCACTGTCCGAGCCGCGTTACAGGATTTGACCATCTTTTTTACGGAGCTAAAACTCTACTTAGGCTTATGTTGCGTGGTGGTCTACTATTTTTTGCCGTACCTAATTCTATCTAGATCTAATTCTAGCGGACTATTCATTTGACAAACACACGATGTAATTTTTACGTCATTTTCATTTTGCGTATGCACCTTTTGCTTTTAGTAAGCATATTGCGTATTGTACGGTCAACTAATTTGATTTCTGGGACACTTCGTACAGTCGAGTGCATAAATATGAGTGCTTACAACTGGCTCAAAATATGTCCCATAGCTCTCATGTCCGTGAATTAAGGCTTCGGTACATATTTATGATAGGATAAATTCGATTCGATCGTACCTTGTCACAGTAACATGAATGTGAAATCTGTAGCAATTCACTATGACAAGGTAGGAAGTGGTTCAGAAATCAAATTGGTTGGCTGTACATTGTCAGCCGCAGCCTATAGTGCATGTAGTTACGGGATGATACTTCACTTTCGGAAACCAGCGCCAGCTTTGAGTGTTGACCAGATAGACTACTTTAAAAAACTGAAACTTTTAACTCTACCCTCACTTTATATATTAGAAACTGCAACTTTCGTCCGTAAAAACCTACATTTATTTCAATTTAACCAAAACCCTCGTCACTGTCACAAACTGGAACTTCCAGAACCCATATTAGAAATATACAAAAATGGTCCATATTACAGAGCAATAAAAATATACAATAAATTACCCACCTACATAAAAACTGTACCTACCGACACCTTCATAAATACCCTTAAATCGAAATTGTTAGATAAGTGCTACTATTCCATAGCTGAATTTATGGAAGATTCGAAATTGTAAAATGTTTTATACTTCAATTGTACCTTAGCTATAATTAATTTGTATTTAATAGCTATAATTTTATTTAATGTTGCTACACCCTTCCTGGGTCCATTGTATCTTACATGGTTTTTTCAATGTACCTTACATGGTTGCAATAAATGATCTGTTTATCTGTTTATAGAAGGTACCTATAGCCAGACCTTAGACTTAGAGAGATTGTCTCCCGGCCGTTTCGGGGTCCAGGAGACATGCCTAACAACATACTAAAAGCTGGCCTGGTTTCCGAAAGTGAAGTAGGTATTTGTTCGACGGAAACCCGTAACAACACGCACTACCTACTACGAATAATTAGTTGCTTTGTTACGTCCAAGTGTAATTCTCCAGGCGAAGTTGGTACCGCGAATTAATTGGTGCCTAAGATGTAGTAGCGGTAATGAAAGTTTTAGTAAAACCTTATATCAGTATGTGTCACGAATGACGCTCTTATCTTTGAATTAGGTTTTATATAATTTAATTGACAAGCTTTTCTCTTCTCTGTAGCTTAGCATATGCAGCCATCATACACAAATAAATTTAATCATATAGTGTTTTTTAAATCGTTAATAGACCTTTGGTATAAGTTCTATGAGCAAATTTGCCTTTATTATATTAATTTCTATATATAAACTATCAAATAAGAAAACTGTAGGTAAATGCTTGTCTTGTAGGCACCAGGTCGTTTAAACATTGCCAATACCACAGCATTAAATAATTCGTTTCTAAATAACACATACCTAAAGCTTATTATAACTAGAAGCGCAGTATCTTTGTTGTATATTTTAATGTTGTAATGTCATTATTTCCATTGTTAAATGACGACGATAAGGCTATTCTGGATGACCTAGAACCTTACCTTTACCCTTTGACCTTTATTACGTTCTAACCGGTAATATACAGATAATCGAATAAGCCGGTATAGTGCGCGCCATCTACGACGACGCGCCCCTCCACCGCCCTTTCCGTACAATTGCGCATAGATTAGTATGAGATGCGCTGTGGAGGGGCGCGTCGTCGTGGATGGCACGCACTATAACCACGGATTGAATTGCCGTTCGCTCTCGGTGCGCTGACGGTTTTTTTTTTACTGAACGACAATACCGCCTATTAGAATAAGTGGCCAAGCTGTTTAGGGTTCCGTGAAGCTTTACGGATTTCCTAATACATTGCGCGTGACCGTAACTAACCGTGTGTTGCACGCGCCGCGCAATGAACAGATCGCTTGCTGCGCCGCAATGAGGGCTACCGTTTTTGTGCTCACCAGTTGGCGCCACTGCGCTCTCAGTCCCAGCTGTTAAAGTTTGGGCGTAAAAATCAAATTTACGTTGACATCGTATTTCATACATTAAAACCGCACCGTAAACATTTTTATCGAACGTTCCATATCATAGCGCAGTCCCGTTTTGTTCGGAAAAAAGTATGACATAAGTTTACGAGCGATAAAATTGTCACAAAGTCCTGAAATTAATTGACCCGTAACTCATATTAGCCATTATCAATCTCAGATATTGCAAAATAGTCACCACAAAGATCTAATTATAAATAAATCCGCGTAACCCGTACAAACTATGAAATTTGACATTTCGGAGGACTGACATCACACTAGCGCCACTAGCGGCGAATCCACACGCGGTAGCCCTCATTCGCGCATTTTTTGGCTGTTACCGATTAGTTAAGGTTCGGTAGGTGGACTAGTTGTGCAGCAGCACCTCCTGCTTGTCGGCCGGCTCGTAGTACTGCGCCGCCAAGTCGAGCAGCTCGCGGCGCAGCGCGAGCGCGCGACCCCGCAGAGACTGCTCGCGCGCGCGTATCGCTCCGTACTGCTCCTCGCGCTGCTCCGTCGACTGCGGTATCGACCACCGCAGGTACAGCTCTGCAGAATTACATGAACTCTGTATTGTATAGAACAACTTAAGAGAAAATGAGGAAACGTCTCTATGAAATCAGAAATGTTTATTTGCTTAGATACAGTTAAATAGTTGTTTCTTAAAATTATGTGGTACAGTGTATCATCTAGCCTGCAAGCAGGCATGCAAATCATTATTAAAAAAGTGTACATGTCAAATTTGTCAATAGGAATTATTAAATTACAATAAAAAATTAAAATGTCAATCATTAATAATGAGGAATAATATAATAATAATTAAACAAACAATAGGGATGTTGACACTAAATAAGAAAATCAATGAATCCGTATTATCTCGAAAAAGGATCAAATTCTCAATGAAATAGCGAAAAAAGTAATTCAAAAGAATAAATAATTACATAATTATAAGTCTTCAAAGTTTTAGGAGGGGGCATTTTCTGTCCCTTTTCCGCAAAACGCACCTGTGTATTGAACGATCGTCATTTACTATGGCGCTCGAGGTCAGTGACGTCACTGACCTGTAGCGCTTTCTCTCTCAAACTAAAAACATTGTAACGGTTGTAGTTTCGTTATTTTTTGAGATATTTGAATAGGATTTTCACTATTTGGCATAATTTTATGTATTCTTTCGTATGGAGTAATAATAAATTTTGAGTCAACATCCCTATTCAGCGACAGATAATAAATTAATATACATTTTAGGGACGAAACATACATCGGAATTTACATACCTAAATATAATTAAGTGTGTCCTAACCAAAGACTACAATGTATATACTAAAGTAGTCCTAACTCTAAGTAAGCTTTCACGCTGTAAAAACAGCGGTCCAGGAGCCAGTTTGTGAGGTTACGTTTACCCTCGAGATGTTCCTATGATGTTCCGTTTACGTGGTAAATAGCGTTTAGGCTGGAAAGAGCTTCTCGGGCAGGTTCAGCCGTGGTAAGGAGTAGAGTTATATAGCAGTATAAGGCTGGGTTGATGTAGGTGGAGAGGTCCCCGGGCTTGTTCAGCCGTGACCATGCTACGACCAGGTTATTGTGCTCGCCTTCCCATATGACGAAGCTCATGGGGGCCACGGAGGGCCAGATGACGGATGGGGTGGCGTTGTAGAGCAGGTTGACGTAGGTGGAGAGCTCTTTGGGCTTCTTCGGCCGTCAGCAAACTACGATCAGGTTATGGTGCTCGCCTTCCCATATGACGAAGCTCATGGGCGCCACGGAGGGCCAGATGACGGATGGGGTGGCGTTGTAGAGCAGGTTGACGTAGGTGGAGAGCTCTTTGGGCTTCTTCGGCCGTGAGCAAACTACGACCAGGTTATTGTGCTCACCTTCCCATATGACGAAGCTCACGGGCGCCACGGAGGGCCAGATGACGGATGGGGTGGCGTTGTAGAGCGGGTTGACGTAGGTGGAGAGCTCTTTGGGCTTCTTCGGCCGTGAGCAAACTACGACCAGGTTATTGTGCTCACCTTCCCATATGACGAAGCTCACGGGTGCCACGGAGGGCCAGATGACGGATGGGGTGGCGTTGTAGAGCAGGTTGACGTAGGTGGAGAGCTCTTTGGGCTTCTTCGGCCGTCAGCAAACTACGATCAGGTTATGGTGCTCGCCTTCCCATATGACGAAGCTCATGGGCGCCACGGAGAGCCAGATGACGGATGGGGTGGGGTCGTAGAGCGGGTTGACGTAGGTGGAGAGCTCTTTGGGCTTCTTCGGCCGTCAGCAAACTACGACAGGTTATGGTGCTCGCCTTCCCATATGACGAAGCTCATGGGCGCCACGGAGAGCCAGATGACGGATGGGGTGGGGTCGTAGAGCGGGTTGACGTAGGTGGAGAGCTCTTTGGGCTTCTTCGGCCGTGAGCAAACTACGACCAGGTTATTGTGCTCACCTTCCCATATGACGAAGCTCACGGGCGCCACGGAGGGCCAGATGACGGATGGGGTGGCGTTGTAGAGCAGGTTGACGTAGGTGGAGAGCTCTTTGGGCTTCTTCGGCCGTGAGCAAACTACGACCAGGTTATTGTGCTCACCTTCCCATATGACGAAGCTCATGGGCGCCACGGAGGGCCAGATGACGGATGGGGTGGGGTCGTAGAGCGGGTTGACGTAGGTGGAGAGCTCTTTGGGCTTCTTCGGCCGTGAGCAAACTACGACCAGGTTATTGTGCTCACCTTCCCATATGACGAAGCTCACGGGCGCCACGGAGGGCCAGATGACGGATGGGGTGGCGTTGTAGAGCAGGTTGACGTAGGTGGAGAGCTCTTTGGGCTTCTTCGGCCGTGAGCAAACTACGACCAGGTTATTGTGCTCACCTTCCCACATGACGAAGCTCACGGGCGCCACGGAGGGCCAGATGACGGATGGGGTGGGGTCGTAGAGCGGGTTGACGTAGGTGGAGAGCTCTTTGGGCTTCTTCGGCCGTCAGCAAACTACGATCAGGTTATGGTGCTCGCCTTCCCATATGACGAAGCTCATGGGCGCCACGGAGAGCCAGATGACGGATGGGGTGGCGTTGTAGAGCAGGTTGACGTAGGTGGAGAGCTCTTTGGGCTTCTTCGGCCGTGAGCAAACTACGACCAGGGGCCTATTGCATAATAAATTACAACTAATATTACAAGCGGAAGTCTCTTTCGAATGAAAGGGATTGAAAGGAGACTACCGCTTGTAATATTAGTTGTAATTTGTTATGCAATAGGCCCCAGGTTATTGTGCTCACCTTCCCATATGACGAAGCTCATGGGCGCCACGGAGGGCCAGATGACGGATGGGGTGGGGTCGTAGAGCGGGTTGACGTAGGTGGAGAGCTCTTTGGGCTTCTTCGGCCGTGAGCAAACTACGACCAGGTTATTGTGCTCACCTTCCCATATGCCGAAGCTCACGAGCGCCACGGAGGGCCAGATGACGGATGGGGTGGCGTTGTAGAGCAGGTTGACGTAGGTGGAGAGCTCTTTGGGCTTCTTCGGCCGTGAGCAAACTACGACCAGGTTATTGTGCTCACCTTCCCATATGACGAAGCTCATGGGCGCCACGGAGGGCCAGATGACGGATGGGGTGGGGTCGTAGAGCGGGTTGATGTAGGTGGAGAGCTCCTCGGGCTGGTTGAGCCACGACCAGACGCTCGTGGTTTGCTCGCCTACGCCGCGGTACTCGCGCTCCTGCTCGCTGTCGCAAAGGAAAGTACCTGCAAAATCACAAGGTCACTCAATGATTATTTATTACTCTCACAAGCGAACGATGTGGTATTAGGTCTATGTTACTATAGCTTATGTAATATCAAAAAATTATTAAGCAAGCAGCAAGAAATAACAATTTTAAATTTAGAAATAAAGGAAAAATAGAAAAATTTAGGCATCAAGCAGGATTCGAATCTGCTTGGTGCCTAAATTTTGTCCTTTGCGTTAAATTTGTAGTTTGCGTTAGCAAGGTTACTGCTTTATACAAAATTAATAACAATCTTATTCGTGTGATGAGATTTGTAAACCGGAGCTATGATTATTTACAAAATTATCGGCAGGTTTGAGGCTGCACATCGACCCGAGATGCTTGCTAAGGGTGGGTTGCATCAGATCGTCTTCAATCATAAACGGTACGGAAATCTGACAAGTTTCTATGGGAGGACAGCGGCCGACATGTCTCGACAGTACGGTCTGCAGCGGCGCCTTGATGTTATCAACGACTCACCGAACTGGCTCGCGTACGAGTGCTCGAAAAGCGTAATGAGGAAGGACTGCCGGTACTCGAAACTGCAGGGGTACTGCTCTAGAAACTGGCGCACGCAGTCCAGCAGCAGCAGGAAGGTTGGCGCGGCGCGCGGCGCGGACGCGTACGGGCCGCAGCGGTGCCGCGCGCCGAACGGGTGCCCCGCCGACACCCACTCGCGCTCCACCAGCGCCTGCAACCTGTTGCCGTACCAACTATAGTAGATTATGCCTCAAGGGAGCAAAATGATATATTTGTGGCGAGGGCGGTATATTGAATCTTGAGCATAGCGAGGGATTTAAGTGTTTACGCTCAAGATGTAAATAATTTTGCTTCCGTGGACAAATATACTGTTTTATAATGTTAATTAAATGTTTTAAAAATAATTTTGCCACCGAGTGGCACATACTGCTTATCACACTTTCTATGAAGAAAAGAGTCATTGTGGCCCTTAAATGAAGGAAGAAAAGTACGAATTTGATCCCTCATTAGAGGGCAACAAATACTCTTTTCTGAATAGTACGTGTGAAAATCACTTTCTATACCTATCGAATAAAGGAAATTAATAGGCAAATGCCTGGCTGAATCAATTATTCAGGGCAAGACTATATGTTTTTTATTTATATAAACGGCGGTAAGCAGGCAACTGATGATATGTACGCGTGCAACTCCTGAAGGATCACAAGCGCGCTGCCGAACATTTGCTGACTTGAGGATTCATTGTGTAGACGGCTAGAGGCACGTGCAGGTCCCTTACTCTCAACGCACCGCACCCTCGGTAGCTCTGACGACCTTACTATCACAAACACAACACTTACACCTAAAGAGCAAATAGTGGTGTTATTACGGCTGCGGTCTTCTGTAATGTTGAGGTACTTCCCCGGTCGGTATGCTCCGAATATGAGCGAATAGACGTTCCACGGAGGCCTACCCCCCATATGACGAAGCTCATGGGCATTGGGCGCCACGAAGGGCCAGATTACAGATGGGTGGGGTCGTAGAGCGGGTTGATGTAGGGGGAGAGCTCCTTGGGCTTGTTCGGCCGTGAGCAAACTACGATCAAGTTATTGTGCTCAGCTTCTCATATGACGAAGCTCATGGGCGCCACGGAGCGCCAGATGACGGATGGGTGGGGTCGTAGAGCGGGTCGATGTAGTTGGAGAGCTCCTTGGGCTTGTTCGGCCGTGAGCAAACTACGATCAAGTTATTGTGCTCAGCTTCTCATATGACGAAGCTCATGGGCGCCACGGAGCGCCAGATGACGGATGGGTGGGGTCGTAGAGCGGGTCGATGTAGTTGGAGAGCTCCTTGGGCTTGTTCGGCCGTGAGCAAACTACGATCAAGTTATTGTGCTCAGCTTCTCATATGACGAAGCTCATGGGCGCCACGGAGCGCCAGATGACGGATGGGTGGGGTCGTAGAGCGGGTCGATGTAGTTGGAGAGCTCCTTGGGCTTGTTCGGCCGTGAGCAAACTACGATCAAGTTATTGTGCTCAGCTTCTCATATGACGAAGCTCATGGGCGCCACGGAGCGCCAGATGACGGATGGGTGGGGTCGTAGAGCGGGTCGATGTAGGTGGAGAGCTCCTTGGGCTTGTTCGGCCGTGAGCAAACTACGATCAAGTTATTGTGCTCAGCTTCTCATATGACGAAGCTCATGGGCGCCACGGAGCGCCAGATGACGGATGGGTGGGGTCGTAGAGCGGGTCGATGTAGTTGGAGAGCTCCTTGGGCTTGTTCGGCCGTGAGCAAACTACGATCAAGTTATTGTGCTCAGCTTCTCATATGACGAAGCTCATGGGCGCCACGGAGCGCCAGATGACGGATGGGTGGGGTCGTAGAGCGGGTCGATGTAGGTGGAGAGCTCCTTGGGCTTGTTCGGCCGTGAGCAAACTACGATCAAGTTATTGTGCTCAGCTTCTCATATGACGAAGCTCATGGGCGCCACGGAGCGCCAGATGACGGATGGGTGGGGTCGTAGAGCGGGTCGATGTAGGTGGAGAGCTCCTTGGGCTTGTTCGGCCGTGAGCAAACTACGATCAGGTTATTGTGCTCACCTTCTCATATGACGAAGCTCATGGGCGCCACGGAGGGCCAGATGACGGATGGGATGGGGTCGTAGAGCGTGTTGATGTAGATGAAGGGCTTCTCGGGTTTATTCGGCCGTGACCATACTACGATCAAGTTATTGTGCTTCAAATGACGAAGCTCATGGGCGCCACGGAGGGCCAGATAACGGATGGGGAGGGGTCGTAGAGCGATGTGGGTACAGAAATCCTCGGGCTGGTTGAGCCACGACCCCACACACGTACGTACGTACCCGCGTATGGTCCTGCAGTCGGGGTTGAGTATGATCTGCACGAGCGAGCACACGAGCAGCGTGGCGTCCTCGCCGCGGGTCCCGTGCACCAGCACCGGCTCCGCTTTCTGTAAACAACATCAGCTGGACGTAACGGGCCGGCCACGACTTCGAGCGGCGCGGCAGCGGTTTTCCTAATACACTGCGTGTGATCCCAACTAACCGCGGGGCGTAGCGCGTCACCACCGCGCAATGAACAGATAAAACACTTAGCGCGCCGCAATTCGTGTAAAGTCGGGGCCGGGCCGCAAAGCAAGTAGCCCAAACAACCACCAAGTAAGTATGTAAGAGCGAGATTCGAACGTAAACGCACTCATGCTTTATACAACTGGTGCCCTTCGAACCAGTTTTTAGAGGCGAGCAAATGTTTGCATGTGACCGACTATTATTAGTGCAACATAAAATAATTAAAGGACGAAACTGAGAGGCAAAGTACAGCATAGCTTTCGAGCACTGAAAGCACTCCATACCGATTGAAGTGATTCGACTATAAAAAAATATTTTCGCGAAGTTTATAGTCCCATATCTTTTTATAATTTTGATTAATTTGTCTAATTTACTATTTACCTATTTTGATAATTTGATGGTTTATACATTTTAACATGTGTCAAATACCTAATCATGAACACAAAGCTTTAAACTACTTTAAATGGCAATTAAACTACTTTGATTATACCGCAGAATAAGTTTGGTAAAATCCCACACACACACACACACGCGCGCGCGCACACACACGCACACACACACACACACACACACACACACACACACACACACACACACACACACACACACACACACACACACACTACGCTCTTGAGTGATTCGGATTAATAAATTTGAAATTTCATTTGTTCTAAATTCAAAGGAACCATTAACAAACGAAACTATTCCTACAAAATTTGATATGAGATTCCATTGAATGAACCATTTAGTTCTATGTTAGCTATATTAACTTGGGACTCAGGAAGCCGTATGTATTAGATAATAACATATATATATCATATACCTAGTCCAATCTCCGAGGCAATAACAAAAAATCCGAAAAGTATTGCTAGCGCAAGAAAAACGAGAGAAAGCCGTCGTGTTTGAGCTCATTGGATTTTCATAGAGTAGACGAGTGTAAAAATAAAGTCGTCAATAAAAGCTTGTCTCTCTCTTCCTAGATCCGACATGGTGGTAGGATCAGTTTTCCGAACTAATCTTCGCCACTTGGCTCTATTCTCGACATCATCTTCGGATGCCTGACGTTCTGTCATATCTTTTAGCACTTCATCTTTCCACCTTGTTAATGAAAGCTTGTACAGTACTTTTATCTTACGAGCGCGGGTGAGCCATGTTTGTGTGTTGAGCTATACATGCACATTGTCTATGTGTGCGTCAGCGTAGGTTCTTTGAGTTCACGTTGTCTATGTGTTCGTATTGTGTCACAACTACAACAATGGAATGGCTCCGCTCGTAAGATAAAAGTACTCCTCCTAGCGTTATCCCAGTGCAGTTGCATCCTGAAGGATGCCTGGGGTCCGCTACCTAATCCCAAGATTTGGCGTAGGCACTAGTTTTTACGGAAGCGACTGCCATCTGACCTTCCAACCCCGAGGGGAAACTAGACCTTATTGGGATTAGGCTTTGTCAAGTGAGTGGGCAACTAGACTGTTAGAAGTTTTATACCGCCCGAAGGCCTCCAACGTGGCTTTACGACTGCTGCCATAGACAGCAACCGGGATCAACGGCTTAACGTGCCTTCCAAAGCAAGGGAGCGCTCAGTTAGTAACCACTCAAAGCGGTCACCCATCAAAGTCCTGACCGCTGTCCACGTTGCTTAACCTTAGAAACCGCAAGCGGTACCCGGCGCCGCTGGGCCACGAGCGCTAACAGGCGAAGATAAAAGTACCATACATTCAGAAAATTGCTTTTTAATACAGTGCCGGTTGGCTAGCGTCATATACTACACCTGGTGTAAGTGTTGCGCGACGATGCAGGCGGTGTGGAGCGCGTTGCGCACGCTTTCGGGCCAGCCGCACGCCTCCAGCCGCGAGATCCACTTGTCACTTGATATCTCGCGGTCGTTGCATGCTGCAACAATCATTCTAAATCATCATCATCATCGTCAGCCCACTGCAGTCCACTGTTGAACATAGGCCTGCCCCAAGGCGTGCCACAAAGCCCGGTTCTTAACGCATCCAGTCGCCTCCCTACATATGTCGTCCCGCCACCTAGCGCGCGGACGGCCCACACTACGCTTGCCGAGACGCGGTCTCCACTCCCGAACACGCTTACACAAGCGACTGTCTGTCCTGCGGTGTATAGCGTGTGCGTGCGTAACATGCGCAGCAGTGGGGTTCCGGCTTCACACTCACACTAGACTTATTTATACTATACAGTAGAGTTCGGATACAGCGACCGTTAAGGGACTGGCGATATTACGTCGCACTAACAGGACGTCGTACAAAACCGACTGATTTTCTTTGAAAATGTTTGGTATGAATCCTAAGGTCGGTGATTTAGCAGTCGTTAAAAACGGTCAAATGTTATAAGCGGAGTCGTTATAAGCGGATTCTACTGTATTAACGATTTTTTAATCAAATCAAAAAATGGATGCTGTGTGACGACTGTCTTAGCTCAGTTGGTAGTGCCTACGAAGCTGGAGGTCACGGGTTCGAATCCCGGTCAGGGCATTTTATTTGTGTGATGAGCACGAATATTTTGTTCCTGGGTGTTGGATCATTACTATGAATTTAAGTATCTAAGATACTTGAAATCATTTCAGTTGAACGAATTGCACCAAAGCGATTCCTTCAAAAAGCTACTTTACCGTTCAAACAATAAGGTTCAAAATCCAATCACATTATAATACGTTCAACAAAAAGAATTTCAACCATATATCGTCGTTTAGCACCTATAGTACAAGCTTTGCTTATTTTGGGACTAGGTTGATTTGTGTAAGATTGTCCACAAATATCAAATATTTATTTATTTATAGAAAAGTCGTAACTACTCGTAGTCGTCATTTTGTAAAGAAATTGTGTATAAAGTAAGGGACCTTACTACAATTTCCTTACAAAATTCTTACTAACGAAGCGTTTTTAATGGTTCATAAGAAGTTGTTGCTTTTACTATCATTCAACATCCAGTCTATTTGTAAGGATTCTCACCGTCGATAAGTTTGGAGTAGCCCTCTAGTAGCTGCTGTTGGTTGTCCACGTCGTCCATTGACCTGTTGTAAATCTTCCACTGTGAATAGTTGGCGTTGCTCTCTGTGCCACCACCTGCAGGTAACAATCATTTTATTTTTATTTGAAAACAATTAAGGGCGGCGTGCAGATGCGATTACAGACCGATCAACATTAAATATGGCACCGGAAGCTGTTATCCCAAAGAAACTTGACAAAAACTTTCCATACAATCAGATTTTAACGATCACCGCTTACGATTGCAGAAGGTTTGGCCCTTTGGCTAGATGCCGCGGCAGCAGCTGCCCAAGAGCAATCCCATTTTTAATAAAACGACGCCAGAAAGCAAACAAACACAACACATCGACTCTCTTAGTTCTTACACCCCTTGCTACAGAATAAGTAATAGTACTACGTACAGAAGTTGCACTGTTAACAAATCGC
Organism: Cenopis cana; assembly: GCA_951800055.1. Taxonomy (NCBI): domain Eukaryota; kingdom Metazoa; phylum Arthropoda; class Insecta; order Lepidoptera; family Tortricidae; genus Cenopis; species Cenopis cana. The sequence continues at coordinate 17,017,364 of OX637471.1, read as the reverse complement.
CAACTTACAACCCTAAAGCTGCAAACGCACTGACAGCGGTGGCGGCGCGGTGCGGAGGCGGTACCGGTTGTAATATTAGAACTAATATGAAAGGGTCCGCACAGAACGCTTTTTTCCCGGCCGGTTTTCTGTGCGGACCCTTTCATATCAGATCGAATATTACAACCGGTACCGCCTCCGCACCGCGACGCCCCGCCCCGCTACCGCTGCCAGTGCGTTTCGTGCTTAAATTATAATAGGTAAATAACAAATGTTGACTACACCAAGCGAATGACGAGACGACGCGACCGTCCGGTAGCAATTCGCGGCCGCCACTGAATGAGTACCACCCGAGGATGTACTTGCAGCGGCGCGGCGAACTGACGGAGTGAAAGCCCCCTGCCCTTGCGCCGTGCTCAGAAACGGTGCAAACATCAGTCTAATAGCCGCGTCAGGGACGTTCGAATGAAATAAAGCCACGGGAGTTTAATCCTCAAGTCCTACAAAACTGAAGTAATAATACTTATGTGTTCATTTACACGTGGTCCTTGTAAACGTAGTAAAAGTCATGTATCTTTAACTTAAATAATATGTCAAATTGTGGTAAATACTACTCGACTAAAAATAATTTCCTGCCAAATGGATTAAATTGCGAAACATTCACAATTCATGGGCAGCAAACGCGTAGTAAATCTAACTAGTGACAGAACCAATGGACGAATCGCAGTGCTGTAAATACTATGATTTAATAATATCCAAATTTTTTGCTATTTACTGCGTTTTTGCCTTGCGTTTTTTAGAAAAAAGCTAGAAAATTTTAATTCCTGTTTTCCTCATTTACCATTGTAGCGACACGTATCGGTATTACACCATTCGACGCAGAAAAAAAAGCTGATTACAAAACTGCAATAATATTTTTCTTGACGTTGTGTGGGTGGGTTACTACATGTTTGCTTTCTGGCGTCGAAATAAAAAAAGACACCCTAAATAATAAGAATTTGTATAGTTCGGACCCAACTCTAAGGCTAAATAATAAATAAACTAGACTTAGAGCTCTGACTGTAAGGTAGATTTTTTCTTGCGTTAACTTGACAGCACTTTGCCTTACAGTTTTGTACGAATTATACACTCCACGACTGTCATATTGTAGAATTTGTAGATAAAAAAAAACAGCACAAAAAATACCCTTATCATTCTAATTACTTCAACGATGGGGATGGGTGGAATCTATCAATAAAGGTTTGTATTTTTGTTTGAATAATGAAACAGGGCAAGACCTAGAATTTATTTATATGGGGCAAATAAAAGAAAAAAATAAATGCTTTGTCATACAGAGAAGTGAAGAACAAAGCCGAATGCAGAATAAGCTGGCAATTACTCCACCGACAAGAGCCAAGCTCTTAAATGTTATGATGATGATAAATGAAACAGGCCCACGCCTACATTGACCCTGTAATCAATTTCTTTTTACCTAACGTCATGAGACTTTTACGGTCACGTTTTATGGCTGAAATTTACATAATAAAACATGACGGTATAACATAATTTGTTATCTGGGCTGGCATGGCTGATCGTTAGGCATTCGCAGTGAGAGGCTCTTGTCCAATTTTTATTTGAAAACAGCTGTTTATGTTGGGTGATGAAAATGTTCCGTTCTGTTATCATAATACGGTGTGTAGTTGTGTACACCTTGTGATTTGTTAAAGTAAAATGAACATAGCCTTTATTTATGAAGTAACATTTTGCTTGTTGTCTACGTTTACAATATTATATTATAACATACCTACACATAAACGATGTGCATGTATAGCTCAACATATAATCGAACCAACTGAATCAGGACCCACCGTGGAACCTTGTCACAGAAAATTAGTGACATGATGACATCGTATTGCCTGACAAGGAAATAATTATGACACTTCCTGTGACAAGGTTCCATGGTGGGTCACGATTAGAGGTGTGCGCCGAACCACTTTTCATCGGCGGCGGCGTGAACGCTTAAAATTGCCGGCGGCGGCGGCGTAATCGGCGTGGACGGCGTCCATATAATCTATACTTGAAATTAGTGCTAATATACTGCTAATGTTTGGTATTTTATCAGCGAAGAGTATGAATGCTGATTGAATGGATGGATGATGTGGAATTACTTATAAGAGAAAAGCAAATACTATTCACTGTACCCACACATGTCCAAACAATAGGTAGCTTGCATTATATCATTGATCTGGGCCAGTGGTTCTTAACCAGTGGTCCGCGGACCACTGGTGGTCCTTGGAAGGACTCAAAATGATCCGTAAAGCATGCGCATGGGACAGTGGCCTGAAGATTGGACGGATTCCATTGTTGTCCGTTGTCCCACTACATAAGAAAGGCTCTACCCGCAAATGTGACAACTACCGAACTATTTCTCTAATCTCCCATGCTGGTAAAGTCCTATTGCACATAATTAACAAATGTCTAAAGCACTACATACATAAGCGGACAAATCGGAATAGAGCCAGCGGGGTTTGTTAAGGGAAGAGGCACAAGAGAACAGATCTTAAACATCAGGCAGTTAATAGAGAAGAGCAGAGAATTTAACATACCCATGGCCTTATACTTTATCGGCTACGCCAAAGTATTTGACTGCATAGACTGGCAGAAGATGTTTGAAGTGCTGAGGGAAATGGGACCACCACCACCACATGACCATCTGTCTTTTTTGGTGCAAAACCTATACATGGACGGCAAATCTCGTGTCCGGCTAGACGACATAAATTCCAAACCAAGTCTGAGCGTGGGGTTAGACAGGGCTGCATACTCTCCCCATACTTCTACTAGTTATTTAACTTGGTTGGTGAACACATAATGTGCAAAGTGTTAGAGGACTGGCAGGGTGGCATGCGAGTTGGTAGTCACTTAATTAGCAACTTGCGATTCGCTGAGGATACGACCAGTCGACCATAATAGGAGTAAGTAAAGTCGAGCGCATCAGTGAACAATACGGCCTTCGCATTAATTGGAAAAAGACAAAGTTGATGTTTACTTAGGCCCGCAGATTACCAATGATGGTGACTGCATGAAAGAGGTCATCAGAAGATCGCAGATTGCTAAAGCAGCGGTGAAGTGCTTGGAGAAGATATGGAGCAACAGGAACATATACCGTAACACAAAAGTCGAATCAGACATGCGCAGCACCCTTATCTTCTCCACAGAATAAGTAATAGTCTTCTCCATTTTTCTCTACGCTTCTGAAACTTGGACATGGTAGCCGCGCGTGAGAGCACAAATAGATGCATTCGAGATGTGGTGCTGGCGAAGAATGTTGGGCATCTCATGGACGGAACACCAATGCATCAATATTCAAGGAGCTTCGCATTACCATCCGGCTTTCCACCATATGCTTCCAGAGGCTGATGCTAGGATCAGTCCAGGCTGGAAAAATTGATAGTGGTTGGCTGCGTTGAAGGAAAGAGGAGCAGAGGTAGAGCACCCACACGATGGACAGATGCAATTCGCGATCCCACGGGCGTCAACATCCATCCAGGGGGTCCAACAAGTTGCCCAAAATAGAGGGGTTTGGAGAGCGGTAGTGAAGAACTGCTCCTCTGGTGGTCACGACCCTCAGCCTTGAGGAATCGACGAAGAAGAAGTGGAATTTAATGGATATCACTATTGGATTAAAAATATAATTTCTCGATGTAATCTTAATGCACGTCAAACACTCTGCCACGAATGTACGACGAAGAAACCGAACTGAGTAGGTAGGTTAGATTACATATGACAAATTGTTGAACCGTACTCAACATATAATTTCAATGTATCGTTCATGTAAATTATGGATAAAAAAAGAAAAGGATAGTGTAATTGAACGTTTGAGCAGTGTAAGGTTGATTTTCTATGTATAAAATCAGCTTGGGATTCCACGCCGATTTCACGCCGGCGTGATTGGCGGCGGCGGCGGCGTGGGTGAAAATGGCCGGCGGCGGCGGCGTGGCGCGGCGGCGCACACCTCTAGTCACGATTCAGTTGCTTCGATAGTCAAAAATTTAAAATTTAAACCTTTATTCTGCAAAAAATTTTTTCGTAATAAAGTCTGACAATGCAAGCATATGCTAAATTTTTCATGAGAAAAAATAATTTACAATTTAAGAATAATATAACAATAAGAATATAATAAATTTTTCATGTCAAAATATTAATTATCTATACAAATATTAGAACCATGGCTCGTATAATAGTACATCCATGGCTCGCCCAGGCTCCTGAGATTAAAGTACTGTACCTTTATTCTGCTGTTGTGAAATGGCATTAGTGCTCCTCAGGTCGTATATGATGCCCTTCATGCCGGGCCCGACCACGGCGTTGAGGATGGCCTCGTCCGGCCGGCAGCGCCGGTGCTTCGGCCCGTACAGCGGCTGGCCCGCTCGCATCAGTACTGCCTGAAAATTACTACTATTGTATGACATTTATTTTATTAAATTTCGAATCTTCTGGCTTGGACAGTAAAGTCCCTTTTTGAACGGACAAATTTGATTCTGCTCGGCCAGTTCATATGATTTTACGTAGAACTGCACTGAGTTTCACATATTTTACTTAGAATAACATAACGCATTGGGTTGACCATGCACCATATAACAGAAATAGATTAAAAACGGCGCTCAGGATACGTTCCAGTCACATTCCATCAAACAAGTTTGCGTTTTTAATGGGATAAGTCGCCTCCCCAAATTGCAATGAGTGTGGATCTGTTGAAGATGCAATGTGTTGATGGAGTGTGTCCGGACCGAGGCTGTGAGAGCAGCTAGGTCCGACAGGAAACTGTTTGACACTGGATTTGAAAATAGCATCTTGTCTACTCCTATTTCGGACGAAGCCGAGTTTTTATACAAATTATTAGAAATAGGTTTACAAACTAGAGTTTAAGTTTTTTTTTTGTTTGTTATGTAAATATACTGTTGTCCTTACGGGGCGGTATATTCGCACGGCGACAAGCCCTTTTTATCTTTAAAAAAAACATAACCTATTATACAAGACGTCCCTTTAACTACGTTAACTACGTATGACGTAATTAAGACATTAATAAAAGTTCCTAAGTAGACCTCTACAAATTACGGTATATTATTAGTAGAGATGCAACGGATATTCGGCCACTATCCGGTATCCACTTTTTACTATACGGCCGTATTGAAGAGCCATGAGGCACAATGACATTCACTCTGCATCGCTCAAAAGTCTCATAACACAAATATTGAAATTTAAACTTACCCCATTGTTGTGCCTATAGGAGAGGACAGGAAACCTGCCACCTTGTCGGAAAGTCGCAGCCAGAGCTAGTATATCATCATCTACACTTTTTGGTACAACTACGGCTTTTGGGTAGGCCGGACACACTGTGTAGTTTTGGTTTACTCTTGATATCCTCCACTCTTCTGTCGCTAGCACTTTTGTAAATTCACCCTCTATACTGAAATGCACATACAACGTTAAGGCTGGAAACAGTGCTCGACCGACGGTCAGCGCGTACGGTCAGTCGGGCGTAGCTATCGCTGTATGAAAGCATACATGCGTTCAGACTGATGCACACCGTAAGCGCGTATGTGGCCATACAAAACACGCCCGACCGACCATACACGCTGACCATCGGTCGAGCACTGTTTCCTGCAATTTCTTTCCACAATACATATCTAAATAGCCATGTAAATAATTAAATTAAGATGTATATTGCTTATCCCCATTACTTCAGATAATGTAATAAGATATTCCAGCACTATATTTTTTTCATTATTAACACAATCAGTGTGCAGAATATAGATAACAATGACACCTAGGCCACCATTGCCATTACCATATTCTACCATGCATGATTGCATAGTGAATGAGTTAAAAAATAGTATTCAAGTTTATACCTACACACTCTAGGATGCCACAGTAAGGCTAGCACATAATGGCCTAGAGAGTATCTCGGCTTATCTCGAGCTATGCGTCTTTTTTTATAGGTGCTGTTAGAAAGTGACGGATAGCTCGAGATAAGCCAATTATTTATTTTATAACACATTCTTACTAGTGATGTGCTGTTTCCGTATAATTCGTACGAGGTATATTTCCAGTTTGGGAACTCGTAAACAGGCAATTTTATGGAATACTCCCAGGTATAGCACATCTGTAGACTTTATTGAGAAGACATACCTATATAATGTATATCCATTTTCCATTATAGGGTGCATATGTCTGTAGAAGAATGGATAGAATAGGCTAGGGTCTTGTAGCCCAGAGAGGTTCTCTAGAGTCTGGGCAAGCAGGTTCAGTTCTGTGCTGGAGCTGATGTCCAGCTGGAAGATCCGCAGATCCTTGCACTTCAGGAACAATGAGCCACCCTGTGTCATGCCACTGATAGGCTTATTTTCCTTCTTTTCTATGCTATCTATGTTTTTGTGAAGAAGCTAGAAAGCAAATTGAATAGTTGTTGGTGCATTATTGACATCTTCACTGCAGGCAAGTATTTTAACCGTAATTAACCATACAAGTGTGGAGCTGTATCAACCCTTGCCGCAGTGCACATCAATAAACAACAAGATTTGTTAAAAATAAATTCCTTAAAAAACTGGCTGCTTTCTTAACTATGATAAATTGTGATAGCACAGAATTCTAATAAGCTGCTTGGGTGTGTGTGTATCCCAGTAGCTCTTTGAAGTATAGTTTTATGATTGAGTCTGATATATTCATTCATAATAATAGTATGTTTAATGACCTTACCCATAGCTCGCGAACGCCTTCTTTCCGAGAACTCAAAATAAGATGATGTCCAGTGATACACACAGTTCCATCAACATTATCTTGTTGAGGATATTTTAATATAACTCCATCCAGTTTATTTATCGATATAAGCTCTATAAATTCCATTATATTATAACAGTTGATTAGTTTAACTTGCTGTGCTTGACAGTGTTTCTTGCGAGCGTCGAACTTATTTAAAAAAAATTGATTATATTGTTGTCAAAAGCACCGTCAAGTCAACACCGATGAAAAAAATATCGATATCGGTATTATATTATCGGTTCCGACTGGTTCCGACCAATGACAATCGAAGTGACAAAAATCGAGTCTCAAGAAAAAATTGTAGATTCGATATGAAACTCTATAGTCGATCGTCAACTGAGGGGCTACCGCGAACCACAAACGAAGTATCTCCCTCTCTGTTGCTCCAATACGCAAGTGCGACAGAGAGGCAGTTATTTCGTTTTTGGTTCGCGGTAGGCCCTCTGCAGTCAACTGTGAACTGACTGAAATCAGTGTTGCCATCCATTAAAAAGCAAGACTGCATTAAAAAGATAATAAATACAAGTTTCCTAATAAAGAACTCAAGGAAATATATTTTGTTTGCAGTCGTGGGACCTAATATTTTGGTTTTACTTGTATGTAGTAGGTCCCCCGACTGCAAACAAAATATATTTCCTTGAGTTCTTTATTAGGAAACTTGTTTTTATTATCTTTTTAATGCAGTCGTGTTTTTCATTTTAATAATTATTATTTTATTTAGAACTTTTTTGCTTGAAACATATACATTATATATATTTTTGGAATCGTCTCTTCAAATGCTTCATTTTGATACCCCACTTGCTAGTTGCTTGCTAGGATAGAATTTTTTTTTTACGGAACACTCAAATTGGTGTCCACGTGGTTATATTCTCTTTAAGTACCAGGCGAGACGTGCCCACAAGTAGACATGCGCAAAATGTGTCACTAACAAGAAAAGAGTGATATACTTCAATCCTTCACTGTGAAGTATATCACTCATTTAGTTCACTAGTTCAGTTCAGTTTAGTTCACTAGCTCAACCGATTCAACTAATCATATTGATCAGTCAGTCGTCGCGTCGCGTTATTCTCATTCTAAGGCTAATTCGGGGATAATGATATCAAATTTTATATGTCGGAGAGGTCGAGCTATGTGTGTCGTGCAAGAGCCTCTACAACGGCATCAGAAGGATCAGGAGTTGAATTCATATTAAGTGGGCGGAACAGTGGGTACACTCACGCACACGAGTCTTACACGGGCACGGTAATCATAATTAATTAAAGTCACAAATCAATGTCAATAAATCACAATCACACGAGGTGGAAATCAAATCACAAAGTATTTCAGACTAATAATTATTAACGGAGAACACGACAACAATGTTGAAACGGTAACGAATCCGTGGGTCACAAGTGGTACTTCACACGGCGCGGTCACGGTCGGGAATGCGTCCCGTCTCAATCATAGATCGCAACAGAATGCCCACTCGGCATCCAAACCAAAGCTTCAGAACAAAGAACAGATATCATATGTCATTCCCAGACCCACGGCTACGTTCGGCAATGCGATCTTATAAAAACAACTCACACATTGCCCCGTCTCAAAGCACAAAGACTTCCTCTGTGTCAAAATACAATTACGTTTAAATGCTGTTAATATAAACATTGAACTAGGAAGGAATGCGTGTCCCCTGCGCGGGCCTCATTAGCTATCATGAGCTTTTAACCCACCCGCGCCGACACGGCGATCCTGACTGTCACACGTCCTCGTGTGCCAAACAATTTCACAGAGTCTTTAATGAGACATATTTCATACAGTACCAATCGCTCGGCTATCCTGCCACCAAGGCACAGCCATAACAAAATAGTTTCCAAAAGCATTATTTATCATCAAGTCATCAACTGTCATAAAACATTTCTCAGGACACAGATCAGGTACAGCCCAAAACTAGTTCCATAATATCACATAGGTAACTCAAATCCATATAGGCACAACAATTTGGCTCAACCATCATCACACATGAGATGGTAACACAACAAATGGTCTCACATAGACCACACCCCAATGCAAGGTCCCACAGACCATATTGCATCCAACGTACAGTCATATCTCAATGACCAACACAAGGTCCCACAGACCACAAATGCAACCAAAACAAGGTCCCACAGACCACACGCAACCGTAATCCTCCTGCTTGCCACCGAACCGCGCAGTCTCCGTACCAGCTAAACTGGGTTTGGAATGTGACCTACGGCTAGTGAACAAGTCAGTAGACCACGTTGCAAGAGCCAAATGGATGCAACAAACAAACAATACAAAATCTCTGTAAAATCTGTACCATACGTGTATCAATAACACATCGCCGACAGGGCTGATCCTGACTGTTCCCCATAAACGTTAAACCATAGCTTTTTAAACTCAGTGGGAATACAGTAATTTAGCATCGATGCCCACATACTTGTAATATAGTTTACAAAAAAAATGCGGTCACTTTCAAACAAATGTGATTCTTAAACTGACCGATAACTTCGGGATAAACTTAATTTAATTTCCACTCGTATGATTTATTATAATCGATACAAAAACATGACTTTTTAGTGACAAACTTTTAACGTCTCACCCTTAAACATAGAATTCACCACCGATCCCCGATTCCAATCATATCGGTTTCATCAGTAAATCTAATGGCTAACTCCATTTATCCTTTTGACACCTCGTCATGTTATTATATGTTCTGCCATTATTTTAATTCCAACAAAGAACCAATTCTTTAGTTACTTACAGAAAAGACGTTACTTTAGAAAAAAAATATCCTCACATCTTGTGTTTTATTCAGTATGAAACCGGGTTATTTTTTTTTGTTTTGTGTTATGTAACAAATCAAACAATTCTATTTTGCTTATAAAATCTATTTATCAATCAATCAATAATAATTTATTTCGGAAATGTCCATATCGTATACAATATGACCCATTCGTTTACCGTTTCTATAAAAATATCAAAATCAATTTATAACAAGAAAATTTGGTGAGTTTTTAAATTGTATGTATCACAAATACTTAAGGCTTTAATATAACTGCGAACAGTCTACATTGCAAAAATTAAGAAAGTGCTTTACTCCATCAACAACCGTGGAATTTTCTTGCTCATTAAAATAGTAACGAGATTTTAGAACGAAGATACCCGTTTTGCCATAACATTAAACAAGAGGGACTTGACATTCGTTTTGTACAAAATCACAGCTAGTAGTCTAAACAGCCTCCTTATGCTGTCGTTAGCTTCAGATGTTAAGCATGGCTTCGTAGCCCTAATGTAGTACTCGATTTCCCGAAATATCAGTTTTTAGTAATCAAATTTTCAAACTGCATTAACGATTTTGCCATAGTCGCACCATGACTACCATGATCTTATCATGATCACCATAAATTAATCATGACCACAATCTCGTCATGACCACCATGTTAAATTTCATCATAATCACCATGGAGTTACTATTTTCATCACAAAGTCATGTCACAAGTCACGACCGTCGTAATCGTCATAATCACCATCAACATCAACATTATCATGATTATAATAATCATCATCAATAATGCGCAATACTGACACCAGGAACAGGTCCTTCCGGCCCAGCGCTGGCCAGAAACCACACGTAGCATCAGACTTTCTCCTAGACGCAACCTGCATGCGTCGAAGACACGTAGCTTAACTTTTTTTTTTATCGTATTGTGCAAAAATTGTTTTATAGTCACAAATATTCGTAGGTATCACCACACATCAGACTAAGACGCATTGGTACACGTGACGTGATAGAAACTTTGAATCCGTCAGCCACAGTACAAAATTGCTATTTAGTTCGCTTTGTATAAACAAAACAAAATCTCAAAAGGCTCGCATACAATAAGCAGCTCATTCATCAAAACACTTTTATTTTATTTTATTATCTAGTAACGAGCTCATCTCTTACCAGGAACCAGTCTACAAGTACAACGTAGAACTGTAGAAAAATTAAGATCATACGCAATGATCACCACTCTTAAATCTGCATCTAAAATCCTAAAGTCAATAAGTTAACGTTGGCTTACCGACTTTTCATAAGTTGAACGCAACTGAAAAACATGGGCACTTAAAACCCTTGGCTGGATCAAGCCAGTATAATGCCATAAATATTGCATTATCAGAAACAAATAACACGCAAAAGAGATTCTGAACTGATATCGTCTTCTCTTCAGATTTCAGAAATTATCTGACAAATACTGTTCACATAGGCATCATCCATGCCCTACAACGTAACAAAAGGCTAAAAACTTTGCCCTCCAAGGTAAATTGCTCAAAAGCTTCTTTAAAATCAGATATCATTCAGAATCAAAACAATAATTGGAACGACTGACCGGATGTGTAAAGCTGAAACAACACAGGCTTCCCGCTTCAGCCGTCGTCTCGCTGCTGTATCGCAGTTCACTATTCCCTCGCACTGGACGACTGTGACGAAGATGTTCGATGAGCACCACATTGACGAGCAATGTATCCGGTCAACAACGTTTGAAGTAAAGCGTATCGTTATCCACATTCATTGGATGTATGACCAATCTCTCCATATGTACAGCACTAAGCAATTAATAACAATCATGTACGCCAGAGTTCTCTTCAGACACAACCGGCGTAAAGGTCGAAAAAAAAATAATCGCCCATCGATTTCCACCTGCTTCTCGTGGCGCGTATCCCACTTCTGATGTCGGAGAGGTCGAGCTATGTGTGTCGTGCAAGAGCCTCTACAACGGCATCAGAAGGATCAGGAGTTGAATTCATATTAAGTGGGCGGAACAGTGGGTACACTCACGCACACGAGTCTTACACGGGCACGGTAATCATAATTAATTAAAGTCACAAATCAATGTCAATAAATCACAATCACACGAGGTGGAAATCAAATCACAAAGTATTTCAGACTAATAATTATTAACGGAGAACACGACAACAATGTTGAAACGGTAACGAATCCGTGGGTCACAAGTGGTACTTCACACGGCGCGGTCACGGTCGGGAATGCGTCCCGTCTCAATCATAGATCGCAACAGAATGCCCACTCGGCATCCAAACCAAAGCTTCAGAACAAAGAACAGATATCATATGTCATTCCCAGACCCACGGCTACGTTCGGCAATGCGATCTTATAAAAACAACTCACACATTGCCCCGTCTCAAAGCACAAAGACTTCCTCTGTGTCAAAATACAATTACGTTTAAATGCTGTTAATATAAACATTGAACTAGGAAGGAATGCGTGTCCCCTGCGCGGGCCTCATTAGCTATCATGAGCTTTTAACCCACCCGCGCCGACATATATATATTTTGAATAATTTAAGTAAAAATATTCTTTTTACGAAAAATTTGTCAGTATACTCGATTTCGACTAATTCGGGGATAAGGATTTTAAATTTTACATTTATTTTGAATTTTAATAAAAAAATTTTTTTTGTAAAAACCGTCATGAGATAGATGATTGAAACGATGACACATGAACTGAAGTACTGAACTAAGTGAACTATTGAAGTATATAGATCCGAACTGAACTAGTGAATGAATGAAGGACACCAAGTGAAGTACTTCAATTGAATCATTCATTCGTGAACTACACATGTCTACCCACAAGACACGAAACACATGAAAGAAGATTTAGATTTAATATATGGATGTCATATGGATGTAGATAAAGTAGTGTATGCAACTGTACATAATTTAATTAGTCACTCATTATGTACCAGTTGCATAAACTACTAGTATAGATAGGCTGCACATTATCCGGTGTAACATACTTCGGGCTCAAATTTGGGAATGGAGACAGGCAGATCCGTATTCTGCGGGGTCAAAACCCTCTGATAACGTTGTCACCCCAACTGTTACATGATTTGCTTCTTACGAGGGGCGTTCAATAAATTCTCGGTATGAGAATGAAAACAAAAGAATACGATAGGTTTTTTTATTTTATTTTTCAATATACTCCCCCCCCTATGTTTATGCACTTATAAGATCGGTCAATTAGTTTTTTTAACCCCTCATAAAAATATTTTTTATCTTTAGTGTCAAAATGCTCCTCCACTGCTGTCTTCAAAGCTTCATCGTCAGAAAATCGATTTCCTCGTAGGTCCTTTTTGAGGTTGGGAAACAAAAAGAAGTCACTCGGGGCTAAGTCTGGACTATACGGTGGGTGTGTAATAGTTTCGAACCCAGATTCCCGAACAGCAGCCTTGGCGATGGCGATATGAGCAGTATGCACAGGGGCGTTGTCGTGCAGAAGCAGAACTCCCTTGGCTAATTTTCCCCTTCTCTTCTCTTTGATTGCTTCTCTTAATTGGCGTAGAATATTAGCGTAGTACCCTCCTGTGATATTTACACCCTTTTCTTTATAATCGATCAGCAATATTCCATCACAATCCCAGAATATTGTGGCCATGACCTTTCCAGCTGAAGGCATGACCTTGAACTTCTTAGGGTGAGGAGTTCCTTTAATGTGCCACTGCATGGACTCTTGTTTGCTCTCAGGGTCATAATTAGGGTTGCCAACTTGTGGGCGCAAATTTGCGGGACATTTGTGGGAGATTTGCGGGACATGGCTAAAAAATGCGGGACCCACGCACCCAGCCTAACTTTCTAGACGCGGTTGATTAGGTACATTTTTAAAGTGTCGGCTTCGGTGACCGCTTTTATACCATAAAGCTGGCAGTACGCTTGCTTTATGCAGTATTCGTGGTATCAAAAAAAGGTGATGTGTTGTTGAGCGAGCGAATAAGTAAATGCACAGGTTTGCACGCGAGAATGTGTTTGCGTAGATAGATACAAGACGCGCGATCAAAGTATTCAAAACTCATGAATGTTCGCTCCAGTTCTTCTGACTTCCGAAATTCTGACCGGGCCTGAAAACGGGACAATCAGCGTCCCGCATACATCCTATGCGGGACGCATCCTCTAAGGTGCTGGAAACGGGACGTCCCGCCTGAGGCGGGACGGTTGGCAACCCTAGTCATAATGATGAACCCAGGTTTCATCTCCGGTAACAATCTTTTGCAGTATCTCATCAGGATTTTCACCACACAGCTTAATAAATTCGGAACAACAAGCAACGCGCGTATTTTTCTGAAGCGGCGTCAGCATTCGCGGTACCCATCTCGCACTGACTTTTGACATATTAAGATTGTCATGGATTATATTGTGTATAGTACCAATAGAAAGCTTGGTTATTTGAGCTATTGCTGTCACCTTCACTCGAGCGTCTCCCAATATAATTTTCTCCACTTTTTTATATTTTCTTGTGAAGAAGCTTCGACGGGCCGACCAGGGGGCCGATTTTTGAGTGTCGAACGCTCGAATTTTCACTCGAGATCTGTCAAAATACTATGACGTTTTGACAGATGTCGAGTGAGAATTCGAGCGTTCGACTCTCAAAAATCGGCCCCCAGGTCTGGGGTCGTCTTCGATACTCTCTCTCCCACACTTAAATTCACTTGACCACTTTTGAATTGTTGATAAAGAAGGAGCAGACTCTCGGTAAACATAATCCATTTCTTCTTTTATAGCTTTTTGATTTTTTCCTTGTTTGGTCAAGAATTTTATTACCGCTCGGTGCTCTAATTTAATTAACATTGAAAAATCGCTCATTGTGATCACGTTTGTTCGGCAGTTGCAGAAAAACAAAAGAACATCGCCGTTTGAATTTTACCTTTTTTTTATGTTAATGAATGACACTTACCGGCCAGTATTAAAAAGTTTACTAAAACGGTTTAAAAGATATCAATACCGAGAATTTATTGAACGCCCCTCGTACATGCTATAGTGCGCGCCAACCACGAAGACGCGCCCCTCCACAGCCCAAGCCGTACATCTGCGCACAGATTAGTATGAGATTCGCTGTGGAGGAGCGCGTCGTCGTGGATGGCGCGCACTACTATACTTCTTTGCTATACTTCTTCAAAAACGGTCCCTGACTAAAATAATTAGTGTATAAGTGCGAGTGGGACACCGCTTATCACTAGCCCCCTCTCGGACCGCTTTTTCTGCTCTCTTATCACAAGATGATTTTAACTTTATGACTCGGGAATATGATTCAATTTTGATTGGCTGATAAATGAAAGAGCTCATTGCGTCTTGGTATAAATCCGTGCGCGAACTACAAACGAAGTTTTCCGTCTCTGTTGCACTTGCAAGTCTGTACGTAAGTGCGACAGAGACGGAAAACTTCGTTTACGGTTGGCGGAAGGCCCTCAGAATAACCATGCTTGGACCATGCCCGGGCTCCATGGCTCTATGTTGCGAAATTTCATTGGAACGAATTTCTCACACTGGCAATAATTTGAATGACAGATTGTCAGGAATTCTGCGGTTTATTTTAATGTTATATCTTATATGTTTTAGTAGTGTTTAACATTTAATAATAAATGAGAAAAAATCATAGTCAAGAGCGGAACATTATCAATAATGCAAACAATAAGCTGCTGAGGAAAAAACGCTCGGGAAATGAAACTATATAGCTGTAAAACATTTCAAAATTTACATCAGAGCTGACAGGTAAACAATTATATTAAAAGTTTCATAATAGGCTGTTGCCTTATACATCAGAATAATAGCACCCTCTTGACACTTGAATTTAAACTTTCGTGAGACATGTTATAACTTTATTTTACTAAACGGTTAAAACTCACGTATTAATACGTGAGTTTTAACCGTTTAGTAAAATAAACCCTCTTGACAACCGAAAAATGGTCCCTTTGAACGCGAAGAACACAGTGTTGAAGTGCCTATAGACCGCGGGCCAACGACAGGTCACGACTACCAATCTCAACCAGGCTCAACCCGTCTCGGCTCCTCTCATCTCTCAGAGGGCCTACTGCTAACCGGAAACGAAGTATCTCCCTCTCTGTCGCGCTTGCATATACGAGCGACAGAGAAGAAAATACATCGTTTTTGGTTCGCTGTAGGCCCTCAGTTCTATAGTAATAAATCTTGACCGCTGAGACCCGTGATGAGGACTAGGCGCAATCTGAGATCAAATTTACACTGGATCGCTTGAGATTAATTGTCGGTTGTGTACTTGTGACTATCATCAGGAGTGAGGGGCAGGGCGCGGGGCGCGGGCAGCAAGGGCAGCGCCCGCGCACACGTAATGATGCGGTTGTTGTGATTGTGACGATTTATTCGTTTTCCCACAGCTGCATAGTGCAGTTAAAATATACCTGCATCACACACCAATTACCACTTTCTCCATGCCACTACATAACATACATAGGTACTTACCTACAATGATACATACATCACAGAATTAATTTACGTTTGAGAATTTATTTATGTCGACTATACGGCATTGGGTAAAGAAAAATATTCTATTAATCAATAGTTTGACACTGGTTTAGCCCTTTTCCAAGCCGCACCAACATACGTGGTTTTGCGAAAACCTATATTTAAAAATTGGTATTGGAAATTCATTTAAGGCGCTATAACGAGAAATATCGTGTTCTTCGAAACGCTTTTCTACCCTGACGAGGAAACAATAGAGATTGATTTTCAGATATATGATTCTGGACTATATGATTGTGTTTTTGACAATAGCCGAAATATGACTGCTTAAAATTTTCTCTATAGAAAAAAATCGAAAGTTGAGTCTTAATTTTCCTTTTTTACTCAGCCTACTAAAACGACGCCTTATTAAACGACAAAAATAAGTTAATATGAATTATGATGGCATTTTACCACATCTAAACTTTGTCAAGAGGATATTTCATTAAACTGCACACAGTCAGATATATATCGAAATTTGTCTAAAAAATAAAAAAGTTATTCCCGAAGAGTGTTGTATCCCGTTTTGCCGTGCGCAACATAAGCGTGTCTCTTTCACGGGGTACATGGTTTACCGAATCAATATATCCCCTTAAGCGCAAGTAACTTTTCGCCGAAATTCAATTCGACTTAAACCTTAACTTTGAGTATTAAATTTGAAATTTTAACTACACGCATGTGGTCGATAAATCGTACTATGCTTGGAAAAGGGTTAACAGCAACATAAGTATTTTATAGATACGAGTATGTATGTTAGTCTGTAAGGTATATGTAAATATGAGCCTTGTTGCCTGATTCAAAGATAAAAAAATAAAATAAGGTAAACGTCCCGGTACTCGACACCTTAGTGCCCAATAATAGATAACACCTATTTATCACCTCTGTCTGTAGTCAGTGTCGTTTACCTTACTAACAGGCACAATAAGTAGAAAAACATCAGTGTACCTATGTATATATGTTTAAGACCAAAGACGAACACATAAGGACATACCTAATTACAATTACTTAACTTAAGCCTAACAAACAGATAAGTATGATTGTAGTTTATCCATCGCTCCGCGGAACTAAATATACACTCGTCACATATGGTCATCCAGTTACATGCTACCTCACATAAACATCAGATTCAGGTGCTCAGGGGCACACAACCAAGGGTTGAAAGACTTGAAGGAAGAAGGCACTTTTTCAGTGGCGTAGCTACCGAAGGGCTAGGTGGGGCAGTGCCCCGGGGCCCCCAAGCTCAGGGGGCCCCCAAAACCTGATCAGGCCCGTATTTCCCCCTAGGCCCACAAGGCCCGGGCCTAGGGGCCCCGCCGGCCTAGGGGCCCCCCGTGACTGAGCCTTCACATATATTTTTTTTATCGAAAAATTTCGCGCTCGCTACGCTCGCGTTTTATTCATCTACATTGCTTGATGCTAATTAAGGATTTTTCGCACCTACAACCCTGCACGTAATGTCCGAAAAATTACGCGCTAGCTACGCTCGCGTTTTCATCTACATTACTTGATGTGTATGAAGATTACTTGATGTGTATGAAGTATTTCCCGCACCTGCAAATAATGTTTGAAAATTTTCGCGATCGCTACGCTCGCGTTTTCATCTACATCACTTGATGTGTAAATGTGTATGAAGTATTTTCAACTCCTGCACATAAGGCTCAAAAAATTTAGGTCTCGTTAAGCGCGTTTTCGTCTACATTACTTAATTGATGATGCATATGAACTATGAAGTATTTTCCGCACCTGCATCATAATGTTCCAAAAATTTCGCGCTTACTACGCTCGCGTTTTCATTTAAAAAAATCTATGTAATCATAGAACCTGCTCAAAAAATTTCACGAGTTTCGATTGTGAAATGCGACCTGTAGAGAAGACCAAACCGAAATTCGGACGCAGAAGCATACAAAACATTGTTAAAAAAATTATTTCAATGTCCAAAATCTGACTCGACAAAAAACTATGTTTAATTTTCAAATCTGGCCACAGAATTTCACGAAAATCGGTTGAGAAATGCGACCTGTAGACGAGAACAAACGGAATCATTTTTGTCGAACCTGAAGCAGAACCCTTCGTTTCACTCGGTCAAATAGTAGAATTAACAGTGGTGATTAAAAATTAAATGTTGCGTTGCGTCCGTACATTTATTTCATTTGCTAAATATCTAAAATGGATTTTTTTGTGATTGGACGCCCCTAGATGCCAAGGGCCTAGGGGCCCTGGGTCTGTAAGTCCGGCCCTGAATCTGATTAGCAAACCTCTTGAACGAGTGAGAAATAAGTATATATATTGATAAAACCTAAACAGTTTAGGGGGCCCAGTTTTTTTTTGCCCCAGGGCCCTTAGTCATCTAGCAACGCCACTGCACTTTTTAAGACTTTGACCGCGAATATCTAGCAATGGTTGGTTTAAATGGAAAAGTTTTTTAGAAACCCCTATAACATTTTTAAAGACCTATCCATGGATACCCCGCATGCCGATGTGCATTGAGTTTTTTTTCTTCCCATACAATGTTTAGGGCCTTGGCAGACGGGTTTTCCACCGCGATACAAGTGGAAGACGATTTTTATGCGTTAACGTATTTTATTAACTATCATTTAAACCACTAGGTTTAAATTTCCTCTCGACTGAAACTGTTCAGTCGGGAGGAAATGACTGAATTTTTTTTTACTTCTTTGGAAGGCTGCTGCTTCTCAACCCACCAACGGAATCGTGGCAGAGGACCACATTACTTTTTTTTATGCATCTTTCTTAACCACTGTACAAGTTTTCATGCGAGAGGAAGTTGGTCATCGTGACCTGTTGCTGGCCCGCGGTCTATTATGGCACTGGACACGAATAAACGAATGCCGCCAATCCACACGAGCAGCAATGCACGCTTCTCCTGGAGAGAGTACAAAAACCATCGGTAAGATTGCTTTGCAGTGAATTATATGGATTCTACCCTTTCCTCTATCCTCCTCTCTTCGTTCGGCAATGGTGTGGTGGGTTATACAATACATCCCTCGAAGGTCGAAGAAATCATCTTTAAATTGGTACGGGGGATTGCTGGTCGAGTTTGGGATAGACGGCCGAGTCGTAGACGAGGCCGAATAAAACGAGTGGATGCGATGCGACATTGTAAATTTTGACATCGACACATTTTACACTTGTTTGTTGTGGGGGCTATCTTGTCAAGTGAAGTAACTGGGTTAAAATCTTTCGAATATCTCATTTACTTCGAGCGATAGAGAAAGAAACATACGAATTTTGATCTTCGGGTGGTCAGGATAGACCCCTGAAATTTGTCACTGTCACTGTCGCAGGTGACACATCTGTGTCTACAGTTTACTTATAATTCAATATTTGACCAGAGTGCTAATCTTATTCATACCACATACGAGCATACGCCCTTTTAGAACGCGGCAGTGGGTATTTAATGAAAATATACTGAAAAGGAAAAATTATATTAAAATTATAGAGATTAGTTATGTTATGTTATGTGGTGTACATATAATAGTGTGGCGTACTAAATAAGTCCAATAAAGCTTTACCAAGATTTACTAAAGATTAAAGTTACGAGTCTAAAAGAATGGGACGCACGAGATTTCCCGCGCTTTGTCGTTTGTCATGATCATGACCACTAGCGGAAAACGTCAAATTATGGATGCATTCAGAAACGAAGCGGCCGACCAGAAAATGACGAATTATAAGCGCTCTCGAAAGCCGGTCCCGTAATTATTGTGGACAAGGCACTTTTTGCCTCTGACAAAGAGTAAGAGCGTGGAATGACTCCGAAGCTTTGAGCTGCTACGTAGGTACTAATGGCTCTCGTGTAGAAGCGAGCTCTAATATTAACTATTTCTTTTGTGTGATGGCCTGGCGTGGTTGTGCTGCGTTTGCGTCTTACTCCGAATGGGGCAATGACCCGTTTCTTTATTTTGTTACATTACTTGGACGTTAATACGAATCGAATGGACGCAAGTGACGGGCTCAAATTTCTTTGGCTCGCCTGACAGCTTTATGTTGTCACGCGATCATCCCTTTGGTGCATATTAATAGTTTATTCTCGGTTTTATTTAAGTAGAAATAAAAACGGGAATGTGCAAGTCCGACTCGCGCATTGAGAGTTCCGTACTCAATCATATCGTGCACTTACCCTTCCCGATCCGTAGTTCAGGCACAGAATAGTATAATAGTATAGTATTTAGTATTACATGTTCAGGAATAAACTTCACAGCGCGATGTAGACAACGACTTAATAACGTACCTTAGTAGTATAAATATGAATGTTGGCTTTTCAAGGATAATTCTTTATAACGTGAACAGACTTCAACCGCGAGCTGCGCCCGAGCTCCATGGATAAAATTATGAGATTAGGTAGGTACCTATTGTTTGTAGTAGACCAAACAATACCTAATCACTTAATAAGGTAAAGTATATTAACACGTTCATGAATACGCCTTTTTTCTATACGATTCTGTAATCGGAGTTGTTTTCGAAAACGCTGTATCGTGTTTTTGAGTGTCCGCGAAATCTGATGAGTGCAATATGAGATGCAGCTCTGAGCTCCGGTGGTCGCGCAGTGTGAATGAATCGCTCTTTAATTTACGATATATAGCTGGTAAAACGCATCAACAACTTCAAAGTAGGCAAAAACGCAATTTTTGAAAGAAGACGTTCATTACAATAGTAAATATTGTAGGTAGGTAGTTACGCTCATGAATGAACTACCTAATGAGAGCGCCAAGTGTAGCCGTACAAAAAAAAGGTATGGGAGCAATTAAACACAAAGACGGGTGCTGATTATTTAACGTCTTCCAAGATCATAACACTGGTAATTGGGGCAGACAATCGTGCACAAAATAGATCCTTGCGCCTTGGTCGTGCCGCCTTCTCGTGGAGAAAGCAGTGCTCGCGGCACAATAACGTTCAGTTCACCGCTCCGCTTAGATGTTACGTTCTACCTACAATTTAGATGGTGCCTGCGAACTTTGACCTCTCTGTCGCAGTTTGATCTAAAAAGCATTGCTTGTATTTTGACCAAATCATATAAAATTGTTGTATTAGGTGTACATATCTACCAACAGCATAATACCCTGTCTTTACATTGCTAAATTGGGCGTTTGATTGACTGTGACTGGAACTTTTGCTCGTAACTACCTAACCAATGTACCTAACTTACTCGTATGGTAAAAAGTTCATATCCAGTGTAAGGTGTTGGCACTAATTACATATTATATACCCAATTACCCATACTCATTTCATTATTGGAATATTACATGCCAGTTGAGATATTATTATTAGGTACAATGTCAGTTTCATTTTAGATGGTACAATATATATTATTTTTTAATTTACAATTTTCAATGTAAAAAAAATAATTCTTATTATTTTTAAATTTATAAATAAATGTAAAAAAATCATTCATAGTATAAAGGCATGTTCAATTAACCATTTTTTTATTTTACGATTGAATGTGTTAATACATTCTTTCATTTTCATGTCGTCGGGTAGTTTATTATAAATCTTAGGCCCTATTACATGCATGGTCTTGGATGACTTAGTCAGACGGTAGGTAGCTGGAAGAAGTCGCTCTTTACTTCCTAGGCGGGTGCGAGTGAGTTTATTCGTTTTGAACAGAGGCGTATTAGATTTGGCGCCCTGGGGGCCGATTTTTGAGTGTCGAACGCTCGAATTTTCACTCGACATCTGTCAAAAGTTTTTTGACAGATCTCGAGTGAAAATTCGAGCGTTCGACACTCAAAAATCGGCCCCCTGGGCCAATTAGATTTGCCGCCCCATAAAGTGACGATAAAATATTATCTATATATATATTCAGGTCTACCGGGAAACGAAAACAAAAGATTTGCCTTTCTGTCGCACTTGATTCGAGACGAGCGACAGAAAGCGAGATAATTTTCGTTCGCAGTAGGCTCTCAGAGCAGCTAAACTATTTAGGCGTTCTTCGCTTAATATTGGAACGTAGATAATTAGGGTTCCGTGCTGGAAGGGTCCAAAAGGCACCCTATTGATTGGTGTCTTTTTAGTCAGGTAAATAGTTTTTTCATTCCTCATACTCTGAAAGTGGGTCATATTTGACCTAAGGAGCGGGTTGAAAGTGGGCCATTGCGCCCCACGGGCTAACATGTATACATATTTTTGATTCCAAAACATTTAAAATTAACCAATGCAAATGCTTCACCACATTGAATCCACCAATCACAAAACACGTCGACAGCCAAATCAGCCAATGCCAACCACAATTTCCAATGTTATTTTAATTTTAAATTTTGAGTAAAAAAAAAAGAAAAAAGAAAAAAAAATGGCTAAAAATCATCATTATCAATCAATCAATCAATAATAATTTATTTCGGAAATGTCCATATCTTATTAGTAACAATGGAACTTAAAAACTATGTTAGTATTACATGTAACTTATCCTATGTAGTGAGGGCTTTATAGGACATCAATGTATGGGAACCAATATTTTTTTCATTAAAGCATGAGCCTTGGCACACTTGATACTTAGGTGGACTAGAGTTGAAAACGCCCGGGAGACAAGGTCGGACGCGATGCTGGTGGGGAGGGAGAGGGGGGGAACTTTCGCTCCGGCCCGCGTTCTTTCAGTCCTCATATTATCTTATTTATAGAGACTAGGGCATGTTTGGTATCATTTTCGGATAAATTGAGGATGGCCGATCGTTTTCTGGGACATAGATAACATATTTTCATAGAAAAAAAATGAAATTTAGGCAAAAGTTTTAAAAAGTCAAGTTAAAAAAAAATCTTTCTGCACCGATTACGTGAAAACTAGCAACAACTTTGGCATGAAAAAATACCTTTAAATAGCCACATTTATGTAGATTCTGAAAACATATCATTTGTTAAACCAATATAAAACACAACTTAGTAAAAAAAAAGAAAACAGGTGACCCGTCAAAATTTTACTTCATGTTCGTTCCGATCCCCGTTCTTTCAGTACTCATATTATCTTCTTTATCAAGACTAGGGCATGTTTGGTAACGTTTTCGGATAAATTGAGGATGACCAATCATTTTCTGGGACATAAATAACATATTTTCATAGAAAAAATATGAAATACAGGTAGAAGTTCTAAAAAGTGAAGTTAAAAAAAATCTGTCTACATCGATTACGTGAAAACAGGCAACAATTCGGGCATGAAAAAAATATGTTTAAATAGCCACATTTATGTAGATCCCAAAAATATACCACTTGTTAGACCAATATAAAACACAACTTAGTAAAAAAAAGAAAACAGGCGACCCGTCAAAATTTTACTTCATAACAAAAACGGACCTCTAAAGCAAATTTTATAATTCTTTGAAAATGTAACACAACTAAGTATAGCATAATTGTATACTAAGTAGTTTGTAGCTGTGTTTACGTTGGTTAGCATGTGAGTTACACTTTAAATTGTGAATAATCTAACCGTTTGATCATTTCAATAGACTGGTCTCTGGTTCAAAATAAAACTAACACGTTACAGATCTAATCCTTATTAATGTTACTCGTTATAATTCATGGTACTCGTGAAATACGTACATAATATTTATGTATAACATTTGTCGTCACAAGCACACATTTATGTACTTCAATTTTTGTTGGAGACACCTGCATCTAGCAGCGCATTTTTTTTTGCATTTGCACCGAATCATTTCCAAGCAGGCTTCGGCAGCTACTGGCAAGCTAGTCCATATAGATTCCCATCTGTGATTTACTTTCGTCCATCCGCAATCAGATGGACTGGGGATATTTAGGATCGGTAACATTTGATCCCATATATGAACTGCTTGCAAAACCGGCCGCAGGAAATGTTGGTGCAGTGCAGCATTGGATAGTGGAATATGTTCTAACTGGCGATCTTTTTTTGTGAACAGCTGCTTACGGCATTCGTTTACTGTCTAAACTGAGCTGGATCTGAAACAATAATCTTAAATATGCACTTACAACCACCCTATAAATGACTGATGGTTTTATGAAAAAAGTAAATATTACCTATCATAAATGACGACAAAAAACTTTTCCACAGTCGCCATTGCATCTTGTGTCTTGTGTCGTATGCTGCCAGGAAACCTTCTGTGACATTAGGGAACGTATCCAGGCTTACAAGCACTCTTTTTGCTTTTCAGTTGAAAAAAGAAACTGTGTCACGACCTGTGAAGGCATGG
Organism: Cenopis cana; assembly: GCA_951800055.1. Taxonomy (NCBI): domain Eukaryota; kingdom Metazoa; phylum Arthropoda; class Insecta; order Lepidoptera; family Tortricidae; genus Cenopis; species Cenopis cana. Next base: position 16,993,113 of record OX637471.1, on the reverse strand, counting down.
AACAGAGGGAGCACTTTTGTTTTTTGAGGCCCTGTGAAAGAAAATATATTTGAATAATTGTAACCAGTCATAACGTACACCATTATGACTGTTTTTTACCGAACGCGTTAGCTATTTCTTGACAGAAAAGGTACTGCTGGTGTTTCCCAGTACCAGTGTGTACCCACAGTCCCTCTAGCTCAGGTGTTTGTAGAACACTTGCGACAGCTAAAAGTGCTCCCCTGGCCCTTCACAGGTTGTAACACAGTTTTGTTTTTCAACGGAAAAGGAAAAAAGAGTGCTTTCGAAACCTGGAATACATTCCTTAATGTCACAGAGGTTTCCTGGCAGCATACGATGGCAGAATTAAAGATGCAATGGCGATTGTTGAAAAGTTTGTTGTCGTCATGTATGATAAGTAATATTTACTTTTTTCATAAAACCATGAGTCACTTCGAGGGTGGTTGTGCATATTTAAGATTATTGTTTGAGATCCAGCTAAGTTTCGACAGTAAACGAATGCCGTAAGCAGCTGTTCACAAAAAAAGATCGCCAGTTAGAACATATTCCACTATCCAATGCTGCACTGCACCAACATTTCCTGCGGGTGGTTTTGCAAGCAGTTCATATATGGGGTCAAATGTTACCGATCCAAAATATCCCCAGTCCATCTGATTGGGGATGGACGAAAGTAAATCACAGATGGGAACCTATATGGACTAGCTTGCCAGTAGCTGCCGAAGTCTGCCTGGAAATGATTTGGTGCAAATGCAAAAAAAATGCGCTGCTAGATGCAGGTGTCTCCAACAAAAATTGAAGTACATAAATGTGCGCTTGTGACGACAAATGTTATACAAAAATATTATATGTATACGTATTTCACGAGTACCATGAATAATAACGAGTAACATTAAGGATTAGATCTGTAATTTGTTAGTTTTATTTTGAACCAGTGACCAGTCTATTGAAATGATCAAACGGTTAGATTATTCACAATTTAAAGTGTAACTTACATGCTAACCAACGTAATCACAGCTACAAACTACTTAGTATACAATTATGCTATAATTGTGTTACATTTTCAAAGAATTATAAAATTTGCTTTAGAGGTCCGTTTTTGTTATGAAGTAAAATTTTGACGGGTCACCTGTTTTCTTTTTTTTACTAAGTTGTGTTTTATATTGGTCTAACAAGTGGTATATTTTTGGAATCTACATAAATGTGGCTATTTAAACATATTTTTTTCATGCCCGAATTGTTGCCTGTTTTCACGTAATCGATGTAGACAGATTTTTTTTAACTTTACTTTTTAGAACTTCTACCTGTATTTCATATTTTTTCTATGAAAATATGTTATTTATGTCCCAGAAAATGATTGGTCATCCTCAATTTATCCGAAAACGTTACCAAACATGCCCTAGTCTTGATAAAGAAGATAATATGAGTACTGAAAGAACGGGGATCGGAACGAACATGAAGTAAAATTTTGACGGGTCACCTGTTTTCTTTTTTTTTACTAAGTTGTGTTTTATATTGGTCTAACAAATGATATGTTTTCAGAATCTACATAAATGTGGCTATTTAAAGGTATTTTTTTCATGCCAAAGTTGTTGCTAGTTTTTACGTAATCGGTGCAGAAAGATTTTTTTTTAACTTGACTTTTTAAAACTTTTGCCTGTATTTCAGATTTTTTCTATGAAAATATGTTATTTATGTCCCAGAAAACGATCGGTCATCCTCAATTTATCCGAAAATGATACCAAACATGCCCTAGTCTCTATAAATAAGATAATATGAGGACTGAAAGAACGCGGGCCGGAGCGAAAGTTCCCCCCCTCCCCCTCCCCACCAGCATCGCGTCCGACCTTGTCTCCCGGGCGTTTTCAACTCTAGTCCACCTAAGTAACAAGTGTGCCAAGCCTCATGCTTTAATGAAAAAAATATTGGTGTTGTCCTATAAAGCCCTAACTAATGTGACAAATGTAAGCCATTCCAAGCTTGCAGGAAGGCCCCATCTACTCTGTCCGCGACTGTGGCTAGGAGGCTGTTGGTACTGCCGCGCACACGCCGCACCAGGGATGCAACGCGCTTGCGCATGATGGCGCTGAAACCATCTGTGCGCGCCTCCGCAAACATGCCTGACGCACTACAGTGGCGCGGCAGCCCCAACAACATCCTAAAAGCATTATTATATTGGACGCGTAGAGCGCTGTAAGCTTTTTGAGTAGGCTGCAGGTGTAAAATGACTGGCAGAACGCCATAAAAAGGATAATTTTAACACGCTTTTATTAGGTCGACCTGTATGTAACTATGTAATGGAATCTAATGTAACTAATTTAACCATCTTCCAAGCATCGTAGCGTCAAGAAAATTGGCAGCTGTATGTGGTTCTGATGACAATACAATAATATGGTACTGTCGAACTGATCTGATGATGGAGCCGGAAGATATGAACTGGAACTGCATGATGGAACATCGTACCATAGCTGTGTTTGGATTTGTTAGAAAAGTCTTGCAATGAAATTTGACCACGATTAGGTTTCAAGGTCTGATAGGTCGACCTGTATGTAACTAACTATGTAATGGAATCTAAGGTAACTAATTTAACCATTTTCCAAGGATCTTAGCGTTATGAAAATTGGCAGCTGTATGTAGTTCTGATGACAATACAATAATATGGTACTGTCGAACTGATCTGATGATGGAGCCGGAAGATATGAACTGGAACTTCATGATGGAACATCGTATCGTAGCTGTGTTTGGATTTGTTAGAAAAGTCTTGTAATGAACTTTGACCACGATTAGTTTTCAAGGTCTGATGATGAACCCGGAAGATAGGCACTGGCATACCATAATGGAATATCGTATCATAGTCGTGTTTCCACTTGTGAGAAAGGTCACGTAATGGACTTTGAACACGATCAGGTTTAAATTAATACGCAAAGCGTGTTTTTCTAGTGTTTTTAAACTATTAATTTTTTACAGAGTAAGTACACCTTGCAAACCTACGAATCAACATATTACTCCTTACTGCCAGCGCCCTACGCTCCCGTTCCACGTCCATGTCGTCACTGAGCGATGCAGTGACCCAATGCCCCAGGTATTTAAACTCTCTGACCAATTTGAGAGGAGTGCCATTAAGTCTGACCGGTGGTATTAAGTCCTCTAGCTTAACCCCTTTCCCCTTAAAAACTAGCAACTCGCTCTTAGAGACGTTATACCTGAGGCCATGGGCCTCCGCATATCGCTCACATACACCAACTAGTGTCCTGAGGGCGCTGATCGACGGACTCAGCAACACCATGTCGTCGGCATAGCTTATATTATTTATGAAGGTTAAGGAAATTTTTTGAACATTGAGCGAGTGCATTACTTAAATAGATAAACCCCAAAGGGTTAAAGCCTAAGGGGTAAAGTGAAAAGACAGACCAAATCTGTCTTTTCACTTTCGAAGGTGCATGCCCGCATGCGGCTCGCGGGCTGCCTGTTGCCGACCGCTGAATTAGGGTATCTAGTGTTAATTCAAATTTGTTAAGCAAAACTTTGGGACCTTTTTCACTTAATTTTCTAAAAGTCATTTTGCAAATTTGGTTTAACACTATTTAGTATTTACTTATCTTAACTGATCCATACAGCATGTAGGTACTACAAAACCAGAACTACATCACACTTTGCGATTTTAATGACGATTTGCCGAGGAGGTAGCGAATGTTCCGCGCCTCGCAAGGCACGTGTATGTGGCATTTGATATTTTCGTTTTATATTGGCTTGGAGACTACTGGCTAGATTTGTTACTAGTAGAATAGAATTGTGTAGGTGACAAGACAAGGCTTCGCCACCCCTCTCAGCCTGCCGCCCTGGGCCATGCCCCCCTTGGCCCTAGGGTAAATACGCCCCTGGTTTTGAAAATATGTTTGTGTGCGTGTACATGTGTAGAAATGTTAAGAATGTATTGTGAGGGAAGTGTTAAAATATTAAGATCAACGAATAATTGTTTGGCTGAACTTCTTGCTATACAAGTTGGTATATGTACCTAGTATCTACAAATAGGGCCCAATACTACCTACATAGCTCGTATTCAGTTTTTCATATTCTGGAGATTCCTACAATTAAGTCTCTCCGTCGTAGGTAACAATCAGCCCTTCGCTGATTTGAATAATAGGTAACGTACAATCGATCTAAGTCAAGGTTATTTATCGTGCAATTTAGTTATTGACCTGCTATGCTACCTATAAATTACGTAACGTGTCAAACTTGCGGTAGGTAGATCCAACTGATTTTTTTAGGGGTTCTACCGTACCGCAAAGGCTGTGGCGACTTTAAATTTGGTAGAAATAGAAAACCACTGCGTGAGACAATTATTCTGGAACCAGGCGTAGACAGCGTCTATGTCCGATTGCGGTAGGAAGGAATCCGTAAGTAGTGTTTTTTATGGGCAGTGCTAATTTTAAATCGTCAGTAAACAACATACACTGTGATTGCATTAAAATATCTATCACTCTAGTTTGGTTCATAGATTCAACTTTCACCCCCGAATTAATTAATTAGGGATGATTTAGGGATAGAAATTATCCTATACAGGATGGATTTGCATTTTGAGTCAGTGAGGGTAGCTACTAGATCTCGCACCTACTGCTAACGCGAAAATGGTCTTAAGAGACCTTCCCTTAATTACGGATTTTGGAAAAAACACACAGGGTGCGAGAAAAAGGTCATTTTTGTCATTTTTTTATTCTAATCGATCCCATTCCTATCCATGGTCAAAAGCTTGTATGAGACCAAAACAATTCCGGCTAGAAATGAAAACCAGAGTTAATTCGGGCTAAACCACCCATTTCAGCCTTGAACTATTGTCGCACTCACTTCATTCGAGCGCCTAAATATCTCCTATGTCGACGAAAATGTGTGGGTTTCAACCCTGGTTTAACAATCTAAGTAGAGATAGATCTTCGCACACTCGAAAACTTTACCTAATGACCCCCCAGGACTCTGTACTAAAATTACTTCTTCAGAGTTAGAAAAGCAACTGTGACTGTGACAGACTGTGATCATGATCAAGTTCACTGTGTTCACGTTTTTGGCGGTAAGAGTAGAACGAATCGGTCGGTATTTAGAAGTGAACCTAGGAAAAAGGGTTCGCCGACCACAACCTAGTAGGTAGGTAGGTAGTTTTTTAGGGTCCCGTAGTAAACAAGGAACCCTTATAGTTTCGCCATGTCCGTCCGTCCGTCCGTCCGTCTGTCCCCCGTTTTTCTCAGTAACCGTTAGTGCTAGAAAGCTGTAATTTGGCATGAGTATACATATCGATGACGCCGACAAAACGGTAGAATAAAATCTCAAAAAAAAATTTTTTTTTAAGGGTACCTATGTAAAGTGGTGGTGCAATTTTTTTTTCTTCCACACTCCATCGTGTGGGGTATTGTTGGATAGCTCTTTCAAAAATATTATAAGGTTTCTAAAAGCATTTTTTGATTAAAGAATTGGTTAGCGTGATATTAAGCTATGAAGTGATAATTTTTGTTATGGTCAAGTGTCCCCCCCCCCCACACATTACTAGTTAATGCTAAGTTATTGTTGTATTCTTGTATATATTTTCTTGTAAATAAATGACAATGGAGACAATTATAATTTCTTATTATTCGTAAGTAGGTAAGATTGCTATATCCCAGTAAAAAAATATACACGGGGTCTATGATGGTAACGATAACTACTTTTGAATTGTAAGGTAAGGTAATGTAAAACTACCTAATATACTTTACTGTAAGTTGGGGCAAGATTAACAGTAAAGAGTTAAATAGGTAGAACTTTGGTAGTCTTGCCCGGTGATAAGTCTTAGGTTACCCCACCTTACCTTATGAACACAATGGATCACTAAAATACTTAATACAAATCAGTGATGGGGGATGGGATGGGGGTAATCTAACCGTATAGTCAGGGGTTGATAGTGCAGCCCCGTTAGGATAATTTCGTACAAAGTGAATTACCCGCAGAATGTCACGTGCCGCGCCGCCCGCCCGCGCCATGCGATGCGGGTCGCGTCGCGGCGGCGCCGGCGCCGGCGCGGCGCACGCGTTTACTCGCATTTAGCTTAATTAATAACAATAACTAATAAGTAAAACGTTTAGGCTGGTAAGTAGGTACTTATACTCATCGCTAATGAGTCATGAGTCTAATTTAAAGGTGTATCTAATTAAGTGGGACAACGCAAAATACATTATTGGTAGTTTAAGGCGAGGGTCTTCCATTGCAAATGTCCCGCTCTAACACGCGTGAGTTTGCAATTGACCATCCCCCTCTCTACGGAACTGTGCGCGTAATTTTCGTAAATTTTTAGTACATTTTTGGGTGAGAAAAATACATGGCTTACTATATTAACAATATTAATCCCGACATCCCTCATACCATCAAATACGTTTATTTTAGTATTATTTTCTACTCATCATGTTACCCAAGATTGAAATAAAATGAGTTTTAAGATAGAAAATAGAGGTATGTTTGGATTTTTTTTCTATCGAACAAAGTTTTGCAAATTGTGTAACGGACATCCGACGGCACCAGATAAAGGTCTCAAATATAACATCGTATTTTTTTTTCATTTTTAATTGGTAGTATTTCGAAATAAAACCGTTTACCAAATCAGATTTTTACTATAACCCGGCCACAAATTGGATAAGCAGCCTAAGTTAACTTACTAGGTAACATAAAATTAAATCGTATCGATAAATATCCAAATATTTTATGGAAAATATCATCACTTTGCATTCAGATGTTGACAACAGTTGGTATATATTTTTTTATAAAAAAATAGTATCGATATACCGTACCGTGTGTATTTTTGATACAACCTCAAACTTTACAAGGTTAGGTGTTAGTATAGGCCCTAATGAATGTTTTTCTATAAATTATAAAATAAATATCTGGGCGACCGAGCCTTGCTCGGCGTTTTCCCGGGCATGAGACCTAGCTAGATCAATTTGCTCGTCCCCGAAAACCCCCACATACCAAATTTCATCAAAATCGTTAGAGCCGTTTCCGAGATCCCCGAAATAAATATATAAATAAATATACAAGAATTGCTCGTTTAAAGATATAAGATTCAGCACGAAATTTAACTTATTTTTATCAAGTGTCAAGTAGTAGGGGTGACCCGGGTAGGGTTGCCATATGGAAAATTGAAATGTCCTGATAAAAATCCGGACATCTCCCTTATAGTCCTGACCTTTATTCTAACAAGGGGCGAAACTTCGGTTGACTCGAAAAAAATGATTTAATTTGGTTTCCACTATCACTGTCTCATTTATTCGATAGTACAATCTATTAGCTTTAGTGACGAAGAATAAACAATGAGAGTTTGCTATTGTTTTGGAAGATATCGATGTTTCTTTTTTTAAATAGGTGTTGGGGTAGTTTTCATAAAAAATTAGGAGGCAGTTTTGATTAGCAGTCTGTTCAAAACTACCCCGGCCATAAGGAATGTTCATATCTGCCCCGATATAAACTGACATGTAGGTAGGTACGTAAACTAAAATAATATCTTAGTTATTTTAGTAAACGCTCATAATGCATTTACCTGAATTAATTAATTTTGTACTGATTATGTTTAGTCTTGTTTGGTAGGGTCCCTAGGCCAGTTGGCGGCCTCTTAGCCGAGTTGTGCACTTTAGACAAGTAAAAAAATATGAAACCTATATGCATATTGGATGGCAGTCATATAAATGTCTTGAGTATTGTCAAGATGCGTACTTAACAATAAAAGTTAGTACTTTCATCCGTAAACTTGGGAAAAAAGTAGAAAATGTGACAAAATAGCGAATGCGGCAGATAGCGGCCGCCTACGCCAGTTTACGGCCCCCTGTGAGGCTATTTTGCGGCCCCCTTAAATATGGTACTAGAATGATTATAATATAATTTTATATCAAAGGCGCATAATTATGTGGTGCAAATATTTTTAAATATTTGTTCCGGTTCCGGAAACGCTGGAGGCAGGTAGGTATACAATTATTCGGCAAAACCTAGGTATGGCTGGATTGTCTTTTTGGGTCAGTGAGGGCAGCTACCAGGTCCCGTGCTGCTACGCGAAAATGGTCTTAGAAAACCTTCCCTTAATTTCGAATTAAAGAAGATTCTCATTAATAGATTTTGGAAAAAAAACATACAGGGTGCGAGAATAAGGTCATTTCTGACAAACTTTTTTTTTATGCCTATCGATCCCATTCCTGTCTAGGATCAAAAGCTTGTATGCTACCAAAAAAAATCGAAGATAAATTTTCTCATACAAATTGGATGAAAATGAAAACTTATTTTTCACATGCTATTTTTTTATGCCAATCGATTCCATCCTATTCATTATCAATAGGTTCCTAGGGGTCAACTTCCGGTAATGTACTAAAATGCCACACTCGTGTTTTAATGCCCCTCATTATGTACCAGTTGCATAAACTACTAATTTTATACTCGTCGACTACAATATTACAATTAGAACTTCATAGACCATTGCACAATATTATACATTTTAAGCTGAACTAAAAGTCTATGCTCTATGGAGTAATATAATATTTCATTGTACAACTGCGCGGAGAATCGAAATATCATTCAAAAATAGAACGCTTAATTTGATGAAAAAAATTAAGTTTAAGGAGACTCATTTTATGAATATTTCAACATTGATAGTGCTTCCCGCGCTTCTGAACGTAAAACCGTCAATGCACTTGTCAAATAGGGATGATGACACTATAAAAGAAAATCAATAAATCCAAATTTTCTACATAATGACTCAAATTCTCAATCAAATGGCAAAAAAAGTAATTCAAAAAAATAAATAATTACGTAATTATAAGTCTTCAAAGTTTTAAAAGTGGGTATTTTCTGTCGCTTTTCCGCAAAACGCACCTTTGTATTGAACGATTGTCATTTACTATGGCGCTACTCAAAGGTGACGTCACGGTCGAGTAGCACTTTCTCTCTCTAACTACGAACATTCTAACCGTTGTTGCTTCGTTATTTTTTGAGATATTTGAATAGGATTTTCACTATTTGGCATAGTTTTATGTCTTCTTTCTATTGAAGTAATAATTTTTTTTGAGTCATCATGCCTATTGTCTACCTACTTAAACGCTCGTCTGGATACTGGTCATAATTATTAGAAAAAAAAAATTAAATTCTCTTGCGTCGTGATTGGTCGAAATTTGACATGATGTCAAAGGCGGGCATGGACTGATAATTTTTTTTTCAATCTTAACAGGGCACCGGCCCCGTGGTAATTGTTATTACAAATTTATAATACTTGTGATATTATCGTAAATTTCATAATTATTTAGACTTGTTTTCAATATTCATCAATACCCACGTGATACGTATTGTGATATGTGCAGACCACGTGCTATTAATCACCGTGTATCCTACATGCACAAATGAGATCGTTTCAGCGGCAACTTTCTGTTATTTTGTTATTTTCATGGACTCGTAGAAAAAGTATTGTATACAATAGTTATATAATTAGATAGTGTAAATTTCAAATTTCTAGGACCGGCAGTTTCGGCGGGGCGGTGATTAATCAGTCACCCATCAACTTTATATATATAGACTAGCTTTTGCCCGCAACTTCGTCTGCGTAGAGCTCGGTCATCGCGTTAGAATTTTATCGCTGTTCTTTTATTTCAGGTGGTTACCTAGTTATCTCTGTTCCATACAAACTTCTACTTCCGGGATGGGATGAAAACTATCCGATGTCCTTTCCTCGGACTCGAACTATCAGTGGCGGAGCGTCTATTCTATACAACTCGATTCCCACCGGCTTACCTAATTTTCAGCCAGTGCAGTTCTTTTACTACGGCTCATGAAGTATAAGAAAAGCAAATTATTTCCGGCTTTCCTAAGAATATTTTTGACGCGCCGCCACTGCGAACTATATTCGCACCAAATTTCATCTAAATCAGTTCAGCAGTTTAAGCGTGAAGGGGTTACAGAGAGACAGAGTTATGCTAGGCCTATAAACAAAGTTCCAAGTCTCATTGAAAATAAAATTTGTTTTCATCCCTTCAGAGGGCGAATTTTGAAAAACTCTGAAATCTGTTTTTTTTTAATTTTGATGTTTAGTCAGGAAGTTTTAAAGTTTCTATCTTAAAAATAATTTTGTTCTCCATAGAAAATGACCAAGAGGTCATTTAGGGAGTTAAAAGATTAACTAAGTTTCACAGAAACCCTTTTTTAAGACATTTAGGGATAAACTTCGAAAAACGCTGAAATTTGTTTTGTTGTATTTAAACAGAGACTCTGTAAAAAATTTGAAGTCTTTCACTTAAAAAAATGTTGCTCTCCATGAAAACATTGAACCCCTTTTTAACCCCTTGAGGGGATGAATTTAAAAAAACGCTGAAATTAGTTTTGTTTTATTTAAACAGAGTCTCTGTAAGAAATTTGTAGTACCTCACTTAAAAAGAAATTTGCTCCCCATACAAACTTTGAACCCCTTTTTAACCCCTTTCGGGGATGAATTTCGAAAAACGCTGAAATTACTTTTTTGTATTATTATAAGAAACTTTCATACAAAGTTTGAAGACTATCACTATAAAAAAAATTGCTCCCCTTACAAACTTTGAACCCCTTTTTAACCCCTTTAGGGGATGAATTTTAAAAAACGCTGAAATTACTTTTTTTCCATTATTATAAGGAACTTTTAGACAAAGTTTGAAGAATCTCACTTTAAAAAAAAATTGCTCCCCATACAATATTTCACCCCCATTTTCAATCCTTTAGGAGACGAAAATTTTGAAAACGCAGATATAACTTTCATTGTCTTATTTTAAAGAGTCTTTGTACAAAGTTTCAAGTCTGGACCTTAAAAAAATTATTGCCCCCCATACAAACTTTGCACCCCTGTTTTACCCCCTTAGGGGTGGAATTTCCAAAAATCCCGTCTTATCCCTTGCCTCCGTTATATAACCTAGTTATAGTGTAAATTTCAAATTTCTAGGACCGGCAGTTTCGGCGGGGCGGTGATTAATCAGTCACCCATCAACTTTATATATATAGATGACGATGATGTTCTATAAAAAACAAATGACTCTTATTTTCTTTTACATAAGAGTCAATGTACCTCATTGGGCTTTCTTGCTGGTACAGTTTTGGCGCATATTTTTACATAATTTATATAACATCGACCTTCAAAGGTCGATCATCAGTCATCGACAGTTGCAACTTGCAGTGCAACTGCAACGACCAAAAACCGTATTGCAAGGCAAATGTTTTACGCTAAATGGTTAACTAATAAAAAGTGATTTAGTATCTGGTTCCACTCTACGCACCGGCAAACCGGACCACATCTCTGCGTAAAAACAAGCAAATGAATATGTTAAGCCAAATTATAAAGAGCTTTGAGAATATGTGGGCAATGTGTCCCAATGTGATCCTACGTAGCCACGGAGCTCTCGGTGGGGCCGCTATAATTTGGTCGGCTTGTTGCGGGGAAAATAGACGAAGACGAACTATCGTATCTGCACGTGGAGCCTGGTAGGTAATGCGGGCTATGGCAGAACCGGTTCTGTAGTAACTTAACCGGCGTAGGGCACTCGCCGCTGTTACGTTGATGTACCAACGTAACGTAATTTACTTCGGGAAATGGTTTTTATAATGAAATTATTTGCATTGTATTCTATATAAATTTTTTTATTGATAAATTCGTTTGCATGACATTAGGTACTTAATTGCACAGTAACCAAAGCGTCACGAAACATAGCCAAACAATTAAAAACAATATTAAACTAATTTAACAAAAATACAATTTATACTGGAACTGTTGAGGAACTAGCATCCATCGCCTCGCAAAATCTCAAGCATTCACGACACATATTCATATTTATAACTATGTTTTATCTACCACAATACAGTACTATATAAAATGCGTGTCATCCACGAAGGCGCGCCCCTCCACGGCCCAATCCATACAATTGCGCATAGATTAGTATGAGATTCGCTGTGGAGGGGCGCGTCGTCCTGGATGACACGCGCCTTAACTGTTCACAACTTCGCACTGGTGGTGTACCGATTAATCTGCCACCGAAACGCACCTCAATACTTGCTAGCGATTCAGTTTGAATAACTTAAAAAAAAAAAACCGGCCAAGTGCGTGTCGGGCCACGCGCAAGGTAGGGTTTCGTAGTCGTCCACCCGTTACATTATGTGGACTAAAAAGTTCGCAAACTTATATTTACTATGTTTTTGACAGAATTAACAACATTATCTAAGGTATCAATGGAAATTGTACGAAAGTTTGCTTTTGCAAAGTACATTTCTGAAGTTCGACTATTACTCGTCAACTAGTAATGTAAACAATCATTTATTCATAAAACAAATTAACTAAGCACAAACAGTCCACAAAATGTAATCCACAACACAGGCTTCGTCAGGTGCGTACATAAACAAACAATCACACTCTTCTACTGTCTGTCTACTTAGCTGTGATAGTTTTCCTTTTAAATTCATCGTATATCTACTACCATGATTTTTTGAAGTGAAAACTTCTTTAGCGGCGCTGAGCACTTTTGTACTGGGGAAAAATGTATAAACTCGCGATAAATTCTATGACCAGGTTAGTTGACCCCTCCTAGTATCGTGATTGCTATGTTACGAGGGGTCCCCAGCTGGTCTTCTTAGAAAGCCAAGGTTCTAACTGTTCTAAAACAATCCTAAGATTTTCCATAAAGATCATATTTCAAATAAATTCTCATGGAAAGTAGCTCTTATTGTCCCTAAAAAAGCGTTTCCAAAGTCCAATATCGGATAGCCAGACTGACCGATTTCCGTAAAGATCATATTTCAAATAAATTCTCATGGAAAGTAGTTCTTATTGTCCCTAAATACGGTGACAGTTCCCTTCAAAATACCTAATGGCCAAGAGTGATGGATAAAATACCAAGGGCCTGACACGCTTTGTAAGAGAAAGATAGCCTTATTGCGATTCCTATGAGAGGAAGTAGAAAATAGTGCGATGTTTTGTCCTTATCACCGACCGAATTTTTTTTCACGGTCGGGTAAAGCCAATCTTTCATGAAGTGTCAAGAAGATTGCAAATCAAATTGGCAATATTTGGTAGTGCATTTTATAAATGGAGAATTAATGATAAGTTTGGTTTAAATGAATAATAATTTACCAATTATCAGATCCGTAGTGTTTGGGTGTTCAGTGCAAACATGGTGGGGTGTTCAGTGTTGGGCTGTAAAAGCAAACTCGACCGAAAAAAGGCGGATGTTACACTCCATGCGTAAGTACATTTTCTTTGCATTTTGGACCCGTGTTTATTTCTAAAATCTCACCGGAACCAAGTTACTGAGCTAAATCATTAGTTATATCATGAGACATTTGATGAAATAGGAAAAATATGTAAATTAATTCAAAAATAACCTCCAAACATTTCACATACAAACCGGTCAAAACGCGTAGTATAAATCTACTATAGAAGCCAGCTTAGAATTGATGTCCCATCATTCAGTCGGTTTATACATGGTTGTTCATCTTAGAAGAAAGCTGACGGAATTAATAATAGCGCCACCTATTTTCATGGTTATTAAACTTGCTCGAATAGTCAGCTAAAAAGTAAAAGTAGGTAGACTGCTAAATAGTAGTTTATGCAACTGGTACATAATGAGGGGCATTAAAACACGAGTGTGTTTTATGAAACGAGCCGAAGGCCGAAGGCCGAAGGTCACACGAGTGTTTTAATGCCTAATTATGTACAGTTGCATACATTACTTTATCTACACACATATTATAACTACTATAAGATAGGTTCAGAAACCGTAGTAAATAAATACAATAATTGTGTTAATACAACCTTTTTTGTACGGTTGCGGAAATATCGAAATCAGAACTGGCAACCGATACCTGAATGTTATTTTAAAAAGTAAAGAGTCCCTATTCTGATGTGATCATGTCGTTCTAGCTCAAATTTCGTGCGATATATACTAAAAAAACATCGAGATGACATTTCACATCGACTGAATTTGAATTTTCAGTGATACTAGAATAGGGACATGTCAACTTTGACATTTAAATTTTGATAGTTTTGTTTGACGTATAATATTTTAACATCATATATGAGATTAAAATAAAAAAACAACGGGTTGCACTCCGGGAGTGCCGGCAGAAGTGAAAACTCAATAAAGATAGTAAATGGGTCATTGTCAGATTTAGGTGCGCGTCTTTTCGGTGGACAGGACATGCCAAAAGTTAAGGGCTACAAAGCTTAATTTTCGATTGATCTGATAACCCGCATAATCTGTAATTCCGTGTCTATAAATCCATATAATAAAAACGTAAATTACATGCACACAAGCCGTTAACTATTGTCCACCGAATGGACAACTTTTGTTTTTCCGACTGACAATGACCCAAATAACAAAGATATTCATATCGGTATCGGTATCCGTATCGGTATCCGTATCTGTACTGTACTCATACTCATGTTCATATTCGCATAATCCATTTACATAATATGTCCCGAGTATCATTGTGTCTTACGCATCTAAGACCAGGAACCTGTACCACAATACTTTACAAACGTACAATTCGACAAATTTGTGATCTTTTTCTATGGAAAATTGTGCAATTTTGTCAAATTGTAGACTTGTAAAGTTTTGTGGTATAGGGGCCAGCTGAGTTTAGCTGAGTTGACACCTCCTAACATCGCAATCACGATTACTAGGAGCGGTCAACTAGCTGTTCTTAGAATCTTAGAATCTGTCGCGAGTTCAACAAATTTTCCCCAGTACAAAAGTGCTCAGAGCCGCTAAAGAAGTTTTCACTTCAAAAATTGTAAGCAATACTACCTATTTCCCATTTTTATTTCTTTAGATTCGTTGAGTGTGCTCAGGAACTCCATGAGCTCATACCGCCTTCCCCCTTCTTCCATCAGATATCCAGACGACGTACGACTGGCTACTTTCATTACCTGGTCAAAATCATCTTTTTTTATAATGTTTACTGGTTTGGTATTCGAATGGCGTATGTAGGTACTTCCGAGTTCAAATAACCTGGACCTTTTTAAGGTACGAGTGAATCTTCTGGGTGAGCTCGCATAAGCGTCGGCCTCATTTTCAATTTAAAAAAACCGGTCAAGTGCGAGTCCGACTCGCGCACCGAGGGTTCCGTACACAGTTCTTGTATATGTAGTTGTGTACCCGTCCCGACCCCATTAATTCAGGACCAATCTTAAAAAAACATGACAGCACCATCTATCGGCGCATTGTGTTACTAATTTGCGCGACTGAATAACTTAGTACGTATGTTGGTTTTTCAAGGATAATTCTTTATCACATCAACCGATTTCAATAATTGTGTTTTTATTTGAAAGAAGGTATTTTCAACGTAATTTTGTAAATTTAAATATAAAACAAAAATATATACAAAGGTGATTAAATTACAAACTTAGTATAGAAGAGTTTTTTGATGATTAAAAAAAAGAAAAACTAGATAGAGCTATGGCTATAATTTTCCTGTAAAATATACATGCATATTAATGTTGTGTAATAATTTCAAATTTTTTTTCTTCGTAAACTTCGGAGATAAGGGGGGGGGAATGGTATTTTTTTTTACATTTTCCATCGTAAATCGAAATTACCCCAATGAAAAAAAAAACTAAAAATTGTTTTGAAATGTACAAGTCAAGCCCTTTCATATGATACCCCACTTGACATAGTCGCCAGACTTTAAAATTTTGAACCCCCTTTTAACTGTCATTATTCACAGAAAATAAAATAAAATAATTTAAAAAACCATCTTCTATGTATCTGGGTTACCCTTGTTTATAACTATTCCAAATTTCAAATCGATAGGATAAGTAGTTCCTGAGATATTTAGCAATGTGACAGACAGACAGACAGACAGACAGACAGACAGACAGACAAAGTGAAACCAATAGGGTTCCTTTTTTACCTTTTTGGTACGGAACCCTAAAAATATATATGACTGGTTAGAATTAGGCGTTTATTTAAGAAAATTTAATTTAGCTGTTTGCACTAAGGAAGAACCCAAATTTGGTGTATTTTGAAAATTAATTTTATTTTTTAGGAAATATTATATTATTAATGTCTATTCATTTAATGTGACTCGTTTACTTTCTTTGTCTATTCTAACAGAATCGTGCTCTATCAAGGTCATAGGTCCCCATTACGCTAATGTGCCCAGGGCCTCAAATTGGTTAAAGACGGCCCGGCCCTGTGCGTTTCCGTTACTGTCACCCGGGGAGGTACCCTAAAAAAAATTTTTTTTAAAGATTTTATTCTACCGTTTTCTCCGCGTCATCGATATGTATACTCATGCCAAATTACAGCTTTCTAGTACTAACGGTTACTGAGAAAAACGGGAGTCGGACGGACGGACGGACGGACATGGCGAAACTATAAGGGTTCCTTGTTTACTACGGAACCCTAAAAACTGAAAAAATCAAATTACTTGAATTTCCCGAAACGTGGGGTAATCTTCAGGGGATTTTTTTATTATTTGTTGGTATCCCGAAATCGAATTATAAACCGACTGAATGATGGGACATCAATTCTAAGCTGGCTTCTATGGTAGATTTATACTACGCGATTTGATCGGTTTATATGTGAAATGTTTGGAGGTTATTTTTGAATTAATTTACATATTTTTCCTATTTCATCAAGTGTCTCATGATATAACTTATGATTTAGCTCAGTAACTTGGTACCGGTGAGATTTTAGAAATAAACACGGGTCCAAAATGCAAAGAAAATGTACTTACGCAAATTACGCATGGAATGTAACATCCGCCTTTTTTCGGTCGAGTTTGCTTTTACAGCCCAACACTGAACACCCCACCATGTTTGCACTGAACACCCAAACACTACGGATCTGATAATTGGTAAATTATTATTCATTTAAACCAAACTTATCATTAATTCTCCATTTATAAAATGCACTACCAAATATTGCCAATTTGTTTTGCAATCTTCTTGACACAAAACTTTGACACAAATACAACATTTTTCGATCGGTGATAAGGACAAAACATCGCACTATTTTCTACTTCCTCTCATAGGAATCGCAATAAGGCTATCTTTCTCTTACAAAGCGTGTCAGGCCCTTGGTATTTTATCCATCACTCTTGGCCACTAGGTATTTTGAAGGGAACTGTCACCGTATTTAGGGACAATAAGAACTACTTTCCATGAGAATTTATTTGAAATATGATCTTTACGGAAATCGGTCAGTCTGGCTATCCGATATTGGACTTTGGAAACGCTTTTTTAGGGACAATAAGAGCTACTTTCCATGAGAATTTATTTGAAATATGATCTTTATGGAAAATCTTAGGATTATCTTAAAACAGTTAGAACCTTGGCTTTCTAAGAAGACCAGCTGGGGACCCCTCGTAACATAGCAATCACGATACTAGGAGGGGTCAACTAACCTGGTCTTGGAATTTATCGCGAGTTTATACATTTTTCCCCAGTACAAAAGTGCTCAGCGCCGCTAAAGAAGTTTTCACTTCAAAAATTATATTACTGCTGTAGCCTTAGCCACAGATAAGAAAATTGCCATAAATTCATTGAATGTTGAAATGAGAGTCATTTTCTACGGTTTTCGAACGCATATTAGAGGATTTATGATATGTGTGTAGATAAAAGGTATTCATAAATTCGATGCGTACCAGTATCACACACGTGGCCCTGTGGTAAAGTATATTGTCTTTAGAGACAATGTACCCGGGTTCTATCCCCAGCGGCGGATGCACTTTTTGTATGTTTTTTCACGTGTATCTAAGATAATAATTACTAACTTTGGCACTTGGTAGCACTTTAGTCGGGATCACAATATACGAGAAGTTGGCTATCTATTTCCAGTCATTACACTCTTATCTAGGGGTTTATAATTCGATTTCGGGATACCAACAAATAATAAAAAAATCCCCTGAAGATTACCCCACGTTTCGGGAAATTCAAGTAATTTGATTTTTTCAGTTTTTCAACAGAGGATGAATTCCGAAAAAAATGGATTTGAGGACTGAGGGAACAGGAAAAGAGAATTGGGAAAAAACTATCTATAAGTAGGTATTTGTTTATTTATTGTAAATAAAGTTATAAATATATTAAGTAAATTACTTGTTCTAATTTAAAGTTTATCCTTTTATTTCAACAACGACATACCTAATTTATCTATGAAAGACAAAAAGGAGCATGTAAGTATTAAGGTTACTTATTTTTACCCGACTGCAAGGCAGGGTTATGTGTTTCGCGCGTATCTTGTATGTATGTAATATTCTTTATTACCTGACATCTTCCAATTACCTGAACGGATTTTAATGTTTGAGATATCGTTAGATTTGTCTTACCAGCCCGAGTGTTCTTAGAAATGTGACGTCAAAAAAAACAAAGATGGCGGCCACCAGACATCATTTTGTAAACAAATAATAAATAAAGTTGACGAACTATATCATGTGGGGTATCATTGAATAGGTATTTTAAAATCATTATAAGGTTTCTTTAGTCATTAGTTAGTGAAAACAACCGTTTAGGATTTATAACTATTCAAAGTTTAATAGTCGGATCCGCTATCCGCTATGCGCAATCACTCATGTTTTCATTGTCATCGTCATTCGAGGTTTGCTTTACACACGTTTAACAAATGCAACAGTGGCGGAGCGCCCATACAACCCGATTCCCACCGGTTTGACTTACAAAATCTTGCTACAAACTGCTTGCTGTTAATTTAATAAATCATCAATTTATGTATACAAAATATCCATTACCTAAATACAATTTGATAATACGATTTACTTTAGCGTCATAATAGATTTAAGCTAACCACTACGAACCTTTCGGCCCCAACGGCCATCGTTTCTACGTGCAATGTGCCCCGCCCACTGCCACTTAAGTTTAGCGATTCGAAAGGCTATATCGGTTACTTTGGTTCTGCTACGGATGGCCTCATTTCTGATGCGATCACGCAGAGAAACTCCCAGCATAGCCCTCTCCATTGCCCTCTGAGTGACTTTGAGCCTTCTTATGAGGCCCATGGTGAGCGACCACGTTTCCGTACCATATGTCATCACTGGCAACACAAGGCTGGCAAGGTTCTCGAGTGGCGACCACGGACCGGAAGGCGCAGCGTGGGTAGACCCCCCACAAGGTGGACTGATGACCTGGTAAAGGTCGCGGGAGTCCGCTGGATGCGGGTGGCGCAGGACCGGTCATTGTGGCACTCTTTGGGGGAGGCCTATGTCCAGCAGTGGACGTCTTTCGGCTGATATGATGATGATGATGATGAACCACTACGAAATCTACGCACGCGAATGCCAAACGCAACGCATTTCATAAAGCCAAACAAGCCGGCGGAGTTTAGCATGCCTCCTAGTATCGTGATTGCGATGCTAGGAGGGGTCAACACAGCTGGTCTTCCCATTCTTCCCAATCGTAAGACTTTAAACACCAAACCTGAGGAATGAAGTTTCCTCTTACTGACTTTTCCACTAAGTCCAATATCGGATAGCTAGACTGAAAGTAGTTCTTATTGTCCCTAAATACGGTGACAGTTCACGTCAAAATAGTGGCCAAGCGTGATGGTCAAAGTACGAATAATTTTGAATCTACTTTGTAATCGATGCTTGGTTTCCGATTTCAATGAAAACTTTAACTGTGCAGAAAATTATAATTAAATCCAAAATATACGTGCATGTGAAATGATAATTTATCTTTGTGTTAATTTGATAAATTATAACGTTTTATGCACTCAAAAACAGCACATTAAGGCATTTTGACGGAGCTCTTCACACGTCGGGAACGATTCTGAGACTGAAGTATAATCGATTAATGAAGTAGTTTTTAATGACGTGGCAGATTTTTCTCCTATGCTTTTGGCAGAGGGGTAAGTATATCAATGGCTCCCGTCTTAAATGCTTTAAGGTATATGTGTAGATGGATTATTCGAATATGAATATCAATATCTTTGTTATTTATTTTCTTTAAATCATGTCATTGAATTTTCACTTCTAACGGCACTCCCGGAGTGCAACCCGTTGTTTTTTCACATGCCTAGTAGCCACCGTTTAACTGGCAGGGGGGGAAGACACTTGACCATAACAAAAATTATCACTTCAAAGCTTAATATCACGCTAACTAATTCCTTAATCATCAAATGCTTTTAGAAACCTTATAATATTTTTAAAAGACCTATACAACGATACCCCACACAATGGGGTATGGCAGAAAAAAAAATGCACCACAACTTTACATGTAGGGGAGGAATCATAACAAAAATTTTTTTTAAAGATTTTATTCTACCGTTTTGTCGGCGTCATTGATATGTATACTCATGCCAAATTACAGCTTTATAGTACTAACGGTTATTGAGAAAAACGGGGGTCGGACGGACGGACGGACGGACGGACATGGCGAAACTATAAGGGTTCCTTGTTTACTACGGAACCCTAAAAAGCCACTGTACCGAGGTGTGCCTACTTATACATATTAGGTAGGTACCTATAATTGTCAGAAGTTTATCAAAGCGGTCTGTGAAAAAGCTTTGATTGGCGCATGATTGTTGTTGTTGTTAAATCAATAACTACTTAGGAACTGACGAAGTGAACTTACGGATCGCTATTCGTCCTTGTCCATCGAACAAAGGAAGATAAGAGGAATCCGTTAAGTCACGCCGGCTAGTTTCTGGTTAACAACCGAAAACTAATCGAAAACACCCGGAACTAATCATTTTCCAATTAATAGTAGATTATACACCAAGGGGATAAAACACTGTTTTATGTCACGGGTGCGATATTGAATCCCGAACGTAACGAAGGACTCCAAATTTTACTCCCGAGCGGAGCGAGGGAGTAATGACTTAATTCCTGAGCGAAGCGAGGGAATTAAGACTGAGTCCTGAGTGCAGTGAGGGATTTAAGCGCTCCCAAGACAAAAACAGCTTTATCCCCGAGGATTATACTCTACTTTTCTCACCTCTTGCGAGGCAATAAGAAAACCAAGGCTACTAAAAACAGAATGAAATCAGTCAATCGCAGCAAATTTTAGTATCTATTTTAATAGAATCTGTTTTACTCCGTATAATTAAGCTTCTTGTAACTCACGCGGATCTTGTTTTTGGTATTTAATACCTAGTACATTTATTTGTGTGGTGAGCACAAGTATTTGTTCCTGAATCTTAGATGTTTTCTACTCGTATGTATTTTAAGTATATATTTATCTTTATAGGTATATGTATATCGTCAACTAGTACCCGTAGTACAAGCTTTGATTAGTTTGGGACTAGGTAGATTTGTGTAAGACTGTCCACAAATATGTAAGTATGCATTTATTTATTGTAAGGGAGGAAGGCCAGCCCTAGCTACGTCCGAGGCACGGATATTACATAGTGATTTTATTTAAAAACACAGATATATAAATACAAGAGATGGGAGTTGTAGGCGTGGCACATGTCGCCATTTCCTGATCGTGTGATCACTATTTGTTCGGAGACTTGATTCGTCGTGTCAGTCGCCGGCCATCGATTGCGCAGTAAACAACTCGGTTTTTGTGGGTAAAATGCCGGTTTGTGCAGTTATAACGTGCAGAAATCGAAGCAATATTGTTAATTCAAGTAATAGCGGAGTCACTTATCACAGGTAAGCCTATTTTTAATACTTTTTAACTAAAAACGAGTAAATAATTAAGTGTGGCAATAAAACTGATATTTCTATTATAATGTTATTCATTGCCCGTTTTGTATATTACCACCTTAGACATTCACGTAACTAACGCGCAATGGGCAGCAAGTTTGCCGATCGACACAATGTTGTCGCAGTGTCTTAGTTAGTGGCACGATTTACGATGGTAGGTGGGGCGCACTAGTGCGGTACATAAGCGATCATTTTATCGATAGTTTTAGTGGTTTGTAATTTTATTTCTTGCAGTTCCCGTTTCGGGATATTGAGGTCTAAGTCTCGCGTACCTTGTCCACTGCTGGACGTAGGCGGCTCCCCACTTATGTTTATGTATTCAATTTATTACACTATTACTATTATACTATATTTTTCTTTCACTTAAGTTAGGGTTTCTACAATAAGTTTATAAAAGTAAAGTATATAAATACACATTTATATTGTATACTGGATATATATTGTATATTGTAAATGGACAAATGCAGTCGAACTCACTTACAAAGTTCCATACAAATTTTTAGTAACGTATTGTGGGGTCTCTACTTGCTAAAGGTGATCATTATTGAAAGCCACTTATACAGTTATTTATTATGAGAATACACAATATGTAAACAATGATCGCGGTATTCGCGGTGTTTACCCTGGAGCTCGCGAGAGCATCGGATCTAGGGGCGAGTGACGTGACCGTGCTCTAAGACTGTCTGGCTTGCACTGGCGATAGTGACGATGCCATCGTCACGATGGCGAGGCGGCGACTAGAGATGCCGTGCAGCATACGAGTCCACCTCAATATTATAAATACTTCAAGAATCGAGTCTCGCAGTTTTTTTCCAGTTTTTCACGAAATACAATTTTCAGAAATTCAGTTGTTTTACTAAGTGAAATTGTGGTTATAAAAAAGATATGGTCACCTATACAATTATGACCGTAGTAAAACGAAATAATTTGCCGAATTTCATAGTCCTAGGTTAGATCCACGGAAAGTACCCTGTACATTTTGATTCCCTCGAGGGTGTCGAATGGAGAATGTCAATAGGTCTGCAAAATCACTTGAAAGTTTGTTACGGTAAAGCTTTGATTCATACAAATACATTAGTTTTTGTTTTATTCAAAAATACCTAGTAGTTTTGATTTTAAAGGCATTTAAAGTGAGTCCCGCTAACCGCGCGTGTGACGTCATTTTGCAACGGTAGTCTAGTACGGAAGCGCGCGAACGGAGTGAGCGCGTGGCGAGTGCTGCACTATGACGACAGGAGGGCGGGTCGTCGCGCGTCACTTTAAAATTGTATCTCCCAAACAGATGAACCGACTTGCGGTTTTTTAATTGATAGCCGCGGAAATGTTCGATTATCACTTTTTTTTCATTGATGTTACCTAACTTATAATTTCCCATGTTAATTATTTAAATATCGACAAAAACAAAAAAAAAATGCTGTCCCATCTCTATTACGTTCACCGATGTTGATGTTTACGTGTAGTAGTGTGTATTTACAACCTTTGCGGCGTGTGTGCGCGCCAATCACAGCATTAGAATCCAAGTAGGGAGCATGAGCAATGTGTGCGTGAACCTAGTGTTTACAAGACTACATATGTGGTTGTAACACACACAAGTCTAACACTGGCGACACTGGTATTGGAATAATTAGTACGGCGACGGCCTATCTCCTGTATTTATATATCTGTGTTTAAAAACTAGCTGTTGCCCGCAACTTTGTCTGCGTAGAGCTCGGTTTTTAGTTAAAACATCTTAATATCCAGGAAACGGTATAATAATTGTGGTACTTTTACCCGGTGAGACCAAATTATTAATATGCTGTACAGATATAAATCGGTCAAGCGAAAATTCTCAACCCCTCTAAAAATCCCTTTAGGTACCTACTTATCGGTTAAAAACTCTCATTTACTTAGGCTATTTTTTGTGTGAGTTGGCACGTATCTTGTCGTTTTCTCTTCGTTACTGTACGTATTTAATTATGGTCCTGTAGAAATTTCGTTTCAAACATCTATCCAAATCCACAAATCCTGAAATCATTTAAACAGTCTTTTTGTGAAATGAAAGTCTCTCAATTAAAATAATGTTGCTCCCCATACAAACTTTGAACCCCTTTTTAACCCATTGAGGGGGTGAATTAAAAAAAAAAACGCCGAAATTTGTTTTGTTGTATTTAAACAGACTCTGTAAAAAATTTGAAGTATCTCTATTAAAAAAATGTTGCTCCCCATACAAACTTTGAACCCCTTTTTAACCCCTTGAGGGGATGAATTAAAAAAACGCTGAAATTAGTTTTGTAGTATTTAATT
This sequence comes from Cenopis cana, assembly GCA_951800055.1. NCBI lineage: Eukaryota > Metazoa > Arthropoda > Insecta > Lepidoptera > Tortricidae > Cenopis > Cenopis cana. The sequence continues at coordinate 16,969,170 of OX637471.1, read as the reverse complement.
TAAACAGATACTGTTAGAAATTTTAAGTCCTTCACTCAAAAAAATTTTGCTTCCAATATAAACTTTGAATCCCTTTTTAACCCCTTTAGGGGTTGAATTTCAAAAAACGCAGAAATTAGTTTTGTTTTATTTTGAAGTACCTCACTTAGAAAAAAATTAGCTCCCCATACAAACTTTGAACCCCTTTTTAACCCCTTAAGGGGATGAATTTCAAAAAACGCTGAAATTACTTTTTTTGTATTATTATAAGGAACTTTCGTACAAAGTTTGAAGACTCTCACTTTTAAAAAAAATTGCTCCCCATACAATATTTCACCCCTATTTTCAACCCCTTAGGAGACGAAAGTTTTGAAAACGCAGATATTATTTTCATTGTCTTATTTTAAGGAGTCTTTGTACAAAGTTTGAAGTCTATACCTTTAAAAAATTATTGCCCCCCATACAAACTTTGCACCCCTGTTTTACCCCCTTAGGGGTGGAATTTCCGAAAATCCCGTCTTATCCCTTGCCTCCGTTATATAACCTAACTATAGTGTAAATTTCAAATTTCTAGGACCGGCAGTTTCGGCGGGGCGGTGATGAATCAGTCACCCATCAACTTTATATATATAGATGTAATAAAATATGAGAATAATGTATAAGAAAACTCCAAAATGTAATTCTACAAATATTCAGTACTAAAACCACGCGAGGCGGCGGCCGACGACGCAGTCTTTTGTTTCGAACACGACGTTCCATTCCAAACAAAACACGGAGCTGGTGTGCCGCCTCCTCGCCGCTTAGTGGACTTCACGACATTAGACTTTAATGACAGAACTATAAGAACTATGAAAAGTGAAATCACATTATTACCCGGCGGGTTATAATGAGATTCAGTACGATATTACTACCAGGCTTAAGCCAAGGGTTATAGTGATTTGCTTTCGGTAAGGTTTGCATGATATATAATTGGGCATTGACGAGCAGGTGGTATGAAAACATTACTTACTACTAACGGTGGCTAAAATGGGAACAGGAACGCGTGATGGAAATCCATAGATACCCACCTCCTACTAGGTAGGTACTAGACTGGCTTTGTAAATATTCAATAGGTGTGCGATGTTTAAAATAGTAACTTACCTAGTTGTTAATAACTGGTACTGGAGATAGCGCATCTACGGGCGATTATAATCAAAAAGCCGTTACAAGTTCGCACGCGACCGGCTCATACGAATATTGGCAACATGACCCGGATCTGTGCGCGATACGATACTGCCAAAACTTTAAGTAACTTAAACTAAGTACAATTTAAGTAATTTTTTTACAAATTACGTACATAATCGCTTATAAAATTTGTCTTTTTTTGTCAGTACGTGCCAATGATGGTTATAATATTTAATTTATTAGACTTCCTCTCTCAATCCACTTTCTGGCTCCATCACCTGATCAACTATAGTGGTAAATTATTGTATTATGATCGCGTGACGTAGTTATTTGCAAAGTTCCATATCGGTACTAATAATGAAAGTGGTCGAATAGTAAGTAGATTGTTAAGCTTAAGCCACACACAGAGCGGGCGGGTGAGTGGCGCGCGGGAGCGTGAGTGAGGCGTCAGGCGGGCGGCTTTCAAGACACAGACTGCCTTTTAGTAGGGGAAGTAGTGTCACCCAATGTATGGGAGGTCCACGTTTTGGTATCGGATGAATTCACTTGGCACAGATGTAATATAGGTAAATCTAAGTTAATTTAGCCCGGTAGCCATCCGCCACCCCCTGGGGGGTAGGAACGGGGGGGCCTTGAAATTCCCATTTTTGGGTTTTTCATGAAAAACTCATAAACGGTGACCCATAGCGAAAAACGTTCTTAGGCATAAGTAATCTAAATAAAGTTATCTACATAAAAGGTTCTATACACTTTGTCGCTGGGATTAAAATTTAATGAGATTTTAAAGGGGGAATGTAAAATTATATGAAAATTTAAGTGGCTATTAATTCCTTTGTTTTTCAATATATTTAAAAACAAAAAATACTGCAATTATGCACTCAATGAGCTCTATTCATTGATACCCCACTCGATAGGGTGGGTCAAATTTTTTTTTTCGCGCCCCCCTTTAGTTGTATGGAAGCCCCCCTTAAAAACAGGCAAAAATATTTTTGAAAATATTGTATAGCCTTGGGTCAACAAGATGCTTAAATGGTGAAAATTTTAATAATATTGCTCTAAATTTTGCTCTTTGATGGGGGCTCTATGGGGTAGTTCTTTTTTTTTCATGCATGCTCTCCCTTATAGCTGCATGGGGGCCACCCTTAAAAGGTAACGGATTGAGCTATAATCTTCAAATTTTCACCATTTAAGCATCTTATTGACCCAAAGCTATAAATCTTTTTCAAAAAAATTTTTACAGCTTTTCAAGGGGGGCTCCCCATCCAGCTAAAGGGGGGTGCCCATCGAGTGGGGTATCAATGAATAGACCTCATTGAGTGCATAATTGTAGTATTTTTTGTTTTTAACTATCTTGAAATACAAAGGAATTAATAGCCACTTAAATTTTCATATAATTTTACATCCCCCCTTTAAAATCTCATTAAATATTAATCCTTGCGACAAAGTGTATAGAACCTTTTATGTAGATAATTTTATTTAGATTACTTATGCCTAAGAACGTTTTTCGCTATGGGTCACCGTTTATGAGTTTTTCATGAAAAACCGAAAAATGGGACTTTCAAGGGCCCCCCCTTCTTACCCCCCAGGGGGTGGCGGATGGCTACCGGGCTAAATTAACTTAGATTTACCTATATTACATCTGTGCCAAGTGAATTCATCCGATACCAAAATGTGGACCTCATGACACTACTTCCCCTACTATTTGCGTGCCCGCCCGCCACACGCCCGCCCGCCTAAAGCCCGCCCGCCTCATGCGCCACCCGCCCGCCTCATGCGCCACCCGCCCGCCCGCTATGTGCTTAATCAAGGGTTGTTAAGGCGCTCGAGGCTGAAATGGGCAGTTTCACCCGCCCGAGTTAACACTGCTTTTCATTTCGAATATGAGGAAACTAAATTGAAATCAAAAATGCACTGCGCGTATTTGATTTTTTTTAGTTTCCTCCTTACAATTGCACAACCAAACATTTTCTGAATAAGTCAAAGAACCATTTTGGCGGGAACTATTCTCTGACGTTAATGGTGTTTATAACGAGATTTTGCACGATCAAAATCGCGTTGCGAGCATGCGAGCAATACAATAAACATTTGTGCGTTCTCATAATTCGCGTATTCTTATATATCGATTGCGGACCTTTTCTAAGGCTTTGTGCCAAAAATTACATGTTTTCGAAAACATAAATATACCTATAGCCGTTGTCAGTATCAAAGTTGCGGGTAACATTGCCATGTACCCAGCAGCGTTTGTGGCCGTGAACATAGCAACGCCAGCACACCGCCATATATGACACATGTGAACATTTTGATATCGTCAAGTACAACAGTACAAGCTAGGTAGGCAGACGGTTGTATTAAGTAGGTATCGATTGCGCCCGCACCCGCAGCGCGCACGCATCACCCTCCGAGCTTGGTTTACCGTTTCAATTTATATTTTGGCATTTATGTTTTGAATTGATTAAACTACAATTTAGTCCTTTTTATTTTCTTATGTAAGTGCATTTAGGTACGCGTTATTAAGGAACATTATTTAAAGGGCCATTATGCATCGTGGTTGCCATGAAACATCCACCAGTCAAGTTCATTTTCTGTTCAAACCATGTACTTAATTAATTACTTAGTAGCTAATAATTTTAAGAAATTATGCTTTACGGGTAAATTATGCTGTATGGATGGCCACTGATGCAATATATACTCGACCGACACTTCATTGTGGACAAACAAAACAATACGTGTCAACTATGTGGATTGTTTGGATTCTTTGGGGGTTTTTAAGTCTAACATTGGGCCGTTTACTTAATTCGTAATACTTACCTATGTCAAAATAGTAGATTACTTACCAAGGGCGATAAAACAAAGAATGTCTCAGATCGCAGGTATTATATATATGCGATAAATATGCGATCTGAGGCTTTCTTTATTATCGCCCGTGGTAAGTACAAAATTTTATGTCACCCCCTGGCCAGGAAGTGGGTTTTTTCGCGCGCGGAGCGTGCCATAATGGCCACTTTATGGCCAGGTGTGTCATAAAAATCTTTTGTGACAAAATCCGATCCCATACGTCACGTCACCTACGCTACGTCCGGTACAATGCTGTAGCCTTGTGGCATCTTGGGTTAAGTATTGACAATATTAATTACAGAACGATAAGAAGTCGGTCGGATCGTACCTATAGTTGATCGTAATCGCGTGGCGGATGAGTATAATGCGAAAAGTTCTTGTGTGTGTATTATCTTAAGACTGCTGCGATCTATCAAGTGTAGGGCCGGATGCAAAATAGTTAACTGAGCTGAACTAGTCTGCGGCCGGTTTTTGTTGGTGTTGTTGGCTTACCTAACCATTTCCTGTCATCAATGTACAGTGTATCTACGTACTACCTCCTACCTAGCAAGAAATACAGACTAAATATATACAAGAATTGCTCGTTTAATGATATAAGATTTTACAAGCTTTTATTAACTTGCCTTGTACTATTGTATGTAGGACAAATATATTGCTACTGAATTTTAGATCAGTTATCCTAAACCGATTGAGCTACAAATAGTAGTTTATAAATGCAATAAGATCACACGAGTGTTTTAATACCTAATTATACAGTTGCATAATGGTTGCATACATTACTTTATCTACACATAATAAATATTCTTACAAGTCAACGAAAATTTTGAAATAATTTTTAATTATACCGATATGAAATAATAACACATTTTGGGGCTGCTAGATCTCTTAAACTAATTAAGTTTAGTAAGGTTGGGCTTAATTTATTGCAAATTAAATTAAAATTAAAAACGTAGTACATAGTTTTCGAAAAATGCACAGTTTATGACTTTTGGAACATTGCTTGAATTTAAACTTTCGTGAGACATGTTATAACTTTTTTTAATACGTGAGTTTTAACCGTTTACTAAAATAAAGTTTTGGAACATTGTCCCAAAATTTAGCAGTTTTCCGCGAGTTGCCCAGCAAGCCCCAGTTTTTCGAATTGCAAATTTGAATTGAATAACCTACACACGAACCTAACTGATCCATACAAACATAGGTATTAAAAACTAGTAATAGTTAGAACTAGTAATCATGCTTTGCGATTTTAGCATTTTTAGTGTCGAATTCTATTGCGTTACGAGCGCATGTGCGCCGTTTGTTTACATTATACGATAAATTCTCATTTAAAGCGTAAGTTTTTTGAAGTGAAAACTTCTTTAGCGGCGCTGAGCACTTTTGTACTGGGGAAAAATGTATAAACTCGCGATAAATTCCAAGACCAGGTTAGTTGACCCCTCCTAGTATCGTGATTGCTATGTTACGAGGGGTCCCCAGCTGGTCTTCTTAGAAAGCCAAGGTTCTAACTGTTTTAAGATAATCCTAAGATTTTCCATAAAGATCATATTTCAAATAAATTCTCATGGAAAGTAGCTCTTATTGTCCCTAAAAAAGCGTTTCCAAAGTCCAATATCGGATAGCCAGACTGACCGATTTCCGTAAAGATCATATTTCAAATAAATTCTCATGGAAAGTAGTTCTTATTGTCCCTAAATACGGTGACAGTTCCCTTCAAAATACCTAGTGGCCAAGAGTGATGGATAAAATACCAAGGGCCTGACACGCTTTGTAAGAGAAAGATAGCCTTATTGCGATTCCTATGAGAGGAAGTAGAAAATAGTGCGATGTTTTGTCCTTATCACCGATCGAAAAATGTTGTATTTGTGTCAAAGTTTTGTGTCAAGAAGATTGCAAAACAAATTGGCAATATTTGGTAGTGCATTTTATAAATGGAGAATTAATGATAAGTTTGGTTTAAATGAATAATAATTTACCAATTATCAGATCCGTAGTGTTTGGGTGTTCAGTGCAAACATGGTGGGGTGTTCAGTGTTGGGCTGTAAAAGCAAACTCGACCGAAAAAAGGCGGATGTTACATTCCATGCGTAATTTGCGTAAGTACATTTTCTTTGCATTTTGGACCCGTGTTTATTTCTAAAATCTCACCGGTACCAAGTTACTGAGCTAAATCATAAGTTATATCATGAGACACTTGATGAAATAGGAAAAATATGTAAATTAATTCAAAAATAACCTCCAAACATTTCACATATAAACCGATCAAATCGCGTAGTATAAATCTACCATAGAAGCCAGCTTAGAATTGATGTCCCATCATTCAGTCGGTTTATAATTCGATTTCGGGATACCAACAAATAATAAAAAAATCCCCTGAAGATTACCCCACGTTTCGGGAAATTCAAGTAATTTGATTTTTTCAGTTTTTAGGGTTCCGTAGTAAACAAGGAACCCTTATAGTTTCGCCATGTCCGTCCGTCCGTCCGTCCGACTCCCGTTTTTCTCAGTAACCGTTAGTACTAGAAAGCTGTAATTTGGCATGAGTATACATATCGATGACGCGGAGAAAACGGTAGAATAAAATCTTTAAAAAAAATTTTTTTTAGGGTACCTCCCCGGGTGACAGTAACGGAAACGCACAGGGCCGGGCCGTCTTTAACCAATTTGAGGCCCTGGGCACATTAGCGTAATGGGGACCTATGACCTTGATAGAGCACGATTCTGTTAGAATAGACAAAGAAAGTAAACGAGTCACATTAAATGAATAGACATTAATAATATAATATTTCCTAAAAAATAAAATTAATTTTCAAAATACACCAAATTTGGGTTCTTCCTTAGTGCAAACAGCTAAATTAAATTTTCTTAAATAAACGCCTAATTCTAACCAGTCATATATATTTTTAGGGTTCCGTACCAAAAAGGTAAAAAAGGAACCCTATTGGTTTCACTTTGTCTGTCTGTCTGTCTGTCTGTCTGTCTGTCTGTCTGTCACATTGCTAAATATCTCAGGAACTACTTATCCTATCGATTTGAAATTTGGAATAGTTATAAACAAGGGTAACCCAGATACATAGAAGATGGTTTTTTAAATTATTTTATTTTATTTTCTGTGAATAATGACAGTTAAAAGGGGGTTCAAAATTTTAAAGTCTGGCGACTATGTCAAGTGGGGTATCATATGAAAGGGCTTGACTTGTACATTTCAAAACAATTTTTAGTTTTTTTTTTCATTGGGGTAATTTCGATTTACGATGGAAAATGTAAAAAAAAATACCATTCCCCCCCCCTTATCTCCGAAGTTTACGAAGAAAAAAAATTTGAAATTATTACACAACATTAATATGCATGTATATTTTACAGGAAAATTATAGCCATAGCTCTATCTAGTTTTTCTTTTTTTTAATCATCAAAAAACTCTTCTATACTAAGTTTGTAATTTAATCACCTTTGTATATATTTTTGTTTTATATTTAAATTTACAAAATTACGTTGAAAATACCTTCTTTCAAATAAAAACACAATTATTGAAATCGGTTGATGTGATAAAGAATTATCCTTGAAAAACCAACATACGTACTAAGTTATTCAGTCGCGCAAATTAGTAACACAATGCGCCGATAGATGGTGCTGTCATGTTTTTTTAAGATTGGTCCTGAATTAATGGGGTCGGGACGGGTACACAACTACATATACAAGAACTGTGTACGGAACCCTCGGTGCGCGAGTCGGACTCGCACTTGACCGGTTTTTTTAAATTGAAAATGAGGCCGACGCTTATGCGAGCTCACCCAGAAGATTCACTCGTACCTTAAAAAGGTCCAGGTTATTTGAACTCGGAAGTACCTACATACGCCATTCGAATACCAAACCAGTAAACATTATAAAAAAAGATGATTTTGACCAGGTAATGAAAGTAGCCAGTCGTACGTCGTCTGGATATCTGATGGAAGAAGGGGGAAGGCGGTATGAGCTCATGGAGTTCCTGAGCACACTCAACGAATCTAAAGAAATAAAAATGGGAAATAGGTAGTATTGCTTACAATTTTTGAAGTGAAAACTTCTTTAGCGGCTCTGAGCACTTTTGTACTGGGGAAAATTTGTTGAACTCGCGACAGATTCTAAGATTCTAAGAACAGCTAGTTGACCGCTCCTAGTAATCGTGATTGCGATGTTAGGAGGTGTCAACTCAGCTAAACTCAGCTGGCCCCTATACCACAAAACTTTACAAGTCTACAATTTGACAAAATTGCACAATTTTCCATAGAAAAAGATCACAAATTTGTCGAATTGTACGTTTGTAAAGTATTGTGGTACAGGTTCCTGGTCTTAGATGCGTAAGACACAATGATACTCGGGACATATTATGTAAATGGATTATGCGAATATGAACATGAGTATGAGTACAGTACAGATACGGATACCGATACGGATACCGATACCGATATGAATATCTTTGTTATTTGGGTCATTGTCAGTCGGAAAAACAAAAGTTGTCCATTCGGTGGACAATAGTTAACGGCTTGTGTGCATGTAATTTACGTTTTTATTATATGGATTTATAGACACGGAATTACAGATTATGCGGGTTATCAGATCAATCGAAAATTAAGCTTTGTAGCCCTTAACTTTTGGCATGTCCTGTCCACCGAAAAGACGCGCACCTAAATCTGACAATGACCCATTTACTATCTTTATTGAGTTTTCACTTCTGCCGGCACTCCCGGAGTGCAACCCGTTGTTTTTTTTTGTACTTTGAATCATTGTAAGTATACGAAATGTATACTTTGGGTCTTAGGTGCATTGCTCAAAGCATTCAAAACATAGGTACGTATGTGTATTTATTTATATAGCCCTTTCCACTGGCAAGAGCGGCAAGGCACTGCGGCGCAGCCGCACGATGGCGCAGCGGACGCGCAGGTTCAACGCTCTTCATGACTCACCATGAAGCTTGCTTGCGACGAATCTACAATCACAACTCCACCCTGGTATAGTAACTAGTTTTATCTCACGAGCGCTGGTTGGCCATTGTTGTAGTTGTGACACATACGAACACATACTTATATTATGAGTCAAAGATACTCGAAATAAATGATTTTTTTTTTTTTTTTTTTTTTTTTTTGAAGTGAAAACTTCTTTAGCGGCGCTGAGCACTTTTGTACTGGGGAAAAATGTATAAACTCGCGATAAATTCCAAGACCAGGTTAGTTGACCCCTCCTAGTATCGTGATTGCTATGTTACGAGGGGTCCCCAGCTGGTCTTCTTAGAAAGCCAAGGTTCTAACTGTTTTAAGACAATCCTAAGATTTTCCATAAAGATCATATTTCAAATAAATTCTCATGGAAAGTAGCTCTTATTGTCCCTAAAAAAGCGTTTCCAAAGTCCAATATCGGATAGCCAGACTGACCGATTTCCGTAAAGATCATATTTCAAATAAATTCTCATGGAAAGTAGTTCTTATTGTCCCTAAATACGGTGACAGTTCCCTTCAAAATACCTGAGGCCAAGAGTGATGGATAAAATACCAAGGGCCTGACACGCTTTGTAAGAGAAAGATAGCCTTATTGCGATTCCTATGAGAGGAAGTAGAAAATAGTGCGATGTTTTGTCCTTATCACCGATCGAAAAATTTTGTATTTGTGTCAAAGTTTTGTGTCAAGAAGATTGCAAAACACATTGGCAATATTTGGTAGTGCATTTTATAAATGGAGAATTAATGATAAGTTTGGTTTAAATGAATAATAATTTACCAATTATTAGATCCGTAGTGTTTGGGTGTTCAGTGCAAACATGGTGGGGTGTTCAGTGTTGGGCTGTAAAAGCAAACTCGACCGAAAAAAGGCGGATGTTACATTCCATGCGGAATTTGCGTTAGTACATTTTCTTTGCATTTTGGACCCGTGTTTATTTCTAAAATCTCACCGGTACCAAGCTACTGAGCTAAATCATAAGTTATATCATGAGACACTTGATGAAATAGGAAAAATATGTAAATTAATTCAAAAATAACCTCCAAACATTTCACACATAAACCGATCAAATCGCGTAGTATAAATCTACCATAGAAGCCAGCTTAGAATTGATGTCCCATCATTCAGTCGGTTTGTAATTCGATTTCGGGATACTAACAAATAATAAGAAAATCCCCTGAAGATTACCCCACGTTTCGGGAAATTCAAGTAATTTGATTTTTTATGTTTTTAGGGTTCCGTAGTAAACAAGGAACCCTTATAGTTTCGCCATGTCCGTCCGTCCGTCCGTCCGACCCCCGTTTTTCTCAGTAACCGTTAGTACTAGAAAGCTGTAATTTGGCATGAGTATACATATCGATGACGCGGAGAAAACGGTAGAATAAAATCTTTAAAAAAATTTTTTTTTAGGCTACCTCCCCGGGTGACAGTAACGGAAACGCACAGGGCCGGGCCGTCTTTAACCAATTTGAGGCCCTGGACACATTAGGGTAATGGGGCCCCTATGACCTTGTTAGAGCACGATTCTGTTAGAATAGACAAAGAAAGTAAACGAGTCACATTAAATGAATAGATATTAATAATATAATATTTCCTAAAAAATAAAATTTATTTTCAAAATACACCAAATTTGGGTTCTTCCTTAGAGCAAACAGCTAAATTAAATTTTCTTAAATAAACGCCTAATTCTAACCAGTCATATATATTTTTTTAAATTGAAAATGAGGCCGACGCTTATGCGAGCTCACCCAGAAGATTCACTCGTACCTTAAAAAGGTCCAGGTTATTTGAACTCGGAAGTACCTACATACGCCATTCGAATACCAAACCAGTAAACATTATAAAAAAAGATGATTTTGACCAGGTAATGAAAGTAGCCAGTCGTACGTCGTCTGGATATCTGATGGAAGAAGGGGGAAGGCGGTATGAGCTCATGGAGTTCCTGAGCACACTCAACGAATCTAAAGAAATAAAAACGGGAAATAGGTAGTATAGCTTACAATTTTTGAAGTGAAAACTTCTTTAGCGGCTCTGAGCACTTTTGTACTGGGGAAAATTTGTTGAACTCGCGACAGATTCTAAGATTCTAAGACCAGCTAGTTGACCGCTCCTAGTAATCGTGATTGCGATGTTAGGAGGTGTCAACTCAGCTAAACTCAGCTGGCCCCTATACCACAAAACTTTACAAGTCTACAATTTGACAAAATTGCACAATTTTCCATAGAAAAAGTTCACAAATTTGTCGAATTGTACGCTTGTAAATTATTGTGGTACAGGTTCCTGGTCTTAGATGCGTAAGACACAATGATACTCGGGACATATTATGTAAATGGATTATGCGAATATGAACATGAGTATGAGTACAGTACAGATACGGATACCGATACGGATACCGATACCGATATGAATATCTTTGTTATTTGGGTCATTGTCAGTCGGAAAAACAAAAGTTGTCCATTCGGTGGACAATAGTTAACGGCTTGTGTGCATGTAATTTACGTTTTTATTATATGGATTTAAAGACACGGAATTACAGATTATGCGGGTTATCAGATCAATCAAAAATTAAGCTTTGTAGCCCTTAACTTTTGGCATGTCCTGTCCACCGAAAAGACGCGCACCTAAATCTGACAATGACCCATTTACTATCTTTATTGAGTTTTCACTTCTGCCGGCACTCCCGGAGTGCAACCCGTTGTTTTTTTTTATTTATAGACAACGTGAATTCATACCTCCTACGCTGTAGCACACATTATAAACAATATTCATGTATACCTCAACCCACAACTATGACTCACCCGCTCGTGAGATAAAAGTACTCTGACACGGTACCTTTTAAATATATCCCAGGGCAATGCAAACCGGCAGTTTCTCTTGCTGTCGACAGGACCAATCCTGAAATCAATAAGGAGTCAGCGACGTGCATGTGGCTCCTCTAGAGTTGTAGGTAGGCGCCTGCAGGTTAGTGTCTGCCTTTTTGCAGACCGTATACGTGCCGTATACCTACTTTTGTATAAAATCATCGTGTTATATTTTTTAGCCGAATTATTGGTCTTGATGAGTTTGTTAATTAGTATATAGTATAGTGCGTGTGCGCGTATGAGATTCGATGTGGAGGGGCGCGTCGTCGTGGATGACACGCACTATATTGTGACCTCGCGTGATTAAACAGCTACCTATAATTAAATGCAATACTTCTCACAGATAGTGATAATCCCTCTTAATTACTTCATAACCTCTTCGTATTTACCTCACTTCAAATACTTCAGTTATCACCATAGAAATATTCCAAAAAGCAAGCATTTTTGGCCCCCAGCCGATGTGTTAAGCCAAAAAGCTCTATAAACCATTCATAAAGCGCCCCGCGATCCATAGTTAACTCATATGCACACTTGATTTTACATTTTGCAGCATTCGTCATCTACAAGCAGCACCTATCTACGACGATTTACTACGACGGTGAAGAGGTACTCTCGAGATTACGTGCAGCGGCACGTAGTACCAGTAATAGGACTGCGTTCGCTTACCCCTCTCTGAAGGCTCGATCGACCAAAATCGGCTTTAGGCCCCGAAGCCCGCTTTTCGGATTGACCTTAACCTTACCAGTCTTACCACGCCGTATCTGTGCCCGAAACTAACCGTATTTGAGCCAGATTGACAACCAATTGATTCTACAAAGATCAGCCGATGCTCACAGCTAAGTTTCTGTTAACAATTTCATTGTTGGTGTAAGATTTTATTGTATATGTGCCTAATACTGTACATTCATAGTCTACCTCACTCGCTGAGAACGATCCAATGAGTCCAAACATATACCTACGACGGATCGAGTTTATCTTGAGTAGCTTAAGAGTTGCTATCTATTCACCTTTCGTCTCCTTCATCAGATCAGTTCGGTGGTGCCATAGTCAAAGTCATTCGTAGTCATAGTAGGTAGTGATAAATTAGCGGGAAAATCGCATGATATCCACCTTCGTTGACAAAAATCGGGTCGTGATACCGTGTCGCCGTCGCCGTGCATTAAGCAGGCCACAAATTTACAACTGCCTTTTTTTGCCGCTACGAACCTCACTGACTGTGACAGATATATCATGGATATATCACAGATATGACGGCGATTTATTTATGTATCGTATGACACTTATTTCGAACCGATTATTATTGTTTATTTGGCGATGAAAAAGAAATTAAAATCCAAAGAGCTCACATGTTTCGGAAAATTAATAAAATATTGCATTAGGATAAAAAGTATCCTAACTTTAATATGTTTGCTAAGCGGATGCGTCCGCTAGCGAAAATCTCAATTTTTTAATCAAAGTGAAAATTGAAAAATTCAACTACACAGGTGGGATTTGAACCCACGACCTCTCCATTCCAGAGGTCGTGGGTTCAAATCCCACCTGTGGTGTTGAATTTTTCAATTTTCACTTTGATTAAAAAATTTAAAGTATCCTAAGTTGTGGCGAGGATAAAAATATACACGTATAACAAAAATTGTTTGAATCCATGCATCGGATCCTGAGATTACCCCGGACAGAAAATCCTTTCTTATGATACTGGCTGGAATTTTAGAGATTTATGTATTGATTGAAGATTGTATGGAAAGTTTGACAAGTTTCTATGGAATGACAGCTGCCGGCGCCATATTTGATTTTGACCGGTCTGTATTCGTACGTTGGTGCAACAGTTCGGATTTCGAGTTTCGGAGTAGCCCCTGTGCAACTGGCGATTATTACGTATATAGATAAACCCCTTAGAATCCTTGAAAAATTTTAATGAATGACATAACTTGACAACAGGTTTTCAGCTTTTAAAAAAATCATACTTAGACTATTGGTGATACAACAAGGATTATCTTATCTGTCAACAATATTTGGTTAGCCAGACGCGATAAAAGGCCAATTTTAAATAATTTTAGACCTCGAAATGGATTTCGAAATACGCGACTTTCCCAAAAATTTATTCAACGCTAATTCCTACTAAGTCGAGTCGGTTTTGCTCTCGTACGTCTTGCTTTTGAAAGAGGACCGCTAATAAGACACTCGGGTATGTCCGCATGGGCTCGACGTTCGGGCCTCCGGCTGTCGCTCACGCGGGCTCGCGTATAGAGAGCGCACTTTGATGGTACACGCTTCGGGCCTTCAGCCATACGAAGAGCTCGGCCTTCGGGGCCGGGCCGGTAGTATTCATCAAGGAGGATTTCCTCCACCCACGAAAAATAAGACATTGTGAAATGTCCCCCGCCAATGGGACAATAAAGCACGCGAAACAATGTTATTCATATAATTCCTTCGCATGTTTACTCGGCCTTCAAGGGGACCTGAATATGAAGGACGTAGCTGAATAAAAATCTTAAACCTACTCAATAATGTATTTTCTAAAGTATCCAGTATACTGGATACTATAGGGGAAATAATAATATCGTAAGCTACGAGTATATAATGTAAGCTCGTGAGACTCATCAATGCCATGTAGCCGATTCGATTTTTTTTAATTACTCTACGAGAACTCTAAAAGAAACAAAACCAAAAAGTGTTATGAGAACATGTGTGTGATATCTAAAAAAAATCAGAGATGATGTGTACTATGTAATGTTGATAGAGAAAGAGAGCTGTTGTAGGTCCGTGACGTCATGCATCCTCTAGCGTGACGATCTACGGTATTAAAGGTACGTTCATGTTCATCCCTAGTCTCCTTATTCCAATTCACTCGGAGGTTATACGTGTTTCACTGAGGCCATCGAGCCGCCGCCAGCACGCCGCCAGCTCCGCTACAGCCACGACTAACTAATATTAACGCCATCAAACCGAAGGCGAGTGAGTGATCTACGCTCGCCTTTGATGTTGATGCGTTGGCTTCCCCAGTCCAGAATCAAAACATACTCCTGCAGCGGTAAGCAAATGTCAAATGGCTCGGTAGTTCTACAGTAAGGTGTCGTCACCCTTTTTGAAGAAAAGCACCACCTCTGTTGCATCATTTTAAACTGCTGCAAATTTGGCTAATTAACTAAATACCTACTATCTAGGTGGACCCAAACAACATACCAAAAATGCAAGTTTACCGCAATTATTGCAATTTCAAATGTAACATATGACAGGCCTAATAGGACACTCCGGGTAGAAGAAAAGAAGAAATATACTACCTAGTGTAGCGAAAAGTACCGATCGCTACGTATTTATAAAATTGTAGAATTATTTTCTTTCAGTTAACTTGATTTCGTTATTTGATAATCGCGACATCTACATATTTATCGTGAAACTATTTACGTATGTTGGTGGCATTCGGGATGTGTCAGCCGTGCTCTGCACGTTGTAGTCTCATGTTGCTTCCATAGGGGGCGTTTTCTTTTTAGGCGGTTGTCGGCCTCTTTGCGTATTTACTGGCTGACGATGGTCAGTCAGATTTGAATATAGATTTCGCGTTTCGAAATTTGAATATTTTTCTTTGGGAAATGTCAAAACAATTTACGGCATTCGAGCTCATCACGTCAAGCCGTGAAGACTTCAGAGGAACTCTTCAAATTTGCTGCTGGGTGCAGTCAGTGTTGCTTCTCAAGTTATAGTTAAGTGCAGTTAGAGGTCGGCGTGCAGTGTTCAGTCGGCATACTGCAGAGCCAAATCTGTGTGCTCCGTTTTTCTTTTTCTGGCCAACGGAACTACGTATCAAAGGCGCGTGTAGCGACTGCCTAGTTCACGCCGTGGGCGTGCTGTTTGATTGGGTTCGGCCGAATATTTATTCGGGTAAGTTTTATCGCGATACACTAGTCTAAATTCCTTTTTTTGTGCTTATTCCTGTTACCTTGTAGTTCTGACAAAATTAAATCATTGTTTTAGCCAAAACCCCCGGGTTTGGAAATCCTTCCGGATAAAAGGATATCCTTGGCTGCGGTTGAGATAGTCGTCCCGCTTGTGCTAGCTGTACCTGAAAGAGAGCGAGGGATGCTGAACGTCGGAACTTCCATGCTGTGGACAGGATCGCGTTAAGGAGTCGGCTGAAACTTTCACCGGAATGAGTCGTGTTTATTACGGTTTAAAATTTCATTGTTTAGGTTTCCAAAAGGTTCATCACTAGACACTATAAAAGAGATTACATTTAGATAGCTCTACTAAGGAGCAGTAAGTCGTGAATTTGTTAACCTTTTTGACGCTAACTACGGATTTTTCCACTAGACCGGTCAAGGAGTGCACAACCTTGAGCTGCGCCCTCCTTGACATTCGATCGATCATGACTTACTTTTAGTATATTCCCAAAATTCCGACCGGCATCTACACGCCATTGTGTTTATTTCTTTTCGCGAAGTTTATTTAGGCCAGAATCACCTTTCTTCTCACCGTCATCCATTCCGTTCACTCATCGCCCGTTCACCTACCTTTTTTAGTGGGATCCGTGGAGTAAGCTGTGTGTTTGATCCTTTTAAACGTGCTATTCGTGGTCATGTTAACCAACCTTACGGCACCCTATAACTTTACGGCTGACTGTACTGTGCCTTTCAGAGTATATTTAGTAATTTTTAACAACTATTTGGTCATGTTAATCGGGAAACCTGGTGTATTATTCTAGACCGTGACTGTGTACGCGAGTGTTATCAATTTGGCAACTTTTAACGTGTTTAAAATTAAACGTATTCTGCAAGTGGTTTTATTGTGTGTTTATTTTATTTATTCACTGCAAATTGGCGCCTCGAAACAGCGGGTAAGTACCCTGGACCTTGTCTTTAATTCTATCTTATAAAGTTATTGAATTTATTTTAATAAAATTAGCTTTGAAAAATAGTGTTTTTTGGGGATGGTGACCGATTCTCGGTCGCGTTTAATTATTTGTTTTTCTTGTTTCAGCTTATTCGTGTGTGAAATATAACCCTTTGACATCCGTGACGTCCGATATTATTGTTCGCCGGGTTAACCTTTTGGACGCCGCTGACAGCTGTACTTCAGTGACTTTTATTGAATCTGTTGTTAATAATTGTGTTTACGACGAAAGTATTTGCCATTGACTTTTCGTTTTATTTTCAACCCAACCTACATCCTGTGTCATTTATTTGGTAGAACTTATCCACCTGTAGTTAGGACCCGTAGATGTTAGGGAATTCAAGGTAAGTCAGTCATAGTGTATTTCATAGCTTATCGTGTTTTTTCCTTGTCACAACGGCAGTATTAAGGGCAGTATTATCATTCAACGTGTTAGTTATTTTTTGGTTGGGACAGCAACCGCCGTGGTGACGTTTCACGAACGTTTGCTAGTTGTCCCGAGGTCGATTTACGTCAGCAGGCGTAGTAAGTCGTTTACGTGACGTAGTTCTGCGTTTTCTTTGTTCAACCTTTTTTCCGCCAGTCGCAGCGAAGGTGTAGCTTTCTGGGTAGTGGTCATTTTTTACTTACTTTCATTCGATTGCGGGTATTGTGTGGTACAGTTCGCCAAATAATTATGTACCGTTTTGTTTGCGTTCACCCACTGGTGACCAACTCGCTTTAGTAAATTGTCGTCTTGTCCATTCTTCATTTCTTTACTTTTCGTGACTTCTTAACTCTTCTTGATTTCCTTCTTGACCTTTCCTTTTCTTGACCTTTTCTTTTCTTGATCTTTTCTTTTCTTAACCTTTTCTCTTTTTTAACCTTTTCTCTGTCTTAACCTTTTCTCTGTCTTAACCTTTTCTCTTTCTTAACCTTTTCTCTTTCTTAACCTTTTCTCTGTCTTAACCTTTTCTCTTTCTTAACCTTTTCTCTTTCTTAACCTTTTCTCTTTCTTAACCTTTTCTCTTTCTTAACCTTTTCTCTTTCTTAACCTTTTCTTTCTTGACTTTTCTTTTCCTTGGCTTCTCTTGAATTTTCTTTACTTTTCTTGGGTTTCCTCGAGTTTCCTTGAGTTTCTTGCGTTTGTTGAGGTTTGTTAAAGTTGGTTAAAGTTTGCAGACGTATTTTGGTGTGTCTTTTTTTTGTGGTTTGTTGAGGTTTTCTTAGTTTTGTTAAGGTTTGTGGTGGTTTGATCAGGTTTGTTCAAGTTGCTTGGGGTTTCTTGGGGTTTCTTGGGGTTTCTCGGTGTTTTTTGCGGTTTCTTGTTTTCTTTTTTATGTACGGCCGTGAGGTTATGGTAAACCCGGAGCGCGTCAATGGTCAGGCTGAGTACCAAGAGATGGGACTCAGTCGGGCTGAGCGTGCTGCGAATCTCCGTACCTTACGGGAAGTTTACGCTAAGGTTGCTGACGCCCTGGTGATGGCTTTCCAGCGGAACGCATGGAAGTTTAACGAGAACCGGAGGGTAGTTACCGGAGGGTGGATATCCTAAAGTGATCCGCTGCTCGTAAAACTTTTTTTTTCATAAATCTCCAAATTCGAAAAGACAGGTCTTCACGTCTCCGTAATAAATTTCGATTGCTTCCATTACCTCACTCATTGTCCGTTGCTTTTCTCCAAATTCGAAAAGACAAGCTTTCACGTCTCCTTTTTTTAATTTTTGTTCGTTCCTATTACTACTCGCTGGTTATCTGTAAGATCCCGCATTTTCCGTGGGTTGGCTTTTCGCTCCCGCATTTTCCGTGGGTTGGTTTTTCGCTCCCGCATTTTCCGTGGGTTGGCTTTTCGCTCCCGCATTTTCCGTGGGTTGGCTTTTAGCTCCCGCATTTTCCGTGGGTTGTTTTTTAGTTTCCTTTTTTTGGAAATCACGGCCTTGGATTTGAGGCATGACTTATTCGTGGCGTGCGAGTTGTCAGATTGTGAACCAATAGATGGGACACAGTCGGATCAAGCGCACCGCGAAATTCATATATCATTATACGTATCATTACGTTCGTACGTATTTATATCATTTTACGTTCATTGTACGCAACTTTTGTTTGGGGATTTCTGGCTCTTGCTTCTACACTAGCGTTTAACTTGTTCGGGTCCCATTTTTACTTTCCCCGCCGTACTGTCCATGGTGGATTAAAGTGTTTTTTAGTTATTTAAGGTGTTAGGTATATGATTTAGGTAATGTCATTCGTACATTAAAAGGATACTCGGATTCGACTTTTCTTGGCTTGTAGGCAGGATCCCGCGTGTAGGTTCCGCTGGCGTATTCCTGACCTGACTAGCCTTGTTACTTGTCGGTGGCGTAGCCGCGAGACAAGGGGACTAATTCCACTCCTCCTGGACCTGGATTTCCCATTCCGGACATTTGCTGCCACACTCAAGATAGTGTTGGTTTAATTTGGTATGCTGACAGTACAAACATTCAGGACTACGATCCGATGGTTGTCATTCCCTTGTGTGCATCAGTTTGCGCATCGGTGGAACTTTTGGTGGTTTCCCACCGTAATACCCGACGTATATTCTTGTTGGCCTGGCTGACTATTAGGGTCAGTTGTATGGCGTATTCTCCGACGATGTCTCCCGCACGGAGTATATTTGGTTCGGAATGGACTTTGTCAAGTCCGTGGTTTTTTCCCCTTTGTGTATTAGTATGCACATCGGTGGAACTTTTGATGGCGTCCCACTTGACCCCTGACAGATAGGTATACTGGTTGGTCTGGCTGACTTAGGTCAGTTGTATGGCGTGTATGACCGTGTCAGTGCGTGTTATTGTAGTAATAAGGTTGTCCCTCCTTTTTGTGTAGTATTACGATTGAATTGTTATTTGGTGTTAGGTTAGTATATGTTCACGGGGGTTAATCACGGTAGGCTATCGGCTAATATTTCCATGAAGGACTATTAGTCAATAGTTGGCAATCGTGACGTCTTATGGTTAGTTAAGGTTTTAGGTTAGGTATGCGCGCACTAGGTTAGTGATGTGGTGGTAATTGTTGCCACAAATTTTCTCGGACAGGTTGAAGCGTTGGTGGTCAAGCGTTGGAGTCGTAGTTGCTTGATAGGGTTAAGGTTTTCCATCATAACCGTTTTTCTTTTTGGCCAGTTTGTCCGAAGCACTAGGGGTGCTAAGCCTAGTTGCGGAAGTTGCATTCTCTTTCGGGGTTTCTTTTGGGTTCTTCCTTTTTGTTTCTTTCTTTTGGTAGGGAGATGCTGTAGCGAAAAGTACCGATCGCTACGTATTTATAAAATTGTAGAATTATTTTCTTTCAGTTAACTTGATTTCGTTATTTGATAATCGCGACATCTACATATTTATCGTGAAACTATTTACGTATGTTGGTGGCATTCGGGATGTGTCAGCCGTGCTCTGCACGTTGTAGTCTCATGTTGCTTCCATAGGGGGCGTTTTCTTTTTAGGCGGTTGTCGGCCTCTTTGCGTATTTACTGGCTGACGATGGTCAGTCAGATTTGAATATAGATTTCGCGTTTCGAAATTTGAATATTTTTCTTTGGGAAATGTCAAAACAATTTACGGCATTCGAGCTCATCACGTCAAGCCGTGAAGACTTCAGAGGAACTCTTCAAATTTGCTGCTGGGTGCAGTCAGTGTTGCTTCTCAAGTTATAGTTAAGTGCAGTTAGAGGTCGGCGTGCAGTGTTCAGTCGGCATACTGCAGAGCCAAATCTGTGTGCTCCGTTTTTCTTTTTCTGGCCAACGGAACTACGTATCAAAGGCGCGTGTAGCGACTGCCTAGTTCACGCCGTGGGCGTGCTGTTTGATTGGGTTCGGCCGAATATTTATTCGGGTAAGTTTTATCGCGATACACTAGTCTAAATTCCTTTTTTTGTGCTTATTCCTGTTACCTTGTAGTTCTGACAAAATTAAATCATTGTTTTAGCCAAAACCCCCGGGTTTGGAAATCCTTCCGGATAAAAGGATATCCTTGGCTGCGGTTGAGATAGTCGTCCCGCTTGTGCTAGCTGTACCTGAAAGAGAGCGAGGGATGCTGAACGTCGGAACTTCCATGCTGTGGACAGGATCGCGTTAAGGAGTCGGCTGAAACTTTCACCGGAATGAGTCGTGTTTATTACGGTTTAAAATTTCATTGTTTAGGTTTCCAAAAGGTTCATCACTAGACACTATAAAAGAGATTACATTTAGATAGCTCTACTAAGGAGCAGTAAGTCGTGAATTTGTTAACCTTTTTGACGCTAACTACGGATTTTTCCACTAGACCGGTCAAGGAGTGCACAACCTTGAGCTGCGCCCTCCTTGACATTCGATCGATCATGACTTACTTTTAGTATATTCCCAAAATTCCGACCGGCATCTACACGCCATTGTGTTTATTTCTTTTCGCGAAGTTTATTTAGGCCAGAATCACCTTTCTTCTCACCGTCATCCATTCCGTTCACTCATCGCCCGTTCACCTACCTTTTTTAGTGGGATCCGTGGAGTAAGCTGTGTGTTTGATCCTTTTAAACGTGCTATTCGTGGTCATGTTAACCAACCTTACGGCACCCTATAACTTTACGGCTGACTGTACTGTGCCTTTCAGAGTATATTTAGTAATTTTTAACAACTATTTGGTCATGTTAATCGGGAAACCTGGTGTATTATTCTAGATCGTGACTGTGTACGCGAGTGTTATCAATTTGGCAACTTTTAACGTGTTTAAAATTAAACGTATTCTGCAAGTGGTTTTATTGTGTGTTTATTTTATTTATTCACTGCACTAGGTACCCAGGTAGGTAGGGTAGGTAGGTCCTACATTCGTATTACCTATAGTTAGAAGCTGAATTATTCCACGACACCGGAACAAGAACTTCGTCCGGCCGATTATTTGCAGTTCAAGCGGTTGAAAAGCAAGCAAAAAAGCTAATTTTGAAACTTACAAGATATACTATACCTACTTAGCTACATACGAGTACATACTCACGAACATTGCTCGTTAATATAAGTACAAAAAGGTGGTAAAAGCCCTCGCTTTGACAACAATTGCAAACAGAACAGATTAGAGGAAAAACTGAATGAAGTAAGTTGTCGTACATGTAGGCAGACATGGCCGACTAGGTGTAAACCGGACGTGAGTCACTATATCCATGCGGCAGGCCGCGCAGATCAATCTTTATCGGACCGTGCCTGTCATGTTAATGTAGCTGCAGCCGAAGTCAGGCATAGGGTAAGTACAATACTCTGTTTCAAAAACATGTGCAAGACTAGGTATGAGTAGGTCTAGGTACTGCCGAATAACACTACTTGGATACGGATAGTACCTACTAAGGGTGGGTTGCGTAAGTTGCGTTTATGGATTCACAACATGCGGCATGCTCCATGTAGGAAGTCATCAAGTCACATTAAACACTAACATACGATTTTTCATGTTCTTATAGGCGTGGCGTAAGCGATGCGCGCTTCCATCCTCGGTGGTCTGCACGCGCTGCCGGGCGTGTCGCCATCCAAAAGCTACCTGAATATGGATGTAGCATCCAACAGTGTCTGAATGTCTGTAACTTTTTAGTACCTACCTACTTTGTATGGTAATGCAATGTTAGAGAAGTAAGTGACGAACAGTTACCTAGTGTTAATAATGGGGTGCCCCTGATTCCCATCAGCCCGCTGTTCCCTGGAACTGCTAATGATCACACGAGTGACGTGTGGGAACCGTCGCTTCCGTGTTACCTCGTCCGCTGCGTTTGCGCACCTGTGCCATTCGACATGCTCCTCTAGTTGTTTACAATGCAATTATTAAGCATTTATTAGATACTTACTGGTTTTTGCCGTTGACTTAGACCGCGTAGAACTCGCTAAGTATAAACTTAGAGAAAAAACGGAAATTCTCGCTCTCATACAAACTTCCAAACTCCTTTTTTACCCTCTAGTATTCCTTAAGAGGGTACCTAATACCTATCCTCCGATCGTGTATCCATCCTTTACCATTACGAGGTCTCAAACTAGCTCCATCCTACTTGACCATAAAATGTCGCCTTAAAGCTAAATCAAATCAACGTAAACGGATTCAAGGAAAAAAATCCCTACTTTAAGTGTTCTAAATAAGTTTAGGTATATATATATTATTAGTACATTACTTAACGAGGGCGGTAAAACAAAGAATGTCTCAGATCGCAGGTATTTGACGCCCGAGCCGAAGGCAAGGGCGATAAATATGCGATCTGAGGCTTCCTTTATTACCGCCCGTGTTAAGTACAAAATTTTATGTCACCCCCTGGCCAGGAAGTGGGATTTCCCGCGCGTGGAGCGTGCGGTAATTGCCGCTTTATGGCCAGGTGTGACATAATAGTAGATTATACACCAAGGGGATAAAACACTGTTTTATGTCACGGGTGCGATATTGAATCCCGAACGTAACGAAGGACTCCAAATATTACTCCCGAGCGGAGCGAGGGAGTAATGACTTAATTCCTGAGCGAAGCGAGGGAATTAAGACTGAGTCCTGAGTGTAGTGAGGGATTTAAGCGCTCCCAAGACAAAAACAGCTTTATCCCCGAGGAGTATACTCTACTTTTCTCACCTCTTGCGAGGCAATAAAAAAACCAAGGCTACTAAAAACATAATTAAATCAGTCAATCGCAGCAAATTTTAGTATCTATTTTAATACAATCTGTTTTACTCCATATAATTAAGCGTCTATAACTCACGTGGATCTTGTTTTTGGTATTTAATACCTAGTAGTAAGTAGTAGTAGTATAGTAAGTACATCGACGACGATTCATTTGTGTGGTGAGCACAAGTATTTTGTTCCTGAATCTTAGATGTTTTCTATGTATTTTAAGTATATATTTATCTTTATAGGTATATGTATATCGTCGACTAGTACCCATAGTACAAGCTTTGATTAGTTTGGGACTAGGTAGATTTGTGTAAGACTGTCCACAAATATCTAAGTATGTATTTATTTACATTGCTGCAACTGCTGCGAAGGGAGAAAGGCCAGCCCTAGCTACGTCCGAGGCACGGAAATTACATAGTGATTTTATTTAAAAATGTAATAAAATATGAGAATAATGCATAAGAAAACTCCAAAATGAAATTCTACAAATATTCAGTACTAAAACCACGCGCTTGACGCGCTACTACAGGCGGCGGCCGACGACGCAGTCTTTTGTTTCGAACACGACGTTCCAAACAAAACACGGAGCTGGTGTGCCGCCTCCTCGCCGCTTAGTGGACTTCATGACATTAGACTTTAATGACAGAACTATAAGAACTATGAAAAGTGAAATCACATTATTACCCGGCGGGTTATAATGAGATTCAGTACGATATTACTACCCGGCTTAAGCCAAGGGTTATAATGATTTGCTTTCGGTAAGGTTTGCATGATATATAATTGGGCATTGACGAGCAGGTGGTGTGAAATAGTACATTACTTACCAAGGGCGATAAGACAAAGAATGTCTCAGATCGCAGGTATTTTACGCCCGAGCCGAAGGCAAGGGCGATAAATATGCGATCTGAGGCTTTCTTTATTATCGCCCGTGGTAAGTACAAAATTTTATGTCACCCCCTAGCCAGGAAGTGGGTTTTTTCGCGCGCGGAGCGTGCGATAATGGCCACTTTATGGCTAGGTGTGACAAAGTATATTATGCAACAGTTGAATAACAGGGGTCAAAAAATGCGAGTGGCGTGGGTTGCGATTAGGGTTGCCAACTTATGTGCTCCGATTTGCGGGACATTTGTAATAGAATTGCGGGACTTCGCTAAAAAATGCGGGACTCGCGCACTCTATGGTCATAAAAGCATAAGTATAAAAGCGACCAACCCCTGATGTCAATTGTGATGTACGATATATTATTTATTCCCGCGCTATATACCTTCTTACTCGACGATTTCGGAGCTAAAATTATCCTATACGAGTACTGTTATTTTCGTATGTAGATACGGTCCTCCGGGAGCGGGATACAATTTACTTATTTTCATTTATCGAATTTGCCTTTGCTGAAATTCATGACACAAAATGTTCGCTCCAGTTCTTATAATTCTGCCGAGGCCTGAAAACGGGACAATCGGCGTCCCGCACGCATCCCGTGCGGGACGCATCCTGTAGGGTGCTGGAAACGGGACGTCCCGCCTAAGGCGGGACGGTTGGCAACCCTAGTTGCGATACGAGCTTTAGCGAGTTTTACTTTTTCTACGACTAGTTAGCCTCTTCAATGAAACAAAATACAACAAAGTAAAAATTTATTTATGAAAGTGCAAGTTGGAAATTTTGTATAATGTTGTGCGAAATATTAATAGATGGTCGACTGGTTGATAATGTTTCACTATTTATATGCACATCAGCATTTTGATGAATGATCTGAGACAAAGTTGCATTATCAAGATCAGCAGTAAACGTTGGAGATGGTGTACGAATCCTGGCAGGAGATGGAGAATCGATGTTGCTTGTAGGCGGAGAATTAACATCAGCTGGAGATGCGGTAATGTTACAGGGAGTCAGTTTATCTTTAGGCTCCGACAAAGATGTGGAAGGAATATTTGTCTATTTATTCTTATTTATAGATGATATTATTAAATTGGACACGGCGAGTCTGCGATCGCAGGCGAGATTTTTCAGGTACCAGGTTTTTTGTCGTTTCTTGTGCCACTGTGGAAATTTGTTCCGGCTGTCTGGATTACTCTTTGAAAATTACCCAGTATTATCACTTTTTAGATAATATAAATCACGTTTTGGTCAACGAAAACTGAAAGTGGTGGAAAACAAGAACTAATAAAATGATTTAATTTGATATTTGGTGGGAAACTGAAAATATGGCACTTTGTTTATGGTTTGTTTTTATTTTTAATTTTATATACTTGGCATCCGACCATAACTAAATCTGAATCTGGACCCAATCCGAACTGTTTGTTTTCATAAATATGTCCTAAAACAGATAAACACAAGAAAGATGATACATGTCTTTATCCATATTAGAAAATCATAAAATTATTAAATAAAAAATATGGCTAAGTTGCGTTAAGTTGGCAGCACTGATTTTAATTTTAAAAGTTTATCTTGAACGTACCGACGAATGACTACTTAACATGATATTTGCAGTAGTCTGTGGCACCCAACACAACTTTAATTTTTCATTTAAGTTGAGTCAGGAATGTGTTTTTGGGCCAAACCAAATACAGACCAAATAATGTATGTATTTATATTAGAGCTCGCGAATGCGTAAATGGCGAAAAAAAGTACAGGGGTAGAATTAGTACATTACTTACCAAGGGCGATTAAACAAGAATGTCTCAGATCGCAGGTATTTTACGCCCGAGCCGAAGGCAAGGGCGATAAATATGCGATCTGAGGCTTTCTTTATTATCGCCCGTGGTAAGTACAAAATTTTATGTCACCCCCTGGCCAGGAAGTGGGTTTTTTCGCGCGCGGAGCGTGCGATAATGGCCACTTTATGGCCAGGTGTGACATAAAATATATTTTTCATCTCACCCGCTCGGAAAGGCTTTCTTTATCGTTTCAAATCTGCGTGCAAAAGTCCACTTTCCACGCTAGCGTGGAAAGTGATTTTGAAATTCGAACTTAACGCAGTTCCATGAGTTCTAACTTTTTCTATAAAGTGAAACGACAGGTCATTCCTAAGCGTTTAGAAATATACATATCATGTACCTAATGGTGCAGTTTATTATTGTTTTGTTTTTTATAATGATATTAATAATACTTTTTCCAACTTAATTTGATGATATTCAATAATAATTTAGTTTTATTTATAAAGAAATAACACGAAGAAACATATTTGAAATGTTTATATGTTTCAACATTTTACGCCCAGTGCAATTTCGGAACGCACCGTTTAAAAAGTTAGTTTTTAAGAAAAAAACTCGATGCGAGAGATTAAGATATTACCTAAATATTGTTTTGTTTTGTTGTTGAGTTAGAATAATATCAAAATAATGAAATTAATTAATTGCTTTCAGTGCAGAAGTTACTTATATTACAATTTTAACTCCTGATAAGTTTGGATTTCCAATATATATTTGTTTTAGCCGTTAGCCGTGAGTATTTCGTACCACAGTACTCAACAATAATAATAAGGCTCTTTGATGCATTTAAATGTTATAATAATCCACGAAATTCTTTGTAACGGGTGAAATTTAAACAACCCTTTATAGAACATGAGTACATTTTGAATTATACATATATCATGCAAACCTTACCGAAAGCAAACCATTATAACCCTTGGCTTATAGCTATAATGAGATTTCACTTTTCATAGTTCTTATTGTTATGTCCTTAGAGTCTAATTTTGTGAAGTCCACACGGCGGCGAGGAGGCGGCACACCAGCTCCGTGTTTTGTTTGGAACGTCGTGTTCGAAACAAAAGACTGCGTCGGCGGCCGCCGCCTGTAGCGCGTCAAGCGAGTTGATTTTAGTTCCGTTTCTTTTTCTCAAAAAAAAAAGACTAAAACTATATCTTTATTTTGAATTTTAAGTAAAAAAAAACATTTTTTGCAAAAAATTGTCATTATACTCGATTTCGACTAATTCAGGGGCAAGGATTTCAAATTTTATATTTTTGCGAATAATCGTCATTAGTGTCATTACTTATACTTGATTTTGACTAATTCAGGGATAAGGATTTCAAGATTTAGGATTAAGGATTTCTAGATTTTATTTATTTATTTTGAATTTAAAAAAAACATTTCTTTTTCGTTAAAATAGTCATCACACTCGATTCCATATTAAATAATATAAAGTAAAAAATTGGCCAAAGGTGGTGAGAAAAGTAGAGGATACCCCACGGGGATAAAACTGTTTTTGTCTTGGGCGCGCTTAAATCCCTCACTACACTCAGGACTCAGTCTTAATTCCCTCGCTTCGCTCAGGAATTAAGTCATTACTCCCGAGCGCTCGGGAGTAAGATTTGGAGTCCTTCGTTACGTTCGGGATTCAATATCGCACCCGTGACATAAAACAGTGCTTTATCCCCTTGGTGTTAATCTACTATTTTACTCAATCATACAGTTTATTTAAAATACCGTTTTTGTCGGCAGGACTATAAGGGTTAATTGTTTAATACGGAACCCTTAAAAGTATTTTATTATTATTAGTTACGATATTTACGATGTGGTGAATCGATGAAAGTGATCAAAAATACTTAACGTTGTAGTGAAAGCAACGCACATACTTATTTACATTTTAGAATTATAGTTTTTTTGCTTGATATAGGTAGGTACCGCACCTAAAACTGAAATCACGTGTGGCTTGCTTGGCGCCGGCTCCCCTATGCGCCTATATCGGCATCGACACCGGTAGTAATATTCATCAGGTCTATTTTCCTTATCACTGTCACAATAAACATCGACAAAGTGAGTGAGTGGTAGTCGGCTCGCTTGCTCTCGTTCACCGACCTCGTGGCCTTGCCCTTCCCGGCCTCGCGGAATAAAGCCATTCTTCATACCGGACCACCCGGCCGCTGACAGATGCGACCATCTACAACGGGTTTACTGCCGACGTAAGCCTCTGCAACTTGGCCGAATTCGAACCATACTAACTACATAGCCATGAATGCTACTAAACTGTGCCATGCCATAACTGACGATTTATACGACTTTAGTAGCTAGGTGTATCAGTCTTTTTTCTTACAGGTTGTGTTTCATCGTAAACAAGGCAGTGTATTCATCAAAATAATTATAAAAGCAATTATTTAAAAAATATAACTTAGGTACCTTAGCTCTACCTCCAAAGAAAAAACAAACATAAAAGTCGGTAATAAGCATAACCTTGGAGCATTAACAAGATTGGCTGTACTGTCCTAAACTAATGGTTTATTTTATTTATGGCCTCACAATTTTTAGCGTCATGTCGTGTCATTGACACCATAAAAACATGTTTCTTATACCTAGGTAGGGAGCCCCATATAACCAAATAAGGAAAGTTTTTACTTACATTGGATAAAACAAAGTAGGTAGGTATTTACTTAATACATATAAATTCTAAATAAAACGGGCCTAGAACCAAATCCTCTCCAAAATTATTAACTAGGCATAGGCACAACACTGATTCCTGACCCTGACTCCCTCACTTTTGATACCGAGGATAGTGGGTCCTTCACTTACTATTACTTCTGTGGCGGGCATCAGAGAATGAGAGAACACGATTCCGGAATTTCCGGATGAATGCATGCCTTACCACCAGTACATGCCGGAATAGGTACAGTCAGTGCAAAAATATGGGTGTATACAACTTGCTCAAAAATATGTCCCATATTATTTTTGCACTTGACTGTAGGTACACCCTGCGCTAACTTTTATGCTGAGTGCTAAGAAAACACGGGATGGGCAGCTGCACACTAGCCTAGCCCCTTTCATATCCACGGAACATCCGTCTAAGCGACTGCAGAGGCAGATGAAACCGTAATAAAACCGGCCAAGTGCGTGTCGGGCCACGCGCAAGGTATGGTTCCGTAGTCGTCCACCCGTTACATTATGCGGACTAGAAAGTTCGCAAACTTATATTTACTATGTTTTTGACAGTATTTCTGTCACAACATTATCTAAGGTATCAATGGAAATTGCACGAAAGTTTGCTTTTGCAATAGTAGATTGTGTCACAAGGGAGCAAAATGACATATTTACGGCGTGGGCGTAAATTGAATCCTGAACGAAGCGAAGGATTATATAATAGAATCCCGAGCGTAGCGAGGGATTCTAAAATAGAATCCTGAGCGTAGTGAGGGATTCAAGAAATTAACGCCCAAGGTGGAAATAATTTTGCTTCCATGTGACACATACTGCTTTTCATATCACCTATTGAGGATAATGAAAGATCTGAAATAACAATGGTTGTGCATTTATTTTATCAAAATCGATACAATAACTTATAACATGTTACAGAAAAGTGCCACTTTGATCCCTCCTAGCAGGGAAGAAAAGTACCACTTTGATCCCTCCTAGCAGGGAAGAAAAAGCCCTTATCCGAATAGGTGATGTGAAAAGTACATTTCTGAAGTTAGGCTATTACTCGTTAACTAGAAATGTCTACTTAGCTGTGATAGTTTTCCTTTAAATTTTTTCCATTTTAAATTCATTGTTTATACTACTACTATGATTTTTTTCACATGCCTAGTAGCCACCGTTTAACTGGCGGGGGGGGGGGGGGGGAGGGGGACACTTGACCGTAACAAAAATTATCACTTCAAAACTTAATATCACGCTAACCAATTCTTAAATCAAAAAATGATTTTAGAAACCTTATAATTTTTTTAAAAGAGCTATCCCACACGATGGGGTATCGCTGGAAAAATAAATTGCACCACCACTTTACATGTAGGGCAGGTACATACCCTAAAAAAAAAATTATGTCACACCTGGCCATAAAAAACCCACTTCCTGGCCAGGGGGGTGACATAAAATTTTGTACTTGCCTTCGGCTCGGGCGTAAAATACCTGCGATCTGAGACATTCTTTGTTTTATCGCCCTTGGTAAGTAATGTAAGTACTATTTTAGGGTTCCGTAGTAAAAAAGGAACCCTTATAGTTTCGCCATGTCCGTCCGTCCGTCCGTCCGACCCCCGTTTTTCTCAGTAACCGTTAGTGCTAGAAAGCTGTAATTTGGCATGAGTATACATATCAATGACGCCGACAAAACGGTAGAATAAAATCTTTAAAAAAAATTTTTTTTAGGGTACCTCCCCTACATGTAAAGTGGTGGTGCAAATTTTTTTCTGCCAAACCCCATCGTGTGGGATATCGTTGGATAGCTCTTTTAAAAATATTATAAGGTTTCTAAAAGCATTTTTTGATTAAAGAATTAGTTAGCGTGATATTAAGCTTTGAAGTGATAATTTTTGCTATGGTCAAGTGTCCCCCCCCCCCCCCTGCCAGCTAAACGGTGGCTACTAGGCATGTGAAAAAAATCATGGTAGTAGTATATACGATGAATTTAAAAGGAAAACTATCACAGCTAAGTAGACATTACTAGTTAACGAGTAATAGTCGAACTTCAGAAATGTACTTTGCAAAAGCAAACGTTCGTACAATTTCCATTGATACCTTAGATAATGTTGTTAATTATTTCAAAAACATAGTAAATATAAGTTTTCGATCTTTTTAGTCCACATAATGTAAAGGGTAGACGACTACGGAACCCTACCTTGCGCGTGGCCCGACACGCACTTGGCCGGTTTTTTAAGATTTTATTTTACCGTTTTGTCGGCGTCATTGATATGTACACTCATGTCAAACTACAGCTTTCTAGTACTAACGGTTACTGAGAAAAACGGGGGTCGGACGGACGGACGGACGGACTGTTAAACCTTCATGCTTATGTACTGTAATACTGCCACCCTGTAATGTTTTGATATTCGTATTTTATATTATTTTATACTGTCACTCTACTTTTGTCTGTTGTTGTGTTACGAAATAATAGTTTTAATAAATGTATCTTTTCTTCATTCCTCGGAATTTTACTCAAAGATTAAGTCGGACGGACGGACGGACGGACAGACGGACGGACATGGCGAAACTATAAGGGTTCCTTGTTTACTACGGAACCCTAAAAAGGAGTTTTACAGGGATAATATAAATTCTGGGGCCGAGCTCAACGACATCAATACACGATCCGTAGGTATGAGCTCTTACCTGCACAGGAAACAGGAAAGGAAACTATAGGGAAGAGAAGAGTCGAAGAGCTCGGGAGACGCCATCTGCACCGGCAGTTTCCTCGACACAATGCATTTGTGCGAAAAATACTGAAAAATTTGCTGAAACAGTGAAAATCCAATTCAATATCTCAAAAAATAACGATGGTACTGGCGGCATTTCCTCGCTGATCGCGAATATCGCAATGCAGAATTACGCTGTGCGAGGAATTCGCCAGCTCTTCGGTAACCAGTCACGTCTACCAGATGCTTCGCAATTTCAGTCCTTATTATATTAGACTAGCTTTTGCCCGCAACTTCGTCTGCGTAGAGCTCGGTCACCGCGTTAGAATTATATCGCTACCTATTCTTTTATTTCAGGCGGGTTCCTAGTTATCTCTGTTCCATACAAACTTCCACTTCCTTTAAAACTATCCTTTTTCCTTTCCTCGGACTCAAACTATATTCACACCAAATTTCATCTAAATCGATTCAGCAGTTTAAGCGTGAACAGGTTAGAGACAGACAGACAGACATACTTTAGCATTTATAACCCGCCACGACTTCGTTCGTACGGGTAGGTCAGTTTTTAATATGTATATATTGTATATTTATTTACTATACTAACATTCAACCCCTTTTTCAAAAAACTGCAATTACTTTTCCTACGTTTTAATTGAGAGTATACACGCCAAGTACCTATGAGTGCAGATAAATCGGTCAACCCAAATTCTCCACCCATCTTAAAATCCCTTTAAAAGTACTTATCGGCTAAAAACTCTCATTTACTTAGGCTATTTTTTGTGTGAGTTGAAGTAGCTTGTCGTTTTCTCTTCGTCACAGTACGTATTTAATAATATTATTATTATGATGCATGCATATTACAATAGTATTTTTAATAATCATATCACTTGATAACCAGTCTCCTTTTCTCTCATTTGACAAGTTGTGTTTAACAAATGTACATATAAAAATCTAGCTACAGTGATTTTTTACCAAAAACAGAGTAGCACTAACAGCAACTCGCATAACAGATAATATCTAACCATTTCAAACTTTGGCATAATCAAGTCTAAGATTACTCAATGTGTAATAATTTAAAATCAAATAACAAGTCGAAATTTTCTTAGTTCTAATTAAACTCGGTCAACCAACACTATACAAGTATACAATTATTTACCTTAATGTTATCTGTGATTTATAATAATCTAATATGTGATTTAAAATTCCGTAAAATATTTTTATTTTTATTCATTATGCTTTTAGATTAATCTTACTTAGTTGTATAGTGTTAGTTGACTCATTTTAATTAGAACTAAGGAAATTTCGACATGTTATTTGATTTTTAAATTATTACATTTTATGTATAAGTAATCTTAATTTTTATTATGCCAAAGTTTGAAATGTTTAGATGTTATCTGTTATGCAATGTGCTGTTAGTGCTACTCTGTTTTTGTTACAAAATCACTAAAGCTAGATTTTTAATATGTATATTTGATTAAGCCAACTTGTCAAATGAGAGAAAAGGAGACTGGTTATCGGCATGATTATAAAAAATCGTATTGTAATATGCATGCATAATTATAACGTTATTAATCGAACATTTGGTGTTTTTTTTTCAACGTTTCGTACCTTTCAATGTTTATCCGAAAAATACCGGGATCCCGGGATCCCGGGATCCCGGTATTGAAGATGCCAATACCGGTATTAATACCGGTATCACGAAATGTCCGGTATTTGAAAGCCCTAATCTTTTATTAGTCAAGTAAAAAATAATTTATTTTTACCTTAGTTTAATACCCTATTATGGACCTGTAGAAATTTCGTTTCAAACATCTAACCAAATCCACAAATCCTGAAACAGTTTAGTTGTATTTAAACAGACAACCTCTTTGCGAAATGAAACTCTCAGTTTAAGTAATTGTTCCCCATACAAACTTTGAACCCTTTTTTAAGCGATTTAGGGGATGAATTTCGAAAAACGCTAAAATTAGTTTTGTTGTATTTAAACAGAGACTCTGTAAGAAATTTGAAGTCTCTCACTTAAAAAAATGTTGCTCCCCATACAAACTTTGAACCCCTTTTTAACCCCTTTAGGGGATGAATTTTAAAAAACGCTGAAATCGCTTTTTTTCCATTATTATAAGGATCTTTTATACAAAGTTTAAAGACTCCCACTTTAAAAAAAAATTACTCCCCATACAATATTTCACCCCCATTTTCAACCCTTTAGGAGACGAAAATTTTGAAAACGCAGATATAACTTGCATTGACTTATTTTAAGGAGTCTTTGTACAAAGTTTCAAGTATGGTCCTTAAAAAAATTATTGCCCCCCATACAAACTTTGCACCCCTGTTTTACCCCCTTAGGGGTGGAATTTCCAAAAATCCCGTCTTATCCCTTGCCTCCGTTATATACCCTAACTACAGTGTAAATTTCAAATTTCTAGGACCGGCTGTTTCGACGGGGCGGTGATTAGTCAGTTACCCTATCAACTTTATATATATAGATATCCTTTAGTTATTTCATTAAATAATAGGTACCTACTTATTCAAAATTTCAAAGCTTAATTTACGTCGGTTCGTAACTATAATTATTTTGTTTACTATAATTTATAGAAACAATATACCTACGTAAAGTAAAGCAAACCTTGGGTACCTTTCCAGTTTTGGGTGATTCTCCGGGCCCCCGATTTTCGATGTCCGGGGGCTATTTAAATGAACTCTTAAGTTTAGAAGTTTGATCCTTTTTTTCAGAAGTTGCTTATATACGTGTTTAACTGGGACATATGTCGGTTTTGGTATTACTGATTCTAATTATTTACAAAAAAAAATTAGCCCATGATTTTTATTCATCTGTCGTGTCCGTTCTCCATTTTTATGCAAACATATGATAATATCTTAAAATCAGTCAACTTTATAAATATATTCAGTGTCCACATCAAAGGAGAATTAGTTGTTACATAAAAAAATAAACGAATAATTTTTAACAACAATATTATTCTTATAGCTGAGGAATAAGATATGTCCGCCGGATTTTTTTTATTTCTCTGGAGCGCGCTTCAATCAGTTGTATCATAAAGAGATTTGAATAACTGGCGATAAACTTCCACGCAGGTTACTTTAGTCGTGTTCTGCGAGTGACAGGTAGTGGACGTGTTGGCTGGAGCAATTTGCTTTGGAGTTAAGAAGGAAAATATTTTATTTTTCTGTCCTTGGTAACGGTCACATTTTTATTAATCTGTTAAGTATTTTAACACTCGTATAAGCTTTAATTTTTTTTAATTATGTTTGTTTAACTGCTTTAAGTACTAGCTTTCTGTATTATTAACGGTAATCTGCCATTATCTTTCGCATTATGAAACATAAGCATTTTTATGTCACACCTGGCCATAAAGCGGCAATTACCGCACGATTCGCGCGCGGGAAATCCCACTTCCTGGCCAGGGGGTGACATAAAATTTTGTACTTAATACGGGCGGTAATAAAGAAAGCCTCAGATCGCATATTTATCGCCCTTGCCTCAAATACCTGCGATCTGAGACATTCTTTGTTTTACCGCCCTTGTTAAGGGGCCATCCATAAATTACTCCTCCCCCCGTCCTTGTCACAGCTGGTCACATTTGTGAGACTCCCCCCTCCCTAGTGTGACGTCACATATTTTGCAAATTTATATTTAGAAATTATTGAATGAAAACAGCGGTTCCGAAATCAGTTTTATTTCCATTTAAGTTATTTTTTAATAAAATTAACATCAAATCAAACAATTAACAAAACAAAAAATGATTAATTATATTAATTAAAGAATCATCACTACTTTTTAAACTTTTCCATAAGTTGTTAACTTCTTCTTTTAGTACACTTTGGTTTTTTTTATCAGCATAAGCTGCACTGTATGTTTCATATAGTTTACGGTAAAGATTACCTAAATCACTTTTTTATGTTCATTTTAAACTTGTTTCATAAGTTAAAAATCACAAAATAGCAGAACTAAGAACGACGTTGGTTCATCCGCGAAAGTCAGTGGTCAAATGAAATAGAAACAAAGAGATCACCGCTAGGCGCAATGCGTTTGGCGGCATTTATCTAAGGGCGCCTAGGCGGTCGGCGCGTAACACTAGTACGAGTAGAGCGAGTGGTCGACAAAACAATTGGTATCTTATATTTACACAGATATAGTTGTATATGTTTTTGAGGTTTTCGTAAAGTAAAAGTTTAAGATTCGTGTTTTAACACTTAGATTATAATAGATTTTGAAATGTGACGTCACGAAATTTAGGACCCCTTCCACCCCCTTGTCACTAGTTGTCACACTATGTCACACTTCGTCGACCCCCTCCCTCCCTCTTAACGTGTGACGTAATTTATGGATGGCCCCTAAGTAATGTACTATTATATATTTTCTTATTCCTCTGTTCTTTATTCCTATGGACAAATGGACACCAGAGTAAAAGAAATTTTAGTTTTTATTAGGATATGATTTTTTGAATTTTTACTGTCACAAATCAGGAAAAAAATGAGTAGCAATTTAAAAATCCTTTTTTTATCAACTTTTTTCAATTTGATAGGTAGTGAATAAAGTAGTGGATTAAGACTATATTAATAGGTACCTACACAAAACTATTCTAAGAGTATTATCTATTTTCATGTTTATAAAGCAATCAAAAATATGGAGAATATAACATATTTAATGGTATTTGCCTACACCTAACTTTATTCCTCTGGACAGAAAAATAAAAAAGTTAAGTATTTACTGAAGGAGTTCATAAAAAATAGTGCCAAAACAATAATTATGTTCAAGAACAAATCTACTTTCATGTAAGCATGCATATTTTGGTCAAATAATGAAAAAAAAATTGGACGGATTAATATGGAAAAACCAGGGATCGAAACCGGTATTTTTAAAAATCCCAGATATAGTCCAATATTTTGAATTATTGTATGGTCTTTACGTAGGACTGAATCATTTTTTTTTTAAATCTTTATTTATTTAGAAGCTTTCGTCAGTATGACGATGTCAGCTCCAGCAAGCCTCTATCTAACCTACTACATCACTGACAATATATAAATAAAAAGTAATTAAAAAAAACTACAAAATTTGTATACTTATTTACAAATAAAACCGTATACAAACTTTGCAGTCTTTGACAAAGGCTCCGCTCTAGCCATTCACGTTAGAAAAATATTATTTCAGAAAATCTACTTCTTTGAAAAAAGATTTTAACCACTCTAAAAGTTCTTCGGCTAGGACTGAATCATGTATTTACTTAACAACTTCATATTATTAGAGTGTCCCATTAAAAATGAAATTATTAACCAAAGAACGAAAAAGAACGATAAAAATACCGGTATTTTGTATGGAGCAAACACCGGTATCCGATCCCTGGGAAAAACAAAAACGCGACCTCGGAGAATCACCCTTTTCACAGATGAAGCATACGTGTACTTTCTATACTGTGTGCGTGGATACTTGACAGGTTTCAAATTACAGTGTTAAGTATGTCCACTTAATGTTTTCTCGATATTACTTCCAATGACAGTTTGCAAGCTAGAGAAATGATTGAAAATTCTCTTCCAAGAAGCGCGAAATGAGAGGAGGGTGGGCCTATCCGCTCGGCGCCGATTGGGCGCGGAGCGAGCAAAGCCCGCTGCGGCATTCCTTCCAACCGCAGCCCTGTGTTTAGAGCCACCGGCACCACTCGCGCACCTCATACCATAACCCACTTTATACGTACATTGCCTTGCCTCTATATGACATTTCATGTATTTCTAGTCTATTTAGTACTCTCTAGTCTAGTGGTTCTGTGAGCTGTATGTATCGCAAGAGTTTTATTTTTGAAATTTTCCAAAAACGTACCCGCTCACTAAATTTCACGACATTCGGCTGAGAAATGCGACCTGTAGAGGAGAACATATGAAAGCATTCTTTTCGAAGCGAAGCTGAAGCAGAGACCTTCGCTTCGTTTCACTCGGTTGCAATAATAATAATATATTTGACAGAGTGCTATCATAAGCTAGATTAGCTTTGCACAGTCGTAATCAAATGACTAATTACAAGAATGAACGTCGCGGCATCTCACAGGAAGCCGGGCACAAGTTGGACACACGCAACACAATTAAAGTGGCCGACCACTCGGACAAGACACCGATCGCTACCGTAATTATCGTCACGCAACTGGCCGCCCATCCCACCATACAGCGAGATTCGTCTCCCACGAGCCCACGACAAGTACCAAAGTAGGTATAGGTACCCTCTGTGACTCCAGTAATATGAATTTGAAATAATCAAAACATCAGCCATGCACTATAATAGGTAACTGTTTGAGTATGTATAAGTCTAGTGTGCCCAGTGTGCCTTAGTTTACCTATGTATAAGTTCAAAAATAAGGTAGGTAACTATTTGCTCAGTTGAGTATCCTACATAATATTTTGATGTACTACGCAAATGTAGGAATTAAAAACAGAGGGTAGATGAAAAATGCTGATTTAATTCCATTAGCAGATTGCAGTATGTAATTAGTTAACATATGTTTTTAAGGGGTCTCCCATACAGTTAAAAGGAGGCGCGAAAAAAATCAATTTGGCCTGATTTTTGCTTCGCCAACTTTGCTGACACACTACCGTTTGGATTACTGTATATGCTGCACAAGTCTCCTTGAATCATTACTTTGAAGCGAGGTACTCTCCGGTGGGTACTAGTGTATCAGCGGCGCGCAGCTGTGACTTGAAGTTCGCACCAACAATTCTTGGAATCATCAGGTGCGTAATCACGGCGCTCTCCGCACTTGAAAGACGCGGGGGGGGGGGGGGGTACTTGAATG
Organism: Cenopis cana; assembly: GCA_951800055.1. Taxonomy (NCBI): domain Eukaryota; kingdom Metazoa; phylum Arthropoda; class Insecta; order Lepidoptera; family Tortricidae; genus Cenopis; species Cenopis cana. The sequence continues at coordinate 16,931,025 of OX637471.1, read as the reverse complement.
TGACGTGTACGAGTAGGTAGTTAGGTACTACACTAATAGCAACCAAAAAAATATTATCTGTAACGTAAGGTTCTTTTTGCAATGAGAGGGTGACTACTTTGTACATGTTGTTCAAGTCCTGCCACCAAATCATCTTTATGGTGCAATTGCAACGCCATTAGCAACATCGTATTTGCTTTGCTTATTATAGTTGATCAGATGATCACACACACACATCGAGGCGGTGACACGCACCCAGTGTTCGCCGGGTCACATAATAATTAACAAGAAACTGTAGTGGGCCCCTTATCTACGAACCTTTCAAATTAGGATAATGCCGAAGGTTTTGGTAGGTATCGTCGAACTAAGATTTTTTTTAAATAGGTACTTAGTGCTTTAGTAAACCTACTTTTACCCTCTTCCATTCTACTCAACAATTAACAGCTTTTCTTCAAAAGGTACAAAATTATCGTTCTTAATTTTCCAATTAATTTGTGTGGTGGTATTTACGATGCGCATACCTAAATAAATTCCCTAACTAATTAAGTAATTAGATATTAGATATCGAAGGGTGGTGTCACGCTTATTTAACAAGCACGTATGTAATGGCATTATCCCACGGCAAATGATATCATGCATTAATTGCATTATGCAAAACAAAGTTGACGTTCGATAAGTACTTATTGTAAGGATAGGTGAGTGTAACTGTATCAGCGTTGTTGGAGCAGGGGCTGTCGGGTTGACGTCCTCGCGGTTGAATGAAACGCCGTGAACACGACAGCGGCGACACGCACCATGGTTCGCAATTTATTGCTAACCCGCCGGTTTGGTTACGCAACGATAAAATTGTCGCTTATATGACTGCGATTACACGCCAACTACTATATAGCTACGCTACGGCCTACCATAATATTACGATAGTAACATTTCCTGAGATTTTAATGCATTTTATCCTACCTACCTCTAGCACGTTTAGGAAAAACTTGCTTCCACTTCTTTTATTTAGAAGCTCCTTAGCCGTAGCGGTAGCACCGACATACTTACCTAATTAACTTTAGGTACTTTCTCAATTACAAAATTAGTGTAGATTCGCAAACTTTGAGTAGGGACCTATTCTATTCGTAATTTCCTACTTTCAGTTTTAGTAACTTGCTTGTTTTATTGGTAACTAATGGCCCTGCTGAACATTGATTCTATAGATTCAAGTGTTCACATACAATTGCAATTGCAACCTACATACCTACTAGAGGTATATTCTGTGTTCACCAATTAATCCGTTCAATTGAATACGTCAACCAATCGGCCTTTAACGCTTGTTCGATTAAAAATTAAGGGCAACAGCTTTGTAAAGATATTTCTGTCAATAAAATTCTTGTCTAGACTGTTTCAAAGATAGGCAAGCACTAAATTCCTTAGAATAAACATTAGACATTTGCTGTTGTGGTTTCGTAGTACAGTAACTTATCGACTTTATAATGCAGTCGCCGTCAGATATATATTGTAAATAAAATAGAAGAGAATATATGCCTTAGCCCCGAAGCTGCCTAGGATGATCACGTTTATGTCGGTCATACCTGTAGCATACCTACTCCTCTCACTAGCAACTCTAGCAAGTAGGTACCATGTAAAATTGTAAATACTAGTCGGCCTAGCACATGATGGCGGTGTCAGTTTGTCGGCTTATCTCGAGGTATCCATCACTTTCTAACAGCACATATCAAAAAAAAAAGACGCGTAGCTATCTAGCTAGTCCGGTATGAAAACAAATTCCATCACTGCCCACAAGTATTCATTCTTGACAAACCGTAAACTAAAGAACTTCATCAGTCCATAAAAACTGTCGATGACACTGATACAGATGACTGAAAAGATGTAAATAAGTACAATCTTTTAGCAAAAAGCGTTTAGCTACTTGCTTAATAGTAACTAGTTAACTTATATTTATTTATGGAACCGATTACCATCGCATTAATATGAGTAAGTATCTAGATAAAATGTTATTCGAAATTATGAAAAAAATCGTTATTGCGGCGCGAAGAGAAGATCTTGTAGGTGTATGTCTACGATGCACAAGCACAAGGCCGGTATTCATAATGCTGTATCGCCGACTCGCCTGAATGGACCCAATGTTAATTCAATCGCTGAGTACGCGTAGTTGTTATGGCTCTTGGGGTCGCAATATACAATGGGCTTGAGGGGAGGTGAGTAGAAAAGTTATGAATATGATATAGCACGCTGGCGCACCGCCGCGCAACGACCGGCCTGGGTAATGACAGCTCCGCCGCCATTAGCTCTCATTACCTCACAGTCACGTACCGCAGAAATGGATTTGTCTTTGCAAAAATAATGATTGTAGATTGCAGACCGCCTTCAAAGAAAATTGGATTCGTATACGTGTAAACAGGATCCAAGATAGGTAGGTTTCGCGCCGCGCCGTTGCCCTTCAGGGGTGGAGGCGTTGTACTTGCTGAACCACTAACTAAAGGCTCGCGCGATTCTTCAACTTGCTCGCTTTAGCTTTGGCATTGTGATAGTTATTATACCTACCGAGATATCACAAATAGTTTGCAATTTGTTTCACTGATAAATGGAAAGAGATCTGTCAAAAAACTATGATGTTTTTACAGATCTCGAGTGGAAAGTCGAGCGTTCGACGTTCGACACTCCAAAATCGGCCCCGGGGTTGTACCTACCGCTGTATAGAAATCTTTCATTAGGAAACTTTAGAAATTTGAAAGTTCGTAAATATGTTCTTAATTTATAAACAAGACTAACTAACCTCTGACTCGGCGAACTTCGTAACGCTTTTAAGTTTTAACAGTCAAAGAATGTCTTTTAACTCTTTCAAATTTCACCTCAACATAGGATAAACGTGGCAAAACGAATGCTTAAACAATGCTCAATACCTAGCTCGTTTTTATTCAGTGGATTGATTCGCATTGTTCCGATGCTTAAATGTAGTGTAAGACTACTAAGTAAGTACCACTCGCTCCTAATCCTAACTAACAAATCTGTTTTATAAATGCTTTCCACTCGTTAGTATACTTAAAATTGTAGTCTTTGTCGTAGTCTTCCGTATCCGAAGGGTCGAAACTGTAGCTCTAGTATAAGTTTTTTCGAAACATTAACTAATTCGAACGCGTTTGCGTTTTGTCTCAAAATGTATGAAAGTGGTATGAAAACGTGAACAGCGCCTCTGGTGGTCACTAGTGCCACTAGTGGAAACTAAAACAGCGAGTATAATATTTGTTGCTAACCGATGAACGCGCGTATTTCAAACTCTGTGAGAGCGTTTTCATACAATTTGAGACAAAACACAAACGCGTTCGAATTAGTTAATGTTTCGAAAAAACTTATACTAGAGCTACTGAGCCATATTGATGGCACCCACGCGTCCGTCCGTCTCTCTCTACTGTCACACTGATTTGACACTGAAACTACGTATGATTTTATTACCAAAAATAGAAACCGTGGTATAATTTTCTCACTAATTTATGTTCTAGGAGTACTTTTCTTAAAAGTAACAAAACAGATAAAATGATAAACCTAGCACCGAATGACCACCTAAACTTTCTTATGATAGGTAGGTACTGGCTGGAATTTAAGATTTTTAGATTTAGCGTTTTCATCAAAATTCATCCCATTAGGGCATCCTCCTTAGGGGGTTAATAGGAGGTGCACATTTTGTATAGGGAACATTAATTATCTTTAAGAAAGAAACTTTGAAATTTCCCGTTTTAATTAATCAAAAAAAGGTTTGTATTGTTAGGTAGTTTTATAAACACAAAATAGTTGGAAATCCCTCCTCACTCCGTAGTTGAGGTATATTGGGGTGAGGTGGGATTTTCTACTAAGGTAGGTTAGGAAAATTGTTAGATCGACACTTTATGGGATTTGGGATTATGAACATTATCATAGCTTGATTTGTAATTAGAATATATATTACACCTATTATAATACTTTTAAATTTCTCTGGCAATGTTACAGTACCCCCTCTAAATTATTGTACAAATCCAACGTTTTGGCTTCCTCCGTTGGTTGTCAACAAGGTGACCCACTTGGTCCAGCAATTTTCAGCCTCGCCATACATCCCATAATTAAGAATCTAAATTCAAAGTTAAATATATGGTACTTAGATGACGGAACCCTGGGCGGTGAAGCAATTTCAGTGCTCAGTGATTTGGAAAAATTAACAACTGAACTTAATGCAGTCGGCCTTACTCTTAACTTCTCCAAATGTGAACTGTTCATTACTGAGTTGTGCCCAAACGCAGAACGTGTAATAGAACAGTTCAAACAGCTAGCTCCGGGTATTAAAATTATTAATAAAGAATCGCTTCACCTCCTTGGTTGCCCCATCCTGGACCAATCTTTCGAAAATTTCATTAATACAAAAATTCAAAAGTTCAAGGCATCATCATATCGTTTGGCCAAGATTAATATACATTCGGCATATTGCATAATTAAACATTGTTTATTTGTGCCAAAATTCACATACATTCTTCGCGGATCACATTTTTGGAAACACCCCACATTAATTTCAAATTTGGACAATTTGGTTTTAGAAACCCTCACCTCCATTTTTAACATCTCTTTTGGCGAAAGAGCATGGACCCAGGCTAGCCTACCCATTAGGTTTGGCGGTCTGGGCATCCGCAAAATTTCCAGCGTGGCGCTACCAGCTTTCTTGGCTTCGGTACACGGTGCTCAGACCCTCATCGGGAAAATTTTAGCCCCTAGTATTGGGGTCCTGGAGGCTGCGCACTGTACCGAGGCCAAGAACGTATGGTCGTTAAGAGGAATGCCTAGCTGACCAACTTTTCAAATCTTGAATTTTTGACATAATGTTTCTGTCGCGCTGCTGGGAGCGGGAGCGGGCGCTGTCTATGTGTGAGCGCACGCACACAGGCGCGAGACGCGAGCCCGCGAATTTACTTACTGACCCAGCATACGATAAATTAGGCTGTAGGTACAGATTGCACCATAGAAAAAGTCCCCCCTTGAGCACTTTATGAAAACTGTACAATAATTTCGTCAACTAAAATGAATCCACTTTAGCTCAGACGTTAACATGGTTGACACGCAATCAAGAGGTTCATGGTTCAAATCCAGAGATTGACAGAACTTTTTGCTTTTTATTTTTCTTACCAAGTAAATTAATGTAATGCCTTTATTCAAAAATAAATTAAGTAAACGATGTAATGCTTTTATAATAAATGTTTATTTACGTCAATATATTAAGAGGAAAATGAAATAAAATAACGCCTAAACTTTTTTTTACTTTATTCACTTGAAATACTTAGCAATATCATATTGAATAATAGCGTTTTATCTTGGCATAAAAATATGTAGGTATATCTCTCTTTATTTTACACATCTAAACAAAATAATAAACAGAAATAAGAACAAATAACAATATTGGTTTTTTTTGGTTAGCTAAAATTGTGGTATATTTATTTGGCTGCCCTGCCATAATATTATCTATGACATATTATAAAACTTGCGTTACTTAGACAACTATTGACAGACAGTGCACAGCCTAAACCGCTGAAGTTATAACCATGAAATTTGGAACATATATTCTTTAGGGTACGTAGACGTGTACTAAGAAAGGATTTTTCGAAATTCAACCCCTAAGGGGGTGAAACAGGGGTTGAACCGTTGTATGGAAATCGTTCATTTGGAAAGTCTTAGACTTGAAACTTTGTACAAAGGTTACTTATTAAAAAACAAGATAAATTATATAGGGTTAGTATAAAAATTCATCCCCTAAAGGGTTCAAAAAAGGGATGAAAGTTTGTATGAGAAAAATGTTGTTTTTTAAGTAAGAAGTTTGAAACTTCGGTCACAAGCTTCTTATGTATAGTGAAAAACATTGATAATGGCTTTTTTTTTAATTCATCCCCTAAAGGGTTTAAGCGAGGGTTGAAAGTTCACGTGCGCAATGTGTGATTCTTTTATAGTATGGGTTTCTTTTGAACCCATTTCAAGATTTCAAAAGAGGAGGTTCTAAATTCGGTTCATCAAAATGCAGATCTGATGATGGGATCCATGAGGAATCGAGGGAACTCCTCAAATCTTATAGGCAAACATACAGTGATTTTTGTGTTTTTATCAACAAATCAAGCATTTTCATACAAAAATGTGACATTTGATGAAGTGGGACTGCTGATGATGATCAGAACAGAACTCTTCAACGACGCATAGTTCACGTTTGGCGAATTGTCCTCTTTGCTGTGTTTGTTAAGCAAGTTAGATTTTCAAGACAATCATTTGTCAAGCTCGAGTTCTGATGATGGGATCCATGAGGAATCGAGGGAACTCCTCAAATGTTAAAGGCATACATAAGTTACATTACACATTTTAGTATTTTAACAAACAAACCAGGCATTTACATTTAAATAAGTTGACATTTGATGAAGTGGAACTGTATGTATATGAATGGAACTCTTCAACCACGTATATTTTTGTTTTTTACATTTTTGTCAAACTTGAGTTCTGGTGTTGGATTCCATGATGAATTGAGCGTATACTTACTCTTCTACCATTATAAACATACTTATAGCCATTTTTAGGGTTCCGTACCCAAAGGATAAAACGGGACCCTATTAGTAATGCTCCGCTGTCCGTCTGTCACCAGGCTATATCTCGAGAACCGTATGGAATCCAAGAGTGCACCATCTAAGTATAATAATCTTTCACCGGTCTCCCCGATTGAAGTCGGTTTTTTTTATTTTTTATTATATAGGTAATATGTAGATTTTTATTTCATTGTATGGAATTTAAGAGTGCACCATCTAAGTATAATCATCTTTCACCGGTCGCCCCCATTGAAGTCAGTTTTTTTATTTTTATTATATAATATGTAGATCTATAAAAAAAATAGGTTTATTTCTATTACATGACATTTTTCTTACTCTTAATCGCCACGAGTTCTACGCGGACGAAGTCGCGGGCAAAAGCTAGTGGGTTATAAAAACCTATGATTCGTTAATAACTTTACCACTAACTAAGGAGCATTTATTCCTATATCAAAGACAAGGGTTCCCAGGTCACCTTTCTATTCAATATTCTTCCATTGTGACTCAGGGTTCTTCTTGTGATTAATAACTTTTCTGGTAATAATGATTTATCGATAATTTTTCACCACTAGCGTATCGACAATATATGTCAACGACTGTTGCCCATCTCTATTCCTTCTGTGTACGTATATTTAGAAACTGACTCCGCCACGAATTCGTGCGATAAGGACAACTGCAGCTCGGACTAAAATTCCCTTGCAAAAAACTGAAAAATCGAGGTTTCGTTCTCGACTGTTTCCTCCTCCAAAACGCAACCAATAATTATAAAATTTTGGAAACTGCAAGAACAAGAACTAATCTTTGCCGCTACGTTTTGATTTTTTGGATATTTGTTGTCATATTTGTATACTGCGCCTTTTTATGGAGCCAATTCAACTAAGCCGTTTTTGCGATTTTTGGAGGGCTGTAACTTTCTTTAAAATAAAAATATCCAAAAAAACAAAACGTAGCGGCATAGATATTGATGATATTGATCTTATTTGAAAAAATCATTGCTCTAGGTTCAAAAACCAGGGAGGAAACAGTCGAGAGCGTTTGTATGGGAAAATCGCAGCTAGGCATTCCTCTTAACATGCCCCAACACGGACCCACCTGCCAACCCATGTTCGCAAAGGCAATGGGACGAGCCCCTCTGTCGCCTAACAAGGGATAGCCTACTCCTAGATTCCGCACCTAGTCCGACAGACCGAGCCCGTCTCATTGCCACCGCAGAGTGGGAGTCGGGTCTGTGGTTACAGACGCTTCCATCTCCAGCCATAGGCACATTGCTGGACAACAATACTTTCCGGTTGGCCACATGCCTTAGAATAGGGGCATCAACAAATATGCCGCACAGATGCCAGTGCGGAGCAATGGTGGAGAGTCTGAGCCACCATGGCCTCTCATGCAGCCGCAGTGCTGGGAGGATCCCTCGGCATGCCAGCATCAACGACGTCATCCGTAGGGCTCTTGTCAGTGCCAAGGTGCCGGCAGTCCTCGAGCCCAACGGCCTGACAAGGGACGACGGCAAGAGGCCTGACGGAATGACGTTGGTGCCTTGGAGTATGGGACGGCCTCTCGTCTGGGACGCTACTTGTGTAGATACCCTGGCACCGTCCCATATTCCAGGCACCAAAACTGATGCTGGCGCAGCTGCCTCCTCGGCAGAAAACCTCAAGCGTCGCAAATATGCTACTCTCGGCAGTAGCCACTTGTTTGCGGCGTTTGGGGTTGAGGCCCTGGGGCCATGGGGTCCAAGTGCTCGGCGCCTCTATAAGGACATCTCGACGCGCCTTATGGAAGCTTCTGGTGACCAGAGGGCTGGCCACTATTTCGCACAACGGATTAGCATTGCTATCCAGCGTGGCAATGCGGCCAGCCTTCTGGGAACCCTACCGTGCACCGAGGACCTGGGGCAAATTTTTTATTTAGTATAAGTTTTTATTTAGTATAAGTTTTCGTTTATATTATTTTCTTCCCTTTTATATTACATAAGTAACGCCTATTAAGTCTTAACCAAAACCTAGAATATACAGTCGCTGAGGCCGAAAACGGTCAGGAGCTCATCATCATCATCAGAATATATATAAGTTACGTAGCAGTAGCCTATAAAAGTCACCACAACTGACCTCTCTATCATCCCTACTCTCCCCATTCATGACCCAACTACTCACCCCTTTTTACGGTAAAATGGGAGAAAACTGTTTTCAGCGTTTTTCATAATTTAATTCATTCTCTAAAAGACGGAAAGCGCATTCTTAGTAATAGGGTCCCGTTTTACCCTTTGGGTACGGAACTCTAATAAAAACTAAACGATGTATTTTACTAAACGGTTAAAACTCACGTAGGTATTAATTGTCACTCCGGGCCACATCGCCCAAAGTGACAAAATAAGAGTTTTAACCCTTTATTAAAATATGTACCTACCTAACCTATTATATATAGTTTTACCATGACTCACGAAGTAGTAGGACTAGTAAGTAAACGAAGTAAAACGAGTAATTTAAACTTCATGTTGAACGGACTTCACAAAAGGAGGTTCTTAATAATGTTCCACTGTAAGCAATGCTCACCGATTTCTCTGTGGACCGATTTTCAAAAAGTTTGGTGTAAGTATTCAACATAGGAGTAAAAAAACCCAATTCTTATTGTGATGTTAACTCGAACAAGGAGTTATCGAAACTGCTTTAGAAGTCTGTTATCGCTGCGCAGTGCGTTACACTACCAGTATAACTAACATGCATACTGTCGCATATGAACGACTTTAACGACCACTTTACTTGTCCTACTCGTAGGTCTAGAACACGCGCATAGTTCACACTATTAGACTACACTCAATTCAATTCGTTTATTTCTACAGCTTAGTTAGGTACGGTACAGTTATGGCACCAAATGTACCTACACGTCGTTTGCATTTTCTCGAGAACCTCTTTCAGGCACGGTTTCATTCGCGGAGACGAAATCAACCAGGGAGGACACTATCAGCCGCGAAAGCGGTATTTTTAGGGTTCCGTACCCGAAGGGTCAAAACGGAACCCTATTGGTGACGCCCAGGCGTCCGTCCGTCCGTCCGTTGTCTGTCACACAGGTTTTACAGCCAAACGGTTGGAGCTACAGGCTTCAAATTTACACAGTATAAGCATCTTGTTGGCCCAAAGCCATACAAATAGTCAAAACTTATTGCTAAAGGGGAGCGCGAAAAACAAAGTTATCCTACCCTATCGAGTGGGGTATCATTGTTTAGAAGAAGGTCATTGAATAGATAATTGCTATATTTTTATTTAAAAAAATATTGGAAAACAAAGAAATGAGAAGCCACCAAAGTTAGCTTTTTTTACGAAATTTTGTTCCGAAATTTTTTTTTACTCCTATAAACTTAAAATTTGTTAGTAACTAATGTTTGTTATTACGTATATTTGACCAACAAATACAAATATATTGATAAAATAGATTCTTTCTTTGAAATATCCTTATTTTTCCTATAAAAATCAACTTAACTTTGCGGTCGGTTCGGAACCCTAAATGTGCGAAATCCGGCTCGCACTTGGCCGGTTTTTTTCGTTAGCGCATGATCACACGCAATCGTAGTGATGTAAAAGACCGACGTAATGCATATGTCTTTTCTAAAATGCTGTTTAAGAGGAATGCCTAGCTGCGATTTTCCCATACAAACGCTCTCGACTGTTTCCTCCCTGGTTTTTGAACCTAGAGCAATGATTTTTTCAAATAAGATCAATATCATCAATATCTATGCCGCTACGTTTTGTTTTTTTGGATATTTTTATTTTAAAGAAAGTTACAGCCCTCCAAAAATCGCAAAAACGGCTTAGTTGAATTGGCTCCATAAAAAGGCGCAGTATACAAATATGACAACAAATATCCAAAAAATCAAAACGTAGCGGCAAAGATTAGTTCTTGTTCTTGCAGTTTCCAAAATTTTATAATTATTGGTTGCGTTTTGGAGGAGGAAACAGTCGAGAACGAAACCTCGATTTTTCAGTTTTTTGCAAGGGAATTTTAGTCCGAGCTGCAGTTGTCCTTATCGCACGAATTCGTGGCGGAGTCAGTTTCTAAATATACGTACACAGAAGGAATAGGGATGGGCAACAGTCGTTGACATATATTGTCGATACGCTAGTGGTGAAAAATTATCGATAAATCATTATTACCAGAAAAGTTATTAATCACAAGAAGAACCCTGAGTCACAATGGAAGAATATTGAATAGAAAGGTGACCTGGGAACCCTTGTCTTTGATATAGGAATAAATGCTCCTTAGTTAGTGGTAAAGTTATTAACGAATCATAGGTTTTTATAACCCACTAGCTTTTGCCCGCGACTTCGTCCGCGTAGAACTCGTGGCGATTAAGAGTAAGAAAAATGTCATGTAATAGAAATAAACCTATTTTTTTTATAGATCTACATATTATATAATAAAAATAAAAAACTGACTTCAATGGGGGCGACCGGTGAAAGATGATTATACTTAGATGGTGCACTCTTAAATTCCATACAATGAAATAAAAATCTACATATTACCTATATAATAAAAAATAAAAAAAACCGACTTCAATCGGGGAGACCGGTGAAAGATTATTATACTTAGATGGTGCACTCTTGGATTCCATACGGTTCTCGAGATATAGCCTGGTGACAGACGGACAGCGGAGCATTACTAATAGGGTCCCGTTTTATCCTTTGGGTACGGAACCCTAAAAATGGCTATAAGTATGTTTATAATGGTAGAAGAGTAAGTATACGCTCAATTCATCATGGAATCCAACACCAGAACTCAAGTTTGACAAAAATGTAAAAAACAAAAATATACGTGGTTGAAGAGTTCCATTCATATTCATATACATACAGTTCCACTTCATCAAATGTCAACTTATTTAAATGTAAATGCCTGGTTTGTTTGTTAAAATACTAAAATGTGTAATGTAACTTATGTATGCCTTTAACATTTGAGGAGTTCCCTCGATTCCTCATGGATCCCATCATCAGAACTCGAGCTTGACAAATGATTGTCTTGAAAATCTAACTTGCTTAACAAACACAGCAAAGAGGACAATTCGCCAAACGTGAACTATGCGTCGTTGAAGAGTTCTGTTCTGATCATCATCAGCAGTCCCACTTCATCAAATGTCACATTTTTGTATGAAAATGCTTGATTTGTTGATAAAAACACAAAAATCACTGTATGTTTGCCTATAAGATTTGAGGAGTTCCCTCGATTCCTCATGGATCCCATCATCAGATCTGCATTTTGATGAACCGAATTTAGAACCTCCTCTTTTGAAATCTTGAAATGGGTTCAAAAGAAACCCATACTATAAAAGAATCACACATTGCGCACGTGAACTTTCAACCCTCGCTTAAACCCTTTAGGGGATGAATTAAAAAAAAAGCCATTATCAATGTTTTTCACTATACATAAGAAGCTTGTGACCGAAGTTTCAAACTTCTTACTTAAAAAACAACATTTTTCTCATACAAACTTTCATCCCTTTTTTGAACCCTTTAGGGGATGAATTTTTATACTAACCCTATATAATTTATCTTGTTTTTTAATAAGTAACCTTTGTACAAAGTTTCAAGTCTAAGACTTTCCAAATGAACGATTTCCATACAACGGTTCAACCCCTGTTTCACCCCCTTAGGGGTTGAATTTCGAAAAATCCTTTCTTAGTACACGTCTACGTACCCTAAAGAATATATGTTCCAAATTTCATGGTTATAACTTCAGCGGTTTAGGCTGTGCACTGTCTGTCAATAGTTGTCTAAGTAACGCAAGTTTTATAATATGTCATAGATAATATTATGGCAGGGCAGCCAAATAAATATACCACAATTTTAGCTAACCAAAAAAAAACCAATATTGTTATTTGTTCTTATTTCTGTTTATTATTTTGTTTAGATGTGTAAAATAAAGAGAGATATACCTACATATTTTTATGCCAAGATAAAACGCTATTATTCAATATGATATTGCTAAGTATTTCAAGTGAATAAAGTAAAAAAAAGTTTAGGCGTTATTTTATTTCATTTTCCTCTTAATATATTGACGTAAATAAACATTTATTATAAAAGCATTACATCGTTTACTTAATTTATTTTTGAATAAAGGCATTACATTAATTTACTTGGTAAGAAAAATAAAAAGCAAAAAGTTCTGTCAATCTCTGGATTTGAACCATGAACCTCTTGATTGCGTGTCAACCATGTTAACGTCTGAGCTAAAGTGGATTCATTTTAGTTGACGAAATTATTGTACAGTTTTCATAAAGTGCTCAAGGGGGGACTTTTTCTATGGTGCAATCTGTACCTACAGCCTAATTTATCGTATGCTGGGTCAGTAAGTAAATTCGCGGGCTCGCGTCTCGCGCCTGTGTGCGTGCGCTCACACATAGACAGCGCCCGCTCCCGCTCCCAGCAGCGCGACAGAAACATTATGTCAAAAATTCAAGATTTGAAAAGTTGGTCAGCTAGGCATTCCTCTTAAGTATCTATTCAAATCGTTTGACCTGTTTGGAAGCTACGATGCCACACACACACACACACACACACACACACACACACACACACACACACACACACACACACACACACACACACACACACACACACACACACACACACACACACACACACACACACACACACACACACACACACACACACACACACACACACACACGCACGTACACGCGCACACACACACGCACACACGCACACACACACGCACACACACTTTGGCGCGCGGGCGTGGGGTAGGCCGGGCCCAATTAAGCGATAGACTCCGACACGACCACGCGGGCGGTTTAATCACTGGCATATTCTAAGAGTTTGCGATTCAGTGCGATTGTTTGAGCGGCCTCTGCAGAATCTGAGGTGTCAGTGGAATCGAGCTACTGGGAGTTTTGTCGCTGGTTCACTAAACCTAGCCTAGCTGAGAGAGAAGAGTCCAGCAAGGGCAGCAAGCTAGGACCGACCTGGGTCGGAACCTATTAATGTATATTAACCAACTTTGTCATCATGACTGCCATGTATTGAGTCAGTGTCGGGCATTGGGACGCTTACCTTACCTTACAGCCTTACCTTACACTTCGGCCTGAGTGGGCCGCTCGGATTGGGCAAATTGCATAATAATTTGTAAATTAATATTTTTTGCGAAACTGATGCTCGGACATATTATTTCTGTTTATGATATCAAATAACGATGTGTTAGTTTTATCAATGTTGACATGTCATCGTCGATGCATTCTAAATATATACATTGGAAAAGATTGTATATACCTAACCTACATATACTAACTTATTAAAATTAACACATTAACACTGCCCTGTTAGGTACTTTATTTATATGCTAAGTAGTATATGCACTTGTTCAAGAATTGTTTTTTTTTAACATGACGCACCATCATTTATGGAATAGTAGATTGTTAACTAAGGGTTGAAAGCGACTCATTGCAGACGAGATATTTTGGCGCTCGAACGTAGTGAGAGTAGCGACGATTCAAAATTGTCGATTTTAAGAATGGTTTCAAGTAACCTTTGTGGGCTGTTTGTGGGTAAAAAACACGTTTTTTTCCAAGAAATTACCAAAATTATCGGAGGTTTGAAGTAAAACTACTGATTGGTTGAATCGGCAACCAACGGAAATTGTCAGACACTCATCAAAATAAAACCAGTAGTAGTGGTAGGTAAAAGTCGGTAAAGGCTCGGCCTCGAATGTTTTCACACATAAATCATGTTAACGCACAGTACAGTCACAATCGAGCGCGTTTGTTCGAGCACAAATTACACCAGCGTTACTCGACCGCGGCGCGGGCGCAGGGTCGTTATTACAACTAATTGGCGACAATCAGCTACTGCGCTGCCGTTCTATTGCAGAATTCTCTACGCAATGTTTTCAAAATACAGTCGTAATGTCGTTGTTACACGCTAAAAAATATGCCAGCACCACGCTAAACCATAGGTACTTTATTTGTACGATAGGATAGGACTGCCAAAACCCCGCCGCGGCCAAAACCCGGCCGCCCTTTTGGAGTGTCGAACGCTCGACTTTTCATTCGAGATATGTCAAAAAACTATGATATTTTGACAGATAAAGAGTGAAAAGTCGAGCGTTCGACACTCAAAAATCGGCCCCCAGGTCTCTGTCTGAACAATGAACTGGGCCCCGGCTTCTTTTACAGGGGATGCTTTAGGGTCTGATGACGATTTATTTAACTATAAGCGCATTAGAGCCCGCTGGCGCTAACGCATGCGGGTACAGTCACGCGGTGGGAATGGGAGAGAAATGCTATTATAAAACAAAAGAAATTTACGGTAGGTCGGCTAGTTCCCTCGACACTCTGTTCGCACGGCCCAACGCGGAAACGCCCTGTTTACACGTTATGGCAAAAAAGCGAACATCATGCCGTGCGCGAGAGCATACAATACAATGTCTAATGTAGGTACATACCTACCTAACTGCCTGGATCATAGTTACACAGTTCGGAAACAAAAATCATTCCGTGATCAATATATAGTTAACGGCTCATGAGAACTTATAGGTATTTTTGTTACGTAGATTTGTAGCTGTATGCTGATTATGATTAGAGTTCATTAGGTACGTACCCACAGAAAAGACAAACCTAAATCTCTGTATACTTTTGCTTGAATGTTTTCTAGGCACCTACCTACACCTAGACCTAGATGATGCTACTGCTCTGAATTCTACATTGTACCTAAGTAGTGCTAACTGACAAAAATACAGATGTGTAAATTGTTGAATAAATTGCACCAAATAGGGAGGTGCAAGCATATTGTGACTTGTGGCAGGGCAGTACTTTATAGACCGTGGGCCCCGTACAGGTGAGGGTGACCAAGTTCCTCTCGCACCGAAACTTGTACAGTGGTTAAGAAAGATGTAGAAAAAATTACGGTGGACGTCAGCCACGATTCCGTTGGTGGGCCTCCCAAACACGTAAAAAAAAAATTCAGTCTCGACTGAAACTGGTATCAAATGATAGCTGATGCTGCTGATGATTTGGTATGTAGGGGTTTTCGGGGACGAGCAATCGATCTAGCTAGGTTTCATGTCCGGCAAAACGCCGAGCCAAGCTCGGCGGCCCAGATATTAACATATAAACTGGTATCTGACCAAATTTCAAGCGAGAGGAAACGTGGGACCTAATATTTTGATTTTACTTGTATGTAGTAGGTCCCCCGACTGCAAACAAAATATATTTCCTTGAGGTTTTATTAGGAAACTTGTTTTTATTTTTTTAGTGCAGTCGTGTTTTTTTTTTAAATTTTTATAATTATTATTTTATTTCGTACTTTTTTTGCTTGAAACACATAAATTATATATATTTTTGGAATCGTCTCTTCAAATGCTTCATTTTGATACCACACTTGCTAGGACAGAAAAATATTTTTTTAAACAAAACAAAAAAAAACATTTTTTTTACATGTTCATGTGACTGACTGACGGGTATTCCACCGCTCTACAACCGGCAGACGATTTTTATTCGTTAATGTGTTGTTTAAACTATCATTTGATACCAGTTTCAGTCGAGAGGAAATGACTAAATTCTTTTTTTTTTTACGTGTTTGGGAGGCTGCTGCTCCTGAACCCACCAAGGGAATCGTGGCTGACGTCCACATTAATTTTTAATACATCTTCCTTCCACTGTACAAGTTTTCGTGCGAAGGGATATGACTGATGATTTAAGCGCCTGGCCCATGGTCTATAAGAAACGTGATCCGAGTAAAGAATTTGTATCACATGGCGCGCCACGAAACCGAAAAACCCGGTCTTTACAGAAAGCCAGCTAGTAGCCTTTAAACATGCACTGTTTACGTTAACACAAAACTCCTTAGAGTACGTATTTTTTTACGATAATTTAAAACACATTTAGGCACAGTTAAACCATGTCGAACATGACAGGAATGCCAGTTAATTTCACGGCGCGGTATTAAGTCAGTATTCCTTGAATGTTTGAACACGTTATAAAATTTAACGCTAATTAGGGATCTAATCTAACCTTACACTCTATGTTTTGTGTTGGACAACACATTTATCTTGATAACAAGATGCAGAGGCTAAATGGCTATTAAAGCTCAAATACTAACCGTTACTACATCGCACTACATTACACTATACAAAGCTTTTCCTCTTTTCAAATTTTGTACCTGGTTCACAAGTAGGTACCTGATCCACTAAACTCACTACCCGGAACACTATTAAACAACTCCACGAGGCATAAAAAACCTGTAGAAATAACATACCGCCGCCTCTTGATGGACAGAACATAATTTATTCTCGAGTCTTTTGTGAAATTGCCATGGTCTTTTCTTTATAGTAATCATCGATTTCAAGTCCTTCCGCTAGGTAGGTGCGTTAAAATAAAACGAAGTGGTGCGGTGAGAACATTTTTTTAATCTACCGTTTCTTTGACGTAACTAGGTAATAACTACTAACTACGAAAACTTAGACAGCGTTAGCTACTCTACTATCTACCGCAGAGCCTGCGTCAATGTGGCGCTTGATAAGACGTGTTTCACCAAAATTCAGTAATTAGAGATAACTATTTAAAAGATTTTCACGATCCCTTGTCCAAATCCGTTCACGGAAACGGTTTTAGATTTATATAATGAGTTCAAACTAACTACCCACCCAGCAAAAAAGTAATTATTTTTATTCATTATTAAATGACCATCTTGTGTCTTAAAATTGAGTTCAAGCTACCCAGCAATTTCGCGTAGTTATTTTTATACGAGAACTAAACGGGTCATAAACACTTCATCATCATCATCATCATCATCATCATCATCAGCCTATATACGTCCCACTGCTGCATAAACACTTGAAAAAACAAAAGTTGTCCCTCCTGTGGTCAATAGTTAACGACTTATGAGCATGAAAGTTATGCTTTTATCACATGGATTACCCTCATATACGGAGAATTTAAAATTCAGCTTTGTAGGCCTTAACTTTTGACATGTCCAAGTCCACAGGAAAGACGCCAACCTAGCCCAAACTTCAAACTCAATTTATATGCGAAATTTCTAGTTTTGTAAAGAAGTTGTGATGTGATGGCAGTTGTAGATAACCAAAAACGGTTTTGATTTTAACCGATACTAACGACGGTTTCCCGCTCCCATTACTCATTTATTTTTGGGAGTTTCCCTCTTTTATAACTTTTGTAATTATTGCAACTAACTTCGGCATGTAAAGCAATGTACTACTTATATGTATTTTCACTCGCCTTGTTGTGGCCGAGTTGGAATAAAAAAGGGTAGTTACAGATAAAAATATAATCTATGTTCTAATGTAAGTTCTTCACAGGTAGAAAGACTTTTTAACCCAATCGAGCAGTTCCGGAGTCTGTAACAAACTCACTAACTTTATCTCTGCATAATACCTACATATGGACCTACCTAGTACCTATAGATTTTGATTCGACGACAATCCAAATCGTTATGTTAACCTTAAGCATCCTAAGTAAATCTATTATTAATTATTAGGTTTTATTTTCATCTTACCTTTAACCTAATTAGAAGTATTGATGTATAAAAACACTAGGATTGGCGGAAACTACTGCCATCATTCAGAGGTTTATTACATCGTCCACGTACTGACGAGAGAGATGCAGCAATAAGTTGGAGTAGGTAAGCAAGGAGTTAAGATGCTCTAATTAAACCCCTGACTCTCCAATGACTTGCTGCGTCCTTCCCATCTATTATCAATTCAATAACTAAACTGGGGAGGTAAAATCAATAAACGCCGTTACATTTTAGGTAACTACCTACTATGTTGTCAAATGAAACCATTGTGAAACTACTTCCATAATGGTCGACCTACACCGCCTAGGTATCTACATACCTATGTAGGTACCTACCTAGGCACTCTAGGCCGTTTAGGTTTATAGCAAGCGAACAAGTATTCTATAATTTCTTAAGTTTACCTGCCATCTGTCATAAAATTGATAAAAAGATTGTTCGTTCACATAAGTCACTAAAATCCTTCTGGCAAACTCAGTTTATAGTTTGCATAAAATTGTAGATAAATTAGAATACATATTTAAGTAATATAAATATAACCTTTGTTTATTTGTGTTTTTTAATTTTTAAAAAACGAGATTTGTGACTCCGCAAGTAATACTACCCAAACACTTTCTCTTCTATCTTAGGCTTAGGCTAGACTTAAAACAATAACAGTTTTACTATAACTTTGCCGAAAACTTCAAAACTACCTGCTTACCTTCCTACCTGTGCAACCCTATTGACGTGCATGGGGCACATCTTTTTAAAGGGGAATAATTTATAAATATAGACAAAAACATAACATTTTCCTTTTAAAACAATGTATTCATTCTAAAAAAAAATTAAACATTCAAAAGATGGTTTAGTAGCGCAGTAGGTACCTACCTACAGACATTTCACAATAGGAATAAATGTTTGACCCGCAAATATTAATTTATGCAAGTTGTCTAGTTTGCCCTACTACCAGTACATACCTACCTACCTTCCTATGGCACTATTAATCAAATGAATTGTAATAGTAGGTGTCTATGAGAATTGAGCTACAGTCAGGCCAGGAGCTAGGGACAGAATCGAAAACCAAAACCTCTAAAAATTCTATAATGGGTATACCTACGATACCTCACTACACAGGTGTGCAATGACTTAAATTTCTGTCCTTAGCTGTAGACACAACTCTAAAATAAACGCCGATTTACGTGGTCCACGAACTTGCATGCTATTTTCTTTACATCGCGGGGCTGCGGGATATCTATTAGGTAAGAGGAGTAGGTACGATCAAACCCTGCAATGTAAATGAAAATCGCGTGCTAGTTCTTGCACCATGTAAACGGGCTTTTAGCATTGTATTTCGCTAAACAAGCACAGGTAAAAAAAAGTGCGTTGATAATAATAGGTATTACACAGAATGAGCACAGGAAAGCGGATGTATAGTTGAGTAAGTAATAATTATTACATTTGTAGCTGGAGGCTAGGAGAGTCGGGGAGGGTTGGTGGGCCGACCCGTGACGTGACCCCTGCGGCACCGGCCGGCGTGCGCGCGTAGCGAACCCCGTCGCAGACTTTCTCAAAAGAAGTGGACCGACAAATACCGACTGCAGTCCGCGATGAATCGCTACCATCCCTCGGCCAAGCTGCACCCATCACTTGATTGTTCTAAATATGCGCTAAATAGGTACAAATTTGAGAAACAAACATTAAACTTAAAAAGAAACAAAATGATCATGGCATGACTCAATAAAAGGAAAAAAAACGTTCGTCTTCCGCAGCATCATAAAAAAAGTAATGTAAAAAACCCAATAGACTAGAAATAAACAACAGCTTAGCATTGCGAAGCATATCTAAAGGTGAATTTTGGGCGGCACGACGACGCCGCACCGGCAGGTAGCGCGGCGTTACCTCCGGCGGCGTACCTGCCGAACACGGTCCTCGACTTGTGCTGGGCCCGCCGAGCCGACGGAGTCTTCTTGTTCCATTTTTCACGGCGAATATCGCAACTTCCATGGATGAGTGTGGATCTAGTCATGATGTGAAAAAACATGTACTAAACCTCCACTCATCGAAAGAAATTGACTTCTTCGATGACTCTCGTAGCGCCGGAGCCGCCGTTGACGCACTGCACGCACTTTTCGATTGCGAAGTCACCTAATAATCACCAAACCGATTCGCAACGAGCGCAAGCAAGTTGCTTTAAAATGTAACGAGATTTGTAACCGACCCGCTCATGGCGACCGGCGACGACCGTACGCTCCGATGACTCGACACGAAATAAACGGCTGAGATTTGAAATCTGAGAATCTAGACGCTGCGCGTCCGCCGCGAGTGGGGAAGCGGCGGCTGGCGGCGGCCAATGGCGAGCGAGCGCGCGCAAACTGTGCGATGGAGGGGGAACTGTTTCTCTCCATCACCCGCGGCCCCGCCACCCCGCCACCCCGCCCCGCCAGCGCGGCACCCGGGCCCTGCCAACTGCCGCCCGATATTATCTTTTCTATAAGAACATTATTTTCTTTCTTCCATACTCGCCCGCTCATTTAACGGACGGCGGAAATGAAACCAACATGGCCTTAAAACCGTTGTTTCAAACATTGGTCCAATTAACCAGTTACCCCTAACAATGGTTACATACACCTACCTGTTTCGCATCCGAATCAATGTCTGCCTACCTACTTTTAAAAACAGTATATCAATCGCGTTATTTCAAAGAAAAAAAAAACTACAAATAAATTGATTAAGAATAGCTTTATTATGAGAAATATTGTATCATACACGATCCAGCTTATAGTTACAAACAAACAATAACCAGTTCAGATGTAAGCGAGTACGAGTACAAGGCATCGATCTTGATTGCATCCAGCCGTTCGTAGTATGTTCAGATTGAATGCATTCAATCGCAGTCTGTATGGAGCCCGTTCGTAACACCTGTAAAACAGTACGCATCAGTTACACGACCACAAACATGAACACGATTCGTAACAGGCCAACGGCTTAAATTTCGTTAGACTACCCTCTTTTCTCTATGCCTAATTATGATGAATTTACAGAAATTATCAATACCTAACGTATTAACGCTAAAGTATCTTATTATTAAGTTGACGTCACGACAAAAATGAACCATATTTTCATATGAAGTCCTCTTTTGATTAAAAAAATATAATACTAAATTACCCATTTGTCTCGTGTATAGGTAATTATCGGAAAATTAAGCTCATTCTCATTACTATATACTACAGTTAACTACAGTTAATAAGATTTCGTCGAAATACGTATAGATCGTATTCTATATATGTATTATAATATAACTATGATTTATATGAGAAACAAGTCATAGTATCAGGTTTACTTTTGAGTCGAAACAAATCTACCCTCGTCCTCTTTTATTGGTAACTATATATTAAAGAGTGGCTATTTGATATTCGTTTTGTTATAACTTACACTTGGAATTTACAGTATAATATTTAAGCCACGACAGCAGGTACACCATATTTATTTATAGGATAGTTAAGTAATAAGTGATAGTTAATTAATAATGCATATGCTCAGAAAGTACACTTTCTGGAAGACAACATGGGCATAGAAAGTGCTGATTTTATGCACGCGTGCGGGAAATTAATGTTTTTTATTATGAAGTAAATTATTCTTATGTCCAAACTCTTTATTTATGACAAAAATATCGCAAGTGTGTAGTTTTTTTTTAACTGCAATCATGTTGAAATAATAAAATAACGTAACATTTAACATTTATTTGCATCGTGAAATAAAAAAATATTAAATAGCGTCTATTTCGATTGTCATATTTGCTGTACAATCAGCCCTTTATCTTAGTACATACCATCTATTAAAAATGATTTTTGTAGTGGCGTCATCTCAGTTTCTGACGGGTGAGATTTGAATTAGATACTATCGAAAAAAAAACACTTAGTTTTGTACCTTCCCTACTATGACTGTGCACGTGTAAAGCGGCTTGCTTTCATAACAAAAGGCAGTTTGTTTTCATAACTACTATACTATGACACAGTCGCCGAGGCCCGTTTGTAATTCGTAATTTCAAATTTGGTTCAAATCAAAAGCTACTCTGACGGACTGTCATAATTTTTGTTTTATCTCAGTCAAGTGAAAAAGTAAATTGAAAGTACGAAATATATCTTAATATTTTTACTAAAATTTTAAATACAGGCTACCCCATCTGGATAGATATTGCCTATAAAACGATAATCATTATAATTTTAGTACATTTTTGTGACATCAATTTAGTTGAAAAAGGTAAATCCCCAATCCGGAACCAGTTCCGGAATTCCGGAATTGGAGGCCAATATCGAGAACAATTCCGAAATGGGAAATCCGTTCGATATTGCTCCCTACTATAAATTGAATAAATTAAATAATGTTTAATATATGTATAAAAATGTATTTTTCTAATTTGGGCCAAATTTTCTGCCTGTTGTTCCTGCCTTCTGAAATTAATACTTTTAATACTTTTAACATATATTATTACTAGCTTTTGTCTGCAACTTCGTTTGCGTTTAAATCGATCATCGCGTTAGAATTTTATAGATATGCTCTTATTTCAGGCGCTTATCACTCTTCCATACAAAGTTCCATCCCATTAAAGGATAATTTCCAGGATAAAACTATCCTATATTCTTCCGGAGAAGTAGGAAGACGGAAGAGGGAAGACTCATACCCTGACATATATTATTATACTCTTTGACTCAAACTATCTCCATATCAAATTTCATTTCGCATTTATAATATTAGTATGGATTGTTTTTTGACTTACTTTAATGACAATATTTTGCTTAACAAACTTTTACCATGGAATTAATCCGTTTAGAACAACGGAAGACATTAAGGTTGAGACCTGACTGCAAAATTTCGTACAGACTTGATACAGCGATGAAATACACAATGGTGTCCCATAAAACTGATTCTAAGTCCGAACGTCACGGCGGAACTTGCCGAAAGTAAACAAAACCTGTCACTTCCGGTGCGAAAAAGGTGGCGTTACTTTGCCCATCTGATACTGAAATAATAGTTATGGCATCAGTTACAAATTTACTGTTAGAGACGGAAAAGCGAATTCTGTCAGTATTTTTTTTGCAGGAAGTGCTTGGCAAGTTGGCAGACGCTCTGAAAGGTGACCATCGGGACCTCTAAATTTTTTTTTTTATTCATTTAAAAAACATTGTTAGCATGACATTACATTATACCCATCTGATACCAGCATGAAACCAATTCCAGTCGGTAGGCACTAGGCACCATGTAAATCGGCCTTTAGCATACGCTCCGGTTCCGTTAGCGCGTCGTGCCCGCTGTGTGAGCAAGCCTTTACTCTGGTATAACATTAGTCATAAGTCTCCATTGATAAAGTTGACAATCTATTGAATCCCTTATTGCAGAGTTTAATAGTTACTGCCTGTTGTGCGCATTTATACCCTCAAAAATGTGATGACATAAACTCAAGTCATTAAAAGCCTTCGGCGTCTATCGTTAGTGATCCTCTTCTTAATATAGGGTGTCCCAAATAGGACGCAATATTTGAATTTAATAGAAAACACATTTTTTATTTATTTATCGTATATTTTTTTATTTAAACGTTAACTACATAGGATAGGGTTCTGTATGAAATAGCACATCAGGCAAATACCCACCACAACTTTGCTGGCACATACGAATTCTTTTGATGAAAATTTCCTTGACCATTTTGCACAAATATAGCTGAATTTCGCGAATGCAACATTAAACTTCCACTTTTAATGCGTTAGGACGCTTAGCATAGACATTTGACTTCAAATAATCCAGTGTTGTTAATAAGTCAGTGTTAACCCTCAACTTAAAATAATCACAGAAGAGCTCTTGAGTTTAATTAGCTGCTAGCTGCAGGGTTACAGGCGTGGATCGAGAGTTACACAGTAACTAAATCAGGCATTTGCATTCGTTTCTTTTATTCGCGACGATATGTGTGATGCGCCACTAAATTAATTCCGAAAACCGTGTTAATATTTACTCAATTTATCGTTCAAATATCGTTTTAACACATAACAGTTGTCTATATTCTCACCCCCGTCGTGATAGAGCACATGGCAATTCTTGAGTATGGGCCGGTTGTTTTAAACTGTATGCAATCAATAATCATAGTCATTGTGTGCAGGTATAGTGTCAATTTTTTTTGCTCAATAGGTATTAAAAACTAATGTAGACTGGTTAAATTATGACATTATTACAAGTTCAACTGCATTTTGTGAGACCAAAGACCGCAATGTTTGAACTTGTGTCCGTCAAATGTGTAGAATGCAACCGAACCTTTTGCAACTTGAAATGATTGAATAGGTATAGTGTTTTGGTTTTAAGTCGGTGCAAGTCCGACATAGCTAACCTTCGCCGTCCCTGCGGTGCAGAGGTGAGGTGTCTTTAACGGATTTTCCTACCAATAAAAAAAGTTTAAAGATGGATATAAGAAAGTTATCTTACTTATTAATAAAACGGCAATGAAGGAATGTGCGGTCACGGGTCGTTGTTGGCCATAATGATGGCGCACCCGAGGTCGGTGAGCTGCATCGGCTCGGCGCCGCCGTCCTGAAGCCGCTGCGCGCACACAGCCAGCTTCTCGCTGACGCGGCACTTCTGCCGGTTGGTTAGGTGGCCCGCGCACACCACCGCCGCCGACGCCTGCTCCAGCAGCTGCGAGGCCGAGTACGCTTCCATCAGGAAACTGAAAAACAATACTACATCAATACTTAGTCTAGTACTTGGTAGTGACCCTGCCTACGAAGCTGGAGGTCCCGGGTTCGAATCACGGTCAGGGCATTTATTTGTGTGATAAGCACGAATATTTGTTCCTGAGTCTTGGATGTTTCCTATGTAAATAAATATATATATATCATCGCCTAGTACCCATAGTACAAGCTTTGCTTAGTTTGGGACTAGGTCGATTTGTGTAAGATTGTCTACAAATATTATTTAATTAATTTTAATACGAAACAGTATGTGTTGCACACGGTTGGCAGTCCCCCGTGTAGTGCAGGGTTAGAATAGCATCTCCCCGTTTCTTCCCTTGGGGGTAGTAAAATAAACGGGTTGAATTGTGTTGTTTGCGACGGGCTAGCAACCTATTACTGCAATATTTTGCTAAATTATGTTTAACTTTAATACTGTGAAAGGAAAGGAAGATGTGATGTCTTACACGTACGTATTCGATTAAATGTATAATATATAGGGGATATCAAGATACTTTCCAAAAAGACAAACAATACGGTATTTGACACATATTAAAATTTATAACACAGTGTCACTTTTTGGATAGTTAGCCACAGTTGTACCTAAACGCATTATTTTACGACTAAAACAGCAAAATACTAATTTTCCCATACAACGGTTGGTCGAATGCAGTGCAAGTGACGTCATTTGCCAGGGCCAATTTGTAGGAGCCTTTTTGAGACCCGCTAGCGTCGAGCTAGGTTTGTCCCTAATTTTAGCCCTTTATTGTGCTTTAAATGTTGTTGGTCCCATATAGACATTTGATGGTCTCTAAAAACTGGTTCGAATGGCATTATAAAAAAAATTTAGTCAAATAGCGTATTGTGAAAACACAATCGGTCCCTCGAAAACATAATCGTTTCCGTCCGTGCTGTACTAGCCATCACTATAAAGGCCCAGGAGGATAGGTACCGACAACATGAACTCACGCACCACTTCTAGCAATTATAGATCATAAATGGAAAAAATATTATATTGCAGCGCTAGCCCAACGCGCACACGTTTATCCCGGTCCCGTAATCGACTCTTACGACACCCATACGACATCACACCAGACAAAATCAACAATTAACTTCTTATACTAGTTATACTACACTTACTTTTCTACGAATTTCTCCAGTTCTCCGTAGTTTTTGATCGCCAGGTATTCATTAACCAGTTTCTCTGGCACTAATCCTGTCACCTGCGGATAAAAATCCACGTTAAATAAACACCATGCCCCGCCATTTCCGAGTGGATTATGACGAGTCTCTACCTCTGTTATCGCACCCAAGATTGGGTCATTAAGTGTTTTCTAATCGTAATCAGTACCTGATATTTGGGACTGCTACCTCAAGACGTAGGTATCTCCTTTGTATAAGTATTACAATAGTTTAAAACGGCCAACATCTCGGCACTTAATAAATAACATGTTTCAAAGTTTATTATCATAGCAAATGAGTTTAACCATAAATAGCTTGAAAATAATAATTTTGTTAGTATTGTATTCAATACAATGAGATGGCCCATAGAGAGACATCGAAGAAAATAACATGCTCGTCGACACCAAGTACGAGTAAAAGGGAATAAGGGCAACCCAAAGATGATGATGTATTCAATTCAAGTACCTAGAAGGACATAACGTACATGTGTTAATTTCAAAGGAGCGGCCTAACTACAGATAAGAACATTGCTATTGTAAAATTCTGCGGATCCTAATTATTAAACTGCAACAATACGAGTAGAAAGTGATAATTATAACCTAATGTCATTTGTGTGCATTCTGAGATTACTAAGAAGCTAATGGTAAATAATGTGATGAGTTGATGACTAATGCTCAGAAAAAAAGCACTCCACACAATTAAATGCCTATTTACAAAACATTCAATAATTATCGTATTAGTCGAGGAACGAAGAAAGTCAACATTATTTTTATGCTATTAAGGTCCTAAAATGACGATACCTTTCATTCTGCCATTACCCGTCTATTAAGAGTATTCTGCAATTACCATTGGGATTACATCGCATCAATACGAGTACATAGGACAAAGAGAAAAAATAAGCTTAGTCGTTATTGCGCAAAAACTAGTGGTATCTATCTGTAGACTAAATATAGTGCATGTGCTCCACAGCGAATCTCATACTAATCTATTGAGCTGTGGAGGGGCGCGCCTTCGTGGATCACACGCACTATAAAGAGGATGAATGTATGTGATCTAGGTTATAATTATGGTTAAGGTATACAGTAGTGATGTTGTAAGTTTGTATGTAAAATTTAATCTCAGAATCCACTCATCCGATTACAAACATTATTTCGGCAGTTAATAAATACATACAGACTAGACGTACGGAATCCCTCGTAAGCTATTCTGACCCGGTTGTTTATCGGTATGAACGGCGACTATTGGTACAGTCAAGTGCAAAAATATGTATCGAATGAATCCTCTTATAAATATGTACCAAAACCTTAATTCACCGACATAAGAGCTATGGGACATCTTTTTGAGCAAGTTGTATGCACCCATATTTTTGCACTTGACTGTACGTAAAAAATATCGTTTTCATATAGGGATAGGTGTCAATAACGACAGTTATTGCGATAGGTTATTAGGTTGTACCATGTAGGTAGAGTACTTTTATCTCAAGAGCGCGGGTGAGCCATGCTTGTGCTGAGCTTGTGACACGCACATTTTCTATGTGTGCGTCAGCGTAGGAGTTATGAGTTGACGTTGTCTATGTGTTCGTATGTGTCACAACTACAACAATGGCCAACCCGCGCTCGTGAGATAAAAGTACTATAGTAGAAACTACGTATATATCGACTTCGCTGGTATGGCCACGTCTTGCGAAAACCGGCAAGTTACGTGGGTAACAAATCGCTATGCCGCCTCCGCCTGGGCCCGGGAAAAGGGGAAAGCCCTGGAAGTGCTGGCTGGATGTTGTGAGGGATGACATGCGTGCCAATGGTCTCACAAAGGAGGATGCCGAAGACCGTGCGAAGTGGAGGAGAAAAAGCAGGAAAGCGGACCCTGGGCCCCGAAGCAATAGCTGAGGGGCAACCGGGAAAATCGCTCAGATGAGAGAGAGATATAAACAACTACATAGACTCATCCCCTCTCCTCGAAAAAGTCATTCTCAAATTGCCCCGCCGTATTCCCACTCGCAACCCCGTAACATTCCATGTTAGCCTTTGTCGTTCCAATTTCGCTAGAAACACTTTCTTTAGAAGAGCTTGTCATGACTACAATACCAAGTTTAAAAATTTAGATATTTTCTCATTATCTCTTGGCAAATACAGTAGCGCTCTCCGTAGCTTAATCTTCCAATAGCATGAACACTTTCAGACATTTTAGCTGATAATTATCGTACACCACTGTTTACATTATGTATTCTGTTGCATATCCTCAAATATTGTCGTCTTTATTCTGCTGCTTTCAGTTGAAACTGGATTTTGTATTATATAACCTTATGCTTAGTAAATCCTTCCGGCATCGTTGTATTACTTTCAATATCTGGGCGGGTCCCGGGCATAAGACCTAGCTAGATCGATTGCTCGTCCCCGAAAACCCAAACATACCAAATTTCATCGAAATCGTTAGAGCCGTTTCCGAGATCCTCGAAATAAATAAATAAATATACAAGAATTGCTCGTTTAAAGATATTTTCATTAAGTTGAACATAATATTGTATTAGCGTGTAAGTAGTAGGCATGTATACTTACCCACCCTGTTTCGATATTTTTATTATTGTTGTTATTTAATAGTTCATGGAACTACAGGTTTGTTTGTTTATCTAATAACATACATAACTGTACACGACCGGTTGTCTCCTAAAAAAAAAAACTGGAACTTACTGTGACCGAAGACGCGAGTCTAAAGAGACGTAGTATTCGTGCTACCAATGAAGATGACCACATTGAACACACTTAGGGGCTATTCATAAATTACGTCATTTCAAATTTGGGGGGGGGGGGGTCATAACATAGGATGATGGTAGCATGACGTAGGAGGGGAGGGGGGTCAATCCCAAGATGACATCATCTCTCGCATCTTTAAAAAGTGGTTTAATGAGTAAAAAAGGAATGAAATTCGTGTTTCTATAAACTGTTAATGCTATAAAAAATTACCTACTAAACTTGAATCAACAATAAATTGTTATAATAAATAAATAGCTAATGAAATTGGCTGGAGGCTCTGATCAAGAACCACATGATTCCAGGCCCGATTTGATTCAGAACTTGGAGGAGTGGGTGAAGTCCCCATGGGAAAACACTAAATGAATAAAAATTGTTATTTGATATTTAGAGTTGATTCTTAATTTGTTGTTTTGTTGATTGTTTTAACTTTAAAGAAATAATAATAACTAAATCATTTTAAATAGTTTTTTATTGAAAAATTAAGCTAAGAACGCATTTTTTAGAAATGACATCATTTTATTTGATGGGGGGGGGGGGGTCATTCGAATTATGATGGTTGGATGATCTTAGGGGGGGGGGGGGGGGGGGTCAAAAATCGTCAAAAATAGATGACGTAATTTATGAATAGCCCCTTATCACTGTTTGATATGTAACTGGAAGATGCTATATAAATGCAATATTGTTTTTTTTTTGTTTGGTCTAAATCCGCCATTACATAACCTCTACTCCACTCCAGCTAATACTTCTTTTGCTTATGCTTTAACTGGCACAGCAATAGATGGTTGAGGGTCCTTCAACAACCCTCAATGAGGTACACTATAAGACAAATGTCGGCTACAGGGGTCTTCGTCTATGACATCTTCTCAATTTATGACAAGAGTGGAAAATTGCTAGTTACTTTGGGCCTATCCAGAAATCATGCGAGGGTCCATGGGGGGGGGGGGGGGGGGATTACGAAAACCTCACTACTGATCACGTTGGGGGGGGGGCAAATTCGGACTCGCGCACGAAGGGTTCCTCTAACTATCACGGTTCATGAGATACGGTGACAGACGGACGGACAGCGGAGTTTTAGTAATAGGGTCCCGTTTTACCCTTTGGGTACGGAACCCTAAAAACGACTAAGAGCTCTGACTGTAAGGTTGATTCTGGCTTGCGTTGATTTGACAGCATTTGGACTTACAGTTTTGAACATTCTATACTATAACATGTACCTCGACGAGTCCCTCGACTGTGATCTCGCCCAGCAGGCGCTGGCAGCACTGCAGCGCGGTGAGCGCTCGCCGCAGGTCGCCGTCGCACGTGTCCACAGCCTGCTGCAGGACGGACCCGTCGCCCACCTCCACGCCTTCAGACTCGCAGATCTCTCGTAGCCTGGAATATCACAATTTATTTTATAATGCATGTGCTCGAAAAGTGCGTTTTCTAAGCAGCCAAACTGTGCGGAAAGTACCACTAGGCTTTTTACTTTCCAATTTTTTTTTTATATTTGTACATGTATTTTTACATTTACATTATTTATAGCCGTTCCGAACTTGTATCGTAAATAACTATTATTTATCGTATCGTATGGCAATTATTTAGAACCGTGAGATCTTCATAATGGTGCTTGTATTATTCCTCCTAGTTTATTTATCATTATTTTACAAGTCCTATCTAATTGCAGACTCCCAGATCTCTCGCAGCCTGGAATGTCATAATAGTGCTTGTATTATTCCTCCTAGGATTATACAGGTTCCATCTAATTCCAGGATCGTTTTAAGATCTTTATTGGATAGGCTATTTCAGGTTATCGGGGCAGCTTGACTGTTAGAACAACCTACTCAAGGCGCACTGATCACCTATATGCATTATATTATTAGTACTACTATGCTATTTTAGTGCAACATACAATGCGAGAAATAGCCATTTATGAATCTGTTTAGGAACCATGAACACTTCTTTGGAAAATATTATACATATACTTTCTACTTAGATTATGTACCTCTCAATCCTTACATACCTCGTTATAACATTTTCTCTAGCTAGCGGCTTGAATCTGAACTTAGAGCAGCGGCTGGTGATCGGAGGGATGATGCGAGATACATAGTTGCAGATTAGACAGAAGCGCGTAGTGCGGGTCTCGCGCTCCATGGTGCGGCGCAGCGCCGCCTGCGCTGCTGTCGTCATGGAGTCTGCCTCGTCCAGTATCACCAGCTTGTATGGAGGACAAGGTCTCCCGCTAAAAATTAAAAAAAAAACATATCCAAACTCTGTTGACATTTATATGGTGTGCTTGTTACCAGCATCTATTAACCAATATAATATATAATACAATAAAATAACAGTATTAATATTTTTATTTTTTATCATTTTATTCAAGTATAAATTGTTGATCATCATCATCATATCAACCAAAAGACGTCCACTGCTGGACATAGGCCTCCCCCAAAGAGTGCCACAATGACCGGTCTTGCGCCACCCGCATCCAGCGGACTCCCGCGACCTTTACCAGGTCATCAGTCCACCTTGTGGGGGGTCTACCCACGCTGCTGTAAATTGTTGATATAAATACATAATTCATTCAGCTTATCCTACACTTTACAAACAGACAATAAAGTTACTTATAAACTCAGGCAAACGGAGCAAGGGTGCTTCAATCTATAATTGGAAGTTGTTTTTCTTTATAGCTCAATAATAACAAACAAGCATACAGCCACCCTGATGACCCTAGTATTAACTAATGATACTGACACAAAGGCTTCTTCCAGCATTTTCCACTTTTTTATGAATAGCTGTGCAGTGCCATAGTCAGCCCACAACTCTTTTTATGTCGTCAGATCTGCATTTTCTTTGTCTCCCACTTTTTTTTTTGGTGTGGAATCTAGGGGCCCATTCTGTTTAGTGCTGGTCCATTTGTTTTTATTCTCCCACCTCCATTTAAAAGTTTTAGCTTTAATTTTGATGTCTTCTACTTTTGTTATTTGTCTTATATATGTAGTGCTTTTTCTGTCTCTCTTTCTCTGTTAATGACAGTAGAATGGTATAATATACTACAAAACAAAACTAATTCATAAGTGGCAAATTAACCTGTTACCTCACAAAGAAAAAAACCAACAAAAACATTGTTCTGTTATGTGTCCGGAGGTCTCCAGAATAATGCGATGAAAGCTTGATGATGTTCTTCTTCCTTCAGTATCCAATCTCTTTCATGCTGGTGCTTAAGCCTAATAGCTGGCCAGTCTCATACTGTTTAATAGAATGTTTATGTATTCAGAATCACCCCTATCTTCTTTTGAGTAGTATCAGATCAGGTTCTAGCAGAATAGTATATCTAGATGTCAAACATGTTTTTTTTATTGCTGACCAACACAAGAAATATGCTTGCCTATGGGTTGAACAATTTAAAGCTTATTATGGGTTGCGTTCCTTGGACAGCCAAAGAACAACAAGATGAAGTAGTTGCCTGTTTCAGTATGGTATTCTAACTCTAATACAAAGCTAAGTCTTTGTCATTATCAATTATTTGTGTGTCTATACTTGTCGGAAGTACATGTGTATGTATGTTTTATATGTTGTCTTTTTTTTGTACCTTGTTGTGCAGGTTGTTAAATTTGTCTGCCTATGTCAATTTTCTTCTCTCATTTGCTCAAAGGTTAACTTGAAGAGATCTCTTAAAGGGATAAGTTCACCTTTGTACATACCATTTTCTTTCATCCATTTTTCTTCCATTTTTTTTCATCTGCTTATTGCATGCAATAAAGGGTTTTACTACTACTACTACTTACTTGTTAACTTGAGTGTCCCTTCAGTACTTCAGAACAAATGAATAGGCTAATAGCTTTTCTCTCTTATAATAAACACTCAAACCTGCTCAAATTTGATTTTGATTTCCCAGTGAAGTCCATTGAAGTCGTTCACCAATCTCACTGGAGCGCAAACTCTTAGAGTATTCCAGTGTTAAAACTGCCCATGTGATCATGTTGGAGGTTTCCCATGGATTTTTCCAGGCCAAATTAAAAAGCAAACAGATTGGCGTATGAAAATAGCACTTACTCGGGCCTAGTGCTGCTGACAGTGAGTTGCGCGAATGCCTTGACCTTGTCTCTGACGACTTGTATACCGCGCTCGTCCGACGCGTTGAGCTCCAGCACGCGGTCGCGCGAGATGTCGCCGAACAGCTGCCGCGCCGCCGCCAGGATCGCGCTCGTCTTGCCCGTACCCGGCGGCCCGTAGAACAACAAGTGAGGCAAGTCACCACCCGACAAGCATTCTCTCAACACTTGCACCACCTCGCCCTGGTCTACGATGTCCTCGATAGTTTTCGGACGGCTGAAGACATACAGAATGATTGTTACACAAAAATTATAAGCAATGATACACAATTAGCGTGAAAAATGGGGAAGTTATTACTATTTCTCGACCCATGGTGCCGGTGGTTTCTTCTTTGTTGGCTTGGTACCTGACGACGTAGGCTTAGTCTGGGTCGATATTTTACCAGTTTTCAGAAATGCCTGCATTTTACTTTTCAGTAAGTTTAGCAGATTATTATGTTATACTATGATAATAAGAATTTGGAGCATATATCAAGAATACGCGGCAACTTGCTATTATTGTACAGCGATTGACATTTCATTTCATACAACAGTGACAGGTGTCAGCATAAACTGGCAACTCTGGCAAGATAAGCCGCGTATACACGTCAAGCGAATCATACGACTACCGAACGCGAACCATTTGGAAGCTTTTACACCGCCTGTACACTCTCGAGCGAGAGCACTCGGGCTTGGGTTGGGTTGGGCTTGGGGGCAACTTGGGGGAGGTGGAGAATCGACGGCGAGACCCCGCCTGTACACTCTCGCGCTCAGCCTGTCCACACTAGGGCTTCCAAAATTACGGATTTGTCAATTACGTAATTGATTTCGAAATTAGAACGCTGAATTACGTAATTACGTAACTGACCCGGAGTTCAAATTAAAAATCTCTAAATAATTTGTATTTTTTATAATTATTAATTATTATTTATTTATTTATCGTATGGCATTTATTTCGAACCGATTAATTATAATTAAGGGAAACGAATTTTAACACCATTATTTAAATAAATCGCAGCATCCACGTGTAATTTTCAGAACAAAGAGCTGAACGTATATGGTCAGTCCAGCTTGAGGAACTTCTACCACTAATACGGTCGTCTTTAAGTTTTATTTGTATTTGTATTGGCAACCAGTTGTTATTAATAAAGTATAGTAGTGTGGTGGACAGTCGGTTCGAATATTGTGCTGGTCTAAAATCGATGAATTGGTACGATATCCCTTTCGAAGTAGGTATGCCACAAATTTACTTCTAGCACTCAATCCAGTTGCTATCAGCTGGAATCTGGGAAAGGACTCCTCTATTTTCCAAGTAGAGGTATACGCCATCTTAGAGTGTGCGACAACCAATCGGCTAACCAATTATCTCAACAATATCATTTATATTCAATCGTATAGCCAGGCGGTGCTCTTGAATTGCCGGGAAGCATTAAATAACCTTGAAGCGAAAAACAAGGTTATATTACGGTGGGTCCCAGGGCATGTGTCGCGACGGAGGTCGCGATGTAGCCTATATTCCCTGATGAAAACACAATCTGACAACCTCCTTACTAAAGATTGACTTACTTTAATTTGTTTATGGTAAGATATTTAAAGTTTCTGTCATTTGAATTCTAAATTATGAAAGCAATGTTTCACATAAAAATCAGTGCGAAAATACAGTAATTACAAAGATAAAGTTGACTGAAGAGCTGATGCTGGTATAATGAATTTAACCTTAACGGAAGACATCGGTGCTGACCGGGTCGCTGAATTTGGAGCTAAGTAGTAGCCCATAAAAGATTGTAGTGTAGAACCAATATGACTTGTGTATAGCATGGACAGACCTTGTAGCTAATAAAGTAAAGAGGTGCCTCGAGGGGGTTTGAAATCATATGTTGAGCTCTACAATAAAGTACACGTGTCCCTCGAGGTTTTAGTGCAGCTCCTGGTTGAGCACGAATGGTGGTGGTAACGGGCAGTAGGCCCCTTCTCGTAAGTGGCATGTTCCCAGGGATGGATGTTACACCACGCCGGTACGTGAAGTACAAAGAATCCTCTAGTATCCATGCGCATGTGAAGTAAAGTATCTTGGTCATGATGAGTTTGGCTTGGCCTATAATGTGGTCGAACCCTGGGTCGATGTTGAGATTTCGTAGTAACAAGGTCTGTACATTGAGTTTCTGATGAACCCAAGAAGCGGTTTATTCTTAAGGACGACTGAGGTCCAGATTTAGCTTTGTAAGGGCATAGTGACATTGAAGTCATAAGAACCTTTTAAAACAGGTGGTGAATGTGATGACCACCGCAGCTTCATGGTCACATCTTGTACATCAGCAGACGAGTTGAAGTCTATCACCACAGATTCCATTATAAGGTATGAGATATGTTTATTACCATAACTTACACACTTACATACACATAATATACCAAGTACCTAACAATAATGCGAAGCAGATGATCAAGTACATTGTGTTACAAGTGATTATAGATTAACTCTGTTTAATAATGCAATTCAGGCAAATAACCCTTTTGTACGCCAACGGATTTCCCCACGGTGGCTACAAAAATTGGTAGAGATGCTTGCTGGGATATTGACGGCATTTTGGGGAAGATGTCGTTAGTATCGCTGGTTTTATTCAAAAACATAAATATTGAAATGTTTATTTTCTACATGAGTATCACAATGGAACTAAAATCTTGTGATAAAACGAAGTGTGTTGGTTTGGTTTAACATAACTCATATTCTGCAATCGAATAATAAATGCGACCAATGTCTTGTGTTGCCATCTATGAGTGAATAATAGAAACGACACAATCGTGTTACTATGAAGTAAGCAAAATGCTTTAAATGCACCACCATGGTTCGAATTGCAGAATTTATTTAACACAATATCTGTGTCCAGTTTTGAATGTACAAGGTGGCTAATTACAAATATTCTTACAGACGAATTATATGAGAATGTACAAGATTTCGATAGTATTTGAGAACTTAAGTCAATACTAAGAAATGCTATTAAGAAATAAGATAATTAATAATTACCAATTACGTAAAACGATCTACTAGTCTATTAGACATAAAAAGGAAAGATATGGGAAGTCAGTTTGTGTGTTTCATCAGCCCCGGTAGCATGCTAGTCTATACCGTCACGTTATATGACCAAAATGTATGAAAAGGTCACATAAAACATTACGGTATAAATAAGCGATCTTAGCCTCTCAGGAGGAAGGAGAATGAAGTTAATCTATGAAAATATATTCGATATAATAACATGTAGAAGCAAATCCTCAGATTTTATAAGGTTTGGCAACGCGCATGTGATTCCTTTGGAGTTGCGAGCGTCTGTAGGCTGCAGTGTCCGCTTACAATCAGGTGGACCGTATGCTTGTTTGCCACTGTCGTAGCACAAGTAAAAATAGAAAATTTGATTAAGAATTAATCTTTAAATGTTTTCTAATATTCATGGAAATGTGACCCGTGTTGGTTCAGATAATGTAAACATACCTTAAGGTTTCAGTATGACAAGATACAAATTCTATTAAGATTGACAGAGAAGGACATATCTCTTTGAACCTTTCTGTCTAAATACCTCTATGAGGTTGTATTAAAACTTTTATAAAAGTAATAAGAACTCAAACTCAAAATCGATTCCTTTTATATTGAAATTGAAACATTAACTTAATTTCACAAATTTTACAATGCTTTTCAATTTGTCCATGAGAGTATCACATTGAAATATCCACATATGATTTGTGAAGTGACAGAATGTTGATAAATTTTACCTTCGTAAAAGTGAAATAAAGTGATACAAGTTAGGTGCAATAAAATACTAAGCGGCTATATCAGGAATATTAGAATAATTTGCCGAAAGGAGGGTGAGTGTTATGAATGTTATGATTTTCAATTACCGCACGTCGCAATGGCGCATTTATGTTCCTATAACAAATATTTAGAATTACCGCGTAAGTTTGTGTTGAGTGACGTATTTTGAGTTAAAGTTCATATTTGCGAGAAATTATTAGACAATATTAAATAAGTGTGGGTCAAACATATTACCTACTAATACTTAATTAATGCATTTGTTGCACAAGATCCTAAGTCTTTTGTGTATTTTTGGTTGAAACATAGGCTCATTGATTTTGGATGAAATTTCGACGTACGCAATGGTTATTTAACGACGCGGTCATGATTTACGTCGTACAGCGAATTATCTAAATTGTTGGAGAAAAATGACAACATTTCGCATTTCATTTTTCCCTAACGGCTTGAAGCAAAAATCCATTTAGAGATGTGAACTTACTGAGCTATATAGAAATAGAAAGAAAATACGTTTATTTAACATCAACATCATAATAACATTAAATAGTGGATTTTTATATCTGATAGTTCTAGAAAAATTGCATATACTAAATATGAAGCCATAACTAAGTTGAATAAGAATAATCAATGACTTGACTTATGTATCCTATTAAAACAATAAAACCTGTATGTGGATACGACATTGACAATTATGACATCGACACAGAAGACACTTGTTAGTTGTGAGTGTCAAGTGAAGTAATCGAGTTTAAATCTTTCGAACGTCTCCGTCTCTATCTCATTACCTTCGAGCGATAGAGAAAGAAACTTAAGAATTTCGATCTTTGGGTGGTCAGAATAGACCCCCTAATGTTTGTCACTGTCACTGACGCAGGTGACACAGATACAGTATAACTTTTAACTTATAGTTCAATATTTGTCCAGAGTGCTAATATTATTCTTACCAAAATTGTACATACGCCCTTTTAGAACGTGGCAGTTGACTGTTCAAGTTAAATAAGGGGGATTTAATGAAAATACACTGAACAGGAAAGATACGTATCTACTAACCTTTGAGTACTGTAAAATACCTAAATAAAATGGAAGGGTTAGGAAAACGAAATATTGTCAATTCTTTCTTCAGGTGTATTGAAATGAGTACTTACTATGATACAATTTATTAGTCCCGAGACCTTTTATGCAAACTAAAAGTTCAAATGCATATTACATACCGTGTTATGCTTTGATAGATTACGCGAGAATCGAATTAGATGCACATGACAGATCTCTCATTTTCTATAGAATACATGTATTCAGAACGTATTGTTCATGAAATCTTATTTGTATTATAAATGATGTTTATTATTACACAGTACGCATCTTATTGCTACAAGGAACAATTTTATTTGGAACTATACTTTACATATTTGAACTGCTATGAAGTATTTTATAAAAATATTTGTTATCAAACATTATGAAAGAGTAATTAGTATTGAATGAAGAATACATTATATATACAAATAATAAATTGCACAATATCTCACTTAATTGTCAACTATAAAGAAAAGGATAATAAAACAAGGAATGGTTTCTAGGTATCTTTCAGGAAACATGGAAGATATTTTATTGAAACGTTTAACAACATTTACGACCAATCCATAGGTCACTGGTTCAGATCCGGTTCGAAGGACCATTAATGTGCGAGTACTTGCAACCCTCACATTTACTTGATAGGTTTCTTGATAATTGTTTAGAACACGAAAGACGATTTCTTGATATAATCTTGATTATTTTATCTTGATAGGTGTGCACACTTATGAATAGCGAACGTAAAGTGAGGTGAATTGACTTATTTGCTAATTACGAAATATTATACAAAGCAAATGCTGATGGTGCAATGACGCACGCGGGAACGCGCCATGTAATTGTACAATAATATCGTTAGCTAGAAGCGCCAAACTTTGAATACATGTCGTTTGTGGAGCAATGACCAATTAGAACAGAGTGCAGTTGCTGCATCAAGTTGCAATCCTTACTTAATCGGTCAACACTGATCTTTATCAGTATTTCAACATATTTACAATATTCAACGCAGATGAGTTTCTAATCTACTACTCTACTACTCGAAGGAGAAAAAGCTTTGGCAGAACTCATCGCAATAATCCAACGAGAACGAACCCAAGCCAATGGGAACTGTTTCCACTAGTAATCGAAGTAAGCTGCCAGAGTTACAACTACAAATTTTCAATTTCTTATTCTTAATTCGAATATCGGTCAGAGATGTTTACGAGACGTCGATATATTTTTGCACATGAAACAGCTGCTTTGATTTGGACTCCTCTAGCTAACGAATCAGTTATATTAAGGGTGTCAAATTCAGATTCAGATCTTTTATTTGCTATAAGTACATGTACATGCAAATACATTCATCAAATTAAATTAAAATAAAAATACTCTTTGGAAAGCGAAGTTAAGAATATGATTAATGACCTTGAGACTGTCAACAAAAACTATAAGATAGCCGTGTATACGCTTAAGGAAGATTTGGTAGACACGTACAGATTGTGGAAGCTCATTAAGCCACACTTTACAAAATGAAACATGCAATGAAGTTTGAACATTGTCGGAGAACTTTGGACGACTTTGAAAGACATCTTCGTATTTTATAGTCCTTAGGGATGACGTCAATCATAACTACCTACGTATTCTGATTATGGAAAGTTTTCTGAAGATATTATTTATGAAATGAAGTTAAAGCTTAATTCCGATTCTAACAGAGAAATGAGAAAACAACTGAGCATTATGTTATTCACCAGTGAAGATACAAAGGGGAACCAAGGTTTAACAAACCAATATCTAAATTTATTAGAAATGAAAGGATTTTCCAGTGGAACAGACCTGGTCCTAGTACTTCTGCATTCGCCGGAACCTTTGCACCAAGGAAGTGAATATAAACAACGTAAATTTCGGTGTATATTCTGTCAAGATAATCATTATAATGACCAATGCACAATGTTTAAAACATTGGAGGATGGAGAAAAGATATTAGGTAACAAAAGCTACCTATGTTTTCAGACTGTACATTTAGCTTCAACATGTCATTGACATATTACATACGTATTGCAAGTCTAAATTTAAAGGTCATATTAGAGCTTTATGCCCAAAATTATTCGTATCCGAAGAAAATATGAAACTTGTTAATGTTTTAACGCTTTATTAGGTGACAAACTATATACTTATAAATAGATATATAAATTGGTACTCTTTGGTTCTGTTATCCAACAACGTTGAAGAAACAATGCATTTGTATATAAACTTTAAGCCTTTTAAAATATTTCGATTAACACACGTGATAGAGTTCTAGTTCCAAAGAATTTGTGGAACATATACCTGACACATGTTAAGATGTGGTAGTAAAGATTTTAAGTTTAAATTGAGATTTGAACAAGGATACTTTTCAATTAAAAGTGAAAAACAATAACAAAGTAAACTCTAGAAGAGGTGTGTGTGTTGATGACAATAGTTTTAATTGATGATCTATGTGACTTTGCAATTCTTACCTGCTAAATTACTACTTCAATATTCGTGAAAGACAAACGCAAATAGGATGATCGTCTACCAGAGACAGTCACAGACAAATGGAAAACCATTCTAGAAAGTTTCAAGTCAATGAAAACTATTTGCTTACCGAGAAACATACGCGTCAAAACAAGATTGCAAAATTCACGCATACCTAGATAGCTGAATAATTCTAAGCTTTCTTATCGATAGTAGACTGATCCATTACGTTTTTAAATCTCTACAAATGGAATAATTTGACAAATACTGTGGACTGGTAGTCAAATACTAATTTGGTATAACTCAAATAAACTGGAACCGTTCGTATTACGAAGGATTGAATGAAATCAAAGTATGTTCCGTCGAATTTGAATCTCGATAATGACGTAACTAGATCGATCAATTCTAATGAGTAGTAGCAGTAGTAATAAATACACTATTGCACAAATCAAGTACTTACAAGGAAACAAACTTAAAAGTAGACATTTGTACAAAGGCGAACTTATCCCTTTAAGGAATCTCTACAATCAACCTTTGAGAAAAATGTGAAGACATTTTATATGGCAGACATACTGAACAACATGTACAAATGACAAAATTGTGTGACTAATTGTAACTAAAATTTCCCGAAGTATTATGAACGGAATAAATATATAATAAATTTTTGTTCAAATATACCGTAACATTATTAATTTCTAAAGTCAATAACAAGTCATATCAATAGAATCTTACTACTTAACTAGTATACAATTGACACAAACATGTCTAGTTGAATAACCCGCCCCGGAGCATACCGGGTGAAAATAAATACACGTAATATAATAAATACATAAATACATATGAGTATTTACAACGATGGTTGAATGGCCTAGTTTTT
Organism: Cenopis cana; assembly: GCA_951800055.1. NCBI lineage: Eukaryota > Metazoa > Arthropoda > Insecta > Lepidoptera > Tortricidae > Cenopis > Cenopis cana. Next base: position 16,890,021 of record OX637471.1, on the reverse strand, counting down.
TATTACAAAATCTAACCGGCTGACCAAGTTTATCCTGTGAGTTATACTTCCCTTTTGGCGGGGGAAGTTCTTCTGAATGAATCTTTACAAACGTGGTTCCATTCAGAAGATGTTCAAGATTCACACCATGAGAGGGAATGACTTCCATTAGATAAAGAGAATGTACAACCCGAAGCGTCATCTTTCAGGTAATATTCCTGAACCAGTAGTTATAGAGATAAATAAATAAATATTTGGGGACAATCTTACACAAATCAACCTAGTCCCAACCCAAACTAAGCAAAGCTTGTACTGTGAGTAGGTACGATGCGACGATACACATATAGAGATGAGAAAAAACCTCTGAAGTACAAGAACTTAGAAGTCTTCAAAGACAGTTCTTCACGGATGAAATAAATGGTAAAATAACTTGTTCGAAATTTAAGATCTTTCTCAGAGGGAGTTAGACGTAAAATATGATTGTTGACTGACGTATACCTGTCATATGAATCCAATGATTTTTCCGAAATTGTGATTTCAATTAAAACGTCAAAAGAAGACGCTTGAAGATAATTTTCGTATTGGGGTACATACTTCACATTCTCAACTTATTACCTATGTCGACGCTTTGGATACCTTATGGTCTGAACACAAGAACAAAATATTATATGCAAATTCCACAATGACGGAAGCATGATGTGGGACAAAATATCTTACTATGAACTCCTACATTACCGTCAGAAAGAGTAAAGATGAATAATGTTACACACATGTGAGAACTAATTAAATCGATTTTATGCTAGTAAAGGACAAGAAAAACATGGATTTGTTTATCCATATGTTTGATGTTTCGAGTTATTCATATTGAAGTGGTTAACGAAGAATGTTCACTTGCATCTCGACAATTCATCACCACAAGAGCGTCATACTCTAAAATTGTTGGATAAAACTCTTGAATTCAATTCTACTACATTTATACAAGGATGAAAACGTGGTGATATTATCATTAACAAATATAAGGGTATGTTCATCAATCGATAAAAACTTCACAAAACAGATTTTACGTTATATCCATCATCTGTTATTGATTCTAGAAAATAGATGGTTAAACTAACTACATTGGAAGGAAAGTGATCTATGCGATTCCTTTGTGGATACATGGTTCCACCGCAAACTGATAATATAGATGCAGCCGATAACAGGGATGCAATTAACGGATTATTAGATGTGACTGATAACGTTAATAACATCAATGAAACTGATCGGATGGACGAGACATATAGTAGTTTACGTTGAAGTAGAGCGCAGGAAAATTAGATAAATCGTAAATATTACATTTGGGGAAGTCGAACAGTACGAAGACGAATTTATACAAATTGCTACTGGGGAAGGGAGACATAAGAGGACTCTAGCGGTCCAAGACTTGGAAAAATTAAAGTATAGACCTGCCACTTGTTGACTACAATAATTATCAATCACTAACTCGCCTTGTTGGGAGTGTCGCGACGGAGGTCGCGATGTAGCCTATATTCCCTGATGAAAACACAATCTGACAACCTCCTTACTAAAGATTGACTTACTTTAATTTGTTTATGGTAAGATATTTAAAGTTTCTGTCATTTGAATTCTAAATTATGAAAGCAATGTTTCACATAAAAATCAGTGCGAAAATACAGTAATTACAAAGATAAAGTTGACTGAAGAGCTGATGCTGGTATAATGAATTTAACCTTAACGGAAGACATCGGTGCTGACCGGGTCGCTGAATTTGGAGCTAAGTAGTAGCCCATAAAAGATTGTAGTGTAGAACCAATATGACTTGTGTATAGCATGGACAGACCTTGTAGCTAATAAAGTAAAGAGGTGCCTCGAGGGGGTTTGAAATCATATGTTGAGCTCTACAATAAAGTACACGTGTCCCTCGAGGTTTTAGTGCAGCTCCTGGTTGAGCACGAATGGTGGTGGTAACGGGCAGTAGGCCCCTTCTCGTAAGTGGCATGTTCCCAGGGATGGATGTTACACCACGCCGGTACGTGAAGTACAAAGAATCCTCTAGTATCCATGCGCATGTGAAGTAAAGTATCTTGGTCATGATGAGTTTGGCTTGGCCTATGATGTGGTCGAACCCTGGGTCGATGTTGAGATTTCGTAGTAACAAGGTCTGTACATTGAGTTTCTGATGAACCCAAGAAGCGGTTTATTCTTAAGGACGACTGAGGTCCAGATTTAGCTTTGTAAGGGCATAGTGACATTGAAGTCATAAGAACCTTTTAAAACAGGTGGTGAATGTGATGACCACCGCAGCTTCATGGTCACATCTTGTACATCAGCAGACGAGTTGAAGTCTATCACCACAGATTCCATTATAAGGTATGAGATATGTTTATTACCATAACTTACACACTTACATACACATAATATACCAAGTACCTAACAATAATGCGAAGCAGATGATCAAGTACATTGTGTTACAAGTGATTATAGATTAACTCTGTTTAATAATGCAATTCAGGCAAATAACCCTTTTGTACGCCAACGGATTTCCCCACGGTGGCTACAGCATGCAGATGTCGCGGGAAATGAAAGAGCTGACGAGCTTGTACGAGCGGGGGCGAAGGGGATGCATTGCGGGCAAGAATCGTTTTGTGGCATCCCAATACGTCTAACCAAGCTCACTCTGTAAATCTACTGTTTCTACAAAACCCTTAACCCACTTTTAGGATCCCAATGGTTCAGCAATGGTCGCAATGATAGCCACTACCCCCAAATATTTAGTAATATGTAATTAATAGGTGTTTGATCTGTTCCGCCATTCCAGATACCACATCGAACACCCACCCGGTAAAATAATGCACCCCTGCCCCCTGTCGGACCTGCTTCTTGTATCTAGTCCTCAGACATCAGAGTAACCTAGTCGAAAGGGTTACAACGCAATCCTGTCCATTCTCGCTAGTGATGTGTCGAGGTACCTAGGTACTAACTCCAAATAATATCCCATAATCTTTTATGTTATTTAATAATACGTTAATTACAATTTCATAAAACTTTTTTCCATTTTTAGACTGAAATAGTAGGCATAGGTATTTTAAACAAATAAGTGGTAATACATAATTCCGTAATTGCGGAATTTAACCTTTGAATTACGTAATTATTAGAAGTCAAATATCTGTCCGTAATTACGTAATGGAAGCCCTAAATGTGACCGATATTGGATCTAATATAATTTCCATACATTATTATCTGTGTCGGATCCTACACCGATATTATATCGGATATTGAAAATACGTTGATGATATCGTGAAGTGATGGTGAAGTGAGCCTTAATAATCGATTTCTTTGCACAGAGTATACGGAATATCTTCTACCAAAACTCTACTCTGTAGCGTACTTCCGGTGGCGCGTATTTTGAATCTAATTTCATCTTTCATATTGAACAAACGTTGCTATAGTTACTCAGTTATACAAATTTTACATGAAACATTTGATCTTTAATACGTCATTGCATTTGATTAGCAAACAAGGCTTTCACAAAGCTTTTATTGCATAAGCTGTATCAAGGGTAAAAATAAAAAACTGCAATATGGTTGATAAAGATCCTCAGCTTAACGCTTTGGAAGTAGGCGAACTAGATATGTTTGTGGACAGTATTGAACCATCGCGAATTGATAGCATAGGAAATCAAGTGTAAGTTTTAACACTAACTCTTTGAACGCCAAGAATGCCTAAAGGAGTCGCGTCTTGTCGTGCCTAAGGCGCCAATAACACCTATACCTACCTACTTTGGTGTTATGAAGTACCTACGTTGTCAGTCACCTTCGTAATTTACAATACAGTTCATATGAATATGCTCATTTTCCATTAAGTATGTGTTAAACCATCAAAAATTATGTATACGTGCACCAAGCACCAACTTAGTTTAAAGTTTAAACTTTTCTTGAATTTTTTAGGTGGATCGACTGGCATATTAGACTGCAGAAAATCAACCAGCAAGCGGTGTTAGAAGCAACATCAATGCAAGAAGAACTTACTAAAGAGACATTGATTTCTTCTGGCAAGGTAGGCCATTTTTACCATTTAGGATACCAATTTTGGTTTTTTTTTTTTTCATTTATATAAAACAAAAAAAAGAGTTCACACGCAGCTTCAATCTTAGTCATAATCAATGTCATCTCTTGGATTGGGCAATAAACGGTATAATATATACCGCTCGCGTGGTCGTGTCGGAGATTTCCCCTGGATTTTCCCTAGGCCACTCTCCAACCGCGCACTCCTATCGCTTTATTGGGCCCAGCCTATAAACCCACAGTCAGGTTAAAAAAACCTGCCAAGTGCGTGTCGGGCCACGCGCAAGGTAGGGTTCCGTAGTCGTCCACCCGTTACATTATATGGACTAAAAAGTTCGAAAACTTATATTTACTATGTTTTTGAAAGAATTAACAACATTATCTAAGGTATCAATGGAAATTGTACGAAAGTTTGCTTTTGCAAAGTACATTTCTGAAGTTCGACTATTAATCGTTAACTAGTAATGTCTACTTAGCTGTGATAGTTTTCCTTTTAAATTCATCGTATATACTACTACCATGATTTTTTTCACATGCCTAGTAGTCACCGTTTAGCTGGCAGGGGGGGGGGGGGGGGGACACTTGACCATAGCAAAAATTATCACTTCAAAGCTTAATATCACGCTAACCAATTCTTTAACCAAAAAATGCTTTTAGAAACCTTATAATATTTTCAAAAGAGCTATCCAACGATAACCCACACGATGGGGTTTGGCAGAAAAAAAAATTGCACTACCACTTTACATGTAGGGGAGGTACCCTAAAAAAAAATTTTTTTAAAGATTTTATTCTACCGTTTTGTCGGCGTCATTGATATGTATACTCATGCCAAATTACAGCTTTCTAGTACTAACGGTTACTGAGAAAAACGGGGGTCGGACGGACGGACGGACGGACATGGCGAAACTATAAGGGTTCCTTGTTTACTACGGAACCCTAAAAAGGTGTAATATATAAGTAACTAATACTTCAACATTTCAGCTACCTATTCTAGTTCAAGAGGCAATATGCATCCAAGTGTGGCGATACAAAATCTACCCTCAAATACTTAAACTTGAACCAGCGCCCTCTCATACATTTGGCATTTATATGGTGGTAAGTAATAGGGTAATTCCGCTGGTTACCAGGCACCTAAGGTAGGGGTCAGCAAACTTTTTAACCAACGAGCCAAATTCAGTAAAACTATTTTGAGGTGACCTACCGCTACTGCTTATTCAAAGAGTCGGGATGCGGTTCGCGAGCCGCGGTTTGGCCTAACCTAAGATATTAATCTAAACAAAGTCTACGATAAGATGAGATTAGTAGGGCCGAAAAAACTATCATTTGTATGGTTATAAGTATTACTATTGATTGATTCATATATTTGGTCTGAAACCACTTAAAATAACATATGAAAAATAAGGCTTATGATCCCAGGGGTCGTCAAACAAGGCGATCGAGGGGTAAGCGGTCAAACCCGGTAAAACAAGATGATATATGAACTCAACATTTTTAGCGCATAATTCTATTTTCAAATGACCTCTTACGCGACTTATTGGGTTTGACCACTCACTACTCGCGATGTTTATTTGGAGTGTTGTGAAATAGTTGTACCACGAGGCGGCGTGCGTGGGGCTCCTGGAGACGGTGCTGTACCACGAGGACGGCGCGCGCTGCCTGAGCGACGTCATTGTGGACTTGCTCGTGTACGCCGTCGAGCAGCTCACGGCACTGCTGGCGCTCCTCAAGTAATACTCTAGTCAATGGAAGAACGCTCCAAAACTATGAATAACAAAACTAGTTTTGTTTGTTTTACAACTTCTGCGTTGTTCGAAATATTACCTATGCCAGCCTAGGTCAGAGGGGCTAAGATTATCGCGTGTATTAATTATGTCGGACATATATCATTCGTCCCTATCGCTTACATATTTGACAGTATGGGACGAATGCTATATGTTCAACATATAAGAGCTCCTCAGATTATTGCGTATATGTCGGACATATAGCGTTCGTCCCTTACTGTCAAGTATGTACCTAAGTACGAGAGGGACTAATGCATTATGGCCCCAACATAAATGCGATAATTTCCAACCGGGCCCAGCAAACACAAATTGCCAAAGGTAGATTACATAAGAATATCTGCATCTGGTCATAATAAATCGTAAGAAAGAGGCTTAATTGACAACATTTCATATTTTTAACCACTTTATTTTATGAACTAGTTAGAAAATAGGTAAAAATTTAAGCCACCCGTATTTTTTCTTTTTCAATTTAACTCATTATTTCATACAAAAAAACACGTTGAAAAGTAGGTCATTCCAAAAGGGCGTAAGTAAAATATGACGTCATCTTCCCAACAAGAATCCAGAGCAGCGATTGTCTGTACTCTGTACTAAGGTCTCCCTGAATACAGCGAGGAAGATGACGTCAACTTTCGGTTTACAGTAATGTGGGATTTTTTCCAAAATTAAAGGAGAAAAAAATTTTTTTTGTGTACTTCACACGTTTTCACCGAAATGGTTTTCGAATTAAGACTTTTGGAAATTATGAAATATTGTCAATTAGTTGTTTGCTTCCATAGTAATGACTATTTGAAGCCACAAAGCGCTAAGGAGCTGGAATGCGAGACTGCAACTGAGGAGCTGGAGCGGAGGCAGCGCGACCTGCAGTTTGACATCAGCATGCGATGCATCACCATCGTGCGGTAAGTTTTTTGGTTTTGGCAATGCAATATTAAGGGAGAGAGGTCCTTATGACATTGGCATAAGATAGAGTTTTACCTGAATAGGTAGAATGATCGCGTTACGCCCGATATTTTCGTCTCTCGCACTTAGGTACTACCTTCCTAGGAATGAAATTCAAAATTCAAACAAGTATTCTGCAAATAGGCCACAAGGGCACTTTCACATGTCATAATGTTAATGAATTCTTTACTTCCGATACGATGTAGGCATGGCATACCTACACACACGATCGAGCTTTTTCGTTATAGGTCGCTTTTATACTTACCGTGCACGTCCACCATAAAACTCTATGCTTTCTTCATAAATAGACCATAGCCTATAGTATTATGAATGAAACCATGGAGTTTTATCGTGGACGTGCGGTACTTACTCTGCTCAAGATTTTCTGGTTCCTGTTGAATGAAATGTCGATTTGATTAGGATCAAAAGAACGATATAAGTTGTACCTAGCTTTGAACCGTAATATGGCGTCGTCGTCACCAAGAAAGCAACGAAGTATCTGTACAGCAGTCACAGTCCATCTATCGACTACCGTTGTTCACCAGATACATAGCGGAACACATGGAGAGTGCCGGCGTAGGGGCCTCCATCGCAACTGCCATCTACAAGACCAATGACGTGCCCTCGATCCTCTCCCATCTTCTGGAGCAAGAGCCCTGGCGTCGGACCACCGAGGCTGGCGAACTCCAGACGTTCAACTGTGAGCTATATCTCACCGATTGTTTAGACATCCATAAACATGGCGCCATTTAGGTATAGTCGCGGAATAAAAATAATTGTCACTCTATGCCTTAATGTCTGCAATGATGTCGAAAAAGCTTATCAACAATACAATACCCATTTCTTCACTTCTTAGGTGGGTACTGGTTCTTAGGTGGTTTACTAAATGGCGCCCAACTTGGATTAATCTGTAGGTGGAGGCGGTTACATACCTAATGTTACAAACGCTTTATAATACCTGGCTCTAATGACGTAATGATACAAGACTTTCAATAATGACGAGTTCTATAATGTGGCCGAAATCACAAACAGCTGTATGGGACATGGGACCCAGCTTGCTTTGTGGACTGGCTAGTGGCGAGGCGAGGCGCACAACGGTTTCCCAACGCTGCCGTTGTTTAGGAGCGTTTGTACATATTCATTTGACACGTTCCCATAGTCAAATTAAATTTGTCAAGCGGATGCGCTAACGAAATTACAAATTCCAATTAAAGTGAAAAATTCAACGCCACGCACACAACGCATTTTTAAATGGAATTTGTAATTTCGTTAGCGGACGCATCCGCTTGACAAATTTAATTTGAGTATTTGAGACGTTACCGTTAGTGCCGTAAAAGTTGTAATAACTTGAGCCTTCCTAAGGCTGAATTAGCAGTGTAATGATTGAAAGCTTCACCGTCACAAGGGATTACCACGGTGGTTCAGTTGGTTTAGTTAGGGATTCCAGAGGTTGTGGGTTCAAATCCCACCTGTGGCGTTGAAGTTTTCAAATTTTCACTTTAATTGGAATTTGTTCCCATAGTCGTTTGACAGCACGCTTCGCCTGCCCATTAAATAAAGCCTTAGATAAAGGTGCAAGTACGTTCGTTTAGCTTCTACATGACATAATTGGTCTGCAGTTGGACGCTGGACGAAGCCTTCTGATGAGGAGAGTGCGCAGATGCACCGGAGCGAGGCGCAGCTGTGGCTGTGCCTGCGCCAGCTGCTACTAGAGCCGCGGCTGACGAACCAGTATCCCATCGACGAGTGCCGCCGCACCGCCTTTTGTCGGGTAAGAACCTCACCTCTTAACTATACCCACCACTGCACTACATTATATTAGCGCTAATATTAAGGGCTCCGTACCGAAGCGCCCAAACGGCATCCTATTCCTGTCACTCATGCGGTCGTCACTGAAAAAAATATATCCTTATTTTCCTGTTACAACACTTAGCCGGTTTTTATATTTCAAGTCGTAATACGAGCAGGAAATGTTATTCCGATATTATGGTGGACATAACAAGTATAGACCGTTAGCAAAAAGGCTTACCTATCCAAAAAATACATACTCGATAAAATAGTGAATAGGTATGCACTGCACACGCGTGGCTCTACCCTATTCAAAAATGTCGATGTCCGTTACCTTACGCATAGGTTAAGACGATAGATAGGTGATAGTTCTTGTAACTATTTCCTCACAGCTTCAAACGCGCTTAACGGAGAACATATTGGACCAAGTGCCGCCGCTGGGTGACCTCAAGCAGTTCCTTTGCCGCCTATCCGTGGGAGACTACTCAAACCTGCAGAACCGTCCTAATGTGAAGAATCCGGGGTGCACACTCATCGAGCTCGTGCCTCAGGTAGCTACAGGCTGCATTTTAATACTTTCAAGGAAGTTACCGCCACTGATCGCTAGTAGGCGCGTTGTCAATGAGATCTGAGGTGCTTTTGAGTAAGGTTTAAGTTAGAAGCCATCCCCTAAGCGCATATGAGGGCAAAGTAATAATGTACTCTTTGGGGCAAAGTACGGCCCGGGGACCAAAGGCCCGCAAAGGGATTTAAATCCGGCCCGCTAGACCCTTCGAATCGAAAGTAGAAATATTTGGCTATATATATTTATTTCGTCTGTTCGTTTGCATCGTTGCGTAGCGTGCGGTGCGGGCTGGGGTTATGTATTTTTATTGGAGATTTGACGCTTTAGGTATTTGTATTACTTTTTTCCTCTAGATAAAAGATTCTTATCTGCGCCAAGTGCACAAACGCACCAAATCACTGGCCAAACAGCAGCTGAGTCTCTTCAACATGGACGGCAGTGACGAATCCCGCCAAATGGCGAAACAGCTATTGGACTCGTACACCAGCGACGCGGCACTGGCGCTGGACGGCGGCGGAGCCAAGTGCGCCAAGTGCGGCGAGGCAGCAAGCAAGAAGTGCTCACGTTGCAAGACCGAGTGGTACTGCGGCCGGTAGGTATAATTTTAACTATTGTCAGTGTTGGACCGAATTAAATCAAATGCAACGAGGGCATCAAGGACACGAGAATAGGCGAGAATAACCGCGGCCACTTACCATCAGGTCAGGTTAGGATGACCGTACGCTTGTTTGCATAACCGTTGTTGTATAAATAATGCTGGAGGTACTTAACAGAGTGCAAGGTACTTCCCATGTCTTAATCTGGCGCGCTCGAGTAAATGCCAAAATCCCTCTTTGGCTCGACCATGTGGAGAATACATCATCATATCTTTAGACAATATTCGAATATTTTTTATACCACGTGATGTTACCAATGATTGGAAAACCTCATAATGCGTTGCGTAGAAACTAGCTAGCGCAGAGACATGTCGTTTGGTTGTGAAATTTTAGTGTAAATAATTGTATTTCATTTCTTGCAGGGAATGCCAGGTCGAGCAGTGGCCGAAACACAAGGAACTGTGTGACCAATTTGCTAAGTTGTGCGTATAGAGACACCTAATCTTAGGTACTAATACCGGATTGTCCTTTTAGCTTCTGGCTGGACCAATAACGGAGTAAACATCTAATTACATTTTATTAACCTTTTAGCCGCCTAATGTCAAAATAGTTACAAGCAAATTTCAACTTTGTCATTATATCACGAAGCTGTCATGTACATTGTCACTTTGTCTGATATACATGTACATACAAGTACAACTGTGGCGGTTAAAGGGTGCCGGTGCCGTTTATAAGCGTAACCGACATTCTGAGTTACTTTAGAAATTGAAATTATTTATTTTGCAAGAACATACACGGGTGTTAAGATTACATGTCAGCGAGATATATAAATATTTGTCATGAATGTATGATCCGCCACAATATGGCATGCAAAATTAGTTACAATGATACATTGGTAATTATTCGTAATAAATAGTAGTCATGCATGGCATGGCTGTGGGTGCGGACATTCTGCAACTGAACTTCTTCGTAAGTAATTTAATATTTATGAATAAATGTAGTAAAAGTTTAGTCATGCATGACATGGGTCATGATTAGAGTTGCCAACCGTCCCGCCTCAGGCGGGACGTCCCGTTTCCAGCACCCTAGGCGATGCGTCCCGCAAAGGATGCGTGCGGGACGCCAATTGTCCCGCTTTCAAGCCTCGGCAGAATTATAGGAACTGGAGCGAATGTTTTGTTTCATTTCAGGAAAGAGTGCACAACTCCGATAAATGAAAATAAGTAATTTGTATCCCGCTCCCGGAGGACCGTACTCGTAATAAGATAATTTTAGTTCGGAAATCATCCACTAAGAACGTATATCTCGCGGGAATAAATAATGTATCACAATTATACGTTCACAATATTGATACGAGTGCGCGAGTCCCGCATTTTTTAGCCAAGTCCCGCAATTCTACAACCAATGTCCCGCAAATCGGAGCACATAAGTTGGCAACCCTAGTCATGATGTGCCTGCGGACATTCTGTACCTATAAGAACTTCTAAGTAATTAAAATAAATAAATGTAATATGGTTATTTTAAGTTTTTCATTTGGGCTTCTGAACACAACTGCCTCGACAGTTAATGGAGTAAGAGGGATAAAAATGTCTAAATCACGACATTTCACTTTCGGCAACCATACAACCCAATCCAACACAACTTATTTCTATTTGAACCCAACATTGCGCTCCAACATACTTACGTTACGTTTTATTGCGCTCGGCCCGCCTGACATGCACTTCAAAGAGAATATATTCATAATGCCATATGGGTTACACTTGGCCGTTTTTTACGATTCCGTGGTAAACAAGGAACCCTTATAGTTTCGCCATGTCCGTCCGTCCGTCGCCGGCTATAGGCAATTTTTTTTAACTTTTTAGTGGTTTGTAGAGGTCGGTTTTATTTTTCTATTAAAATTTTTATTGTTTGAAAAAACATTGGGAATTTACCGAAGTATTTTTATCATGTCATATAATACATACAATTTTAATCGAGACTTAATATATATTTAGTTACTTTTTGGTAAAAAAAGCTGATATAGTTTTCGTCCCACTAGCAGCTTTTTGTCGAGCTTTTTCTTTTGCCGTCAATGGCTTCTGTTGGATGACATTATTAGAAGGCAGCATTGAAGCAATCTTATTTTCTTTTTCAGTGCTTTCAGACTTTATTCTTTTGTTATTACTTTCCCCAATTTCAGATTTCCTTTTCTGTCCCAATGTTTCAATCATGTCAGGTTTGAAATTAAATTTCTTTTCCAATAATTCCACAACTTCCTCTTCGAGGTACTCTGATATTATGCCAAAAGCATACTTCAAGAAAAAGTCTGAAACAATAATAATTCAACCTAAACAAAACTAACCATATGTTAACAGTTTTATCCCCTTATTCAGAATCGTTCAAAAAACCTATTTTTTAGTTAAATTGTTGCTAAAATTTGTTTGTCCTTATGTGTCACATTTATATTTGTAAGAAAGGGACAAACTCATGTTAGCAGAGGTTTGTTAAGTTTAATGAATAAGGGGGTTAGTGTATTACCTGGCCCCAACACAGGACTCCATTACAAATATTTTTGTTTGTACACAAAAATTATACAGTTGAATGCACTGTGATAAGACTGATAAGCAAGTCCCATAAATCGGAGATAATCGGAATATTTAATTTTAGGTTTAGTAAAAATGCCTTAAGGCGCAGGGGTGGGCAAGACATTCTCCATACAAACTCTGTGCACGTTTTATTCGTAGGTTTTGACACTAAACAATATAATATTTTTTTGGTTGAAATATTACCTAAGCGAAAGAAAGTGATCTGGAAATTTTCAAAAACTACAAAAACATGAAAAAATTAAAGAAACAACAATAAAAAAAATTTACATCAGAAAATAGCTATCCGAAAAATAAGCATACTGACCAAAAATCATAACTTTAATGCAAACACAAACGAAGAAAATCCTGCACAAAGTTTGTATGGAGTGAGCTTGCCCTACCCCTCCTCTTAATTTATAGGTAAGGTACCTTACCTATCACCATTTAAGTTTTTTTTTTGACTCCCCATTGACCAATGAACTTGAGATGATAATGTTTATTATTACGTATATATGTATTGATAATTATGATTTTTTCTTTGAACTATCCTACAATTACGAGCAACTTAATTTAGCAGTTGGTTTGGAACCCTAAATGTGCAGTCTAAAATGTTCTTAGACGGTTTTATTGGCTAATGTGGTTTTAGGCGCTCTTGCACATAGCCATTGTCAAGTAAACATTTTTGATGTTCAAACCTGCTTAGCTGAAAAACAACTTAATTTGCATGTTTTTGACTTTCTTGAGTAGGTAATGTACACTTTGTGATTCCTTACTTCAAACATTTGACATTTATGAATTGACCTTTGTAGTGCTGACGAATTTGAATACGTATCATTTGTCAAATCTAGCGATTGTAATGTAACTGTGTTATTTTTTATACTATTTTTTCACATTGTATTTAGTTTAATTTATGTCACACCTGGCCATAAAGCGGCAATTACCGCACGCTCCGCGCGCGGGAAATCCCACTTCCTGGCCAGGGGATGACATAAAATTTTGTACTTAACACGGGCGGTAATAAAGAAAGCCTCAGATCGCATATTTATCGCCCTTGCCTTCGGCTCGGGCGTCACATATACCTGCGACCATACCTGTGTTTCGTAGTAGATTTGGAGTTAAACCTTGACTATCATAAACCGATATAATATGTGGGAGGAATATATCCCTTCGCCTGATCAAGAATATAATAAGACAAAATCGAGTATGACAGTTAATTATGTACTTAGACAGGCGATGGGATAACCTTAACCCACATTTTTATTTCTGGTTTAAAGGAACATCTCCGACCTTCCTAAATACATTTTTTACAAGGCATTCAATACGGTTGTAACAGTATATAAGTACAGTGCGTATGAAGACACGCTAGTTCTTAGGGGCCTGGTAAAGGGTTAAATCAGCAGTACATTTTAAACAATTGGTAAGCCTAGACGTGATGATTTGTCGAGTATTATACACTAGGTCACTAAACCAGTCATCTACATAGCTATAGCTACATACCTTCATCAATAGTATCATCACTGGCACTACTGGCTACAAATGTAGCTGAAGAGACTCCAGATTTTACATGAATTTTCTTTTCTCTCAAAACTTTAGCTAGCCTCACAACTTTCATTTCAAGCCATGTTAGAGTCTTGCTCTCGTTATACTTGTAAGCTTGTAAATCTTCAGGGCCCTGTCAACAAATAACATTGATCTATTACAGTATAAAAAAAAAGTAATTTAAAAACATATGAGGGCTCTAGATTTAGATAATGGTTTACTTTCATTTATTGTTTATCTTTTCTGTACTATGACTTCACAATAACTATAATGACATAATAATTTTCACATGCCTGTTTTGGCGAAACATATTTTGGGACACAACATTGACTGTAACACCTATATATATATACCATATGTTTTTGGTGAATAAACTACTTCATTCATTCATTCATTCATTACTTCTTTAAATTCACAACATCATATAGTTAGCGAGTCATTTTCAAAAAAAGTGTATTAATTAAGGATTAATTAGTTCTTTTGTGCTATGATAATTTGTCCAGCAAAGCATGGGCAATTTTCGTAACACAAAAGAACCAAATAAAAAGTAGTTGAATTAAGTTCTCCACTACATACACTATTTTTTTAAATTACTCTAATGACAACCATTTTACCCAATACAGTAGTGTAACACCTTCTTATTACTATACGAATAACAATTTGCTATGATCAGGGCCCGTACTTTTCATGCTGATGACATCAATTTGACTTCACGCTGCATATAGCGTCCCGCAATCCCAAATAGTTTTATTTTATCGTGATTATTAATCATTAGTCGTCAATTATTTTAATCATGTACAGTCAACCAATTTGATTTCTGGGCCACTTCGTACCTAGTCATAGTGACATTAGTATGAGATTTCTAGCGGCTTTCAGATAGATTTTCACTGTGACAAGGTACGAAGTGGCCCAGAAATCAAATTGGTTGACCGTACTTAAATAACTTCAAAAGTAATCTATTCGCATGTGGAATACCTACTTGATATGTGGAACGTAAATGTAAGTCATTTTGTATATTATTAAAATTATTGACGACTAATGATTCATAATTACAATAAAACTCTGTGGGATCACCTATATGCAGCGTGACTTCATCGGCATGAAAAGTACGGGCCCTGGCTATGATATATTTCAAGTTTGCAGACACCCTCATGACGTCCTCCGGATAGCCTGGAGAGAAATATAATGACTGGGAAAGTTGAGGGCTACAGGTCAATAGAGAACAACTGATGATGATGAGTCGACAAAGTGTTCAAATAATATGGCCACTTTCTCAACTACTCTAAGATATGATTCTGACAGTACAAAAAAACATGGTAGAAGCTACACTTTTGACTACTCATGTTTTAAAAGGTATATTTATTTATTTACCTTTAAGTCTGCCACACAGTCAAAACCACCAATAAAGTCAATGAGTTTGTTCAAGCCCTTTTGCGATATCAAATCTTCAATGGGTATTGCTCTTGTCTGACATTGCTCCCTAATATGCGGCAAAACTGAAAAATGTAATTTAGTAACATTAATTTATGCAAGGATTCATAACAACAACATTATTGAATAGTAAATCAATTATCACAACAGAATTGATACAAATCTTACCCAAAAATATAGGATTAATCGGAGTCAACATAAACATGCTTGCATCAGACTTGACAGTTTGTCCTGTGAACCAACATCTGTGAGGCTCATTAAATGTGACAATTTCATATACTTTCTTGTTTGTTTTATCCAAACAATATTTGGTAGGCTTCTTGTTTGCTGGGTGAGGAAGTGTTATGATATCCAATAAAGAGTTTTGTAGTAATGAATCTGAAATTTACAAGAAAATTCTTCAAGCATACAGTCATATTCAGTTGATGTACCTCATCATGAAATATTTCAGTTTAACCCTGTTCCATGCAACGTTTTATTTGTTAGGTATTTGATATATTAAAGTATTTTCATTAAATCAACACGTCTTATTTTTAAACAATATATTTTAAATCTGACAACGACACGACATTAGGTATCGGCCTACGCATAGACTAAATACCTAAGTAGGTTTTACTGCAACACCTTCTCCTAATTTTTAAACTGTCTTTAAATTTAATGATATTATAGATTAGTTAACTAATGCATGACAGTTTAACAATTACAGACATTGCAGTACTATTGTCGTTAATAAACAGTCTTAAGAAATCAAATTATCACAATGTCTCTGAAACTTCACTTTGTTCAAGGGTTTCGTCATGATGTCAGCCAATTGGATTTCAGAAGGGCAGTATGTAACATCAATTTGGCCTTCAGCATACTTCTCATATATATGATGGTAACGCACGTCGATGTGCTTGGATCTTTTGTTGAAAGAACCCGCTTTGATTAGCTGTATGGAACTCTGATTATCCACATGTAGAACAAGCTTGACATTTTCTTCCACCAACTCTTTCAACAACGATTTTAGATACATAGCGTCTTTGCAACTGTCAGCGGCAGCTATAAACTCCGATTCCGTTGACGAGAGGGCCACGATGGGTTGTCTTTTTGATGACCAGTATATAGGACCATTTTCAAGCATCAACACAGTTCCAGTTGTGCTCCGTCTAGTCATCAGATCACCCGCATAATCAGAATCACTGAACGCTCGGATGTTGCCTATTGGCATGTTCTTTTTAAACATAATACCTTTATCTTTAGTTCCGACTAGGTACTTCAGTATTTACTGCAATTATGTCATCTTTAGAGGGATTTTCAGTTTTTCTTGTTGCTTGGTTCACACCCTGAGCTATGTCCGGTCTGGTTCGGGTAGAAAGGTACAATAAGCTTCCCACGACTTCCCGGTATGGATAGTCCACCTTCTCATGGGAGGTTTCTTGTGCCACTCCCGAATCCATGGTACTCGGTATAACAGAGGGTTTAGCTTTCTCCATCCCATATTTTTGCAGAATATTAATTATGTAATTTTTCTGTGTTAGTTTTATACCTTCTTCTAAATATTGTATTTCCATTCCCAAATAGCTTGTAGGATATTCATTTTTCTTCATTTGAAATGTGTTTGTTTACACAAAATCTATTTTATATTTTCTTTGTCTTGTCCAATAACCAGCCCATCACCCACATATAAAGCAATGATGACTGACTTATCTTTGTTTACAAAAACACATCTGTCGTTTTTTATGCTTTTAAAGCCTAGGTCTGTCATAGTTTGAGTGTAGGTTTTATTCCATGTAAGAGGCGCTTGTTTAAGTCCGTAAAGTGCTTTTTTCAGTAAGCAAACTTTGTCAGTTTTATCATATCCTTTAGGAACTTTCATAAATACTTTGTCTGTCAGTTCACCATAAAGAAATGCAGTTTTTACGTCGAACGTCAGTATGTGATGGTTTTTGGACGCTGCTATGGCAAATAAAGTTTTGAGAGCAGTTTGACATACGACCGGACTGTAAATTTCGTCGTAGTCAAGGACGCCTTTCTGCTCGGAGCCTCGGACCACCAGTCTCGCCTTGTAGGTTCCGTCGTCTTTTACGCGAAAAACCCATTTGTTTGACAGAATTTTATGTCCTTTTGCCTCTTCTTTGTTAACCATGATCCATGTTTTGTTTTCTTCCAAAGAATTCATTTCTGATTGAATTGCCTTCTCCCAATTTGCTTTTTCTTTACTTGCGATTGCTTCTTCATAGGTAAGCAAAACATAGTCTTTGTATTTTTCAGGTAATTTACTATTTCTTTTAGTTCTTATTGCTTCTGTGTTTATATTTCCTGTTTGTTCAATTTCTCTTTGTTGTTCTATAGTTTCAATTTCTACATCTTGTCTTTTTTCTTCTTTTTCTTCATCTGTTTCTTTTAGTTGTTCGAGATTTTGCTTTTATGTATCTTGTCTTTCGTCTTTTTGTCTTTCTTGGTTAGTTTTTATTAGTTGTTCTTCGTTTCTCGTTTCTTTATCATTAAACTGTCTTTAAATTAAACTGTCTTTAAATTGTCTTTTTGTTTTTCTTGGTTATCATTTTCAGTATCAGAGCTTACAGGGTCGTAATACTCGAGGTCATCATCTTCATTTTCTTGTGAACTTGTATTTTTCTTTGTTTCAGAAGCTTCTTATTTCCAGGATTGTCTTCTTCTTCTTCTTCAAATTGAGGTAAGATTGCTGTAGATATATGATTTACAGCACCATCTTGTTTGTCAAATATTATGTCTCTCTGGATAGTAATTTTCCTACGCTCTGGATCCCACATTCTGTATCCGACTGGAGCATATCCGATCATTATTTGCTTCTTAGTTCTGGTCTCTAGTTTCTTTAGATATCCCAGACGTTTTACAGATACATACCCCACGCTCCCGAAGGTTCTTATATTTGCTAGGTTTGGTTTTGTTTTATACCATAATTCGTATGGAGTAGTACCAGTTGTTTTCGAAAGTAGGCGATTCATCAGGTATGTAGCGCTTAAGACAGCTTCTACCCACATTTCTTTATTTAGGCCAGATTAAAACAGCAACACTCTTGCTTTTTCTATTAATGATCGATTTAGCCGCTCAGATTTGCCATTTAATTGCGGGCTGTGAGGGATCGTATAGTCTAATTTAATACCTCTTCGATGGCACCAAGTTTTAAATTCTTTTTCAGTGTATTCGCCACCATTGTCACACCTCACCTTTTTTACTTTCATGTCTAATTCTCTTTCAGCTTCATTGATGTATTGTTTTATTAATTCAGGAACTTCAAATTTATTCTTCATCGAGTATACTTTTGTGAAATGAGTATAGTCATCCAAAACTGTAAGAATGTATCTCATTCCATCCCATGTTGTTTGTTCAACATAGCAGACATCAGTATGTAGTATTTCAAGAGGTGTTGTTGCTCTTGTTCTTTCTGTATTAAATGGTTTTCTCGTTTGTTTTGCCATGATGCATACTTCGCATAAATCATCTTCATGTTTGTGGTTTTCATTGGATATGATGCCTTCAGCCCTCTTTTGTAAGTTTTTAATTGCTTTCTTTCCTGGGTGTCCCATTTTTATATGCCAGCTGTCTTCTGCACACATAGCCAAATTTTTTTCATGGTTTAAGCTTACTGTGTATAAATCGGATTCGTTCTTCTTTCCAAACATAGTGAGGTCTTCTTTACAAATCTTGACGGTGTCCTTTGAGAATATTACAGAACCACCGTTATTCGTAATCTCATTGACTGACATAAGGTTTTGTGATAAATCTGGTACGTATAGTGTGTTTTTCAGTACGCATAGGTCTCCTTCGACAGTTCCAACACCTTTGGATAGTATTTTAGCTTCAGTTTTGGCTATGCAGATTTCTGACTCTTGACTCCTGAAGTTCTTTATGGTTTCCAGGTTATTAGTCATGTGCGCCGAGCATCCCGAGTCCACTATAAACTCAAGTTGATTTGAGCTGGTATTATTTTCAGAGCTTGATAGGAAAGCTACTCTACCACGTTTTTTGTATTTGTTTTTATTTGAATCTTTGAAGAAACACATCTTCTGGATGGTTATACTTTTTGCAGATTCCGCATTGTTTAGACCTGCAGTCTTTTGCTTTATGTCCCTTCTTATTACATTTTAGGCATTGTACAGCTGTATTAGCTTTGAATGCTATTGAGGAAGTTGTAGGTTGGCCATTATTTATATTTTCTTCCAACAGCAAGCGATTCTTTAGGTTAGACAGTGTTTTGTCACTTGAGGATTCCCACGCAGTAATAAAATTGTTGTAGGTCTCAGGAAGAGTGGATAGTATTTTTGACATTACCATATCTTCTTCGATTTTACTGCCTAATTTGGATAGGCGATATGTTATGCTATCCATTTCAGAGAGAAACTCCGTCATATTCTGTCCCTGATATTTGTAGTTAAAGAAATCTTGCATCATACTGCATTTGTTTTATGATTCTTGCCCGTCATAAATGTCAAACAGGGTTTTATATACATTTCTGCAGTGGTTTCGCATGTTAGGATATATTTTAGATGTTTTCTGTCTATGGTAGATATTATCAGGGCTTGACCCTGAGCACATCCTGCTTTTCATCGAAAGTTTTTTTCTCATCTTTATTTTCGGGTTTAGTTAAGTCTAACAAACCTTTTGCTCGAAGAAATATTGAGAGTCCGAACTTCCAGCCACGGTAAGATTCAGCGCTGGTTAGTTGTTCAATATTTTCATTTTCAGTTCTTGACATTTTTCCGACTTTTGTTTATCGAGAAAAATATAAGTACAATGTTTTATATATTTTTAGTTCTTCATCATAACCTGTGGGTAGCTGTGCATTTACACACTGTTCACGAAACGTTTTATTTGTTATTTGATATATTCAAGTATTTTCATTAAATCAACATGTCTTATTTTTAAACAATATATTTTAAATCTGACAACGACAATACATTAGGTATCGGCCTAAGCATAGACTAAATACCTAAGTAGGTTTTACTGCAACAGCCGCACCAACCTACGCCGTTTTGAAAAAACAAAATATATATTCAAAATAGTTATGTATTGGAAATTAATTAAGGCGCAAGTAATTTTTCGCCGAAATTCAATTAGGTACCTTAACTTTGGGTATTAAGGTTGGAATTTTAACTACATGCATGTGGTCGCTATAGGTACTATGCCTGGAAAACGGTTAAAACCCAATCATGCTTGAGTATGAACATTTAATTTCCGAAGCTTACCGTGAGCTAAAAGTATCCAAGAATTTTCAACACGTTTCTTAGTAACTTGATCGTCGGCATTCATGGCCTGTTTGGACGTATTGTTTTTCTTCTGAGACCGGGACATGATGCACGTAATCAAATTACCGTGTTTTTATATCGCCGAGCAACGCTCCGTAAGAGTTCACGCATTCACCTTCCGTCCCCGAAGTAAAGAATATAAATCTGATAAATCACTACGTAGTACGTGTTCTCTTCCCGCCTAATTTACAACAAAGGACGAATCACGAAAATAATATGATATGAAATGAAATTACATACATGAACTGAACAAGTGAACATGAATGACATGACATTGACATTGCCCTGGAATCATGTAGATTGGCGTACTTATTTGAAGTATTGAAAAATTATTTAATAAATGTGTAACTTCCAGTGTCTCATTTTTTCAAAAGCAACGTCTATCTTATATACTGCAAGGTCAAGGCATGGCAAGGACAACGTCATGATCAAAGGTCATGATAATTTTACAATTTAACACACTGAGCTGAGCACTTACAAAAACACGCGCATTATTAATATAAATAGCCTTTACTGAAAATACATGAAAATATGAGTAATGGCAACACTGATTCGGCGGCCATTGCTAATTGCCCGTCCGCTGGATGCCTGAATCCGCTTTCCGGAATCCAGACCATCGGTAGGATTTTATTTTTACAGACAATTAAAGCATACTATTGACTCTTGAGCACTTCAGACTCAGTGTAGTGAAACTCATGTGATTTATTTTGATATTGTTGTGAGAAAAGACTGCATAAGTGCTCGAAATAAGCAAAATCGTGGCCAATGTCAGCAGGCGTGTCAGATCAGGTATATAGCATTACGATACTTTTCTAGTTGAATAATTCACCGTATACTTAATTTGATATGCTTATGTCTGTATGTATCTTTTGTTTCATGTTACCCGTGAATAAAGCGGATGAAAGGCCAAGGGAATCAAGGTAAAGATGATTTCAGTATGACGTTGCATCTGTTTTCTCCGTAGGACTCTCGCACACCGGTTGGCTTTGTGTCGGGTGTTCGTCATTGTGGTCATGTGTTGTGACCACCTCATTGGCGTCGCAATCTCGAGTTTTCACCATATTTTACTTGCTTTTATATACCATGATGAGTTTTACCATTCAATATTTTTAAAAAGTTTAATAATATACCACTTCAGAAAGCATATAATAATTAGATCAAATGTGTCACATGCTAATATTTCACTTTGCGCATAAATATAAGTAATTCTCATAGTGCTCGCCTATATAAATATCTTTAGCAGAATTCTGGCTTTTTCGTGTACTACTAAATTACATTCTATTACATATTATAAATGCAAAAGTTTAGATGTTTGGGTGTTTGCTATTGCGCAAAAACAGCTGAATAGATTATGATGAAACTTGGTATACAACAAGTTAATAGCCTGGATGAACAAATGGAATTCTTTTTATCCTGAAAATCATCCCTTGAATGGATGAAATAGAGAGTGAAATTGTAGGTGGACAAAGTCGAAATTGTAAAGAATGTACAGTGTCATACTATTCACTAAAAGTGCATATTAAAAATTACCAACATACCTACAGTGCTATTTTTATTGATTAATTGTCTGGCATCAGGATCCAAATCATATCTACCATTGTTTATTTTTTGTGATTTCACCTAAAATATGTAGAAAATAGCACACCTTTCAATACATACATGGCTAATTTCAATGTAATCAGGTAGTTAGGTACCATCTGGTTTACATAACTATCACACATTTTCGACAAGGGTAGGTAAAATGTTATTATTAAAATTAATTCAATTAACTCATTGTTTCCTGCTTTTTAGGGTTCCGTACCAGAAGGGTTAAAACGGAACCCTATTGGTGAGGCCCAGACGTCCATCCGTCGTCTGTCACACAGGTTTTACAGCCAAACGGTTGGAACTACAGGCTTCAAATTTACACAGTATAAGCATCTTCATAGCCCAAAGCCATACAAATAGTCAAATCTTATTTAAATGTTTTTAAGGGGGGCTCCCATACAGCTAAAGTAAGTAAGTAAGTAATCATTTATTTGTTCAACATAGGTATAATCATACAGGTCTTATGATTTCTATTTGTGTCACTATGCTGGGCTGTGTAAATTTTTAAACAGATTAATAGAGTTCATGCATGTTGTGGTCCATTAATTACAGTCTGACATAAATTCACTTATGGTATAGTAAGCTTTTTGAACTAAAACATTAACTAACTCTCGTTTGAATTCGGTCATATTCTCTATATTTATAATATTTTCTGGAATTTTGTTGTATATTTTTGGGGCCATTCCAAGTATACTTTTACGAAAGAGAGCGGTTTTAGATGGCATTACATTTATTTTATTTTTAAGGCGTGCACTCCTAAAACTGTGAAATTGATTCAGATTGGTTCTTACGAAAATTGCAACTTCAAATATATACAAGCACGGAAGTGTTAATATTCTTAATTTCTGAAAATATGGTTTACAGGAGTCTAGTTGCTGAATGCCGCACATAGATCGAATGCATCTCTTTTGCGCTTTAAATGCCAATTCTCTGTCAACTGAGTTTGCCCAAAAAATGATGCCGTATCTAAGAGTAGATGTTACATAAGCCTGATAGGCTGTTAGAACTACTGACTCATTTACAATTTTCCTTAAATTATATAATACATATGAGAATTTATTTAGTTTTTTACATATAATGTCAATTTGTTCTCTCCATGTCAATTTATTATCAATACTTAATCCTAAAAATTTTGTCACATCTGTCTCTTCAATCTGCTGTCCCTTATAAGATATGGTTAGATTATGTACATTATTTAGTCTTTGCTTAAATGTTATAATTTTAGTCTTATCTAAATTAATTATCAAATTATTAGTGGTAAGCCAATTTATTACAATTTCTAATGTTTTATTTATGTCATCTTCATAAGATTCTAGATATTCTGAAGCAAAAAGTATGGTACTATCATCTGCAAAGTGAACAGTAGGATACGTTATGGCTTTAGGTAGGTCATTTATGTAAATAATAAATAATAGAGAACCTAACACACTTCCTTGGGGTACACCATACTGAACTTGTCTAGTTTTTGATGAATAAGTTACTTCTGTTTTCGTCTTAACATATATAAAGGGGGGCGCGAAATTGTTTTTTGATCCTAACCTATCGAGTGGGGTATCTTTGTTTAGAGCTCATTGAGTAGATATTTACTGTATTTTTAATTAAAAATAATATTGGAAAACAAAGGAATGATAAGCCACCAAAGTCAGCTTTTTTTACGAAATTTTGTTCCGAAGAATTTTTTAACTTCCCAAATACCTATAAACTTAAAATTTGGTAGTAATGTTTGTTATTACGTATATTTTACCAACAAATACTAATATATTGATAAATTAGATTTTTTTCTTTGAAATTTTGCTTATTTTTCTATAAAAACTAACTTAACTTTGCGGGCGGTTCGGAACCCTAAATGTGCGAAGTCCGACTCGCACTTGGCCGGTTTTTTTTCAATGCAAAATTAATTTCAATGTTTTTGATAAAACTGGAGCAAGTAGTCTATGTAAGACAGTCTAAGGAAATTATGACTTAGATCAATTGTCTGTGATTAGTAATAATGAATGTGTCATTTTAATGGGCTTTATGGTGGTGCTTCATTTTATTTATGATAATATTGATAATAATGATGGACTAATACATATTTGCCAGTTAAGAATATAAGGATGGTCATTAGTAAGTACCAAACACAGCAAGGTGCATTTTCCATGAAGACAACCAATACAATTGACTCCTGCTTGTTGAATTTGTATTAGGGTCATTATTTGTGTGTTTGTTCCCAATCACTATTTTGTCAGTGGATAAAAAATTTAAAGAATTTTCCTGTTATTAGGTAGAAGTATGGCACTGCAAGCGAAAAACTGCCACAAAAAAATTATGGCTAATTTGTCTAAAAAGTGTCCCCAAAAGTTTCATTTGACTTCTGTTGTATGAGTATTGTTGGCCTTTGCGAAAGTATATAATATTTGTTTGCATAAATGAACTTTAAGGAAGTACTTTAAATATTGAAGATATGACATTTTATTGTGTGTTATCTTCAATATTTAAAGTACTTCCCCTCCATGGGGCATAGCCGTGGGACACCCTGTATATAGGCTTAAATACTTCTTATATTTATGTTTAATGTACAGTGCTTATAAATATCTTACATGAATTGATTTGTAAAGTTGTTGGATAGTTTAAGATATATTTGAGTAATTAGTCATTTCACAAGTATTTGTTTGTAGTACAAGATGTGGCATAAGGAATATATACTCTCGTCTTTTATTCTAAAACTAGCTGTTGCCCGCAACTTCGTCTGCGTAGAGCTCGGTTTTTAGTTAAAACATCTTAATATCCAGGAAACGGTACAATAATTGTGGTACTTTTACCCGGTGAGACCAAATTACTAATATGCTGTACAGATATAAATCGGTCAACCCAAATTCTCAACCCCTCTAAAAATCCCTTTAGGTACCTACTTATCGGTTAAAGACTCTCATTTACTTAGGCTATTTTTTGTGTGAGTTGACACGTATCTTGTCATTTTCTCTTCGTTACTGTACGTATTTAATTATGGACCTGTAGAAATTTCGTTTCAAACATCTAAATCCACAAATCCTGAAATCATTTAAACAGTCTTTTTGTGAAATGAAAGTCTCCCAATTAAAATAATGTTGCTCCCCATACAAACTTTGAACCCCTTTTTAACCCATTGAAGGGATGAATTAAAAAAAAAACGCCGAAATTTGTTTTGTTGTATTTAAACAGAGACTCTGTAAAAAATTTGAAGTCTCTCTATTAAAAAATGTTGCTCCACATACAAACTTTGAACCCTTTTTTAATCCCTTTCGGGGATGAATTTCGAAAAACGCTGAAATGACTTTTTTTGTATTATTATAAGAAACTTTCATACAAAGTTTGAAGACTATCACTATAAAAAAAATTGCTCCCCATACAAACTTTGAACCCCTTTTTAACCCCTTTACGGGATGAATTTTAAAAAACGCTGAAATTACTTTTTTTCCATTATTATAAGGAACTTTTACACAAAGTTTGAAGACTCTCACTTAAAAAATTGCTCCCCATACAATATTTCACCCCCATTTTCAACCCTTTAGGAGACGAAAATTTTGAAAACGCTGATATAACTTTCATTGTCTTATTTTAAGGAGTCTTTGTACAAAGTTTCAAGTCTGGACCTTAAAAAAATTATTGCCCCCCATACAAACTTTGCACCCCTGTTTTACCCCCTTAGGGGAGGAATTTCCAAAAATCCCGTCTTATCCCTTGCCTCCGTTATATAACCTAACTATAGTGTAAATTTCAAATTTCTAGGACCGGCAGTTTCGGCGGGGCGGTGATTAATCAGTCACCCATCAACTTTATATATATAGATGAAAAAAGATTACATATAGATTGATAAATGGTACAGGGGTTGCCTAACAAAAACCTGGAGTGTACAGTCAACCAATGTGATTTCTTGGCCACATACCTTGTCTCAGTGACATTCACATTCATATGAGATCTCTAGAGGTTTTCATATACATTTTCAATGTGAAATCATATTGTTTGACCACACCTGTTAAAAAAAATTAAGCTACTAAATTTTTGGGTCATGCTCATGTGTTATTCTCAAAAATAAAATTCAAGTAGACCAAGTAAAATGTAGTAGCAGGTTAAAAATATGACCATGTATAGGTATATAATTTCCGATGCGGATCTGATTTAATTTATATTGTATGAAAAACCTGATCCTATGAAACAAACACAAATGAACCATAGATGCTTGGTAGGATAGCGTGCTCGGCGCAAGCGGGACGCCTCGCAACGAAACCGTGCGCGCCGGAATATACTAATATGATAACGTCAAGTCCCGGTCGCGTCGCGCAGCGTGTGTGGCGTCGTTAACCTGTTACCGTACGTTCCGGAGAGCAGCGGACGTCGCGCACGCTCTGTGACCAAGCTTTAAGGCCGGTTCACATTGGTTGCGTGCGCAGCACGTAAGCGTCGACGTGCACGTGCACAGCACCCCTGTCACACCGGGTTACGTGCACGTCTACGCGTACGTCGACGCCACGCGTGCTGCAGAGAGCTGCACACGCAACGCTGCCGAACGCAACAGCTCCGTTGCTTGGCTGGCCGCCACTTTGCATTGCATTCTCGAAAACAAGCATCATGTTCGATAGCAGTTCATCTGACGAAGAAGAAGCATTACTTTTACTTTTATGTCGTAGTGCTCCTCGTAATTCTAGGGCATGGGTTCATGAGATAAACGAAAAAAGAGAACGACTTAGTGGATACCATAACCTATGCCGCGAACTTGAGTCGCACGAGGATCGTTTTTAGGGTTCCGTACCAAAAAGGTAAAAAAGGAACCCTTATGGTCTCACTTTGTCTGTCTGTCACATCGCTAAATATCTCAAGAACGACTTATGCTATCGATTTGAAATTTAGAATAGTTATAAATAAGGGTAACCCAAATACATGGAAGATGGTTTTTTAAAATATTTCATTTTATTTTCTGTGAATAATGACAGATAAAAGGCGGTTCAAAATTTTAAAGTCTGGCAACTATGTCAAGTGGGGTATCATATGAAAGGGCTTGACTTGTACATACTGAAACAATTTTTAGTTTTTTTTTTCGTTTGGGAATTTTTGATTTACTACGGAAAATGTAAAAAAAAATACCATTCCCCCCTTTATCTCCGAAGTTTATGAAGAAAAAAAAATTGAAATTATTACACAACATTAATATGCATGTATATTTTACAGGAAAAATATAGCCATAGCTCTATCTAGTTTTTTTTTTTTTTAATCATCAATAAACTCTTCTATACTAAGTTTGTAATTTAATCACCTTTGTATATATTTTTGTTTTATATTTAAATTTACAAAATTACGTTGAAAATACCTTCTCTCAAATAAAAAAACAATTATTGAAATCGGTTAATGTGATAAAGAATTATCCTTGAAAAACCAACATACGTACTAAGTTATTCAGTCGCGCAAATTAGTAACACAATTTACACGCGCCGATAGATGGTGCTGTCATGTTTTTTTTTAAGATTGTTCCTGAATTAATGGGGTCGGGACGGGTACACAACTACATATACAAGAACTTTGTACGGAACCCTCGGTGCGCGAGTCGGACTCGCACTTGACCGGTTTTTTCTGGTATTTTCACATATCAAGAGGTTCTTTTGAAGAATTACATGATTTAGTGAGACCTCTAATATTAAAAAACGACACCAACTTCAGGAAAGCTATTGGAACTAGAGAAAGACTAGCAGTGTTTTAAGGTTAGTAATATTAAGTATTTTCCGTAAGTAATGAAATTCTTTTCATGAACAAGATAATCATTAAACAAATTGCTTACGGTTTTCAAGTCAATGGACATATAGTTTAAGTATAGGTAATATTATTAAGTCTTGATTATTTCTACTACCAGCCCATCGTATTCTTAAAAATTAGTGGGTTGTTGTCGGTTTCCAATTTCGTAAATCATCATTGCGGTGGTCGTGAGATATGGGTACATACTACAAACAAGTCGATGATTAAAATCCCAATTGTTATCACACCATTTCACGCAACAAACAAACAAAACAAATTGGTCCGCACAGGCTGAAGTTGTAAATAAACACAAAAGAGCTGCGCGTGACACGCGCAGCACCGAGCTGTGCGTGTCCGAACATATTCAGTTTGCCGTCTCTTATGGAACGCCCAACGCCGTGAAATACAACGTCATCAATGCACGCAGCGACGTGACGTTGCCGCTCCGCTCTGCGTGTGCGTGCACGCAGCACGCAGCCTGTTTGTCTCGAGGGAGCTGCAATGCGTGCGTTGCGGGTGACGTGCACGCGCACGCACACGTCACGCAAGCGGTGTGACATCTACTATGGAGATTCATACATTACAACGCGTACGTGCACGTGCACGTCGACGCCTACGTGCTGCGCACGCACCCAATGTGAACTGGCGTTTAACGTTATACAATGTTTAAACATCAAGCCATGTGGTTGCTTATTTATTTACGACCCATAGATACTATCTTGCTTAAGAGTAATTATTATTGTATACATTCTTTCGATTGGCGTCACAATATATAAAATTCCTTTCAGCAACATTTCCTATTTACAATATTTAAGGTACTTTCCCTCCATGTCACATAGTCTTGGGACGCCCTGTATACTTTCAATACTTCTCTGATTGTTGAATAGGAATAGGTGCACTTTCCATGTACGCATAGAATATTGCTTGCGTATCGCGTATTAACAAAACAGGTTCGTTTTGTGCTAATCATTATTGTGATATAAAGGTAGTGAAAAAAGGTACAAGTACCATAGCATAGGACTTGTGCCCCCCTTTACACTAGTAGTAGGGGAAGTAGTGTCATGAGGTCCACATTTTGGTATCGGATGAATTCACTTGGCACAGATGTAATATAGGTAAATCTAAGTTAATTTAGCCCGGTAGCCATCCGCCACCCCCTGGTGGGTACGAAGGGGGGGGGGGCTTGAAAGTTCAATTTTTCGGTTTTTCATGAAAAACTCATAAAGGTGACCCATACCGAAAAACGTTCTTAGGCATAAGTAATCTAAATAAAATTATCTACATAAAAGGTTCTATACACTTTGTCGCTAGGATTAATATTTAATGAGATTTTAAAGGGGGAATGTAAAATTATATGAAAATTTAAGTGTCTATTAATTCCTTTGTTTTTTCAATATATTTAAAAATACAAAATACTACAATTATGCACTCAATGAGTTCTATTCATCGATACCCCACTCGATGGGGTGGGTCAAATTTTTTTGTTTCGCGCTTCCCTTTAGCTTTATGGGAGCCCCCCTTGAAAAGCTGTAAAAATATTTTTGAAAATGATTTATAGCTTTGGGTCAACAAGGTGCTTAAATGGTGAAAATTTGAAGACTATAGCTCAATCCGTTACCTTATAAGGGTGGCCCCCATGCAGCTAAGGGAGAGCATGTATGAAAAAAAAAGAACTACCCCATAGAGCCCCCATCAAAGAGCAACATTTAGAGGAATAGTCTTCAAATTTTCACCATTTAAGCATCTTGTTGACCCAAGGCTATACAAATTTTTTCAAAAATATATTTGCCTGTTTTTAAGGGGGGCTGCCATACAGCTAAAGAGGGGTGCGAAAAAAAAATTGGACCTACCCCATCGAGTGGGGTATCAATGAATAGAGCTCGTTGAGTGCATAATTATAGTAATTTTTGTTTTTAAAAATATTGAAAAACAGGAATTAATAGCCACTTAAATTTTCATATAATTTTACATTCCCCCTTTAAAATCTCATTAAATATTAACCCTAGCGACAAAGTGTTTGAACCTTTTATGTAGATAATTTTGTTTAGATTACTTATGCCTAAGAACGTTTTTCGATATGGGTCACCGTTTATGAGTTTTTCATGAAAAACTGAAAAATGGAACTTTCAAGGCCCGCCCCCCTTCCTACCCTCCAGGGGGTGGCGGATGGCTACCGGGCTAAATTAACTTAGATTTACCTATATTACATCTGTGCCAAGTGGATTCATCCGATACCAAAATGTGCACCTCTCATATATTGGGTGACACTACTTCCCCCACTATAGTGCCACATTACATACATATACCCTTTTTCTATGAATGCAGAAATCATCAATAATAGATTGTGGTATAGGATGACACCACCAGTAATGGCCAAGGCCCAATGATGTACATTGACTCTTATGTTAATGAAATAAAATAAAAATCATAATTTATATATAAAACAATCTATTTAAAGATCTTTGAATTAAGATTGACTCTTATGTGAATGAAAGAAAATAAAAATCATAATTTATATATAGAACAATCAATTTAAAGATCTTTGAATTAAGATTGAGGTGTCCAGTGTCCATTACCAGTGCTTGTCAGCTTAAAGTGTCCATACTGCATCGAGACATGCTGAAGTATAAAATATATGTTTTAGTGACAAATGCACCGAAAGAGCATCAGTTAGAGTCTGGCGGCGACGAGTTGGCGGAGGTGTCATGGCGCCACCAGCAGCAACCCTCGTATGCGCCTCCCATCTCGTCAGCGGCCGACCACTACAGCGCGGCAGGTAGGTACATATATTTCACTACTCATATTTAAGACTATTGTGAACCTATCGTGCGAGCGAAAACAGGCATTCCGGAATATTCTTGCGTGCGATAGAGACAGTAGTAATTTCAAGCAGAATTAGTGCTTCGGGCGCCAACGTTTTCCACCCCTCAAACCTTTATCAAATTAGACAATTTTGGCCTTGATTGATTCCTCACATCCTTAACTAGGCTTATACGTTTTGCTTTTTCCGTAATTCTTTCTAGTTTATGAAATAATAACTAAAATGCAGGATGAAGTTTTCGTGTCAAAAAATCGAAACTTTAAGGGTTCAATTCATGTTTTCAATTGTATGCAATATTTCCAAAAAATCAAAACGTATAAACCTAGTATTTAAAGCTACTTACATCATTTCCAAAAATCACGCAAATCTGTTCAGGTTTGGGGGTGGAAAACGTTGGCGCACGAAGCACGTTTTTGTATGAAAAAAAAATGCTACACAATCCTCTTTAACTAGTGTACAGTCTTCAACTGAACGCGCCTCCCAATGTACGTACGTAAGCAAAATGTGATGTTATGATTAATAAGGATTCATCAAATATAACACTGTATTAGTTGTTTGTTTATAATTGACAACATTTCAAAATTTATAATGATGCCTAAATCGAAAACCATTTCGGTAAATATGCTACCTGAATGTAATAAAATAGTTTTTAGATTTTTTTCTTCGCTAGGTTTGAAGAAAATCGCCAAAATGTATAAAACGGAAGTGTGACGTCATTCCTACGACTGTTAAGGAGCAATGCTGTCCAACATAGGTAATTCATATAAATTACGTCATAATTCACTTAAGATTCGCTACTTTTAAATTAGATAATTTTGAATGAAACTTAGGATTTCGGGAGAAATAAAAAAACACGTGGACCTTAAAATTTCATTTTTTATCGATCTAGGACATAATAAGTTCAACTTTAAAATTTGAAATGTTGTCAATTTGTGTAGTGATCACAGGTTAAAATTTACGTAAACGTATTGAAGGCGCGTTCAGTTTTAGATAGATTACTCAGGTTTTACTCTACTGCCAATATTACTCTACGTTCTCAGTGGCTCGGTATCCTACTTTGTCTTTGATCATGAAGCTGGCTATAACATTACCGAGATATCTTTAAATGCAAATATTACGAATTATTTTTTTGACTAACTTATCTAACGATTCCTTGAATTATTATCGTTTGTTATAAGTATGAAATATATTTTCAACACATATTTTTCATTTCCTCATATGTGAAACCGTTTTTATTTAATATACGTTTAAAGATAGTATTTGGTAATATTTTTCATCTGGAAACATCGGACGTAAACGGGAAACAACGGACTATGTTCAAAACTGAACTCAGTGCAGTTACGCGTAAGGCTCAGAAAAATAAATATCCGATCTTTTTCTGTCAAACTAGGCAAAAAACACAAATTTTATATTTCACGCTGTCGCTTTAAATCCACGCGGCTGACTGAAGTGTGGGGCGCAACAAAATGGGGTAGGCAGGTGTGTTGCCACCAATCGACAATCTCTTCTAGTTTAGTAGAAAATTGAATTATCCGATCTTGACCCGATCCGATCTTATCCCAACATACCTTACATGGCAGACAACAGGCGGATGGATAAATGTTTTTTGCTCTCATCTTTTGTAGTATGTGCTAATGTTCAAGCTGAAATATTAGTATATAAAAACAAAACAATACTATTTAGCACTTAAATAGTACAAGTAAAAACCAACGAAGAAAACTTGCACAAAGTTTTTGCGTATAGAAGTCGCCGTGCCTTTTGATGGCGTCCAATCAATAAATCACAAATGAGCAGCCCAGCGAAGTGGCATTCTCCAGGGAAAGTTTAGAGACAAAACGACGAGAACCGCCTTAACTTTTCCGTAGTCACTGCAAGCTCAGCCTCTCACTTATACTTGACTGTAGTGTGTCCTTCCGAATCTCTACTTCTTGAGCCTCCATTTAAAAATGTCCTAAAAATTACAAACTTTAAAAAAGTGAAATTATGCCAACTACCGAGCGTATGTCACACATTCATTACATATTAGTACTAGATAAGAAACCATTTCTATACTCTATTCATTATACCAGTACAGTTCATGTTGACACCAAAATAGACGAATTAGAGTCGGTTTTCACCAACATGTAGCTTGATTCTTGTATATTTTCACAACTACTATTCAGGAAAGCGTAATTGTTGCCCTCGAATGAGGGATCAAAGTGGTACTTTTCTGCCCTCATTTGAGGGTAGCAATGACTTTTTTACTCATACAAGGTATCAAAAGCAGTATGTGCCACTCGGTCACCAAATTAATTGTAAAACATTTCATGTTTTTAGCAGCGGGCCTCATAGAGAGTTTGAAAAACAGTATGTGTCACACGGTAGCAAAATTATTTCCGTATAGGCCCTAGGGCGTAAAAACTTAAATCCCTCTCTACGCTCAAGATTCAATATACCGCCCTCGTCGTAAATATATAATTTTGCTCCCTTGAGACACAATGTACCATTGTAGCTTGATGGATATTTCTCACATGCATTATATTGTAATCCGTGCGAAGTGTGGGACGGGAAAAAAAAATAGGGAAACAGTAGTGCCATAAAAATAGGTGTAAATATGCACGTATAATATTTTCTCTAACTGATATCCCGATGAGTGGTAATTCAATACATTAGGATAAATGTATTTTTTTTCGTTATTAACTTGATGTTGTCCCTTTACTCAAATGTAATTTGTTTACATGAATTGTATTGTTATAAATGTTATAATGAATGGAGTACATAGAAGCAATATATATGTAGGTATATAATCGGTAGATACTTATTACCAACCGATATTTTCCCTCCATTTCACCCCTGCTGAATTTAGATTAGCCAGTAATCCGTGCTTAATTTATGATGGCGGCGGCTAATGACTCCAAAACTCAGTTTCGTCTGCAAATAGTAATATGGTTTTCAGCACAAGAAGGAAAGATAACTCTTGGCGTGAGAATCCGATGCTGGAATAATTTCGATTTGCAGAGAATGGGTCGAAATAAGGAGTAAGAGTAGGACCCAATCAGTTTACTCACACTCACTCAACTTAAAACTTCATGCCCAGATGCATTTACTTATACAGCATGGATTTTCTTTTTGGGTCAATGAGGGCAGCTACCAGATCCCGTGCTGCTGCGCGAAAATGGTCTTAGAAGATCTTCTCTCAATTTCAAATTAATGAAGATTGGCGTTTACAGATTTTGGAAAAATGCAGGATGCAAGAAAAAGGTCATTCTTGACAAACTTTTTTTTTTCATGCTAAACCCATCCTACCCAGGATCAAAATCTTGTATCGGACCAAAAAAAAATCCGTCTAGAAAAGCTACTAATCGAGGCAAACTTTTCCCATTTTACTATGGAGAAAGCGTGAAATTTTAACAGAAATTAGAACAAGGAAAATGATCAATGCGGATCCATCCCTCTATAAAATCGCCTCAACAAGCTAAGGTTTTACGATTATTGATAGTTTTTGGCATTAATTATTCTTGTTGGTGCACGATCGAAAGTTGAGAGATAAGGAAGGGCAGCTACTGTATTCGAAAATTACCTCAGTGTCAGCAGTTAATTAATGGCATAGTCAGTTTCGACCCCATATCAGCTTTCCTCCCTGCAAGTACATCCTACACACATTCATAATTCCACTTGGAAATCATATCAAGTGGAGTGTTGAAATTACTTTTATTATTTTCAGGTTATTATGGTACAACAGCTCTTCCTTATCAAGCTTTTGGAGTCGGGGATGGGACATGGTCTACCAATGGAACAGAACCGATGACTTATCTTGGAGGATACAATCCTCACGATTCTTATGGAATGGATGGTAGCTAGTACCTATTCGATTTACATTATTAAGTCACCATTTTCCATATCACCAGAGTGAGATGTTTGTCACAAAGCACCACTTTTATAATTGCCCCAATCAAAAGGAGATTTGTTGTATAAAAGATATCCTGACAATAATAATATTCCATGGTCTTAATCTCTGTTTCGATCATGTTCTACTTACTTTAACCTGCAACATTTCACTGGAGAATCAATATAGCTCAATTTTGATTATTGTCAGCCGCCTTTGAGACAGGCACCAACCTGCGTACTTAAGTATTAAATCTAAATTATTTTCGACAAGCATCTACTGTGCTATCTATGCTGCTTTAACATAAAAAGTAAGGTAGAAAATAATTCAGCCATTAGTAGTTGTATTTGTATCAAGTAATTTAGATACATACTGGATCTCTTGCATTAGATCCATCTTATATTAGAATGAAAGAGATGCAATATAACAGTGACGTCATTCAAGCTCATATTTTCTAGCTTCAAACGAATGTTAGGCACGCAACCTCCAGGGTGTATCTAAACTTCTTGATTTGTATCTAATCATTGGGTCCAATTTAATGTAGCGAATTACATATTATAACTCACCTTATTTTACGGTTGTCTGTGTATGATTTCAGGTGTGTTTGGACCGTCAACAACTCCATTCTCCACGGCTACGTTCGGACAGCCCGCTTCCTCATTTAACTACCTTCACGGTAATGGTGACTATTCTACATGGGGCCAATTAGGTCGCGCTAAACAATATGACGATTACTACAGAGCTGATGGCCTGTACGTGCCAGATGGCGTTAAGGCGGTCGAATCGGGCGTGCAGACGCTGTCACTGGGAGACCACAAGGGCGAAAGGGAGCGCGGAGTCGAGCTCAAGGAGACGTCTGGAGGATCGCAACCCAAAAAGATGACATGGGCTTCAATTGCTAGCCAACCGGCTAAGCCTGCCCCGACTTCACAGACTACGGGCCTCAAGAAGAAGGGCCCTGGTATGCCGCCACCGCCAATTGTGCCTGGCAAACACAATATGGATATTGGAACGTGGGATGCTGGAAAGAGCGCATCGGTTGTGACGGCGCCGCCGCCACCACCACCGCAACAGGCGCCGGCAGGCCCCGCACCGATGCCACTCCCGGTGCCGGCGCCGGCGCCTGCGCCCGCGGCCGCACCGGTTCCGGCCTCCGCATCTGCTCCGACGCCGGCCGCCGCGCCACTGCAGCGGGGCCCGCCGCCCCAGCACCAGCCGCCGCCTGCGTGGACGCAGACGCCCCGTGGCCCGCCCTCGCAGCACCAGGCTAGGCCTGTCATTTCCGTGCCTCCGACCGCTGCCCCGCCCTCGACGGCTCAGGCTGCGGTTATCCCGCATCCGGTGCTTGATGAATTAAAGGTCAAGAATGATTACAATCCGAAGGAATTTGATCTGAGTGCACCTCAAGCTAGATTCTTCGTGATAAAATCTTATTCTGAAGACGATATTCATCGCAGCATCAAATATGAGATATGGTGTAGTACGGAGCACGGAAATAAGCGTTTGGATTCTGCGTACCGCGAGCGCGAAAGGGAGGGTGGTACAGTTTACTTGTTTTTCTCGGTGAATGGTAGCGGCCATTTTTGTGGCATGGCGCGCATGACAAGTGCAGTCGACTATAATTCCAATTCTAACGTGTGGTCTCAAGACAAGTGGAAGGGGCAGTTTCGTGTAAGGTGGGTCTATGTTAAAGACGTTCCAAACGTGCAACTTCGTCATATCAAATTAGAGAATAATGAGAACAAGCCGGTCACGAATTCCCGTGATACTCAAGAGGTGCCTCACGCGAAAGGCTTGCAAGTATTGAGAATAATGCACAGCTATTGCCATTCGACTTCTATTTTTGATGACTTTATTCATTACGAAAGACGCCAAGAGGAAGAAGACTCGCGCAAAGTGCCGATACATCATAACAACCAAGAGAATACTCGCGACGAGCAAGAAGCAAACCGAGGTTTCCGCAACTACCGCGATTACGGCAGAGATGCTCGTGACCCTCGCGACGGACGTGACGGTCGAGAAATTCGCGACCAAAGAGACATGCGTGACCACCGCGACCAGCGCGATCATCGTGATCAGCGTGATCCACGCGATCATCGAGACTATCGCGACCACCGAGACCAGCGCGATCACCGTGATCAACGCGATCACCGCGATCAACGTGATCATCGCGATCAACGTGATCATCGCGATTCACGCGATAATCGCGATCACCGTGATTATCGCGATCCGAGGGAAGACCGCGACGGCAGAGACAATCGTGATCACGGTTTTCGTGACCGTGACTCAAATAATTACAGACCTCATCACAAGGTAGGTTTTGAATATTATTTTGTCTAAACTGTTAAAAATGGTTTTATGTCACACCTGGCCATAAAGTGGCCATTATCGCACGCTCCGCGCACGAAAAAACCCACATCCTGGCCAGGGAGTGACATAAAATTTTGTACTTACCACGGGCGATAATAAAGAAAGCCTCAGATCGCATATTTATCGCCCTTGCCTTCGGCTCGGGCGTAAAATACCTGCGATCTGAGACATTCTTTGTTTTATCGCCCTTGGTAAGTAATGTACTATTGTACGTCCGGCGGGCAATTGTGCATCCCGCTGTTTTCTACAGGTAGTATTTCTTAACCGATTTGAGCGATTATAGCAGATTTTTCAATATACAATTTCATAGAAACTGAAAAGAGATCCTTTTTTTTCTAAATTTTTTCTTAAAAAACGTAGTAATCACTCCAAATAACTTCTTTATCTTTACATATAGCTACCAAACAGCCAACATACGTATATACTGAGTCGACTGAGCCAAACAAGGAAATAAAGACTCAACTTTGTTTTTTTCTTTGAAGAATTTTTCAAGGCATCTTGTTCTTGTTAAAAATGTTCAGAACGGCGTTTCAAAAACGCGATCGCCTAGACTCCTTGCACATAGCGTGGCATGTAGAGGTTGTGTAGGAAATAGTTCGCGGCACATTTATTATTGTAATACCTTACGGACGGGGTTAACACTAAGACAGGATGCGCTTTATCTTTCAGATACTATGATTCAAGCAAAGAAGACAATTAACTACCAATTGGCGGAAATAATTCGTGTATAAGCAAATTTTGGCATACTTGTAGATAAATATGTCCTCAACAACATACTAACATTCCTGAGGGATGGGGGTGGAGATCGGGTAGAGGGGAGTGTAAAGGTATTATTTTTTTAGTTTTTCGTATAAAACTCTTGAACGGTGGCCGATAGCTAAAAATGTTCTTACACATGAGTAATCTACATACAATTCTCTACAAGAAAAAAGGTTCGACGCACTTTTTCGCTAGGAAGAATATTTAATGAGATTTTAAAGGGGTGAATGTTACCTTTAAGTGGCCTCATGGGTGGGTCTCATTCCTTTGTTTAATTTTATATGGCACCCCTTATAAGCATTTAAGAATATTTTTTGACAATGTGTGTAGATGTGGGTCAACACGATGCTTAAACTGTGAAAATTTGAAGCTATCCGTTTATTTTTAAAGGGGGGCTCCCATATAGCTAAAGGGGGGTGCGAAAAAAAAATGACCTACCCCATCGACTGGGGTATCGTTGTTTAGAGCTCGTTGTGCATAAATTTTAAAAATATTATAGAATAAAGGAACGAGAAGCCATTTTATAAATTTACCTTGCCCCCTATATGGGACCCCCCCCCCCCCCCTAAAAAAACTAAATGGATGGCTTAAAATTTTCAGTTCAAGCATGGTGTTGACCTACATCTACACACATTGTCAAAGAATATTTTTAAATGCTTATAAGGGGTGCCATACAGTTAAGGAGGGCGCGAAAAAAAAAATTAACCTACCCCATCGAGTGGGTCGGGTGTGGGGTATCGTTATTTAGAACTCATTGAGTGCGTAAATACTGTATTTTTTGTTTTTAAAAATATTGGGAAACAAAGGAATGAGACCCACCCATGAGGCCACTTATAGATTGTGATCTGTAACTTCAAATATTTGAGACATATGAATTGAAGTTTGTAGTGATGAGGCTAAGACATCTCGTCTGTCAAATCAAGCGATTATTATCGAATGGTTCATTGCATCGATTTTACAGCCGATTTTTGAAATGTTTTTATCAAGCCTATATAAATATATTCCATATCACAATTGTATCATTCTACACAAAGAAAGAATGAATTAATTATACTTTCTCTCGTTCAGAAATCGATAACTATTTTACCTATTCCAACATGGCAAAGGTACGTTCACGTTTTGATCATAAATGTATCGATTATACCTAATCGATTTCTATCAATTTACGGAAATGTCATATGAATCAAAGCGACTGGCTTGGTCACAACCCTGGTTTTAAAAAATAAAAGACATAACACGTAAATGTTTGGGTAGTGGATTATTATCGTAAAATCATCAAAAAAATATGATCTGAAAAAATGTGACGTGGGTTAAATTATGTTTGAGAAAAGTAAAATAATGTTTTTATTTACTTGAGAAGCACTATTATTATTATTACGTGATTTTATTTATAATTTCGATTAGAACCTTTCTTGTAGAGTATTGTATGTAGATTGCCACCGTTTAAGAGTTTTATACGAAAAACTAAAAAAAAATACCTTAAAATGACCTTTACACCCCCCGTTATCTCCACCCCCATCCCCCAGGAATTTTAGTATGTTGTTGAGGACGTATTCACCTACAAGTATGCCAAAATTTGCTTACCTATACACGAATTATTTCCGCCAAGTTATCCTTCATTAACTGGATCACTACTGGACGCGGTCAGATTACCTGCGCTCTGCGCTAGGTACTCATTTATCCGGCTATACGATTTACAATTTGTCTAGACACGCCTAACCCACCTACTATATTCGGCTTGAAATAAATAAATGAAATAAATGAACTTTATTCTGTAAGTAGGCCGCAATGGCACTTTTACAAGTCAAACCCTACTAGCGTTTCACAGAGGCCACTGCCGAGAAGAAACGCCGAAAGAAACTCGACAGTCAGCCATTTTCTCACAAAAATATGCTTATTACAATGATAATACTTAACCTACTTAAGATCAAGAAATCATCCTTGAACCTGAAATTCATGAAAGCATCAAAAAAACATCTCGGTCCCGACACTAATGTCTGTAAAAAAAACAAAAGTTACCTTATTATTGGGGAACGGGACTTAATCGCGTACAATTATAACTAATTTACCTTTTCTAAGGTTTTGCCCGACGTTTCGAATGTATCACAACATCCGTGGTCGCGAGCTGACTGGCGTGAGCGGGTATCAACATCTTCTAGCCGCACGCACACATCACAGCTGTCAAAAATCGTCAGGTGAATATGTCGTTGTCGGCCATAGCCGAGCATTTACTGGAGTCAGGACCAAACCACTGGATTGAGCTCCATAAACCCAAAAGTCCTTTCTACAGAACGCCATTTCTACAGTAGAAAAGTACGTGAAGCCGTTGAAATTAAAAAACATCGAAATTTCAACCGGGACGACGGTTTCAAAATCTCATATTCGTGGAATCCAGTTATTAGTAAGTGCAAGCGTGGAAATTACATCGTCCATTACATCAACGGACATTGTTAGTGTTGTGTGTCGTGCGAGTGACAACCCTAGTGAGAATGTAATTAATAAAGACCAAGTGCGGTGGTTCGGAAAACCCGTGCGGCTAGAAGATGTTGATACCCGCTCAGGCCAGTCAGCTCGCGACCACGGATGTTGTGATACATTCGAAACGTCGGGCGAAACCTTAAAAAAGGTAAATAAGTTATAATTGTACGCGATTTAATCCCGTTCCCCAATAATAATGTGTGAAAATCCTGTAAGTTTAAATCAATATAAAAGTTACCCTGTAGAAACGGTACCTAAAATCACGCACTTTTATCTATAATTCAGTGCGGGTACTGACCTAAGTTGGGACCAATAATAATGTGTGAAAATCCTGTAAGTTTAAATCAATATAAAAGTTACCCTGTAGAAACGGTACCTAAAATCACGCACTTTTATCTATAATTCATTGCGGTTTTCAGAAGCATGACTTATAGTCAAATATTCGTTAAAAACTATCCATCGACTGCAAATAGACCCTGGTACTTAAGTCCAAGAAGGCCGCCACTATGTCCCATCAGCTGGCTCAGCTGGAGATCCCTCATAATCATGTCGGTGCGCACCGTTTGGACTTTGAAGGTTTTTAATATTATATATATTTTTTGCATTTTCAGGAGCGCGATGGGTCCCGCGGCCGAGGACGCCTTCGAAATTAAAGAGTATGTGGTGTGTGAGAACATTTTTGAGGACTGGCTTCTCCCCATAGACAAGTAGTACTCGAGTTATTAATTGGTACCGCATTACACACCAGGTTTATGTATCGCGACGAACATAAACAGGTATCAGGATTTTGTCCTTCGAAGACGTGACCGATTGTTGCATCGCAACCGGAACAGTTATATGTAATATATTGTATCAATTGTTTTAATACTTTAAACAGTGCTTCACTAAGAAAAACTTTCAACAAATTTAAATGTGCTAAATAATATTTTGAACTGGATGAACGTTTAATTAATGTAACGCCTAGTGAACAGAACATAAATAAATAAATATCAACTCGCCACGTTGCGGTCTTGTTATGTGTGGCGTGTAGTGGAAATGTGGACATTATTTCAAATTTGTGGACTGAATCAATGAGTAATTATATATAAAAAAGATTTCTGTGGTGTGAGGAGTTGATCCTTTCGATTAGGAAGTGGTGGAGTAAAACAAAGGAAGTGGTGAGTGCAGTGCGAGCGAACGCGCGCGCGGCGGCGCGTGCGCATCCATCAACGGCGGCTCGCAGCGGAGCGTTCACATCTCGGCGGCGGTATTTTATATCGCTAAGAGATTGTAATCGTAAACTAGTGGACGTTTTGTATACTTTTTTAAATATAGATATCAAAGGCAGTTTTTTAAGAGTTCTCTCGTGGCATTGAGTTCGTATAACCGACCCGTTTTAGTTTATATGTTGTATGTATTTACCAATGTATCAGTTATGTGACGCGTTGCTCATATATTATGCACCAATGTAATTTAATTGAAATGATTGGAGTGGTTCCCGGAGAATTTTATATTTTGGATTGGTTGATTGACGCTCGCGACCGGGACGGACACTCCTCCGTGGCTACAGACAGTGAGACAGCTATGTACAAGCTACATGTATTCTTCAAGTGTATGACTAGCGAAACATGCTTAGATGTAATTCGTTGATCTACAAATGAGATAGGTACTATAATAGATTTCGATAGAAATTTCTATAGTTGTAGCTAGATATTGACTGTTCTTTGTTGAATTTTTAACATGTGTACATATGTATTTTAATAAAATGAAATTATAAAATATTTTCTATTTTTAAGTGTAACTGAAGTGCGACGAGAGAAATTTGACAACGGACCGAAGGATATTTTAATTTTACCAATCATCTAATCATTGTACCTATCACCCACCTTATTTTTAAAGTGCCTTTTAAACGATTTTTTTTTTAAATTTAGATTTCCAATTTTGGTTTGAACTAGGTATTTAGTGCTGACGGCATGATATTATATGTAATTATATTTTAACAAGCATTGTTTATTTCTATTAATTTGCTGATGCATACTATTTTTAGTTTTCATCCAGCCTAAGATAACCTAATGTATTTTAATGACAAATGTTAACGCGATTGATTATATGATTTGTAATCAAATTATGTTTTACCCATATAAAGTTCTCTTTAAAATTTATACTGAATAAAAGCCTGTCATAGATTTGGTATATTATTGATAAAATTAATTTGATAAAATTTTCCTGCGCTTCACAAGATATTATTCCCCTTGTTCTTTGAAAAGTGGGGATTGGTCAAATCCCCACTTTTCAAAGAACCGTAATAGGTTAAACTATGACATTTAACATTTCGGAGACTTCGCATCACACTAGCGCCTCGCGCCTCGCCTATTGGCGATTGAACTCATGGAGTTTGGCTAAAAGAAAAACAGCAAGACAAAAGCTTAGGAATTCCAGGTGAAGAAATGAAGAACTTCATTAGTTTGTTTATTAAAATGCACAGATTACCCTATAAATGTAGAAAACAAATATAAAATTACAGACATGATATCTAACGTTTTGAACTGCCGAACTGGGAAGGACATGGACTACATTTTTCCTGAAAGTGTTCTGTAGGGGGTGTGGTGTTGACACCTAAACACCTATATAAAGTTTTTGAATTTGCCACCGTTTCAAAGGACACGATGTTTTTTTAACATTAGTATTTTAACGTGCTAGGCCTACAGAGGATGTCGCGGTCGAGTTCTGCAGCGTTCCCGTAGCTTCGCCATAAGCAACGAGACGAACACCGTGGGGTTTTAGACGGTAGTCCGGGCGGTTCCCGGGAATCCCGGGAGTCCGTCATACCCGCCTTGGCTTCCCCGGCCGGGCGGGATGCGTAAAAGCATTTCCCCAAGAAAAAAAAGTCCTACAGTGGATAATATTGTACTTATTTCAGTAGTTTCACGTTTCAAAGACAGCACGTCGCATATTTTCCCGTTTCAAGATTGTTTTACCTGAAATAGCATGATGACAATCGCACGACACGATTTTTCTAGTCTGAAAAGAAAACGGTATGCTCGAAAAACAACCCTCCTTCTGGCAGAAGGAGGGTTGTGTTTTTCAGAAGGCTTCTGCCGCAGTCTGGTATAATTTCATCTGCGGGGCTAAGATGATCGCGTATATATATATATATATGTCGGACATATCATATAGCATTCGTCCCTTACTGTCACATACATATTTTTTTACTTACTGTCACATTATAGCCTTATCACACTACCCTATCGGTAGGGCCCTAACTCGGGGAGGGGAGTTAAACTATCTCGCTCTAATGAGTGAGATGCTTTAACTCCCCTCCCCCAGTTAGGGCCATACCGATAGGGTAGTGTGATAAGCCTTTTAAGAACTGTGTGTACCCCTTTTCACCTACAATTCTTCGTTTCCCTAACACCGCCTGTACACTCTCGGGCGAGAGCACTCGGGATGCCGCCCTCGGGGTTGGGGGAGGTGGGGAATTGACGGCGAGACCCCACCTGTACACTCGCGCTCGGCCCGTCTCGGCGAGAGTGTACGAGTATAATATTGTACTACTTAATCACTTCTTTAAGTAGCTTATCACGTCTCCAAAATCACACCGCATGCCGTTTCAAGATTGTTTCGATACACGATCGGAGTGTTATGTTTATTAATATGTAGTAGATTGTTAACCAAGGGTTGAAATTGGAAATGACCCATTCGT
The DNA here is from genome assembly GCA_951800055.1 of Cenopis cana. NCBI lineage: Eukaryota > Metazoa > Arthropoda > Insecta > Lepidoptera > Tortricidae > Cenopis > Cenopis cana. The sequence goes on along the minus strand of OX637471.1, from coordinate 16,846,198 downwards.
TCGAGCGCCAATAGTTCAAGGGTGAATTGGGTAGTTTCACCAGAGTTAAATACTACTTTAAATTTGTACGTAAATGATATTCTAAGGATATAGTAATAAAAACATGCGCTGCAGCGCAGCCACCAGAAGCCGGCGCCACCCGCCCGGGCCGCGCGCCCGCGGCTGGCTGCTCGCGCCCTGCGCCCAAGCGCGACTGGCGCGCAGCCCCGGCATATTGAAATTAAAAAAAAAAATATTTTCCACCCTAGGGTTGGAAAAGCGATTTTCAAACCGGCTATCTCACTCATGAAAATTGAACTTTCCGAACAAGAGAGATGAAAATATTAACCCTTTAACCGCCAAAGCGATAAGTGTGTCGTCGTGCCCAGAACGCCACTGTTTTTTTGGTGTAATGTCTAAACCAAATGATTTTTTTCATGATCAAAGTACACCTTCACTCCGACCTTTTAAGTGGTTGTTGGCGTGGTGGGCACGACGAGACACAACCACTTTATAAGCTCTTGGCGGTCAACGGGTTAATGTATGTGACCACTTGCACGAAGCTATAATCTGGTGAAGCGTCGATTACACCGAACTACATCTAGTGTACAACGTCATGTAGTGCACTAGATATAGCATAGTGTAATTGCAAATATGGATGTAGAACCCTAGATTTAGGGTGCAGAATGAGTCCGACCGCCCTATATGGACTATTTCCCTAAATGTAGTGCGGTATAAATGCAAGTAGACAGGTAGGGCGCCTACATAGCGTGGCTAGTCTTGCCCATAAATAAGAGTAGGTCGCTGACTGGGAATTGCTATGCTATGTAGTGCAGTGTAGATAAAATACCCTACATGTAGAACCCTACCTGTTTCACCAATTAGTGCACTAGAAGTAGTTCAGTGTAATCGTCCCCTTACTCTTAACTAGCAATACTGCAGCGTTTGACATTCACTGGACCAATAACGACTGTCCATTAAACCAGTGTTGCCGGTATTGTAAAAACCGTATCTGGTTTCGTGAAAGTGGCCACTGGTATGTATAGTGCGTGTATCCACGACGACATCGACACGCCCCTCCACAGCGAATGTCATGTCATATCATATATCTGATATATCATACTGTGAGTGAACACTGATCTTTCATACTAATCTATGCGCAATCGTACGGGAGGCACGCGCCTTCGTGTATGACACAGTGTTGCCAGAACGTGCTTTTTAGCACGGTTTTACGTGCTTTTTTGGATACGAACGTGCTTTTTACGTGCGCTCCCTAAAAACGTGCTAAAACCGTGCTTTTTTAAGTGCTATCGTGCTTTATGATTTTACTACTAAAATGGGTAGGTAATTTTGGTTTGGTACTTTCTAAACTTGTAATTTTTTTTTTCTAACAATCATTGTGTTAAACTATCTTTCTCTCCTACCCTACGCTTTGATATCCTCAAAGTTAAAAGTTATGTTTTACCTGTGGTTGCAGTTGCAGGAAAGAACTTGTCCTGCAACTGCAAGCTCTATCGTTCGTGTCGTGCAATGTGTACAACCTGGCAACCGTACTGTCTTCTCGAAGATCTCACGGTTCGAAATAAATGCCATACGGATTTTGATCGTCGCCGCGTTGGTGAGCACACGTGCCCGGGGCGACGACGGGCAGAATCCATTTACCGTACAAAACCTTATCTACTGTCATGGCGTCGTTACCGAACAACGTCATTGAACACGTGACATTGGCGAAATCATCATAAATTTGATGGAGGCCATTTTTTAAAGAATTGAATTGAATTAAATGCCATACGATAAATAAATGTGTACACGACGTAGTAAAGGATATGATTTGTATGTGACGAACCGGCCGGTGCCAAGTGCGTATCGGACTTCGCACATTTAGGTGTCCGAACCAACTGCAAAAGTATGTTGGTTTTAACATGAAAAATAAGGAAATTTCCAATAAAAAAAACCTGTTTTATCAAAATATAAGTGTTTCTTGGCAAAATACCGGTAATAATGAACAGTATCACCAAATCTCAAGGTTATGGGTCAATGGGAAGAAAAAATAATCTTACGAACAAAATTTTGTGACAGACGAGACGACTGACGGACGGACAGACGCGTGAGTGACAGCAATAGGAGTCATTTTCGACCCATCGGGTTCGGAACCCTAAAAGCGTGCTTTTTATTCCAAAAACGTGCTTTTTTGGACACCCGACCGTGCTTTTTGACGGAAGTGCTCTGGCAACACTGGTATGACATACACTATAATTCCTAAAGATTAATCACCAGTGAGTGCCTTGCCTTAACATCTATCCTAATCCCAAAGAGTATAATAATATATATCAGGTACCTAATCCCTTGCTAATCCCAATAGTAAAGAAAGATGTTGATGACTTGGTTATTTGACTGCGTAGAAAGAGGATCCTTTACACCAACTTTCTTCATGTTTGACTGATTATTAGTTATCAGATTGTTTTTCGACTACAATTTTTAGAGTTTACAACACTATCAAACCCGATCGAGTCGTCGTGGAGGCAAACCGACAAAACTATTTGTCTCTCTCGCGCGTGGTTAGTTGAAGTTTAGGAAGTGTTCTATCCTGCTCAGGCGCCCTGTTATTGTCACCGGACTACAAGGGAAGAAATGGGATACTACGATAGGACCGTTCCGTCTCCGAAGGCGGTTTGTGTGATTGTGGTGTGCGTTTAAATAATGTTTTGGTTGTATCCGCTTGGTATAGTGAACGCAACGACAAACGAACGACGCATACTATACTAGTAGTAGTCTGTGCTTGGTCTGTCTGTGCAGTCTGTTCACGTTAGTTGGTCCGGCGGTCGACCGTGAACATCGATAGTAATTCACCCAGACTTTTTAACCTTTTACGTGCATGTATGCACTTTCAGTAAAATGCGTTTATCTAGAGAGTGTTAAAAATCGAACGTATCAATAATAATATAACAATCGGAACTTCTACAATGTGAGATTGACGTTACATTTTGTTATGATGATATAAAACGCAAGTAAAACTTGAGTATTGAGTGCTTCTTCATGAGATATTTTTATAAAAATGAGACATGCATCCAACCGAAATGCAAAAAAGTGTATCAGTGCAAGTAGACAGTGATTTTGCCTTACTACTGCCGAGTGGTGTGTACGAAATTAAGAAAATGGAGCCAAGATCGAAACTACGAAGAATAATACTGTTCTGTTTACTCCTCTCACTGTTTGGAATGGTAGCTTTCGGATATTTCTGCCCCGATCAGGTAAGATACTTTGCTCATACTTCACTGATGTTTGGTTAATACGATAATCTACAAGTTTATCAAATCTTGCACAAACTTCTCCTTTTTTACAAAACGCTCAATGTTTTTGGATTGTTGTAATCAAACAAAAGGAGTACCTAGCATGTTTTTTAGAGCAGGTAATCTTTTATGATAACTGATGATTATTTTGTATTCTCATGGCTCAGGTACAATTTTCCATTTGCTTTGCGACTTGCGTTTTTATTTACATCCTAGCTTTTCACTGCTCATGCAAACAGATGGATCATACAAGTCCAACATGTGTCTATTATGTACAAGTTCAATAAGTATTATTCTGTATATTATGTATTATGTTCAATTCAAGTTGTTTGGAATATGACTTGATTTAAAGAGATATTTACAAATTGTTCATGTCAGCAGCTTTGTATTATATTATACCTATTTTATTTTAGTCACCTATTGACATCTTTGTTGCAAAAAAATGCTTTGCTAGCAAGGTTTATATTAGTAAAACTGTCCACTTTTCCAGGCTGTAGTGAATATATTAAATAAATATTAATGGGACACAGGAACATGCAGTTTAAATTATTTTTTTAATAATTAGATTATGATTTTTTGAGATTTCTGCCAGTTATTTGAAGAAAGGTGTCCTCTGATGCCTTATCACTAAGCAGGAATAAACTATGCATGCTGGTAAGGTAGCTTATGGGGCACTGCTGCCTAAATAAGCACATGCACACTTTAGGTCTGAGTGACACAAGGCGGTGCAGACTCTTCTTTGAAGCGGAGATGCCAGCACATCCAAACATATTGCCCTAGCGCACCTCCCTTTTTCCCGGCCCGGCGACAGCTCGGCTCCCTCATAGGGCAACTGTCGCAAGCCGTTGTTTTGATGATTCATTATCACATATTCAATATTTTTCTGATGGCTTTGCGTTGCGGACCATTTTGGGTGCTTCCAGGGACTATCGGTTAAGAACCACTGCCTTAGCCTGATGTGCAGCCATAGCTCTATCTTGGGCAAACATGTCATCTGCCCTGAGGAGGTTAAGTTTCTCGAGTTCAGTAAAATCCTGAAATTCTTAAAGTTTGCAGGACTTGACTGACTGAGAATTGTAGTATGTGGTGATCACAACAGATCAGCAAAGGTTGCAGTGATATGGGGGCTAAGCATCCTGGGAATAGCCACAACTCCCAAATATAATATCGTCGCTAGAAATCAATAATGCTGTAACCCGACTCTAAGTACATACCAGGTTACAGCATTATTGCTTTCTAGCGACAATATATTGCAGTTATTGTAATGTAACGGCCCTGGACTACATCTCAGTAAATGTGTGCACAGATCTGTAGTGTTTATTTAATCTTGACATGTAATAAAGCCTAATGATATAATAAATAAAATAAAATAAAAAAATAAAAAGCCTTTATTGTTGATATTATTTGAAATAACAAACTTTTCCGATTTAATCCTCAACTTGTCTTCCGACCTAATGATATATGCCAGATCAATTCCAAAGAGGTTACAAATTATTATTCGACCTAATGCTCACAGGAACCTTTTGCTTAATACTTTAAGGGTAAACCGTAATGGTATGCGTAAAAAACTCAATTTGAAATGAGCGGAGAAGTGTCGCAACAGCACATGCCGCTCACTCTAAATTGGGACTTTTAGTCTCATGATTACAGTTCAATTTGGAGTGCGGCAGCATGTGCAGTTGCTGTATGCAGTGGGCAGCGGAATCATACCTTTAGAGTGTCACCAATTGGCTTGCGAATGGAATATGTTTGAGTTTTCAATATTTTGTTATGGTGAGTTCTATAATAGTACATTACTTAACAAGGGCGGTAAAACAAAGAATGTCTCAGATCGCAGGTATTTGACGCCCGAGCCGAAGGCAAGGGCGATAAATATGCGATCTGAGGCTTTCTTTATTACCGCCCGTGTTAAGTACAAAATTTTATGTCACCCCCTGGCCAGAAGTGGGATTTCCCGCGCGCAGAGCGTGCGTTAATTGCCGCTTTATGGCCAGGTGTGACATAAATGAGCCTTTTTAACTTTATACTAATTTTCTTTTCAGTATCAAATAACTCTACTAGCCATGGTTGGAATACTTGGAATGGCAAATTGCAGATTCTTATTAATTAGACAGTCTGCAAAGGTTGTCTATTTAAAACTAATGCTCGGCCTGCAATTGCCTCCTTCCGTGCATCAACAATAATGTACCATTTCGTTTCCCGGTAGGTCGATTATTGTACAAATGACAGTTTAATATTTTTCATCTCTCCTGTTCGGAAAGTTCGATTTTCATGAGTAGATAGCCGGGTTGAAAATCGCTTTTCCAACCCTAGGGTGGAAAGTAATTATTTTTTAATTTCCATAGGCCTGGGCTGCGCGCCTGCCGCCCTTGGGCGCTGCGCGGGCAGCCAGCCGCAGGCGCGCGGCTCGGGCGGGGCGCGGGGCGCGGCGGCGCCAGCTGCTGGTGGCTGCAGCGCGTGTTTTTATTACTGAATCCTTAGAATATCATTTACTATTAATTTTATTTCTCAATTATTTTCCTCATAGTCGAAATGAAAAGTAGAGTGTTTAACTCGGGTGAAAGTACCCATTTCACCCTTGAACTATTGGCGCTCTCACTTCGTTCGAGCGCCAAAATATCTCGGGTGAAATGGGTCGCTTTCAACCCTTGGTTAACAATCTACTATTTCACACCACCTGTTTCACAATTAGTTAGGACTTTATAGGACATCAATATACGGGAACCAATATTTTTGTCATTATAGCAAGAGCCTTGGCATACTTGTTACTTAGTTGGAGTGGACTAGAGTTGAAAACGCGCGGGGGACAAGGGCGGTCGCCCCGCTGGTGGGGAGGGGGAGGGGGAAAGTTTCGTTCCGCCACGCGTTCTTTCTGTTTTATCATCTTATTTATAGATACGGGCATATTTGGTATCGTTTTCGGATAAATTAAGGATGGCCAATAATTTTCTGGACATTTATTACATGTTTTCATAGAAAAAAAAATGAAATACAGGCAAGTCGTAAATAGTATCATGTACAATTATTATAAAATACCTCACATCAGTGTTAATACGTCAATCATGTTATACAAGTACAATCTGACTTCTACAATATCCATACCTACATTTGATCATTTTCATGCTAAGCCAAATTAGGTCCCCAACTTCAGCCTGTATGGGGCGAGTTTAATATAATATCATCGGAACATTCGGAACTTACGAGGGGTGGCTGATAAGTTATCTACCTGAGATATAAAGTGAAAGAAAAATTGTAAATTAAAAATATAGGACGCATTATAAACTCTCTGACAAATAAATAGTTACCACCAATATTGAATAATCATGTTATATTATTATCGGCATGCTGGAAAAGGGAACCATGTCTGTCAAATACTAATTTGAATACGAGAATTTGCAATGGCGTTCTAAAAGTAGGTAATTGCTTGTTAGAAACAGAATATCCCCTGTAGAAAAAATTGAGGAGTTGTTTCATATTCTGCAGTATTTTAGCTTTTCGTGTGATATTTTAAAATTATAAATCCGCTTTATTTAAATAGAGCCTAAGAGCTATAATGTCAATCCCCGCTCAGGGGGACCTCTGGCGGGGGAAAATATTAAAATTGTAGCAGGTGGCGGAAAAGCTAATAATTATTTAGGAATAGATAGAAGAAACTTTACGCTGCTTTTAAATCTGAAAAACGCTCTCTAAGAATGAGTTCCATAAATGGTCACAGAGCCTAATAAAGAACCGAGAGTTGCGGGGCCGGTCATCAAATACACGGGATGTGATAAAATAAATCGCCTATTCGACAATCGAGGTAAGCTTTCACGCTTCAATATTTAGTTTTTAAATTTAAAAAAAAGAGTTCTGTTTCCAAAGTTATACCAAATGTAATTTGGCATAGTGGTTTTGTAGAGCCGTTTAAAGGCCAAAAGAAAAAAAATATTTTTGCGGTAATGAAGTACTTTTTTACAGATATGTCCAGCGTAATTTACTAGAGGATAGATACAGTTTAGAATAAAAATATTTGGTTCAGACTTTTCTTTCACTTTATATGTCAGGTAGATAACTTATCAGCCACCCCTCGTAAGATACTCCGAAATAATCTTTCGTTTGGAAGGTAGAATTTCGGAAGCCGGTCCGAGCATGGGCGAAGAGAACGGCATTATCGAGTTACTGGCGACCGAGCATGATTTTGGGAGCACTAGTTGCCTAAATCCCTGGAATCGTCTCCTAAAAAGGTGAAATGCAAGGGGTTGGACCGGCTGCTAGAGTGCATTTCGGTACGATACATCACACATAGCAGTCATGCCAAATTATTGGCGTTCGTGCGGCTTCAAAGCTTCTAACACTCAAGTGGCCTATTCCCTCGACAAAGCCCGATTGGATTGGAAGGTCAGACAGCAGTAACTTCTTCAAAGGTTGCAAGCGGACCCTGGGGCGCATTGTTTTGAGGTTTGGACCCATAGGGTCCACATTAGTTACGAATTACATGAGGAAGAGGATCTTTTTCGAGTCTGAATAATCGCATTTTGGAATGCGAGCACAATGTAGGCACACTGATATTAATGATCCAAGCAAAGAAGACCACTAATTGCCAATTGGCGGAAATAATTCGTGTATAAACAAATTTTGGCATAGTTTTAGGTAAATATGTCATTAACAACATAGGTACTAAAAGTCCTGGGGGTGGGGGTGGAGATAACGGGTAGAGGGGGGTGTAAAGGTTATTTTTTTAAGTTTTTCGTAAAAAACTTACACGGTGGCCCATAGCAAAAAAAATTCTTAGACATTATTAATGTACATAAAATTCTCTACACGAAAGGTTCTACGCATTTTTTCGCTAGGATGAATATTTAATGAGACTTTAAAGGGGGAAAGTTAATTACCTATATAAGTGGCCTCATGCGTGGGTCTCATTCCTTCGTTTCACAATAGTCTTAAAAACAAAGACCCTAAAAACTTGAAAAAAAATCACAGGACCTCCTTTTTATGAAGTTCGTCAAAAAAGATCATCATTTTATGAAGTGCACGTCTTTGGTAATTGCTGTATAGGCCAGTCAGTATAGGATTATGCTCTTGCAAAAGGTGGTGGAGAAGATTTAGTTTTTTTTTTTAAATTGTGCATAAGGATGGTACTGACTATATATCAAAAATGGTACGCACGACATATCTCGGGACAACTTTTGGCAGCTACTTAACCTAGCTTTTTTTCGGTTTATCGCTCATATGTTCTATACAAAGCGTCCTAGCGGAAAGCTATCTACGAGCAAGTTAAAGAACATTAAATTCTGCGTCCAATGAGTACAAAAACGTAATAAATCGATCAAGCGATATAGTAGAAAACCTTTGTCAAAAAAACGATGTTTTCCAGAACTTGGACCAAATTTCAACAAAGTGATTTTTAAGTAATCTGCGTTTGAATTTTGAATATATCCTGGCGTATAACGTCAAGCGTTATACTAAGAATTTACAGATTACATAGTTACATCAGCATTATAATCATCGAGTAGCTGTTTCCCGCGACTTTGTCTGCGTAAACTTCCACTCCTTATTTCATCCCTTCCCGGGGTGGTTTTCGGGATGAAAAGTATTCTATATGTTAATCTAGGCTATAAACTCGTTGTATATCAAGTTGCACCACGATCTGTCAAGCCGTTTTTGCGTAATTGACAATATTTCATTGAGTAACAAGCATCGATATAAATGGTTCGGAGAGGCTAATGCTATAACAGGTAAAAAATGAGACTCCAAGACGGCTCATGGACAAAACTTATTATTATTGATCAAGCTTGACCACTAAGAATATAACAATACGCTGTCGTGTCTAACTCGAAATTCCACTTTCAAGCCCAATTTGGTGAAACCTTTAGCAGCAACTGCACCGAGACAAAGAATAAGTTGCATCTTTTTACACAAGTGACGGTTTCTGCAGCGTCCGTTGCCATGCCACATAAGGCGCTGCGGGTTGCTCGGGCCCTCGGCATCGGGTTGCGACTTGAATTGATAATGGACAGGATAACACCTGGCCAGGACCGCCTACAGTACCTTGAATATGTTAACACTTAAATAACGCAAGCTATCGGTATCTGTGCGTGTGGGTAGTGGCGGAATTACGAAATGAGGGCTACCGTTTTTACACGACTTCCCCAAAAAAAAGGAGTGTAATGTTTTCAGGTTTCATGTATATGTCATGTTAGTGAATTTCTTTGTTCCCCCAGAACTTCTCAACTCTCAACGCCTTAACCGATTTAGATGTGTGAGGTATCGTTGGAATCTTACGTCATCCCGAGTAACATAGGATATGTGACGTTACAATAAAAACAATATGGCGGACTGTGGACTCCATCTATTTTGTTTGCAGTCAGAGGACCTAATATTTTGGTATTGTATGTAGTAGGTCCCCCGACTGCAAAAAAATAAATTAATATATTACATATATTCAATACTAAAATTAGTTTACTTTTATCCAGTGCAGTCGTATTTTTTATTTTTTAGGGTTCCGTACCCAAAGGGTCCAAACGGAACCTTATTGCTGTCACTCACGCGTCCGTCCGTCCGTCGTTTTTCACACAGGTTTTACAGCCAAACGGTTGGAGCTACAGACTTAAGGTGACGTGAGCTTAGAGAACAGAGTTTTTGAAGCCTTTTAACGCGTTTGTAGATGAAGATATGGTTTTCAAAAAATATGCACAACAATTTTGAGACCTTTCTGTAGTACAAACATCGATTCAAAACATGATTACGCAACTTTCGCTGAATAAAAAAAAATCGCGAACTTGCGTCTAAACCACACCTTTAAATAGTTATAACTATTTTTGCACATTAGCTATCAACATGAAAATTATATCAATAAATGCGTAATGTTCTACTTCATGGAACTCATCGATTACTTTTTCTTAACTAAAATAAATAAAAAAAATTGTAGTAAGATAATACTCATTTCTGCAAACTCGTTCGTACGCGACCGGCGCGGCCGCCCGTCCAGTGCTCAGCGAGCTGCGTTCGAGGTAGGATCTGTGCGGCGCGTCAATTCAACGTCACTTGACATTTAAATATTAGAAATGGGTAATTAATAAAAGGAAACCTGCTAGACTTCGTCATCTCGAGATTGTGGGTGCCAATAGAAGGAAAACTGCACAAACTATGGTAAGTGTAATGCAATATCGTATTATAGTGGGTAAAGGTATATCAAACCTTCTTATTGGAACGCTTTGACGCTGCCAAACTAACACAGTCTATGAATAACAGTAGGACTATACTCGTGACACAACGTACAACGTAATACATTTTTTTACTAACAACGCTGGTATTTATTTTGGCGTGTACGGACAGACAAATAGACACAGTGGACTTTCTTTATATAATACTAGCTTTAGCCCCGCGGCTTCGCTCGCGTATTAAGTGTAAGTTTCGCAATAATTGTTGAATTGTTACACCGGTTTACTACTACTTATATTGATCATCTGATATGTGATAGAGCTACTCCTGAAAAGACTGAAAACATATTTCAGGCTCCTGAAAACGACGGCATCTTGGGTGAAATTTTGATAATCTGATATGTGATAGAGCTACTCCTGAAACGGACTGAAAATAACATTTCAGCCTGCTAAAACGCTTCTAAGGCACTGAAATTTACGTCTGAAATTTTTGTTTCTTTCCAATGGTGCTTATCTCTGTCACTCTCTTATTTCTCGAATGTTCCGAGTATAGCTACCTCTTTTTACTACTGCTATCTCTGTCACTCTCATTTCGAATGTTCCGAGTATAGATATCTCTTTCTACTACTGCTATCTCTCTCACTCTCTTCTCGAATGTTCCGAGTATAGCTATCTCTCTCACTCTCTTCTCGAATGTTTCGAGTATAGCTATCTCTCTCTACTACTACTATCTCTGTCACTCTCTTCTCGAATGTTCCGAGTATAGCTATCTCTCTCACTCTCTTCTCGAATGTTTCGTATGTTTTGTATAGCTATATCGTTCTACTGCTGCTATCTCTGTCCTGCTGTATCCTGCTGGAAATTTCGCCATATACTGATATCAGATATAAGGGATCCTGAAACCGCCTGAAAACGGGTTTTCAAGCTATAGGCATAGGTACCGAAGGTTCTAGAATGTTCGCGATCGAAGTTTCTAGAAAAAAGAAGAAGAAGTCTAGAAAGTCTGTATGGAGTCTTCATCTTCACCCTTCGAGCATGTTCTAGAAGGATTTCGAACGCCCCGGAAAGTTCTGGAAAATATGACGGTCTCGCTCTAACAATGCTGTCCTTGTCGCACTGTTCGAGGGCATTAGCATTATTGGAATGTACTACACATACAGTCTATCCCTTTCACACTTATCGTCTGTCTCTTTTACTCCTATTGAAAATTTAAAATTTACCCCATTTTTACCACCCACTTCCATCCACCGCCACCAAACTCCCTTACTTGCAAGTGCACACCAAGGGCCTTCTACCACTGCAATGCAACTATGAGAAGGTGGCAGTTGGTGATCATGGAGAAAAGGCCGGACATACCCACTAACACTCTCCTTTTATATATATATATATATATATTGATTTAAATTTTCACGTTTTATATTGTAGAAATTATTAATGTTTTCAATTTCAATTTTATTAGTGGACTGCTAGGTGTCGGTACGGAACCCTTCGCTGTGCGTGATCCGACACGCACTTGGCCGGTTTTAAAACTGCGTACCAGGCCTCTTTCAAGCGTGTGCGCGCAATAATTCAGTGTTTTGTAAATGTTATTGGTATATATACAGGTTGGATTTTCTTTTTGGGTCAGTGAGGGCAGCTAGTAGCTACCAGATCCCGTGCTGCTACGCGAAAATGGTCTTAGAAGACCTTCCCTCGAATTAAAATTAATGAAAATTGGCGTTTACAGATTTTGGACAAACATACGGTACGAGAAAAAGATCATTTTTGATAAATTTTTTTTTTGATGCCAATCGATCCAAATCCTATCCAGGACCCAAAGTTTGTATGGGACCAAAAAAAATCCGACAAGAAAAGCCGGAAATCGAGGAAAACGCCTATTTCAAAATCAAAATCGAAGGAAGTTCTTCTAAGACCATTTTCACGTAGCCGGACGGGATCTGGTAGCTGCCCTCACTGACCCCAAAAATATCCACCCTGTATATCTAGGGTGACCCGCCTCGTGGCTCATATTGAATTATGACAAGTATAATACTTATTAATAAATAGATTTTATTTTTCTATGTGTGGATATTTTAATTTCACAAGACTTTTATTGTAATAAATTATGCAAAAACAATATTGAGACATACTTCGCAAGGAACAATAACTTCGTTTTGTTTTTCAAGTAGATGATCAAACACACATGTAAATCAACTCAATTTGACAATTATATCATAACATAAGGGTGAATAAAATAAAAAAGTCTATTTTATTACAATCCACGATGTGTTGTCATTGTGTCAAAATATTTAATTACGGTGTATGAAAGTAGGTATGTAAAAATGACGAGTTGCCATTCGCATTGTTTCGATTATACTGAACTATTGACATATACATCAGAATAATGGCGCCGTCTTGACAATGGTCATTATATTTAATATTTATTGTTTACCCGTTCAGTTGTAGTGATTAAGAGTTGTACTACTGGCTATACACTATACTGTGACATGTCGGTATCGGCAGCGAGCCCGGTGGCAAGCGGCTAACCCCGCGCCTGCTCCCCTCAAGCCACGCACCTCACCCCCTCGAAAGCAGCTAAGCGCTGAGCTCACGTCGCCTTAAAATTTTCACAGTAAGGTATGTTGGGATAAGATCGGACTAATTTTCGATACTTTGGTAAGCTCTCGGATTTTTTTTTGACTAACTTATCTATCGATACCTTGAATTGTTATCGATTGTTATAAATAAGTATGAAATATATTTTCAACCAATATTTTTCATTTTCTTATATATGCAACCGTTTTTATTTAACATACGTTTAAAGATAGTATTTGATTTTTATTTTCATCGGGAAACATCGGACGTAACAAACGGTTAACATAGGACTATGTTGAAAAATGAACTCTGTGCAGTTACGCGTATGGTTCGTTTTAAAAATAATCCGGTCTTTTCCTGTCAAAACTACAAAAAAACACAAATTTTATATTTCACGCTGTCACAGACAACCTGTCGCTTTAAATCAACGCGGCTGAGGTGAGGTGTGGGGCGTAACTAAAATGGGGTAGGCAGGTGTGTCGTCAAATCGAAAATCTCTTCTAGTTTAGTAAAAAATTGAATTATCCGGTCTTGACCCGATCCGGTCTTATCCCAACATACCTTATAAGCATCTTGTTGGCCCAAAGCCATGCAAATTGTCAAAACAAATTTTTATATTTTTAAAGGGTTACTGAGCTAAGCCGCTTACAGAGAGACGGCCAGAGCGACGTGGCGAAACTGTAAGGGCTCCTTGTTTACTACGGAACCATAAAAAGCAATTCGTCTCCTATTAGTACATGTCTAATTTAAAACATGTCTCTCATTACATATGTGTTGTGTGGTATTTCGGTTTGAAATACAGTGAGGCGCTTACGAATACTAGCGTATAATTAAGCGTTTAAGGCTTTCTTATTGCAGCGAAACTACAAACGCGACACAAAAAATCCGCTAGGCGGCGCAACATTATCGTAATTCTCCCCAGTAACAAACACAATTACATTTTACACACACTATCTCACTTTACTGTGACAGGTCACTGACCTCGTTTTTTTAATGATTGCTGTAACTTAGAATTTGAATATGTGACAGACCTTCTTTGTCAAATTAACCAGAATAAGCCAGAGTGGCGCACGTGATAATTAGGTTGTCAACCATTTAAATTTAGAACAGATTGTTATGACATTCACGCAAAAGAGTGTAGACTTGTCATTGCATATCTCTGTCTCGGTTGCGCAGTTTTGACAGATTTCACTTAACTAAATAAGGGCTAAATTTTATCACGACTCGACACAAAAAGTCAAAGTTGAAGCCACAAATAAGTAGCTTAATTTCAACCACTAAGCCAAGTACATTGTGGTGTAATTAGTAATCGCTTGCTCTCTAAAGCACAGGTCGCAGGTTCGAATCTCAGGCAAGAGCAAGTGTTTTTTTTTTTGTAATTTTTAGAGCATAAATAATTATTGAGCGTTATTTTGGTAAATAAATATTTTGTACTTTTTTTATTTTATTTAGAAAAAGATTCAACATAAATATTTTGCCCTGCTAATAAAAGCTTACAACTTTATTTATTAGTTCTTTATTCTTAATATCTTTAAACGAGCAATTCTTGTATATTTATTTATTTATATGTCTATTTATATATTTATTTCGGGGATCTCGGAAACGGCTCTAACGATTTTGATGAAATTTGGTATGTGGGGATTTTCGGGGACGAGCAATCGATCTAGGCAGGTCTCATGCCTAGGAAAACGCCGAGCGAAGCTCGGTCGCCCAGATATTCTTATATCTTTAAACGAGCAATTCTTGTATATTTATTTATTTATTTATATATTTATTTCGGGGATCTCGGAAACGGCTCTAACGATTTTGACGAAATTTGGTATGTGGGGGTTTTCGGGGACGAGCAATCGATCTAGCTAGGTCTCAGGCCCGGGAAAACTACGAGCAAAGCTTGGTCGCCCAGATATTTATTCTTTATTTATCGTATGGCCTTTATTTCGAACCGTGAGATCTTCGAGAAGACAGTACGGTTCATAAATCCATCTTAAATAAAATTCAAGATTTATTATATAATTTATTATAAACATAAAACATAAGACTGAGGGATTATAATGCGTGCAACCACAGTGCGTCTACAACAGTTTGTAGCCTGTCTCTCAATAAGCTGAGAAGACGTTGATAATTATGTCAGTTCCCCGCATTTCCTCCCATATTTCATTGCAGTATCTATTGCTTGAATTGCTTCTTTGGTTCTTTCATGGTGATGATCCCACTGTTGAACCATTAAACCCCAAAGATTCTCAATCGGGTTCGAATTTCAGGCGATGGCACTACATCATTACATTTATGCCTGGATGTAGCTGTAGAGTAAACCATTCCCAAGTGACCCGTGCTGTATGGGGCAATTATCTTGAATAAAGTCAGGAAAGTCAGTAGAACAATTTGCAGCATCACTTCGTCCAGTAAATTCACGTAAACATTTGCGCATGATGTGGCTATGAAGTGAAGTTCACCGAAGCCGCTGATCATAGATCTGAGACCGCGACGCCGTCACCAGATATCCTCCCCCACATACTAGCCGTAAGCGGCCAGAATTCCTCAGAGCTTTGGGCCCTTTCTATTTCAGATATTATCCGAGGCATCTTTTCATTTAAATTTGTATTATTCTTTTTTTATCGTTTACGTTGATATATTGGAATAATAACACAATGCAATAATATCACTTTCATCGTAATACTGATGTCATTCTGCTTTACATTGAACTGCAGAGCAAATTGAAGTCGAATAGCGTCAAAACTTTGGCAGGATTACGGTCCGTTTGGGCATATTTATTTTGTTACAATACGAAGCTCAATATATTTAATAATTTAAAATATTGTACTAGAAATACCAAGCTTGAATTTAATTTGCTAATGTCAGATGTCAAACTATGTGTCAGGCTCTATGAATATACTCACACATAGACATAAAATATACAATATGCTATATGAAGGAGTGTGAAAAATTCCACATTCTAAAAATACTCAATGAAACCTTTTGTAATAAGAGAGGGTTTAAAAAGGAAAAAAATGATATAATGATAAGCTTTATTAGCCACATTTTATGTTTTCCACTATCTCGAATTGTAAAAGTACCAGGAAAACTATTTTAAATGTTTATTCGTCGATATGACTCACCAGTAATTTACCCTGGAAATGTTAATATCATCTAGTTACTGGTATTAAATATGCGATTTTTATAAATGTCAAACTGCAAAAAGTGCGACAGACGTCCGTCCAGCTCGAGGCCCAACGGCCATCTGTCTACTAAAATGAAGCGCGCAGTTTGCTTTTCTGATATTTTTGAGTTTTGTTAAATATAAAAACATTTAAAAAAAATTAGCCGTAAAATGCACTTCTTCACATCGTTTCCTATCTATTGATATATTTTACTCGAGTCTGAGTTGGATATATTTTATATACGACTCACAATAAGATCAAAATTTACCTGTTTTTGCGATGTGAGATCATCGAGCGAAGTTTCAAATATCGTGTTTTCAGCCTTAAAATACACTAGACCGACTCTTAAACTATAACATATCTAAATATCCCATCAATAAAGTGAGTATTTCATGGTTTAAAATTGAATGAAAAATACTATGATTTCGAATAACGTGGTCTTAATGTAGTCATCAAACTACAGCATTATTGTCTGTTCAATGCTTACTATGTACATAGTTACTATTTGTTACTAGGGCTGTGTTTTAATTTAAATGCGTCGTACATAAATCCAAATACCTAAACTGTAATTAATCTATTATACAAATTGTAAGAAACTCGAAAATGTAACTACGTTTTCATAGCTCGCCCTAGGCTCATTCTCTACATCATAGGGTTGCTTCGCATTATGGAAAACGCCTCTGCCTACTTCATTAGTCGAACAAATAAGCAGGGATGAGGTTCAGGGGTTGAGGCCATAGATATAGTATATACTCTGTAGTTAGTTGAGGCCCTTTTATCTCGGGACCCTTGTAACCTCTAGCCTCGGTAAAACTACACTTTTGTAGTGTAACCCACATATGTCGAAACTATACATTTTTTTATGTTGTATAATTTTTGTATACAATCAATAAATACATACTAGAGATGCCTGGAACTATGGGCACGGTACGTGGTTAAAGTCAAAGTTCCAGTTCCTACCTATGTCGGAAATTCTAAAATTGGTTTCTCCACGTTTAGTTGTGGTCTAACAATTCAACTTATTATTGGTCAGCGTCGGCAGCACTACTGATCTGCAGTCGGGCAACACTTGCGTCTGCCGCTCGACGCCATGCTGCCATCCATGTTGCAGACGACGTGTCGCGCTCGAAGGCTGTTTTAATAGATGATGTGATGTGTGTCCGTCTGTCACACAGGTTTTACAGTCAAACGGTTGGAGCTACAGCCCTAAAATTTTCACAGTATTAAGCAAAACTTATTTTTAGATGTTTTAAAGGCATACAGGAAAAGGGGGGCGCAAATATTTATTTTCTGTTATAATAGATGATGTGATGTTTGTTCCAGGTGTGCGCCACGACGCCCCGAGAGCGCGTCTCTGAGCCGGCCGCGCTGACATACGCAGAGGCGCCTGGTCGGCCACTCCCTGATTCTATGGCTCAACGCGGCCTCTCCTACGATGAAGTGCTCCATGACGACTTTCGTTTCGACCTCAATGCCCATGACGTTATGGTATTCTTGCACATACAGAAAACCGGTGGTACATCCTTTGGGAAACATCTAGTTATGGACCTGGATCTGAAGGCAAGTATTCCTTTGCAGCTGTCGTATCATTATTGCATTGTCGCCTGTTTCATGCCGACAAATAGCGCGTAGGTAATTGTAATAACAATAACTCTCTCATATGTCATAAATCATAAATCACACGCTGCGAATCTTGAAAATCTTTATAAGGTGCAATGAGCCTATGATGTGACAATTGTAGTTGTAAGCGTCCTTAAGGCTCATTTAACATGCGATTTTCATTACATTACGGGGTTTGATCGCCTCTCTCTCTCCCTCGGACCCTCGGTAGCCCGCAGCCCCGCAATATAATGAAATTCGCATGCAATTTCTTGCTTCATGTAAATCAGCCATTAATCTAAGGCTTGATATTGCATTAAATATCCACAGCATTTAATACCTATTAGACTGTGGCGAGATGGGTGGGCGACTCGAGGGTTACAGCTGTTTACAGTATCCTTGTTATTCAATGACAAATCGGATACACATATCGGCGTCATCAAAAACTTTAAAATACAATGGCTGCCTGTACATTTAACAGTGAGAGATAACTTAACGATGACCCTTGATGGCGATGTGTTGAGCGCTTCGTTTGTTCTAAGAAGTTAAGCAAATGAAAACTGAATTCGTTCTTTATTTCAGGGGCGACTCCTATGCTATGTTATTGTGTTCAATAAACTGCTTTTAAAAAGTTTGCCTTCAACTCATCAACCCCATTTCTTATCTATTGATGGAGACCGAGGCCGATTTAAAAGGGAAAGAAAAATAAGGGCATATGGTTTATTTTGTTCGACACAATTTTAAGCTATCATGTTTCGGCTCTAATCGAAAAATCAATTACATAGTCAAGAAACATCTGATAATCAGTCTTTTTTGTTAATCTGCAAACGCATGTTCTTGTGTTACTGGTTTCCGTCGTTTTACAAATTTACAAAAATATTTGTTTTTTAAAAAAATATCTAAAATGAAAAACAAGCGCGAAGCATACAGCTCACAGAACCACCGTAGTGTAAGTGTAGTGAACATGTATGATAGTATTGATTATTATGCATACACTAGTTTTTTCCCTCGTTTATCTCGATAGAATTTAATTGCAATTTTTTATATCAGGCGCTTACCTAGTTATCGCTCTTCCAAACAAACTTCCACTCCCTTTAGGGATGATTTCTGGGATAAAATGTATCGTATGTCCTTCCCCGGGACTCAAACTATCTCCATGCCAAATTTCATCTAAATCGGTTCAGCAGTTTAAGCGTGAAGAGGTGACAGACATACACACTTTCGCATTTATAATATTAGCATGGATTTATGATAGGAGACAAGAGGATTTCCACTCAATGGTCGCTTTTATACTTTAGCGTGGACGCGCACCTCCACGATATTCTCTATAGTTTAATTTATATATAGACCATGGACTATAGATTTTAGACTAATTATGAATGAAACGACACCATATACGAGTAGAGAATATCGTGGAAGTGCACGTCCACGGGTAAATATAAAAGCGACCAATGGTCTACAATCTTATTTTTGTATGCGACGCAGTATATTTCGCTAATCAAACGTGTTTGTAAGCTTTGTTGCGATGGAATGTACAAGCATTCTAAACTTTCTGAAGTACATGATAGCATTGATAGCTGTTGATATAAACGTAGTGACTACGTTGGCGTAATGAAATTGCATGAAATGGGCCACTAGTTTAACTATACGTCCCTAATTCTCTAGAATATCGCTTATCTTTCATGTCTCTGTCATTCTGATTTTGAATGACATGGACTTGAAAATGTGAGGACATCTCATCATGCATTTTGTGCAGTTCCAATTGCCTCCACCCATTATTTAGGTAGATTCTGAGATTGGGCGCCACTGGTCCATGTCTAATGGGCCTAAAGGCAAATTTGTCAATGTAAATGCTTGGGACGCGTCAATTTTGCACCCCGAATCGGGCTCCTGTTATGGTCTGGCATTTAATGTCTGAACTTTTTAGAAAAAGGTTTTACTAGTTTTCTGTAAAACGTTGGAATTTTAGAATACACGGATAGAGCGCGGACCAGAACCGCGTGCTCTCCACTGCAGTGTAAATATTTTAACATTCTGCTAGTTTCTGCAGTCGCCGACGATATTGGAACGTGGCTTTGACTACGTTAGTTTAACTTTAAGCCTTTGACACAGATACAGTTCAGAATTTGTTTGGCATTGTTAGTAGAATAGTTGAAAGCTTAATTTCTTTTGTGAATTAACTGTTAAAGATCCCTTATTCAGTCCGTACAGAAGTAGAGGAGTGTTCTGGACATTGGGCAAATGGGCATTGTTGGCATGCCCGGTAAAGTGTGTACACAATTTCCACGAACCTTATGTTTGTTACCCAAATATGTATCTACATAATTTCTTTTGAATTGAATCTGGTAGTCTTTGGGCCAAGTAAGTGCCTTGCCCATCAATGGTATCATGGAATGCTGCGCGTGTGTTTACGTATAATCAGAAGGTACACACACGCGCACGGCAACTACTCCTATAACGTGAACAAATAAGTGTGCCTGGGGCAAGCGAAATACGAGGCTGTCTATTCCAAGGAAATATGTACTTACTACTTAGGTAGATTGGGAGAGCATCAACTGTTCGTTTGCCTATACCTAGAATATTGGAGCAGGTATAGTTTTTGCATATTACTATATGGCAAATCCCAGTAACGTTTTTTCTGGAAGATTTAAGTAAGTAGACTATGCCTAAATGCCTATGGACTAAGACTCAATAGGATTTGTGATCATCAGATTTGAGGATTCGGTGAGTTGTCGTCTAGTTATAAATATAGATAGGGACCTACTTATATTACTGTGTTGCAAGCCCGCAATCTCAATCCAGCGCATTTGTTTAAGAGCTCTGGCGATCTCAATCACCAAGAACACACCACCGCATACATACCAACAGAGCAAGCAACAGTGTTATTCCGGCTCCGGTATTCTCTAAGCTACTTCACCAGTCGGGCGAGGGGAACGTTTCTATTCCCTGCATTTTAGTATGAATGACTGAGCTTTTGTTTACACTGAACAAGTGTAAACATAACTTCATGTCGTGCCAGTTGAATCCCTTTGGGACTGATTTTAGCTCCCGAGTGTTTGCGACCGCCGTATGGGTTGACCGGCTTGGGCAGTGTAACTGGATTTTTCAGTAAGTAGGTAAGGTGTATTTAAATTTAAAGCAATATTTTCTTTACAGAGACCGTGTAACTGTCAGAGGGCGCGGAAAAGATGCCATTGTTTTCGACCGCACAGTAACGAAATATGGCTCTTTTCGAGATACTCTACCGGATGGAAGTGAGTACATTTGCCTTAGATTATTTAGCACAATTTTATCTATTACACCACCGTCTCAAGTATGCGGCGCCTGACTGCGAGATGTTGGAGTTTGGCTGCTCCTATTTTTTGTGTAGAACACCGCAAGCTGTGTAAACGAGACAACACACGTGTTGCGTTGCCGGGTATGCAAGCCTCAGCCGACGGTGCTAGAGCAAGTAAAGACGCTATTTTTTATGTAACGTAGTCAATTAATCTACCTTCACCCCATATTAAGAGTCAACTGTATCCATGATCACGACTAACTTCGAAACTGCTAGGTTAGACTGATTTTGTCGCGGTTTTATTTAATTGACCGAGTGAAACGAAGGCATCCGTTTCATCTTCGACAAAAATGCAACTCGTTATATTGTAAAACCGCCAAATCTCAAATTTTCAAATTTTATTGTATATGTAGATGAAGGAAGTGTTTACGTGTTGAGTACATTCAGTTACATCACCGACGCCGGCGCTCCGTCCTTGGGCTTGTCATGTGCCTGCTGTTTCGGGCATGGAAATGTGTTCAATATACTTCGTAAGCACTCATCGGATTATTGTTCTGGGGGCATGCAAATCGCCTCCCTGGCTATTGTTCTTCGCCCTTGGAAATTACAAGACTATGGTAGCTGCATACGTGGTCAGCATCGATAATCATGTTTCAAATTTATATTAGCACCGTCGATTTGTGGTTATTTTAAGTGAGTACCGAATACTTAAGTACAGCTAAAAACAATTGTGATAAAGTCGCCGACGTCGCCGTCAAAGATATTAGGTATTCATTTATTATAATTATTATAAGAATCAGGTACAAAAGATTCGACGTTTTCATTCTTTTTTTTTTCAGACAAACAAATCAATAGTTTTTAAAACCACACCTAGTAGCATGATGCCATACTAGTTACAAAACATTATTAATTTGTTTGACTTAGGCACCTACTAGCTAGGGAATGCAAACTGGTGTTAAAAAGACTTTTTGAGCTCGGTTAAAAACCGGTTTTTGACACCATAAACCGGTTATTGATCGAAATTATATTTACTACAAAAAACACCCAAATGGAGAGATTAGAGCGTCCTTGCACATTCAAATCACGTTATTTAAGGATTAGAGTAAGTTAACATACGTGAAAAGGAGTTAGCTTCTATTTCTTACGACTGTGGATGTCTTAGATTAGAACATCAATATCACAATGTTGTTGTTGTTGTTTGTTGTTGTTAGCTGCACGCAAATAACAGCATTTTAAATTCAGTGTCAGGATGATGGGAACGTAATGAGAACGTCTGAGCAAGGCAGTTGTTTATCCTTGTCACTTGTGGTTAAAAAAATTGAAGTTCGGCAATTTAAGTAGTGATGGGCCGTTCTCGAGAAGTTTCCGAAACGAGAGAATGTCCTGAGAAACTTCTCGGCAAAGTTCTCTTCAAAGGAAATTTCCGAGAAAGTAGTTAAAATATGAACATTTTTGAAATTTTTATTTTTTATATTTCATGATATTAGTTAAATATGTGCATTCGTGAGACATTTAAGGCCAAGTGAGTATTTTAAGGGAAAAATTCTCATCACTCTCGAGAAATTTCCGGGAAAGTTCTCGAGAATGTTCTTCAGAGAACATTCCGCCATAAATTCAGAATCGTACAAATGGAAAAATATAAGGTAATAATACACGTTTTAGTTACAAATATATATTTTTTATCTGTGTAATCTAAACATAATTTGGCCTAACTTTTCAGATAAGTACTCTGCCGTGTGCCTATTATTTTGGGTATCAATCGATGAATAGAAATATGGCGTAGGCGTGTGGATAACTATGTTGACATTAGAGTCTTTTCTAATATTTTTCCAGGCATCGGCAGCTAAATGTAAAACTTTAGCCTCATCAATTTTTTCAGCAACCTTTCGTTTCACGTCATCATATTCTTCATCAAGCAGTACTGTTGATAATTTTTTGCGTGATGGTGGGCTGTAATCAGGTCTTAAAAGTTGAATAGCTCGTTTCCGCAAGGGATGCTCAAATATTGAAAGTGGCAGACCAGTGACGTATACAGCTCTAGCTAATGCCTTGTCAACTTAGAACAACGAATTTGACATTTTTTCATTTACGATGCTGTTTCGAAACTATGGCTTGTTTTTGTATTTTGTTAATTATAATTGAACTATGCTTTTAAATCCAAATAGTTTTATACATGTTACCTTCCAAAATAATTGCATTAAAAGTTACCTCGTTAAATATGTCTTCCGTTACACTATCCACAATTACGGGCTCATTAGAAACACTAGAATGATTGATCAATTCAGGATCTTTCTTTTCTTTCCTAATTCACGTTTCACCTCAACTGGGCTACTTTTACAGTTAGAAATCATGTGCCGTACAAATCGTGTGACATCTTTGCACGTATACACTGCATGGCAAAATAAGCATATGTATTTGGTTTTTCCATCGTCCGTCAATATTCTAAAATACTCTAAAACTTTACTTTTCTTCATTATGCATGCCACGACCGCTTCGTCAATTAGCAGTGATAATACTGAGAATAAATTGAATGCCTATGTTGCAGATATCTAGAGCACGAGTATTTTTACCAACTTACTATTCAATAAATTACTTAAAAGACGGCAAAACAATGGTGTAGTATAAGATAAGCGTTATTGTAAAGGGTGCGAGTACAGGAAAGATGACCCTGTCCTTTTCTTTTAAAAACTACCTGAGGTGGCTCATGATCCCCTTTCGATTTTTCGAAACATATTAGCAATTCTTAACATCTTACCTATATCTCACCTACTTACAAGGAAATTATTGACTTGAAAGAAATGAGTTATTTAGCATTTGCTTAATAGTCCAATACTAAATTATTAATAAATCTAACAAGCTAAGATTTATGGAAATTATTGCACTGCTAATTGTAGTATAACATAAACATGAAATGAAGTCGAGAACAATTTCGAGAAGCTTCTCGGAAGTAAACCGAAATTCTCCCTTTATGTGTTCATATAATAAGTCGAAAGCAACGTAGGCAAGCCAACAGATATCTATTTATCCTATAAAAAGATTATTTGGGCTTTCAAATAAAAATATCCAAATTAAGTAGTCTTTTTCCTCGAAATTTCTATCAGAATTTTTCTCCGAGAAAGTTCTCAGTGAGAACGACCCCGAGAACTTTCTCGGTAACTTCTCGAGAACGAAGAGAATTTAGCATGTAGAATCGTCTATTTAAAAATATTGCCTTCAGAATATTTATCAATCTGTTAAAGCAAGAAATTAATAAAAGATAAAATTCTATATTGTTTTGATAAAATGTATTTTCTCGGAAATTTCCGGTCAAGAGAACTTTCTCGAGAATCATTGAGAATTCTCACGGAAAGGAATTCTCGAGAGCGAGAATGTTCTCCTCGGCCCATCACTAAATTTAAGTAATCATATTTATGTAGAGAAGAAAGTCTTTGAATTGATATGAAGATCTGCTACAGCAGTTCAGCAGCAACAATTTGCAATGAATACTTTGGATATGAGTACTCAATTACTCATACTGCATGCTCTTGATTCCGTGTAAGTATTTATATGCGGGCCGCAGGCCCGAAGGTGAGCGGCAAGGCTAAGCGAGGCCGAAGGCCGAGCGCACTCGCCTAATCTAACCTAACCTTACCTTTCCTTACCCACGGGCAATAAGGACAGCACCAATAAAGGACAATAAGGGCACAACTCAAGGATATAACAATACAACACAATACAAATACTCTTTATAGCACAACCTCACAAAAAATAACACAGTACAGTACAAAACAACAGGCGGTCATATCCCTAATGAAGTAATGAAATAAGCGATCTCTTCCAGACAAGTTTAGGGAAACTCCGCTACCCGCTAACCGCTAGGAAATCATATCTAAGAAAAATGATTCACGGTAAGTGATGCAGAGATAGTACCTCTACAATCGAACTCCTTTCACACCAATCGGTAAACTCCTCTCCGAGGAGAAGTGGCGGTATCATCAATTCTGAGGGTCGTGACCCCTTGCCATCACTTAGGGTTAGATTCTGTCAACCTAGTCTGTTTTCGGCAGCGTGTACGGCGTCATAGAACATGCTGCCTAATGCTAATTTGATCTGTCCAACGGATTGGGCTGGGTCCTCTTTGTCGTTTCCCCTCTATTTTGCCTGTCACAATGAGTAAGTGTCCAGGCACCGTTCAAAAACATCGAGAAGACCAAAGTCGTCACCAATTCAATATAAGTCTTTTAGGAAACGTTCCTGTCAGCCCAGATCTTCTGTATCTGCGTCATCGCATTTTTGGCCATGCCTAATTGATCTGCGTACTTCGCAGGAACTAGTGTTGCTAATGTTAGAGCCCAGGTAGATGAAAGTTATCCAAAATTTCCAGGTTAAGCGCGCCAGTGAGCTCTAGTTTGCTGATCGGTTCACTACCACTACCAAGATCCGAGCTGATCTTCTCCACCCTGTTTAGGAGAGTAACCATTTCTACTTCACTTGCTGCTAAAAGTGTGGTATCCTATAGATGGTAAACTAGACCTTATGATTTTATCAAGTGATTCGGTAGCGTATGTAATAATACTGCCTCGATTTAAAGGCCACAGCGCGAACGAACTAATCGCAGCAAACGGATCGTTTCATAACTATTTTGTAGCATAAAGAAACGTTCATTCCAGAAATTTAGATACCAGACAAAATCCCTAGGACGTTGTTCAATGTAATCAATATTACAAAATTACTAACTGAATTAAGAAGGGCATCAATTTACGACGAAAAACCGTCCAATATCATTGTAAACGTCGATTTTAAAAAAGATGCAATAAAACCGGTAAAAAACCGGTTAACCGGTTTTCTAGCCTTAGAAACGGTTAATAACCGGTTTACTTCACCCGGTTTTATTTCACCGGTTTTTGCATTCCCTAGTACCCACACACATTAGTGAGGGCTTTATAGGACATCAATGTATGGGAACCAATATTTTTTTCATTAAAGCATGAGCCTTGGCACACTTGATACTTAGGTGGACTAGAGTTGAAAACGCCCGGGAGACAAGGGCGGACGCGATGCTGGTGGGGAGGGGGAGGGGGGGAACTTTCGTTCCGGCCCGCGTTCTTTCAGTCCTCATATTATCTTATTTATAGAGACTAGGGCATGTTTGGTATCATTTTCGGATAAATTGAGGATGGCCGATCGTTTTCTGGGACATAAATAACATATTTTTATAGAAAAAAAATGAAATACAGGCAAAAGTTTTGAAAAGTCAAGTTAAAAAAAATCCTTCTGCACCGATTACGTGAAAACAAGCAACAACTCTGGCATGAAAAAAATACGTTTAAATAGCCACATTTATGTAGATTCTAAAAATATATCATTTGTTATACCAATAAAAAACACAACTTAGTAAAAAAAAAAAACAGGTGACCCGTCAAAATTTTACTTCATGATCGTTCCGACCCCCGTTCTTTCAGTACTCATATTATCTTCTTTATAGAGACTAGGGCATGTTTGGTATCGTTTTCGAATAAATTGAGGATGACCAATCATTTTCTGCGACATAAATAACATATTTTCATAGAAAAAATATGTAATACAGGTAGAAGTTCTAAAAAGTAAAGTTAAAAAAAAAATGCCTGCAGCGATTACGTGAAAACAGGCTACAATTCGGGCATGAAAAAAATATGTTTAAATAGCCATATTTATGTAAATTCCAAAAATATGCCACTTGATAGACCAATATAAAACACAACTTAGTAAAAAAAAAAGAAAACCGGTGACCCGTCAAAATTTTACTTCATAACAAAAACGGACCTCAAAAGCAAATTTTATAATTCTTTGAAAATGTAACACAACTATAGCATAATTCTATACTAAGTAGTTTGTAGCTGTGTTTACGTTGGTTAGCATGTGAGTTACACTTTAAATTGTGAATAATCTAACGGTTTGATCATTTCAATAGACTGGTCAGTGGTTCAAAATAAAACTAACAAGCTACAGATCTAATCCTTAATGTTACTCGTTATTATTCATGGTACTTGTGAAATACGTATATAATATTTATGTATAACATTTGTCGTCACAAGCACACATTTCTGTACTTCAATTTTTGTTGAAGACACCTGCATCTAGCAGCGCATTTTTTTTTTTGCATTTGCACCGAATCATTTCCAAGCAGGCTTCGGCAGCTACTGGCAAGCTAGTCCATATAGGTTCCCATCTGTGATTTACTTTCGTCCATCCCCAATCAGATGGACTGGGGATATTTTGGATCGGTAACATTTGACTCCATATATGAACTGCTTGCAAAACCGCCCGCAGGAAATGTTGGTGCAGTGCAGCATTGGATAGTGGAATATGTTCTAACTGGCGATCTTTTTTTGTGAACAGCTGCTTACGGCATTCGTTTACTGTCGAAACTGAGCTGGATCTGAAACAAAAATCTTAAATATGCACAACCAACCTCTAAATGACTGATGGTTTTATGAAAAATAGTAGTTTATGCAACTGGTACATAATGAGGGGCATTAAAACACGAGTGTGTTTTATGAAACGAGCCGAAGGCGAGTTTCATAATAAGGTCACACGAGTGTTTTAATGCCTAATTATGTACAGTTGCATACACTACTTTATCTACATCCATATATTAAATCCTCTTTCATGTGTTTCGTGTGGGCACTTCTCGCCGGCGTGCGCCATGTTTGCTTCGACAGGCCGGCCCGCGCCTCCGCCGCCAGCCCGCAGCTGTGTCTTAATTTTGTACGTGATCTCATTTAAGTGTTATATTTCGTGATCTAATAGGGGACGCACGCAACAGCCGCACAGTATATTATAAAGCGGGGTCTTATCTACGGTATTTGAACTTATAAAAGAGGATTTACTATATGGGTGTAGATAAAGTAAATATTACCTATCATAAATGACGACAAAAAACTTTTCCACAGTCGCCATTGCATCTTTAATTCTGCCGTCGTATGCTGCCAGGAAACCTTCTGTGACATTAGGGAACGCATCCAGGCTTACAAGCACCCTTTTTCCTTTTCCGTTGAAAAAAGAAACTATGTCGCAACCTGTGAAGGCATGGAACAGGGGGAGTACTTTTGTTTTTTAGGCTCTGTGAAAGAAAATATGTTTGAATAATTGTAACCAGTCATAACGTACACAATTATGTCTGTTTTTTACCGAGCGCGTTAGCTATTTCTTGACAGAAAAGGTACTGCTGGTGTTTTCCAGTACCAATGTGTACCCACAGTCCCTCTAGCTCAGGTGTTAGTAGTGTGCTCTTGCGACAGCTAAAAGTGCTCCCCTGTCCCTTCACAGGTTGTGACAGTCTCTTTTTTCAACGGAAAAGGAAAAAAGAGTGCTTTCGAAGCCTGGAATACGTTCCTTAATGTCACAGAGGTTTCCTGGCAGCATACGATGGCAGAATTAAAGAAAAGTTTGTTATATTACTTTTTTCATAAATATTTACTTTTTTCATAAAACCATGAGTCATTTAGAGGGTGGTTGTGCATATTTAAGATTTTTGTTTCAGATCCAGCTCCTTTTCGACAGTAAACGAATGCCGTAAGCAGCTGTTCACAAAAAAAGATCGCCAGTTAGAACATATTCCAACAACTAATGCTGCACTGCACCAACATTTCCTGCGGGCGGTTTTGAAAGCTGTTCATATATGGGGTCAAATGTTACCGATCCAAAATATATTATCCCCAGTCCATCTGATTGGGGATGGACGAAAGTAAGTCACAGATGGGAACCTATATAGACTAGCTTGCCAGTAGCTGCCGAAGCCTGCCTGGAAATGATTAGGTGCAGATGCAAAAAGAAATGCGCGGCTAGATGCAGGTGTCTCCAACAAAAATGGAAGTGTACAGAATTGTGTGCTTGTGACGACAAATGTTATACATAAATATTATATACGTATTTCACGAGTAAGATAAAATCACGAGTAACATTAATACGAGTAGGATTAGATCTGAAACTTGTTAGTTTTATTTTGAACCAGTCTATTGAAATGATCAAATGGTTAGATTATTCGCAATTTAAAATGTAACTCACATGCTAACAAACGTAAACACAGCTACAAACTACTAAATATACAATTAGGCTAGTAGTTACATTACATTTTCAAATAATTATAAAATTTGCTTTAGAGGTCCGTTTTTGTTTTGATGTAAACGGATCACCTGTTTCCTTTTTTTTACTAAGTTGTGTTTTATATTGGTCTAACAAATGGTATTTTTTTAGAATCTACATAAATGAGGCTATTTAAACATATTTTTTTATGCCCGAATTGTTACCTGTTTTCACGTAATCGCTGCAGACAGTTTTTTTTTAACTTGACTTTTTAAAACATTTGCCTGTATTTTAATTTTTTTGTAGAAAAATATGTTATTTAAAGCCCAGAAAATGATTGGTCATCCTCAATGTATCCGAAAACGATACCAAACATGCCCTAGTCTCTATAAAAAAGATAATATGAGGACTGAAAGAACGCGGGTCGGTACGAATATAAAGTAAAATTTTTGACGGGTCACATGTTTTCTTTATTTTTTACTAAGTTGTGTTTTATATTGGTCTAACAAATGATATATTTTTAGAATCTACATATATGTGGCTATTTAACCGTATTTTTTTCATGTCCGAGTTTTTACTTGTTTTCACGTAATCGGTGCAGAAAGATTTTTTTTTAACTTGACTTTTTAAAACTTTTGCCTGTATTTCATTTTTTTTCTATGAAAACATGTTATTTATGTCCCAGAAAATGATCGGCCATCCTCAATTTATCCGAAAATGATACCAAACATGCCCTAGTCTCTATAAATAAGATAATATGAGGACTGACAGAACGCGGGCCGGATTGAAAGTTCCCCCCCTCCCCCTCCCCACCAGCATCGCGTCCGCCCTTGTCTCCCGGGCGTTTTCAACTCTAGTCCACCTAAGTAACAAGTGTGCCAAGGCTCATGCTTTAATGAAAAAAATATTGGTGTTGTCCTATAAAGCCCTAACTACATTGATTACATAGAATGACTCAACTAATACCGTCACATCACAAACCCCAATTGATAAAATGGGTGGGTAGGCAATGTAGGTATTGAAATTCTGACTCTCTGAAAGGATCGAATGAACGAGTTAATCGGTTGACTGCGACGCAAGCCTAACTTATCTGTAACGTAACACTTAGTTCTAACTTCTAAATATTTTTTAACGGACCTTAATTGTGCTTTTGATAAAGCTTGGGTACGGTAAGGTATGTTATTTAGCTGTCATCTGTACTACTAGTAGTACTAGTTTTATACTCTGGAGGTAAAACGTCAAACATGACAAAATTTCTACTGGAATGACAGCTGTCACCGTACTCGAGCTATGTTAAATGCACAATAGGCCAGTAGGGATTTTGCTCTTTGCTCGTCGCCGCGTTGGTGAACACACGTGCTCTCGGCGCGACGACTAGCAGAATCCATTACCGAACAAAACCAGTTGCCTACTGTCATGGCGTCGTTACCGAACAACGTCTTTGTACACGTGGTTGGCGAAATCATCCTAAATTTGATGGAAAGCCATTGTTAAACAAAAACAAAAGGTATGTAGATATTGACATCAAAATCGCTAAACATGATGTAGTTCTGCATTTTTAATATGTTATATGAATCAGTTAAGGTAGTGTGTATCCAAATTTGCACCGTCGGTAAACTGGAGCTTGCTGAGCAGCACGCGGTACTTATTTTTCGACAACAACGTGTACCACATTATTAAAGTCAATTAAATTTGCAACAAATTAAGCCCAACCGCAAATCTGCAATAACAAATACAATCATAGACCACGAGGTCTATGATTGTATCAGTCCGTTACGACACTTACGACTAATCGTCTCATTGCTATGCTGAGTTGGTAAATCATAAATTACTTACACAATACGCGACACCATCAAATGTAACTATTCCGGTGGTCTATCAATAGAATAAAAAAATACATTTCCTACCTCTTGACTATTATTCCACGAACATTATGTAAATTATGTTTTACTTTGTAAATGCTAATGTCGTTGTTACGTAGTGGTTAATTTCAGTAACCGATAACCCACTAATTAATTAATAATATTACACTTAGGAAATTACGCATCTACCTACCTACCTACATACTTTTTAGTCGGGTCATAGCATAAGTTCTGAGTTCCGACACAACACAAGCATATCGATAGATATTAACTCTACAAACTTAATTTAATTAGCGCGATTATTTAATCAAAATCATTTTCTTCATTCCATGAAGTATGTATTAACACTTACGCTTTTATACTTTACCGTGGACGTCCACGTCCACGTCCATGCCACGATTTACCGTCACAATAAAACAGGTGAATAACATTTATGTAAAATTTCTGCTCTGAAATGCTTCGTTTCAAATGGCTTAAACGGCCCGATTAACTTCCTACCTTAGATAACTTAGCGAAAATCAGACTCTAATGAGGAAAACATGCCATATCAGTATCTAATGAGGAAAACATAGATCTACATATTTTCACCTTTTATGTATACTCGGTATGTTAATGCCCAATTAGTTACCTATTTATTTTTAACACATAAATAGGCTTTTTTGCCTTTCTTAATTCTTTATATAATAAATAATGGCTGAAAATTAGGCAAGCCGGTGGGAATAACCCAGTTGTATGGACGCTCCGCCACTGATAGGCTTATAGATTCGTGTAATAAATTATTTGAGTTCGTTATTACAGTGTTTAATTTTAATGAATTATCACCTGCGATTACTTATTAAAAGAACAACGGTTTACACTCCGGGAGTGCCGGCAGAAGTGAAAACTCAATAAAGAAAGTAAATAATAAAGATATTCATATCCGTATCCGTATCGGTATCGGTATCCGTATCCGTATTCATATTCGTACTCATGTTCATATTCATATTCGCATAATCCATTTTCATATAATATACATAATACGTATGTCCCGAGTATCATTGTGTCTTACGCATCTAAGACCAGCTGAGTTTAGCTGAGTTGACCCCTCCTAAGATCGCAATCACGATACTAGGAGGGGTCAACTAGCTGGTCTTAGAATCTGTCGCGAGTTTAACAAATTTTCCCCAGTACTTACAAAAGTGATCAGCGCCGCTAAAGAAGTTTTCACTTCAAAAATTTAAACCAATATCGGTTCTGAGCCTTAGTTGAAAGTTCTCGCGGTTTGTCCCTTCATGTAAATCGTGAACCCGACAATGACTTTATTATTATTATTGTATGTCTTTTTCATATCTCGGGACCATGGGGTCCCGGACCTTTGGAAGGCAAGCGTGGGGCCGAAGCCAACAGCGCAGAGGCCCTTTAAGGCAAAAATAATCTAAAGGCAAGGGATACACATGGCGGATATCGTCTCCGAACGCACAACATGATACATCCGGAGACGCCAGTTGCAAAGAGAGCCAGGGCAGAGTTGCAGATAGTGCAGCCTTTTGGCTGCGATGGGAACTAAGGTCATGGGGCTATTGAGATGAAAGTTGGATGGACTGGATAATGGGTTATGGGAGGAGACTAGCGGACGCCTGCCGTGACAATCAGTCTCAGAATTGTAAGAAGGCAGGCGGTGACTCGCCACTCACTAGGTGGGCCCCCTATAAAAGGGTACCGGATGGTAGCGAGGGTGGCAACACTGGGGTGAGCAGCTCAGGGTGTAGAGAGGTGCGGCCCCGATTTCACCATCACGGGGTTTACCCCCGTGAGCGGGTTTCCTCGCTATTACGCCATTACGTGCAATACACTTCCACCCTGCGAGCATATAGCTCTGGCACCCCACTCTGGCCGGCCGGTTAAGGCAAGCCAGAGGTGAGAGTCCTGCGGCCCCTGCTGGGGTCCACTCCGCCGGCCAACAAAGGCAAGCGGAGAGAGGGGCCTGACCGACTCTCGGGGGCAAGGGACCCAAGGGACGCCACTTCCCATTCAGCTCGCCACAAGCTGCCCTGGGGGTTTATTATTATTATTATTATTTATTTATTCAGGTATAAAAACAATTACAGTTCATTACAAAATAAATGCGCCAAACTGTAGTGACCAGTTTGTTGGCGCGTTGCGCTCAGTTTAGGTACATAACATAACTAGGTAATTGTTGTTGTTGTTGTTTAGAAACGAGCGATTCAAAACGGCGGAACCCCTTTGATTAGTTAATTTGCAAGCGATGGCAATATTGCACACAGTTTTAGTAGACACTTAAGTCCATATAGGACTTACTTATCTTTATAAATATAAGGACTGTTTCTTTTGTATACATTACTGGAATAGGTTATAATATGTATACAGCGCGCGTTTATATCCATTCATTTATTAATTTAGGAAGGCCGAAGGCGCGGACCTCCCAAGTTGCGCGGGAAGACCGGTGCGTGCTCGCGTCGCTTTTCCCTTTGTTTGACTACTAAGAGATTACCTAGCTTGATTGGGTCCCTAATCCTCTCTCTGTATTTAATACTTTACACCTTTACCGTATGGACAACCAGGCGATGGCCCATAAAAGATCAGACCATATTTAACATTAATCAAATTAGACATTTAAAAAAAATATAATTAGTAAAAGGCTTATTATTTTCGCGGCGACAGAAAAATTAAAGAGCAGCAAACTATTTGCAACTAAAATAATAACTTGTCAGCGATTAAATATTTTGGCAATCATTTATATTAAATGAGCTTTAAAGTAAGGATATTTTAAAATTCAAATAATGGCAGCTATTTTAAGGTAGCAGAAATAATAAACAAGATTACTGAAATCATAGGCGAGGTACTATAAATAATGACTTGGCGACTAATATTAGCAGAAGGATAACAAACTTTATATTAGTGGCAACTACAGGTCTCCATCTAAAACTTGGCTACCGGGCGAGCGAGCGAAGCCTTCCAGAGCAAAGCCGACTCTAATGTTGTTATGTTCAGAAGTTAGGTTTTCTGGTGTTTACTTTATGCGCCTTGAAATCATGTTTGCTTGCTTGTTTGCATGCATGCGTGTGAATTTGCTTGATGCATTCGTGCTTGCTTGCTTACTTTTTAGTAAGTACAGTAAATTTTAGGAACGTCATAGTTATATTGAACCTGAACGCATTATTTTCTAAACAAAAAATTGCCAGCGCAATATTTTGGAACAAGTATATTATTATGCCCATATTAAACATTGCTAAGTTTTAAAATTATTTGGTGAGCAATAATTTAATAAAAACATCTGCGAAAACATAAATGTGCCAAACCATTTGACAATACTAGACATAGAATACGACCAAAACATTTGACAAGTATAGTAAACAGTTTTAGCATGGCAACGGATGTATGGTGTTGCTCGTTCGCAGGTTTCCGGATGTAGGTACAGTATGCGAACTGTTTACAATTTTCGCGTCAATGGTACGCTGATGCCGATGTTGATATCCTCTATACAGATTCATAACTCTTACCCCCTTATTCAATATCGTTCATCAAGCCTACTTTAGTAAAATTGTTGCTAAAATTCCTTTGTCTTTATTTGTCTCCTTGACATTTATGTTTGTGAGAAAGGGACTAAACAAATTTTAGTTTGTTAAGTTTTATGCAACAGGAAAAGACAGTTGTGAACTTGCACTTTTTGACTATATGCGCTGAAACTTGGCACGGTTAATTCTTAGCTGGTCTAGAGTGGATTCAGACCGGAAGCCATCGTCGGGAGCCTCGGTGCGTTTAGTGGGGGGAGAGCGTTTTTGCGTCAATTCGTTTCGTTATATACAGCGGGTCCCAGTACATGTGTGAGTCTGTTCGATTTGACGAGCTTGCGACCAATGACTGCAAGTTTTCCGGCGTTGCGAGCGTTAAAGTATCTCTAGCTCATTCATATTAAATTGCTCTCCGATCTAGTTATCGCTCCGTCCGGTGCTCCGGTGTTCAAACGCCGTCCTATTTCTTACCGATTTCCAAGAGGGGCGGTTCTCAACTGTATTCTTATATTGTAAACACATTAGTCTGTAATTTTTTTATTGATTAGGTACGTCCATTATGATCATTATTATACGAGAGCAAATTGAGGCATAACTGAAAATTATGGAAATTTTGCATTTGCTTCACGAAAGGGATAGGGGTAAGGTAGGTAAGTAGTAGGCGACCTGATAAAGCTAAATGGAAATTACGATTCCTTTGAGCGGACTGGTATTTAAAAAGATGATATCGCTTTCTGAATCTGGCAACCATAAACTCTGAAAATGTATCTGAAACTTTGATATCTCATTAATAATTTTATCATCAGACATTTCTAAAAAAAATAATATTGTATTAAATAAATACTTCAAAATTTAAAAAAGTAGTATAGCGGGGATAAATGAAAATACATGAATCTAAAATTTTATTGTTAACTTGTATGAAATACTGCTTTTTCTCATAGTCAAACACAAGCAATAGTGATTAACTAAGCGTTTTTCACAAGTTTCCGCAAGCGGACGACGATCACTGCATATCGAGCGAATATTAGCGATCGAGCAAGATTCGATTGTGAAGGCTGCATTTGTCTTAAATGAAACAGAATAATAGGTGTAAAATGGTAATTGAATTTAAATGGTGCCAAGCTATAATATTTGCGAGATAGTATTTGTCATGGGTCATATTGGTCGGGGGCATCGCTTATATTAAGTATAAATATTTCAGTAACACAGTCCTTATTAGTTAGATATCTAGAAATATCGCGGTAATCAATCGGGCGTTGACTTTGTGTCCGCTGGTGCCGGTAGTAAATACTTGGCCAACCCGTGTTGCATTTGCGTCTATAAATTACCTGAAAATTAATCTATATACGTACAAATAATTATATACATACAAACTAAATGTTTCTCTTATTGCCAGGAAACAGTTATACATTGGACTTAGTGGTTAGAATTTATATCTAAGTCGGGACTCGGGATAATAATTTCGTAAATTAAATGCAAATAATATCTTATACGAGATCTTATATTAACGCAAATTAACACAGTTGTTTGTTGATATTGGTGTTCCTATTTTTACGCCAACTCTATAGCATAATATACCCTACCGACTATTCGCTGAGAGCCTTTGCCGCACCAACGCCGGCCTGCGCGCGTCGCTACGCTTCCTACAAGTCCTACAACCAAAACTTTACCTCCATAGACATATTATTTCACTTGCCCACCTCTAAATTCAGAAAAGCCTTATTGTATAGAATGTTTAGCATAGACCGTTTATTGTTTAGTTTAGGACATAGATAATATTTATATCAGTTTACCTACTGTTGTTTATTGTTTATTTTTTCTCTATATTATTTCTTTACACTAGATAATGTTTAATTAACTAATCAATTAATTAATTTGTTAAGACTATGTTGGATTTTTGTAACAGACTTCATACTTATTCTAAAAACAACTAAATATCAGCACTTTACAGATACATACATATATTATTTACTTAAAATGTTTGTTTTAACGGCTCCAACGCGATATTTATGTATTTACCTTTTTTACGTCGGTAAAGTCGGTTTGAATAGTAGTTTATGCAACTGTACCCTTACCATGAGTTTGCAATGTTTGCATTACCGTACTCGCTAGCGACTGCGTAAACAATTTAGTATAGCGATTCTTAGTTCTATTGCGTATCCGCCAGAGGCGCTGTACTTTTGCCCATACTAAATCGTTTACGCAGTCGCTAGCGAGTACGGTAATGCAAACATTGCAAACTCATGGTAAGGGTACTGGTACATAATGCCTTATTATGTACAGTTGCATAGGTACATTACTTTACCTACACACTATAATTATTGTATTGAAAGATGGGTTCAGAAGCCGAAGTAAAAAAAAATTGTATTAATACAACCTTTTTTGCACGGTTGCGGAAATGTCGAAATCCGAACTGGCAACCGATACCTGAATGTTATTTAAAGAGTCCCTATTCTGATTGTCATTTCGTTCTAGCTGAAATTTCGTGCGATATATAGGTACTAAAAAAACATCGAGCTGACATTTCGCATCGACTGAATTTGAATTTTCAGTGATACTAGAATAGGGACATATTAACTTTGACATTTAAATTTTGATAGTTTTGTATGCCGTTTAATATTATAACATTAAATAGGAAATTATAATGAAAATTATGTTACTGCTGTAGCCTTAGCTACATTGAATGTTGAAATGAGAGTAATTTTCTACGGTTTCCGAACGCATTTTAGAGGATTTATGATATGTGTCTAGATAAAATAAATATCGCGTTAGACCCTTCAAAACACACCTTTTAAGTATGTTTACAAATAGCGAGAGTTTAAAGTGTTAATACTACATATAATTGTCAAAAAACCAAACTTTGTTCAAAATTGAACTATCTCTATTAACTTTTACGTAATTACGATTAACCACTCACTTGCTTTGAAAATGTCAAAAGGAAGTGAGTGGTTAATATACATACATATAATTGCGGCCGTTCTGTTTAAAATCTAGAAGATTAAGAAGCGCCAGTCAGAAATAATTATGTTTATTCCAATTAACAATGGGAAGAGAGCGCACAATGTGGCAGCAGCGGCATCGCAATGATTTAAGAGGGCGTAGATGGCATTGCAAAAGTCCCGCTCTAACACGCGTGAGTTTTCAATTAACCATCCCGCTCTCTACGGAAGCTCCGCGGGTGTTTTTCGTTAATATTGATGTTTATTCTAAACTTGTACGTATGCATAAGGATAATCTTTTTTCTCAGGTTTGAGAACTTATCATTTTACAACTATTAAATCAAAAATCATTGTTAAAGATGGGAGGGTTTTAAAGATCCAACCAAAAACATCGAAAAAAAGGGTTATGTTTGAAAAATAAAAGTATCGAGAAATTTTTTGCTTATCGTGTTTTCACGCTATTTCGGACCGCTTATTAAAAATGAATATGCACACCGCGTGCACAATCATGCGGTACTGCCTATTTGTTCCCAAATTTACTTATGTCCCTCGATGCACCCACGTTTGGAAACACCCCAATTTACTTTCGAAATTAGATAAATTAATCCAGAATTACTTACTTCCATCCCTAACATTCCTTTTGACGAAAGATCCTGGACCCAGGCCAGCCTACCCGTCAGGCTTGGCGGCCTGGGGATCCGCAAAATTTCATGTGTGTCATTACCTGCGTTTTTGTCCTCGGTGCACAGTGCTCAACACCTCATAGGGAACATTTTAGCCCCGTCTCTCGGGGTCCTGGAGGCCACGCACTGCTCCGAGGCCAAAAACGTATGGTCTCTGACATGCCCAGACACGGACCCGCCTGCCAATCCTTGCTCACAGCGGCAATGGGACGAGCCGCTCTGTCGACTAGTACGGGACAATCGTTTAAACACGTCAACTAGTCCGGCAGATCGAGCTCGTCTCCTTGCCACTGCGGAGTGGGAGTCAGATCTGTGGCTGCAAGCTTTACCATCGCCAACCTTTTAGATAATAACAACTTCCATAGGGACAGTCACAAATTTGCCACATCGCTGTCAATGCGGCACAATGGTACACAGCCTGGGCCATCACGGTCTCTCTTGCGGCAGGAGTGCTGGACGCATACCCCGCCACGCCAACATTAATGATGTTATCCGGAGGGCCCTTGCGAATGTCAAGGTCCCGGCCGTGCTAGAGCCGGTCGGTCTAGCGAGAGACGACGGAAAGAGGCCCGACGGTATGACACTGGTGCCTTGGAGAATGGGTCGGCCTCTGGTCTGGGATGCAACCTGTGTTGATACCCTTGCGCCGTCCCATCTCCAAGGAACCACGAAGAATGCTGGCTCTGCCGCTACTTCAGCTTAGGACCTCAAACGCCGAAAATATGCTACACTTGGCAGTGGATACATATTTGAGGCGTTTGGGGTCGAAACGCTGGACTCTTTAAAGATTTGTCGGCGCGCCTGGTAGACACATCCGGTGACCAGAAGGCTGGCCAATATTTCTCTCAGCGAATAAGCATTGCCATCCAACGTGGCAATGCAGCCAGCCTTCTGGGCACACTGCCCATTGACGGCGATCTCAGCCAAATTTATTATTTGTAGTTTTAATTTTATCCTTAAACTTTGTAAATATTTAATTTAAGTTTTTTTTATTGTTGCTAATTTGTAATTCTTTATTTAAATTAAATAACTAATAAAAACTTTTAACAGACTGGAGGAAAATAGTTCAAGATGGATATACTGAAAGCACAGATATTTAATCACTATAGATGTTGAGATCTAGGTCGATAAACATTGGCAAAAGTGCATATGTGGGCTCTTAAGTGTTCCGCGCTTGCCTCTCGGGCGGTGCGCGGACGTCAGCGCTGTCGACGCTCAACAATAAATTAACGACAATTGCACTAATTGTGCAACTAATGACTCTGCTCACACGCGCTTTGTCTAGCTTCGCTGCCTGACCACTTGAATTGTGACTGCTATGCAGGTCCGGTTTAGTGATATTAGTATGCGTTGGTATGGTTCCTACATTCGCATCCGGGGTAGTTTTTCACATTCTTCACAATAATTCGCAAGCGTAAATACTGCTGTTGTTGCCTAGGGTGGAGCGATCAAATCAATAAAATTATATTGTAGTCATATAAATATAGTACGTAAGAGGCTCCCTATCTAAGCTGCCCCGTCCCCGTCGCATGCGGAAGAAATAACTGAATGTATGTTTAGGTTAGGTATGGTGTAGCGAGTCGAGGTTCGGCGGCGCCATCGCGCCTGTAGTACCCGATGCCGAAATTACTTTCATCTATAGAGTTCGCTCGAGGCGCGCCGCCAATCTACGACCGATATAAATCTACCAAC
Organism: Cenopis cana; assembly: GCA_951800055.1. Classification (NCBI taxonomy): domain Eukaryota; kingdom Metazoa; phylum Arthropoda; class Insecta; order Lepidoptera; family Tortricidae; genus Cenopis; species Cenopis cana. The sequence goes on along the minus strand of OX637471.1, from coordinate 16,806,448 downwards.
CTGCCCAGTTTCCAATACATTGCTAACTAAGGTTTATCGATGTTTGTTCGTCCAATGTGCTGTTTAATACTGTAGTTAGTGCTATAAACTCGAAGTTAATGACAATTATCCATAAACTACATTATTCAAAAGTCATTCAAATCAAGCGACAAAATAATCTTCTAAGTAAAGTGCGAAGATTTAGTGGTATAATATTGTTTCGATATATGTAATACCTTTTTGATATGGTTACGCAACAAAAATATATTTGTCTCTACATAAAGAGTTACTTACTCGTATACTGTTAGGGAAAACACATCTATCATGTATCCAAGCATGAGATAGATTGACCAGACAACTATATGTCAGTTTATGGTAGTGTCATCAAATATTTTAACCATTTGAAAGCCTTCTCTTAGTCAGGTGAGGTCTGGACTCTGGTCACACGCGCCAAACTCTTTTTTACGGAGGAGCGAAGATAGACTGTATTGTAGCAAATAAAATATCTGTTATTCTTATTTTTTTACTTCTACACTAATGAATTCGCCACAAACCAAAAGGGGGTGGCGCTAGTGTAGCATGAGTTCTCCGAAATATCAAATGTCACTGGTTGTAGGTGTGCTACGGGGGTAAGTATCTAATTAGAATAATATGGTGACGGACTTACGGGTCAATGAACAGTCAACCAATTTGATTTCTGGGCCACTTCGTACCTTGTCATAGTGACATTAGTATGAGATTTCTAGCGGTTTTCAGATAGATTTTCACTGTGACAAGGTACAAAGTGGCCCAGAAATCAAATTGGTTGACCGTATATGTCAGTGCTTTGAGACACTTTTTATCTTTCGGGAACTATGTTTTCCTTTTTTTTGTACAAAACGGGACTGCCATACAATGCGGGATGTTCGATCTCGTACATTAAATTTTAAATGTAAACTTTGTTTTCATGCCTGTAATAACGACAATAACAAACTTTGACAGCTAGAGCTTAGTACTCGTCAGTGGCGAGACGATATCCGTCATTGAATAAGCCGCAAACACGAGCCTAGTATAGATACCTAGTACCTATACGAGAGAATATGTCACCAATAAGTCTGGGTATCATATGGAAGGACTTGACTTGTCCATTTTGAAACTTTTTTTTCTTTGGGTAACTTTTGATTGACGAGGGAAAATGTTAAAATATATACCATTCCCCCCCCTCTTATCTCCGAAGTATACCAAGAAAAAAAAAATGAAATTATTACATAATATTAATATGCATGTATATTTTACAGGGAAAATATAGCCAGCTCTATTTTGTTTTAATCATCAAAAACTCTTCTATACTTAGTTTGTTTTTGTTATCCTACAAGATTATGTTGAAAAAAACTTCTTTCAAATAAAAAAAAAAAAATTGAAATCGGTTGATGTGATAAAGAATTATCCTTGAAAAACCAACAAGTTATTCAGTCGCGCAAATTAGTAACAAAATGCGCCGATAGATGGTGCTGTCATGTTTTGAAGATTGTTCCTGAATTATTGGGGTCGGGACAGGTACACATACAAGAACTGTGTACGGAACCCTCGGTGCGCGAGTCGGAGTCGCACTTGACCGGTTTTTTTTCACTTAGGATTTTTAGTTGGGTGAGGTTTTGGAGTTGTCTTTTACGCACTCATTTCCGGTCCCGCTTTAGTCAGCGCGACAGAAATATTGGCTTAGATTAGAATTCCCAAATCAGAAAAGGGCTCAATACAGGACGGCTGCACGCAAATGTTGTGTTGTTTTGTTGTTACAATTCTTATAATGTCCGCGAACATAATACAACTCACTTTTCCATCAATAACTTATTTTATCTACACACATATCATAAATCCTCTAATATGCGTTCGGAAACCGTAGAAAATGATTCTCATTTCAACATTCAATGAATTTATGACAATTTTCTTATCTGTGGCTAAGGCTACAGCAGTAATATAATTTTTATTATAATTTCCTATTTAATGTTATAATATTAAACGTCATACAAAACTGACAAAATTTAAATGTCAAAGTTGACATTCTAGTATCACTGAAAATTCAAATTCAGTTGATGCGAAATGTCAGGTCCATGTTTTTTTAGTATATATCGCACGAAATTTGAGCTAGAACGACATGATCACATCAGAATAGGGACTCTTTACTTTTTGTAGAATGTAGAAACAGCTCGCCTAGTTTATCATAGCTATTTTCATAGTGTTATGTCGTATGGTATCCTGGTTTGGGGTAAAGCAGCTGACATACAGACAATTTTTGTGTTACAAAAAAGAGCCATTCGCTCCATATATAACCTAGGCTCACGTGAATCTTTAAGAGAACTCTTTAAAGAAATCAACATTTTAACTGTAGCGTCCCAGTACATCTATGAGAATATTGTTTATGTCCTTAAGAACATAGACTCCTTCTGTAAAAATTCTGATATACATAATTTTAATACTAGAAATAAAAATAAAATTGCCACTAAAAAATTTCGTGTCCGTAAAGTATACAAATCTTTTGTAGGTCAATGTGTCCGTTTTTATAATAAGTTACCTGATGAAGTTTTGAATTTACCTTTTCCAGCTCTTAAAAAGTACTTGAAAAAATCATTGATGTCGAAGGCTTATTACAAGGTTGAGGACTATCTAACAGACAGAAAAGCATGGCCCAAACCAGATACTTAAATAGAGTAAAGATTCATATATTGTGTATTTTTTAATTTTATCTAGTTGACGCAGTTCTTGCAAGAAAACATATCAAAAGATTTATAACTAAATTTATAGTCTAAAGGATTCAATTTTTTTTTTTTTTCCTAAATAGAATTTGATAATGCTAAGGTATACAGTTCGAAATGTTTTCTTGCAGAATTACACACTGTCATAACTGGTTTTTTTCCTCATTTTATTCTTTGTTTTTGTGTTGCTTTATATAGATACTTAGATTTCTTGATCTTAAGTAGGTTAAGTATTATCATTTATCATTGTAATAAGCATATTTTTGTGAGAAAATGGCTGACTGTCGAGTTTCTTTCGGCGTTTCTTCTCGGCAGTGGCCTCTGTGAAACGCTAGTAGGGTTTGACTTGTAAAAGTGCCATTGCGGCCTACTTACAGAATAAAGTTCATTTTATTCATTTTTATTCATTTAAAATAACATTCAGGTATCGGTTGCCAGTTCTGATTTCGATATTTCCGCAACCATGCAAAAAAGGTTGTATTCATACAATTATTGTATTTATTTACTACGGTTTCTGAACCCATCTTAAGGTAGAGTAGTTATAATATGTGTGTAGATAAAGTAATATATTGCAACTGTACATAATTAGGCATTATGTACCAATTGCATAAACTACTATATTATTAAATTATAACAACTCAAAGCAACTAACAACTCACACCGTCATCTTTATCTCTCAATTTTTTTTATTTTTCTGCTAATGGACTATGAAACAAATAGATCAAGACCTGACAGCAAAAAAAAAGTGATTTTATAACATTTGGAATTGGTATAGTTGTGTTAAGACTCTCTGGACTATAAAGATGCCATTAATAAAACCTTAATATCACGCAAACAGATTTTAGAAACCTTACAATATTTTTGAAAGAGCTATCCAATAACACCTAACACGATGGGGTTTGAAAGAAAAAAAATGTGTAGAAGACTCACCCTTTCCAATCGCAACGACTCTCAGTAGCCAGACTGGCATATTTATAGTCCAGCCAGAGACGAGTCTTAACACAACTATACCAATTCCAAATGTTATAAAATCACTTTTTTTTTGCTGTCGGTTCTTAAGGCTCCGTATAACATATTCTGACGATTTGGCTAAGATTGATGAGGTCGTATCTCATAATCTATTAGTATTTCTACATTTTATTACAGATTATGAAAGATCATTTCATTCTGAATGGAATAAGTGTGCTACTTTCTAAATTTTCTAATTTAGTTTCGAATAATCTTGCTTAACCTAACAGCTGTTTCCTCGATTTGCGCTTGAAGAGGCTTTAAAAACGACCTAGTTAAGCTATATATTGGTGCCAAACCGGCTTGAAAAAAATATGCACATGTGCAATAGATACTCCTTTTAGGGATGAGTGCAAGGGTTTTTACAAGTTTCATACAAAAATGTTATAAAAACAGAATATTAAAATTGGTAAATTTTCTGAAAAACTTCAAACTTCATTGCATCTTTTAGTAATATTAAAGCTAATAAAAAGGTTTTTGAGCATATGACTATGATAAAATAACTTCTATTTTATGACTTGAGATAATAAAAAGTAGCAACTAAGATAGAAATATATTAATTCTATTTGATTTACAACATGCCTTTTTCACGACATTTTCATTGACACGGTCATAGTGACTCAGTACCGGCCGAGCGGCCGTCGGAGGAGGACGTATATACCGTTTTTTTGTGGCTATTCACAAAGCTTACCACAACCCCCTCAAACAAACCAATACAAATTGTGACCTCCCATTATGTGTATTTATTATGAATGTCGCAGTCAAAGCAGCCTAATCCCAATAAGGGCTAGTTTCCCCTTGGGGTTGGAAGGTCAGATGGCAGTCGCTTTCGTAAAAACTAGTGCCTACGCCAAATCTTGGGATTAGGTAGCGGACCCCAGGCATCCTTCAGGATGCAACTGTACTGGGATAACGCTAGGAGGATGATGTCGCAGTCAAAGTATACTAGGAACGTAATTGTGAACTAAATCGAGACAACTTATGAATCACATAGCTGATAACGCAGTTGTCAATTGATTTTTAAGTACTGTCCTTGATACTTGGTAGATTTAATTTATTTGTCTACTCGTGACTTTTTTTTTTATTTAGAAAAATGCTTTATTTTGATGAGCATTTCATTATGATTAAAGTCAGCGATCAGCATCTAGTGGTTTAACCTGGAAGGTAATCATTTAGCAACTAGCCATTTGTCAAAGTAAAAAACTGTAAGGCCAAGTGCTGTCAAATTAACGCAAGCAAAAATCTACCTAACAGTCAGAGCTCTAAGTCGAGTTTTGTTTGCGTTCGTTTGACAGAATTTAGCCTTAGAGTTGTGTCCGAACTATACCTAGGTATACGATGTAGTTCTGCGAAATATTGTCTCTCAGAATGCTACAATAAGCATCTGATAAAGTACGTAGATGCTCAAAAATTCGTAGTCGCACGTACAAAATTCGGCAGCAGAAAAACACAAAAACTGACTCGACAAATAAATTTCTTTTTATTTTCGAACCTGTTCACCAAATTTCACGAGAATCGGTTTAAAAATGCGACCTGTAGATGCGGACGACCGGAAATCCGGACATGCGAAAGCATTTATCTGGAAGCTAAATAGTCCATGGGCCACCGAAGAAATCGGTATAATTTGGGGGTACTAAGTTTCCTTTTTACAGGAGTTAGATAGGTTTATTACGATGTTAAAAAAACCATGATTGCCATCTCAAAATGGTAGCTAACAAAAATGGCCGCCAATCCAAGATGGCGGATATTGAGTATTACAAAATCAATTATAACTTAAAAAGTATTCGTCTGATTTCATTGTTCTTTTTTTTAAACCATAGTTCTATATCCATCTTGGATTGGCCGCCATTTCTATTAGCTACTACTTTGAGATGGCAATCATGGTTTATTCACATCATAATAAGCCTGTCTAACTACTGTAAGAAGGAAACTTAGTACCCCCAAATTATACCATTTTCTAAAATTTGGCTAGCTGGCCCATAGCCTAAAAACAGAGACCTTCGTTTCACTCTGTCAAAAAAGAAATACTTCCCGGGCTAGGCCCTCAATTTTGTACGAAATTTCTTTACAGTTCTCTCGGGTTATTCCGCCTGAAACGTTATACTTTGAATCCTGTTATAAAACGCACGTAATGACGACAGTTCATTGCACGTGTGAGAAATAGTACATTACTACAGAGGCCGAGAAGTAAGGAGTCGCCGGCCGGATATTTACGAGGCTGGCAACCCCTTTTCACACCGAGGTATATGTATAGTGCTTCTCTCAAACATGCAATGAAATAAATCAAAAAAGCTCCTAGAAATCAAACTTTAATTTCTATAGCAACTGAAAGTAAACTAGAAAAAAATTAAACTGACACATATATTACTATTTATTTGTCGACTTCTAAACTTTACTAAAAGTAGAAACATGCGTATAAAAGAAAGAGTGTCTACTCCGAAATCTATACTTTGCACATGCCGTCCCTTTCACTCTCGCGTGAAAGGGAAGCCACTAATACCAAGTACGGATTTCGAATATAAGAGTACAGGCCCGGTCGTATTCAGCCAATTCAACTAGTATTTTTCTGTTGGAAACGCTACGTTTTTGTATGTGTCTTAAATAATTTCCGTTTTTCAGTGCAAAAATACACTAGCGATTCTGTTAAAAAAATGAACGGCGGGAATGGGAAAGCATGAACTTTTTGACGTTTCAATACCTTTGGTGTATGTTTATCAAATCTTAATTCAAATTCCGTCTTATTATATATCCGTCTCATTTCCGTTCCGTCTTATTTTTGAGAAATTGTTTTTTTTTTAGTTAATGGTGGTGGCAGAATATCTTAACGAACTAAAAATCAATAATTGCTTATAGTTTTCTTCATAGCTGAACGCCGTGATGCTGAGTCACAAATGAATGAGGAATGAAAATTTTAAAATGAATTTTAATGAATAACTATAGGGATTGTTTTTTAAATATTTTTATGTATTCATCACAGATATAAATAAATCAAACTACATATTTTTTTAAATAAAACGTACAGGATATGATCGTACCATATGTATACATATTTTCGAATCAAAATGGGCATTTTATTTACTTGTACAACAACTAATATTATTTCATACAAAGTAATATTATAACACTTTAAACTCTCGCGCTTTGTAAACATACTTAAAAGGTTTGTTTTAACGGGTCTAACGCGATATTTATGTATTTACCTTTTTTACCGACGTTTCGACACAGGTTTCACCGGCCGTGGTCGCGGATATGACTGTCATATCCGCGACCACGGCCGGTGAAACCCGTGTCGAAACGTCGGTAAAAAAGGTAAATACATAAATATCGCGTTAGACCCGTTAAAACAAACCTTTTAAGAAAGTAATATTATTTTTTAAGTAAACAAAACGGTCAAGATTTTTACGCCAGGCAGTAGGTTACTTAGGTAATTAAGTAATATTCTGCAACGCTTTGACCTCACCGTAGGAGAACCAATGCGTCAGACCTCCGATTGCGTGTAGTTATTACGTGTCCTAGTGTCAAGATATACTAGGGGTAACTGGTGAGGTGGTCGATGCTTGACTATTGTAAATAGCTCGCCAACGCCATCTATCGAGTAAGATTTCGTGAAAATGATGAAAGCGCAAAGCTTGACGGCCTCTTAATCGATAAATTATTGTTCTAATCTGAACAATTGTGTGACGTTACCTATTTATTTATTGTCCGTACATTGTAACTGGTATGGTAACTGATCACGGTTTGGTCATATCCGACGTCCACGTCGGGGTCGCCCGCCACGCCGCGCCGACGCTTTAATTTCTCCGACATTTATCGCAATAAATCACTATCTCGTTGCTCCTATTTCGACACGAATTGTACTTTATCAGACACATGTTATTGGGTGACCATCAAGAATGAAATCGAAATTGGTCAGTTTACTAATCGTTGTATCCGTTACACTTCGTTACAAGCAGAAGTAGCAAAACTAAATAATCTTAGGGAATGAGGGACCGGTTGTTAGGTGTCGGTTATTTTTGATAAAACGTGGAAGTAATATTTACCTACCGACCTTTTTCACCAACTGCTTAACGGAAATTAATGAATATGTAGGTATCTACATATTGCATAACACTGCACTAAACCAATCTCGCAAATATAAATTGTTAGGTAGGAAAAAATAAGACCTGAAAAATTGTTACACGTGAACAAGAGACCAGAAAAATTGTTAAACACAATTTACGAAACGAACAAAAGTTTTAACTTTGTATGTAGAGTATGGCAACCGTCGCTAGCGGCCTAATTGTTTTCGTTCCCGAACAGACGGCTTGCTGACACGTGTTCTTTATAGTTTTGTATATGTATATACGTTCCGGCCAGAGGGTTGCCTCCTACGTAACTGCGATATATAGCTGTGAAAATGAGTGCCCTGCGAATAGAATTTAACATTTAACACGCCCAAGTCCAATGAATAGTTTTTTTTAAGAGCCTATATAGTGTCCCACTGCTGAGCAATGAATAGTATGAAAGAAATGCTTTGCATATAGACATGTACAATGTGTGTCTAGTCTAGTGAGCACTTCTGTATAAGAATATTTGGTAATACATTTGTCTAGAAACGTTAATTAGTGTCTTACTCTAGAAACATCAGTGTCCTAATTTCCAATATTATCAAGATTTCTGACATTATGTACGTATTAAAATCTCGAAGCGTCAAAATTAAATTAATTAGTGATCAAATTGGCTTAGTCAATAATCATCCATTTTAATGTTGTCATCGTAGTAGCCATATCCACAGGACACGAAGGTAAGCAATCATATCAAATTGTATTTTATTGTGTTTCTTGAATCAATAAGAAAGCTATGGCCTAATCTTTGAACTCGGACGGTTGCTTCGCGGCGCGTAGTGTAAGGGGAAGCGTCAAAGGGTATAGTGGACGGGGAAGCGGGGCATGTTCCTTCCACCCGTTGCCCTTCCGCATCCGTTTTACCTGCTTTGACATCTGCCCTCTTACGCCGCACGCCCCGAGATAACCGACTGAGTTAAACGTTAGGCCTATTGGTTGAGTTACCAACGTTATCCATAAGTATAACATCGAATTAACGGCCAACAGTGACAGTTGTTCTGTCGCGGAACTACTCTTAAAAAATAACACTTGCCTTTGTATAGGAGATGTCGAAGAAAATTTTCGTTACGTATAATATAATATCTTCGCTTCATTATTACTTCTCCCGCTTGCAATTGAAAAATGTCTGCCTCTTATAATGATTTCGCTTAATGTTTCCGGTTGTTCCAAACGGAAAATGCCTTTGTTTGCGAGGACGCTTATTACTGCAGGTCCGGAAAATTCGGGCTCGGCATCAGTCGGCATAAAAGCGTGACCGTACTTAAGTGGATGGAAGGCTATTGTGCACGTCCCCGTGGCATCGCCACTACAATGTAAACCACTTTTTGTTTTATTGCCGTTATATATCAGCTTCGCCAACAGCCGTCTATTTAACGACACTCGCCTGAAAACGCTAGACTTTTTTCGCAATAATTGTCTGGTGATTCAATTATTATGATTATTAAGTTGGTAGTACATTTACGCTTCTGTAAGAAGTAGGGGATTACGTGATGAGATCAGTGAAGTAAGCGCTGTTTATCCTAAGGCTAAGTGCCAGTTGCACCAACGTACAAACACAGACCGGTCATCGTCAAATATGGCACCGGGAGCTGTCATCCCATAGAAACTTGTCAAACTTTCCATACAATCAGATTTGACGATCACCGCTCACGATTACAGAGTAAAGCGGGTATTACACTGTCCTGAATTCAGGACACTTAGAAGGGTTCCGACCTATACGTTAGAGCGAGATGCTTCAACTCTCCTCCACTAGTTAGGACGCCTGATTCAGGATAGTGTAATACCCGCTTAAGTAAAAAGCACTAGTTCGGAAAAGTGGTACTACTTTAACAAGCACTGTAAATAATAATTGTAATGTATAAATAGGAAATTATTGACGAAATAACACAAAATTCATAATTCACGAAAGATCAAGAAACTTGAAGCACAGATGATGCTATTTATTTAAGTTTATGGAAATTATCAGCTCAATGGTAAAATTTTATTGGCAAAACAAAAGGCACAATGACAAAAGTTGTACAAACCCTATCCACAACGCAGGCTTCGTTAATTTCACCGACAACAGAATCAGCATCAGCAACAAGCTTCGTCCAACAATGCATGCATTGAACGGATTGTAGATCCACAACAGGTTTCGTCAACCTTATACTAAATTTAAAAAAAAACAGATCAGACCCCATTCCGATTGGACCTGGACCAAACGTACCAAAGATACTGGCGGCATTACCCCGCTGAATGGCCAACGAAATTTGTTGGGCCAGGTAAGAACCAGAGTGAGGGTCGCAGCCCCTATCCCGCAAGGGCCGCCCTATGTCCTCTCCCGGCGAAAAAAATAAACAATGCCATTCTTTTGTTATCTGCCCTGGGATCCCAGGGACTGGTAGACGACGGGTAAAATTATCTGTTTTGATGGTTTCTTGTTATTTTGTTATATAATAAAAATTACATATGTGCTTTTATAAACTTATATTAGCAAAAATGTGCTTAAAACTCGTTATGGCCCCTATAATAGACCATAAAATTTTACAAGCCTACAACTCGACTAATTTGTACAGATTTCCATAGAAAATGTTGAAAATTTTGTCAAATTGTACGGTTTCGTGGTACGAGTAGCCCTTGGTTTTCTGTCACTTTTATACATTTGTTTGAGAGAAAAAATTGTTTAGTTTTAGTTGAATTGAAAGAGGTTTGTTGAGTTCGATGACTGATGACGAGGCTGTCTCTCTCTACCTCTATAAGCGAGCGAGCACTAATAAAGGGCAAGTCTGCACACGTGTTCAAATGTGCTTTGTCGTGAACACCGGTGTAGTTGACAGTGAGACAATAGTAGATTGTTAACCAAGGGTTGAAAGCGACCTATTTCGCCCGAGATATATTGGCGCTCGAACGAAGTGAGAGCGCCAATAGTTCAAGGGTGAAATGGGTGCTTTCACCCGAGTTAAACACTCTACTTTTCATTTCGACTATGAGGAAAATAATTGAGAAATAAAAATACTTTCCACCCTAGGGTTGAAAAAGCGATTTTCAACCCGGCTATCTACTCATGAAAATCATCCTTTCCGAACAGGAGAGATGAAAAATCATGGGGATTTTAACTTAGTTTTTTCTTTAACAAATGCGATAAAGCTATTCAAGCCAGTGCTCGCTGTTTCATTTCCCACTTGATTCGACAAATAGCTCAATCAACGCCAGCCCTGACCATAATTCAACATTTCATTTTACAAATAAATAAAATAAAATAAATATCTGTGAACAATCTAACACAAATCGACCTAGTTCCAAACTAAGCAAAGCTTGTACTATGGGTACTCACACTGGGTTGAGTGGGAATAGGAAAGCATGGAATTATTAGTATTTTTCCCATTACCTAAAATCAAGGTAGCCCAATTAAGAGATGGTAAACTGTACGTATCACGCGGCCAATTTGTTTAGGGCAACAGTAAATATCAGTTGGTTCGTAAATCAGTAATTAGACTGAAAGAACTATAACGACAGAAGTTACCGGTCCTTGGCTAAATAATAAATTGTTCTGTATTCCAGATGCGATCGGTGCGCATCTGCGACCGGCGCGCGCGTCGCATTGCGTTCCCACGGCTCATTGGGAAAAACAGTTATTTACTGATGTCGTCGATATGTCACAGGTCACAGTGACGGCAATTTATAAAACGCTAACACCACTCTTCTTTATATCCAAACTTGTCGTAGAGGTGAAAGGTCAAAGCTTAATTTGGTTTTAAAGATGCAGCCATTTCAATGAAATTTAGATTTAGTACCTACGTCAAAATACAAAATATTTTATATTGCCAATTAAGAGGGCGTAGATGCTATTGCAAAACCCCCGGTCTAACACGCGTGAGTTTTCAATTAACCATCCCGCTCTCTACGAAAGCTCAGCGCGTATTTTTCGTAAATATTTGTTTATTCTAAACGTGTACATTTATAAGGATATTTTTTTTTCTCTCTGGTTTAAGAACTTATCATTTTACAACTATTAAACCAAAAATCATTGTTAAGGGTTTTAAAGATCCAACCAAAAAGGGTTATGTTTGTAAAATAAAAGTATCGAGAGAATTTTTGCAAATCGTGTTTTTACTTTTAGCAGACTGGAGGAAAATAGTTCAAGATTAATATACTGAAAGGACAGATATTTAATCACTATATACAGATGTTGAGATCTATGTCGATAAACATTGGCAAAAGTGCATGGGCTCTTAAATAACCGCAATAGATTTTTTTAATATTTCACTATAGTTTTATTTACATAATATACTGGTCTTCGTATTATGCAACTGTCTTAGCAATTTTCGGGATCCTATCAAAAAAATATCAATATTCAAAAATGACGATTATTGCGATATTTCGCGCCGTTGACGTTGTTTTTTTTTCATGCGTTTTTACACGTCCGATTTAAACCTGAAATCGTTATTTTTTGCAAAATTAAATAAAGATCATAAGAGGATTAAAAAAATTAACAATCTCGCACCATTTTAGAAAATTAGACGGTATTTTACCGACCCGCATTCTTTGTCCGCGAGTGTATTCATTTGGTGTTCCAGAGCTATAATATTCATAGGCAGAATATAATGATCCAGTGTTATCAAAGAGTAGACAAAAAACCGGCCAAGTGCGTGTCGGATCACGCAAAACGAAGGGTTCCGTACCGAAAAAACCCTTAATCCCATCTTGTTCGAACCAAAAATCGTTGAAAGTATTTATTAATGTACACTTCCTCATTTTTTTCAGAATTTTAATCATCATAGTTTGGAAATTATAGGGGGGTGGGGGGGGGGGACACATTTTGTATGACTTTGAAAGCAAATATCTCACCAACGATTGACTTAAATGGAAAACTTTTTAGTAACCACTATATTATTTTTAAAGACCTATTCAAAAATAGCCAACAGAACTACTTGCATTGAAAAAAAAAATCATCCCCCAGTTTAATGTATAATTTCACATCACTTATATGTAGCGGTTCATAGAATATATCTTTTTACCAAATTTCATAATTGTAGCACTTATTATCTCCGAGTAAATCGGCTGTGACATACGGACAGACAGACAGACAGACATGACGAAACTATAAGGGTTCCGTTTTAGCCATTCTGGCTACGGAACCCTAAAAACGACTTTCTTATGGTACAACAATCCCAAGTGTTACAAGAACATGATAAATGCTGAGTTCCCTAATTGTTATTTTTACAATTCGTGAATTAAACGTTTGATGAACAAAGTCCAAAATAATTTGGTGTTACGGTTTTTATTCGGTTTAAATTTGTGTGTCATTTAGACATTATATATAATCTTTACTAGTAATAATATCCCTTACGTGTATTTTTGACTTTTGTGAAACATAACTAATGTTCTGAAAATTCCTGTGTAGGTATAGGTACACAGGAATTTTCAGAACCCCGTGAACGCAGTACCTATTTATTACGTACGCTACTATATTTGAAAAATATGATTAGCGTTTGGTATGATGGTGTTATTTGATTTTGATAATTGAAAAAGTGCTACGATGGAATGATGCGTCGAGGTGAGAAACTTAGTGGGATTGTCTAGCGACCCAACATGAAGGTTTCTAGTCACGTGCTGGGACATGTCGAGCCGGAGAGGGCGACATCACGCGCCTTTCTTCCGGTGCGAACAGCGTCCTAACGAATGATATGCGCCGTCGCCAGTGCAGCCTAAGGTCAGGAATATCTAATCAGACACCAGATGATTCTTTATTTGTTACATGATACCCATTATCCCCTGACGAGCATTTGATGGAAGGTTGATAGGATTATTGACGTTTCCCTATTATTACGTTGTTTATTATCCGGGAACCCCCGCCAGGCTTCGATCGGTCTGCTTGTTTGATCAATAATATCGCAACGACGAGTCCACCTCTTGCAGTCCACAATTGACAATATTTCATAATTTCCAAAAGTCTTAATTCGAAAACCATTTCGGTAAAAACGTGTGAAGTACACAAAAAACATTTTTTTCGATTTTTTTCTCCGTTAATTTTGGAAAAAAATCGCAAATTACTGTAAACCGAAAGTTGACGTCATCTTCCTCGCTGTATTCAGGGAGACCTTAGTACTTACAGAGTACAAACAAACGCTGCTCTGGAGTGGCTCTGGATTCTTGTTGGGAAGATGACGTCATATTTTACTTACGCCCTTTTGGAATGACCTACTTTTCAACGTGTTTTTTTTGTATGAAATAATGAGTTAAACTGAAAAAGAAAAAATACGGGTCGCTTAAATTTTTACCTATTTTCTAACTAGTTCATAAAATATAGTAGTAAAAAATATGGAATGTTGTCAATTAACGGTCACGCACGACACGATATCCGACCAATATATCGGTTCGCGTTACAATTCTATTTGATTCGTCGAAAGGGCGCATTATCTATAGAAAAAGACTAAACAGACTGTACACGTTAGTTTTAGTCTACATATAGATACTTAAAACAAATATGAACGTACGAACAGGTACAGTCAACATCGAAATTATAAATACTCAATACGGTGACAAAATATGCGAAAATGACTTTAATGACAAGGCGTAAGAGCTTAGTTAGAGCACTAGCTGAGCATCGTAAGTGCGTAACAGATATTCTTGTCGCTTTGGGAACGTGCATATTTTTATTATGCCTTTGACTGTACCTACAGTCTATCTAGTATTTTTATGCACCTATATGTATATTATATGTACTTATGTATGATTGCGAAATGTATAATCTATGGAATAAAATAGGTAATACGCTTAAGATGAGATCTACAGAACGTATGCTGTAATTATTATGTTAATGTATGAACGTTGGACGTAGTAATGCCGTTTTATGATCCAGCCCAGCAAATGGTTAAGTTAATCATCATTAATAATGTGACTATATTTGCTCCACTATATAGTGATACTAGATAGTATACCAGTGATTTTCAAAGTGGTCCATGAGAGACTCCGTGGGGGTCCACGTTGGCGTGAGGAAAAATGGAACGTGTGGTAGAAATGTAGCAGAAGGGGGTCCACCGAAACCAGCAAAATTTTGAAATGGGTCCACAAGACTTAACAACCACACACACACCCCCACAGAAGTTTGGGAACCTCTGATGTATACCCTAGTTTACGTTTTGTTTATTTAACAGTATTATTACTTAGCTGTGCTATGGTATAGCCCAAATAGTTCTAGTCTTCAAATCTTGTATTAGGTAGTCCGCTGAAATGTACCTCTAAATACTGTACGGCTGCCGGATCGATTATCCATCCATTATATTGCTGTTGTTTTTATTATATTGTTGTCCATTTATTATATTGTTAAAATAGAAGCCTGATAGCGGAAAATAGAAATAATAGAAGACTTTCATTCGCCGTTGGCGAAATCGTTAACTTACCAGCCTTGACCTGCCTATCGATTCACAAAACTCTTTGTACTCTTCTGTGAGTATCTATTGCCATAGTAATTAGACTAATGGTTTCTATACGAGTAAGAGTAATCGGTGGTCAGCTCTACACTGGTCCACTGGTTATTGTGGTTGCTAGGTTTTGTGAATGCAGTCCTGTAGACCGCTGTTCGTCCACAGTCTTCTTGCGAACGGAAACGGTATTTTATGTACATGCTTCATACGATACGACACGCTGATCGTAGCTACCTTCGACGACAGTTAAATATTCAAGCCACGCTTCAAGTACGAGCCTCGTCGTTAGGCTTTTTAATGTGCATACGTGTTAAACAATTCCACTAAATCGACGTGCTTTTTATATATGGTTGGGTTGGGTTTATTTATACCTTTGTGTATATCAGGGTTTCCCAACCAGTGGGGCGCGCCCCCCTTGGGGGGGCGTTGAGCGATTCCAAGGGGGGCGCAGCGAGCGGCTCCAGATTTCCTCTTATTCAAGAAAAATTACAAATCTCTATTAGTTAATATAAACTCTCAATTTCAGCCCCTAAGGGGGGCGTCGAATTTTGGCTTGACGTTAGGTGAGGCGCATAGGTTAAAAGGTTGGGAACCTCTGTTGTGTATGGAACCTCTTCGTATCTATAAGATAAAGTTATATAGATGTATTTAGATACGAAACGATAGTGAGATAAGATATCGTATCTCATGCTAAATATACGCATATTGTTGTAATACCTTACGTAATAGATAACAAAGCTCCGGACACTTAACGTCTTTCTAAATTTATGATCTAAGTACGATGTATATGACTAGGTACCTACTACACAACTTTTTCACATGTAAAAACTAATTAAAGTTATGTTATGTAATTGCAGCATGAGATCACGTCACTACCTGAACTACTTCTATACAATATGTAATACGCGGTGCTGTCGGGGTGATGGCTCAAAATACACAGCGCACACGATCTTTCTAAATGGTATTTTTGTCCACCTCCTTCGACAGGTACGCTTTTAACGATCGTCACGTCACTCATTGAATTTTCTGGTTTTTAAAAGCTTTCATGTATAGTGATTTTAAGACACTATATGATTAAGTATGAGTATCTGGGAGACCGAGCTTAGCTCGGCGTTTTCCCGGGAATGAGGAGACCCTATATGTATTAAGCAATGACGTATTTGATTGTTGGGCCACTAGGATATAAGTAGTTACCTAAAAGTTATATAGTTAATTTAGTTATACTTGTACATAAACTTTTGTTGCCCCACACATCACAGCACATAATGATAAATTTATGTTTCAAAATATAGTTTCAATTGATAAAATTGAGTATGGAACGACAACAATTTTAATGAGTAACGTTTGTGAGTGGAGTGAATTATACCTCTAGTAATTAGACGAATTAAGTCCCTAAGTAACTCTTTTATCCTTTCATTTGCCATTCATTTCGTCAAATTCTTTTGCTGCAGTAATCGTGAATTCTGTTTAAGATGTACCTTACTAGTAGGTCCAGCTCAGTAAACCCAGTATAATTTAATGTAACTTATATATAAACAAACGTTTATGCGCGTCTCGTGCTCGTGTCGTGTGTATGCTGGAGCATGGTCGTTGTCCCTGTCGTCCGTCACCACTATTTCGTATGTAATTGTATAGGTATCCTCTTCAAGAGCAAAACAATACCAAAGGTTATGCTAACATTGCTAACACGTCCCTGACAAAGTATTCAATGACAAAAAACAATTAGTAGCAGAGCGTGCTCACAATGAGGGCTACCGTTTTTGCGCTCACCAGTTGGCGCCACTGCGCTCTCAGTCCAGCTCTCTAAGTTTGTAATTGGTTATTATGGACGTAAAAACCAAATTTACGTTGAAATCGTATTTCATACATTAAAACCGCTCCGTTAATATTTTTGTCGAACATCCCGTATTAAAATACGGGCGCAGTCCCGTTTTGTTCGGAAGAAAGTATGACATAAGTTTACTAGCAATAAAATTGTCGCAAAGCACTGAAATTCGTTGATCCGTAACTCATATTTGCCATTATCAATCTTAGATATTAGGAGAACTTAGGAGAACTGACGTCACACTAGCGCCTCAAGCGGCGAATCCATACGCGGTAGCCCTCATTGTATTTGATCCGATGTTTGCGGCAGAGCCGAGTGTAAAATCGAGAAAGGAAGAGCTCGGTCTAGTACTGTTTGGTACTTTGTCTGCGATTATCCGGATAATGCCGCGATGCCGCGAGCCGTCTGGTACCTCTGAAGCCGCTCCAACTCCACACCGACGAAAATATAATATCCACTTAGCGATGTTTCGCACCACTTGACTGTTTGAGAGATGCTCTTTCAACGTGACTCGGTGATTTTGAAAGTTTTCGCTGTTAATGTTACATTATACGAAAAGATATCTATTGTACGAACATCATCGATTTGTTTGTAATTTGTTTCGCACGTTCCTGATTCAGAAATAGTATCTAGATTGTTAACCAAGGGTTGAAAGCCACCCATTTCTGCCGAGATATTTTGGCGCTCGACTTGAACGAAGTGAGAGCGCCAATAGTTCGAGACTGAAATGGGTGGTTCCACCCGAGTTAAACACTTTGCTTTTCATTTCGAATACGAGGAGAGTAAAATATTTAAAAATAAATAAATATTTATGGACAAACTTACACAAATCGACCTAGTCCCAAACCAAACAAAGCTTGTACTAACGCGACGATATACATACATGGGTAAATGCATACTTGAATACATAGAAAACACCCACAACAATTACTTATACGTGTTCATCACACAAATAAATGCCCTGACTGGGAATCGAACCTGGGACCTCCAGCTTCGTAGACAAAAAAAAACAAATACCTATGCACATTTTCGTTTCATTTTTCACAAAAGACAAGATGTAAAATAATATTGTTTAATATTGACATGATCTAAAAATTAGGAACTGTGTTATAGAGTAGGCCCATTTTTGAAGAAGTAGAATGCAAGAAGCAAGTCGTGTAACAGTTGGGGTGACAACGTTATCAGAGGGCTTAGACCCTGCAGAATTATTATTATTATTACGCCATCCCCTAATTTGAGCCGGAAGAATGTTATATCAGAAAAGGTGCAGCCCATACAAATTTTTTCGTTGTAAATTTGGTAAAACTATGGTCCAATTGTTATGGATTTTTGATATGCCGTAAAGAACAATATTTGACATCGTATCCCGAAATTTTTGACCCTCCAGCTCCACGTCTTTCTCCGCCATCTTGGAAAATCTGACACTTTTTTTCAGTCTTGTACTGTCGTTATAGTTCATTTTAGTGCTAAACATGGTTTGGCATTATTGTAGAACACTAAATTTGCTACGGTACACACGCGTGACTTCATATCTTCTTTCCTAATGGTCGTGGAAAAAATATTTCAATACAAAAGTTGTAGCTAATTTTGTGCTCTACAATATTTCCGAACTATAGTTAGCCCTAAAATGCACTTCAAATGTAAACATGAGAGGAAAACTAGAAAAAAAGTGGCAATTTTTAATGATATCTCCTGTCATATCTTCGTCCCTAGGGGTCATGGAAAAAATCTTTGTACCCAAAAGTTTTAGCAAATATTGTATTCTACAATATTGCAGAACTATGTTTAGCACTCGAATGAACTTTGATGACAGTATAAGCAAAAAACTGAAATAAGTGATTTCCAAGATGGCGGCCAAAGTTATGGCGCTAGAGGGTCGAACATTTTAGGTTGCCATAGCTAATATTGTCCTTTACAACAAAACCATATCAATCGGACCTCTTTTAAAGTACCAGAGCAACGATTTACTAAATGTACTCTGATAACGTTGTCACCCCAACTGTTACATGATTTGCCGCTTGCATTTTTTAGAGACGCCTTTTCCAATTCTGTTCCTGCTCTATTATTTGCAACGCGAAATACTTGTTAAATACAATAACAATATGCACAAACATTTTCTGAATCAGTGACGTTAATGGTGTTTTTGTGTATGGACCATTTTATTTTACTATTTTTTATTAAAAATATAATCGCCTTACGCTCAGACTAATTAGACTCGACATCGAATAATAATACCTACTGAACGAGATGGTCATACATATACAACTTGATGTAAGAGCGACAGAGAGAGACATAGACATATGATTTGTTGTCCTTGTCATAGTTTCCCTTTTTTATCTGCCACAAACTATTGATATTACTTTCGATTGTGGCAAAAAAAACCAAATTAACAAATTAAGGAGGTTGTTTATGGTAAGCAATCAGGCATTTGAACAAGTATATTAAGACTTGTAGAATCTGTACTATGTGGCTGTATAGGTTAGTGCCGTTGCCCAATTTAACTCCGATTCACCATACAATTTTTTTAATACTTTTCTGCTCTAGAGCAGAAATGGACCACTTTCAGCACGCTACTTAGATGAACAATGACCTACTTTCAGAGTATGAGAAATAAAAAGAGACTTTAATTGTTTGGCTAAACTTGGACTGGGTTTAAGTGCAAGAGTTAGGTATGCAATTTCCTTTTCATTGAGAGTAAGTAAAGACTCTCTATTTAGTTTTATTTAGGTTAAATCTCATGTTATTGTAAAGTCAGCATACAAATTATTGTTTTCTCATGCTTGTGGTGTGGTGTATTAAAATCAAAACTATATGGGATAGGTACACTTTATGTGGATAATAATACCTATAGATACAGTTTACTTTTTTATCACTTATTGTCCTTGTGACAAGAGCTAAAAAGTTTCGTGTTGTGATTTCGTTGCACAGACAACAACATGCTTCCAAATCGAATTAAACTCTCCAAAAGGCTCAACTTTCGGGAACGGAAAAGGCATTTTTAGTATTACTTTTACTGCGTGCTTTGACGAAGTGCGCTTGCAACGGGATGCGCGTGTGGAGTGCAGCCGGTCACTCGCCGACACCGACACGGCGTGTCTTCATGGCTTGTGTGCCGTCGGCGCCGCGCGACTACTTTTGTTTTGTTGCGTTATTCATCCGCCACTGAATGTCATTTGTCTTTGTCAACAGTAATGGAAGAATCGTTAGCTATTATAAGCATTTTACAGGTCATATGGATGGAAACTAACGAAGGTATAAATAGATAGGTATCGTTAGGATTTATTTAATATATTCCCTTGATGAAAGGTAGTTGGGTCATAAAGAGATTTAGGTTCGCGTCTTTCCTGTGGACATATTAAAAGTTAAGGGCTACAAAGCCTAATTTTAGATTGGACTAGTAACCCGCATCAACAGCGTCTCCGTTTCTATTAATCCACGTGATAAAAGCATAACTTACATGGACATACATGTAAGCTGTTAACTATTGACCACAGAAGGGACGACTTTTGTTTTTTCCAGTCTTTATGACCCAGTTGGTATTTAAGTCAGTCCGTCGAGGTCAGGTCGTGGGCCGTGGTTTGTGTCCAGTGTTTAAACCGGTTGTGCACTAAGGAGTCCGAGGACACCTAATCCCAGTGTCCCAATGTTTTGCATAGGAACTAGTTTTACGGAAGTGACTCTGCCATCTGACGTTCCGACCCAGAGGAAAACTAGACCTTGTTGGCATTAGACCAGTTTCGTCTCGATGTTTCCCTTCACCGAGAAACCACTGTTAAATATCAAAATGATATTTCTTACGTACCTAAAGCTTTTTGGAAAGACCCAGTGGTATTAGCCGGGGTTCGAACACGCGACCTTCAGATTGATTTAATTATTACTATTCGTTTTTATTAGGGTTCCGTACCGGAAGGGTCAAAACGGAACCCTAATATTGGTGACGCCCAGACGTCCGTCCGCCCGTCACACAGGTTTTACAGCCAAACGGTTGGAGCTACAGGCTTCAAATTTACACAGTATAAGCATCTTCATGGCCCAAAGCCGTATGGTATAAATAGTATAAATAGTCAAAACTTATTTTTAAATGTTTTTAAGGGGGGTTTTCCCATACAGCTAAAGGGGGGCGCGAAATTTTTTTTGATCGTTCCCTATCGAGTGGGGTATCTTTGTTTAGAGCTCATTGAGTAGATATTTACTGTATTTTTAATTAAAAATAATATTGGAAAACAAAGGAATGGGAAGCCACCAAAGTCAGCTTTTTTTACGAAATTTTGTTACGAAGAATTTTTCAACTTCCCAAATACCAAATTATAACTTAAAATTTGATAGTAATGTTTGTTATTACGTATATTTTACCAACAAATACTAATATATTGATAAATTAGATTTTTTCTTTGAAATCTCCTTATTTTTCCTATAAAAACCAACTTTGCGGTCGGTTCGGAACCCTAAATGTGCGAAGTCCGACTCGCACTTGGCCGGTTTTTAATTAATAGTTTTAAATGATTGAAATTATGACCCGTAAAAACATTGTTAAATGTACAAAATGTAAGATAAGCCGGCTGTTGTCTGCCATCAACATGTTTATTTTAATCTAGTTTTCAATGTATTTTTTGGTGAACAATAAAGAATATTTGTATTGTATTGTATAAGATAATAATTTTATTCCAAAAGTATATTCTTATATTCTATGGTAAGTAAGATATAATTTAATTACATGTAATGAAATAGGTATGTAAAACGTCAAAATAACCAAAATTCGTTAATCAACATGTTTTCAGTAACTTCACAGACAACTCTAGTATAAAACATTGACCGTAGGTGCGTGATTGATAGATTCTCTCAATCACATCTCGCATTTCCAGCTATTTCTAATGAGGTGTAATAATCTAACAGTAGATAATCGGATATTTTACGAAGAAAAATACAGCTTAATGGGACGAGTCAGATAATGACGTTGAAACCGCAGTATGATGAGTCGCCCGTTTTAATGAAGTCTAATCATCTTAGCTTAATCCCGGCTGCATCCTATCCTATAAAGTATAAGATAACTTCATTACCTACGTGTTCAGTTATTCTACTAGTTTTTGTGTCAATAATCAATAATCAATAATCAACATTATTTATTCCATTGACATACAATATGCGCTAGAATACGTCTTAGGTCTAGGGTATACAATATACTAGTATACAATAATAAATTCGGTATAAAATACTATTAATACAATTTATGACAATACAGTTTAAACAAACACTATAATTTTATAGATATGTAATATTATTAATTTAGCTTAATTTAAATTCAATGTCATAGAACTGTTTTATATTATACAATGCATTTTCTGTCAAAATATTCTTAAGGTATAATTTGTATTCCAGGTCATTTAATGTAGTTACAAAATCAGGTAAATGGTTGTAGAGTTTAATGCTCTGGTAAATAAAACTTTTCTTTGATTTTGCTAATCGTACATTTGGAACACAGAGCTTATGCCTATTTCGAGTGGGATACTGGTGAATGTCAGATATTTTTTTGCTGCCTTTCAGGTGTTTACGAGCATACAATAGGTTCTTAAACACAAATACTGAGTAAAAAGTCATTATGCCCGCTTGACTAAACATATGTCGACAGGTCTCTCTTGCATGAAGACTAAAGATGTTTCGGAGGGCCCTCTTTTGCAGAATAAAAACTCTCGAGGCCGTTGCTGCATGCCCCCATGTCAGTACTCCGTAGGACATAAGGGAGTGAAAATAGGCGTAATGTCGCCATAAGGGCTTATCCAGAAATCACGCGAGGTTCCAAAGGGGGGGTGGGAGGGGGTTACGAAAACCTCACTACTGACTGATCACGTTAGGGGAGGGGTGCAAGGAAACCTCACGCGTATTTTTTACTGCACCTCAGTGGCGGCGCGTCATAAATATTCTTAGGGAAGCCGGAAATAATTTGCCTTTCTTATTCTTCATGAGCCGTAAGTAAAAAAACTGGACTGACTGAAAATAAGGCAAGCCGGTGGGAATCGAGTTGTATGGACGCTCCGCCACTGGCACCTACAATACCGAGAAATGATATCTACTCATGTAGCATTTTCTTAAAAAATAGAAGAAATTACACAATCACGTTTTCATAACGCATATACCTACCAAAATAGACCACAAGATCAATTAATACGAGTATACTTCATTTTCTTAAAAAAATTCATAGGTGGTGATAAATTTAAAAAATACACGTGAGGTTTCGTTTCGTCCAAAAACTCACCAAAGATCACCAAGGGGGAGGGAGGGTCTAAAAGTGGCCCAAAAAACCTCGCGTGATTTATCATTTTATTTATGCGTATGCGTATGAGTGCTTAAAAGAAATAAAAGAGCATATTTTTCCTTTCCATTTTTTATGAAAATCTATTTCTCACTCATCAATGTATATCGTTCCTATATAATCGTAATATTGAACGGGTGCTTCGTAATATACCTAGGTACCTACTTATATTAAATTATTAAAACAGACAGTTGTGTCTTCAGCTTCAGGGTACACAAAGTTGCTCAGACACTGCTGGACTTCAGTTTTCAATTAGTAAAGTTTAATATGAAGTATCCATACGAATAGATATGTACTTATCTATTATCGTTTCGGACGGTGGTGGACTTTACCAGCATTGTACGAGTATGAACTGCGGCTGCTATTTACATGGTGCAAGGACTTGCATGAATTTTGATCACATTGCGGGCTGCGGGTTACCGAGGTCAGACGAGGACGACCAAACCCTGCGATGTAATGAAAATCGCTTGCAAGTTCTTGCACCGTGTAAATGGGCCTTAAGTACATTATTATTGCAAACGCCGGTACAAAGATGGACAACACCACATCTGTTTGAAATTATTACTTACCTAAAATACCAAGCGTATTATAGGTTTCTACTTGACTTTAATTCAGTATTGATACTACAACCTAGTAGTTATCATACATAGCTACCCTTATGATTTTTTGTTATGCAGGTAATAAGCTTCCCCTAACGTGATGGATGTCCATTAATTTACAGTTTTATTTGCGGTTGTCTTCGAACTATTCTGTGTGTGGGCACACTAACAACGAGTGTATTGAAAAAAAACTGTATATCGGTAGCACCCGTCTGCCATAAATATTACAAAGCTGTAGTCACGGAACGTGGGCGACGGTGAAGTGTGCTCGCCTGCAAGATCGGCAACGAGATAATTATGCCACTATTCGGAAACGCTAAATTGTTTTTTTTTTTCTTGCTAACGATGTTCTTATCAAACATCTGTATGTTCTGCTTGTTTATTACACGATTGCCCAAAAAAAGGAGTGTAATATTTTCAGGGTTCATGCGGGTATGTATGTGTGTGAGATTCTTTGTTCCCCCAGATCTTCTCAACGGCTTAACCGATTTAGTTGGGGACCTACTACTTACAATAAAAAACCTACCTACATAAAATATTAGGTCCCCCGACTACAAGCAAAATAGAGATATCCTTAAGTTCTTTAATCTGAAAATTCTGAAACTTGTTTCTATCTTTTTATTTCACTCGTATTTTGTTATTCGTGTATACTAATGCAATGTGTCCGTGGAGATGTAACGATTATGTCATTAAATAAACCATTAAAGTACTTCACTCAGACAAAATATAATAGATGACCTTGCCTAGTAGCCACTCGCCTCGAATCGAATGCAATGTACCTCTTATTGGCCAAATTAATTATTCCAAATAAACCGTTTTTATAAATTACACTGTTCTAAAAGGCAATTTTAAAGGTTATTGCAAGAGTTATCCGCGTGTCGAATGTGTTCAGGACCTTTTGAGAGGTGCGCGTGAAAGTGTTTAGTGAACAGCATCGACTTCCGCGCAGCTCGACCCGAGTGCGCTCCGTGGCCCTCTGCCAACGTGCGAGTTGTGTTGTGCGCTGTCCAGCGGAGTCTCGCTACATCTCGCCTCACCACCGGTTACCAGATGCCCACTTACCTAAACAAACTCTACTATAGAATAGAAGCTTATAATAAATCTCGATCTTGTTATAACTAAACAACGAAACCGCCTAACACTAGATATGCAATCTCTAATTACCAATCCCAGCGCGATAGCCTGAACTTTAAAACTCAGGGGTTCCGGCAATCGTGCACGCACGCCAATTGATCGTAATTACACACAGGAATCAATACGTAAAAGTGGGTGCCGTTCGTACACATTTCCACTAAGTACGTTCAGGAAGTTGACGAAATGGGAATGTGGGCGAAATTAACCTAAAATCTGACTGCGTTCGTTCGTGCAAATTCACAATCTTGTTGAGTCATTTATTGGAAAGACTGACAGAGTCTATGCTACTGGTACACTTGTACACACTTATTCTGTAGTCTGTGGTTTACATCACTTCACTTTGCGTATTTTACCTTGGACTTTGATAGGAACGGTAGTGGCATTAGTAAGCGCTGAGCACTTTTTTATTTTTTACGGTGTTACTCGAACAACAAGCATTGCACGTGGAATCTGTGGCTACGTGCCAGATAAACGACGACTGAGAGTATGTATTAGAGAGTTCAAGTTCAAACTGAATGCCTAAGTGTTGCATAATGCATACTTGTGTTTTGCTATAGAGGTAGAAATTGAGGTAGAAATTGTAATTACTTTACATATTTCTTCCTAGACCTATATGGCCAAGATTGTTTTTCTTGAAATCGCATTACGTATTACGTACGATTTTTATTATCTGAAACAAAGAATAATAAATTAAAGTATAATCCATGCGTAGAAGGAAATGCTATTACGCATCGACCTAGTTTATCTTTATCTTATCAACTTGTGTGTAAAAAGAAACAAAACCTACTTGAACTAACGAAAACTTGTTAGTTTCTAGAATAAAGCACATTAATATATCTTCTAGTAAATTACTAGGTACCTACCTGTTACCTATTAGAGTTAGGATACCGTAACTAGTAGGGTAGTCATTATGTACAGGTATTAATTATTGCCGCTGCGTCGTTGCATCGGCTCTGTTGTATCTACACCCCCGATACGCCAACACAATTTTACTTGTCTGCTTGTATCTACAACACGCCGACTAATTTACATAGTACGTATAGGTATTGGTTGTCATAGATGCAGACACAATTAGACGTGGCCAAAGCTGTTAACGACTTGTTAGAATGTATTGTAAAGTATTATATGGAATTTAACGTAACGTAGTAGTAGTAATCGATCGTAACTCATAAAACGTTCCATACCAAACGGATTACAAGTTTACAAGCGTGCCGGTAATGCGCAGTGGGCAGCGAGTAGGAATGTGTAGCCGTGCGGGCCTATCTGCCTCTTCACGCTCCACTTCACCTCTTGTTTCAATGAACATCACAATTACTTACAATACTAAACCTTTTACGACTAAGTTGACAGCTTCCTGAGGTGCGGAGTTCAACCAAGTAGCATATTGATTATCTCGCGCCCATTGCTATGGGTGGTAAATTAGCACCAAATTACCACTGGTAATAATATTTAGTCAGTTCCCAACACAACAG
Source organism: Cenopis cana (assembly GCA_951800055.1). Lineage (NCBI taxonomy): Eukaryota > Metazoa > Arthropoda > Insecta > Lepidoptera > Tortricidae > Cenopis > Cenopis cana. The sequence goes on along the minus strand of OX637471.1, from coordinate 16,779,883 downwards.
TGGAACTTTGCATATTTTTGTGTAAGCTTCTCGTGGCAGGGGCGTTGAGCTCGTGTTAAAGGCACATATTCGTACTCAATTAGGATTGAATTTCTGCCAACACTGCGGTGAGCCCATTGATTTCCTCACTCGTGCTATGCAGCTTATGCAAGGATGCATATTAGACACTTCAGACAACGGCACTTTTCAACGCGTCGATAACGTGGTATCACTCGTCGGAAGACTAGGTACTATGAAATATATTACGATTCAAAACAATAAAAAAACCGGCCAAGTGCGTGTCGGACCACGCAAAATCAAGGGTTCCGTACTCACACCTAGGTACTAGTACACATACATACATTTAAAACCACACTCTAAAAAATATTTGGTTGGCCCAATCAATATCTTGATAGTCGTAATCAAGCATCTTGATTCCATACGAGCCTAACAAGGACTTGGATACATCAAATAAGGTAATTCTGATTGTTCTTACTATTGCTATGTAACTGAACCAATAAAGATCTTGTTCAAAATTTACATGAAAAATAATTATGCTAACTAATTGATCCTAGCAAGATCAACTAAGCGCTTGGTAATTATTATCATGCTATGTAACTGTACCAACTAATACAAACAAGTCGGTTCAACTAAGATGTATATCAATATTAACATGAAGAATTACTGTATTAACTATTTGACCCAAATAAGTTCAAATAAGAACATGATTACATCGACTTATGCACCTTACTAGACTGAACTAAGATATTGGTCAATTTGAATATTAATTGTTTAATTATTTCCACTAAGATGTAGATCAATATCAACATGAAGAATTACTGTATTAACTATTTGACCGAAATAAGTTCAACTAAGAACATGATTACATCGACTTATGCATCGTACTAGACTAGACTAAACTAAGATATTTGTCAATTTGAATCTTAATTGGTTAATCATTTCAACTAAGATGTAGATCGATATTAACATGAAGAATTACTGTATTAACTATTTGACCCAAATAAGTTCAACTAAGAACATGATTACATCGATTTATGCATCTTACTAGACTAAACTAAGATATTGGTCAATTTAAATCTTATTTGTTTAATCATTTCAACTAAGAAGCTTGTTCAGTACAATACCATTCTTGTTCAATTGTACTATGCCTTACTTTGTCTCATCTACTAAGACATTTCTTTCAGATCTAGGTTTCTGGCGATCGACCTAGACCCTAGACCTAGTTTCACAAACACGGGAGGAGGCGTGTTTGTAAAGCCAAACCGGTCTAGGTTGATCCTCAAAAAGATCTGAAATAAATGTACATCTTAGTATTTTTTAAGATTAATGTCTTGACGTACCTATAATATGAGTATAAGAGGACCAGCATTATTCAGCACGGCACGTATAATAAAAATTGTTGCTATTATTTTAAGTAGGTAAGTATATATAGTTTAAATAAATAAAACAAAAATAATAATAACAAGATGTTATTTATTCGTTTAAACATTTTGGAAGTAAACGTTTTGCATTTAAAAATTCAACTTTCTGTTACATAATTATATTATAATTAACATTTAAAAAGCTAGTGAGTAAACGCTTTGCATTAAAAAAATTAACTTTCTGTTACATACTTATATTATAATTAACATTTAAAAAGCTAGTGAGTAAACGTTTTGCATTAAAAAAATTAACTTTCTGTTACATACTTATATTATAATTAACATTTAAAAAGCTAGTGAGTAAACGTTTTGCATTAAAAAAATTAACTTTCTGTTACATACTTATATTATAATTAACATTTAAAAAGCTAGTGTCACTTAATGCACTGGACCTGACATGCTTTATGAAACCTTCCCTTACTTCCACTTTGCTGGGCTTCCAACTTTGACTTGCACCCGAACCGCGCTTCTTCTTTTGGCGGACTGCCGCAGTGTTCAGCAACAGTGGAGTGGAATGGTGAGAAATCCGGCTATATTCGTAGTTTCCTCATTGGACGCTAAAAAAAAATAGGAGCTACCTTAATTCAAGAACACCTTTAGGCGCTCGTTTGTCTTATGCGTCAAACGCATGCGTTTCCATATAAATCCATTCAACGCAATGCGTTTGAAGCAACGTATTTATATGGAACGCATGCGTTTGATGCATAAGACAAACGAGCGCCTAAGACGGGTTTACCACACCACACAAATCAAACGATGAAAATTAAGATCTGCTGCCGCGTAGTGTGGTTTACCTCATACATTTACCTAGAAAGAATATTAGGGCAGTGTCGCGTCTTTTCTTTCTTTCTATTCTTTCTAGTGTCGCGTCGCCTAGTGCGATCTTACTCTAAGTTTATTAATTAAATTCTCGGTCAATGTCACGTTAGGGGCGATTTAAATACCGCGCACGGCTTGCCAAAGGATCGCATGCAGAGGCGTATAGCTTTGAGGCAGGAGGGAACGCCAGTGAAGTTGAGAGGACGGGAGGTGAAGTTATCCTGTCCTGGTGGTTAATGACGTGTTCCTGCCTACGGGGGTTTCTTGGCAGGTGGTAGACGTAATGACAAAACTGTATATTCACCTTTAAAGTCTATATTTCAACATTAACAACCCCTAATTGTTATTATATTAGAAGGCGCTGTGGGCGCGGCAGGAGGAAGTTATGTTAGTCCGAACAAACACGAAAAAAACACTATAGTTAATCTTCATAGGCACCGGCTCGGAAACCGGTTAATTTTTCAAACCGTTATGATGTACTTGCTGCGAAACCTTTTTATTACAAAAACCGGTTTACGGAAGAGCTTTATATAAAGCTTTGTTCGGATTAACCGGTTTAGAACGATAAAAACCGGTTAAGGCGGGTGCACGATTCTGATTGAAATAATTTGAGTTGGCCGAGTTGCATCAACTTTATTTGTTTAAAAAGCTATTTTACGGTTCACACAATAAGGTGCAAAATCCAATAACAGGTTTATAGAAATTCGGTCAAAGAAAATAATTTCAACTATACCTACCTATCGTAATACCTATGGACAGTGACCCCGGCCTGGCCTCTCGTCGAATAAACCGGTTAATATAAAATTCTTAAAACATTCGTGTTCTCTATAAAGTTCGGAGCTAAACCCAAATAAACCGGTTAAAATAACCGGTTCCGAGCCCTGATAGGCACAGTCTCAAGCACTGGGTATTAGTCAGATGTTAATACACTAATTGGAGGTTAATAACTTAGTTAACAATAACAAGCGGCGAGCATAAACCGTCTATCGCGCATGCGCCCGCGTATTGTACTACCTACGGCGAGCCAGGTGGCGGTGCATGGCTACGTGAATATAAGAGTATAATAAAATGATTATTTGAAGTAGTGGTAGGCCACAACTTTTATAATGCCCTTGGGGTAAATAGGGTGTTAAAAGTTGGTAACAAATAGTCGGCTTGGGCGGGGGCGGCCTAGCCCTCGCGTCATAGCAACTCGTCTTAAAAAAACCCTCCCTTAACATGACACTGACCAAACAAACATAAATAAATAATGAGATATAATGTACTTACTGGTGAATTCGGGTATTAGGTTCTCCAACTCCCAGGTCTTCAAAAGTTCGATCACTTCCTCCATGGCAAGTCAGGCCTCAAAAGCGTCATAAATGCCACTAACTTCACAGCGAGAAAAACTTTAAGAAGACGATTCTAGGTGTTCGGTGCAATTAAACAGAGGTACCTACTGTACCTAGATGGGTTTCTTTAAATTATCCAAATAGGCCGTATATGCCATGAAGCGCTACTAGCTGACTGACGCCACGCCGCGCCCGCGCGCCTCGGACGCGCCGCGAGAGGGGCGCGGGCGGGGAGCGGGTGTACAGGCGCTCCCCCCTAATACTTTTCTCTTGATTGATTGGATTAATTGATTATTTAATTTAACTATTATGAAAATCGACTTAACAATTAATTCTTAGTAGAATGGAATAAATACAATAACTTGATCATAATGGGATTGAATGTTTTATCTTCGTTGTTCTAAATATTATATGATTAATTGATTGAAATACCAAATCTTACGTAAATCTACAAAGACAAAATAATCAAATGAACTATAAAAATGTTCATAACTATTAACATACTTATCTGTTTTAATGAATTTGTTAAGAATGGATTCAACCTACGTTACATAATTATGCCAACAAGTTAATAATAGATTCAAGGTATATAATTGTTAGGATTAATAACAATACTTCTTTATTAGTTATATCACAGATACACTTATTGTTTTAAGTAATCAGCTTTCTTTGTTTTATATAAGATCGTAATTGTTGTCATTAACTTAACGTCAACTAAGAGAAAACTGCTCTTAGTTGGTCTTCATTTTTTAGAGTGCACTATCCAATACATTAAATACACCACCTCATTGTTTGAGATTTTTAAACCTTTTAGTTTTGGATATTAGAGGGAGACACAGAGACACTTTTTACGACTTTGGCGACTAACTAACGGTTGATTGACTAGATTTTTAGGTTTCCGTACCCAAAGGGTAAAACGGGACCCTATTACTACGTATAAGACTCCGCTGTCCGTCCGTCTGTCACCAGGTTGTATCTCATGAACGATGATGTATTTCCGTTGCCGCTATAACAACAAATACTAAAAAACAGAATAAAATAAATATTTAAGGGGGCTCCCATACAAAAGACAGAATTTTTTTGCCGTTTTTATAGATAATGGTACGGAACCCTAGGCGGTGCGCGAGTCCGACTCGCACTCGGCCGGTTTTTTAGAAACAATTATATAATTGTTGAAGGCCATGAATAACCCACCCGCCTATGTGCATTGATTTTTTTTTTCATCTCCCGGTTGCATGTATGGACTTGCCCCCTCTATTTAAATATTTTCGGACATCACATTTATGTAGCGATTCATAGAATAGACCTTCCTACAAAATTCCATAATTGTAGTGCATAAATAGTCTCCGAAATATCTCTCCGAATAAATCGGCTGTGCCATACGGACGGACAGGCATGACGAAACTATACCAAGGGTTCTAAAAAGTCACGTTCCACGCCTGATATGGTACCCCCCCTGAACTAAACCTTGATGGATCCGCGCTTAATAGCGTCTTTAGCGGCGCGCGCTATACGAACGCTGGTCTAAACGCGTCAACGCCTATTATGGGGAGATAACCGTAGTTTGTCAGCTAATGTCTCAAGTAGGTAAGATATGGTTGGTTATTTGACAACAGATTTTTATTAAGGGTAATATTGTCGACAGGTGCGGCTTACACGCGGACTTCACGGAGCTGACTGCGTGCGTCGGCAGCGAGCTCGACCGACATGAGGGCTCGGCGGTGCACAGGAGATACTTCTACATCACGTTACTGCGAGAGCCAGTCTCAAGGTACCATCGTACTCTATTGCTATCTAGAATTCAAGATGTGTAGGTTGTTAACCAGTGTAGTACGAACTTCGACGAAACTATGGAAAATTAGAGAGGTACGAATTGTGGCCATAGAATAGATAGGTGTGTTAGGGGAGGGGGTTAGCATATAAGCGACGCATCAAATTTTAGTAGCAAACGACCTCTACGTGACCAACCGCCTTCACTGTTCGTTAAAAGCCCATTATCAATAAGGAACAAAGCCCGCTTACAGCGTTATAACTAACTTACCTTTCCAGGTGGTTTGGTAAACGATTGATTGTCACCGCCATTTATTTTGTGTCGATCGTAAAAGCCCCGGTGAGTCTGCTATTGCTGACACATAAATCTCTCAAAAATTATATGTTTTCAGTTACATGGAACCAATTAAACCAATTATAAATCTGTAACCCGAATATTTAAATATGCCATTGATAAACAATCGAATTTGCCAATCACCAGTACGATACATAGCAATGTAGGTACATACCTATATCGGTCATAATTCATAATCATAATTATACTCGTAAGTAGGTAGTGTATTTTATTATAATCTTAATTGGCATCCAAATTAAACCTTTTTTTTTGTGTGTATGAATGGAGACCAAATTCTGACCATAGTTTCAGGATTCGAACTCGGTACCACCGGCTTCATTGGCATGGTCACTTACCACCTAGGCTAAAGTAGTCGTCGTTGATATTATTATGCCAACGGTGCTCTACTATAAATATATACCTATGCAATTATCTGGATTTGCTAATTAATCTACACAAGTATATACTAAGGCTCGGCTCTATGAAGATCTCTTTATAAACGCTAACGGATGTTTACCTCTATAAAACCTGCCCTAAGTACGTATGGACCTGTGTAAAAGTAAACATATATCATAGTCACCTCTAAAATCGTTCAGACTATTTGTAAACTACCGTCATTTGTGTAGCCGAGCGTCATTCGGCCTATCTTTCGATTACAAACGCTGCCATCTCTCCAGTTCGTTGATATACCTACTGAAAAATAGATTTGAATGTATTCCGCTTGTCGTCAGGTACCTGTCGGAGTATCGTCACGTGAAGCGCGGCGCGACGTGGAAGGGCTCCCGGCATTGGTGCCAGGGCCGCACGGCCACGGGTAAGGACGCCTCCACCCCACTATCTTCAAATTCAAGTCTTTGTCCTTACCTAACCTACTTACTCATATTAATTTTGAGGCCCATGGTTTTCGATTGACTGATGAATACCTAATACGGCATTTTACTCATAGTCAAATCAGCAACTTTTTATTAAATGTCAAAAACGATTTGTTAATATGAAGTTTGTAGGTTTTTAAATCTTTATGCTTATAAAATCTTTCAATAATTGATGTATTTCGAGTATTTTCGTTAGACCTTTTATTATTAAAGTAAAAAATAATTTGTTTTTACCTTAGTTTAATACCCTATTGTGTTCAGATCTCCCGCACAAACACGTGGGATGTATTAAAATGCCAATTTGTAGGATCATAATATAAATTAAAATACATAATAAGGCGCCGCGCCGGTAAATCATCCGTTTACCAGCCTACTTAATATAGGATGTAAAACGTGGGGTGTATAAAAATGCTAATTTGCTGGATTTTAATATAAATTAAGATAATAAGCTGCTCTAAATAATCAGTTTACCAGCGGGTTATAACCCTTGTTCTGCCACCCTCCGTGATTATGACTGAACAGGCCTATGTCAGGACACGTGACGTTGATCGATCGTTCCTGTTCAATTATTACACCAGCCGTCCACCTGCATCACATGCTTGATGCCGATTTGATATTGGTTTGAGAGGAAATATGAACTGGCGCGCGACCCATATTAAAACATGAATTATTTTATTTCCTCCGTCAATTCCAAATATATTGTAAGTAAATAAATTTCCTAACATTGATAGATCAACCAAAAGCGAAATTGTCCTATTTTGTTAATTTTTCTGTATACTACCTAACTAAATATCATTTAGGCGATGATAGAGTTAGTCTATTGTTAGCATTTTATAAGTTCTGGTTCATAAGCAAAATAAAACACTTCAATACCGCATTGCGAAACTGTAATGATAGACGTATTATTATTATTTAAATACATGTTTAATTAAGTAACAAGTAATTACGATCGACTAAACATATAGCATTCAACGAAATGCCGCTCCACCCAACATAGAACCCATGTAGTTATGTTTGCTTATTATTTCTCATAGCCTTGCATTAAATCTGGGATGTATATCCTATTGGCGTGTATCTAAAGGCCAATAGTACTTAAATAGGAGAGTAAAAGCATGATCCCTAGTGAAAGCTCTAGTAGCTTTATATCACGTGTGTTTAACTTATTCAGCGACATACACTCTCTCTCGCGCTCACTTGTTTTTATGTAAATCGTCCGTGGCTGCTGAAAAAGGACAGTTATTTTACAAACAAGCTTACCCGGTGCCTTTTAGCACCCACGTCACAAGGCGAATTTTATTTCTGTGTTTTCACATTGAAAGTTCTTAATTTTATTCAGCGTCTTCTACCGCTATACTACGACACTTAAAAATATACACGAATCACTTTCGAAAATAATCTTAAACGTTTTACATAGTATATAAAGATACCTTATTATACGATCATAAGAAATCATTATAAAAGGATATAGGTATATCTAAAAAACCTCATTGTAATGATAAGGTCTGCCAATGGTTAGTTAACTGTGGCGCAGGTAGTACCTAACGCGACCTTGCTCGCCCAAAAGACTGAACGTACCTTCCAAACAATCCGCATATTTTACATACTCCTAATTACGTTTACAGTTGCTACAACATGCGACAAAACTTATAATTGTGTATACAATTGCCTAGCTAGCATGAACGCATTTCTGTTATAGTACTTTTATCTCACGAGCGCGGGTTGATCATTGTTGTAAGTAATTGTGACACATAAGAACTAAATCTGGGCGGCCGAGCTTAGCTCGGCGTTTTCCCGGGCATGAGACCTAGCTGGGTCGATTGCTCGTCCCCAAAAACCCCTACATACCAAATTTCATCAAAATCGTTAGAGCCGTTTCCGGGATCCCGGAAATATAGAAATATAGATATATAGAAATATATATAGATATAAACAAGAATTGCTCGTTTAAGGCGCAGGGTAGGGCAAGGCCTTCCCCATCCCCATACAAACTTTGTGCACGTTATATTTGTCGGTTTTGGCACTAACAAATATAATTTTTTTTTTGGTTGTAAATATTAGATATGCGAAGTTCGTGATGTGAACATTTTCAAATATTTCAAAAAAATTCAAAATAAAAAAAATAAAAAAAAATATATCACAAAAAAATTTACATCACGAAATAGCTATCAGAAAAATAAGCATACTGACCAAAAATCATAACTTTAATGCAAACACAAACGAAGTAAATCCTGCACAAAGTTTGTATGGAGAGAGCTTGCCTACCCCTCCTCTTAAAGATATAAGATAAGATAGACAACGTGAACCCATAGCTCCTACGCTGACACACACACACAACATGGCTCATCCGCGCTCGTCTGATAAAAGTACTCTAAACATGTAGCATTCGTCCCTTATTAGCAAATTGTGTACGCTATTATAGATGTACCTAAACGATTAGTGCGTGAAACTGTTTATTAGTTTGTAATTAGGGATGATAAATGTTGTGTGGTGTGCAGCCGCGGAAGTGCCTGCGTGCTACAGCGGCGAGACGTGGCGCGCGGTGACGCTGGACGAGTTCGCGGCGTGTCCGTGGAACCTGGCCAGCAACCGGCAGACGCGGATGCTGGCCGACCTGGCGCTGGTGGGCTGCTACAACGGCACGCTGCGCCACCGCTCGCCCGACTCCGACCGCGTGCTGCTCGCCTCCGCCAAGAGGAACCTCGCCGCCATGGCCTATTTCGGCCTCACTGAATTCCAGAAGGTAAATGATCAGCCGCGTCGGCTCTTCTTCATTCACTTCGACATTATTTATGGTTGTTTTATGTATAGGTATCCTAATAATATTATAAACGTGAAAGTTTGTGCGGATGGATGTATCTACGGTCCACTTAATCTCAAACTACTGAACTAGTTAGGTCGCTAGTTAGGTATATTCAGTGAACGAAAGGTATATTATATTTGTCAGACCGTTTTGTGCGTGTCCGTTTTAGATATTATTTTATTTCCCAAAGTGTATAAAAACAGTTATTGTAAAACTATCACGTACGGAATATCAACTTAATTACAATGTGGATATTGTAAAAAGAAGAGGATATATTCAAGCCGTTTAGATTGTTAAACGGTTAGGTACTTACTCAAGTTAATTGGAAATCGGCGGTTATAGGTGTTCAGTGTAGGCGACAGATGTAGGGCACAGCCGATACCGGCCTTGAAGCCTTTGCGAAAGAATACCTCTTATAACACATAAGAGGTTTTTTTTATGTTTATATCTATACATACCAGTATTTTAGTTCCGTAAACTATTTTGAAGCCTTTGCGAAAGAATACCTCTTATAACACATAAGAGGTTTTCTTTGTTAAGATATACCTATACATACAGTATTTTAGTTCCGTGAACTATTTAACCACATAATGTGGGTACGTACGTAGTAAGGTAGAAAACTGCAGAAGCAGAACTACTTTCAGATCGTAAAATATGACGGAAATATCGGCACCGATAATATGATTTATTACTGGCGCTTTATGGATATGGGGCGTATAGCGAACGAGCGCGACGTGCGGCTAAGCATCGACAATTACCTATTCCACCTATTCTCGAGCAGTGACCCCGGACGAAGATAAGCATGGGCATTATGTGCATTTGAACAATTGTTCGCGTCGGTATCTGCGGCGCCATTTCTTCCTTGCCGTCCCGGCTTCGCGGCCACTGACGCGCATTTATTGTCCACATGAATATTCATGTTCTGCACACGCACGCACATTCATAAACTTTGAGTTTAGACTTTGCTTTACGCAAACCAGTGCAGTAAAGGGAATACTAAACTGCTATTTCGCATGTACCCTTCGTCGTTCAGCATGTTCTGCAAGCTCTGTTCTCAGTTCATAAATCATCATCAATATCATATCAGCCTAAAGACGTCCACTGCTGGACATAGGCCTCCCCCAAAGAGAGCCACAATGACCGGTCCTGCGCCACCCGCACCCGCATCCAGCGGACTCCCGCGACCTTTACCAGTACATCAATCCACCTTGTGGGGGGTTTACCCACGCTGCGCCTTCCGGTCCGTGGTTGCCACTCGAGAACGTTTCGGCCCGGAACGGGCGTCGGTTCTACGTGCAATGTGCTCCGCCCACTGCGACTTATGTTTAGCGATTCGAAGGGCTATATCGGTTACTTTGTTTCTGTTACGGATGGTCTCATATCTGATGCGGGCATGCAGAGTGGATTGTCTCTGAGTGGATTTGAGCCTTTTTATAAGGAACCTAAAATCATAACTTGTGCGGGAAACTCCAAGAATCCGTCTCGCTCTTTTATTTGTGGTTGGGTCCCCATCTTGAATGTAATCATAAATATGTGATGGAGCATGGTGTTTGTGTTGCTATGGGCAGATCTCGCAGTACGTGTTCGAGGAGACGTTCAACCTGCGGTTCGCGGTGCCGTTCACGCAGCACAACGCCACGGTGTCGGGCGCCACTCTGGCGGCGCTGGCGCCCGCGCAGGTGCAACGGATCAAGCGGCTCAACTCGCTCGACTTAGAGCTCTACGAATTCGCCAAGGACCTCATGTTCAAGAGGTACAACTATAATCATTCAATCTTCACCATCTCAAGTGTGTTCCATTGAACATTACCTAACATAACTTTATCTAGATGTCTTAGTGCGGCATAGCACCTAGTAAGTAGCCAATGGACACGTAATTTTTCAAGTGTATACTATTATTATTTAGAGCCTAATGTGTCCCACTGCTGGGCAAAGGCCTCCCCCCTGTTTTTCCAATTATTACGGTTTTTAGCTTCTTCTGGCCAGACCTAATAAAAATAGTCCAGTTCATCCCGCCATCGCCGACGGGGTCTGCCGCGTCTCCCCGAGCTCTGAGGCTTGAACTCAGGAGTGGTATTTGCCCATAACTCGCTGGGCATTCGGCAGACGTGACCGGCTCGGTCCCACTATAACTGTAGTGTATATAACGTAACATAATGAATAGGTTCGAGGCCCTGAAGAAACGCGATGTCGACTTCGAGTACCGGTGGCGGCACCTGGGCGAGGTGGCCCCGCGCAGCGGCGTCACGGAGTTCGACTGGGACAGCAACCTCGAAGATGCCACCACCGAGAAGTACCGCGGCCGGCGGTAAGCGGCGCGGTGCCGCCCACTGCGACCACTAGTCAACCATTCACTATACTATACTTACCTAGCCACCGACACACAACGGTCATATTTGTGTGTGTATTTATTCGTAGGCTAGGTACACCAGTTATTATTATAAATTCTATCCCTCTTATGCATAAAAATTAACAACCTGCTAACTAAAAGGCGTTTTGTCCCTTTCCCACAAACACAAATGTCAAATTGACAGATAAAGACAAACGAATATTAACACCATTTTAGCTAAAATAGATTTGATGAACGTTTATGAATAAGAGGGCAAATTGTTAAAATAGGGCTGTACAAATAATATTATCTATGAGCAAAACGAGTCTTTTGCTAGTTTCCTTTTTAGATTCTTCTTAAAATCCCCGTCTTTAAGCTACTTTAAATATTATTTTAATGATAAGTTGCGTAGACTTGAGCATCTACACATTGTGCTATAATTCCATCCCTTGTAATTATAATGTCTATATATAAATTATATTTTATCCCGTTATTGAATGAAAAGAGTGTTAATGTTGAAACAGGGTAGGTGACGCATCTAGGATGAGCCCAACGAAGTAGCGTTTAATTAATAGAATTATCTGGAAAATTGACGAGTAAATTGTCTTATAATATGGTGTTAGGATCATAATATAATTTGATGGTAACACTAAAAATTACGTAACAAATATCTAACTGATATTTATTACCAGCTCTTAATTATATTATACTTATATATTATACATTATATTGGTTATTATATTGGTTTGAATACTCTTATTATGATACAAATAGTCTCATAAAATTAGCCAAAGATCAAAAAGTACTGGAAGTAAGTCATACTCAAGATATTTTAAAGAATTTTATGTAAGTGTGAAAATAAGTTAAAGATCTTGAAATGTAGGTAGTATAAAATGACTGTGAGGCTATCGCGTGACTAAGTATAGCGAGTCTCACATCACAGTTTGAACTTTTTTTAATATCTACTGCCGTTGAAGACGATACTAATGACAATAGGTACGTGAACCATTTCATAGCGCTCTTTCAACATCGAACAAAATCAAGAACCACTCTCGCGCAACAGTGGAAATGATGACAGTTGAATATTGTAGATTTACCTCAGTGGCGTTAACGATCAACATTAAAGCGTATTTAGGCTGGGTTGTACCAAACCGTCTGTAATCGTAAGCGGTGTTCGTCAAATCTGATTGTATGGAAAGTTTGACACGTTTCTATGGGATGACAGCTGCCGGCACCTTGTTTGACGATGACCGGTCTGTGTTCGTACGTTGGTGCAACTGGCACTTAATGAATGTTTTGAACTTGTCTTAAATAAAATGTAACTACCTACTTATAGTATTCGAAGTGATATCTTTACATCACAAGATTATTAATAATAACTTTAACATGACGGTAAGAGGTCCTGGCCCTGTACTCCGAACATCGAAATTCGAACTTCGAGCCGTGCCGTCCCTTTCACTCATATAGTCTGTAACACGAGAGTGAAGGGGACGGCACGATTCGAAATTCGAATTTCGACGTTCGTAGTAGCCCCTCAGTACCTGACTTTATCGACGTATTTAAAGTTCACATTGTACATTTTATTTCGTTTCCAACTGGAAAAAAGTAATCTCAGCCTCGCCAATAGATCCTGAATAATTGTCGTTTTTGCCTCCTGTTACCACCAATATATGATGAGTTTTCCCCGTCTCCCGTCTGTTACAAGTGTCAACAAATGTGTGATGTACCAGGTGGGAATAATCCAATAGTTAAATGATGGCTTTATATAAACGAAGGTGTTCTATGTGTTGTTATAATTAAAATAATTTGGCCGACCGTTTTAGTTTCGTCCAATTATTAGTTACATATCTTTATCAATTAGGTTAGTGTTAATGTAAGTAGGTTGTACTATTAAAACACATAAGCTATCTTTAGAAGCAAGTAAACGCCAAGGCAGCGTCTAATAGAGTATTGTTTTCATGTGGAATTGGCGAACAAATGACTATTTTAACACAGCGTAGGAGGTAGATGATTGTATATAAAGCAATAGTTTAAAAACAACACACTTTCACTGGTGGCATGTGCCGCGCCGTTTCTAATTTCAAATAGCATTCAGCGTTCATACACGTGGAATAATTATTCGGTTAAGTAAGGTAAACCACTGGAAGTTTACCTCGCCCGTAATTATCAGAGACTAGGTCTATTATAAAGCCTGTCAAGTCTGCCTTGTACTCTTTATAATTTACTAGTCAACAGTTACTACTAAGTACCCAATTGTCTATAAACGCCCCATGAGGCCTGGACTTCAATAATTATCATTATAAACACCGTACATACATAATACCAACACGGATTAAACTGTGTTCAGTCTCTGCTGGGTTATTATATATAATTTTAATATGCGATCAAAATATAAAAATCGTTTTGTTCCGGTGAATATATTATATAGGGCATTGGCTACCTACGGTACCTATTTGTCTAGGCTTGTGCAAAATTGATAACGTAGTAACTTAATACGTAATGAATTACCTATGTTTAGAAGAGTAGTAGGTCATTGCCGCCGCTCGCAATAGCAAACTATTGTGGAGACAACACCGCTAAATATTATATCCCTTATTTTATGACCTCTATATGTATATATGTGTTCAAAAATGTATTTGACGTGTTGCATTTGTATCTCTAAGATAGCGATTGTATTTATTTTATACCACATTCATTTAAGAGGAGGGGTAGGGCAAGCTCTCTCCATACAAACTTTGTGCAGGATTTACTTCGTTTGTGTTTGCTTTAAAGTTACGATTTTTGGTCAGTATGCTTATTTTTCTTATAGCTATTTCGTGATGTGATTTTTTTTATTGTTTTTTTTTTGTAATTTTTTAATTTTAAATTTTTTTGAAATATTTGATAATTTTTACATCCCTATCTTCGCATATCTAATATTTACAACAAAAAAAAATATTATATTCGTTAGTGCCAAAACCTACGAATAAAACTTGCACAGAGTTTGTATGGAGAACGCCTTGCCCACCCCTGCGCCTTAAGAGTTAACCTAATTGAATCGACCAACGACTGTTCTGATATAGGTATGTAACAAGTACCTACTTAAGACGCTGCGCTGGGTCTGAAGCACTGCCGTTTTTAATGTACCTAAAGCGTTATAGTGCATATTGTTACGGGTTTCCGTTGACAAAATACTTCGCTTCCGGAAACCAGCCCCATCTTTTCGTATGCTGTTAGGCATGTCTATTGAACCTCGAAACGGAGACAATCTCTACGAGGTCGGTCTCCCGAGTAAATATTTGAGCATACATGTGTTGTCTGTGTATATCAAATGAAAGCTGATTAACACGGTATAACTTACTCCTACATTATAAATTAAAACTAGGTATAACCCAAATAATAAAGAAGTAAGAAAACTTAGCATTTTCAGATTTTGCAGAATAACTAGAACAGGTTAGGAATAACCTAACCTACACGAAATTTATAGTACATTTTGATGCAAGTGCGGAAGGTCTAGGAGACCATGCTTTTATCATGCCTAACAGGATACTAAAAGATGGCTCTAGTTTCCGAAGGGGAAGTATCTTCCCGAAACAACACGTACAGTCAGCAGCAATGGTTGCTACGCGGGCGAGGTGCTCAAAATGATCTTAACACATCTTTATTATAAGGGAATAAGAGCGTGTGTAGATACTTTTGAACACCTCGCCCGCGTAGCAACCATTGCTGCTGACTGTACTAATTCTGTTTATTTTCAATAAGTACCTACAACCTACTATTCTTTTGTGCCGGATGTTGTATGTACTCCAACATCGTTTCCCAAAACTTATGAATTGCTCATCGTACCAACCGTATTTGTACCGCAGCGCGCGGCGCGGCGGAGTGGTCGACCTTTGACAATAAACTCCAATTGCTTTTGTTCGCTTAGCTGATACTAGAGGTATGTAGAGATGATGGCTATGGATAGATAATCAATTGATCAGAATCCTTAAGACGACGTAACTCAGGCATGTTTAAAACGCCTCACTTAGGGTGAATATCCCCCAGAGATGTGAGCATTTCTGGTGGATATTCACCTTTATATCGTTGTGAAGCAGTCTGTGTTTATTTCATGGAATAAAATGTCAGTTCTTTTTGGACATTTGTATCTGTCACGTTATGCTATGAGATTAAAAAACAGAGTACTTATAATCCTCGTCTTTGTCTGATTGAAAATGTTCGCTGACATGTAATTTTAGATGTAGTAGAGAAGAGTGATGTTCATTATAAATCTATATTTTTCCGAGTGTAATAAACATTATACTATGTAAGCCCTGTGATAAAATCTATTTGCACCCAAGATATTAAAATAGTTGCTCACATAATACATAATCCTTGCTATGGTGTTGTGTTCTCTGCTTTCACGATACGAAGTACCTATCTCATACCCTCTGCTACCCTTTCCTTTAATAAGGTCACGCAATAATGAGTGACACTGCTTGTTTTACTGCCAGCTTATTAATGATTATCCAGAACTACTACATTGTAGTAATAAATAAAAATATATGTGTATGGAAATAGTTGATTTGCTTTAAGTACATAAATACGAAATCTATCGAAAGGAAAGGGTGGCCAGAAACGTTATCGTTAACGAATGGGTGCAATTGCCATATATCAAAGTTAGCCATTTATAGAAGCACGTAATTGTTATCCTTAATGAGTATCTTAAGTATTGGGTGTTATGAATAAGTTATTGAATGTGCGTATCAAATAGCTAAGCACGTACTATATTACCGATTGTGTGGTCTTGTACCAAATTTTAGTATTTAGTTAATTAAGTTGCAGACTGAACCAAATCATATGACGTCATATTGTGTAAATGATGAACACTAATTATTAAATATAGACAAAAACATTTTCTTTTGTATTTATTTCCATTTGATTACTTAACCAGATGCGTCATGTCTCATTATGAAGGGAACTTGGTTGGTATATAGGTATAGTAATCCCCTTATTCATACATTAAAGAACATAATCTTTGCATACCTTAAGAAACCCATTTTTACTAAATTGTTTTTCGCCTTTTCCCGGAACAGATAATGACAGAATAGTTTTAACGGCACTTGTTTATAAAACAGGGTTGATAAGTTATTACTGTTAGTAGGTAGGTACCTGTAGGTACAGTCAGCAGTAGCTCTAGTATAAGTATTTTCGAAACATTAACTAATTCGAACGCGTTTGCGTTTTGTCTCAAAATGTATGAAAGTGGTATGAAATGAAAACGTGAACAGCGCCTCTGGTGGTCACTAGTGGAAACTAAAACAGCGAGTATAACATTTGTTGCTAACCGATGAAAGCGCGTATTTCAAACTCGGCGAGAGCGTTCTCATACATTTTGAGACAAAACGCAAACGCGTTCGAATTAGTTAATGTTTCGAAAAAACTTGTACTAGAGCTACAGCACAAGTATAGTCTACACGTTTGAAGATGTCAAAATGATCTACACATGTTTTTATTATAAGGGAATAAGAGCGAGTGTAGATAATTTTTAACACCTGGCCCGCGTAGCTACTTTTGCTGTTGACTGTATGTAGGTAGATAGTACATACTAATGTAATACATGACGCAAGAAAGGTAGGAGAGTTTCTACAAAACCGCTGTCTTCAAATGTGTATTAACATGAAGTACGAGTATCATTGCGGATTAGCATCCTGGTGATTGGGGGCATCCGCTGCGCCGGCGCGGCGCGGGGGCCCCGGATCGCCGGCCCGGCCCCCCGCCCCGGTGTCGATGCACTGCTTCCCTACAAGGAGCTGGATTGTTGATACATTTGTATTGGATTGTAGATTAATAATAAAGCACCTCTCGGACCTGGTGACTTATGCGTAACGTGCGAGCCGACCCGAATCCAGAAGCAAACACGACCACACATGCATAATTAAGAATCAGTTGCCTATTATATATATCTTTACTTTATTTTCCATTTAAGTACTACTATAATAATACAAATATTAACACTGCAAACAGAATGACAGAAGAAGAAGAATAACATCAAGAAAAATGCATCTTGAAAAAAGTTAAATATTGTTCGGTAAGTTAGCGAAACCAATACCTACACTTTTGTACATATTGAAATCTGAGTGCAACGACTCGACCGCATTAATTGATGAATGGAAAGAAATTAATTCAACAAGCACCGTGGACCGTGGTTAATGAATAAAATTAACGTAGTCTACCTACCTACGCAGTCGGGCAGTTACAGCAATGTCAGCTCGACGACGGGCTGATTCACTTCTGCATTTCATATATTGACATAATAAGCGCTAGGAGTACGACTAGGTAGGCAGGTAGGTCTTTCATTCGAGTAGTAAGATATTCAAAATAAATATAAATAAATACTAGGTGCATCCTACATAGGTATGTACAATGTAGTCAATGTATGTCGTCTTAGGTACGTTAGCAGTTACTGTTGCGGTTATTTTATTTTAGCCAGTAGTACCGGGGGGTGTCCACATAACTAGATTTCCACCGACTTGCATTAGGCATTTACAGACTTTATTTTTAACTATATAGAAATTATAGAATGACTTGGACTCTTTAGCTCTAGTATAAGTTTTTTCGAAACATTAACTAATTCGAACGCGTTTGCGTTTTGTCTCAAAATGTATGAAAACGTGAACAGCGCCTCTGGTGGTCACTAGTGGAAACTAAAACAGCGAGTATAACATATGTTGCTAACCGATGAACGCGCATATTTCAAACTCGGTGAGAGCGTTTTCATACATTTTGAGACAAAACGCGAACGCTTTCGAATTAGTTAATGTTTCGAAAAAACTTATACCCTACTAGAGCTACTGTACAGAATGTGCAAAGCCGTGGAGATTACTAAACTATCCCCCATCCCTATACTGGTGCTGAATGATATTACTTAATTATCCGCTGATATGAATGACACATACATACATAGGTATACTTGCCTACATTTATATTCTGCGCAGCCCCTCACTCTGTACAAATCCATTGTTTCAAGTTAATTAAACTTTAAAGGGTTTTAATATCTACCGGAATGTGACAATGTTGTTTTCTAGGAGACACTTAAGCGACTGAAGTTGTACGAAGGGGAAAAGCGAAACCTCCGCATTCCATCTAAAATGTTATCATAACTAGGTACTTACATACATCACGCTTTGTCTTTGAGTCCTATTCGTGTTGTAATGGCTATTGTGCTTCTTATCTCGTGTGCAACTTATTGCTTATCGGGTAAATTAATGCAAAGTTGTATTATATCTTGCAGGTTCAGTCCGGCAAGCCAATTTAAACATAGGCAAATAAACATTGTTATTGTTCGATTCTGGATTGGGCCTCAGAAATTTTACATCAGGTCGAAGATGTCAGAAGATGTAAGTGCCAAATACATATGCCAAAAATAGTTCGAAAAGGATAAATTTATTTTACCTAAGTAGGTATCTGCAGTGTTGTTTGACAAAATACATACAGTACCTATACAGTATCTAACTCTGTTAGCAGTTAGGTACCTACAAAGCGCTGCCTGTAGTTAATCAAATAATTTAATGGATACTTACTTACATAGATACTTAGTAAAAGTTCCTCAGGGTGCCCTTTTAGGACCTCACTGTTTTTAACACGCTTTTATTAGGTCGACCTGTATGTAACTATTTAATGGAATCTAAGGTAACTAATTTAACCATTTTCCAAGGATCGTAGCGTCATGAAAATTGGCAGCTGTATGTAGTTCTGATGACAATACAATAATATGGTACTGTCGAACTGATCTGATGCCATCGTCGGCTCCATAGGCGGAAGATATGAACTGGAACTTCATGATGGAACATCGTATAAATAGCTGTGTTTGGATACGATTAGGTTTTAAGGTCTGATGATGAAGCCGGAAGATAGGCACTGGCATTCCATGATGGTATATCGTATCATAGTCGTGTTTGCACTTTTGAGAAAGGTCACGTAATGGACTTTGAACACGATCAGGTTTTAATTAACACGCAAAGCGCGTTTTTCTAGTGTTTTTAAACTATTAATTTATTAATTTTTATTAATGACATGGCCAAAGTAATACATTCAAGATTTCTATTTTCGTAGATGACCTCAAAATAACTAGAGTCATTAATAGCCCTTTCATTCGGGCTCTCGATATCTTTAACATGACCACTCAGACTGTCAACAGAATAGATACAATACAAACCAAAAAAAATGAAAGGATATTATGGTACTTCAACATATTATCCAATATACAATTATATTGGTAAGTAACTACTGCCTACTGTTTCTTAATCCAACAAATTGAAAATGATGTCTATCTAGCATAGTGATGGGGCGAGTCGGGTGTTAAGCCCGGCCCGGCGCGGCGGGCGCTCGTTAACGCGCCGCTCATGTTTCACGCGCCGCTGCGGCCCGGTGCTACCCTCTGTAAACAATGCTCTTTTGTTCCTCATTGGCCATTATTTCCAAACGATGCATAGGATTAATTACGCCATAACATCGGCGAACTAATATTGTAGGTTGTCAGATTTTACATCATCAAAAATTAATACTGATTACATGGAGTACTAAAAGTGTAATAGTTACCTGTTTATGCATACACAGTAGCAGACTTGTCTGCTACTGGACATAGACCGGCGTTGTCACCTTCAATTGATTCTTCAAAATTAGATTACAGTAAACAGTAACAGTTTAAATGAGACAATCAATCAATCGATCAAATAATTTATTTGTTAAACACAGGTACAAAGGTGTAATGTATAATAAAATATGGTTCAACTGTGTTTTGTCATAAGACACACAAATCATTATATAGGTACAAAACGAAAATACACAATTAAATAAACGAACGAATAATTGGCTAGTAACTGATGTTTACAAGTAAAATTTTAAGTCAATCTTATAATATTCGAAATAAAAATAGAATTTACAATAATAACGAAGCCGGGTAGTAATATCGTACTGAATCTCATTATAACCCGCCGGGTAATAATGTGATTTCACTTTTCATAGTTCTTATAGTTCTGTCATTAAAGTCTAATGTCGTGAAGTCCACTAAGCGGCGAGGAGGCGGCACACCAGCTCCGTGTTTTGTTTGGAACGTCGTGTCGTGTTCGAAACAAAAGACTGCGTCGTCGGCCGCCGCCTGTAGCGAGTCCAGCGCGTGGTTTTAGTACTGAATATTTGTAGAATTACGTTTTTCTTATACATTATTCTCATATTTTATTACATTTTTAAATAAAATGACTATGTAATATCTGTGCCTCGGACGTAGTTGCAGACGGTTGCAGGCGTTAAATAAATACATACTTACATATTTGTGGACAATCTTACACAAATCTACCTAGTCCCAAACTAAGCAAAGCTTGTACTATGGGTACTAGTCGACGATATACATATACCTATACAGATAAATATATACTTAAAATACATAGAAAACATCTAAGATTCAGGAACAAAATACTTGTGCTCACCACACAAATGAATGCAAGCAGTCGTGGATGTACTAGGTATTAAATACCAAAAACAAGATCCGCGTGAGTTACAAGACGCTTAATTATACGGAGTAAAACAGATTCTATTAAAATAGATACTAAAATTTGCTGCGATTGACTGATTTAATTCTGTTTTTAGTACCCTTGGTTTTTTTATTGCCTCGCAAGAGGTGAGAAAAGTAGAGTATACTCCTCGGGGATAAAGCTGTTTTTGTCTTGGGAGCGCTTAAATCCCTCACTACACTCAGGACTCAGTCTTAATTCCCTCGCTTCGCTCAGGAATTAAGTCATTACTAAAATTTGAAGTCCTACGTTCCGTTCGGGATTCAATATCGCACCCGTGACATAAAACAGTGTTTTATCCCCTTGGTGTATAATCTACTATTACTTTTTATAGAAATATTATAAAATCTAACCTAAGAAAGACAATAAATAAAGAGATAATAATAAAAATAATCTTAAAATTGTCTTAATTAAATGTCATGCGGGTCATCTAGATACTCCTTAATCGAATAATATGCTTTATCTACACACATATCATAATCATAAATCCTCTAATATGCGTTCGGAAACCGTAGAAAATGACTCTCATTTCAACATTCAATGAATTTATGGCAATTTTCTTATCTGTGGGCTACAGCAGTATAGTAGATTGTTAACCAAGGGTTGAAAGCGACCCATTTCAGACGAGATATTTTGGCGCTCGAACGTAGTGAGAGCGCCAATAGTTCAAGGGTGAAATGGGTGCTTTCACCCGAGTTAAACACTCTACTTTTCATTTCGACTATGAGGAAAATAATTGAGAAATAAAATGAATAGTAAATGATATTCTAAGGATTCAGTAATAAAAACACGCGCTGCAGCCGCCAGCAGCTGGCGCCGCCGCGGCCCGGCCGGGCTGCGCGCCCGCGGCTGGCTGCCCGCGGAGCACCCAAGCGCGGCGGGCGCGCAGCCCTGGCGTATGGAAATTAAAAAAAAATTACTTTCCACCCTAGGGTTGGAAAAGCGATTTTCAACCCGGCTATCTACTCATGAAAATCGAACTTTCCGAACAGGAGAGATGAAATAGTAGATTGTGTCACAAGGGAGCAAAATGACATATTTACGGCGTGGGCGTAACTTGAATCCTGAACGAAGAGAAGGATTATATAATAGAATCCTGAGCGTAGCGAGGGATTCTAAAATAGAATCCTGAGCGTAGTGAGGGATTCAAGAATGAACGCCCAAGGTGGAAATAATTTTGCTTCCATGTGGCACATACTGCTTTTCACATCACCTATTGAGGATAATGAAAGATCTGAAATAACAATGGTTGTGCATTTATTTTATCAAAATCGATACTAATAACTTTATTACTCGTTACAGAAAAGTGCCACTTTGATCCCTCCTAGCAGGGAAGAAAAGTGCCATTTTGATCCCTCCTAGCAGGGAAGAAAAAGCCCTTATCCGAATAGGTGATGTGAAAATTATATTTTCATCTCTCCTGTTCGGAAAGTTCGATTTTCACGTGTAGATAGCCGGGTTGAAAATCGCTTTTCCAACCCTAGGGTGGAAAGTAATTTTTTTTTAACTGTTGCCAACTGCTACTGGGGGTGCATCGTCCTTGCATCTACTTTGCTTACATAATTGAAGACAAGAAATTTTAGTTTTACTCTAAAATGAAAGTAATATATATTTATATACATTTGTTTAGTAAGTATATTATTTGTTGATTTTTCGAATCTTAAATAAATCAATTCTCTGACACATGAAGTCCAGCAGTCCAATTCGGACCGACTAATACAATCTTCTGTCAATGTCGCTATTATGCCGCAAATAAAATGTATTTGTTATTTGTTATTTACTACTAGTTTAGTGCGACATTTTAAATAATTTGAGTGAGTACAATGCATTACTAACAGAAGATAATGAGGAAGGCGTTTTTAATGTGAGTCGCAGTGAGTCTTTGAAACCGAAAGCCTACTTTCCAGATTTGTATCATAAATGACTAGTACTTTTACATCTCATTTAATTTCCTCAAAGTCGAAATGAAAAGTAGAGTGTTTAACTCGGGTGAAAGTACCCATTTCACCCTCGAACTATTGGCGCTCTCACTTCGTTCGAGCGCCAAAATATCTCGGGTGAAATGGGTCACTTTCAACCCTTGGTTAACAATCTACTATTTCACACCACCTGCTCGATTTTGCTCAATCATACAAACCTTTCGGAAAGCAAATCATTACACGTGGCCCTTGGTTTTAGCAGGTTATAATTTCAAATTATTACCCGCCGGGTAATAATTTCATTTGAGTTCTGATAGTTCTTATTGATATGTCTTTAAAGTCTAATTTCGTGAAGTCCACACGGCGGCGAGGAGGTGGCACACCAACTCCGTGTTTTGTTTGGAACGTCGCGTTCGAAATAAAAGACTGCGTCGGCGGCCGCCGCCTGTAGCGGGTCAAGCGCGTGATTTAAGTTCCGTTTTTTTTTTCAAAAAAAATGACTAAAACTATATCTTTATTTTGAATTTTAAGTTAAAAAAAAACATGTTTTTTGTCAAAAATCGTCATTATACTCGATTTCGACTAATTCAGGGGTAAGGATTTCAAATTTTATATTTATTTTGATTTTTAAGAGAAAAATACATTTTTTTGCGAAAAATCGTCATCATACTCGATTTCGACTAATTCAGGGACAAGGATTTCAAATTTTATATTAATTCTGAGTTTTAAGTTTAAAAAAATTTTTTTTGCGAAAAATCGTCGTTATACTCGATTTCGACTAATTCAGGGATAAGGATTTCAAATTTTATATTTATGTTGAGTTTTAGGAGAAAAAAAATTTTTTTTGCCAAAAATCGTCACTATACCCGATTTCAACTAATTCAGGGATAAGGATTTCAAATTTTATATTTATTTTGAGTTTTAAGAGAAAAATTTTTTTTTTTGCCAAAAATCGTCATTATACTCGTTTTCGACTAATTCAGGGATAAGGATTTCAAATTTTATATTTATTTTGAGTTTTAAGACAAAAAATTTTTTATTGCCAAAAATCGTCATTATACTCGTTTTCGACTAATTCAGGGATGAGGATATCAAATTTTATATTTATTTTGAGTTTTAAGAGAAAAAAATATTTTTTTTTGCCAAAAATCGTCATTATACTCGTTTTCGACTAATTCAGGGATAAGGATTTAAAATTTTATATTTCGACTAATTCAGGGACAAGGATTTCAAATTTTATATTTATTTTGAGTTTTAAGGTAAAACAATTTTTTTTGCGAAAAATCGTCATTATACTCGATTTCGACTAACTCACGGATAAGAATTTTAAATTTTATATTTATTTTGAGTTTTAACGTAATAAAACATTTTTTGCGAAAAATCGTCATTATACTCGATTTCAACTAATTCAGGGATAAGGATTTCAAATTTTATATTTATTTTGAGGTTTAAGCTAAAAAAAAAACTTTTTTTGTGAAAAATCGTCACTACCTATACTCGATTTCGACTAATTCAGGGATAAGGATTTCAAGATTTAGAATTAAGGATTACTAGATTGTTAATATTTATTTAGAATAAAAAATAATACTTGTTTGTTAAAATAGTTATCATACTCGATTCCATATTCAATAGCATAAAGTATAAAATTGGCCAAAGGTGGTGAGAAAAGTAGAGTATACCCCACGGGGATAAAACTGTTTTTGTCTTGGGCGCGCTTAAATCCCTCACTACGCTCAGGACTCAGTCTTAATTCCTGAGCGAAGCGAGGGTCATTACTCATTACTCCCTCGCTCCGCTCGGGGGTAAAATTTGGAGTCCTTCGTTACGTTCGGGATTCAATATCGCACCCGTGACATAAAACAGTGCTTTATCCCCTTGGTGTATAATCTACTATTATGCCTCCACACCGCGGGGGCAGTGCGTAGGTTATGTCGGATTTGCACCGACTAAAAACCCCCCGATTGTCCTTCTCAACCTATCTCGGACGGTTCTGGGATCTCCCTTGGAACGCTCCAGTGCCGCCCTATAGTCCACCTATATGGGTCCCGCCATGTTTTTATGGACGATCACAGCCCCCAACTACGACCGTCTTCGGCCCCGAGGACCCTCTTTTAGGCTGCGTTTCCACCAGAGATGTGCGAGGATGCGTTTTCATACATTTGACACCTCGCAACGCGCCGAGCGAGGTGTCAAATATATGAAAACACATCCTCGCACATCTCTGGTGGAAACGCAGCCTTAGTCGCCTTCTACGACAGGCAGAGGATACCGTAGCCGAGTAGCCGTATTATTATTTATGCCCGCGCTACAGGGCGCAAGTCGGTACCTAAGTAAAGTACCTAGTGGACCTTTGGGATGGACATAGGTAATGTTTTATCCGCGGTCCGGTCTGCATTTTTTTAATAATCTTGTACTATTATTTGCTTATTCTGTGATACACGGCCGGAGCCGCAGCGGAGCCAGTTAAAATTAAAACTGTTTGTAGCGAAGTTGTCGTATCGTGTGTCGTGGTAATGTTTGGTAATTACGTAATTAGATAAGTTGCATCGGTGGTGTAATAGATGAAGTTGCGATGCACAAATTGCACAAATGGTCGGGCGGGCGGCAGCCGCACTGGCCGCAGCGCCACTATCAAAGCATATATCAGGACCCAATAGCCAATATATCGATGTCCTGTTTGGGGGGTTCCGTCCGCCGCCGTCGATAACATACAATTAATCCAGCTAGCTTTACTTTAATGCATTTCGGTGCTACGGTTTGAATAGGTACGCGAATGACAGCCATTTTAAATTTCAGCTGTGTTTGGCTTTCGAATGAGACTGTAGGTAGTTAAATGAAAAATGTTTTTAATTACCTATAGTTACCTACTATTTTTTGGTAGGTTTTAGGTTAGGTGTAATATTGTAAATATTACATATTACGTAGTTGTATTATTTTATGTACCGTTTAAAGTAAAATAATACACCTAAGTACCTACTCGTACGCAATGCAGAATGTTCAATACAATTTCATATTTTAACATCCTGTTGCACTTGTTTCTGCATGCATCCATTTCTAAATTCAAATGTACCTTATTTTAGTTTGTACGTCGGGAAAACCTGCGATACAGGTACTCGGACATGGGGTGATGACTGGGTTTTGTGGTAGATATTTCTAGCCACCAAAAACTCCACAACGACCGCCATCTGCGCTCTGATGCGGGGATTCATGGATCTCATTCTGAACGCACTGGAGTTCCCTCTTTTGATTTGAAACACCGTCCCTGGGGCTGATATTAATACCTACAAGTGCTTCGGCCGTCACCATATGAAGCACTTGCAACCCCGGTGACCTAAGCTTAGTTCTATGGCTAGCTTGGCCTGTACAGACAGTTCGATTCCCGATTCAGGCAACATTTTTTTCTGTGAAAGCAGGCCTAATTATTAAGCAAAATTGAACGCGGTTTTTGTTTCTGTGAAATTTCCTACCTCTAATATTTAAAGTACTTCTCCTCCATAGACTAAGGACACCCGACACCCTGTACCCATAGATCACTTGCTTTGTACTCTAATTCGAATATCTCAGGGCGTCAGTACCTATCTATCTGCTTTTTAAGTCTAATTGGACCCCCATAATAAGATTATAATAATTAATAAATCAAGTTATCATATTGAGTCGGCGGTAGATAAGTTCTCACGGGAAAACGATAGTGATGTAATAGAGGTTTAATATTTACTAACGAGATGTGTCGCAGTGTAATGCGTGATTTCCGGATGAGCGCAGTGCAGCGCTCGCGCACAACCGCGTCGGTTCGAGCGACCACATCAATAAATAAGTTTGTTTTGTAACTTTGAACTTTTTGAACAATAAAAAAAATACAAAAAACAGACAATTTTTCATGGTCAAATGTTCTATTTTTCTTCTTACGTATATAGGTTAGTCTTTAAAATACTACTACAAGTTGATTACATTTGTTAATTATTAATTACACACGGCACGGGTAGTTAAGTAGTCTAGTTTTTTTTTACCTTATGTTTTGATCTAATTACCTATTTATTAACCTACTCTATATATTACTACAAACGACATTTGTTTAGTCCCTCATTTCGAATATTACTCGTTTTCCATACAAATATTCAACCCCCTTTTTTGAGCCTTAAGGGATGAATTTTCAAAACCGCAAGTTTTATATTTTATCTGAGATCCGCCAAGTATGAAGTCACTCACTTTAAAATACACAGCTTACGCCCATACAAACTTTTAATCCCTTTTTCACCCCTTCAGAGCGCGAATTTCGAAAAACGCTGAAAACCGTTTTCTTGCATATTAATGCTTAGTGCGGCGCTAAGTAGGATAATATTGTGTTTATGTGTTTTCTCGCAATCGAAGTGTAAAGTAGAGTTAACACCCCTCTATTGCGTTTGAAGGTTTTCACACCACCTGCTCGACACAGCCAAATTTTATATCATGCAAACCTTACCGAAAGCAAATCATTATAGCCCTTTGCTTTATCCGGGTAGTAATATTGTATTGAATTTCATTATAACCCGCCGGGTGATAATATGATTTCACTTTTCGTAGTTCTTATTGTTATGTCATTAATCATTAAAGTCTAATTTCGTGAAGTCCGCACGGCGGCGGGGAGGCGGCATAGCGATGTTCCAAACAAAACACTGCGCCGCCCCGAGGACGGGGATGCCGCTCCGAACAAATTTGAAAATCGAACGTATTCGTACTGGCCACCATAAGCTGAATGGAAGTGGAACACATTTTGACAACGAGTTCTACGCGGACAAAGTCGCGGGCAAAAACTAGAAGATAGAATTCTAATAAAATGAGTGATGAACGTGATTGAAGCTTTGAATTACTAATTTGATTCTGTCTCTAGTAGCAGTAGTAGCCTTGGTTTTCTTATTGTCTCGCTGTAGAGGTGTAAAAATTAGAGTATACTCCTCGTGGATTAAACTGTTTTAGTCTTGGGCCCTTAAATCCTTCACTACACTCAGGACTCAGTCTTAATTCCCTCGCTTCGCTCAGGAATTAACTCATTACTCCCTCGCTCCGCTCAGGAGTAAAATCTGGAGTCCTTCGTTACGTTCAGGATTCAATATCGCGCCCGTGACATAAAACAGTGCTTTATCCCCTTGGTGTATAATCTACTATTATGTTGTTGGAGTATTTTTGCGATTTTCGTTTATTAATAATACCAGATTAATTTAACATGAGGGGGTACTTCGATCCTCGTCCGCTCGGTATGGTATGGCAAGGATACCTATATAGGACGTCGCAAGCCGTGCAAACGTTCATCGATTGTGAGGAGTTTCTGAACGCTTCCGCATCGCATAGGGTTTACGAGCGGGCTGCGTTGTAAACAAACGCTTAATTACGGCTATCGACGGCTAAACAGCCCTACTGTACTGCCGACGAACGACCAGCTGCGGGTTCAACCGCAGTGACGACCCATTTTGTAGGCACTCTTAATCGTATTCAATGGCTTCCGTGTGTTAACTGCACACCAGACACTTACAGACCACGAGAGTGCATAGCAATCAATCAAATGAATGAATCTGTTAGGTAGTTGCTTGCCTGTTATAAAGATAGGAAAACCCGAAGACTTAGAAGTTAGCTCTCCGTTTATTTCACTCAGCTTCCGCTTTAGCTTAGTTGGTAGTGACCCTGCCTACGAAGCTGGAGGTCCCGGGTTCGAATCCCGGCCGGGGCATTTATTTGTGTGATGAGCACAAATATTTATTCTTGGGTCTTGGATGTTTTCTATGTATTTAAGTATATATTTATATATATAAGTATGTATTTTGTTTAGTTTGGGACTAGGTTGATTTTTGTAAGATTGTCCACAAATATTTTTTTATTATTATTTATTTAGCTCCCTGAACGAACGAGAGAACATATTTCGTGCGCACTCAATTCGAAAGTCATCGACTTAACTACTGGGTGATACATTGCACTCTGTTGAGTACCTGAAAACCTACATTACATCTAACATTTACAAAGTACATCTAACATTTATAAGCCCGCTTTATGTGATCGATTTTAAAATATTATTTATAAATAGGTACTTATTATTAAAATCGTCAAATTAGTATACTTAACGTCCTCCCTGAAAACCTGACGCGCTCGGCTATTTCTCTCCTTTGTTCTTCGTACGGCCTGACATGCAAACCAGCAAATTATGGGCTCCTCTACCGAATTACTGTAATTAGGTAAAGTCATGGTACTTAAAGCAGACGATGTGGTCAGAGAAAACACCTTACGCGCACTTGTCCACTTAAATTTGTTATCAGTCGAAATTTTAGACAAATTTCTTGGCTCTGTACCCACAACATGTACAATATAGTCCGTACACGTACACGTATCTATGTACTAATATAGCTACTCGTACGTAAGTTGAATGAAACAACTGTAGCTCTAGTATAAGTTTTTTCGAAACATTAACTAATTCGATCGCGTGCGCGTTTTGTCTCGAAATGTATGAAAACGCTCTCACCGAGTTTGAAATACGCGCGTTCATCGGTTAGCAAATAGCAACAAATGTTATACTCGCTGTTTTAGTTTCCACTAGTGACCACTTTCATACATTTTGAGACAAAACGCAAACGCGTTCGAATTAGTTAATGTTTCGAAAAAACTTATACTAGAGCTACTGTTCAAAGCGCCACGCAAAGTTGGGAAAGTACCTACTGTGATGGAAAGTGATTGTTTTCCTCCTTAGTTTTAGATAGGGCTGGTTCCGCTTTTGTTGAAGTTGCCTCGTATCAGCTTGCATTGCATGCAAGTTGTGCACAAAACACTTCGTATACAAATGCACTTACCTATTGAATCTACAAGTTGTTGTTGCTGATGCTTTTCGAAAATTGTTGATCGGTTGAAAAGCGACTAAATAACCACGCGTGTACTGTCTACTATTTACACTATTGCGATGGAATGGAATCAAATAACCTGAAGCTACCTACAACTACATACTGAGTAATAAGTATAAATCATAGTACGTGTCAACTGTTCTGGGACGTTCTACTTAAGAATCAAGAATTTTAGCAGTTAAGATGTCAAGGACCTTAAAGTGCATTCAGTTTTATATCTGGCGTGTTTCCAATTGAGACCAATAGCAATAACAATAGGATTGAGTCGTGGCAGGTGCATTTTTGTAAACACGTGCGGCAGGCGGTGTTTCAAACGATCTTGATACTTTTCCTATGTTATCTTACCGTCTATAATATCTCAGTTGTTTTTGAAACTTCGAAGCCCATTCGAAGGCCAGTTCAGTGAAAATATACGTCTAGTCTTTCGACATTTTACCAAGTATTACTTTTTCGCCTTCGGATCGGCCAGTTTTTAACTCATGCTCTTCCAGGATGGCTTACCTACTTATTGGTCTCTGCAGTAGCTTGGACTATTCCAGTGACGCCTACCATTTATTATAACAATTGTTTTCTCCACAAGTTTAACATTTTGGAAGCAGTTTGTTTCATAAGATTTCAAGTAGGCACTTAGTTAACAGTTAATAAAATTAATTTATAAAAATAAAAAACCGAGTCAGGAGTCGGTGCCAGCCCGGGAGATACCTAGTTTCCTGCTTTGCCACAAACTTATGTATATATATATATATAAATATTATATGCGCCTTATGTATATAAATATTATAAATAAGTAAATAATTAATTACATTAATTAACTGTCCTGTAAGCTCTTTGCTTTGAAGTTACACACACATATATAGAAATAAACAACTAAAACTAGACCTAGAAATAAAACTAAATTAAAATTAAATATCTTAGTTATATCTAAATAAACTGAACTAAACTAAAACATGTAAAAAATTGGGCCCCCGTGGCATGGTACCGAAGATGCTGGCAGCATTTCCTCGCTGTATTGCAATACTAATGCGTTGTGCGAGGAAGCTGCCAGCTCTTCGGTCACCAGTTGCTTCTATTAACTTTTTGCTTAACTCTTTAAACAAGAAGTGAGCACTGGGACCCCACGGGCCAAGGGTCTCGACGCCAAAGGGCATAAAAATGTATTCTGGGCCGAGACCCCTGTATTTATTGCTCTTCAAATTTTCGGTCGCCTTAGCCGCCGCGCCACACCGAACACTGGTACCGTTGAGGTGGGAAGGAGCAAGTGTATCCACGCAAGTTGCGTCCCACACAAGAACCTTTCCCAACCTCCACGGCACCAAAGACATCCCGTCCGGTCTCTTGCCATCGTCTCTTGCTATGCCAGTTGGCTCGAGTAGAGCTGGCACGTTGACTGAAGCAAGAGACCGGCGGATGATATCATTCAGTGTAGCGTGGCGAGAAAAGCGGCCTGCGCTTTTTTGACAAGACTGTATTAGGAGGGCACGTAGAGTGAGGAAAAACAAAACTCCGTATTTATATTATAAAAATATATTGTAAAATTGCGTGTTACATTACAGCTCGGGTTGAAGAAGAAGAAGAAAGAATAATTGCCTATCTATGTCAACATTAAATTGTTCCTATCATAGACAATTATTTACCTATTTAATCTAAATAGGTTTTATGTTGCTAACATAGCTGCGCCTCGAGAATGAAAATGATATATTAAAGCAATTAAACCATTAAAAACTTATTCGATAATCATTGTAGTTTATGCTCAAGTCCATAATTCGGCGGAGTAAACTGGCAGATTAGATGTTGCCAGGACTAGAAAAAAAATTAGTGACGGTATATATCGATAAAAATATGTGGATAAGTATAACGTATCTAACTATACCCTCTTATTCAAGGACAAAAATGTGCCAGCATTTTTCGGAATATTAAAATCGATATACTATTCGATAGGAAGTTTTTTCGATCAAGATATAAATCCTAGAGTGAGTTTCACCAAACGGGCATTTTTGTCCAATTCCCATGGAATTTAGAAATACCAATAATACATAGAAAATTCTATGCTGATAATTTGATAAAAAAATTAATAAACACAAATTTTCTTACGGGGTACTTATACTTATAAAATTACGGAAGTTATTACAATTTGAAAATTTGACCTGGGCACGGGAATTTATCTGTCCATGGGAATTGCCTTTTCTTAGAAAAAATTGTATTAAAATTATTATTTACCATCTAATTTATCAAGAATTATAAAGTTCAGTTGTATCGAAGTTATTTAGCCTAATTTTACCAATCATGGGTCACTCTTTTCAAATATTTAAGAAGCTAAGTGTAATTGTAGCAGTTGGCCTGTTTTCTTTAAATAAACGCATAAACTATAACTCTAATCGATATACTTAGTACAAATTATATTTATTTAAGCATTTCATCCATAATTATTGTTATTAAATGAGGTTTATTAACAAAATAAGTCACCCTTCCCAATTCCCGTGTCCCAAAATCAGCTGTTTTGGGTAAACAAGCTATGGGAATTAGGACACGGGAATTGGAAATCTATATAAAAAAAATCATAAAAAATTCAAATCGCATGTTAATAATATTTTAAGTTATCGATTATATAGAGACACCAAAGTGCTTTATAATGCATACATATGTTAATGATTACTTATGTAAAATTTGAATTTCTAAGGGCCACCGAAATTGCAAGCAAAAGCAAAAAAATTGTCGCCCACCCAGAAACCGAAGTACTTAGGTGGTTTACTCGAACTTCATGTGGTTTGCTATATATAGATTTTTTATATATAATAGCTGACATTTGAGAGCACATGTGAAGCAGGACGCGAAGCTGGTCAAATGTAAACGATGGCTGCCAGGGACCTTTGAATTTTGCCGACAAAATTTAACTCTCGCGCTCGGACGATTTTTAAACATCAATTACAAGTTATTCACCACAGTGAAGTGAATAGTGTCTGTGCTCAGTGATAGTAAATATAATCGAGTTAAAGTTTTTGACACGAAATCAGTGATTCTAATGTACAGTTTTTGATAGGAATTTTTGATTGATTCAAAACTCGATGCCGGACAGGGCACGGAGTCTTAATTTGAGCGTTTAGGTATTTTTTAATGTATTTTAAAAACAAATTAGTCCGTGAATTTGAGTGGACCTCAACGTGGAAACATGTATTCTTTATGAAAAAAAATAAATGGTACGTATTATCTCATGTTACCATACGATTTTCAGCTCGGACACAAAAAAAATCGAGTATAGAAAATGACCCCTATTACTTTACTGCCTAATTTAATAAATGTAAAAGTTTCTACTTTTCGGCAACTCAAAGGCTCATTAAGCGGACAAAAGTAAAATAAATATGAAAAAATCATAAAATTACAAATCATTTTAATCTGTCAAATTGAGAGCATTTTAGATTGAGAGAAACACTACTAATTTCGATTTTCGATGATCTCGGCAAGCACCAAGGGGTACCCGATAAATAGGTCCGTAAGATCCGTACGTCTATGAACAGCACTGGCCGTACTGTGGCAACATTTGTGCATTTTGACTTGTCAAACAACTCCGCCGAATGGTGGACCAGAGTTTAGTGTTACATAATAAACAAATGAGAGGCGATGTTTATATATATTATTTTATACTTTTAGTTTTGTACATTTAGGTAGGTATTGAAGTCGGTTTTTTATTATTTTAAATTAATTTTTAGTGGAAAGTACCTATATTGTTTTTGTTTTAGTACTTTTTGATTGAAATGCGTCTGCTGCGCTGTGATGTAAGTCAGCCGTTTGGGGGTTTGTGACGTCAGCGGTCAATAGCGTGAAATATCGTTTTTCAGGTATAGTGCGTGTCATCCACGACGACGCGCCCCTCCACAGCGCATCTCATACTAATCTATGCGCAATTGTATGGAACAGGCGGTGAAGGGGCGCGTCGTCGTGGATGGCGCGCACTATACACAAGCCGAGGTCTAAACCGTTGTAACCGTTTGTTTATGTGTAATTTTGTTTTTTTTTTTGGTTAATTAAAGGTATATGGGACAACCAACCAATATAATCTCGTAACAAACAGACAACAAAAAACCGGCCAAGTGCGTGTCGGATCACGCACAACGAGGGGTTCGTAGTCGTACCGACACCTACTAGTCCACATTTCAAAACACTATTTAATACCTTGAATCAAAAAAAGGTCGAATCTTCATTCTTCGTAGGCAAGTGACGGCACTTACGTCCTTTTGTTTCGGCAAGACAGTTTATCAGTGATAACACAAAAACCCTTAATCCCATCTTGTTCAAACCAATTTTCGTTGAAAGTATTTATTATTGTACACCACCTCAATTTTTGTCAGAATTTTAATCTTCATAGGTCGGAAATTAGAGGGGGGGGGGCACACATTATGTACGACTTTGGGAGCTAATATCTCACCAACGATTGACTGAAATGGAAAACCTTCTTAATAACCTCGATATTATTTTTAAAGGCCTATCCAAAATTTTTCATTCCTCATACTCTGAAAGTAGGTCATATTTGACCTAAGGAGCGGGTTGAAAGTGAGCCATTGCGCCCCACGGGCTAACATGTAGGTATACATATTTTTGATTCCAAAACATTTTAAATTAACCAATCCAAATGCTTCACCACGTTGAATCCACCAATCACAAAACACGTCGACAGCCAAATGAATATGGATGTGGATGTATGTGAATATATATGAATATGAAAAATCGTCGACTCGATTTCGACTAACTCGGGGATAAGGATTTCAAATTTTACATTAATTTTCAATTGCATGTAAAAAATATTTGCGAAAAATCATCATTATCGATTTGGACTAATTCGGGGATAAGAATTGAAAATTTTATATTAATTTTAAATTTTAAGTAAAAAAATGTTTTTTTTGTTTCCTCGTATTCGGAATGAAAAGCAGAGTGTTTAACTCGGGTGAAACCACCCATTTCAGCCTCGAACTAAAATATCTCGTCTGAAATGGGTCGCTTTCAACCCTTGGTTAACAATCTACTATTTCGTCCCCCGTGAATCTTCCTTAACCAATCCTAACCTCCCATCCTAACCTCGTTTCTATTTTCAATTCGACTCTCACGATCGAGTAAATTCGACGTAAGAGCCATGAGTCAAATTCTATAAATAGGTACACTTTAATAATTAACAAGCTTTATATATTAATTAACTTTCGATAAGTTACTTGACTTTGACTAACAACCAACTCGATGATAGACTTAGACAACAACAATAACAACCAATATAAATACATGTCTCAAATTATATGTCAAAGCGTAAGTATTATATGCGTATTTAAGGTTCACCTCTTGTAATATATTCAGATTGGACATGTCAAGTAAGTAAGTAGGGAATAGCTCAGTGTCGAGCACTGGCACACCCCAGCATAGCCATTTAGCCGCGTCCCCGCTCCCACGAGGCGAAAATGCAAATGAAATGAGGTGCAAATGAGCAGGGCGTGATCTGCGTACAAACTAGAGCTCCCGATACACGTGTACACGTTGACACGGGTACCCGTGTTCTTAAGCCCGGCGGTGCTAAGAACCCGAACTACACGAACCCGCCGGGATCCGTGAAACGTGTACACGGGTACACGGGTACCCGTGTACACGGGTACACGAATACACGGATCTTATTTACACGCCGGTTCGACCCTTCGTTCACGTGTAGCGAAGATTCGTGCTATGCAGAGAAATGATTGAATATGTGATAGATTAGGAAGATACGATTATTTTGATTTTTATTGATTGGTAATGTTAATAATAGGTAAGTAACACACTTTTGTTTCAATAAATTTATATATTTTGAGATTCAATTTAACACGTAAAATATCTTAGTAACCGTTGACTTCACTGATAGGTATAAGATCAAATTATTTAAGATGTCCGACTTTTTTATAAAACTGCCATTAGATTCCCGCGCGCTAATATGCGGCGCTGTTGAACCTTCTTGCTTTTACAGTAAAGTCGCTTTTTGAATGGACTAATTTGGTACAACTCGGACAGTTTAAATAATTTTAAGTTTATCATTGATGTAGTTTTTAGATACTAGCTAGGTCATATTTTCCTTTGGAGCGCGAAGGTGGGCAACTTTGTTGGTTGAACAAACCAGTATAATATCGAGACCTGAAGCATCTATGAGTAATCCGAAAACCCTCTAACATTGAGTAGCTTGATAGATCAATTCGCTACCGCTCCGATGTATTGACAATAGCGCTGATAAATAAACTGTGTGTTTTATTTAAATATTGAATAGCGTAAAGAAAATTTACAATAATTTATACTTAGAGTTCATAACAATATGGGTTTTAAATGGCCAAAAAAAAACCTGACAATTAGGATACGACGTTAATAAACAAAGTGCAGGTGCTTCATTCAATAGAGCGTGTTATTTTTACAACATGCATTGGTGGTTTTGGCCTTATCTCTTTGTAATTAGCACAAAACATCGGCAAAAATACAACAAACAATCTTGCAGGTAGGATTATCCCATTGTTTTGTTGCCGTGCGGCACTATAAAGTATTTTGACGATAAACGATGAATAATATCTAAGCCTAAAATGTATAAAGTATCTCATAGAACATTAGTTAGACTACAGTTCGCCACTTGGTCAGTTGGATACTAAAGTCTCTCTACGTTAATCGTACCGTTTTGTTTTATTAATAGTTTTTGTTGTGTTGTTTGCGTTCGTTTGTTGTTTGCTGTTAATTTATTTTTATAAACTTTATTGTTAAAAAATGAAAATGAGTTTGGAAGTTTGCCACGAGTTGGTGACAAAGGCGTTTGCTCTTTGTGCAATGACCGGGCAAATAACGAGTTTTCGTGCCATGGTGGGTCAACAAGAGCCATAGGAAGACATTTGTTATCCATACATCAAAAATCACCCACCATGACGATTCCTGAGTAAATGTGCTTTCACTGTCCGGCGACTCGGCGAGTCGCTCCCAACAGTCCCAACATTTATTACATAGCCAGAACATGGTATTTTCGATAACTTATTAGACGAGACGATAACATAGGATAGGATACGTATTACGTATTCTAGATTGTTTAATGCACCGCCTGCTTCAGGTGTTTACAAAGAAATGAACCGCCACGACTTAATCCTATTGTTAATGTTATTGCACTTATTGCTAATGAAAGGCGGTCTCAAACGCGGCAAACACGCCGGACAATAAATACTATTCATGCTGAATTGCTGAGACTTACTAAGAATCTAGCGATAAGCGTAGGCAAGCCATCGGTTTTTTTTGCCTGCCATTATTTGCTATCTCTTTTGCTCTATTTAGCTTTACCTAGGTGTAAAAAAGATAGTATGCTAAATACTAAAGACTAAAGCTCAAAACGCACTGACAGCGGTAGCGGAGCGAGGCGGTAGCGGGTGTAATATTCGAACTAATATGAAAGGGACCGCACAGAATACCGGCCGGGAAAAAAGCGTGGCGGTGGCGGCGCGGTACCGGTACCGGAGCGGAGGCGGCGAACCGCCTGCACCGCCCCGCCCCGCCACCGCGACGCGCTCGCCTGTCTGTGCAGGCGGTTGGCCACCTCCAAGCCGGTACCGGTACCGCGCCGCCACAGCCACGCTTTTTTTCCGCCGGTATTCTGTGCGGACCCTTTCATATTAGTTCGAATATTACAAGCGGTACCGCCTCCGCACCGCGACGCCCCGCTTCGCTACCGCTTTAAGCTCGAAACGCACAGAGCGTGGCGCGGCGCGGTCTGGGGCGGAGGCAGTAATGCGGTTAAGCGAAAGTGGCCCGGAGGACGTCGCACCAAAGAACCGCCCGGTATCCGCGCGGGATTGCGGCGCGGAGGCGGCGTTATATTGCCCATTTTCTCACTTAATAACTCCTTTTTTATTGCATTACAGTAATCTTTTTCCTGCCTATTATAAAGGCCCGGGTCCGGTTTAACAAGTTTAGTATATTTTTCATTGCTACCCATTGCAGAAAAGAATAAAACGTAAACTAAAGTTGTAAAAAAATACAACTCCTGTCACCGCTCTGAGCTGAGCACGTCTCCGTACCGCGCCGCGCCACCACCGCCGGTGGGCGCCGGTACACTGACAGCTGTGTAATACAACGTCACACCGCTTTACCGCCCCGCCCCGCCACCGCCACGCGCTCGCCTGTCTGTGCAGGCGGTTCGCCGCCTCCGCGCCGGTACCGGCTCCACGCCGCCACCGCTACGCTTTTTTCCCGGCCGGTTTTCTGTGCGGACCCTTTCATATTAGTTCGAATATTACAACCGGTACCGCCTCCGCACCGCGACGCCCCGCTCCGCTACCGCTGTCAGTGCGTTTCGAGCTTTAGGGAGGTTGGTGATGAACTTATCTTATCAAAACAAAGCAATGTGCTGTGCCCAAACGCGAGGGGTATACAATACAAGTAGCCATTCAAGAGTTCCGCAATCCACCATCTGGGTCCATCATCAGATGAGGTCAGCTTAATTGTACCAAATTATTATTTTGTATTTGTTCACTATCAAATTAAAAATAATTCGATTACCAAAATTATGTCATAGTTCATAGT
This sequence comes from Cenopis cana, assembly GCA_951800055.1. Taxonomy (NCBI): domain Eukaryota; kingdom Metazoa; phylum Arthropoda; class Insecta; order Lepidoptera; family Tortricidae; genus Cenopis; species Cenopis cana. Next base: position 16,741,355 of record OX637471.1, on the reverse strand, counting down.
GGTCTTGTAAATGTAAGATTTAATTAGATGTACGTCAAGTATAATGTAAAGCAGTTAGTACCTACTACCCTATACCTACCTAATAAGTCATATTTGCCCCGGGTACCTAGACTGCATTCGTAGAATATTATTTAAAATAAAATATAATGATTAAATTTATTTGACTAAGAATAAGTTATCCCCACGTTCTCTCACGTAAGAATTATTCCCGTCAAAATTATTTGAATAATTTTGTCGGGAATAAAATTAGTCTGATTTAATTCTTACGAATTCTTATTCAAATAATGATTTTATTCTTGAGTGCCCAACACTGGCACTAACAGAACGTATGGTATGATTCCTAACGGCAGGTGATTTAGCAGTCGTTAAAAGCTGTCAAATGTTATATGCGGAGTCGTTATAAGCGGATTCTACTCTACTTTATTTTTATTTCGATTTACTTTTATTACCTACTTGCACCTAATGAGAACAATGGAGCTCACTATCGAAAAGAATTGACCAACAGTAAGTGCAAACAATCCTATAATAAATACCATGCATGCTAGGCAGTCACTAAGGGCAATAAAGATTCGAACACCTGCATCTCGCAGTTGACTTTATGTTGCCGATTGTTTATTATTCTGCCTTTTGTTATTATTTACCACTGGGTCCACGTTGACTATACTAGATGCGGCGGCGTTATCTTAAGTGTTATATTTAATAAGTAAAATTAATCAAATTTCGAGGTCGCGTATAAAGAAACGATAAATTCAGAAAATGTGAATTGTGCGTCTGTTAACTAATTTAACTGAATTAATACCACTCTTGACACCCAATTGAGCTGAATTTTAGTATAATATCTATTTATATTTGGTCACAATGGGGTAGATGACTCATGTTACAATTTATAACACAGTGTGGCTTTATATAGAAAATCATCAAGAAATTAATCAAAATCACAAAACAAATGGGACTACAAAAATTCGTAAAAAGTTTTTTTTTAAGTCTGAAATGTAAATAAAAGGTTACCAATAGAATTAAATAAAAATGAAATTGTATGGCAACTTGGCAACTATGTATCTACATAAAAGCAATATTTTACGACCAAAATGGCAAATTCCCCTTCTTTCCATACAACGGTAGTACGAGGCTACGAAAGTGTGACGTCACATTTTGCTGTCAGTCAGTACTCAGTATCTATGGAGCGTTTTCAGTGCTCGTCAGCTATGCTGTACTTTGTCGTTTTTAGGGTTCCGTACCCGAAGGGTCAAACGGAACCTTATTGCTGTCACTCACGCGTCCGTCCGTCCGTTAGTCCGTAGTCTGTCACAGTGGTTTTACAGCTGAATCGTTGGAGCTACAGTCTTCCATTTTGATGATGATGATGAAGCATCTTGGTGGCCAAAAGCTATACAAATAGTCAACACTTATTGCTAAATGTTATAAGAGGAGATCCCATACGGTACTAGTGGGGCGCGAAAACAAAACCAATTTAATTATGCGGTTGGTACGGAACCCTAAATGTGCGAAATCTGACTCACACTTGGCCGGTTTTTGTCGCTGTAATTGTAGTTGAAGAACGGACTTAGGCGCGCGTGTATTTAAGGTCCGTTCCGCCGTGTACACGGGTACACGGGTACACGGATACACGGATCTTAATTACACGTGTACACGACTACACGTGTAGAACGGGTCAGAAACCCGTGTACGTGTAGTACGGAAACGGATACCGAACACGTGTACACGAAACCCGGACACGACCGCGAGCCCTAGTACAAACTAGGGCTCGCGGTCGTGTCCGGGTTTCGTGTACACGTGTTCGGTATCCGTTTCCGTACTACACGTACACGGGTTTCTGACCCGTTCTACACGTGTAGTCGTGTACACGTGTAATTAAGATCCGTGTATCCGTGTACCCGTGTACCCGTGTACACGGCGGAACGGACCTTAAATACACGCGCGCCTAAGTCCGTTCTTCAACTACAATTACAGCGACAAAAACCGGCCAAGTGTGAGTCAGATTTCGCACATTTAGGGTTCCGTACCAACCGCATAATTAAATTGGTTTTGTTTTCGCGCCCCACTAGTACCGTATGGGATCTCCTCTTATAACATTTAGCAATAAGTGTTGACTATTTGTATAGCTTTTGGCCACCAAGATGCTTCATCATCATCATCAAAATGGAAGACTGTAGCTCCAACGATTCAGCTGTAAAACCACTGTGACAGACTACGGACTAACGGACGGACGGACGCGTGAGTGACAGCAATAAGGTTCCGTTTGACCCTTCGGGTACGGAACCCTAAAAACGACAAAGTACAGCATAGCTGACGAGCACTGAAAACGCTCCATAGATACTGAGTACTGACTGACAGCAAAATGTGACGTCACACTTTCGTAGCCTCGTACTACCGTTGTATGGAAAGAAGGGGAATTTGCCATTTTGGTCGTAAAATATTGCTTTTATGTAGATACATAGTTGCCAAGTTGCCATACAATTTCATTTTTATTTAATTCTATTGGTAACCTTTTATTTACATTTCAGACTTAAAAAAAAACTTTTTACGAATTTTTGTAGTCCCATTTGTTTTGTGATTTTGATTAATTTCTTGATGATTTTCTATATAAAGCCACACTGTGTTATAAATTGTAACATGAGTCATCTACCCCATTGTGACCAAATATAAATAGATATTATACTAAAATTCAGCTCAATTGGGTGTCAAGAGTGGTATTAATTCAGTTAAATTAGTTAACAGACGCACAATTCACATTTTCTGAATTTATCGTTTCTTTATACGCGACCTCGAAATTTGATTAATTTTACTTATTAAATATAACACTTAAGATAACGCCGCCGCATCTAGTATAGTCAACGTGGACCCAGTGGTAAATAATAACAAAAGGCAGAATAATAAACAATCGGCAACATAAAGTCAACTGCGAGATGCAGGTGTTCGAATCTTTATTGCCCTTAGTGACTGCCTAGCATGCATGGTATTTATTATAGGATTGTTTGCACTTACTGTTGGTCAATTCTTTTCGATAGTGAGCTCCATTGTTCTCATTAGGTGCAAGTAGGTAATAAAAGTAAATCGAAATAAAAATAAAGTAGAGTAGAATCCGCTTATAACGACTCCGCATATAACATTTGACAGCTTTTAACGACTGCTAAATCACCTGCCGTTAGGAATCATACCATACGTTCTGTTAGTGCCAGTGTTGGGCACTCAAGAATAAAATCATTATTTGAATAAGAATTCGTAAGAATTAAATCAGACTAATTTTATTCCCGACAAAATTATTCAAATAATTTTGACGGGAATAATTCTTACGTGAGAGAACGTGGGGATAACTTATTCTTAGTCAAATAAATTTAATCATTATATTTTATTTTAAATAATATTCTACGAATGCAGTCTAGGTACCCGGGGCAAATATGACTTATTAGGTAGGTATAGGGTAGTAGGTACTAACTGCTTTACATTATACTTGACGTACATCTAATTAAATCTTACATTTACAAGACCACTATGAACTATGACATAATTTTGGTAATCGAATTATTTTTAATTTGATAGTGAACAAATACAAAATAATAATTTGGTACAATTAAGCTGACCTCATCTGATGATGGACCCAGATGGTGGATTGCGGAACTCTTGAATGGCTACTTGTATTGTATACCCCTCGCGTTTGGGCACAGCACATTGCTTTGTTTTGATAAGATAAGTTCATCACCAACCTCCCTAAAGCTCGAAACGCACTGACAGCGGTAGCGGAGCGGGGCGTCGCGGTGCGGAGGCGGTACCGGTTGTAATATTCGAACTAATATGAAAGGGTCCGCACAGAAAACCGGCCGGGAAAAAAGCGTAGCGGTGGCGGCGTGGAGCCGGTACCGGCGCGGAGGCGGCGAACCGCCTGCACAGACAGGCGAGCGCGTGGCGGTGGCGGGGCGGGGCGGTAAAGCGGTGTGACGTTGTATTACACAGCTGTCAGTGTACCGGCGCCCACCGGCGGTGGTGGCGCGGCGCGGTACGGAGACGTGCTCAGCTCAGAGCGGTGACAGGAGTTGTATTTTTTTACAACTTTAGTTTACGTTTTATTCTTTTCTGCAATGGGTAGCAATGAAAAATATACTAAACTTGTTAAACCGGACCCGGGCCTTTATAATAGGCAGGAAAAAGATTACTGTAATGCAATAAAAAAGGAGTTATTAAGTGAGAAAATGGGCAATATAACGCCGCCTCCGCGCCGCAATCCCGCGCGGATACCGGGCGGTTCTTTGGTGCGACGTCCTCCGGGCCACTTTCGCTTAACCGCATTACTGCCTCCGCCCCAGACCGCGCCGCGCCACGCTCTGTGCGTTTCGAGCTTAAAGCGGTAGCGAAGCGGGGCGTCGCGGTGCGGAGGCGGTACCGCTTGTAATATTCGAACTAATATGAAAGGGTCCGCACAGAATACCGGCGGAAAAAAAGCGTGGCTGTGGCGGCGCGGTACCGGTACCGGCTTGGAGGTGGCCAACCGCCTGCACAGACAGGCGAGCGCGTCGCGGTGGCGGGGCGGGGCGGTGCAGGCGGTTCGCCGCCTCCGCTCCGGTACCGGTACCGCGCCGCCACCGCCACGCTTTTTTCCCGGCCGGTATTCTGTGCGGTCCCTTTCATATTAGTTCGAATATTACACCCGCTACCGCCTCGCTCCGCTACCGCTGTCAGTGCGTTTTGAGCTTTAGTCTTTAGTATTTAGCATACTATCTTTTTTACACCTAGGTAAAGCTAAATAGAGCAAAAGAGATAGCAAATAATGGCAGGCAAAAAAAACCGATGGCTTGCCTACGCTTATCGCTAGATTCTTAGTAAGTCTCAGCAATTCAGCATGAATAGTATTTATTGTCCGGCGTGTTTGCCGCGTTTGAGACCGCCTTTCATTAGCAATAAGTGCAATAACATTAACAATAGGATTAAGTCGTGGCGGTTCATTTCTTTGTAAACACCTGAAGCAGGCGGTGCATTAAACAATCTAGAATACGTAATACGTATCCTATCCTATGTTATCGTCTCGTCTAATAAGTTATCGAAAATACCATGTTCTGGCTATGTAATAAATGTTGGGACTGTTGGGAGCGACTCGCCGAGTCGCCGGACAGTGAAAGCACATTTACTCAGGAATCGTCATGGTGGGTGATTTTTGATGTATGGATAACAAATGTCTTCCTATGGCTCTTGTTGACCCACCATGGCACGAAAACTCGTTATTTGCCCGGTCATTGCACAAAGAGCAAACGCCTTTGTCACCAACTCGTGGCAAACTTCCAAACTCATTTTCATTTTTTAACAATAAAGTTTATAAAAATAAATTAACAGCAAACAACAAACGAACGCAAACAACACAACAAAAACTATTAATAAAACAAAACGGTACGATTAACGTAGAGAGACTTTAGTATCCAACTGACCAAGTGGCGAACTGTAGTCTAACTAATGTTCTATGAGATACTTTATACATTTTAGGCTTAGATATTATTCATCGTTTATCGTCAAAATACTTTATAGTGCCGCACGGCAACAAAACAATGGGATAATCCTACCTGCAAGATTGTTTGTTGTATTTTTGCCGATGTTTTGTGCTAATTACAAAGAGATAAGGCCAAAACCACCAATGCATGTTGTAAAAATAACACGCTCTATTGAATGAAGCACCTGCACTTTGTTTATTAACGTCGTATCCTAATTGTCAGGTTTTTTTTTGGCCATTTAAAACCCATATTGTTATGAACTCTAAGTATAAATTATTGTAAATTTTCTTTACGCTATTCAATATTTAAATAAAACACACAGTTTATTTATCAGCGCTATTGTCAATACATCGGAGCGGTAGCGAATTGATCTATCAAGCTACTCAATGTTAGAGGGTTTTCGGATTACTCATAGATGCTTCAGGTCTCGATATTATACTGGTTTGTTCAACCAACAAAGTTGCCCACCTTCGCGCTCCAAAGGAAAATATGACCTAGCTAGTATCTAAAAACTACATCAATGATAAACTTAAAATTATTTAAACTGTCCGAGTTGTACCAAATTAGTCCATTCAAAAAGCGACTTTACTGTAAAAGCAAGAAGGTTCAACAGCGCCGCATATTAGCGCGCGGGAATCTAATGGCAGTTTTATAAAAAAGTCGGACATCTTAAATAATTTGATCTTATACCTATCAGTGAAGTCAACGGTTACTAAGATATTTTACGTGTTAAATTGAATCTCAAAATATATAAATTTATTGAAACAAAAGTGTGTTACTTACCTATTATTAACATTACCAATCAATAAAAATCAAAATAATCGTATCTTCCTAATCTATCACATATTCAATCATTTCTCTGCATAGCACGAATCTTCGCTACACGTGAACGAAGGGTCGAACCGGCGTGTAAATAAGATCCGTGTATTCGTGTACCCGTGTACACGGGTACCCGTGTACCCGTGTACACGTTTCACGGATCCCGGCGGGTTCGTGTAGTTCGGGTTCTTAGCACCGCCGGGCTTAAGAACACGGGTACCCGTGTCAACGTGTACACGTGTATCGGGAGCTCTAGTACAAACGCACCGCTGCATCCCGGACGCATCGCTGTCGCGTCGCATTGTCGTCGCCCGGGATTCTTTACGAGGAGGGATTACATCCCGTTCATTGTTAGCTCATTAACGGCTCTGGGAGGCTTGGCTTCTTGTACCGTATCGTAGGTTCAAAAACCAGGAGTTTCCTGTAGTCAAAACATCAGTAAATGGTATAGATTTAGATATATAGATAGATACAGGTAGTACAGTTCATGGGTTACAATGCGTTAATACCTTTGATTTTTACACTGACTTATGCTCTTATTCCGTCGGATATTCGACTTTAACACCAATGTAATAGAGTTTCTATTACAAACAACAGTGTTTTATGTAATAGAAACTCTACAAAAGTGATAAGAAGAATGTCCAACGGAATAAGAGCATAATGTCCGTGTCATACTTAAAGTACCTAATCAGTACCGGTACCGCGCTAAAATTATGTCTTAAAACTTTGGACGTTTGGACACACACACACACACACACACACCCACACACAAATACGCCAAGTTGTGCCATTCCTTTCAAGCATGTTGATATTCCATTATGGTTGAAACTGAGTTAAGTAATTTTCGGATAGTTTAGCTTAGCTACCTAACCGAGGAAATGGGCCCTTTCACCAAAACTGCAATTAAACTCAAGAGACGAAATCAAGTTCAGTTACAGATTTTAGTTCGAAGGGATGAATTATATTTTAATACTATCCTATTTTTTTAACCTCTTGAGCGCCCCGTATAGATAATAAGAGCCGCCGTGCCCACAACGCCACTGTCATGTACAGATGACAACACTTACCTACAATGTAAAGGCAACCTACGTGCTGAAGGTTCATATTCCGCCTTTTGCTACAAAGACTTTGGCGTGTGAGAGACGACTTACGTAATTTACTGTAGCGACCAAGAGGTTAATAACCTGCGGTTTTCTTTCTTTATAATAAAATATTGCAGGGAATCCCTCACGCTCAGGATTCTGGAATTGAAGGAACACGCTAGCTCTGGATTAGTCTGGATGAAATATTGCATTTTACTATTTTGCACAACACAGGAGCGCTCGTGGCCCAGCGGCGCCTGCGTGTCGCAAGCGGTATGCAAAGTTAAGCAACGTGAGCCGCGGTCAGTACTAACTGAGTGCTCCCGTGCTTTGGAAGGCACGCTAAGCCGTTGATCCCGGCTGCTGTCTATGGCAGCAGTCGTTAAGCCAAGTTGGAGGCCTTCGGGCGGCTTGAGAACTTCTAACAGTCAAGCTGCCCACTCACTTGACAAAGGGGGGACGAAGTTGCACCACGTCCGTAGGGAAAGTACCCACCGCTACCCTACACGTGACCCCTGGGTAACGTGGTTCTAAAATTGTATAAAAAACTGGCAACCGTACTGTCTTCTCGAAGATCTCACGGTTAGAAATAAATGCCATACGATAAATAAAATAAATAACATTCAAAATAAGTAAATCTACAAAGCGAGATAAATATTTTTTATATAGCGAGAGACGCACTTAATTAATTTTACTTTGACATTGGTCAAAGCCAAAGTGTTAATTAGATCCAACAGACCGTCACCATACAGCAGAATTATCGCCGTATTATGTGAAATAATGAACCTATTGCTTTCAAAATACATGTTCTGAATCAGGGAAAACGTATGTTTAGAAAATTATGTTTTTACTCGTTAATATTCATCGTTATATATATATACTACTTCGCTTTACACATCCAATTAATAGAGTAATTTAATGGGCAATTACCGAACATCTAATACATCTATAAACTACCTACCTAGATAGATTGAATTACCTACGCAGGATTTAATTAACTTAATTGCACAGGTAATTTTTAAGGCGCTACAACGAGAAATTTTGAAACATTGAAACGCTGTTCTGCTTAGACGAAGAAACAATAGGGACTGATTTTCAAATATATGATTCTTGACTGTATGATTGTGGTAATGACAATAGCCGAAACATGATTGCTTAAAATTTTCTAGATAGAAAAGAAATCCAAAGTTGAGTCTATATTTTCCTTTTTTTACTCAGCCTACTAAAACAAAGCATTGTTAAAAGACACGATTAAGTTAATCTGATGGTATTTTACCTCATCTATGCTCTGTCAAGAGGAAATTTAATAAACCTGCAAACAGACAGATATTTATCGAGATTTGTCTAAAAAGCCATTCCCGGAGCGTGTTGCATCCCGTTTTGTCGTGAACGAAAAACATACGCGCGTCTCTTTCAATCAATATATATATCGCCTTAAAATCTCATATTATTTATTTAACATCATAAGAAGCAATGTTTTGCAATAGTTCTTATTTCTAGTAAAAATGTAGTTTTGTTGTTATGGCTGAATCATTATGATTAAAACATATGTTCGCGTCATAGAGGTGCCATAAATTTGCGCGTTCTATTCATCGAACCGGTTCGGTTCGGTAAAACGTACCCATGGTGTTTGATACCGAACATAATGATCTCGGCCTTGCTGCTATTTGGCGTTCATTGGACTATAAACCATATTCAGCCCACAGCACAACACCTACCATTTATATTACAATGATTGCACTGTAATAAAGGTAGATTTATTTATTAATAAGAAAATATATACACGAATACAACAATAACTAAAATAATATTAAAGCTAACTGCAAATACAAGTTAGGTATCAAAAAATAAACTAAAATTAAAATTAAAACTAACAGCTAGATCTATATTGAAATGTATTATTTTTTGTATTTACCCACGACGGAACGGAGAAGGTAATAAAATTTACGTTTAGTAAAAAAAGTTAACATGTAAACGTTTAACTAATACATTATATAAAAATAAGTTATTGACGATTACCGAACAATAATCATAAACATTAAATAATAATAATTAATAGATACTTATATAGAAATCGATAATGAGATACCTAATAGAAATAGCACTAAGGTGAAAGTCTGAATGTTAGAGCCACCCGATTCGCGAGAAATATTATACGGAGTACCGCAAGGGAGCGTTTTAGGCCCGTTATTGTTCCTTATTTATATAAATGACCTCCCACGCACCATCGACTATCCTATGGTACTTTTCGCTGACGACAGCACAGTTATTGTTACAGCGGAAGACTCAAATACATATGAACAGAATATAAATAGAGCACTTGGATTAGTAATCGAATGGTTGAATAAAAATAATTTAAGAATTAAGTTTACTAAAACGAAAATTATGAATTTTACACAAAGAACTAACAAATTTCCGAAACTAACTGTGACATATAATGGCCAAGACATTAACGAAACTGACATTGCAATTTTTTTAGGATTAAGCATAGATAGTAAGTTGACATGGGTAAATCAAATTGAATCAGTATGTAATAAATTGAACAAGTTTTCGTATGCTTTACATAATCTTCGGAAAGTTGTCAACCCATCGACAGTATTTATGGCATATCACGCGTATGTTACGTCAACGTTAAAGTATGGTATATTGTTTTGGGGAAACGCAACAGACAGAGAATTGGTTTTTAGAGGCCAAAAAAAGTGTTTAGAGCCGTCTGTGGTATCCGACCTATAGAGTCATGTAAACCATTGCATATTCCCCAGTTTTAATAGTGCACATCATCGGGGTAAGATAAACAACAGACCAATGAAAACAGCCTTATTCGCAAAAAGTGTTTTTGGCATGGCACCAAGAATATTCAACCGTTTGCCTAATTTCATTTTACACACAGAGGATGTAATCCAGTTTAAAAAAGAACTACACAGATTTTTGACCAAAAATAGTAGTTTATGCAACTGGTACATAATGAGGGGCATTAAAACACGAGTGTGTTTTATGAAACGAGCCGAAGGCGAGTATGTACAGTTGCATACATTACTTTATCTACACACATATTATAACTACTCTAAGATGGGTTCAGAAACCGTAGTAAAAAAAAATTGTGTTAATACAACCTTTTTTGCACGGTTGCGGAAATATCGAAATCAGAACTGGCAACCGATACCTGAATGTTATTTTAAAAAGTAAAGAGTCCCTATTCTGATGTGATCATGTCGTTCTAGCTCAAATTTCGTGCGATATATACTAAAAAAACATCGAGTTGACATTTCACATCGACTGAATTTGAATTTTCAGTGATACTAGAATAGGGACATGTCAACTTTGACATTTAAATTTTGACAGTTTTGTTTGACGTTTTATATTTTAACATCATATTGAGGTTAAAATGAAATAGTACATTACTGCAGAGACCAGCTAGTAAGCCATCCTGGACGTGTATGAGTTAGCCGGCCGAGCCGAAGGCGAGGTCCGGCTATAGGTAATACGAGGCCAGGATGGCACTTATGGTCGAGGCAGGTATAGTGCTTTTCTCAAAAATAAAACAAGTTGTATAAATAGCGGTAAAAATCATATTTTTCGCCAATTCCACCTCGTTTGTTCTAAAACCGTGAGGTCGGACTAGCTTTTGTTTGTGCGGGCGCTCCCCGCCCCCCGCCCCCGCCCCCGCCCCACCGCACACCCCGCTGCTGCTGCTGCGGGCGCTGGCAGGGAGGCGCCCGCGCCCGCAGCAGCAGCTAAACTTATGATATGTAATGGGATTTACATACTTACTTCCTGGACAGTAGGTGTTACTTCCTGGACACTTCTGGCAACTGTCCAGGATGACCCACTTTCGGATACTATCTCCACAGATGTTATGAGAACATTACATACTATTTTTGAGAAATAGTACATTACTGCAGAGACCAGTAAGTAAGCCATCCTGGACGAGTATGAGTTAGCCGGCCGAGCCGCAGGCGAGGTCCGGCTATAATACGAGGCCAGGATGGCACTTACGGTCGAAGCTTGTATAGTGCTTTTCTCAAAAATGAAACAAATTGTATGAATAACGGTTAATAGTACCTGCATTCTGACCAACTAGTACTTTCATGTTCCGCTTTGCACTTGATGAACTTTTTATAAATGGTCAAATACCACCTTAGACTTGGATGGAAGTATTTTTTTCAGTACCTAGTGATATCTGTGTATGTATTGCAATCTGATTCATCTACATAAACTCATTTTTATCAATTATACTTCTTACTTTATATATTAAATCAATGAAGTCAATCCCGTCAAAATACAAGTGAACTTTTTTTAGCTAGATGTTGTGTTCAGACACTGATATTATGCCACAACCCACAACCCCAATAGAATAGATTTATAAAATCGTATTTAATTAATCGTAAAAAGAATCGTATTTATTTTATGTTTACTATTAGTATTTAATTTCATTTAATCTATTCATGTTAATTTCTAAATTAGTCTCGAAATAGTTAAAAACATGATTGAACTGTATTTCCCGCCAATTCACATCGTGCAATACGGACACGTCAACCTCCATGGTACCTACATTTTTTTTAAATGTCAGAAACTAAATTCAAATATTATGATATGTAATGGGATTTACATACTTACTTCCTGGACAGTAGGTATGTTACTTCCTGGACACTTCTGGCAACTGTCCAGGATGAGCCACTTTCGAATACTATCTTCACAGATGTTATGAGAACATTACATATTATTTTTGAGAAAAGGATTTTCCCCCACTGCTAACACTGATGACTCTAAAAGTTGTTTCATTATCCATGTTCCTGAAGGATGTAGTTACGGCTCAGACAGAAACTTAACAAATGCAGCTTTTGTTAGGCTTTGTGCAATCCGATACACCTCACCTACCTAGGTAATCTTTCTCCTGTGTCTAATGTGAAAAAATGGATATGTGTTTTTATTTCAAGTTGGCGTAATTTTTTGAATGTCTAAAAGTTTTATGTGTTGCATTGCACTTAATTTTTCGATTATTCTAGACTTATAACAGCTATTACTATCTTTTTACCGTAAGATACTATTTTTCCGACATTTACGTTTATTAAAACGACGGTTTGTCGATGAATTGCCGCGCTAACTCTTTCCCCGTTCGAAAAGAAGGGAAAAGGCTTATCATGTAAATCCCTCGTCAGATTAATTATAGGAAGTATTTGATTAAACGAGCGGTGGGAGCGTTTTTTCTTAAATCTCAATTGTTGGTAATTTCATCTCATCAGAATTAACTGTAAGTATTAGTAGGTATACCTACATTTATTAAAATAGATATGTATTATAGGTCGCTAACACTGATATACTTAACAACAAAAATGAAAAGTGATGTGTTGTAAAGTTAGAAAATTAGGTTTTGGGGTTAGTTTGTTGAGTATTATAGTTTTTTTTTAATTATGTAGAAAAAGATTTGTACTTAAAAAAAGAAAAAGTTTTGTGTTTAGTTTTGTTTTGTGAAGTTTTGTACTTAGTTTTAGCATAAATAAAAACGAAATCCAATAAATAATGTTTTTACCTAAACAATGAATTCGGGAAAAGAGCAATCGGAGAGATTTATTGGCGGACGTGTAAAGTTAGGCACTTTGAGAGCGTGTTTTAAGAAGTTGGTTCATTATTATCTACTCACGGAGTCACCACCGACGGCGGTGCCGGGATTCCGCATCAATCCGGCTAATTGGGATTTGCAATTAGTCTTAATATTACTTAAACTATCTGTACAATGTGTTTCGGGCCACGGGCCGCGTAGTTGCCCGTCCGTGACATTGTCATTGTGCGGACTTATGGCCCCAGTAGGTCCCATATTTGTATTGCTCGCTCGATATTGCAGCTCGATGTCTACTTACGCCGTAAAATCTTTGCCCGCGCACGGAGCAACTTGCGAAATAGGGATAATAAATAAATAAATAAAAAATAAAAAAGCCTTTTATTCCACACCCTTAAAAAAACAAAATTTTACAAACTAAGAGTAGGTATTACTATCTAAAAGTTAATTATATTGTTGCTTATTCTATGAAGTAATCTATAAACTATGGTGGACCTCTTCGCGAGTAAAGGCCTCCCCCAGCCTCTGCCACTCTGTCCTATCCTGTGCTGCCTCTTGCCACTTTTTGTGTGGTGTACTATTATTAATATCGTCGACCCACCTCGTGTGTGGACGACCGCGTTTTCTTTTTCCCTGTGGGCCTTTCCAAAATGTAACACGTTTTGTCCATTTTGCATCATCCATCCTTGCAACATGTCCTGCCCATTGCCACTTCATTTTCAGACAATGTTCTAGTGCATCTATGACTTTTGTTTTTTCTCTTATTTTTGTGTTTCTTACTTTATTTAATCTTTTTAAGTTCAATATGCTCCTTTCTTGCGCTCTTTGGCAAGTTTTAATTTTTTGTTTAATCTCATTAGTGTAGGTCCAGGTCTGGCAGCCGTAGCTCAAACAAGGTAGTAGGCATGTATCAAGAACTCGTTTTTTCAGAGATATTGGTATGTGGCTTTTTAGTGCTTCTTTTAGGCTCCAAAATTTGCTCCATGTTTTCGTCACTCTCCTGTCCAGTTCTATAGCTCCCCTATTTTTTTCAAACGAAATTTGTTTGCCTAAATACAAGTAACTATCTACGTATTCTATTTCTTCTCCATCGATAAAAATCTTTGATTTTCGTCCATTGCTCAGGATTTTGGTTTTATTTAGATTCATTTCGAGCCCGATTTGTTTGCTGTTTTTTTGAAGTTCCTGTATCATCTCTTGTAGTTCGTTGGAATTGTTGGAGAATATTGCGATATCGTCCGCAAAGCAGAGATATTTTAGGCGTTTTCCATCAATATTGATTCCTTTATTGTTCCAGTTGACAGCTTTCATGACGCTATGTAGGACAGAGATAAATAGAGTCCGTGATAACGGGTCCCCCTGTCTGACTCCTCTCTCTATCTTTATTTCGTTTCCTGTGTTTTCAAGTTTGATTTTACTTGTTGAGTTGTTGTATATGTATCTCAGGATATCTATGTATGTTTTTTGGATATTGTACTCTGACAAAGCTTTCCATATGGCCTCGTGTGAGATTGTGTCGAACGCTTTTTTGAAGTCTATTAAACCTATGTATAATGTGCTGTTGTATTCTAGGTGTTTCTCTATGAGTTGTTCGATGACTTGAACGTGGTCCATTGTGGAAAAGCCTTTACGAAAACCGGCCTGCTCTATAGGTTGATGCAACTCGATGGTAGGTGAAATTCTTTTCTGTAAACACGACGCAAACAGTTTGTAGACGCTGGACATGAGACTGATGGGGCGGTAGTTGGAGATGTCCGCCGGATCGCCTTTCTTGTATAATATTGTGATCTCAGATTCCGTCCACTGACGAGGAACAGTTTTTTGTTTTAAGACCAGGTTGAAAAAATATGCAAGGTGGGTGAGCAGTTTTGATCCAGTAGCTTTCAAAAGTTCGTTAGTGATGCCGTCATTTCCGGGGCTTTTCCTAAGCTTTAAACCATCGAGAGCTTTTTTAATTTCAATTTCATCAAACATCGGTACTTCATCCGATCTGCATTGGGTATTTTCAAATAGTGTTGTTGATGCGTTCTCGGTTTCACATCTTGCATAGAGTGCCGCGTAGAACTTTGTTGCTAGGTTTAAAATTTCGTCTCTATTGATCGTGGATTTAAGCTGCGATTTTAGTTTGGGTATCCATGTTTTTCTCCTGTCGAGCTCTTTGAAAGCTTGTTTAGTACTCCCGGTTGAGCGTAGGTAAATTTCGAGTGTCTTCAGGCGGTGCTGCTTGTAATCCTTTTTTATTTCTCTGTTTACTTTTTTATATAGCAGTGAGAGCATAGTTTTGTCTTCTTTCGATAGAGGATTTTGTTTTTGAAGATTGTGTCTTTGCTCAATAAGAATTTTCGTGTTGTCTGATATTATTCTTTTCTTTGGTTTCTTAGATGATGACTGAGCGGTTGGTGTGCTATGTTGGATACAATTTTCGAATTCGTCGTAGAAATCTTGCACTTTATTATCCGGTTTCATGGTTACTTTACTTAAGTTTCTTTCCAAATTTTCTTGTAATACATTTTCGTCTTCTGTTGTGACAAAATATTTTTTATTTTTTGTGAATGTTGCTCTATTTTTCTTGGGTTCAGATAATGTACACGAAGCTCGTAATAGCCTATGGTCCGAGTTGAACTTTACATTAAGAACTTCGTAATTATCTATGTGCTGATTTTTGTTTGTCAATATATAGTCGATCTCGTTTTTTGTTTCTTTATTGGGTGCTACCCAGGTCCATCTCTTATTTAGCCTCTTTTTGTATATTGTGTTTACTATAGTTAACTTATTTTTTATTGCAAATTCTATAAGTCTCTGCCCTCTGTTATTTCTCGTACCGTAGCCATACAGTCCTGTTATTGAGGTTTCTTCTCGTTTCGTCTGGCCGATCTTTGCGTTGAAATCTCCTAGGATCATTAAGTTTCCTCTCTTTGATAAAATCACGTCTTCTAAGGTGGAATAAAAATCCTCGATTGTCTCATCGTTGGCTGTAGTGGTTGGGGCATATACCTGTATTAATGTCAGCGGTTTATTGTTGAATTCTAAGTTTAAGATGGCAATCCTGTCCGAAATTCCTTCGAAACTTTTTATGTTACCTTTATATTGTTTTTTTATTAGAAAGCCAACTCCGTACATGCCTTGAGTTTCGCCGTAGTAACATAGTATGTTTTTGTCGTCCTCTGAAATTTCGCAGCCTTGTCGGCGTATTTCAGCTAGTCCGATGATGTCATATTTTATTTCTGACAGAGCGTTTTCCAGTTCTATCATTTTAGATGTTGTAGCTAAGGAACGGGTGTTGTAAGTACATATGTAAAGTTTGTTATTTTGTTCGTACTTCCCAGTGGTTCTTTTAGAAATATTTGTGAACTTTTTACCACCAGTTGTCGAGCCTATAGAGCGTGTTGAGCTTGGCGAGCCAAGTATTCCTGGGGGGTTTTGGTCGAGCTCCCCACGGTGACCAACCGGCTTGGGATAAAAACGAATAATTATTGACAAAATGAATGATTATGTAAAATCAAACATTTAGATTGAAAAAATAAATGAATTAACTAAAGCATATAGGTATTTGTGAAATTCTTTAATAGTAGATTATACACCAAGGGGATAAAGTTGTCACTGTTTTATGTCACGGGTGCGATATTGAATCCCGAACGTAACGAAGGACTCCAAATTTTACCCCCGAGCGGAGCGAGTGACTTAATTCCTAAGTAATGACTTAATTCCTGAGCGAAGCGAGGGAATTAAGACTGAGTCCTGAGTGTAGTGAGGGATTTAAGCGCGCCCAAGACAAAAACAGTTTTATCCCCGTGGGGTATACTCTACTTTTCTCGCCACCTTTGGCCAATTTTGTACTTTAACTTGTTATTGAATATGGAATCGAGTATGATGACTATTTAAAAAAAAGAGTTTTTTTTTAATTCTAAATAAATATTAAAAATCTAGTAATCTTTAATTCTAAATCTTGAAATCCTTATCCCTGAATTAGTCGAAATCGAGTATAGGTAGTGACGATTTTTAGCAAAAAAAGTTTTTTTTAGCTAAACCTCAAAATAAATATATAACTTGAAATCCTTATCCCTGAATTAGTTGAAATCGAGTATAATGACGATTTTTCGCAAAAAATGTTTTATTACGTTAAAACTCAAAATAAATATAAAATTTAAAATCCTTAGCCGTGAGTTAGTCGAAATCGAGTATAATGACGATGAGATGTGGAGCGTTACGGGTTATAATGATAAGACGAGACTCGAGGAAATACTGATTTATTGAGTAAAAATACACTGCTTTTATACTAACAGTTTGGAATGCAAAATAGAACATATGGTAATTTATTTAATACTATTTTCTTGGAATCAATATCAAGGTCTCTTGCATTCCTTAGTTCTGGGAAAAAGTACAAAGGTTAATATTAGTTAAGTTTCCATCAGATGTGTATCAGCTGTGATCAGCTGAGTTATTAGGGTGTGACATACACCACAGCTTCCCCGTTTTTTTGAGACAAAAAATAGTAAAATACATAACTACTATTTTTTGGCTATAGTAAACTTAAGTCTATGGTTTACATGGTTTCTTAACTAACTTAAGTCTATGGTATACATGGTTTCTTAATGTATCTTAATACTAGTTACAATGTTTACATTACATGTTCCTTATATGGTAGGTTTCTTTGTTACATTATTATCTCGAGTGGTTCAAAGTAATATTTATTTGTTATCGTAACTTGAGATGTCCAGATGTTGTAGAACAGGTGGTACGCGATCAGATGGATTGGCATAATCCTTTAAGTATTGTAAATACTGTAATATAAATTTTATGAATGAATGAATATGTTTATTTACGATCAAGTTGGATCATTGTGTTAGAGTAACAATTTATTAATTTATAGTTTTAAGTAAACATTGTTTTTTTTTTTTTGTTTCTTAGTTAATACACTTAATAATACAAGTAGGTTATATTATTATTACTATAGGATTATAGGATTAAATGTAAATAAATGAGATAATAATGATTAAAACTGAATATAAATGATCTTATTACTAAATTAATGTTAATTACGAAAAAAAAAATTAAAAATGTTATAATACTTTTTTTTTTTTTTTTACTTATTACATAGGTTTTTTTTTTTATGTGTAGTAAGGTTTAGTTCTATTTTTATGCACAATGTGCTCCTTACCTAGCGCTAATATTTTTACATTCGTGCCTTGATCTTCAATTACCGTATATGGTCCCTTATATACTGGGTCCATTTTATGTCTATCTTCCCCTTTGATTAATATTAAATCTCCTATTTTATAGGTAATGGGGTTTATTTTGGAATCGTAACTTATTTTTCTACACATTTTTGTCTTAATTAAATTATTTCTAGCATCCTCTTGGGATTTTTGTAATCTATACTTAAATTCTATAGGATATGAATCAAAATTATACAAAGGGTCTACTTGATTAACAATATTACTTGGTATATTACATAACTTACCAAATACTAATTCATATGGTGTATATTTAGTGGCTGAATGCACTGTTGTGTTATAAGAAAAACACCAATATTGCAACCAATCTGACCACTGATGAGCCTGGTTGTCTGTTTGTATTCTTAAAAATGCTCCTAGAGCTTTATGCGAATTTTCCAAGGAACCAAGGCTTTCATGGTGGTAAGCGGTTGATTGCAATTGTTTTATACCTAAAATATTACAAATGTCGCGCATAGTTGATGAAATGAATTCACTTCCCCTATCTGTTCCGATTTCTCTAGGAATTCCATATCGCAATATAAAATTATCAACTAAAGCTTTCGCGACTGTCTCGGTCTCCTTATTTAGAAGTGGATATGCCTCTACATACTTTGTGAGCTCGCACTGTAACGTAAGTATATAGCAATAACCATTCGTATCCTTTGTTAGGGGTCCGCATAAATCTAAGAATATCTTATCAAATGAAGCTGTTGCCGTACTAGTAATACATAATGGCTGTTTTATATATTTATGGAATTTTTGTTTTTGACATTTATCACATCTTTTTACGAATTTTATAATGTCGTTATCCATTCCGGGCCAGTAGTAGTAACGCTTCAAGTTATTGGTCATTCGTCGAATGCCTGCGTGACCGCTGGTCGGTAATAAATGAAAGTCGTTTAATATGACTCGCTTGTCATCCTTATCACTTACTTTTGTGATACCTTTAATTATACATAATCGGGGTCCGGACCCGGTTTTACATTTATTTATACATTGAGCTAGCTCCTCAATAATACACGCGGTGTCGTGTTTACGTAGTATGCATACTTCTGTTATTTGTTGTGCCTTGCAAAACATACCTAATTCTCTCGCGAGGAAAGCTCGTTTCGTACGCGATAGAGTACTAGGCTCGACACACATTGTCAGTAAGGATTGCGAGTATACAATAATATTATTCTGACTGGTAATACAGTCTGTTTGTTTCATTACTTTGTCATAGTCTCGTTTATTGAAACTTAATTCTGGCAAATTATTTGGCTTTTTAAGAATTTCCACTATACTTGGTTGATCAGACCCGTCATAGTTGGAATCCTTATTACTCGAATTATTTACTTGTTTTTGCTCTCCCATACGTTTCCTTTGTGCTCGAGTCATTACCGATATGACTTGTTTTGTCATATTTTTAAGCTCTTCGCTAGTAATTTCGATCCTAGATAATGCGTCTGCAGCTACATTATCTTTACCTTTTAAATATTCTACTACGAAGTCGTATTCCTCTAGGCACAAACGAAACTTAGTGAGCCTACTCGATGGATTATTCATGCTGAATAAATAAATAAGAGGGCGATGATCTGTTATAATTCTAAACGTACGTCCGTATAAATATGGTCGAAAGTATTTTACTGCCCATACTATCGAGAGTAATTCTTTTTCCGTTGTAGGATAAATTTTTTCTGCCTTGTTTAATGGTCGGCTTGCGTACGCTACTGGTAATCCATTTTTATTTGATAATATTGAACCTATTGCCACGCCCGATGCGTCTGTGTGTATCGTGAATGTGTTATCACTTGAGAAGTCGGGGTATTGTAACACAGGTGGGCTGGCGATGGCTATTTTTAGAGTTGTGAACGCCTTGTCGCATTGTTTTGTCCAATTGAACTCTACATTTTTCTTTAATAGATTATTTAATGGTTGGGTTATTTCGGAGTATTTTGGAATAAATTTTCGATAGTAATTTACAAATGCTACAAAACGTCTGACCTCGTCAGCGTTTTTTGGTACTGGATAATTTTGTACTACTGTTATTTTTTGTGGGTCGGGTTTTATCCCTCCTGGAGTTACTACGTGTCCTAGGTAGAGAATTTCTTTTTGTAAAAAATTGCATTTTTGTGGATTTAATTTAAAATTTACTTTTCTTAATCTTTTAAAAACATCTAATAGGTTCTTATTGTGTTGATCTAAATTTCTACCCATGACAATGATGTCATCTAGGTATACTATACATTGTATGTAATTTAATCCTGACATAGCTATTGTCATTGCTCTACTAAAGGCATTTGGACTTGTTTTTAATCCCATGGGGAGGCGTTTCATTTGATAGTGTTTATCCGCAATGAAAGCGGTATATTTTCTACTCTCGGGGTCAAGTTTGATTTGATAATAACCTTGATTTAGGTCTAAAGTGCTGAAATACATAGCACCGGTTAATGAATCCAAGATTTCTGTAATGTTGGGGAGGGGAAATTTATCGTTTTCTATTACTTCATTTACTTTTCTGTAATCTATTACCAATCTCCATTTCTTTTCTCCGCTTGAGTCTGGTTTTTTGGGAACAAGGAGTAAAGGACTTGCCCATTCCGACTGGGACTCTTCTATGGTGTCATTTTCCAACATTTGTTGTATTTGTTTTTTAATTTCCGATTTTTGTGATTGAGGTAACCGGTAGGGTTTACTGTATACAGGTGATACGTTGGGTTTTAAACGTATTTTTTGTTCATATAAATTTGTGGTATTTAACGAATCGCCTGGTAGTTGAAAAATGTCGGCATATTTTGCACAAATATTGGCAATAGAATTTTGTTCTTCTTTATTTAAGTTGTCGAATTTTAATAGTGAAAAAAGTAATTTTACTCTGTCTGCATTGTTTTGACATTTGTCGAATGAAAAACAATTATAATCACGTAATGGTCGTATTTCCGGTGTAAGATTGTGTAAAGTTATGATTTCGTCACGCGTGTTTAATATTTTAATTGTTATTTTTCCATTTTTGGCATTAGTTATAGAATTGGCTATAAAAATTCCTTCTCCAATTTCACTTGACAATATAACGCAATCCCCCGTGTAATTTGTAGATAATTTTATAATGGATTCACTTCGAGCTGGTAACTTTATTTGATTTGAGTTAATGGTGACGTCATCATTATTTTGTAAAATTAATGGTATTGTAATTAATTCGTTGTTATTGTTTAGTGTGATTGTCCCGTTTTCGTAGTTTATGACACATTTATATTTTATCAAAAAGTCTTGTCCGAGTATCCCGTCAACTTGTATTGGTAATTTCGGGAAAACATGAAATTCATGTTGAAATGTGTTACTTTCGTTTTGTAATTTTAAAGTAACTGTACTGTGTGACGTAATCTTTCCTCCGACTCCATTGATGTGGGTCGTCCTGGGTGTCATACGCGCGCGGGATGATTTTGCTGCGTCATATGTTATGGCGCTAAGGCTGGCGCCCGTGTCTATAAGCCATATGTGCGCTGTGTCGTTTATTGCAAATTGCACTGAATTCATATGACTGTAAGTTAGGATATAGTTTTTATTCACGAAAAAATTGTAACGGCGAATGTGAGTTATCGTTGTCTTGTGTATTTTCTATCACCGTATTAACGTGATGTCGCCTGTTAGATTGTTTTTCCCGGTAATTATTATACGTACGCGTGTTATAGTTATTCGCGGGTCGTATAGGTCGAGTATTTTTCCTCTGAGTGTACACTCTAGGTCGCCATGGTATTTTGTATGACGGACCACGCGGTGGGAGTGTACGCTGTGGGTATTTACCCACTGGAGCCCTATTGTAATAGCTCCTGTATGTCCTTGGGATGTAACTTCCTTTGTTCCGGAAGTGCAATAGTTGCTCCGTATTGGGCGTAGATACGGACACCTCTTGGTCCTTTGCGCCCTGTATAGCATCTTTTAACGAGGTGTAACCTCGCGACGCTATAATGGTACTTAGTTTGTCATTTCGCAAACCCTCTGCGAATTTAGTTATAGTCATTTTCTCGTTCAGGGGTTGTAATATTTTATAGGCCTCCGGCTTTCCATCGGCCTGTGTTACCGTGAGGTTTACGAATAGTTCCTCTAATTCTTGTCCGTATCGCTCGATAGATCTATTTCCCTGTTTAATAGTTAATAGTTTGGTTTGTATCGCGGTTGCTGATTTTGTTGGTAATAAGTGGATTTTCATCTCATCAACTAAATCGCTTACACTGGTATGTTTTTCTGATATTCTAAGTTTAGCACTTTGAGTTAATCGGGTCTTAATGACGAAATTTATTAATAATTTTGAGTCTGAGTCTTTTATCATCATAGAGTACAACTCTATGGCGTCTATGAGCTGTTTAGTGACGGCCTCTGAACCGTCCATGACTGGTAGCAATGCTACTGCCGTTTTTAGGTCAAAGCTTTCGGTAGACGTCATGGTGCCGTGCTCTTGGTCTTGCTCGTAGGTTTTTATAATTTTGTTATAAATTTCCTCTATTTTTATTAAAATAGACTGGATTAACTCACTGTCCTGTACAGAAATTTCCGATTTTTCTAACTTAGAACTATATTCTTCTATGCACTGATTATACTGACCATATAAAAATTTTATTTGTTGGAGTTTATTTTGGCCAATAGCCTCTTTTCGGCGTTTTGGTCCTAATTTTCTAATATCCTCCTGTAGTGATTTTAATTGGTCATAAAATTTTTGAATTTCGGTCATGCTACATATATGTACATTATTTGAATTTAGCAAGCACTGAACCACGAAATTAACTAGATAATACAAAAATAGTCTACACATCACCAAATTCACTACTTAATTTTTAAAATTGTACCTGTCGACATCTGTTTGTCAGCTGTTGAACAGCTGGGCTGTTGAGCGGCGGCGCGGCTGGTGCTGGTGTTCACGCTGCGTGTGGGTGATGCTGCTGACGTGCTGCAGGCCGTAGACTGGAGATTAGACGCTCTGTTCCGCCTTGGTGTTGCGTATTGTTGCTGCCACTGCTTGTCTCTCAATTTTCTTCGTGAGACATTTATGGATTTTTTTCCAAATGGCGTACAGGAAAATAACACCTAGTAATATCAGCACTGCCGTGGAGATATATGTAGCTGCCGTGCTGCTGTCTATCTGCTTCGTGCTTGCGCTGTTTTCGGCTCCGTTTTGGGCAATAATAACTTCTTCTTTCTGGTCCGTTTTGGTGCACTGTCCCCCCATAGCTTTTCTGGCTATGCTGGTTGGCTGACGCAGTGGTGCTGGCTGGCTGGTGTGGCGGAGCTGGCTGGTCGGTCCACGTGAGTATATCGGGGCTGCCTGGCGCAGACCGTCTGGAAGGGTCGCCTTGAGAGGCGACCTGCACTTAGTAGTTCGGCTCTGGAAGGGTCGCCATGAGACGACCTGTTCTTAGTAGTTCGGCACTGGAAGGGTCGCCATGAGATGTGGAGCGTTACGGGTTATAATGATAAGACGAGACTCGAGGAAATACTGATTTATTGAGTAAAAATACAATGCTTTTATACTAACAGTTTGGAATGCAAAATAGAACATATGGTAATTTATTTAATACTATTTTCTTGGAATCAATATCAAGGTCTCTTGCATTCCTTAGTTCTGGGAAAAGGTACAAAGGTTAATATTAGTTAAGTTTCCATCAGATGTGTATCAGCTGTGATCAGCTGAGTTATTAGGGTGTGACATACACCACAACGATTTTTCGCAAAAAATTTTTTTTTTTACCTTTAAACTCAAAATAAATATAAAATTTGAAATCCTTATCCCTGAATTAGTCGAAAACGAGTATAATGACGATTTTTGACAAAAAAAAAATTTTTCTCTTAAAACTCAAAATAAATATAAAATTTGAAATCCTTATCCCTGAATTACTCGAAATCGAGTATAATGACGATTTTTCGCAAATTTTTTTTTACTTAAAACTCAAAATAAATATAAAATTTGAAATCCTTATCCCTGAATTAGTCGAAAACGAGTATAATGACGATTTTTGACAAAAAAAAATATTTTTTTCTCTTAAAACTCAAAATAAATATAAAATTTGAAATCCTTATCCCTGAATTAGTCGAAATCGAGTATAATGACGATTTTTCGCAAAAAAAAAATTTTTAATACTTAAAACTCTAAATAAATATAAAATTCGAAATCCTTGTCCCTGAATTAGTCGAAATCGAGTATAATGACGACATTTCGCAAAAAAATGTATTTTTCTCGAAAAATCAAAATAAACATATAATTTGAAATCCTTACCCCTGAATTAGTCGAAATCGAGTATAATGACGATATTTTTTGCAAAAAAAAAGTTTTTTTTTTAACTTAAAATTCAAAATAAAGATATAGTTTTAGTCATTTTTTTTTTGGAAAAAAACGGAACTAAAATCACGCGCTTGACCCGCTACAGGCGCAGTCTTTTGTTACGAACGCGACGTTCCAAACAAAACACGGAGCTGGTGTGCCACCTCCTCGCCGCCGTGTGGACTTCACGAAATTAGACTTTAAAGACATGTCAATAAGAACTATCAGAGCTCAAATGAAATTATTACCCGGCGGGTAATAATTTGAAATTATAACCCGCTAAAACCAAGGGCCACGTGTAATGATTTGCTTTCCGAAAGGTTTGTATGATATATAATTGAGCAAAATCGAGCAGGTGGTGTGAAAATTAAATTAAATACCTACCGTTGTACCAAGTGGTGTTCTGTGACCAAGTTCCGTGGTACGGAACAATAATAATGTGATTGGGATTTGTGTACCTAGCTGACGTACCTACCTACTCGTTGGCGGATGCCCCAGCTGAAGTCCCCAAGGACAGACCGTAAGTTAATTGCTGCGGCGCCCGGACCCGTTTTTGCCAACAGGCGCGACTGACTGATCAGCGCTGTCACGTTGACGCTGAGAGCTAATGATGTTCCCAAGGGATGCTATCCGAGGGGACACGCCCACCACTCCACTTAGGTACCTATCTCTATATCTAAGTAGGTATTTAGCTGTTTGACTTGATCTAATAAAAGTAGACTATGCACCACTTGTAGGTAAACCACGCATTAATCAGCACCCTAAATATTACAACAAAGTGGCTCCCGATGTTCACAGGTTTGTCCACTATTTTAAAACGCATCAATGATTGGCGCGGTGCCGACGATAACTTACGGAAACAATCCACGATATTGGAACAAGCCTGCGGAATGTTAATATTGTTCATATATAACTTTAATACTATTACCTATTATTATTAATATTAATGTCCCGGTACCTTCTATTATTATTAATGTTCCGATGCACCAATTTTGGTATCAGGTACCTATGAAACACTCAAAATCTCTGCAAAAAAACCGGCCAAGTGCGTGTCGGGCCACGCGCAAGGTAGGGTTCCGTAGTCGTCCACCCGTTACATTATGTGGACTAAAAAGTTCGCAAACTTATATTTACTATGTTTTTGTCAGAATTAACAACATTATCTAAGGCATCAATGGAAATTGTACGAAAGTTTGCTTTTGCAAAGTACATTTCTGAAGTTCGACTATTACTCGTTAACTAGTAATGTCTACTTAGTTGTGATAGTTTTCCTTTTAAATTCATCGTATATACTACTACCATGATTTTTTTCACATGCCTAGTAGCCACCGTTTAACTGGCAGGGGGGGGGGGGGGGACACCATAACAAAAATTATCACT
Source organism: Cenopis cana (assembly GCA_951800055.1). Lineage (NCBI taxonomy): Eukaryota > Metazoa > Arthropoda > Insecta > Lepidoptera > Tortricidae > Cenopis > Cenopis cana. The sequence goes on along the minus strand of OX637471.1, from coordinate 16,715,517 downwards.
TCAAAGCTTAATATCCCGCTTATATTCTTTAATCAAAAAATGCTTTTAGAAACCTTATAATATTTTTAAAAGACCTATCCAACGATACCCCACACGATAGGGTTTGGCAGAAAAAAAAATTTCACCAACACTTTGCATGTACCCTAAAAAAAATTTTTTTTTAATTTTATTCCACCGTTTTGTCGGCGTCATTGATATGTATACTCATGCCAAATTACAGCTTTCTAGAATTAACGGTTACTGAGAAAAACGGGGGTCGGACGGACGGACGGACGGACATGGCGAAACTATAAGGGTTCCTCGTTTACTACGGAACCCTAAAAAGGGGACGTCCCCTTTACCACCACCAACCCAACAACATGCCGACTCGCACCAATTAATTAGTAGTTTATCAAAATATAGTCCTTAATAAGCAAATTGATAACAAATGAATTACGTAAATTTCGATAAGTAGGCGCTCCACTGTCTCAATGACCTTGAGCGATTGGCCCTCGCCACACCGCTGTGTCCATTTTGCACTTATTTCTAGGAACACAATTAGAAAATTTCGTTTATGTCGCAGTAATAATATAAATCTCACTGAATAACAAAACAACAACATAAAACGACGAAAGCCATATGACGGTTGCCCTGCGAGTGGCACGGGCTCCCCGTCCAACGTAGAGGTGAGACGTATTTACGGGAACAGGTTTTTGGAATAGGTTTTGGCATGGACGCGTAAGTACGCGATCCCGCTCGCGCGTCTTTTAGCGTATCGAGTACTAGGCGTACGACGACTCGGAAGACTCGAAACGTCTAAGAGTCTTTATGTTCCGCGCTATTCGTATTCGTCTGCGCGTTCGGATTCTTTCGGGGCACCTCGGGTCGGGGTTGGTTTAGCGCGTATTTGGACCTAGTCTTTGGATCTAGTCTTTTTGTGGACGCGTACTCGCAAGACTCAGTACGCGTTTTGCCTAGTACGTCTCACCTCTAGTCCAACGGCCAAGAGGCGACTGCCCCGCCGAGGGCTCGCCCGCGCAGACACCCGTGAGCCGTGGTTGCCCACGAATTTGAATAGTATCGATTTCTCAAAAACTATTGAGAAATTTGAAAAACTGGCAGACGAAAATGAAATATACATCATTATTCACCATTGGTTAAAGTTTCATGTCTAAGTGCTACGTAATAAGGGAGTTTATAGAGACTTTAGCTCGAGAAAAGGGTTCACGGATAATTCATTTTCTCGAGATACGGTATATTTTATGAAATATCGGTAGACCATATTAAAGATCAATAACCAAGGTAAAATATTGTCTAAGAAACCGTATGGTTTATGTAACGTTCAAACATACTATAAGCCTCGTAAACACAGCAAATTCGTCGGGGAGCCCCTTAACGATGATCAATAAACAATATCTGGGCGGCCGAGCTTTGCTCGGCGTTTTCCCGGGCATGAGACCTAGCTAGATCGATTGCTCGTCCCCGAAAACCCCCACATACCAAATTTCATCGAAATCGTTAGAGCCGTTTCCGAGATCCTCGAAATAAATATATAAATAAATAAATATACAAGAATTGCTCGTTTAAAGATATAAGATAAATAAATATACAAGAATTGCTCGTTTAAAGATATAAGATTACACAATTAGTATAGTATACACATTACACAACAAGTCTCAACGGTTAAGTCAAAACGGCTGAACGGGTTTTAATTAAACTTGGTATATACCTACAACGAGTTTATTTATAGCCTAGATTAATATAATTATAGGGTACTTTTTATCTCGAAATCATCCCCCGAAGCTCTGAAAGGATGAAATAGGGAGTGGAAGTTCACGCGGAGCGCGGACGAAGTCGCGGGCAAAAGCTAGTACAACATATTCACGATTTCAAAATACCTCACCCTATTTTAATAGGGTTGTTTTGGGAAATAACCTTTTCCTAGTAATGTGACTTACCATACAATCTGCTATTGTTTAAGGAATTTAATTAAATGATGTATCTACATGTAAATAAACACCATGTGACGTGACACCACCCACACTTGGATTTTACGACTTAACGTTTTAATTACCCCCAACTCTAAAAATAGGAACGTTAAGTGACATCCAAAGTTACTGCTGGCGAGCGTGATGGCAGTTATTACGTGGCCATGTGACTCCGGCGTTGCGACACGACAAATAAAAAAAAAAATGTAAATAGGTATAGGTATGTACATACGTACTTAGTATTTACTAGCGACCCGCTTGCACTGGTACTGGTAGTCCAGTACCTAATCAATTTATCTTAATATTACTATTTAACCGAAATTTCTAGTGGTTCACTTCGAATCGAGTAGGTAAGTAGGTACTTATGTCATGTCGTCTCTTTTTCCATACTAACATTCAACTCCCCTTTTTTTACAAACTTAAAGGGCGAATTTTCAAAAACTTGCTGCTGCTGCAATGACTTTTCTTATTTTAACTGGGAGGCTACACGCCAAGCTTTGACATACAAGTGCTTGATATTTGTTTTTAATTCAATTTATTATCCTGTGCAAATAAGGCAATTGTAACTATAATAATATTAATCACTTAACAAAATCATGAAAGGCTGATCACAGTGACCTGTTCTGAACTTGAACATCTTCTCGCTCAAATTTTGAGCAGCACAACTGAGAAGGTAGGTTACCTACCTACGTGGTAAGTACTAGTTACTCTTTAGGTACGTACGTAAGTAAATGGCGTTACAACGCAATTGTTGTAAAAAAAAGTAAATGTCAGTAACCGTTAGCAGAATTTAGCTGCTCCAGTGGGGCGTAATGCGACGACGCCGGCGGCTGCAGCTGATCGCCGCCGCTTTTCCAATTTTCCGCGTGTCCGCCGCATTCGTCACGGCCGCACTTCCATCCGCCCCGCACAATGAAAAATTGCCGGAACAAACGAGCTGCGAGACATATGCTGCCGGACAGAAACCTATTGAAACTGTCTAATTGCAGTGCAATCTCTGCAATATCTACGTATTGAGTTGACCGACTTCAAAAAAAGGAGGAAGTTTTTTTTGTTTGTTTTTTTTGTTGTATGTTTGTTACGCGATTACTCCGCCATTTGTGAACAGATTTGGAAAATTATTTCTTTGTTTGAAAGCATATTCTTCCGGATTGGTCCCATTGTTCTCAAAATTCACATCTGATGATAGAATCTATGAGGAATTGAGGGAACTCTTCAAAATTTCAAGGGAAACATATAACGATTTTAGTATTTTCAGTTTCATAAATCAAGCATTTGCATTCAGAAAGTAGCATTTGGTAAACCGGGACTGATGAAGAAGACCGCAGATGATCATCCAAAACTCCAACTGTTTCATGAGTGGCGCTAAGATATTTCGATCAAGATAGAAGCGACTATGACGAAGCCAATTTAGATTGTCATGATGTAATGTTACCTATACCATATACGAAGCCGGAAGGTTGGCAACGGAACCCCGCCATTTATAAACAGATTTGGAAAACTATTTATTTGTTTGAAAGCATATTATATGCTTCCAGGTAGGTTGTGTTGTTACCACAGTACACTTCTGATGATGGAATGATGGAATCCATGAGGAATTGAGGGAAATCCTCAAAAGTTCAAGGGAAACATATTTTAGCGATTTTATAATATGACGTTAGCAACGACGTAGAATGTTACCATAAACATGAATCTGATGATTGAGCCCGGAAGGTAGGCAACGGAATTCCGTAATAAAACAATGGAACTTAGCCGTGTTTGGGCTTATTGGAATTGCCATGAGATGCACTTTGGCAATATATCACTAAGAAGTGTGAAATAAGTAACTACAAAAAAAGGATGAGGTCCTCAATTCTACGGTACCTACGTATTTTTGACATTTTGACAGCCGAGATAGGTCTATATTACGTATTATATATAGAAAGGTACTTTGTGCTGTGTATTTTACGTATTTTACATGTTCATTTAATTGTCATGCCTTTGACGCAAAATTGACTTCACGTCACATAGACCATAGATTAACGATTCCAATTTATAATTTTTCGTCATAATTGATAATTTCAACCTCTTTAGTTAACTGATATCGAGATATAGTCTGAGCGGAATGAAAAGTCACCTGTTTGTATGAGAGCCAATACATTCCGAGTCACTATTCATAATATAATATAATAATGCGAAAATACAATGTATTTTACACGTAAAAAACCTATAGGGGGATTGTTCCAGATACCGTCCGATTAGCGGAGTTGCAAACTTTGTGATGACAAAACAATATGTTGCACTATTGCAAATTATAAGACTAATGTGTCTTTTTAACGGTTATATACTCTATTTTTGTCCAAGATTACGTTTTAAGTACTCACATGCACCATTAGTCAAATAAAAGTATATAAATGAAAAAGTATGGTTTTGCCCAGTTTTCGTCCGATTTGCCCAGTTTCCGTCCACACGGTGCCAGTTCTCGTCCAAGACCTGAGGAGGGGTGATTTATGCAGTCAAAATCCAGTTTTCAGTGTTAAAAAACCTTCAATGTGTATATACTATCTTGTGTTTGCTTGTTTCTGGCTATTATTATCCTACTAATATTATAAATGCGAAAGTTAGTATGTTTGTGAGGCTATTTGTGAGGATGTTTGTGAGGATATTTGTGAGGATTTTTGTGACTCAATCACGCAAAAACGGCTGAACGTATTAAGACGAAACTTGGTATACAACGAGTTTATAACCTGGATTAACATATAGGATACTTTTTATCCCTGAAATCATGCCTCAAATACAAGGTTACGCGGACGAAGTCACGGGAAAAAGATAATACAATATAAGAACGTAAGCGTTTCATGGAATGTTGATTTGATCTACCAATAACCCTCGCTTAAGCCCATGACAGACGGGCGAGAAAGTACGTGAACTTAGGTTTAGGTTTATAGACATTTATTACTCATAAGAACACAAGTTCACTTAAATGAGATACAAATTAAACTTTAGGTAAAAATATTCCAACACATCTTAATAAATATTTTCATATACTACATATGATCTTAACTTAGTTTTAAATAGTATTTCTGAATTACACTCCTTCACTTCTTTCGGTAACTTATTGTACATTTGTGCCCCATCAGATAAATGAGTGAGTGTGATAAATGTTTTTTGAGTATTTATGGTCAAGCAGATTACTTTGGCATCACATGTTGTACATATGTAGATCTGCTTGTGCATTGATAATTAGATCTCTAAGTTTTTCTCCAAAGTAAAATAGACAAGTATCATCTGCATATAAAGTTACCTGTGCCGACAGTCCTATAGCAGTGAGGTTATTTACATATATCGAGAATAGGAGCGGTCCCAGTATGGATCCTTGCGGTATTCCGCATTTAATGAGTATTGGGTCGCTACTATAGTCACCAATTTTTACAACCTGGGTCCTGTTTGAGAGATAAGATTTAAAAATGTTATATGCTGTACCAGTTATACCCAGATTTTCGAGTTTCTGCATGAACAAATTATGGCTTACTGTATCAAAAGCTTTAGAGATCGATAAAGATGCCGAGGACTTAGTTTTTTTGGTCAATATTGGTCTTTATCTTAGTGACAAGATCAACTGTTGCTGATAGAGTATTTGAACGTTTTCTAAATCCGTACTACTGTTGAGATAGAAGATTTATTTTAGTCAGATGGTCGTCAAAACTTAAGTGGGTGATAGACGGAAATTCACGATCTTTGCTCGGAATCGACATCGAGGCAGATGTATATTTGTTTGTACAAGCTATAAAGTCATACTTTATAGCTCGTACGTCTGTCCTGACCTGAATGTCTTGATGTTGATACCGAGCAAAGTTCGTAAATATTTTTCTATCACCCCGTCTATCACCCACTTAAGTTCGCGTTTTCGCTGTCGGTCACGGGCTTTACATGATGCTGGCCAAGAGCAATCCCATTATTAATAATATACATATATATATATATAATATGTAACATTTGTTTATGGCTAAAATTTGACAACTCACGTCATAACTAAGACATTCGACCTATCTTATGTATAATTATTGATTATCATATTATGTAATAATTATTGATTATCTTGCAGCTTGTCCTAATTTCATTCAAGCGTCGATTAGATGAAAACCGGACCAACGTAAAAAACTTGGAAAATGATTCAAGCCAGTTATCCGTCTATGAAGACGAAAACTGGCACACTGGCAAAATTGATGTCCCAGTTCCCGTCCACTAAATTTAAGGATGTTATAGGTAAAATAAGTATAAGAAACACTTAAAATTGTCTTCGTTATGTATATTAGTAGTCATATATACTAAAAATATCACTCTAACATGGTAAAAACATTAACAAAAGTTACTTAGAAATTTTCCTGTACCACTAATTTTTTTTTAGTTTGGCCGAATTTTCGTGGCTCAAAAACGTGGCACAAACTTTAGTTGATTAAATCTTGGTTATACATTGTTAATTAATATTTGTATGTAATTAGTACTTTAGTTTAGGTTTTAAGGAACGCAACGAGCCCAAACATGCGTGCGTAATTGTTTATATATTCCTATTCTACGCATTTGTAAGAAAGAAGACACCCAAAAAGACGGGAACTGGCACATGGACGAGAAGGGGAACAATCACCCTACTTCCGAACAGTGACGAAAGATTCGATCGAAGATTCGCAAGGAAAGATACTGTATTTTATTGAAAAATACAGGGTCCTTTGAAAGATACATGTATCTTTCATGTAATTTTCATCGCTATTCAATAGGTACTTAAATGTACAAATTTAAACTAAAACGTAGAAACAATATATTTCAGTAACTTCAATAAATTAATGTAATTAGTTAGTGACTTATTTATATACATATTCACAATATATAATCAGGTATTTTTGGAGTCGGTGCCAGCCCCGCTCCGCGCGCCTCCGCCGCTCCGAGTGTCGAAAGTTTGTGGCAAAGCAGGAAACTAGGTACTTATCCTCCTGAGCTGGCACCGACTCCAAAAATAACTGATTTCTTGTAGCTCTAGATTGTCAAGCCATTTTATTAATAAAAATAAATCTTGTTCTATGGACACCCCTCCGGTGCTATTGACTAAAATATAACTGACTTGGTTTAACATTACATATCATTACTTTTTTGTTGTAGAAGAATTGTATTGCGAGACTTGCATCTTTTTACATGTAATGTTTTTGATGGGATCGAACTTTCCGAATAGGAGAGATGAAAAATGAGTTTTGACCATCTGCAAGGCTTTGGGTTAATAAGATGCTTATACTGTGAAAATTTGAAGACTGTAGCTTCAACAGTTTGGCTGTAAAACCTGTGTGACAGACGACGTACACACACAAAGTTATTTCCAGAAGTTCATGGGCCCGTTCATAAAAGATACTGTGCAGTAAGTGGGTCATGTGAAGGAATCAAAAACGATGTAATGCTGTCAGTACATACATTTATTTTTTTATATCTCTTCTTAATAAATTAATTAACTTATACTTAATATAATACATGCAGTTATTTGATTTCGGATATGACAATTTGTTAGCTTACAGTACATAACTCTTTGAAGCAAACATTATACATTTGCGAGTCTGTCAGTTCTAGTACTTACTAGAAAAGTCCGGATTTACTAACAGCTTCAAACAACGCCTCATATTTGTTCAAGTTTGCGATTAGACTGCTGTAACTACACTATACCCAAACCAAACTGAGGACTGAGGTAATGGTGCTAACTCTTTCGCACTTGTAAGAACATACGGAGCGTACCTATTTTACATCTTTTATGGCCCCTGGCGTTAGTTTGGACACTACATATAAGTCTGTAATAACACTTCACGGTCGTATTTTTGTTTATAGTATACCTACCTATGTGTACTTTCTCTACAGGTGTACCTAATTTGTAGCCTAATTCACGTTCATGCCCCAATAGAGGGGATATCTTGGCCGAAAATAAATGTATTTACGCTGCCGTGCCACAGAATAAGTAATAGTACAAAAGATAACCATTGATAAAGACTTTTAACAACTAAAGGCCATTTAAACTAGACTTCCTTACTGTTTGTTATTCACTTTTGGAAAAACGTAAGTAATGAGCTCAAGTCTCAATATGTTGGGTTAGTTTCTCGACTTCAACGTGGGCAGCGGTCAGGACTTGGATGGGTGACCGCTTTGAGTGGTTACTAACTGAGCGCTCCCGTGCTTTGGAAGACACGTTAAGCCGTTGATCCCGGCTGCTGTCTATGGCAGCAGTCGTTAAGCCAAGTTGGAGGCCTTCGGGCGGCTTGAGAACTTCTAACAGTCAAGTTGCCCACTCACTTGACAAAGCCTAATCCCAATAAGGCCTAGTTTCCCCTCGGTGTTGAAAGGTCAGATGGCAGACGCTTTCGTAAAAACTAGTGCCTACGCCAAATCTTGGGATTAGGTAGCGGACCCCAGGCATCCTTCAGGATGCAACTGTACTGGGATAACGCTAGGAGGATGATGAGTTTTTCTACTAGAACGCAAAACGCAGGCCAAATGCGACTATACTTAAAATTATTTGAACTGTCCGAGTTGTATCAAATTAGACTGTTCAAACAGCGACTTCACTGTCCAAGCGTGAAGATTCAAAGTCCGATGACAAGTTTTATAAAATGTCGGACATTTTTAAATAATTTCTACTATACCTCTCGATTGTTCGCGAATTAGTCGACTACGTTTGAGGTACACCCGGCCAGAAGGATATTTTTCATATTGTAAATATGTACTTAATCATGATCGAACCTTAACTACGACGGTAGATACACATAATCTCAAAATAGTAAATTCTTGATAACAAACTGGGCATTCACAATCGTCTTCAGAATGAACACTTTGAAAATACCGGAAATCTGCTTGATAAGTAGAGTGATTTAGAAGTAACAGCAATTTGCATTCATTGTCAATCAAATGGCCGGCGTAGGTCTGCGCCCGCGTTGAAGCGGTACATACATAATACAGAGTTATCACTTATCTCCATTATATTAATCTAGTCAAATGTATCATCACATTATTTAATACATATTTTAAAGTAAACACAAAAAGTTCACTTCAGATATATCCTATAGATAGCCAGTCGTTTCTATCCTCGCACTAGAGTCCAATATATATGGCGATCATTCAACTACTACGAGTATAAATACAGATAACGCAGGCACACCAAAGCCTCATAATATAGCAAGTAGGTATAGTGCGTGTGATCCACGAAGGCGCGCCCCTCCACAGCCCAATTCGTACACTTGCGCATAGATTAGTATGAAATTCGCTGTGGAGGGGCGCGTCGTCGTTCGTGGATGACACGCACTATATCTTGATAACATAATAGTTATGTACTTGATTATAATTAAATACATTGAAATTCCATTAAAACAGCTACAATACATTCATACAAAAATAGATTTCGTGTTAGTAAGTATAGTTTGAAGCAATCGTCAGATAAGTAGGTATACGTGCGATAGAATGTGCTAGCTAATTTAGTAGGTACGCTAATATTTGATGTAGACGAGTATAACGTTTTGAAGGGTTCGAATCACCATGCTATCGCGTATAGCGTATTAACCTCGTGACTGCCACAGTAAATTACTGAAATCCTGTCTCACATGCCAAAGTCTTTGTAGCAAAAGACTTCAAATGAACCTTACTTGATAGCACGTAGGTTCCCTTTACATTGTACTTGTTGTCATTTATAAAATGTAAAATAAGCATGTATCTTCAATAGTGACTAATATGCGCGAGGAAAATGGGTTACTCGTATTTACATTTTTGTGCAGTAATACGATGTTACACGGATAAGGTACCCACGAATTTATTTTTGTCCCGTTCGCGGTAATTAACAGGAGCCAATGTTTCGAACATTATTGACCATTGAAGATGATTTTATAGGAGATCGATAAAACTCAATTACTTTTGGTTGGATAGTCTATGGCCCACAATACTCATGAATGCCAGCTTTGTCTTTTTGGACACGGACACTATGTCAACTTAAGAGGTGTCCAAGAGCTGTTCAAGTCTAATTGGCAAGTGTGCTTTATTTTAATGATAATAAGCCCCCAGGGCAGCTTGTGGCGAGCTGAATGGGAAGTGGCGTCCCTTGGGTCCCTTGCCCCCGAGAGTTAGTCAGGCCCCTCTCTCCGCTTGCCTTTGTTGGCCGGCGGAGTGGACCCCAGCAGGGGCCGCGGGGCTCTCACCTCTGGCTTGCCTTAACCGGCCGGTCAGAGTGGGGTGCCAGAGCTATATGCTCGCAGTGTATTGTATAGCACGTAATAGCGAGGAAACCCGCTCACGGGGGTAAATCCCGCGATGGTGAAATGGGGGCCGCACCTCTCTACACCCTGAGCTGCTCACACCAGTGTTGCCACCCTCGCTACTATCCGGTAGCCTTTTATAGGGGGCCCACCTAGTGAGTGGCGAGTCACCGCCTGCCTTCTTACAATTCTGAGACTGATTGTCACGACAGGCGTCCGCTAGTCTCCTCCCATAACCCATTATCCAGTCCATCCAACTTTCAACTCAATAGCCCCAATACCTTAGTTCCCATCGCAGCCAAAAGGCTGCACCACAATAGTCTTTGCACCTGGTGGGGACCGTCTCCGGATGTATCATGTTGTACGTTCGGAGACGGTATCCGCCATGTGTATCCCTTGCCTTTAGATTATTATTGTCTTAAAGGGGCCTCTGCGCTGTTGACTTCGGCCCCACGCATGCCTTCCAAAGTTCCGGGACCCCATGATCCCGAGATAAGGAAAAGACATACAATAATAATAATAATCAGCAATAGTCCCTGTACACCCTGCGGGTGCTGTCTCTGTGTGCGTCCCATGACACGGGCAGGGACAGTATCCGCTCGGTGTATCCCTTGCATTTCATAAAACTGTCAAATGGGCCTCTACGTGTTGGCTATGTGGTACTCGGTGGTACTTCGGCTCCGCGCACGCCTCCCAAAGGTCCGGAACACCATTGTCCCGTGAACGGGAAAGACACAGATAATAATAGAATACTATTTTTTCTTACGGGGTCATCATAAGATACTTTATCTTTTTCACCAATTGTGGCCCCTTCAAGGACTAACAAAATGACACCAATAAGTTGCATTGAAAAAAACGACAGTTGTTTTTGTAAACATCCCTTCAATTGTATTTATTATATGTTCATCCGCTAATGATGTAAGAAAAAAATCGCATTGGTCATTAGTACGGATGTTAAGGTCCTGCATCCACAGCATGCCTAGATTGCCTAGTTAAACTATACTCGTATTTAAGTATCTAGCAGAGATCATGCAGCACAAGCATATATCAGTACATCGCGGTGTCAAGTCTTAAATATTACACCCCATCGCCACAATTTCCAAGCTACAACAATTATTTATACATTATTTATCGTATTGGATAGGGCTAAATGAATATCCTGTACTAACTATTGATATGAAATAATTAATATTCAATTCATTAAGCGGTTGCTCATTCTGCTATACTCAAGTATGTAAGTATAACATAGTGTATGTATGTATGTACGTTAGCTTAAGAGAGATGAGGATGAGTGACTATCGCACGAAATTAAAAAAACTGCTCATCTTAAATCGTGCTGTAAACGCACAGGGGCTGCTTGTTTTATGATATAAACGGAATCTAATAATAACAATACCAGTAACGTTAGTCTCAGTAGGCATGGCTAGATATGGCTCCCAGTAGGTTCCTTAATCCTTATAGGTACTCATAACCATCCTCTTTCACATCCATCACAGCCACAGCCAGGCTCGTCGTGGGACACAAATTAACACTAATAACGATAATAGGCGTCCCTATTATTAGTTATTTTTTAGTTAATTACTCATACTTGAACAGAGCCAGTCCTGCTAGAGTACTCAAAATCATGTACTACTAGAATAATATTTGATATACTTGTATTTCTATGTTGATTTGCCTTTGATCCTTTAGCCCTATGTCTTCATTAACTAGCAAATTCAAGTGGAGTGGAGTGGAAGTTGATACATACATATAACCACTAGTCGCAATACTCCTGTCTACCATCAACAATGCTAAAAGGCCATCAGAGGCACCGCTCGGCAACGACTCTACGTTCGTAGGTCGTTACCAACCGGCTTTCCGATCTGAGTCACCGTTGTACTGTCGCCATCAGATATATGTATTATAGATCAGGGTGCTCAAAAATACCTGAAAATGTTTCATTCGTGTTCATGTTTGCGAGCATGCACCTTCGCTCCGATCTATGTCATGGGGACTGTCCCGTCGACGATAGGTGCATTAAAGGCAACGTAAACACGTACCCTTATTGTCATTGTGACTACAGCGAAAACGTGTATGAATTTCCTTGACTATACCACGGGACCGTCGACGACATTGTAGCACCCTCGACGCTACCATTGGGCGTCGATGCCGCGTACTAGCAATTTAATCTATCTAGTGGGCTTGATTTCCTCCTACGCAGACATCGGTCGAGCGTATATACAAATAAACACAATGTCGTATGACAGTGACACTGATGTCCGCGGCAGATTTATTGCTACGCGCCAACTTAGTCACGTAATGTCAGCTCCGCGTACGGGCAAAGCTGACCGGTTGGCTGTACGCGCGTATGCGCGGCGCAGACGACCAGAAAAGCCTTTGACACAAGCTACGGCATCAGTCTCAGTATATAAGTAAGTTACTTTATGGGCATCAGCCTATCGATGGTATGCGGACGTGCGAGTGTGTCGTCGACAGTGACGTCATACGTGTCACGATCCGGATTGTCAGACGCATATGCGAATCAGCATGTATAAAATATAGAACGTCACGTACCGAAACGCGGACCAACTTATGTGATAAAATGGATATGACAAGATATTGATAGCGAGTGAGAAGATGATTATTTCAGCCCCAACAATTAATGCTTGTTGTGAGCTTTGAATAAGTTATTCCACAGAGAAAGTTAACGTCCTATTGGTTGACACATTGATACTTATAGTTAACACCTACTTTTCAGGTCTATTAATATGTATGAATTGAAACAAAAATGTCCTCTTGATGTGAGGTCACGATATTGGAATGTTTCTAAATTTCCTTTATACAATTTGTTATATATTAATATACTTCGTTTAGCTTTCCTCTAAACTTGGTCTGTTGATTAAGTTTATAGTAATTTGGTAGCGGCGCGCGGGGTTAGTTTCGTACCGATAATTATTTCCTCCTGTGGGTTAAGTAAGTAAAGTCGCCGTTGCACACCGACATCGCATACACTTGAGTACAGCAAGCTTGGCTTGGTTCGCCACGGCGCGGTCCGCGCGAGAGCAGCACATAGTCACGGTCAGCCCCGCCCCTTCTGTTAGAGCAGGGACTGTTCCACCATGATCTTCTCGTAGCCCGTTGGCGGGGGGTACAGGAACTTGTCCAGTATAATGTCCAATATCGCACCGTCGTCAACTGCAAACGTCAATTATACACATATTAAGAACCCGCAACAAGCGTCATTACGATGTTAGAGCTTAAAACCGTGGAATCGTGTAAAAATCAAATTTACCTTTCAATAGAATATAATTTTGAGTCGAGTTTCATTAGTCCTGCATGTTTTATCTCTCTTACAATTCTATCCAGCTTTCGTCAGACCCTCATATGCTACTTATGGCATAACATATCATATGAAAAAAATTAGCAGTAGCATATCAAATTCAATTTCAAGCAAGCTAAAGTAGTAAATTAGCTAAAGGCCATATGGCATGTAACTTACCATATAGAGCGGGGTAAACGGTGCCCCTGATATTCCTAACGGGTATCTCCATATTCTTGCCATTCACGAAGAAATTGAGCTCGACATGGTCATACGCGAGTCCTATGGTGTCGCCCTCTACCGGCATGACCGCGAAGGGGTTGGCGTCGACGGGGGTGGGCGAGGGCGCGGCGGGCGCGTCCGTCGCCACCAGCAGCTCCGCCGTGGGCGAGTCGCGCGGCGCCGGCGACAGATGGTACAACTCTTCGTTCCCGTGCCGCACCGTGCCGTCGCTGTTCAGGCACCACGACTCTTTGTCCACTCCACCTGTCGTGCAACAACTGTTAAGAGTACTTTTGTCTCGCGAGCGCTGGTGAGCCATGGTTGGTAGCTACGCTGATGCACACATTGTCTATGTCTATGTGTGCATCAGCGTAGCAGCTATGAGTTCACATTGTCCATGTGTTCGTATGTGACACAACTACAAAAATGGCCAACCCGCGCTCATGAGATAAAAGTACTATAACATGTCTAAATTTTTCATGTAAATCACAACGACGTACTCGTAAAACATTTTATCAAGTTAAATTGCTTTTAATGGCATGAGTTTTATGTGGCATTAGTGTGATAGAACTTTCTGATAATGCTCGCAAATCATATTACATCCGAACAGCATTAAGAAACAATTTGCCCGATTAAACTCACCATGAAGGCAGAGACTATTCACAAGAGCAATGTAGTCTAGTTTGTACACGTCAGGGTGTTCAAAAATATCTGATCGTGCACTCTAGCACCTTGTTCGCCCTGACATATGGAATGGTGACTGTACCTAAATAAACTTTGTATTGCATTTAGCTATAACTATGTCTATACATAAATATGTAATTTGTTCATATATGAATAAATTAGATCTCTTTTCATAGCTTCTGACTCTACTATTTCGATAAAAAAATTCGGGGAAATGTATTCTTCGAAGTGTACACGAAAAACTTGGTTTTAGAAACTTAAACACGAATGCTCTCTCATAGTCAGTAAATTTTGCGGCCGGCTCAAAGACAGTAGGTAGCTATTCCGCGCTGTTTCGAGTTACAGGAAACTTTCGCTCGGCATATGGCTAGGCAGTTCTATGGCAAATTTGCTACAGTTATGGTAAACATAAAGAGGTGCCCGGGTCACTTTCGCTTATGCAAACAAAGCATTGTCGCTTAGCAGCCTAAAATATTTTTTCAATAGACATTACTAATACAAAGAATCAGAATTTGTTTTTAACAAGCAAACATCACCATTTTCATGAAATTACACAGTGTAACGCGTAGTCCATATATTGACTAACATTTCCAATTCTAACATATAAAAACCTGCGACCCTCATATGTTACAATTAGCATTCAATCAATTGCCTCCTTAGAAATCAGTGTCATAACATTATTGACCCAATAATTTTGGCAGCACAGTCAGCACATGACTGGACTATCATCTGTGACTCATGATGAGCCAATGACGAGCCTTACATGGTGTGGTGTTACTTTATATTGTATGACCATCAGCAAGGCAATCTTTAATATTGAAATTAATTAATATATTCTTCAGCAATGAAAATATTTGTACCCATAGACAAAGCATGATAATTTATTATAAAAATCAAATCGCTAAAGCGTAAAACAAAATTGTTCAGTAAATAAAATGTTGTTGCATTTAAATGCAAAAGCTACTAAATATGCATGTAGAGGTAGTAATTAAGAGTAGAAAAGTTGGATATTTCTTTTTTTGAAAACAACTAGAAAATCAAAAAACTAATTAACATCATCATCTTGCGAGCATTTCCCCGGTGATATCTTAACGGCTGCCTGGAGTCTGCTTTGGTGCCTCATCTCAACATTTGGTGTAAGCTCTAGTTTTTATGAAAGCAACGTCCATCCAATCCAGACGTGAAAAATAGACCTTGTTGGGATTAGGCCAGTGCCCTCATAATGATTTTCTTAGCCAAAAACTTACTGTTAGATATCAAATGATATTTCATATGTATGTAAGTTGAAAACCCCAGTGGTACAAGTCAGATTGGAAGTTGCGTGCCTGACTGCCCAGCTACAAGTGGCTTAATAAAGTGGCTTTAAACATGTTGACAGATATATCATGTGAGAGACATCTTTTTATCATTCTACATATTAAGGTATAATATTAAGTAATTCTGTGCTGCCTCATTAGACAAGTGTAATGCTAGCTTATCTTTGTTAACAATTTTAACTACAGTAATTTACTACAAACATAATACTTGTAATAATTACCATGTACTTTATTGAGATCTGTGTCCCTAGTGGCGAGGCCGACAGCCCACACCCCACCCTGTTGCAGCTTCACCTCAAAGTAAGCCTTATTCTGCACTAAAGGTGCATTGCCCAGTGCACAGCCAGACCCACACACTCGCTGCCCTCCTTTCACCACCACCACCTCATGTCCTGTAATTATACACAACACTTCAATCTAACAATTTGAGACATTTATTCTTATTTTTAATATGCTGGTGATGCCATTAGTTACTAAAGTCCACAAAATTTACACACTTGATAACCATAATTAGTGAATTAAGGAGTATATGTAAAAGGAATCTTGGCCGAGATGGCAATGTATGAAGAAGAGAAAACACAAAGAAGTCACTGAAAATTTTTCTGTATCCAAACCTATGGCAATTACAGAAATCCATCATCCTCCTAGCGTTATCCCAGTACAGTTGCATCCTGAAGGATGCCTGGGGTCTGCTACCTAATCCCAAGATTTGGTGTAGGCACTAGTTTTTACCGAAGCGACTGCCATCTAACCTTCCGACCCCGAGGGGAAACTAGACCTTATTGGGATTAGGCTTTTTCAAGTGAGTGGGCAACTTGACTGTTAGAAGTTCTCAAACCGCCCGAAGGCCTCCAACTTGGCTTAACGACTGCTGCCATAGACAGCAACTGGGATCAACGGCTTAACGTGCCTCACCCTGCACTCAAATTGGTCACCCATCCAAGTCCTGACCGCTGCCCACGTTGCTTAACCTTAGATACCGCAAGCGTACCCGGCGCCGCTGGGCCACGAGCGCTCCTCAATGTCAATAACAAAAATATTTTTTAAAAATCAGATTAATAGTTATCCCATACATTTTCCTAAATTCTGTGTAAAATCGTCATTTTAGCGAGAAAGGTAACGCTACGGAATGTGTTTATTAGCTTAATATGCAATTCCTGGCCATTTTAGAGTTCAAATTAGTGCTGAAACTGCTCGAACCAGACTTTTTTAATGCATACCTTGACTTGACTTTGACAACGACGATATTTTAAATACTGCACGAATAAAATACCCGGCCAAAGAATAGGAAATCATTAATTAAGGAAAATGTGAAATACCCATGTGTAAAGTATCCAGTTGAACGGGGTTCTCCTTGATACGTATGGGGACGGATGGAGTAAAACTAAACCCGTTCAGACACCCCTTGAGGCAACAAAACATTGTGAACACTATTATATAACACTCTTTTTCTTTAAATTAGTTTTCTAGGTGTTGAATATATGTTTAACAATATTGCTAAACAATCATCATTTGACAACCCACGCAAATCGATGACACGATGACAGCTGAAATTCACGATTGTCAATGACGTCCACAAACTAATGACGTTAGACGAAGCGTTCGGATACCATAAGAGATTACAAAAATTATCCTACAATACTTATTTCATTAAGAAGCGTTAGAGTTGGTTAGAGTCTTTACTAATTCCTTACGCTAGCACCACACTTCGCCGTATTCGTGCAAATACTCGTGCTGCATCTCTTTCTTTAATATTGCAAAGGAAAGGGAGGCGAATACGCAACGCAAACACGCATAGCGAAGTGTAGTAGCGGCCTTACAAATGTATAGTTTTCAGATTTTTCCCTGTATCCTTACCATGAGTTTGCAGTTATGTAAACATTGCAAACTGATGGTAGGGGTACTGTATTGTAGTAATAAGACGATAATATCTGCGTTTTCCCGTGCATGAGACATAGCTAGATCGATTGCTCGTCCCCGAAAACCCCCACATACCAAATTTCATCAAAATTGTTAGAGCCGTTTCCGAGATCCCCGAAATAAATAAATAAATATACAAGATTTGCTCGTTTAAAGATATAAAAAATATCTGGGCGACCGAGCTTTGCTCGGCGTTTTTCCGCGCATGAGACCTAGCTAGATCGATTTCTCGCCCCCGAAAACCCCCAGATTCTAAATTTCATCAAAATTGTTAGAGCCGTTTCTGAGATCCCCGAAATAAATAAATAAATATATATACAAGAATTTCTCGTTTAAAGATATTAAGATATAATAAGACGATATTACTTGCCAAATTTCATCGTTATAGGTCAACGGGAAGTACTTACCCAATAAATTTTAGAGTCCCTTGATAGTTGTACGTTTTTGCGACAAAAGCTTTTTTTTACATTAACTTAGAAGTTTGATTCTTTCACAGCTTCAAGGGACTGCAGCCCTGAATATATGGTTTCAATTTCAACTCGATACCTTCACGCGTTCCTGAGAAAAAGGTTCTTGACAGACAGACAGATGGACAACAAAAAGGGGTTCCGATTTTTTTTCCTTTTGAGGTACATAACCCTAAAAATGTACGCGATATCGGAATAGCGCTCAATAATTCAATAATAA
The DNA here is from genome assembly GCA_951800055.1 of Cenopis cana. Taxonomy (NCBI): domain Eukaryota; kingdom Metazoa; phylum Arthropoda; class Insecta; order Lepidoptera; family Tortricidae; genus Cenopis; species Cenopis cana. The sequence goes on along the minus strand of OX637471.1, from coordinate 16,697,177 downwards.
GAGTACCAATTGGTATTATACATACCAGTGGCGGAGCGTCCATACAACTCGATTCCCACCGGCTTGCCTTATTTTCAGCCAGTCCAGTTCTTTTACTACGGCTCATGAAGAATAAGATAGGCAAATTATTTCCGGCTTCCCTTAGAATATTTTTGACGCGCCGCCACTGATACATACTCACATTTTTGCGGACGCAGTGGAAACGTGCTAGGCCCATAACCTATTATGGTTTTGAGGATTATTGCAAATAGGTATCGTATAGAAATATAATAAAATATTATTTAATAAACTTTATGGCATAAGTGTTTACAATACGACGACATACAGAGATGGCACTGACAGTCAATACTAAAGCGGCCTACACACAGCCCTAAAACCAGAGGCGATATCGGGAGAGTGGTGGGGAGCACCCTAGATTGCTCCCTGAATCGCATCGTGTGTAGGTAAATCGTGTACGATAATCATATACGATTTAGGTACATACACACGAGCCGATAGGGAGCGATCTAGGGTGCTCCCCAATGGCTCCCCACCACTCTCCCGATATCGCCTCTGATTTTAAGGCTGTGAGTAGGCCGCTTTACCTAATTCAAAATATGAGCAGTAGATGGCCAGCATTAAGGATGATTCACGCTAGACCGTTCCGTGTCCAGGCCGGTCCGTTTTCTAGTACAAGAAATCGAAGACCGTCGCGCGCCGTATTAGAAAACGGGCCGTCCCGGACACGGAACGGTCTACTGTGAATCATCCTTTATACCTACTCCAACAAATACAAACCTAAATATGCATGTTCTTCACTGCAGAGGGCAACCAAAAAACGTAACGTAGTGATTATAATTCTCTTTGAGCCCATGACCTTGTCCTTTGGGATAGTTCCCGAAGGACCACTAAGTATAACTATGCTGCCAAGAGTGCCAAGTAAGACGAATAACCGATAATACCGATCCAGAGAAAAATGATCAAGCTCACAAGAGAAAGTAAGTATACTACCTACACATTGACATTTAATATTCTTCAATCTGTCAAGTAGGTAAGAACCTTTTAGGGTACAGTCGAGGGCATAAATATGTATACATTTTGGACCTTATTTCAATGAAATAAGGTGAAAAAGTGTATGCATATTGGTGCCCTTGACTGTACGTCCCCTACATGTAAAGTGGTGGTGCAGTTTTTTTTTCTTCCGAACCACATTGTGTGGGGTGTTGTTGGATAGCTCTTTTAAAAATATTATAAGGTTTCTAAGAGCATTTTTTGATTCAAGAATCGGTTGGCGTGATATTAAGCTTTGAAGTGATAATTTTTGTTATGGTCACGTGAAACTTTTTAGTCCACATAATGTAACGGGTGGACAACTACGGAACCCTACATTGTGCGTGGCCCGACACGCACTTGGCCGGTTTTTTAAACTACGGTGGCAAACAACTACTAATACTTATACGACCTCTTAGATGATAAGTAGACGACATACCTCGGAGCAAGTAGGGGTATTAGATATTGTGGCGGCACCGGCGGCGGTGACCTAAGACTAGGGTTATCAGATTCTATATCCCAACTTTTGGGAATTTCAGGACTTAAGATTAAAATTCAGGCGTAGTCATTATTGTTTTATTTTACTAGTCAAAGATTGTTAGATTTTATTACTAACAGAGTGCAGGACAGGCTATTTTTATTGTTTTTCGGTAAGTACTGATTGCTGAAAATTCGGACCAATCTCCTGTCCCGATCCCGAATGGCGTTTCCCAAATTGCGGGTCACGGTAAAATATCAACGTTGAACTTCGTCCCGAAAAATGCGGGACATCTTGGTCACCCTTTATTATAACATGGTACTTTCCCAGTTGATGAGCTAGATGAGTCATGAGATTCCGTTGTACCCGGCCCCGGCCCATCTATAAAACCTACTTATACTTATTATAGGATAGTTTGTTAATTTATTTCCAAATCAATTTGTTCTAACCTAGAGCGTTATAGGTTCGATATACCTGGTGAGTCAACTGCAAAGGCGTATTTACCCTAGGGCCAAGGGGGCCATGGCCCAGGGCGGCAGGCTGAGAGGGGCGGCGAAGCCGCCCTTCACAGCGTTTTTTGGGCGCTTTTTCTTGACTTCTGGGGCGGCGAAACTTATTGGCCCGGGGCGCCATATTTCTGGGCACCTTGTCTTGACTTCTGGGGCGGCGAAACTTATTGGCCCAGGGCGCCAAATTTCAAAATACGCCCCTGGTCAACTGGCCACAGCCATTTTATTTTTGAAAATTAACAATGCAATCGTTCTCCTTATTCAAACACCAAATTTGTACCAAGGTAATTGAGCAGGCCACTAAAGACAAGTAATACCTAAAACAAACATGAAGTTTCGCGTTTCTAAAACCAACTAAGTATGCTTACTTAACGATGGGCTGATTAACGCCACATACCTATAAATACGAGTACAACCTCCATAATTATGGGTTTATGAATGATATTACCCTTACCATGAGTTTGCAATGTTTGCATTACCGTACTCGCTAGCGACTGCGTAAACGATTTAATATGGCGATTCTTAGTTCTATTGCGTAACCGCCAGAGGCGCTGTACTTTTGTCCATACTAAATCGCTTACGCAGTCGCTAGCGAGTACGGTAATGCAAACATTGCAAACTCATGGTAATGGTACTGGTTGGTGGTACTATTCTTAACGCTAGCGTGCTAGTTGGGTTGAGCTTACGAGTGTCAGTGCCATGCGTTTCACTATTTCCTTCATTACCTTCTAGCTTCTAAACAATACACACAGAGGGTGCGGGTCGGCTCGGAAGGCCAATGGCCAATGGTGGGCCTATTCATCTGTGGCTTTATATGAAGAATATAACTCAGACACGACCCAACCCGGACCCGCCGTTTACATAGGGAATGTAGTAGTGGTGAGGGTGGTGAGGTGAGTTGATACAGTTGTTTGCAATTCGGAAGCTAATACCTAACTCGTAGGCCTCATCATACTCATGATACAATTATAAGCTGCGCCAGGTATGGAATCCGGTATCATCGGTCAGTACCGTGGGAGGCCCTAAGCGGCTAAAAATAATAATTGAAAGGCGGCTAGCCGTGCTGTCGTTGAACGCGACTAAACGGAAATCTCCCCAAGTCCCCACACGGCACGAGAGCAGGGATCGGATACCGGTATTATTTTCAAACCGGTTTCGGCCATTGACCCCAAACCGAAATGAATAGCGTTTGTGGTTTCGTTCTCGTTTCTGGTTTTCGGCACTCAAAACCGGTTAGTGAAGGAACTGTTCTGGGCCCAATTTCGTTTCCGAGGAACGAAATTAACCGGTTTTCGACGGAGACAACCAGTCTCAACTCGAATTTTTGACAGAGGCCGCCAAGGGTTACTATTATCCGCAGCGGGAGTGCGCTTACAATTTATTTAAAAGCTAATTTATAATTTTATATTAAATTTTACCACTAGACCTGACGTCGAGGGTCTGATGATGTAGCCGGAAGAGAGCCAATAGAACTGCCTAACGGAAAGTGATAAAGTAGTCGAGTTAGGGCTTGTTTGTTTTGTTGTCTTGAGTACTTACCACTGGACCTGATGCCGAGGGTCTGATGATGCAGCCGGAAGAGAGGCACTGGAACTGCCTAACGGAAAGTGATAAAGTAGTCGAGTTTGGGCTTGTTTGTTTTGTTGTCTTGAGTACTTACCACTGGACCTGATGCCGAGGGTCTGATGATGCAGCCGGAAGAGAGGCACTGGAACTGCCTAACGGAAAGTGATAAAGTAGTCGAGTTTGGGCTTGTTTGTTTTGTTGTCTTGAGTACTTACCAATGGACCTGATGTCGAGGGTCTGATGATGCAGCCAGAAGAGAGTCACTGGAACTGCCTAACGGAAAGTGATAAAGTAGTCGAATTTGGGCTTGTTTGCTTTGTTGTCTTGAGTACTTACCCCTGGACCTGATGTCGAGGGTCTGATAATGCAGCCGGAAGAGAGGCACAGGAACTGCCTAACGGAAAGTGATAAAGTAATCGAGTTTGGGCTTGTTTGTTTTGTTGTCTTGGGTACATACAACTGGACCTAATGTCGAAGGTCTGATGATGCTGCCGGAAGAGAGCCACTGGAACTGCCTAAAGGACAGTGCTACGGTAGTCGAGTTTGGGCTTGTTTGTTTTGTTGTCTTGAGTACTTACCACTGGACCTGATGTCGAGGGTCTGATGGTGCAGTCGGAAGAGAGGTACTGGAACTGCCTAACGGAAAGTGCTACGATAGTCGAGTTTGGGCTTGTTTGTTTTGTTGTTTTGAGTACTTACCACTAGACCTGATATTGAGGGTCTGATGATGCAGCCGGAAGAGAGTCACTGGAACTGCCTAACGGAAAGTGATAAAGTAGTCGAGTTAGGGCTTGTTTGTTTTGTGGTCTTGAGTACTTACCACTGGACCTGATGTCGAGGGTCTGATGATGCAGCCGGAAGAGAGGCACTGGAACTGCCTAACAGAAAGTGATTAACTAGTCGAGTTTGGGCTTGTTTGTTTTGTTGTCTTGAGTACTTACCACTGGACCTGATGTCGAGGGTCTGATGATGCAGCCGGAAGAGAGGCACTGGAACTGCCGAACGGAAAGTTATAAAGTAATCGAGTTTGGGCTTGTTTGTTTTGTTGTCTTGAGTACTTACCCCTGGACCTGATGTCGAGGGTCTGATGATGCAGCCGGAAGAGAGGCACTGGAACTGTCTAACAGAAAGTGATAAAGTAGTCGAGTTTGGGCTTGTTTGTTTTGTTGTCTAGAGTACTTACCAATGGACCTGATATCGAGGGTCTGATGATGCAGCCGGAAGAGAGGCACTGGAACTGCCTAACGGAAAGTGATAAAGTAATCGAGTTTGGGCTTGTTTGTTTTGTTGTCTTGAGTACTTACCACTGGACCTAATGTCGAGGGTCTGATGATGCTGCCGGAAGAGAGCCACTGGAACTGCCTAACGGAAAGTGCTACGGTAGTCGAGTTTGGGCTTGTTTGTTTTGTTGTCTAGAGTCCTTACCAATGGACCTAATATCGAGGGTCTGATGATGCAGCCGGAAGAGAGGCACTGGAACTGTCTAACAGAAAGTGATAAACTAGTCGAGATTGGGCTTGTTTGTTTTGTTGTCTTGAGTACTTACCACTAGACCTGATATCGAGGGTCTGATGATGCAGCCGGAAGAGAGGCACTGGAACTGCCTAACGGAAAGTGACAAAGTATTCGAGTTTGGGCTTATTTGTTTTGTTGTCTAGAGTACTTACCAATGGACCTGATATCGATGGTCTGATGATGCAGCCGGAAGAGAGGCACTGGAACTGCCTAACGGAAAGTGATAAAGTAATCGAGTTTGGGGTTGTTTGTTTTGTTGTCTTGGGTACATACCACTGGACCTAATGTCGAGGGTCTGATGATGCTGCCGGAAGAGAGCCACTGGAACTGCCTAACGGAAAGTGCTACGGTAGTCGAGTTTGGGCTTGTTTGTTTTGTTGTCTAGAGTCCTTACCAATGGACCTAATATCGAGGGTCTGATGATGCAGCCGGAAGAGAGGCACTGGAACTGTCTAACAGAAAGTGATAAACTAGTCGAGATTGGGCTTGTTTGTTTTGTTGTCTTGAGTACTTACCACCAGACCTGATATCGAGGGTCTGATGATGCAGCCGGAAGAGAGGCACTGGAACTGCCTAACGGAAAGTGACAAAGTATTCGAGTTTGGGCTTATTTGTTTTGTTGTCTAGAGTACTTACCAATGGACCTGATATCGATGGTCTGATGATGCAGCCGGAAGAGAGGCACTGGAACTGCCTAACGGAAAGTGATAAAGTAGTCGAGTTAGGGCTTGTTTGTTTTGTGGTCTTGAGTACTTACCACTGGACCTGATGTCGAGGGTCTGATGATGCAGCCGGAAGAGAGGCACTGGAACTGCCTAACAGAAAGTGATTAACTAGTCGAGTTTGGGCTTGTTTGTTTTGTTGTCTTGAGTACTTACCACTGGACCTGATGTCGAGGGTCTGATGATGCAGCCGTAAGAGAGGCACTGGAACTGCCTAACGGAAAGTGACAAAGTATTCGAGTTTGGGCTTATTTGTTTTGTTGTCTAGAGTACTTACCAATGGACCTGATATCGATGGTCTGATGATGCAGCCGAAAGAGAGGCACTGGAACTGCCTAACGGAAAGTGATAAAGTAATCGAGTTTGGGCTTGTTTGTTTTGTTGTCTTGGGTACATACCACTGGACCTAATGTCGAGGGTCTGATGATGCTGCCGGAAGAGAGCCACTGGAACTGCCTAACGGAAAGTGCTACGGTAGTCGAGTTTGGGCTTGTTTGTTTTGTTGTCTTGGGTACATACCACTGGACCTAATGTCGAGGGTCTGATGATGCTGCCGGAAGAGAGCCACTGGAACTGCCTAACGGAAAGTGCTACGGTAGTCGAGTTTGGGCTTGTTTGTTTTGTTGTCTAGAGTCCTTACCAATGGAGTGCATCAGCAGACCCTCGACATCAGGTCTAGTGGTAAGTCCTCAAGATAACAAAACAAACAAGCTCAAACTCGACTACTTCATCACTTTCCGTTAGGCAGTCCAGTGCCTCTCTTCCGGCTGCATCATCAGACCCTCAACATCAGATCTAGTGGTAAGTACTCAAGAAAACAAAACAAACAAGCCCAAACTCGACTACTTTATTACATTCCGTTAGGCAGTTCCAGTGGGTCTCTTCCGGCTGCATCAGCAGACCCTCAACATCAGGTCCAGTGGTAAGTACTCAAGACAACAAAACAAACAAGCCCAAACTCGACTACTTTATTACTTTCCGTTAGGCAGTTCCAGTGCCTCTCTTCCGGTTGCATCATCAGACCCTCAACATCAGGTCCAGTGGTAATTACTCAAGACAAAAAAACAAACAAGCCCAAATTCCACTCCTTTATCACTTTCCGTTCGGCAGTTCCAGTGGCTCTCTTCTGGCTGCATCATCAGACCCTCGACATCAGGTCCAGTGGTAAGTACTCAAGGCAACAAAACAAACAAGCCCAAACTCGACTACTTTATCACTTTCCGTTAGGCAGTTCCAGTGACTCTCTTCTGGCTGCATCATCAGACCCTCGACATCAGGTCCAGTGGTAAGTACTCAAGACAACAAAACAAACAAGCCCAAACTCGACTTCTTTATTACTTTCCGTTAGGCAGTTCCAGTGCCTCTCTTCCGGCTGCATCATCAGACCCTCGACATCGGTCCAGTGGTAAGTACTGAAGACAACAAAACAAACAAGCCCAAACTTGACTACTTTATCACTTTCCGTTAGGCAGTTCCAGTGACTCTCTTCTGGCTGCATCATCAGACCCTCGACATCAGGTCCAGTGGTAAGTACTCAAGGCAACCAAACAAACAAGCCCAAACTCGACTACTTTATCACTTTCCGTTAGGCAGTTCCAGTGACTCTCTTCTGGCTGCATCATCAGACCCTCGACATCAGGTCCAGTGGTAAGTACTCAAGACAACAAAACAAACAAGCCCAAACTCGACTTCTTTATTACTTTCCGTTAGGCAGTTCCAGTGCCTCTCTTCCGGCTGCATCATCAGACCCTCGACATCGCTCCAGTGGTAAGTACTGAAGACAACAAAACAAACAAGCCCAAACTTGACTACTTTATCACTTTCCGTTAGGCAGTTCCAGTGACTCTCTTCCGGCTGCATCATCAGACCCTCGACATCAGGTCTAGTGGTAAGTACTCAAGGCAACAAAACAAACAAGCCCAAACTCGACTACTTTATCACTTTCCGTTAGGCAGTTCCAGTGACTCTCTTCTGGCTGCATCATCAGACCCTCGACATCAGGTCCAGTGGTAAGTACTCAAGGCAACAAAACAAACAAGCCCAAACTCGACTACTTTATCACTTTCCGTTAGGCAGTTCCAGTGACTCTCTTCTGGCTGCATCATCAGACCCTCGACATCAGGTCCAGTGGTAAGTACTCAAGACAACAAAACAAACAAGCCCAAACTCGACTACTGTATCACTTTCCGTTAGGTAGTTCCAGTGACTCTCTTCCGGCTGCATCATCAGACCCTCGACATCAGGTCCAGTGGTAAGTACTCAAGACAACACAACAAACGAGCCCAATCACGACTACCGTAGCACTTTCCGTTAGGAAGTTCCAGTGGCTGTCTTCCGTTCCGGCGGCATCATATAAATTAGCTTCTAATCTAAATATTATAAGAGCACACGCGCCGCGGGGCCAGCGGGTGATGGTATTACCTGACAACAACGCCTTCAAAGGTGAGAAAGTGACAGTCGTGACATTTTAAACCGGTTTAATAAAGTTCCACGGAACGTTAAAATTCCGTTCTCCTAGAATACTGATAACCGAAATAATTCGTTCTTTCACTAACAGGTATTTTGATAAACCGGTATTATGTAAGAACGAAATCAAACCGGTTTAGGAACAGAATCATACCGGTATTTGGAAACCGGTTCCGATCCCTGCACGAGAGCACAAATGGCGGTAGTTTAACAAAAAAAAAACCGGTCAAGTGCGAGTCCGACTCGCGCACCGAGGGTTCCGTACACAGTTCTTGCATATGTAGTTGTGTACCCGTCCCGACCCCATTAATTCAGGAACAATCTTAAAAAAACATGACAGCACCATCTATCGGCGTATTGTGTTACTAATTTGCGCGACTGAATAACTTAGTACGTATGTTGGTTTTTCAAGGATAATTCTTTATCACATCAACCGATTTCAATAATTGTTTTTTTATTTGAAAGAAGGTATTTTTAACGTAATTTTGTAAATTTAAATATAAAACAAAAATATATACAAAGGTGATTAAATTACAAACTTAGTATAGAAGAGTTTTTTGATGATTAAAAAAAAGAAAAACTAGATAGGGCTATGGCTATATTTTTCCTGTAAAATATACATGCATATTAATGTTGTGTAATAATTTCAAATTTTTTTCTTCGTAAACTTCGGAGATAAGGGGGGGGGGGGGGGGGGGAATGGTATTTTTTTTTACATTTTCCCTCATAAATCGAAATTCCCCCAACGAAAAAAAAAACTAAAAATTGTTTCAGAATGTACAAGTCAAGCCCTTTCATATGATACCCCACTTGACATAGTTGCCAGACTTTAAAATTTTGAACCCCTTTTTATCTGTCATTATTCACAGAAAATAAAATAAAATAATTTAAAAAACCATCTTCTATGTATCTGGGTTACCCTTGTTTATAACTATTCCAAATTTCAAATCGATAGGATAAGTAGTTCCTGAGATATTTAGCGATGTGACAGACAGACAGACAGACAAAGTGAAACCAATAGGGTTCCTTTTTTACCTTTTTGGTACGGAACCCTAAAAATTAGAGACAACTCAAGAGCAGTGCAGTCTTCAGATCTACTTAACTGTCCTAATGTCCGTAAAGCGGCCTACACACAACCCTAAAATCCGAGGCAATAACGGAAGAGTGGTGAGCGGGAGCACCCTATATTGCTCCCTAGATCGACTCGTGTGTAGGTAAATCGTATATGATTATCGTATACGATTTACCTACACACGAGGCGATCTAGGGAGCGATCTAGGGTGCTCCCCACCACTCTCCCGATATCGCCTCTGATTTTAGGGCTGTGTGTAGGCCGCTTTAAACTGTCCTTGGGCTTAAGGTGAATATCGATTATATACCTAGCTAAATCGTTAAACCATGTTTCTACGAAAATATTAATAAAGTGCCCATCACTAGAACTGGATGTACGCATATATTGACTCAGTGTTAACGTTCAAATATTCTTATTAGTTTTGTGGTCGATTTCCATATTTGCCTATCGTTTTAATTAATTGGATTATGCAATGGATGAACGATAAAATGCCGGTACTCTTATTAAGTATTTGGCACCAAATCGAGATAAACAAGATAGTCACGTGCTTTCATTCGCTAGACGAAAAGTGTTGGCTCGGCATACATTTAGCTCGCATTAGTAAAAAGTTAACACTGAAAAATATACGTTTATCTACACACATATCATAAATCCTCTAATATGCTTTCGGAAACCGTAGAAAATGACTCTCATTTCAACATTCAATGAATTTATATGGGTCGTTATCTGTGGTAATATAATTTTCATTTTAATCTCATATATGATGTTAAAATATTAAACGTCAAACAAAACATTTTTGATACAAATCAGTTACAACTTTAATTTAAAAACAAAAATATACATATTTACAATAGAAAATATAAAATTAACTAATATACATATAAATTCCCCAAGGTCACTGCCCTTGGGGTTGGTGCCCATAAGGCTGGCCACATTTCCTCGTTGGATAGCTATACCTATCCGTTGGCCGAGGAAGTAGCCAGCCCTATGGTCAGCCGTATTTTCTGTCAATTTTTTTTTATAGTTTTGTAAAGATTGTGGGCGTCCGGGCTCCACGGTCCGAGAGTTTCGACCGCGAAGGCCGCAAATACATGACTGCTAGTAAGGGCTGCGTATTTGCGGCGCTTCGCGGCTTCTGCCGCAATAGCCGCTCCGCCTGCCCTCAAGCACGTGGAGGCTAGATGGGACGGTGCCAGGGTAGCCACGCAGGTGGCATCCCAGATAAGCGGCCGTCCCATGTGCCACGGAATGAGCGTCATGCCATCGGGTCTCTTGCCGTCGTCACGGGCCAGGCCTGGAGGTTCCAGGACGGCTGGCACATTGACGCTAACAAGAGCCCGACGGATGACGTCATTGAGACATGCGTGACGGGATAAGCGGCCGGCACTCTTTGAGCAGGACAAGCCGTGGTGACCCAGAGCATCTACTTCAGCTCCACAGGAGCAACGGTGAGGCACCACAACCTCTGCTCCTAGACGGAGGCCGACAGCCAGCCTAAATGAATTGTTATCTAAAAGAGTGGCGCAGTTAACGGAGGGGTAGGCGTGTAGCCAGAACCCGGATTCAGGTAGGGATAAAGCTAATAATCTAGCTTTTTCCGCTCTCGATGTGGCGGAGCTTAAAAGCCAATCTGAAGCCTGCCGACATAGGGGTTCGGCTCGTTTCATAAAACACACTCGTGTTTTAATGCCCCTCATTATGTACCAGTTGCATAAACTACTATTGAAACATTACTGCAGGGAGCAGCTAGTAGTCCTGGCCACGTATTATAGCCGGACCTCGCCTTTGGCTCGGCCGGCTACTCCATGCTCGTCCAGGAAGGATGGCACTTATGATCGAAGCATGTATATTAGTGCTTTTCTCAAAAATTAAACAAATTGTATGAACGTAGGTACATTCTATTCCGACCAACTTGTAATTTGATCTTCCGCTTTCCACTTGACGAACATTTCATAACTCATAAGTAACTGTTCAAATACGTTTCCGTTCGGAAAACCGTGCGTCTGCGGCCAGGCAAGCCGTGTTGTCAGAATTGTCAGGTGGTAATGCACTGCATCCCTGGACCCGGAATGCGGATAACGGATGCTTAATTCGACTCAGCCTGTTACTGACCGATTCGGTTTGATTTATTTGATGGCGTAGTGAATTAAGCATTACTATTATTGTCCCCAACTATTACGCCAACGAGTCGGTTATAAACTCCATAACCAATCTTTCAGTTTGCAGTGAATCTCGAAGTTATAATAATAGTTACTTAATTAGTAGGTAGTGTTATTTCGACCAAACAAGAACAGAGTTTATTCCAAGATGAGGTAGTTATAAGGCTGGATTTTACCACTTTTGAGTTTTTTTTAAACTATCTGAGATCTGAGACATTAGAATATAGTGTATTAAATTTAAAAAAATATATGTTTTACATAAGGAGGAAGAGGGAGGAGGTTTTTTCAATATTACGGCTACATTACTGATATTTTACATTTAATTATTATATTCAAATAACGACCCTAAATAGTTATAGACAAATTCGTAGGATTTGCTTTGATAAAATGATTGGCTTAATGACTATGGCTAAATATTTACGAAAACTACGCGCAGAGCTTCCTTAGAGAGCTTACAAACTCAAGTTTCGTAGTTAAGTCAAGTTTAGTTTGTTCCTCGAAACTGAAACTGACAAGGCCATTCAGGAGGGCTTGCAGCACTGCACTATCGTATAGTCCTACCCCTCCCCTGTTTCGAGGAACAAACGAAACTTGAGAATCTTATCATCCTAGAAACCTGTTTTTTTATGTATTAAAATTTTCTTTTTAATGGCTTTATCTGCTTTTTTGCTTTGCAGCATCGCCATTTCGTGTACCCCCATGAATGCCGCGACTAATTATATAATCTGGGAATCTATCGAAATAGGTTCAGTGTTGTCGGCTCCTTTAATCGCTGCAGCAACCACCTTATCCACTGTTTGGAAATTGCAGCAGTGGTTTTTCTTACACAGAAAGTGCTGATCTTTCAGATGAGCCCTGTTTTTTTCAGGAATCCGATCATACTAGATACCTCAGAAAAGTGGTCGCTTATCATACTGCTGCCACTGACAAGGCCAGTCAGGAGGGCTTGCAGCACTGCACTATCGTAATAGTCCTACCCCTCCCCTGTTTCGAGGAACAAACGAAACTTGGGAATCTTATCATACTAGAAACCGGATTTTTCATCATTTTTCAATTTTAATTTTCAATGGATTCGCCAGGTTTTTCGCATTGCAGCATCGCCATTTCGTGTTCCCCGACTAATGACGCACCTAATTATATATATGCCATCTGGGAATCTTATCATACTAGGTTCAGTGTCACCAGCTCTTAAACTATTTAGACAAATGTTGCTTTGTACGTATTGCGAGCACCTTACCGAACTTGTGACTATTTGACCATTACCTACACTCGGTTACACAGACAAACTGTTCTGACAGTTTTGTGAGACCCTGTTAATTTTATGTTTTTATACTCTGATTATTAAATAAATAAATAAATAATAATAATAAATGAAGATAGGTTTAAGTGAAACCAATCTTAAAAGAAAACAGTTAAATATAACTTTGATTGAAATTCTGTAAACAGAATAAAATAAATATTTAAGGCTCCCATAAAACAGACATGATTTTTTTTGCCGTTTTTATAGATAATAGGTAATAGGTTTTTCACACCACCTGCTCGATTTTGCTCAATTATATATCATACAAACCTTTCGGAAAGCAAATCATTACACGTGGCCATTGGTTTTAGCGGGTTATAATTTCAAATTATTACCCGCCGGGTAATAATTTCATTTGAGTTCTGATAGTTCTTATTGATATGTCTTTAAAGTCTAATTTCGTGAAGTCCACACGGCGGCTAGGAGGTGGCACACCAGCTCCGTGTTTTGTTTGGAACGTCGCGTTCGAAACAAAAGACTGCGTCGGCGGCCGCCGCCTGTAGCGGGTCAAGCGCGTGATTTTATTTCCGATTCTTTTCTCAAAAAAAAATGACTAATATAAAACTTTCTCTTTATTTTGAATTTTAAGTTAAAAAAAAACATCTTTTTTTTGCAAAAAAATCGTCATACTCGATTTCGACTAATTCAGGGGTAAGAATTTCAAATTATATATTTATTTTGAGATCGGGAATCCTGGTAATAGTCCGCCTACTGAAAAAGCGAGCCAAGCTGCCTGGGACATTTTAAAAGTCAAATCCATATACAAAAATCTTTTAGAACAGAGCCTTATCCCAACCGAGCGCGCTCGATTACTGGCAGTGTCCGAGCCGGAGTCGGGGCACTGGCTTCACGCTCTACCGTCCCGTAATATTGGCTCCCTCTTAGATCCGGGTGCATTACGTGTAGCCGTGTGCCTTAGACTAGGCCTCAAAGTCTGCGAGCCACATTCCTGCAGCCGCTGCGGTGGCTCGGTTGACGCCCTCGGTCGTCACGGCCTATACTGCCAGTCAAGTGCCGGTCGGTGGTTTAGGCACGCAACGCTCAACGACCTCATCCACCGGGCTCTCGGCTCCGCAGCTATTCCATCAACTCTGGAGCCAGTAGGTCTGTCCGCTGCTGATGGCAAAAGACCTGACGGGTGCACAATAGTACCGTGGCATCTAGGGCGACCTTTGGCATGGGATGTGACCTGCGTGGACACGTTGGCCCCGTCCCATGTCCAGCGCTCTGCCAATACGCCGGGCTCAGCCGCTAATAATGCCCAAACTGTCAAGTGTCGCAAATATGCTTTCTTAACAGATAATTACCTATTTGCGGCACTTGCAGTAGAGACCCTGGGACCCTGGTCGACAGATACTAAAGAATTTGTCAAAAAAGTTTGTCAAAAACTGATCGGGGTCTCAGGTGATCTGAGGGCTGGCTCTTACTTCGCCCAGCGGCTGAGCCTGGCCATTCAGCAAGGCAACGCAGCGAGCGTCCTGGGAACGATGCCTCGGGCAACATTAGGGGGAATTGAGGAGGGGCGTTTCAATTTATAATTATTTATTTTTAAATATTAGTTAAGTGTTCAGTTATGTATTTTTGTGTTGTGTTGTAATATAATTCAATATTACAAAAAAGCTATGTATTGCACACAATTAATATTATAAATAGTTTGGCATATGGATCTAAGATTTGATTTGATCGTTACACAAAGGAACCAATAGTTAAGTTTTGTTTTAAAAAGCCCTTTTGAGATTTAAGAAAAAAAAATTTTTTTTGCTAAAAATTGTCATTATACTCGATTTCGACTAATTCAGGGATTTCAAATTTTATATTTATATTTATTTTGAGTTTTCAGTTTAAAATTTTTCTTTTGCGAAAAATCGTCATTATACTCGATTTCGACTAATTCAGGGATAAGGATTTCAAATTTTATATTTATTTTGAGTTTTAAGAGAAAAAAATATTTTTTTTGCCAAAAATCGTCATTATACTCGTTTTCGACTAAGTCAGGGATAAGGATTTCAAATATTATATTTATTTTGAGTTTTAAGAGAAAAAAATTTTTTTTTGGCAAAAATCGTCCTTATACTCGTTTTCGACTAATTTAGGGATAAGGATTTCAAATTTTATATTTATTTTGAGTTTTAAGTAAAAATAAAATTGCGAAAAATCGTCATTATACTCGATTTCGACTAATTCATGGACAAGGATTTCAAATTTTATATTTATTTTGAGTTTTAAGTTAAAAAAAAATTTTTAGCTAAAACTCGTCATTATGCTCGTTTTCGACTAATTCAGGGAAAAGGATTTCAAATTTTATATTTATTTTGAGTTTATGGTAAAAAAAAAATTTTTTGCGAAAAATCGTCATTATACTCAATTTCGACTAACTCACGGATAAGGATTTTAATTTTTATATTTATTTTGAGTTTTAACGTAATAAAAAAATTTTTGCGAAAAATCGTCACTACCTATACTCGATTTCGACTAATTCAGGGATACGGATTTCAAGATTTAGAATTAAGGATTACTAGATTTTTAATATTTATTTAGAATAGGGATGATGACACTATAAAAGAAAATCAATAAATCCAAATTTTCTACATAATGACTCAAATTCTCAATCAAATGGCAAAAAAAGTAATTCAAAAAAATAAATAATTACGTAATTATAAGTCTTCAAAGTTTTAAAAGTGGGTATTTTCTGTCGCTTTTCCGCAAAACGCACCTTTGTATTGAACGATTGTCATTTACTATGGCGCTACTCAAAGGTGACGTCACGGTCGAGTAGCACTTTCTCTCTCTAACTACGAACATTCTAACCGTTGTTGCTTCGTTATTTTTTGAGATATTTGAATAGGATTTTCACTATTTGGCATAGTTTTATGTCTTCTTTCTATTGAAGTAATAATTTTTTTTGAGTCATCATGCCTATTAAAAAAAACTTTTTTGTTAAAATAGTCATCATACTCGATTCCATATTCAATAACATAAAGTATAAAATTGGCCAAAGGTGGTGAGAAAAGTAGAGTATACCCCACGGGGATAAAACTGTTTTTGTCTTGGGCGCGCTTAAATCCCTCACTACACTCAGGACTCAGTCTTAATTCCCACGCTACGCTCAGGAATTAAGCCATTACTCCCTCGCTCCGCTCGGGAGTAAAATTTGGTGCCCTCCGTTACGTTCGGGATTCAATATCGCACCCGTGACATAAAACAGTGCTTTATCCCCTTGGTGTATAATCTACTATTATAGATAATAGGTACGGAGCCCTTCGTGCGCGAGTCCGACTCGCACTTAGCCGGTTTTATTTATGTCTCCTGTAAAGTACTTCAAAATCACATTGCGATTTTCGATTGCATTCCCACCGACGATATACATACCTACAGGATTCACCATGCCCAACAATTGTTTCTGCAAATGACGCAAATGTTTAGCCAGGTAAAAATAGGTAGGTGTAAGTATTAGTCGAAAAACTAAGCGTCGTCACGTGACAGGCGTACGCCGCGGAGCAAAGAAAGCTGCCGGTCCGCCGGCGCGCGCGTTGATTAGCAACACCAGCACGTACGAGCCTCATGCCCTGCCGACACCTTCCAGAGAACGTTCTCGATTCTTTGTATAATAAACTTATTACATAGCATGATCAGATTGTCTTGACTAGAGCCACTAGGTCAAAAGGACGTCGCTTAATTGAAAAGTTTAAGTTTTCAATGTGCACGTAAATATGTACCTATTACGTATTATACGTATACAGGATGACCCATCGGCTATGCCACATGGAGAGATTACATTAATATTGAAGGTAAGACCCATATTCCGAACCAGGTCCTGGACCTGGACTCTTTTCAGCTAGGCTAGGTGTACTAGTGAACCAGCAACTAGACTCCATTCCATTCATACACTACCTGAGATTAGGTCAGAATTTTGAAAATGAAGTGAGGTTTTCTTTTTGCAAAATGTCCTATCTTCAATATTGAAAGTACCTCCCCTCCATGTGGCATAGCCGTAGCCTCTATAATATAATATAGAGTCTATATCCATTGTTTTTAGTCCGCAATCCGCATAATGCGCCGGTCGGGCAACTGCGGAACCTTATACATGGCGCGTGGCCACAGACACGCACTTGTACATAACTACATACATACATTTTCTATTGTTATTTAGAATGAAAAAAAATCTTTAAAATACTTACCGAATGGGGTATCAAGCTGATTCCAAAAATATACCACACCATGTCGTTTCACTTTTCAGCCAGTGGTTTCATAAAAAATAAAAATAATTTTCAAAACACACCAACTTTGGGCTCTCTCTGAGGAAATTGCTGAATGGCTTTTTCTTATAATTATACACCGAATGACTCTTTATATCCTCATATCTATTGATGAAATGATTTGATGAAAAATGTTTGGAAAATAAGAAAAATACTTAATATATCTAAAAAAAAACCATATAACGCGGACTTTCTCTACAAGACACTAAGCCAGGTCGAACTATAGGTACCGTATCACTAACCTAATCGTACGAGACAAGCAGCGGCAGCGTAGGTAATGTTGTTTGATCCTTCGTCATTATTTAAGGAGAGCAGAATTTTGAACATAACACAATGGACAGACAGCCGGACATGACGAAATCATTAAGGGATCCGTTTTCGCCATTTTGGCCTAATGCGAGGTGTAGGGCAAGGCATTCTCCATACAAACATTGTGCACGTTTAATTCGTCGGTTTTGGCACTCCCGATACTCCCGAATATTTATTTTTCTATTTGGTTGTAAATATTGGATATACGAAGGAAATATTTGAAGGAAAATTTTCAAATCTTATTTTTAAGTATTTTTAAACTTAAAAATAAAAAATTACAATTTTTTTTTTAAATAAACCTACAGGACATAGCTAACAGAAAAATAAGCATACAGGCCAAAAATCGTAACTGTAATGCAAACACAAACGATGAAAAACTAGCACAAAGATTGTATGGAGAGAGCTTGCCCTACCCCTCGCCTTAAGAACTCTAAACACGGCAATTTTGTATAGGTACCGATTAGAATTCTATGCAGGATCGAAGTCATAGGAAAACTACTTATACCCGACCCCTCCTTAATGACGTCTCTATCAACGAAAGAAAAAAATATTTGAATACTTATTATTACGATGACATTGATGAGACTGCAAAGTCCTTAACTAATTTAGGGTTCCGTAACCGACAATTTTTTTAAAGTTCCGTTTTCAATGGGTCTAAACTAGAGCTCCCGATACACGTGTACACGTTGACACGGGTACCCGTGTTCTTAAGCCCGGCGGTGCTAAGAACCCGAACTACACGAACCCGCCGGGATCCGTGAAACGTGTACACGGGTACACGGGTACCCGTGTACACGGGTACACGAATACACGGATCTTATTTACACGCCGGTTCGACCCTTCGTTCACGTGTAGCGAAGATTCGTGCTATGCAGAGAAATGATTGAATATGTGATAGATTAGGAAGATACGATTATTTTGATTTTTATTGATTGGTAATGTTAATAATAGGTAAGTAACACACTTTTGTTTCAATAAATTTATATATTTTGAGATTCAATTTAACACGTAAAATATCTTAGTAACCGTTGACTTCACTGATAGGTATAAGATCAAATTATTTAAGATGTCCGACTTTTTTATAAAACTGCCATTAGATTCCCGCGCGCTAATATGCGGCGCTGTTGAACCTTCTTGCTTTTACAGTAAAGTCGCTTTTTGAATGGACTAATTTGGTACAACTCGGACAGTTTAAATAATTTTAAGTTTATCATTGATGTAGTTTTTAGATACTAGCTAGGTCATATTTTCCTTTGGAGCGCGAAGGTGGGCAACTTTGTTGGTTGAACAAACCAGTATAATATCGAGACCTGAAGCATCTATGAGTAATCCGAAAACCCTCTAACATTGAGTAGCTTGATAGATCAATTCGCTACCGCTCCGATGTATTGACAATAGCGCTGATAAATAAACTGTGTGTTTTATTTAAATATTGAATAGCGTAAAGAAAATTTACAATAATTTATACTTAGAGTTCATAACAATATGGGTTTTAAATGGCCAAAAAAAAACCTGACAATTAGGATACGACGTTAATAAACAAAGTGCAGGTGCTTCATTCAATAGAGCGTGTTATTTTTACAACATGCATTGGTGGTTTTGGCCTTATCTCTTTGTAATTAGCACAAAACATCGGCAAAAATACAACAAACAATCTTGCAGGTAGGATTATCCCATTGTTTTGTTGCCGTGCGGCACTATAAAGTATTTTGACGATAAACGATGAATAATATCTAAGCCTAAAATGTATAAAGTATCTCATAGAACATTAGTTAGACTACAGTTCGCCACTTGGTCAGTTGGATACTAAAGTCTCTCTACGTTAATCGTACCGTTTTGTTTTATTAATAGTTTTTGTTGTGTTGTTTGCGTTCGTTTGTTGTTTGCTGTTAATTTATTTTTATAAACTTTATTGTTAAAAAATGAAAATGAGTTTGGAAGTTTGCCACGAGTTGGTGACAAAGGCGTTTGCTCTTTGTGCAATGACCGGGCAAATAACGAGTTTTCGTGCCATGGTGGGTCAACAAGAGCCATAGGAAGACATTTGTTATCCATACATCAAAAATCACCCACCATGACGATTCCTGAGTAAATGTGCTTTCACTGTCCGGCGACTCGGCGAGTCGCTCCCAACAGTCCCAACATTTATTACATAGCCAGAACATGGTATTTTCGATAACTTATTAGACGAGACGATAACATAGGATAGGATACGTATTACGTATTCTAGATTGTTTAATGCACCGCCTGCTTCAGGTGTTTACAAAGAAATGAACCGCCACGACTTAATCCTATTGTTAATGTTATTGCACTTATTGCTAATGAAAGGCGGTCTCAAACGCGGCAAACACGCCGGACAATAAATACTATTCATGCTGAATTGCTGAGACTTACTAAGAATCTAGCGATAAGCGTAGGCAAGCCATCGGTTTTTTTTGCCTGCCATTATTTGCTATCTCTTTTGCTCTATTTAGCTTTACCTAGGTGTAAAAAAGATAGTATGCTAAATACTAAAGACTAAAGCTCAAAACGCACTGACAGCGGTAGCGGAGCGAGGCGGTAGCGGGTGTAATATTCGAACTAATATGAAAGGGACCGCACAGAATACCGGCCGGGAAAAAAGCGTGGCGGTGGCGGCGCGGTACCGGTACCGGAGCGGAGGCGGCGAACCGCCTGCACCGCCCCGCCCCGCCACCGCGACGCGCTCGCCTGTCTGTGCAGGCGGTTGGCCACCTCCAAGCCGGTACCGGTACCGCGCCGCCACAGCCACGCTTTTTTTCCGCCGGTATTCTGTGCGGACCCTTTCATATTAGTTCGAATATTACAAGCGGTACCGCCTCCGCACCGCGACGCCCCGCTTCGCTACCGCTTTAAGCTCGAAACGCACAGAGCGTGGCGCGGCGCGGTCTGGGGCGGAGGCAGTAATGCGGTTAAGCGAAAGTGGCCCGGAGGACGTCGCACCAAAGAACCGCCCGGTATCCGCGCGGGATTGCGGCGCGGAGGCGGCGTTATATTGCCCATTTTCTCACTTAATAACTCCTTTTTTATTGCATTACAGTAATCTTTTTCCTGCCTATTATAAAGGCCCGGGTCCGGTTTAACAAGTTTAGTATATTTTTCATTGCTACCCATTGCAGAAAAGAATAAAACGTAAACTAAAGTTGTAAAAAAATACAACTCCTGTCACCGCTCTGAGCTGAGCACGTCTCCGTACCGCGCCGCGCCACCACCGCCGGTGGGCGCCGGTACACTGACAGCTGTGTAATACAACGTCACACCGCTTTACCGCCCCGCCCCGCCACCGCCACGCGCTCGCCTGTCTGTGCAGGCGGTTCGCCGCCTCCGCGCCGGTACCGGCTCCACGCCGCCACCGCTACGCTTTTTTCCCGGCCGGTTTTCTGTGCGGACCCTTTCATATTAGTTCGAATATTACAACCGGTACCGCCTCCGCACCGCGACGCCCCGCTCCGCTACCGCTGTCAGTGCGTTTCGAGCTTTAGGGAGGTTGGTGATGAACTTATCTTATCAAAACAAAGCAATGTGCTGTGCCCAAACGCGAGGGGTATACAATACAAGTAGCCATTCAAGAGTTCCGCAATCCACCATCTGGGTCCATCATCAGATGAGGTCAGCTTAATTGTACCAAATTATTATTTTGTATTTGTTCACTATCAAATTAAAAATAATTCGATTACCAAAATTATGTCATAGTTCATAGTGGTCTTGTAAATGTAAGATTTAATTAGATGTACGTCAAGTATAATGTAAAGCAGTTAGTACCTACTACCCTATACCTACCTAATAAGTCATATTTGCCCCGGGTACCTAGACTGCATTCGTAGAATATTATTTAAAATAAAATATAATGATTAAATTTATTTGACTAAGAATAAGTTATCCCCACGTTCTCTCACGTAAGAATTATTCCCGTCAAAATTATTTGAATAATTTTGTCGGGAATAAAATTAGTCTGATTTAATTCTTACGAATTCTTATTCAAATAATGATTTTATTCTTGAGTGCCCAACACTGGCACTAACAGAACGTATGGTATGATTCCTAACGGCAGGTGATTTAGCAGTCGTTAAAAGCTGTCAAATGTTATATGCGGAGTCGTTATAAGCGGATTCTACTCTACTTTATTTTTATTTCGATTTACTTTTATTACCTACTTGCACCTAATGAGAACAATGGAGCTCACTATCGAAAAGAATTGACCAACAGTAAGTGCAAACAATCCTATAATAAATACCATGCATGCTAGGCAGTCACTAAGGGCAATAAAGATTCGAACACCTGCATCTCGCAGTTGACTTTATGTTGCCGATTGTTTATTATTCTGCCTTTTGTTATTATTTACCACTGGGTCCACGTTGACTATACTAGATGCGGCGGCGTTATCTTAAGTGTTATATTTAATAAGTAAAATTAATCAAATTTCGAGGTCGCGTATAAAGAAACGATAAATTCAGAAAATGTGAATTGTGCGTCTGTTAACTAATTTAACTGAATTAATACCACTCTTGACACCCAATTGAGCTGAATTTTAGTATAATATCTATTTATATTTGGTCACAATGGGGTAGATGACTCATGTTACAATTTATAACACAGTGTGGCTTTATATAGAAAATCATCAAGAAATTAATCAAAATCACAAAACAAATGGGACTACAAAAATTCGTAAAAAGTTTTTTTTTAAGTCTGAAATGTAAATAAAAGGTTACCAATAGAATTAAATAAAAATGAAATTGTATGGCAACTTGGCAACTATGTATCTACATAAAAGCAATATTTTACGACCAAAATGGCAAATTCCCCTTCTTTCCATACAACGGTAGTACGAGGCTACGAAAGTGTGACGTCACATTTTGCTGTCAGTCAGTACTCAGTATCTATGGAGCGTTTTCAGTGCTCGTCAGCTATGCTGTACTTTGTCGTTTTTAGGGTTCCGTACCCGAAGGGTCAAACGGAACCTTATTGCTGTCACTCACGCGTCCGTCCGTCCGTTAGTCCGTAGTCTGTCACAGTGGTTTTACAGCTGAATCGTTGGAGCTACAGTCTTCCATTTTGATGATGATGATGAAGCATCTTGGTGGCCAAAAGCTATACAAATAGTCAACACTTATTGCTAAATGTTATAAGAGGAGATCCCATACGGTACTAGTGGGGCGCGAAAACAAAACCAATTTAATTATGCGGTTGGTACGGAACCCTAAATGTGCGAAATCTGACTCACACTTGGCCGGTTTTTGTCGCTGTAATTGTAGTTGAAGAACGGACTTAGGCGCGCGTGTATTTAAGGTCCGTTCCGCCGTGTACACGGGTACACGGGTACACGGATACACGGATCTTAATTACACGTGTACACGACTACACGTGTAGAACGGGTCAGAAACCCGTGTACGTGTAGTACGGAAACGGATACCGAACACGTGTACACGAAACCCGGACACGACCGCGAGCCCTAGTCTAAACGGAGCCCGATTGCTGTCTTTCATGCTTCCGTCTGGCTGCCTGTCCGTCGCGTCGTCTATCACACAGGTATTATACACAAAAAACTCCTTAGATATAAAGATGTGCTTAAGCGCCACATGAAGAACTGCGACATTGACCCATTCCAGTGGGAGAAACAGGCTGCCAACCGCCAGGTATGGAGATCGCTTGTTAAAAAGGCAACGGAAAAATTTGAATCTCGTCGATGCACTGAGCTGGACTTAAAGCGAGATGAGCTGAAAGCCCGACCACCAGCGGCAATCAGCTACAAGTATGTGAATGGTGTGCTTACATGCCCGTTGTGTGCGCGGGTCTTCGCTAACAAGATCGGCTACGTAAGCCACACTAGAGCGCACGAACGCAACCAACATCGGAGGTGAAGCAGTCGCTGTAGCCGGCAAACGGCTAGGAGAGTATTATACACATATTATACAGCCAAAAGCTACCTGTTTAGGGATCGTTCAACAATTACGTGATCATTTTTGGCCGTTTTTTAACCCCCCCCCCCCCTCTATGTGATCACAGCGTAATCTTTTGTTTTTAACCCCCCCCTTCGCCGTGCTTAAAATTTTTGCTGTTTATTAGCATTGCTGCTGTTTATCTAATAGTTAGTGTTACCAGTAATAAACTTCAAAATTGGACGTAAATTTTTAAATATAATTCTATTATACTTATATTAATTTTAGATGACGTTATCATGGATTCTTTCCCCCCACAATAATCAAATGTATATACAAGCACCCCCCCCCCCCCCCTCCGGTGATCACGTAATTGTTGAATGATCCCTTATAAGAAAAATTTCCGAAGTATTTTTCGACTTTCCATTGACCTATGAATTTAAAACTTTGCGATACTGATAATATGTTTATTATTAGGTAGGTACGTATATTTTACTAAAAATACAAATACATTGATAAATCAGTTTTTTTGGTTTCCGTATTTTTTTCCTATTACAACCAAGTTAATTTTGCGGTTGGTACGGATTGGACTTGGCGCTCCATTCGCGCACCGCGCCGCCTCTATCAAGTGATTTTTTTATAGGTGGACAAGAATCTTCACGTTGGAAGGATTTAATGGATTCCGTTTCTGTAACTCTAGTATAATTTTTTTTCGAAACATTAACTATTTCGAACGCGTTTGCGTTTTGTCTCAAACTGTATGAAAGTGGTATGAAAACACGGAATAATAATATTATTCCGTGTATGAAAACGTGAACAGCGCCTCTGGTGGTCACTAGTGGAAACTAAAACAGCGAGTATAACATTTGTTGCTAACCGATGAACGCGCGTATTTCAAACTCGGTGAGAGCGTTTTCATACATTTTGAGACAAAACGCAAACGCGTTCGAATTAGTTAATATATCGAAAAAACTTATACTAGAGTTACTGGTCCGAGATATTCGGAAATTCCCGCGTTTTGTTACTTATCTATGATATTAATTTGATCTAAGTACCTTTTATTTTTTGGCTTAGGTAGGCTTTTTTTGGTTTGGGTGGTATTTTTTGGCTAACAACATTATATTTTTCAACAACACTTTTACTTGTTACTTAAATTTTCCGCGACGAGTTCACAACTAGGATTGCCAACAATGCCAACTCGTGTGCGCAGTTTTGCGGTACATTCGGCTAAAAAATGCGGGACTCACGCACCCGGCCTAACCTAACTATACAACGCGCATTTGACACCCCTGCAGTTGTACTTACGCTCAGGATTCTATTTTTGAACTACTCGCTTCGCTCAGGATTCTATTTACGAACCACTCGCTTTGCTCGTGGTTCAACCATAGAATCCATTCGCTAGCTCGTAGTTCAACCCTAGAATCCATTCGCTAGCTCGTGTTTCAATTCCACACTCGCGGTTAAAATACAACTTTGCACCCTTTGTACCTATAACAATCACTATTAAAATGGCGTTTATGTATGATGCGGGGTTAAAAAACTTGCCATCACGGTAAAATCATGCCGTCGAGATTCTACGATATATATCGTGGACAGTAATGGAAAAATCGTGACATGGACGTCCACGGTAAAGTATAAAAGCGCCAAACAAATAAAACAAAACCTTTAAGCCGGTTCTTAATATTCCAGACCAGGGGGCCGATTTTTGAGTGTCGAACGCTCGACTTTTCACTCGACATTTGTCAAAACATCACAGTTTTTGACAGATCTCGAGTGAAAAGTCGACCGTTCGACACTCAAAAATCGGCCCTCAGACCTGGAAAACGGGACATTCAGCTTCCCGTACCGTACGCATGACGCATACTTCAGGGTGCTGGAACCGGGATGACCCTGGCATGGCAACCCTCTCTCAACCGTGTGTGTGGCGTGGCGTACCACCGGCTCTCTGGGTAGCTCTGGGATAAGCATTGTAAGTTTTGTAAGTTTTAGGTCATGTTTTGTTTTACGTGACGTAAAAATTAATCCGCTGTTAATAAAAAGTCTGGACTGGAAAGTGTTATTTTTTCCTACATTTAGTAATTAAATAGATAGGACTAAGAATAAGATTTTTATGATCAAGAGTGTTGACCAAATTATTGTCTCCAGTCCCAAATTGCTTATAAGTAATGTGGTGATAGGTATCCCGAAGCAAAATACACTTACCTTCACAGCAGCCTCGCCGTGCAGCGTTTGGTGCCTACTGTATGAAGTTTACCAAATGCATCGAGGTGAGGCTGCGGTAGAGTACAGAGGGGTCGAGGAAAACAATTGTTCACGAGCTATATATACCTACAGATCCTGCTATATATCCAGAAGTTTTCACGTACAGTAGCAAGGGTGCGCTTGCGCGCGAAACTGTGATGCTTACGAACATTCCCACCATATAAACGCGCGCGCCGCGCTCACACGTCAGTTTGTGACAGGTACGCGGGACAAACGCATCCTCCTGGTGAGTGCTCCTTACCATACCTATTTTTACGACAACACTTACATTTCTATTCAAATTCTAGTTACTAAATACAGATAAAAAATATTGCGATTTGTTTTTTTATGAAGTTAAGGAAGGTTATGTTCATTGTCTATTTGATTAAAATTAATTTCATACTTTTCAAAGCTTTAAATATTATATTACTTACCTACTATATTTTTAAGGACAATGTGACAAATATTTTTTGAATATCACTTTAATGTGAATGGCATCAAAGCTCCAGAAATATTTCTTGTACATGAATATACTTGTATGTATTTAAATTTAACTTAAATATATTTATAAGACAGTATATTAGGTATTATGTATTTACTAGGTGTAACCTAAACCTATTTGACTTTAAATGTGAATAATATACTTACATATACTTAAATTTAACGACAGTTGACGACAGTGCAGGTGTTTATCTATAACCTTATTTATTTTCTGATTTTTGTTGCTAAGTATTCTAAACTACTCATTAACATTATCTATAAGCAAAACAAGGCAAAAAAATACTGGAACTATAAAATTCGTAAAAAAACTAGACTTCTTATTAATGTTTCGAAAAAATTGTGTGTTTTTTATCCAACAGCTATGGCGTTAATATATTGCTGCGAAGGTTTTTTATTTACGTGTGATGTGAGGAAAGACAAGTTGCCTAATTTGAATTTTAAAAGGTGGTCGTACAAATTTGATAATGGTTGGTTGGCCCGTACGGTGACGGGAGGAACGCCCTCCTCCAGGGCAAGGTCGCTTTCTAATGTTCCCGGGACCGGTCCGGGTCCGGGCCAGCCGTGCCGGACTTTACCAGCATATTTTCAAAGAAAGTGTAAACAGCTTCTCAGCCGGCTGCCCTCACTGTTCCCCGGTTCAGACAAATAATGTAGATTTGTAGAGGTAGAAACTACTCATATTTAACTAGTCGCCTGCGGGCTCCGTCTGTATAATACAGGTAGTATATAATTATGCTCCCAAACTGTATAAAATTATGTAATATGTAGTACCTACTATTCTGTGATAAAATGAGATATGTTAATGTATCACATACATTTTATGTATAAATTTAGCTTAACTGACAGCAATACGATTTAACGTATAAAGCAAGACATCTTTTTCCATACCTGCTATTCATAAGAGTCATTATTGCCCTCGAATGAGGGATCAAAGTCGTATTTATCTTCCCTAATCACTCTTTGCCTCATAGACGGTGTAATTAAAAAGCAGTATGTGCCACTCGGTAGCTAAATTATTAGTAAGACATTTCATGTTTTTAGCTGCGGGCCTCATAGGCGGTGTGAAAAGCAGTATCTATGTCTCACACGGTAGCAAAATTATTTCCGTCTTGGGCGTAAACACTTGAATCCCTCACTACGTTCAAGTTCAAGATTCTACTCTAGAATCCATCGCTATCGAATCTATCGCTCAGGATTCTATTGTACAATCTTTCGCTTCACTCAGGATTCAATATACCGCCCTCGCCGTAAATATATAATTTTGCTCCTTGAGAAACAATCTACTATTACCTACCACATAAGTAGTTAGTTACTCTACCATCATAAATATTTAATGCCCATATTTCCGGCCGCCCTGATCTGGTGATGATCTATAAAATTAATGGTATAATTTCAAACTCGTTTTCGGATGCCGACCTTGATCTATGGGGACTTTGGTGACCGCTAGACGTAACTTGATCAAAACAATATCTAATCAAGTGTGTTTAGATTGAAGTCAACTCTTAAGCGGATATCTCACAAGGTACTGACATTTATAAAAGGGGCGGCTGGAGCGACCGCGCTCCACCCGCTCTACCCTTTTGATTGCATTGCGGGCTGCGGAATACCTAGGTGAGATGAAGACTATGAAACCCCGCGATGTAATTAAAATAGCATGCAAGTTCTTGTACCGTGTAAAAGGGATTTAAGGCCGGCCCTGCCCGAAGTTTGGTATTAAGTAGAGGAGAAAATCTATTCCTTTTTCAGTAAAATATTTTAAAGGCTAAGTGCTAACTTAGATTACCCTAACAGTTTAAACACAAGCTTACAAGCCACTTAACAGTAAAATAGGACTCTGTCAGTTACCTACCTACTGGATGAAGCCTACAGCCATAACCAGTGACCTAACAGTAAAATAGGACTTTGTCAGTTACTTTGTCAGTTAGTTATGTCGGTCCCAAATAAGTATGTTTTTCGCCTAAAATAAGTAGCTGCAATTTTTTTAATTCATTAACAAATTGGTTACTGTCTTGCGAAACTACCTTTATGAATATGATGTTCGTTCACGTCACACTCGCTCGCTTTTTCTGTGCGACAAAGCCTTTTAGGATTTCTTCTTTGAGTCGAGACCTCGTTAACTAGGTTAGGTACTCACAACCGTTGTACTACAATCGTTGTTAGAAGTTACTTTGAATGAAAGCTGGACGGTTGTACAGTCATCATGTCAGTCTCATTCATTACCATACTTTGTACATAACATAAGTATGCATTAACCTGTACGTGAGATGGCATACCATGTGCTGTAACGTAGCATACCTACTCATTGAGCCGGAACAGTGCAGTATTAAGGGGAGATATCCCCAACGCAAATGTCCCGCTCTAACACGCGTGAGTTTACAATTAAGCATCCCGCTCTCTACGCAAGGTCTGCGCGCAGTTTCGTAAATATTTAGCTATAGTCATTAAACCAATCATTTTATCAAAGCAAATCCAGCGAATTTGTCTATAAGTATTTAGGATCTTTAATTGAGTACAAAAATTAAATGTTAAATATCAGTAATATAGCCGTAGTATTGAAAATACATTCCAAAAAGGGGTACGGGTGGCATAGTCACTGTGTGACAAAACCCCTTTTTTTTGTTAAATAAAGTTTTTTTTTTAAATAGGGATACCTTCGCGATTTTTTTCTATCGAGTGAAATTCATCAGGTCATGTAACTGACTGCGATTTTGACTAGATAAGATCCTTATGATACCCTTGCGCCGTCCCATCTCTCGGGCACCACAAAGAATGCTGGCTCTGCCGCAACTTCGGCTGAGGACCTCAAACGCCGTAAATATGCCTCACTTGGCAGTGGGTACATATTTGAGGCGTTTGGGGTCGAAACGCTGGGACCGTGGGGCCCAAGTGCGCGCCGACTTTATAAAGATTTGTCGGCGCGCCTGGTAGACGCATCCGGTGACCAGAAGGCTGGCCAATATTTCGCTCAGCGAATAAGCATTGCCATCCAGCGTGGCAATGCAGCCAGCCTTCTGGGCACACTGCCCATTGACGGCGATTTGGGCCAAATTTATTATTTGTAGTTTTATTTTTTATTTTATTTTATACTTTGTAAATATGTAGTCTTTTAAGTTTGTTATTGTAGCTAATTTATCTCCTGTTTTTAACTAATAACTAATAGATCCTTATGTAACACTTATATGTTTTAGATTTTAAGACACTACCTAAAACTCAAAAGTGGTAATATAATAAAATAACCTATTCACCGCCACAGTAGATTCTGTAAGTTGTGCCTCACACGCCAAAGTCTGCGTAGCAAAAGACTGAAAATGAACCTTAATGTGATAGCACGTAGCACACGTAGCTTGCCTTTACATGCACCTAATAATGTCCTGACTTTATATCAAGTCAATGAAAGGCGGTGAAAGTTTTCCTCTCATCTACTCAAAGGTTAACAAAGGTTAACCCTTTAAGGGATAAGTTCGCCTTTGTACTTAACTTCTTTTTTTTGTACATTATGTCTGTTAATTTATTTTTGTACAATATAGTTTTACTACTATTTACTTACTACTAAAATGTTAAGTACCCAGAAAAAAAAAATTAAAAAAGTTTATTGTATAAGGGCATGACTACAATATAAATCACGACTCTGTGTCCTTAGCCTGTGTCTGTGTCCAGAGTAGTTCGGCTTTAAGTTTACCCCATTGTTTCAGTGTGTAACTGTTGTTTCAGATAATGCATCACTTGGCAGCAGCATTAGTGGCGCTGGTTGCGGCCGCGCACGCGCAGTTCCCCAACGGGCGCATCCTCGAGCCGCCCGTGCCCTCGCAGTGCGTGCAGCGCGTCATCCACGAGCGATATGCTGACAGTTAGTCATTCCAGTACATAATACCATCCGGCCCGAACTTTTGCCCCCTTATTAGGTCCTATACTTCTCGAGTACCCTCGTCAGAGTCCAACCCCTAGCAGGTGGATATCGCTTACCATCAGGTGATTTGTGGTCAAGCGCAAATCTATATTGAATTAAAAAAAGGTGGAGCTTATTCAATATTATACAAATAAATGCATATTAAAATAAGCATAGGTATTTTATCCGGAATTCTCCAAATACTTAATTGATTTCGTGTAGATTAAAGCCGCTCATGGCCAACTACAAATACGTGTATACCTATATGCCTACGTAAACCATAACCATACCCTTCTTCTGGAGATGTAAACTAAAATATACAGGGTAGAAAAAATCTATGGGCCCTGGAGGAAAACTACCTTAAATCCTAAAGATAATTCATTTTACGTAAAGGAAACATTCTTTTATTTTTAAAACATAACAAAACTGCATTCAAAGATTTTCAAAAATCCGCTTGCCTCACCCTGGAATCAAACCAGCTAAAACAACAAACTAATAACATTAGCTCTTTTATTTCACTAGTCGATACAGTAAATGTTAAAGATAAAATTTCTCCAAGAAACATTAGGTCTTACACTCGTCTGACGGACATTATATCCATAAAATCGAATATATAATAAACAAGTTCTTAGAAAATTTTAGTAAATAAATCTTGAATGCAGTTTTGTTTCTTTTTAAAAATAAAAGAATGTTTCCTTTAGTAAAATGACCTATCTTAAGGATAGGTCGGTAGTAGGTAGATTTTCTCCAAGGCCCATAGATTTTTTCTATGCTGTATATTACGGTGTTTTTAACATGTAGGTACGTTGGAACGCATAAAGTAGGAGAACGCGTAAAGGATTAACTCAAATTAAGTATTAAATAATTGTAGCTAAGTCTTTTTAAAACTGGTTTGACTTCTTCCGCCTACATGGGAGCATTAACAATGATACCTACTCAATGAAGACAACAACCAGTTAAACCAAAGTTAACCGTTTAAAAACCTATAATGACTTATTATCACTTTCACAATGTGTAATTTTTGTACCCGGAACGGAAATGACACAAATATTTTGTTAACAGCTCACTGTGCAAACATCTCTATTCCCGGAAAGGATAGATAAGACTTAAAGATAACGACAGGCTTATTTATAAAAGGAAACTAAATGAGTAGGTAACATGTCGTCCTCTTTATGCCGTTACTCAACTAGCAAGGAAAGGTATCCAAAACTGTCCGGCTCCGATTTGACTTATTTTGATATATGTTAAAGAGTACCTACCTAGTCTAAAATAACAGACACATATTTTTTAGCTGCCCAAACCCAACCTATCGGAAGAAATTGTCCTCCCAAAGTACTAAAATATCAAAGTACAGTCAGTCCATGAAAATGTTGAGCATACTTAGAACCTTGTCACATCGAAATCTAAGAAATATTTAGACTGAAACGTCATAAAATTTGAAACCTCTTTAATTTGACAAAGTACTAAAGTGCTCAACATTTTCGTTGGCCCACTGTACCTATAGGTTATATATATATGTATATGTTCCTCATGGTGGTTTTATTTTAAGAAAATATGAGTTTGAGCCGATATGACAAAACACATGCTCATTATTTTTTCATTTCATAGTTTCAAACATAATAATCAAACCAGTAATTAACTAACTAGCAAATTATAAAAAATCCCATCAAAAACATAACATGTAAAAAGATGCAAGTCTCGCAACAGTTCTTCTACAACAAAAAAGTAATGATATGTAATGTTAAACCAAGTCGGTTATATTTTAGTCAATAGTACCGGAGGGGTGTCCACAGAACAATATTTCCACCGACTTGCATTGGCATTACTTTATGTTTTTAAATATATAAAATGGCTTGGCCATAATAAGTATCTAACTTTGTAATCGTACGAGTATGTATTTTGTATAGGATTACAAACTTACTTATGCAGTTTGTATATCTCTGATACGTGACTGAGATTGCAATTTTTGTTGATTTTCTAGCAATTAATAGGCTAAAAACTAATAATGTTTGAAATTTGGAGCTTGTGGGTATGCTAGAAGTACCTTGGACCTTTGATGATCTGTCAGTATGTCAGTGACAAAAGTAAGGAACTTTGAGGGGCAAATAGTTCTTAAAATAAAAGTTCAAATTGAATGATATTGAGAATATATCTAACCCATATGATGCCCAACATGTTACTGAAAATTCAGGGTTCTAGCTTTAGCTAGGACAAAATTACAGGATGTTGAAAATGGCCTGAATGGCTTCGAGAAAAGGATGGTACGGCCGTGCACCTTTTTGCTCGAATTGGCGGGGGCACTGCCGTGCTCCCAAATAAAAAAAATCTTGAGTATCAGTAGTAAATGCATGTTTAGTATATATGCTTTGGAGGATAATTTTCCCCATACAGGTTGAGATTGGCTAGCTAAAAAAATGGTGTCTGTTATTTTAGACTACTCTGTAACATAATTGTATTAAAATATAAATCATATCGGAGCCGGGCAGTTGGTTATGGTTGAAATTATTTTAGTTGAAGTTGGATTTTGAACCTTATTGTTTGAACGGTAAAGTAGCTTTTTGAAGGAATTGCGTTGAAGCAATTCGTTCAACTGAAATGATTTTAAGCATACCTTTCCTTGTAGGTAGGCACTTAGAGCATTCTACGTGTTACCAAATACACTCTTAAATCTTTATGTAGCGGTTTATAAAATATATATCTTCCTACCAAATTTCATAATTGTACTAGGTATCTAGGTATGTTCTTAGTCTCCGAGTAAATCGCCTGTGACATACGGACAGACAGACAGACATGACGAAACTATAATTAAAGGTTCCGTTTTAGCCATTCTGGCTACGGAACCCTAGAAATACTTACATAGAAATTGGGCAAATATAAGTACAATACCTTGCGATAAGTATTGCACATCGACCTTTGAAAAGAGACTCGACTAATTTCTACTACATATTTATACATGCGTTGACCCACACTAGCTATGTGACGTTTGTCAGTCGCCGTCCAAATGAATAGAGTTGTTAAAACCCCCCCAAATTTAAATTGTTCGATGTACAAAATAATACATAATTGTTTGTCTAAATATCCATTTTCTAGTACCTAGTTGCGAAAGTTTTAAATAAATCTTAGTCTCGTCAACTTTCATTAACCAGACTCTTAACTCTTGTATTTTGGCCTCCAGACTCTTTTGATTGTCAGTGCTAACCTTAACCCTCTAATCGCCATCGCCATCGCCATCGTCTGATATATATGACTGAAGTGACAACGTAAATGACACCTTCCCGATTTAGAACAGAGTTGAAAGCTGCGGATAAGTTTTTTGACGTTCGGCGGTTAAATTCTCCAATCTATATTACTTATTTGTTATGTGTTAGATTTAATATGTAAGACTTCAAATTGGCCATTTTATGGCCACATCCATTGCCTAAGTGACATTCCACGTACCGTGAACATTTAATTTTCTAACAATTAGCTGTCGGTAAACAATGGGCGTACTGCATATCGCACAAATAGTTTCATCTTTGTAATACCTATTGTAATAGGTATCGAAAGCAGTCAGTTTCTAATATGTATTTCTTTTCCCGTAACACTTCTCACGCATTATTGTTTTTGTATTCCACCGTACACGCGAGGCAGGATAGGTACCTACTTACACTACACCTGTATACTTAGATTTCGAACGAAATAACTATACAGCTAAGTAAATGACTCTGTGCTCGACACTGACTCCATACATGACACATTCAATCTTATGTCATAATGACAGATGTGATTAATACGTGTCAACTATTGGACATTTAGGTGTCGAACATTGGGAAGTTTACCTTAAGTATAGGTTCACTTATAATTTACATCTTTAAAAATACCCAATTCCTTCTTTACGTGTGTGTGTGGGTGTGTGTGTGTGTGTGTAAGCATAAGCACATGCACACAATGTACTTAGTACCTAATTCAATTAGACTGGTAAATTTCCACAGACAAAGGGTATTTCTTCTCGTGGAGGGAGCCGGCACTGCGAGGCGTGGAGGAGGACTGGCTGAGCGCGAGGAACTACTGCCGGCAGCGGTGCATGGACCTCGTCTCTCTCGAGACCAGCAATGAGAACGAGTGGGTCAAGGCCCGCATAGTGCAGGATAAGGTAACCTAGCTGTCACCACTAGCGTACACACAGGACACTAGATTGACTAGGTAGCTCTAGGTTCCTAATCAATTCATCCTCATGGATCCTTGACACGCTTAGTCCCCTTCGGTGATGAACTGATGACGCTACTTGTCAGCTCAGAATTAGCAAACCGTTCACGCGTGTCGCGAGCTCTGAATAGCACTAACCCCAACGTGACCGCTACTTGGAATATCATTCAAAGTTAAGCGATAAAGAAATAGAAAGTGACTCATTAGAAGTCAGAATTAAAAAGAATAACGTTTTGTTTCCCTAATGTCGTTGTGGTTTCGAAAGAATGTCAGTGTATTCTTAAGTTATGCGTGTGAAAGTTACTTTAAACGTCCTTGATGAAGTTTTTCATTTTTACAAATTTCCCGAAGCTTTACTACTTCTTCTACCACATCCTTAATGTATGAGTTATAAATAAATAAATCATCATTTATTTCAGGTCAGTTATGCTGACTTGTCTTCCATTCCATTAGCACGCGGATACAACACATCCGTGTTAGCAGAATTCAAAAAGGACTTTGTCATGTATGCATGACATCACACGAGTCCTCAGTTTCAAAAAGCTGTTCAACTTACCCATATATATTTATATGTTATGTAGGTAGCATAACGTAATCGACATTTCCCAGCGTAAACGAAAGCTTGTCAATAATAAAAAATACTCGTGGTACCTATCAAACCCCAAATTAAGGACCGATGCTGGTGATTGATAAAATAGCGATCACACTTATCCGGATAAGTAGAGACGAGAATGTTCTTTCCGTTAGCATTGTTAGAAAACTTGTCTTTCGAAATGATCATTCATTCATTCACGTTACAGACAGGTATTTATGCTAAGTAAATGATTCGATTGTCCCGGTGCCAAATTGGCAATTGCTCCGTCGACGTCGTATTGTTATGGAAATGAGAAGGCGGCACGCCCAGACCTCTGCACTCTGCTCGTCCACCTTAGACTCACTTGTAGACCATAACCTATCCAAGTATAATATTTATTTTACAATAAGTAAAATAATTTATCAATATTTTTAATACGTATATTATAGGCAGGATAGTGTCTGGCTTATTTAGCATCATTTCCTATTCCTGTTTTATTTCTGATCCTTTCACGATGCTGTATATAAAACCCATTAATCATACCTAACCTAATGAGATCTACGCAATCTAGAGAAAAATAAGTTATTATTGATATATTTTTTATATAGGTAGTTTGGGAAATTAAACTTATGCGAAATGGAATATAGGACGCGAAAAGTTGTTCGCCCATATGAACGCGTCACCAAGTGCCTACAGAAGGAAAAGCACAACAGTATAGGTAACCCATTATATAACTTTGAGTGTATTTCATTATTTTAGGTCAAATACATCTGGACTTCGGGACGCATGTGCGACTTCAAAGGCTGCAACCGGCCCGACTTGCTCCCTAACGAGGTGAACGGGTGGTTCTGGACCGCCGAGCTGCAGAAGTTGGCTCCCACCACCAACCGTCAACAGAACGACTGGTCCGAGGGCGGCGGCATCGGGAAACCACAGCCTGACAACAGGGTAAAAGCCTGTTTCCTACTCAGGTTGCCTGCTGTACGGCTACTCATTACCACTTGTGTAATTAGTAAGGCACAATAAAACGACATTACAACATCAGCTGTTCTGTACGAAGCTTGTGATGCAAGGGAACCGATTCCATAAGTTGAGTGTTAAGTAATGCTTGTCATAAAACATTTACACGACAACGCGTTCATATTATTCTGCGGATGTCACGCAATGAAAAGGAAAGCGTCGTGAATATTTATGGGCATGCGAAATATTCGCCGAAGGGCGTACCCGCATGTGCGCTCCAGGCTCCACTTTCTACAAACAAGCAGCTGCAAGCTCAAAAAGAGCTCATCGTTATTCGGAGTGCGTTGGCGCGGCATGCGAGTACTATTTGTGCGTCACTTTCCCCATGGCGGTTGCGCCGCGCCACCGCACGCCCCGCCCGAGATGCCTGTGCCGGAGTCGCGGAATAAACAAACAATAACGTAATCCGCTGCGGTCGCGGCAATCTGGGCTCATCCGCATCCGCTTTGTAGCTTCCCTCGCGACGTACAAGGCTGCGTACTGTATTATGTGATTTTACTCGCAACCTTCACGATAATCATGGGAACAATGTATTATGGACGTTTACAAATCTTCCAAATTTTATATAATTCCGATGAATAACGTATATCTATTTGTACATTACGTATTCAAGAAATTCTTTTGTTAATCTGATGTTTAGGTTTAGTAATTCAACTCTTAAAAGTAAGCCAAACGAAAACTTCGGAAACCTAGAATATCCGACCGTGACCACGGGTTCAAGTTTTCGTTTCTACTCTGCTAAGGTTGCAGATAATGTTGGATACTAATTGTGTACCTACTTATCTACTATACAACGAAAATATGGTAATTTCATGTCAGCAGTTAGCTACATTAGGGCTTCCTCGGCTTCACGTCACAAAGACTGGATTTCCATGGTGCGATGAGGTATACAATTATGTTTTATCGTATCTCAGGAGCTGATCCAGGGAGGCGCGGCGGAGCATTGCATCGCCATCCTAAACAACTTCTACAACGACGGCGTGCACTGGCACGACGTGGCGTGCCACCATCGCAAGCCCTTCGTGTGCGAGGAGAACGACGCACTACTCAAATACGTCCGCTACACCAACCCTAACCTCAGGGTCTAACTCATACACCAAAAATATGAAACAAAATAATACAGATACGAAATACGAAGGACATCCCTAAGAAAGTTTCGACTTTTTCGGTTTGGCGTGAGAGCAGCGAAAAACACCAACCCGTATTATTTAAAAATTACCATAATCTTGGTGCCACTGCTAATTGCGAAATTGTGTTGTTTTATTTTGTAAGTTACAACTGTTTTCATTGCATTGATTGATTTCCTTTATATTTATTACAGTATTTTTAATTAATTCGTAGTCACTATTACGGCAGTTACATGTTCTACATAATAAGTATTTACTACCTTCAATAAAGACTGCTATAATTTATACTTAAATAATGAAAGACTTTTATTTCGATTTTGCTAATCTTATTATAATCTCCACCAATGAAGTAGGTAAGTAGTAGCAAATACTACAATGATATACTAAAGTAGGTAGAGGTTCATCAATAAGAACTTGTCATAAAATAAATAAATAAATATTTGTGGAGGACAATCTTACACAAATCAACCTAGTTCCAAACTAAGCAAAGCTTGTATAGTTCGTACAAACAAAACTGTAAGGCCAAGTGCTATCAACTTAATGCACGCAAAAATGTACATTACTGTCAGAACTCTAAGTCTAGTTTTGCTTGCGTGTGTTTAACAGAATTTAGCCTTGAGTTGTGTCCGAACTATACCTATGGGTACTAAGCGACGATATACATACTTATATAGATAAATACATAGAAAACATCCAAGACCCAAGAACAAATATTCGTGCTCATCATACAAATAAATGCCCCGGCCGGGATTCGAACCCGGGACATCCAGCTTCGTAGGCAGGCTCACTACTCACTACCAACTAAGTTAAAGCGGTCGTCGTATGGAAGATATTCGGTAAAAGTACGTAAGGGCTCTGTTTCTATATTTGAGCTAGTACTATCTTGT
Organism: Cenopis cana; assembly: GCA_951800055.1. NCBI lineage: Eukaryota > Metazoa > Arthropoda > Insecta > Lepidoptera > Tortricidae > Cenopis > Cenopis cana. Next base: position 16,659,481 of record OX637471.1, on the reverse strand, counting down.
TATATCGGATACTGTATCACTTTATGGTTGCATAATAAAACTTACCTTCTCCATCCTCCAAACTATGACTTGGCGTCCAATATGAGTCTGGTCTGGTTTCGTCACAGAATAGTATATTTGTATTCGGTTCCGTTGTGGTTTCCCGCCAGTCGCCGGCTTTGAGTTGCAGATGGCGCTCTGTCTCTTCGAGCCTTCTTTATTAGGGCCGCACAACAGGATGCCGTCCTGGTGGTTTACCCTTAATATAAATTTATACATATCATAAATCTGACGAGGGTCGAAAGTCTGTGCATGGAAGATAAAAAAAAAAGTTAGCTGGGGATTCTTAGAATCGATAACAGAACATTTTCCAACACTTTTTAGAATTTTTGTCCGATTATTTGAATGCGCATCACGTGAAAACGGCTGAACGAATTTTGATGCAAACTTTACTAATCTGTCGAGAATATCCCCGGCCAGGTTATTTGCTATAACAATCATACAGATTGGGGATGAAAGGGGGGTGAAAATAGAGGTTGAACTTTGTATGAGAAGTCCTTCAATTCGTGATTTAAAGGCTTGAAAATTGGTAAGAATTTACATACTTAACGTAAGCATTTGTACTTGGAAGCAAATTAAAAAGAACCTCATTCAAGTAATGTGCATGTGCAATTAAAGGATGAAATTTGAAAAAATGGGGGGTAAAGCAAAAAATGCTTAAAGGCATAAGAGAAAATAAACAAAAGTCCCTCATGCCATAGCAACTGTTTGTACTGAGAGATCTAATTTTGTTGGACTCGCAATAGCTACCTATCAATATGTGGTTGGATCATGGGACGCTCGTTTTGAAACTTAAACATTATGGTTTGTCTGCTAATGCGTTAAGTCTTATGTCTTCATATCTCAGCAATAGAACTCAAGCAGTTGTTGTAAATGGAACCCAGTCTAGTGGGGCAATAGTAACGTTAGGAGTGCCTCAGGGCTCTATCTTAGGTCCATTTTTATTTTTGGTTTATATAAATGACTTGCCGTCTATAGTAAGTAATCTTTGTGATATAGTTTTATTCGCGGATGATACATCTTTAATCTTTAAGGTTGACCGAAAATCAGTTGACTATAGTAGAGTTAATGGCACACTGGACAAAGTACTTGACTGGTTTACCGTTAACAATCTGTTACTTAATGCTAAGAAAACTAAATGTGTCAGATTTTCTTTGCCTAATGTTAGACCGGTGGAAACTAGTATACTCTTAAATAACGAGTGCTTAGAAATAGTAGATAAAGCAATATTCTTAGGTATAACATTAGACAAAAATCTACAATGGAGTCCCCACATAGCCGTTATGGCGCGTAAATTAAGTTCAGCCGCATATGCTATCAGAAAAATCAGGCAACTTACCAATGTAGAAACAGCTCGCCTAGTTTATCATAGCTATTTTCATAGTGTTATGTCGTATGGTATCCTGGTTTGGGGTAAAGCAGCTGACATACAGACAATTTTTGTGTTACAAAAAAGAGCCATTCGCTCCATATATAACCTAGGCTCACGTGAATCTTTAAGAGAACTCTTTAAAGAAATCAACATTTTAACTGTAGCGTCCCAGTACATCTATGAGAATATTGTTTATGTCCTTAAGAACATAGACTCCTTCTGTAAAAATTCTGATATACATAATTTTAATACTAGAAATAAAAATAAAATTGCCACTAAAAAATTTCGTGTCCGTAAAGTATACAAATCTTTTGTAGGTCAATGTGTCCGTTTTTATAATAAGTTACCTGATGAAGTTTTGAATTTACCTTTTCCAGCTCTTAAAAAGTACTTGAAAAAATCATTGATGTCGAAGGCTTATTACAAGGTTGAGGACTATCTAACAGACAGAAAAGCATGGCCCAAACCAGATACTTAAATAGAGTAAAGATTCATATATTGTGTATTTTTTAATTTTATCTAGTTGACGCAGTTCTTGCAAGAAAACATATCAAAAGATTTATAACTAAATTTATAGTCTAAAGGATTCATTTTTTTTTTCCTAAATAGAATTTGATAATGCTAAGGTATACAGTTTCGAAATGTTTTCTTGCAGAATTACACACTGTCATAACTGGTTTTTTTCCTCATTTTATTCTTTGTTTTTGTGTTGCTTTATATAGATACTTAGATTTCTTGATCTTAAGTAGGTTAAGTATTATCATTTATCATTGTAATAAGCATATTTTTGTGAGAAAATGGCTGACTGTCGAGTTTCTTTCGGCGTTTCTTCTCGGCAGTGGCCTCTGTGAAACGCTAGTAGGGTTTGACTTGTAAAAGTGCCATTGCGGCCTACTTACAGAATAAAGTTCATTTTATTCATTTTATTCATTTTATTCATTTTACAAACCTACCTCAGTCACTAAGCAACCTCGGAATTTGGGTCTTGGATGGGAGGTTCAGGCGAACGAAGTCGCAGGCAAAAGCTAGTTATTAATAAAGGAAACTATGTTACACAAATCTGACTGTAAGCTTATGACAATGTCTACTAGGTAAGAGGTATTCATTTTTAAATTAATTTTACTCTACGCCTAGTAACTAAAGGTACTTGAACCTGTTAAGTGTTAACGCATGAAGGAAAGCAAAATGACATTACTCAAGGCTCCTAATATACTGACCTTCAGTAACTCGTCATTAATTCCAGTTCAAATGTGCATTTTAACAGCATTAGTTGATACGACAACGAATTCTCACTGGAAATCAAAAGAAAATTTACCATACCTACACAATGCCGAAATCGCCATAAGTATTCCTGTGTCGTGTCACTTCACAAGAATTAGTACAATTCCTCATGAATCTCATCACTAGACCCTCACCAAATTGACATATAATGGGACCTCCTACAGATTTTTACAACTTCAAACTTTGAAATAAAATTCCTCCTCCTGACCCTTATATTGAAGTAGATTAAAAGTCAGTAGGGTATGATTTGATGACTCCGTACAGACGGTAAGACGACACTTTTGATAAGTACGTTGGTATTAGTAACTACTTACTAAAATCAAACAACAAGAATTGGAACATTTTGGATTTTGCGCTGCTTTTATTAATTACTATGACGGAATAGATACTTTAAGTTTGTATGTGAGAGAGTTGGGCGAAACTTTGTTTGTCATTATGAACCAGAAACAAATGTTGCAGGAGTAGACGAGTGTGAGCAGCATGGTGACCTGCGTCAGGCGGCACAGCCGCAGGAAGCTCATCTTCAGCGAACCACTGGAACAAACATAAGCCAGCGTGAGCTTCCTTTTTTATACATTTTTTTTTAAACTTACTGGTTGCCTGATGGTAAGATGTGTCTTACCATCATATGGAACCTTGCGACTTAAGAAGAATCACAAGCACGTTGCTCACTTTATTTTGACTAGAGGATTCGCTGTGTTCACAGCTAGAGACATATGCAGTGCAGGTCCCGCACTCTCAACACAGCGCATCAGCGGGAGGTCTGCGACCTTAGCAAGTAGTGGTGTTATTATGGCTGCGATCTCGGTGCACTTCCCCAGTTGGTCCATGTGCAGTCTATATTTAGGTACGGTGTCCTCTTGTGGGGGAACTCGGCTGAAGTAGACGGTAAAATTTGTAGCTCAGAAAAAATGTGAACTGTCTGTGGCAAAAGTCGTAGAGAATCCTGCCGACCAATTTTCTTTGAGTTTAACCTATACGACGGAGCCGTATTAGTCAAACTAAAAAAACTATCAAATAGGCTACTTAGAGTCTAAGTCTTAGACAATATCAAATGACACTACCACCATGCAAACTAAAACATACTTGTGTACACGAATATTTAATAAGATAAGCGGTAGTATTAAGACACTGCCAAAAGAAAATATTAAATCCAAATTAAAAATATATATTATGTAACGAATACTCTTACACAATTGACGAATATTTTTAATTATAAATTTTAATTCTAAAATCAATTTAGACATCAACCAATTATTTAAAATTAAACTAATATGATAAGTAATCATTCGTAGCATGCGTTCAGAAAAACTACCCCTAATGGTGTTAAAATGACATGGCACTGTATAAAATATAGTTGTATTGTATTATCGGCCTAGCTCGTGCTGTAGCTGTGGCTTAAATTAAAATCAATGTACCTACCGAGCGGCTTCTTAAATTTGAGTCTTATTAGGTTGTTAATTCAAATTAGTCTTGTCTGGTGTTTTGGATCCATTTGAAAAAAAAAACTCGAATTTATTTAGGAATGCATTAAGTACACGACATCAGACACGTATGTAAAAAAAGGAATCTAATGGAACTGAAAATCAGTTCTAGAAATATAAATAATCTTATTTGTTAACATTAAAGTGTGATCGCTACTTACTCCGTACCAGAAAATTCTTCAAGGTTGGCAGAATCGTACGAGATATCGTCAAATCTCGACGGGTCCGGGAGCACTATAAAGTCCTTGTCGAATTGCTCCTGCAAGCAGCAAATTCTCTCCATAATGAACAATAAAAGTGTCGCCCAGAAGTACTCAAATCCAAATATCACGTCACTCATTTCTTCCCTTCAACCATAATAATATGGTAACCAAATTTAGTTTTTATAGGAGGGTCTGTGTACACTGGATTGGCGACGGTGGAGATTGGCAACGCGAAGGCAGCATCCTGGAAAGGTCCCACCATAGAGCCGCGCGTCATCCAGCCGAGGTCGCCGCCCTGCCTAGCTTTGTCCTCGCTATACGCGGCGGCTACATCAGGAAACTTCTGACCCGCTTTAATTTTTTCTAAAGCTTCTAAACATTTTGACTGTTTCTCACACAATATATGTCGGACTTTGACAGCTGTTCCGCCTTTTTTCTCTTTCCCGCCAGATTCTGTATTCAAAAGATTGATTTTTTAATTGAATGATAAACAGCAAAGAGACTTTATAGTGATCAGCAGACGCACTCTAAGGCCAGACCCGCACCACGATTTTTAGTCGCGCGATAGTTTTATCGCAGAAATGATCGTATGGGATTGAAAATCGTGGTGCGCGCACTCTCATATAAACCCATACGTTGCATTTCTGAGACAAAATTATCGCTTGACCAAATGACCAATAATCCTAGTGCGCGCCTGGCCTAAGTCGATCGTCCTAATACAAACACGACTACGCGATTATCGCGAGATCGCGCGACTTTTACTAGTGAAATTCTAGGTAGAAGTCGCACGTATAATCGCGTAGTCGCGTTTGTATTTGGACGATCCCTAAGGCTGGGCGCAGACGCACGGTTTCTAAACTTGCTGATCAAGTTTAGATACGCTATGCCTTTCATAGAAATATTCAACAAGGCGGACACGCTTGGAAATTTTGACAATGGAAAAAACCGAATCCGAATGTAGGTATGCGCATGGGTCACGATATTCGAAACCTGAATTCCTGATAAGGAAACAGAATCAAAAAACTGTGCGTCTGTGCCCAGCCCACTGCCAAATTCCCTTTGCATTTATCATACTCCGAAACTTCTGAAACTTTGCTGAAAATATTTTTAAAATAATATAATTCATCTGCATATATGTGAAACTTGCAGTGTTTTAAATTATTTACGATATGTGCACTATAATAAACTGTACAATCACGGGTCCAAGGATGGAGCCTTGAGGTACTCCTCTAGGGACTGGAAGAGTTCGCGATGCTGTCGTTGTACCATCCGCAACTCGCACTTCAAGAAATTGAGATCGATTGGTTAAGTAGCTGGTAAACCATATTTTTGCAGAACAGGTAGGATACTCGTACTTGTATTGATGGAGTCGAAGACCCGGGAAAAATCCAGAAGCGCTAAGATCGACCTTTTGCCTTCATCCTGTGACGTCAGTATATCGGCAACTACATCCAATAGAGCTGTCTTTTGCTGTAAGAAGTCAGTTTTGCCACATGTGGAATGACAAAATAAGTGATGTGGCTATCCACAATAAAGCGGATCGATATTTCGGCGAGTGACCGGAATCGATCTATATGATTACTGTTTTATCAATGCCAATCTTAAGACGCATATACCCAAAAAACAACCATTTTTTATAGTAACTGACTTCAAAATGAATAGTAAAGGCACTAAAATTGATAAGCCTAATACTTCAAGAAAACCGAAGCTTTTCACCAGCACACTGTAATCTGCGTCCAAAAACTTAAACCCATCCATTTCCATCATTGTATGGGAAATTGAGAAATGCGCTTTTATAGCAGAAACCATTATCGAATAGATCGATTATCGATTCACTCGCAAATATTTAACGCTGGTGCTGGTGACTGCAGTAGATTTAAGAAAAAACCGGCTAAGTGCGTGTCGGGCCACGCGCAATGTAGGGTTCCGTAGTTGTCCACCCGTTACATTATGTGGACTAAAAAGTTCGCAAACTTATATTTACAATGTTTTTGACAGAATTAACAACATTATCTAAGATATCAATGGAAATTGTACGAAAGTTTACTTTTGCAAAGTACATTTCTTATGTTCGACTATTACTCGTTAACTAGTAATGTCTACTTAGCTGTGATAATTTTCCTTTTAAATTAATTATATGTACAACTACCATGATTTTTGAAGTGAAAACTTCTTTAGCGGCGCTGAGCACTTTTTGTGATGGGGAAAAATGTTTAAACTCGCGACAGATTCGCAAGGAGGTCTCAATATAGTGGACGGAAGTACGCCTAGGACGCTCTACGACCAGCTAAGTTGACCCCTCTTAATATCGTAAGAGTAAGACGGACACGTAAGGAGGTCTCAATATAGTGGACGGAAGTAAGCCTAGGACGCTCTACGACCAGCTAAGTTGACCCCTCTTAATATACACGTGACCTGTTTTAATACAAATAAGTACTAACGAAAAGATTTTATCCTCCTCTCTTTCTACCGCGCGGCGAAAATGTATGCCTGCGCCTGCTTTTTCGTTTAGGCGGCGCAGGGCGCTTGCGTGAATGTGCGTGTGTGTTTGGTTTTCACTTCTGCCGGCACTCCCGGAGTGCAACCCATTGTTTTTTTTTCACATGCCTAGTAGCCGCCGTTTACCTGGCAGAGGGGAGGGACACTTAACCATTACAAAAATTATCACTTTAAAGCTTAATATATACTCGTAGAACATAGTGGTTATATTCTCTTCGGTACTAATGGTTACTGAGCTAAGTCGGGGACAGACGGATGGACGGACGGACGGACATGGCGAAACTATAAGGGTTCCTTGTTTACTACGGAACCCTAAAAAGGCGCAGTATGTAACGTTTGAGTTTCGTGTTGTTATTTAATTGGCGTTAACATGTATGTATGTATTTATGATTTGAGATCGCACCAGACAGCGATTACAAATACTCTCTGCCACATATACCCACTCGTATGTCTAAAATATGAATAGACCTATCCAAATATTTTGAACTGGCGCATGGGGTCGGTGCCCGTCTTCTAGAATCAAAGGAATTGATATTGAAACCTTCTACACAGTAGTTAGTAGTTACATTCCATCCATATTCAATTGACGGCAGCGTGCCGCGCTGCGCGATCGCAACTGCTGACTAGTGCTGCCACTTTAATTAGGAAATCTAACTCTTGTATAGAATAATATCCGACACAGCTGCATTTGTAGGGCCGTAAGGACGGGTCAGATATTTATGCCGCCTTTGTTATAGCAGATATTGAGGCTGGTGACTGTACATCAATAAATACTTACGACGATTCTTGGTTTGATAAAAATACGGCTACTGGTTTTTGAGTAATTGCTGAAAAACTGTTTTGCCCAAACAAAAGGGCGTAAGTGCCGTGAGTTTACTATGAAGATACGACCTTTTTCTATTCGACGTATCGGATAGTGCTTGTCTAGACTTATTACAGTACAGGTAAGTATGGTGTAATACACGGAAATTGTTAAATTTATTCGTGACGAGATAGAAAAAAATCATTTTCTATATTTATTAAAAAAAATATCACGTTAGTTTTTCGTTTTTATTGTCCATTCGAGGTGTAAAGAAAACTATTTTCTAGCATACACTATGACAAGATCACAAAATACGAAATAATAATTCACATATTACAAATTTCCTTATTTTTTTACGATCGGCGCCTTGCACTGATCAAAGGCCATTTTTTCTCAACGGGGTAGTGGAATTGAAAAATCTTTGATTGTTTCCTACAGAAGAGAACCTCAGGATTCAGAATCTACCATCATCTATTAGTGGTAGCGGTACAGGCCCAATTTCAATGAAAAACCGCAAATCGATGTACAGTTTAGCCGTTTGGCACACGCATACTACAAGGTCAAAACAAAATTTTTGCCCCGCAGTTCCTAAAAAAAATTCCCTTAGGGGGGGAGTGCTGAGACATTCTTTTTTTTGTATGCAAAAAAGTTCCATAACTCACGTAAAATAGGTATTGAGGTAGAAACGTGTCACTTAGTAATATTGAAAAATTTAAAAAAAATACTTAATGAAAATCATTTCAAAATTGCTTTTTTGAGGTTAGATATGAGGATATAACGTTTCATTTTTGATATATTGAACAAAATAAAAATCAGCCATATCGTGTCTGGAGGACTTCAAACTTGGTATGTTTCGAAAATTATTTTTGATTTAATTAAAAAAAAAATGGCTTAAATGTAATGATGTGTTATATTTTTAGAATCGCCTCAAAAAGCCCTTTCATATGATACCACACACGACAGGTTACTAAAAAAAAAAATATTTTTTTTTTCCATACAAAAAAAAGAATGTCTCGGCACTCCCCCCCCTAAGGGAAATTTTTTTAGGAACTGCGGGTCAAAAATTTTGTTTTCACCTCTAGTATGCATGTGCCAAACGGCTAAACTGTACATCGATTTGCGGTTTTTTTAATCGTACGGCTACCACTATATGTAACTTCCCACGGGAACATATTTTAAATGAGTTTTAAACTTCTCTTAGTTATTTCTCTAAAGTGCATTTTTGGGTTGCGTAACTTTAACGATTATTTAAAAAAAAGTATGGCACTTAGGGACATGGTTTTTATTGTTTTTGGTAGCTTATGTATTGTAGATTATAGATCCGTGCGTAACTCAATACCGACCATAAAGGCCCCAATGAGCTGGACCGTCACATTTGCGCTCCATTGACTGGCCTACAGAACCAATGACGAAAAAACGTAGTATTTGCATGCCATTGTTTTGTAAACTCAACCCATGCGCTATGGCATGGCCATATTTTCTGGGGCAATTTGTCATACCAAGATATTTTATTTAGAGCTTAAAAGTGATGCATTTGACTTTCAAGCTATTTGAAAATTGACACCAGAAGAAAGTTGGCAACCACCGCTTAAATCTTTAAGGCTATACCATTAATACTATATTATTGACATAACCATGATTCTTTATTTTCACACTGTATGTTTGTAATTTTAATGTATGTCTGCAATTGTGTATCAAAGTCAAAGAGGGGTTCTTTTCAGATAACTACTTAGTGTTTTGTTTAGTTTAATGATAGTATTTTTAAAACTTTTATATAAAGGTCATGTAGTCATGTCATATTAAAAAATATCCTAAAAATTCTGATGCATAGAGGCCCTTTGGAGAAAAAGTTTAATGTGTTTAGTAATGTACGTTAAGTACTTGTAGACATATGTATGCAATATATTTTTCTATTTCACAAACAAGACAATGTAGTCGGCAAAACAAAGGATGGTTAACCTTCACCCCTTCTCTTCCCAACACAGCGCAAGTTTATGGAACATGGCTTCCAGTGCGCTGGTGAAAAGCTTCGGTTTTCTTGAAGTAGGTTTATCACTTTTTTTGTATTATTTGGAAGTTAGTTATAGTTCGTAAAAAACTATAAGGCCAAGTGCTGTCAAATTAATGCTAGCAAAAATGTACCTTACAGTCAGAGCTCTAAGTCTAGTTTTGCTTGCGTTCGTTTGACAGAATTTAGCCTTAGAGTTGTGTCCGAACTATACTTAAAAAATAAGTTTTTGGGGATTACTAGTTTTAAGATAGTAATTAATAAAACAATCTATCTATATATATAAAAGAAGAAATCCTGACTGACTCATCAACGCACAGCCGAAACTAATAAAGCTAGAGAATTGTTTTTTATACAGTTGGTTACATTTATAATGTAGGCTAGGGATAAGGGTTTTTCGAAATTCCACCCCTAAGGGCGTGAAAAAGGGGTTAAATGTTTGTATGAAAAAACGTATTTATTGAAGTTAGGGATTTGAAACTTCGTACATAGACTCTCTGTTTAATTCCACTAAGGGCCTATTTCAATGCTTTTCGAAATTTCTTCTCAAAAGTGGTGAAAAAGGGGTTCAAGGTTTGTATGGGAAGCAAATCTTTTTTGAAGTGAGAGATTCAAAACTTCGTATATATATTTTATGTTTAAATACAACAAAACGTATGTCAACATTTTTCTAAATTTCTTTCCTGAAGAGTAAAAATTTATTCGGCAAACAAATTTATTTTGAGGTGAGAGATTTGAAACTTCGTATATAGACACTTTGTTCTAATAAAAAAAACATATTTCAGCATTTTGTTAAATTCCCTATTTGAAATAGGGGTGGAAAGGGGGTTCGAATTTTGTGCAAGGAGCAAATCTATTTTGCAGAGGGAGAGTTGAAACTTAGTACTGTAGTACTTAGTAACTGTTTAAATACAACAAAACATTATTTCAGAGTTTTTCATAATTCCTTATCTAAACGGTTAAAAGTTTATATGGCCAGAAAATCTATTCTGCTGTGAGATATTTCAAACTTCGCATAAAGACTCTCTTCTTCTTCTTTCTTTTCATAAAGGGGTGAAAAGCAGTTCAAAGTTTGAGAGATTTGAAACTTCGTATATAGAATCAGTTTTAATACAATAAAACGTATTTCATCAAATAGGGGCTGAGTGTTTTTTTGGCCAGCAAGTCTTTTTTTAAAGAAATACATAAAAATTGTTATGAGACTTAGTTAAAGCACAGTGAAACCGTGGGAATTCAACTAAATTCCTATTTAAATGGAAACCATAATCTAGTACTGGCGCTGGCACTAAGTACAAGTAGAACACATGTAACATTTTCACGTTTTATCAATAAATGAGTATGAGTAGAATACTTGAGGAGTGCACGGTACAAAAAATACAAGTGAATTAAAATTTGTAGCGGAAGCATTTTACTTGGAGATGGCATTATGTGGTAACGTGACACTATCTAGCACTGCAGGGCATACTATGGCGATTTGGTTGTTTTGAAAATTTTCTTTTGGGGTATACCTTTTTGTTACTTTTTCCGGTTAAAAGTAGTAAAAACCATTCCTACTCACTATGAATTAAAGTATCGAAGTTACGTACTAGGTAGGCACGAGGTGTACAATAGGTACATTTGATTAAAATAAAGAAAAATTACATATTAACTCTGAGATTTCTTCTTGAGAAGTTAGAAGTTCAACAAGTTTAATGATGCTCCAACACTGCATTTACAAAGTATTGTATGACGATAAGTATCAAAAACATTTGATAAAGAACATTTTGTCAAAAAAATAACAAATATCATACATTCGTCCCAATGGTAACAAACATTTAATGACCTAATTTATAACTTTGTTTTTGTTATCATCTAAAATCTACGCGGACGAAGTCGCGGGCGGCCACTAGTATAATTACTCGCCGAAATCGCCAATAATCAGTAATAATAATATGCCAATCGATTTGCTTTAGCCACATCTTTTTTGTGTCTTTTCACATGTGGCAAAACTGACTTCTTACACCAAAAGCTCTGTAATCGAGATTCGAGACCACTTAATGGCAAACAGTACAGAATACAAGGCTATATTTAAAATGCGCTACAACTTAGCATTAGCCAGCATCATATATAGGGACGAAATAGAAAAACTAACCACTAACCTTTTGTATCACCCCCGGATTTGCCTCCCTTGCCTCCTTTTTCGGGCTGCTTTTTGGGTGGCATTTTGTAAAGTAATGTTGTAGTCCTAATTTACTTTATACGTCTTGATTTATTTAATCTTCAATAATTATTCACCAAGCACATGCCTGAAAATATAGTTAGTATTTGTTAATTGTTATTGTTAAATTTGAAATAGCCAATATGTTATTATCACGGATAAATTTTAATACGGGACTCATTTTGGAGTTATTTTAGGTACATTTCAAGAGACTATTGCGTTTGAATTAAAGAATATAATACTCAATTACTTACTAAAGGGCTTGAATTTGTTGTTGTACATGACAGGTGCAGTGAAGTGTGTGTGTGTGTGTAGTCAACACTAGAGCTGTGCGTTTTTTTCAATAAGCGTTTCTTAAATAAAACGCTTTCGCTTACAGTAAAGGAATAACAGTTTCTTATGAGAACAAAAAACAGTTTTTATAAAAACGACCACCAAACCTGCAATGCAACGCACCAATGAAACTACACTACATGAAAATAGAAACGAAACTCATAACTGACATAACGCAAACTATAACCTATAACTGTTTCATTGATGTAGCGATCGAAACGACGAAATAAAACTTAGCTTTGTCCGGGTGGGCGCGCTTTGTGCCAAAAAAGTTTTGTATTGATAATTGTCAAAAATGCGCTCTATTTGGAAGATGTTAAGGCTTAATTTCGAAAATTCATTCATAAATATTTCTTTCGGTCGTTTCGTTTTGTCGGGCGCCGTAGTGAAAAAAACTAGTTACTTTTGAAACTGTTTCGTAAAACTGTTTCCAGATAATGAAAAGCTGTTAAGTTTCGTTACACTTAAAAGTCGCAACGACCCAGCTCTAGTCAACACTGACGTGAAGTTGACGTTTTAATGGCGTTTTTCCTTTGCCTACAAACTTCATATTTTATCTGTGGACTGACCTAATTTTTTGTGGCTGTGTAACCGACTATCCGATATTTATCGGTGTCGGATCTGTCTCCGATAAAAAATGTATGGCAACGAGACCGATATCGGATCGGGTAGTGTGAACACTAGCGGGTTCTAGTTCTATGCATTTTTATCGGTGTCGGATCCTACACCTATATTGTATCGGATAGTGGGAACAGGCCCTAACTACATTTACTATACTATATTATATTCTTTATCTGTGGATAAGACGATCGAGTTTGAGGCTGTTGCAGAGATATTTATGGCTGTTTTACGTTTGTCTTATTACTTATTACTTTAGCTTTTTTGAAAAATGTAACACCAAATTTACTATAGGACCTGTATTTTGTTAATAGTGTACTTGGCGAGTTAGGTTGCTATAATGATATCATGTAAAGAGTAAATCAATTTAAATGAAAGGTAAGTTACTGCAAGCTCATAAATTTTGCCTTGCTAGCAACTTCGCTTGTACACTGCACAACATCAATATGAATCACGTTTTGTAGACCGATCACTGTATCCCGACACTATGGGGATCATGTACGAGAAACGGCCTCTGAAGAGGCCCCGCTTGGGGCCTCCAGACGTGTACCCACAAGAACCTCGCCAGAAAGAAGATGAACTCACCTCTACAAACGTTAAGCAGGGGTTTTCCACTACTCCGCATTCCAGCGACGAGTTTGGCACTGCTAGGAATTTTAACTATTCTGCTTCCAAGGTACCTTATAAATTTTGTTGCAGCATGGACATCTAAAATAATAAATAGTATATATCAACCATTTAACTTTATCTTACGAATTCTACTTACAGATAGGGCAATTTTTCTCTGGAATCTTGTCAAAGAAAGAAGAGCTCAATACCCTTCCTGACTGTGGCAGGAAAAGACAACAAGTGAATCCTAAAGATAATTTTTGGCCAGCCACAGCTCGGACCAAAGCTCAAATTGAAGCCTGGTTTAAGGATTTAGCAGGTACTAAGGCAAATCATAATGCTTTTTAATTATTGTGAGAATATACTAAGCAAGAAGTATTTTCAGATCAAATCAAAAATACAGGGTAAAATTGTTCCTAGTAATTAATAATTTTACTGTTATGAAATTTTTGTCTTTTGATAAGAAGTCAAGAATTATTGTATTTCAATTATATTTTTAGGAAGTAAACCATTATCCCAGCTATCTAAAAAAGCACCAAACTTTAATAAAAAGGAAGAAATATTCATTACATTAACGGAATACCAAGTGTCAATGCCAAGAGCAGCATGGTTCATTAAGCTCAGCTCTGCATACACCGTGGCTGTCTCCGAGGCCAAGATCAAGAAGAGGCAGCTTCCGGACCCCACAACAGGTAACTATAGTACTATTCTACTATCAGTTGTAGGCCTTTGATGTTGTAATAATACATATAATTTATATTATAAGTGCTATTTTCATAAAATTATAAAGCTTATTTATTATCAAACAAATCAGTGAATGAAAGTCATTTTATAAAATTATTGTATTTGTTTTAGTGTAATTTTAGTATAATCAATATTATATAGTCCGGCATTGGAATGGAGCTTAAGGTGAAGTTTTAAGTTATCAGTGCTGAGTCAGTTGTCTCTGATAGGCACTGGTCCCACCACCAGTGAGCAGCAAGTACTTTCATAGTAATTCTACTTGTTTTGTCACTCAAGCGAGGAGAATTACAAAAAGTACTCGCTACTCACCGGCGGTGGGACCAGTGCCTTAAACGCTTGTGGTTCAATCAATCAATTCTTTAAAAAAATGGCTTCCATCAAATTTATGATGATTTCGCCAATGTCACGTGTTCAATGACGTTGTTCGGTAACAACGCCATGACAGTAGATAAGGTTTTGTACGGTAAATGGATTCTGCTCGTCGTCGCCCCGGGCACGTGTGCTCACCAACGCGGCGACGATCAAAATCCCACTTGTGGTTAAAGCAGGCACATGTTAAGCTGTGGCTACATGGTTGTCAAACACATTCTGTCCACAAATGTCACCTTTGTGGAAAGGATACTCGTATGTTGTCAATACGGTATTTTAGTCAAATCAGCTACTTTTTATTAAATGTCAAAAATGCTCTGTTAGTATGAAGCTTGTAAGGACATACTGTCTTAGTGACGTCACTAAGACAGTATGAATTGGTATGTTCAAATCAGCGTCCTTTTTAAATCTTTATGCTTATAAAATCTTTCAATTAGCTATAATAAATCAATAATTGCGAGTATTTGCGTTAGATCTTTTATTAGTTAAGTAAAAAATGATTTATTTTTACCTTTGTTTAATACCCTATTATGCTTTAAAACTTCAATTGGAAACCCAATAGTTTGATTCCTGCTGAATAGGCATGTCTATGTTTTCGAATGTATTAACAGAAATGTTAGGCTAGGTTAGGTTAGGTTTCATTTATGAAAAATCGCCATCTCGCGGTAATGTTTACAGTCGGGCATATAGCATTCGTCCCTCTCGCACTTACATACCGGACAGTAAGGGATTAATGCTATATGTCTGGCATATACGCGATCATCTTAGCCCCGCTGATGGTAGTAGGAGAATCGCGTCGACGGCGCTTTTAAAAAACGCGGTATGTATAGGCCCTAATGACGGATAGGGGCCCATAAAGTTCTCTTTCTCACACACTCTTTGGTGACACTTTCTTGTTAGGTATTTTCCTGGAATATATCTTTTTTATGCTTTATGGAAAAGAAGTACATTTGTCTGTTGCTAACTTTAACTATATATATATATTTCTATAGTACCTTTTCATTAAAAAATATTAACAGAACTGGCGCACTTTTGGGCGTTGGATCCCCCCTCTCCCGAATCTGAAGCGTCTGAGGAATCGCTAAGTAAATAATACTCCGTTTACGAATCAACCTAACAATATGTAGCTGCACCACCATGGCCCCTGTTTCCGGCAACGCTCTCTAGCTGTGCCACCGATACCAGTGTCTGTACTTGTCCGTCCAATAGTGTCCATGTCTGTTTATATCAACATGACAGAAGAGACGTCTTACAATTTATTTTATTATCCGAAATTTAATTTATATATGTGCCTTGCTTATATTGTAAAATGTAAAAATCACTAAACATGCTTATTGGGATGCAGCTCCTATAGCCCGCTTGTTGTTACGTCACATGGCGCACTTAGCCTAATGTTTGCTTTTTCTTGATTCTACGAGTATTAGTATGAATAGATGCAGCTATTTATAAAAATATATTACAGTGAATGTTCAATCTGTGATTTAATTTTATACACACTAGTTTAAAATATAAATATAATATTGCGTACTTTGTGTAGTGACAGGTTTATTGCCATCTTGCTTGTAGTTAATTCATAAAGCCGGCTTAATACGTCGGGAAGAGGTAATTAATCTGATCACGTTAGATGTAGATTAACAACTGTCAATAATTAATGCTACTTTGTAGCCGATGTTTAAAGTTTTAGAGTATCTTTTACAGAATGGACATCGACATTGATTAAATTCCTCAAAGATCAAATACCAAAGTTAGCTGAACATTACCAGTGTACTGCTCCTGGGAACGTGTCCGACAAGACGCCTCCGTCCCAATCAGGTAACTATGCCCACAAGTTAGTCCACGACCGTGCAAATATACCTATATTCAAGCTGTGTAATGTTTTATGTAGATTCTGCATTGTACATTGTAGATAATTGTTCACGTAGAATTAATATATTGCAGGTCAAGGAACGCCCAGTCATAATTCGTCCGGTAATCCGCCGGGTAGCTCAACTCCTAATAGTTCCAATATGCCTATGCACTCGCCAGGCAATACAAGTAGTAAGTTCTGATTTGATAAGTAATTGTTTTTGTCTTAATCTCACCATGCCTTTTACAATTTTTTATTTTTATGAAAATAAATTAACCGAATTGAATTATGGCACTGCTTAAAATAAGGTTTAGGTTTCTTTATCACTTCATTTTATTTTGCTCTTCTGAAAGTAAATGTACGTTTCCGCTAGCGATTTTCATAAGGTGTCTCATACAAAACGGTTATCGATCGATCCTTGTATTATTCTTCTCTGCCTCGGATTGGAAGTGATAGGAGCAGTACAAAAACACAACTTAATCAGCTGTATTCGGCTATACGGCATGTTCGATGAAATGTACGCCAGATTGTTTTAAACATATTATGGTGCTTTATCGTAAAGTCATGGTTACGCTAAATTAGCCAGCCGTTTTTGAAAAATATATAACTAGGGCATTACGAAATCGTGAAGACACCTAAGTACACTAAATAACCTATTGATACGTGTAGGTGTGGGCGCGTCAACGCCCAACTCCGCGGAGAGTACAGACTGGCGCCAAGCGCTCAAGCTGTGGAACTACTGTTGCCGGCTCGCCAAGTACCTTCTCGACGAGGGACTTCTGGACAGGCACGACTTTCTCACTTGGATCATTGACTTGCTTGACAAGAGAGCTGCTGATGATGGTCTATTAAGGTGAGCTATTTTGTTCGTTTTCTTTTAAAAGTTCATTCTTTAGACATAATCTATATTTCTTTCATGCTTGTTGTACTTACATCCCTCATAATGCATTATAATTTTAAATATGTATTGTCTAACAAAAATATCGTATGGTTCAGGTTGTTCCTCCCACTCGCGCTACAACACATGAGTGAATTCGTGTCCTGCGAAGGCCTGTCGAGGCGGCTAGCAACCTCTTGTGCGAAGAAAGCGGCCGCCATATGTTCTGTGTTGTCTGACAGTACATTACGCACTCTGAACCAACCTGTTGTCTTCTCCAAAAACGCAGACAGGTCTGGAGGTAAGGTGCCAATACCATTTATTACAAGGTTTTTCCCATCGTGTCGGTTTATACATGTTTTACCTTGTTACATTACTTCCAGATTCAGTAAGATCAATGTCTCCAACTACAGAACTTGCTTTAGGCGACATGAAACCAATGTTGTCACAATTGAAGCGGTCGACGACGCCTGCGGAGCACAGCCAGGGCTCTCTCAGCGCCAATCACTCGTCGTTGGGGACACCGAACCCTCACTCGTTGGGCACTCCTAATCCATTAGGGACCCCGAACCCATCGCAAGGGATCGACGTCAAAGAAGAATATAATAGACCTTTAAAGGAGGAATATAATAGACCTATTAAAGAAGAATATAGTAGACAATTAAAAGAAGAATACAATAGACCAATTAAAGAAGAATATAGTAGACCTATAAAAGATGAAAACTGCTCACCCACTCGTGATACTAAAACCACTCTCTCGGCCGTCATTACTGCTGCTCTTAATCCGATTCAAGTCGGCTTCGGCGAAGTCTTGAACTGCCCATACCACAGAGACGTCATAATTCAGCTAGCTGCCATCTTACAGGTTACTTCTAGTTTTATATTTGCGTTGATATTTCATTAAGTAAAAGGATATAATATGCTAATCTGAATGAGTTGCAGATAATTTGTGTGGAATGCCCCACGGCTATGGTGTGGTCAGGATGTGGTTCGTCCCTGCAAGGATCGCCCTTGGACTTGCTGCCGCTCCCGCCGTCCGCGCTGCCCATGCCCCACATGGACTCTGATATCACCGAAGACCACAGAAAAATGGTATGACCAATCCACGCCAAAAACAATATTTTTTATGCATTTTTAACTTGACGACGATTATTTCTCCTTTACATTTACTATCCAGGTTTATGAAGCTGAACAAAAAATCGCAGCAAGAAGTAAAAAGGCTGAAAGCAAATGGTGTACTGATAAGTGGCAAACCAGCTCTCAAGGTACTTTAACAATTTATTTTTTCTTAGAGACTGTTATTTCAATAATGTGTGTTTTAACGCGTCGTGTTCCATAGCGCGCGTGCTCGCGGTGCTGGAGGCCTTGGACCGGCACTGCTTCGACCGCGTGGACCCCAACAACAACCTGGACACGCTCTACAAGGAGGTGTTCGCACATTGCACGCCGCCCTCCAAAGACGTTAATGATATGAAAGATCCGGTAAGTTTAGATTAGTTTGTAGACTGGTTTGTGTTATCACGATAAATTGAAATCCATTGAAGAGTTGGGCACTTATAACGTCGAAAAAATGGTATATGTATGAAATAGCTCCACAACTGCGCACTTGAATAAAACCAAGAAGACGGTCTATAGCATTTTCCGTTGGAACAGCTACGGATCCAATAAGTATAGTAAGTGGAAGGTTTCGTTGGTGTAACTGTGCTGATATGAGAAAATGACAGAATTATACATTTAGACAATTTATAACGCGTATTTGTTATGCATGATCTCAATGTTATATCGTTTTCAAAACTCACGCACGACTCATCATAAATTATGCAAGTTATAGTGTCGAAGGTATGTTCCAGTGAAGAGAATAGTTGGCCTGACTTCAGTGAAATAATTATAATTCACGCTCGCGCTCATGCGCGCGAATAACAAACATCTCATAGAATTTATAGAATATGTCAAGTGGTCGCCGTTGACGGATAAATAAGTCCGGGAGACTTAAATTCACTGGCCGGGCCTGCGGATGTGTGTGCCGTTGTCTCCCTGCTTGATACTGCTTATATTATGTATAGTCTAATAGAGTTAAAAGACAGGATGATGATGATAATTGAAGTGGTGTACGCGTAGGAGTGGGCGTGCTCGTACGCGGTGGTGCGCGTGCTGTGCGAGTGGGCGGTGTGCGGCGCGCGCTGGGGCGAGCACCGCGCCATGGCGGCCGCGGCGCTGCTGGACAAACGGCAGCAGCAGCTGCTGCATCACCACCACGACCACCACGCTCACGCCACCGGTCAGTATACGACATGATTGCACAATACGCTATTTTTGTCAAAAAAATCTTAATCGTGCCATTCGAACCAGTTTTCTGAGATGATCAAATGCCTATATGGGACCAACTACAACTAGACCCCAATAAAGGGCAAAAATTAGGGACAAACCTAGCTAGACGCTAGCGGCTGCCAAAAAGGCTCCTACAAATTGGCACGGGTAAATGACGTCACACGCATAGTAAATCAAAAAAATCATAATTTTTCCGATTATTTGATGATGATCTTTGATTATCTTTTAATTATTTTGGTGGTGGTGATTTTTGGTGATTATCTTTTTAAGTTTATACTTTTTAATTCATTGTGATATTAATACTCATCATCATCATATGAGCTGAAAGACATCCACTGCTGCCCCTTACTTCCCGGCCTGTGTAGTAATGTACTATTTTTTTTCCATACATTGATTACATAAATTTATAAAGACAACTATTATTTTCCTACCTTCTTTAGCAC
Organism: Cenopis cana; assembly: GCA_951800055.1. NCBI lineage: Eukaryota > Metazoa > Arthropoda > Insecta > Lepidoptera > Tortricidae > Cenopis > Cenopis cana. The sequence continues at coordinate 16,639,429 of OX637471.1, read as the reverse complement.
TCCATTCCTCAGCTTGCCTAATTTAAGAGAATTGAGCATTGTTGTTGCATAACATAATATACACTACGAGTAACTTTGGCTTGACATTGTGAAAGGTATTTTTCACATCACCTATTCGGATAAGGGCTTTTTCTTCCCTGCTAGGAGGGATCAAAGTGGCACTTTTCTGTTCAAGAACCCTGTGTTGCCAGTATAAAATATTTAATAATATATAATGAAATAATTCAAATTTGAAGCATCATACAAAACCAACAAAATTCTAGTATCACTGAAAATTCAAATTCAGTCGATACGAAACGTCAGCTCAATGTCTTCGATTGCGAAGAATTCTTTTTTTTTTTATTATAAGTAAAAAAAATTTTTATGAACAATTGTCATTATACTCGATTTCGACTAATTCGGGGATGAGGATTTCAAATTTTATACTCATTTTGAATTTTAAGTAAAAAAAAATACGAAAAATCATCATTATACTCGATTACGACTAATTCGGGGATAAGGATTTCAAATTGTACACTTATTTTTAATTTTAAGTTGAAATAATTACTTTTTGCGAAAAATGGTCATTATACTCGATTTCGACTAATTCGAGGATAAGGATTTCAAATTTTACACTTTTTTTTAAATTATAAGCTGAAAAAACTTTTTTGCAAAAAATGGTCATTATACTCGATTTCGACTAATTCGGGGATAAGGATTTCAAATTTTACACTCATTGTTAATTTTAAACTGAAAATTTTTTTTTGCGAAAAATTGTCATTATACTCGATTTCGACTAATTCGGGGATAAGGATTTCAAATATTACACTTATTATTAATTTTGAGCTGAAAAAATTTGTTTTTTTTTGCCTAAATTTGTCATTATACTCGATTTCGACTAATTCGGGGATAAGGATTTCAAATTTTACACTTATTTTTAATTTCAAGTTGAAAATATTTTTTTTTGCTAAAATCGTCAATATACTCTATTTCGACTAATTCAGGGAAAAGGTTTTCAAATTTGATATATATTAGAGCATCTATAAATATGTTACCGGTAGCACTTCAGATCTTTCATTATACTCAATAGGTGATGTGAAAAGCAGTAGGTATGTGTCACATGGAAGCAAAATGATTTCCACCTTGGGCGTTTATACTTGAAACCCTCACTACGCTCAGGATTCTATTGTAGAATCCTTCGCTTCGTTCAGGATTCAATGTACGCCCACGCCGTAAATATGGCATTTTGCTCCCTTGTGACACAATCTACTATTTTACCACTTGCTAGAATAAGTATTCGATTTAATTAACCTGACATGTGATATATTTGTGTAAGTTCCGCTGGTCTATTATGGATGGAAGTTGGCCATGGGAATTCCTCAATTCAATTACACAAGATAAAGTTTTCTTATTAGTGCTCGTTAAAATTGTCTCATTGAGTGATTACTTACCACAAGAGACAGCATGCACTGGAATCTTATCTGAAAATTAAATTCGGCATATTGAAATTTTTTAACCAGTAAACTAATAAAAAACTATAGTTAAAAATAAAATGATGTCTTTATAGAACATCTTGAGTATCCCACTGCTGGGCAAAGATAAGATAGATTATTATGCATTAATATTTTTTTCAAATAAAAAATTCGAATTTTATTACTTACAAATAACGTGGCCGTAATCTATAATTACGTGTGACGCTAGCGAATTCTCCTAGGGATGTGTCTTATTTATTATTTAATTTTTTATTATTGTGCTTGCAATCAAGGGATTTTTTTATAAATTTATATCTAGCCATGCGACTTCAATGTTCTGAAGCGACGCGATTGCTCAAGCCGTACATTGTCATTGAAATTTATCATTGTTATTTTGTCACTTGCTTTGCGAAAAATACATAATGCATTTATAGAGCGTTTGCCCTTAAAAGTTACTTTAGACCTGACACATAGCAGTACTTCTATATAAGTACCTATAACTAATATGGGGCTAGTTCGATTTGTGTTAGATGGTCCCCCAACTCAGATTGTGGCGATTTCTGTTGTTTGGCGGGCGATAATAAAGAAAGCCTCGTATTACAGATTTATCGCCCTTGCGCTCGGCTTGGTCATGAAATACCTGCGATCTGACACATTCTTTGTTTTACCGCCCTTGGTAAAAAGTAATGTACTATTTTAAACGAAATTGGTCACTAAGCATTGCAATTAACATAATAGTAGATTGTTAACCAAGGGTTGAAAGCGACCCATTTCACCCGAGATATGCGCGGGCCGCGCGCCCGTGGCTGGCTGCCCGCGCAGCGCCCAAGCGCGGCGGCCACGCAGCCCCGGCGTATGGAAATATAAAAAAAAATTACTTTCCACCCTAGGGTTGGAAAAGCGATTTTCAACCCGGCTATCTACTCATGAAAATCGAACTTTCCGAACAGGAGAGATGAAAAAGCCTTTTTTATTGTGAACATAAATACGATGACAGGTATATAAATACTTCTAGAATACTTTATTATAAATATAATAATAAGGGTAAAATTGTTTTGTAAGTTTGTAGGCGTAGTGTGTAGGTGGTAAATATCCAAACTTACTCATCTGATTTCATCATCATATAATTGAATGGCACATTTTTTTGATAGAATATTCGCATGATTACGTAAACTATACATTATGTAGAGCTCTGCTATAATAGTAGTTTATGCAACTGGTACATAATGAGGGGCACTCGTGTGACCTTATTATGAAACTCGCCTTCGGCTCGTTTCATAAAACACACTCGTGTTTTAATGCCTAATTATGTACAGTTGCATACATTACTTTATCTACACACATATTATAACTACTCTAAGATGGGTTCAGAAACCGTTGTAAATAAATACAATAATTGTGTTAATACAACCTTTTTTGCACGGTTGCGGAAATATCGAAATCAGAACTGGCAACCGATACCTGAATGTTATTTTAAAAAGTAAAGAGTCCCTATTCTGATGTGATCATGTCGTTCTAGCTCAAATTTCGTGCGATATATACTAAAAAAACATCGAGCTGACATTTCGCATCGACTGAATTTGAATTTTCATCGATACTAGAATAGGGACATGTCAACTTTGACATTTAAATTTTGACAGTTTTGTTTGACGTTTTTATATTTTAACATCATATATGAGATTAAAATTAAAAATTATATTACTGCTGTAGCCTTAGCCACAGATAAGAAAATTGCCATAAATTCATTGAATGTTGAAATGAGAGTCATTTTCTACGGTTTCCGAACGCATATTAGAGGATTTATGATATGTGTGTAGCAGTGGCGGAGCGTCCATACAACTCGATTCCCACCGGCTTGCCTAATTTTCAGCCACACCAGTTCTTTTAGTACGGCTCATGAAGAATAAGAAAGGCAAACTATTTCCGGCTTCCCTAAGAATATTTTTGACGCGCCGCCACTGGTGTGTAGATAAAGAGTATTTGTATTGTACTTATTGATTGCTGCTTGATAGCTTGCTACATACATACCGCGAAAGTCTCATCATTTATGTGCATTTGCGGTCATTCAGATTGTAATCGCCTGCAGGTGCAGACAGGATTATTACATTTCATATTTGTTAAGAATATGGTTGCTATGCTACCTATCTTTGAATGTTGTTATAACAATCAACCGTCAATCATCTGTGTATTCTATCTGAATTATACATTACTCCAACACACTGCGACTCTTAATATTTATATATCTAAAAGGTCATGGCCCAGACTAACAAATTTTCTGTTGCCAAATTGAACGGATTAGAAGATTTCACGACATGGAAATTCGCAATGAAAATGCTACTGATTCGCGAAAAATGTTTTCAATTTACATCAACACTTCCGGAGAAAGATGATGCAGCAGAGATCGAGAAGGATCAAGAGGCATTTACTATAATATGTCTTCACCTAGAACCTCATCTCTATCCGTATGTACAAAATCTTAAATATACGAAAGAAGTGTGGGATGCGTTGGCAACCATTTTTGAGGACAGAGGAATAAATAGACGAATAACTCTGATGAATTTACTCTTGGATGAAAAGCTAGAAAATCACCGTTCGACGCATGATTATGTAGCTGCTGTCATGAGTCACGCTCAAAAGCTAAAGGAGATTAATCAAAGCTTCGATGACGATTTGGTTGCTGTGGTACTTTTGAGAGGTTTGCCTGATGTTTATCGTCCGTTGAGGATGGCACTAGAGCACTCAGGAATGAAACTTACCTCTGAAAATGTTCGGCAAAAGCTTTTACAAGAAGACTGCGGTCAGAACTCTTCAAATGATTCCTCGACTGTCAACTCGGCGTTTGTAGTAAGAAAACAAGCTCAGCATTCTGTATTAAAGCTAAAGTGCTTTAAATGTGGAAAAAAAGGTCACAAGAAGTCCGACTGCCCGAAGCTGATAAAGGGATTAGATGGTGACGGCGTATCAACGGTTTCTACGAAGTCGAAGAAAGTTGCGCTTTGCTGTTCACTATCAGTACACGATTCCTTCAGCCCCTCGACGTTTTACCTGGACAGTTGTGCTTCAAGCCACATGAGTTTTCAGAAGCACTGGTTTAGAGACTTTAAGGATACTGATAAGAATGTTGTGACATGTGCGAATGACGAGAAAATGTCAAGCGAAGGTAAAGGTGACATTATGGTAAGTCTGAAAGGAGTTTTGATACCTATTAAAGATTGCGCCTTTGTACCTGATTTGAGAGTAAATCTTTTATCGGTTAGTAAGTTGGTACAGAATGGTTGGAAGGTGATTTTTGATTCAGATGGTTGTAGGATGTTTCACCAATCGATAGGCGAGGTGACGAGTAAACTTGTGGTAACTGGTAGTGAAGTCTCAGGTATCTATAAGTTGGATGACTGTTTTCCTGTTGTAGAAGGGGCTTTGGCTACGGTTCAAGCTGAGAACTCGTTGGCGCTTTGGCATCGGCGGCTTGGGCATGTAAATCTAGCTGATTTACGCAAGCTACCAAACATCGATGTTGGAGGTAAAAGTGTAATGGAGCCGTGTGTCGCTTGTATAAGAGGTAAGGCACATAGATTACCTTTTCCAAAGGGTGAAGCAGGGCGAGCTACAGAAAGGCTCGGTTTATTGCATGCTGATCTCTGTGGTCCCACGTCGGAACGTTCGTATGGGGGTGCTCATTACATGTTTGTGATTGTAGACGATTTCACAAGGAAATTGTTTGTTTACTTTCTCAAGGAGAAATCACAAACTTTGAACTTTTTCAAAGACTTTGTGAGACATGTGGAGAATGAGACAGGTTTGACAGTTAAGTGTCTACGTACGGACAATGGGACGGAGTTTGTCAATAAAGCTTTTAACGAATTTCTTTCTAGTAAGGGAATAAGACATCAGCTGACAGTTCCTTATACGGCGGAACAAAATGGCGTAGCGGAGAGGTCGTTGCGGTCCATAACGGAGATGGCGCGTACAATGCTTTTGGACAAAGGCCTGAATAAAAAGTTTTGGGCGGAAGCTTGCAATACAGCGGCGTACGTGAAGAACAGGCTACCTCACAGCGCAAATGATGGGAAGATTCCTGAGGAATTGTGGGCAGGAAAAGTACAGAAATTGAATCATCTGAGAGTATTTGGTTCAACGGCTTATGTACACATTCCAAAAGAGAAGAGAAAGAAATGGGACGCTAAGGCAAAGCAATATCTCTTCGTTGGTTATTGCGAAGACACTAAGGGCTATCGTTTTGCGGATCTTAGTGATCCAAAACAGATAATAACGGCACGGGACGTTATATTTACTGAAGATACTGTTTTGAATGTTTCAGGATCTGACGCAAATGTAAACATGACATCTCATCCACAGACCGGTTCAGGGCAAACTGTGAACAAGGACGAGAATGTTGTGCTATGGGAAATAGATCATTCTTCTAAGGCAGTTCCGTCTACGTCAGTGGCAGAAGATTCTTATGAGGATGCGGTAGAGAGCTCTGACATAGCTGATGCAGAGCCTTGCGCTGAAACTGCTGTCACAGCGGAGCCCTCAGAACAAGTAGAAGCTTCCAGAATAGAATCTGACACTGAAGATCGTGATGGAGGAGCCAGTGCGGCTGATGTGCACGACGAGGCAGAGCCTAGATATCCTTTACGGAATAGGCTACGTAGCGCACATAGCGGTCTGTATTGCTACAACAGCACTATAGAGGAAGAACCACGTTCGTACAAAGAAGTCTTACGAAGACCTGACAGCCATGAGTGGCAAGCGGCAATGAAACGAGAGTTGGAGTCCATGAAGGCGCACGACGTTTGGAAGGTAGTTGAAAAACCACCTGGAGCCAAAGTAGTGGGAAATAAGTGGATCTACAAGTACAAGTACGATGCTGACGGAAACCTGACGTACAAAGCCAGACTCGTCGCAAAAGGCTTTACGCAGTCGTACGGTGTGGATTACTTCGAGACATTTTCTCCCGTCGTAAGAAGATCAACCCTGAGGCTACTGCTAGCGTTGGCTGCAGAAAATGATTTGCAAGTTCATCACTTCGACGTGAATACGGCATTCCTTAACGGGGATTTGCATGAAAAAGTTTATATGCAATTACCGGAAGGCTACGTCGATGAAGGCCACAAATCAAAAGTTTGTTTATTGCAAAAGGCAATATACGGCCTCAAGCAAGCAAGTCGTTCGTGGAACGAAAAAGTAAATGACGTATTATTGTCAATGTCGTTTCAACGTTCCGAGATTGATAGTTGTTTATATTTTAGAGACGATATATTTATATGTCTTTATGTGGATGATTTTATAATATTTTTTGAAAATATTAAAGGGAAAATCGATTTACTAAACGGACTGAGAAAATACTTTCAAGTAAAAGATTTAGGGGAAGCTCGACAGTGTTTAGGCATGAGTTTAGAAAGACAAACAGATGGTAAGTTATTTTTACATCAGCGGAAGTTTGTGGAAGCTGTTCTAAGTGATCACGGTATGGATCAATGTAAACCAGTGAAAACCCCACTGGAACTGGATCTGCATAAAGTTTTGGCAGATGGGGGTGGTGATGAGTTGAATCGCCAAGAACAACTGCAATACCAGTCGCTGGTTGGTGCATTGAATTACCTAGCCTGTAACACTAGGCCCGACATATCGACAGCAGTGAGCTTCTTAGCTCAATATAATTCATGTTGTCGGTCTGTACACATGAAGGCGGCTAAGCGCGTTCTACGCTACATTAAAGGAACGTGCGATTTAGGCCTTACGTTTCAGAAGTCGAAAGGCGAACGTAACAATTATTCAATTACAGGTTACGTGGACGCTGACTGGGGAGGCGACATTAAAGACCGAAAATCCTATTCGGGGTACATGTTTAAGGTGGGACCGAATATGATATCCTGGGAGTGCAGAAAGCAGAAGTGCGTATCATTATCCAGCTCGGAAAGTGAATATGTCGCTTTATCAGAAGCATCCAAGGAAGCTGTATACCTTCAAAGGTTAGTGAGACAAGTTGTCAAAAGTGAGGGTTCTCAGAGAGTCAAGCTGTTTGTTGACAATCAGAGCGCCATCACATTAGCAAACAACCCTGTAGCTCACCGGCGGACGAAACACATCGACATTCGTTACAATTTCGTTCGTCATTGCGTCAATGAAGGGTTAATTCAGTTAGAGTACATCTCAACTGAAGATAACTTGTCAGATATTTTCACCAAGCCATTGCCCCGCGTTAAGTTTGAGAGGTGCGTGTCTGGTTTAGGTTTAAACCGGAGTGCTTGATGATGCATGATGAACGGTTGCTTGAGTGGGAATGTTAAGAATATGGTTGCTATGCTACCTATCTTTGAATGTTGTTATAACAATCAACCGTCAATCATCTGTGTATTCTATCTGAATTATACATTACTCCAACACACTGCGACTCTTAATATTTATATATCTAAAAATATTAAACGCCAAGCTTGTTCGAATAGAGATCTTCTAAGATGCGAAGTGTGACTCTAATGAAGTAATGAGTAAAATATCTGAAACCCCTTGGTACGCTTAGTATAAACAACCCTAATTATAAACTACGCTAATTATAAACCACTCGCTACGCTCGTACTCTTCCTTGCATCCTTCATTTTCTATGAAGTATCAACTTTCCTACAGAAGACTGTTTATTTAACATGTTTGTATGGTTAATTGCCAATGCCGGCACTGAACGTATTTTGCGTGTGCGAACGATTTGTTACTATAAGTGCGTGTTTGCTTTGCCATAGTTTAAACTCCCTTTTAATATATTCAGAACATTACAATTCTATATTATTTTTGATGTGTGTGTGTATTTTCATTGTCCTCAAATCTGATAAAATACATGTTAGCTTAACCAGGTACTAGCAAGTGGTCAAAAAAGCTTTTTAAAAAAGCATGGCACGCTTATTTAAAATAAATAACGTTTAAGAAGTGCGGCATTTTGTTAGTTTAACGTACGTTTGCAATCGTGTTTCAAAGCCAAAAAGGGATATTTTGCAGACAACTAATGTTTTGTTTAATTTAATGATAGTATTTTTAACGTTTTTTTACAAAAGACGTGTAGTCGTGTCGTGTCGTAATAAAAAATATCCATAAAAATCCGTGTCTACGTATTTTTGAGCCAACCTGTACTATCACGAACAAGCATTAACAAAAAATTTCTGAGCATACTTTATCGAAAAAAAATGTATTTTCGTGTTTCAGGATCCGATGATAAGGAGTCCGTGACGTCTGGCAATGGCCTCTACAACGGGCCCCCGATATTTCAAAGCCTTTTATTGAGATTCCTAGACTGCGATGCACCCGTCTTAGGTAAGACTTAAGTTCAAACTTCTTATAACACTCCGGAAATAGTCTCGTCTCAATGGCACAACTTTTTAAAGATCTTATCAATCTGAATGCATTAGATTTGGCACTGTTGATTACAGTATTTTACACTTTTCAATCAGGTATATGAAAAATCAATGTATTAGTGAACAATGCGAGCATTGATCACTGTGTGTGTGTGGATCATAACACGTTTAGGTTCGCGTATTTCCTATGGACATGAATTTTTGTCCGAGTTCATAAACGGCGTGTCGCTTTCTATTATATATTATATACAATTATCTATTGACCATAGGAGCGACGAATTTTGTTTTTTCAACTGTATATGACGTTCAGTCGCACATGTTTATGAAATGTTTCCAGACGATAGCCCCAACGCGGCGCCCAGCAACCGGCAGCAGTTCGCCAACCTGGTGCACCTGTTCGGCGAGCTCATACGACGTGACGTCTTCTCGCACGACGCCTATATGTGCACGCTCATTTCAAGAGGTAACTTAGCCGCGTGATCGCGACCACACAGACACGTGTAGTCCCTATTCGTCCCGGTACCGCCGCATGCCGGGTAGAGTCAGCCCGACCCAGGTCGGGCCTAGCTGAGTTTCTTGCTGGACTCCTCTCAGCTAGGCTAGGTTTAGTGAACCAGCGACAAAACTCCCAGTAGCTCGATTCCACTCGACTTCACACCTCAGATTCGGTTGAAACCGCTCGACCAATCTCACTGGAGCGCAAACTCTTAAAAAAAGAGTTAACTTGTCTATACTATACCATAGAATACAAAACACAATACGAATAGAATAGCAGGGCTCAGCGGAATGTCATTTCGCTCATATTTGTAGCAGTCCAACTAGGGAAGTACATCCACCTCACCGAAGAACGCAGCCATAATACCTCCACTACTTACCTGAGCAAGATAGTTAATACATAAATAACTGCTGCTGCGACGCATTGCTAGACTAGTAAAATCTACCATATATTTTTTTAAATCGCATAAAGGTATGATTCCGTTGCCGACTGCATACAGCAACAGCACGTTCCACCGCACTCCAAATTGAACCGTAATCATAAGACTAAAAGTCCCAATTTAGAGTGAACGTCGTGTGCTGTTCCGACACTTCTCCGCTCATTTCAAATTGAGCTTTTTACGCATACCATTACGGTTCAATTTGGAGTGCGACGGAACGTGCTGTTGCTGTATGCAGTGGGCAACGGCATCATACCTTAACTCGGGTAAGGCAGGAATCGTCGAGTTGCGCGCTACGCGACTTGGCAGTAGGCTGTGCAAGCCCGCTTGGTGGGCCAGCACAACTTGCTCCCAAGTCGTATCTCGCGACTCTGTTATTTCTGTCCCACTAAAACTGTGCGAATCAGAAAGGAGAGGGTTGATTTTTCTCTACTCGCGGCGCGTTGCAGTGACAGTTATGCTAGCCCCGCTGGTGTTATGAATGAATGAATATATTTTATTTACGACCAATGGACCTTGGATCATTGTGTTAGTAACAATTTATTAAGCTATAGTAAGTGTTAGTAACAATATATTCTTAAAACTAGGCACCTATATACTAATTATTTCTGCGCATGTGCAACATGCAGCAGTTATTCAAATAGAGGCCATCTAGCCTATCTGAAAACATGACCAGAATACTGTTGGAGCTAGCCCGCACTCTGCGCACCAGGGATGTGGCTCACTTGCGCATAGTGGTGTAGAAGCAGTCTACCCGCGCCTCCGCGAACATCCCTGACGCGCTACAATATCTGGGCAGCCCCAGCAGCATCCTGAAAGCGTTGTTGAACTGCACGCGCAGAGCGCTGTACCGTCTATGAGTATATTGCGCCCACAGGCTGCTTGTGTAGAAATTAGTACGGTATGCTTTGTTAGTGTTAGTCTGGTGAATGTGTTTACATAACTAGGTAACGTTATGGAACGTATGTTGCACAGGAGACCTGATCTCGCCGACGGAGCCGACGTCGTCCTCGGGCAGCAGCAGCAGCGGCACGGCGGCGCCGGCCACCGGCGGCAGCGCCGGTCACAACATGGACGACGACATCTTTGCCGGGATCGACCTCAAACCCAAGATGGAGGTACGACTATACCGATCTCAAAGAAACAATTACATACCTTGTTGACCTTCGTTTTTTTATACTACGATGGTGGCACGCTAGCGCACGGTCCACCTGATCGTAAGCGGACACCGCAGCCTATAGACGCTCGCAACTCCAAAAGAGTCACGTGCGCGTTGCCGACCAAAGGGTCGCAATTTTATAAAGATAAACTTTTGGGGATTCATTGTGTTGACAGCAGAAGGAATAAACAAAACGCTCTCAACTCAGTGCATCGTCCCCATAATCGCTTAATCGTTTGAAGCAGGGATCAAAACCGGTATTTTAGAAAATCCCAGAAATAGTCCAATATTTTGAATTATTGTATGGTAGTAGGATTGTCACGTAGGACTGAATCTTGTATTTACTTAACAACTTCGTATTATTAGATAGTCCCATTAAAAAATGAAATTATAAACCAAAGAACGAAAACGAACTATAAATACCGGTATTTTGTATGGAGCAAATACCGGTATCCGATCCCTGGTTTGAAGTAACATTTGTTCGCGTGTTATGCAATCTAGTTGAGTAGGTATCTTGCTACTGTCATCCGCTGCGGAACTATATTCATATTTTTCTTCAGGAACAGGCAAGAATGGATATGGACGATTCGAAAATAGATGACGATCTTGATAAACTATTACAACATATCAAGGAAGACCAACAAAATTCTATGGATGCTCCTGACAGCCCCAAGGATCCTGGGGAATCGTCACACAGGTTTGATTGTCCTACTGATTTTGTACTTTACGCAATCCTGATAATAAAGTTGAAACTCAGCCTAAAGTTATAACAATGTATTCCGATGTTCGCAGCGTAAACTCTCCGATGATGGGCTCAGGTAGCATGAGCATACCCGGCATGAATTCAATGGGAATGGGTCCCATGTCTGTCTCAGGTAAAGTAGACGATTATGGTCTTCTTAATGGCAAACCTGCCTGGTTAACGAACTGTGAGCTGGTCGTCACCTTTACTAATACAACTGTTGTACTACATGGATTGGATTCGATAATAGAGACTAGAGATGCGCCGAAAACGTGTTTCACGGAATATCAACATCGGTTGAATATTTGATCCGCGTTTGCCGACTAATATACGGCCGAACGGTTGAACGTTATACCTTCATCACCTATTCTAAAATAGATAAAATTCGTGCTAAAAAATAATATTTTTAGAATTATATTTGTAAAATGAAGTTAGTCACATGTCAATAACAATCTAAGAAGAATCATTTAACAAAGCACTAAAGCAGTGAAGCTACGCAATGCACATTAGATTTTTGCAACTGGTAGGCAAAAACCTCTACAATTCTTCGGTAAATATCTATTAGACCGAATACCTAACGTTCAAGAATATTCGGCTCATCAGTTAGTGTCGCAGTATGGACATTGGACAGTTAGGTTTAGCAATTGTTTGTATGTGGTATGTGGGGCAGGCATGAGGACGGGATCGGCGGGCGAGTCGCGAGAGAGCGCGGCGCCGGCGGCGGCCTCGCGGCACTACAGCTACACCATGCACTTCCCGCTGCCGCCCGCGGAGCCCGACCACACGCCGCACGACGCCAACCAGCGACACATCCTGCTGCACGGCGTCGGCCGCCAGCGCGACGACGCCAAGCATCAAGTCAAGAAAATGACCAAAGGTGTTGCGATATCCAATACACATACTCATCATCTATGTCTACTCAATTAATTTGATCCTGATCATGCTAAAAATTGTTTCAGAAATATGTAAATTATTTTCAAAGAAGTTCTCTATCGACGTGGCGGAGGGCGGCAAGGTCAAGAAGCACGCCCGAAGCGAGTTCAACTTCGAAGCCGTGACGCAAAAATTTCAAGTTCGTATATTTTCGTAAAATCCTGCTCGATATGAACAGTTGACAGTAATTAGTGACCAATTCGTGCGATGACAGGTCTTACAATGCCATGATTGGGGCTGCTCGCGCGAAGATGATTCCAGCGTACGTTCCACCACTTGCTTACTATTTCTTCGTTTCATTCTTCGCTGTCCTTAATCGTGTTGCTACTTATTCGAAATGATATTATATCGTCGTTCCACGTTACCCCGCATAATTTCAAGGCTCTGGCACCACTCTTGCGAGGCATACGTTCCGCCTCCGGTGTCAGGAAGGTCAGTTTCCTCTATCGTATTTCCGCTTGTAAATGTTGTGAGTATAGTTGCGGGGGACGGCGGATCAGTGTGACAAGTGTGGTTGTGTTGTAGGCGATGTCGATGTACGAGCAAGGCGCGGTGTCGTGGGCGGTGGGCGGCGCGGTGTGCGAGGCGCTCGCGGCGTACGCGGCGGGCGCCACGACGTACCTGCCGCAGCCCGAGCACGTCGCGTTCGCGCTCGACCTCATGGAGATAGCGCTCAATGTGCACGGTCTTATCGAGACTTGCATACAGGTAACGTTGTGAGCGTCGAGTGCCAGGTTACACCATGCCCACGTCAGTTTAAATAACCTGAGCCATGTTCACGTTCTCACCCAAAAAGGTTGACTCTCGATACGTTAAGCTCTCGTCATGTTTTCCATGATACGGACAAATGGTGCCGCACAGTCACACAAACGGAAATAGTCATTAAACTTCTAACGGTTTTAAGTATTTATATACTTTCAATTTAGCAATTTTTAAAATTTAAAATAAAAGGTGTAATATAAATTGTAAAAAATCGTGTTTTAATTTCTTTAGGCAAGGGTTTCATGTAGCGCGAGCTGTTTATTGACAACATGGTGAAACAAGTAAAACAATTTATAGCTATGACAGACGAATACAGTCGTATCATATCATATCATAAGGGTTATTTTTGCTACGGAACCTTTAAAAACATATAAAATAGTCAATTTAGTTATAATTTGGTAAACATACAGCGTCACTGGTTTATTGTGGCAGATTTTGAAAGAGCTGTCAGAGGTGGAAGGCGCACTGATCGCACGCGGCGCGCCCAGTACGGGGCTGGCGGCGCCGCGCGCCTACACTTCCGCCCTGGCACTCTACACAGTGGGCGCGCTGCGGAGATACCACTCCTGCTTGCTCTGTAAGTCCGTTCATATCTGTATCATGCTCACACGGGAAAAAATAACCTTCTGTTCACAAATCTTAACGCATTCAATACAGTTTTCGTAGAGTACTATGCTTTTTTTTTCATTTATGTAGTGAGAACTGCCTTGAGTACGGAGAATCCGACTAGCCTAAAGTATTAAGGATTCAGCAACCCTATAGCGCTACGTGTCCTAGATCCGTAAATTAATAATTAAATAAGATGTTTGATGGACGTTCGCCATTGTTCGGAAATCGTCGTAAAGAGCTAATTGTCTTACCAAAGACAGACGTGCAATATTTATTGCCGGGTACTTTTTTCTTCGGTTAAATCGTACGGGACCAGCAGCTGGCTACAGCTAGAGCCCTGTCTGTTGCGTCAGGAAGGTCTGTACCGTGCTTATGTGTGTGATGTACACTGCAGTGTGCGTGGAGCAGACGTCGGCGGTGTTCGAGCAGCTGTGCCGGCTGGTGAAGTGCGTGGTGAACCCGGGCGACTGCGGCTCGGCGGAGCGCTGCGTGCTCGCGCAGTTGCACGACCTCTACAAGGCGGCGGCGCATCTCTGCCACGCGCCGCACGCCGACACCTTCGCCAACGCCTACCCTAAGATCAAGTCAGTGCTTAAATATACGTACTGTACCTCTATGTAGTATTAGTTTTTTCGAAACAAAAGACAAACGAACGCGTTTGCGTTTAGTCTCATTTTGTAAAGTAACGTGAGCAGCGCCTCTGGTGACCTTTTGGTGGTAAATAATTAAATGTACCTATAATTATGTAAGTACCATAGCGAACTATTCACCGGCATATAAACCCCCGAGGTTTCCGTTGGTGAAATAATGTTTACCATTTCTGTAACACGTAAATTATTTTGGCCAAAAATAGTAAAAAAACTATGTTTGCCATATAAATTGAGTCTAAAGTTCTAAACGCAAATGTGTTCGTTGGGGTTTTGTTTCGAACAAAACTTATACTAGAGGTACTGATACCAATAACATACCATAACGTCTACTATCTTTATTTTATCCTTTAGCTCCTCGAATAGCATAGATAAGCATCTTCTGGTTGAGCTCGCTTCATCGTCGGCCTCATTTTTACCCCTGGCTTGATGCAGACCAAGAGCAATCCCATTCTTAATTTAAAAAATTAAACCTAGCTGTTGCTGAACTCTCCGATTCAAGTCAAAGTCAAAAATTATTTATTCAAAATAAATTCGTATAGAACACTTTTTGAATGTCAGAGGTTGACAAAAAATACAAGTACTACAATAGTTGTAGTGCTATTAAGGTATAGCGATTACATTTGTCCATATTTCTTTATCATCTAAATATTTGTCAAGTTTATAATAAGCTCTATTTATCAACGTTTGTTTTACAATGGCCTTAAATTTATTTTCCGACATATTCAAAATCTGGTCAGGGAGCTTATTGTAGTAACGAGTACATAGACCCACAAATGACTTTTGTACTCTACTTAACCTAGTTCTAACTGCTACTAATTTAAATTTATTCCTAGTATTTATGTCATGAATGTCACATCTTCTACGAAATAGCGGTTGATTTTTCCTAACATACATAATATTTTCATAAATATATTGACTTGGCACGGTCATAATTCCAATTTTTTTTAAACACTTCTCTGTGAGAATCACGGCTCTTTAAGCCGTATATAGCGCGAATTGCTCGCTTTTGTAGAACAAAAATCGACTCGATATCAGCTCTGCCATATAGTAACATGCCGTAACACATGACACTATGAAAGTAGCTGAAGTAGACAAGTCTCGCAGTGGTTACGTCAGTGAGTAGTCTAATCTTTTTTTACAGCGTATGCAGCTGAACTTAATTTTTTGGAAAGTGCTGCAATATGAGGTCCCCATTGAAGTCTAGAGTCTACTGTCATGCCTAAGAAAACTGTCTTGTCTATTATTTCTAACATTACATTGTTAATTTTGAGTCCTTGTTTATGATGGTTAACATTCGGTAACTTGAAATGTATACATTTTGTTTTATTTGGATTTAAAACTAGATTGTGAGCAGTGAACCACTCATGTACCATCTGAAGGGCCTTATTTATTTCGGTTACATCCTGAGATAGTCTATTAATTTTAAAAATTAGTGATGTCTGCAAAAAGAATTATCTTAGACAGGTGTTCCGCCATAAAAGGTAGATCATTGACGTAAACTAAAAAAAGGAGAGGACCTAATATCGAGCCTTGAGGCACGCCGATCTTAACCTCAGACCCCGCCGAACGACCACCAGAACTTTTTGAACTCTGTCTGATAAGTAGGATTGTATCAATTTCAGAGCTTTCCCTTTAATTCCGTAGTGATTTGAACTTGTTCATGCATCGAATACATTCTTGATTAGAGCAATTCCCGCGTCAGTAGTAGATCGCCCTCTGGTAAAACCATATTGTTGGGAATGAAACAATTTGTTCCCATTGAAATGATTAAGAAGTTGGGTCATTATTACTTTCTCAAATATTTTACTTAGAACGGGCAGGATAGAAACTGGTCTATAATTACCAGGGTCTTTGGTATCACCCGCTTTAAATATAACTTCGGGAAAAACGCCTTCGTCCGAACACTTATTAAATAAAAATGCCAAATACGGTGCCAGTGTAACTATGATCGCAGTACATACTTTAACAGACATCCCCCACAGGTCGTCAGTAGATTTAACTTTAAGCTGCTTAAAGGTTCTTACGATAATTTCAGGACTTAAGTATGTGTTGAAATTTAAATTCAGATTGACATTCATTTACATTACTACAAAGTAAAGTTTTGGCCTTATCAGAAGATGAACTAAGTGCTTCAGTTATTTTAATAGGAATGGTAGTAAAAAATGCTTCAAATTCTTGGGCTATTAACTTACCCGTTCTGAAGCAACAATGATGCTCACATTCAATTTATTACTTTTGCCTTTCAAGAAATTCGTACGAGTTGGTTGTTTCAGGCAAGCCCTTTACTCTCCGCTACAGCCGACGCCATCGAACTACGTCTACAACCCGCAGTTCCTTAGCGAGTTCTTCGCCAATCCACGCAAGGGTACGCACGAACCTTTCTCATCCATCATTTGTTAGATGACTAAGCTATGATTGAAAAAAAAAACACATTTCAGGTAAACTAGAAATGTCATGGGCGCGGCAAGTGGGGGAGTCCGCGGCCAACAGGTACAGCTTCGTGTGTTCCGCCATGCTGGCGGTGTGCCGAGAGGTTGACAACGACAGGTAATTGTCACCACATATTGTTAGGAGAGAACACGTTTGGGCCACATCCTCTATCCATTGTTTTCATTCAGTTGTATTGAATGCTCTTCAAATCTACTTTGGCTAAAATCTAAGAGAAATATTCTAAGAGTTTGCGCTCCAGTGAGATTGGTTGAGCGGCTTCAACCGAATCTGCGGTGCTACTGGCAGTTTTGTCACTGGTTGACTAAACCTAGCCTAGCTAAGAAGAGTCCAGCAAGAAACTCAGCTAGGCCCGAGTTGTGTCGGACTGACTGTACCCGGTGTGCGGCGTGTGTTGCGCAGAGTGAACGAGCTAGGCGTGCTGTGCGCGGAGATGACCGCGTGGTGCAGCGGGCTGGCGGCGGAGTGGGTGGGCGCGCTGGTGGCGCTGTGCGGCGCGCAGCACTACCCGGCGGCGCCGCACGCCGCGCCGCCGCCGCTCTACCCCGACCTGCTGCACCACCGCGACCTGCACGACGCCGCCGCGCATGACGCGCTCGCCGTCTTCACCTGCATATTGGTGGGTCAGTATCATCAACTTATCGGTAATGTTTCATTTTACTTCTATAATAAATAAATCTAATAAAGCTTCTATGGAATGACAGCCACCGGCGCCATATTTAACGTTGATCGGTCTGTAATCGTAAATTTATGCAAGCCGCCCTAATAACTAGAGCCAGAACACTTTTTTTTCATGTCGAAAGAAGGCTGCATAAACTGGCTTTTATGTCACACCTGGCCATAAAGCGGCAATAACCGCACGCTCCGCGCGCGGGAAATCCCACTTCCTGGCTAGGGGGTGACAAAATTTTGTACTTAACACGGGCGGTAATAAAGAAAGCCTCAGATCGCATATTTATCGCCCTTGCTTTCGGCTCGGGCGTCAAATACGGGCGTAAAATACGGAGCCCAGAGCAAAGAGCGCGTATGGCGATCCCGGGCGCCACCACCCGAGATCGACGAGCGCAGAAGTATAAATATGATGACATAATTACATTCATTATTCGTTTAATTTTCTCGCAACCGAAGCAAGAAGCACTGTGTAAAACTCGAGCATAAAACCCGTTTACAGCGCGGCACTGCTTCTCGCTGGAAGACTTTGTGCGACACGCGGCGCTACCGTCTCTTGTGAAGGCGTGCGGCGGCGGCGCGGCCGGCAACCCCGCCAACGCGCCCTCGCCCGACACCGGCGCGCGCCTCACCTGCCATCTGCTGCTGCGACTCTTCAAGACCATCGACACGCCGCAGCCAGGTGACTCATTTTATAACGACCCCAATTATTGAATGACAATAGGGATGATGACACTATAAAAGAAAATCAATAAATCCAAATTTTCTACATAATGACTCAAATTCTCAATCAAATGGCAAAAAAAGTAATTCAAAAAAATAAATAATTACGTAATTATAAGTCTTCAAAGTTTTAAAAGTGAGTATTTTCTGTCGCTTTTCCGCAAAACGCACCTTTGTATTGAACGATTGTCATTTACTATGGCGCTACTCAAAGGTGACGTCACGGTCGAGTAGCACTTTCTCTCTCTAACTACGAACATTCTAACCGTTGTTGCTTCGTTATTTTTTGAGATATTTGAATAGGATTTTCACTATTTGGCATAGTTTTATGTCTTCTTTCTATTGAAGTAATAATTTTTTTTGAGTCATCATGCCTATTCAATGTGTTACTTATTAAAAAATAAATCTCATATTTTCTTTGTTTACTACATTCTAAAATGTAGTAGATTGTTTTCAAACTTGACATGTAAAACACTTTAAAAAATACAGCATTGAAGAGGCCAACGATTGGAGAGAGGCCAATATTACTACAGTTTACCCTAGTTTGAGATAGTTTTTGGCAAAACTTGGCTTGTACTGAGTACTGACGTCACTTTCTCCAATATGCTCGGAAATGTTCACCTTACTGTCGCAAAAATAGTCCGTGAAGTTTCTCGTTATCGTTTAGTCCGGATTTAAAATGCTAAAAGTCATTATTTTCCTACCTCGGCGAAGCCATGCCCCGTCAACATCCTCGCCAGGCAACCCCGGTTCAACTATAAATTACGATTATTAGATATAATGCGAAGGGACAAGTTTTAACTTGTTAAACTTGGGCGGATAAAAATCAGGCACTTCCCATGTTCGTTATTCAAACGACGAGCATGTTTGTCAAAATTTATATTCATTATGTTTGTGGCAGGGCTGTACTCGGTGTCGACGTCGCCAGGGCCGGGCGGCGGCGCCGCCGGCGTGCGGCTCTCCTGCGACCGGCACCTGCTCGCCGCCGCGCACAAGAACATCGGCGTTGGCCCCGTGCTCGCCACCCTTAAAGCTATACTCAGTACGTGAACCTCTTACAACTCTGTCGCTCACACTAGCAGGAGCCGTCGCCCTAATGACGGCTAAATGCATGCTATGGCAACTTAGAAGAAAAGAAATGGAACGCTTAGATTGAGCTGCAATCTATATATTGGTGACAAAATAACGAGCTCTTCAGCTCTAAGTACTGGTTGTCTTCTTTTCCAAGCCAAGGACTTCGTCGTTTTTACTCATGCTGTTAGATGTCAGTACTGCACACAGTTATGTTTAGGTAATGTACACATTGTAACAACTGTAACAAGTACCACGAACTTGTCTACTATGTATACATTAACCTTTACATTTACTTGTCTATGCCTTAATTTAGATGACGTATTTGCTACCTAAATTTATGGTACTAGGAGTTTTTTCCTGTTTAGTTCGTTATCGTTCCAATTTACACAAAATATTTACATTTTTAGGTAATGTACACAATTATGTGATAACAACATCGAGCTAATTGAGCCTCATCAATAGTTCATGCAAACAGAAAATTGATTAGAGTGCTAGTTAAATACCCCATAGACATGGATAAATATATGTTGTCAGCCTTTCTTACGTTATAAGTTACGAGCAAAATTTTATGGACTATGAGTGTATATCAGCTTAAATTTGGGAGTAACGGAACGTTTATATTATACGTTGACATCTTTTGACAATTTTCAAAATAAAACTTCAAATATAAAACTGTTACTGACAAATCCATTTAATTTAATTTAAAATAGTTGCGTTTTCATTTAAATGCCACCATATTCGAAATAAAAAACATTGCATTGTAATACGCATAGTTTGAGAATGTAATAGTGAGCCAGGACTCGTAATCCAGGAATACCTAATACCTATGTCATTCAGGACACAGGACAGGAATTGTTGCGTTTTGTACGGTAGCCATTTTGTAAGGGTGGACACGGAAAAGGTAATTAAATTATAATTATTTGTATTTGTGTAATTGATATGTTATAATAATAATATGACTTATTGTGCACCACAAAGTAATAACATAACAAAAAACATAAACGAAGCAACTAAGTTAAAATAGATTAATAGGTAATAAAGTCTAATCAAGTAAATTCTTTCATTTTTGGCATTTATTTTCCTTTCACAATTGCAGGAACCCCTTACACAGATTTCCAAGTCCTCACCTAAAGATTCAAACAGGTTTAGGGCTGGGAAGCTCAGTTGCGGATTTGATTTTGAAGAGCAGTCATCACAGCACAAACAGGAGGGTTATAGAATTCATTTTACTGAAGTATACCACTACCCAGAAAATATGCTTGCGAGGTATTTATTTATTTTTATTGATTAGATTTGTTGATATCAGAGTGGACTGTGGGACGGAAAAATTAAAGCATAGGTACAATTTTGACCACAGTCATATTCTCGGAGGGATATGGAGGAGTGCCTACTAAAAAAGAAAAATATACAAGCAAATTGTTATCTGCACTTGAAGGGTTTGAGCAACAACTGGAGTAAAAATATTGCAGCCATAATAACAGCAAAACTATGTCTGTTTGTACTAATTTGATGTTACAGTGTGTGTATGGTCGCCAGAGTTCCCAATTATGCGCTGTGTTGAGAGACAATCTGCATTTTTCTTTTTGTGTAATTGCAGTGAATCCTCAATTCACTTCGGGGTTGGCAACGCGCTTGTAATTCTTCGGGAGTTGCAAGCGTCAATATCTTATGATGACTGCTTACCGTTAGATAGGTTGCGTATACTTATATGTTGATTTGTTTGTTTCCAGCTCATTAAATAAGGGCATCGGCTGTGAGTACAATTTTGACCTTTTGGCATCGAAAACTCGAGGTCCATGGGGTCCCAGCGCACACAAGTTATTTACTGAAATCGTGAAATGTTTGAAGTAACTGGTGACTGACGAACCTGGTAAATTCCTCATACAACGTATCGGCATTTTTTTATATGTGCGGGCCACCTGATGGTAAGCGAACTCCAAAGGACTCAACGCGCGCGATCATTGCTGCCACATAGCGAGAAAATATAGGTACCATGCCTCAAGGGGCCTGTTGTAGATTCAAGTTAGTTTTGATTTTATTTATGCCATGTATGTTATTTTTAATAGATTGTTTGTTAATAATAATAACACACATAAACAAGGAAATGAAGTTTCACTTGATTTTTTATTTAATATTGATAATATATTATTCTATTTTTAAGGACCTATTCCAATTCTATCCTATTATAATCTCCAATATGGACTAGTGTGGCATATCTTAGAAGTTACGTAGAGAAATAAGTTTCTAAACAGGTACGCAATTAATTTCATAATCGCGTTTAGAAACTTATTTCTACGTAACTTCTAAGATGTGTCAAACTAATTGAATGAATGTTTTATATGTGTATGTATTACCTACTATGCATGTGTGTGTGCGTGTGTAAATCAGCTTACACATCACGAGGGATAGATGGCAGCACTATCATCCAGTTTCCTAAAACGGTAGAGTTACCAGTCTATACTTTAGTATATATATTGTAGTCTTTGGCTAAATGCCCGTCCCGCCGTAGCGGTGGCGCGACCGGCTACAGCTCACAATGCGCCCAGCGCAGGAAGAGTTACCTAGCACCCCTTGCCAGGGGTGCAGAATATACTCACCACCACTGTATCGCTTGTTAAGTTTCATTTTATGTACCGGAGTGCGGATTGCTATTTACCTAAAATTTTCGCAGGTTCTAAATGATGCCTTTTGTTCATCCAGTTTTATTTTTGCAAACTTAGATTTCACGTTAGCAACTCTCCTAATTTCCGTAACATACATAAGTAACAACTCATGACCAGTTTTTGCTCTTTCTGGAAACCACAAAGTCCCACAAAAATACGCTTCCATCGCCTAATTTGAACCGTTTAATTTCCTCTGCGGGTAAATTGAATATTTTTTGTACATTGCTCCTCCTTAATCCATAAGGTTGGCAAATTCTATTGACTTTACCTTTCTACCGTCATGTTTGGATATTCAATGTATAAAACACTTTATATATGTCAGTGGTGGGTGATTCGACGGCGCGCGACAATAGCAAGTCCGGCGGCAAGAAGTCGTGCGAGCTGTCGCACATCTTGGGCACCAGCGACGCCGCGCCCGCCGACGCGCAGCTCGACCTCATGACGTAAGTCACGCGCGCTCACACACTAATGGCCACATACATACATAAGTGGCCGGTGCCGACTTGGGGTGACGGCGACAGCGGTGGCAGCGCGACTGGCGGAAGCTAGAGACCGCGCTCTAGTATAAAAAATCGACCAAGTGCGAGTCGGACTTGCGCACGAAGGGTTCCGTACCATTATCTATGAAAAGGGCAAAAAAATCATGTCTGTTGTATGGGAGCCCCGTTAATTATTTATTTTATTGTTTTTTAGTATTATAGCGGCAACAGAAGTACGTCATCTGTGATAATTTCCAACTGTCTAACTATCACGGTTCATCAGATACAGCCTGGTGACAGACGGACAGCGGAGTCTTAGTAATAGGGTCCCGTTTTACCCTTTGGGTACGGAACCCTAAAAATATACCTGCGTCTAATGCATAGCCTATCGCTGCCGCTGTCGCTCAAATTCACGGCGAAACTCGAATGACTATGACAAACACGCCTGCTTCAGATACTGCCTTTGTTACTTTTGAAAACACGCGATCACGCGTTTGCGTGTAATTATTGTAAACCTTACCCCTGAATATAATGAACTTGTTTGATTTTATGTTAGCTTGACAATGATCTTAGAGATATTTTTATGTTTATACCTTCAATCTTCATATCATATTCTTATATTGAAATCAGCACATTCGTTGATTATTTCTTTTATAATTTCACACGGTCATAAATAAGGAATCAAGCACATGTATTTAATTAAATTATTATAAATGTACATTCTGTAATGTGAAGTTGTTTAAATACGATATTGACAAGTAATTGTTTTTCATCCTTAGGATAGACTCAGAGATGAGTGGGGGCCATAGAACTCCTAGGTTTGTTTTTGATTTAATATTGAGTTTCACGGTTGCACACCCTCGCGGGCCGGCTGGCATCACTCGACTCGATCGATACTCGTTCTCACTTCATCATGATCCTTTCCCCCATTTTGCACGTACTGATATCATCCCTATTATTTTAAATTGCACGTTTCATAGCGTTTCATTAATAACGAGTAATCAAATTCAAAGATAGCCTTTATGTCTTGGATATAAAATGGTTTCCTCCGTTTGGATTTTACATTAGTAATACACGAGAGAGCATGATCAGTACGTGTGAAGGTCTCTACCCATCACGCTTTGCTTATATGTATTGTTTAGCCAGAGTTGACGACCCCCATGTGTCCATCCATGTGTTCACGGGAGCCCCAACCGCACCGTCGCTTGTTCCCCGCCGGGGTGCGCCTGCGGTCTAGCAGCCCGGTCTACCGTAACACTACCTAAGTACTAATTTCCCCACACCACTGTCACCTTTTTATGGATATCCCAACTGGGCCAGTTACAATGTATTAATTGGTTAATCTTGGTGTCATTCTATCTTACAATCTTTCTAACTGTGTCAGTCCATGTCTACTGCTTCCGACATCTCTGTCAATACGTGTTGTGTCTAATACCATGGAATGTCAGAAAAGTTTGTTAATTGTCTTCTTGAACAATGCTTGAACTGTGTGCTACGGAAGAAAGGGCTGGGGTAATCAAACCAGAACGATTGTATAACGGAAATGCAATCATAATGTCTACTGAGTATTATGACTAGTTTGACTTCTAATATCCGAAGCGATGTAAATGTTTTTAACTGCCACTATTCTTCAATTGGTTATAAAATTGGATTTAATTTTCAATTTAACACTACTGGGGCTCTACCGCGCTTCGTTTGACCAACTTGTGCTTTAAATGTTTTCAAATTAACGAATACTAATAGTCACGTATATGTTTATTTGTCGATAAATGTTTGCGGATGTGAGGGGGCAGCTGTACAGTGGAGGATTCGCTTCAGGGGTAGCGGCGGCGTGGGGTCCACGTTACTAGATTCGTCGCAGTCACTGTCGTCGCTGGCGCGGCACGTGCTGGCCGAGATCTGCTCCGAGGAGTGGGTGCTGCAGAAGTGCCTGCAGAACCCGGACGAGCTGTACCAGCCCGACATGCTGCTGGATTCCATGCTCACCCCGCGGCAGGCGCAAAGGTCACTACTGGGGATTTCTCAGAGCGTTTCAACCGCAGTGACTTCGGTGGTCGTATTGTTTACGATTTCCTTTGGTTTCTGTTGTCCATTTTGCAAAGGATGATAGCCCTCCCCGCCTGCTATACTATAGGCTGATATGGTCTCTCGATCTGCATCTGCAATGATGTCTTCAATAATGCTATCACCGAAATCACAGCGGTTGAAATGCTCTCAGAAATGCCCTACTATATACAATCGAAAATTTTACATTATAACTGTTTGTCCTGTAAAGTGTTAATTTGTGTCATCTGATTCAGACTGCTGCACATGATATGTTACCCTGATTCGGCCAGCCACACACAACCCGATATTGATCAAAAGACTATGATCACACGTCTACTGGAGGTAATCATTTATTCTTAGTTCTATCACATCGCGTTGCTATGTCTTCACGATATATTGAATATATGTATTGACTAGATCAAAACCAGCACACACTGGCGACTTGCGAGCGACTTGGAAGCGAGGCGAGCGCGCAGTGAGCTCGCCGCGAGCGCTCAGCGAAATCGCTGCGTACTCGCGGGAAAATCTCTTTACTTTAGATGCGGCGACCTCGCTGCGCGCTCGCGGCGACCTCGTTGCGTATTCGCGGCGAGCTCGCTGCGCGCTCGCCTCGCTTCCAAGTCGCTCGCAAGTCGCCAGTGTGATAAGGCTCTTTAGGTTATTAGGGGGCGCAGAAGAGTGACGCAGTGTCTTAGCAACTTGACTTGCGTCCCTTGTCATTTGACATGAGAGTGTTGCGTCACGCTCTATACCAAAGGGCGATCCAAAAAGCTATATGTTTTATCTAGCCATTGGTCAGGTGATGCCTGCTGGTAGATTAACAGTGGCGTGTACTGAACAGAACCTGGAGCAGTGGTCGCTGCGCATGTCGTGGCTGGACCTGCAGCTGATGTTCAAGCAGTTCGCGAGCGGTTCGTCGGAGCTCAACGCGTGGCTGGACATGGTGGCGCGCGCCGTCGTCGCCGTGTTCCAGCAGCCCGCGCCGCCGCCGCCCGACAAGGACAGGTCACACAATAGCTATGCCATCACTCGCTCTCCACTGTGTGCCTACTGCTTAAGTCAGATGGTTTCCCCTGGATTTTCCCCAGGCCACTCTGCAACCGCGCACTCCTATCGCTTTGTTGGGCCCGGCCTATAAAGCCGCAGGCAGTTACAAAAAAAATAAAAATAAGAGTCAGATGGTTCTCGGCGGTGCGGCGTAAGAGGGGTCACCTCGTAGGCTAGCGACCTGCTCCGCTTGCTCTTCTTGCGCCGTACAACAAAGTTTCTATACTGACTAAAAATCGTATTTTTGTAGTAGAAACTCTATTACATTAGTGTTAAAGTCGACTATTCAATGACAAGAGCATTATGTCAGTATCAAACGTGAAGTAATCGTCCTGTACACCGTCTGAGTGAAGCGGTAGGCGGCATTGTTGGATTAGTATCGTTCAAGTGTACGCTAAAGTAGATTACTTTTATCGCACGAGCGCGGGTGAGCCATGGTTGTTTGTTGAGCTATACACGCACATTGTCTATGTGTGCGTCAGCGTAAGAGGTATGAGATCACGTTGTCTATGTGTTCGTATGTGTCACAACTATAACTATGGTCAAACCGCGCTCGGGAGATAATAGTACATTATTGCCGTGGCTGGGAAGGGAGCAATTGCAGGCTGAGTATTTGTTTAAACGGACGAGCTTGCGAGTCCGTTTAATTGTAATACGAAGCCTGCAATTGCCATTCCGGCCGAGGCTAATATAGTGCTTTTCTCAAAAATGGGGGAAATACGACAAAAAATTAATTAAGATTTGATAAACATAACCTTAAAACGTCAAAAACATCACGCTTTCTCGCCGTTTATTTTTTTTAACAGTATTGCAAGTGTATTTTTCCACCGAAAAACGCAAATTATTCGAGACACATAAAAAAACGTCGCGTTTCCAACAGAAAAATACGAGCTGAATTGGCTGAATAGGCTGAATACGACCTATGCCTCCTTTTGTATGACAGTTTCCACTTTTTAAAAAGTTTATAACTCGATAAATAAAGGAATTTATATGTGGCATTGCAGGCCGCCTGCAATGTTTTTTACTTTTTAATTTGGATCTGACCTTAAACTATACACTTTACCTTCCAATATGTAGCGACTTAAGTCCAGTTTGCGGGCCATTTTTGAGAAAAAGTGGTATACATTTGTGTGTGGGTGTCGCAGGACGGGCACGGACCGCGGCGTGGTGAGCACGAGCAAGTGGTCGGCGTCGGTGTGGCTGGTGGCGCCGCTGGTCGCCAAGCTGCCCGCCGCCGTGCAGGGCCGCGTGCTCAAGCAGGCCGGACAGGTACACATCACATGATGATGATTATGATGAGCTCCTGAACGAGTTTGGCCTCGGCGACTGTATATTCTAATCTGGATTATGATTATTAGCAGACCTAGGAATCCGCGGGGCAAAATTGTTTGACAAGTACGGAGTTCCTATATCGACAAACTCAACTATCGATGCTAGGTCTATATACTAGTACTCAAGGGTTTGCTTGTAAAAATATGTTTTTATTAAAAGTAAAAAACTAAATTTTATAGTATAACTCGTCCCATCTACTATTGTTAAAGTAAACGACGACATTGACAAGTACCTATTGTTTTATAGCGAGTGTCTAAGAAGATAATTTACTTCTTAAAAGGTAGATAACATTAACTATTTTGTAGTGCAATAGGTATTACGCCCTACCTTTATATAACCTAGCGATTATTTAAAATATGCTATGTTGAACAATAGAACAAAAAACACACAATGCTGGGGGCGATCACTAGTATATAGAACTAGCATCGATAGTTGAGTTTATCGATATAAGAACTCCCTACTTGTCAAACAATTTTGCCCCGCCGATTCCTACGTCTGGTTATTAGGCATTACTGGAGTGCTGTTGTTCCACTCCTTGGTGCGGTTTTAGGTGACTTATGTACCCGATCATTTTTGTAATGGTACGAGCGCATTTTGAGCAGGCTAACACCTCGCCGACGTAATTGTAACAGATGGCTGCTGGTGGACGCGCCTTCAGCTGGTCTCTTTTTTATCGAGCCCACACATACACTAGGAGACAAATAGACAAACGTTTGCAATGCAAGCTACAAGCCTTTGAGATAAGATATGATTTTCACTCGTAGACCAAGCAAACTGTTTAGCTCGTAACTTCTCTGGCTTCGGGTTTACTCCAAGCTTTTGAGCGCCAACGAAACCAACCAACTGTAGGTGTCAATGCGTAAAATGTCGAAGCAACCTACATGTAATACCTAAATGTAAAGTAAGTTTGGCGTATGTGTGATTCGGCTGACTGACAGAAGGCGTTCAAAGGGCTAAGAAGACAATGAGAAACATGTGATGTAACCTGTCGCTTTGTATCGCGAAGGTATTGGAGAGCGGGTGGGGCGCGGGTTGCAACGGCAACTGCAACAACGGCGGCGGCGGCGGCGCCAGCTCCCACCGCGATTGCAAGAGCCACCAGAGCCCCAGCTACAAGGGGTGAGTCCAACCACAGAATAGTATAATAGTGAACGGACACGAACCCCCCGCACTGAGGTCAGTGACCTCGTCCCTTAGAGACCCGCCTATTGTCGATCGGGTGCCGTCGCGCCTCGCGATTCGGTTGCGCTACGCACCCGCGTAAACAATTGACGCGTGTACCGACAGCGCACGCACATACTTACCCACAGCACTTACGTTCCTTCGCGTGTCACAGGCATCGAAATATAATAAGTATAGAAGCATAACGCCTAACAAACTTGACGTTAAATTTTGACCTATTTACGACGTCTTTGAAACCAAAATGTCTTATGATTCGTTACCCAATCAACATTCACTTGAAGTTTGAGTAGACCTAATTTTCGCAAAGGTTTTATACCATTTTTCCTAATTTGGCCAATAAGAAAAGTTTTATGTATTGTGACTGGTTAAAATCTATTTGACACGAGTTTCAGATTTGTCAACGGTTTGACATATTCACTCAAGTTGAACTTGACTTGAGCACGTCCCACTTTCAACGTGGATGGTTTTATTCAAGAATAATGCAATTTCGTAACCAACAATTAATTCATGAAAATTTTATTAAATGAAAGATTCGTAGAGTTATTAAATGTTTATTAAATGCGCCTTTTACAGATAATAATATATAGGTACACAATCGCCTCACTTTTTCGAAAATAACGAAAAATATCAAGATTTTGTGGTAGGTACTACTACTTTGTACTATATATACAATTGATTGACCAGTTTACTATCTACCTCCAACTGACTTTTCTAATAATACGTTGTACCTATATCTTTATTTACTCCGCTGTGGATACATTTCGCATTCTAGGTGGTATAAGAAATCACAATAAAAATATGTACCTACATTATAGAATAATTTTTTTCGTACCTAACACGAATTCAATAAGAATTTACAAAATGAACAAATTTAAAAAAGTTTTTTTTCTGTTCTGGTCGCCACATAGTCAGTCTTTTTAAAATGAATGCTGCATATCCTACAATGCTTGCTGGGCAGCCATGTATCATCCCGTCTTTCAAAACGAACCGCGTTTATCCATGCGCGACGTCTTTCTTCATTTGCAGCAAAACTTCAAAATTTAGTCACTACCTAACTAACAAAATAACTCCTAAAGGACCTTCTCATGGTTCGTAAGTGGATATGCTCAATTTTCACAAAACTTATATTGCATAACATCAACCACGGCTGTAAAGTATGGGAATAAATTAATTAGTTTTACTTAGTATTGAAAAGAAATATCATCCCTTTTTCCATCTGTGTGGCTTCTACACCAATTTACGGTGCAGGCCGGCATTATTGCCAGAATATTTGTATCCACTAACCATTTAATTTGAATTATTTTCTTTTGACAGCTTATCAACCGATCGAATCAATGTCTGATAGCCGACTGAAAAGCGATCCGGCACTGAAACGTCACTAACAGTATAAGCCCCGCCTTCGGCACTAGATTTGGTGGCACCAGTTTTGAGCGACAGTTATGCTTCCATACTTATTATATTTCGATGGTCACAGGTGTGGTCCAACACTTTTTACTTAGACCAGATCATGGGGCATATTGCGTAATGAATTGTAACTAATATTAGAAGCGGAAGTCTATTTTCAACCCCTTTCATTCCAAAGAGACTTCCGCTTGTAATATTAGTTACAATTCATTTCGTCGTCGAATTTCTAAATTGCACAAATGGTATAAAAGATTCAAAAAAAAAAAAATGTTTAATGTTAATGCGGTGTTAATGTTCGAATGCACCCGGTCGCGATAGCTCCGAAAAGTACACTAAACTGGATTAATTATAATTTATTGACTATGCTTTTCGCTGATGAAGCGCACGAGGCGCGTTCAGGTGCATTGCACCGAACATTATGCAATAGGCCCCAGGTGTTTATGCAGGCACCAATATGTTCGGCTCTAGAGGTTTGGCTATCGACTCAGACTTATTAATTAGCGTTTTAATAGGAGGTTTACGACAAAGAAGGAAGGCATTATATGCTTATTGACCGTGTGAAACGAAGGTCTGCTTTAGCTTCGACAAAAATGCTTTCGTATGTTCGGGTTTCCGCCTGTTCTCTACAGGTCGCATTTCCTAACCGATTCTCGTGATATACGACTTGATATATTTTTTCGAGTCAGTTTTCGGAAATTCTTGAAAAAAAAGGAAACAACACTTCACAGACCCATTACTTTTATTGGTATAGCAACCGGATTGCGCACGTTATGTTACTTTTGTTAATATCAATTACAACGTGATAATTGAATCCAAGAAAGTTCCTGACATAGATGTATTAGCCGTGAGCGACACCTGTAATCCGTTTTGGGTGGCCAAGTGTGTAAAGTTCATGGTGGCGATGTCAGGTCGTCGAGCAGCAACAGCGGCGGCAAGCGCGGCGTGAGCAGCACAAGCTGCGCCGGCAACAGCTGCTCGTGCGGCAGCGGCAGCGCCGTGCGGCTCGCCAACGAGCCGCTGCTGTCGCTAGTGCTCACCTGCCTGCGCCACCAGGACGACCAGAAGGTACCATCCCGTCATCTACTTTCTTTTGTAGCTATATAGTTGCCACGATTACCTACGTTGTCTGTGTAACTCTCTTAGTGTGATTTTTAATAGCTATTTATGATACAAGTGCGGAAAGTGAGTGATTTCCGACGAGTGTCTTTCTTATACACGAGCGAGCATAGCGAGCGAGTTTATAATTAGACACGAGTCGGAAATCATCTTTACGCGCGCGTACCATACAATGTTTTACTATGCATTGTGCGAGAAAATAGAAAAGTTAATATCAAATATATAGGTTATAATTTACCTTGCTCGATATGTTACTTATTATCAGCATCTTCATGTAACAACTTCTTGACATAGAGTGCTATTTATTTTCGACATAAAACCATCGTAAGATCATTTTATTAACACAAAAACTTTTAAACGTGCACCGCAAAATTCATCACAAGTATAGGTTTTTAATTTGGATTTAACGGCCAAGGAAACTTTGTTGGCATTATGTGCTTCTTGAAAACTATTTTCTGGGGTTACATTTGATCTGATTCGTCACTTTCACTCGATATTTTTATCAAAAACTAGGTAAACAAGAAATTAGTAACTTGAAATGAAAAATGGCGGCATTTTTCTAAATACATGCGCGCTCAACATCTATACTACTGCGCATGTGCACATTTGTTTTTAAAATGCCAAGTAGGCAATGGCTTAAGGCGCATTCTGCCACGCATTTACCTAAAGTGAAAATTTTCAATTTATTTATAGGTAATAAATAAAATCTAAAATGATAAATGATACGTTTAAGAAGTATTAATATTTATATTATGTACCTGTTTATAACAACGGTAATCTATAATTGATTAATTTGTAAAATGTTTTTCAAAAAATTGAAACTCTGCGTCGAGCTGAAGACAGAATTAAAAATTAAATAAAAATGAAAAGTAATAAGCACTAGTGCGGAAAAGTAGCACTTTCTGCACAGTTTGACTGCTCAGAAATAGTACATTACTTAACTAGGGCGGTAAAACTAAGAATGCCTCAGATCGCAGGTATTTGACAAAAATAAATATGCGATCTGAGGCTTTATTTATTACCGCCCGTGTTAAGTACAAAATTTTATGTCACCCCCTGGTCAGGAAATGGGATTTCACGCGCGCGGAGCGTGCGGTAATTGCCGCTTTATGGCCAGGTGTGACATAAAGGCATTTTTCAAGCACATGCATTGTAAAATATGTATGATAATGAGCTTAACTTATTTTTATGGGATATCTCTTAATCTTAACAGGAGTTCATATTATAGTATTTATTATAAGAAACTCTGGTATAGTTCGTACAAAACTCTAAGGCCAAATTCTGCCAAACGAACGCAAGCAAAACTCGACTTAGAGCTCTGACTGTTAGGTAGATTTTTGCTTGCGTTGTATCCTGGTTTACGGGACAGAACAACAACAACAAAAAGTTGATCCATCCAATAACATATTTTACAATGCATGTGCTTGAAAAGTGCCTTTTCTAAGCAGTCAAACTGTGCGGAAAGTGCTACTTTTTCGCACTAGTGCTTTTTACTTTTCAATTTTTTTTTAATTTTTTACTCTGTCTTCAGCTCGACGCAAAGAGTTTTAATTATTTGAAAAACATGTCACAAATTAATCAATTATAGATTACCGTTCTTATAAACAGGTACATAAATATTAATACTTCTTAAACGTATCATTTATCATTTTAGATTTTATTTATTACCTATAAATAAATTGAAAATTTTCACTTGCGTGGCAGAATGCGCATTAAGCCATTGCCTACTTAGCATTTTAAAAACAAATGTGCACATGCGCAGTTGTATAGATGTTGAGCGCGCATGTATTTAGAAAAATGCCGCCATTTTTCATTTCAAGTACTAATTTCTTGTTTACCTAGTTTTTGATAAAAATATCGAGTGAAAGTGACGAATCAGATCAAATGTAACTCCAGAAAATAGTTTTCAAGAAGCACAAAATGCCAACAAAGTTTCCTTGGCCGCTAAATCCAAATTAAAAACCTATAATTGTGATGAATTTTGCGGTGCACTTTTAAAAGTTTTTGTGGTAATAAAATGATCTTACGATGGTTTTATGTCGAAAATAAATAGCACTCTATGTCAAGAAGTTGTTACATGAAGATTCTGATAATAAGTAACATATCGAGCAAGGTAAATTATAACCTATATATTTGAAATTAACTTTCTATTTTCTCACACAATGCATAGTAAAACTTTGTATGATACGCGCGCGTAAAGATGATTTCCGACTCGTGTCTAATTATAAACTCGCTCGCTACTCTCGCTCGTGTATAAGAAAGACACTCGTCGGAAATCACTCACTTTCCGCACTTGTATCATAAATAGCTATATACCAGGTGAGCAGTCACTTATAAGTACTGCTCTCATGTTAACTTGCTTGCCACTGCCTATATGTTGTCACTGTCTCCCTCCCTTTGATGAATCCCATTGATTGTTGTGTGTCGTGTGTCAGGAGAGTCTGCTGGGCGCGATCCACGCGCAGCTGCAGCACTACCTGACGCACGCGCGCGAGCACGAGCGCGGCGCGGCGTGCGGGGACGCGTGGCAGGAGGAGGCGGCGCCCGAGGCGCTGCGGCTGCGCTTCTCGCTCGCGGGCGGCATGTTCGACGCGGTGCGCCGCTCCTACCAGCTCACCTCCGACTGGGCAGTGCTGCTCGCGCAGCTGCTCACCAACCAGCTGGTCGACGCGTACAACAACAGGTATGCATACCATACATACGTGCAACATGTCACATCCCTCAAAAATGCCCGGAAATTTCGTGTTACTCGCTACCTTTTGGAAAGTTTAGTGTGTCGTTTTTAGGGTTCCGTACCCAAAGGGCAAAACGGGACCCTATTTATTACTAAGATTCCGCTGTCCGTCCGTCTGTCTGTCTGTCTGTCACCAGAATGTATCTCTGTTGCCGCTATAACAACAAATACTAAATAAACATCAATCATCATCTTACAGGGATAAGTTCGCCTTTGTACATGTATAATCTATTTTGTCTGTATTGTTTCTTTCTCTTGTCTTGTGTACAATAAAGTATTTACATACATACATACATACATCATAAAATAAATATTAAAGGGGGCTCCCATGTATGGAATGGTTGTTGTAACAAATGTGATTTTATTGTCGTTTTTATAGATACGGAATCCTTCGTGCGCGAGCCCGACTCGCACTTGGCCGGTTTTTAACCTTTCTTTGTTTCATTTGACATAAAATACGAAATAATAATATAAAATACGAAATATATTTATTTAATTATTCACCATAAACAAAGGCGCGACACGGGTCTATCGGTGTGAACCGAGTGTCGGTGACCTTGGAACGCTACGATTCTATACTTTGCCCGTCCGAGGAGTGATTTCCACACACCGCGCCACCCTTGCGCGCCCCCGCTCACGTCCGGACACGCACACATAGCCGCGAGACGGGTTTACTGCACACATGCTTCGGTGTCGCTTCTTGTTACGTTAGTATATATCTTTCTTTGCCATGAATGAATTGTTGTCAGCGACCTGTTCACCACGCTGATCGACATGCTGGCCACGCTAATCCACTCGACGCTAGCGGAGGGTTGCGACGACAACAACCGCAAGCACTACCAGAACCTCATGAAGAAACTGAAGAAGGAGATCGGCGACCGGCACGGGCCCGCCGTGCAGAGCGTGCGCCAGCTGCTGCCGCTGTCCAAGAACACCATCGTCGAGGTGATCGCCTGCGAGCCGCTCGGCCTCGTCATCGACCAGAAGGGGAACAAGATCGCAGGCTTCGACAGCGATAAGAAACAGGTGAATTCACACAACCTTTAGGATTACTCCCTACTGCTCCCGCTCGGTTTCACGCTATTAATCGATGACATCGTTCCTAAGAACAGATCTTCGTATGAGCGTATTTTATAGAGTAAATTTTTCCATAGTGACCGATTCAAATGTTACACCCTGTCACGGGGGTGACACGCGAAGGAAAGCAAGCGCTGTGGGCAGTGGCGTAGCTAGATGAATAAGGGCCCTGGGGCAAAAAAAAACGGGGCCCCCTAAACTGTTTAGGTTTTATCAATATATAAACTTATTTTATGCAAAGATATTTTATCATTTATAATTATAAACATTACATCACACCATCAGCTGCTATTTCTTTCGAAAAATGTTTAATAGCCATAAGAAATCCACAAATTATTTATAAGAAAGAAGAAAACGCGAGCGCAGCGAGCGCGAAAATTTTCGAACATTATAATGCAGATGCGGAAAATACTTCATACGCATCAAGTCATAGGAAATCGAGAAATAAAACAAATCATACGCATCGTCATAAAAAACTTCGTGTCTGTTCTGTATGTAATACTATTATACAACGAATAAGGCAAGGGGCCAAACATGGTTCATAGTTGGTAAGCTGAATACAAAAAAAGCCATAAATATGAATCGGGCATTATAAAGTGGTAATCACAGTTGAAAGTTTACTTTGTTGGATGGCAGGGCTTGCGGCTGACGGACAAGCAGCGCGTGTCGGGCTGGGAGCTGGTGGAGGGCGGGCGCAACCCGGCGCCGCTGTCCTGGGCCTGGTTCGCGGCCACCAAGGTGGAGCGCAAGCCGCTCACGTACGAGAACGCGCACAGGTGAGTATCGCCGCGCGGCGCCCTGACCCGCGCCCTCCGCCTCCCCCTCCCCAGCCCGGGTGTAAGCGGCCGCTTGCTGTTCCCAGGTTGCTGAAGTACCACACGCACAGCCTGGTGAAGCCGCTCAGCTACTACCTGGAACCGCTGCCGCTGCCGCCCGAGGACCTCGACAACAACGACAGCAAGCAGGTAATCTAATTATGTGTACGTCCGTTCACTTTCCCTTGCTCTACCCGTTCTCCCTGTCTTCTTGGCGTCGGGTCTGTTTACTTTCATTTTCTGCTTTGAGTTATTCTATTTCCGTTTGAATCCATTCTTTTTTTTGTGTCTCATAAATCTGTATGAATACAGGACAGTGGGAGCTTCGATTCAAGTCCAACTGGTTCTGGAAAAGGTCGCAAGTTACCTTGTAGTAAGAAAATTATTAATAAGAAACCAAAAGTTACTACACCGGTAAGTTATATTTCTAATTCAGTAGAGCCGTTCCATTTTAACCTGCTTTTGA
The DNA here is from genome assembly GCA_951800055.1 of Cenopis cana. NCBI lineage: Eukaryota > Metazoa > Arthropoda > Insecta > Lepidoptera > Tortricidae > Cenopis > Cenopis cana. Next base: position 16,603,570 of record OX637471.1, on the reverse strand, counting down.
CAGTTTGCTTTTGGCGAAATCGGGTCTGAGTTTTCGAGCTCAAATTGGTTATTGCATTGAAGCATTCCCATGTAACGACACCCTTACTCCGTCCGTCTGTCTCACCATAATCTCCTACAATTTATTAATAGCATGAAATAAGTCACTTACATTTATTTTTTCTTACTTGAGCTACTTAAGCTTTAAACAAACATCACTCGCTCACATCAAATCACGATAGATCAAGATAAAGATAGCCTTTATTGTTGAGTATAATGAGTATATACATAAGCTTCCTGAAATATATTGTATATTTCTAATATTATTATTCTTTTTCCATAATTCTATTTCTCCATCGACAACCTCAACTTGTCCCTTGACAAAGGCCTCCTCCAGAGTTTGCCAATTGTCATTTTTTTAAGTCTATAATAAATGTATCAAATCACGATAATCCGAAATAATCACTCAATGTAAGTAATATACATAACATCATTTTAAACACAAACGGATTCATTTTTACTTCTGCTTCAAATTAATCTCACGTTTTTTTGCCAGAATCGTAATTTCCGCGAAACTCCCGGTCACAGATTATGATAACAAAACGTCAGATTGGCATTTCATTGTAGGGATGGGATTAAGTGAATTAAATGAATGATTTCTAACGATTTAAATGTTTCCTGTTATTATAAAGTAATCCAGATATAAATAAATTAATAGAATCCGCTATTCGACGCTAGCGGCCCTCAAAAAGGCTCCTACAAATTGGTACTGGCTAATGACGTCATACACACAGTATTGATTGAACCAACCGTTGGATGTGGAAAATGACATTTTGCTGTTTTAATCGTGAAAAAATGCGTTTAGGTACGTAGTTGCAATACAATTTATTTTGATGGTTTACCGTCCAAAAAGTGACACCATGTTATAAATTTTAACATGCGTCAAAATACCTAATTGTCATATTTAATGTAGTTAGTGAGTCATATTATATATGTGTATACAATAGGTATTATAGAGTCTGACCAGCGAGTCGTGACATAAGAAATCAGCGGCAAGTTTAAAAAAAATCAGCGGCTGACAACACTGTATGGTGTGAAAAAAGATATTTGATACTTGTCATTTTTTTATTATCTAATATTTTTGAATGTGTAAGTGGATGTAAGAGGCTTATAAGCCTTATTTATACATGTACGAGACTCGTATGCTTCATTGCATTGCGGGTTACCGAGGTATAAATAATTCAGTCGATCTAAATTTATTGCCATATAAAGAATTTGGTAAAAATGCTTGTGTCTCGACTCGCTGGTCAGACTCTAGTATAGGTATTACGTATTCAAATTGTATTATGACAATACAAGAAACGCAACTCTCTAACGTCCGTCATTCTCACAAAGATATGGCGAGTGAAGTAAAACCATTCGCTCGTGGCTTCGCTTGATGTTACGGGTGTGCTCTTACGTTCCTGAATTTCTATTCTCAGTCGTGCTTCAGAACGCAGCCTATATGTTTATTCACAAAATACATTCACACGTTCACTCAATGATTTCCAACCCTATGAAATGTGAAATTTTATGGATACGCCATTTTTGTTTATAGCTTAGTTCAAGTAAGTAAAAATTAACTGTATACTGATTGATGTATGTTTTTTTTTATTTCTAGTCATTAAAATGTCACATCAGATGCAAGTTTTGATGAGATGACACTGTTGTGACGTTTTTGATAACAGGCATTTATAAAACGTAGACCAAGTGGGAACGTTTCGTGTCCATACAAACGTTTTAGAGCAAGTTTGCTTAATTAGACATTAATTTCTTGTGATCATTATTTTACGGTATTTACTCAATCACATCACCTACCGCGAAATTAGCTAAAGAGTTAATACTAAAGAACGATACGATACGAGTTATATTCGCTGGAACCAAATAACATGTCTGACAATACAGCTCTAACATTATATCTTACCATAACCATAACATTATTATGGTAATGTTTATAGTTCAGCTAATTAGTTCAGAAAACGTTTGTATGAAAAGTATCATAAGTATATCGAAACGTTCACCCTTAGTGTTGGTTTTTGTACGCCAACGTAAACAATTAACTACATAATAGTTACACCGTGAGCTCGAATAAGGTCTTTAAAAAAACTCTACATTATAAATTATATCTTTAAAATTAAACAAACTTTGTATGACATTTTTTTAGTCTCTCTAATGTGGTCAGTCCCTTTAAAGTTTTTCTGGTTATTCAGACCCAAGGTGTGTATTTCAATTGTATCTCTGAATACACTGTTTACATCGAAACTTGATGCGCGTGAATGCTGTCATTTGACACGAATTATCCTTGCAATCATTAGTCATAGAATCTCTGTCAAATTAGACGAGCCTGACAGGGCTGGCTACCCGCGAGGCGGATTGACCCATTTCACTATAATTTTAGCAGGTTAAGGTGATATATTGTAATGTCAGCTCAGTATGCTGGACAGCTGCCATGCGCCTCAAGCTTAGCTGAAAATTGTGATAACGGGGATGAGATGAAGATGAGGTCCTGTCCCTTCCATGCATTAGAACGTAATAAGATGATGCCTATGATGTGGTTATATTAGTTATTTCGACACTATATATTGAAGAGAAACGAAGTGTAACCTAAAGAAGGAACATTCTAATATGAAATAAAATCATATTAGAATACGAAATACTCATACTTTTCTAAAATCAACTAAATATCAGCACTTTACAGATATATCATTAACTTTAATTAATAGCGAAACATTCCTATGTTCATTGAGTAACTTGTGGATAACGTTGTTGACTGTACATAAAATAATACCTAAAAGTAATACCTATTGTAAAACATATTGTACAGTTGTTTGTTGTTCCTAAAAAAAATAAAAAAATATGGTGTTGGCTACCGATAAGAGCACTAGCTCCGGAACCACTCTTGTATATTCCGTAAGCATTTGGTACGAATACCGCAGCCACCGGCGTCATATCTAAAACTAATAAGCACCTCACGCGTAATACTATGTATGGCTATGTATGGACTATGGACTACACCGATATTTTGAACCTATTCACAACATTCTAACTCCAACCCAACACTCCGTGAGAAGTATTTACATGCGAGTAATCTTCCATCACCTTACCCTGACAATCCCTTAGTACAGAAAATGCTGCATTCACTTTTTGAGCTTTATGTGAGGTGTGAAGGCCATACACTGATTTAGTTTCAATATTGTCTGTTATATTTCTGGCGAGAATGTTAAACTCATACGTGCTGATATAGTGCTAACAGTTGTGGCGGACATATCGGTCTGAAAGATAAAGTAGCGCCGATGGTTATAGCCGTATACGGAGTGCGAAGGCATGACAAAACTTAAGGGGCACCACGCGCTATTCATCGATTTTTGACGAGTTTCAGGTTGATATTCCTCCGTCTAAACTATAGACATATTTATGGCTCAAAGGGTTATTGGTTCTCCAATCTTTTATCTACATTAGCAAGAGCCGAATTTTGAAAATAATTAATACTTATTTTTTTATTAATTTTCCAAACATGGCCCAAAAAAGCTGTATGTTGTTTCCGCACTTATTAATATGAAATCTACTTGTTACTGTTCCTTATTGACGTCTCTAACAACGCAAGAGAGATTTTTATTTTTAACTAATTTTTACAAAAGTTACGTCCAAAAAACTGATTTTTTGTCCTAAAATTGCCAAAGTTTGATACCGTATATCTCGAAGACGGTGAGTTTCAAAGTAAATATGGGATACTATTTCGGTAAACCTCGTTGTTGTTAATACGATAAGCCATTAAAAATACGAGAAAACGGAGAATTACAGATCGAAGGTCATTGGGAGCTAGGAGCCCCTTAATACGCTTGCACGACAGACATGTATTGTTGCTAAGTGTGTGTATGAGCCAGCGAGCGTTTGAAGTAGTAATGGAGTTGGCCCTTAGAATGAGTATAATGGCGTGTGAGTGGTAGTTGCGACGTAAAGTGGTGTTGTACGTAGACGAACGGGCAGGGTGCCGCGCCGGGCCCGGGGCTGGCGCCGGCGCCGCAGCAGCCGCAGTTCATGCAGCAGCAGCAGTGGTTCCCGCCGCACTCGCAGAACTACTACAACCCGCAAGGTACGGACGGTACGGGCACACATCTTTTAGCATCTCACTAAACTGGATACTAGGCCGACACTAACCGTGGATACCGATCTATAAGATACAGCAGCAGTACTTACATGCTATGAACATAATTATCTCAATATTTACGTATGTACGGCGTCTCCCGATATTTTTTAACTCGCCTTTCTTTAAATTATGGACTCTAAAAACTATATATTCTAACCAAAAACTGCAGCTTATTACCCATGTTTCCATTAAAAGCGAGATTTTTTCGTGGCTTATATGCTTCCGCTGTTCCATCGATGTTACCGCTTATATGTTTATATGTGCCAAACATGTGAACTTATTGTTTTAAATCTCAAAGTCCCATTTCATTATACAATTTTGACATTGATTGCGCGCATGAAAAGTTTATTAATGCTTGTCGCAAAAAAAAATGTTGGAGGATTATCTCAGTTGAAATAAAGTTCACTAAGCACACATGCCGGGCATGTTTAAAAAAGAAATACATGTATGTATTGCGTGTAGTTGGAGCGAACACGCGCGGCGTGGCGCCGCCCTCCAACACGCAGTCGAAGCAGGCGCTCAGCCACATGCTGCGCCAACGGGTGCCCTACAACCAGATGTCGCAGATGCAGGTGCGTACACCTCATAGCTACACTAGGCTTCACATTTTAGCAACTGACAAAAAATAATTTTATTTCACACCTGGCCATAAAGTGGCCATTATCGCACGCTCCGCGCGCGAAAAAACCCACTTCCTGGCCAGGGGGTGACATAAAATTTTGTACTTACCACGGGCGATAATAAAGAAAGCCTCAGATCGCATATTTATCGCCCTTGCCTTCGGCTCGGGCGTAAAATACCTGCGATCTGAGACATTCTTTGTTTTATCGCCCTTGGTAAGTAATGTACTAGTTCCTAATGGAAACGGCTGATTATTGAATACTTACAGGGAGCTGGTTACCCCGGAGCGCCGCACGCGCGGGGACCGTTCCCGCGGCAAGGCATGCGCCAGATGCAGCCCAACCAAATGGGACAAATGCCAGCCAAGTAAGTAACATTTGCCTGGTTTATCATTTTGCACTATTATTATTATTACGAGGCTGTATAGTCCCACTGCTGGTTAAATGCCTCCACCCTTTATCCATTGCTCCCCATTCAGTGGCAGTCTCTGGCCATTCAGATAAACTAGTACTTTTTACACGACTGCCCAAAAAAAGGAGTATAATGTTTTCAGGTTTCATGCATGTATGTATGTATGTGAACTTTTTTTGTTCCCCCAGAACTTCTCAACCCCTTAACCGATTTAGATGTGTGAGGTATCGTTGGCATCCTTACGTCATCCCGGGTGACATAGGATATGTGACGTTGCAATAAAAACAATATGGTGGCAAGTGAGGTATCAAAATGAAGCATTTGAAGAGTCGATTCCAAAAATATATATAATGTATGTGTTTCAAGCAAAAAAAGTTCGAAATAAAATAATAATTATAAAAATTAAAAACACGACTGCATTAAAAAGATAAAAACAAGTTTCCTAATAAAGAACCCAAGGAAATATATTTTGTTTGCAGTCGGGGGACCTACTACATACAAGTAAAAACAAAATATTAGGTCCCCCGACTACAAACAAAATATATTTCCTTGAGTTCTTTATTAGGAAACTTGTTTTTATCTTTTTAATGCAGTCGTGTTTTTAATTTTTCATTTTTTATCTCTCTTTAATGAATACATTCAAATTACGCGACTTTCATTGCAGTCAAATGAATTCAATCGGCGCTATGGGCGGTATGGGTCCGATGGGTCAAATGGGCGGTGTCCAGATGGGACCTGGACAAATGGGTGCCGGTCAAATGGGTGCAGGACAAATGGGAGCCAGCCAAATGGGTGCCGGGCAAATGGGCGCTGGGCAGATGGGCGCGGGACAAATGGGCGCCGGACAGATGGGTGGAAGCCAGATGGGTGGTAACCAAATGGGCAACATGGGTGGTCAGATGTTCGGCGGCCAGTACGGAGGCATGCAGCAGGGGTACGGAGGCTACGGCCAACAGATGATGCAGGCCGGCCAGCAGCAAATGATGAATCAGGTATGTCGTAGGTTCAACAACTTCTGTTCATTCGCAGTTTTACCCACGATATGCTCAAGTTCTATTTGAATTCCGCAGGGTATGGGACAAGGTGTCAGCCAAATGGGGCAGCAAGTAAACCCAATGAATCAAGGCGTCGGCTCCATTGGACAAAACGTTGGACAAATGAACCAGGGCGTTGGGCAGACGGGTCAGATAGCACAAGGCATGGGTCAAATGGGCCAATCCATGGGTCAGATGGGCCAACCGATGGGGCAAATGGGTCAAATGGGCCAAGGTGGTGGCATGGGTTCTATGGCGAACCAAGGCAGCACTTTGGGACCGCAAGGCAGCAACAGTATGAGTGGCTTCCCCGGTCAACAAACATTCCAACAAGTGCGTACTCAATAGTTAATTATTTTATTTTATTAATATAAACAAGTTTTGTCACGTTGACTGTATGTCAATATGTAGTTTTCAAAACAACTAACCGGCTTCATTTTTTCCGCAGAACATGATGGGAGGCCGATCAAGTCAAGAGGCACAGTATCTGGCGCAAAGGCAAAATGCCCGACCTCAGTACATGCAGGTAATATGATTTTTCGTATGCCGACGTGAAAAAATGCAAACGTGGGCAGCAATATATCCGTAGTTAAAAATCTAAATATTTACAAAAAGTACTACAAGATCGAATTTTGTTTGTTGTAACAGTTTGTTGGAACAGAACGCTGATTATGACTGAATATCTTTGCGTTTTGAACCAACAGGCGCCGAACGTAACTATGGGGGCCATGGGCGGTCCGGCGCCGCCGTACCCGCGCGGCATGCAACCGCAGAACTCGGCGCAGTACCAGCAGATGACGCAGCAGCAACGCATGCGGCAGCAGATGCTCGCCATGCAGCAACAGGGCCCGCTCGTGCAGCATCTGCAGCGTAACCAGTACCAGCCGCCCTACTGACCGCACCACTAGCACCCGCTCCACGCGACAACACGATAATATCGGCCCGGCCACCACTGAGCGACGTCGACAACTGTGGCTCGCCATACTCTCGCCGCGGCCGAGCCGTAACATATCCTACAAACACGATTATTCACAGGGCAAACGTAAACCGTCACCATACCGCTTATTTACAACTGGTGTACGGATGTGTCACGTGTTAAGTATCAACTATTTTTTTTATGGCTACCAAATAATAACATCACCTCGGGTCCACTCAAACTCTTTACTCAACGGCCGATCGGAAAGTTGTCAGCTAACTGAGAGAGTCGAGATTAGCGCAATTGAAATGTGATTATAGTATGATCCTTACTCGCCCGATATAAATACTAATTTAAGTCAATCCAATTTTACATTGTAAGTTTTATTGTAATTTAGCTTATTCAGTGTTATTTATAGGGTTGGCTTTTTAATCTAACACACGCGAAGATGTTCAAATACCAATGACGCGAATTCGGTGTTTAATGTGATTGTCACTGCCGGGAATAAAGTGTCTCGCCTCCTAAATCATTCCACATATTGTTAATTCGCATGTGTTGGACACAAGCAATATAGCCAAGGCAAGTCATTAAGGCCAGGCCAGTTCATGAATCGACGAAAATATTAAAGTTTGAGGTTAGAGTGTGAAGAAATAATAAACATTATCACCAAATTTCAAGTTCACATGTATAGTAAATGAGAAGTTAAAAATTCTTCGGAACAAAATTGAGTAAAAATATCTGACGTTGGTATTCCAAAATAAAACAACGATGCCTCACTCGCAAGGGTAGGTCTAATTTATTTTCGCGTGTCGACAGACGATGGACAGACGGATGCGTGAGGGACAGTCGTAGGGCTCCGTTTGGACCCTTCGGGTACTGAACCCTAATAACTTGTATTATCCATAATATGCTCTCTCGAAAACGCTCTTGTTTTTGATCACCGCCACTCGTTGAAAATTACTCAAGTATTTTATTAAAATAATTGAGATAATTTTTGTATGGAAAAACCAACCTGGCGTTCTAAAACAATACTAAAAGTAGGGATTCTCTTGAATAGTCTACTTATGAAAAACAGATAGTCCAAAAAAAAATTGGTAAATAGTTATAGAAATTTTATATTTTTACTTGTCCACATAGTAGATAAACGAAATGCTAGTTTATTATCATTAATATAGAGCATAGACTGGATTTTATAAATCATCAAATAGTACATATTAACATAATTAATAATGAATGACACACAATAATCTACTTGTCTTTTTATTACTACATTATACAAATTAGAAACGAATCCCTAAACGTAGATAAAATGAATGTTAAACAATCGTCTCGCGAACTGTGCCTTGTCGCAAGTAGAACTGTTATACGAGTACGAGCCCCCCTGTGCATGTTACATGCAGGTGGCCGCGGTGAGTGACGGTAGCCCGCGCTCTCTTTCCTGCCTTTTCTTACTTGGCGTACTGCTACCTTATTTATCTGCATCCATATCATAAATCCTTTAGGTATGTGTTCAGGTACGATTACCAAATGACCACCATTGCAACACTGTATACATAATTTCATCAAGCGATGTCATAATGAAATTGCCTGTAGTGTAATGTTGTCATTACCGTACATGAGCTCGTGCTCACAGAAGACATCAAGGCGCTGTTGAGCTTGAAACGCACTTTTCTGAACACATGATAGAAGATTTATGGATTTGCATGTACATAAAGTAGTGTATGCAACTGTGTATAGTTAGGTCTTAAAACACTCGTGTTTTAAGAAGTAACAGTTGCATTAACTACTATTATAGCTATAAGTAAATACTGCGTGTTCTTCAAGAAAAGATTGAAAATATTTATGAATATAGGTTAATTCAATACTGTAAGATATAATTTCTCGTTATCTTTATAAGCTTATGTTTATTTTAGTAATCACCTTTCACGTGACTCACGTTCAGAGCGTGACTTGTATACATGTGTATATTGTTTATATTATAACTTTACCATGGAAACAACAAGGCGTCAGTCGAGCAAAAACAAACACAGAAATGTACTGTAATCCACAAAACAGACTCATTTAATAACCCCGTATTTAATTGAAACAAATTTCTACATAGCAGTGTCGTATCAGCACTGATAAGAGTGAAGGTGTCCCGATTAATACAAATTACTTGCGTTGGTTATTTCGTCGGTAATTTGTCTCGGAGTCTATTTTATACAATTGTTTATCTATGTATAGGACCATAGTAGAACTTGTTGAGGTCTACACTAAACTGGTTACAACACAAACAAATAGGACCCCATTTTAATTAAAGATATTTCATATGAAGAAGACTCCTGGATTTAGTGTAACTCTGAGTGTTTATAATCAAGTCTCTCACTGTATCCCCCTTTACCTCAAATCTGGCCCGAGTTGTACCTACATAGGGTACACTACCAGTAATGGTCAAGGCCCAATGATGTACATTAACTCTTATGTAAAAGAAAATAAGAGTCATTCATTTTTTATAGAACAATCAATTTGAAACCGTATCTTTGAATAAGGTTTGAAGTGTCCATTATTGGTGCTTGTGATTAAAGTGTCCATAATTGGTGGTGTCACCCTATCTATTGATAAAATGCCGCCGCAACACCATCGCTACACTGTTTTTTATAGAACCTGTATTGAATATGATTTAATATGTTATCTTAATTTTTTATCAATATAGTTTTCGAAAATCTAATCAACAGGGATGTATTTTGTTTGTCTTAGGTATCATTACATGTATATGTATTTACAGTATATTCGTGATAGGCATATGTAAATATCGTTTTAAGAAATACAATATACAACAAATTAAAAAGAATTTTGTTTCAATCAGCTTCCTAATTCTTCGTCATTATAAAGTGCTACGTTTGCCCGAGACTGACCGAGACTTCACTTCAATTAGAGTGGGACTCCTTTGTATTGTACGCTCAACCAAATCAATTTGATTTCTGGTTTCTGGGGCCATTTCGTAGCTTCGTACCTTTCATAGTGAAAATCTACAAACGGCGTTAACCCTTTTCCAGGCCGCACCAACCCACTTGGTTTTGCGAAAAACAAAATTTCAAAATAGGTATGTATTGGAAATTCATTCAAACCCGAGTAACTTCGCTGATATTCAATTCGATTTCATCCTTAAACTTGGGCATTAAGGTTGAAATTTTATGGTTATTACACAAGATTACTATTCGAGCGCTTCATATATATACTTCTATTCTTTCTCATAATTATGTTATTTCGTGGTTATTTCATATAGTTATTAGTGAGTTATTATGTTTAATAAATAAAATATAAATTGATGAAGCCGAGAAAGAATTTATACAGGCATCATGAATCATGACAGTATTGGACTATTGGACCCATAATTTCGTGCAATGTGTACACGCCCTTATTCTGACACTGACAGTGACAGCATAGCAAGCCAACAAACATTTATCCTCTAAGCCAACAAACCAGCGTTGCCAGATGGGTACGCAATAGTACGCATTGCGTACTATTTTATGGTCTTGCGTACTCGCGTACTCATCCTTCGATTTGCGTACTATTTTTATATTTTAGCACTTGACAGCCTAGCTGTTACTCCACTTAATAGAAAAAATATTTTTTAGGTTTTCCGATTAATATTATTTAGGAACGCACCCAAACAATTAACTACATACTTCTATAGATTATCTGTGGCTGTCGCACTGACAAGCAAGTGACACTCACAATGGCCAAACAAATTCAAATAACATTAAGACACCATAATAGTCAAGGCAAAATCGAACATATTATTGACAGATTACGGTTTGATTTAGTTTGACTGTTCTGTATGATTATAACTTTTATAAGTTCATAAGTCAGCGCCGCAGTTTTGATTTGGTTTGCGCTGTGCTGTTGGCATCTTGGCTCTCGGTAAAATTAAATAAAGCGGTTTTTTCATGTCATTTCACGTCGTCATCGTCAAATACAAGTTAAGTTTGTAGTACAATTTGTTGCGGCTTGTTATTGTTTTATCGATCGTATTGATCAAAAAAGGACAGGAATTGACAAGTTTCTTGACATTTTATCAATGTTCCTATCTAGAACAGAACTATTGCGACCTAATGACATAATAAAATCAAAAAAGGGCAAAGTTACTATCAAAAACTTTAATAAAATCATGGTTACCTATAATCACTTCAATACTTTTGTCAAAATTTGAAATCAAAAAATAATTTAAACTTGTAAGACCTCTTATGATTTAAAAACCGGCCAAGTGCGTGTCGGGCCACGCGCAAGGTAGGGTTCCGTAGTAGTCCACCCGTTACATTATGTCGACTAAAAAGTTCGCAAACTTGTATTTACTATGTTTTTGACAGAATTAACAACATTATCTAAGATATCAATGGAAATTGTACGAAAGTTTGCTTTTGCAAAGTACATTTCTGAAGTTCGACTATTACTCGTTAACTAGTAATGTCTACTTAGCTGTGATAGTTTTCCTTTTAAATTAATCGTATTTACTACTACCATGATTTTTTTCACGTGCCTAGTAGCCACCGTTTAGCTGGCAGGGGGGGGGGACACTTCAAAGCTTAATATCACGCCAACCTATTCTTTAATCAAAAAATGATTTTAGAAACCTTATAATATTTTTAAAAGAGCTATCCAACGATACCCCACACGATGGGGTTAGGCAGAAAAAAAATTACACCACCACTTTACATGTAGGGGAGGTACCCTAAAAAATTTTTTTAACATTTTATTCTACCGTTTTGTCGGCGTCATTGATATGTATACTCATGCCAAATTACATCTTTCTAGTACTAACGGTTACTGAGAAAAACGGGGGTCGGACGGACGGACAGACGGACATGGCCTTCCTTCCTTGTTTACTACGGAACCCTAAAAATGTGAAATTTATGTAGGTCTATACAGTCTCTAACTGGTATAATAAATAATCCGATATTATCATGGTGTATAATTTCTTCAGCTGACAACAGTGACAACCAAAACAAAATCCAAAATCCGTGAAACGGTGAAATGTGTTATTTTAAGGCCTTTGTTTATGCACCAGCTGCATAAAGCACAGTTTGTCAATAAATGTTGTTCGGCGTACTCAAACTTGAATTTGCGTACTATTTTTAAGAGCTGCGCGTAACGAAACGTAAAACCCATCTGGCAACACTGCAACAAACAAAGATTTGCAGGTTATGTTATGATATGGTTATGTATGGTTCTGTTTTGAGTTGAGTATTAACAAACGGTTCTCCACTAAAAATGTTGAATTCTCCTAGAATAATAAACTATTGCTCCACAAAGTCCATAGTTAATGCTTTTAAATCTATTTGTCTAAGACGTACATTTCACAATGTTGAGTTCAACGACATTCCCAAGATAACTGCGACGGATATTCGAAAGTTATTGAGGCAAAGAGGTTTTCCTGTGCAAGATGGCTTTACATCCCTTACTACTAAGTGTACAATATGTGCTGGGCAGGAATGTGGCGAGAGTAAAGTCTATATAAACAAAATCACGGGTATGTAAATAATAACAAGATATTTAAATGTATTCTTAATCCTTAGTGTAGGTATGGTTAGATTACACTCTACTTCTAAAATGAATGTCTTTTCAGGTTACTTTTTATGTCCTAAGTGTAACATGCATGGAAACTGGAGCATCTTAGAGAAGCAAGTGAAGAAGGCAAAGGTGGACTTGGCCACAAGGGAGCTCATCGACAGATGCATGCAGCAGTATGTCCAGTTCCAAGAGGACTGGCTCCAACTTGTTAGTAAAACATCTTCTTTGTCTGACCTTACAGAATCACAGCTAGAGGACTTGTCTAGCTTGTTTGAATTTACTATATCTTTAACAAACTGCAATGCCAGTAAGGTCTTGTCAGACGTTAGAGTATCAGAAGATCGGACAACACTATATTTCCCATTAAAAAACTCAATGGACAATGTAGTAGCTTATAGAGAAATGCAGGCAGGCAAAGAAGAGGAAGCTGAAACCCATGGCATGGCTTCTGCTGGCCTGTTCTGGTGTAGACCTACTAAAGTTAGCCGCGGCGATCAAGCAGTAATAGTTACCAGTATTAATGACATCTTGCATTTATCTGCTCACAAGGTGCCTGGTAAGTACTTTTCACTTAGGTTTGCCTCTGGTATATAATTTTATCTTTTATATTACTGCATCTTTTATATCAATATATTTCATTTATGATATTCTTTACACACAGGGACACACATTTGGTTAAGCAACAGTAGCCTACCTCCTACATTACTTCCAGCGCTTGAGAGCTACCAAAAGTTGTGTCTGTGGGGAGACTGGGAGAACATGCGTGACATTGCTTACAAATTAGGTGAAGACAGGTGCCGTTTTGTGAGGTTTGTTTATGTCTTGTACCTTTGATTATATTATAAACCATTCAGGGTAATTCAAAGTTATTCAAATAACATTATGAAAAAAGCAATGTAGTAAAGATGTAATTTAATTTATCATCATCATTTACTTATGTAGCTAGGCTGTTGTCGGTGGATCAATCTTCATATATCTCTTTCTTGAGTCTTTATCTTTGTCAGCCTGATATGACATGACATTTAGATTTTCCTTGATTTTTGGACACCTTTTACACAACATATGCATCAAACGCTCAGTTGAAAAAGAGGCTGGTTCAAGTGGCCTCCGCTGGGAAGAACTGGAAGAAGCTGAGCAAGATCGTGACAAGTGGGGAACTCTTCTGCGAGCCCTATGTCCCTACTGAGGGATAACAGGAACTCATCATCATCATACATCAAAACTATTGTAGAAGGGAGGCAGAAGATGGATCATATCAAGGAAAAAGTAATTTCCTTAGAGAGGACTTAAAGTAAAATAAAAAAAACCGTTCCATCTGGTATGGACCTTCAAGATACCTATACATTGTTTGTCATGGCGTTATCTTAACAATATTAAATATTATGTTGTGTGTGTCAGGCCGACGGACGGGCTGGTGACGGCGACGGAGGCGGCGCGCGCGCAGCTGTCGCTCCGCGCGCTCGTGGCCGAGGCCAAGCCCGCCGCGCACCGCGCCATCACCACCTTCGCCGCTCTCCGAGACGATGTTTACGCTGAGCTTTCCAACATTGACAAGGTACGAAAAACATCATATCTATAACACATATATACCATAAATACAGTATTACAGTGGATTACATTTTTAGCGACCTTGGTTGTAACGACATTTCGGTTGTAGCAACTCTACACCTAAGTCCCTTGTACTTAGAACATACTTTATATGAAATTCCCACTGGCTATAGCGACTCCGGTAGAAACGCCGATTTTGGATGTAGCAACTGATTTTATCGAGTGATCATCAACAAATTTCTAGAAATCCCATACTGATGTTGCGACCCCAGTTGGCCTACAAATTTATTCGACTTAAAGTCAATGAAGTTTTTTTATACAACTAAAGAAAGCTCTCTTATTGTTGGGTACATCCACAGATGGTCAGCACCACAAAGTAAATAGCGGCGGCGCGCGCCGGAGCAGAGAGTCCGCTCAGTACAAAGTGCCATTTTCGCCGCACGCACACAGACGTACCATTTACAGGCATTCTCGGTTGATTTCGGACGAGCTTAGTCGCGACTGTCACTGTCGCGTCGCGAGTGCTAGTTGTGCGCGCGTTGATCACTTGACGTCGCCGCCGCTGCGTAGGTACTTTGTGTCATTTACGTCAAAATGAATAACCGATATTATTACAGTTGGAATGTATTTTATTGTTTAAATACAACAAAAAACTGTGCCTACACTTTCTTCAAATTTTCAAACGATATTGAAAGGTAAATAAAACGGTTTTCTCATTTTGGTAGTTACAATACCTAGGTAGGTAGGTAATTTTTTGAAACTAGCCGCTTTGATAACGACGATCAACCATTACACATTCATCTTATCGTTCGCTGGTAAAACGCCAGTATTTAAATACTATGGTTTAGTTAAGTAGGTACCTAATTAATTAGGTACTTATATTCTTTGTTGGCGCTCTCGACCGCCGCCGGTCACAAGTCACAACTCGCAGCGGGTCACGCATCAATTTATTAGGGTTCCGTACCCGAAGGGTCAAACGGAACCCTATTGGTGTCGCCCGGACGTCCGTCCGTCCGTCGTCTGTCACAAAATTTGTTCCAAAGAATTTTTAGACTTCTCATTGACCTATGAACTAGAAATTTGGTGACAATGTTCAATATTACGTATATTTTAACAACAAATACTAATATATTGATAAATCATATTTTTGAGGTTGATTCGGAATAGGGTTTGCTCCCGGGAAATACCGGTACCGAAAATACCGGGATTTCCCGGTTTTTTGAACCAAGGTAGGAACCGGTACTACGAAATCGAATTCCCGGTATTTTCGGGATTTTCGGGAAATGTAATTTGCAGCTTAAATTTAATACGCTAATCTATAAATGATAAGAGATATATCGATAAAATAACGCAAGCGATGTTTATAAACGGAAACATCGCTCTAAGCAGCCAATTCACGACCACGGCTGGCCATTACTCCGTCCCGCTTATACAAATTCATCAGCGCCGTCACCTAACCAGTCCTCCACCCGCATACTTACCCCAACGTGCGTGTTCATTGTTCTACAGCTACACTATTAGTAGCTAGTCGCCCAACTAGCACCCAACCAGCACGCTAGCGTTAAGAATACCTATATATCATTCTTGTATCGGTTCCATATGATTATTAAAGTGTTAACACATGCCTGTATAAAGATGTTAGAGTATGCTATAACATCGTTATAACCCCGAAACAGGCCCACGCGATACAACAGGTAAAGATTACAGAACGCCTGTAGAGCAGTGATCTTTATACCCGTAGTGTTAACCAACCCTCGACAACAGCAATAATACCGATGAAGTGTTAGCTGAGAGTGAATTAACACTCTTGTGCAGGTACTATTACAGGTACAGCAAGAGTGTTAATTTACCCTCAGCTAACACTTCCACCGGTATCACTGTGGTTGTATAGGGTTGGTTTTGGTTACCGCTATGGGTTATAGAAGCGCTTCGGCTGAGAACGATTTACCACTTTAGACTTTATTACACCTTTTAAAATATTTCAAGTGAGAATCTTACTTCTTTCTTATTAATATTATCCTACACGGTTACAATAAAATTATGTGACAAACAGCTTACCAAATGACAAAGGAATATTTGACAGAAGGAGATAAGCAATAACTAATTATTGAAATGATTTTTGTTTGCGAAGTGTAAACAATCTGCCCTCGTAATTTTACGGTTTTTTTATACGCTTTTTGAGATGCAAATACCTTTAGTCAAGAATATTGTACAGGATTTGTCTTCATTCATAACAATGTAACATAACGGTGTAATAATTACACTTACTTTATTCTGGACAAACTCTGTACTACAACCTTAAGTTGTACAAGACACTCCACGGCAGCAATGATTATGACAGACTCTTGATTCAATTAAAGTTAAAATAATAATGAACAAATTGTAAGCATTTAGTAAACTCTTTGATATAATTTTGAGTTCTTTTTATAAAACGCTAAGATAAAATAAGCAAATTCATTGTGATTTATATAATTAATGTGTATTTTGATAACATAACACGTGTATTTTCTTTTTGCATCCCTGATATTATTATCATATTGTCCAAAAAAGGTATTAGGCTAAAACTACTCACGCCTCAAAACCACCACAAGTAATTTCCCGAAAGTACCGAAAATACCGGGAAATCCCGGTTCCTCTACCGGCCAGTACCGAAAATCCCGGGACTGATAAATGGTACCGGTTCTGCATTCCCTAATTCGGAACCCTAAATGTGCGAAGTCCGACTCGCACTTGGCGGGTTTTTTACCAAGATACGCTGGTTCATATTTAAATGTCATGTTGAAGAATTTTTATTATACCTACTCCTTTTTAAAATTCAGAATCAATACAGAAGCAACCCTGTGAGTCGGGCAAGTTTAGGTATGTATTTTCAAGAACGACGAGAACGGACCTTCTGTATATTTTTTATTTTGTGTCAGCACTTGCGACGACCGGCGACCTTTGCCTATTGTTTAGGTAGGTAGTGTACTAACAAAAGAAGGTAACACTTTACACTGTTGATTCGTTTGTAGACCTTATCTCGTTACAATAAGGTTCACATATTGTCAGTTACGGAGGCTGGTGTTTATTTCAAAATAAAATTTAATGCTCAGTTAAAAAGCAAATTCCGGTGAGTTATAACTGTGTTCGAACTTGTCGATATGGCTCCTAGACGCGTGCTTCCTGAAGAAAAAGCTAAAATAGTTTTGAGACTAAAAAATGGAGAAAATAACGTTGATCTGTGCAAGGAATTCAAAGTTTCTAAGTAGGAGTGGGGCGTGTCTTCATGAATTGAACAATCTGTATTTTTGGCTTGTAACGACTTTTGGATGTAACGACGTTATTGTGGTGGTCCCTTCGTCGTCGTTATTACCGAAATCCACTGTATTTTAATATTTAAGTACTGACAAAAGATGCTTATTACTCAGTAAATACTATGTGTAATCGATGTTATAAAAAAAGTAGGACATTTTCCAAAAATACAAGTGCCGTGCCGTGTCGACGAAAATCGTGAAGAAGGCGACTTTGTAAATTTGCCTCCTGTTAATAGTCGGCTTAATGATATGGTTTAGGGATTTTAATGCTCTTTGACTTTGTCATACAATTTAAAACAAAAATGTCTTAAGCAAAAATCTGAAAAATATCATACTTTTCAACCCCCAACTCAGCACAGGGTCCTTGAGGTGGAAAAAGTTAGGATTGTCTAAGTGTACCCAAATAACTTTGTAAAGTTCCATTAAGTTCCGAACACTTTCCACGTATACAGTACCTACATAACAAGTGGATTATTACGGCAGGTGCGCGGCGTGAAGTGGCGGCGGTTCCCGGCGCTGACGCGGCTGCTGGGCGGGCACCGGCGCGGCGAGCTCACCGTGCTCACCGGGCCCACGGGCTGTGGCAAGACCACGCTCTGCGCGGAGATGTCGCTCGACCTCGCGCAGCAGGGGGTAACCGCATTAAACATTACTTTGCAACATAAACAATAGATCAGTACCGCTATTATAAGTTTTTTCGAAACAAAATACAAACGAACACGTCTGCGTTTTTTATATGGCAAAAAATAGTTACCACCTAAGACGCTGCTCTCGTTGCCTTACAAAATGAGACTAAACGCAAACGGGTTCGTTTGTGTTTTGTTTCGAAAAAACTTATACTAGAGGTACAGTAGCAGCACATATCTATCCGAAATGTATCCTGCTAGTATGTGTATAGCTGCGTCATGTTTAATTAATAAGCAAAAAAAATATTCGAATACTGTGTGAATGTGTATGTGTTACTTGAGGCAGGAGGAAAAGTAGGAATTGAACAACAAGGAAGATTTTTTTAAAGAGATAGATGCCATAGATGGATGGTTTTTTTTAATGGGATGGATGGATGGATGGATGGATCGATCTTATAACCATTTTTTTAGGCTTTCGTGTACGAAAGTTTCTTGATTTTCATATGCCTTGGCGAGTGCTGGAGTTGGGGGCCGATTTTTGAGTGTCGAACGCTCGACTTTTCACACGAGATCTATCAAAAAACAATGATGATGACAGATGTCGAGTGAAAAATCAAGCGTTTGAAACTCAAAAACTGGCCATTAGCACTGAAATAGACATAGGCATTAATTAAATTTATGAAATAATCAGTCGAATTACATATCCTGTCATTAAGGGCCTAATTCAGTGATTCATGTAATTAATGTTACCCATTAATTTAATATAATAGATACATTATTTACAATTTCTATACCTGTTCTAAAAAAACGGTTCAAACACATGAACATTGCGACCGCTTGACGTTGGCTTTGGTTGGTATAGGTGACAACGTTATGGGGCAGCTTCGAGATCCGCAACTCGCGTCTGGCGCGCACGATGCTGCAGCAGTTCGCGGGCGTGCCGCTCGAGCACAACCTGCCCAGCTTCCCCGCCTTCGCCGACGACTTCCAGAAGCTGCCCATCTACTACCTGGCCTTCCACGGACAGCAGCCCATCAAAGTTGTTATGGAGGTGTGCTTAATATTACTTACTTCATTACATGTGATTACCACGGCGCGGCGTCGTTAACGTGAAGCGGCACGGCACCGAGCCTTTCCGCCGCCGCGCCGTTTCACGTTTACGACGCTGCGCCGTGGTAATGTGGACAGGCCCTAAAACAGCATCTTAAGATGACTTTTTTTGTATGGGGGGAAAGCGCGGTGGTTATGTCGGACTTGCACCGACTAAACACCCCCTATTGTTCTCCTCAATCCATTTCGGACTGCTCTGGGATCTCCCACGCCAGTGCCGCCCTAGAGTCCACCTATATGGCTTCCGCCATTTTTTTAGGAAAATTAACGTCCACAGTGAAGTATAGCTTGGCAAAATAGTCTAGAAACGGAACTAATTTTTTTCGACCCTGGCAACTTCGATTATATTGTCATATTTGGCATGTGTCTGTCACGAGTTGTGTTTACAAATCCTTATTTAATCAATTTAGCTGAATTATCACAGTTGAAACACAATAAAATCACCAGATAATGGATAAAATAATACGTAGTTCCACCCGTGAACTTATTTATATAATGTTTATTATAAGCGATGTCTTGCTGAATTAGAGGCGTGAATTATTTTGTCGAAACGGGATAGTGTTTATCCATGTTTTTATAGACGACCGTAGTCCCCAGCTACGACCCCGAGGACGCCGTTTTAGTCGCCTTCTACGACAGGCGGAGGATACCGTAGCCGTATGCTATGCCCGGGCTACAGGGCTTAAGATGGCCTAAGAGAACGTTTTCAATAAAAAACTATGCGTTCAGCTGGTTTTCGTTTGTCTGCGTTAATTATTACCATTTTCCTGCCACTTTTTAGGGTTCCTTACCCGCAGGGTCCAAACGGAACCCCATTGCTGTCACTAACGTGTCCGTCCATCCGTCCGTCGTCTGTCAGAAAATACTAAAATAAACTTGAAATTTGGTGATTACTCGTATGTTTATTATTACATATATTCTAACAACAAATACTAATATATTTATATTATAAATTAGATTTTGTATTTGAAATTTCCTTGTTTTCCTAATAAAACCAAGTTAATTTTGCGGTTGGTTCGTATTCTTCAGTGCAATGCCTGAGTGGACGCTCGAGTTGGGCGTGCAGCGGGGCGTGCATGTTAAACAATTGAAACTCATAATGGTGTCCTGAGTCGCCGGTTCACAAATATTATGCACGCTCGCCCGCCCCGCCGAACTCTACGCTCCGAGCGTCCACTATTTAGTCCCGGTATTTAGTTCATTCGTGATAAAGACCTGGCATTATAGTATCTGTTGGTCCCCACTGTCCCAGGCGGTGGAGCACGCGCGCTACATGCACGACATCAGCCACGTGGTGGTGGACAACGTGCAGTTCATGCTGGGCGTGGGTGAGAGCGAGGGCGACCGGTACGCGCGCCAGGACGCCGTCGTCGCCGCCTTCCGCACCTTCGCCACCGCGCGACACTGCCACGTCACGCTCGTTATGCATCCGAGAAAGGTACTACTTGGCCTTCACTTCCTGCATACATATATATCTATGGCATTACGAAGTAATATCCGTGTTCTCAAATAGCATGGGTCATAAACAGATTTGGGTCATTGTCAGATTTAGGCGCGCGTCTTTTCGGTGGACATATCAAAAGTTAAGGACTACAAAGCTTAATTTTTGATTGATCTGATAACCCGCATAATCTGTAATTCCGTGTCTATTAATCCATGTAATAAAACCGTAAATTACATGCACACAAGCCGTTAACTATTGACCACGGAATAGACAACTTTTGTTTTTCCGACTGACAATGACCCATTTAGGTTCGCGTCTTTCCTGTGGACATATCAAGAGATTCAAGAGTTAATTAAGAGCTATAAAGCTTAATTTTAAATTGGTGTAGTAAACCGCATAAACGGTGTCTCCTTTTCTATAAATCCATGTAATAAAAGCATAACTTACGTACATGCTCGTAAGCCGTTAACTATTGACCATAGGAGGGACGATTTTTGTTTTTTCAAGTTTTTATGACCCGCATATATTATGAATCAGAGTAATAATAATAACACATTATACTGCCGGGCTACATCCCCTAGAACAAATTTGTGTGGATGTGAACTGAACGTATGTTCGTTACCGGCAACTTGAACTTGTTAAATAGATACTTTTGAACTTCCCAGTTGGTTAAATCCTTTAATGGAAAGTCTTGCCTGTCCTACACGATGGCTACATACAAAGCCAGCACCTAACAGCGTGCCCTTTGCAGTGCTGGCGGGCACGCATGCATACCTACAGGTTGTTGTTGTGTGCTAGTGACTAATTATTTTTGTCGAATCATTCCAAAGGTGTAAGTGTAGTCCCCAACCCGTACTAGCCAGTAGCCAGCCTGGGGACTATAACGTCCCCCCTTATGTATGAGAGGAGACCTGTGCCCAGCAGTGGGACGTGCAGTCAACCAGTTTGAAATCTGGGTTACTTCGTGCCTTGTCACAGTGACAATAGCCTTCTGACGACTGGGTATCAAAATTTGCCAGAATAAATTATAGTCTGTCAAATAAAAAAACTTATTTGGTGCCTATATATAGGACGCCCACAGATATAATATATACTCTGTAGTTAAAGATGCGCCAACGAGCGACCGGGGCTGTCTTTCTCATACTTGCGCATTTTCATACAAAATTTGTACTACGCAATTTGGCTGGTTTGCATGTCCAATGTATTGCTTATGGAAGTTTGCCTGTGCCTATAACCCGACCATGAAAAAATGTTCGGTCGGTAATAGGGACAAAACATGCCACTCTTTTCTATTTCCTCTTATAGGAATCGCAATAAGACTATCTTTCTCTAGCAAAGCGTGTCAGCCCCTTGAGGACGCCGGTCGTCAGGAGTTTAATATGAGATCTCTAGTGGCTGTTATATAGATTGTCAATTTGTCACTGTGACAATAACAAGGTACACGAAATAGCACAGAAATCAAGTTGACCGATCGTACCTATATATAAGGCTTATGGATGATGATGATATTGATGATTCAAAAGGTAATTATTAACCGCACTTGCTTGAATTAATTATGTGAGCATTTATATTGTCATCAGGAGCGGGACTCTGAGGATCTCTCCACTAGTTCGATATTCGGCAGTGCCAAGGCGTCTCAAGAGGCAGACAATGTTCTTATTATTCAGGTACGTAATTAATTCATAGTACATTATTGTTGAGGCCGGGGAGGCGGTAATCGCAGGCTGAGTATTCGTTTTATACGGACGAGCTTGCCAGTCCGTTTAATGAATGAGAAGCTTGCAATTTCCATCCCGGGCGAGTTGAATGTAGTGCTTTACTCTAAAATTGAACGTAACTTTAAAACGTAAAAAATATAACCCCGCCGCTTCCTCGCCGTTTATTTTTTTTAAACATAATCGCAAGTGGATTTTTATTCCGGCTTGGCTGTATACGACTTGTGCTCTCTATATATGGCCACCTTACTTTTTTTTAAAGTTGGGAACTCTGCATTTAATAGATGCATTTAACAGATACCCTGCAATGTTTTTTAATTTTTATCTGAACTTAAACCCACTTTACTTTTCAATATGTACATTATGTACCGCGTAACGACCACTTTCCTTGCATTTTTGAGAGAATATCTATAGATATGATAGTTGTTTCTACTTTAATTTGTTTCGTTGCTTCGTTAATTCGCTGGCTCACTCTAGCTAGAAGTTCAGCTGGAGCAACGCTACAATACGGTATTTTACTCATAGTCAAATCAGCAACTTTTTATTAAATGTCAAAAACGCTCTGTTAGTATGAAGGTTGTAAGGACGTACTGTCTTAGTGACGTCACTAAGACAGTATGAATTGGTATATTCAAAACAGCGTCCTTTTTAAATCTTTATGCTTATAAAATCTTTCAATTAGCTAAAATAAATTAATAATTGATGTTTTCCGAGTATTTTCGTTAGATCTTTTATTATTCAAGTAAAAAAATAATTTATTTTTACCTTTGTTTAATACCCTAATGAATATATAAACTAGTAACGAGGGATAAATACTGAAATCTATTTTTCAGGACAAACGTTTAACAGCGGTCCGCGGCAAAAAGTACCTGCAGGTTGCTAAAAACCGATACAGTGGCGATCTCGGCATCGTGCCCCTAGAGTTCGACAAGGACGCGCTCAGCTACCAGGCCAAGAAGAAGGGCAAAGCGAAGGCGGACGAGCCCGACGCGGTGCTGCACCAGTGCCTCGGCGAGTTCGCGCTGGAGCAGCCCCCCCGCGCCCGCGCCGGCCGCCCCCCGCGCGCACAGACAAACGACTCCTACTTGAGTGATATCCTCAACCTCAATAGAACAAGATAACGCGCGTCGTATTGTTCACGTTCTATAAGTATAGGTATACTGTTGTATGTAATTTGACCTACTTGGTCTTTTATGTCCTGTAAATATGTGCCATTACTTCCAGTTGTAAGAATACTGTAAATATTTGCTAAGGATTACATGATTTAGAATCAACAAGACGTATTTTAATAATCCATGCGGTCCCTAAGAACTAAAAACAAATAAGTTAATAGGAAATAAAGGCCAAATTCTTATGTAACATATCACCAAAAAAATTGCCTAGTCAAGTTTCGCACTAGATTACATTACTTGTAGGCAAAACAACTTGTATTGTTTCAAGTGGTTTCAATGGAATGTTATGAAAACTGACAACTTTATAAAGTTGTTTTTACAACAGAGTTCCTACCTTAGCTCCTTTTCAGGTAGTCGCTCATCGGAACTTGGCCTATATTTGCATCGGTGCGATGCTTTGGAGTTCTCGTTTCGGATGGGCGAAATTTAAAATGAGCAAAACATACAAAAACTATACTTATAATATTGTCGAATGGTCATGGTGTACTTTAGGCCAAGCCTCAAGAAAGCGAAAATTCAATTACCTCGAATATTTGCTTGTGTTAAATAATACGTCCTATACTGGGGAGGGTATTTAAATAAAACATGATTCGGTTGTTAAACACTGTTTCTATTGAGATTATTATGCATATGATCTGTTTACAATTTAAAATAGACAGCGAATAATTTAAACTAAAATAGGTATTCTATATAATTATATTCTTTATAAATTACTTAATTATTAAATTTCTGACATTATAGGTATATCATTTGCTTAACGGCTCTAAAGTTATTGATACATGAGAGCTATATAATATAGTTATGAATATAAACTTAGAAGAATAAAAGTTGCGCATAATTTTTTGTAATTTACTCTGTGCTTGAAATGCGTAGTTTTTTAATGCTGATCATGTTATAGACCTCGGGCCAGACGCTAAAATCGTCAGTCATTTCCTCTCGTACAGTGGTTAAGAAAGTTGTATAAAAAATTACTGTGGACGTCTGCCACCATTCCGTTGGTGGGTTGAGGAGCAGCAGCCTCCCAAAGACGTAAAAAAAATTCAGTCATTTCCTCTCGACTGAAACTAGGTTTAAATGATAGTGAATACATTAATGAAAAGAATAAGAAAATACATTAATGAAAAAAAATCGTCTTCCACTGGTATCGCGGTGGAATACCCTGTCAAGCACGTGAACATGTAAAAAAATCAGTCATTTCCTCTCACATTAAATTTTGTCACAGTTTATGGACTATTATGAATAAATAAATTCGTCATCCACTTGTATCGCGGTAGAAAACCCGTCTGCCAAGGCCCTAAACATAGTATGGGAAAAAAAAAATTCAATGCACATCGGCATGCGGGGTATCCATGGATAGGCCTTTAAAAATTACATAGGGGTTTCTTTTTTAAGAAACTTCCATTTAAGTCACGCCCACACGCCGATCCACATTGTTTTTTTTTCAGCCCATACAATGTTTAGGCCCTTGGCAGACGGGTTTTCCATCGAGATACAAGTGGGAGACGAATTTATTTATTCATAAAAGTCTAAACTATCATCTGACAAAATTTCATGGAAGAGGATATGAATGAAAAAAAAATTTTTTTTACGTCTTTGGGAGGTTGCTGCTTCTCAACCCACCAACGGAATCGTGGCAGACGTCCACAGTCCTTAATGATAAAACTTTCTTAACAACTGTAAAAGTTTTCATGCGAGAGGAAATTGGTCATCGTGACCTGTTGTTGGCCCACGATCTATAACATTTAGACTGATATCTCAAGAAAAGGAATCTAATCAGTTTTTATATCAGACAGATTTTTATTTTACAATACATAAGTATATAATAATAATTGTAGAATAATCTACAATTTTAATCCCGAACTGGATACTTTGGACTACCCTTGAAGCCTAATAAAAAAATATGTATTTTTATATTTATATATACAGACACACAATAATATTACATTACATACTTGTTTAGCCATGTTGTAACAGCACAAAGATGTGTTACACCTATTTAACAAAGAATCTAACTTGTCAACTTAATCATATTCATAACTTGAAAGTTAAAAATAAATAATTGCGCTGATAACCGACCATCTCATTTAGTGTGCCGGATTGCGACCGCTTAAGTCAGGGTTTCTTAAAATTGCGGTCCATGGGCCCCTAAGGGGTCCGTGTAAAGAACGCCAGGGGTCCACGGGAAGCCTGCCTATGAAAGTACATTAATATTATACCTAAAAAGTAGTATACGGAGTTAGGAAAAAAGGGGCCTCTAAAATTTCAAAAGCGGTTGATAAAAAAAGTTGATACCCCTCTCTTTATTCTTTGAGAGAGATAAGAGAGAAAATGTTTAAGATACCCTGGCTTAAATGAATTGGTGAAGCGAAGGTATGTTCTAACGTTTTTAGGGTACCGTACCCACAGGGTAAAACGGGACCCTATTACTAAGTCTTAGGCTCCGCTGTCCGTCTGTCACCAGGCTGTATCTCAAAAACCGTGATAGTTAGACAGTTGACATTTTCACAGATGATGTATTTCTGTTGCCGCTATGACAACAAATACTCAATACCAGAATCAAATAAATATTTAAGAGGGCTCCCATACAACACACATGATTTTTGTGCTATTTTATAGATAATGGTACGGAACCCTTCGTGCACGAGTCCGACTCGCACTTGGCCGGTTTTTTTTAGTAGATGCCTTCTAAATTACCTATTTTAAAAAATGCATACGACTCAAATTCAAGAAAATTCCTCCGTCAGCCCAGCTAGCATGGCTGCGTTGGATGGCTGTCGGATATATCGCATTCGTCCCTCTCACACATAAAGACTTGCTAGTAAGGGACGAATGCTATGTCCGACACAAACGCTCATGCAACTAACTGGACAGGTGGCCGCCAGCTGCAGCTGGTCACGTAACCGCTGCAATGATCCTATACCACCCGGTCACAATATCTATGCAACTCCCTAGAAAATGCGACATCTGTATGGTTCAGATCTTTTGTTCTGAACCATACCATACAGACGTCGATTTTATAAAACTGTTATTGGATATTGACTCTTCTAACATGCATTTTTAAGTTGCTTTGACACAACTTGCCCAACTAAAATAATCTTAATAATAATCTACCAACTACCATCACCTACACATTGTATGCAAATGCAAGCGCCCATGTGATTTCACGTGGCGAGGTGCACAGATATAGTGACACGGTAGTAAATGATTGTTTTGCTTTATTATACATCTTAGGTCAGGTCACCACACACAAGGACACCATGCATAATTGTTGCTGCATGCATGAATAAATCATGTTTTCTTTTTACCATTTTCAGACGCCCCAGAATAATTTGTTATTCAAATTTATTGCAACACGCTATGTGACGACGCCTTTTTAACACTACACAAAGAGTCAACCTAGGTTAGGTAAAATGTCAGTTATTTGTATATTTTTCCCCTGTGATATGATGATGGCGGATTATTTATTGCTATTACAACATATTTGGAAATATTAAATTGAAATAAGGAACATTTTCCCATGTTGTAAATAACAGCATATAAAATTTCTTTAGTAACATTATAATATTTCTAGGAAAGAGGCGGCAAATCATAGCAATAAGTACTTTGAATAACTTTTTGCAGTATTTTGTGTGCTAATCATAAGATTTAATGATTATTATTTTAATCAAGATTAGATTCACTAGTGCGATTTTGTTTTCGTTTACATTTAGGACATGGCACATTTGCATTGAAACATTTCATATGAAAGACGCTTGAGCACTCATCACAACGATATGTGGTGCTTGTCTCGAATGGATACAAAACTTTAGGATCCCTGCAAACTTCGCATATAAACCCTTTCTGACTGCATAACCAACAATCAAGCACATGAGTTTTAGCAAAGTTGACAACTTTTTCTAATTGCAATAACAAGGAACCACTTGGTATTTGAACCAGATCTGATATGGTGTACAGGTGCACATGGTCATACAGGTATTCCCTTGGCCAGACTCTTTTCTGCAATTCTTCAATAACAGGTTCCCGGCATGAGAATATGTATGCTCGTAAGAAATTAAGTTGAATTCTTAATTCTTGCAGTTGTGCCATATCTGATACTCCAGAATATATTTTAGGATTGAGCTTTTTCATATGAATCCATGGATGATGCTGGAATTCTAATAAGAACAGAGCTGATTTTTTGGAAACTGGGTATCTCTTGAAGTCCCAATTGTGTATTACTCGAGCAGGGATTATAAAGAAGTTGGCATCCATGCAATTGGAGCAATAATATTCCCCAGTGTAAGCACACACCTTAGCTTTGGAAATAGTGCTCCCCAATAAATCTTGACAACCTTTGCACTGATAGTTTTGATGATCCAGACCATGTTCTCGTGACAGATTTCCCAGCTGCTGAATCATCTTTTGGAGTTCAGTTACAGTGAATGAGCCAGTCACTGAATTTGATACAACTTCGAAGCCCAACCCCTGGAGCACAGGATCCTCCGGTGTGACTGCTTCTGACTTCAGCTCCACAACCTCGGGTTCATCAGTGTTCAACTTTAACTCTTTATGAATGTCTTTCATGATGTCTCGCAGATTAGGAGTGTTAACACATTTTTCAGTCAAATTATTTACATTATCCAGCAGTGATGACAAGCTCTTCAATTCTGGTGTTTTTATAAGGCTGCTGCCATGTGAGGAGTTAGAATTAATGGAACAATTCATGTCATCATTTTTGTCTGTTGACCATCCTTTACCACACAAAGAGTTTCCAGTAATAACAACATCAGTGGCTGCCTCCAGTGGATCAATGTCAGTGTCATCTTGATTCTGGCTTGTAGATGGTTCATCTAAGGATAAGGACTCATTCTTGTTTTCATCAGTAGTTACAGGACTTGTGTCATCTAAGGCTTCTTTATCTGGTTCCATTTGTGCCTGGCTTCCAGTGGCTGTAATCTCATTATTTATAGATAGAATAAAGTCTAATGCTTCATCTTCATTGAGAGCCAATCTTCCCAAGCCTGTTATTCCAGCCATGTGGGTTGGGGTGGAGACTTCTTGAGGTTTGGTCTCTTCATTACACATGGTACTGGCCACATCAAGGCCGGCACTGATGGGGGCAGCTCTCATGGTGGGCACCCACAAGCCTGCCAGCATCAACACAGGCTCGGGCCAGTGATTGAGCAAGCTTGAGTTTGTGGGCAAATTAAACTGGATGCATGTTTCTAACCCTTCTATAAGTTTCTGGGCAACTTCTAAAATTTCCGAGTCACAAACAAATGCAGACTTATTGTAGAAAGGTCTCACTGCTGATATGTTTTTCAAAAGAGTAGCCATGTAGGAGGACAAAAGGCATTCGTTGAGGGCTATTCGCAGCCAGGCCCTGCATTGCCCTATTTCAGTGTTAATCTGCAGCAGCGAGGAGATCTCGTCGATGTTTTGCCGGTGCGAGAGCACAAGCACGAGCGGCCAGAAGTTCGGCTGCGGCCGCTGGTCTGGATCACCAGAAAGTACATTTTTGGCTTTCCGTAAAAAAGTGTCCTTCAAACCATGTAAAAATACGGCCTCCAGAGCCGTGCACAGCGTGTTAGTAGAATCTGTAGAACCGAGAACGCTGTGGAAATTTTCTTCAAACTGATTGTTATACTGTATGTCTTTTACGCATTCAGACAAGTTATTTATCAGAGATTCCTTTAAGATCGAATCGCGACTACGGATGGTGAAACTCGATGCCACATTCTTGAAAAAGGACATGACTGATTATGTCGAATACACAGCTAAACAGCACTTTTTGAAATTGGTTTGCAAATGCGTATGCCACAAAGGATTTTATCACAGGTAAACAACGAATAAGTTTCACACATCATACGCTGTAGAATCAAACTATCAATCAAGATAGAAACGTCATTCATGATTCAATTCAAAGTATATTTTTTAGTGCATTCACGATTCATTGATTTGGTTCGTAAATCTATTTATTTACTTATTACGCCCAAAACAAGTAAAAAACACGATTTAAATAATTAATCACTAAATAGCTGAACGAAAAATAAAATAACATTAATATTATTTTTTATACCATTTTTAGGCGGTTGTCGGTGTGTGCATGGCTTTAGGCCAAAGTAATTAAAGTGCTGTATTCACCATCTAGCCCGGCTGTGGCTGTACGTCAGCTTAAGGCTGGTTTTCCACTAGAGCTATGCTACGCTACGTTAATATGGATGCGTTTGAAATCCACCAATCACATGCCTTGATTCACATAGCATAGCTCTAGTGGAAAAGGGTTCAGCTATGCTATGTTTTTAAATGGAAAGATGCGAGCTGCGGATGCGTGCTATGGATGCGGGCTACGGATGCGCGCTACGGATGCGAGCTACGGATGTGAGCTGTGGATGCGTGCTGCGGATGCGTGCTGTGGATGCGTGCTATGTTTGCGTGTTATGAATGGTCGCGAGTGTGTTCAGTAAACGCGTGTTTGTCAACGAAAGTAGTCATGCCATCGTGGAAGCAAAAAGTTATTTTATATCTCGCAATGTGCGAAAAAGAACTCATGGAGGAAGAGGATTCATAGCGCATCCTCGCACAGTTACGTAGCATAGCACATCTTCATAACGCATCTACCTCGCACAGCTACGTAGCATAGCACATCTTCATAGCGCATCTACCTCGCACAGCTACGTAGCATAGCACATCTTCCTCGCACAGCTACATAGCGTAGCTCTAGTGGAAAAGGTCGCATAGCTCGTAGCGCATCCTCGCAGCATAGCTCTAGTCGAAAACCAGCCCAAGGCCGCGGTGCTGGGTGTAGCATACACACTATCGTGACGCATCCAGCGTGAGCAGCAGGGTTGCCAGATGGTCACATTTGTCACGGTTTTCGTGATTTTTAATCTTGTTTGTTAGTGCGTGGCTTGTGATTTTTAGACAATTTTCGTGTTCGTAATAAACGTGACCTTAAGCTAGACGCTTTTTTACCAAGTTTACTTATACAATTTGCAATACATGTTATTTAGGAACTCATGCAAAAATGTGTCATACTATGTATAGTAAAGTAATCTGTGCCATTAACTTTTGTACAGCATTTGTATTTTGATTTGGGGCATAAAATTAATCTACTGTTGTAGATTTTTCAAATTCGATCTGGCAACACTGACGCTCTGACGTACGTCCACGTTATTCACCATTTATTCACTGTCTAGCTGCTCGACGTGCGCGGTGGTGGGGGCGTTTGCTGGATGCAAAGTGGGCCTAGCACACCCAGCAAACAATTAATAATAATTATCGCTGTACGTCAAGCCTATTTACGGTGTTTAAGGCCGGTTCACATTGGTTGTGTGCGCAGCACGTAAGCGTCGACGTGCACATGCACAGCACCCCTGTCACACCGGATTACGCGCACGTCTACGCATACGTCGACGCCACGCGTGCTGCAGAGAGCTGCACACGCAACGCTGCCGCACGCAACAGCTCCGTTGCTTGGCTGGCCGCCATTTTGCATTGCATTCTCGAAAACAAGCATCATGTTCGATAGCAGTTCATCTGACGAAGAAGAAGCATTACTTTTACTTTTATGTCGTAGTGCTCCTCGTAATTCTAGGGTGTGGGTTCATGAGATAAACGAAAAAAGAGCACGACTTAGTGAATACCATAACCTATGCCGCGAACTTGAGTCGCACGAGGATCGTTTTTTCTGGTATTTTCACATATCAAGAGGTTCTTTTGAAGAATTACATGATTTAGTGAGACCTCTAATATTAAAAAACGACACCAACTTCAGGAAAGCTATTGGAACTAGAGAAAGACTAGCAGTGTTTTTAAGGTTAGTAATATTATTTACCGTAAGTAAAGAAATTCTTTTCATGAACAAGATAATCATTAAACAAATTGCTTACGGTTTTCAAGTCAAGGGACATAGAGTTTATAGGTCTTGATTATTTCTACTACCAGCCCAATCGTATTCTTAAAAAATAGTGGGTTGTTGTCGGTTTCCAATTTCGTAAACCATCAATGCGATGGTCGTGAGATATGGGTACATACTACAAACAAGTCGATGATTAAAATCCCAATAGGGATGTCGACTCAAAAATTTTTATTACTTCAATAGAAAGAAGACATAAAACTATGCCAAATAGTGAAAATCCTATTCAAATATCTCAAAAAATAACGAAGCTACAACGGTTAGAATGTTCGTAGTTAGAGAGAGAAAGTGCTTCCTAACCGTGACGTCACGTTTAAGTAGCGCCATAGTAAATGACGATCGTTCAATACAAAGGTGCGTTTTGCGGAAAAGGGACAGAACATACCCACTCTTAAAACTTTGAAGACTTATAATTACGTAATTATTTATTTGTTTGAATTACTTTTTTCGCCATTTGATTGAGAATTTGAGCCTTTATGTAGAAAATTTGGATTTATTGATGTTCTTTTATAGTGTCGTCATCCCTATTGTTATCACACCATTTCACGCAACAAACAAACAAAACAAAGTGGTCCGCACAGGCTGGAGTTGTAAATAAACACAAAAGTTACGCGCAGCACTGAGCTGTGCGTGTCCGAACATATTCAGTTTGCCGTCTCTTATGGAACGCCGTGAAATACAACGTCATCAATGCACGCAGACACGACGTTGCCGCTCCGCTCTGCGTGTGCGTGCACGCAGCACGCAGCCTGTTTATCTCGATGGAGCTGCAATGCGTGCGTAGCGGGTGACGTGCACGCGCACGCACACGTCACGCAAGCGGTGTGACATCTACTATGGAGATTCATACATTACAACGCGTACGTGCACGTGCACGTCGACGCTTACGTGCTGCGCAGGCAACCAATGTGCACCGGCCTTTATGCTACACCCAGCACCGCGGCCTTGAGCTGACACACAGCCGGGCTAGATGGTGAATACACATACAGCCAGTGTTGCCAGGTCTCCTGTTTTTACAGGAGATCTACTGTTTTCGGGGTGTGTCTACTGTTCTACTGTTTTTCCCGAAAAATCTACTGTATTTTAGAAACGTCTACTGTTTTTTCTAAAAAATCTACTGGATTTTAGAATTTCACTTGTCCAAATTCAATTATCAAGAAAAAAATCAATAACATACATATAACTTGTCAAATTTCTTAAAGCGAGTGTAGGGGTAGTGCAAGGAAAGTGCGCAGCGTCGAAAGGAATGGCGGAACGGCTCTACTGTTCATACAAAAGTAAACTTTTTTTGAAGAGCGGCGTTTGGAAAACCTGGACGTGAAGCGGCATATCCGCAAGGCTCGGCCAATGCCCTGCTACACGTATACCTACAACTTCACGGGACAGCTCCACTGCGCAGCCTGTAACCGCACATTCAAAACTAAATTTGTCTTTGCGAGCCACATTAGCCACAATACATGACATGAGCAAGCAAACAGAAGCCATGGCCTCCACGACAATGGTCATTGTCTGATGGGCCATCATGACCCTTGGTGTGGATCCGACCGGCATTACTTGGTTATGGTTAGTTGAACTTGAAGTGACAGATGAAATGAGATTTTCTTAGTAATTATGAAACTTCTCGGAGTACTTATTTTTATATTATCACTTAAAACACTATGAAACACGCATTTAGGTAAATTTTATGGAATAAATTTTGTCTACTGTTTTTTTTTCAAATCTCCTGTTTTTTAGGGCATGTAGCTACTGTTTTTTTCAGATTGGACCTGGCAACACTGCATACAGCACAGCACTTAATTTTGACAATGACATTTGTATGAATGACATGACGATCGGGTGTTGGTGTTTTATTTTATTTACGTGTTTTCTGTTTTATAAAGTTAACAACAAAACAATAATATTGTGACTGGTCTTGTAATATCCAAGATCTATAACGATGATATCTCTTTGTATGTATTTTGTAATGTGATTCACTGAACGTGAAAGCAACTACAAAAATGATTTGTTATTTATAGCCCGTGTCGCAAAGTAGCTTATCAATCAAAACATTTCTTATTATCAGTGCAACTAAACTTTTATAGTGTCGTCATCCCTATTGTTATCACACCATTTCACGCAACAAACAAACAAAACAAAGTGGTCCGCACAGGCTGGAGTTGTAAATAAACACAAAAGTTACGCGCAGCACTGAGCTGTGCGTGTCCGAACATATTCAGTTTGCCGTCTCTTATGGAACGCCGTGAAATACAACGTCATCAATGCACGCAGACACGACGTTGCCGCTCCGCTCTGCGTGTGCGTGCACGCAGCACGCAGCCTGTTTATCTCGATGGAGCTGCAATGCGTGCGTAGCGGGTGACGTGCACGCGCACGCACACGTCACGCAAGCGGTGTGACATCTACTATGGAGATTCATACATTACAACGCGTACGTGCACGTGCACGTCGACGCTTACGTGCTGCGCAGGCAACCAATGTGCACCGGCCTTTATGCTACACCCAGCACCGCGGCCTTGAGCTGACATACTGGTGAATACACATACAGCCAGTGTTGCCAGGTCTCCTGTTTTTACAGGAGATCTACTGTTTTCGGGGTGTGTCTACTGTTCTACTGTTTTTCCCGAAAAATCTACTGTATTTTAGAAACGTCTACTGTTTTTTCTAAAAAATCTACTGGATTTTAGAATTTCACTTGTCCAAATTCAATTATCAAGAAAAAAATCAATAACATACATATAACTTGTCAAATTTCTTAAAGCGAGTGTAGGGGTAGTGCAAGGAAAGTGCGCAGCGTCGAAAGGAATGGCGGAACGGCTCTACTGTTCATACAAAAGTAAACTTTTTTTGAAGAGCGGCGTTTGGAAAACCTGGACGTGAAGCGGCATATCCGCAAGGCTCGGCCAATGCCCTGCTACACGTATACCTACAACTTCACGGGACAGCTCCACTGCGCAGCCTGTAACCGCACATTCAAAACTAAATTTGTCTTTGCGAGCCACATTAGCCACAATACATGACATGAGCAAGCAAACAGAAGCCATGGCCTCCACGACAATGGTCATTGTCTGATGGGCCATCATGACCCTTGGTGTGGATCCGACCGGCATTACTTGGTTATGGTTAGTTGAACTTGAAGTGACAGATGAAATGAGATTTTCTTAGTAATTATGAAACTTCTCGGAGTACTTATTTTTATATTATCACTTAAAACACTATGAAACACGCATTTAGGTAAATTTTATGGAATAAATTTTGTCTACTGTTTTTTTTTCAAATCTCCTGTTTTTTAGGGCATGTAGCTACTGTTTTTTTCAGATTGGACCTGGCAACACTGCATACAGCACAGCACTTAATTTTGACAATGACATTTGTATGAATGACATGACGATCGGGTGTTGGTGTTTTATTTTATTTACGTGTTTTCTGTTTTATAAAGTTAACAACAAAACAATAATATTGTGACTGGTCTTGTAATATCCAAGATCTATAACGATGATATCTCTTTGTATGTATTTTGTAATGTGATTCACTGAACGTGAAAGCAACTACAAAAATGATTTGTTATTTATAGCCCGTGTCGCAAAGTAGCTTATCAATCAAAACATTTCTTATTATCAGTGCAACTAAAAATACAAAATAGCGTGTGCTATTGTTTTTTATGTACGTCTAACTTAATAAACTCAAGATGATGAAATTGATGAACTTAATGTATTCTATGCTAATTATTTATTTATCACTAATGTTGTTTGCTTTTGCTGATCATCACGTAAACTCCGAGGAAAAACGACAAGGTATTTAGTAGGTCTTTTTTATAACAAGTAATTCCAAATGTATATTGTATATTTTAACAAATGTCTTTTAATTTCTGCTATTTATCATCAATTAATTCGGATTTCTGACACAGAGTTCCTGCTTTGTCGCAAATGTGGAGCCGACGTGGCGGACTCTTCCTACTTATTTAGTCAGCGAAGTCCTGGGGCACGCAAGAGTGAACGCCGAAAACTGTTTGGTAAAAGTAATGTGACTGTACAAACACTAGTTAATCCATTTGGTGTTCAGTTTGAGATTGTCACTACAGAAAAGGCCAGATGCCATAATATAGGCAATGTAAGCAAATACCATTTATTTTCATGTTCAATTGAAATGGGAAATATTAATTAGAACATATATAATTACTATGAATGTACATTTTTAGCCACAAGGTGCAGACTCCTGGTTCCCGGGGTACTCGTGGCGCATTTGTACTTGTCCTCACTGTGGAGCACATCTTGGCTGGACGTTTGAAAACTCCACCTCAGGGGTGTCAGAGAAATCTACTCTGAAAACGTTTCATGGCTTAATCTTGAGCAACATTTTAGGTGAAAATTGTAAGTACCTAACCTAGGACGTATCATTATGTAATTGTCTTAAGTCTAAGAAGTGTAATGGTCCCATTGACTAACTGTTAGTTTTACTTAGGTACTGATGATTACTTTGTACAACTACACACTGTCATAGACATGTCTTTGTTTGTACAAAATGTGGATCAGCCCACTTATGTGTTTCACAATAGCCTTGTTTTTAATATTTAAGTTGCTACAATTGAGTAGAACTTGAGTTGACTAACCTTGTGGTCATGCCAAGCAAGAACTTAGTAAGAAAACATAGGATATATTCAAACTGTCATAGTTTCAAATTTTTATTTTATTTTTAGTAGTAGTAAGTAATTATAATTCAAATCTAAATTGTTTCTGTTTACAGTTACAGATTCCCTGATAATGATGCCGAGTATTTACAAAATGCAGTGAGCTATAATATTATAATGTGATGGTTATACCAAATATTGAGATTTAAATAAATTGTGTACAATGTTGCACCAATTTTTTTACAAATTGTTACTGTTAAGAGTGGGACATATTTTTAGTTAATAAAACCATGAACTATATTTAGTTGCCTTTTAAATCTTTTAATGTCATCTAAACTATCTTTAGGGAGTCCATAAAGGAACCTATACAACAGCCCAAAATTCTAATCTGAAGAAAAAAAAATGTTATAGCACCCAGGAGGGGGCAGAAGGCAACAACAACTGGTTTAGCCTACCTACTGGTTGTGGTTGGTGACCCTGCATAAAAAGCTGACAGTCCCGGGTTCGAATTCCGGTCAGGGCAAATAAATATTTGTGTGATGAACCTGAATATTTGTTACCAATATTTCATGGATGTTTTCTATATTTAAGTATTTGAATCTATTTAATATATAGTCGTATAGTAGTAGCCATAATAAGAGCCTTATTGAGCTTATTAGGGGCTAGTCCGTTTTTTATTGCCAATAGCTACACTGCTGATTTGGGGCCATTTCGTGGCTATGTTCTGTATTGTGGTGTTATGTTTATTTGTACTGTATTTGTGCCACGAATAAATGTTTTTTATTTCTTTCTTTAGTTATATAATCTTATATCTTTAAACGAGCAATTCTTGTATATAATTCTTGATCTCGGAAACGGCTCTAACGATTTTGATGAAATTTGGTATGTGGGGGTTTTCGGGGACGAGCAATCGCTCTAGCTAGGTCTCATGCTCGGGAAAACGCCGAGCAAAGCTCGGTCGCCCAGATATTTATAGATAAAGTAGGTAACTAGCATTCCCTACGGATAGGTACCGAGTATTACAGAAAGCACGTGGCGTGGGTCCGGGTTATTTGAAATAATGTATAGGTACCTAAATAACAAATCAGTTTTATTAACCAGTGAAATCAGACCCATTTCTCCTCCTCCTCTTACAGTATACAAAGTAAGAGAATACATAGACAACTTCAGTGTTAAGAAGCGCTAAAGAAAGCTTACGTGAGTTACGTTACGTGTATTCACACTGGTCGATAACTAGATCTATAAAACCACCAATGTAATCAACACTAATTGATCTACAATACAAACCAAACTTAATTGGCTACATGACTTTTTTTTATTGTGTCATTCGAACCACGTGACCGACTACAATTACGAAACAAATGGCAAAAAATACTTAATAAGGGAAAACGCAGCTCATCCCTAATGACCCCTGAAAAGGCTCCTACGAATTTGTAGATAACCCTTATTATTAAAAATGCCGATAAAAGTAGTTTGCCTTTATACATCACATTAATTAACAATGTGTAATTGACAATTTATGAATATCTAAGCGACCTCCGCCCCGACTTCGCACCGGTAGTCCATTTGATCTACTACCTACCATTAACCATATATTAGGTAGACCGCTAGGCATTCCCGCCGGCGGGGACGTCCACCGCACGATCGCGACAACAGACACATAGTCCCTATTCGTCCCGGTACCGCCGCATACCGGATAGTCCGTCCGACCCTGGCCGGGTCTAGCTGAGTTTCTTGCTGGACTATTCTCAGCTAGGCTAGGTTAAACCAGCGACAAAACTCCCAGTAGCTTGGTGCCACTGACACCTCAGATCCGGTCCGGTTGAAGCCGCTCAACCAATTTCACTGTAGCGCAAACTCGTAAAGTATTTCAGTGTTTAAACCGCCCGCGTGGTCGAATCGAAGGTTTCCCCTGGATTTCCCCCAGGCCACTATCCAGCCGCGCACTCCTGTCTCTTTATTAGGCCTGGCCCGGCTTAAGCCACAGTCAGGTTAAAAAACCGGCCAGGTGCGTGTCGGGCCACGCACAAGATAGGGTTCCGTAGTCGTCCACCCGTTACAACTTACATTATGTGGACTAAAAAGTTCGCAAACTTATATTTACTATGTTTGGGGGGAGGGCACTTGACCATAACAAAAATTATCACTTCAAAGCTTAATATCACGCTAACCAATTCTTTAATCAAAAAATGCTTTTTCCTAACTAGTGCCTAAAAAGTGCACTTTTCGCACGCTTCGCGTGCGTAAATTTCACTTTTTAAGGCACTTGTTATGAAAAAAATTGTTCGAGACATGTGTAAAAACTTATTTTCAACTCAGGTGATTGTCACCCTCGTTTCACTCGGGCTCCAACTCTCACCTTCGTCGAAAAAAACTTTTTTTTTCACTTGTATCGAAATGTACTATTTTATAATGCCTTATAATATTTTAAAAAGAGCTATCCAACGACACCCCACACGATGGGGTTTGGCAAAAAAAAATGCACCACCACTGACATGTAGGGGAGATACACTAAAAAAAAATATTTTTTTAAGATTTTGTTCTACCGTTTTCTCGGCGTCATTGATATGTATAGTCATGCCAAATTACAGCTTTCTAGTACTAACGGTTACTGAGAAAAACGGGGGACGGACAGATTAGGAATTACTGTACATATGGAATACAAGGTTCTTGATCTACGTATTTTTGGGGATAATAATTGGTAATGAATGGTAAGAGTATGCTAGAAAGTCCAGAGGGTCATAGTCTATGGTCTATTTATGAATAATATATAATTATTTTGTATTAACAATATAACTGAAACTACAGGATGTAGGATGGGGTACAATAACAGACTTTTATATAGTAGTACCTGGGAGACCACTAGGCTAGATCCTAAAACCCCGCCACAAAGCAATACTCATCGAAATCTTTAGAGACGTTTCCGTAATCCCTTCAATAAATAAATGTACAAGAATTGCTCGTTTAAAGATATTAGATTTAATGTGTTAACAGACAGGGTATACAAGAAAAATATGACACTTTGTTAGAATTAATTCTTACTATACATAGAATATAAAATGTCAACCAAATTGATTCAGATTCATTTTAATATGTACTTATAGCATTACTTGTTAGCTAATCTTTTATTGATTTTTCCAAACAAAATACAATCATACCTATTACAGCTAAAAAAAACCGAAATGCGCTGTGTTAAGATGGAGGTGCCTGAATGTTTCTAGCTGTCAACACAACGAACTCTCGATTCAATAAATGGTCGGCTACGCGCTTGTGATTTTTCTGGAGTCGCAAGCGTCCATATACTACGGTGTCTGCTTACAACGAGACAGGCCGTAAGCTTTTTTTGTCACCGTAGTGGTATAAAAAGATATACCATCTACCATGTAGCAATTTTATACGAATGCACGGTGACATTAGGTAAATCATCATGACAGGGCTACTATTCCCTAGGATATTTTACATTTCCTTTTTGACACATCATAATATCCATATAATGTAAATGCGCATTACACATCGATACAATAAATATAATCAAGTAATGATATTAGAGCTTCATGAAAGCTAGACACTTATAATACTAATTAATAGTAATTGTCCAAAGGCATCTAGTATTTTTTGACCTTTACTCATAATAGTCATAATACATCAAATATTTCTTTAGGCCGCCTATAACAAGTTTTACTTACGGAATTAGCCATAAGCCGGAAGCAGTATCTGTTAGAGTGCATATATATTTAAACAATTCGAGGACCAGAGACGCTTTGTATGTTGTGCCGCAGCGCAGCGCGTAACAGCATTTAAGCGTCTTGAAGAGAAAATCGCGCGTTGAGGTATGACTCATACTGGCGTCGCGGGCCGAAAATTGTTTAATTTTAATTTATTCCAAGAGTAATCTCTCTCTCTCTTCCTAGCTATCAATCCCACATGGTGGTGGGGTCAGCTTTCCGTACTAATCCTCGCCACTTCGCTCTATCCTCGACATCGTCTTCGGATGCCTGACACTATCATGTCTTTTAGCACTACATCCTTCCACCTTGTTTTGGGTCTGCCCCTGGATCCTCGACCGGGGATGGAAAGCTGTAGTGCTAAGTTTCCAACGTAGTCGGGTGGTCTTCTTTTTATGTGGCCCTACCATCGCAGCCGACTCTCCTGCATTTTATCGGCGATGTCGCGCACCCCCAGGCTTCCTCGCACGTGATTTTGTACTCAGTCTAATTCTCGTTCTCAAAATAATTTGGTGAATTGAAGCTCATTACTCGGCTTTACTGCGAGATTTGGTGATGTCCTCCTGTGATACAAGAGCCGACTCTAGTACAATACGCTTCTCGATTCCCGGCGTGCATTGCGGTAATTCAATGCATTATCAACTCGATTGGTATTCTTTTTGATTATTTCAAAGTACTTTTCGTATTTGCCATTCCTTGGAGCCATACCAAAGCACCTTAACAGACAGCTGAGCCTATGGTAGTAAAATTTACAAATGTACAGTCATATTTATGTATATTTTAAAACAGCAATCAAATTATTGGATAAGGCGATTCACAAATCAACAAAAACAAAAAATCTAGTGCATTTTCGAGGCAATGTGATTTTGATCAAACAATGCTAAAACAATCAGATTCCATAGCACTGCTACCCGATCACAATATATGTGCACCTCCCCGTAATGCGACCTCTCGTACACAAAGCGCCGTAATGACGTCACGCGGTGATGTGACCGGGTAGGAAAGTCAGCATTACATAGTATCACTCAAAGTAGCCAAATTTGTATATAATCGAAACACACCTGTCCTTACTTCTACAAGAATGATGTGTTACGATATATTTAACTATCTTGGATGTCACTAACCATAAAATGCTCATATTACGTTAGACTATAAAAATTCGGAAGTCTTAAAATTAAAACGAAAACTTATATTTATGAACTAGCAAATCTTTGATGCAAGGTTTGCGCAGTACTTGCCGGCGTTGGAGTGAAATTGATTCCTACTGGCGTTTCACTGGAACTGCCTCCGTTGGATGCTTTACCTTGTATGGCAGCAATTTCTTTCTGTAGTTTGCTATTGAGGACTGGTTTATTGACAAAGTTACGGCTGATCCCGCGGCCCCGGCCGCGCCCCCTCCCGCGCCCGCGCCCGCGGGACCGCGCGCTGCCGCTGGATCGGTTGGACCAGTTCGATCGGCCCGACCTGTTGGACCCCACTGAGCTGACGCTGCCGGGCCCGCGCCTTTTATTAAATCCACCTAACTGATTATTTAGCTGGACGAGGCTCTGTTTATTCAAGTAGTTAGGATTGCCTGCGCTATTACGTCGCCGTCGTTTCGCCAGATCATTAGCCACACTAACAGTCAAGTGGGACGCAGAAGCGAAGGAATTGTTTCTAGACAATGAATTACTCCTAGACTGTGGATTATTCCTTGACCTTGACCTCGACCTTGATCGCGTAAATGTTTGAGATTTAATAATATTGTTCTGAAGTAATAGTAAGTTTTGAGCTTTCTTGTTAAGCTGTTCCTTAAGTATCTGATCAGATCTCAATCCCACGGAAGTGTATCTGTTGCGAGTGGTGAAGCCGCGGGCGCGCTTGGCGATGCCTCTCTTGGCCAGGGCCAGAGGGCGGCGCGCGGCCGCGGCCGCCGCCGGCGTGCCCAGCCGGCTGCGCACGTCGCCTCGCGCGGCGGGGTTCGAGCGGGAACGACGAATACCATTTTGTGCACCACCTGCAACAATCAATAGTAACATTAATGTACCTCTAAAAAAGCGTAATACTTCTGTTAAGGGTTAACTGTTAACCTTTTCCCAATTCAACAATTACTTTCGCAAAGACACACACCAGCATCTTTGCTACGAGAAAACAAATGAGAACCTTACTGGTAAGCATGAAGGATTCAGGTTACTTTCATAACATCTCTCGTTTTGGTTGAATGGGTAAAAAATCAGATTCAAAACGAAGTTTCGACGCTGACACGTCCGGGGCAGAACAAAGTGAAGAGAAAATGCTAGGAAGGATTTCCTTCGAGGCTGTTATATTGAGTCCTGAGAAAAGATGAAGATTGTAATGTTGAATATGGAGCATAAGGAGGGATTCAACTGTTAACGCCTAAAATTAAAATAATTTTGCGACCGAGTCACACATACTGCTTCACTACCTACTCTACTACATTACACAACTGCAATTCATAAAAGAGTAATTGTTGCCCCCACCTGACGGAAGATACCATTCAATATATTATGGCCGAGGCCCGCCAAGAGCCAAGTCAGGCAGCCCCAGTTTCCACCAAGATAAATAGGGGAGAGATTTAGCTTTTTAAATTTGGTCAAATATAAATTCCGAACACCTTTGAGAAAATTTTGTTGTTACATCTGAATGTCTCTACAGTCAGACCAGCTTGTTTGTACCTACTTATGGATAATTTAATTACGTACCTCTACCTCTAAATCTGCCTATTCTGTTTTGCACTGGTACAGCAGTTTCTAAACCCGCTCTTCCTCTAGGCGTCAGTCCTCTTTGTAGCGAGCGGGAGCGGGACGCGGACCTCGGGCGAGAAGTGGAGCGACGCTGCTGGCGAGAGCGAGACTGCGAGCGGCCGCGCCCGCGCCCGCGCCCACGGCCGCGCGGTCTCACCTGCGACCGCGACCGCGACCGAGACCGCGAGCGGGACCGAGCGCGTCCCTGCGGGTCGCCCGCGCTGTCCGCGCGGGTCGCTGACCGCCCGCGACTACCCGCTCCGCGTCCGCGACCGCGTCCGCGCCCACGTCCTCGCCCGCGTGTTGTCCCGCCTCTACCACGAGATCTACTTGCTCGTATTATTTCATCTGAAAACAATACCAGGGATATGATGTAGTGAACACTAGTATTTTGAACACTAGGATGCTTTCTAGGTATGTATTTATGTAAGTATCTAAAGATAGAATGAGGGAGAAGCGGCGGAAGCCCAAGGCGTGGAGTAGTATACCTTACACACATGACACATGACATAGTTAATAATTTGCTTTTATTGTGACCTAGTTGATAATTAGAGTAAAATTAATTGGAGTTAAGTAGTTTTGTGAAATGTAAAATGCATGTGCATGACTGTACCTTCAATTTTGCAATGCCCTAACACTCCTAACAGGGTTGCACTATTACTGTTGAAGTACCTTATTATGTAACTGTACCTAATGTCTGTAATAGTGCTAAGCAAAAATAAACAATAAACCTTCTACCGTATTGCGAAAACACATCACGAAAACCTTTATTCGCGATTCGGGTTTACTCTTACTTGAACTTCTGCCTAACTTTTGTATTACTATACCGTTGTGTCCGCTCATATAGCGCACTTTGCTGGAGCAAATTGTCGTAAATGTGGAATTGTGGACACACTGTACAAAAGCACCAAATTTTTTCAGTGTCTGGTCAGGTATAAAAATAAAAATAGCCTTTATTCTTGACTTAAATTAACATTTGTTTGTGTGTTTGCTAA
Source organism: Cenopis cana (assembly GCA_951800055.1). Classification (NCBI taxonomy): domain Eukaryota; kingdom Metazoa; phylum Arthropoda; class Insecta; order Lepidoptera; family Tortricidae; genus Cenopis; species Cenopis cana. The sequence continues at coordinate 16,559,981 of OX637471.1, read as the reverse complement.
TATATTTTATTTGGTCAAGCTGTCTTTGACATAGGGCTCCTCTCCTCCTCCTAGTCTGGTCAGGTACATTAGCTTTATGTTTTTGATTGGAACCAACTCCTCCGTCAGCGAGGTCAGCGTAAAAAGCGGCGAAAAAAATATTTTAAGATTTTCGGTTTTCATTATTCAAAATTCACCCTCTGACATGGAGAGACACATCTATTTTCTTTTGCTAAATGTTTTAGTTTCATTGTTTATTTATCCCTCCACTGACTGGCAAAGGCCCTAGAGGCTGCCATTTCTCTCTTATAATTTATAATAATAATAAACAACAAGAAAATATTTCGCAACTACAAACGATTTTGCCACAAAATATTATAATTTAGAATACAATAAAATATTTACATGAAAAAAAAATTGCAGCATGGCAATAAACAATCTTTTGATATGGATTAGTGACCTGACTGGTACCTATAGATATTTGGTAGTTGGTTTTGGTTTAACTTAACAGTTCTTTTTTCTTACATGTGTATATATATATATATATTTGTGTACATCCATATCATAAATACTCTATAATGTGTAGTAGCTATGATTAGCAAATGACCACATGACAACACTAAATACATAATTTCATCAACCAAAGTCGTAACATAATATAACTGCTTGTAAAGTAATGTTGAGATTACAGAATCGAAGTCCAAATCTGAAGAATATTACAATATTGATTATTTGGAATCAGATTCTAATTCTAATGAATAGGTTATTATCATAAAGCTAAGCATGTTCACTTGAATTCTCTAAAAACAATGTTTTAACATTCTACAAATTTAACCAAAGCCAATGCACACTGCACCGCCTAACACATGACATACAACATTATTACCACATGTTGTTTGTAGTGACACTATTCCACCAGCAACTAGGTATTTAGAGCAGGGTGAAAAATAAATTTAGCAGTTGGTGAGTCAGTTTTACTGGGCATTTTCCACAAGTCGACATCCAACATACTCTATTTTGCGTGTTTGCGGTTGGAAGGGAACCCTAAGTTGGCAGTTTTATATATTTTCAGTCCAGCATATGTTAAAGTAGATTGTCAATTTAACTCAATATGTTAGTGTTAAGTTTTATATCTTGATATTGTTCAATTTGTTTTCTGACATTATTAACAACATATTGTAATTTTAAGAGCACTGTAAACAACAGGGTTAAGTTGTCGTTACTAGTTTCTCGTGAGCTTTTCAGACCTAAATCTTGAATACTAACATAAGGTTGTTATATTATTGCGCGTCTAGCGTAGACCGGCAGTCAAACTAAGAACATACTGGATACATAAGTACTAAATAAACAAAAAACATGCCGTACCTCTGCCAAAACTACAATCGTATACTTTCGTTACTTACCATTCGTCATTTACGGAATATTTTTACATCCTGAAAATAGATCGAGATGCACGATGAATTTAGAACTTACCTAACGTCATATTAGTAGAATCTGCCATTGTTCAAAACTTGTAGCGCGTGTTAAATAAATTTGACTGTCCTTTCTTAAATAATGGTAGTTATACGTCGTATATATAGATTTAAAGCCAAATATTGTATCGTTAGTCTCAGCGACAAATTATCATTGCATTGTAGACTTTGATTGTAGGTTAGCTTTATTTTAGTAAACGCACAGAGTAGAGTCGTCACAGAGTACACCAGTAACGCCACAGAGTAGAGAGCAAAGTAAAAGCCTTATCACACTATCCTATCGGTAGGTCCCTAACTGGGGGAGGGGAGTTAAAGCATCTCACTCACTAAGTGCCAGTTGCACCAACGTACGAACACAGACCGGTCATCGTCAAATATGGCGCCGGCAGCTGTCATCCCATAGAAACTTGTCAAACTTTTCATACAATCAGATTTGACGAACACAGCTTACGATTACAGACGGTTTGGTGCAACCCAGCCTTAGAGCGAGATAGTTTAACTCTCCTCCCCGAGTTAGGGCCCTACCGATAGGGTAGTGTGATAAGGCTTTAACTGGTGGAGGGGAGCAAGAGGCGAGTTGAACGCTTTAACTCCCCTCCACCAGTTAGTGCACTAAATTTAGCCAGGTGTAAAGCCGCTTAAAGGAGCTTCTTTGGCGTCAGTTACACGGTCAATATTATCACGCGATACAGTATTGGCCTCTCTCTCACTTTCAAGTAAGTGAGAGAGAGGCCAATACTGTATCGCGTGATAATATTGACCGTGTAACCGATGCCTTTAGGGTCTGTTCCCACCATCCGATACAATATCGGTGTAAAGGTTTTAGGATCCATCGGCAACATTCCCAAATATTTTTCAGGATCAGACACCGATAAATAATAAATATCGGATAGTCTAGCTAGCCTCATCCTCTCTGAAAATCGGATACGCTCGGTTATAGGGTTCCGTACCCAAAGGCTGTCCGTCCGGCTGTATCTCATGAACCGTGATATTTAGACAGTTGGAATTTTCACAGATGACGTTTCTCTGTTGCCGCTATAACAACAAATAAATACTAACTAAAAAACAGGCCAAAAAACTGCACGAAGGGTTCCGTCTCAGTATCTTTAAAAACGGCAAAAAAATCACGTTTGTTGTATGGAATGGGTACGGAACCCTAAAAACAGAATAAAATATTTAAGGAGGCTCCCATACAACAGACATGTTTTTTTTGCTTTTTTAATAGATAATGGGACAGCCTTCATGCGCGAGTGCGACGCACACTTGGCCGGTTTTTACCAAACTTTTACCAACGCTAGAGGGGTACATCATATACCCTTTTTTGCTTCATATCATCTAATGTTCAAAATCCTATATAACCCACCCGCTCGAGTAAATCCACATCCTCCTGCTGTACACTACTGATTACATGACTGTAATAAAAAATATGAACGTTAAGTGGAGTTTTTATTCAACAGAATGAAAATAGGTGAAATAAATAACATAATATATTTTTGTGAAATATTAATTTGTACATTACTTTATTTCTTCATAGATAGTTAAATCAAAGTATACCTCTATAAATAAACAGAGGCCTACACAAGGCACATAACATACAAATGAGTTTCATTTCATCTATAAAACGAAAACCTTTGTTTTATAAACCAAATGTGATCGTTCAACAGAACATACTATCTATACATAGAATTATAAGTTGCTACAAATAAAAACTACTGTGCAATTCTCAATAATATTTAACATTATAAACTATAAATTGACCGCCATCAAGGTATTACTTGTAATACAACACGGAAACCTATCAAGTGCATTCGAAAAAGTCAGTCAATAGTTAGAATCGCGTACTCTTATCTCGAATCACAAGGCCGTACTGTTAGGCATAGGTACTGTAAGGCCAGACTTACACAAGTTTAGAATAGGTCACATTGCAATGCATGTTTTCAGTACATTATGTCATTCATTCATTACGTTATGTTAAGCCACATCGATCCTTAAGTACACAGGCTAGTAGTAAAGCAAAACATTAAACAGTATTGCTTGAAACAATTGACAAGACCACAATGCAATTGTGAGTTCATAAGATCTCTATTCCGCTACATAAGAAATGCCATGACTAATGATCGGTTTCGTAAATTACTCCACGAACAACGCTCCACTCCTCAAATCAGCACAACCGCGTAGCTGATTTTGTACTCCAATAAGTGAACCAATTTTAATGGAGTTAGTTAATATGTAGGCATTATATTACATTTATAAATAATTTATTTCAATTTATTGGTTGCGAAATAGGGCACACATAAAAATAGTTACACTGTGAATGAATTATTGCGATTAAAAGATGCATCATTCAAAATTTCTAAATTCAAGACTAACGTTACAAATTACAAGCGACAAAACAAAGACGCTATAATACATAACTAAGTCTTATTACAAGGACATTAAGATTTCCACTTATTATTGTGCTACAGGAATGCGAGTCGCATGCGCCGGGACGCCATACAACACTTGGCACCTTTTGAGTATTAATGCTATCATTAGACTTAACCATACCAGTATTCTTTCAGAAAACTACATACTAGAGGAGGCACACGCTTCAGGTCGACGAAAAGGAGTTCAAAAAATATCATAGAAATAAATACATCTCTAGCCTACCATTAGTTTACAATAGTGCCGAGTCGGCCGCATCCTTTATCACGAGGAGCGACAGCGGTTAGAGCGCTAGAGGCGGATGTCGCTGGTGGCCGCGGCCAGCAGCGAGCCGTGCGCGTGCGCCGCGGGCCGCCACGTCGCGTCCGCGAACTCCAGCGCCTTGCCCGCGCCCGCCGCAGGCGCCGCGTCCGGCGCCGGGCCCGCGCCCGCCGACGGCTCGCCGCTGTCGCCCGCCCCGTCCGCCTCGCTAGTCCGAACGAACGTGCGGCACTGCACATCTTCCGTCGCGCCGTATCGGTGCAGACTTAGAAATTTGAGATTTGCGACTATTGATGAATTGATCGGTCTTGTTGGAAGATTGACAGTAGTGGCGGAGCGTTCGATGCGTTTGGTGCGGTTCTCGGAGGGCGCGAGCTCCAGCGATTGTCCGCGTCCATAGAGCCGCGACTGCCCGAATCGCGGCGTCAGGCGACCGATCAAATTATCCTCCTTTCGGGAGGGTTTGTTCGTAGTTGGCGTATCTTCTGCCGGTTTAGATTTCTTTTTCAGGAAAAACGGCGTCAAACGCTCAGCCAGTGGACGAGAAGACGTGGATCCAGTATCATGAACGTTTGACGTGGAATTCGACGTTTTTAAAGGTCTTATAATATTTGTCGGTGCTGTTTTAATGGGGTTAGATTTGCGTTGAATGCTAATTCTTGAAAAGATTCCATAATCTTCTTTTTCTTTACGTTCCAGTTCCTCTGTATTAATTTCGCTGGAATCATTACCGGACTCATCTTCGCACACCTTGAGCACGCAGTAGGCGTCCCTCTGTAGCTCGTCGAGCAGGCTGTCGTCATTAGACAGCGTGTCAAGTTTACTGGCGGGGCGCTGGTCCGCGTGGTCGGGGTCGGGCTCGTGGTCGGGCTCGGGGCCAGGGTCGGGCAGGCTGCCAGCGGAGCCCCGGCGCGGCGCGGCGCGCGCGCGCTCCGGCTTTGGGTGGAGGCGCGCGCGCTGCGCGGTGTGCCCGCGGGGTGGCACGGCGGGCGGAGCCTCCTCGCCCGAGGGAGGGGGGGAGCCCGCGTGGCTCATGAAATTCGCCATTAACTCGTACTCTTTACAACGATAGGAGGGATCGGCGTCGTGCCGCTTCGGCGGACTAGCCTCGGACTTTGGTCGCCGCTCGGGCGGCTTCAGCTCGACGTCGACGTACTCGCTGAGCGGCGGCCATTCGCCGGCGAGGGGCGCGCGCGATGGCGAGAGCCGCGCGGGCTTCGGTGGGCGCGCGGGCTTGCCGGCTGAATTGTCGCTATCCTCGGAGGGTTCCTGTTTGAGGCAGGACATGGTGAGATAGCCGCTCCCGGTGGACTTGTTGGACTTGCCGGAGGAGCGCTCGTCGAGATGTCGCGCTAGCTTGAGCGACTCGGTGCTGGAGGCGACGTCGAGCGACGCGTGCAGGGGAGCGGCCGGGCCCGCGCTCTCTGTGCTGGGCTCGGCGCGCCACGTGCGCCACAGGAAGGCGCCGCCCTCGCCGCCGCCCATACCCGTCATTCCCGACCCGGCGCCCGCCAGGTGAAGGTAGTTGTCATCGCCGATAGGGGCTTGTCTGTAAGATTGATGTGAATTAATGGCGATATTGATGGTATCGATAGGATTGCAGGTGAAAGCTCATAATAGTAGTGTGGCACAAAGTGGTAGGTGATGGTTGCGGGCTTACTTGCTGCCGTATTTGGTCTCTCGCGCGAGCGAGCGGTGGTAGACGCGGTGCCGGTGCTCGAGGTCGAACATGGCCTCCTGCAGCTCGCGCAGCGTCGCCGCCTCCGCCTCGCGCTCCTCACAGTTTGCGCCCTCTGCTAATTACCAATATAATATACACATTATAATTGAGTGTGCTGGAAAATGAGAATGGCACATACTTCTAGAACAGTACGACGCCTCAAAGCTTAATGCAAGGCTGTAAAGTAAAAGAAAAAAAAACAACGGGTTGCTCTCCGGGAGTGCCGGCAGAAGTGAAAACTCAATGACATGATAAAGATGCTTTCACTTAATACATTTTTGATAACAGCGCCGCCTACGCACGAACAGATCGCTGTTGTCGGTTGTAACTTAACACGGTAAACCTGCACTGTGAGAAACTTCGCTTGTTTGTTCATAGGTGGCGCTGTTACCAATATCCTATAATAAGTGTCATCTTACGATATTAGGAGGTGTCAACTGGGCTAGTCTCACGATCTGACGGTCACGTGACCCTGACGCGAGTGTAACATTTTTTCCCCATCACAAAAAGTGCACAGCGCCGCTAAAGAAGTTTTCACTTCAAAAACACTATCACTCGGATTCCAAACTAGATTCGGTCTAGTTTGGAATCATATAACTATTATTGGAATATTACATGTCAGTTTCATTTAATTTTAGATGGTACAGTACAGTATTTAACAATATTTGATGTTAAAAAATTAATTATATTATATTTGTAAAATTTATAAATCAAAATAAATAAAAAAGTTACATTTATTACTTGCGCAAGCCCACGTGGGCTTGTATTTTGACAGAGGGGAAACGCTGCGAATGCCTACTGCCTACTCCCTTCCCTTGTTGCTCGAAGGTGCCTAACATATGAACCTATTGTTTTACATCTCAAGGTACTAGATTGTACAATTTTGATATCTCCATAGTCAGTCGTTCTGGTATATAGGCATTTTAACATAAGTCGTTTTGAGATGTAGGAGTATTGGGCAAAATGAAATAGTGCAGAATATGTGTGGAGGCATACCTTGCAAGGCGAGCGCGCGCTTGTCGAGCGGCGCGGCGTGCGCCACGAGCAGCGCGTGCAGCCGCTGCAGGTCGCGCGCGGGGTCGAGCCGCAGCGCGAGCGCCGCCGGCCCGCGCAGCGTCTCGCGCTCGCCCGCCGCCGTCGCCTCGCACCCGCCGCACCCCTCCGCCTCTGCCTCGCGCCGCCCGCAACTGAACAACAACACTCGTGAAGGCCTATCGTGCTTACAAACTTTTCTGTGTCTTGCTCACTCGCTGTTTAGTACTGTCATTTTGAAGGTATAGAGGGAAATGCTTGGAACACAATTTTTGACTTGGTAACTTTGTTCGGGCTAGTTAGGAGGCTAACATATCAAAATAACCGCACCTACCCCCGCCGCTTTTTAAAGGTCCCATTTTTCGGTATTTCGCAAAAAACTCGTAAACGGTGATACATATCAAAAAACGTTCTGAGGCATAAGTGATCTACATAAAATTATCTACAAAAAAGGATACATACACTTTTATGCTAGGATTAATATTTAATGAGATTTTAAAAGGGGGAAATATTATATTATGATTATTTAAGTGGCTTCTCATTCCTTTATTTTTCAATATTTTGAAAAACATAAAAATCCTATATTTATGCACTCAACGAGCTCTACTCAACGATACCCCACTTGATGGGGTAGCCAACATTTTTTTTTCGCGCCCCCCTTTAGTTGTATGGGAGCGCCCCCCTTATAAACCCATAAAAATATGTTTAGACAATTTGTATAGCTTTGGGTCAATACGATGCTTATACTGTATAAATTTGAAGACTATAGTAGTAGTATAGTTTTTGAGGCGGGCTCTATGGGGCTCCCATACAACTGAATGGGGGCGCGAAAAAAAAATGTTGCCTACCCCATGGGGTATCGTTGAGTAGAGCTCGTTGAGTGCATAAATATAGTATTTTTTGTTTTTCAAAATATTGAAAAACTAGCTTTTGCCCGCAACTTCGTCTGCGTAGAGCTCGGTCATCGCGTTAGAATTTTATCGCTGTTCTTTTATTTCAGGTGGTTACCTAGTTATCTCTGTCCCATACAAACTTCTACTTCCGGGATGGGATGAAAACTATCCTATGTCCTTTCTTCGGACTCGAACTAAAACTATATTCGCACCAAATTTCATCTAAATCAGTTCAGCAGTTTAAGCGTGAAGGGGTTACAGAGAGACAGAGTTATGCTAGGCCTATAAACAAAGTTCCAAGTCTCATTGAAAATAAAATTTGTTTTCATCCCTTCAGAGGGTGAATTTTGAAAAGCTCTGAAATCTGATTTTTTTTTAATTTTGATGTTTAGTCAGGAAGTTTTAAAGTTTCTATCTTAAAAATAATTTTGTTCTCCATACAAAATGACCAAGAGGTCATTTAGGGAGTTAAAAGATTAACTAAGTTTCACAGAAACCCTTTTTTAAGACATTTAGGGATGAACTTCAAAAACGCTGAAATTTGTTTTGTTGTATTTAAACAGAGACTGTAAAAAATTTGAAGTCTTTCACTTAAAAAAATGTTGCTCCCCGTGAAAACATTGAACCCCTTTTTAACCCCTTGAGGGGATGAATTTAAAAAAACGCAGAAATTAGTTTTGTTTTATTTAAACAGAGTCTCTGTAAGAAATTTGAAGTACCTCACTTAAAAAAAAATTTGCTCCCCATACAAACTTTGAACCCCTTTTTAACCCCTTTCGGGGATGAATATTAAAAAACGCTGAAATTACTTTTTTCCATTATTATAAGGAACTTTTACACAAAGTTTGAAGACTCTCACTTTAAAAAAAATTGCTCCCCATACAATATTTCACCCCCATTTTCAACCCTTTAGGAGACGAAAATTTTGAAAACGCAGATATAACTTTCATTGTCTTATTTTAAGGAGTGTTTGTACAAAGTTTCAAGTCTGGACCTTAAAAAAAATATTGCCCCCCCATACAAACTTTGCACCCCTGTTTTACCCCCTTAGGGGTGGAATTTGCAAAAATCCCGTCGTATCCCTTGCCTCCGTTATATAAACTAACTATAGTGTAAATTTCAAATTTCTAGAACCGGCAGTTTCGGCGGGGCGGTGATTAATCAGTCACCCATCAACTTTATATATACCTATAGATAAAGGAAATGAGAAGCCACTTAAATTATCATAAAAAATAATTTCTCCTTTAAATCTCATTAAATATTAATGTGAACGAAAAAGTGTATATAACCTTTTTTGTAGATAATTTTATGTAGATCACTTATGCCTAAGAACGTTTTTTGATATGTGTCACCGTTTACGACTTCTTTACGAAATACCGAAAAATGGGACCTTTAAACCCCCCTCTCCCCCCCCAGCGGCGGGGGTAGGTGCGGGGAATTTTGATATGTTAACCTCCTAACTAGCCCGAACAAAGTTACCAAGTCAAAAATTGTGTTCCATGCATTTCCCTCTATACCCCTTTTATAGCGTAAAATGACAGTACTAGTTGGCAGCTAGATATGCCATGCTCTTCCTCCATGAACGGATCGATTTATGAAATTTGAATAATTAGGCGGCTGTCACACTGATGCGGTCTCCGCAGTGCGAGCGTGACACCGCTATAAACTTGCATAGCGCTGTCACGTTCGCACACCGCGTGTGTCATCCGTCTTATTGATATAATCTAAGGGAATGATTATTTCGGTTCGCCCCTCCACAGCCCAATCCGTACAACTGCGTTTAGAATACTATGAGGTTCGCTGAGGAGGCGCGCGTCCTCGTGAATGACACGCACTATAGGTATATACTAGAGGATACCGGATCAGCGGGAGGCGGAAGGAGTCGGCACTCACCAGGTCCACTCGGTGTCGGCGTAGTAGCCCTTGTGCGGCGGCGCGGCGGGCGAGTGCCGGCAAAGCGCCGTCAGCAGGCGCACCCACTCCGCGCGCTCCACGCAGTTGCTCGCCTGCACGAACAGCACGCGCTCGCGGTGCACTGTACACAACACAAACCACTGTAACAACTACTAATACGTATATACGTTGCGTCATGTAAAAATATCGATGGAAGAAAGTGGAGGGGGTGTGTTTACGCATTGGTATGAAAGTACAGCCTAGGGGCTATTCATAAATTACGTCATCTATTTTTGACGATTTTTGACCCCCCCCCCTAAAATCATCCAACCATCATAATTCGAATGACCCCCCCCCCTATCAAATAAAATGATGTCATTTCTAAAAAATGCGTTTTTAGCTTAATTTTTCAATAAAAAACTATTTAAAATGATTTAGTTATTATTATTTCTTTAAAGTTAAAACAATCAACAAAACAACAAATTAACAATCAACTCTAAATATCAAATAACAATTTTTATTCATTTAGTGTTTTCCCATGGGGACTTCACCCACTCCTCCAAGTTCTGAATCAAATCGGGCCTGGAATCATGTGGTTCTTGTGGTTGAGCCTGGCTCCTCTACAAAGTCAGCGCCACCCACAGCCTCAGCCCACTCGACGTCTAGTGCTTGACCCGTGACACGGTCATTCACTATTCGAAGGATTTCGTTACCTCGCCGTCCTTACCTAACCTAACCTAAGCCAATTTCATTAGCTATTTATTTATTATAACAATTTATTGTTGATTCAAGTTTAGTAGGTAATTTTTTATAGCCTTAATAGTTTATACAAACACGAATTTCATTCCTTTTTTACTCATTAAAGCACTTTTTAAAGATGCGAGAGATGATGTCATCTTGGGATTGACCCCCCTCCCCTCCTACGTCATGCTGCCATCATCCAATGTTATGACCCCCCCCCCCCCCCCAAATTTGAAATGACGTAATTTATGAATAGCCCCCGATAAATCGCCTAATGCGCAGGTTGCCGCCAGCGTTCTTTTTACATAACGCGACCTATAACACGAAAGGCATCACACATTCTAACATGCCCTGGGGTGGCAGCATACCGGGCAAAGGCAAAACATTTCGGATAACTACCAGAGGTCACTACCAGAAGTCGTCGGCAACATCAAGGGTCTGCTAGGCTTTCTGGTAGAATTGGGTTGGCACGAGTAGCGTTGATAATATATCACGCAAAATAGGTGTCATAGGACGTCGATTTGCGGAAAACTAGCCCGCGTTAACCTTTATATATAACACGAATAGTATCATATCTCCCTTGTTAGGAGCAGACTAACTAGATGCGTAACTCAATATCTTTTATTAAAAATCTACTGCTTCTATGTTCTGTTCTTAGTGTAAGCATGCATATAGTGCGCGATAGTGCCAGTTACTGCAGCGCATGTTTTATTAGGGAATCCTTAGAATTTTGGTTTAAATCTGTTATAATTGTCAAATTAACGCGCATTTTTTAAAGAAAATAAGTGATTGCCTGTCTCTTATTAGTACTTACTAGACGGCCTCGCTTTCCGCTCGGCAGTAATGTACCATGTTTCTTCCTGCCCCTTGCAGTAATGTACCATTACTTGACGAAGCAATGCGGAAGACAGACGTAATAGTACATTACTCACCAAGGGCGATAAAACAAAGAATGTCTCAGATCGCAGGTATTTTACGCCCGAGCCGAAGGCAAGGGCGATAAATATGCGATCTGAGGCTTTCTTTATTATCGCCCGTGGTAAGTACAAAATTTTATGTCACCCCCTGGCAAGGAAGTGGGTTTTTTCGCGCGCGGAGCGTGCGATAATGGCCACTTTATGGCCAGGTGTGACATAAAGCACATTAAAGTTATTCGTACCGATTTGGAAGATGTTGTTGGCACCGAGCGGCGCGCCGGCGGGCGGGCAGTCCACGGGCGCCACGGCGAGAACTCCCGACAGCGACAGCCGGTGCGCCGCCGCCTTCGCGCCGCATCGCGACCACGTCAGCTCGCCGCTGCGAACATACAACACAAACGTTACGTACATACATACACTGCCGGTGCCGCTGGGCCACGAGCGCTCCAAAACTACAACAAAACTGGCAACCATACTGTCTTCTCGAAGACCGGACGGTTCGAGACAACTGCCATACGATAAATAAATACCTGGTGAGGCGGAAGTGGCGCCGCTTGGCGTGGGCCTGCGCCGCGCGCGTCCATCGCCGCCGCGGGGAGCCCACGCCGCCGCGCGCCCCCTCCGACCGCTTGATCATCGTCCTGCAACACAAACCAACGCTCTAGTAGCTCGCCTGACACACCCACCCGGCATTATCGCTGCGCCTATCAAACACAACATAAATATCTCAACTCTATGCATACACTAGTTAACGCCTCTACTACCACCGATAACACAGTTCCGAAAATATGACGCACTACTAGGGAATGCTATCCCGCACGATAATTCGATCCCAGTATTTTGCGGGATTGTAGAATCTCAATCCCGCGGGATCCCACAGGGTTCAGAAATAATATCACACATAGTTATCATTTTATATCCGCTTATCAGTTTGTTTGATAAAGGGAAGTAAGTTAGTTTTAATTCCACATTTGGACACAGCAAAGATTGCTAATATCATAATAAGTTGTATTTACTTAGTGAAACAACTATTTTCAAAATAGTTTATCACTGAAAGTTGGGGAAATGAAAGTCGTTTACCAAATAAGATAGGTGAGATACGGATAATATAATATTCATGTGTCTGAATTAGTCAACGATTTAGTAATGCGTATTCAGAGTACTAAAAGAAATAGAAAAACATGTCTGTAAATTGTCTAAAGACAGAAAGAGAGTACAGATAAATAAATTTCAAAATATGAGAAGATGAAAACAAATCAAAAAGCATACTTTGTCATAAAAAGCGCTGATTATAGTGTATGTAAAGAATATTGTGAACCATACCCGTAACTGTTCCGCGTGAGGCACAAACAAAGAAACATGTAGTTAGAAAAAGACAGTATACAGTGTGCGGAGTAGATAGAGTGCGGTATGCGCCGCAGACAGGAGCGCTTACCCTTCCTTGAGCAGCACGGGCGACTCCTGCACGCCGCTGCTCTGGGTGTCCGAACTCGTCGAGATTATCTCCAGGAATTGCTTGATAGCTTGCACCTGTCGAGAGAAACCCTCTTCCAGTATCCTCTATCTATGGTCTCCGTTCAATTACTAAAGTACACCAAGCCAAATGGGTAATATGTACTGCCAAGGCAAATGGGCCCGCTTCGTAGTTATGATAGTGTTAGGTACTGTCGACATTTTATAACTAAAATTGTTCTTATTGACCATTGATAGCCTTGAATCTTGTTGGTGTGTCAAATAAATAAATAATAATAATAATGATATATGGTACTGATACCTTTGATTGAGAAGGACATTATTGCAACACCACGACACGAGTACATGGCTAAAGCAAAACTAACAAAACGAGAGACAGACACCAAAATGCTTTTGTTGAATTATTTGCTTAGGCACAAGGTACAAATATTTTTCTCGTTAGTTAATTTTGGTTCAACTATTTGATGGCTGACAGACAACGCATTTTTGGAATATGCTAATAATTAATTCGCAATGACACGATTAGTAATTTCGCTTTAAAATAGCAAAAATAAATCGAAGCGTGAAGACTGACGTGTTGTGAGAATTTGATATATTGGTAATGCAATAATTAATTTTTGCTGGTGGATTTGGTTGTTCGTGGCGGCTACGTATTCTCGACTGGGTTGAAAGCGCATGTCATGCTGTCATTAGTCATTACCCCATACGTTTTGGTATAAAACACAAATTTTAACAAAAACAAGTAACACATGTGTTGAATGATATTAGTGGTACGTACGTGTCGGGGGGTGCAAAAGCTTCGGTAGAGCTCGGCCATGTACTCCTCCTTGCAGACCTGCTGCGCCGAGCGGCTGCTCACGAGGTTGCCCAGCGACTGGATCGTCTTCGAGATCAGCGTCAGCGTCCGATTCGTTTGGGGGTCCTGCCACACACCAACCATTAGGATGCATCAGGTTGGCGTTAAAAAAGTTACTCGCTATTTTCAACTCTGTCATAAATTAGGAAGGTTATGTCACTTACACTATCATTTTGTCGGATATATCAGAGACGATGGCGGTTAAAGGGTTTATTTGCATGCATAGCTCCTATTTGTGTATTTCCATCTCAACTTAGGGTAGAGAAATACGGATTCAGAAGGAGAAAAATCGATCAATACATTGTGACAAAATAATATTTAACAATTTAACTGTTTAGCGACACCAAGTTCTGTTAATTGCTAATTTTACACTGTTATTACTACCAGTATTGTTTTTCTATATTGTATATTACCCTTTGACTTGTAAACGTGCCCATGTGTGATATTTACTAGAGATGCAACGGATAGTTGTTTGGCCGGATACCGGATATTCGGCCTCATCACCGGCAGAATATCCGGTATCCGGCCGCCGAATATTCGGCCGGCCAAACGATACCTACATTTTAGTTTGGCGGCGGGCGCGTCGTGCATGTTTCAACCTGTTACGTATTGTAGGTTCGCGCGGACCGTTTTCTAGGCAAGAAAGGAGTTTTATTAGGTCAGTACGTACGAAACTATTTCGTATGCAGTACACGTGCACCCGCCTATTTTGCTGAATAGATAAGTTTTTTTTTGTTTAATGTGTATACCAAACAGAATCACTATTCGGTATCCGGCCGGATAGTGCGCAACTATCCGGTATTCGGCCGGATAGTAAAATAATGGCCGGATAGGCCGGATACCGGATAGCAACGGATATCCGTTGCATCTCTAATATTTACTGAATAAATCGATTTTTAGGTTTACTGGTTTTCCGCAGTATAACTGGGGAGACGGTATTCTTTTACAGTACTTTATTGTGGTAATAAGCGAAATAAAATAATCATATAAACCAGGGGTCGGCGACCAAGCAGCCAAGGGCCGCATAGTAGCTAAAAAAATTGTCGGTTATCAATAAGGAGGCTCGCGGGCCGCAAGTAAGGGGCTCACGGACCGCTGATGTAAACCAATGTGCTTACAATCTGTTCGGTGGTGAGGTCGAAGAGGCGGGGCCCTAGGATGGCGGGCGCGAAGAACCTCAGGAAGATGAACCCCGAGACGACGGAGTAGCGCACCTCCGCGTTGTGCGGGAAGTGGCGCGCGGCGCTCTGCCGCAGCGCGTCGAACAGCCGGCACATCACCGCCGGGCACATCGCGTACGAGGACGTGATCGAGTCGAACACCTGACAACAAACTCGTCTACTTAACACTACTAATCTTCTCTTGCTAACGAACTTAACTACCAGGGATCCTACCAGGTATTTATATTATACGGCAAACATTTATATTATACAGTGTGAGTTTATCCTTTCCTAATTAAATTTCCTATTCGTCTTAAAATTTCAGAATCATGATCATGACTTAAATAGTTTTCGATTTTTGTTCACTCTAGCCTGGGTAGTGGTTGTTTATTTCCAAATCCTGGAGATATTATATCAATAGTTTTATTTATTTCTGTGCATAGGGTACAATCTAGGTTATTATTTGTTTTGTTGATTGACGACCGCTTTAGCTTAAAAGTTTTTAGTTGGTAGTGACCCTGCCTACGAAGCTGGAGGTCCCGGGTTCGAATCCCGGCCGGGGCATTTATTTGTGTGATGAGCGCGAATATTTGTTCTTGGGTCTTGGATGTTTTCTATGTATTTAAGTATTTATTTATCTATATAAGTATATATATCGTCGCTTAGTACACATAGTACAAGCTTTGCTTAGTTTGGAACTAGGTTGATTTGTGTAAGATTGTCCACAAATATTTATTTATTAGAACTATGTTAGTTCAGCACATCCTGCCAGTATTGGCGTAGTAATAGTTAATAATCAAATAATACAACAATATTGTTACCGACCGCCCGTTGTTACTATTATTAAAATTACCTAATACCTTTATTACTGGTGCAATAAAGAATATTACTACTACTACTACTATTACACCTACAAGAGAAAGAAAAATATATACCATAAAAAGAGGCAACATCGTTAAGGTGCTCCTCTTTCTTTTATCGCTATTGAGTAACAACATTTATCTTATCGCTTACTCGCAACATTTCGGTAGTGGAATGCATTTCCTAGAGGGCGGTGAGGTTTCCTGCAGGCATTTATGCGTCCGTAATAATACGGCCACTATATGATGGCAAAGCTATCCTAGGAAACCCGAGCTTTAGTCTGGACAATTACCTTCTGCACGTAATGGTTGAGGTTGGCGAGGTTGGGCTGCACGGCGGCGGCGGGCTTGACGCGCGCGGGGTCGATCTCGCAGGGACGCCGGTCGGCCAGCACGGCGGCCAGCGTTGGACGCAGCACGGAGCGCAGGTACGCCGCGCCGCTCAACCGCATCGCCTCGTCCATCATCTTGGACACCAGCGTGTTGCCGCGGAATATCGTCGTCGCGTCACTGCACACAGTTATATAATGTTTATTCATCTATCATAGTGTGCAACGACTAATCTTTTTTCGCGTTCTTAACATTTACTGTGTAAATTGATTCATGTTAGCAATGTCACTGCCCGGTTTCATAATGACTTGTTAAACCTTTTGTCTGTAAGTCAAAAACAGGACGAAGGTCCAGTTGCCATCTAAAATATTGCAGCAAACAAGATTCTCAAAAGACTTTGAACAAGTCTACCATCGAGGTGCTGAAGAGAGTGCATGCTCAGATAATTTGAGCACCATGAAGAGGAGAGATATATTTGATGACGACTATACTAAAATGTATCAGACATTACGTCTTACGGACGGAGCGTTTATAAATGAGCATATTAATTGTCCCCATGATGGCCAGTGACGTTCAATAGTGAAGTATAGTGTGACTGACGTGAGCACGGATATCTCCGCGTCGGCGAGCTGCCGCACGAGGGGCACGATGAGGTCGTGGTGCGTGAACAGCCGCACCAGCGGCTGCGCAGCGTCCGTCTTGCTCGCCACGATCTCGCCCAAGATGTACACCGCCGACGAGGTGATGGGCTGCCAACAAACAATAAAAAAAGTCGATATAATATGTGCAAAATATGGCCAATTTCCTTACTATTCCAACATATTCTCAAGTCAACAGATGGATCCAGATTGTGATCTATTTTGTCTTGTTTTATTTCGACGAGTTTGCCTGTATTTTGTCCTGTCTTGAGTACAATAAAGTATTTACATACATACGTATACAGTCGAGGAATTTAAAGGTTTGCCATTTTTCGAATATATTCTAATGACATTAAGTTCATGCTAGTAAGGTTAGAATATCCATTGATTGAATTGAATTGTTGAATGCCAGACATCAAAATAATATCAGCTTTTATATAGATACATATGTATTTGACATTGACCAATAAATACAGTTTCATATGAATAGACAAAAACTTTCAAAATTTCCCGATGGAAAAACATTATGGTACATCTGTACAACGAATTTTTCCGTTGGAAAAACATTATGATACTGTACCCGGGCTGCCGACAGTAGCATTGACATTCTGGGAAGTCGCAGGAAGCTCGAATTTCACGACAATTTGACAAGTGGCGCGCCCGTCAGAATGAATCAAAGAGTACATTATTAATACTGAGAAGAATGTATGTAGTGAGGGCTACCGCGTATGAATTCGCCACTAGAGTCGCTACGCGTTGTGGGTGGGATGGGATACGCGGATAACCAATAACAAACTTTGAGAGCTGGACCAAAAGCGCAGTCGCGCCAACTGGTGAGCACAAAAACGGTAGCCCTCATTATTTCTAAAGCGTTCGACAAGAACGGCATGCTGTAAAGCTGTCTCTCTGTTACGGCCCGGCCACTACTTCGAGCGGCGGCGGATTGCGTGTGATCCCAACTAACCGCAATGCGTTGCGCTTCGAGCGTGCAATGAACAGATAAAACGCTTGTCGCGCCGCAATTGGCGCAAAGTCCGTGGCCAGGCTGTTGTCCTTACCTTTTGTGTGACACTCATGAGGAACAGCTCCTCGAGCCGGCGGTAGTGGTGTATGGGGAACACGTGGTCGACGGTGTACTGCAGCTGCAGCCGCAGCGAGCCGATCGCCGCACCTCCCGCCGCCGACAGTCGCGTGCCCGGCGGCGTGGCGCCGCGCGACGCCGCGCCGCCCGCGCGCGCGCTCAGGAAGAACCTGCACACACACCACACACCGGTACGGTCACAGACTTAAATTGTTGAGCCATGAATGTCCAGTTGAGTTTTAAATGGCTTAATGGCTTTTGAGCCATCTACGATCCGGGGCGGCCCTTTATGTTAAGCACATTTGACGAAGCCTGTGGCGGATTTCATCTCTGGTGTCTCTGTGTTGTGATTGTTTGTTTATGTACGCACCTGACGAAGCCTGTGTTGTGGATTAGAATTTGTGGACTGTTTGTGCTTAGTTTGTTTTATGAATAAATGATTCTCATAATGGCTTAACAATTAAAGTCCGCAAGTGTACATATACGAGTACACTACTTACATGATACAATTGATAACATTTCATATTTTTAAGCCTACAATTTTATTACTTCCCTGTATTCTGCTTGAAAAAAGGAACACGGCAACGGTTTAAAATCTTTCATGAGCCTCGTATTTAATTTAATATCATTTTTTGAATTCTGTAATCTCATAACTCTAGTTCTACACCCGAATAGACCCATTGCTTTGGTCACCTCCCGACAGCTCTGATAAAAAAAATATATAGGCATAGACGGCTCAATTGACAAGTGTCAAAATAAAACCCGTGGCACACGGGCGGTTAAGTACGCGAATAGATTAATTAGATTATTTATTTCATGATAAAAAATTACATTATAAATTGGCATACATGTCAAAGTTATAAGAATAGTTATCATGATCGTCAAAACAGCAAAAATAAAAATAAAACAATGTCTACAATTAATGATCATAAAGAAAACAATAATCAAATTCAAATATATATATTAATTTTGTATTAAGCAGTAACGCTGCTAACGCAAACTAGAAAATTTAGAAATAAAGGAAAAATTGAAAAACGTAGGCACCGAGCAGGATTCGAACCTGCGACCTCCCGGCACTCGCGGCCAGTCGCTCTAGCCAACTGAGCTATAGGTGCGATTATATATATATATATATATATATATATATATATATATATATATATATATATATTGAATTTAACCCTTTGACCGCCAAGAACCTATAAAGTGGTTGTGTCGTCGTGCCTACCATGCCAACAATCATTTAAAAGGTCGGAGTGAAGGTGTACTTTGATCTTGGTTTAGACATTACACCAAAAAAACAGTGCTTGGCGTACTGGGCACGACGACACACTGTCGCTCTGGCGGTCAAAGGGTTAAGGGGGTGATGGTAAGGGGGTATACATGCAGTAGCTATACATGCACATTGCCCGTCATGCGTTAGCGTAGAAGCTATGAGTTCACATTGCCTGTGTTCATGTGTCACAACTACGACTATGGCTAACCCGCGGTCGTGAGATAAAAGTACTGTACCGAATCATTACTGACAGCGCCCTATGGACGTCACAACAAAACATTTAGCTAAGTCCATGATGCCGATTGCCATCAACATCATCCTGGCCGATTTCAGCCACGGCGTCGCGAGGAAAGAGAAACTCTAGTGACAGCGGCGTTCGTGAGCGACATAGCCTATCTTTGCAGGGAATGTGCGCCGGAGGACTGTCCTCCGACAAAATTGTAGTGGCTGTCCGCATTCGTTCATTCGTCTTCATCCAACGCTAGCGTAGACTTTATTTAATTTTCTACCTTCATTGTATGCCTCCACGAGTCAAAATCTTTTGTACAGTCAGGGGCGACTCACTCACGTGACGTCATCGCGCCGCTCAAAGGTCCCCCGCCGGGGGATTTTCAATGCGATAGAAAGTGATGTAGCGAGTAATGAGCGTGCGATAGAAGGATATGGCCACGCGTAGGCACGTTTGGATTGCCTCGCGGGGATTTGTTAACAGTGAGGCTCCTGTACGTAGTACTATTACTTATTCTGTGGTACAGTAAAGGAGGCCCGGGTGAAATATTTAAAAAATAAAATGGTCGTGATTACAGTTTGGGTAGTATGTAGTTTTTATGTCACCTATGAGCGCACCAAAGAGTGGAACGACAGCACGCCAGTACCTAGTGCCTATTAACCAAAACCTAGAATAAACAGTCGCCGAGGCCGAAATCGGTCAGGAGCCCATAATTAGTTTTATAAATCTTATTATCAAGTTATAATGTATATAATATAGCTCTGCCGCATTAGTAGATTATTAACCATAGGATGGAGGTGACATTATTTAGCGTAAGTGAAACTCCAATACTTCGAACGTGTCAGTTTCTTCATGTAAATGTTTCTTGCATATTTCACTACATCATTAACGAATTAACGAGGGGTGAGCGGTCAAACCTCAAACCCGATAAATCAGGATGATAGGTTTTTGAAATAAAAAACCTCTTAACCAGTTATCGGGGTTGACCAATCGCCACTCAAATTAAACCCGTCCTCTCCCAGCGAAAAAAACAAAAAAAAACATTCTTTTTCACATCATCTATTCGGATAAGGGCTTTTTCTTCCCTGCTAGGAGGGATCAAAGTGGCACTTTTCTGTAACGTGTAATAATAATAAGCTATTGCATCGATTTTGATAAAATAAATGCACAACCATTGTTATTATCTTTCATTATACAATTATCCTCAATAGGTGATTTGAAAAGTAGTATGTGTAACATGGAAGTAAAATTATTTCCACTTTGGGCGTTAATTCTTGAATCCCTCACTACGCTCAGGATTCTATTTTAGAATCCCGAGCGTAGCGATGAGATTATATAATCCTTCGCTTCATCCAGGATTCAATTTACGCTTACGCCGTAAATATGTCATTTTGCTCCCTTGTGACACAATCTACTATTGTTATCCGGCCGGGGATCACAGTCACCGGTAGCGGACGGCTTAATAGTGTAAGGTGTGTGTGTGTGTGTGTGTGTGTGTTTGTGTGTGTGTTTGTGTGTGTCGTGTTACCAGGCGCGTGGAGGCTGCGCCGACTGCCGCAGCTGCAGGCGCACCTCTCCCAGGAACACGGGCGTGGCCGCGTCGTGCCACACCGACACGCGCGCCTCGCTCGCCACACCCGCCTGCCACAAACAGACCACATCACATGCCGATATTATCATAGTGACACTCAGCCTGCAGTCGTCCACTGCTGGACATAGACCTCGCCTAATTCACGCCACTACATGCCGATATATTACATTACAACTCAGAAAAATTTAATTTATTTATTCGCTATGTGCGATGTACGTGGCGGAGGTAGGCATGAACGAACGGAACACGACGTGGCAGAAATGGGTAACTACTTAGGCTACTCAATAGGTATTACTATGACATATCCCTGCAATTTGTATATTAGACTGGAAAACAATTATTTTTATGATGTATACTAGAGATATAACATAACTAACTCATATTTTGCCTATAGTCACTTACAAGTTACATGATAGACGTAATTTAAGTGTATTTGTCCTTTTTTTCACCTTTATAGTTACGAAAATGTATGCGAAGCAGAAAGCTGTTGTTTTGAATCCTACTATAGGCGGTTCTTTCACTGGTGCGGTTTCGAGGTGCATGTCTATAGTGGTGTCCCGCCTGCACATCGCACCGCCGTCCAGAAACCGCATCAGTGTGACAATTGGTATTGTTCTTAGAAATAGTAAATAAACAATTAATAGTTTGACAGTTACAACAACTAATATATCAACCAATGAGGTGTACGTCCTTCACATAACAATTTAATGGACTCTATATTCATATTTATTTAAATAGACCATAATATTAGTGCGGAAATTCATATTGGAAAAATGATATGCAATCAGGTACATTCTACATTTTAATTATAAAATTTAGTTTTGGACTGATAGGATAATCGTTTAAAATCTCTCATCAGGGGCCATCCATAAATTACGTCACAGGTTAAGGGGGAGGGAGGGGGTCGACGAAGTGTGACATTGTGTGACAAGGGGTGGGAGGGGTCCTACATTTTGTGACGTCACATTTCAAAATCTATTATAATCTAAGTATTAAAACACGAACTTTAAACTATTACTGTACAAAAACGTCAAAAACATATACAATTATGTCTGTGTAAATATAAGATACCAGTTGTTTTGTCGACCACTTGCTCTGCTAGTATTACCATAAGAGAAGGTTTAGAAAGAAGGTTTCGCGCAAAAATGAAGTTTAAATCTCAAAATTTTTCACATGAATTTTGTGTCAGTGAAATTGAATATTTACCGAAGTATTTCTAAATGTAAATTTGCAAAATATGTGTCGTCACACTAGGGAGGGGGGGAGTCTCACAAATGTGACCAGCTGTGACAAGGACGGGGGGAGGGGCAAAAAATCGTGAAATTCGTGTGACGTAATTTATGGATGGCCCCTCATGTCTATTGAGAAAAACACAACAAACAATTTTATAATATCTAATTAGGCATCATGAATCGTAATTGGGTATTATGACAATAGATTTGAATTCGCTGTCGTTACTTCTCCAGGAGGGCTAGCACAACTTGCTTCCAAGTCGTATCTCGCGCGACTGAGCGTTTCCTGTCTCGCTGGAAACGTGATGGAGAGAAATTTACCCTCCTCTTTCTAATTTACGAAAGAGAAGGGTAAATTTCTCTGTATTTGCGTCACGTCGCAGCAGCAATTCTAGCACCGCAGTTACGTTACTTTTGAACTGTCAAAAGAAAGTCTTGGAAATTGTTACTGCCATCGAGAACGTTTTAAAAATATAAGTGAATCCACGAAATACCAAACACCCCGTTCGTACCTACACCATAGACAAAACAAGTGAGTAGAAGGAATGGGAAGTATCATCGTGGATTGAATGAATGGACTGCGTTACACCCCTAGTGTAAAACTACGAAATTTACCCACCGATTGCGAGCCATCCTTGTCCTTTGGGTCCGCCTCCAAAACGAGATCAAAGCAGAATATTTCATCAAATTGAGGGTTAACAGTTTTCTTTTTCGGTTTAGTGCGTCTTTCTACTCTTCGTCCGTTCGAGTAGAGAATGGTGACAAGAGCGTAGGGATCGCACTGCCCGTTCTTAGTCGTGAGCTCGGAGCATTCGAGCACTCGCAGGCGGATGGTGTCGGGCCCGACGCGAGCGGCGCAGTGCCGCTCGGGGTCCGACCAGTAGTCGGCGGCGGTGGGCGAGGGCGAGGTGTCCGACTCGGACATGGCGTGCATGGGGGGCTTGGCTCGGACCGCCCACTGGGCCCGGTCCTTCAGACTCTCCGACCGCGAGAGAGACAACGCCGGTTCCGTGGCTACGGCGCTGAGGAGCTTTTTACTAGTCGAACTCGAACACGAGCCGAACCTCATGCTCTCTTTACAGTACTCAGACAACCTGCCGAGATTCTTTCCTCTGTTCGCTTTGGACTGGCAGTTGTCCGGATTGGGGTCGGGGTCGGGCGGCTTGGGCTCCATGCGTAACCGCTTCCTCGAGTCCTCCAGCGAGAGCTCGATGTACGCCTTGCCCTGCACCTCCGAGTCCGCGTCCACCGGCCGGAGCGCGAACCAGTGGTCCTTGTTATTGTACCGGTGCAGATCTTCGCGCTTGATGGCCACTTTGCCGAGCACTCGATCCTGCTTGAGGTGCTTGTCCCGGTCGAATACGTATATCGAGAGGTATCGAAACCTACGAGGTACTTCGAACTGGAACTCCTCGCCAAAAAAGGGACTGAAACAATAATATTTATCTATTTTAATCAAATATCGACGATGCTATGCATACACTTGTCTTTTTACGAAACAGTGTCTATAAGCAATGAAACTAGTCTACAATAAAGATTAATTCCTGTATCTCATGTAATCAAAACATAAACGGTCAGCAATCTAAATACAGCACACTCATAATAACAACACTCGCAACGCAACATAGGTAAGAATGCTATATTATATGCGTTCTGCAAGACAATGTCAATTATTTGCTTACATAAAATAGTCAACAATACACATACAAAATACATAAACATTGTTGATGCCAATTTTCCAAATACATAGTCAGTCCTTCGCTCCATGACTCACTAACATTTAGGATTCGCTCAAATTACTTACAACTCGCTTTCAGTAGTCAAGACATGGCTCGCTTCGATATTTAAATACAACGAACAAAACAGAGTAATGTAGCACCATTCATTTTACGTACATATTCAACACACGCAAAAGCAACAAAGGACGCGTATCAAGCTAATGTTATTAATATTATACTTAAAGATATATGTACAACTTTACATTTGTCAATGTTAAATTGATATCATATTCATGATGTCATCATGTCACACGAGGTCGGCAACTCACTTCGCCTTACATGCCTAAATATTCGTGTAGCTTTCTCTTTCCTTGCAATAAAAAAATAACAAAAGAGACAAGGAGCCATTTCCGCACGAATACGGCCAAGTGAGTTATGTTATGACGTTCTACGGAGCTAGCACAACTGATGTCTCGGCGTGACGCTCTCCAGAAAATCGACCTTTATCTTTTTAATTAATGAGTAGAGTGCGATTGTTTCAGGAGTCACTGAGTCGCACGCAATGTGACATGGTAGTAAGTTGTGCTAACCCCACTGAAACAAATACTAAAACAGGGAGAGGGAGGGAGAGAGAGAAATAAAATAGCGAGATAGTTCAGATAGGCACACATGCAACAGATGCAACGGCATTATTTACTATGATAGTGTCAACTGTCAAAACTATCAAAGAGGCAATATTTATTTACGACGACTACTAACAGTTAAACAATCGTTATCGGGTTTCGAGTGACAAGATATTTATTGCCAAGTCGTATTCGCGGATGCGTGGGGCGCCGCCTACGGCACTAACTTAGTGTTGCAAAATTAGTAGCAGGCACGTGCTTTCGTTCCATTAGTCCTTCTTGCCAGGAACGACGAATGCTAATGATATTGCATTCATAACGCCACCGCATTTAAACAGCTTCTAACTGTACAAACGTGGATACCAATTTTGTAACCTGCGATGCCTCGTTGCGGGGACTACGCGTGGGCTATTCGCGATTATTGTGAAAGCTTTCAGGGGGCATTGCATAAAATCACTCCGGTTTCTACACACGAATAACATATGTGTATAAACAACTTATTTGACAATTGGTTAGAATATTTACAACAGAAAAGTAATTGGTATGATGTCGCAGATTTGCAGTTCGGATTGCTGAGCCAGCGGACTAAGTAACTTGATAAAGTCATCAACAGAAGAGGGTGCAACTGACGAAGTACTCAAAGAATATTTTGAGACTTATTTCAAAGTGGGACTAGATCAAACGAAAGCAGCAACCAGTATGCTTGCACTTAAGATTTCTGGTTAGAAAACTTATCACGCTGGAATGCACGGTCGTTTGGTTTAAATAGACCATAACCATTATGATGCTTTTAAAACTTATAATCTGTTAACAAGGTATGTTTGAACAGTAAATTGTGCAGTGGTGTCGTAGTTGCCGTGCATTGTTGTGTGGGTGTGGGAGTGCCGAGCCGGCGAGCCAGCGCATAGGGCCCGCGCATCCGGCGCCAGACCGGTATTTATAAACCGGAGGCGGAACCAGCGCATACACGGAACGGGGGGCCTCTAAACTAACTCTTCATATAACGGGATACGGCACCTAATCGTATATGCTTTCACATACGATCAATATGACGAAGAGTGTGCTTATAGTAAGTTAAATGTAAAAAAAAGATTGAATTATTACGTGATATCAGTAGTTATGTTACATATATCATATCATAGCAGTAACCATGAATCATCTGGATAAATATGTAACGCGAGGTGTCATGGAGGTATGAATGTATTTAGCCACACCTTTCGCGCGCGGCGCGGCCGCTGTGCGCAGCCACAACAGCGCACTTAAGACGCCGGAGATGCTGGCGCACGCACATGCGATGATCATTTCACGCGCTCCTGTGTTCCGGGCCCAATTTATCACTTAAAAGCTTCCGCTTCGAGCAGCACGACGGAGTTGAATTTTTTAGTAAGTTTTGTTACGTTACTGGGACGGGAGCGATTTGAAACATCAGTACGGGAAATGTGGGAGTATATTAATAAGTAGGTATAGGTAGTAAATAGCGCAATAATTTTTGAATGAGCCGCGTTGACTGTGTTCATAGGCCAATGAATGATAATTATTTCTTATACATTTCATAGAGATAATGTAGGTACACTTATTATGTCCCCTACTGTTTGAAGGTGGAATTATTCATATTTCGGTAAATTGCGGAGCAAGTAAACGAGAATAACCGGAAAGAGTAATTTCCAAGACAGTATATAATCGTCCACAGTCTAAGCTATCGCTACCTAAGTCATAGCGATCGCAGAGTAGAATATCTAAGCACCTGTTTGATTGGAAACATTGTTTGCTGAACTTTAGTTGTGTGGTGTTATTTCGTAGGTCTAATAATAAATTATTATCATGTGGTATGTTTATGTGTGGCCATTATGCCACAATATATCGCTAGCAAGCAGCGCGGCGATGCTGATAACGTATCCCGAGACAAAGAACCTATTAACGCGACGAGAGACGTGACATTTCCTTCGATATGATTACCAGAATGTCCTGCCGCCTCCAATCTTGGGTCACAGAGGTCACTAATCAATTATCGCGCTTCCGTTTGGGTATCGCTTCCTATCAATACACTTATTCCTATGTACCGGATTTTTACTATCTAATAAAGTATAAGTCAAGGAAAGATCGTAAACGTAACATGAATGAAACATGTGTAAATTTTTTTCAGTCACCTAGGTACCGGAAATATTTAGTAGCTAAGTGTACGCCTGTTTTTATGTGGTGCTGATAAAACTTATCGGGTACTTATAAGGAAGATCACGTTTGTATTGATTTTTTTATTCACAATTTTGATCTAGAAGAATGTTGGTCATTCTGTATTACGCAGATATTATTGTGCTTTAGTGGGTGTATAATTATAATGTTCGATAAGTGTAGTTTTGGTAAGGGGTGGAGTGGAGACGTCACGCGCGGGCTCACGGGCGACGGAAACGCGTCCGGGACGTGGGTCGCCGCCGCGCCGCCCCTCGCTCGCCGCCGACCGCGTCACCGCACATGCACCGACACCACACCCGACTTCTGCCCGTCTCTAAACTAAACTAATACGCAAACGTCTTTAAACTAATATTGCTTCGAAAATTCAATCCATGTACTAAGTAACAGAACAAAAAGTTGCAATATTAAATACCTATAGGTGTAACATGAGCAAGACACACGCGCCGCGGCATGTTGAATGCTGTAAAGTTTTTCCGGGTATACACTAGGGAATGCAAAAACCGGTGAAAATCAAAAACCGGTTATTAACCGTTTTGACTGGACAAAAACCGGTTAACCGGTTTTTTACCGGTTTTTTACAAACTACCTGAAATCGAAGTATTGGACTATAAATCTATTATTTCTGGGTTCTATTGGTAATCCGGGCATGTTTCTAGTGAGTTTTTATCATCATCTTTATAAACTGCAAAACAAATCAACAAGTGACAAATAAAATTATGAAGCATTCTAATATAATATACGGATATATATAGATATCTTAATAAGCGGCGATGAAAAGTAATATTACCAGTATAGCACCAGCAAAGTTAAGGTGGTACCTAGTGTACCTACCTACTATTTACAATGACATATTATAACAAACATTAAGTATATACATTGAAATGAATAGAAATATTTTTTTTTAAAAAAGAGTGCATAATAACATGGGCTATTAACGAATATAACTTGTTAACTATCAAGAATAACATGAAAAATAGCACTATGTATTATTAAAGAAATACTTATTTGAGATGTGGACTTCCAGACATCAACTGGTATTTTTAATATTCACAATTTCACACAACAAACAACGCAATAAGTACACAAACACCACACTTGCTTTCACCCTCTCTGAGCACTGACTGATTAGATACGTTACTACAGGGTAGTAGCAGGAAGCAAAACTATCCAAGTAAAACAATAGGGCTTACCCGGCCATAAACCCTTTCTGCGCTTTTGACGCGGCAGACTCAAATGAAGTGGGGATATGGGAAACTAACAACATTTTAACATTATGATATTCATGTGCTCTATCCACAGTCGTAAGAAAAAGAAACTAACTTCTTTAAACGTTCATCCTACCATCCTTAAGTAACGTGATTTGAAGGTGAAAGAACGCTCTAATCTCACCATGAAGTTGTTTTTTATACTAAATACAATTTCGGTTAAAAACCGGTTAGTGGTGTAAAAAACCGGTTTTTTACCGAGCTCAAAAAGTTCCGGTTAACCGGTTTTTCGGTTAACCGGTTAACCGGTTTGCATTCCCTAGTATACACCGTGTCCAATAAGTTCGCATACAGTTTAGATTCGCAATAAAATAAATGTACGAACAGTTAATCTAATCAAAACTATATTTTATGAATGGCCCACTTAGTATATGTATTTAGAACAAATGTTTCGGAATAACTCTACCTTTAACTTTTTTTTACCACCTTCAAACGTTTCTCGAATGAACCACACGCGCGGCGCGCACCGCTTTCATTGGCATTTCGTCCCAAATATGCTCGATAACCTTTTTGAAATTATTCAGCTTGGCGATGTAATAATCATGTAGTTTCGACAGCATGTATGACCATACGAAATGATCTAATACGTTCAAGTCTGGAGAAGTGGGTGGCCATTCAAGTTTCGGCAAAAAATCGGTCAAATTAACCTGACACCACGCTTGAACAGCGTTTGCCGTGTGTGTGTGCCGAGCTCCTTCTTCTTGGAAAACATAATATTCATTCCCAGACATACTTTTCAAATTTGGGGCAACAATTTTGTCCAAAACCTGGGATTTATAGTATTGTGTACGGATGCAATATGTCAATTGGAGGACGAGTGCCGAGGAGTAAAAAGACCGCGATATACGAGAGATGATTTATTACCGTTGGCTAATCGTACACTGATGGTTTGTGCAGCTTATTAGTTAACATTACAGGTTAGCTCTAGCTGCAACGATATGCGTGCGGGGTTAATGACTTTATTTGGGGCTAGTGCAAAGTACACGTGCATCGTTGCAGAAAATAATGTACCTACATCTTTGTACAAGTGTTGAGCATGATTTTAACGTCTTTATCGATAAATAGTTACTAAAGGTAGTTTACCCCGCTTACAAACTGCACCCCACTCCATCACCGATGGTGAGCTCTAGGAATATTCTTCTGGTTGTCCGGAATGTCTTCTATCCTTGGTGCCCACAACCGTTCATTTTGGGCATTATGAGGCTGTTCTAACACGAACAGTTTCTCGTCAGTAAAAAGACTCATCCCCAAGTCATCTGCCAAGAAAGTATGGTGTTGGATCTTTGTACCTACTCTCTTTTTCTTGATCGCTTCGGAAATGACATAAACTTTTCGTTTTTTGTAGGCATGACGTCCGAATATTGTGCACCGACCCCCTTGAAATTTTCAGGTCAGCAGCTAATTTTCGGATAGAGCGGTGTTTTTTCCGCCGAACTCGCTCTCTCACAATCTTTGCTACTCTATAGGTTCTATTCTAGCTGAACGTGGCCGACCGGGTCTTTTCCTGTCTTTTACTGAGGAGGTCTCTCATTATACCTTTTGATTGTGTTATAAACTAGATTGCGTTTAACTCCAAGGGGTTTTAAAGCCTTGAAGATAACACCTGGGTTGTCACCATTGCGAAATTTTCTGATAATCGTTTCACGAAACTGTCTCATCGTGAATTAAAAGCAAACTACATATCCTTCACATTTGAAACGATTGTATTTTGTTAACGCTAACATACTTTTGTAATTTAAATAAGAATTGGATGACCTGTAGTCCGTATGTCTTTAGAGCCAGCGGAAAAAGAGTTGTATCCGAACTTATTGGACATGGTGTATCAAGGTATATATATTTTGTTATACAATATCGCGGCCTTGTTAGATTGTAGACCTTATACAAGAGATCGTGAGTCTATTTAACTCTGACCGATTTGACAACAAATCCGTTTTAGTATGAAATGTACTACAATGTGGGCATGAACATAACAATCAGGTACCTAGAACAGATACACTGTACCTATATGCCCACGCGACCATAATAGTACCTACACACCTGAGCAGTGTTACATAAAACAAACACTAATTCCTAAACATGACAATCATAACATAGTACGGTGTAGCATATTCATCATCAAGCCCACTGCTGAGCATAGGCCTCTCTTCGAGTACGCCACTCGTCCCGGTCTTGAGCCAATCATCATATTCAATTATTCATACTACATAGATATTTAGTAGCCATTTAGGCGTACATGAATGTTGTGCACATCAGCATCGCTGAATACGCGGAAAACACCGAAAACAATACCCTTTACGAGTACAAGGACGGCCGTCTCGTCGAACTATTTTAAAATAATTCAGCGGTTTAATCATTAAAAGATAAAAGACAAACTCATTTATATTAAAATAAAAATGGCTTTTGAATATAAATAATGAAATTTTATGAAAGGGTTCAGGAACAAAAAGCAGCATCAATTACACCTCATTGCCGTAGCAAACAACCGCATTCCCATTTTATTACACGCAGCTATCATTGGTACAGTAAGCAAGTAAACCTTGACCTAGTAAATTTATTTGCCCTCCCTAAACGAGCCGGCAGGCGGCTCACAGCCGGCGATAACGCCGGAAGCTAGCCCCAGTCCAGGACATGGCAGCAGTCCATTTATAACTCGAAAATTCAACCGAAAAACTGTCCTTTCAGTAATAGGCACGACGCCGGTGCCGGTGGGGCTCGACAGGAAGCTTAAAATAGCGATCATACGGCGGTATCGCAAACTGAAGGAAATATTCAATTATCATATTTTAATTAATAATTTTGCGTGCAAGTTGCATAACGGTGCACTATTACACTAATGATTACAGAATGCAATCATGTGTCATTCAATTTGATTTCAATTTTTCATTTCAATTTTTGTGCAACTAGGCTAGTTTTCACGGCTCCTGTTCTCCTGTTGCGCTCTCCGCAAAACAATATTCGGCGCTAGACTTACTAAGGATGTTTCGGTGAAATAAGGAGTGTGAGTGTTTATAGCGTAAACATTAGGAGAGCTCCAAACATCGTCGTCACTGCATCGTTCTCAAATGTATCAATCTATTACTACAGATAAGATAATTCCAAGATAGAAGTATGATGTTCAATACCTACAAACATCATTACATCATTAGGTACAAAGAGATGTGTCCACTTTATTCTTATATCATTGTAATAAGACCCAAAAGTGGATACATATCATTTTAATCGACTGTATACCTCTTTGTAGTTAACGATACGTAAGCCGATCATACTGCCACACAAACACCATTCTTTTAGCATTTCGCACGAATCGTCAAATATGTATAGAAATTACCAACTGTATTGTCTCATTGCCACCAACACATATCTTATAGATAAAGAAAAAGCATTTATAAAGGCATTTTAACGAAAACGAGTTTGATGATCCTTTATGAATAAGGGCATTAATATCGAATAGAATCGATGTAAGATGTAAGTATGTCAATTTGTAAACAATACACAAAAACGAGTTGCACAACCCTACAATAAACAAAACTGAGCTC
Source organism: Cenopis cana (assembly GCA_951800055.1). Lineage (NCBI taxonomy): Eukaryota > Metazoa > Arthropoda > Insecta > Lepidoptera > Tortricidae > Cenopis > Cenopis cana. The sequence goes on along the minus strand of OX637471.1, from coordinate 16,528,591 downwards.
TGCTCGTCCTATACACTTAAAATTACTAAGAAAAGGTCAGCATTAATTATTAATTAAATAAATTTATGTATATTAAGAGAAGTGAAGTATGAGGATGCTCACTTGAGGGTCCTTTCCATGGTGGAGGTGCGGAAGATCTCTTCCTGGTCGAGAGACAGCACGCAGTAGATGTCGCGGTGGCACGCCGCGCCATGGCTGCGAGCCGGCAAGTTCTTGGCTTCACCTGCACATTAAGACAACGGGCTATTTTTACAAGCTTTTATTTAACTTGCACTATAATGTTAAATATTATAGGTTTCGACAATTTCGACATTCGCTGACATAGCCATCTTGTTAGGTTTATTTTTTACCTACAAATAAAACATCGGAAGATTTATCTGGCCTACAGTGGTTTATTGCCGTTAGTTGAAATAAATATAAGTTTTTAGGGTTCCGTAGTAAACAAGGAACCCTTATAGTTTCGCCATGTCCGTCCGTCCGTCCGACCCCCGTTTTTCTCAGTAACCGTTAGTGCTAGAAAGCTGTAATTTGGCATGAGTATACATATCAATAACACCGACAAAACGGTAGAATATAATCTTTAAAAAAAATTTTTTTTAGGGTACCTCCCCTACATGTAAAGTGGTGGTGCAATTTTTTTTTCTGCCAAACCCCATCGTGTGGGATATCGTTGGATAGCTCTTTCAAAAATATTATAAGGTTTCTAAAAGCGTTTTTTGATTAAAGAATTGATTAGCGTGATATTAAGCTTTGAAGTGATAATTTTTGCTATGGTCAAGTGTCCCCCCCCCCCCCCTGCCAGCTAAACGGTGGCTACTAGGCATGTGAAAAAAATCATGGTAGTAGTATATACGATGAATTTAAAAGAAAAACTATCACAGCTAAGTAGACATTACTAGTTAACGAGTAATAGTCGAACTTCAGAAATGTACTTTGCAAAAGCAAACTTTCGTACAATTTCCATTGATACCTTAAATAATGTTGATAATTCTTTCAAAAACATAGTAAATATAAGTTTGCGAACTTTTTAGTCCATATAATGTAACGGGTGGACGACTACGGAACCCTACCTTGCGCGTGGCCCGACACTCACTTGGCCGGTTTTTCATATCATAAATGTTATATTTAATTAAATGGGCTTACTTTTTCCTGATCCGGTTTGCCTGTGGAGCTTTTATTAAGCAATGAATCAGTGATTAATTGTGTACTCAGCCAGTTTATTAAACAACTGGCACCGGTTCAACCTGGTGGTAGGTGGTAAACACAGACATACACATAAAAAAAATGTCAGCTCCTATTGGGGTTAAGTTATTTTATTTATCGTATGGCATTTATTTCGAACCGTGAGATCTTCAAGAAGGTTGCCAGTTTTTATTGCACTTTTAAACCCACCCAGGGGTCACGAGTTCCCTAGGGACTTGGTACAACTTCGATCCCCCCTTAAAGGAGATAGGTAAATAACAAAGGGTCTGGAATACGTTCACATTAAGGCTGACTTAATTGACTTAATATTGAGGTACCTACAAATGTTTGATGGTGGTTCATCGTTGGCTACCTCGAAGTTAACATCGATAAAATGACAAATAAATAAATAGGACGGTTAAATCGCTAGCTGTTAGCCTAATGTCAGATGTCAGTTGCTCATTAACTGTGCTTGTAGCATGACTCAAACCTATGCTTCGCCTTATTTAGCCGGTACGGCAAACATCATTGCCATGAGCCCAAATCAACAACCTTAACGTCATTCCACTCGTGACAGAGGGATATCCTCAGAGTAATGAAATAATAAATAAATTAACTTTATTCTGCAAGTAAGGCCACAATGACACTTTTACAAGTCACAATAATCTACCAGCGTTTCTGAAAAAAGAAACGCTGTCAAAAAAAAACAAAATAAACTCAGCTATAGGTAGTACACCATGAAATTATATGGGTCATAAACACTTGAAAAAACAAGTCCTTCCTGTGGACAATAGTAGTAAAACTGTTTTATGACCCATGTAAGGATGGTTGATTACGCATCAGCTTTTATTTAAGAATGCGAAAATCATTATCGTACATCCATAACCCTGCTGCGTATATTGACTACGAAATATCGCGAGTCCCCGTGGATTGACCCATTGGCATTTAGATTTGCTAATAATCAAATATTGTCTAAATTAGTTACGTTTCCCATAGTTCCGATTAATGCCATAAATTATCTTCCCCTACTTTCAATTGTTTGTTTGTCATTAAAAACATTCGCAATATATATTTTTTCCGTTATCGTGTTCGAGTTACGACCGTGACAACGTAGTACGTACCGTGTACGACGTGTAATGACCCTTATCTACAAAAGCACATTAAGAAATGCAAAATACTAAGATGAATGCTTTTACAGAGTTGCGTAACCTGCCCGCCGACCTCGTAAGATATCACCATAATTGGAGAGCCAAGGTAAGGCAACCATCGACCCATACGTAGAACCCTGCCACCGCCTCGACTTGCAGTCAGGGACGGTATATCAATTACTTTACGTTCCACCGGCCGGAAATTTAATTGTTTAGTAGAACTCTACTGAAACGCTGCTAACTAGCAACGGGATGTACTTGCCGTAAGACCGCAAGAAAATATTAATTTCGTGTGGTCATACGGCACCTTTGCCAACTATAAAAGTTATGTCAAATCGTGTGATTCAATACCATTGCCATACTAAATTAAACCAGAATGATACTAAAACACATTATTGTACTCACTACTCGACGCTGTATGTTATGATTGTTATGAATGTACAGTCAGCATCAAAAGTAGCTTGACATATGAAGATGTCAAAAGTTCTTATTCATTTGTAATAAAGACTTTTGACGCCTTCATAATGTGTCGCTACTTTTGATGCCGACTGTACCATGTAAATTGTACTAGTGCTTGGAATATTACAGTTTAGAATCCCATAAAACATACATATAGTGCAAGCTAGATATTGGTAGTTTGTTGTGCAAATGTGGCACGTCTATCAGAAATCCACAGTGACTTGTTAATACAGGAAATATATTTGGAGAGCCATAAATAATTCACATAATAACTCTACAGTAAATGCTTTCTGTGTACAATGTGCAAATCAATACAATGAGTATAGACGAGGACAGTCAAATGTTAAGATAAACTCACGAATGGGATACTTGTACAGTAATCACTATAAAAAATCAGGTTTATAATGATACATATTTAAAGAAAGTTGTAAACACCTACTCGTAATTACAAGTCCTAATTTCAACACTGCGCATAATGAGCTTAAAATTACGAATGTCATCTCATCTCAAATGGTGACGATTTCAAAGTGAAATTATAGTATAATTGCCAAATGTTGTATTGCAGCTGACAAGATTGCTGGTGCGATTGTCAGGGCGGACAAACAAAGGAGAGGCCTTCCTACGGTTGTAGACTCCCACAAATTCGTCATAATTGGTCTGCGAGAGAAACTTGTACATAATTGCTGATGCAAAAACAAGCATCATCATGTCGGTAACACACGGCGCTAACTGGATCGTGGGAGAGAAACGGGAAATTCTAAATAGTAACACTGGTTCCAGTGTAAATGTAACGTGTACTGCTATTTAGCCACAATAGCAATCATTAACGCGTTTCTCCATCGTGCGTACAACTGTTGTGTCGAAACCGAGAGTATACATACTTAGCTACTGCTAAGGTACCTTCCCTATCTCGCATATTAAACTTACAGGTACAATAGGGTTCTTTAAACCTCAAAATAATGTCATGTTATAATAAAATAGGTTACAAATAAAGTACACTGGCATATTCTCATGAAACGTATTCAACAGAAATCATGTATTATGTATATAACTAGTGGCTTTGCGAGGTGTAGGCCTGAATTTCCTCCTGCCCTCCGCCATTTTGATTTTTTTCCAAAAACTGACGCGACAAAAAATAAAACCGGAAAAGTGCGAGTCGGACTCGCGCACGAAGCGTTCCGTACCTATAAAATCGGCAAAGAAATCATATTTGTTGTATGGGAGCTTGGGAGCCCCCTTATAGCTATTTATTATACAAGTGCGGAAAGTGAGTAATTTCCGACGAGTGTCTTTCTTATACACGAGCGAGCATAGCGAGCGAGTTTATAATTAGACACGAGTCGGAAATCATCTTTACGCGCGCGTATCATACAAAGTTTTACTATGCATTGTGCGAGAAAATAGAAAAGTTAATTTCAAATATATAGGTTATAATTTACCTTGCTCGATATGTTACTTATTATCAGCATCTTCATGTAACAACTTCTTGACATAGAGTGCTATTTATTTTCGACATAAAACCATCGTAAGACCATTTTATTAACACAAAAACTTTTAAAAGTGCACCGCAAAATTAATAACAAGTAAAGGTTTTTAATTTGGATTTAGCGGCCAAGGAACCTTTGTTGGCATTGTGTGCTTCTTGAAAACTATTTTCTGAAGTTACATTTGATCTAATTCGTCACTTTGACTCGATATTTTTATCAAAAACTAGGTAAACAAGAAATTAGTATACTTGAAATGAAAAATGGCGGCATTTTTCTAAATACATGCGCGCTCAACATCTATACTACTGCGCATGTGCACATTTGTTTTTAAAATGCTAAGTATGCAATGGCTTAATGCGCTTTCAGCCACGCATTTACCTAAAGTGAAAATTTTCAATTTATTTTTAGGTAATAAATAAAATCTAAAATGATAAATGATACGTTTAAGAAGTATTCATATTTATGTACGTGTTTATAAAAACGGTAATCTATAATTGATTAATTTGTGAAATGTTTTTCAAATAATTAAAACTCTTTGCGTCGAGCTTAAGACAGAGTTAAAAATTAAAAATAAAATTGAAATGTAAAAAGCACTAGTGCGGAAAAGTAGCACTTTCCGCACAGTTTGACTGCTTAGAAAGGGCACTTTTCAAGCACATGCATTGTAAAATATTTAATTTATTCTGTTTTTTAGTATTAGTTATAGCGGCAACAGAAATAAATCATCTGTGAAAATTTCAACAGTCTAACTATCACGGTTCATGAGATACAGCCTGGCGACACACGGACGGACGGACAGCTGAATCTTAGTAATAGGGTCCCGTTTCAACCTTCCGGTACGGAACTCTAAAAAAACCATATTAAAATATTTCACGAGTATGTGGAAAAATGCGACCTGTAGAGGAGAACAGCCGTATGGACATCCAGAAATCCACCTCCGCACAAACTAACAGAGAACTTCGACCGCGAAGTTTTCCCTCTCTGTCGCACTTACGTCGCACAGACTTGCAAGTGCGACATAGAATCATAGAAACAAAACTTCGTTTACGGTTCGCGGTAGCACACCTGTCTCGCTCGAACTGTGCGCATTATAAAGAGGTGTATATAATACGAGGATAGGCCACCCCTATAAAATGAGAAGTATCTCATGTTGGCACAGTTTTAGGAAACGTTTCATAAATACGGTAGTAAGTATAAGTAGTATGAGGTCGAAGGTGAGGCAGGGTTTCCCAGCGCAAGCAGCGAGCACAATGGAGCGCTGCGTGTGCGTGCGGCTCGCGTTTCAACCCACGGGCGGGTGTAATCGCATCGCACGCACCGTGCGAATGCGAACACCCACACGCAATCACTACCCACTATAATATGATACACCATTTAGAACTCATTTTGAACTACAATACGTCTTTGTTTTCGGCTTAAAACTGGATTATGGCGATAAAATTGGGTTCCTGCGAAGCCGGAAGTATATAATTTACCAACCAAGGCAAGTGCTTAACTGCTGAACTAACGAACTAACAATTGGTGTAGTTATCTACTCCGTCATGACGCGTTGCGATTATAAATGTTATACCTCCACCAATACAGAAAAAGTATCAGAAATTATACGTTTAATATATGTATGGTCTCATCTTGTAATAAAATCGGTCTTTGTTCGATCGAAACACTAACGAAGTCGCGTCTAAGAACTAAGCGCAAGTGGATTCAAATGTAATGTACTTACAATGGAATATCACGTAGCACTACGTTCTGCTTAAGACGCTAACAAGGCCTATTTGTCTTGTTCAGTCACTAGTGGTAGTTCGATATGCCGAGCTCTTCGCTCGCGTCGTCTATACTATACCTATACCTATATATATGATCAGAAAACTGATGATTATGATAAGAAAACAAACACACTACACGTATAAATAATATAACTCAACTCCAACCGGTACTGATACCGGCCGTTTTAAGACTTGTAAGATGTGCATGAAACAGTTAACTCAATGTTGTTAAAATATTAATTAAGATATTGACCTCAGGATGTCACGACTGTTATTCTTAAGTCAAATTCAATATCCATTATGATTAATTATAAGAGGAAATAATATATTACACGTGTAATGTAAGTAAGATATGTGCAATTTTATAAAGTGTTCATTAAATTTGTTGTAGATCAAAACAAGAGTCATTCATACACTTCATCAACATTTTCATCCAGTCACAGTACGAAATGCAATCTAATCTTAATAGAGGTTTTATTAAATAATAACATTGCCAACGTAAATTAATTCATCCGACATTTAGTTTTATCGGATAGGCAACGTAATCTTATCTATGTTACAGTAGGTATAGAGGAGGGAGTACTATTCGAATGGGTCGAGCTCTGTGTGAGTGAGTGAACACACGTGGCCGTGGATGTATCGATAACGGTGACGATAGGTAAACAAGAAGCACATTTTTAATTAACGGCGCGTCGAGTTTCCATGAATGGGTGCACTGAATGGAAAACGCTCGGTGCGCCCCATTCACAGGAGCGTTCTCTCGTTACCTCGCCTGCTAGGTACATATTACATATTCCAACTCTGTTGCTAATTCACACTTCACGCATGGACTTAAATGGATTATTGTTGAAAACGTTGACAATTTCAACAGTGTTTTATTTTCTGCATTATTTTTTCATATCATATTATAACACATGAAACAATACACAACTCATAAATCACATAAAAGTATCAAAGAAACATGAGGCCGATACTTGGTCGATATATATACCTATTACCTGCGTACTTAACTGCTTCGCTGTCGTGCCCCGGACTTCACATCCTTGTGAATTGACTTTAGAATAGCGCTTTCTATTGGTATCTATTGGAAGTCATATGGGTTATGGTGATTTTTAGCCAATACCCAGCACTTTTTGATGAAAGCATGCCGGCTTTGCACTAGTGATAGTAGGAACTAAAATAAGTGATTTTTTTTCGAGGTTGGCCCGCTTTGATAATTATGTTTGCCGCGTGCGGCATCCCAGGTTAAGCGATATCGGCCGCAGTTAGTACATGGATGGATGACCCGGATGACCGCTTTGAGTGGTTACTAACTGAGCGCTCCCGTGCTTTGGAAGGCACATTAAGCCGTTGATCCCGGCTGCTGTCTATGGCAGCAGTATTAAGCCAAGTTGGAGGCCTTCGGGCGGCTTAAGAACTTCTAACAGTCAACACTTACTTGACAAAGGGGGGTCGAAGTTGCACCACGTCCGTACCGTAGGGAAAGTACCCACCGCTACCCTACACGTGACCCCTGGGTGGTGCTAAAAGTGCAACAAAACTGGCAACCGTACTGTCTTCTCGAAGATCTCACATTTCGAAATAATTGCCATACAATAAATAAAAATAAATAAAGTCAATGAAAAGTACCCTATACATTTTGATTCCCTTGAGAGTGTTGAAATATACGTTTTTTGCTGCATAACCGGCTGTGCGCCTTTTTACGTTAAGTTAAGGCGCAGGGGTGGGCAAGGCATTCTCCATGCAAACTCTGTGCACGTTTTATTCGTAGGTTTTGGCACTAACGAATGTAATATTTTTTTGGGATGTTATTTCTAATATAATATTATAAACGTGAAAGTTTGTGCGGATGGAATAAGAATAAGAATAAGAATAATAAAAGTTTATTGTCACACAACATAATGTACAAGCAAAACAACACTATACAAAAATACTGACACAGAAACAATAAGTCCGCGCACATTACAGTGTGACAATAGGAGCGAACTCAGCATATGCCGCGATACACTAGGTGCACCCAGCGCTGGTTTTCAGTTCACCCCTAATGACAACTGCTTTAACAAATCAACAAATTAGCGGGTGCTTAAATAGATTATATACATTTTCGTAGCAAACCAGAATTTATAAGAGAATAAATAAATAAATAAATAGAATATATATGCTTAGCTGTGTGTGTGTGAGTGTGTGTGTGTGTGTGTGTGTGTGTGTGTGTGTGCGTGTGTGTGTGTGTGCGTGTGTGTTGTACTACGATAAATATTTTGTTTTAACCTATTTTTGTGTACAATGAAGTGCTTACATACATAAGTATATATGTGAAGGTATGTGGGCGGATGGATGTATGGATGTACGTTCCGCTTAATCTCAAAAACTACTGAACGGATCTCTATGAAACTTTCCAGTGTTGTAGCTTAGACATCAGAATAGGACATGGGCTATAATTTATTTCAAAATTCATCCCCTGAGGGGGTTAAAAGGGGGTGGTCGTGTATAGAAAATCAAATTTTCTTTAAAATAGACTTAAAAGTTAAAACTCCCTTAATAGACAAACCATTAAAATTAAACTGTTTTCGGCGTTTTTCGAAATTCCCCTTCCAAAGGGGTGAAACGGGGGTTGAAAGTTTGTATGGGGAGAAAATAAACGAAAATAATAACGATATAATATTTTTTTTAAACGAGGAGCTTGAAACTTAGAATTAAATACTAAAAAAAAAACAATTTCAGCATTTTTTCAAATTCACCCTCTGAAAGGGTAAAAAAGGGGGTAGAAACATTGTTTGAGCAACCTGAATTTTTAAAGTGACTTCATAGGCACTTGGGGAGACTCTCAGTTAAGATAAAAGAAAGGTGATTTCAGCGTTTTTGAAAATTCATCCCTCAAGAATGTAAAAAAGGGGGTCGAATTCGAATGTTTGTATGGAAAACGAGTAATATTCGAAGCGAGGGACAAGAGAAATGTCGTCTGTGGTAATATATAGAGTAGGTAAGTAGATTAAAACATTAGGTAGCAAAACTAGACTATCCGTGCGAAGCCGGGGCGGGACGCTAGTATTAGATATGCGAAGAAAGTGATGTGGAAATTTTCAAATATTTCAAATTAAAAAAAATCTTCTAAAAAAAGTTCTTTAAGGGTTCCGTTTTTCCTTTTGAGGTACTGATACGGAACCTTAAAAACGACCATCTCGCGTTACTTCTCCTCTTAAGTACACATTTTAGGTTATCGCTGTGTATTTCCGTTCCAATATCAGTGACACTTAACGTCATTTACATGTAGGTATAAGTTAAACCTAAGTATTTAAGTTATGTGCCATACTTCTTTGAAAAATTAGTTACTTTAAAATTACCAATCCTGTCATAATTTTGCTATAAACTATGAGCTCAATACGTATACATAGGTGTAGTCAGTCAGTAATTCAGTTAAGGTTACTGTACTGTTTTAATGATTTAATTTGTTTTAGTAATCAATAATGTATGTATATAAACGAAGATTGACAAAGTAAATAGTCGGTAGTAAGGGCTAATGTGACAGGATCTTACGTCGGTGGGGACAGATAGCGCGGGGCTCGGCGCGGGCGCGGGCGGGGGCGGGGGCGGGGGCGGGTCGCGCCCCGGAAGGCATACTGCACCCTTATCGCGGCAGACACACTTCGCGTTATCATGGATTTATGCGTTCCGCTACCGTCGAGTGCCAATCGTTTTGTTACGGCTAATTGTACGATATCATCTCGCTCGCTATTCATGCATTCAATATCTAATAGTGAAAAATAGTGCCAAAAACTAAATTCACCTTTTCCAGAGGCCGATTTTTGCCCTTAAGCTGGAAACAGCTTTAGGTTCGACAAAAATGCTTTCGTATGTAATTTCGTTTGTTCTCCTCTACAGCGGGGCTAGCACAACTGTCACTGCGACGCGACACGTGTAGAGAAAAATCTACCCTCCTTTTTCTAATTGGCACAGTTCGAGCGAGACAGGAATCGCTGAGCCGCGCGAGATACGACTTGACAGCAAGTTGTGCTAGCCCACCAGGTCTCATTTCACAACCGATTCTCGTGAAATTTTGTGAGCAAATTCGATATCTAATATATTTTTTGGAAATTAAAAAAAAACACTTGCAAGCCACAGAGCCACTTGTAATAAATTATAAGTGGCTTCTCATTCCTCCATTTTCCAATATTTTTGAAAACGGAAAATGGGCCATTTTACGGAAAGTTGTACACTCGACTTTTTTTTCAAATTTGGATAAAATCGGGTTTTTTCTACTCAGAATCGAAAGCACTTTCGAACCTAATAGGAGAAAAAAAGTGTCCCAAAATTTTCATACAATTTTCAGTTTTTCCATTCCGTTACCACCATACAAGCATTACAAACTTTGTATGAAAACGGTAACGGAATGGAATAAAAAAAATTTGGGACACTTTTTTTCCCCTATATCATTCGAAAGTGCTTTCGATTCTGAGTAGAAAAAACCCAATTTTATCCAAATTAAAAAAAAAAGTCGAGTGTACAACTTTCCGTAAAATGGCCCAAATACAGTATTTAATTTATATACTCAACAAGCTCTAATCATAATCAATGACACCCCATTTGTTGGGATAGGTCGAAAAAAATTTTTTGCAGCTTTCTCAGCTAGGTAGTTGAGTGAAACTGATTTATATCAAAGCCGTCCTGGCGCAAAAAGTAAACAATGCCATTCTTTTGTTATCTGCCCTGGGATCCCAGGGACTGGTAGACGACGGGTTAATATCAATAACTCTTTCACTGCAGTTTAAAATCTTTTCATAATGTCTTCTAAGACGTTTGTGAAAACCTTGCGTGTAATGGTATCTCCCTGGCAGATTGGTAAGCTCATATATATGTGCAGTTAGCATCTAAGTTAACTATGCTAATGAAGACGTCAAGTCTTTATTGTAAGAGAATAAGAGCTGTTGATCTCCTCATATGCGTAGTTACTTTTGATGCTGACTGTACTTGCATGGCTATATCCAGGGCCAGTCACTAAAAGTAAGTCTCTGGCAGTTTTCCTGGATATTCAAAAGAAAACCACATACACATTCGGCTAAATTTTCATGCTAGGTAAAATAATTAAGATTGTATTTAAGATTTTATTACTTAAGATTGTAGCACTGTCAACATTAATGTAAATTCACTGGTTTTGTAATTTAGTGTTATTTCATGTAATTCAGCATTACCTGTACTGTATAATCTGGTTTTTGTTTTGTAAATGAGCTCTGGCTCGCCATGCTGGAGTTAACAACGGGGATGGCAGAATAACAGCGTCTGTCAGCCTAAGTCCCTAAGACCATCTTGGTCTTTCGGCCTTGTGGGCGCAGGCACAAGCTGAGCCATCTTCCCTTTCAGCTATTTGTATTGTACTACATTCTACGTTGTTTCCATAATTGTATGCGGGATTTATATCATGTCATGTAACAATGCAACTTAGTTGAATAAATGTCTTTATTATTATTATTATTATTATATGTATATTTTAAAAATCAACATTAAACAATGCAAAGCCAACAAGTAAATCACGAGAATTCTCTTAGATCTTTAATCATACGATATTAAATTCCTAAGGCCCAAAGCAAAATTCAGCACATAGTCATAGCGAACCATGGTCCTACTAGTAGTACTATTAATTGTTTTATACTAATTCAAGTACTTAGGACACTTTTTTTAATGGTATTGTATTTGTATGACACCAACAGTTTTTGGGCATGTTTATAATCAGTATATGCAAACAAGTACGAAAACATTCGAGATGTCAGTTTAGATTAATGGGAAATTTAAAAACAAGTTTCCGGTTTAATAAAGTTCTACTGGTAGGACCGTGGTACTCCATGACTACAGAACTGTTCAAGGAGCTGGGTCTGAATAACCAAGTTAATAAATACTACATGTAGTTCCTTGGTTAAATACATATATTCAAAGTATAATCATCCAAAGCATAAAACACCATTTGGACATTCTAAAAATTCTATAATGTTTAGGTACTGTGACTATGTTGAACCTTAAAAAATGTACTTTCTGAGCATATGCATGTTTTAAAAACTGGTATATTTAAAGTTAAATTGACTGGCTACCTCAACAAGGGAAGGAGTGGAATACAGTTGCATCACCCACTATGGATGCTTAATGTGTATGTTAAAATTAAAAACACTAGAGTGGAAAAACTGACTGAATGTTCAACAAACACATTAAAAAAGATATATTCCCTAACCGCAACCAAAAATGTTAGGTAAGTACTAAATGGATACTAAAGAAAGAGGTGATACACCAATTGGCAGAGGGGGGACAAACTTGGCCAAACTTCATAAAGAACTGAATGCTATGTTGCAATAATAATGTCTCCTATGGATCATTTTTTCGCATGGCAGCAGAGATTCAGTAGCTATTTAAAAAATATGTCTCCTTTTAATTTTCCAATATTAATCAGAGATATACAATATTCTGTCTGTGGATATTTATTTCATTTGGTGAAAATTGGATGTACATACACAATAATATTGTCATCTAAATGAAGTATAGTTGATGAAATATAATTTGCACCGATTCTTCAAACAACTTGTATGGCGAATTGGTGCTAATTATATTTGAGTAACCATACACTCTTTACAGTATTGTCTTAACCCGTTGTCTCCGGGGCCCAGAGATCTCCGGACACATAACAAAAAAATGTTACTGCTTGTTTTTTTTTTCGCAGGGAGGCAATGGGTTAAGGTATCTTTGTTATACATAATAACTCCTAACTGGCACATCATTGAGATTTATTTTATAGATTTAATGTGGAAGTTATTTTGCTCAAAAAAGCACAAATGCCATTACTAAGGGATGTTCTGCTTTCCAATAAATTGTATTGAATATTTCACCTCGGCACTAGTTCACTAACACATTGGTCTAGTTATCTCAGAGTTTCTAATTGACATACTGGCTGGGACTGGGAATGTATTAAAGTATAGACTTGAAAACTTTACATTTAGACAATACCTACAACACAACTATATATTTTTAAAATACAGTTGTAGACTTCTGGCAGTTACTAAAGTGCCTGGGAGTACTTGGCGTAAAGGTGGTGAAGGGAAAATTTTCTCGAATTGGTGATTCATGCGTTGGTTAGTTATTCATAACAAGCCTTTGGTGCCAGGTTTGTAAAACATTTTTATGAACGAAGTTATAAAGCACATAGTTGACCTAGAAACCAATAAATACATGCCATTGTAGACACGATATTCATTGTATTTAAAGGCAAGATCAATTCATTCATAAACTGTGCGTAAACTAAAGTTGCAAACAAAGAAGATGCTTGCAATAAAATGACGGAGGCAGGGTCCTTCATTCTATGCAAGTAATACGGATCGCATATCTATTAAAATGATTCGATTGATATAATATTCATTCATGTAGGGCACGGGAAACAAAGTTTCCCGATACCACCTGTTCGCTAAGATGACAACAACATCGACCGTGGTCGGTTTACACATCGAAAGAGGCGGAGTACATTTAAACACACATTTATCGTCTTCGATTATTTCAAATATATATGATGAAATTTTACTCACCGATCTTTATTTTCAATCGTTCTTCGACTCGCACTTTACGCATATCGTCCGCCATGTTAAATCCATTACTGTTTATCTCTTTCATCCGCTGTTATCTCTTTCGGAACGAGCCAGAGCCTGTCCCGCCACTTCCGGAGTGTCGTAATGTTCTGTTCAAGTCTTTCTTCAAATGACTTTACCGAGCGCTTAAAATCCATTCGTACATTAACACTAAATTAGTCTCATTTATACACATTTTTGAAAAAGGTTTATCATCACACACGCACAGATGGATGTTGCCGCTTGCATTGCGCATGTGCGCAACTAATGCATTATTTTATCAATGAATGCACTCTAAGGTTTTACTCGTAAAAATATCCATTGTATGCAGTTGTTTGTTATACTTAACGCACGTATTTTAATTGGGCTTTCCTTTACTTTATTTCAACACGTCTTCGTAGTGTCTCAAACAAAAATCATCAAATTATTGAATGAACAAAAATTATGAATGGACAATTACGTCACGTCACTACAAAGCGCCTGCGCGGATGTGTACTAATACTAATCGTTACAAGTTACAAAGCGTGGCAATATTGCAAACACTTTTATTATTTATTGCCAGAACAAAAAATAAATAAATGTAAGTCTCGTAAACAATTCTTGTCGTGAATAACAACGTACTACTAAAATACAGAATTTCGGGGCTAGACACATTTCTTTTTTATTAAAATGACCTGAATGAAAATGAATTTGATATGGGCATGATAGATTTGACGTATGTGTGACGTTTTAAGTGTTGCCAGAACGTGCTTTTAGTACGATTTTACGTGCTTTTTAGGATACATGCGTACTTTTTACGGGCGCAGTAAAAACGTGCTATAACCGTGCTTTTTCACGAATAAAAAAATGGTGATATTGACACATACGCACGAACAACGGTACAATATTTTCTAACGACAATTGTGGCAAAGAAAAAGTCTACGAATCCTACGATATTATATGGTATCCTCAAGAGCGGCAATACCCGTCCGATAGTCAGATTCTATGAATCCTATCGCATTCAACTAGTACTTACGAAAAATCTTGGAATTAGGTGGCAAAGCGGACACCGGAATCCCTCAGGTTACATTGTTATAACAGGTAAAATGCCAGGAAGTTGATGAAATGTATTTAATAATGATTTCTAATTCTGACAAAAAAAAACCTACCTTTTACACAGATTATATAATAGTTCTTCGAACAGATACTTATGTTCTTATAAAAAGCTTATACCTGCCGTTTTAAATGCCTACTAAATTTAACAATGGAGCGACCTTGAACGCAAGTTGGTGCTCTGGGATTTTCTGAGATCCTTCCAGTATCCGATTTGCATTTACATACATAGGTAGTATAGGTACAGGCATACCAACGGAGCAAGTTACATCAAAATTCAATGCGAAGTATATCTCTCAGCCTACCTAGTTTATTAATTGGACTGTTTATTACCTGGACTTAAACTATTTGGATATAATGGCAGTTGCGGAGTAAACTTGCTAATTATTTTGCAACGAAGTAATTTTTGGGTCGGTACAACTTTATTACGCGTGGCATCGTCCGGCCGTGAGCGCGTGTGGCAGCCAACTGACTGAGTGTTCAGCGCGCGGACGGCAAGGTGTAGGTATCATTCTCGGTTCCCACGGTGCAGATACATACCACTGCCTTTTATCCCAAATCATGCTATTTTGGATAACTAACGTATTTCAGATTGGAGTGCTCTGGCAACACTGGTTTTATGACATTTTGACCGTAATTTTTTATCCAAGTAGAAAGACATGCATGAAAGTCTGTTAGTAGTAGGAACACAGGAATGGATTGTAGTAGCTCCTGTCCCTCATCTCGTATAAGGAACCAATTATTTGTCACCGGCCGTTGTCACCGAAATGTCATCGATGAACCAGTGGCCAGAGTATAAAAAAATGTGTTACCCATAATGTTGGGTAAACTAAACCGGCTCGAATGTTAAAAATAACAGATTTTTTTTGTCGTGATTAGAATACTGAATAATGATTGGTGTCAATAAGGTTTTTAATGAGATTTTGCACTAATGTGGGTAAATATCATTTTTACAATGACTGAATAACTAAGACGTTTTAATCATAAGTGTAACTTAATATGCCACAAGATCAATTTGTTGCCCGCTAACATTTATTAGGACTTTATTTCGAAGATTCTCAATAAAAATTTACTTATGTCAGTAAAAATGGGGAGATTATTCTTTTTGTGGTATCCCCAGAAACAACTGTCAAGTGTCAAATTATCTCCGTCCCTGTTGGACATTCGCTAACCCCTCTTCTATAGGATCCTCTTTTTACGTAGTAGAAGGACTTGAAAATGCTATTTAGCTTGCCTTCTTGATTTTTTTATATAGTTTACAAAACATAAAGAGGATCCCATAGAAGGCGTGTTTGCATATAACCAAAAGACCAAAACTACCAAAAGGGATGGACTTACGGTAACATGACTAAATTGAGATGTATCAGAAGACTGATACATCGTGTAGCACTATTGTGACATTTCATCTTTAGTCATATTATATATTATGTCGTCACAGCAATGGCATTCACCGACGATGTTTCGGTGACGGTGATAAAAAAAATTATCACCGTCACCGAATGGACGCATATTTAGATATTTATATATATACGTCCATGTGGGACAGGAGCTAAGTCAGTGCATCTTGCTCCCACGTATGTCATTGTTTAAGGTCACATCTCTTTCACACATCTTTGTATTGTATGTGTATTGCCGTCCAGTGTAACTCTTACTTCATGTTACAAAACGTATGTTTTTTATGTGGCAACTCGATTTTGACAATCTTTGCTCTGTGATTTTGACATTCGAGGTTTAGGTTATGTTCTTTCTTATGTTACGTATGTTTGTGCTTTACTCTGTACTACCCTGTTGTTTAGAGTACTCGACATTCGAATTTGTATACTTATAATTTGGTTTCTTTATACCCAATTACCCATTTATACCGAAAAAAATGACCCAAGATTACATGCACTCGGATGGTAATTTGATATATATTGTAGAAAACATACCAGGGCCCTACGAGGACAGTGTCGAATACGATAACATAGTGTCTAATTTTAATTCCCGGTTAATAAATGAGTGCAAATGCGATTCAATATGCTCTTTAGAATCCTGCGTGTGTTTGTTGAAATCGGGAGGCGCGAATTATGAGGCGTATGATGAAGGAAAGAAATATCGACTTAACTTCACCAAAAATATTGGTATCGATTCATCTTTCCCTATTATTGAATGCAACAGCTCATGTAGTTGTTCAGATCACTGTGGAAATCGAGTTGTTCAAAAAGGACCTATTAAGGGTTTAATTGTGAGGAACTGCACAAACATGTCCAAGGGCAAAGGTCTCTTTACTACTGAATTCATTCCTAAAGGTGTTTTCATATGCGAATATGCGGGTGAAGTTATTACTCCTGAGCAAGCCAAGACACGGCATAAGTTCAATGAAACACATGGGAAAATGAATTACATATTTTGCCTTAATGAATACTGTAATGAAACTTGTCTGCAAACAATAGTGGACCCTAGCAAGCTAGGCAATCTGGGTCGCTACATCAACCATAGCTGTCAGCCCAACTGTGTCATCTTACCTGTGAGGGTTGACAGTCCTTTACCCAAATTGGCAATATTTACTCAACTTGACATACTTCCTGATACTGAAATAACATATGATTACTGCTCAAACAGTTTTGGCAATCCAGAAGAAGGAGAAAATAGGAAAACATGTTTATGTGGAAGTAAAAATTGCAGAGGCTTTATGCCTTCTGAAAAATATTAAGATTGACTTACAGAATGTATGTACTACATTTTAAGTATTAATGATTATAACTTGGGAAAGACCTCAATTTTCAATGAAAGTGAAAAATTGAACTTTGGATTTGAGCCCACAACCTCTGGAATCCACCCATTGCTCTTAACCAACTCACCTACAGTGGCTTTTTCACTTTGATTGAAAATTATAATTTTGATTAGCAGATGCATCCGCTTGACAACATTTAAATTAAGATCTAAATTGTTACTATAACCTGCTGTCATGAGATTGAAATGGTTTAAATTGTTGGTTCAGTACAGGTCCGCAATAATGTCAATATTATGTTTTGTATCATTACATATCTTACAATTTGTTCTTTTAGTGTTATTTCTAACTCTTTAATTAGTAGGTCTAACTTGTTTTACATATGCACTTTATATTTCGTTGAACAGTGTCCAATGTTTTACAGATGAACCTTGATTCCTTCTGAAAGAACTTTACATGGATATATTTTATTTTTATCTTATCTTTTATTCATGTGTATTATATACTTTATGATAAAAATGTAACATACAACTGGAAAATGTATTAAATGACAGAAATTGCAACATTTACTTTTTAAGTTCAATTTGATGTTTCCATGACAAAGTAATTTTCCACTGAGAACAGTGAAGTGCCAGTGAATTCATTACCATTCAATCTCATGACTAGGGTTGCCAACTTGTGGGCGCAAATTTGCGGGACATTCGTAGCAGATTTGCGGGACATGGCTAAAAAATGCGGGACCCACGCACCCAGCCTAACTTTCTAGACGCGGTTGATTAGGTACATTTTTAAAGTGTCGGCTTTGGTGACCGCTTTTATACCATAAAGCTGGCAGTACGCTTGCTTTCCACCGACGTGGTATCAAAAAAAGGTGATGTGTTGTTGAGCGAGCGAATAAGTAAATGTACAGGTTTGCACGCGGGAATTTGTTTGCGTAGATACAAGTCGCGCGATCAAAGTATTCAAAACTCATGAACATTCGCTCCAGTTCTTCTGACTTCCGAAATTCTGACCGGGCCTGAAAACGGGACAATCAGCGTCCCGCATGCATCCTTTGCGGGACGCATCCTCTAAGGTGCTGGAAACGGGACCTCAGGCGGGACGGTTGGCAACCTTACTCATGACCATGACCCCTTGGTCACACTACATATCTGCCAATCTGGATCGTGAAACTAGTATCGGCACTGTCAACAACTCACACTTACAACGGCATACCATTGATTGGCTCATTCACAGCTTACGTCACCCACTCTACTAACCAATGTACCGGAGTGCCATACCTGGTGCAGTATATAATTTAATCATGATGACAGACATAAATACAGGACATTGCCACCCTAACTTAGTGTGGGTCTAAAAGTTGCAATCCCTCTGGGACATTAATGTTGACAAGTAGCAAGTCTTTGCATTGCTCCTTTCAAAGTTTTATTAGCTTTACTTATTTTATTTTCCAAAAAATATAAAACCCTTCCTGTGTTTAACTTTAAGAATACTGTATTTTGACTGTAGTCAATTAAATTATTTTTGTTTGGTAAATAAACAGAATTACGAAAATAATCGGAAACATCGAAGTTCTACTTCTATTTATTCTTTTATAAATACATAGCTAGGGATCCAAAAATAACGCTGTTATTATTATACCGTAGAAAATTTGTCGTCATTATTGGTTAGCCGATTAAGTATCTGAAACGGCGCAGGAGGATAGCGGCCGTATCATATGTGACCATTGTAGTGTTTGGTCTTGACGTCGTCTCAGCAGCAATCATCTTTATTGCAGACCAAAACGATCCATCGATCGATTGATTTGCTATATTATGACGGCACTGCTATCCTAGAAGACCAGAGATTTAGTAACACAGCCGTTTTGACATTTTAAATATAAACTGATAGTAAAAAAGCAACTTTTTTATGTGTTCATTACATAAAAAGTCGACTATCATTTAAATGGCTTTGAAATATTAACCGACAGTGTCTCGGCCTAAGATACAAAGTTTAATACCTACTTATTATTATTTATAACTGTATTTTAAACGTACAATATTTTTTTAAGTTAAATGTGCATCAATCGAGATGGAACAAACTCTAGTGGTGCCATCTATTCAGAGCTTTTTGCCGCCAACCCCATTGCGTGTCATCCACGTAGGCGCGCCCCTCCACAGCCCAACCGTACAATTGCGCATAGATTAGTATGAGATCCGCTGTGAAGGGGCGCGTCGTCGTGGATGACACGCACAATAGGTACCTGTGCTGAACACTACCTACGAGTTGTGACGTTATCCACAGGAAGATCTTATGCATTTGTGCAGATGCTGTTGATTTACCAAGCTGATGACCACCTTGCCTGTAGTTGCTGTTGGCGCCCTACTGCATTCTGCTCCCATCTCTGCCTATGCGGTTTACAATGGGTTTACATAACACAATGGATGATTCAGATGAAACCCAGTGATACATTATCATCAGGAAAATCCAAACAGGTATGATACCATTACATAATTAGTAACGTTTGATATTATTTTACTTTGATGTAAAACATAAATTCTTCGGTTATTTTAGTTATATTATAATCGATGAGAGGAGCGACACATGCCTAACTTATTGTCGTTTAAAGGTATGATTCCGCTGCCGATTGCATACAGCAACTGCACGTGCCGCCGCACTCCAAATTGAACCGTAATCATGAGACTAAAATTCCCAATTTAGGGTGAGCGGCATGTGCTGTTGCGACACTTCTCCGCTCATTTTAAATTGAGTTTTTTTACGCATACCATTACGGTTCAATCTGGAGTGCGACGGCATGTGCTGTTGCTGTATGCAGTCGGCAGCGGAATCATACCTTTACATGTAAGTAATGGCGGGGATTGCTAGGTTAACTTGTCTTGGCAATCTTGGGATGAAATTTGGTGTATTTTCATGGGCACTGAGTGAGAGTGCAAAACAGTTTCATTGAAATATTCTTGAGTAGAAGAAATAAATGTTGTTAAGAATCCTCGAAACAAAAGGTTGAAGCGTTTGTAAATGGTTTGTTTGCCTCCATCGTCACCATGATCGAAAATGCTTTATTTTTAGCGGGAGGAAGCTAAAAAAGTTAATACGTAGGTCACACTGAAAGTTTTTAGAAAAACAAAAACTAAGCTAACTTGCAAGTTATTTATTGTAATTTTGTTTCATGGACTATTGTACGATTACATCAATATATCACTGAATTCGATGGAGCCTCTGAGAAAAACGATTTGCCCACTCGTTCTTATAGCTCGGTTCTACGGCGTTTTTGAGTTTCGGCCAAATTGTGAGGTGCCCAACGAGTTCAGAGTATCCTAACAGCTAAATACTCATGAACGATTTTCTGCACTTATTATTATTATTGTATGTCTTTACCGTATCTCGGGACCATGGGGCCCCGGACCTTTGGAAGGCATGCGTGGGGCCGAAGCCAACAGCGCAGAGGCCCCTTTAAGACAAAAATAATCTAAAGGCAAGGGATACACATGGCGGATACCGTCTCTGAACGCACAACATGATACTTCCGGAGACGGTCCCCGCCAGGTGCAAAGACTATTGTAGTGCAGCCTTTTGGCTGCGATGGGAACTAAGGTCATGGGGCTATTGAGTTGAAAGTTGGATGGACTGGATAATGAGTTATGGGAGGAGACTAGCGGACACCTGCCGTGCCAATCAGTCTCAGAATTGTAAGAAGGCAGGCGGTGACTTGCCACTCACTAGGTGGGCCCCCATAAAAGGCTACCAGATGGTAGCAAGGGTGGCAACACTGGTGTGAGCAGCTCAGGGTGTAGAGAGGTGCGGCCCGATTTCACCATCGCGGGGTTTCCCCCGTGAGCGGGTTTCCTCGCTATTACGCCATTACGTGCAATACACTTCCACCCTGCGAGCATATAGCTCTGGCACCCCACTCTGACCGGCCGGTTAAGGCAAGCCAGAGGTGAGAGTCCTGCGGCCCCTGCTGGGGTCCACTCCGCCGGCCAACAAAGGCAAGCGGAGAAAGGGGCCTGACCGACTCTCGGGGGCAAGGGACCCAAGGGACGCCACTTCCCATTCAGCTCGCCACAAGCTGCCCTGGGGGTTTTATTATTATTATCTCTTTATTTATTGTGTTTCTTAGGTTAGATTTTATAATATTTCTATAAAAAGTAAAATATAAAAATACACTTACAAAACATAAAAATATTATAAAAACCTAACCTAGGGTGCCGCCGGCAGCGGGGCAGGGCCTAAGCTACCGGTGGTCAGGGCGACAGAGAGAGGAACCTCCTGACTATCCGCGCCGTGTCCAGGAGTACCGCCTTCTGAATCTGACCCTTGACCCAGCCATCTAGCGAGAGTCTCTTGAGGTGTTGGTCGAGACTCTTCGCTATTAGACCGTTCGCAGAAACGACTATCGGGACAATGGTCGTTGAATCAACATCCCACATGGCGGTTATCTCATGGGCCAAGTCTAGGTACTTGCTGAGTTTGTCCTTCTCGGCCTTCACGAGGTTCTCGTCATGGGGGATGGTGATGTCAACGAGCACTGCCTGGCGTTTCGATCGATCTATCAGCACGATATCAGGCTTATTGGCTACAATAGTCCTGTCCGTGATGACAGATCGATCCCAATAGAGCGTGGCACGACCATTTTCCAGAACTGGCGCAGGTGTGTACTTATAGTACGGCACTTCGACGTCCACAAGACCGTATAGAAGGGCAAGTTGCTGGTGAATGATCCTGGCTACAAGGTTATGTCTGTGCAAGTACTCGCCGTTAGCAAGATGACCACAACCGGAAATAATATGCCTGAGTGACTCTCCGGGACGGCGGCATGCCCGACAAATGTCGACCGTACCGTCCTTCAGGATATACCTCCGGTGGTTGTTCGTCATGATAACTTCGCCAGCAATTGCACAGACAAAACCTTCGGTTTCCCCGAAGAGATCCCCGAAACGTAGCCAGTTCACCGACGCGAGCAGGTCTACATCGGGTCCCGTAAGGGCCCTGTAGAACCTCCCGTGTAGCTCCTTACTCTTCCATACGGCCTTGCGGTCCTCGGTACTCATTACTTTAAGTCTGCGCCAGTTCTCTTTTGCCATGGAAAGCGGGGTGTAAGATGCGTCTACTGCAACTACGTCCCGATGCATCCCGCACTCGCTGTTTAGGAAATAATCCCTGAGACTGCACACCTCGCGGTTGTGGAGGTCTTTGGCGTTTAAAAAGCCGCGTCCTCCGCACTTCCGCGGGATGTACAGTCTCATAACAGACGAGCGCGGGTGTAGCATGCGGTGCGCAGTAAGCAGTACACGCACCCTACGGTCCAGGGCGTCCAGCTCGGTCTGAGTCCATCTTAGTATGCCAAAGGAGTATATGAGTAAGGGCATCACCCAGGCGTTGAAGGCGCGCACCTTGTTGCCGCCTGACAAAAAGCTATTATATACTTTTGTCAGGCGACAGAAGAAACGCTCCTTCACCGCCCGCTTTACGTCCTCACCCTCAATACCCAAAGACTGTGACATACCAAGATATTTATAGGTTTCTGCTTCGGAAAGAGATTTGATGGACATTGTCTCAGAAAGCTGTAAATTTGAAGAATTTACAACTTTCCCCCGCTGTACATGCATGACCGCACACTTATCGACTCCAAATTCCATTTTGATGGCGCTACTTAAAGCTTCTGTCGTTTTCAGTAGCGTCAACAGATCCCGTGCATTTGGAGCAAAAAGCTTAAGGTCATCCATGTAGAGCAGGTGAGAAATGACCTCACCCTCTCTCCGGAGCTGACAACCTAGCCCTGAATCCTTCAGCAAAGTGCTGAGCGGATTCAGAGCTAGGCAGAACCATAGGGGACTCAGACTGTCGCCCTGGAAGATACCTCGCTCAATCCTGATGGAGTCCCGCGGACTAGATGGGCCATCCCGTCCACCCGGTTGACGAAGGACTGTGATCCACTGCCCCATGCAAGCACTTAAGAAGGATCTTAAAGCTGCATCAACTTTATACAGCTCTAAGATCCTCCGCAGCCATGAATGGGGCACCGAATCATAGGCCTTCTTATAGTCGATCCAAGCGGCCGAGAGGGTCCCTCCATTCCGCCGGACTCGTTGGCAAATGGTCATGTCTATGAGGAGGAGCTCTTTAGTACCACGCGACCCAACCCTACATCCATTTTGAGCTGGGGCCAAAATATTGTTCGCAACAATGTGCGCGTTAATTTTTGCTCTCAAAATGGATGTTAGGAGCTTGTACAGCGTAGGCAAGCACGTGATGGGTCTATAGTTCTTTGCTTCCGTGGTACTACCGGACTTGTAGAGCAGGGAGGTTACACCTGTTGTTAAGGAAGGTGGCAGGGAACCGAGCTCGATGGCTTGCTGGAACTGCGCTGCCAAGCGTTCGTGTGAGCACCGAAACCACTTCAGCCAAAAGTTGTGTAATCCGTCCGGACCCGGACTTTTCCAGTTCGGGGCCGTACGGATGGCACAACTTACGTCTTCAGGGCTGATGGTCACTGGCCCCATGGGTTCGATGGATTCACACTCACGCTCAACAACATCGATCCAGTCGCCCTCGGTGTGCTCGACAGGAACCGACCAGATACTACGCCAAAAGTTAGACATGGCAGTAGCATCCGGTCGCTGTCCATCGCACACACGTTGATCGGCTCCCTCCCACTTTCTGTACACCTTCCTTTGGTCACTCTGGAAAAGACGATTCTGCTGGTATCGGTCCACACGCTCTCTATAGCGGCGAATACGGCTTGCCCATGCATAGACTTTCTGCTTCAGAAAGTCAATGCGTTCCGTGACCCAGGTCATGTAGTCATGGGGCCTGACACCAGTCCCTGCGAAGGCCTGGTTCACGAAACGCATGACTCGAGGGCGGTTATTGCCCCCCCTGAAGCAGATCAGCTTTGCAATGAGAGTCCTAAACGAATTGATACGCCGCTCAATACGTGCTTGCCAGGCAGGGACACCCCCGGCGGTCCTAAGTGCACGGTCAGCGTCCGGAAACTTGACGCGAGCAACACGGCACGCCGCGATGGCCCCGCAGTACATTATTGAGTGAGTATCAATTAAATCTACGCTAGCCCGTAAATACGGGTCTAGGAGATCGTTTAGGGCTCCCATTAACGCTAGATTGCGTCTATTCACGGGCAAGCGTGGTAGCCGCGGCCTAGAATTGGGTGTGGAACGATACTGCGTAATCGCCTCCTCCAGAGTCCTCCTCAGTTGCTCATGGGTCTGGGTACTCACGCTCTGGGTCGCGCAGCCTCCGTCTGCACTGGGATCGACCCGCGGCACCTCTGGTGCCGTGTCGGGTGCGGGCACCGGAGCCGGTGTCGTGGCGGGTCGGTCCCGCGCCGAAGTGGAGGCTGCGCGAGCAGGGAGTGCTTCCAGACGTAGCCGATCAAGTGTCGAGTCATCCAACCGCTTGAGCCGTTGGATGACCCGCACCTGATCCGATAATCGTTGCGCGGTCACATTGATGGTCGGTTCAAGAGCCTGGAAAATAGGCAGCATCCGGACACGGTACGCTGATAAATTAGTTCCCCCCTCTGTCGCCCCATAGTAGGCACGCATGCAGTTTTCGTTGATAGAACGCGTCCACTGCATGCGGCGCACTATACCACCGGTAGCGGGAGCCGTAGGCGGGGCAGGATGCCCTGCAGGCCCCAAGCATGCCGGCAGCGGTGGCCGCCCGCGTCGCGCAGGTGGTCGTGGTGGCGGCGGCGGCGGCCCGCAGTCGTCGCTCGAGCCGCTGGCGGTGTCGGGCGCGGTCGCAAATTCGTCGCCCGATGATGAGTCGCTGGGTGACGACGACGACGAGACGGGCGGTGGTGGAGGTCGTGCGCGTTGTTCGTGGGCCGCTCTTGAACGTTGCCTCGTGATCATTCTATTTTAATATCCTTTTAGCATACTTAGCCCGCTTAGCCGTTTGACAGTTGTCACTTGAAACGTGGTATATTTGGTCACAGTTAGTTGGGTGCATTATTTACATAATACATTATTGTGTAGGTATTATTTCACACGTAAACTGATCAAAACGTGTATTTACGGCGTTAAAAGTGCTAAAAAAAACATATTTACAAATAAAATAAATCAATGACACGTCCGTCAATGTCAGCGGTTTTTTTTTTCTTTTCTTATCTTTATTATTATTATTATTATTTATTTAATAATCAGGGTATAAAAACATAAAATTAACGGGGTCTCACAAAACTGTCGGAACAGTTTGTCTGTGTGATCCAGTAGGGTCGACTCATACTGATGCCTAAGGTTGCCTGCATCTGCTGATAGGTCAATCTCTTATCAGTCTCTATCATGAGCCGCCCAGCACTGATGTTTTTTTTTCAGTAATCGCCATAAAGTGACGTCCCTCACGAAGATCATCAGTGTCATTGATGCTATGACATTTGAACCCGTTAAACTAGTTGTAAATAGTCTTAAAGGATGTAGCTTCATCATCAAGGGCCCATCGAAAAGTCTTTCATAACTATATTGTTGATATCATTGCAATAGAAAGGCATAAAAAAAATATCGACCAAAATTTCTCACTTTAAATTCATCTTAACGTGAAACAAACAATTTTCAATTTGACGCCAAATGATATAAACAACCGACAGACGAATAAATAAATAAATAAATATAAATATTTGTGGACATATACTTCATAATGTTGCCAAAGAGTTCCACTTCAAAACGTCATTTTTAGTTTTTTAATGCATGGTTTCTATGTAACCGTTTCTAAAAACTTTCAGTGTGGCCCACGTATTAGAAACAGCTTTATATAGTTCGGTGTATTTTTTTAAAATATAAATTTGAATGACACTATTTTTATTTTATATGAACGTAATTCCAATGAGGTCCGGTTTATCCTCGGGTTTTCCCATAGTCAGATGGCAGCTTCCGTTAAAACTAGTACCTACGCCAAATCTTGGGATTAGTTAGCGAACTTCGAAATGATGGAATAAATTTGGACGATTCTATTTTAAAATAATTTTATATGAACGTAATATGTATCAGCAACATTTATTTTCGTCAAGTTTACAATATGCGCCTGAAATAATAATGTTAGCAATACATTGTCATGTTATGGTATTTCTTTTTCTTTTAAATAAAGGCACGATTCTATTATAAACATATTTTATATGAACGTAATACGAGTATGTAGCTACATTTATTTTCGTCGAGTTTACAATATGCGCCTTGCCTTTGTCTAAAAAATTTAATACTAACGGTATGAATAATCTAGCGTTAAAATATGGGTGTTACTTTTAAGTTTAACATACAGGTGCGTGTCAGGTGTGTGTCTGTATGTGGCATCATAGCTCCCATCCCAATTGGATGAAACAATTGAGTGCTTTTTTATTAAAAAAAAAAAAAACCTTTAAATCCTATTTAAAAGCCTAATTTTGGTACAAAATCCGAAGAAAAGTCGTGATTTTATGGCTGTCCCACGCCTATTAGTAGAAGCGCCGACTACACTGAACCTAGTACGATACGACTCCCAGATGGTATATATGGGTATATATATATGTATAATTAGTCACGTCATGTCATTAATCGGGGAACACGAAATGGCGATACTGCAATACAAAACAACCTGACAACGCTATTAAAAACAAAAATTGAATTGCATTGCAGCTTCGCCATTTCGAGTCCCCCCATTAATGGCGTGATTAATTATATATACAGGGTGTCCCAAGACTATGGGACATCAAGGGAAAGTACCTTAAATATCGTAGATAGGATATTTTGCTGAAAGAAGACTTTATGTTATTTTTAAAAGTTAGTAATTCTGCATGAGACCTTATACATCTCGGTGATATTTTAAATAAATTTCATATATTAATGTTTGACAGAAACCATATACATATCTTTCTTCCTATGTAGCGATTTTATTTTTGAAATGACATTCAGTGAATTAATTACATTATAGCTTTGTGAATATTGTTAATTAACAATTACCGATTGACATGTAAAAGAGCCCCTATGTGTATGTGTAGCCTATTTGCAGAATAAATGATTGAATTTTGAATTTTGCTTACCTAGTTATCTCTCGTCCATAGAAACTTCAATCCCCTAAGGGGATAAAATGTATCCTATGTCCCTGGAACTCACAGACAGACATATTCGCATTTATAATCCACCCCGGGTTCGCACGGATAGTCCAGTTTTTTTGGATGTTTTTATGTTACTATAAACGAAATATCTACTCATATATATCACTTCGAATATACACGTTTTCCATACAAACATTCAACCCCCAATTATACACCCGGAATGAATTTTCAAAAACGCAGAAAATTACTTTTCCTATATTTTAACTGAGAGTCTACGTTCCACCTATGCATGAAGTCACTCTCTTTAAAAAGAACTCAGGTTGCCAGGCAGGGTTTTTCACCCCGTCAAAGGGCGAATTTTGGAAAACGCTGAAAACTGATTTCTTGTGTTGTGCTTGGTCTTTTAGTTTGGAACTTTTAATTTTCTATCTTAAAGACAATTTTGTCCTCCATACAAAATGACCACCGCCTTTTAACCCCCTAATGGGTTGTATGTCCTATTCTGATGTCTATTAAGCCAAAGAGTACATTATGTATACTGAGAAGTCTATAAGCTACAATACTGTATGGCTAGCACATGATGGCAACGTCAGTTTGTCGGCTTATCTCGAGCTATCCGTCACTTTCTAACGGCACCTATCAAAAAATTGTTTTCCTATTTTCACATCACTTTTATGTAGCGGTTTATAGAATGAATTTGATAATTGTAGTACATATAGTCTCCGAGTAAATCGGCTGTGACATACGGACAGACAGACAGACAGATCGAAACTATAAGGGTTCCGTTTTAGCCATTCTGGCTACGGAACCCTAAAAAGACGCATAGCTCGAGAAAAGCCGAGATACTCTCGAGGCCATTATGTGCTGGCCCTACTGGAAAGTTAATGGAAATCAGTCCAGTATTAGTTTTTGAGTAAGTACATCCATACATCCACCCGCACAAACTTTCACGTTTATAGTATTACTAGCGGTTGCCCGCAACTTCGTCTGCGTAGAGCTCGGTTTTTAGTTAAAACATCTTAATATCCAGGAAACGGTATAATAATTGTGGTACTTTTACCCGGTGAGACCAAATTATTAATATGCTGTACAGATATAAATCGGTCAACCCAAATTCTCAACCCCTCTAAAAATCCCTTTAGGTACCTACTTAGCGGTTAAAAACTCTCATTTACTTAGGCTATTTTTTGTGTGAGTTGACACGTATCTTGTCGTTTTCTCTTCGTTACTGTACGTATTTAATTATGGACCTGTAGAAATTTCGTTTCAAACATCTATCCAAATCCACAAATCCTGAAATCCTTTAAACAGTCTTTTTGTGAAATGAAAGTCTCTCAATTAAAATAATGTTGCTCCCCATACAAACCTTGAACACCTTTTTAACCCATTGAGGGGATAAATTAAAAAAAAACCGCCGAAATTTGTTTTGATGTATTTAAACAGAGACTCCCCATACAAACTTTGAACCCCTTTTTAACCCCTTGAGGGGATGAATTAAAAAAAAAACGCTGAAATTAGTTTTGTAGTATTTAATTTAAACAGTTACTGTAAGAAATTTTAAGTCCTTCATTCAAAAAATTTTAGCTTCCAATATAAACTTTGAATCCCTTTTTTACCCCTTTAGGGGTTGAATTTCAAAAAACGCAGAAATTAGTTTTGTTTTATTCAAACAGAGAGTCTCTGTAAGAAATTTGAGGTACCTCACTTAAAAAAAATTTGCTCCCCATACAAACTTTGAACCCCTTTTTAACCCCTTTAGGGGATGATTTTCGAAAAACGCTGAAATTACTTTTTTTGTATTATTATAAGGAACTTTCATACAAAGTTTGAAGACTCTCACTTTAAAAAAAAATGCTCCCCATACAATATTTCACCCCTATTTTCAACCCCTTAGGAGATGAAAATTTTAAAACGCAGATATCACTTTCATTGTCTTATTTTAAGGAGTCTTAGTAAAAAGTTTCAAGTCACTTTGCACCCCTGTTTTACCCCCTTAGGGGTGGGATTTCCAAAAATCCCATCTTATCCCTTGCCTCCGTTATATAACCTAACTATAGTGTAAATTTCAAAATTCTAGGACCAGCAGTTTCGGCGGGGCGGTGATTAATCAGTCACCCATCAACTTTATATATATATATATAGATTAGGATATATTAGGATTAGATTATAGATTTGTTAATGAACGCATTTTTTACATTACTGAATGATATATAATTTATTTTTTATTCCTCATAATCTGAAAGTAGGGCATATTTGACCTAAGAAGCGGCTTGAAAGTATTAATATAACTTTAACTAGTTTTTTACCATAGTGCTCGTGGTATTTAAGATGATTGTTAAGCTGTGATGAAACTCAAACGTAGCGTAAAGGAAAGATTTTTTAAATAAACTTTATTCTATTTATTTAGTAGACAGTCTTAGATTCTAGAGATATTGTGTTAGATTCCATTTAATAAATATTCATTTTCAAACTAGTTTTTGCCCGCGATTTCGTCCGCGTGGAACTCGTTTATCGCGATAGAATTGAAGTAATTGCTTTTTACTTATATCAGGCGCTTACCTACTCATTGCTCTTTCATACAAACTTCCACTCCCTTAAAGAATGATTTACGGGATAAAAAGTGTCCGTGTCCTTCTCCGGGACTCAATCTATCTCCATAGGTACCAAATTTCATGTAAGTCGGTCCAGCGGTTTAAGCGTGAAGAGGTAACAGACAGACAGACAGGCAGACACACTTTCGCATTTATAATATTAGTATGGATAGTATGGATTACTGCCTGAAAAAAAAACGTACCTAAAGTTTGTAGCGTAATTTAATGTCACATTGGTAGTGATAGTGAGTGATCTTATAATATAACATGTCTCACGAAAGTTTAAATTTAAGTACTTAGTTTTACGTTTTTGTACCATGCACAAATACACATCTTATCATGAAATAAATAAAATTTTATCTGTCGTAATAAAACTCTTATTGGCAAAGTTGATTTTATTTTAATGTTAACCGTGATCGTTATTGGTAATTGCAACAAAAATTGTTACTCATTAATTAAACTGTTAAAGCTTAAAGCTTAAGCCACACAGAGAGCGGGCGGGCGGTAGCGGCGCGGGCGCGGGCGGCAGCGGCGCGGGCGCGGGCGGCAGCGGCGCGGGCACGGGCGGCAGCGGCGCGGGCGCGGGCGGCAGCGGCGCGGGAGCTGCTTTTGGCGGTGGCGGCATCCTAAAGCAACTCCCGCGCCGCTGCCGCCCGCGCCCGCGCCGCTACCGCCCGCCCGCTCTCCGTGTGGCTTAAGCTTAAGAGGATTGTGTAGCAATTTTTTTCCATACAAAAACGTGCTTCGGGCGCCAACGTTTTCCACCCTCTGAACCTAAACCGACTTGCATGATTTTTGGAAATGATGTAAGTATCAATAAATACTAGGTTTATACGTTTTGATTTTTTGGAAATATTGCATACAATTGAAAACATGAACCCTTAAAGTTTCGATTTTTTGACACGAAAACTTCGTCCTGGGTTTTTGTTATTATTTCATAAACTCGAAAGAGTTACGAAAAAAGCAAAACGTATAAACCTAGTTAAGGATGTGAGGAATAGATCAAGGCCAAAATTGTCTCATTGATAAAGGTTTAAGGGGTGGAAAACGTTGGCGCCCGAAGCACTTATTCTGCTTGTAATTACTACTGTCTATCGCACGCAAGAATATTTCGGAATGCCTGTTCTCGCTCGCACGATAGGTACACAATAGTCTTAAGTATTTCTGTATACTAGCAAAAAGCAGAGCTTTACGAGGGCTCGCGTTTTTTTTATAGTAATGATTTTTATGTAGACAGTTTATAAATAGAATTGAACGCCAAAAACGCCTGAAGGTGTCATGCCTACAGCCAAGGCTCGGAAACTGGTTCATTTTTCAAACCGTTATCATTATCATGTATAGTTCGTACAAAACTGTAAGGCCAAGTGCTGTCAAATTAACGCAAGCAAAAATCTACCTTACAGTCCGAGCTCTAAGTCTAGTTTTGCTTGCGTTTGTTTGACAGCATTTAGCCTTAGGGTTGTGTCCGAACTATACTTGCGGCAAAACCTTTTTATTTAGGTTTAGATACAAAAACCGGTTTATTAAACCGGTTTACGGAAGAGCTTTATAAATATAAAGGTTTTGTTCGGAAAACCGGGTTAGAACCGAGTTGCATCAACTTTATTTCTTTAAAAAGCTATTTTACTATTCAAACAATAAGGTCCAAAATCCAATAACATATTTATCGAAATTCGGTCAACTAAAATAATTTCAACTATACTTATAGTGCGCGCCATCCACTACGACGCGCCCCTCCACCGCCCGTTCCGTACAATTGCGCATAGATTAGTATGCGATGCGCCGTGGAGGGGCGCGTCGTCGTGGATGGAACGCACTATACCTATCGTAATACCTATAGACAGTGACCCCCGCCGGCGCCGGGCCTCTCATCGAATAAACCGGTTAAGATTCCACATATGCACTTTTGCAAATGTTTATCGACCTAGATCTCAACATCTATAGTAATGAAATATCTGTCCTTTCAGTATATTAATCTTGAACTATTTTCCTCCAGTCTGTCAAAGGTGAAAACACGTTTTGCAAAAATGATCTAGATACTTTTATTTTTCAAACATAACCCTTTTTTCGGTGTTTTGGTTGGATCTTTAAACATACCATCTTTAAAAATGATTTTTGGTTTAATAGTTGTAAAATGATAAGTTCTCAAATCTGATAAAAAAGATTATCCTTATAAATGTACACGTTTGGAATAAACAATATTTACGAAAAACACGCGCTAGAGAGCGGGATTGTTAATTGAAAACTCACGCGTGTTAGAGCGGGACTTTTGCAATGCTATCTAAGCCCTCTTAATATAAAGTTCATAAAAACGTTCGCGTTCTCAATAAAGTTCGGAGCTAAACCCAAATAAACCGATTAAAAGAACCGGTTCCGAGCCTTGCCTACAGCGCCAATAAGGCCTATCGATATTACACAAAAGTTTAGGACAGCATTGTTAGAGCGAGACAGCCATATTTTCCAGAACATGTCCGGGGCGTTCGAAATCCTCCCAGAACATGCTCGAAGGGTGAAGACTCCATACAGACTTTCTAGACTTCCCGAAGTTTGTAGAAACTAAGATCGCGAACATTCTACAACCTTCGGTACCTATGCCTATAACTTGAAAACCCGTTTTCAGGCGAATTCAGGACCCCTTATGGGCCTCTGAAGTATATCAGTATATGGCGAAATTTCCAGCAGAGATAGCAGGAGTGACAGAGATAGCAGTAGTATTTAGAAAGAGATAGCTATGCTCGGAACATTCGAGACGTAAGTGACAGAGATAGCAGTAGTAGAAAGAGATAGCTATACTCGGAACATTCGAGAAGTAAGAGAGTGACAGAGATAAGCACCGTTGGAGAGAAACAAAAACTTCAGACGTAAATTTCATTGCCTTGGAAGCGTTTTCAACAGGCTGAAACGTCAGTTCAGGCCGTTTCAGTAGTAGCTTTATCACATATCAGATGATCAAAATTTCACCCAAGTTGCCGTCGTTTTCAGGCGCCTGAAACATGTTTTCGGTCCGTTTCAGGAGTAGCTCTATCACATACCAGATGATCAAAATTTCACCCAAGTTACCGTCATTTTCAGGCGCCTGAAACATGTTTTCAGACCGTTTCAGGAGTAGCTCTATCAGATACCAGATGATCAAAATTTCACCTAAGTTGCCGTCGTTTTCAGGCGCCTTAAACATGTTTTCAGTCCGTTTCAGAAGTAGCTCTATCACATATCAGATTATCAAGATTTCACCCAAGTTGCCGTCATTTTCAGGCGCCTGAAACATGTTTTCAGTGCATTTCAGGCCACCCTCTATCGGTTGACGCTAAAACCTGAAAACCTGTTTTCAGCCATTTTCAGGACCCGTTATGGGCCTTTGATTGTACAAATCAGTATATAGCGAAATTTCCAGCAGGAGTGACAGCGATAGCAGTAGTAGAAAGAAATAGCTATACTCGGAACATTCGAGAAGAAAGAACATTATCGAAGGGTGAAGACTCCATACCGGCTTTCTGGACTATTTCCCAAGTTTCTAGAAACTTCGATCGCAAACATTCTAGATCGTTCGGTACCTATGCAAGTACCAACACGACGGGTATAAAATTAGAAATTTCGATTGCTTACAGTATATTTATAATCGAGAGTTAACGCACGTCAGGATAATTGTTAGAGCGAGACAGCTTTGTTTTCCAGAACTTTCCGGGGCGATCGATATCCTTCTAGAACATTCTCGAAGGGTGACTACTCCATACAGGCTTTATAAACTATTTCCGAAGGTTCTCGAAACTTCGATCGCGAAAATTGTAGATCGTTCGGTACCTATGCGCAGGTACCTACTCGGTGGGTATAAAGCTAGAAATTTCGATTGCTGCCGTAAGTAGTAGTAAACCGGTGTAACAATTCAACAATTATTGCGAAACTTACACTTATTGCGCGGGCGAAGCCGCGGGGCAAAAGCTAGTAATTTTTAAGAAAAAAGCGATATATACCTGGCTCGCACTGCGGAAACCGTCCGAAAACCGCATCAGTGTGTCAACCGCCTAACCAAAAAATGTAACGTCGCATGAACTCTTAAGTTTTCTAACAGATGGCGTTAGTAGTTACCGTTAGTTCATGACATGAAGCTATTGGTTTCATAACTTGGCTCAACAGATGGCGTTGGTATCGCAATATTTATTTTTCAAATTATAGTTTATAAATCGTTTTTTTCGTGTTAGATAACACATCTAGACATAATTCTGAACTACTACGCAAAAATTCACATTCAAAAGCTTGATAGTTTTTTCGTAAAGTGTACCACAAAATGTGGGGTAAGTGGGCTATATATAGGGCTCGCTTCGCTCGCCCTAACGAAGCCATACCTATGACAGATATAACTTGACCTTATTGACATCATATCAAGGTTAAAATTTAAAGAAATAATATCATACGTTATGCAGCAAAGGCAAGTTTTTAAAATAAGAACCTAATAACTGTTTTTATCATTATTTTAAACAACCAAACGATACTCTTTATCTAGCAACATGATACCTATTGATCGATGAGTTTTAGAAAACAAATTATTATCTATTTTATTAATTTTTAATTGCATAATATTATTTTTAATATGACTCATACATAAGTGTTTTAGTTAGATTTAGATCTTATAAAAGCAATTTATAATTATTCAAAAATACCGTGGAACCGGGAAGAACCGCGAGCCCCGGTACTGGTGCCGGCCAGGACAGGACCGTGGTTCTTGGAACGTGGACCGGTACTGCATGCCCTAGCTCTGAAGATACTCTAAGGTCAACAGGATTTACATAAACAGGCCATCTCAATGACGTAAGTACGTACACTAACTTACTGACTTCGTGCGAATTTTCTTATCAATTCGACTAATAGATAAATGAATGAAATTAAAAGCAAGTCAAGGTAAATATATACTTATCACTTTGGAACTATATTGCTATTCATCTCTTTTTTTGTTTGCTCGGACCTTTGCGAGGCGAGCGCGGAGCCGAAGTACCACCGAGTACCACATAGCCAACACGTAGAGGCCCTTTTGACAATTTAATGAAATGCAAGGGGTACACGGACACAGCGGATGCTCACCCATCCCGTGTCAGTCCCGGCCCCTATTAATCAGCGACATTCAAAAATGGCC
Source organism: Cenopis cana (assembly GCA_951800055.1). Classification (NCBI taxonomy): domain Eukaryota; kingdom Metazoa; phylum Arthropoda; class Insecta; order Lepidoptera; family Tortricidae; genus Cenopis; species Cenopis cana. The sequence continues at coordinate 16,493,397 of OX637471.1, read as the reverse complement.
TTGGGGTAACACCGGTCACTTTTTTGAATTTGTTTTCTCTACAAGGTTCCCTTTATTCCATTGCACTTCAAACTCTTCTCTGCCAATTTTGAGATAAATCGGATAATATTTTTTAAATCTACAGATAAATCTACAGGTAATTCTTCGTCGGCACTTCTATACGGGACTTATAATATAAGTAAATTGAACATGAAGTGATGTTAAATTATGCTAATCATTATTGTTATTTATTATTTAACTTCCTTCTTTATCTCCCTATTTCATTTACGGAATGTTATACTTAGAAATTTTGTATGATAATTAATAATAATATAAATAAAATAATAACTAAACTAACGTCATCTAGTACATACATACCCACGACACAATTTTAGCTTAGTTTGCAACTGAGTCGATTTATGTAAGATTATTCCACCATATATTTTATGGCTGTTGTTTTTCCATTTCACCATATTATTTAAGCCTTCATAAACACGGAATTTAAGTCGATGCATTATTTAACTATTTTGTAAATATCCTAGCGTCTTATTATTTACGTGCGCCTATGCTGTCGATGTGTCAATAAGACTATGACTACCGAATGGCTACATTTTTACGCCAATTCATCATCATCCTCCTAGCGTTATCCCAGTACAGTTGCATCCTGAAGGATGCCTGGGGTCCGCTACCTAATCCGAAGATTTGGCGTAGGCACTAGTTTTTACGGAAGCGACTGCCATCTGACCTTCCAACCCCGAGGGGAAACTAGACCTTATTGGGATTAGGCTTTGTCAAGTGAGTGGGCAACTTGACTGTTAGAAGTTCTCAAACCGCCCGAAGGCCTCCAACTTGGCTTAACGACTGCTGCCATAGACAGCAACCGGGATCAACGGCTTAACGTGCCTTCCAAAGAACGGGAGCGCTCAGTTATTAACCACTCAAAGCCAAATTTTTACGCCAATTGAAACAAAAAAAAATCCTACCTAGACCTACACAAGTAGTTATAATACATTAGACACAAAGTAACACGAAAGATAGTTTTAAAAATTGACCAATGTGGGTGCTTGGAGCATGCTTGGAGAGTTCGTTTATGTTTAACTTGCAAATTGTCGCGACCTCTAAACGTTGCCCTAGAAAGCACAATTTTGGTATATGTTCCTTTTGCTAATACAAGAACAAGACAGGATAAGACTTGTGGAGCAAGAATAAAATGAAATATTTTTTTCCCATACAATCTTGGACCACCCTAGTAGAGGTGGCACTGGACTTTCAACATATAGCCAACTCGCCACTTGTGGTCACCTAAGTGGCGAGTTGGCTATATCTCCACATCTATATCTCCACATGTGTAGGTATTCACGCTATCCTAGGAAACCAGAGCTGTAGTTCAGGATGAACTGGATGACTCCACGGTACGGTTCTGGACGGCCGGATAAGGCAAACCAGGGGCGGGGAGCCTGTCCAACCAATCAACCGATCAGTTCATCCTGACCCCAGGCTCGCCGCCAGGAGCACGCGGGTACGTTAGGGTCGCTACAGCTCTGGTTTCCTAGGATAGCGTGAATACCTACACAAGCGCGGCTACAGCGCCATAATACTTTGATGTTTTTAAAGTAGACTAAATTTACTATAATATTTGTCTGTGTATTAGACTAGAATTGTCTCTGTGGATCCAATAGTTTTCGAGATAAATCATTTCAAAGTTTGAGAAGTTCGTAAAAAACGTGAACATTGAAAGGAATTTTCACGGAAATTTTGGGTCTACAGAAACTATTTTAGTCTCAAATTGTATCAAATTTAGTCTACTTTAAAAATCGTCAAGGTACTATCAGCAACTAACACTTTAGGGTTGTAGTCATTTTTTCGATTTTTGAGATGTTGCGTTTGGCGCTCGAGGTCACAAACTTGGATTATTCATTGGTCAGTAACCGTTAGTACTAGAAAGCTGTAATTTGGCATGAGTATACATATCAAGGACGCCGACAAAACGATAGAATAGAATAAAATCTTTAAAAATTTTTTTTTCAAATGAAAAAAATCATGGTAGTAGTATATACGATGAATTTAAAAGGAAAACTATCGTAGCTAAGTAGACATTACTAGTTAACGAGTAATAGTCGAACTTTTTCATTTCATTTATTTATTTCATTAACAATAGTACAATTGTGTTTGAAAATAATAGTAAAAATTAACTTAAATCTAGGTACATTTACGAGCAATGAAGCGAACAATAATAAAAAACAAAGAGAATAATTAATAAGAAAAAAAATATCATTAGAACTTCAGAAATGCACTTTGCAAATGCAAACTTTCGTACAATTTCCATTGATACCTTAGATAATGTTGTTAATTCTGTCAAAAACATAGTAAATATAAGTTTGCGAATTTTTAGTCCACATAATGTAACGGGTGGACGACTACGGAACCCTACCTTGCGCGTGGCCCGACACGCACTTGGCCGGTTTTTAGTACTTACAGTTACTGAGCTTAGCCGGAGACGGACGGACAGGGCGAAACTATAAGGGTTCCTATTTACTTCGGAACCCTAAAAAGGGTGCACTCGGCTAATTCCGAAAATCGGGATATTCCGAAAATTACTAATATCTACCAAACGCGGCATTTGACGTTCATTTATCTGCCAATCGGGCCTAAAAGCCATAGTACCACTCGAACAATTTTCCCTCACTACGTTCGGGAAAATAACCATCTCATGGTAATATGGCTTACTTTAGACCCTTGTCAAACAATCTACTATTTTGACGATGTAAGTAGATGTGGGTCAACACGATGCTTAAACTGTGGAGATTTGAAGCTATCTATTTCTGACTAAAAACTGATTTGTATGTAAAACTTGTTTTATTTTTAATTTATTGAATGTTGTAGCATACCGTTAGAAGCGTCGTAAACCAAAGAACTTTTTAAAATAAAATGAAGCTCTCAATGGCTGCTACTTTATTTTAAATTGAATTTAGAAGTAAATATTTTTTCGAAAATTCGTTATATTTGTTACTAATAAAAAGGCCCATGTGTTAATTTTGTGGTATTATTTGTATCAAGAAATTAGTATTTTTTAAGCACACGTACGTAGACGAAAGATATTTAAATAAATTACGTATTTAAAAGCATAACTAAATTTTAAACAACCTCTATTTTAAAAAATCCTACATTATATATGAAATTTTCTGTAATCGAATCTTAGGCTATGTAATCCAGTAAGTAAATATTTCACTATTGGCCTCTTCTAAAAATCTCGCGATACTGATTAGTTCATGCAAATTGATACACCTCATCAACTCGTGCAAAAAACATTCGGATATACCCGAGTGCACCTTACCATACTACAGTAAGAGTGCACCTTACCATACTACAGGTGGTATTATTTCGATCTTACCCCTTAAAGCTGGGACCTGCAATATCACCTCAGTAGGTAGAAATACCCCGGGGAAAACTACTAGTTAGTTACTTTATAAAGTGTAACGTGACGTGGCCCTATTGTCTGTAAAACACTTTTGCACTTGCGTTAAGCAATATTTAACCAAATGTGTATATATACATGCACTCAACACGTAGCGCACGCTCCGTGGCCAAGACTTAACCCTTTTCCAGTCCAGGCATAGTACGATTTATCGACCAGAAGCGTTTAGTTTATTGTTTCGTATTGTTTTTTGTCTTTGTTGATAGGTCTAGGTATTATTTAACACACACAGACGACGTGATGACCGTCGCTTTGTACCTATCCGCGAATTTATGTTCCTATTCCTTCCTACAAAATGAAGTGTATCATAAGTATTTTTGCTAATTAATACTCGCTGATTATTCGATTAAAGAAAAACACGAGAAAAGGCAGGTACGCAGCTTGCGGTCTTCGTCTATATGAAGTTTATGATCATGGGCATTTTTAAGTTTCCGTTCCCCGAAGGGTCCAAACGGAACCCTAATTGCTGTCACTCACGCGTCCGTTCGTCCGTCGTCTGTCACACAGGTTTTACAGCCAAACGGTTGGAGTCTTAAAAGTTTTCACAGTATAAGCATCTTGTTGGCGCAAAGGCCGCAAAGCCACATACAAATTGCCAAAACTTATTTTTAAATGTTTTAAGGGAGGTCGCATACAGCTAAAGGGGGGCGTGAAAACAAACCAACTTAATTTTGCGTTTGGTTTCGAACCCTAAATGTGCGAAATCTGACTCGCACTTATCCGGTTTTTTATGGAAGTTTATTCTTTCCGAACTATTTTTACAAACCTAGCAAAAACATAGTTACGAAATACTATTCTACTCGTACGTTAGTTACAACTGAATGAACTGAATAAAATCAGGGAAGTAATAGTTGTCTGTTTGTATCAATGATCCACATGATAAAAATGGTCTGGAAGAAACCGAGCCCGCCGCCGTGCGCTAGCGCCGACATGGACGCGGACCTCACACAAGAATGAAGATAGATAGGTATACGGTGAGCACGACCGGCCGAGCGAGCGATAATATATAAAACCTACATATAAGTTGTCTGGCGGGCAGCGCAGCCGCGAGTTGCGAGGCGACCGACAGTTACTGTACACGTAGTCCGCCACACGACAGCACTTACCTTCGGCTAGGAGACGAACGTGCCAGAATTTGAGGGGCAATTGGAGCAATCATCTCGTTGAGAGTAAACAAACCGGTGCGTATGACTTTATGTAATACATGTTCGCCTCTTGCATGCCGTGCCGGCAGCGGTTCTGCCATGTCCATCTTGTTGTTGTTTTTCCTATGGTCCGCATCTTTAGGGATCGTCCTAATTGGCGCGCGACTACGCGATGATCGCGCGATTGCGCGACTTTTACTTAGAATATTTACTAGTAAAAGTCGCGAATTCGCGCGATAATCGCGTAGTCGCGTTTGTTTTAGGACGATCCCTTTAGGAAACCGCCCCATTTACATACGGTCAATTCAATAATCGCAGGCAAGTTTATCTACATTGCGGGGTTTGATAAATCGATTGAACTCATTATGCCTCGGTAACCCACAATGTATAGGTACTTAGTTAGCCCTTTTCCAGCACCAACCTAAATTCACTTCGATTTAATCCTTAACTTTGGGTATTAAGGTTGAAATTTTAACTACATATATTGAACTACTAAATATATTGAAAAACAAAGGAATGAGAAGCCACTATTATCATAAAATTTTACTTCCCCATTTAAAATCTCATTAAACATTAATCCTAGCGAAAAAGTGTATAGAACCTTTTTAGGGTTCCGTAGTAAACAAGGAACCCTTATAGTTTCGCCATGTCCGTCCGTCCGTCCGACCCCCGTTTTTCTCGGTAACCGTTAGTGCTAGAAAGCTGTAATTTGGCATGAGTATACATATCAATGACGCCGACAAAACGGTAGAATAAAATCTTTAATAAAAAAATTTTTTATGGTACCTCCCCTACGTGTAAAGTGGTGGTGCAATTTTTATAATAAGGAAATAGTATTAAAAGGAAAAACTATCACAGCTAAGTAGACATTACTAGTTAACGAGTAATAGTCGAACTTCAGAAATGTACTTTGTATGCAAAAGCAAACTTTCGTACAATTTCCATTGATACCTTGGATAATGTTGTTAATTCTTTCAACCCTACCTTGCGCGTGGCCCGACAGGCACTTGGCCGGTTTTTTGTAGGTAATTTTATGTGGATAACTTATGCCTAAGAACGTTTTTGCCAATAGGCCACCGACAAAATGTCCCCCCCCCCCACTAATTTCCAAACTATGAAGACAAAAAATCTGAAAAAAATTGAGTTGGTGCACATTTATAAATACTTTCAACGATTTTTGGTTTGAACAAGATGGGATTAAGGGTTTTTGAGTTATCATTGAATAACTGTCTTTTCCAAACAAAAGGACGTAAGGAGTTATGTGGACTAGTAGGTGTCGGTACGGAACCCTTGTGATCCGACACGCACTTGGCCGGTTTTTTAAGAAATACCGAAAGATGGGACGTTAAAACCCTCCCCTCTCCTCCAGCCCCAGGCGTACTGGCAGGGACTTTTGATGTGTTTACCTCCTTACTACTCGTAGTCCAAACAAAGTTATGAAGTCAAAAAATTGTGTTTCAAGCATTTCCCTCTATACCCTTTTTAGGGTTCCGTAGTAAACAAGGAACCCTTATATTTGAACATTCGTTGCCTGAACTATAAGAATTTTGTTCGCGAAAATAGTTCAAGTTCTCGCTCTACTTTTCACTTCGATTGTGACAAAAACAAATATGGCGGCATGTTTTCTTTAAACTGCTTTGACACGTATACATTTTTTAGTAAACAGGGACGAAAATAGACCTCTAATTTTTTCAAGCGTTCAGTTAGTTGAACAGTGCACGTACCAAAAAGAACCCAACGTTCCGATTGGCTGTCGAAGTGTTAGTGATTGGTTGATTTAATATGGTGAAGTATACGTATAGGTATTTTGATCGGTCAAATTAAAATTACTGTAAGTACTACTTTGCCCCGCTTTATAAACCTGATATGATACACTTTTCGAACATGAGAAGTGAAATCAGTTTTCCTGAGAAAAGCTCAGCTCAGCTTCCGTTTGTGTAGTAACTACCTATATGTTAAGAGTGGTTAGACGTTACCATTCTTAATTAAGAATAACATTCGTAAAGGAAAACAGTGGTTTGCATCGCAATTTATATCAACTAATAAATAACATTCCAATTAAATGCTTACACTCAAAAGCAAATAAAATGGGTACACTTTGTATTAAATTTCCATACCAGTTGTACCCAATCATTTTTTTCTGTGTTAGTTGAATTGGTTGTTGCCATTTTGTGCACGTAAATGGGTTCAATCATTTTGGGCCATCAAGTTCAAAAATTCTACCTTAGGTAGGTACTAGTAAAACAGCGAACAATATGCGTAGGTACCTACGGAAGGAAAGTGTTCACCTGACCTGGTGAAACGAACGATGTATGCATGTACCTTAATGTCCTATTCAATTCACACTGCAAAGTTTTATAAACATGGTTCAGGCAAGAAATACCACAGCGCTAACAATTATCCAGTATTTACATGCACTGTTGCAATAGTTAAATGAGGGCTTTCATTCACACATATCTTACCTACACAAGAACTAACACCACAAAGAATGAGATGTGAATGCGAATGGACGTTTTCAACAAATATGCTTTACTATCGAGAATAAATTGGGCCCACAGGTGTGAGTCCCACAAGTTATAATTGAAATATTATATGTGTATAGTATAAGTTATAAAAAGTTTGTCTTGTTGTTCTCGATTAAGTAGAACAATAAATGTCGGCGATATTTCCGTAGGCCGAGTCGTGGCCAGCAATTGCGCTCCCTCCGGTCTCCCGTGGAGCTCCACTCGTCTCCGGCCTTAATGTCTAACCAATCTGTCGTTAACGCGTAAGCTATTTTATCTACACACATATCATAAATCCTCTAATATGCGTTCGGAAACCGTAGATGACTCTCATTTCAACATTCAATGAATTTATGGGAATTTTCTTATCTGTGGCTAAGGCTACAGCAGTAATAAAATATTTCATTTTAATCTCATATATGATGTTAAAATATTACGTGAAACAAAACTGTCAAAATTTAAATGTCAAAGTTGACATGTCCCTATTCTAGTATCACTGAAAATTGAAATTCAGTCGATGCGAAATGTCAGCTCGATGTTTTTTTAGTATATATCGCACGAAATTTGAGCTAGAACGACATGATCACATCAGAATAAGGACTCTTTACTTTTTAAAATAACATTCAGGTATCTGTTGCCAGTTCTGATTTCGATATTTCCGCAACCGTGCAAAAAAGGTTGTATTAACACAATTATTGTATTTATTTACTACGGTTTCTGAACCCATCTTAGAGTAATTATAATATGTGTGTAGATAAAGTAATGTATGCAACTGTACATAATTAGGCATTAAAACACTCGTGTGACCTTATTATGAAACTCGCCTTCGGCTCGTTTCATAAAACACACTCGTGTTTTAATGCCCCTCATTATGTACCAGTTGCATAAACTACTATTAACGACCTTCCATCTCGCACGGTAACTAGTTTAACCGGCTAAGGTAAAAAAAGAGGAAACGTTTAAAATCAGCACGAACTCACGACACGATCTACCTGGCCGCATATGAATATATTATGTCGAACCACTTACCTACTCTTAGCAACGATGGCGCACGATCATCATATCATTCTAGCGAAGAAAATTAACGACGTACAAGCTTAGGTGCTTATAGATCATAGATGTACTATAAAAGAACTAGATACACAGTCAGGCGAAAAAAATGGCACCCTCAAATGTACCGCGTTGCGGTACTTTCGTGTTGACGGCAGACAGTGACAGTGACAAAGCGTGTATGCAACTGACAGTGTCAATCAGTGTCACATTTTCCGTCATTTTTGTTCGGCATTGTGTGTCTAATAGTGTCTATTTCTATATTATAAGTCAATGTTATAGATCTAGAAATATCATTTTTAATAAAACATACCCAAAACGTTATATTTATATTAACGTTATATTATGTTCACAATTTAAGCAGTTACATCGATATTCAAAGATAATGGTCCAAAATAATAAGTTTTTGATTCTGCATTTCGCCGAACATAACAACCGGACCGGTACTCCTCTATATAGGCTATCTAAATAATTCACTCAAGAGCAAAGAAACCGGGTACAGTTTGTATGGGAATTTCAATAAAAAGTGTAGGTACCTATTTCATAATCATACCCCACCAAATACGTTCTTTTCTACTTCACCAAATATACTCACTATACTATGAGTACTATGTCTGATGGATGATCGCGTTTATGTCGGACATACATATAGCATTCGTCCCTTGATATTTAACAAGGATGTAAGTGCTAAAGGGACGACATATACGTGATCATTCTAGCTAGCCAAGTAGGCAGCGTGGTATATTTAGCATGGTAATTTCACTCTCACGCACTAATTAGAGCGAGATAGCTTAACTCCCCTCCTTAACAGTCAGCTAGCTAAATATCGTAAGGTGTAAAAGCCGCATAATGCCTAGCCGTGACAGCCACTCCGCGTTCAAAACAAATAGAATTTTCAATCTTTTTTTGGCTGATGCTTTGGTAATTAAATATTGCAGTGATAAGCGGCTTGATTTCATCAAAAAGTGCAGCGTTTTAGCTAAAATATGATGATATGACTATAAACGAGTTATTTTTGCATCGGACTCATTTTTATGTCTAGACACAAACATAACATTGAATCTTTAATAATATACCTACGAGTAACATGAGTGGTTCCATATCTCATAGGTACCTACATAGTTATCTACTTGTGCATTTCTTTGATGTCAATCGCAGTGCAATATGTACCTATTGCAATACAATGCTAAAGGAGGAAAACAACATGATATTTCGGCACATGAGTATCATGTGATTTCACTTCTATATAAGCAAAAAAAAAAAACAACCTGTTCGTTCTTATTTGAATACAAGGCGAGTTTGTCAGGGGTATTTCCCGAGCGCAGACCGTGCCTTTTTTTTGTAGTTGCTTGTTTTTAAAAGGTACGCATCTGATAATGTACGTATAAATTAGTAATCAGAACTCTTGGAAGACAACAAAATAAATCTTGCTTATCGGAAATTACTTAATGATGTTATTTTGACCGACGCCCTCAGCTTCGTGATTTCTTAAATTTGAAGCAGGAAACTTCATTGGAGCATTGTTAAGAAACGTTTTGTGTCGTGATTTTGTGTTTACTGCTTTTTGATATGGTATCTGGGCTGAATGATTTTTAATTTTATTTTATTTCAATGCTTTACTTAATATTTAACTAGGTATACTCGGCCTTGGGAACACATGTAACTACAGTCTACAGTTCTTATCATATTATTTTTAAAGTATCGTTAGTATGGATAGTTGGTTTTTAGTATAACTTCGCAACTTCGTACGCAAAGAGCTTTAATCGGCTCTGGCAGTAAGTATTTTAAGTAGAATGACAATGGCAAAGACTATCGGAAATTATTTGCGTTTCTGTTATTGTTTCAAACATTGTATTATTTTTTTCCAATAACAGACAAACATTATTTTAACCTTTAACTTACTGATAACACTAATAAACAAGATATCTGGTCAAGAAGTGCATAAATTCCGGCTTGTACAGTCAATTTCAAAGAAACCTGATCCCCATTGCATCTAGATGTTTGTATGCACAAGGGTCAGGTTTCTCTGCAGCTGACTGTACCTTGATTACGATAATAGAATAGGTATGTTACTTAGTATTTGTGTCTTTCAGATGATGAGTGTGCGGTGGACCGTGATGGTGGTGGCGGCACTGTGCGCGGCGCGCGTCTCCGCGCTGCCCGCCAGCAGCGCTACGCAGGACCCTCTGGTCGTGACCAGAGACGACGGGGTACATTTTTACTTATTTTATTTTATAGCCTTATCTCAGAGTATTATTTCTGTTACACGTTTACTTTACTTTTTTTTCTTTTATTCTGTGTCCTCTCTCTCTCTCTCCTTTGGCAAACGCCTCCCCCAACACTTTCTAATCTTTTCTTATGCGTGCGAGTCTAGTCCAGGTTTTGCCTGCTACCTTAACTATATCATCTTCCCATCTTCTGAATGGTTTCCCTCGTTTCCTCTTACCCTCTCTTGGGTACCATTGCATGACTAATTTGCTCCACTTATCCTCTCCTCTGAATACATGTCCAGCCCACTTCCACTTGAGCGCTCTTAATTTAAATACTACATCTTGGGTTTTTTAGGGTTCCGTAGTAAACAAGGAACCCTTATAGTTTCGCCATGTCCGTCCGTCCGTCTGTCGCCCGTTTTTCTCAGTAACCGTTAGTACTAGAAAGCTGTAATTTGGCATGAGTATACATATCAATGACGCCGACAAAACGGTAGAATAAAATCTTGAAAAAATTGTTGTATTAGGGTACCTCCGCTACATTTTTTGATTAAAGAATTGGTTGGCGTGATTTTGCTAAAGCAAACTTTCGTACAATTTCCATTGATACCTTAGATAATGTTGTTAATTCTGTCAAAAAGATAGTAAATATAAGTTTGCGAACTTTTTAGTCCACATAATGTAACGGGTAGACGACTACGGAACCCTACCTTACGCGTGGCCCGACCTGCACTTGACCGGTTTTTTATCTATAAAAAAAATGTGTACATTTTTATACGTATATCTAAATATACAAAGATCAATGGTAAGTGGTAAATATTAAATCGCCATATGTGCGCCTATAACATTTCAGGAGTTCCCGCGATTCCTCCCGGACCTCCTGGTTCCCTTCATCAGACCTTCACCAAATTTGTATGGGACCATCTCGAATGAGGCCCACTGTATTCGAACAAAGATTGTAAAGCGATCAACATGGTAAAGATTTATCGCTAACATAAATAAAAACCAAAAACATTAATAAACATGAAGTTAACTGACAACCTCCTTCCCTCAATATAAATCGGTTACTAACGGTTCGAGGAGTCAGGCAGTGCAGTCTGTAGCGCAAAATAAACTAGCGAAATGAATGAAGTGCCAAATAACTGCAGACTTGCAGAGGCCGCGAAGTAAGGGGTTGCTAGACGAGTTTGGTTTGGGGTAGATAATACGAGTCCTGCAATACCTGTTCCGGCCGAGGATTGTATTATAGGATAGTGCTTTTCTTGAGCAATGTGACAAAATATTAATATTAAAATAACTATCAGGTAATCAAGTAAATAATAGTTATTTTTGTTGAAATTACAAATTACAGTAAAAATAGTACATTACTTAACAAGGGCGGTAAAACAAAGAATGTCTCAGATCGCAGGTATTTGACGCCCGAGCCGAAGGCAAGGGCGATAAATATGCGATCTGAGGCTTTCTTTATTACCGCCCGTGTTAAGTACAAAATTTTATGTCACCCCCTGGCCAGGAAGTGGCTTTTTTCGCGCGCGGAGCGTGCGATAATGGCCGCTTTATGGCCAGGTGTGACATAAAATGTTTTATTTGCCGCTTTTTTACTTTTATACATGCCATTTGTACAAGCTACTCGAGCACCATGTTTAACCGCACATAAATATAGAAGCATAGATTTAGTTTTTTTTTATGTCGCAAGTGAGTACGAGTGCGGTTACACGCTCAGTCTGGCGTCAGTTCGGTCCATCAGTCTGGTCCAGAATGACGGGAGAATTAGCTTGTAACACTACGACCGACACGTTTGACAGTTTACCATAAGTCCGCAGGGTTACACGCTCAGTCTGGCGTCAGTTCAGTCCGGACTGATGGACTGAACTGACACCAGACTGAGCGTGTAACTGTACTCGTACTATAATGTTAATAGAATAGATCATTAGGGGAAACATCACATTTATAGGTACATGTTAATAAAAATAAAAACTTAAAACTAACAAAAGGTGAAAATTAAGATGTTTAAAAGGACTTGACTCAGCATAAATGTTGCATCAAATTTACTGCAACGCTGATTTTCAGTCAAACCCTCTTATTTGGTATGTGTTATAAACCCATATAGTTTATGATTACGTAATTAATTAATCAAATCGAACTAGTTCCATATAGTAAGCTCAATAATTCGCTTCATCGTCGGCCTCATCTTTGCCCCCTGGCTAGATGCTGGCCAAGAACGATCCCATTTTTAATAATAAAAAAATAAGGCTTGCGATTAGGGCGATTCTTTATAATTTGACAAAAGATGGAGAAGAGGATATTTGTTCTCTAACATAAATATTGTTTTGGCACTATTTTTTATTAACTCACTCGGAAAAATAATTAACCTTTTCGTTGAATAAAAAACTGACGACAGAGGAATAAAAATACGTATAGATAAATAGCAAAAATATGATATATTCTCCATAATTTTTATTTGCTTTATTAAACGAAAAAATAGATAATACGAGTACTCCTGGAATAGTTTTATGTTCTTATTATAGGTTTATTCATCTATTTTAATAATAACCTATCAAATTGAAAAACTTTGATGAAAAAGTAATGTATTAAATTACTACTTCATTTCCACTGATTTTTGACAGTACAAATTAAAATAATTATATCATCTTGTACCTATGTAAATTGTGGATATCGTGGCAGAGCTCGAGCCCCGCGCCCGCTGTTACGGCCGCGTCGGCGCCGTCGACGCGCGCGCCGCCTCCGCCGCTCAAGGTGACGGAGATGGATGTCCGCTCCGAGGTGTCCATGCGCTTTGCGCACACGGCCGTGGTCACGCGTGTGCGCAACCCCGCCGACCGCAGCCAGGAGGCGGTCTTCAGGGTGCTCATTCCTGAGACCGCTTACATCAGCGGATTTGAAATGTAATTACACGTGATGTTGATAGAGTAAAACCAGTCTTAAACTGATCGTCCCAAAGGTATGTTTCTATTGATGCAAGCATGTAAGCGCAATGCAATGTTAAACCATGTCTTTATTTTAAGATTGGTATTATTCTAATCATTTCTTTTTAATTTGCCGCTTTGAAACCATTCGTGAGTGTCTAATATGTAATCATATTCCGATTTATTGATACTTAACCATATTTTATCAGGACCTTGGATGGAAAAACCTACAAAGCTTATGTGAAAGGGAAAGAGGAGGCTAAACAAATATATGACCAGGCAGTATCTCAAGGAATAAGTGCTGCTCATGTCGCTGTCAAGTAAGTGCCTTTCCGTAGTTTTATTACTTACACAGAAATGGACAGAAAGAGTAACAAACGAAGCCGTCCTGAATAGAGTATCGGAAGAGAGAAGCTTAATAAGCATAATTAGAACAAGAAGAGGAAGAATGATAGGCCACCTGCTACGACACGACAACTACATCAGAAACATTATAGAAGGGAAAATAAATGGGAAAAGAGGAAGAGGAAGACCAAGGAAAAGTTATATGAACCAGATAAAGGAGGATGTGGATGTCGTGTCGTATCAGGACGTCAAGAGGCTGGCCTCGGACCGACAAAGATGGAGAGAACTGCATCAAGCTGCACCGACAAGAGCTCGGCTCTTAAGATGATGATGATGATGATTACTTACACCTATGTCGACCTGATAAGGTCCCGTTTGGCAAGGGATTTGCTCGTGTCGGTAAGTTACTGTCAATAAATGTACCAAGGAATTGTTGAAGCACCCGACTTTAATCCTTTTTGATTAGGAAAGTATTGAACCAAACAAGAATAGACTAGCCCATACAATTTTGATGTTTAACGTCAAAGTTTTCTCTCCTTCTCTTCAAACTCCCTATTCTTGTTTGGACGTAACCGTATCCGGCTTATTATATGTAAAATATAACGCCGATTATAGGTATCCTATAGCACAAAGAATTTGCATGTTTATTTGTAATCGAGTTCTCGAAAACGGATCAAACGATTTTAATGAAATTTACGATATGGGGTAAATCCCTGCGCAAAATTGATCTAGCTAGATCTCATTCCCCGGGAGAATTAGTTTTCTCCAGAAAAACACAATGAAGGTCGAGAAAAGCTGGATCTTCCGGTTTAATTCAATAGTTAAATGTAACTTCAGGGCTCGAGATTCCAACGAGTTCATGGTGAACGTAAATATGGGAGAGAACAGCGAGGCGATGTTCAACTTGACGTACGAGGAGCTACTGGTGCGACGCAACGGCGTGTATAACCACGACATCAACCTGCTGCCGGGCGCGCCCGTGCCCAAGCTCACGGTGGTGGTGCGCGTGCGCGAGGCGCAGCCCATCACCGCGCTGCGCGTGCCCGAGGTGCGCACCGGGAACGAGATCGACGCCACCGACGCCGACCCCGGTAACATTAAGGACTCTTTTTACAAGCAACATACCACCTTGCGTTGCTCCCACGCCCCATACAAATTGCTTCGTACTTTTGATCCCACCGGTGATGCTCATGGCCACACAGAGAAGATTACGTGATCCCGCCGGTGATATACATGACAGCCAACGTGTTAACTTGCAATGTATGTATGTTTTGTTCGGGATTGAGCTGATATATAATAATAATAAAAAGTTTGGTTGCCAATGCAATATTATGGTGGGGTAGGTAGTAGGTACCATCGACTTGATTTGATGATGGGGACAGAAGGTGACCAAAGCAACTCCTAGACTACACAAGTTATACTCTCGCTCATTGGAACGAGTAGTTGATGACTGTGAAAAGAAAGTACAGTCAGCACTCAGCAGTAAAAATCTGTAACAAAATTTTAATATTTGACAGAAATTTATTCTTTGTCAGCTTGTTTATCGTATATCTAGACCGATTCTCGTGAGCTGTCATGTCATACTTACGCTTTCTGCTCGCAAGTATTTTCCTACGAAATGATCTCATATATCCGAGCGTCTCCAGGGGCTGCTTTACCTATACCCTTTTGCTGGATGTGCGACGCACACGGGCGCAACGGCCCTAGGGGGCGCAGCGGTCCTAGGGGGTGGCGAGCGCCACTCGCCGCTTTATAGCTAGCAAATAATGGCCTCGAGAGTATCTCGGCTTATCTCGAGCTATGTATCTTTTTTTGATAGGTCAGATAGGTGCTGTTAGAAAGTGACGGATAGCTCGAGATAAGACGACAAACTAACGATGCCATCATGTGCCAGCCATACAGTTGGACACGCGCTACATGGGCTAGAGATGCCTCTGAGCGTCTCTCTTTTGTAACATCCGATCAATAAGCTATCTACTTACTAACTACATCTGTGTATCAATATGTCGTGACCGAAAATGCAAAAAGACAGAAAAATACTTTAACATTCTTCGTTCCCAGTTAACGCGATAGCCGTCATCGAGAGATCAGCCGATAACCGCGAGGCAACCATCACGTTTAGACCTAACCTCGAGGAGCAAAAAAGACTTATGCAAGTGTATGCGGTTAGTATTTTACAATGCATACCGATTATATAATATTTTAAATGATACCAATAATTATAGTGTCTATTCTATATTCATGAAGCATCGAGACTTTTTATAATTACGTTCATGTCATTTTAGGAGAAGAGCAGGGAATCCCAACAGTCAGTGAGAAGGTATTCAAGTGAAAAGACTGAACCGGAGGGCGTGCTCGGTCAATTTGTAGTGCAGTACGATGTGGATCGTCCGAAAAGTGGAGAAATACTAGTTAGTATAATCCTGTGTCATATTATATACAGCGAACATATCCAACTTAGAACAAGACTAATGTTACGTATATGCCTTAGTTGGGTCAGTATGTTCATGCCATTTCAGTAACATTCCGTTCCGCTTGCGCCTACATATATGCTGATAAAGATCTTAGCTTGATTGAAGTACCTTACCTACCCATTAGCAAGCATAGTCTGTCAGGGGTCGGTAACCGGTATTGTGTCCATATTCTTTGTTTTTTTTTAATGGGACTATCTAATAATACGAAGTTGTTACCTAAATACATGATTCATTCCTACGTAAAGAGCATTAAAAAAATGAAAATATGGGCTATTACCGGTTATCAAAATAATTTTGTATTAAGCAGTAACGCTGCTAACGCAAACTAGAAATTTTAGAAATAAAGGAAAAATTGAAAAACTTAGGCACCGAGCAGGATACGAACCTGCGACCTCCCGGCACTCGCGGCCAGTCGCTCTAGCCAACTGAGCTATAGGTGCGATTGCTCGGTGCCTAAGTTATTCAATTTTTCATTTTTTCTAAAATTTCTGGTTATCAAAATGCTGGTTTCGATTCCTATTGGTTTTCTTTAAGAGGTTTTCAACTACTGTCATCGTCTTTCAGTAGAGCTGCAAATCCCTTGAAAAAACTGCATGAGTTTTGTAAGGCACATTTGCTGATCTCTGGTATATGGTATATACAGTACACTGAACGAAAAAAACACTTATTATTAGTAAGTTTTAGTGAATCCCAAGACATAAGGAGATTATATACTAACGGTTACAAAACAGTTTACTTGTTACAAGGGCAATTTTTTTGGTATTAGTAAATAACTACTATTATCAAAAACTGGTTTGTAAACGTTAGTATATAATCTCCTTGTCCTGGGATTCACTAAAACTTACTAATAATTAGTTTTTTTTTTCGCTCAGTGTACTTCTAGTATAAGTTTTTTCGATTTGTTTCGTTTGCGTTTAGTCTTAATTTATATGGCAAAAAATAGTTACAACCTAAGGCCGCCAGAGACGCGTTGTCATACAAAATGGGAATAAACGCAAACGCGTTCGTTTCTGTTTTGTTTCGAAAAATCTTATACTAGAGGTATAGTTCGTACAAAACTGTAAGGCCAAGTGCTGTCAAATTAACGCAAGCAAAAATCTACCTTACAGTCAGAGCTCTAAGTCTAATTTTGCTTGCGTTCGTTTGACAGAATTTAGCCTTAGTGTAGAACCTGAGTTGACGCTCGAGCGTTGCGTCCAGAGGTGCGTGCATGTCAAACAATGGCCGCAACGCTGGACGCGACGCCGAACGCTCCGCTCCGAGCGTCCACTCAGGCCTTACACTTAGAGTTGTGTCCGAACTATACAACGGCGGGCATGTGTGATGATGACGCAGGTAAACGACGGTTACTTCGTGCACTTCTTCGCGCCGTCGTCGCTGCCGCCGCTGACGAAGCTGGTGGTGTTCGTGCTGGACACGTCGGGGTCGATGTCCGACCGCAAGATAGTGCAGCTGCGCGAGGCCATGCGGGCGATCCTCTCCGAGCTCAACCCCGGCGACTACTTCAGCATCGTCGAGTTCAGCTCCTCGGTTAAGGTGACTACGCTGTTTTTTTTTTTTTTTTTTTTTCATTTATTTAAGGATCGCCAACAATTGTTAACATCAATACATTCATGATTTGTAGTTTTTAAATTTAAGACATAAATGCCACAATCAATTACAGGCGAACACCACATGCGTTATATAAAGAAAAAAGTTATAATGACTAAAAATTACATCTATAAAATTACAGTAAGTGTGTGTTATACGGTGTGATAATTTAATCAGTTTACAGTGTGCTTAACAACAGATGTTATGAATTTAGCAAGTGAGTCAGAGTGGATATCCGTAGCGTCACTGCAGCTATTGGCAATCTTGCATAGCCTGCATATCGGGGAATTACTGCCCGACACTGATCTTCTGAGCGGTGGGTGCAAGGGAGTAATGGGATTTCGTGGAAAACGAGATGGAGCACGAAAGTGTAAAAGCGATAGTAACATTGGACAATCTATTTTGTGGTTGACTATTTTATGCAAAAAGGCGGCATCTAAGATGGTTCTGCGGGTTTCTAAGGAGTCCATTTTGAAATGCTTTAGTTTTCGTTGGTAGGATGTTCTTTTCCAAGCCACCATGCGCTCATGGAAAGCCAAGTGACGAGTAAACCGTTTCTGTATGCGTTCTAATCTCAAAGAATGAGTTGCGTAGTGTGGTCGCCATACAACGCTGCAGTACTCCAACGTACTACGCACCAAGCTGTTGTAGAGTAATATTTTGGTCGTACTACGCCTAAATGACTTTCCATTTCGCATAACAAAACCCAATGTCTTAGAAGCTCTCTTACCAATATTTTCAATATGTGGGATGAAAGTTAATTTGTTATCGAGCAATACACCAAGGTCTCGGATGCTTGTGACTTCATCTAGTTTATAACTATCGATGTAGTAATTAGATGGTGTCACCTTATGCTTACGGGTGAATTTAATATGGATGCATTTTTTAACATTCAATTGCATTTGATTATTACTACACCAGTTACTAAGTCTACTTATGTCACTTTGTAATAAACCAGTGTCCTGCGATGAGTTGATGGTGCGTGCAAACTTTAGGTCGTCCGCATACATATAAACCTGAGAGTATTGGAAACACTCAGTGATGTCGTTAATAAATAAGTTAAAAAGGACTGGGCCTAAATGTGAGCCCTGTGGGACACCGGAAGTTATGCTGTGGTAAGTAGATTGGTAGCCGTTTACTACTACAAAGAATCGTCTTTCAGTTAAATAGGAGCACAACCACTTTAGCAGTGGGCCAGTTATTCCATATGACGACAGCTTGTGTAGTAAAATAGAGTGTGACACTTTATCGAAGGCTTTACTAAAGTCGGTATATATCACGTCAGTTTGTTTACCACAGTCCATAGCCCTTGTCAGGAACTCAGTAAAGGTTATTAAGTTCGTGCATGTAGATCGAGAACTTACAAAACCATGTTGATGCTCAGTCAAATACAATTTTAAGTGCCTCTGAATATACGGGCAGACCAAAGATTCAAATACCTTAGCAAAACAGGACAGAATTGAGATTGGTCTATAATTTGAAACCAGAGTATCGTTGCCTGGTTTAGGAATAGGTACTACTTTTGCTGTTTTCCAATCCGTGGGAAATACTCCTGTGACAAGCGATCTGTTAAAAATTATCCACAAGGGCTCTACTAGTTGAGATGCGCAAGAAGCAATAAAAATTGGGGGAATACCATCAGGTCCAGCTCCCTTGCTACAATTTAAGCCTTGTAGTTTTCTTAGTATAGTGTCTTTTTCTAGTGCTAAAGATGCTAAGCATTGGCTATTGTTGATCAAGGATTGCAGCAAAGGTGAGCTGTGCTGTTCTCCACCGATATCAGTATAAGAGCTATAAACCGAGGAGAAGTAGGATGCGAACATGTCGCAGATTTCAGTATTGTCAGTAGCAACAGAAAACCCATCCGACAATGACGCCGGATATACACTTGAACCACCACGCTTTGCCTTAAGATGAGACCAGAATAACTTAGGATTGGCACTAAGCTCGTTTTCCAACTTTGATATATAAGCATTGTATCGTGTGGTAGCCAATTGGTCGCACCGTTTACTAAGTAGTCTGAGTTCAATTGCATCCATTGGATTTTTATACTTTTTATAGCGAATCCTTATTTTGTTTTTTTCATTAAGAGCACGTTTTATTTTTTTATCAAACCATGGTGGGAAACGGTTGCTTCTTGGCCTAGCAAATGGTACGTATTTTCGAATCATTTGTTGAATCACCTCTGAAAAAACTCTAAACATGATGTTTACGTCAGTAGTACCAAGAAATAATTTTTCCCAATCACACTTACTCAGGTCTCGACGAATAAGGTCATATTTAGCCTTATAAAAGTTGGGTCTAGTGTTTTGTTTATTGTATGGTAATCGGGCTTCACTAGCAAAGGAGATAACAATTTCAAGAGGTGGATGGAAATTATCGACAGTAGATAGAGGACTAAAATTTTGAGATACATTTGTTGTTACTGTAGCCATTACTAAGTCCAGAATACGATCCATACAATTGGTTACGAGATTAAATTGCCTTAGCCGGTTTTGGTAAATAAAGTCAATTAAGACATTACTAAATCCAGGTACCACATAACTATTATTTTCGTCCTCTATTTGGTCCCATTTGATATTGCCTAGATTAAAGTCTCCAGCTATACAAACATGTGTTTTTTGTCCTTCGAAGACGGAGTTGCAGTGGTCTACAAAGTATTTTAAAGAACATTTTTGCAAGGGAGGTGGAAGATAGACAGCGCAGAGAGCCATTCGATGAGTACAACCAGCAGTACAGACGTCGATAGCAATCCATAGGTCCTCAAACTTGCTTTCCCAGTGGTTCATTCGTTTTGATGTCAGTGATTTTAGGACAGCAATTAAAACGCCCCCTCCTTCTTTACCCTTATAAACATTGGATTGCTCTCTGTCTCTTCTGTACACCACGTATCTGTCATCGAAAAGCTCACTGCTAAGTACAGTGTCATTTAGCCATGTTTCTGTTAATATTACTATATCATAATTATAACAACATAGGTTGCGATAGAAAAGTTCGGTTTTGGTGCGTAATCCACGTACATTTTGGTAATAAATATTTAATTCAAGCTCTTTTAAATCTTAAAATTATAGTTGCATGCGATATGGTTAAGACTATATTATACATAACTTATTTATTAATTAATTTTATTTAAGCTTTCAATGTTCCTTATGTAGATGTACTCGGAGTCGTCAGTCTTCCTAGCGTACACCCGGCCGTCCCGCACCCACACGTATTTATATCCCAGATCCCTTGCCTTTTTCCTGGCAGCAGCGTGCAACGCTTTATGCGCAGGGGATAAATGTTCCACAAGATAGACAGGACTTTTTTCGCCCGTGAGACCTAGATGCGTAGTATTTAGTTTATCGTGCGGGTTTGCCTCGTTGTACGATATAGTAGATGATAGAAGCTCATTTCTTATTTTTGGTGAGGCCAGTTGAAGCACAATGGACCTCGGGCGCTGCTGGAGGGAGCTGTCAGTCTTGGCTCTTGCTATACGAGTACAGTGAGATATATGATTCTCGCTAAGTGTACATCCAACAGTTGTCGCTAATCTATATACAATAGCATATAAATTCTCATTTTTATTTTCCGGTACACATTGTAATTCTAAATTATTTCCTCTTGCGTATTGTTCAAGATTATTCATACGCTGATTTAATTCCAAAATTTCCGTCTTCATTTTACGATTGTCGGCTATCAGATCGGTCATTTTCTTTTTTGCCTCGATTTGTTCAGCCTCGATATCTTCGAATCTGGCGTTCATGAAGGTCATCGAGTCTTGAAAATCTTGGACTGCCTGCTTTAGTGGTTCAAGCTGTTGGTTAACAATGCTTATCATATTCTTATTAAACTCCCTCAGCATAGAGCTAAACTCCGATTTAACTACGTCTTGCACTATCGATCGCACTTCCGCCGAACTCACCATGGCGGCAGCGGCAACGGATTCCGGCGAGCCAATTGCCAGTCTCTTGTTACTTCTGGGCGCAGGAACATTACTACGCGCAGAGTCTTGTTTGGATGATCTTGAAGCGATACACTCGGAGCATTTCCAATTGGTTGGTGGTGGTTGGTTGTTAAAATATGATAAGCACACCAAATGATACATTTTATTGCAGCTGGTACATTTAATACTCGCCTCGTCTTCAAGGCTCTCGTTCGAGCAGCATCCCCAAGTTTTGCTCACTGGTGCCATGGTCACAGCGTGATAATTTAGTGTTTAGAACTCAAAAAAGTAGTAATTTGCACTTTCAGATATCGATTCCACAGGATAGCGGAGTTGCCTCTTATTCCGTTATAAATACAGTTCAAAACTGCGATGCACACAAATAAATAACACAACGTTTCTACACACCGCTGTTATCTTCGCTCTTCTAGTCCGCGAGAAAAAGAGCGTAAGCGCCGTGCAAATGCGGGCGCTTACCCGTTTTGGTGAAACACTTTATGTTATTGGTAATGTCGGTGGTTTTATAATTGGTTTCAATTTATATTGGTCTATAATTTAATATTTAAGCACTTATTCGACACTTTGACTGCACTGTCCACTAATATTTGATCTGCCCATTTTAGTACACACAAGACTGGGTTCTAAACTGTGATTTTAGCGCGATAATCAATTATTATTTGCGGAACTCAGTTACAACGATGTTTACTGTAAGCGCGTTTTACGTTGGAACGTTTTTTCTTACGATACTACAATAGTCTTGAATTTATTTTAAACTTTAGTCTGTCATACTGTTACAACTATATCTTATATCTTTAAACGAGCAATTCTTGTATATTTATTTATTTATATGTTTATTTATTTATTTATTTCGGGGATCTCGGAAACGGCTCTAACGATTTTGATGAAATTTGCTATGTGGGGGTTTTCGGGGACGAGCAATCGATCTAGCTAGGTCTCATGTCCGGGAAAACGCCGGGCAAAGCTCGGCCGCCCAGATATTTATTATTATATCTTTCAACGAGCAATTCTTTTATATATAAATAAATGTATATTTCGATATAAATTTATTTCGGGCATCTCGGAAACGGCTCGTGATCGGGTGCTGTTTGTGGAGTCCGGTCGTTCATGCTTGAAGGACATAGTAACTACTTTAATACTAGTGTCTTCTCTTGGAGATTGACGAGAGACATCACCCTGTTATGGATTAGTTTTTGTTGACATTGACTCTGAGAGAGACCTCTATATTAAATTGTTTTTTTTTTCCTTTTATATTTAAAACTTATTATTTTTATTTTGACGCTTTGAGACCATGTACATCTCTACTATTCTAACAGTCATTATTAAGAATATTTTGACGCTCAGAGACTATTTACATCTTTGAGATATTATATTAAATTTTGTTATTCAGACTGAGACACATCTCTCAATTTTACTATTATTGTAATGTTTGTAATAGATAATTAATATTTTGACATGAAAAATGTATTAAATTCTTATTGATATATTTCTTAAATTGTAAATTAATATTTTCTCATGAAAAATCTATCATATGCTTATATTGTAAGACTTTTTTAAAATTGTACATTAACATTATGACATGTGAAAGTGCCCTTGTGGCCTATTTGCAGAATAAATGTTTGAATTTTGAATTGAATTTTGAATTTGAATTTTGGCTAGGCTCTCTCGGAAACGCTAACGGGTTATAGACGCTCGCCCGCCCTGCTGGACGCCACGCCGAACGCTCCGCTCCGTACGTCCACTCAGGCCTTACACTTGAAGGGAGAACGTCATCCGAGTACCTACTTTAAAGACATCAAATAATATAACATACATACAATTGTTTGATAACAGGTCCACGATCTGAAGGAAGCGGACGAGCCGGCGGCCAAACCCGCCAACGACTTCATCTACTACAACAACTGGAACGAGAATAACAAGCCGGTGACACTTCTGCCGCCGGCCAGCGCCACCAAGGAGAACATCGACAAGGCCAAGGTCATCGTCAGCAGGCTGGTCGCTGTCGGAGGTGCGTCCTCCTCCACTGTGCTTAGTCTAGTTCCTGCCACATCAATAGATAATAAAAAAGCCCGTGCCAGATGGTCCAAGACAAGCCCAAAAACTGGGCGACGTTGGTCGCATGGACCATGTAGACAGTTGTTTTTAGCAAAATTTCGATTGACCTTCGGACGCCCTTGGTATTCGAGCGTACGCTAGGGACCGCGGTCCTATCTCCTGGTTTTGAACCGTGTGGCCGCCTGTCTCCGACCGCGCAAGGCCAGTTCGCTTGGAGGAAGCATCGCGTACACATGTCAGTCAGTTTACAGCGACGGCGACTCTGAGGCGTGGTCGGCCGATCGTCTAGCCAGAACTAACCAACCAAAGCCGCGCGGTCTGAGGCTTGTTTTCGACTGTCTGGCACTAACTACATAAGTGATGGACGCGGCAAGTTAGTAGTGCAGACGGGAGCAATACGAATGCTCCGCTAATACTGCGGTGGAACCCATCCGCGTTTCGCCTTATACGTCAGTAGGTAGTAATTGTATGTGCTGCCTCACCTCAATCGCATTGTATGTTCTGCATCACCTCGATCGCTTCGCGATCTCGGCGATGCAGAACATACAATGCGATCGAGGCGAGGCAGCACATACAATTACCTACTAACGCATGTAATCTGGCTGATCTGTTCCAATGATTTTAGATATTAATCCTCCATACTCTTTAAAGTACTCCGTTTCGATTGCGATGCGGACGAATTGAATAACGGGTTTGTGGAAAGCTGTCCATACCGCAGGCATTCTTTAAGGCCCAACGGAGCATCAGAACCAATAGGCTCTCTATCTACTCTCAGAGGCTCTTAAACAGCTCAAAAACAACAGGACACCGGTGAAGACGGAATTACGGCGAGGCAGAACATACAATTACTTATTTGTTATGACAACATACCTAATTGATAGGTAACGGACAAGATGATACTCGACAAAATATTGTTGATCTATTTGCATAGGAACACACGATCTGTCTCGAGAAGCATTGGAATAATCAGTTAATTATCGAGGGGTTCCTACTTCACTTTCGTAGTTGCTACAAATAAATACTCGGCCTGATAGAAATCTTTCATTCGACGTGATAGATAGAGATCTTTAATGAAACGATAAAAAAACAGCAAAAGGCCTCCACGGGTGCCAGGGTTATATTTTATATATAATTTTACCACATCCCCGGCACCCGTGTGCGCTAATGTTATGTAGTACATATTTTTCCAGGTTGGCCAGACCCGTACTCAATATAAAATAATTTCACTGTTTCCAATTTCAGTTTTCAATTTCAATATTTCAATTTCATTATTTCAATTTCATTATTTCAATTTTCGATTTTGTATTGGTTTGCCATTCAACTACATTTACAGATTGGCCAGGTCTGCCATGTAATCGTTGACAAGGTTTGCCATTCAACTACATTTACGGATTGGCCAAGTCCGTTCAATGCAATCGTTGACAAGTGGTCCGCTGAGATACTCACAGCTCGCCGACATCTTTAACGAAGGTCCGACATATATACTGTTCTATGAAAAAATGTCTATAGCGTGCTGTAGAATTATAACTTTAAATTGTTAAACCAATGCATAAATAAAGATTTTTTATTTAATTATTTGGATCATAGTTTATTCTATTCCCAATATTTTGTTTACTTGTAAGTTGTAAAAGTATATTATTGTATTAAATTCAATAATTTACATCTGAAACGGTTGTAATAACATTAGTACAGCCATCTATCGAAATATTTAGAAACGAATGTCAATATGTCGAATGGTTTGTTTAGTAAATATTCATTTTTAATGTGCTGGTTTGATTGGCCATTAGGAAATATAGTAATCTTACATATTGTTTCAATGAAGTATGTATAAAATAAAGTTTATTTTGCAAGTAAACAAACGTTTTCATGACGCCATCTATTGTTACGTATTAATAGTGCAAGGTAATTAGACTAGTGATGTATGACAAGTTAAGCGATTCGTTATAAAGCTTCATCTCGCAGTCGCTAGATAGCGTGAAAAAATATATTTAGTTTTTAGAAAACCTTTCTAAAAACTATATAGACTATTATATAGCGGAGCTAGAGTTTGTTAACTAAAGTTTTGAAACAGAGTATAATTATGCCCCTATACCATTCGATGACGGATTACTTAAATAATGAACGAAATAACGAATCTTTACTAGTTAATACTAAGCTTTAAATATAATCTCTACTGGAGTAATTTCGATTGACTTAAATTAATGTTAAAAACTATTTTCTTTTTACCTAAAATTGTCCTTAGTTCAAGTAGTACTGGATATATACTTTAAATTACACAACTTTCCATCATACAATGAACTGTGAGCATTCATTACAAATATGTTTTAACCCCGACCAAATTAAATAGCCATCTGAAATGTGTTAGGTTTTATTGAGTGTTAGGTGTTTAATTAACTTGATCGAGTTGGTGGAGAGTACATGCTGCTTCCTTTTAAGTTTTGCGTATCGATTTTCATGTTGTGAGGCATTTATGCAACTGACGCATTTCTTTTATAGAGTACTAGGGCATGTTTATAACGGAATCAATGTTCAGAACATTCGAAGTGTTTAAAGATGATCTACATAAGGACTAAATTTGTTCAGCTGTGTTATGTGTATTTGTATTGCATAGTCTGCCATGATTCTCTTATTAGCCATTGTAACCGTAACTTTAGAATATCGTATAATAAATAGGACAGCCGGGACATTAGCGCACCATCAGCCTCAAAACTTCCAGGACTCGAACAGTACCTATAGTTTAAAGCACATGTTTTACTTAAATAAAAAAATAACAGTCCGGTTCGGTGTTCGCTGCAATCTAGTAAAAGTGAGTTGGTGTTTGGTGTATATACAGCAAAGCAACTAACTACAACAGGAAAAACATGTAAGTGTGTGTTTAGTACTTCTCATGTTATTAAGACAGTTTATTGTTTTCCGATTGGGGCATTTAAAATACAATATTGTTCTTTTTTATTACAGGCCTGGTTGGTCTCTAAATCCGTTTTGGGAGGACGAGCTGGCGGATTCTTCGAGGACGATTGCCGAGTCCTCCTGCCCCACCCAGCCAACGCTGTTGACATCAACAGTGTTGGCTGGACGTTGTCTGTTACTTTCTTCGACACCGAAAAAAAGTAACAGAGAAAAATCCTGCGAAGAAACGCGCCCCGAAAAAACCAAAAGCGCAGGCAGCATCTCAAGTTAAAGAGCTATCAGATCTGGATTGCTGTACGGAGTCAGAAGACAACGTCATCCCATGCGCTCAATCTTCACCAGTGAAGCGTAAACGCCCTGAACAGGTGTTGGAATCTGAGGTATGCGCTTATGTGACCTACTTAGATTTCTAATTTATTTATTTAGGAAGTTAGTTGTGTCCAGATATTGGATGATTGGTGTCATTGTTGGCTACT
This sequence comes from Cenopis cana, assembly GCA_951800055.1. Classification (NCBI taxonomy): domain Eukaryota; kingdom Metazoa; phylum Arthropoda; class Insecta; order Lepidoptera; family Tortricidae; genus Cenopis; species Cenopis cana. The sequence continues at coordinate 16,466,314 of OX637471.1, read as the reverse complement.
GTCATTAATATAGAGCCTCTTAAAAATATACACGGCGTCCCAATACTATAGGACATCAAGGAAAAGTACCTGAATATTGTAGATGGAATATTTTACTAAAAGAAGATATTATTTTCATTTAAAAACAATTAAAACCGCGTTCTTATATTTTTTAAATAATTACTTGGTTGAACCGGGAATCGAACCCCCGCTACACGAGAAAAAAAAGGGTTATTAGAATTCAGTCTTTCCATTTAATTCCGACACTATGTTATTTAGCAAAAAATCCTTTTGATGTAAGTGCAATTAAGACTTTCACTTGTTACTTTCCTTTTTCAGCCGGTTCAAGCTCTAATCCAGGCCCCTGAAGATGAGGATTTTATTATCATAGACGTATGTATATAAAGTCTTTCTTACGTTTTAGTCCCCTTGTATTCCTCAATAACCTAGCCCTAATTAAACAGTTCTAATTTCAGTAATGCCTGAACTATCTATTGATTTCATAATCACTTATACTCGGGTTTTTTTTGTCTTAGGATCCGGACTTAGTCGCAGAGTTGGATCGGTAAATATTTTATTTATTCTTACGTTTATCATTTCTAACAATTTTCCCTGTATTTGGTTAATCATTTTTATTTATATATATTTTTTCTTTTTCAGGCTGCTAGAGGATTAAAAAGAATAATTGTCTCTTCGTACTAAATGTTGGTATGTATTGTAACAACTCTGCTAGACAGACACTCTTTTCCTTTTGAAGTTTCTTTGTCATAAACACATGTATCTAACAGTTCTCTTATATCTGTTATCAGGAACTCTGATCATAAGACCGTTGTGTTAACCATTTATTACCAACAATACCTTTGAATGAGTTTAACTGCCTATATCTATACGCCTAGTCTTTTGTTTGTTTTGAAGCCTTTCGATCGGTATGATAAAGCTACAGGGTATTTTTTTTTCTCGTGTGGCGGGTTTGATTCTCTGTTCAATCATGTACATAATTATTTAAAATTCTATAAATGCAGTTAAATTATTTTTAAATTAAAATAATGTCTTCTTTCAGCAAAAATATCCTATCTACGACATTTATAGTCCCATAGTCTTAGAACACCTTGTATACAGTGCGGAAAGTTAACTCGGGCCCTGGAGGGAAACTACCTTAAATCCTTGAGATAGCTCATTTTACTTAAAGGAGACATTCCTTTATTTTGAAAAAGAAACAAAACTGCATTCACAGATTTTCTAAAACTCGCTTGCCTCGGCTCGGACTCGAACCATCTAAAATAAAATAAAAAACACACTCTGTTTTATTATACTAATCGATAGTATTAATACTCAGGATAAAATTTCTCTAACAAACATTTGGTTACTGTTCACTTTAACAAGTAAAAGACACGTAACAATTCTGTTATCTCTCTAACATTCAAAGACTTCGTATGAAGTACACGCTAACTAATTTATCGCTAAGTATCTTGTTGAAATCTTCGATAAGAAAATCGTTTAACGGTGGTAATACCTCTATGCACATTTCCTTCTTACATGATCCGAGCTAAGGGTCGCAGTAGAAAATGTTATTAGGGGCATACACCACAACACTTTGATGAAGGCTACAAGAAATGAATTTCAACGGCGACTAATTTGTGTAGACGGAACCGCGGGGCTCATTTCGAACAATTTATCAGTTAAATAATTTAAGTGTAACAAATTGATAGTAAAATAAAGTTAATGTTAGATTTAACGATTGTTTTTATTTTTAAGACCAAATGTTTGTTAGAGAAATTTTATAATAAAATAGGGTGTGTTTGTTTTTTTAATTTTAGTTGGTTCGAGTCCCGGGCGAGGCAAGCGAGTTTTAGAAAAATCTTTGAATGCAGTTTTGTTTCTTTAAAAAAATAAAGTAATGTCTCCTTTAAGTAAAATGGGCTAGCTCAAGGATTTAAATTAGTTTCCCTCCACAGCCTGAGTTAACTTTCCCACTGTATATATTTTTACGTAATATAGCCAACATTCTTATGTTAGCGATGAGTACAGTTAGGGTTTTCTCGACAATATTGGAGGGACCTACTAGTTGGAGAGTACATGCTTTTCGCTTTAACATTTTTGTAAGTATTTTAATAAGAGTGCATAAAAATAAATTGACTTAAAATCTATGCGGTAAACATACAAGGCGCGCCAAGCCACATGTAATCAAAGAACCGCTCGCGCACTCTGCTACTACGGCGATAACAACAAAGTTGCATAGACACAGCTTGCGATTACAGTAAAGGCACTATGACACTTAGTAGGTGCGAATAAAATTTCACATAAAGTATCAAACATTTTGAATAATATTAGAGATTAGTTCAATAGTAGACTAAATTCAGTAACTATTTGAGGAGTTTGGGGCTATTTTAATATATTATATATTTATATGTTTAAGCGTTTTTTTCTGATTTAGAGTTTAGACTATACGTATAGGTATGGTACATCTAGCTGTTAGCTATTAAAGATATGATGCTTAAGGAGTCTTTTGAATGTTGCATTGGACTTAGCGTCTTTTACACTAGTTGGTAATTTATTATATATACTTTCACCTTCGTACAATAAGCATTTTTTCCCATAACTAGCGCGTGGAGTGCGAAGTATTAAGTTGTTAGCATTTCTCAATTTCATTCTTCGCACACTGTGTTTTTTAGAAAAAGATAAAAGATAATTTAAACATATTTTCTGTATCCAAGTTATCTAAAGGACATAGATCTATTTGGTTTTTCAAATTTGTTTACAATTATGTCTTTTTTTATGCACGCAATATTTTCGTTTTGATTATAAACGGATTAATTTGTTTTTTTGTCTTACAGGACGAGGCGCACTAGGACAAGTTCCAGAAGCCTGTTCGAGCAGCGACGTTGAGAAGTTTTTTTGACTCAGCGCGGCGCGTTGGGATTTATGACACAGAGGGATCCTACCAAGACAGGAGAATACTTCGTCGAACTCCGGGTCTATAATAGCCATGAAGCGAAGCCGTTACCAGCGGAAGAGCTATGGAAAAATGCTCTTACCACATCGAAGGCGGCCGCTGACGTCAATACACCAATGCGGGCTGCGGTCTCGATATTAACACAGGCTGGGAAACAAGATTTCGTCAAAATTAAGCCGATTATGCACCCATCAGGTTCTCAGTAACATATTATTAAGAATTATATTTTTGCCTAACCAATATATTCGGCATTTAGTATATAATTCCCTTTAGTATATATTTGCATTCATCATTTTGAATTTTGTAAATAAACCGAACATTAAAGGTATAACCGTTTTTACATGTTTTTGTTTTTCATTCAAATAGTGCTGTACTTCTTGTTAAAATCTCATTTCTGTTTAATAAAAAAAAAATATATGGAAAAGCTTGTTCACAGACAACTTACTAAACATACATCTAAAATCCATTTATGTGAAGAATGTTTTATATACTTTGATACAGAACAAAAAACTGTAGTCTCATAATAGCGCTAGAGTAAAAAAAAACTATATTACCTGAACCTAAAAGTACACTGGCATTTAGCCTTATTTTAGGATAAACTGGTGTTAAGTAAAAATGATGATAAAAGGCAATTAATATACGACACAGTTAGAAGTTTATTGCGGGGTCGTTATAGTAATATATTGTAAGAGTTAATATGTCATAAGGTTTCATATATAATAAAAATGTGTTTACTGTACCTATCGGATAATTATGAATCTACATATGAATGAAGCTACGGTAGCCCAATGGTTCAAGCATGCGGCTGTCAAGCGGCTGTCGTGAGTTCGAACCCCCCCCGCTAGTACCAATGAGTTTTTTCGAAACTTATGTGCGGAATATCATTTGATATTTACCGCTAGCTTTTCGCTGAAGGAAAACATCGTGAGTAAACCTGCATACATCCCTGAAAAAATTCAAAGTTGTATGGCCAATGTGGAGGGACTACTGCCCAATCCCTCTCATCTATGAGAGGAGGCCTGCACCCAGCAGCGGGACGAATATAGGTTGATGATGGTGATATGAATGTATAGTAATAGTCTTGTTTTTTAAATAAATGTTATCATGAATTTTCAACCATTTTACTTCATCATCCTTTTGTTCCCCGCTGTTTTAATTATCTGTAAATTACGAATAGGTACAAGGCTTTGTGAGGCTACAGATTTGAAAGCGTACCTAACGTAAGTAATAACAAGTCTATTTTAATTTAGATCAACAAGTATTTATTGATAAATTATTTACATTAAAACCATTTTACAACTTGTAAGTATCAGTATCGCTTATTTTTTTCGCAATTTTCTTGACTATGGTTTCGGCACAATCTGAAATTTCGTCATATTTGTCCTCAGCCACATACTGTGCACTTAGGCAAAAACTATCATCAACACTTTTGCACTTAAATCCAGGACGAAGTTCGCAAATAGTTATTTTAATCACGCGATGTCCGTTTTCATTTCCTCGTTGAGATACATACGATACATTGTTTGAAATTTCCGCCTGTGACTTTTTGAGTATTTTCTTTTTTGGTTTATTTTTTTAAAGCTTCACATTTCTTCTCATCCGCCGCTTTATTTTCCTGATGCTTAGCACTGTATAGGTCTTGAGTATTATAAAATAAATCATTCATGTCGAGATGACTGGTGACATCAAGGCCATCGCTGAATTATTGGCGTTCGAAGTTTTCGAGTTTCGACATGTTCTGTAATAAGATAATAAAATATGTATTCAGCAGCATAACAATATGTAATTGGTACATTAAAAAATATGAATGCATATGTATTATTTTATACAAAACATTTGCTTTGCACAGAAGCTTACTTGAATCGCGAGAAGTTTCTTGGATGACCACTGCAGAAATGGCAGCATCTGAATATTAATTAAAATGAAGTCTATTTTGTCTGTAAACGTGAAAGCAAACACCACGAAATCTGACACCCTCATTGACATCATTGTGTCATGTATATAAAGAATTGTATTTTTTTTTTATTTACCTCACATTTTATCATGAAGTTTGTTAAGCAAACTGAAACATTAGAGGTGAATACCAAGTGAAAACTATAAATGCATAGCGCCCTGTTACCTAAGACAATTCGCTGCATAATACGCGGTCCTTCTAACTGTGGTAAAACTAATGTTATGCTGAATTTATTGTTACCTGAAAATGGTTTAAAGTTCAAGCACATTTATTTGTACTCAAAGTCGGCCTTCCAGCCAAAGTATCTCTGTTTGAAGGAAGTTATGCAAAGAATTCCAGGAGCAAGTTTTTTATTTATTTACTGACAATAGCCTTCTCCAGTCCAGATTCTTGAAAACATTCTCCAGCGCAGTGGCGAACAGTTTAGGAGAAATAACATCTCCCTGCCTAACTCCCGCTGCAACGGAATAGGCTTGGAGTTCTGGTCCTGGAGTCGGACTGACATAGTGGCGTTCTCGTACAAACACTTCAGCACTTCGATATAGCTGTAGTCTACTTGGCGCCTCTGTAGAGATTGTAATACCGCCCGGGTTTCGATCGAATCGAAAGCTTTCTCATAGTCCACAACTCTTAACAGAGGGGCAGGATATACTCTTCAGTCTTCTGTATAACCTAACGGAGCGTGTGGATGCGGTCTATGGTACTAAAGCCTCTTCGGAAACCGGCTTGTTCGGGAAGCTGAAAGTCATCTAGCCTGCACGTGCGACGGAGTTGAACAACTTCGGAAGGGCCGTAAGAACCGGTTTTCCACACACCTTCAGGAGTTCGGCTGTAATTCCGTCTTCACCGGTGTCCTGTTGTTTTTGAGCTGTTTAAGAGCCATTCTAATCTCGTACCGGCTGATGTCCGGATAACATCGGTATAGTGCTGGGTTAGTCTAGCTCTCGGATCTTTCACTAGACCAACTTCGGGTCTGCTAGTTGATGTGTATAGCTGTCTATAAAAGCGCTCTATCTCACTCAGAAGCTCAGGTCTGGATGAGATAATTCTACCATCCTCGGTTTTTAACTTAACGAGCTGGCTCTGCCAGATAGACAGATCTCTTGCAAATACTTTTGAGCCCTTGTTTCGCTCGATGGCCTCTTCAGTACGTTTCGTATTGAATTGGCGCGGATCACGGGTCAGATATTTGCCGCCCATTGAGCTGCCGATATAATGTCGTGTCGACTGAAGATTGTAGAACCATCCTACTCCTTTCCTCAAAGAGCCTCTGAGAGTAGATAGAGAGCCTATTGGTTCTGATGCTCCGTTGGGCCTTAAAGAATCCACAAACCCGTTATTCAATTCGTCCGCATCGCAATCGAAACGGAGTACTTTAAAGAGTATGGAGGATTAATATCTAAAATCATTGGAACAGATCAGCCAGATTACATGCGTTAGTAGGTAATTGTATGTTCTGCCTCGCCTCGATCGCATTGTATGTTCTGCATCGCCGAGATCGCGGAGTAATCTGGCGAACTGGTTTGTGAAGAGCCTATTGGTTCTGATGCTCCGTTGGGCCTTAAAGAATGCCTGCGGTATGGACAGCTTTCCACAAACCCGTTATTCAATTCGTCCGCATCGCAATCGAAACGGAGTACTTTAAAGAGTATGGAGGATTAATATCTAAAATCATTGGAACAGATCAGCCAGATTACATGCGTTAGTAGGTAATTGTATGTGCTGCCTCGCCTCGATCGCATTGTATGTTCTGCATCGCCGAGATCGCGAAGCGATCGAGGTGATGCAGAACATACAATGCGATTGAGGTGAGGCAGCACATACAATTACTACCTACTTACGTCGCCCGCATTCCTTTCCGGTCGCGTACTTATACGTTTTCTTTAATAATTATGATTTGCCTATATATCGCCACAAACAACTTATGATTTTAACGTATGGTGAATTGGATAGGTACAAACATAGCCAGCGCTTTAGACGTTGCTATCGACATCGTTCGCAAAGGCGTGGCTATGCCCCCGTTCACGGGAGCGACTGGGGCCACCGGCAGCACTGGGGCCACCGGCAGCACTGGGGCCACCGGCAGCACTGGGGCCACCGGCAGCACCGGGGAGACTGTGCCCGAGGGCGACCACACCGAAGGCCCTCGTACACAGGATACGGATGTCGCTGTCAACACCGAGGAAAACTTGGATGATGAAGGTAAGACTGACAGGAAACTTTTAGCCATTGAGTCAGGGCTCGCTTATAAGTGAAATAAAAACACCTTTTTTTTCATTCTGTTAATTATACATAAGTAAACGTAGGTAGGAAAACTCGTGTGAGAGAAACCCGTTTGACAATTATTATTATTTTTTAAAAACGATGACGAAAACTTTGTAAATGTGTTTTACAGAAAAACAAGAGCTGGAGTCTATCATAGTGTTCCTGACGGACGGCGAGCCGACGGTGGGCGAGACCGACCCCAAGCGCATCATCAACCGCGTCTCTGAGAAGAACTCCGGCCCGCGCAGAGCCACCATCTTCTCCCTCGCTTTCGGTACGGCGCTACATCAAGAGCTGCTGCTTTACAAACATTCCGTACCTCTAGTATAAGATTTTTCGAAACAAAACACAAACGAACGCGTTTTCATTTAGTCTCAATTTGTATGGCAAGTAATAGTTAATATTACTACCAAAGGCCACCAGAGGCGCTGCTCGCGTTGCCATACATTCGTTTGTGTTATGTTCCGTAAAAAATTATACTCGAGGTACCGGTTGTAATAGCCCCGGGTGCGCTCGAGTTGGTGCAGCTCGCACACATACACGTCTTGATCGACACGGTCAACAACCAAACCAATCAACTGATAACGTGCATAACAGACATAACAGTGATAAGGTGTAACCTTTCACTAACTTTTGACATTTCCACAATAAATTAAGACACGCTGCAAAGATAAGTTAACTTATCTTACATTTCACTTGCTTCTACAATAGTTAGTGATATTTCGATTTAAAAATTATATTGGACGATGAACGTACCTATTTTGCTGGTTTATAGAATATTAACAATACCGAAAAAAATTTAACATCTCTGTTTCAAGCTTTTTCTATGTACTATTTCTAAAAATCCATATACACTTAAATGTAAAAAAAATGGGTACACTTTCTATGGAAACTCAATACAATGTGTACCTTTTATCACCAGCTCTTGAATGATTGGGGATGAGTTTGCTGTAAAACTTGTATTTGTTGGTGTTTAAGCAGGCACCACCACAAAGTTTCCCGCTCCGTGAATGTAAGATATATAGTAAGAGTGAGACAGACAGGGTAAGGAGTAGGCGCCAGTGGCGGTGCGAATATTCTTAGGGAAGCCGTAAATAATTTGCCTTATTCTTCATGAGCCGCAGTAAAGACGCAGCCGCAGTAGTGAAAATTAGGCGCCCTATACCTTTGTTTAGGCCGAGCAGGCTCTGTATTTAGTACATAGTAAGTGGTGTTTACTGTGCGGTGCAGGCGAGGATGCGGACCGCTCGTTCCTGCGCAAGCTGTCGTTGCGCAACGACGGGTTCATGCGCCACATCTACGAGGCGGCGGACGCATCGCTGCAGCTGCGCGACTTCTACCGGCAGATCTCCTCGCCGCTGCTCGACGACGTCAAATTCGTCTACCCGCCTGACCAGGTCGACACACACACACTAACATTTCGAAGACGAGTATCTTCTGCACCCTCCCGGGTGCTAGGGGGCTCCTCCTGCGCTGGGCGCATTGGGAGCTGTGGCGGGTCGCGTCACCGAGGGGCTGAATTTTGAGTGTCGAATGCTCGACTTTTCATTCGACATCTGTCAAAACATCATATGTAGTTTTTGACAGATCTCGAGTGAAAATTCGAGCGTTCGACACTCAAAAATCGGCCCCATAGACCGGCTTCCGGCCGTCATTTGGGGATCGGCGGATACACTGTCATTTTTTTTACACCCGTGACTATAAACAAAAAAGCTAAGTAACTAGTTTCACTATAAAGAGGACTCTGTACCACTAATATCATATGGAATTCGGAATCTGAATTCAATGAAGCTGCTATTATAGGCATGTTACCTATTTAATTGTAAACTGTTTTTACTCCCTGCAAGATTATTTAAATGTAAATTGAATCCCAATGCGTGTAAACTGTGATTTTAAAATGTAGGTAGAACTTGCAATACCCTTACAGGGTGTCATGTTATAATTTTGTTAAACAGTTTATGTAAAACAGCACTACCAACACGAGAGCAATAAAGTTATGAGTTAGTTTGGTATATGCGCAGGTGAAGGAGGGTTCGCTGACGAAGCACAAGTTCCGCACGTACTACGCGGGCGGCGAGGTGGTGGTGGCGGGGCGCGTGGACCCCGAGGCGACGGAGCTCGCGCCGCAGGTGGTCGCCTTCTGCGGCGTCGACGACGGCGTCGGCAAGGTACCCCGCACCCGTACTTATGGCTGGAACCCTTCATATGTTTCGAGGAAGACAATCTGACCTGACTCCTGCATCCTGCTAAAGCTGTTTGGGGCCCTGTAGCCTTATCTTGTAGTCTACGAGTAATGCAAGGATTGGCAGGAGTATGACACTCCATAGAGGGCCTATCAGTCATGTCATTAGGGGCCGTATACACTTTCTTAAGTTGGCCAATGGGAAGACGTGGGTATGGTATTCACGGATCGAGTCGAAATTGATAATTTGTTTTTTTTTACATAATTATACCTTTTGGTCCTTACTATTAGTTTGTGAACTTGTTGATACGTAGTACCTATGTTGTTTGTCAGAAACGCTACGAGGTGTTCCCTAAAGTGCCGGTGGAGCGCACTCGGAGCGGGTTCCTGCCGCTGGAGCGGCTGTGGGTGACCCTCACCATCCGGCAGCTGCTGGACCGGCGCGACTCCGGCGACGCGCGCGCCAACAACACCGCCGACGACCCCGAGGCGCGCGCTAAGGAACTTGCCCTCAAGGTAGCGCTTACTCGCCTTTGTCTAACACAAGATCGCAAGGCTCTGGGTGAGCAGTTGAGCATCCATCAGAGATGACGATGCGTGCGAGACGCTGTGTTTCGAACCATACCAAGGTTTTACCAAAATTATGAATAGAAACAAATTTGTCTGTCTGTTAGATACCTTTTCACCTTTTAAAAACTTAACCGATTATGTCAATTTTATATAGTTTGATCCTAACTTCTTGGGATAGTTTTGATCCATAAATCATTCCTAAAGAGGCTGAAATGGATTCGGAAGTTTGTCAGAAGCAGAAGCTAATGTCTAGGTACCATATAAATATGCAGCAGGCGACACTTAAACGCTCAGATGTTCACCGTTAGTATCGACGTATACTCATAGTCATAGCTGCTACGCTGTCGCACACATACACATTGTGCATGTATAGCCCGACACACAACCATAGCTCACACGCGTTCGTGAGATAAAAGTACTCTACCTCGATGTAACATGTTTGTTAATCCGCTTGGTTCAGTACTCGCTGGTGACGCCGCTGACGTCGCTCGTCGTCGTCAAGCCGAACGCCACCGACGCCGTGGACACGCAGTCTGTGGATGAACCAAGTTAGTATCAAAACCGCACATGAAACGCGATGTATTGTCTTCGCCGAACGTCGCACACAGATCGAAATGAATACTAGATGCGTTATTGGTATTTAATAATTAATACAGCCATTTTTCCCCCCTTCCCTCACACACACACACATACACACGCACACACCCACGCACACTCTCTCACACACACACACATTAACTCTATCTCACTCGCACAATACTTGAGTCATGTTCATGTTATTAGTATTTAGTTAGTTATTTCAAAGTTAAGGTTTTAAATTGAACAATATTATTTCTTATTTTTGATATGTTTTCTTCAATCGTAGTATGTGCATGCTCTTAAAGTACTTCTGTAAACTTACATACTTAGTTTTTGTATTATCATCTACCACGAAATTTTTGCTTGACTACACAATCTTTCAGAACCATGTAAAAAAAATACTAGTTTCATTCCAATATGAAGCCACGGAGTAGTGCTAAAGACGAGATCTCTGTGTCAAGATATGCTTATTGCTTTAAAAAGTTTATTTCATCAGATCGATTTGTGTAAGTGTCCACATATATTTATTATTATTATTTTTTTTGTTTCAGACCGACCGAACTTTAGCGGACGTAAGTAAATATAGGTAGATTTAACTAGTTGTGGTGGATATGTGGAATACGTGTTGTGCGGTGGTGGCTGTGCTGTGCTGACGGGCCGGGTGTTTCAGCACTTTCAGCGCCGATGGCCGCCTACGGCTTCAGCTCGTACCCGGCCGCCTCGCTCGCCATAGGACAACAGGACCCCGCCCTTTTCAACCGTAAGTACCTTTGCCGTTCGTTTTGGGCCTGAACCGCTTGAGTCGTTCTCATTTTTTTGTTTGATTGCTGCCATCTTGAGGAAACATGTAACAAACAACCATGGGCATCTTTGTATGGAAAGTGGACCAAAAACCAACAGAGCTGAGAGTCATTACATGTACTGTACTTGCTTTAACTAATACCAACTCGCAGGATTTTTACAGGAGGTATTTCTTCGTTATTTACCTTGACAATTTCAGGAGTTTCCAGTGATTATTGCTATTTCGTACGTTTCTTTGATACTGCCTTTAACTCATTAATCTCATTATACAGTACTTTATGCACTGAAATTCAACTTTTTGCCCATAGAAGGAAATAAAGTAAAAGTGAATAAGCAGATCTTTCTTAAATGTCCTAACTCTCAGCTCCGTTGGTTTTGGTCCATTTTGACGCATGCGCCTTTATGTGTTACTCTTACCTAGACCCAGTTTTGGGAACGGTACAGTACTTGTGAAACACATTTAGATATGATTTGGTTGTCTTGTACGAGTTGCCACGGCTCTATCAACCACAGATTTGTTCTCAGATAACAAACCTTAAGCCATAATTAATTTATTCATTTAATAGTATCAATACATTGCTTTATCTTGTTATTAACTGATTTGTGTGTTGGGCATGAACCGAAATAAGATTATACAGTAGAATCCGCTTATAACGACTCCGCTTATAACATTTGACCGCTTTTAACGACTGCTAAATCACCGATGTTAGGACTCATACCAAACATTTTCAAAGAAAATCAGTCCGTTTTGTACGACGTCTTGTTAGTGCGACGTAATATCGCCGGTCCCTTGACGGTCGCTGTATCCGGATTCTACTGTATAACTTAATATTCTATTTGGCCTGTATTTTTCGGTTAAGTTCATTTTATACATAAATAAACTGTCATGCGCTTAGATTGCACGTATGCACATACGCAGTTACAGCCAGCAAGAAAAGCTTATACCTACTTACAAAGTTCCTGAATATTTCTTGAAACAAACAGGCTTATGAACTGTCAAACCAGCTGCTAGTCTGCTGTTTGACTCAGACGATGAATGTGCGGTGCGCGGCGTAAAATGGGAGACGACGGAAGGGACGAGGAAAGCACGACATCGGGACCTGCCCCACTTTCCCGCCGTTTATCCTTTGACGTCCCCCCCTAAAGCCAACGTTATATATTTATGTATGTATATTATTGTATATATATACAGGATGTTCGGCACATGGACCGTCAAAATTTTTTGGGATGCTGGTTGGGTCATTTGCTACCTTTCGACCCTTGGACCCTGGGTCCTAAGAGTGACGGTCATGGAGGTACGATTTTTTAAAGTTTTTTCCTAAATTACCCAAAATCTAGCATTCGAAGACACAACTTTTTTCAAGCTATAAATTGAATAAATTAAATAATGTTTAATATTTAAATATGCATTTTTCTAATTAGGGCTAAATTTTCTGCCGGTGAGTGAGAGGATATGTACATCTATGTATATATAATATTTATTTATGTATGTATGCATTTATATATTTATGTGATGGTTTGTATATATTATTGCCCGCCGCGCACTGGTCTCTTTTATACTTTATCGTCGACGGCCACGCCACGGCACGGTAAAACACTATGGTTTCATGCATAAACAGACCATAGTTCATGACTTTACACTAATTTTGAATGAAACCATACAGTTTTATCGTGCCGTGGACGTCCACGGTAAAGTATAATAAGCGCCCATTCTCCATCTGAGTTAAGCAGTGAGCTTATAGCAACATTTTTCTGTAATCCATAAATATTACGAGCAATTAATAGTAGTTTATGCAACTGGTACATAATGAGGGGCATTATCACACGAGTGTTTTAATGCCTAATTATGTACAGTTGCATACATTACTTTATCTACACACATATTATAACTACTATAAGATGGGTTCAGAAACCGTAGTAAATAAATACAATAATTGTGTTAATACAACCTTTTTTGCACGGTTGCGGAAATATCGAAATCAGAACCGGCAACCGATACCTGAATGTTATTTTAAAAAGTAAAGAGTCCCTATTCTGATGTGGTCATGTCGTTCTAGCTCATTTCGTGCGATATATACTAAAAAAACATCGAGCTGACATTTCGCATCGACTGAATTTGAATTTTCAGTGATACTAGAATAGGGACATGTCAACTTTGACATTTAAATTTTGACAGTTTTTTTTGACGTTTAATATTTTAACATCATATATGAGATTAAAATGAAAATTATTTTACTGCTGTAGCCTTAGCCACAGATAAGAAAATTGCCATAAATTCATTGAATGTTGAAACGAGAGTCATTTTCTACGGTTTCCGAACGCATATTAGAGGATTTATGATATGTGTGTAGATAAAGGAAAATATAGACTCGACTTTGGATTTATTTTCTATCGAGAAAATTTTAAGCAATCATGTTTCGCTATTGTCAGTACCATAATCATATAGTCAAGAATCATATATCTGAAAATGATATGTGTGTAGATAAAAATTAGAATTTATTTGAATATGTCCCAGTAAAATTATATCATACCAGTTGACTAAAACCGAATCATCATCAACAATTTAAGAGCCAAGCTCTTGTCGGTGGAGCAATTTCCGTATATCTCTTTCGTGAGCCTTTCGTTTGACCGCCTGATACGAGACGACCGCATACTTATATTTTTTTAAATATTCAATTCACAGAAACAACATAAAATACCGCGTATTCGACTTGACGAATTGTATATAGGTATTTAGTATAAATCTTAAACTAGTAAAGAATACGAATAAATATGTAAAAGTGAAAATGATTGAGACGTTTCGTAATCCCTTGTATACGTACGCCCCTTGAGGTGAGGATCATTACATACTCATTTGTGTGTGCCGCTTGCTGCGTGTGTGTGTGTGCTTATGGCTGCTTGTTCTGTTGTTAAGCACCACCGGCGGAGGAGTATCCGGTACCCCCCGACTACGACTATGTTGACCCCGGTGAGTACCTCCAGCAGTTAATTTCCAGACCAATACCTGTAACAAACAATACACTTGTATTAGCATTATCAATGTCAATGTATTATAGAATAAGGTCTCGCCCACGTATTACAAATAAGGGATCGTCCTAATACAACGCGACTACGCGATTATCGCGCAAACTCGCGACTTTTACTAGTAAATATTCTAAGTAAAAGTCGCGCGATTGCGCGATCATCGTGTAGTCGCGCACTCATTAGGACTATCCCTAATACAGTCGTAGCCACGGAAGGTCTTTAAATACCTATCGCTATTTTCAAACTTATGTTTCATAACAATCATTATGACAGAAAAAATGTTTAGTAAAAACGATACTTCATGCACATATTGATGAAAAAAATGTTTGTAATTCGATGACTATAACCCCCGCATGCCTATAGGATACCTGTATGAGCGACCTATCCCAAACATACTATCAAGAGTATCAACACGCAAAATATTAGAGACTTTTCACACTGACCGCGATATTTTCGACATATAAGTAATCCATTAAAAAAAACATGTCTAGTCTATAAAGTTATAACACCGATTGCGATAGGTATATATGTACTTTTGTTATTTCTACGATATTAACACCAAAGACTACAATGTTATATTAACACTACTACTGTTACTTTTAACTATTAACTCCGTTCTGATTTCTGATACGCATGTATTTAAAAATGGACTAATTGTTCCATACCATATATATATGTACATATATTTCATTCACGTGTCAAATTAATTCATACACATACATATACCTACTTATGAACATCTTCTAATTAGTACTTCCATCGTAACTTCCTTAGAACTTATCCCCTTACTTCCAGATTTGATTAACGACAGCATGATTGTCCTTTCATAAACGACAGCATGGTACTTGATTTAAGCAGCACGCTAAGTGTGTTTATGACAAAATACTAAAATGTATACATGTATGTATACATCACCCATTCCAATCATGTCTTTTCCGTGCAAGTGTAGTTTTTGTTTACGTGCGTATGACATCGCTGAAGCCGCTTCAGGTCATTCAGAATCGTTTCCTCTGTAGGGCAACTGGTGCCCCGTGGTACTAGTCGAACCTCAGTCTGCACCACGACATGGGGATCAGCACCATGTTTCTTTAAGCAGACTGCCAGACGTTATTTTGACAACGCTTCCCATCATAGGAATCCGTTACTTAGTATTAGGAAGGCTGTCGACTACGTTCCCATCCCTCCCCCCTCTGTCGGAACTCGGCTATCACTGTTAGGGGCCGCACGGTCCGCCGGCATTTTCCTTTGAAGCCCTTAAAGTACTTAGCAAATCTTTTATTGGGTCAGTCAGAGCGCGGCATGGGTCACAACACTCGTCAGGTGCTCGGGCCGATTGTATACGGTCTACGGATTGGTAGGTAATCATTGCAGAGAAGGTCCAGGCAAGGCACACAATCATCAATATCAATACATATATTATTAAACATTTCATACATACAGAAGTATAAATGTTGAACATTTTGTGATGTATGTTGCATCTAGCATGTCCGAACGCATTGTGCTTCGAAAATTGTGAGCATGAGTCGGTATAAATACCTAAAATATGAAACTTCCCTGAGCATGCTGTTCTTGTTGATAATTGACATAATTATGATAATAAAGTTAAATTTATTTTAAGTAAAATACGTTGTCGTCGCTATTTTGTACCCTGGCTATTGCGAGTCTATAAATTTCAGGAATGTCACCAATGCCAGCCAGGGTGGCCTTTCAGTCTGTGCGCCGTCGCGTCCGCCCTCAGTACTATGCGTCAGGTAGGCCCATCAGCACAGGCTCGAGTAACGGTCAGGTTCCAAAATTGTAATACAATATTTCTTGTAAAATGACTTAAAAATGTAATTAAGTAGGTAAACTCCAAGTACGAGTAGTAATGCTGCTTAGCTACTCGGTTCACAACAGTGCGTGGGGTAAGTGCCCCACGCGCTCAGCTCCGTTTTACCTAGAACAACACATGGTTATAAGATAATGCTTACCTAAACCTGCGACTCATTTTTCGCCTAATATGATTTAAAACAGTACGGGGACAATTTGCGTATCAGTGAATGCCTAAGTAAAGTTTTAAACTAACGAGTAACTAGGTACTATATTGTGGACGCTACAGTACCCCGAGAGTATACAGTAAGGATCAATTGGATGACGTCGGTGTAGTGCTTATATAGAAAAACGCGTTCCCACCACTGCGATGATGGTACTAATACTTATTACTTATAATACTCATAAGACTCACTTTCTATAAACGTAACTTATCTATATTGCATAAGTCTTACCCCTGACAAACATGGAACTGTCGGTTTGTCGAATACTTATGTATGGAGGGCCACCCGTCGATATCGATTGCGTCAACCTACCTTCACCCCAACATGACACTCAAAATTGACCTCGACTCACTAGCGTCCCTAGGTCCTTCGGTTATCGTGGCCGGGTGCCTGAATTTTTAACTCTTCTTTCTGTAGAAGTGATACACGAACTTGACTCGGACCATATGCCGTACCTTTTGAGACTAGGGCCTCTTCCTAGTAGTACACGTCGTACCAGAACAAGGTACAATCAGGTCTCATGGCAGAGGCAGAGGCATCTCTGACAATATAACTACTACTGAACAGACCGACCAATTAAATCACGACTTACTCCAAACCACCTTTCTGCCGAAAATCGTCAAATCCTGAGGGAATTGTGTAACGATTCCAAACAGAGAATTGCCGAGTTTCAGGGGAACTCGTTCAGGGATCTGATGGGTGAGCTCGCGCCTAGACATCTGGCTGACTGTAAACTAGCGAGATCTCTCTAATCTAACGCCTGTTGTACCCCCACCTACCCCTCTTAGACCGCCCGGATCACCCTACTCGTACCTACCCGTGCGTCCGAGGATAGTGAGAAAGCTGAATGCGTTGCGAGTAGCTTATAACCCTCCTGAAAGAAAAGAAAGAAAGAAAGAAAGAAAAAACATTTATTCGTGGCACAAATAGAGTACAACACCGACGAAGCCCATATTAGATAGGTCGATTCCGCTGTCGTCAGGGGGAGGAATAAATTCCCGTAACTTAATACGTTTTACCGTTTACCGGTGTCAGTTAAGGAAGTCGGTGCCCCAAAGCAGGGGTAGGGTGATGGTGTATCCAATCTTATCCTGAGACTTCTACTCCCTGAAACTTCCCTCTTCATTTTGGTCGGCATCTTCAATGCCGCGCTGACCAATGCGCACTTTCCAGCTGCGTGGAATGGAGCAGCGGTCATAGGGATAGCGAAGCCCGGTAAGTAAACCCCGGACTTCGCCTGCCTCTTATAGGCCGGCCAGCTTACTTTCAGCTCTTTAGGAAAGCTATATGAGCGGATCCTTCTTCCTAGATAAATACATATGTAAAGCCACAGTCAGGTTAAAAAACAATCGGTTCGCAGTAGCCCTCTGTACCTAGCAATGGGACCCATGTAGGCTGATGATGATGACGACTTTTTTTAACAGAGTTTAACTGATGAGAGATGAAACTGATACTAGTCATGGATAACCACCAAAATAAATTGTTGTCCACTCAAGTAACATGCTGTCGACTTATAAATTTGCAGGTTAACTAATACAGCAGTGAAATTGTACATTAAAATCGCAAAGCGAGATGTAAAGCTGCATTTTTGGTATGTTATTCGCACCCCTTAGGAGTATGTGTGACTACATTTTGCAAGCAAAAAAAAGTTGTGCTACCTGTATGATACGTGAAAAACTGCAAAATTTTCGGACTTTTTTCAGGTATTGTAGTTCAATTCAAAAACTATGGGTTTTTGACATTACTTGTCTATGGCATTTTTAAAGTACATTAAATTTGCAACAATTTGAGCCTACCTACAGCTCCGTATGTCTTATAGTTTTTGAGACATGATGTTTCAAAAATACTGCTTTATTGAGTTTTGCCTATAGTGCGTGTTGTTACGGGTTTCCGTCGAACAAACACTTCACCACCGGCCACCAGCGCCGGCTTTTAGTATGTTATCAGGCATATCTCCTGGACCCCCAAAACTGTCGGGAGACAATCTCTCCAAGGTCGCTCTCCCGAGTAATGACGTCATGAAAATTGCCGCCGAAACGTTTGGAAAAGTGGCAATCACACCCAACCTATGCAACATACATACACGTGTATGGTATCAAATGAAAGCTGAATAAATATGCCATAACGTATACCTAAATTAAGTTTCAATACATTGAGACAATTCATAACTATAAGCAAAATAATAAAAAAGTAAGGAAAACATTTCCGGGTTTCCAGATTTAACAGAATAACTAGAACAGGTACCCGAGAATTATGTTGCACATAAATAGTAATTAGTATGTCAGCTTTACATAACTATTTATTGTTTCTGGATATGACCAAAACTGTGAGAGAAATGCTGAAAAACACAACAGCGCGGAGCCATTTTTCCATATAAGATAAAAAAATGATGAAACGCCTATTTTCCATGAACCAGCTCAAGCGTTTTAGTATATTGTTAGACATGATATGTGAACCATAAAACAGCAAAAAGACAGTCTATGACCTGTCTGGTTCTCCATAACCGCCCCCGATTTTTGAGAAAAGCAAATTACACACAAATTATAGCAAATTTAATTAGCTTTCGCGTGACATAATATATTTTTATATATGTAGCATAATTTATGTGTAATTTGCATTTCTCAAAAATCTGGAACGGTTATGGCAGGTCAGAGACAGTCTCATTTCTCTCCCAGTTTTGGTCATATCTAGAAACAATAAATGATAATGTAAAGCTGAAATACTAATTATTATTTATGGGGAACATAATTTTCGGGTACCTGTTCTAGTTATTATGCAAAATCTGGAAACCAGAAAATGTTTTCCTTACTTTTTTATTATTTTCTTTATAGTTTTGAATTGTCTCAATGTATTGAAACTTAATTTAGGTATACGTTATGGCATATTTATTCAGCTTTCATTTGATACCATACACGTGTATGTATGTTGCATAGGTTGGGTGTGATTGCCACTTTTCCAAACGTTTGGCGGCAATTTTCATGACGTCATTACTCGGGAGAGCGACCTTGGAGAGATTGTCTCCCGACAGTTTCGGGGTCCAGGAGATATGCCTGATAACATACTAAAAGCCGGCGCTGGTGGCCGGTGGTGAAGTGTTTGTTCGACGGAAACCCATAACAACACGCACTATAGGCAAAACTCAATAAAGCAGTATTTTTGAAACATCATGTCTCAAAAACTATAAGATATACGGAGCTGTAGGTAGGCTCAAATTGTTGCAAATTTAATGTACTTTAAAAATGCCATAGACAAGTAATGTCAAAAACCCATAGTTTTTGAATTGAACTACAATACCTGAAAAACGTCCGAAAATTTTGCAGTTTTTCACGTATCATACAGGTAGCACAACTTCTTTTTGCTTGCAAAATGTAGTCACACATACTCCTAAGGGGTGCGAATAACATACCAAAAATGCAGCTTTACATCTCGCTTTGCGATTTTAGCTTTTTTATTTGTAAGATTTCACTGGCCTATAAGCTAACTTATCTTACACATTATACGTATAATTTACTTTACATCATTATTATTTACTTACATACAGGCAGGCATGGGTAATTGGGTAGAATTGTAAAGAATAACTAAAATAATATTTGACATGGAGCAGTAGTTAGGTAATATATGGATGTAGATAAACTAGTGTATGCAACTGTACGGTAAGTACCGACATAATTATGCCTTAATGCCTCTCATTATGTAGCAGTTGCATAAACTACTATTGCAGTTCATATTTGATAATGTACTTAAGTAACATTATATGTATAAGCCTCATAGCATAACTAACATTTTAAATATGTCTCGAGTGTTAACTATTTTAAGACAGTAATCAAGTCGTGTTTTGAGGAAGAACATGTGCGCCCGCAGCGGGATTTTCCAGACCAGGGCTATCTGGAGCGCCCGGGCCGGCCGGGCAGTCCGTTGCGGCATGGCAGGTGCCACAGAAGCTGTCCCCGCCGTCGAGCACGCCGGCGCGGCCTACCACCGACCAGGGCACGCCGGCGCGGCCCGCCGCCGAACACAGCACGCCGGCCATCAGCCCCCTGCAGCCCTATCACTTGGAGCAGTACGGCTGGACGCAACCCTTGCTCGATACCAACGAGGACGCGCTCGTTTTACAAGTGAACGGAACGGCAGTTAACCTTAAACTCACTAAGGATAACAACGTACGTTTGTTTACCTACTTATGTGTAGGACTTATCTACGTACATATATATTAAGTATAGGCATTTCACAAATAGGTACCGTCTGGGTACCACTACTAATGAGTTTGAACCAGTCCAATTTTAGCAAGTTATTAACGATTGGCGGTTTGTATTAGGTAGACCTACCTATCCTATCTGTGGCAAGTTTATAGAGAAATAAGGTAGCTTAGACCGAAAATTTTAAGGGCTGTTATTAGTAGAAATAGAAATATTTATTCGGGACAAAAACAACTTATAAAACAACACATCAAAATAAAAATAAAATATAAACCAAAAAGTTGTGTTGTCACGAAACGGTTCCATCTCAGCATAATGCGGGCAATCGCCAGCGCTGGTATATACGGGGTATTACTTAGTATTAGTATATCATGACCGTTTCGTGAATCATAGATAGTATTCCTGTTGGCTATGTGATGAGATGTGCAAGATGTACAATATTGTGTGGTGGTGCAGGCGCCGACGGAGGCGAGCGAGGCGTCGTGCGCGCGCGCCACGGACGGCGGCGCCGGCGTCTGCGTGTACCTCACCCGCTGCGCCGCCGCGCGCAACATCACGCAGCAGCTCTACGAGGGCATCTACTGCGCAGTCCAAGCTTCCAACCAAGGGTACATTCACTACCATTTTCACGTATTTTCTAAAGTTCCCCCTATTGTATATAGTGGCTGTCTATCTGCAATTTGATTATTATTTACAAATAAAAGAATATAGAAAGTATATAGATCCGGAAAAGGGATCTGACACTGATATCGAATCCGATATCGTACATGTGAACACGTGCTTACATCCTCACCTAAACTTGATTCATATTTTAATGTATTGCACCGGTTTTCAGTTACGCGGGCGTGTGCTGCCCCAGCGCGAGCGTGGCCGCGGCGACCCCAGCGGCGGCGCCCGCGCCCGCGCCCGCGCCCGTGCCCGTGCCGGCCTCGCCGTAACACCACGGAGCACCCGACTACTTACTGCCAAGATTACGACCAATCTTGTTCGAAAACACTTTTCTATGCTTTATACTGAATCATAATGTTGTGAAGATGTGATTGTTACGTTTAAGTATTAGGACTCCAATAATAGTTAGTTAATAAGAACGTTATTGACTAATTAGGTAGTAACTTCGGTGCTTATTTGAATATGGAATAGTTAATAGATTCATACATTGATATGTTAAACCAAACAATTCGTTGTAATATCCATTGAATTACAATTTTTTTGTTAAATATATGTATAATCTTAACCATGTTTTATTTATTTTGTCCACATCCGCTTATTTTCTAGAGTACCGCAATACTGAAATGTCAAATTTGCCACGTAATACTTACAAGCGTATCGCGTGATCATAATCACGGCGTACACTGCCCCCATTCACAATAAGTGGGTAGTATTCTCGTAACGCCTAGCCTACCACATAAAACATTTCAGTTATTCCTTTCATCCCTATATAGAATGAAACAGTGTATTAGGGTGTGTCCAGAAATCACGCGAGGCTCCGAAGGGGGGAGGGGGTTACGAAAACCTCACCACTGATCACGTTGGGAGGGGGGGGCCACGTTACAAGGTGTCCTCACGTGTATTTTTTTCTTTACCTACAAAACTGTGAATAATATCTACTCATGTAGGAAATTATTATTTCAGAGATTATAGAAAATATACAATCGCTTAGCGCATATACGAAAATAAACACAAGATCAAGTAATACAATATCGTTTACTTTAAAATTTAAACAGTGAACAAAAAAAATTTGTGGGTGGGGGGGGGGGGGGGGGGGGGGGGGGGGTCGGCTCCTGTTCCTGTCAGGTGCTAGCCAAGTATTAGATGATGTTGATGAATATTTATTTATTTATTTATTTTAAGCCTTTATTAAACGATAGTTTACATATATATTACTTATTTTATTATTAGGGCGAGCGAAGCGAGCCCTATATATAGCCCACTTACCCCACATTTTGTGGTACACTTTACGAAAAAACTATCAAGCTTTTGAATGTGAATTTTTGCGTAGTAGTTCAGAATTATGTCTAGATGTGTTATCTAACACGAAAAAAACGATTTATAAACTATAATTTGAAAAATAAATATTGCGATACCAACGCCATCTGTTGAGCCAAGTTATGAAACCAATAGCTTCATGTCATGAACTAACGGTAACTACTAACGCCATCTGTTAGAAAACTTAAGAGTTCATGCGACGTTACATTTTTTGGTTAGGCGGTTGACACACTGATGCGGTTTTCGGACGGTTTCCGCAGTGCGAGCCAGGTATATATCGCTTTTTTCTTAAAAATTACTAGCTTTTGCCCCGCGGCTTCGCCCGCGCAATAAGTGTAAGTTTCGCAATAATTGTTGAATTGTTACACCGGTTTACTACTACTTACGGCAGCAATCGAAATTTCTAGCTTTATACCCACCGAGTAGGTACCTGCGCATAGGTACCGAACGATCTACAATTTTCGCGATCGAAGTTTCGAGAACCTTCGGAAATAGTTTATAAAGCCTGTATGGAGTAGTCACCCTTCGAGAATGTTCTAGAAGGATATCGATCGCCCCGGAAAGTTCTGGAAAACAAAGCTGTCTCGCTCTAACAATTATCCTGACGTGCGTTAACTCTCGATTATAAATATACTGTAAGCAATCGAAATTTCTAATTTTATACCCGTCGTGTTGGTACTTGCATAGGTACCGAACGATCTAGAATGTTTGCGATCGAAGTTTCTAGAAACTTGGGAAATAGTCCAGAAAGCCGGTATGGAGTCTTCACCCTTCGATAATGTTCTTTCTTCTCGAATGTTCCGAGTATAGCTATTTCTTTCTACTACTGCTATCGCTGTCACTCCTGCTGGAAATTTCGCTATATACTGATTTGTACAATCAAAGGCCCATAACGGGTCCTGAAAATGGCTGAAAACAGGTTTTCAGGTTTTAGCGTCAACCGATAGAGGGTGGCCTGAAATGCACTGAAAACATGTTTCAGGCGCCTGAAAATGACGGCAACTTGGGTGAAATCTTGATAATCTGATATGTGATAGAGCTACTTCTGAAACGGACTGAAAACATGTTTAAGGCGCCTGAAAACGACGGCAACTTAGGTGAAATTTTGATCATCTGGTATCTGATAGAGCTACTCCTGAAACGGTCTGAAAACATGTTTCAGGCGCCTGAAAATGACGGTAACTTGGGTGAAATTTTGATCATCTGGTATGTGATAGAGCTACTCCTGAAACGGACCGAAAACATGTTTCAGGCGCCTGAAAACGACGGCAACTTGGGTGAAATTTTGATCATCTGATATGTGATAAAGCTACTACTGAAACGGCCTGAACTGACGTTTCAGCCTGTTGAAAACGCTTCCAAGGCAATGAAATTTACGTCTGAAGTTTTTGTTTCTCTCCAACGGTGCTTATCTCTGTCACTCTCTTACTTCTCGAATGTTCCGAGTATAGCTATCTCTTTCTACTACTGCTATCTCTGTCACTTACGTCTCGAATGTTCCGAGCATAGCTATCTCTTTCTAAATACTACTGCTATCTCTGTCACTCCTGCTATCTCTGCTGGAAATTTCGCCATATACTGATATACTTCAGAGGCCCATAAGGGGTCCTGAATTCGCCTGAAAACGGGTTTTCAAGTTATAGGCATAGGTACCGAAGGTTGTAGAATGTTCGCGATCTTAGTTTCTACAAACTTCGGGAAGTCTAGAAAGTCTGTATGGAGTCTTCACCCTTCGAGCATGTTCTGGGAGGATTTCGAACGCCCCGGACATGTTCTGGAAAATATGGCTGTCTCGCTCTAACAATGCTGTCCTAAACTTTTGTGTAATATCGATAGGCCTTATTGGCGCTGTAGGCAAGGCTCGGAACCGGTTCTTTTAATCGGTTTATTTGGGTTTAGCTCCGAACTTTATTGAGAACGCGAACGTTTTTATGAACTTTATATTAAGAGGGCTTAGATAGCATTGCAAAAGTCCCGCTCTAACACGCGTGAGTTTTCAATTAACAATCCCGCTCTCTAGCGCGTGTTTTTCGTAAATATTGTTTATTCCAAACGTGTACATTTATAAGGATAATCTTTTTTATCAGATTTGAGAACTTATCATTTTACAACTATTAAACCAAAAATCATTTTTAAAGATGGTATGTTTAAAGATCCAACCAAAACACCGAAAAAAGGGTTATGTTTGAAAAATAAAAGTATCTAGATCATTTTTGCAAAACGTGTTTTCACCTTTGACAGACTGGAGGAAAATAGTTCAAGATTAATATACTGAAAGGACAGATATTTCATTACTATAGATGTTGAGATCTAGGTCCATAAACATTTGCAAAAGTGCATATGTGGAATCTTAACCGGTTTATTCGATGAGAGGCCCGGCGCCGGCGGGGGTCACTGTCTATAGGTATTACGATAGGTATAGTGCGTTCCATCCACGACGACGCGCCCCTCCACGGCGCATCGCATACTAATCTATGCGCAATTGTACGGAACGGGCGGTGGAGGGGCGCGTCGTAGTGGATGGCGCGCACTATAAGTATAGTTGAAATTATTTTAGTTGACCGAATTTCGATAAATATGTTATTGGATTTTGGACCTTATTGTTTGAATAGTAAAATAGCTTTTTAAAGAAATAAAGTTGATGCAACTCGGTTCTAACCCGGTTTTCCGAACAAAACCTTTATATTTATAAAGCTCTTCCGTAAACCGGTTTAATAAACCGGTTTTTGTATCTAAACCTAAATAAAAAGGTTTTGCCGCAAGTATAGTTCGGACACAACCCTAAGGCTAAATGCTGTCAAACAAACGCAAGCAAAACTAGACTTAGAGCTCGGACTGTAAGGTAGATTTTTGCTTGCGTTAATTTGACAGCACTTGGCCTTACAGTTTTGTACGAACTATACATGATAATGATAACGGTTTGAAAAATGAACCAGTTTCCGAGCCTTGGCTGTAGGCATGACACCTTCAGGCGTTTTTGGCGTTCAATTCTATTTATAAACTGTCTACATAAAAATCATTACTATAAAAAAAACGCGAGCCCTCGTAAAGCTCTGCTTTTTGCTAGTATTGTAGACATCGACATCATCGTCTTGCCTCCCGGCATAGGCCTCCTCCATGAGATGTTGATGAATAAGGAACGATCGAATGTGGTGTGAATTGTTTTCAACAAACGTATGAGTTTACGTATGTACATATTGATTATGAAAGACGACTCCAACGAAGGAAGATGTTGTACTAATTATTGTATGTCACACCTGGTCATAAAGAGGCAATTATCATTCCGGCCCACACCGACATCATTTATACGGTATTCTATGCATTTTTATCGGTTTCGGATCCTGCACCGTTATTGTATCGGATAGTGGGAACCAGACCCTTATAGCCAAGTTACGAGCAAATGTGTTGAATTAGTATATTAAGTATGTACTTACCAAGGGCGGTGAAACAAATAATAAAGGGATCTGAGGCGTTACCGCCCGTAGTATGTACAGAATCAGAATTTTATGTTTCGCCTGGCCAGAAAGCGCGTAGCGTGCGGTATTTGCCACTTTATGGCCAGGTGTGAGTGGTGTGGCATAAAATAGGTAATTAGTACATCTTCCTTCGTTGGCGTCGTCATTCATAATGAATCCATAAGTCAACTCATTCGTTTCTGAAAAGCAGTATATGCCACTCGGCAGCAAAATTATTTGTAAGACATTTCATGTTTATAGCAGCGGGCATGAGGCGGTGTGAAAAGTAGTATGTCTCACACGGCACAGTAGCAAAATTATTTCCTTCTTGGGCGTAAACTCTTGAATCCCTCGCTAGAATCTTTCGCTTCACTTAGGATTAAATATATTGTCGCCCTTGCTGCCATAAATATATCATTTTGCTCCCTTGAGACACAATCTTCTATATCTTTGCCACTACCTGCTAGCTGCTAGAGCTACCTAAGTACTTGCTAGTTGGGGAACCCTTTGGACGCTTTTATACTTTATTGTGCACGTCAACACGTGACCCTACAGCGGGCATGACATATAATACATAATACATAAAAATACATATCAATGATCATTCCAGCTAATAGGCTCCGTCCGTGAGGATAAGGTGACCCTGAGGATACGCCTGTAGAGTTATGCGAACTGTAATTTTCGGGCTCTGATTTGAAATCTCTGAGGTTTTTAACTCATAAACATAAAGGTCTCCTTTAGTCGCAGCGCACCTTTATATGAACCACATGAACAAAGAGTAAAGTAAGTATCACATGAAGCTGTGATCATCCGACGGTCCAACGCGAAATCTGAACGTGTATTACTGCTCTAAACTTGCTCAAAGACAAATACCACGAACACCGTTGATTAAAAAAAAAAGACATTTTCTTGTCAATTTGACAGCTCTAAGCTCTAACATCAAAATACATACGTATTGATCCGACTCATCCGTCATCCGACGGTCCGACCTCTGCGAGTTTTTGGTTGCTATCTTGTTGCCACCTTTAAACATTTTTTTAGAATCCCTTGTTGTGTTGACATAAGGTATGGTAAATTTGATGGATACTTTGATGATTAATACGGTGACGGACGGAGCTATGAATTTCTTGCGGCATATCGTAAGTTGCCAATCTATTCATTGTTGAATGACCAGGCAAAATGTAATCTAATTCACCCTGACGTAATTAAGCAGCATTGCCAATTTATGCCAAATTCAGACTGACCTTTACTTTTGACAAATTTCTTGCAGGGCGTGTTTAAATCGAAGTCTGTTGAGGCGCCACCAGTAACTATCATAGTAAGAATGCCTCTGTGGGAGTTGGCGCAAGAGGCCGGGCCGTTCGTGAGGCTCGCGGGCCTGAGCGGCGCTACCGCCGTAGTGTTGGGCGCCATGGGAGCTCATCGCACTTTCCCTGAGACTGATACCAAGGAAGATCTCAGGAAAATTTTTGATACTGCCAACCGATTCCACTTCTTGCACACCTTGGCCCTTATGACGGTACCACTGTGCAGGAGGCCTTTTGTTGTAAGTCTAAAATCATTCAATTGTTTGATAAATTGGTGCAGCCTGAATTGTAATGTATTCATAATTGTTTTTATTATATTACAGGCTGGAGCATTCTTTATGGCAGGCATGGGTCTATTCTGTGGAACATGCTACTACCATGCATTCACAGGGGACCGCAGTTTGCGTCGCCTGACACCAATTGGGGGTTCTTGTCTTATACTGGGCTGGATAGCGATGGTATTTTAAGGATAATATGATGTGTTACGTATTAAACATAGTAATGTATATTTATGCAATTTGATAACTTCATTTATGTTAGTGTTGGTCATGATTCTGGTGTGGGATTTTATTAGAGTTTTTTGTATGTTTTGTGGGGATTCCTTGAACACATACAATCTTAGGCTTAGACACTTAACACAAGTTCTCTATATTGAAGCATAACACAGACTGGTGGCAATGTATGCAGTTTGCTTGTCCAATTTACTTTTCCACTATAGTGATATAGCATAGACATGTTTATTGTAGATTATTGTACATATTTTATTTATAGTCTTGTTTTAAATAAGGGTGGATCCTTGCATTGTTAAATAATGAAAAAATCTATCACCACATGCATCTCGGACAAATATTTAACCATACTAGACATTAATTTTCACTGAATGACTAATGACGGAATACACCTTTAACACATATTTTAGATCAACTTGGGAGGACACAACTTGGCATGCCTTATTTGTGAAGTGGCAGTTGTAAATCAATGTTATTTCAGACAAAAAAAATATTGGTCTGTGCTTACATTCCCAACATAGCACAGAGTTATGCAAAAAGGATCCAACCCAAAAGAATGTGTGACTTGATTTCGCCATAAGCATCCAATGTCATATTTTCCATTGTGTGGGTTTAAATCTTTTTACAATACTAAAACCCATTTATCATACCTATAATAACTATTCTCCAAAATTATTTTGTTATAGTGCAGTGGTATCTGTGGTCCGGGACTTCAGAATATTTGAAATCCAATAAAATCAGAAGTTGTTGCTTGTTGTGATGAGTGATGACTTGATGAGTGTTTTTTCAATGACTGCATCTTATCTAATAATTCTATAACTGAACCTGTTACTGAATGCACCCTAGTTTTGTTGTAAAACAGTATTAATATGAGAGTAGAAATAGGTTTCAATTATATTGTTAATTATGTAGTAGAAAATTGTGTTTTTTTTCTCACAATCCCCTTTCATCTTCTTATCTGTGCGTGAAAGAGAAAGGTCAGATTTCATATCTATGGCTAATCCACTTCTTAGTTTAGATAGTTATTACATACTATTGAAAAAATCTGCCTACAGTGTTATCGTAAACCGGGACAGGGATCTCATTGCCCGCTACTTCGACAGCGTTATTTGCTTAGTTGCCAGTGGCGGATTTACACATTTACCACCTGTAGGATAATTAAATTTTCCGCCCCTATCGGTAATTAGTTAATTACTCCTCGTCAGACCAATATAAACTTTTTTTTTTGTATCGGCTAGTGGCAGTCAATAACTACAGTCTACACGTTGCGCTCTAGGAAAATCTCTCATGGCCAGGAAGAGACAAAAAATATCATAGTAGACTTTGGTTCAAGGGGAGAACTAACGCCAAAGTAGTATTTTTTGAAACGCTATGGCTCTTAAATAAACCGTCGAATAATTCTAATTTTTAGGGGTTCCGTAGTAAACAAGAAACCCTTATAGTTTTGCCATGCCCGTCCGTCCGTCCCCGGCTCCATCAAAAGCTTGTATAGAACCATAAAAAAAATCCGTCTAGAAAAGCCACAAATCGAGAAAATCTTTTCCCATACAATTTGTATGAAAACTTTTATTTTTCACATGCAATTTTTTTTTTCACTTCTCATACTCTGAAAGTGGGTCATTGTTCATCTAAGTAGCGTGCTGAAAGTGGTCCATTTATGCTCTAGAGCAGAAAAGTATTAAAAAATTTTTTTATGGTGAATCTGAGTTAAATTGGGCAACGGCACTAACCTATACAGCCACATAGTACAGATTCTACAGAGATCCTATACTTGTTCATTGTTCAAATGCTTGACTGTGACCTGACTGCTTACCATAAACAACCTCCTTAATTTGTTTGTTTTTTTTTGCCACAGTCGAAAGTAATATCAATAGTTTGTGACAGATAAAAAAAGGGAAACTATGACAAGGACAACAAATCATATGTCTCTCTCTGTCGCTCTTATATAAAGTTCTATATGACCATCTCGTTCAGTAGGTATTATTATTTGATGTCGAGTGTAATTAGTCTGAGCGTAAGCTGATTATTTTTTTATTAAAAATAAATGAAATAAAATGGTCCATATCCATACACAAACACCATTAAATAAATAACGTTAGTCAACAGTTCCCGCCAAAATGTTTTATTTTTTCACTGATTTTGAAAATGTGTGTGCATATTGTTATTGAATTTAACAAGTATTTCGGTTGCAAATAACACAGTTCCTAATTTATAGAACTTGTCAATATTGTCTTTTGTGAAAAATGAAACGAAAATGTGCATAAGTATTTTTTTTGTCTACGAA
Organism: Cenopis cana; assembly: GCA_951800055.1. Taxonomy (NCBI): domain Eukaryota; kingdom Metazoa; phylum Arthropoda; class Insecta; order Lepidoptera; family Tortricidae; genus Cenopis; species Cenopis cana. The sequence continues at coordinate 16,436,237 of OX637471.1, read as the reverse complement.
GCGGGTTCGATTCCCGGTCAGGGCATTTATTTGTGTGATGAACATGTATAATTGTTGTGGGTGTTTTCTACGTATTCAAGTATGCATTTATCCATGTATGTATATCGTCGCTTTAGTACAATCTTTGCTAGGTTTGGGACTAGGTCGATTTGTGTAAGTTTGTCCACAAATATTTATTTATTTTTAAATATTTTACTTTCCTCGTATTCGAAATGAAAAGCTGAGCTATTGGCGCTCTCACTTCGTTCGAGCGCCAAAATATCTCGCTAGAAATGGGTAGCTTTCAGCCCTTGGTTAACAATCTACTATTTCCTAATTTCACCTCACTTTTGTGTAGCGGTTTATTGAATACATCTTCCTGCTAAATTTCATAATTGTAGTACTTATAGTCTCCGAGTAAATCGCCTGTGACATACGTACAGACAGACAGACATGACGAAACTATAAGGGTTCCGTTTTAGCCATTCTGGCTACGGAACCCTAAAAACGAGGATTTTCATATGGGAAAAGTTTTCCTCGATTTGTGGCTTTTCTAGCCGGAAATTTTGTTTTGGTCCCGTACAATATTTTGATCCTGGATATGAATGGGATCGATTGGCATAAAAAGAAAAGTTTGTCAAAAATTTACCTTTTTCTCGCATCCGTTTTTTCCAAAATTAAGGGAAGGTCTTCTCTGACCATTTTCGCGTAGCAGCACGGGATCTGACCTGCCCTCACTGATTCAAAAAGAAAATCCAGCCTGTATAACAGAAGTCTGAATGCGGTCCGCAATTTTTGAAAACGAACATCTCATTGAAGCCTATTCTACATTCGTTTTGATAATATTTTTAGACCATGTTTAGTGTAGTTTAGTATAGCGACTAGCGAGCGATCTCAATTTGTGGCTTTGCTAGCCGGAATTTATTTTTGCTCCCTTACAAGCTTTTGATCCTGGACAGGAATGGGATCGATTGGCATAAAAAAGGCCTTTCTCGCAACCTGTATGTTTTTTTCAAAATCTGTAAACTCCAATCTTCATTAATTTGAAATCGAGGGAAGGTCTTCTAAGATCATTTTCGCGTAGCAGCACGGAATCTGGTAGCTGCCCTCACTGACCCAAAAAGAAAATCCAGTCTGTATACTTAAAAACTAAAACATTATTTTGGCGACACTATAGTGAGTGTCATTCACGACGACGCGCCCCTCCGCAGCGAATCGCATATGCATCTATATGCGTAAGGATTCTAAGGATTGGTTCGGGGATATCGGAAACGGCTCTATAGATTTTGCTGAAATTTGATATTTGGGGGTTTTCGGGGCGAGCAATCGATCTAGATAGGTCACATGAACGGGAAAACGCCGAGCAAAGCTCGGTTGCCCAGATATTGTATTATTATGTGTGTAGTATGTCGTGTAATGGGTAAAAACAAAATTCCATATAGCGACTAATGACAACAACAATCGCAATCATAATCATAAAGGAAGACTGCTGGCATGGCCTCGAATCATTTATAACTAGAATGAACTCCTCTACCTAGGCGAGCGCTTGGCACTGAAAGTGTTGATTGAAAAATCTAGTAACACGTTACCATTTATCATAATTGACATACACTATACGAGTACATTAGTCTATAATAAGTCGCGCGACAGTATGCTTTTTTTACAAGCTTTTATCTATCTTTCAATGTTTAGTATGTATTTATAAGTATTGTGCGTTCGGCGCAAATCTTGCAACAAAATTTTAGACCAGTTATCTTCTACCGATTGAGCTGAAATTGGGAGTGCTTATATTAGGTTCGATAAAGCAATATTATGGTACACCGAGTTGATCTGATGAAGGAGAGACAGAAGGTGGCCATAGACTATTATACAATCTGTGGCCATAGCATTTCCTAAACTACACACGATAAACCCGTCGTAGCTGGGTTTATTGGAACGAGTAATTGATGACTGTGGAAGGAAAGGTATAGGTAGCAAAAATGAAATTTTTGCCCGACAGTTATTTAACCACAAATCATGAAGCAGTTCACTAAAATCACTAAAAGGATTCTAATCGGCACATAACATAGGCTCGGACACAATTAAAACACAGTTTGATTCAATATGTTTACATGCTTTTATTGAAATCATTACATATTAAAATTTTGCACTTTTACTCTTTAATGAAACTTAAATGATAATGAAAACATACACCGTTAGGTAATAAATGCTATTTTAACTCTGATGAAGGATGATTTCAGGGGTCCTTCAAACTTAATGGAGCTTATTATATTATATATAAGTATGATATAAGAGTGCGGCGGTTCATAGGGAAGCCTCCCCTGCGAGCGGGTATCGAGCCGCGGCCGGCTCTCGCGCCCTCACACCTGCGACGCTCGTCTCGTCACGAATGCCGCACAGAATCACGTCACACACTTCCATATACTACTATTATCGAGTCGTTAGTCTCCCTTCACTGTTGATAAAGAAATATACAAAGCTATCACATTACATTAACACAGAATATAGTATAATTATATCAATTGTAAAAAAAGAATTCAAAGAAAAAAAACAAAATGATAATAAATGACCGCACAGCACTTTGAGTGTCTGTAACGAAAGGTAAATATAAATCACTCTGATTGCACAAAATCTGGATGCCCTGAAACGGATTGCACGCGACGCTATCACCGTACCACGATAGTGGATTTAAGCTTCTTCGCTGCTGTAGAGGGAATCAGATCACAGGCGAAACGTAGAAGTCGAGAGCAGAGGCGAACGTTTAGGACAAGTGGAAGGAGTGCTGGCCCTCGGACGCGGCCAGCCGCAGCTTGGCACGCATCACCTCGGCGTTGCTGTAGTCTGGCAGTTTGAGGTAGTTGACGCACGTCATCACCGACGGCAGGTACTCGTCCGGGTCCAGCGACGACTCCAGCGACTTGCGCACCACCGTCAGCGGCGGGTTCAGGGCTTTGAAACCTGCACACACACACACACACAGCAATTACAAATTGTTTCATTCCGCGTATCTATTGGAGCTGGTTGCAATAAAGTAGCGCGGGTTACCTCCAGTGGGCAAGCGGGGGCTACCCGTGACAAACTGCAGGAAGAGCCGCTGCTCTTCGCGGTTGTAGGAGGCGAGAATGTCGATGAGCATGCGGATGGCGCGCGACTCCGCCGTGTAGCCGTGGTCGGGCCGGATGCACTCCGCCAGCATGCGCGGCTCCCACCGCTGTTCGCGACCGCCTGTCACAACAAACGTGCTGATGTTCATCATGAATTTTTAAAACACACAATGAACTATGTAGTCTTCAAATGCTGCTTTTAGCTGTTAGCACTAACGTAAAACTAACAGTATGGGTATTGTTTGTACCTGATGGGCTTCCGCAGAATACTTGCTCTAGCTCCTCTGGATAGAATATTTTGAGATTACTTAACGGGAATACTGATTCGAATCCTTCTTTGAATGCTTCCAGTTGACGAATCACACCTGTAATAAAAGTAAAATTATGTAGGTCACTTATATTCACTCTAATATTGTAAAAATTTTGTAATTTTGAACATGGTACACGACAACTCATCCAAATAGTTAATGATTTCTGACAGTCATGATCATGAACATGAGGCGGTGTAATGATTGTGACCTGGGCCTTATACATACCACAATCACAAGCGTACAATTTGGACAAATTTCTACAATTTTCCATAGAAAAAGTCGCCAAATTTGTCGAATTGTACACTTGTGAAGTTTAGTGGTTTAGGGGCCTGAGAGAGTGTACCTTCGTAGAGCAGCCAGTGCGTGACGAGTGTGATGTAGTTGTGCAGGTTGTGCGCGGTGACGGGCAGGTCGCGGCCGCCGCGCCGCAGCTCCGTGCAGCCGTCGCCCGGCAGGATGAAGTCCAGCCCCAGCTCCTCGATCGGACATCCATCCAACTCCAAACTGCTGATCTATAATCAACGAACTATTCTATCACTAATCCTCGACCGACTTATAAGCCGTCCTCTCCCGGCGAAAAAAATATACAACGCCATTCTTTTGTTATCTTAGAATTGGGTATGTTAAAATTTATGGATAGTAAATTATCAAAATATCACAATAGTCGCTTTAATACTTTACCGTGGACGGGCGCGTCCACGATATTCTCTATGGTTTCTTTCATAATTAGTCTAAAGTCTCTAGACTTTTTTCCATGGTCTATTTATGAATTAAACCACAGAGAATATCGTGGGCGTGCACGTCCACGGTAAAGTATAAAAACGACCAATGAATTGAAAAATAAAAGGTATCAATAGAATTCTTATGTCAAAATAAATAAAAAATTGTATGGCAACTATATACCTAAACCTATTATTTCACGAATAAAACAGCAAAATACTTATTTTCCCATGCAACGGTTGGTTCTATACTGTGCATGTGACGTCATTTGCCCGTGCCAATTTGTAGGAGCCTTTTGGAGGGCCACTAGTGTCGAGCTAGATTCATCCCAAATTTTTGCCCTTTATTGTGGTCTAATTGTAGTTGGTCCCATAGAGACATTTGATCGTCTATGAAAACTGGTTCGAATGGGATCATAAAAAAAATTAGTCAAATTGCGAATTGTGAGTATCGATTAGGTGTACGGGGAGTTACCAAGTGCTGTTTCTGTTCGGGCGTGTGCGAGTCGTCCTCGTTGATGAGCGTGGCGCGCTCGGCCACGCGGCGCAGCCGGCACAGCGAGCGCCACAGCTCGGGCGCCACGTGCCGCACGTCGCTCAGGCTCAGCCACCGCTCCTCGCCCACCACCCAGCGGTACATGGACACCGACAGCGGGATATCAACCTGAACGATAACACTCAACTCAGTATGTGGCCGTCGGGTGAACAACATTATTTGAACACGTGATGAGACGACTTACCATTCGTGAGTCCATTACAGCTTTAGCCATAAATTTGCCCAGGAAGCGGAACTTGGCTTTGACACGTGAGAGGTGCGAGGCGCGCGCGTTCCGGCCGATAGCTTGCGGGAAGAGCCCGCAGGGCCAGGAGACGAAGGTGGCGTCGGGCGCGGGCGGCGGTATCGACGTCTCCTTCTCCAGCTCCGACGGCTCGGCGGCGCGCTCCTCGTTCAGGCTGAGCGCGTCGCGCACGGAAGACGCCAGGCGCGCCGCCACTTCGGCCGAGGACCGGTCGGTGACCATAGGCGGCTGGCTCTTCACGATTTCGCCGCCGAACGAGGTCGGCTTCTGCTTAAAGTTCTCACTACCGTGCCAGAGATCGAGATCGGCGCGCTGAAGCTCCTGCGAGACGAGCGCGTAAAATTCGAGAGTCGGACCGAGGCCGGTGCCGACTTCGTTTTCGTATTGTATTTCGAGGAGCGCCTTGGAGTGCGCGAACTCGTGCATGACGTGCTCGGCCTGGCGCAGCACGTTCTGCCGCTGCACGGTGCGCTTGCGGCGGTCGAGGCGCGGCGCCACGCGCTCCGCGTCCGCGCCTGCGCCGCCCGCCGCCGCCGCGCCGCCGCGCTCGCCGCCCGCCTCGATGAGCCGCTGCAGCGCGCGGTCGCGGTCGAACGACACCACGTAGAACAGCAGGTGACGACACTCGAATGGAAATACGAATGGACTGAAAATAATAATAACAACTCAATCTAAGTCAAACAGATACCCAACACATCAATAGAAAATTAAACAAAATTCTTAAAAGATGCACAGAATTTTACGCAACCGATTACTTACCACGCATATGCAATCTTTTTCAACCAAGGCGGAAGATTTCCTGTCATTATAACTAATGGGTCCTGAAGTTGTCTGTTGGCTTTGGCAGCAAGCTGAAAGGTACAAATTACAACTCAATTACATTATGAAACGCCTACCTAACTAGAATTTTGAAAATACATTAATTTGTGAATCAGATCAGAGGTAAATAAACCAATACAAATAATTTATTGAAAACGTATTTTACAGAGATATACTTAAATATTAAGATAAGGGATGACTTAAAGGGCCTGAACTAGGCCCTCTGTTTTAGGTTAGATGTTACCTGTGATTCAGCCAAAAGACAGGACCAATAGCTTTTTAAAACATAACAGTAATAAAAGTAATATAAAACAGTATGAGCGTACCTTGGCATTGATGAAGTCAGCGTTAGGCACTAGCGGGCGGTGGTCGGGCAAGCAGGCGGCGCGGTAGAGCGAGGGCCAGTGCCGCGAGAGCGCGTGCAGCGCGCGTAGCAGCCCCAGCGCCGGCAGCGCCGCGTCCTTCACCTCGCGCTCGCCGCCGCTCGCGCTCGCGCCCGCGCCCGCGCCCGCGCCCGCGCCCGCCAGCAGCGGCGACCGCAGGATCATCACTAGTGGCGACTCGCGCCCCGGCACCACTCCCTCTGCAACAAACCAAAACCACAAACTATTTAGGGCGGATTGAATATGGCGCTGGCAGCTATCATCACATAAAAACTTGTTAACCCATTGACTCCCACGAGCGTACATATAAATACGTTGAAAATTTTGAAACCGTTACTTCCCAACGACCTGTCAGAATGTGTATCCGTTAACTCCCACTAGCGTGCCGGTACGCTCGAAAATTTGTACCTCGTTCCCTCCCGCAACGTGCCCGTACGCTTACGTCATATACCCTATTTTGAGCTCTGTTGTTTATAAAATACGGTTTCTTTTCAATTGGACATAGTTTCGTTCTATTCTGAATGAAATTAACCATAGACTAAAAACAAACAATCATTCACTTCTTAGAAGTTTCGACCGTATCGGCTACTTGAAGTTGGCTGTTGAAGTGTTCTAAGGTATTACGTTTGTCTTGAATTTCAAAAGATATTAAAATAAAAAAAACATATTACGGTTTGATGCAATCCACGATTTGACTTTGAAAAATGACAAGTATTAAATTACAGAACCATTTAGAATACATATAGTATCTGGGTATTGTTTAACTGTTTAAGTAGTAGTGAGTAGTATGAGCTCGTGCGCCTCACCGTTCCACAGGATGTCGGGCTTGCGGCGGGACGAGAGCTTGGTGGGCTGGCCCTTGCCCTTGCGCGACGCAGAGGTGTCGATCCGCGGCGGCTCGCTAGCCTCCACCGCGCGGTAGTATATCGTGTGTGTTTGCACCCAGATACCGGCATTAGCTGGAAGGAGATACAACTAATTATAAAGTTTCTATTGTGTTATTTACTGGATTAAGTACGACGATAATTTCTCTAAATTGTGAAACTTTGTCGATGGAAAGATCTAGATGATTTGATAAAAAGATAATTTTCACCTCACTAGCTCGGAAAGCCCTTTTTTATTCTTTAAAAACAGATAGCAAAACTGCATTTTATCCACATGTGTGCAATAGTACATTATTGCCGTGGCCGGGAAGGGAGCAATTGCAGGCTGAGTATTTGTTTAAACGGACGAGCTTGCGAGCCCGTTTAATTATAATACGAAGCCTGCAATTGCCATTCCGGCCGAGGCTAATATAGTGCTTTTCTTAAAAATGGGGAAAAACGACAAAAAATTAATTAAGATTTGATAAACATAACCTTAAAACGTCACAAACATCATGTTTTCCCGCCGTTTTTTTTTTTTAACAGAATCGCAAGTGTATTTTTCCACCGAAAAACGCAAATTATTCGAGACACATAAAAAAACGTCGCGTTTTAAACAGAAAATCACGAGCTGAATTGGCTGAATACGACCTGTGCCTCCTTTTATATGGCAGTTTCTACATTTTAAAAAGTTTATAACTCGACAAATAAAGGAATTTATATGTGACATTGCAGGCCATATATGTGGCCTGCAATGTTTTTTACTTTTTAATTTGGATCTGACCTTAAACTATACACTTTACCTTCCAATATGTAGCGACTAAAGTCCAGTTTGCGGGCCATTTTTGAGAAAAGTAATTTTGATATCCGAACGTGTTCCTAGTTACTTTTTTAATATAATAACATATAAGGCCGTGTTCCCACTATCCGATACAATATCGGTGTAGGATTCATTACCGATAAAAATGTTTGGAAAACTGCTTAGTGCTCACACTATCCGATCCGATATCGGTCAGATTCGTATCGGATCCGATATCGGTTAGTGTGGGTGGACACAAAACAGCCAGAACAATTTTCACCCATCTGTTTTTTTTTCAGGTGGTGTGAAAAAAATCAGTCCTCGGATTTCAGATTTTATATTTATTTTGAATTAAATTTTTTTTTTATAATTAATTAGAATTAAGAAAAAAAAATATTTTTTTGGAAAAGAATCGTCATTATACTCCATTTCGACTAATTTAGGGATAGGGATTTCAAATTTTACATTTATTTTGAGTTTTAAGTCGAAAAAAAAATTTTTTGCAAAAAAATCCTCATTATACTCGATTTCGACTAATTTAGGGATAGGGATTTCAAATTTAACATTTATTTTGAATTTTAAGTTGGAAAAATTTTTTTCGCAATAAATCGTGATTATACTCGATTTCGACTAATAAAGATTTCAAATTATATTTTTATTTGAATTGAAAGTAATTCATTTTTCACGCAATTTTGCTTTATATGGTCACAAATTATTAACACGTGCGATTCGCGATAGTATTTTTAGCTACTATGCAATGTGGCCCTTGGTTGCCGACCCCTGTACTATAGAAATGTGCACATTGCAAAATATTTCCAAAAATATGAAAAAATACGCGCAAATATCAAGAAATTTTCAGAATTTAAGAAATAGTTATTTGTTATACAAGGGTGCAAAGTTGTATTTTAACACGAGCTAGCGAATGGATTCTAGGGTTGAACCACGAGCTAGCGAATGGATTCTATGGTTGAACCACGAGCGAAGCGAGTGGTTCGAAAATAGAATCCTGAGCGAAGCAAGTGGTTCAAAATTAGAATCCTGAGCATAGCGAGTGTTGCAACACACGAGGTAAAATAACTTTGCAGCCGTGTGTAACACAAATCTTTTCACCTCACTAAAGCGAGGAAATAGAAAAAGGAAAAAACAAAAGTAAAACAATTATAAAAATTGGGTTTCTTCCAATTTTTCATGTGACCATATCAGGCAAGAGGCACCACATTGCCGGTTGTAAATAAGGAGGCTCGCGGGCCGCAAGACGCCCACGGGCCGCCTGTTGCCCACTGCTGCTACAATGGAGCTGCAAGTATAGTCAGTCAGAGATTGTCGCACCTAGCGGCGTCTCGGTGTCGGTGTCGGCGTCGGTGTGCTCGCCGAACTGCCGCACGGCCTGGTACACCGTCATGTTGTACGGGAGCACAGTGTCTCCGATCAGGAACTCCAGTTTATGGTCGGCACTGCAACAGACATTCGATTATAGTAATAGGGCCTAAGCTACCTGTGGTTAGGGCAAAAGTAAGCGCTGTGGGTAAGTATGTGTGCATGCGCTGTCGGTACACGCGTTAAACCGTTCGCAGAAACGACTATCGGGACAATGTTCGTTGAATCAACATCCCACATGGCGGTTACGTCGTGTGCCAAGTATAATTCCGTTCTAATTAGGTTACTTTTAGACCTTCCTGAATCAGCTTCCTACTCGTAACTAACCCAGGATGCTAAATTCAGAACAATGTACTACCTGCTTCAACAAATATTGGTCTTCACACAAGTATATAGATTCGAGGCACGGTCGAGGTAAATTAGCAATTTGCAAGAGTATGCTCACACCCGTGAAAAGTGGCGCACTCTCGTGTCAGAGGACAATATTAGTGTTAGGTCGCAGGGCCAACTGCAGTGGTCGGTCTGTAATGGTAAGTTAGGGCAGGGACCAGGGACGTGTCACTCCGTCAGTTCGATGCGCCGCTGCAAGTACATCCGTAAATGGTACCATTCAGTGGCTGCCGCGCATTGCTAACGGACGGTCCCGTCGTCGCGTCATTCGCTTGGAGTGGTCAAAGTTTTTTAAATTACCTAATATAATTTGGGGTTGTAAATTGGGGATTTGTTAACAGTGGGACTTCTGTACGTAGTACTATCCATACTAATATTATAAATGCGAAAGTGTGCCTGTCTGTCTGTTACCTCTTCACGCTTAAACCGCTGAACCAATTTCGACGAAATTTGGCATGGAGATAGCTTGAATCCCGGGGAAGGACATCGGATACTTATTATCCCGGAAATCGGCCCTTAAGGGAGTGGAAGTTTGTATGGAAGAGCGATAACTAGGTAAGAGCCTGATATAAAAGATAGCAATTAAAATCTATCGCGACAAACGAGTTCCACGCGGACGAAGTCGCGGGAAAAAAACTAGTTACTTATAATGTGGTTAGGGTAAGAATGTAGGGTAAAAAAGCATGTCGGTTACTCGGTGGGCTGGTGGTGCGGCGGCGTGGCGAGCGAGTCCTCGACCTCGTCGTCCGAGCCGGCGTCCTCGTCAGACTGCGCGGCCGCCGTCGACCCGTCGCGCGACCGCGCGCTCGCGTACCCGCGCTGTGCCAGATATCTGCACACAAACAATTTACATACCAAATGTTCCTTTTTAATACAACCAAAACCAGCGTCGCCACACTGAAAATCAGCGTGGTGGCACTTCATGCTCCGACACAATGCTGAGTGGACTCCTTTTTGAGACCATCCTCAAATGTGTATTTCCTAGATTTAAACTAACTGAATTTTTATGTTGTGGTTTCAAATAAATAAATTCATTAATTAATTCATTCATTCACACAAGCTTACGACTTGCCTGATGGTGAGCAGACACCGTAGCCTATGGACGCTTGCGGCTCCAGGGGCTTATGACGGTCGCATGACAAGTTAAAGCATCTGTCACTTTCTGGTAGGTACCATTCGATGTAAAGTGACAGGCGCTTTATCTTGTCGTTTATAACGCTTTCATGCAGCTTCAATCAACACGCCAATTTTTCCAACCTTAATTGCTTCTTAACATCAGAATTCGAGAAAGAGAAGATATAACCTTTCTCTGTCATGTTCGTCATTTTTAATGATATAAGTATCAAAACTATTGTCACCGATTCGCCGTAGCGACCAATCGGTACGTTGAATAGAAACCATCAATCTCCATGAATCAAAATTACCAACGATCACAAAACCTCAAATTAGATATTCTGATTGTAGATGGATTATTCTCGGCTTTTAAGACACCACAACCTACATACAGATGTATATACTCGTAAACGTTGAGATTAATAAAAACACCAAGGATACATACCTCTCTATCGCTTGAACTAAGGCAAGCGGATCTATCCGCACTACGCCACCTTTCCATTGCTTTAGATTACTGCAACTTGGGTGGCGTTTGAGATCACACTGCAATCAAAACATTAAATTAGCATGACTTCAGTGAAACCTAGAATCGATAACGATGACTGTTATTTCCTGTCCGCCATTTATCGTATAAATATTAAGCAAATCTACAAAATAGCATTTATATGTCACCAATCAATGGAAACATTTTTAAAGGATTAAATAGGGAAAGTTAAGTCGGGTTCATACTTATCTGATACGCTCTGATGCCTAACACAGTATAGACCATCACGTTACAGCATATCACAAATACAAAAGCGTTTATAAAAAAGCGTTTACAATCTGAATGTAAGTGTACTAAATGTCTGACACAGATATCGTTAAAGTAAGTTTTGTAGTTTCGAAAAGCAAATTGTTTTCCTCTTGTACCATAAGTAGTCATTATGCAATAGGCCCCAGACTAGTGCTAACAGTCTACCCCGTCTTTGTTTACGTTTAATATATGCGAGGAATGAATGTTTGAATGTGTGTGCACTGACCATGAGCTGGTGCGTGTTGAAGAACTTGAGCGCGGAGGTGGCGGGGCGCGCGGGCAGGTCGTGCACGCGCACGGGGAACTGCTCCAGGTGCGACACGCACGCGTTCACCTTGGCCACCAGCGCGGCCAGCGCGCTGCCGCCGCCGCCAGAGCCCGGCAGCAGGCCGCTCTCCTCCCACGACCCGATGCTGCCATACCATCATACAATCATATACCGCGCCAGTCGCCCTAGTATAAGTATTTTCGAAACAAAACAAAACACAAACGAACGCGTTTGCGTTTAGTCTCATTTTGTAAGGCTTAGGTGGTCACTAATGTTCGCCATATAAATTATTATGACTAAACGCAAACATGTTCGTTTGTGATTTGTTTTGAAAAAACTTTTACTACAGGTACAGGTATGGCAATTTGGCACCATCGGTTAGCAGTGTGGGTGACACAAGCTACGGCATCAGCCTAACGATGGTCTGCGGTCGTAAGTGAGTGTGTCGTCGACAGTGACGTCATACGTGTCACGATCCGGATTGTCACATCTTGTTTTCTTAGACTATGTGCCATACGACAAGTACACTTATAAGTAGGTACCTGTTACTTAATACTTAGCTTAATTTTTCTTCAACCATGTTGGAATGGCTTCTTTCCTTCATGACATATTGGGCACTCGTTCCAATTGCCGCGAGTGGTATGGAGCATTGTCTATACATATATAGACAATGCTCCATACCAATACCGACCCTGATTCTTCTTTAATTACATAAAAAAAACCGAAATTGTATCAAACTAAAACTGCAATTAAATTTTTAATTAATAGTGAAGGACTGATATTCCATCACGACATATTGAAGTGTTCTCAAAGACAATAGAGATAAAAACAATAGGAAAGTAAACAATCTTGGCTGGAAAGAATTTCACACAACCAAACATTGTAAACGAAGTTTACGAGTGACGTTTATGATTATGTTGGTGTTTGTGTGCATCTGTGTGTGTCTTACTCGGACACGAGCGGCATGTCGGCGAACACATGCAGGAAGAGGCGCAGGCGCTCCTCGCAGGCGGCGACCTGGTCGGCGTCGCGGCCCTCGCCCTCGCCGTCGCGCTCGCGCGCGCCCGTCGCCTGCGCGTCCTCCATGCCCGTCAGGTACTGCAGCAGGGCGCCCAACACGCCAGAGTGGTTCACCTGAAACAAACATAACTCACAGAGTTCATTTTATCCAGCCATTTTTTTCTTGTTTGTCTTAGCCCTTTCTCCGCCAATTTGACAATTCGCTGTACGTTGGTAAAGACCGTCACAGAGTAATTTCACCTTGGGTCTTGTTTTATTTTGTGGCGTCATAAAGAGTTTTCTTTGATCGTCTTATTGTATATTTCTACAAAACAATTCAGCATCACCTGGTTTTAATTATGTATTGTTCGCGAGTTCCTAGGCTAGGTCGTGACTTTAAATTACGGGATTTAAAATAACCTTTTAAATGATTTGTTATAAGAAGGACGCAAAGGTGCTGTATTTAGAGACCTAGCGTATACCAGTGTCAACCTAGTTACATATCATTGTGGTGTTTCAGTTTGAGCTAAGGGTTATTATGCGGCCCGTAAAATTTACCTGCCAGCATAGCGGCATAGTCAGTCCACGAGTCAGACAACGCAATTGCAATGTTAAGATTGAACAAGTCTAATCAGTAGTCTGTGAGATCGTTTGCTTAATAAAATTAAAAATGATGTGGTATAGTTAGTTCAATCCACGTGGACGCGTGCATCTCCGTGGCTGCGTGGCTGGACATATAGAACAGAACCTCTAGTATGTTTTTTCGAAACAAAACCCTCTCATTTTGTAAGGCATCGCCAGCAGCGCCTCTGGTGGCCATAGGTGGTAACTATATTTTTGCCATATAAATTAAAACTAAACGTAAACGTGTTCGTTTGTGTTTTGTTTCGAAATAACTTATACTAGAGGTACTGGTAGTGGCTTTTACCTCGAAGGGTGACACGTCGTGTTGCATGAGCGTGTCTCGGAGCTGCTCGAGCGCGTCGCGGCGCTGCGGCTCGGGCGCGTGCGGCAGCGCGCCCGCGAGCGCGGCCAGCTGCTCCAGCGCGCCGCCGCCGCCGCCCAGCGCGCCCCACTCGCGCTGCAGCCGCGCCGCGGTCCACTGGATCCATTCGCGGACCTTCTCTCTGCACGAACAATTGTAAAGTAAATGCATGAATAAAGTACCTGTATTAAGAGTCACGTTATCAGGGCAATTCATCTCAGAAAACCTGTAAGTAATGGATAAGCATATTGACGTAAAACATAACAATCCTGATTCAACGTCACGCAATGTAGGTATTGAATAATTATACGGTATCATATCATATTATTATTTATTTTGTTTAAGAAGTACCAACAGCTACTATAATTAACACAGAGACTTAGGTAGTAATACAAAGCCAATCATAGGAACTCACCGATAGAAACAGAACAAGAAAGGGTACAAGTATTTCTTTTTGATAAAAATATATATTATACAATATTAAATTACACATAAAACAACTCAATTTGGTAATTGTCGCTATCTCGCAAGTATAAAAAAATCTTTGAAAACTTTCAGCTCAAATATTTTCTATTTTATTTAAAAGATAAATATTCCATATTTTTTCATAAAACTAGCTTAAGCTTTTAGCTTGGCTTTGGCTTTGGATACAACATATCCAAATTACAAAGAAATCGGATAAGTAGTTTGGTTGTGGTTGGCCCAATAAAGCGATAGGAGTGCGCGGTTCGAAAGTGGCCTGGGGAAAATCCAGGGGAAACCTCCGACACGACAACGCGCGCGATTTAAATTCTGGAATATTCAGTGGAATTGGTTGAGCGGCTTCAACCGAATCTGAGGTGGTAGTGGAATCAAGCTACTGGAAGTTTTGTCGCTGGTACACTAAACCTAGCCTAGCTGAGAAGAGTCCAGCAAGAAACTCAGCTAGGCCCGACCTGGGTCGGACTGACTCTACCCGGCATGCGGCGGTACCGGGACGAATAGGGACTATAGGTATGTGTCTGTGCTGTCGCGATCGCGACGCAGTACGCGTCGTGTCTGAGTTGGACGCCGTGAGCGCAGCGTTCCATCTTTTAATGGACGCGGTGATTACGTCGTCCGGGTCCGTGAGTGTGTGCCTAGGACGCCGGACCATGTGGCCCCTAATCAGTGATTGCCTCCTAGAGATATTGCCGGATAAGAGCGTACTTACAATGAGTCATAAAGACCGCGGTGTCTTCCGCGAACAACCACAGCTGCACTTTACGGTGCTTGAGAATGTCGTTCGTGAATAATGAGTAAAGAGTGGGAGAGAGCACAGAACCTTGCGGGACTCCAGCCCGGATGGGGTGTGGGACCGAGTACGTTCCCTCTAGTCTATATAGAAAGCTTCGATTTCTGATAAAATCTCGTGAGTACGAGTCTGTCAAGCATACCAAGCTGATATAACTTGTATATCAGCCCGTTACGCCAGACCTTGTCGAAGGCTTTCGCCACGTCGAGAAAGATCGCACCGGTCCTGAGCCCCTGGAAACGAGAGACGCACGTGAGCACGTGCTCCGTGACGCGGTGCACCTGTAGGACGCACAAGTGCGCGAATGTAAAGCCGAACTGCTCATCATGACGTCATTCGCAGCCGTAAATCTGAAAAACCTAGTGAGAAGTATCCGCTGATATAGCTTTCCTAAAGACCTAAGTAAGCAGATCGGCATATAAGAGGTAGGCGAGGTCCGGGGTTTACCGGGCTTCGCTATCCGCTGCACCTTTCCACGCGGTTGTTTTTGGTCAGCGCGGCATTGAAGATACGGCCCCAAAATGAGGAGGGGGATTTCCGGGAGAAGTCTCAGGATACGATTGGATACACCATCCGCACTTCTTAACGCGAAGACGCCAGACGAGGTCACTGACTTCCTTACCCGACACCGGTAAATCGGGTGAAGTTACGGGGAGGCGCAATTTTTTTTTCCACCTCGTAATCGACCCATATAAAATGGGCTTCGTCAGCGTGCAGCTAAGCGATTTACTAAGCGCCTTGTTCTCACCTGTCAACAAGTGACAAACGACATTTGACAGTGTCCATATAAAAACGGGTGAGGTGAGAGGTGACAGGTGAGGACGAGTCGGGTTGTGAATCCAGGAGACAAGGCGAACATATGGACTCTAAGCTAACTCGCAAGGCATTCGGTTTTCTCAGTATCCTCGAAAGTAGGGTGGATCCGGACGATCCAAGGGAGGTTATAGTCCAACAAGCGTCTGATTTGAGAGATTTCGCTAGTTTCCTGTGAGCCAGATGACTGGGCGCGATCTCACCCATCAGATCCCTGAACGAGTTCTCGCGAAACTCGGCAATTCTCTGTTTGGACTCGTTACACAAGTCCCTAGTATTTGACGGTTTTCGACAGAAGGATGGTTGGACTAAGTCCTGATTGCACGATTTTTTCCTAGTCACTAACTCTCGCAATTTCCTAGGCCCTAGGTGATCGACCTAAATTTTTCTCTTGTGCTAATAACACAGTGAATCCTCAAATTTTATAAAGAGTCCACAACGCGCAGGTGACTTCTTTGGAGTTGCGAGCGTCTGTTGGCTGCGGTGTCCGCTGTCCGCTTACCGTACACGTACTTGCCACCGTCGTCTAATCTGCGCTGAGCTTTATGTTTTTATTCTCATTGTTATTTTATTATTTCAAGTGACATACATGACACTCTATTACATCATCCCCTTTTAAAACGAAATTTATTAAAAGTACAATTATACTGATTTTAATATTTGATAAGCAACATACTGTTATTTGATAAATGAGGAGACAAATTTTAGCTTAGCGTAGATTGCGACAGCGTCGAGTGTGCTTAAAACACCTTACGATATTTAGCACGCCAACCAATGCCAACTGGGGGGAGAGGAATTAAACTGTCTCGTTCTGCGGTTCTCTATCGTAGGGTGTAAAGCGGGCTTTACTGGCATAGGATAGTTATAGGATATGCATATGATATGACAAATGACAAGATGAAGGCTGCTACCGCGAAACGAAAATTAACGAAGTTCGCGTATGAAAATGTGCTACAGAGAGGGAGATTGACGGACTTCATTTGCTTTCGTTTCGCGGTAGCAGGCATTAAGGCTTGGTCACACCGCGTTGCGCGACGTCCGCGCGACGCGACCGCTGCGCGCCGGAACGTATGGTAACAGGTTAGCGACGTCACACAGGCTGCGCGACGCGAGCGGGACGGTTTCATACATTAAGGCGCGCAGCGCGGCGTCCCGCTTGCGTCGCGCACGCGGTGTGACCAAGCCTTTAGGCACAGTCGATTATGCGACATCTGGCGTGATAAAAAAGCAGTTTACCTCCTCATTGTTGTATGAAATGAACTTACATCGTGACTTAATTTATTTCCCGACCGAAATGGCATCATTATGTCACGCATTTGTTATTATATTTTGTCGTGTAGAATAAGTTTAAATAGGATTTTTTCATATATGCCCGATCTTAAACCATTTCGCGTAGCAGAATATTCACAATCCCCACCCTCCTCATCCACTCTCCCCCGCATTACCACCAAAAACCGCGGAACCCTAAATGAGCGTAGTCCGGCACGTACTTGCCTAATTTTGCTGACGATGTGGAATTGCACTACCGTACCTCCGGTTACGGTTGGGAACCGGTTGTACAGTCAAGGGCACCAATATGTATACACTTTTTCACCTTACTCCATTGAAATAAAGTCCATAAATGTATACATATTTATGCCCTTGACTGTACTTTGTTTCGCAGACAGATTGGCCAAGTAGATATTGGACTTCGCACATTTATGGTTCCGTACCATGAGGGATTGTCCAAGAAAAAAGCTGATTTAACAGTATATTGCTATATGCTATTCCTTATACTAACGTATGCTGGGTCAGTGAGTAAAATTCGCGGGCTCGCGTCTCGCGCCCGTGTGCGTGCACTCACACATTAGCCGTGTTCCGAATCACGCTAAAAATGCTCACAGCGCTTACAGTGCTGACGGCCGGTCCAAATCAAAGCCGTGTTCCGAATCACGCCAACAACGATCACAGCGTTTACAGTGCTGACGGCCGGTACGAATCAGTAAGCGCGCTCAAGGCCGCGTGAGTGGTGTTTTGATTCGGACCGGGCATGTTGTGTTTACTGTCATGTTCATATATCAAACGTCAACTTGAAGTTTGGTTTAAGGTGCTGACGCCTGGGAGTGTGAGCATCGTAAACGCCAATATGGCGCCGTCCATGATGTCATCAATGACGTCACAACATCTCATGTAAACGCTATGAGCGTGATTGGATCCGATCGTAAACGTGTTTATAGCGCTGTAAGCGTGATTCGGAACATGCCTCAAATAGCGCGCTCAAGGCCGCGTGAGTAGTGTTTTGTTTTCCGCTATTCGCTTGAGCGCGGTTACGATCGGACCGATTCACGCTCATAGCCCGTGTTTACTGTCATGTTCATATATCAAACGTCAACTTGACGTTTGGCTCAAGGTGCTTACGCCTGGGAGTGTGAGCACCGTGAGCGCCGTCCATGACATCATCAGTGACGTCAAGACATCTCATGTAAGCGCTATGAGCGTGAATCGGTCCGATCGTAAGCGCGCTTTGAGCGCTGTAAGCGTAATTCGGAACATGCCTATTGACAGCTCCCGCTACCGCTCCCAGCAGCGCGACAGAAACATTGCGTCGAAAATTCGAGATTTGAAAAGTTGCTCAGCTAGGCATTGCTCAACCCTTGGGTTGACGGCGAAAAAAACAAAACAAAACAATCTTTTGTTATGATAGCGTACATCGGCGACACCGGTAGCCAACGAGATAATGTCCGATGCTTGGCGCTCAAAAGGTTAATAGGGATGTCGACATACATTTCTCGACTGCCAAATATATTGTGCTTGTGATTCAACGAAAGTTATTTAGTTTACTTACGTACTGTATAACACAAAAGGCATCGCGGCAGACCTCGTCGGAGTTGGCGAGACGATCTTGTCGTCTTCTGTCAACACTGGTGGGACACTGCCCAAGACAGGGATCCGTGGAAGAAAGAGGGAGACCTTTGCCCAGCAGTGGGACACTTTAGGCTTTGAATATAAATAATAAACTGGACTACGCGTAATTATTACATTGAGTACCTAAGTATAGCTTTAAAGAACTATGAAGGCTATTCGTAGTAATAATTTCGTTGTACGACATTTTAAGCACCTAAATATAGCGTTGAAATGTAACATTTTCATCACTTTAGAAAAGTCTGTTGTTGTTTAATTCCTCATTTAACATAAATTTTTTAAAAAGTGAAAACTTCTTTAGCGGCGCTGAGCACTTTTTGTGATGGGGGAAAATTGATAAACTCACGACGATGCGTGCCAGCTAGTTGACCCTTCCTGGTATCGTGATTGCGATGTTAGGAGGGGTCAACCCAGCTGGTCACGTAGCTGGTCTTACGATACGACAACTGCACTCCAAATTGAACCGTAATCATAAGACTAAAAGTCCCAATTTAGAGTGAGCGGCATGTGTCGTTGCGACACTTGTCCGCTCATTTCAAATTGAGCTTTTTACGCATACATTTACGGTTCAACTAAGTCCAATATTGGATAGCCACACTGTCCGATTTCCGTAAAGATCATATTTCAAATAAATTCTCATGGAAAGCAGTTCTTATTGTCCCTAAATACGGTGACAGTTCACGTCAAAATAGTGGCCAAGCATGATGGATAAAGTACGAGTAATTTTGAATCGACTTTGTAATCGATGCTTGGTTTCGGATTTCAATTAAAACTTTAACTGATTCTGAGACTGAAGTATAATCGATTAATGAAGTAGTTTTTAATAACGTGGCATATTTTTCTCCTATGCTTTTGGCAAAGAGGTAAGTATATCAATGTCGGCTCCCGCCTTAAATGCTCTAAGGTATATATGTAGATGGATTATTCAAATATGAATATGAATATATTTGTTATTTACTTTTTTTATCATGTCATTGAATTTTCACTTCTGACAGCACTCCCGGAGTGCAACCCGTTGTTTTTTTCCTTGTTGCATTTCCATTTGTTTTGTTTAATCAGAAATAGTTTAAGAATTGTAAATAGTACTTTCACCTTTTGTTACCTACCTAAGGAAGAGAGAGAGTAGAGTTTTTCCGATACCGTATAATTACACAACACATTACATCAATAATAACTAGAAATGGACACTCGCATAGCAGAATTTGTCAATGAACCACTCTAAAAAATATAAATAAAATAGAAAGATTCTACTGAAATAATACTGTATACACCCTGGGTCTAATCTAAGGAGCATCTGCTCATCTGGATGGGTCAATCACCTATTTCTTGTAGCTAGTTGCCATGGTTACGTCTCCTGGGCCACTCTAACTGTGATTTTGCAGACTTTAATCCTACTAAACAGTAGAGTTTTAGCGATGATTAGTTATAAACCCATACTGACGTGGGCCTTGTCTCCTGGCTGACGGGACAAAATAACAACAAAGAAAAGTTGATTGACCCAGATACATTTTAACCACAAATTTCTAATAGATATTCATATAGACCTGGTATCTGCATGCATTTTGCTTCTGTTGCAGCGAAAACTCGTATAAACATAATAATTAATAACTGTATAAACAATCTTACAACACACATCAACCTAGTCCCATACTAAGCAAAGCTTTTACTATGGGTACTAAGCGACGATATGCGTATTATACGTACTTAAATAGATACATATATACTTAAATACATAGAAAACACACAAGACCCAGGAACAAATATTCGTGCTCATCACACAAATAAATGCCCTGACCGGGATTCGAACCCGGGACCTCCAGCTTCGTAGGCAGGGTCACTACCAAATAAAGCGAGCGTCAATTCTGTTTTATCAGCTTTGTCTTTGTTAAGAACATTGTAAATCAATAACTTTTAGTAGTTGTAATCAAACAATGTGAATTAGGACATACAAACCATCGACAATTAATCACGTAATCTGATTTACAATCGCAGAAGTTGACATTCGTGGTATTAGCCAGCTACGATTAGAATAGGATTAAAGGTCAAAAATTTATATGAAATGACAGCTATTCCGATCCAAAACTAATCGCAGTCTTGTAATACTTTGAACAGTGATCAAAAACCACAGTACAAAGGTAATAAAACACGTACATAATTTAAACATAGTTAAAAAAATCTGAACAGCAAAACAAGTAGTAACAAATTCGCGCTGCAATATACAACCATCAGTAGATACACCCAGCGCGGCTGCGACCTTGCTCCGTACGTATTCTTACGTACTTGCTTCATGCATGCTGGGCAGACGCATAGCTCGGTGTACATTCACTCGCTGAAGGTATAATACTTAACTACTATTTTATTAAATGTATTGTGTACTCGATGTTACGTATATCTGAGTGACGCGGAATGTTAAACATAACAACAGTGTACAGTCAGCTGTAAAGTGTAAATTATATTGATGTCGAGATGTATTTCATTACAAATGCATTTAGTAGTAGCAACTGTACTGATTTGAGTTCTAAGGTCTTGTTCCAACTTGATTCGTTTGCGTGTTTGACAACTCATGTTCATATCATGCATAGGTAGTATATAAGTATATAGGTGGGGCAATAAACATGATGACAACAAGGTATAATAATGTATACAAATAAAAAAGCAAATGCTACATGTAAAAGAAGAACTCGCTAAATGTATCAGTGAAACAAAGCTATGGCATGATTGTAGAACTCCAAGTTTTGATTTTGAACAAAAGCAATTTTATCCGATGTAGATAAATGTCTAGTAACAATCATATGCCACTTTTGTAGCGTACTGCTAAACACTCACAACTTGCCGCGGCAAGTCCCCGAGCAAGTGCGGGGGCAAGTGCCCGGTAGCGCGCTGCCGGACACAGCCGATCGCCAACATTTCGTCTTGTTTGCTGGCTAGTGATGTTGTGCTTCCAGTTGGACAGACGGACACGGTTCCAATCTAATACAACGGGTTTATCTTGTGTAGTTTATTAGTTGCTATGGCTGCCTTCTGTCATCATCATCAGATCGATGGTACCATAATATTGCATTGTCACCAAACTTACATAAGTATGCTAAATTTCAGCTCAATCGGATACCGGCAAGTGGTTGTACAGTCAGCATCAAAAGTAGCGACACATATGAAGGCGTCAAAAGTCTTTATTACAAAGGAATAAGAACTTTTGACATCTTCATATGTCAAACTACTTTTGATGCTGACTGTACAAAATATTACATATTTAGAAGAAATGTTACATACTTACATGCAAACAGTGCAAGAAAAAAAAGCTTAGCAAGTTAAACAGTGCAAGTTAAAATGGTTACAGTTACAAGTGGAAAAAATAAGGGTGAGTGGGTGTTTATAATAATTTCTCTATTTCTTTTTTAAATATGGATTTGAGGATAACGACGTGCAAAGAGCACATTTCCTGCTGATTACGATATACTTTTTCTCGTAATAGTGTAAAATCACCATTTTTACTATAGATTTAAATGCAACTTTCTCCGGCAGTTTTAGGACTTGACTTGTTAATTTAAAAATGATATTTTCGAATACTGGTCTTCTTGTTGTATGGTGACGTCACGAACAATAATGTCATATTATTCTTCTGTAAAGCTTAATCAACTATTGAAGCAAAATCTCCTCGCAGAACACATAAAATAATAAACGCAAAGGTTTATAGGCAAAATTAAGCTTATTACTGCAATACTCAGTAAATGGTAATAAATCTTCCTCTTTTTACCACCAATACGAAACTCAATTTCCAAATAGAATTTTAAATACCCAATCTCTCATCAAGTTTATGTAAAAGAAAGAAATAAATATTCGCAAGAAACACAATATACAAATTCGAAATCGCAATGCGTTGTGCAAAAATTATACAAAATCAATACGCTGCCAACCAGAAGAAGGGTGGTAGTAGGCTGTCTTTCACTCGTACAATCTTATGACACACGCGTGGTTTAGGACCAAGAAATATGTATTCGCATTTGCAGAAGGTTTTTCTTGGTGAATTCTATCGGCGACCGCGTCATAAGTAAAACATTACGCTGTCAACAGTCTATATCGCCTAACGTAAGTCTTCATTATCGAAAACCTCGTTAACATGTCATTATAACTGCTACATTGTCGGGTGCAGTGCCAACATTACCTAACAGTTTGTTAGTTCTTTAGATCAATCAAACCACGAGAACACGTCTCGATAGCTGTGTATCATCCATAGCGTAGGTAGGAGCGGGATGAGTTTTCGTGTGTTAAGCGACATTTGACAGTAGTCAAGACAGAATATTAAATAGAAATAGAAAAACATTTATGATTATTATTATGATAAATAAATAAAAAGCACGTACTTGTTCTGAACAGTGAGGTTGGCGGAGGTGTGCGGCGAGGCGAGCAGGCCGGTGTCCTTGTGCGAGTGCGGCGAGCGGCCCCAGCGCGACGGGTTCAGCGACGACAGAAACGAGGACGTCTTCGAGCCGCCCACGCGGGTGTTGGAGCGCGATGACGCCGCTGTGCTCGAACCTGCCAAATCATCGTACGGTTTCTAATCATACTTTTAACGTGATAGAATTTAACCACTCGCCTGCTGCTATACATTGAAGCAACTTCACTTGCAGGCGAGGCCAGTTCATGAATCGACGAAAATATTAAAGTTTGAGGTAAGAGTGTGAAGAAATACACTACCCAAAAATTACTGTAAATTGAAAAAGAAAGAAACTAACACAATAACCGTACCAAATATAGAAAAATGTCTTGGTAACTCTGTCAATAAATCCTAAACATCATAGTAAAAATAAACTTTCATGCTGATTATTTCGTAATTGTCAACGATAATGATATGTTTTGTTTGAGAGGATAGCTTTTATATTGTTCTAACACAATAATAGGATAGATTTTTGATAAATGATCCAGTATTCTAAAAATAAATCAAAATGTACTAAATATTTACGAAAACTACGCGCAGAGTTCCGTAGAGAGCGGGATGGTTAATAGTAAACTCACGCGTGTGAGAGCGGGCCATTTGCAGTGGGACTGCCAGCCTTACTTAAAGTGAATAAAGTCTATAGTCGCCGAAATGAAAAATTTATTACTTTTGGACCTTATTAACATTGAAATAAAGTTGAATAGGTAGTGGCTCTCTAATATTTAAACTCTACTCTAATACTGAAACGCGTATTTTATTTTATTTATTTGGAGAACCAACCAATAGTATATTTGACTCTCTCCGGTGATCGGTGATGATTCATTTGCAGAGTTTTTTGTAGTAGGTTTAGTTGAGGACTCGAATGACCTTGCTGCAAATGCTGCGTAATGACACTAATGAACTACGAACATTTTCTTGCCGTTGTTCCGACACAATTGTGAAAAAATATCAGTCAACAGGCAGTTTTCTAGAAGAATTATTATAATATGGACAAAAATCGATAAAGGTGTTCGTACTGTGAGCGGTGGCAGCGTGCTGATGCAGCTGGTGCGAGTGGTTCGGCGGCGCGGCGTGGGAGCTGTGCGCGGCGTCGTCGCGGCGGCGCGCGTGTCTCGCCGGCGCGCCGCCGGACCGCTTAACCGCGCGCTTGCGCTTCAGCATCTCCGCAAGCTGCAGCGGGCTCGCAGACCTGGATACATTACGAGATCAAAACACTGCCTCGGCCTTCACAATAAATACTCATCAATTATCATCATCCTAGCCGATTTCGACCACGGCGACTAAGAAAGAGAAATTGGATAGTGAGAGTGAAGTTCGTGAGCTCTCGGGTGACTAGCCTACCTTTGTAGTTAACTACAAGCACAGAATAGTATAATATTATTACATACAGAACGGACACGAACCCCCCCGCACCGATGTCAGTTACCTCGTCCCTGACAGGCCGGGTTACGATCGGGTTACCGTCGCGTCTCGCGATTCGTCCGCGCCACGCGCTACGCACTCGCGCAAACAATTGACGCGTGTACCGACAGCGCACGCACACATACTTCCCCACAGCGCTTAGTTTCCTTCGCGTGTCACCCCCGTGCTACAAGTCAGCATCCCTCCGACGAAATACAATACAAACATACCGATAATCAGACCCATCGTAAAATACTAATTGCATGCAATCATTTTATCACCTTTAGGGTATTTTATTTGACTGTCAGACTGAAATCAGTTTTTATGTAGATCCATTATGTCAAAATGTCAGCACCAGTTGGCAGTTTGGCAAAGCCTCGCGACCGACGGGGCCTTCATGGGGCCAAACAAGGGTTTCAGACGATCCCCATTTAATCCGACATAAGATCTAACAAATCGTATTAATTCCAGGATTCAAGTAATGTATTGTTATTAGTTAAACATGCTCAAAAATATGAAATATAGTGGGGATGCAAAACGGCTGGTATAGAAGCATTAATCACCTGTCGAATATTGTCGAGAAGGGCAACACAACTGACCTGTGCGTTGCAGCAGGCGCTTGAGGCTGTGCGGCGGACGAAGCTGGCCCGGGCTCGGGCCCGCTACCCTCGTTGCCAAGGGGCGCTGCAAAAACATCACATAATGTAGCTTAAGGCGCAGGGGTGGGCAAGGCATTCTCCATACAAACTCTGTGCTCGTTTTATTCCTAGGTTTTGGCACTAACGAATGTAATATTTTTATTGGATGTAAATATTAGATATGCGAAGAAAGTGATGTGGAAATTTTTAAATATAAAAAAAAAGAAAAGTGAAAATATTAAAAATTATATCAATGAAAAAAAAAATTACATAACGAAATAGCTAACAGAAAAATAAGCATACTGACCAAAAATCATAACTTTAATACAAACACAAACGAAGAAAATCCTGCACAAACTTTGTATGGAGAGAGCTTGCCCTACCCCTCCTCTTAAGTTCATTATTACACCACATCACACTGGATTTATTCCAATGCTTTAACTCTTCAGGCAATTCGCCTATAGATGTTCTTCAACTCACTATCAGGCAAGCGCAAATTCTATTTCAAGCCCATGCTACGCAAGCATCTATTGGGCGACGGATGAGAGTAAATATCTTCATCTTCATATTTCGCACTAGGTACAGTCAGTTGCAAAAAGATACACACGAATATGTGTCTATTAACGGAGTCTAGCGAAGTTGTTTTTGACCAGACTAATGGTGTATATCTTTTTGCAGCTGACTGTACATATAAACATGATTTTTTGTAATTTTTCTTTTTCTTTTCAACATCCATAATTGTAATTGCTGTGTGTATCTATTTGTCTTTACGTTCATATCCTGCACCGAACAAATATTTCTTTTAAGGCAGTGGTTGAATGATAGTGAATGCCTAAAGGCATCGAGTCCACCATTTGTGTTTTCTAGTATTGTGCAATAGAGATAAAAAAAAACAATTTTTTTTTTATCGTCATTGTCGTAACTCGACATAATATAATACATATTAGTAAGAGATGTAATGTAATGAGAATGATTCTACATTACTATAGTGCGTGTCATCCACAAAGGCGCGCCCCTCCACAGCCCAACTCGTACAACTGCGCATAGATTAACATGAGATTCGCTGTGGAGGGGCGCGTCGCGATGGCACGCACTGTAATGACCAATGAAATTAAATTAGGGCGTGCAGTACCGGTACCGGTTTCCATACAAAATCCCGGGAATTTCCGGGAAATTGCATGCCCTAAATTAAATCAAATGAAAGTAAAACTTACGCATGGAAGAATTGATGAATGACCCGGAGGCAGAGAATGCCAGGGACAGGTTGTGATCGAGAGACGTGGTGGACGAGGAGGCGGGCGGGGACGACCCGGCGCTGGAGCGGGCGCTCGCCGCCGGGGACTGCACCCACAAACAATACTATTTATTACCAATTTATGACTGCTGTACCTCTAGTATAAGTTTTTTCGAAACAAAACACAAACGAACGCGTTTGCATTTAGTCTCAATATGTATGGCACAAAATAGTTACCACAAAAGGCCCCCAGAGACGCTGTTCGCGTTGCCATACGAATTGAGACTAAACGCAAAAGCGATGGTTTGTGTTTTGTTTCGAAAAAAAAATACTACAAGGTCTACCTACAGGTACAGTTGACAAGTGCTGCTTATCTGCTTTCTGTTCTTTATCCTATGTTGTTTAGTTGATTAAATAAAAAAAAAACATTTTGACTGCACACAAAGTATTTATAAAAGATCATTTATGGTTGGACAGTGAACTATCTTTACCTACACCTGCCGCGCCGCGGCGGTGCATGAAAGTTCATTTATATAACCTTCGAACAGCGTCGCTGTCACATCGAAATGTTAATAAGCATCTCTTGGGTATAGTGCTATGGCAGCTATGTACTATTTGTGTTAACAAGCCGCTAAAGTTAGTTTGTCTTTATCTTTCACTTTGACACTTACGTTTGTGAGAAAGGGACAAACAACATTTTATTTAGCAGAGGTTCGTTAAGTTTTATGAATAAGGGGGAGAGTGTGCAGGTCACCTTGAGCTTGGTCTGCCTCGACTGGTGCGGCGCGTGCGGCGGCGCGCGCTCCGCCAGCTGCGCCACCTGGTGCAGCACACCCTCGCGGCGGAACTGCGCGCCCATCTCCTCGGGCAGCCGCTGCATCAGGATCTCGGCCAGCTGCAGGGACCCCACCACGATGCGCAGGTCCGTCGACGCCATCATGCCCGCGATGTGCGACGATATCACCTACGGAACAAACACTCGTTTCAGTTACATTATGTACATCACAATCTTGCTACAGAACCTCTAGTATTTCAGTTTTTTGGAAACAAAACACAAACATTTGCATTTAGTCTCATTTTGTAAGGCAACGCGATCAGCGCCTGTGATGCCCTTAAGGCTTGGTCACACCTCTTGCGCGACGCAAGCTGGACGCTGCGCTGCGCGCCAGAATGTATGAAACCGTCCCGCTCGCGTCGCTAACCTGTTACCATATGTTGCGGCAAATAGCGGTCGCGTCGCGCGGACGTCGCGCAACGCTGTGTAACCAAGCCTTTAGGTGATAACTATTTTTGCCATATAAATTAAGAGTAAACGCAAACGTGTTTGTTTGTTTGTGTTTTGTTTCGAAAAAACTTACACTAGACGTACTGCTCTTAATATAGTAACTCTACTAATGACACGCAAAGTGTAGTTTGTCAGCATCTGAGACGACTTGTGTAAACAAAATTCTTCAATGTAAACACTGTTTACTAACTTAAACTTTGTGCTTGAATAACAAGCTGTACATTTAAATGGTGAATCAACAATAACAAGCAGCATAAACCATTAAAATTAATTATTCATATTCATTAAAGTTTCAGTACTTGTAAATAATGTTATGATTATCTACATTTTAACCCGGCGAACCAGTGACAAAAAGTACCGTGATTGTAGACGAGAACGTTTAAACAAAGTGACATGGAAGCTGATAGCACTACGGCGAAGCAAGTATCAAAATGACCATATATTATTGGTGGATGGTTGATACTTAGACGTCTCGCGACGACCATTAGTAGGGTTCGCTAACAATCTGTTGCTCTTTTTTTACTATGTTAGTAAAACGTGTCTACGCTAAATCTTGGGATTAGGTAGCGGACCCCGGCCAACCTTCAGTATGGAACTATACTGGGATAACGCCAGGAATATGATTAGTAACCCCCTTATACCTATATCAGTTAACAAGCCGCTAAAGTTCGTTTGTGAGAAAGGGACACACAACATTTTAGTTAGCAGAGGTTTGTTAAGTTTTATGAATAAGGGGGCTAAACTGTAGAGGATCCAGATAGGTGAACCAACCTGCATCTTGAGCACTTGTCGGAGCAGCGCCGCGTCGGCGTAGAAGACGCAGCGCAGGATGGCCTTCAGCGCCTGCGAGCGCACGGCGGGACCCGCCGAGCTCCAATACACCTCGTGTAGCACCGCCAGCAGTGCGCGCGCCAGTGACGGGTTGGAGCGGACCATGGCGATGCGCGGGTCTAAACAACACGACACGTATTTAGCGCAAAGGAAGTTACATCAAAACTAAACCCACGGTTGACATAACGCTACAGATGTGTTGTACTGAGTCTTGCGAGTACGCCTTCACAAAAACGCTAGATGCGATAACTAGGTCGATTATTTACGAGTATGTATTGCCGTGCTCAATGGGGGCTAAGAGTGTTTAGCGAATACGGGTTAGCTATGTAAGTATTGAGTTTTTTTTATGAGTACGAAGCGCAGACGTTATTTTTTAAATAGTTTCAGAAGGCAGTGGATCTGTTCCTTCTTAGGCTGCCGTAGCCAAAATGGCGAATTTTTAGGGATGATCAAATTTTTGTACGGAACAAACTACAATTAGAACAACACAAAAGACAAAAATGAGAGTATAAGTACAGCATAACTATTGAACCCCGAAAACGTCCCATACGAATTGATAGCGAAATGTGACGTCACAGGGAACTGTTACCTGTTTTATATAGAATAGTATTCTATATAAACAGGTAAGTTATAGTTGTCGTACAATCGTTATTTATTAAAACATAAGAATCCAGATGGTACTTTTTAATTTATTTATAATTAATAAAAAAATACATATATTTCCGTAACTTTCAAGCTACCATCAGGTGGACCGCAAGCCTGCTTGCCACCGTCGTTGTATATAAAAAAAGAATTTGATGATATCTGGCCGGCCGAGCTTTGCTCAGCGTTTTCCCGGGCATGAGACCTAGCTAGATCGATTGCTCGTCCCCGAAATAAATTCCAAATTTCATCAAAATCGTTAGACCCGTTTCAGAGATCCCCGAAATAAATATATATAGAAATATAGATATGTACAAGAATTGCTCGTTTAAAGATATAAGATAGCTAGTAGCTACACTGTGTTATAAACTGCAACATGCGGGACAACCCCATTGGAGTATAGTGTCGGTACCTGGCGCGGCGTTGGCGGGGTTGGCCTGGTCGGGCTGGGCCGGCGCGGGCGCGACGCGCTGCACGGGCCGCGCCGTGCCGGTGTGGTCGTTGAGCTGCTGCATGGCCGTCAGATCCACGGTGTACGAGCGGCCCAGCGTCGTCAGGCACACCTCCTCCTCGCCCGCCGTCGCGCCCGCCTCCAGCGCGCGGCTCTCGGCCCAAGAGTATGACCGCCATAATCCTGGCAACACAGGACAACACATTACCCCAGCTGTCCCAAAGTCTCACTAGGGAAAGTCAACGGAAGCTACGAACGAGCTCTAAACAACGACACCCCACTCGATGGGGTAGATCATAGTTTTTTTTTGTCCCCTACACATTTTAATTCTTTTTTGGGTCAATCAACTATTTCTTGTCGCTCGTTACCATGGTTACGTCTCCTGGGTCACTCTTAAAAACTGTGATTTTACCGACTTTAATCCTACTAAACATGATTTTTAGCGATGATCATGCACTCATTCTGACGTTGCTCATCTCTTGAGCATGCTACTCGTAGAACTCCATATTATAGCATTTTTTCTAAGAAACTCGGTTACTGTTGTCTCCTGGCTGACGGGACAGAATAACAACAAGGAAAAGTTGATTGACCCTTTTTACAATTTGTATAGATTTGGGTCAACAAGATGATTATACTGTGAAAATCTGAAGACTGTAGATGCAACCATTTGGCAGTAAAACCTGTGTGACAGACGACGGATGGACGCGTGTGTGACAGCAATAGCCCCGTACCCGAAGGGTCCGAACGCAACCCTAAAATAGATTGAAGAGGATGGCTTTTAGACATCACGGGGACAACATTAGGTCTAGTATCAGACACAGATTGAAATACATAAGTTTCAATAATTGTTTCAATGAGTTCGAATATTGTTTCAAATATTTATGAGCAATAAGGATAATGTCGACATCATTGTTGTCTCTCGCAAAGTAAACCCAATCAATGTGTAATGAATATAACTAATTTAAGTCAAGTAGCGAAATAAGTGGTATACAATTAGTAAAGTTTGATGGGTAGTCGGGCATGCAGTAATGAATAGTCACCTCTGTCGTCGCGCCACTGCCAATGCGCGGCGCGCTCGGTGGGCGCGGACCAGGGGCGGTCGAGGTGCGCGTCCACGGCGAAGATCCCGTCGGTGGGCAGGCGCGGCATCAGCTCGCCAATCAGACACGTGATCTCGTACAGCTCCTGCGGGGACCGCGGCAGCAGCTCCACTTGCTAACAACACAAACAACCGTAAAGATCCATGTGGGTTACACTCATCTATGTAATATTATAGAACTAGATTCACAATCAGCTGAAAAAAATGGCCCCCGTAAAAGTACTGCCCGCACGACTCGGGCGGTACAGTCGTGTTGGTATTTGTGTTTACAAATTTGACAATTAAGACTAACAGTTGTTTTTTTTGTGCGAAACTATTGGAATGTCTTAGTTGACTGTCAAATCGGACCTTTGTCAGTGTGTGTCTATTGCTATATTTTAAGTCAATAATTGCCTATCGAACTTTGGAAACAGACACGGCTAATTTCGACTTCGTAGAGCGTTGTCACATACTACCTGAGTACCTACTTATGGGACGTTGGTCAGACGTCGTACAAGTGCGGTACGGTCAACTTAATTGAAAATATATAATATAGAGTTGTTGAAACCCCCAACTTTAAATTGTATATTTCTTTACAAACCTATAACTTTAGAAATCTAATCTTGTTTACTGTATCGGTCATTTAGTGACCATGCAGTTTTACACGGAGACTTTTAGGAAATTTCCGTATAAAATGGGAAGTAGCAGGTTAATACTAGAAAATAATCTGTAACTCCTTTTGAATTGGCCTTTTATTTGCATTCCATGTGATTCGAGAGTGCAACTGGATTTAAAGAACAAAAGTATGGATACTGATCTGCATGTATATTTGAGTCGACTCATTCATGATATTAAAATGATATTTAAAAAAAGGCACCGAGTTTCCTGCACTTTCAGTTCCACTGGTTGCCGTAGTATTTAAATATCATCACGCTTCACTGATGTATAATATAGCAATATTTAAATATCAAATTCAAGTGATGTAGGATATGTAAATACTATTGTGCATTTTCTGATGTCTACTGCACCATTGACCGTTTTACAAAAACACTGCGTTGCGCATAAGCATACAATGAATCTCAATGCAACTTATGACGTGGTTGAATCAATCTGACATAAAATAAATAAATATAAATATAAAGGTTTATGGAATAAGAGCAGTGCGCGTGTGAATAATCTAACCGAAGGGATTTTCAAAAAAACAACATTGACCGTAAAATTGGTATTACAAGCTGTAACTGAATTGTGAAATCATCATTTCGGTTTATTTATTTATAGCTGTTTGTTTACCATGATTGCACAATCATGGACCCATTTGCACAGTTAGCGGTATTACATGTACTCAAATTTTAGGGGTAGATTTATTTACTGATTGATTGCGATTTTAGCCGTCATCTGCAGCGATATTTTTTTTATGAATGAGAGGTGTCGTTGCAAATATCTGGGCTCGGTAGATGAGGGGCTGCTGTGGTGGTTTGTGGCGCTTCCGCCAGATCCTAGTAAAAAGGGAAGTCTATGAAGTCTAAATCCACCAAGGGCTCCGAAGCATATAGCGGAAAACGTAATTGAAACTAGCACTAACGGCCCGGCCACGACTTCGAGCGGCGGCGGCGGCAGCGGTCGCGGTTTTCCTAATACTTTGCGTGTAATCCCAACTTACCGCAATGCGTTGAACGTCTCGACCGCGCAATGAACTGATACAACGCTTGCCGCGCCGCATTTCGCGCAAATTCTGTAAGTCCGAGCTGTAAGAGTGAGATAGGTTAGCTCGTAAAGTTACCTCCTGATGCAGAGTGGAGCCGGTGAGCAGACACAGTAGCGTGTCGGCGATGGAGCGCTGGTGCAGCGCGAGCGCGAGCTGCGGGCACGCGGCGCACATCACCCACAGCAGCCGCAGCACCGTGATGAACGTGCCGCCCGAAATAAGAGCCGGCACCACCACCAGCTGCGTAACAAAACCTTACATGCATCATGTTCCTTCTTTATACAACATATACAATACCTACATATCACCTAATCAGTAATACGTCATTATTGCAGAGGTCGACAAAGAGAAATCCACGTTGCTTCAGACAACAGAGAGGCCAAATAACTATAAACAAGTTTCTGTCAAAAAAATCACTTTTGGTACAAGCTTTTAATGCTAACTGTACCATTTTTCCAGTGATCAATTACTCATTGAGAGGGTCATAATCCAATGAGATCAAACACGACTGGTTTATCTTGGATACATCATACAGGTACATACAGTACAGTAGTATTTTGTTTATCGTCGGCATTTTCTTGATTTATGAATTAATGTATCGACGTTTTCCTGAGTAGGCGGGCTGAAAAACTTATACATGTCACCATGTGAAACAAAATAGTTTATAATCTAAGCAGTGTGATTGTAAACTGACAGTTAAACTCTGGGTTTTATTCCCACGGAAAAAATGTAAACAAGCAAGGGAATGTGTCAAGGGATCTCTAAATATATCAAGTCAAATCCTAAATCTGTGTGACGTAGGTATAAGAAATAAAATGACATGATATGGCGAACAAAATGGCGGATGTTCCGGCTACTGATCATATTTGCCGTTCGGACTGTGAAAAATAAGTAGCAAGCAACCCACAGATGAACCACCCCGGCATATCACCACAGTGATACCAGAGCTAAAAATAAAATATGCACGTAAAAATTGTATTGTCGTCTTAAATAATTATAACGCAGGATTTTTGTAAAAGTGAAGATCTACGTCATCAAAATTAATTGTTGTTTTGTAATTAAAGTATATTATACTATTTTAATAGGACGCGTTCTTCTTTTATTTGAGAAAATTATAAAACTCCTCATTGCTGCAAATGTTTCTTGTTAACGGCCACACCATTGCTTACATTTTTTCCGTGTGAATGCGTGGGGATGCATTTTGAAATAAATTATAGCATATGTCCTATTCTGATGTCTAAGCTACAATACTGGAAAGTTTCATATAAATCGCTCCAGTACTTTTTGAGATGAAGCTGAACGTACAGTCGCCAT
This sequence comes from Cenopis cana, assembly GCA_951800055.1. Classification (NCBI taxonomy): domain Eukaryota; kingdom Metazoa; phylum Arthropoda; class Insecta; order Lepidoptera; family Tortricidae; genus Cenopis; species Cenopis cana. Next base: position 16,402,534 of record OX637471.1, on the reverse strand, counting down.
CAAATATATCTGTACTCTTCAGGGTGCTCAAAAATATCTGAACATGCACTCTAACGCCTTGGCAATAGAGTCGTGTTCAGATATTTGTGAGCACCTCGTTCGTATCGATTTATCTGATGGCTACTGTACATACATACATCCGCACAAACTTTCACGTTTATAATATTATTAGGAAGGATTAGGATATTAGGATACAGTGGCGGCGCGTCAAAAATATTCTTAGGGAAGCCGGAAATAATTTGCCTTTCTTATTCTTCATGAGCTGTAGTAAAAGACCTGCACTGGCTGAAGATTAGGCAAGCCGGTGGGAATCGAATTGTATGGACGCTCCGCCACTGTTAGGATATAACTACAGTGTAAACTCTTTATAACGTCGTTCGCTATAACGAAAAACTCTCTATAATGTAGAAATTAGTTCAATTTGGTTGGTTTACCACAAAACCCGTACATTAATTCACTCTTTATAACGCAACAGCCATTCTCTATTACGAAGAAATATTCTCATATTTTAGACATCAACAACATATTTAACAGTCTAATTGTTTTATGATCAGCTTACAAAACTCTTGAAAGGTGCCGAAATTTCTAAGAAAGATACTGAGGTCATAAACAGCCGTCTCGCTTTTGTTATTGTTAATTGCCTTAACACGTGTGCCATTATTGGCATAGCAAAACACGTCAGGCAAAGTTAACAGAATATATGTGTTTAGAATAATTGACATATTGTATTGATAGTAATAAAATTTCAAATTATTGTAAGTCTTGGTTAAATTATTACAAAGTATTGGTTAAATTTGGTTAATTTTTTCTCTTCCCTCCGTATAACGAAAACTCTTTATAACGAAAGAAAATGCTCGGTCCCTTGAAATTCGTTATAAAGAGTTTACACTGACTGTATTTCTAATGTTTAGTTAAGTAATATGATAACTTTTATGTAGGTACTACTCGTTTTTATACAGTGCCAACCACTTAAATAGCCTCACCTATATATTATGAGTATTATAATTTATACGTGGCAATTTGTATCAATATATCTTAAATTTGCATTGTACGCCCTGACGTCTATCAAACGACACATGAACAAGTCCGAACTTGTCTGCGTGCGAAATGTCGTAGACCCAAGAGCTAATACGGGCCGTCCACATAAATAGCCTCAGTTTAATATAATCGTTCAAACCGTGCGTTTGAATTTCGGTTAAAAATTTATTTTATTATTATTAGATAATACAGATGGAATTCTATTAAGTACCTGCAATAACGCGATAAAAAAAGTGATTTTGTGAGTATGGGACTTGGTAAAAAACTTACAAGTTTAGAAATTGAAAAAAATAATTTTTATTTAACTTAAAAAGTATCCCATCGTGAGATAGCTAAAAAAATAGGTCGCAGCCCAAAAGTTATTTTATAATTATGTTAAAAATAAGGAAACCCACAGCCTCCAGTATAAAGGACGCACAAAATTTGCCACTACGGATCGTGAACGTCGTCTTATTTTGCGCTCTGCTTCAAATTCCACAAAGACCGCCAGGCAAATAGCTACTGAAATAAATACTATGAGCATCTCTCTTTACAGTTCGACGGATTATTAGAACATCATCTTACCTTAAACGAAAAATGATATGAGAAAACCTCCGTTGAGAGAACAATATGTGGCGGCTCGACTGTCTTTTGCTAAAAAGTACATGTGCTGGGGAACTGAGTGGCGAAATGTGGTTTTTAGTGACGAGAAAAAGTTTAGTCTAGATGGTCCAGATTGATTTAAATATTATTTTCACGACCTAAGGAAAGAACCGAAAGTACTATCACGTCATCACTCAACTCTCGGTTCGGTGATGGTTTGGGGGGCAATCTCTTACTATAGTACTGTTGATTTAATTGTGGTAGACGGAAGACTAAATGCTGAAAATTATTAAAATTTATTAAAAGTAACAAAAAGTAAGATCAGAAAAGTAATAGGTAGAAAATAGTAGATTGTGTCACAAGGGAGCAAAATGACATATTTACGGCGTGGGCGTAAATTGAATCCTGAACGAAGCAAAGGATTATATAATAGAATCCTGAGCGTAGCGAGGGATTCTAAAATAGAATCCTGAGTGTAGTGAGGGATTCAAGAATTAACGCCCAAGGTGGAAATAGTTTTGCTTCCATGTGACACATACTGCTTTTCACATCACCTACTATTGAGGAAAATGAAAGATCTGAAATAACAATAGTTGTGCATTTATTTTATCAAAATCGATACAATAACTCATTAAGTTATTACTCGTTACAGAAAAGTGCCACTTTGACCCCTTCTAGCAGGGAAGAAAAGTGCCACTTTGATCCCTCCTAGCAGGGAAGAAAAAGCCCTTATCCGAATAGGTGATGTGAAAAAATATTTTTATGTCACACCTGGCCATAAAGCGGCAATTACCGCACGCTCCGCGCGCGGGAAATCCCACTTCCTGGCCAGGGGGTGGCATAAAATTTTGTACTCAACACGGGCGGTAATAAAGACAGCCTCAGATCGCATATTTATCGCCCTTGCCTTCGGCTCGGGTGTCAAATACCTGCAATCTGAGACATTCTTTGTTTTACCGCCCTTGTTAAGTAATGTACTATTCCAGCATGATAATGCTCCCCATACACACATCAGCCATAGTTACAAAGTGGTTTGAAGCAGATTGAAGTTTTAGACTGGCCATCCTTGTCCCCTGATCTCAACATCATAGAAAATGCCTAGGGTAGGCTGTCTCGTCAAGTTTATTACAACGGAAGACAGTTTAGTAATAAAGAAGAACTGATTCAAGCTATTTACACTGTTTGGGATTCTGTGGACGTTAATTACATACATTCTTTATATGAATCACTACCTAATCGTATTTTCAAATTAATAAGGTCTAATAGAAGGTATACAAAACACTAAACTAAAGAGTTTTAATAACTAAACAGTATCTTTTAGCATGTGAGGCTATTCAAGTGGAAGGGGCAATTTTTTGTTTTCACGTTAGTCTGTAAATTTGATAAGCTAACAATAAATATTTTATTTATAATAAACATGGCTTCCAGTTTTATTTCATATTTTATGTTTACTGTATATCTCCTTTTTATATTACTATGTGAAATATTAATTTAGGTGAGTGAGGCTATTCAAGTGGCGCACTGTAGCTGTCGTGGAATGCTGCGCCGAGACAAACCAAGATGTGGTTTAGTCATTTTTTGTAAATTTTCTTATGTTTTTTACTTTAAATAAATAATAATAATATTAGGCGTTATTATTTTACCGCGATCGAGCGACTATCGAAGTTCACAATTTTTCGGTAACTTACACATTTTAAACTATTTTTGACTGATGTTATTATTCATTTGGCTTTCGAAATCAAAAATTTGATGCGCCGAAGGAAGTCTTCATATTTATAAAGGTACATTTGTCAGAGCCCTTCCCACAAACTTACAATGACATATACGCCAGTCAGTATAAAGTGGTGTAGAAGAATAGGTGTAATTTTTCATTTTGACATTTGCATAAATCGCAAATTACCCATAACTAGATGATATCTATATTTTCAGGGTAAACTATTGTCGTGTCATATCGTTGAATAACATTGTCCTGGTATATTTACAATTCAAGATAGTAGAAACGTTTGGTTGATAAAGCGTACCTATATCATTATATCATCAACAAACCAACTCTTAGTATAGAAAGTTTGATTTAATATTTTTAGGGTTGGTACCCCACCCTACCAACCCTAAAAATATTAAATATTTATTACACAGGTCACATGCACTTCATTTTGTATACTTATTGCATATTTATGTCTTTGTGTGAGTATTTTCGTAGCGAGCGGCTGACACATAGTTTACATCAGACATTAAAAATTTAAATCTTGGTTTTGCAAATATAATACTTTGAATTATTAAATATCCAGTCCAGAATACCACCCTGCGCTCTTTAATATGGATAACAGATGTGGGCATGAGCACCGCCTTGCAGTGGAACTGGGCTGGCATGTTTGCCGTATGGGCGGTGGGCTCATCTGGCTACTTGGTGGGTGCCATTCCTGTATTAAAAAGTCTTATCAAGCCCTTTTTTATCTAAAAAAATGTTTTGTTCATTTCCTACAAGCTCTAATGTCAAAATGAATGATTGAAGACCATCTAATGAGAACGGCATTTTAGCGAATGTAGATTTGAACAAAGTTTACGAACAAGCGCAATTCTATTTAGTGATTGACTTACAAGTTGCTGCAGATTGGTAAGCAGCTCGGGCGTGGCGATCTCCTGCAGGCGCGCCGGGTCCTGCTGGAAGCTATCCACGAGCCGCGAGAACGCGAGGCACACGCACTCCACTGACTTTTTGTCTTGCTGAGTCAATCTGTTGATAAAAAATACACATACTTACAGGGTGACATCGGAAACGATCAGATATCACTTTTACAGACTCCGTAATTGATCATCCTTTCAATGACATGGCTAATAGATGCAGATACAATAGAATTTCCTCTGTTCAAAATTTGTTCAAGAACAGACGATACGTTTTGTGGTATAGGGTGACCAAATCGTAATAAAATATATAGCTTTCCGTTAATATTTTGCAACTAGACAATACGGCTATAACTATTTAAACGGTACGGTTTTAATGTATTAAATACGTTTTCAACTAGAGATTTTAGTACCATCTTTATTCCGAAGTCATTATTCTACCTTTAATATGTATAGGTAAAAGATGATTTAAGCAGAGTCCATGAGAGTGCGGGATTTGCTTGTTACGTGGCTTGTAAGACCAATACAAGATACATACTATGCTCAAAATGATATAACATAGTATACAAAGTCCATTGGAATGTATATAAAGATTCCATGTTCGAATCGACAAATAGAAAACCGACTCACCTGTTCGCTAGCAGTTGCAGAGAATCTCTGACCAGATGGAATTCGTCAGGGGTCAGGTTTTGGCAACAGTTGGCCGTAATAGAGAGCGCAGCTCGCTGAGCGTTGATGGAGAAGAAGTCCAAATATGTCAGGCACGCCGAAACACCGCGCTACAAATAAAACGCGCTATTAAGTTTGGTGTCCAGAACTACATATTCTTATTTAAAATTCAAATATTTAAGGTAAATATTGTGTATCAGTGTTTTCACATTCATATTTTATGGGCTATTGTTAACTAAGTATCGTAGGTGTTATACATCTGTTTACGAGCAAATGTAAAGATAAAAATATCATTGCACAGTTACAAAGTTTGATATCGCCTTAGTCACTAAGGAACATCGCACTGTATTTAAACAGTCTAGGCGACATTTTTTGTTGACAATGGGACCTAATTTTATGAACCTACAGGCGACGCGAAAACTATGTATGTACACACGTTAGTACTTTCTTAATTCGATTAACGGATTACCGCATCTGGATCTACGAGTATATAGGGTAACCTAATGTTATCCCCGCCAATCATTGGCCTCTTGAATGATAATTCAATGTATCAAGCGCAATCCTTTAATTATACAAGGTAGATTGTTTACTGCACTCTAAATTGTAGTAGACAGCATTCAAGAGGCCAATGATTGGAGGGGGCCAACATTATTTTACAGCTTACCGTACAATGGTTTACTTACCGCTTGTAGGATGGCCTTGGAGTGTCGGCGCGAGAGCATGTCGAGCGCGGTGAGGCTCTGCTCGGCCACGTCCATGCAGGTGATGGCCTGCAGCTTGTCGAGGAACGTGGGCACGGCCAGCGCCACCGCACCGCTGCTGCGCGGCAGCGCCTCCAGCATGTACGTAAGGGCGCGACATGCGTGGTTCATCTGCACATACAACACACACTTATACTTTCGCTCATGTTTATTGTCTTCTTAGAAACATCAACAGAATGTGACGTTTCAAGTTATATTTTTATGAAGTGAGGCCTCGAAATGCGTGGTTCATCTGCACATACAATTGTACTTTCGCTCATGTATATTATCTTCTTAGAAACATCAACAGAATGTGACGTTTCAAGTTATATTCGTTTTTTTATTGTGCGGCAGTTCATCCACGTCGGTTAGGTACCTACAGCGCAATATCTACTCATTTCAGTCATTGCCCATAAAGTGTTAGCAGATACAAGTTTCGTTTCGAAAAACAAAATTCAATCCCAAAAAGTTATCAATGATCATAATCCAGTCTTTGAATAAATAGCGCAATACAACATTGTTTCCCAGATTTAAGCAACGACGTAAGAGATTGAGATAAGTTTGAGTTCTTTTCAGAAGTATTTTGATACATTAAATGTCATGAGTCATGAGATCTTATAACATAACATAAAACTAGCCTATTCGGTATCATATATGTAGGGTTAGTGAGAAACTAGTTATGTAGCATACCATATCGAAGTTGTGTTCGGCAGCGAGCAGGTTGACGAGCGCGGGCACGACCTGGCGCACGGGGAAGCCGGCGAGCGTGTCCTCGTTGCCCATGACCAGCAGCTGGCACATCTCGATCACGGCCTGCAGTTGCTGGCCCTCGTCACCCGTGGCCTGAAGACCCGCCAGTAGCTGTGCTGCCTTCGATGCCGCTGTAACACACAATGTCTCATAAGCAGGTGGTGGTAATGAGATAATGAGCAGTTATTTCACTGGCGACTAAATAAAGTCGATTAGCCCATTTACTTATATTTTAAAAGTTTAGTTTACAAGTCCAGAAGGCCTGTCGCATTGCAATCTTCTTATTAATGAAACGTACTCCCAAAGTCGTTCGTTTAAAAACATGTACTATTGTAACAACGTTTATTTTAAATTCTCGTTGTACGAATGTAGTTCGGCGGTTGAGAAGTTACAAAATGTATCGTGACCGTTACAGTGCGTGTCATCCACGACGACGCGCCCCTCCACAGCGAGCCTCATACTAATCTACGGTCAATGTACGGATTGGGCTATGGAGGGGCAAGTCGTCGTGGGCGACACGCACTATAACCCGCTGTAAGTACAAGAGTGAGTTACCTGAATTGGCAGTGACAGTTCTATGCAACAGATGTTGCATCCTTGGGCCCAGCGCACCGAGTAGGTGCGGAGGCAGGCCGCGCGCCTCGAGTAGCGCCTGCAGGCGGCCAACTTCTCCCTCCTCGGAGGAGGACTCCTCGGCCGCGGCCGCGCCGCCGCTCGCCCCCGGCGCCCCGCCGCCAACGCCGCCACTCGCGCATTCTTCAGCTGAAGACGATGCTACACGACACAGCGTTACTTACAATAAGGCACATTTACCATGAAGTTGACAATCATAATATCAACAGACTGTAATCCCACAAATCCCACAATCCACACGAAATACAATTCCAGTGCCTCTTTTAGCAATTGTGATATTGTAGTGAGAGGTTGCTAGCCCATCGCCTACAAACACTCTTCAACCCAGTTTCAACAGAATTTTGGATTGGATGGGAGAATTTATTAAATTTTTTAACTCAGTCAACACTATGTATGTATGTATTTACATTATACATTCTAAAAAAACGGCGTCTTTTTCTGACGAAGCGATAATAATTTGTTGCATTATACTGTAATTACCTTTGCTTTTTGGTTTAGCATCGTCCGATGCGTTATTAGGCATCGAAACTGCTGAAGCAGATGGCGGCGGCGTGTTCGATGTGGATGCGACGGCACCCTGCACAGAAAGATACGTTATCTCGAACATGATCGGTGAGTCGTATATTGTTTGAAATGTTTCTAAATTTCTCTATTATGTCACACCTAGCCATAAAGTGGCCATTATCGCACGCTCCGCGCGCGAAAAAAGCCACTTCCTGGCCAGGGGGTGACATAAAATTTTGTACTTACCACGGGCGATAATAAAGAAAGCCTCGGATCGCATATTTATCGCCCTTGCCGTAAAATAGGCGTAAAATGGGCGTAAAATACCTGCGATCTGAGACATTCTTTGTTTTATCGCCCTTGGTAAGTAATGTACTATTACTGCTTCCCATTGTCTATACCTAGACCTTTTTAAGGCACGAGTGAATAGGTATCTTCTGGGTGAGCTCGCTTCATCGTCGGCCTCATCTTTGCCCCCTGGCTAGATCATGCTGGCCAAGAGTAATCCCATTCTTAATTTAAAAAAATTTGAAGAAAAATAGCATCGAAAAGTTTAAATGGCACTAAATTGACTAAATGTTTTATTATTTCTTTAACCGAGTTTGAGTATAAAAGGCAGTTTGAAAACAATACCGCCTATGAAAGAAGTCGTAGAAATAGTTTGTTTCTTACTTTCAACTGAACCCGTCGTCTACCAGTCCCTGGGCTCCCAGCGCAGATAACAAAAGAATGGCATTGTATACTTTTTTCGCCGGGAGAAGACGGCTTTCAAAGTCGAAGTTATTGGGTAAGTCACAAAATGTTTATTGAAATATATTTGTGTTATTTCGTCACGTTGTTTGAGAAAACCACTTGGAATATGGGAGAAAACGGGGGCTGCCTGGTTTGACTCTTGGCGGACTTCGGCAACGGCTCACCCCACCAACCTCGTCAGGCGACCCCTTACTTTCCGTGCCTCGGCAATAATGTTCTGTTTCACTTCTTGTGCTCGAAAAGTGTGTTGTGTGTTTGAGGACGCACTCGTACATCCACGAGACGATGGAGTGGAGCGCCAGGCTTACCGTGGTTAGGGGCTGCGGGTGGGAGCGGCTCGACGCACCACCGGTACTCGCACAGGAACCCAGACTGATTTTCCCTGTTAGGAAAATTAAAATTACTATAGATAATTAAATTCATTCGTGTAACACACACAATGGCTTGACCAGATCTTGGAACGTCTAACAAAGGAGGGTGGGCAGTTTTGTATCAACACTGGCCTAAAAACCAATAATGACAAGCTATATGTCTTGAAAGGTTTTTTTCATATTATACAACTTTTTGTATGGCGGGAAATCTTAAATCGCTGTGTGAAACAAGTTATGGCAAAATAAAAACATTCCATTTATAAGTATTTTTTTACTGTTATAGTGTTTTAGTTCTGTACAACGGTTTTTAAACGTGTTATCATATAAATACACACTTTATTCACACAAAGATTTGGGATTACCTGCCATAGTAAAAGTTTTAGAACTTAGAATAAGCTATCCAGTGACATATCGCTTGTTCTTATTGGTCAATAGGCCAATCTGCCCACCCTCCTTTTAACGGTTATGTTATATACTAAGAAGGTGATGTCGGCGACGAATCTATGTAAACATAGCTACGGTCTGACCAGTTCTATGTAGAACCCTAAAAATATATAATAATGACGCCCGCCGGTAGCCCTATGACGAGTGAATCGACACCCAAAACGCATGTAGCTTGAAGTATTCATGAATGGCCCAACTCGTTCAACAATTCTCAATTATTTATAGGTACAGTCGAGGTCATTAATATGTATACACTTTTTAACCTAATCGAATGCGGTCGCCTACAATTTGTAAGCAAACGCATTCGAGTAGGTAAAAAATTGTATACATATTAATGACTTCGACTGTACTTATAATGACAATCAAGCTGATGGTGATAACTGATCAGTTGTTTCTGAGCAGTGATCATTAGAGAGATGCGAGTCATTAGTCCACCTAGGAATTTTGACATAAAATATTTTCATATCACGGTAGCTACATATAGTAAACAATTGTGATGTTATTCCGGGGTTCCATGGTTGTTCAACAGTTAAAGAACGTACCTCGTTTGTCTCGTCGCGTGGACGCCGGCTGCGGCTGTGGCATGTCGCGAGCCAGCGCTCGCCGAGTGCCCTCCGCGCTGCCGCCCGCGCCCTCGCTGCCCGCCACCTAAAACCACCATCACACTATGTAATTAATCTATACGACACATATTATTATGCTCTAAAACAAGACAGGTTGTAACGATTATTTATTTTTAAGAATATCCGTTCATTCGTTTATGAATATCGTATCATTGATGGGTATCGCCAGAAAAATATGTACTTTCTTTTGCTGGGTGACGCCTACCGTCTTAATTTTTTTTAGATAAAAACTAATGATCGATTGCATTAAGTCTTCTAGTTATGGTCAAGTAGAGTAGAAAATGAATCCATATACAATAAATTATTGCAATACGCAATGAGAAATAGAAACGCATGTTTAAATCGTGTCTCAATAAAATAACATGTCGCCACTACGTTTTGGTTCATTCTAAGACATAATATCGATCAAAATAGCCTAATAATTATAAAATTGTGTATCTGTACGTTAACTTAAATAGTGTATCTTTTGTTTAATTTAACTAGTGCAGTGAAGAAGGCGTATGTGGGGCGGCCCAGTGGAAAACGTCCGGTTGGTCGTCCCAGATACCGCTGGAATGACGAAGCCCTCAAAGACCTAGCCAACCTCGGTATACCCAACTGGCGTGAGGTGGCGCACAACAGGGAAGACTGGCGTTCTCTTACGTGTCAGAGGCCAAGATCCTCTTTGGGTCGTCTAGCCAGCGTAGTAAGTAAATAACTAGTCACAAGAATATTGTAATAATTATAAAAAATGCTTATTTCAAATGTCATATCGACTATTTTGGTTCACGAAGGTTACTTCACGTGAGTTACCATGTTACTACGTAACAAACAAGAACCCAGAGCCGCAAAAGCCTTCATTGAGTCATGGTAACACCACACTACGGATTGTCCAAACTACGGAATCTCTTCCGATATTTTGTTCACGACAGAATGTCAACAACAAGTGGCCGGTGTGTTTGTCTCGTTAGTACTTAACGTTTTGAAAAGTGAATATCCAAGTTAAGAACACAAGTTTATGCTGAATGTATAAATTGTAGATGTAGGTAGACTATACGTTTAACGAATTAATGTATCTAGTGCTTTCTGACTACAAAACTCCCCGAATGTTTTTTTTTTAAGTTTATGTCTACAGTATTTTCGATTCACAAATGATACCGTTTTTCTATGCTTAAAAATTTCACGTGTGTTACTTTAATTCCGTGCGTTACCAGTTTTACGACTGTTATGGTACATATTTTTCTGGCGATACCCGGATAACACCTAACCTACCTAGTAATTAAAATAATAATTGGTTTACGTTTTGATATGACGGATATTAACACAACATGATATACGTGTCGTTTACCTGTCTCTTGCTAGATGTGTCTTGTCTGTGGTGATGAGTGGTACTGCTCCTCTTCGTCAGACACGCACCCAGGGTAGCGCCCGTCGCAGCAGCGATACTCTGTTCCACATCCCAACATGTCAATAACAAACTACCAACGGAGTAATTAACTATGTATTATAAGTAACCTTGTCATCCGCTTGAGCCGTGATATCTCGAGGGGATCGTCGTGAAATACCGCCAAAAGTAATAAACGCGACCGCACCAATAAAACACGCCAAAATAACATAAATACAAACAACATGGAGCATTATTGAAGTTACCCTACAGTTTCATCACTTGAACGATTTTAATTTTGTATACTGAATAAAAGGTTTTTATTGCTTAGCTGAGCGTTCAGCATGAGTTTTTTTTCTAACAACTGTGCAAGATTGGTTTACAGCGATGATAAACGAGTTGAAACCGTTGTCCTAGTCAAGTTATAATTTCAGCCGCTAACTACACATCAACACTAGTTCGAATTTACAATACACTGGTGAGGGTACACCACCATTCATTGAAAACGGATAATCCAATCTACCTCCACCCATCAAAATAAAATCCGCTGCAGAAAAACGCATCAACATTTTTATTTAATATGGTTATCAAGTAAAAAAACAAGGACTTGAACAAACAACACCTATCATATGACATAGGTAGGCTCATAATTTGTACCTATTTAGTTTTGCGCAATGAAGCATTTACTTAATATAGGGTAAGAATTGTTTAGTTGAAGTAAAAAGGATTAATTACATTATGGTGCATCTTTTGATGTTTCTCTGGCTTGAAGGTCGGGAGGAGATACCCTTTTTGTAGTTACCTAGAAATTTTGCTATCATAGGAAGTCCTGACATTATTAAGAATCAAAACCTAAATCATATTTATCTTAGATTTGCAAAATGTTTAAAATTAAGTTTTAATGTAATAAATTCGCTATTTGACATTTTTTTTATTACGATTATAAACGGGATATTATACTTACCATGTATATTTGTGGTTTTGAGTTTCCGATATTTCTAATGTAAATGATAAAATGACCATGTGACACTCGAAACAGTTTTCATAGACGATCAAATGTCTCTTTGGGACCGACTACAATTGACAACATTTCATTTTTCTGACCCCTTCATTTTATTTAGGCATTTAATAGTACTCAGAAAGTTAGGAGATACGTATATTTTCTTTTCAGTTTATTTCCCCCTTAATCCCCCTTATTTTAGTAATCTCAAACCGTCGCGTTCTAAAAGGGCGTGTGTGCATAGTTATGATTTATGATGAATAAGCTTAGTACTCTGGTCAAAATATTGAATGATAAAATTTTAAGTAAAAAGTATAGTAGTATCTGTGTCACCTGCGACAGGGCAAGTGAGATAGAGATGGAGATATTCGAAAGACTTTAACCCAGTTACTTCACTTGACAAGATAGCCCCCACAACTAACAAATGTCGATTTCAAAATTGTCAATGTCGCATCTATAGACAATTTATATTGTTTTAATAGGATACATAAGTCATGTCACGGAATATTCTTATTCAGCCCATACACTCCTTTTTTGGGCAGTCGTGTAAAAAATGGCTTCTTACTAGTATTTTTTATAAAAATCCAATATTTTTTTATATGTGCTCAGCAAGCCCATATCTCCAAATGGATTTTTGCTTCAAACCCGCTAAGGTAAAATGAAATGTTGTCAATTAGACGACAATAAAAGGCAAAAATTAGGGACAACCCTAGCTCGACGCTAGCGGCCTTCCAAAAGGCCGCTACAAATTGGCACGGGCAAGTGACGTCACACGCACAGTATCGAACCAACCGTAGTATGGGAAAATAAGTATTTTGCTGTTTTCGTCGTTTAGCTGGGTCATTATTCGCGCGTTTCAACCTCCTCACTTTTGTGGACACGTTTTTGAGGAATTGGCTGTAGATTTTCGTGGTATTTCTCAGTTAGGTGGTAGATGTCCCGTACTTTTATCAGATAACTGAGAACGGCATTGAAATCTTTATCCAAATTCAACGAAACAGTGACCACGAAAGTGATTTGGAACAAACGCCCGAATAATGACCCAGCTACATACATAGTTGCCATACATTTTATTATTTATTTCTACATAAGCATTCTATTGATACCTTTCTTTGACCTTTGAACAATAAAAAAACAAACATAATTTTCTGAATTTTTGATGTTAAATATATCAAAATATCACAATTAATTGAAAATTATAAACATATTTATATATATATTTCTTATTGAGATCTAAACTCAAACTGTTGCAATCGCTTACACCGATGAACTACACTATATACACATGTAAAAAGTAAAACATACAAAAAAAGAAAGAACTTACTCTTCGAGCGTTAGTTTGACGTAAGTATGGAAGATCTCGAGGAACAATAAGTAGTTTGCTTTCAGAACTGCGTGTCTTTGATGTACTTGCTTCTGTAAAGGTAATTAATAATGATTTATATAAAAGTCCCCTTTTATTTCCATTAAATAAAATAAAGCGTTATAATTTTATTTTACTAAACGGTTAAAACTCACGTATTAATTGTCATTTCGGGCGACATGTTTCGAACTCTTCGGGAGTTGTTCCCAAGGATGAGTGCGTCTGCGACCCGCGCCGATTGCACACAGTCGCCCGAAGTGACAATTAATACGTGAGTTTTAACCGTTTACTAATATATGAACGTTATACGAAGATCCCTATGACACTTGCAGTGACATAGCATATAGTGATGTGCATGTGTCGATACCTCAATTGCTTTTTTATCTGTGGCGGTTCTTATCAGCGTACTTTCACTCGTGCGTGCTTACGTCGGTCGTCTGTCACAAAACAAATTTCGAAGATGTTTTCAACTTCCCATTGACCTATTGACATAAAATTTGGACATATACGTCACTAGTGAAGATAGTACTCGCCGGCAGTGCGAACAGCCAGCGATCAACTATAAATATTTCAGTGACTTTTACTGCCACGGGATCTATATCTTTTGTTCATTTCTTGAGCGAGAAAATCACCGATAGCTAATAGCTTCCTCGCCCTTGGTGGGACCAGTGCCTCGCTGTGCTCGGTGTGGGACTCGTCGGTGAGACTCCCCCCTCTACACTCTCGCGCTCGGCCTGTCTCGCTGTGTCTCGGCGAGAGAAGCAATAACAATAAATAATCCCATCAAAAACATTACATGTAGAAAGATGCAAGTCTCGCAACACAGTTCTTCTACAACAAAAAAATTATGATATGTATGTTAAACCAAGTCGGTTATATTTTAGTCAATAGTACCGGAGGAGTGTCCACAGAATTACTTTATTTTTTTAAATATTTAAAATGGCTTGGCCATATACAATAATAAATAAATATGTAATTTAACGTTGATTTATTTTAACACAGTCACGTAACAATTAAATTGAAATATAAGACACCTTTTATTTTTATCACTTCAATCGACATCTGTTATCGACAGCACCGCTTCCTTAGTCGATACAGACCAACGATATAACTTTTGCAGTACGTCACAGTGTATATTCCGTTAAGCATATTTCTGGGAAATAAGGGACAATTCAAGTTTATTTCTTATTGTTATTATGTAAATGTTACAATCCTACATAAATTAATTAGCAACATTCCCAAAAGATGCTTATTAACATTTCGATGTGACAGCGACGCTGTTCCAAGGTTATATAAATGAACTGTCACTGCAAGTGTCATAGGGATCTTCGTATAACGTTCATACAATAAAATAAAATTATAACCTGTCTCACGAAAGTTTTAATTCAAGTAAAGCGTTTTACTTTAACGAAACAATGTACCGATATGTGTAAGATGCGTTGAATCACCTTGTAAATCTCCGGGGAGTGGAGGAGTCTGAGCCCTTTCACGGCTATCTGAAGCACTCTTACGCTCTGTGACTTTGTTCAAGCTAACCGAGCTGCTAGACCTCGCTGGTTGTGCTGCAATCACATTACCTACGTTATCCTATTTTAATCATTCATTAGAGAGCGAAAGCCAAGAAGTGTCATTTGCACACGAAAGAACATTAGGAAATCTAAATAATCTAATAAATTCTAAGCCTAGTTATAGATGTCTATAGATAAGTGTGCTCATAAGTTTTGAGACGACAAAAAACCGATTAATTTTAATTATTGGAATAAAATATAATTATTTGGATTCAACATATACCATCAATATTGTTATTTTAATTGTTACACAGAGTATGTTACATAAAATCATTAGAATTAGGTATAGTACTAACAATAATCATTATAATAATTAATTTTACTAACAAGAATTTATGTATGAGTCCCATGTTACTCGAAATAAATGTTTCAATTTCAATTATTCAAAGATTGTCCCAATACTTATGACAGATGCCTTTTTGTCGAAGCCAGATTGATCACCGCAGCTCACCAAACATAAAGAAAGCCGTTTAAACTCTATTATTTGCTTTTATCACCAAGTATAGTAGTTAATTGAAAATAATAATCTTTTGAGAAAACATTTTCACTCCCTCATTTATTTAAAACAACAGTCGTCTTAAAACTTATGAACACACGATGGTACTAAATTGATGACAATTAATTGAGTATAATACTTCTGGACGTGTGTTACTAAACTCCTCCTCAACCGCTGGACCGATTTTGATTTGATTTTGATTCATATTTAGGAAGGTTACTTAGACGATTTACATTCTTTAGATTCACAATTGGACACCAATAGGTGGCGCCACTATGTAGGTACAGGACAAGTTATGACAGGTCTGGTAGTATTACATAATTATTGTTTATACAATTACCTAGTTGCTCAGCTGGGCGAGGGTGAGTATGCCTCAAGGAATATCGGCTGCCTGACTTTCTCAACAAGTATCCTTCTTTATCAGTGTTTAATAATTTTGATTCCTCTGCAACCTCTGTAGATTGATTTCCAGTCTTAGGTTTTTTAGAGATTATCAGACTACTGCTCTTCTTACTCGATGCTGATCGCTTCCTTTTCTTTCCTTTGCTTCGGCTTGCTTTTGGACTATAAACTGAATAATCCGAATCTAGTATATCAGTAACAGTGGAAGAGCTAAATGGGGAATATGCGAAGTCCCTTTCGTCTAGCGGCAACAAGCCACTGTCTGAATTATTCACAGCAGTCTGTGCATTGGCCTCGGTGGAAGATACAGAGGAATTCTGATTGAACGGAACTTGAGTGACTGATTGTGTTTTCGAACTGTTTGGCGACTGCGCACGTTCACTCTCACTCGGCCTCCCACCAGTCCGCGAGCGAGTACAGTACGCGATACACTCTTCAGAAGCACAGTTACTTAGTGCCGGTTGTGTCTTTTGTTTCTTTCTCTCATGTGAAGATGGTCTACCGCGTTTATTATGGCCACTGGTCGATGGCTTGCTGGTATCCTCTCCAGCCCTAAATTCGGAAGTGTTATAACGTGTTTCGTATATGTCTGTCCCGTAGGACCAGCGCTCAGTGAGGGAGTAGTCAGACCTCGGGAGAGCGCTGACTAGCCGGGAACTCCTGCGCAGCTCACCGCGCACGTGGGAGTCGGCGTGGCACGCACGGCCCGACGAGTGTCGACTGGGGGGACGCGGCAGGGGCGACGTCACGCTGCGTCTGTGGGCCCGACGCTCTAGACGCAACGACCGACCGCCCACCACCCTGCTTTGAGAAGACCTGAACACATCATTCAATTAACACCATGCTGATATGAGGGCACAGGGCAGGGGTACATTTGGCGAATGCACGAAACATGCTCGCGAATAGCAGGAGAGTCCACGAGAGCGCGAACGGGAGAGCATGACATACAGCCCCCGTACATTTGGTGCCATGGGTGCCATTGACAAAAAATCGCCGTAACGCTGCATATACGCAGTTATGCTGATTTAATTCACTTTTTCGTTACCATTTATTACGTACGTATAAATCTCTTTAGATAACCGTTATTGAAATTTAAAATAAGCAATAATCAACTGACCAGCGATCTAGAAGATGCATTCTGTCAAAATTTAAGTGTTTTCAATTAACCATCACGCTCTCTACGGAAGCTCAGCGCGTATTTTTCGTAAATATTGATGTTTATCCTAAACGGATATATAATAAGGATAATCGTTTTTCTCAGGTTTCAGAACTTATCATTTTACAACTATTAAACCAAAAATCATTGTTAAAGATGGGATGGTTTTAAAGATCCAACCAAAAACATCGAAGAAAGGGTTATATTTGAAAAATAAAAGTATCGAGAATTATTTTGCAAATCGTGTTTTCACTATTAGCAGACTGGAGGAAAATAGTTCAAGATTAATATACTGAAAGGACAGATATTTAATCACTATAGATGTTGAGATCTATGTCGATAAACATTGGCAAAAATGCATATTGGGTGGCAAAATACATAACTCTAAAAAAATGTGTCGATCAACGTTACATTTTTTATTCAACCTTGTTCAATCAGATTTGTTCAGCTGCCACTGATTTTGCCAAATCCGCCATTTTGGTTATCGTGCAAAATATGTTGTTATTATTTTATTTATTTACAATAATATTATAAATAAATATGTTCTATCTTTGTTTTGATTTATTTCTTTGTCAATTTGCATATATGTTACCGGCAGCACTGGAAGCAATGCAGGTCATTTGCCTTCGGCTTCTGAACCCATCTTATAGTATTTATAATATGTGTGTAGATAAAGTAACTATGCAACTGTACATAAATTAGGCCTAAAACACTCGTGTGATATTATTATGAAAATCACACTCCTGCTTTAATGCCTCTCATTATTGTACCAGTTGCGTAAAATTACAATTACGTCAGCGACACCAAATGTACGGGGTCTAATGACATATGTCAAACCCTATTGCGCAATATACAGGGTGGACCAAACGTCAGTTCACATTTAAAATGTCATTATGAATAATTTAACAAATGCACAGTATAAAAACGTTTAATTACAATGAAAGTAGACACAAGGGGATTTTATTTTTTAATAGTAACATTATCTAAATGTAGCTCTTTCCTATCCTAGCACCGATGCAACCTGGATCGGAAATTTCGCATTGGTGCGCGTAGTGTTATGGGGAATTCCTTGCATTTCGTTGCTGATATAAATTTTACTTTTGATTTTAATAGATAAAAATCTATTGGGGATACCTAAAGCTGGGCTTCGAGATGTCCAAATTATGTCACCTCTTTTGGATGTCACTTTTCTCGGAAAATTCCCCGGGGCAGCAATAGCGTCATTGAAAGTGTGACAAAATGCACGATCTTGCTGAAATTCAATGAATTTGTTGTAGCCTTTAAAGTTTTGAAGTGCAAGAGAAAAAAAAATCTGCAGCAATTCGACATAACGCACTGCATTTGCAGTTTATTTTATATCAGACGATGTCACTTAATCTCGTTGAAAACCCAGTTGACCTTGAACAGACGCTCAAACATGATCTACGTTTTCAGGGCATGTGATGTGACATCCTTGGCCGGTGGGATCACGGCATATTTCATGTCAAACCCTTCGTTCCGAACTTCTAAATCCATTTTTAGGGTTTCGTACCAAAATGGAACTAAATGCCTAATGGCCGCTCTTTCATTTGACATACCCACCACTCCCCGCCTCCCGCTCAAATAGACGTAGTAGCTAATTCAAATGTGAACTTACTTATGGACCAACCTGTACAATACAATCCACATTATCCACTTATATAACGAAGAAATCTTCACTGGTGATTATTGAAGTTATAGGTACAGGGTGTCCCAAAAAGGACGCAACATTTAAATTTGCTGCCATTTTTGCATTTTAGTGCTGGTAACCCTAAAAACCGGCCAAGTGCGTGTCGGGCCACGCGCAAGGTAGGGTTCCGTAGTCGTCTACCCGTTACATTATGTGGACTAAAAAGTTCGCAAACTTATATTTACTATGTTTTTGACAGAATTAACAACATTATCTAAGGTATCAATGGAAATTGTACGAAAGTTTGCTTTTGCAAAGTACATTTCTGAAGTTCGACTATTACTCGTTAACTAGTAATGTCTTAGTTT
The DNA here is from genome assembly GCA_951800055.1 of Cenopis cana. Lineage (NCBI taxonomy): Eukaryota > Metazoa > Arthropoda > Insecta > Lepidoptera > Tortricidae > Cenopis > Cenopis cana. The sequence continues at coordinate 16,383,441 of OX637471.1, read as the reverse complement.
TCCTTTTAAATTCATCGTATATACTATTACCATGATTTTTTTCACATGCCTAGTAGCCACCGTTTAGCTGGCAGGGGGGGGGGGGGGGGGGGGGACACCATAACAAAAATTATCACTTCCAAGCTTAATATCACGCCAACCAATTCTTTAATCAAAAAATGCTTTTAGAAACCTTATAATATTTTTGAAAGAGCTATCCAATGATAACCCACACGATGGGGTTTGGAAGAAAAAAAAATTGCACCACCACTTTACATGTAGGGGAGGTACCCTAAAAAAAAATTTTTTTAAGGATTTTATTCTACCGTTTTGTTGGCGTCATTGATATGTATACTCATGCCAAATTACAGCTTTCTAGTACTAACGGTTACTGAGAAAAACGGGGGTCGGACGGACGGACGGACATGGCGAAACTATAAGGGTTCCTTGTTTACTACGGAACCCTAAAAAAACTATTTGACAGCTGAAAATTTAGGGTTTTAAAAAATGTAGCACACTATACGAGAGAAATATAATTATTATTCTTGAACCAAAAATAATGAAAATTTGGTTATAGAGTAGGCCCATTTTTGAAGAAGTAGCATGCAAGAAGCAAGTCGTGTAACAGTTGGGGTGACAACGTTATCAGAGGGCTTAGACCCTGCAGAATACGGTTCTGCCTGTCTCCATCCCCAAATTTTTAGCCGGAAGTATGTTATACCGGATAATGTGCAGCCCATACAAATTTTATCGTTGTACATTTGGTAAATCGTGGTTCCAGTACCCTAACTATGGTCCGATTGTTATAGGTTTTTGATATGCAGTAAAGGATAATATTTGTCATTGTATCCCGAAATTTTCGACCCTCCAGCTCCATATCTTTCATCGCCATCTTGGAAAATCTGTCACTTTTTCAGTTTTTTCCTTGTACTGTCGCTAAAGTTCATGTTAGTGCTAAACATGGTTTGGCAATATTGTAGAAGACAAAATTTGCTAAAACTTTTGGCTACAAAGTTTTTTTGTATGACCCCTAAGGACGAAGGTATGACAGGAGATATCTTTAAAACTGCAATTTTTTTTAGTATTGCTCCCATTTTTGCGTTTTAAGTGCATTTTAGCGCTAAGTATAGTTCTGCAATATTGTAGATCACAAAATGTGCTACAACTCTTCTATTGAAATATTTTTTCCACGATCATCAGGAAAGAAGATACGAAGTCATCTATGGAGTACTACCATCGATATTTGCCTATTTGTCCAGTTTTCTTCCCATATTTGCGTTTTAGTCTATTTTAAATCTGTTTAGTCTATTTGTAATATTACAGAAGACAAAATTATATGCAAATTCAAAGTACCTACGATCTTGCTAGGTATCGTGGAAACAGACGATTTTGTCTGTTGAGGGATTGAAGTGGTATAGATCGGAAAGTGACAGATGCTTTATCTTGTCGTCTATCCCGCTATTACTCGACCATCATAGATCCCCTACAGATTGCGATTAATTGCACTCAAACCTAAATATGAGAAGAAAACTGCAAAAGTAGCAAATTTCGACGGTGCTACTCCATAGATGACTTCATATCTTCTTTCCTAATGGTTGTGGAAAAAATATTTCAATACAAAAGTTGTAGCAAATTTTGTGATCTACAATATTGCCGAACTATAGTTAGCGCTAAAATGCACTTTAAATGTAAACATGAACGGAAAACTAGAAAAAGTGGCAATTTTTAATGATATATCCTGTCATATCTTCGTCTCTAGGGGTCATGGAAAAAATCTTTGTACCCAAAAGTTTTAGCAAGTTTTGTATTCTACAATATTGCAGAACTATGCTTAGCACTGGAATGAACTTTGACGACAGTAAAAGCAAAGAACTGAAAAAATTGAGACTATTTCCAAGATGGCGGCCAAAGTTATGGAGCTGGAGGGCCGAAATTTTTAGGTTACCATGGCTAATATTGTCCTTCACAACATCCAAAAAAACCATATCAATCGGACCTCTTTTAGAGTACCAGAGCAACAATTTACTAAATGTACTACTATTTTTTTTGTATGGGCTGCACCTTTTCCGGTATACCGAATCAAATTTCGAGATGGCGACAGGCAGATCCGTATTTTGCAGGGTCCAAACCCTCTGATAACGTTGTCACCCCAACTGTTACATGATTTGCCGCTTGCATTGTTTAGAGACGCCTTTTCCAATTCTGTTCCTGCTCTATTACGAATTCTTGCAAATTTCGTGTACTGATTAATTTCGGTAGCAGATTTGGCACCCTATGTCATGTGATTTAACACCATTAGATTTCTTATTATGGGGTTATTTGAAGTCAAAGGTTTATGCCAAAAATTCTAAAGCATTAAAGGTGGAAGTTTAATGTTGCGAAATTCAGCCACATTTGTGCAAAAGGGTCAAGGAAAATTTCATAAAAAGAATTCGTATGTGCCAGCAAAATCGTGGTGGGTATTTGCCTGATGTGCTATTTCATACAAAACCCTATCCTATGTAGTTAATGTTTAAATAAAAATAAATACAGTAAATAAATAAAAATGTGTTTTCTATTAAATTCAAATATTGCGTCCTTTTTGGGACACCCTTTAGTTATACCTTTTTAACCCTTTAAGGGGCAAGATCAAAATCTGGAGGAAATAAAACCGGTCAAGTGCGAGTCCGACTCGCGCACCGAGGGTTCCGTAGACAGTTCTTGTATATGTACCCGTACCGACCCCATTCATTCAGGAACAATCTTAAAAACATGACAGCACCATCTATCGGCGCATTTTGTTACTAATTTGCGCCAATGAATAACTTAGTACGTAACTTGGTTTTTCAAGGATAATTCTCAATCACATCAACCAATTTCAATATATTTTATGTTATTAGAAAGAAAGTATTTGGGCAAGAAAAAAGTAGGGGGTGCACTTTAAAGTGAAAATGCCCATTTTCAACATAATCTTGTAAGATTAAAAATAAAACAAAAATATATGCAAAGGTGATTAAATTACAAACAAAGTATAGAAGAGTTTTTTGATGATTAAAAAATTAATAGTTTTAAAACACGCTTTGCGTGTTAATTGAAACCTGATCGTGTTCAAAGTCCAGTATGTGACCTTTCTCAAAAGTGCAAACACGACTATGATACGATATTCCATCATGGAATGCCACTGCCTATCTTCCGGCTTCATCATCAGACCTTGAAACCTAATCGTGGTCAAAGTTCATTACAAGACTTTTCTAACAAATCCAAACACAGCTATGATACGATGTTCCATCATGAAGTTCCAGTTCTTATCTTCCGGCTCCATCATCAAATCAGTTCGACAGTACCATATTATTGTATTGTCATGAGAACTACATACAGCTGCCAATTCTCATGACGCTACGATCCTTGGAAGATGGTTAAATTAGTTACCTTAGATTCCATTACATAGTTACATACAGGTCGACCTATCAGACCTTGAAACCTAATGGTGGTCAAAGTTCATTACTAGACTTTTCTAACAAATCTAAACACAGCTATGATACGATGTTCCATCATGAAGTTCCAGTTCTTATCTTCCGGCTTCATCATCAGATCAGTTCGACAGTACTATATTATTGTATTGTCATCAGAACTACATACAGCTGCCAATTTTCATGACGCTACGATCCTTGGAAGATGGTTAAATTAGTTACCTTCATCATCATCATCTTTAAGAGTTATCCTCTTGTCGGTGGTGTATTTTCCATTTTTCCCTGTCGCACGCCAGCCCTTTGACTTCTTGATACGACACGACGCCAACTATTTCTCTTATTTGGTCCATGTAACTGCGCCTTGGTCTTCCCCTGCCTCGCCTTCCTTCTATCTTTCCTTCCAAAATGGTCTTGAAGAAGTTGTCGTGTCGTATCAAATGTCCAATCATTTTTCCCCTTCTATTGTTGATAGTTACCTTAGTTACCTTAGATTCCAAAAATTGATTCAGAATGTACAAGTCAAGCCCTTTCATATGACACCCCACTTGACATAGTTGCCAGACTTTAAAATTTTGAACCCCCTTTTATGTGTCATTATTCACAGAAAATAAAATAAAATATTTTAAAAAACCTACTTCCATGTATCTTGGTTACCCTTATTTATAACTATTCCAAATTTCAAATCGATAGCATAAGTAGTTCTTGAAATATTTAGCAATGTGACAGACAGACAGACAGAGAAACCATAAGGGTTCCTTTTTTAGGGTTCCGTAGCCAGAATGGCTATAACGGAACCCTTATAGTTTCGGTCTGTCTGTCTGTCCGTATGTCACAGCCGATTTACTCGAAGACTATAATAAGTACTACAATTATGAAATTGGTAGGAAGATGTATTCTATAAACCGCTACATAAAAGTGATGTGAAAATTGGAAAAATATTTTTTTCAGGCGGGGGCACCCCACATGTAACCGGCGGATGAAAAAAAAATCACGCACTTGGCCGGTTTTTTACCTTTTTGGTACGGAACCCTAAAAATTACCACCATACAAGGTCACCTCTTTGTATGTATGTATTTTCTATTATAACATAAGTATTGATAGCTTTTAACTAAATATTGGATGATAAAAAAGTCATAAGTTTTTGAATCTTTGAACTTGAAGTCTTATCTTTTTAAATTTTGATATTTTTTTGTAATATACAACACAACATGTGGAAAGTACCTAATTGGTAACCTCTTCGCGTCTAAGCGTCTTTGTGGCTGGTTAGAACATTTAACCAAATTATTTTTTTTTGCCTATAGCACAATTTCCATTCATGAAATTGCTACTTTTCCATTGTGTATGGAATTTTGTCGCCTAATTCAGCCTTTATGTGGCGAGCCTAAAATGAAATATGAAGTAAAGGCTTGGTCAAACAGCGTGCGCGACGACAGCGCAACGCGTTGAGACGACGCGAGCGGGACGTTTTCATACATTTCGGCGCGCCGCGGTTGCTTTGCGCGGTGTTCCGCTTGCGTCGTGTACGCTGTGTGCCAAGCCTTAAAACCTTCATGATAATTGAAGGCATGTCATAGTTCATTAGACAAAAATTGTAACAACATGATATGGTATCCATATTCCTCATGTTACAATGGAATGGATAAGTTATGATACCAACAAAAATACAAAAACAAATACAAAAACATGACTAAATTTTTTAAATGATTTTCATTACTCAGCAGCCATGTTATACTTTCATTTTTAGGGTTCCGTAGTATTGACTTTTGTGTTGAACTGATTGTAGTTCGCCCCATATACACATTTGATCTTCTCTATAAACTGATTCTCATGGAATGCTCTTATCCTTTTGTATTATGTGTTTAACCGTAACCCTATTAATGTAACTAACAAATTATGTATCTTATGGTCTGAAATATTAGTATATTTACCAAGGGAGGTAAAACAAAGAATGTCTCCGATCGCACGTATTAGACGCCCGAGCCGAAGGCCAGGAAGTGGGATTTTCCGCGCGCGCAGCGTGGTGTAATTGCCACTTTATGGCCAGGTGTGACATAAACATTATTGTCAAGATAAAATATTAGTCATTCAACCTATGATACAAGGGAAAAGAAAGATCAGCATCACATAATAAAAAGAATGCATTCATTTCATACTCGTACTTTGAAGAAATTTTCAAGAAGAGTGCATTGATATCGGCAATTCTTCCCATTGAAATAAAAAGCCTAGAAGGAAGTCGTTTTAAAAGGTCCTTGCAAACTTTTTTGACCGAAAATGTTTTTTATAGTTTATTAAACGAATTTAATAATCATGTCCATGTAGCGTAAAAAAATTACATTATTTATACTTACGCCAACAGTTTTTACCCTTTTGCCCGAAAAGGGTAAAAAACTATTGAAACACATAAAAATATCTGTATACCTATACCTAACCTTTATAACTACACAGTTTTATACAATAAATTCTCCCCTGTTTCGAGGAATAAACGAAACTTGGGAATCTTATGATACTAGAAACCGGATTTTTCATATTTTTCAGATTTCGTTTTCAATAGCTTCGCCAAGTTTTTCGCATTGCAGCATCGCTGTTTCCTGTTCCCCGAATAATGACGCGCCTAATTATATATGTGCCATCTGGGAATCTTATCGTACTAGGTTCAGTGTCGTCGGCTCTTAAGCTAATATAATAGGGATTGAAGAATCTATAATGGTATAATAACCTATAATAACTTATGATAGATAATCAAATAAAACCATTAATATGTAGGATTATTTTAGGACACCTACAGAAATATGCTGACAGAGATGTTACATATATGTGCTTACTTGTCTGTTTTCTTCTTCTTTATATATACTTTATATACACAATAGGTGTAACAACATTTTTTATAGAATCATTTCATTTCAATCCAATGTTTTTATCAATTTTGGGAAGTATTTTTTTTTTCATTTAATCAATTATTTATTATCAGTCACTAATGGGACAAACTACATTCAGGTAAAACTGAATTCAACCACAAATGTAGAGTATTTGTTCTCAAGAGTTTGTATAATACTAATTCCTTACTAGACTACATCTATACTACAATAGACTGGTATAATAATAGTAATTACATTTCCATTTTTCTCTTAGTGTCAATAGTTAAATGAATGAGGAAATAGCTAATGTTTACAAATAGGTAGGAAAGCTCAGGTATTCAATCTATGACCATATCATATCATGAGATTTACTTCGAACTTGAACAATTTGTAATAATACACTTTCTAATTTTTACATAGATTATATATAAAGTGACAAGTAGCATTGTTATACAGAACAGCCCCATTTTCAAAATTTGATGAAAAGAGTGAAAAAGGTATGTTTTAGAATTTGCTTTAATACTGTTAATTATTTGCACAATGGATTTGTTAAAAGCCTTTAGTGAGAAAATGTATGTACATAGAATACATTAGTTTTTTTAGGGTTCCCTAGTAATTTTTGATAAAATTATAATGAGGTTTTAATTTCAATGGTTAAGTTATTATTAGCTAGTCTCGTCTAGGAGCGCTCGTGGCCCAGAGGTTAAGCAACGTGGGCAGCAGTCAGGACTTGGATGGGTGACCGCTTTGAGTGGTTACTAACTGAGCACTCCCATGCTTTGAAAGGCACGTTATCCCGGATCCCGGTTGCTGTCTATGGCAGCAGTCGTTAAGCCAAGTTGGAGGCCTTCGGGCGGCTTGAGAACTTCTAACAGTCAAGTTGCCCAGTCACTTGACAAAGCCTAATCCAAATAAGGTCTAGTTTCCCCTCAGGGTTGGAAGGTCAGATGGCAGTCGCTTTCATAAAAACTAGTGCCTACGCCAAATCTTGGGATTAGGTAGTGGACCCCAGGCATCCTGGGGGTACTGGGATAACGCTAGGAGGATGAGTCTCGTCTAGTCCTCATTAGTGATAATAATGAGTCCATATGTTTGGCAGGTCAGGAATGTTCTAACAAATCCTTATGTTACCTTGTAGCAGAGCAGATATATGTTAAAAATACTAATGCTAAAATAATTAAAAAAACATAAAAGTGTAAATCACCAGTTATAAATAAATGTACACAAATTGATCGAGATCTAATCTCACAAAGTGCTCATTATGGATCCATACTAATATTATCAATGTGAAAGTGTCTGTCTGTCTATTACCTCTTCACACTTAAACTGCTGAACCAAGTTAGGTTAAGTTTGGTTAAATTCCAGAATACTTTTTATACCAGAAATCATCCCTTAAGGGTGTGGTAGTTTGTATGGAAGAGAGATGACTATGTAAGAACCTGATATAAAAAAGAGCATTTAATTCTATCATGATGAGCAAGTTCCATGTGGACAAAGTTGCGGGCAAAAACTAGTAACTGCAGCACATTCAGCCTCACAGGGAGGGTCGCTGCCGACTAGGGTAAACTTATTGACATTAATAATATGACATTGAGTGCTGAATTAAAATTTAAATTGTTTTGTTGGCAAATTTATGCCACTGTTGTGCTAAGTCTACAAAAGCTATGCAATGACTTGTTAAAAATTCAACTGATTCTTGCATTCAAATGCAACTGATTCTTGCGTAATATTTTAACAAAGACAAGACTGTACGGACTCAATAATTATGTCTGTTATTGTCGAAAATATATGTAATCATTAGTTTCATTTTCGCAGTAATATCATAATCACTTCAACTGATAATTACAAATAATGAGGTCATCCATCAAACATGTCATTAAACAGTGTCATGTCATGATTAATAGAAATCTTGGTACCTATCTTATGGCAAATTAGTGTCACAATATTTACCTTGTGGACTCTCTCTCGAGTGCAGAGTGTGACGAGGACGGTGAGGCGTGTTGCTCGGCCATAGACGACGCTGGGGGAACTCGCGGCTGCTTGTGTGGGCCTGCGCAGGCCGCCCGCGCGCGCTACCTGCCCGGCACCATACCCGAGCGAGCGCTACTCCGCGGCTTCCGCATCCACTGCCGTGCCTTCACTAGCTTCTACACACGATAGCGTCCCTGCCACCATCCACACCACGTACGCGACGCTTATCCGCCTTCAAACACGCTGACTCACACTCACTGATACTCTCACACAATAATCTGGAACAAAGATAATATACACTCAGCGAGGCTAACAATGCAACGTTACATAAACATTTCAACTATTCCACGAAGCGCACCTACAGCTTCCACTAGGTAAGCAATAGTCACAGCACAATAACAAAACGGATAAATACTACAAATAAACAAAACAATATGAAGATTCGTGAAACCTACACGTTTCGTTAAAATTATTGCAATAATGGATGACACATCAAGGACGGCTACGCTACACTTTCCGAGATATTTTTCCAATCCATTCCACTCCACACAGCTGGCTAGCTGTCAAACGATTGTCGGTGTTGCCATTTAAAGCGACCAAATCTACTAAATCCGTGAGGAATATTGATTTTCTCAGAAATGTCCCAATAATTCCAATGTAGTCGAAAGTGAAATATTTGGTATATTTTACAATATTCCTTTTATATTTTCAGTAACGAGGTGTTAAAATATGGATACTTGGATGGTGTTGTCTTGAAATCATGTTTCCGTCTCTTTCTTCGACGTCGATGTTTCAGGGACAACCGCGAACTGTAAACTAAATATCTGCGTCTCTGTCGCACTTGCATATTCGAACGACACAACGACAGAGAAGGAGAGGAGGGTTTTCGGTTTAAATATAAGAAAAGTAATTTCAGCGTTTTTGCAAATTCTTCTCTGAAGGGTGTAAAAAAGGGGTTGAATATTTGTATGGAATTCAGTTAATGCAGTGCAGTATAGTCAGTAAATAGATCAATCATTTTTTTTAAACTGGAATACCCGTGTGAAACCGGGCAAGTCGCTAGTTAATAAATACGGAGCGCCCCGCGTCACTTTTCTAGCTAATAGAGATTCTCTCACTCTAGAGCTACGTACGAATAAAAAAAAAAAGAAAAAAAAACTTTCAAAGATTTTTGGTTTGAACAAGATAGGTGTGACGGTTTTTGGGTCGCTGGAAAAGGGGTCTTGTCCAAACAAATGGACATAATTTCGTATGAAGATACTACCTTTTCCCGTCGTCTACCAGTCCCTGGGATCCCAGGGCAGATAACAAAAGAATGGCATTGTATAGAGGACGACTTTCAAAGTATTGGGTAGTACCGGTTTTACATGATCGGCAAGACCCTTTGATATGCTTTCCACTGCATATTTAAAAAACCTATTAAGGTAAGGATTTATTAATTATCATTCAATTAAAAGATAATAACAAATTCTTAAAAAATAATAAAATATAAATACAAAATCTTCAAATGAATTAATTCGTAATCATTGAATAAAGGGCATATTAAAAAAAATATTATTTACTCATGTGGTAGAATAGCTTTTTTTTTGGAACCTGAGTGTTGCTTTATAGGCCGGGCCCATTAAAGCGATAGGAGCGCGTGTTTAGATGGTGGCCTGGGGAAAGTCCAGGGGAAACCTCCGACACGACCACGCGGGCGGTTTAAACACTGGAATACTCTAAGAGTTTGCGCTGAGTGAGCTTGGTTGAAGTGTGTGTGTCAGTGGAATCGAGCTACTGGGAGTTTTGTCGCTAGTTCACTAAACCTAGCCTAGCTGAGAAGAGTCCAGCAAGAAACTCGGCTAGGCCCGACCTGTGTTTGACTGACTCTACCCGGTATGCGGCGGTACCGGGACGAATAGGGACTATATGTGTGTGTGTGTTACGCGTCGTGTCTGAGTTGGACGCCGTATCCAGCGTTCCATCTTTCGATGGACGCTGTGATTACGTCGTCCGGGTCCGTGAGTGTGTGCCTAGGACGCCGGACCGTGCGGCCCCTAATCAGTGATCGCCGAGTTACGACAGAGGGGAGTAGAATAGCGGGGAGTGCGTTACCAACGGGGAAGTAGGAGCGACCGACGTGAGGCCGTGGCGCCGCGCTATGCCTCGGCTCGGACGAACTTGCCCATAACCACATTATGCAGTTCTATATTTAGGCCGGCGGACGAGTAGAGCGGAGGCGATTAACGGAGCGGACGGTCGCAGCTCGGAGTCTACTAGTACTCGAACGCTCATAAGGTCATAAGCATTGCATTACCTTACTCGCTAGCGACTGCGTAACCGTAAACGATCTAGTATGGCGATTCTTAGTTCTATTGCGTAACCGCCAGAGGCGCTGTACTTTTGTCCATGCTAAATCGTTTACTTACGCAGTCGCTAGCGAGTACGGTAATGCAAACATTGCAAACTCATGGTAAGGGTACAGCAACCTTGGTCTTGACTAATTACAAACAAACTCACTGAGGGAAACATAAGTAACATTACATCGCATCGATAGGAGAAATTTACTTCGGTTCCGACCTGTATTGACCTACAATATTGATCATGACCAACAAGTGACAATATTGATAAAAATATTGTAGGTCATGATTGGTCGTGACCTACAATATTTTTACAGCCTAGGCGAAGAGTATCGTGTATTTATAATTTTATCATGCTCTTTTTAAATATTAAAAACAGAATTAAATAAATATTTAAAGGGGCACAGAAATTATTTTTTTGCCGTTTTTATAGATAATGGTACTGAACCCTTCGTGCGCGAGACCAGACCGACTCGCACTTGGCCGATTTTTTTAGGGTTCCGTAGCCTTTTGCGAAATAACGGATAATTTCGTTATGTCCGTCCGTATTATTCGACAGCTGATTTACTCAGAGACTATAACAGACTAATAATATCTTGTTCTAATTCTAATCGTTAAAAGTATTAATAATTTACACCGCCTCATTTATTTCAGAATTTTTAATTTCCTAGTTGGATAGATGGATGTATTGATTGACGTACGTTGCTTTAAATTTTAATAAAACGCATGTTAACCATCATGTGCTTAATGTGTCTTATTACTCACACAATGGGTAAAATTATTTATATTCTGCTCTTTGAAGTAGAATTGCGGGCCACACTTTAAAATCGACTCCTTTATAACAATGTACCCTTTTGAGTATACTTACTTACATAAATTAGGTACCTATAGCAGGCTCGCATCCAGCGACCCATCGAGCCCTATGCCCTACCGAGTGGCCTACAAGAGGCGATGCGGACGGGGAGGGGAGTCGCTGACCGCTCGCGCGGCTCCGCCGTGTCCGGCCCGTATCCATCCGGTGGAGCGCTCACGGCTACCTGCTATGCTATGCTATAACAAAACCTGCCCCATTTCTTGATCCCGTGATTCCTAATAACTACACAGTTACACGTACACGCACGTACGTACACGTAGTTTGCTCCAAGATCAAACTTACAGCACACGCGTCAACTGTTTGGATACTAAGATTACCGCTCCTGGCTGAGGCGGACCAATGTAAGTCAGGTCGCCGAATTCGCGTATAGGTGTTATGCAACTTATGTATAATATATATTAGTCAACGAACCCGCGGGCTAAGTGGTATATGGGCTCAGTTGACCAAGAAGGGATCCCGGGTCCAGGATATACTATATAGGTTCCTACTAAGGGTGAGATGAGAATTTTTATCTCCTAATAGAGCATATCCTTCAAGTAATAGTTACAAATAGGAGAATGAAATAATTTATACATACTTTGAAACGAAAAAAATAAGATAGGTATAAACAGAAGGTGAAGTCAGTAGTGTTTCTGTGCGCCGTGTGAAAGCGACTTAGTGTGTTCGGAGTCCGATCGAACCTGCCTTCGAACCGAAGCGTAAGTAAACAACAAAAAACAACTCATGCCGCTGTTGTGTTGGTGATTTGCAATTTTAAAATGACCTTCCTTGACTCCGGCCCCTTATCTCCTCCCCTCCCTTCCCAAGCATTGTTTTAATATTTAAGTACTTTGTATACTTTACTGCACTGATTTAGCTTGACAGTCCAGATACTACCAAAAATATAGCGGCACATGTAAACCGCTTATAATACTTATATTTCGGTGGCCATTACATTCATATTTTATTAAACTTGCTCAATTGTGTGTGCCTAACTTCACAAAGCGAAGTTTTGCCATACAAGATCTTGTCGACTATTTCTATCGTTGACTCAATGACGTATGAGTATCATGGAGCACCACTCGTAATCATCATGTTACAGATTCCAGTCTTCGGCGATTTAGTCTCAAAATAAAATGGGAAAGGTCATCCCTCCTCAACCTTTTACAGACTGACTATAGTCTGCTATAGAGGCACAGTGTGTTACAAATTCCTATTTTATCTCATCTAGTTTTTTATTTTTATTTTGCAAGCATTTTAGTGTAAACAGTAGGACCAAAATCTTCCAGACGACTTAATTATCTGCAAATTTAATGTTTCTACGATCACTGGTAATGGTAACATGCAATCTCAAGAGTGCCAATCTCAAGAGCCCTATACTTTCATATGGGAAGAAACTTGTTTCTTTTGGAGTAATAATACATTTGAGTCCACTACCATATTGTATTTGTTTCCTTGATGCAGTCCCTTTAAAGTATTTACTATGTGATTTGTTGACATGAATTATAGCGGTACCTATAGTGAACACAGTATAGGCAGCTAACATAAAAGCGGTCCAACATTTTGATAATTCGCTTTTTTAATACGCATAAGCAATCATAAGGTGAGCCTTCTTTAGAGAAAGAAGTCGCAGCCGTCGCTGGTAATTCATAGCAGAGGCCCGCAATACCTGGGATTGGGACGAGGTGGTTACGGGATATGGGTTGAGTTGAGATGCAAATGTTGCATCAAGTTTTAGGGTCATTTTTATTGTTATGTCATTGTGGCTACTATTTTTTGTTTAAAATATGAATTAATCAGTTTAATCTCATGTGTATAAAAGTCAACTGAAAGTAAAGAAGAACCTTGCCGTCTGCTACCGGTGACTGGGATCCCCGGGCGGATAGATAACAAAATAATGTTTTGTTTTTTCGCTGGGGGAGGACGTATAATAAAAAGTAACTAAAGTAACTTAGCTTTATTTGAGCTATCTTAAGGAATATAAAAAAAAAAACATTAGTCACTCGGTCATCGAAATGTGATTCTTAATAATCGAGTATTAGAGTAGATTATCGTGGTGGGGCGACGGGTGCAGCGAGGGAGTGCGCCCCAAGACCGCGCCGCGGGTCGACAACCCGGTTGTGCTGCAGCAGCAGCGGCCACGTGCGAAACCCGTTTACCTCGGCTACGTCCTAATCCAAATACAAACTTTGCCGAGGATAGTCCTCTGTTGCCTGGCTGCACCCGCGTTGCGGGTTAACGGCGAGCCCCGTTTCACAAGTGGCTATTACTTTACTACCGATTATGGAAAAGTAGCAAATAAACATTCTCGCGAAACAAATTGTTCAACAAAAAAATTCTCGGACATGCATGTGAAATTTTGGAATATTAATGTCTGTATAGTGCCCAAATAACGATACTCGTAGTCCATCATCTGCGAACACAGTGGGTTCACCGCAAGTCCAAGATTAAATGTCTTTTTGCCACTATTTTACTGGTTCCCATGAGAAATTGTAGATTTTATAACAATTTTTTTTATAACCTAATGTTGAAAGCCGCCCAAATGTGTAAAGGTATTTTTTTTTTTAGTTTTTCTTAACAAACTCGTAAACCATGGCTCATAGCAAAAATATTCTTAGACATGAATAATGGGTCATAAACAGATTTAGGTTCGCGTCTTTCCTGTGGACATATCAAAAGTTAAGGGGAACAAAGCTTAATTTTGGATTGGTCTAGAAACCCGCATAGTGTACGCCGTACGATTAAAAAACCGCAAATCGATGTACAGTTTAGCCGTTTGGCACACGCATACTAGAGGTCAAAACAAAATTTTTGACCCGCAGTTCCTAAAAAAAAATCCCTTAGGGGGGAGAGCAGAGACATTCTTTTTTTTTGTTAGAAAAAAAAAATTTTTTTTCAGAAACATCGTGTGTAGTATCATATGAAAGAGCTTTTTGAGGCGATTCTGAAAATATACCACATCATTACATTTCAGCTATTTTTTTTTAAATTAAATCAATAATAATTTTCGAAACATACCAAGTTTGAGGTCCTCCAGACACGATACGGCTGATTTTTATTTTGTACAATATACCACAAATGATACTTAATATCCTCATATCTAACCTCAAAAAAACAATTTCGAAATGATTTTCATTATAGTACATTGTTGTAGAGGCTAGAAAGCAAGCAATAGATGGACGAGTTAGTTCGTAGTAGTAGAGAGGGGAGTAAAAGCATCTCACTCATTAAAGCGAGATAGTTTAACTCCCCTCCCCGAGTTAGGGCCCTACCGATAGGGTAGTGTGATAAGCCTTTTAAATCTCCCGCCTACTTTTTTTTTCGAGTACGTTCTTAATGGCCAGTGTGTTATTAGATAATTAAAAGGCGTTTTTATGTAATAAATCTTCAATGCAAACATTTCAAAGCAAATGAAAGTTTTAAAAACGCCTATCAATAACCTTCTTTTTCATAACATAGTCGGCGACACCAAAAAATACCTAATTTTTACGAGTTGTGATTGGTTGATTTTGTGTCATATGAAGTACGGGCGTGTTCTGATTGGACGATAGCACTACTATAACCGCTACAACAATATAACATTGTTGTAGCGGTTTAGGTGTGGTTTAGGTTCATAGTTGTCCTGTTCATTAGTCTACTACTATTGACAATTCTGACGCCCCAATTCCCGCCATCTATAGCCATATTTCCGAGAGTGGCGTGAAAAGTTTTTTTTTTTTTTAATTTTTCAATAGGTATTACTAAGTGACACGGTCCTACTTCAATACCTATTTTACGTGATTTATGGAATTTTAGTGCAGATACGTTACATATTAATCATACAATGATACGTAGTAAAGGGTAAAGGGTTAAAGAGGTATTTCCCGTTGGATATATGGATACTACGTATCATTGTATGATTAATATGTAACGTATCTGCACTAAAATTCCATAAATCATGTAAAATAGGTATTGAAGTAGAACCGTGTCACATAGTAATATTGAAAAATTTAAATAAGAAATACTTTATGAAAATCTTTTCAAAATTACTTTTTTGAGGTTAGATACGAGGATATCACGTATCATTTGTGATATACTGTATCAAATAAAAATCAGCCATTTCGTATTTGGAGGGCCTCAAACTTGGTATGTTTCGAAAATTATTTGTGATTTTATAAAAAGAAATTGCTGAAATGTAATGATGTGGAATATTTTTAGAATCGCCTCAAAAAGCCCTTTCATATGATACTACACACGATAGGTTTCTGAAGAAAAAAATATTTTTTTCCATGCAAAAAATAGAATGTCTCGGCACTCCCCTCCTAAGGGAAATTTTTCTAGGAACTGCGGGTCAAAAACTTTGTTTTGACCTCTAGTATGCGTGTGCCAAATGGCTAAACTGTACATCGATTTGCGGTTTTTCTTTGAAATTGGGCCTGTGCGGCTACCACTAACATAAACGGTGTCTCCGGTTTTATAAATCCATGTCGTAAAATCATAACTCACATGCTCATAAGCCATAACTTTGTTTTTGCAAGTGTTTTTGACCCTAATCTACATAAAATTCTCTACAAGAAAGGTTCTACGCACTTTTTCGCTAGGATGAATATTTAATGAGATTTTAAAGGAGGCAAGTTAATTATAAGTGGCCTCATGGGTGGGTCTCATTCCTATGTTTCTCAATATTCTTGAAACCAAAAAATACAGTATTTAATGCACAAACTTAACGAGTTCTAAATAACGATACCCCACTCGGTGGGGTAGGTAAATATTTTTTTTCGCGCCCCCGTTTAGCTGTATGGGAGCCCCCCTTATATATAAATAAATATTTGTGGACAACGATAAACATACTTATACAGATAAATAAATACTTAAATACATAGAAAACATCCAAGACCCAAGAACAAATATTCGTGCTCGTCAAATAAATGCCCCGGCCGGGATTCGAACCCGGGACCTCCAGCTTCGTAGGCAGGGTCACTACCAACTAAGCTAATGCGAGCGAAAAAATATTTTTGACGATGTTAGTAGATAAGATGTGGGTCAACACGATGCTTAAACTGTGGAAATTTGAAACATTCCATTTAGTTTTTGAGGGGGGCTCGCTCGGCACGGGCGGGACGGGAGCGCGCTCACTGGATACGAATTGGTCGTATTTGCATCCAGTGAGCGCGCTCCCGCAGTACTTTCAAGGTCGGGATCGTTCGCGCGGTTTCGTGCGTGTTCGGACGAGTAATTTCCTACGAAAATGTATCCAATGTGCGACAGGCCTAAAACTCGAGTATAAAACTCATTTTACCCTCGACGTGACTATCTACCCTCGCCTCGCCGCGCCGTACCGGCTCGGGTGCCTAATGTATATGAACGTCTCGGATAAAATGGCTCGGCTTTTCAATGCCGATTTACATTTATAAGAACTTGCAATACAATTTTCATAACATTGCTTGGTTTGATCGTACATACCTACTCATCTTAAACGGGGAGGTCCGCAGCCCCGTAATATTAGTACATTACTGCAGAGGCCGCTAAGTAGTACATACCATTACGGTTCAGTTGCTGCTGTATATGCAGTCGGCAGCGGAATCATAACTTTACTCGTTTTTCCAAACAACTGTAGTACGGGGCACATAATATTTGACGTCACAAAACACGCTCAATTAGTATGGAGCGTTTTTGAAGCTCTTCGGTTACGTTACGCTGTACAGTAACGAGTTTTAATTTGGGACCCCCTTAAGGTTGACAGTACTGTCAAACAGTGTAGAAATTCAAAGAAAAAGTTTGCGAAATGGGTCCTAAATTAATGCACGTGACCGTACTTTGAAACCCATTTTTGCATTTGGTGTTCTAATTGTAGTTATTCATTACAAACATTTGTTCTTCTCCAAAAAACTGGTTCGAATAGAATCTTGAAAAAATAAATTATGCATATTGTCAATTGAAGGCCTAGGCCGGCAAAGAGACCTTTTATTTCCGGCGAACCCCGGCGCTCCCCGCCGGGAACCAAAGAAAGTCGCACCGAGACACGCGGCCAAGCCGGCGGCTGCAGAGCGTGTTTTTATAACTGTATCCTTTGAAATTAATTTGGGCTTTTCTTATAATTTTCTAAATTCCCGCCTTCCACGCCACGCACGGCCGTCTATAAGTATCACACACGCTAGGAAATTCTATTCTTCGCGACCTTTGTAGTAATATACCACCTATTCTTCTTTACATAATTGCATGCTTGTGGCACAAATATGCTGGAAGATAAATTGTAGACTCGGGCAGATAGCAAGGCATGTGTGTTTTTGTGTTCAATAAATTCAATAGGACACGGCATGTTTGCTGATAAGATAGTGCAATGTTGTGTGTATTGTACATACATACTTATTATACCCCTACGCAAGTTAAATACTCTGTATTTTATATATTATTATAAATTTAGATAAATAGTCCATGGAAGTCATGCCAAAATTTAATCAGCATGCATCAACCATTTAGTATTTTTTTGCAGGCTACGAATTTATAATGAAGCATGCAATCTACTTCACGCGAACGTTGAAACTTCATCGCGTAGTATAAAATCAATGCCAAATAAACACGATTGCTAGCCTTTTCTAGGGCAAAACCTATGTAAAATACACGTTTTCCCGGGCATGAGACCTAGCTAGATCGATTGCTCGTCCCCGAAAACCCCCACATTTCATCAAAATCGTTAGAGCCGTTTCCAAGATCCCCGAAATAAATAAATAAATAATACAAGAATTACTCGTTTAAAGATATAAGATAAGACTATTGTGCGCAAGGGGATTAATAAAGAAAGCCTATTTTGCTTTGAATGACTTGAGTTTGTAATGCCCTTACTGCCCTTGATACGCACAATTGTCATTATATTTGCGGGGATATAAATATATACAACAAGCAGTAACTAATACTATATATCTCGCGGTAGTAATAGTAATCCTATCAAAACATAAATGTGAAATGAGAGCCAAGTTCAATATTAAGAATATGCGTCGTTATTGACTTCGCCAACAAAAGAATTGTTATCTATATTGGTGCCAAGTTTTGCGTAGAAAATCCGGAAACTTAAGATGTATTTCAAGGTCAAGATTTTGACTTGGCTAGTTTTTACCAACAAACTAAAGCTAAGAAAAAATACCATAGACAAATATAATATAGCATGTAAGTACGTAAAAACCATATAGATATCAATTCTTTTGTTGGCGAAGTCAATAACGACGCATATTCTTAATATTGAACTTGGCTCTCATTTCACATTTATGTTTTGATAGGATTACTATTACTACCGCGAGATATATAGTATTTTATCTGCATCCATATCATAAATCCTCTATAATGTCTTTTCAGGTATGATTAGCAAATGACCACCGTTACAACACTAAATACATAATTTCATCAAGCGTTGTCATAATGAGAAAAGAAGTAAGATAATGTTACATTTAATTTTTTAGTTTTTCTTTATGAATACTGGCGCGTGCTTAGAAAAACGCGCACCACTTTTGTATTGAACAGGAACTATTTACGTTTCCAGCAATAGTTCCTGAACACATGATAGAAGATTTATGGATATGCATGTAGATAAAGTAGTGTACATATGCAACTGTATACATAACTAGCTGTTGCCCGCAACTTCGTCTGCGTAGAGCTCGGTCATTGCGTTAGAATTTTATCGCTATTCTACCTATGAGATAACTATCTCTGTTCCATACAAACTTCCACTTCCTTGAGGATGGGATGAAAATCCTATGTCCTTTCCTCGGACTCGAACTATATTCACACCAAATTTCATCTAAATCGGTTCAGCAGTTAAGGCGTGAGAGACAGAGTTATCAAAAACTGAAATTACTTTTTTCTTATTTAAAGCTAGGCCTATAAACAAAGTTTCAAGTCTCATTGAAAACAAAATTTGTTCTCATCCCTTCAGGAGGGCGAATTTTGAAAACGCTGAAAATCTGGTTTTTTTTTGATGTTTAATCGATAAAGGAAGTTTTAAAGTTTCTATCTTAAAAATAATTTTGTTCTCCATACAAAATAACCTCTTTTAACTCCCTAATATTATAGCATATGCCCTATTCTGATATCTAAGCTACAATACTGGAAAGTTTCACAGAAACCCTTTTTTAAGACATTTAGGGATGAATTTCGAAAAACGCTGAAATTTGTTTTGTTGTATTTAAACAGGGAATCTGTAAAATTTTTAAAGTCTCTCACTTAAAAAATGTTGCTCCCCATACAAACTTTGAACCTCTTTTTAACCCCTTGAGGGGATGAATTAAAAAAAACGCTGAAAATAGTTTTGTTGTATTTAATTTAAACAGAGTTTCTGTAAGAAATTTTCAGTCTTTCACTCAAAAACATTTTGCTTCCAATACAAACTTTGAACCCCTTTTTAACCCCTTTAGGGGATGAATTTCGAAAAACGCTGGAATCACTTTTTTTCTATTATTATAAGGAACTTTCAACAAAGTTTGAAGACTCTCACTTTAAAAAAAAATTGCTCCCTATACAATATTTCACCCCCATTTTCAACCCTTTAGGAGACGAAAATTTAAAAAACGCAGATATTACTTTCATTTTCTTATTTTAAGGAGTCTTTGTACAAAGTTTCAAGTCTGTACCTTAAAAAAAATATTGCCCCCCCATACTAACTTTGCGCCCCTGTTTTACCCCCTTAGGGGTGGAATTACAAAAATCCCGTCTTATCCCTTGCCTCGTGGATAAAACAGGGAGTTACAAACTCGTGTAAATATCAAATTTTTAGGACCGGCAGTTTCGGCGGGGCGGTGATGAGTCAGGCACCCTATCAACTTTATTATCCAATTTTGAAAATATTTACGTTTTAAAATAAAAAAATATTTGTGGACAATCTTACAAAAATCAACCTAGTCCCAAAACTCCCAAACTAAGCGACGATATACGTTCTTATATAGATACTTAAATACATAAAAACATCCAAGACCCAGGCACAGAATAAGTAATAGTACAAGTACAGAAGTTTCTCTGTTAACAAATCCCCGGTTTAGGTATGCCAAACGTGCCTAAACGTGGCCATCTCTTTCTATCGCACGCAACGCGCTCTTTCGAGGCCTCGCCCTCAGCGCTAGGGTTACCACCAGCGGGAACCTATTTTAATATATGTACTTTATTATTATTAGTAGTGTTGTTTACAATACAATTACGAATAGTACTTTTAAGGTTCCGTAGCCAAAATGGTAAAAACGGAACTCGTCCTTCCGTCTTTTTGTCTGTATGTGACTGCCGACGTACTCGGAGACTATAAGCACTACAAATACAATTAAAACATTTGGCAGGAAGGTGTGTTCTACTCGTATGAACCGCTACGTAAAAGTGATGTGAAATGACGAAAAAATATTAAAGTAGGGGGGCACTCCATACATGTAACCAGCGGGGAAATCACGTAACGATAATATGTACTACCGTTGGTACGTATTCAATGTCAGTTTTAGTATGGGATTTGACATTTAAATCTATCGTACTAACGGTCGAAAACGTTACGTGATTACCGCGCAGGGGATACAAAGCGAAACGATTTATTTAATGATCGTACAACAGCGCAGCAGCGCGTGCCCGTGCGACCCGTAACGCTGCGCCGCAACCACTGAATACTGAATAGTCACACGACGTGTGAACCGGCGGCAGCATGTACTTTGCGCGGCGCGATGACGTCACGGTAGTAAGCCCCTCCTGACCCAGTTACAAATATTCGTGCTCATCACACAAATAAATACCCTGGCCGGTATTCGAACCCGGGACCTCCAACTTCAGAGGCAGGGTCACTCACTACCAAACCAACTAAGCTAAAGCGGTCGTTATGAAATAGGAAATCGTAATTATTTTATTATGTATTCTACCACAGATAAGAAAATTTTCATAAATAAATTGATTGTCTTAATACTGAGCATTGCCTATGGTTTCTGAACGCATTTTAGACGATTTATGATACGAGTATGTGTGTAGATAAAGACCATTTACGAGCAAGTGTGAAAAGTCATGAAATCTCTTATAAGCCATTAAGGGCCGATTTTTCAATCCCCATCAGGTAATATTACTCATCCGTTAAAATTATGACTCTTTTTCTAAAGTCAAATGTAAGAAAAAGAAGGCTAATATTTTTACATCTCATTCCAGACGGCCCAGTTAGCTTGTATTTCCTAGAGAATCTGGACTCAAACGTGTGACACGAACTGCTTGTGGCTGAATAATTTATTATTGAAACATCAATAAATGTTTTATAGTCAATCAATTAATGCAACGGACTGACGAGTATCTGGATATCAATCCGCTATTTTTGACGGGGTGCAATACCCCAGCCTGCGCGAGTCAACGACCGGCCTAGTGGAGTGCGCTCGCCCTCACAGAACCGGGACGACACTGGAACCCGAACCCTAGTGGTTCAACGACCCTTTGTCGCCCCTCGGCCTCGGTGCAGCCCTTGGTAAAATTATAAACGCACCAAACAGTCAGTCGACAAATACAGAATAGGTTTCCACAACCGAATGCATTTAGAATGTAAACACAGATTAGCTATAATAAATACAAAATATATTGCTCTACATGAGTGTTAAAGATATGAAAAAACCTCCAAGTCAAAATATAATTTAGATATTTTAAATAATAAAAATCATTAGATGGTAATTTTAAGCAATTTCTCAATGCATTTATTACTCTAAAAAAATATTGAATTGCTGTAGGTAACAAAGAACGTCAACAAGTTGAGGATTATCACTCACTTGGCTAGCTATTTATTATAATTCGATATCAGATAATTATGCAGAAACTAAATAAAAGCGTTGGTTGAATCCACTCCAACAGTAATTCATCCAAAACTGTGTCACAGAGAGCTCGACCCTATTATACTTTGATCCTCATATCAGTAGCAACTATTATACTTGGGGGTCACGCTTATAATGGTTCGCGTGGTAGGTAAGCTTTGATGTCAATAAAAACAGCTTATACGTACATAATCTACCTGTGTAGGGACAATAGCAGGCGATTGATTTTACAGTGAACCTCATTTTAAACTAAAAACTTACTACCGCAGATGTTAATTAAGTACGTTCCGTTAAGAATTAATCCGACTCGATGCAACCGATTAATAAGATGAATGGAAATATTATGTTGTGAGTAATCGAATATAAAAATGTAATAGAAAGCCTGACAAAAAATCTGTTGATACTTTACTCGCCAGAAGTTCATTTTATAATCTCCTTAATGCTCGCTTTCTGTTTGGGTCGAGTAGAGAGAGAGAGAGAGAAAGCTATGGTGTTGCAACGCCATCGCCACCGCCACGAATGCAAAAGGTTTCGTGACGGCAGGTCGTGTTGCTTGCATAATAGGCCGCATACACCACGGCACCAGTAGGTAGATTAACGTTTAATACAAAAGAACCCATCAATGTAGCTTCGTTCAAGAGAATTTCCTACTACTCGTAACGAAGCATCATGTGTCATGTCACTTAATCAGAATCATGCGTGAGTCACATCTTAACAATGCGAATATATATTTTTCGAAGCGTGTATTAAACAAAAAATTATTGCACACGGGCAATCTTAAAATACAGTGCCTTCTCGCAGATGCAAAGTGTGCCAACGGAGTGAAGAACGAGTCCAAGTCTACGGTCGTTTACGCAACACGCGCACGCGCAACTAGGCCGACGTTATTGTAACACGTGATTATTTGCCTATCGCCATCGCATTGTTCAGGCTATGCCAGTAATAGGTAACATGCCGATTCTTCAACACATAATCGATCACTAATAGACTAGACCCAAACAGCATGCAAACAACATGAAGTTTTTAGAAAAATAGATAACTTCTTTCAACGTTGTATATAAAAATATGTTGATTCAACACTTATTGCATTGTTCAGCGGAGGAAAATATTATTATAGTCCGTGAAGATCGAAACCGCGATTTATGAAGGAGGTACCATCCTTTCCGGGAGGCAAAATTACAATCCCTATACTATCTGAGTCAAAGTGAGAACTGAACTCTATTAGCTTTTGTTTAGGCAAAACCTTGACAAACCCTAATCTGTTATAGTACAGAATTCGACTGAAATCGGGTAGACTTTGTTAACTACATTCATACTGGCATTACAGCTACAAATGCTAGTCTATTGCGATCTATAACATGAACAAAATTTCAGCCATTTTTTTCAGTGTTCTGCCTTTCCTCCGAACTTGTTTTGGCGGAGTCTCACTTGTCAACCAACTTTTTGCCGATGATTTACTTTAATTTTTGTATTACGTTTCATTTGATAGAATTACTTTAAAAGCGATTATTATAATAACTTAAGGCTTTTGAGATACTTACTTATCATTTGCCAAATTTTTCACTACGCCATGAAACAGCCAAGCTGTGGAACTCCTTGCCGGAGTCCTTGTTCCCTGTAAACTACAACCTTTCGGTCTTCAAGGCGAGAGTGAATCGGTATTTGCTAGGTAAGCGCGTTCCATCCTAGACCGCAATATCGCTTACCATCAGGTGATTTTTGGTCAAGCGCAAACCTATATTGAGTAATAAAAAAAAAGACATTTTTTTAAAGTATAGTGACAGGAATCGCACCTGTGACAGAATCCAGTTAGGTGCGACGACGAGCGAAGCGAGGACACAAAGTAAATAGCGGCGGCGCGCGCCGGAGCAGAGAGTCCGCTCAGTACAAAGTGCCATTTTCGCCGCACGCACAATGACGTAACATTTACAGGCATTCTCGGTTGATTTCGGACTAGCTTAGTCGCGACTGTCACTGTCGCGTCGCGAGTGCTAGTTGTGCGCGCGTTGATCACTTGACGTCCTCGCCGCTACGTAGATAGTTTATGTCACGTACGTCAAAATGAATAACCGATATTATTACAGTTGGAATGTATTTTATTGTTTAAATACACTTAAATACAACAAAAAACGGTGCCTACACTTTCTTCAAATTTTCAAACGATATTGAAAGGTAAATAAAACGATTTTCTCATTTTGGTAGTTACAATACCTAGGTAGGTAGGTAATTTTTTGAAACTTGCCGCTTTGATAACGACGATCAACCATTACACATTCATCTTATCGTTCGCTGGTAAAACGCTAGTATTTAAGTAGTACTATGGTTTAGTTAAGTAGGTACCTAATTAATTAGGTATATTTTTGTTGGCGCTCTCGACCGCCGCCGGTCACAAGTCACAACTCGCAGCGGGTCACGCATCAATTTATTAGGGTTCCGTACCCGAAGGGTCAAAACGGAACCCTATTGGTGTCGCCCAGACGTCCGTCCGTCCGTCCGTCGTATGTCACAAAATTTGTTCCGAAGAATTTTTAGACTTCTCATTGACCTATGAACTTGAAATTTGGTGACAATGTTCAATATTACGTATATTTTAACAACAAATACTAATATATGAATAAATCATATTTTTGAGGTTGATTCGGAACCCTAAATGTGCGAAGTCCGACTCGCACTTGGCCGGTTTTTTACCAAGATACGCTGGTTCATATTTAAATGTCATGTTGAAGAATTTTTAATTTATCTGCTCCTTTTTAAAATTCAGAATCAATACAGAAGCAACCCTGTAGTTTAGGTATGTATTTTCAAGAACGGCGGGAACGGACCTTCTGTATATTCTTTATTTTGTGGCGAGGAGGAGCGTGTTATGTGAACCGTTAGCAAAAACTGAGTTTAAAAATTCATAACTCACTCGAAAACTATAAAAAAAGGCCCAAACGTGAGGAATCTAAAAACAATTTTTGACGTCAAGGTTTGGGCCCAGCCTGTATATAACAAATGCCGCCATGGGATAGTAAAGCATCGATTACACTGAACTACTTCTAGTGCACTAACTGGTGGAGGGGAGTTAAACTATCTCACTTATTAGAGCGAGATAGTTTAACTCCCCTCCACCACTTAGTGCACTAGATGTAGTTTGGTGTAATCGATGCTTTAGTTAAACCACTAAAGACACAGTCACACAGTCAATTGTCCATTCGTGAACCTTATTGCAACGAAACAAGGTCTGCTCGCTGCTGCTGTTTGTATCTTTGAATTTACTTCAAATTTTTGTGGAGTTTTTAAATGGTCTAGTTAAAATCTACTCTACAGCTATAGTTTGATCATGACAAAAAAAAATGCGATTATCTTCTATCTTCAAACGAGCAATTCTTTTATATTATATTATATATATATATAGTCGTATTTATTTACATATTTATTTATTACGGGGATCTCGGAAACGGCTCTAACAATTTTGATGAAATTTGCTGTGGGGGTTTTCGGGGACGAGCAATCGATCTAGATAAGATAGGTCTCATATATCCGGGAAAACACTGAGCAAATCTCGGTCGCCCAGATATTGATGGATTAAGTGAGAATCAGGCAGGGCAGGCGAAATAGCCAGGCGACGGCACGAATAGGGGATTATAAATCTATTGCTCTCTAGGGAAATGTTTTTGGAGTGCTTTCAAGACTAAGCTGGGATTATAATCGGATGCATCTATGAATAACTATTTATAAAATACTCTTGATCTGTAGGTATATAGCAACGGCATTATGCACCTGACAATGAGGGTACAAAACACGCGCGACGACACAAAAAAATCCCAAGAATAAAAGGAACAGGCAGAAGACTGCAGTTTTAGTGCAGACCGCCGATTTGTCAGAACCCTTAAAGATTATTTTAAGCATATTTTTTACGTCCTGGAATATCGCATCTTCATATTTATAACTAATCCAATGACAGAAAAAGTTCATTCTTTTCAGAATAAGATTTAAAAAAATAATTTGTTTCACCACTAGTTACACATATAATAAAATCAAACGGATGCATATCAACAGTGAGCCATATTTCATCTAAGTTTAGATATAACTTGTTACTTTGGACAATCGATAACTACCTACTACTCGTACCTACTCGTACCTACTGTCAGTACAGTTAATAAGATTACATATAAGGGGAAAAAATGTAATATAGATTGGTCTAAATGGGTCATTGTCAATCGGAAAAACAAAAGTTGTCCATTCGGTGGTCAATAGTTAACGGCTTGTGTTGTGTGCATGTAATTTACGTTTTTATTAAATAGATTTATAGACACGGAATTACAGATTATGCGGATTAACAGATTAATCGAAAATTAAGCTTTGTAGCCCTTAACTTTTGACATGTCCACCGAAAAGACGCGCACCTAAATCTGACAATGACCCAAATAGTATGATTAATACCGCAAAATTTAACTCAGATTGAATAGAGACGTTTGTTAAGTGTGTGATGTTTGACTGTTTCTCATAACATAATTGGATGAATAGGTAAATATCGAGGTGGCAGCGGCTCGCTTGCTCGGCTCGGCGGGCGGCCGAGCGCGCGCGGGCCGCGGCCGACGTGCGGAGTGCCGACGGATCGATACTGATGCGAGCCTGCCGCACGATGCCCTACACTCTTGTACCCTTGCCAATTTAACATAGATCCCCGCACCGCCTGCACCTCTTTGTGGAAGCCGTTGTTCCACGGATGTACCTACCAAATCTGTAGACCTGATTATAATGGGTACATTTCTGATTACAATGCCTCGTTTCAATTTGAACTTGTAACATTTGATAACAGTTAACAATATGGTCTGACACTGTGGGGAAATTCAGTGGATGTAGACAATGCCTATAAAATCTAGAAAAAAGTGTCTGAGTTCACAGTAGCGCATTGATAGTTCATAAATGATAGTTGTATCCCATTGTTTAAAAAACCTAATATTCTACCACTGCATTGTTTACGCATAAAGTGAGGGTCTGTTTGTCAACATCAATAGTATCAACACCCACCAAGCACATTTCAAAATGTGGGTTAACACACACGCAGACCTCGAACACGATAGTATATTTATAAAAACCGGTCAAGTGCCTGTCGGATCACGCACAATGAAGGGTTCCGTGCCAACACCTATACTACTCCACATTTAAAACCAGTACTTACACTGATAAACTGAATAAAAAAAAGGGTGGTATCTTGATAGAAACTCACGGCACGGCACTCCGGCGGCGGCGGCCTTTTGTTTGGATATGACAGTTTTTCAGTGGACCGTTAGACCTATCTTGTTGAAACCATAATCGTCATATTATCATATAGCTTTGATAATTTTATTGTAGTGCTTATAGTCTCCGAGTATAACGGCTGTGACATACGGACGGAAGGACATGACGTTCCGCTTTCGCCATTTTGGCTACGGAACTCTAAAAAACGTATATAACATGCATACTTATACCCATTTATAACCATTTTCCAGAGTTTTTAGAATTGTTAACAGCCTACGTTTTTATACGACGCGATAACAAGGTGGCTACTGGACGATGCCTTTATGGTACAAAATTGTATCTTCACGCAAGCAAAAATAAAATAATGCCTCTATTTATGTGTTTATTGTTTTAGTAAAATATTAATTGAATGTTGTTTTAAATTGAATTTAAAATATATTTTCCTAATATAAATGAAATTATAATGTATAAAAGATTTTATTCTCAAAAATGCCCAGCAAAGTGAACATTATTCGCTGCATATTAGATGGTAAAGTGTACAGTTTAAGGTACATAAAAATTATAAACCATTGCAGGCTCGCTCCCCACGGTTAAAATGTTACACTTTATATAATTCCATTAAACACCGAGTTCCAAACTTACTTTAAAAAGGAAAAGTCGTTATATAAAGAGAGGGCATTTGAATAAAAGCAGCAGAAAAGTTTGAATCAAAAGGAAATAACAACTTTTTTTGCGATTGAAGGACTATTGTCTATTAAACCCACCAACAGAATGGCAGCTGACGTTCATGGGGCTTCATAATATAACTTTCTTTTTCTTAAGCAATAATACTAGTTTTCATGCTAGAGTAAATGACTGACGATTTTTGCTCCTGGCCCGCGGGTAATACGCAGCTTTATGGAATTTGATAAGCATAAGCTGAATGATAGGAATATTAAAGTTATGCAAGTTATGTTATTTTTCACTTCTCATGCTCGAAAAGTGTGTCATATTAGACTTGTGAAGCGATGTATACATATTTATGATTTCCAAACACTTTAATTTGATCAAACAAAATACTTCACCTATTAAATCCACCAATCACAGAACAGTAATTTGACAGATAAAAAACATTTGGTAAAAGTATCAACCAATCAGTATACAGCTGTACTAAAATCGACCAATCGGGAAAGACGTTTTTCAGTTCTCTAAAGATTAAGCGGTGCCTGTGGTCAAAGCAATTGCGCCTCTTAAAAGAAAAAAAAAGCGCATGTTGCATCTCTATCTTTAATATAGCAAAAGAAAGGGAGGCGAATAAGCAAAGCAAACACGCATGGAGTTAAATTATTCATTTAAGGCGCAGGGGTGGGCAAGGCATTCTCCATACAAACTCTGTGCACGTTTTATTCGTAGGTTTTGGCACTAACGAATGTAATATTTTTTTGGATGTAAATATTAGATATGCGAAGAAAGTGATGTGGAAATTTTCAAATATTTCAAAAAAATGAAAAATGAAAAAATTTAAAAATAATATCAATGAAAAAAAAATTACATCACGAAATAGTTAACAGAAAAATAAGCATACTGACCAAAAATCATAATTTTAATGCAAGCATTATGAAAATCCTGCACAAAGTTTGTATGGAGAGAGCTTGCCCTACCCCTCCTCTTAAGGTGGATAATTTGTGTTTATGTGTTTTCTCGCAATCGAAGTGAAAAGTAGTGTAAGTATAACTCGGGCCTAAAAGACATATTACCACTCGAACAATTTTCCCTCACTACGTTCGGAAAAATAACCATATCATGGTAATATAGTTGGTGGACAACTTTTGTTTTTCTGACTGACAATGACCCTGATACATCACTTAACTTAACTAATTAGGTTGTAAGTGAGGTAATATAAATATAATGACAATATGGCTGGCGTATATAAAACACTCAACGAAAATATGCTGCCTCCATGCCTCGCCTCACAGAAGGGATCTTGCAATTAAATATATCTAGCGTGTCTCAAAAGCAGTTTTTTCTATAGTTAGATGACGTATTTTTAATTAATATAGGTGGAAAATGTCTTTTCGAACGAATGGGGGTATTAAATGAAAACTTACTTAGAAGTTCAGGACAATCTAAAGCGTTAATGGTGATCTTACAGCCCCGAGCGGTGTTCCGCAAGGATCACTTCTTGGCCCTCTTTTATTCAATGTGTTTGTCAACGACATTAGCAAGTGTTTTGTACATTCTCAGCTATTATGTTTTGCCGACGACATGAAAGTTTTCTTAAAGATTCGTACCAGCGGTCGTACTGATCTGAATTCAGAACCTTGACTAGCGGAGGGGAGTTGAAGCATCTCGCTCTAGCATATAGGTACGTACCACTCTAAACGTTCTGAATTCAGAACAGTGTGAGGCCGGGCTTAGGTATTACAATCGGATTTATTGTGTCTTGATGAATACTGCAAAGTCAACAAACTAGACCTAAACCCATCCAAATGTTTTAAAATTACTTTTTCAAGGCAGCGAAATTTGGTGTTATCTTCTTACATACTAAGGAGTCAAGTACTGCAAAGGGTAATGTGTATGAGGGATGTTGGTGTATTACACAACTCTAAACTTATTTTTGATAAACATATTGAGAGTATGGTTAGTAGTGCCCAGCCCTAGGATTCATTATGCGAAACTCTGTACATTTCGCCCAAGCCAAAACATTGAAAGTGTTGTTTTGCTTGTTTGTTCGGAGTAAGTTAGAATATGCTTCCCAAATTTAGGATCCCTGTTATTAAAAATATATAGATAGAATCGAATGAGTACAGAAAAAGATTGTAAAATTACTATTTCAAACTTAACCATCCTTATAGTTCATCTAATTATACTAACATTTGCAAAAAACACCACCTTATACCCTTATCAAATTGTAGAGAAATAGTGGATACCCTTTATATTTTGAAGATCACCATTAATGCTTTAGATTGTCCTGAACTTCTAAGTAAGTTTTCATTTAATATCCCCATTCGTTCGAAAATACATTTTCCACCTATATTAATTAAAGATACATCATCTAACTATAGAAAAAACTGCTTTTGAGACACGCTAGATATACTTAATGGCAAGATCTCCTCTGTGAGGCGAGGCATGGAGGCAGCATATTTTCGTTGAGTGTTTTATATACGCCATATTGTCATTATATTTATATTACCTCACTTACAACCTAATTAGTTAAGTTAAGTGATGTATCAGGGTCATTGTCAGTCAGAAAAACAAAAGTTTTCCATTCAGTGGTCAATAGTTAATGGCTAGTGTGCATGTAATTTACGTATTTATTACATGGATTTATAGACACGGAATTACAGATTATGCGGGTTATCAGATCAATCGAAAATTAAGCTTTGTAGCCCTTAACTTTGACATGTCCACCGAAAAGACGCGCACCTAAATCTGACCATGACCCATCAGTTTATTGACTTTTAGATTAAGGAGGGATAAATGTGGGGTATGCTCATGAGAACTGTGAGGGTAGCTTTAATTCTATTTAATAAATTAGTTACCTTCTGTTTAAGTTAAACATGAGTTCAAAGTTGGCTTAGATTGTTTTTGAATGTATCTTGTTCCAATATTGTTTACCTACATTTGAATTTTTTGTAATTTTAAAGTTCAAAGTGGGCTTAAACCGCTTGAACCTTTTTTATTTATTTTCCCTCTAATGTTCTTGCTCCATCGCTGTAAACATTTGTGATTGTGTGCGAGTGCCTACGCACTTAAGCATATACACTCTATTGCTATCTGTGACATCCTATAATTGGCTCTGCTGTCAATACTCATGTTGTTATACTGAGTTATTGCTGTTGGTTCTCCTAATATAAATAATAAAAAAAACTTACGAGAGATATGGCCCTGTGATGTATTCACATGTATGTTATTGTTTTGTGCATAAAGGAACTTCAATGTAATTAATACCCTACAACAAACTACCTACTTATTGTTCAAGGTATAGACAGACAATATATTGAGGTCAGTGTGTGTGTCATTAAGTCATTAATGAATCTTAACTCATTTGTATATGCTAAAAAAAACTCCAAGCTCTTCATAACAATAAACAAATACTTTCGAGGAATTACATCACGGGATGTATTCACATGTATTTTATTGTGTTGTGCATAAATGTACTTAACTGTGATACCCTACAACAAACTACCTACCTATTGTCCAATGCAATGTATAGACAATATATTGGGGTCAATGTGTCATTAATGAATCCTCATTTGTAGACCTTTAGTTTTTAAATATTTAATTGAAGTTATTATTGGAAAAAGACCCTAGCTACTGCAACTACCATACCAATGAGAAAGTTATAAATAAACCTTACACATTTGGGTATTTACTAAAGTGTAGTAAAACACAATTAAAGTCAGCATCATCAAGATACAGCCAGTGATTATATTATTTAGAAATATAAACAACATAATCATATAGCATGCAGGATTCTCCATTTGTACTATAATTCTATTGTAGTGTAGCATAGCCTATAAGTTGCATGAATAAACAGGAATGGCGCATAGTACCTTGTGTACGTGGTCCGGTCCTCTACCATAAATAAATAATACGTGGACATACTTACTTCGAAACTGAGTTGCATCACCTTTCAACAGAACTACCTATTGCGTACACATTCGTTAATATTAATTTACTCACTGTTTAAATGTGTCCCCGGAAACAGAAGCAGCGATCTACGTTGGCCTCGCCTGTTGGCCTAATTTAAACACATCGCATGTACCATAAATAAGACGTAATAAATCGCAAAACGCAGTCCATGTATCAATTGCGACAAATTCTCAGTCTCATCTACTTTACACCAATTTCGAAGGAAATTACATAATCACAGTTAACAAATGGTCACTTTCGAGATGCAATGAATGACACTATTTAATTTAGATCCATACTGATTTTACAAGCACTCGGTCGAGGAGAACAAAAACAGCTGGTATCTCATGTTTTTTCTCTCTACAAGTGCCACAGTGCCAGCCACTGCCAAAGAGTATGCCACAGCTTCGCAAAGTGCATTCTTCTACCATTTTCTACTACCAACAAAACGATTTAAAAGTTTAAAACACTGCTTGTGGCAACATTCATAGTTCGCCCTTTTTTGTATTTTTTAATGCCCGCAGTACACATTGCGCCAAGGATTGGGCCAACACCTATGTCGCTATTTTGTTTACACATGGGTGCACAATGTCACTGTCATCAAAAACCTTCTTCGAAGTCCCGTCTCTTAGAACGTAGTGGTTATATTCTCTTTGGGTGCACTAATCATTCTGCATTGGCGCTTTTTAGAAAGACACTATTCCTAGACCGCGGGCCACAATGTTAAAATCGTCAGCCATTTCCTCTCGCACGAAAACTTGTACAGTGATTAAGAAAGATGAATAAAAAATTACTGTGGAAGTCTGCCACCATTCCGTTGGTGGGTTGAGGAGCAGCAGCCTCCCAAAGACGTAAAAAAAATAATTAAATTCAGTCATTTCCTTTCGACTGAAACTAGGTTTAAATGATAGTTAAGAAAATACCTTAACGAAAAAAAACTCGTCTGCCACTTGTATCGCGGTGGAATACCTGTCTGCCAAGCACGTGACCATGTAAAAAAAATTCAGTCATTTCCTCTCGCATGAAATTTTGTCAGATGATAGTTTATGGACTATTATGAAGAAATAAATTCGTCTGCCACTTGTATCGCGGTGGAAAACCCGTCTGCCAAGGGCCTAAACATTGTATGGGACGAAAAGAAAAAAACAATGCACATCAGCGTGTGGGGTATCTATGGATAGGTCTTTGAAAATGATGTAGGGGTTTCTAAAACAATTTCCATTTAAGTCAATCGTTGGTGAGATATTCCGCGGTAAGAGGGGAAGTGGAGAATCGACGGTGAGACCCCACCTGTACACTCTCGCGCTCAGCCTGTCTCGCTGTGTCTCGGCGAGAGTGTGCAGGCGCCATAAAGCGGTGAAATAAGATCATAGACAAAGATCATTTATACATGTAGGGAACTGTAAAGGCTGGCGTCCACTAGGCTCGCCGAGCCGAGTCGAATCGAATCGAAAATAATTCGCCTTCATACATTAACTATGAAAGTGCGTCGATTGACGCCATGGAACAAGTATAAGATGGAACTGGTGATACACACATACAAAGTTGTGTGAAGGAGATGTAAGCATAGACAATAACACACGTGGGAGCGAGAAAAAATGACATATCTTCTGTCCCTCATCGCGTATAAGGAACCGATTATTTGTCACCGGCCGTTGTCACCGAAATGTCATCGATGAACCAGTGGCCAGAGTATAAAAAAATATGTTACCCATAATGTTGGGTAAACTAAACCGGCTCGAATGTTAAAAATAACAGATTAAATTTTTTATTGTGACGTGTTTAGAATACTATTGTGAATTTCATTATTACAATGGCTGAATAACTAAGACGTTTTAATCTAATCGTGATTTTGTTAACTTTAATGTAGGTATTAAATTTGTACACATTCATATCGTAATTGGGAGGACATCGGATGTTTTGTGTTTGCCCGCTAATATTTACTAAGAGTTTATTTTGAAGATTCTCAATAATTAAAAACCTACTTGTCCGTAAAAATGGGGAGATTATTCTTTTTGTGGTAACCCCAGAAAAAACTGTCACAATATCTCCGTCCTTGTGTGTGATTCGCTAACCCTCCTTCTATATATCCTCTTTCTACGATTGACGCAGAGCCGAATCGAATCGACCGAATGGACGCACTTCCATAGTTAATGTATGAAGGCGAATTATTTCGATTCGACTCTGCTCGGCGAGCCTAGTGGACGCCAGCCTTTAAATATTCCCGGGATAGACCGCGGGCCAACGACAGGTCACGATTACCAATCTTCATATTCATTCATAGGAAACACTGTCTTGCCCAAACAAAACCTGAGAGTTTCCTATGAAAACACGACCTGAGGCATATCGAATAGCTTTCAAACCATCCTAGAGTACGTCTACACACAATACGTACACACAATGTAGGGTTCCATACCGACACCTACTAGTTCACATTTTAAACCACTATTTAATAAATCGTAGCAAAAAAGGTCGTAACTTTATGGGAAACTCACGTCACTTAAGTCGTTTTGTTTGAACAAGACAGTTTTTCAGCGTTTATTCAAAAGCCGTTTGACGTAATTTATTCAAACCAAATATTTTTGAAAGTATTTATTTATTTACACCCTCCCAATTTTTTTCAGAATTTTTGATCTCACAGTTTGGAAATTAAAGAGGGGGGATGAAGTTTTTACGACTTTCACAGCGAATATCTCACCAACGGTTGACTTAAATGGAAAAGTTTTTTAGAAATCCCTATATCATTTTCAAAGACCTATCCATAGATACCTCGGACGCCGATGTGCATTGAGTTTTTTTTTCATCCCATACAATGTTTAGGGCCTTGGCAGACGGGTTTGCCACCGCGGTACAAGTGGAAGACGAATTTATTTCTTCATAATAGTCCATAAGCTATCACCTGACAAAGTTTCATGCGAGAGGAAATGACTTTTTTTTTTTACATGTTCACGTGCTTGGCAGACGGGTATTCCACCGCGCTACAAGTGGAAGACGATTTGTTTTCTATTAGCGCGTCATTCACGACAACGCGCCCATCCACAGCGAATCCCATATTAATCTATGTGCAATTAATTGTTCGGATGGGACTGTAGCGGGGCGCACCTTCGTGGAAGACTCGCACTTTATCTCGGAATACTCAAAATTTATTGGTACATACAGTATAGCAGCACGTATCGATTTATCGATATCGATAAATGGCAGGTACAGGAAGTGGCAAGCCCTAGCTCTCCTTTTTGTTGTTTTGGCATTATTGGCATGTATTAGGGGTTTGGCATTAGCTGTAACAGACGATCGAATATGGTGCGCTCCGCACCGCGACCTTGGTCCGCTCCGAACCATATTCGATGGTGTGTACAGCGGTTCACCGGACATTATTATTATTATTGACAGTGCGCTCGGTGCGATGATTCTCCCACTGGATTTGGTGCGGTCCGCACCAAGTTCGAACGTGTGGACGGATCTGCCATACAAATATCGTCGGAGCACACCAAGGTCACGGTGCGAGCGTACCATATTCGAACGTCTGTTCATGTGTCACATGACACGGTGCGGCGGTGTGGCGTGTCGAGCGCACCGCACAGTCCGTCGGTGCGGAGCGCACCATATTCGATCGTCTGTTACAGCTATAAACAAAGGCTTTAAGTACGTTCACAATTCGGTACAAGCCTTCTTAGAGAGTGCCGACTATTAAGCTGGCTACACAAAGCCCTGCCTGCAGGGCCCTGCTTGCAGTGCCACTGCCAAATCGTATTGTGTGTAGGCATGCAGGGCCGATTTAACAGATAAAAAAATCGGCCCTGCATGCCTACACACAATACGATTTGGCAGTGGCACTGCAAGCAGGGCCCTGCAGGCAGGGCTTTGTGTAGCCAGCTTTAAAAACGTAGTGGTTATATTCTCTTTGCCGTGCGTGACACCAACGTGACACAAGTAAACAGCGCATAGTTTAAAAAATCAGCGGCTGACAACACTGAGTATGGTGTGAATGGGTGTAAAAAAATACATTTGATATTTTATTTCACCTTTTTTTTTATTAATATGTTTGAATGTGTAAGTAGTGTAAGCCAAAGAGTATAATAATATATGTCAATATAACCACTTCAAAGGTTTTTGTTTTTGATGACAGTGACATTGTCAATATTGTCATCACATGACAAAATTTTATATATACCGTGACGTTTTATGTTATGTGACGTTGACGTTTTCTAGGCATGGGGAAAAGCGTTACATTTCGATCACCGTTAAGCTGCCTACACAAAGCCCTGCCTGCAGGGCCCTGCTTGCAGTGCCACTGCCAAATCGTATTGTGTGTATGCATGCAGGGCCGATTTAACAGATAAAAAAATCGGGCTGCAGGGCTTTGAGTAGGCAGCTTTACTGTTATGCCCGTTCCAAAAAAATCACAGTGATAAATCACCGTGACTTTGTCACTTCGGTTATTTCGTGTCACGACATTTACGTTTCGAGCGTTCCCGGCAGTTACTGATATTTCTGTAACAACTGATGTTACTCTGTGACTAGTGTGACTGCTACTTCTACGTTCTGTTCCGGACGTTACAAAACTGTCGCGAATTATTTGAACCTTGATACGATGTAATAAGGTCTAGAATGATATCGGCTAGTATGGACACTGTTCCAGTGATATCGTAGCGCTAAGTAACAACGTTATTTTGTAACGTTGTTACTTCGTGGCCAGTCACACTGTTACTTTTTAACAGCGGATCACCGTGATTTTTTCATCGTGAAGGTATTTATCACCCACCTCTAACGTTTTCATACGCGATCATTTAAGCCCATATATGTATTAAGATTTTATTCCAATATTCATTAATTCATTTATTCCTACGTGATAAATTGTTAGGTGCGTACTTGCGTAGAACATTTTTACTAGTAGAATTCGGAAGCTTCTTTCGGAAGCCATCTTTATTTCTTCGAAATGATTTTTTTGATATTCGCCACAATATTCGCATATGAAGGGCAGGCTGGCGCAACTAGGAAGAAAAGTGACTTTTGTATGGTCTGAGGCATTAAAAACACAAAAAAAACATGGCGAATACCGATATCTCGCTCTCCCAGTTAATCCATCTCAATCACATGTCAATGTCACTTATTGTCATTTCCGTTCTGTTGAAAGGAGTTTTTACTTCAATACTCTTATCTGTGCGGAAAGGAGCGCTCGTGGCCCAGCGGCGCTTGCGAACCGCTTGCGCTTGCTAAGGTTAAGCAACGTGGGCAGCGGTCAGGACTTGGATGGGTGACCGCTTTGAGTGGTTACTAACTGAGCGCTCCCGTGCTTTGGAAGGCACGTTAAGCCGTTGATCCCGGTTGCTGTCTATGGCAGCAGTCGTTAAGCCGAGTTGGAGGCCTTCGGGCGGTTTGAGAACTTCTAACAGTCAAGTTGCCCACTCACTTGACAAAGCCTAATCCCAATAAGGGCTAGTTTCCCCTTGGGGTTGGAAGGTCAGATGGCAGTCGCTTTCGTAAAAACTAGTGCCTACGCCAAATCTTGGGATTAGGTAGCGGACCCCAGGCATCCTTCAGGATGCAACTGTACTGGGATAACGCTAGGAGGATGATGACTCTTATCTGTGCAATACTCAAACTCTCTGGTTTAGGCTGTCATTATTTTCTGTTGTCAAGAAAACAAACATAACAAACATTGTCAAATTAAAATAAAATATTGTTCTGGTCGATATTATAATAAAATATAATGGTTCTATCGTTTTAAACACGCGTTTACTCTAAGATTTAAAAGGATATTCGGTCCAGCCATGGAAGTCATCTCGTCAAAATATTCAATCGGAAGTCTCGAAGGCAAGTCAAATTGGTCGACTTGGAAGTACAAAATACTTATTATGTTACGTCAGTTACGTGGCACCGCAGATGCCATGAGTGTGTTTGATGGAAGTCTGACAAAGCCAAAAGATATAGAAGAAGGAACAGGTGATGCAGCAGTTCTCATAAGATACATGCATACAAGTCCTTTGTAGATGTAAGCAAGGTTCAACCAAATCAAGAACGAGTGCTGATGTATTTAATACTTTGGCTAGCATAAATAAATGTTAATACAATTATTTCATTGTGTTATTCTTTTGGCTAGTAAGTACCTATGTTCAAAAACTGAATAGATTCGTCCATTATTTATGTGGACGTCACTGGTCATCATTTATCGATATCGATATATAGGATATCGATATCCCTATTGCGTTGTTATGTTGGCATGACGTACTTCCGCGTTTTCTTTTTTATTGTGGTTCAAAATGTCTGCCAAACTGTACATCAATGTCATGTGATGACAATATTGACAATGTCACTGTCATCAAAAACCTTGTTCTAAGCACAGGTAGTGGTTATATTCTCTTTGATGAAGGGTATAATCAAAGAGAATATAACCACTAACGTTCTACGTATAATCATGGTATAATAGATGAGTGAATGATAAATTGATAATAGATCCTTCATTTCAAAGTAAGTTACTTTATGCTTCATTTGTTTTGGTAGTATGGTTGATTGAATAAATTGACGTTCGTCTGTGGATGAAAATAATAAAATAAATATAAATCCGTCTAGTCCAATCTAAACTTTTATTTTAGGTAATCTTTGATTTGACACGTAAGTAATTAGTTCAAAAATTATCTAGATTTATGATAATGTCAAATAATGTGCAGAAGCATCCTTATCAATTACTTAAATAAATACAAAGGAAGGCCAAGTTCAAGAATATGTTGAACTTAAGAGAAGTACTGTGACATATTTTTTCTTTTTATTTATATTTATTGCAGATCTCTGGTTTGAGCACTTACCTATCTATACGATTCACATGAATAAATTAAACTCTTTGTACATGGCATACTCTCCTAATTCACTTTTGTCTTGTTGAGCTCCAATACAATCGTCTTCTTTAGACAAACATAATTTTTTTAATGTTTCTGATGGCGAGGGAATATTTTTGTCGAGTACAGAAATATTAGATTCGTGTAATATCGTTAGGTTGTCTTCGTTATTTACTTGAGTTGTAACGTTAATTTTATTGTTGTCATTGAATGCTTCAGCGATCAGCGTGAAATTATCGGCTTCTGTGTCTTCTAACGAAAGCTTTGCTCCAGTCCGTACCAATTCTGCATTAGCTTCTGATACGACACGAATGTCACTATAATCAAAATTATCGCAGTATCCGTTTTGAGTCTCTGAGGGGGCTGACGTTGGTTCGGGATTTTTCCTTTTCAGTTTTTCTACAAGGTCTCCGCTCTGTCTAACCACGGTTCCCGGTGGCTGTGCTTGACATTTATGTGTTCTCTGTGACACCTTCAAACCAATTGATGTAAGAATTAATACGTAAAGTTATATCAATGCAAAACAAACAAGCAAGAAATCTAATTGATGATCTTCCACAATGAAGTTTATAGGTAAGTATATAACTTACTTTATAGCGAAAACTTTTATCGCACGCTGTACATTTGTAGGGCATAACACCGGTGTGAATACGTCGATGGACGAGGTAAGATACTCTTTGCCGAAAACATTTACCTGAAAAAAAAAACACACTCGTATGAACAATAGCAGTAGTGTACTCATATATCTACCAATGATCTACCATGATCGTAAATCTAGAGTTCTAGAATCCTACACAAATACTGAATAGTGAACTTGGATTAATCTAAAAAATATAAGGATTACGTAGAGATACCAAGTCACTATACATACACACATATTTTTTACACGACTGCCCGAAAAAACAGGCCAAGTGCGAGTCGGACTTCGCATATTTCGACGACGACATATCGACGACCGCTTTAGCTTAGTTGGTAGTGGCCCTGCCTACGAAGCTGGAGGTCCCGGATTCGAATCCCGGCCGAGGCATTTATTTGTGTGATGAGCACAAATATTTATTTGTTCTTGGGTCTTGGATGTTTTATATATATTTAAGTATATATTTATCTATATAAGTATGTATATCGTCGCTAAGTACCCATAGTACAAGCTTTGCTTAGTTTGGGGCTAGGTTGATTTGTGTAAGATTGTCCACAAATATTTATTTAGGGTTCCGAACCGACCGCAATGTTAAGTTGGTTTTTGTAGGAAAAATAAGGAAAAAAAAAACCAATATTATATTATTACCAAATTATATAACAAACATTATTACCAAATTTTAAGTTTATAGGGAAGTTAAAAAATTCATTGGAACAAAATTTCGTAAAAAAAGCTGACTTTGGTGGCTTCTCATTACTTTGCTTTCCAATATTTTTTAAATTAAAGATATAGTAAATTTTTACTCAATGAGCTCTAAACAACGATACCCCACTCGATAGGGTAGAATAAAAAAAAATTTCGCTCCCCCCTTTAGCTGTATGGGAGCCCCCCCCTTAAAAACATTTAAAAGTAAGTTTTGACTATTTGTGTGGCTTCGGGCCAACAAGATGCTTATACTGTGTAAATTTGAAGCCTGTAGCTCTAACCGTTTGGCTGTAAAACCTGTGTGACAGACGACGGACGGACGTCTGGGCGTCACGAATAGGGTTCCGTTTTGAACCTTCGGGTACGGAACCCTAAAAAAGCACTATACTCGTACATGCCTGGCCGCACGAAGCCGGCAAGCCCTTCTGTTCCGGCGTCTGCAGATTACTGCAACATGGTTTGATTTAAATATATACATACTATATTTAAATCAAACCATTCACTTCATTCTACTGTTTATACGTAAACGCTCACTGGCTTGACGTGACGTCAATTACCGTAACTTTTAATTACAAAACTTACTTCGCAAAAAAAAAATTTGTAATAAATCTTCTAGTAATACACTTGTAATGGCTATTATTATTAGATAACTAATATAATTTCTCTCTCTTTTCTTAACGCAAATTCCCCATTTGTAATTCGGTTATTTTCCACGCTGACTTTCTGTTACTATTTATGATCCACTATTCTCCAAGTCTATTAGTTAACTACTGCTATCAGCTATAGCTAAGTCTCTTAGTCATTGCCACTTTCGAATTCGAACATTATAAGTAGGTACGTTAAAAAACTGACCACATGTTTCACAGGAAAAAGGTTTTTCTCCAGTGTGAATGCGCTGGTGGTTGTGAAGAGTGGAGAGCTCCTTAAAGGCCCGTCCACAGTAACTACACGTGTGGGGCTTCTCGTCGTTGTGGTACAGCAGGTGTTTGTGGTACGATTGTTGGAAAGTAAATGTTTTGTTACACTGCGAGCAGGCGTAAGGAGTTTCACCTGAAAATGTAGGTATAAACGTTCGATTCACATATTGCAATCCTTATACCTATGTATCATGTACCTGTGTACATGATCTTCATGCTGTTAATTAAAACAAACAAATGCGCGTACACATAACATTAACAGAGTTTCCAAAGCAACAATATTCAGTTCGTAATGAGCCTACATAGACCATAACTTTCAAATACTTAAGGACTTAACCATAAGTTAATAACTTTGATCAATTCGTATATCCAATATACTTATATTGGCATAGGTGAATGTATATAGATTAGTTTGGTATATGGTATTTTATTTTTCACTTCTCCAATATTTGGCCTGAAAAAAGGCTTTAGCCCGCTAAGAGGGAGTAAAACTCGTTTTCACTACCTTAGGATTCCATGTTAGAATACCTCGCTACGCTCGCGATTATATTCAAGAATTCATAATTTCATACGGGATTCAACAAGCTAATCCTCGATTAATAAATAATTTTGCTCCCTTGTAATAAAATGTACTATTATTTTTTGTTAACTGTCAATCAGGTACGTTAGTTAGTGAAGCGTGCATTCTTCTTTGAATAAGCAGGAAATTAGGTTCAAAGGTAAAGTCGGTCATAGTCATCAAGTTCCTATGATAATCATCGCAATACAAAATACACATCCGTATTTTTCTCATGTTAGTATAAATTACCTCCAAAACGAACACCAATTAATTTTAACCTGTATGGAGGCGCTTGTGCTTCTTCAGGAAGTATTTTGTTGTAAAACATTTTCGACATACATCGCACTGCCATTGCTTATTGTCATTTCTCTCATAATTGCTGGGTTTACTATCATTAGCAGGAATATGTTGAGAACTGTTTCTGGCGTCGGTGGCAGTTTCAGCCTGAGCGCTGCCGGCATCAGATTGAAATCCGTAATGTGCCACTCGCAAGTGAACCATAAGAGAACCTCTCATCTTAAAGTTTTTTGGGCATAAATGACATTGGTAACGTGTAACGCTTTGATTTGAATTATCGTCTACATTATGTATAAGGCATCTATGCATTCTCAAAATTATTTCGTCTACAAATTGCACACCGCAAATATCACAGGTGGTATTAATTTGTAACACCGATTTTTCCTTCTTAATAGACGATGCATCAAGACCTATTTCTTGAAAGGTGCCCTCTGCTAGTTCAGATTTTGTATCTAATAAAACAGGTGCTGTGTTTATTGGCATTACTGGCAACTTTGGACATATCTTGACGAATTTCACTGGTGCGTTTGCCGTAGATGTTGTTGGTTTATTTTTAGCCGCCGACGCTCTGGATTTCTTCTGTTGAGTGGAGGTGGCTGGAATGTCTGACTGTGACTTACATGTTTCCACATATTCATTCTTTTTCTCCTTAAAGTCTCTCGTATATATTAACTTGACGTGGGTGAATAAATGTATAGTCAATTTATCTAATCCACATACCTCTTCTTGACAAACGGGACACAATATTTTATTAGTAGATACATGTATCAGTCTGTCTCTGAGTGATTGCACTGAATCGAATATGCCAGTTTGTAAACATAACGGACATGGTAAGGATGCTGCATCAGCACTCATTGTATAAATAATTGCGTATTTATTCGTTTTATTGTATAGGGACGACAGTGTGCCGCGTGGACGCCGCGAAACTAAGCTTCTAATGAGTTATTTTGGGAAAACGGCGCACATATTCTTTTGGCCGCATTTCAAGTTTAGTTTATCTGTATAATAATTTTATCTCGCCTCCTTGCAGTGTCCGAACTTGAGTTAGGGCACTGGCTTCACGCTCTTTCATTCACCACGAGTCGAGGCCTTTGCGGGCTAGAAGCCTGTAAGCCGCACCTTTGTAGCTGCTGTGGAGGCTATAGTGACGCCCTCGGCCTCAGTCGGTCACAAAATCATAATAAAATCATCTCATCATGTCACATTATAAAATCTGTGACTGTACTCATTTATTTTTTGAGTCAACTACCCACATTCATTCGTAAAAATCGAATGAAATAATATGTCGAAAGTAATTGGTAAAATGGGCTTTGCCTACTGTCATGTCAGCCTGGAGCCCTGGACTACCATGAGGGTGCCAGGCGTTAAAGGGGCCGCGAGTGGAGTGAAATTACCCCCATCTATTATTTGAAAAATTGTTGTATGATATAAAAAGTTATTAAATACCCTATCTAATGGTATTAGGTTGCCTAGAGAAAAGTGAGGCACATAAAAGGTTGTCGGTTACTTAAAAAATTGTGGTATTCAAAGGTGGTCCCGAACAAAATGTTTTTTATTAGCTCTGTGTAATGGAACCATTTCATAATATCATCATACAGAATTTATAAAAACAAGCATCTTTTATGGATATCTATTTTGTAAACTCAA
Organism: Cenopis cana; assembly: GCA_951800055.1. Classification (NCBI taxonomy): domain Eukaryota; kingdom Metazoa; phylum Arthropoda; class Insecta; order Lepidoptera; family Tortricidae; genus Cenopis; species Cenopis cana. Next base: position 16,339,785 of record OX637471.1, on the reverse strand, counting down.
AAACTGCCGTTTTAATAAGCAAATTGTTTTATTACAAAAAAGCTATAAAAACGATTTTTTGTGTGATATCAAAAAAAGGCTAATCGCGCTAATAAACGGTTAATCTTAGAACGGCTTGAACTCCACATTCTATAACCGAATAGGAAGATGTAAAAAAAGCAACGGAGATTTGAAATCACTAGTTACACATTAAGCCAATGAATAATTTTAGCCTGATTCATAAATTGTGATGTAATGGGTCATAAACACTTGAAAAAACAAAAGTCGTCCCTCCTGTGGTCAATAGTTAACGGCTCATGTGCATGTAAGTTATGATTTTATTACATGGATTTATAGAACCGGAGACGCCGTTTATGCAGGTTACGAAACCAATCCAAAATTAAGCTTTGTAGCCCTTAACTTTTGATATGTCCACAGGAAAGACGCGAACCTAAATCTGTTTATGACCCATAATGTTGTATGAAACAATATAACTTTATGTCACACCTGGCCATAAAGTGGCCATTATCGCGCGAAAAAACCCACTTCCTAGTCAGGGGGTGACATAAAATTTTGTACTTACCACGGGCGATAATAAAGAATGTCTCACATCGCACATTTATCGCCCTTGCCTTCGGCTCGGGCGTAAAATACCTGCGATCTGAGACATTCTTTGTTTTATCGCCCTTGGTAAGTAATGTACTATTTATTTATCGTATGGCATTATTTAAAACCACGAGATCGATAAATCTTTTATTTATAATTATATTTAAGTTTTTATTTTTATACCTACTTAGTTATTTTCCAAGTTTGTTACACTTATTGTTATGTTCATTAATAAATTACCGATGACTATATCCAGCATATAATCATCAAAAACCCTTCTAAATTCTCGTTTTCCGAGTAAGTCGCACTTGACCGGTTTTTAATTTTTCAATATGTGGTATAAATTAGTTGAATGGTTGAATTGTACCTTTCATTCGCTCATTCCGTTTAATTCCGTTCTTCCGTTCATTTGGGAACGTCAAAATCATTCAAACAAATGTCAACGTCAATGTCATGTTTGTTTTGTTTGCAATTGCATTGTTTGGCCGATATTTCGGTTTCGATTGATACTATTATTGTATTTGTTGATGTTTGTTTCGTTGTCGTGGTTTTATGAAGCAAAAGCAGCAGCAAGCTTTATCGATAAAACTCCCTCAGTTTTTTGGAACATTTAGTTTTCATATTGTTTAGTGTTTTTAGGCTTGACAATGTCTGAACAGCAGAAGGTACCGACATATATGACCCAACTATTGGATGCGCTTGGTTGGAATCAGGGAACAAGAATTCCTCTAGCCAATTCTGATAACCAGAATTTGGAAACCCTATTGATTGATAGGTGTGTGAAACTGCATATTACATTTATAATATTTAATACATTTGTTTATAATAGTTACTGTAATTATTTTGCTTTATTTTCAGACAAAATGAAATACAGCGGTTAAAGGAAGCTCTCACACAGCAAAATCAAAAATGTGATGATCTTAATAAGTACAAGCATCATGTTCATACTGAGTATCAGGAAAATACGGTTAGTGATTATTTGGGCTCCCTTACTATAAAATATGTATTTGTGAGGGACAAATGCTATAATCTTCGACATAGACACAATATTTTTTGTAATTGCTACATCTATTTGATAGTCTGACAGTTGACTGTGGGTCTACTTCTACTGAGACAATAACAAATACTTTTCTAGACCCAACTTATTTTGTTTTTAATTTTGTGATGATTTTTTTCAATGCAGAGAATTAGAAAAAAAATGTGTATGCAATTTCTAGTTTTTGTTTAATATGAGATCCCTGTAAAATTCAATTTGTTTGGGACTTAGACCTCTGATTAAGCCATCCTCTCCAGGCGAAAAAAATAAACAATGGCATTGTTTTGTTATGTGCCCTGGGATCGCAGGGACTGGTAGACAACACATTAATACATTTGGCACCAGCAAGGCAAACAACCATACAAAAATGAGTCGAAGTCATGTCACTAGCACAAGGCTCTTGATAGATGGTACCAATTTGTAAGGCAGACCTGAGAGTGAGTGTCATATGGTATCAATTGCTAGCTTCTGGTCTATCTATACACACATTCATTAATAAAAACTAATTAATCAATGTGTGTATAGACAGATTCATTAATCCAGCACATTGTGTGTCTGCATTAGTGTCTGTGCTATGCATTATTATTATTATTATAACCTTTATTAACTGAAGATATAATTGTTTTTAAAATACTTTTTCTATGATTCACTTGTCCCTTCAGTTTGCCATTTGGCATAGGTCTCCTCTAGCGATTTCCAGTAGGGTTAGTCTTGGGCTAATCTCTGCCAGTTTGCACCAACTATTTGTTTGATGTCGTCATCCCATCTTTGGTTTGGTCTACCTCGCTTTCTGTGTCCCTCTCTTGGATACCACTCTAATAAATCTTTGGGCCATTTGCCTTTTTTGTCTCTTGCCATGTGTCCAGCCCATTTCCATTTTAGTTTTTTGACAGTTGTAGTGATATGTTTTACTTTTGTTTGTGACGGTCTAGTTTTTTAATACATAGAAGGCTACGCTCCATATTTTGTTGGCATACTTTGAGTCTATGTGTAAGTTTTTTGGTAAGGGACTAGGATTGGCATCCGTAAGTCAGCGTTGATAAGATGCACATATTAATGCTATGCATAATTTGGTATAATACTTGTTAAACTAAATCACATGAACCATTGATGTAACACCTATGTATTTACTATTTAGTTGTGAGCACTAATTTAAATACTGTTATTAATTTTAGCGCCTACTGTTTGCTCACAAGCAGCAGTTAGAGCAGGAGGTGAAGCTGCGGCAGCTCTCATGCAACAATGCTGACAGTCTCGACCGGGATGTGATTTCTACCAACAAACAGAGCAAAGATATCACTGCACGCATAGATAAATACCAAGGTAAAATAAGTTAAGTGTTAGCTTAGTTTAGGTAGGAGTCTATCAGTTAGTGTAAAATTAGTCTTTATATTAGGTTATTTTATTTACTTGAGAAATCTTGACTTGGAGCTTGAGAAGTCGTGATAGTAGCAAAATAGACGCCTTCGAGATGTGGTGTTGGCGAAGACTACTCCGTATTCCGTGGACTGCTATGCGCACCAACGAGTCAATTTTAAAAGAGCTCAACATCACCACGCGACTCTCGACCATATGCCAGACTCGGGCTCTCAGCTTCTTCGGCCACATTATACGGTCCACCAAGCATGACCTCGAGAGAATCATAATAGTAGGTCAAATATATGGCAGAATAGCTCAAGGCAGGGCACCCGCTAGGTGGTCTGATCCTATTATTTTGTGAGGGACCGAGGAGGAAGAAGTAAATTTTTATTTAAAATAAAAGTCGGTTTTATTCTTCACTCTACTTTTAAAAAGGTAACTAGACAAAACTGGGCACAAGGCCATTAATCGTTAATTAACGAAGTTAACCTACTGAATACTGGATTACCTTTAAGTTACTTCATAAATTGTTAACAGACTCATTAACATGGAATGTATGAAATGTGTAGTTCCAGGGATTACTTTACTCATTTTACTAATACGTCACAAATTTTGTCTAGTTGTTAATTGATTAGATTAGGTATTGTTTAGTTTTTGTTAATATTGTTTGTTCTTTTTGTTTGTTTTCTTTCCATGTGTCACTCGTTAGTTTTAAGCCAGGCCCTCACTGAAACTCAGCGTCGCGGCTTGCCATAGCATTATGCTGAGTGATGTCTTTTATAATTAGCATTGTTTCTTTATTACTTACCTGTTTTGATGTGTATTATACGCTAAATAAATGTATTTTCACTTCTCATGCTCGTAAAGTTCGTCTTTATGTCGTGCGTAGACAACATAAAATAGCTTTTTAAGCTCTAGTGCATAAAGTAAAATCTTCGTCGAAGAACTCGAAGACCAAGGCAATCGGTCCAACAGCCACACGATCAACCCCGTGCGCTGCGCCCGCAGCCTGCCAGCGCGCGCGCGCCATCCCGAGCCCGCGCTCCATCGAACGAGTTCAACGACCTCATGAGTGTAAATGTGATGACCACGTGATGTCATAACCTTAATTAAATTATTGTTTCATTTACTCGCAACCGACGTGAAAAGTAGAGTGTATAACTCGTCCATAAAACCCATTTTACACTCAATTTCATATCAACCCTCGCTCGGAAGCTCGCTCGGATGGATAAAAGTCTCGTGTAAAATGGTGCGTTTTATGCACTTGTTGTACAATCTACAATTTCTTTCTTCTTTCTTTCTTGTCTTTATAATATTAGTTGTACAATGTACATATAGACTGTTCTGTTCTCTATTTTATCACAGTATATTAAATACTACATTTACATCCTACTAATATTATGAATGCGAACGTTAGTGTGTTTGGATGTTTGTGACTCAATCACGCAAAAACGGCTGAACGGATTATGATGAAACTTGGTATATAACAAGATTATAGCCTGGATTAACGTATAGGATACTTTTTATCCCGAAAATCATCCCTTTTACGCGGACGAAGTCGCTGGCAAAAGCTAGTATTTCATAAATATGAGTTGCAACAGGTAATATAGCGCGATTATTAAAGAAGGCCGACTCTCTGAAGACTGAAGTTTGCGGCGAGCGCGGAGCGTTGCAGGAATGGCGAGCACAGTTAGAAAGGAATGCAGGAGACATCAGCGCCATCGAACAATTCACCAAACAAGATGTTTCCAAAGCAAAAGTATGTATAACTTTCAAATATAAATTTATTTTCGTGAAACGTAAGCTTCTACTTACCTGTTTTTGCGTTATGAAAGATTAGGTAAATAAAGATCAAATTATGTACCCAATCTTCAATAGCGCATAAACAGGTAAGTTGAAGCGTGTTATCTTTCGGAAATTTTAGTAATTAGTAGTGTAATAATAATTGTCAGCCATCGTATTTTTTTTAAGGCATTGGAGACCAAACGACAGAAGCTAAAGGTAGAACATGACCACATGTTGGATCGGCTCAATCAACTTGTGTCCAATTTGAGCGCCGAGGAGAGAGCATGTGAGCGAATATCTGTTCAGGTATGAATATTTTATCCACGTAACATTCCATTCGCCATGGCATTTTTTTTACTGATTTATTTTGTATTAATTCATCTTGTAAATGTTTATCAGGTGATGGAAGGAATGGAGCAGAGGAGGCAAATGATGGTCATGTGGACGTCTGCGGTTGAAAATTTACGGCAACGGGACGCGGACATCAGGCATATAAGAGAGGTTGGTGTCGACGAACAGGTTTGTTATCATCGTTAGCGTGAATCTCGTTAATTTTGTATATATACTACATAACTACGACTGTTTCGGTGCAGTTAACAACATTAATATCTGTACGAAACAAACTTAACGCCAAAATATTTGTGCCGGACTCTATTGTCATTGATTTAAAGGCGTGTGCCCATAGGTATATTTGTCTTTTGTTTTGTACAGATATTAACGTTGTTGACTGTCGTTACAACATACGCAAGTAGAGGTTATAGCTTTCCTGTGGCAAATGCTATAATCCTGACAGACTGTGCTATGTTATGTCTGTTTAAACTGTAACTTGTTTGATGATGAGGTGTAATTCCGCGACTGAAAGTGTCCAACCCATGTGTTTAGTGTAATACTGAGCACACCGAATACTCAATATTCCATGGTACAATTGAGTATTAATATGAATTATTAAATGTTTAACAGGATTATGCAGTGTTGCAAGCGGAAGCGAACAACGTAGCGGACAAATGTCGCGAACAGCAGAGCTTCTGCGATCAACAAGCCAGCAACAACGCGGAGGCGTCGCGGCACAACATGGGCCTCTCGCAGCAACTGTCCGCCCTGCGCATGGCTCACCAGCAGCTGCTAGAGCTAAACACGACTCTGCACAGCAGCGTAAGAGCCGAGCAATACGACCTAGGTTCTACTACTCCTACTGGTATTGTAGTGACAACAACGTAGCGGAGAATTTACAAGTGCCGCGATCAGCAGAGCTTCTCTGATCTGACCCTAGTATATATTTTTCCCTTCTCATGCTCGAAAAGTGCGTCATATTAGACTTGTGAAGCGGGGCTAAAGTAGTACATTTAAGCCCTAGGGAAAATAGGTATACATATTTATGATTTACAAAACATTTTAATTTGACCAATCAAAATACTTCACCTATTAAATCCGCCAATCACAGAACAGTAATTTCACAGATTAAAAATTATTTGGTAAAAATATCAACCAACCAGAACACAGCTGTACTAAAATCGACCAATCAGGAAAGACGTTTTTCAGTTCTCTAAAGATTAAGCGGTGTCTATGGTCAAAGCAATTACTCCTCTTAAAAGAAAAAAAAGCGCATGTTGCATCTCTTTCTTTAATATACCAAAAGAAAGGGAGGCGAATACGCATAGCGAGGCATGGTGCTGGCCTTAGAAAAAAAAACAAGCTGTCAAATTAGACATGTATACGCCCGCCAAGAGTTAAATTGTTCATTTAAGGTTGTGTTTATGTGTTTTCTCGCAATCGAACAAAAGAAAAGTAGAGTGTATAACTCGGGCCTAAAAGCCATATTACCACTCGAACAATTTCCCCTCACTACGTTCGGGAAAATAACCATCTCGTGGTAATATGGCTTACTTTAGACCCTTGTCAAACAATCTACTATTTGCGAACCGTAATAAACACAAACGAACGCGTATGCGTTTTATCTCATTCCGTGGGTGGGTGCTGTAATCAGTAATGTTGTGGGCAATGGATAGTTTATATATGTCTCTTTTCCTCATAGAAGGTGTGAAAAGCAGTATGTACCACTCGGTTTTTAGCAGCGAGAATCTTAGGCGGCGTGAAAAGCAGTATGTGGCACACGGTATCAAAATGATTTCCGTCTTGGGCGTAAACACTTGAATCCTTCGCTACATTCAGCATTTAATTGTAGAATCTTTAGCTTCACTCAGGATTCAATATACTGCTCTCGATGTAAATATATAATTTTGCTCCCTTAAGACACAGTCTACTATTATGTTTCTGTCCACAATGAGGGCTACCGCGTATGGATTCGCCGTTAGAGGCGCTAGTGTGACGTCAGTCCTTCGAAATGTCAAATTTCATAGTTTTTGGGTGGGTTACGCGGGTTTATTTCTAATTGCAATATTTAAGTTTGATAAGGGCAAAATATGAGTTACGGGCCAACGAATTTCAGTGCTTTGCGACAATTTTATTTCGTAACGTAAACTTATGTCATACTTTTTTCCGAACAAAACGAGAGTGCGCTACAATACGGGATGTTCGATAAAAATATTTACGGTGCGGTTTTAATGAAATACGATTTCAACGTAAATTTGGTACCAATAATAAACTTTGACAGCTGGACTGAGAGCGCAGTGGCGCCAACTGGTGAGCACAAAAACGGTAGCCCTCATTTATAGATTGTGGTACTGAAGATTAAATTTCAAATGTTTTGGTTTTTTAGTACACTCTAGGGAGTCTAGAGAATAAAGGCGTTTATGTATATTATATACGGGCCTCTTGTCAAAAGTTTGAATCCAGTTAAAGTTTAAGAATAAAGTTTAAGTTTGAAATATATTTGAGTGTATGTTTACATATTTTACATTTATGTAAGTTTATGATGCTTCTCAATTCTCATAGTCATAATTAATTAATATTATAGATTATTTATACTCCATTTTTCTGTTTCACCTACTCAAGTTTAATTTTTCTAGCATCGTTTTTACTACCCAAAGGTTGTCTGGAAGAGATCGCTTGTTAGCGATAAGACCGCCTCGTTGTCTACCATTGTTTGTGCGTGATTTAATTGCTGTTTTTCTTTCATCATCATCATCAGTCGCTCCCCCAATGTTGAGAGTCGTGACATCATGTCTCATTCTTGCAGACCAGACTCCTCCATAGGCTCCTGTCACCCGCCTTATGGATGGCCTCGTGCAGATGCAGTTGCAGGGGTGCAGTGACTTGGGTGCTCCATCTATATATGGGTGTTTTTCTTTAGTGTACTTTATTTGGCAAATAAAGGATATTTGCAGGGGTCGGACAAAAAGTGCAGATAACGTCAAACCACTTATAGGATGATTTCAAATAGTATTTTTGATTTTCATAAACAATTGTCACTTATCATTTATCAACCTCTTTATTAATCGATATCGCCTTGAAATGAGTAAGTACGTTTTTGACTGACACATTGTCAATCAGATGAACAATAAATTGACTTCGTTATTGTTTAGCTTTTGTATCTTCACGATTATATTTAGCTAAAATTTATATTTACTAATGTATAAAAAAACGCTGTAAAATGTCATTTCAAATAATCGTACCTTATGGTAACAAGTTTCGTGAAATTTATTTTATTCACTACATCACACTACCACCTGTATTATTAATTCCATGGATTTATTTACGATTATTTTGTTACTTCATTAATACTACTTTGTTACTACATGCCACACGGAAGTTTTAATACAAACATCATCCTGTGTGCAAGATTACGTCATTTCGACGTCATCCGCACGTTTTGTCCGACCCCTGGATATTTGTATTGTCGAGAGTGGTAATAATAAAGGTTTCCGGTGGGTTTGCAGGCGAACTGTTCCCAGCGCGAGCTCGCCAGCATGCGCAGCACGCTGGAGAAGCTGCATATGGAGAACCGCAGGATCATGGAGCAGCAGCATCGCAAGGACGTGGCGCTCAAGGAAGTTATTAACAAGGTTCGACACCATCACATCTAGACACGCGGCAGCGTTTCAAGCCAAAGTTAAAAAAAAAAGAACTGACGACGCAGCGGCCGTGTGTTATTTAATTGCACTTGCACTATTGCACTATTGTGTACTATTATGTCACACCTGGCCATAAAGTGGCCATTATCGCACGCTCCGCGCGCGAAAAAAACCACTTCCTGGCCAGGGGGTGACATAAAATTTTGTACTGACCACGGGCGATAATAAAGAAAGCCTCAGAGCGCATATTGGTCGCCCTTGCCTTCGGCTCGGGCGTAAAATACCTGCGATCTGAGACATTCTTTGTTTTATCGCCCTTGGTAAGTAATGTACTATTATGTCACCCCTAGCCATAAAGTGGCCATTATCGCACGCTACGCGCGCGAAAAAACCCACTTCCTGGCCAGGGGGGTGACATAAAATTTTGTACTTACCACGAGCGATAATAAAGAAAGCCTCAGATCGCATATTTATCGCCCTTGCCTTCGGCTCGGGCGTAAAATACCTGCGATCTGAAACATTCTTTGTTTTATCGCCCTTGGTAAGTAATGTACTAATATTACACTAACCATTTGGTGGCACTTTTGACCCCTACGTAACTCAAAATCTATTGAACGGACACATATGAAATTTAGTACGTTTATTAAGATCCTCAAGGCTAACCAGATTCCCAAATTTCATGAATATAGCTCAATCCGTTATTAAGATACAAACATCTAAAAATAGGATTTTTTCTGAATAGGATGGATATAAAAGGTATAATCAAAAACCTAACCCACTTCCAGGTGACCTAGCAAGTTGAAATTTGGCATCGAGCTGGGCAAATGTATGATTGCGAACCTGAGAAACATAAACAGTGATTTTTTTAACGTAATTTGTAATATTTTCCAAATAACATTTTTTGTTTACACACTAAGCGCCTATTGATTTTGTACTGGCAAAAATGTATAAATGTTATTTGAACCGTACAGTTAGTACTGTGCAAAATTTCTGATCAAAAAGTAATGATATCCTATCAAAACATAAATGTGAAATGAGAGCCAAGTTCAATATTAAGAATATGCGTCGTTATTGACTTCGCCAACAAAAGAATTGATATCTATATGGGTGCCAAGTTTTGCGTAGAAAATCTGGAAACTTGAGATGTAATTCAAGGTCAAGATTTTGACTTGGCTAGTTTTTACCAACAAACCAAAGCTTAGAAAAAATACCAGAGACAAATATAATATAGCATGTACGTAAAAACCAGCCAAGTCAAAATCTTGACCTTGAATTGCATATCAAGTTTCCGGATTTTCTACGCAAAACTTGGCACCCATATAGATATCAATTCTTTTGTTGGCGAAGTCAATAACGACGCATATTCTTAATATTGAACTTGGCTCTCATTTCACATTTATGTTTTGATAGGATTTTATTATTACAAGCTTTTATTTAACTTGCAATGTATTTTGATTTATTTTATTGTACAATGCGCACGTAACTCTTTTGGAGTTGCGAGCGTCTATAGTCTATGGTGTTCGCTTACCATCAGGTGGACCGTACGCTTGTTTGCCACCGTCGTTGTATATTAAAAAAAAGATTGTTCGGGTGGCATCTTGCAACTCATTTTTCAACCAATTGCTGGTATCCGATTGAGCTGAAATTTGGCATACTCATGTAAATTCGGTGACAATGCAATATTATGGTACAGTCAAGTCTCAACCTCTCATAAATATGTACCAAAACCTTAATTCACCGACATAAGAGCCATGGCACATCTTTTTGAGCAAGTTGTATGCACACATATTTTTGCCCTTGACTGTACTATCGAGCTGATCTGATGATGGAGACAGAAGGTGGCCATAGCAACTCCTAAACTACACAAGATAAACCCATCGTGTTTTTGGCTCATTTGGACCGTCTCCATGAGTAGTTGATGACTATGAAAAGAAGTACAGTCGGCAATAAAAGCTTGTACCTATCAAAAATTAATTTTTTGACAGAAACTTAGTACACAGTTAATTCCTTTGGGAAAATGAAAGGTCTCATTTTCGCTAAAACATGATATTCATGAGGTATCGACGAAGTATAAATACCTCATTATACCTCAAATACTTTAGGCGAAACATTTCAATGTATTTTAGTCTCTTGACTCGTTTACTCTTACGGAAGAAGTAGTTTGAGGTGCCATTGTGATTTCAGCTTCCCAGAGACTATATAAATTGTGTATTTTACAGATCAAAGAGCTTAAGGCCAAATTAACTGAATCATTGGACAAAACTAAATCTTCGGAACTACGTGCGAAGGAACTCGAAGCCATTTTGCAAGTAAGTAAGATCTCATTTATTATGCGCGGCAATTGACAACATTTCATTTAATAGTACTCAAAAAGTTAAGAGATACGTATTTTTTCTTTTCAGTATATTTTCATTAAATCCCAAGTACTGATGGCTTCTTATAAGTATTTTGCAGTTTTTTCGAGGAATATCGAATATAAAAATGTAATGTTTTTTTATATAGGCTCAGCAAGCCCATCTATAAACGGATTTTTGCTTTAAGCCGCTAAGATAAAATGAAATGTTGTAGATTGAGAGTCGTTCAGAGTTGTCAAAGAGCGGCACTTGCAATTAAACATTTAGCTTGTAACATCACTCGGAAGAAAGCAGCGAATGGTTAATCTAGTTTTAAAAGATAAACGATTCCGGTCTTCAGGAAAGATGTTGAGAGAGGCAGGGCGCAGCAAAATGTCATCGTGCCAGAATTGTGAGTAGGCCAGCTGGGGAAGTAGCTCCGCGATACAGAATACCACAGGCCATAGTCATATTAACATTATTTACTATACAGGTATATAGTGTTGTGTTCCTGGAGGTGAGCAAGGTTGCCAGGGCTCCCGAGGATGCACTGTGTTGAGAGTGAGGGACCTAAATTTGTCGCACGTGACTCTTTTGGATTTGCTAATATCCATAGGCTGCGGTGTCCGCTTACCACCAGGTGGACCCTACGCTAGTTTGCCACCGTCGTTGTGTATAAAAAATGTTACGTATGTTAGTGTTCACTAAGTTTAAATGACTGAATGATCTATTTGTTATAGGAGGAAGAGCGCTACGCCAGTAATTTGACGGTGAACCAGCAGCGCGCCATGCACTGCTCCTTCGTCGAGCAGCAGAAACTGCTAGCGCTCAAAGCCGAGGAAAAACTCTTTAATATGCATCTCAAAGGTATGCCTGGCCCCTATTTCACCAAATTGACAACTGTCACCTTACAATGACAATTCTGTTTACATTACCGGGCCGGTAAGTATCGATGCTATCTAACGGCCATCTTTACGTGACGACTCAGCAGTGTACTTGGAATTGTCATTGTCAGATGACAATTGTCGAGTTGGTGAAATAGGGGCCTGGTCCGATCCACTCGAGGGCACATTGCAAATAAATGAGTTAACAAAAGCACACCCCACTCCTTGTCAAATTACTTGTACAGCATATTCATCCTGTCGTTTTTTACTTGGGTTCATTTAACAGAATTTGGCCTTAGAGTTTTGTACGAACTATACTCCTAGAGAAAAGTGTAATAATGCTTAACGTCTTCAAAAACAGTTTGTTTGCATGATAGGACACGTACATGAATAGACTGTATGGAGTGGTAATGGTATCATTATATCAATTTACTTATTGTTACATTGCTCAAATTCTTCGGTTTGTTTCAGCTTCCAAGGCCATCATGAGTAAACTGGATAAGAAACAAGCTGAAGTCCTTAGAAGCCTCCAGAGTGTCAAAGAGTCTCTGTATAGTATCGTGAGTGATCGTTTTAAACTGCGTTTGTGGGTCATACAAAAAAAATTTAAGATCGTTTCTTTCCTGTGGACATTAATAAAGTTAAAAGCTAAGTTTAGACTTGTAATCCATATAAAAGGCGTCTTCGTTTCTAATATCTTTGTAACAAAATAACACTCTTAATTTTATAACTTGAATGAGCATAATCCGTCAACTATCTACTTATTGTGACCACAGGAGCGGCGTTTGATTTCTAATCTGTGTGACCCTCGTTTATTGTGATGTGATTACCGCTGTAGCTTAGTTGGTAGTGAAGCTGGAGGTTCTGGGTTCGAATACCGGTCAGGGCATTTATTTATGTGATGGGCATGAATATTTGTTCTTGGGTATTGGATGTTTTCTGTGTATTTAAATATCTAATATCTGGGCGACCGAGCGTCGCTCGGCGTTTTCCTAGACATGAAACCTACCTAGATCGATTGCTCGTCCCCGAAAACCCCCACATACCAAATTTCATCAAAATCGTTAGAGCCGTTTCCGAGATCCCCGAAATAAATAAATAAACATATAAATAAATATACAAGATTGAATTTATCAATATAAGTATGTATATCGTCGCTTAGTACCCATAGTACAAGCAAGCATTTACAAATTTGGGTCTAGGTTGATTTGCGTAAAGCCCGCTGTACACATTGGGCCTTCTATTCTCTATACGTTGGCCCACCGGGCTGCCCGCTTGGCTGCATGTTGGTCGTTGGCACCAACGCTAGCTCGCAATCCGAATGGTGTCGGTTTTCGTGCTCACATCATAATCTTGGCGCGCTGTGTTCACAGTTCACACGTTGGCGTTTTGGCCCAACGGCTGGCCCAATATATTGGCCCAATCTATTAATAAATAAATTTAAGAACTACCTTAATCGTAGATTAGTAAGTAAAGCTTATTATAAGTATAACATTAAAAATCTTAATGACAAAACGGCTTGGGACTGAATTCCTCTACCTCTAAAGTAGGTACTAAAATGTTATCTTATCCATCTGTATTGGCTATTTTTTTGTTTCATTATTTGTTGTATCAGAAATAAGTATTTGTTGTCTGTTACTGTTATTTATATTTTTTACATGTGTACCTACTTGACATTTTGAAAGTGCTTATTTATATGCCTATTTGAAAGAAATAAATGACTTTGACTTTGAATGTGTACAGCGGGTTTAAGATTGTCCACAAATATTTATTTATTTATGGAAGTGTGGACCAGTTTAAATGTGAAGTATTGTTTCAGTGTTATCAAGTGGAGACGATCGGCGCGCAGGTCTCGCACATGGAGGGCGCACAGGCGGAGCGCGAGGTGTCGGCCGAGTTACTGGCGCGTGAGAACAGGTCAGCTACGAGGCCTTTAGTTTATGGCAGGGGTCGGCAACCTTTTAGCAGTCAAGGGCCACATATGAGTTACCAAAATCGTCGCGGGCCGCACGTGCTAATGATATATGACTCTATCGGACAGAAAGTATCACATTGTAAGGAGGATCGCGGGCCGCCTGTTGCTGACCGCTGCTCTATAGGAAGATGCCTTGCTGTGTTTCTCAGCATATAAAAATGAGCTGCTTGGGCCTATTGCATAATCAATTTTCAATTGCAATTCAATATTTCAATTTATTTTATTTACCAAAAAATAGTTTAACAGGAATGACCAATAATGACTTCCACACTAGGCACAGCCGGTATCTTGGGAGCCGGATCAAACACGAGAAATACTAGTTGCATGCGGCTTTCTTCCATATTTAGGGAAACTTAACAAAAATCTAACACTATGTTCAAACACTAAATATTCTATAATTAGAGGGGTGTTGGTTTGTGTAAGTGAATGTAGTTGGGTGTTTGTAGTGAAAGTATGAGAGAATGTGTGGGCGAGGGAAGGATGCGAGTAGCTCTTTACTTCACGGCTTCTTCAGCGTGGTCGTAGGTCCCAAGACATTAGGAGCTCCCGTACTCGTATTTTGGCTGCGGCAACTCGGCAAAGTTTTATATCACAGTGATCTTATGGATCTCTATATCTTTATATTATAATGACTTGTAACTTATATTACGAGTAACTAGTAACTAGGGTGTCGTTGCAGGCTCCTGGAGGTGCGCGGGCGGCACGCGGCGCGCGCTGCCCTGCTGGAGAGACACTCGGCCAAGCTCCACGACGACATGCGTCGCCTCACGCGCGACCTAGACACTTACCTCACCGCCCACGTCTCCTTGGTTTGTACCGTGCTCTAGGCTAGGAAAACTAGCTTTGACAATCCGGATCGTGACAAAACGGCAAATAGGTACATAGTTTGTCTGGGTAGCCGTCATCGAAATCATAAGGAGGACTATATATTATATATTGTCATATTGCAGCAAAGCCGTTTGCGCACGTCGTTGTTGAGCGTCGAGGGCAGCGAGAAGGAGCTGCGCGCGTCTCGCGGCGAGTGGCGGCGCGCGCGCGTGGAGGAGGCGCTCACGCGGCTGCGCGTTTCGCACTCGGCGCGCGCGCTCGCCGGCCTCGACGACCGCGCCTTCGACGCGGACACGCGCCGGCTGCGGCTCGACGCGGTGCGTGCATCTAGCTATACCCTAGTCACTTACGTCGTTGTTGAAAGTTGAGGGCAGCGAGGAACTGCGCGCATCGCGCGGGGTGGTGGTAAGTATCTTTTGCATCCCTTCCTAGGGGTGCAAGGTGGCTCTTCCTGCGCTGGGCGCATTGAAAGCTGTAGCGGGACGATCTTCTGTAAAAAAAACGGCGGGAAGCCATTAAGGTTTTGATGTTTTAAGGTTATGTTTAACAAACCTTAATTCCAATTTAGTCTTATTTCCCCCCATTTCTGAGTAAAACGCCGGAATGGCAATTGCAGGCTTCGTATTCATTAAACGGACTCGCAACTAACTAATACTCTGCCTGCAATTGGTTCCTTCCTTTCGGCTTCGACTGGACTTTAATGTAGCATTGTCGGATTTTGCAGGCGATGAACGAGCGGTTGGTGGAGATCGAGGCGCGGCGCGACATGTTCAGCGTGCAGGTGCGCGCGCTCACCGAGGACTGCGGCAAGCTGCGCGGCGAGATCAAGGAGCGCGAGAACCGCATAGACCAGCTCAAGAAAAGGTGCACTCTTCTCACTAGTAGTATAATAGAGATAAACTTCGATAATTAATATGTCCCGCCCATCCACACTTCAAAACGCTTCAATGTATTTGTGAAAGTATAAAGCAGCACCAAGACCAACGCATGTGTGCGTGCTGAGACCAGGGCTCGGAAACCGGTTAACTTTTCAAACCGTTATCATGCGGTTTTTATTTCGGTTTAGATACAAAAACCGGTTTACGGAAAAGCTTTATATAAAGGTTGTGTTGGATTAACCGGTTTAGAACGATAATACCCGGTTAATGCGGGCGCAAGATTCTGATTGAAACAATTTGAGTTGGCCGAGTTGCATCAACTTAATTTTTTCAAGAACCTATCTTACTGATCAAACAATAAGGTTCAAAATACAATAATATGTTTATAGAAATTCGGTCAACGAAAATAATTTCAACTATACCTTACCTACCTATCGTAATACTTACCTACAGACAGTGACCCCCGCCGGACGTCTCGTCGAAAAACCGTTTAATATAAAGTTCTTAAAACGCTCGCGTTCTCAATAAAGTTCGGAGCTAAACCCAAATAAACCGGTTTTAACCAGTTAAAAAAAACCGGTTCCGAGCCCTGGCTGAGACAGACGTCAGACAAAAAAGGTGCTTTATAAATACTTTCCCAATTACATAGAAGCGTTTCGATTTTTGGAGAGGCGGGACATGTACTCGTAGTGTACCTCTAATGCAGGAGGGCTCGCAACTCACGTCAACTCCCCTGCCTGGCTTGTTCCGATTATCGGACTCGAGCGCTATCATTCGTTAGTCGTTGACTGCGCGTCAGGGAATCTGACCCGGAAAGGTAAATTTAAAAATGACCCAATTGTAATATCTCACTTTCTCAATCTTCACGTTATCAATAGCCATTCCTTTTTACAGATACGACATTTTTATTGCCTCACTGGGAAAGGACGAGTCCGGCCAGCAGCTCTCAGTGACGTTTTTCAAAATAAAGGTAAAATTTTTGTAGTTTGTTTTGTTGAATTGGAGATTTATTAAAATATGTAAAATAGTATTGACAATTTGACAAGTATATTTATTTATTTAATCGTATGGCATTAAATGTACAAATAATTAAATAATACAATTACATTGAATGGTTAATTTTACAGCCAAAATGCAGCTCTCAGTTGTCTTATGATAAAGAACACCTTGAGGCTTAAAGCAATAGAAATTTAAGGTAGGTATGTGATAGTCATGATGCGAATGTACGTGTGTTTTTATATGACGTCAGTTCGCGGCGGAGCGGGCAGAGCTGCGCGAGCGCGGCGCGGCTCTGGACTCGGACATCGGGCGGCAGGAGCGCGACATCTCCGCGCTCGAGGCCACGCTGCGCGTCGTGCACGCCGCGCACAAGCACTTCATGCACCACATCACGCCGCTCGCCCACGACAGTCAGTACTGCACAAGTCACTCTCGTTACATTTCCGGATCACTTCATATTGTTCATGACGAAGTTGTACAGTCAAGGGCACCAATATGTATACACTTTTTCACCTTATTCCATTGAAATAAGGTCCAAAAGTGTATACATATTTATGCCCTTGACTGTACCTACTACACTCTGAGTTAACCTATGTAACTTTTGTTTTATTTCATAGCCCACCCCTAACTATAAAAAAAATAACTCGATAATATGCTTATTATAGTATTATTAACACAGCGCCTGAGATTCAGGAGTTAGACGAGCTCATGAAGAAGTACTACCAGACACGCGACGAGTTGAAGGATCTGTACAGCGTGACCGCGGCGCTGGAGCCGCGCGTGCAGGAGGCGGCCGCGCGCGCCGCCGCCCTGCAGGACAAGTCCAAGCAGCTGGCTTCGCGACAGTGAGTCTTATGGCTTGTAGCTCTAGTATATTATAAGTTATAACGAAACAAACTGTACTGTACTTCATGTAGTTGTGTGTGTAGTGTAATCATTCACCTCAACTCTCGTGAAACTACCTATACCATTACCAACTGGGAACCCAACTCATTTCCCAAGTTTATTTAATGCGTTGACGGTCAAAGAAGATAATATAGTAACGTAAATGATTCGGTGTAATTTCAAAACGCCCCTATAGTAGGCTTACGTGCACACCTGCAACTGAAAAACGCGAGGTAGGAAAGTAGGTATAAATTTGAACGTCGTACATGTACATTTAGTTCTCATTTCTTCTAAACAGAAGAGTGTGTTATAGTATAATCTGTATTTGATGTCTGTGTAATTTGTTCACTAGATCCGACTGTGAGAACGATTTGGACAACTTGAAAGAGAAAATCTGTAAGCAGGAAAGCCGTCTACAGAACGCGCTGGATGTCGTCAAGATCAACGCCAAGCGCGCGAAGAAGTTCTTTGATAACGTCGACGATTGGCGCATATTTCAGGTGCACTTATAATTTGTCTCTAAAATGGCCCGCAAACTGAACGTTACTCGCTACATATTGGAAGATATAAAGTGTACTGTTTAAGGTCAAATCAAAATTAAAAAATAAAAAACATTGCAGGCCGCCTGCAATATCACATATTTAAATTCCTTTATTTGTTGAGTTCCAAACTTTAAAAAAAAAGTAGAAACTTTTAAAAATGTAAAAGGAGGCACAGGTCGTATTTAGCCAATTCGGCTCGTATTTTTCTGTTGGAAACGCGACCTTTTTTTATGGGTCTCGATTAATTTGCGCTTTTCAGTGGAAAAATACATTTGCGATTCTGTTAAAAAAAATGGCGGGAAGGCATGATGTTTTTGACTGGTTATATTTATCAAATCTTAATTAAAATTTTGTCGCATATCCCCCATTTTTGAGAAAAGCACTATATTAGCCTCGGCCGGAATGGCATTTGCAGGCTTCATATTATATTTAAATGGACTCGCAAGCTCGTCCGCTTAAACTAATACTCAGCCTGCAATTGCCTCCTTCCCGGCCACGGCAATAATGTACTATTACAATGCATGTATAATATAATATAGTTGTAACATGACTCACGAAAGCTTAAATTCAAACACGAATATCATTCTTCTTACTAAATTCATCCTTTACAATTAAGAACTATAAGAAATAATAATAACTAAAATTGATGACGAGTAATGACTCGATCGATGATGAGTATAAATGACTCGTATTAATAATAATGTATGTTAAGCAAATTTTAAGAAATGACAATGAATTTGTAATATTTCATGCCCAGATTGGTAGAACATAAGCACATTATTGTACACTAAAATCTATAAACGCTTTGAATCTTTAAAAATGTTGGGTTGTGGCGCTTCGCCGGTCGCTGTCAGCTTTTGTTGAGCTGAAATTACGCAGCTCACGACTCACAAAATTACGCTCGTCTGGCCTCACCCTAACAGCCCAGCCACGACTTTGCGCGAGTTGCGGCGCGGCAAGCTTTTTCTCTGCTAATTGCACGGTCAAGACGCGCAACGCACTGCGGTTACTTGGGATTACACGCAATGTATTAGGAAAAACGCTGCCGCTGCCGCTCGAAGTCGTGTCCGGGCCGTAAATTGGACATTGTGTAATTAGTTGGCGGTGTGGGTGCGCGACTACTCGGAGGCGGCGAGCAGCGCGCTGGAGGCGCTGACCGAGGTGTGCGCGGCCGCCGCGCCCGTGTGCTCGCACTTCGCCGCGCTCGTCGCCTCCGCCGACCTGCAGCGCTACATCACGCGCCACCAGCGCCGGCTGCTGCTCTTAGTGGAACGGTACGTTGCTATACTGGAACCCTAGGCGCGCACGTGGCAACTTTGTCTCCGCGATAGTATGACCGACAGAGACAGACATCCGACAGAGACGTCTATCGCGTGATCTTGTAAACACAGACACATACAGTCTCTATTCGTCCCGGTACCGCTGCATACCGGGTAGAGTCAGTCCCACCTAGCTATTTTCTTGATGGACTCTTCTCAGCTAGGCTAGGTTTAGTTAACCAGTGACAAAACTGCCAGTAGCTCGATTCCACTGACACCGCAGATTCGGTTGAAGCCGCACAACCAATCTCACTGGAACGCAAACTCGAGCGTTCCAGTGTTTAAACCGCCCGCGTGGTCGTGTCGGAGGTGTGGTACGCGACGCAAGTGAAGAAAAATCTACCCTCTTTCTGATTCGTACAGTTTGAGCGAGATACGTATCACTTAGCCGCGCGAGACACGAAATGTCAGCAAGTGGCCGAAATGGGTGGAGTACTCTAAGGTCTGGTCCACCATTCGGCGGAGTTGTTTGACAAGTCAAAATGCACAAATGTTGCCACAGTATGGCCAGTGCTGTTCATCATCATAATCAGCCGAACGGCGTCCACTGCTGGACATAAGCCTGCAGTGCAGTGCAGTGCAGTGCAGTTCATATCGATATTATTTAAGGCCTCACTAGACGTACGGATCTTACGGACCAATTTATCGGGTCCCCTTGGTGCTTGCCGAGATCATCGAAAATCGAAATTAGTAGTGTTTCTCTCAATATAAAATGCTCTCAATTTGACAAATAAAAATGATTTGTAAATTTTATGATTTTTTCATATTTCTCATATTTATGTTACTTTTGTCCGCTTAATGAGCCATTAGTTGCCGAAAGTAGAAACTTTTACATTTATTAAAGTAGGTAGTAAAGTAGTAGGACTTAAATATTGATCGAAAAAACGTCCTATTGAATTTTAATATTCCGAAAAATGTTGGCTCATTTTTGTTCGTGAATAAGAGGGTATAGTTTAGTTACTTTATACTTATAGACCTATTTTTATCGATATATACCGTCACTATTTTTTTTTTCTACTCCTGGCAACATCTCATCTGCCAGTTTACTCCGCCGAATTATGGACTTGACCTTAGTCTACTAGTACTAGTAGTAAAAATAGATAGAGGATGACACCATGACCTTACTCTATAGGTGCTTTGGCACTGTCTCGCTCTTCTGTCTACCTAAAAATAACATCTACAAAATAAAACTAATTTTATTGACAAAAAATAGGTATTTTACGTCATTGAGTAATATTATGCAGACGGCTATACTAATGATGATAAAATTTATCAACAGACTCGTAGCAGATTCGCATATCAGAATAGCCGGTGACGACCAAGGTAATATATTTTATTTTTATTATTGATTTGAGCTTGGGTGTAGTCTGATGCTAAACTCGTTTTGCATCGCGTATCTTTCCTAAATAATTAAGATTTTGCAATCTCTATTTTGTAGTGTATCATTTACCACTACAAAGTAGCTTTTTGTACTCGTCGACTACAATATTACAATTAGAACTTCATAGACCATTGCACAATATTATACATTTTAAGCTGAACTAAAAGTCTATGCTCTATGGAGTAATATATTTTTCTCAAAAATAATATGTAATGTTCTCATAACATCTGTGAAGATAGTATCCGAAAGTGGGTCATCCTGGACAGTTGCCAGAAGTGTCCAGGAAGTAACATCTACTGTCCAGGAAGTAAGTATGTAATAGTAGATTGTTAACCAAGGGTTGAAAGCGACCC
Organism: Cenopis cana; assembly: GCA_951800055.1. Lineage (NCBI taxonomy): Eukaryota > Metazoa > Arthropoda > Insecta > Lepidoptera > Tortricidae > Cenopis > Cenopis cana. The sequence continues at coordinate 16,318,672 of OX637471.1, read as the reverse complement.
ATTTCACCCGAGATATTTTGGCGCTCGAACGAAGTGAGAGCGCCAATAGTTCAAGGGTGAAATGGGTGCTTTCACCCGAGTTAAACACTCTACTTTTCATTTCGACTATGAGGAAAATAAGTGAGAAATAAAATGAATAGTAAATGATATTCTAAGGATTCAGTAATAAAAACACGCGCTGCAGCCGCCAGCAGCTGGCGCCGCCGCGGCCCGGCCGGGCTGCGCGCCCGCGGCTGGCTGCCCGCGGAGCACCCAAGCGCGGCGGGCGCGCAGCCCTGGCGTATGGAAATTAAAAAAAAAAATACTTTCCACCCTAGGGTTGGAAAAGCGATTTTCAACCCGGCTATCTACTTATGAAAATCGAACTTTCCGAACAGGAGAGATGAAAATCCCATTACATATCATAAGTTCAGCTGCTGCTGCGGGCGCGGGCGCCTCCCTGCCAGCGCGGGCAGCCGCAGCAGCAGGGTGTGCGGCGGGGCGGGGGCGGGGGCGGGGGGCGCCCGCACCCGCACAAACCAAAGCTAGGCCGACCCCACGGTTTTAGAACAAACGAGGTGGAATTGGCGAGAAATATTATTTTTACCGCTATTTATACAACTTGTTTTATTTTTGAGAAAAGCACTATACATGCCTCGACCGTAAGTGCCATCCTGGCCTCGTATTATAGCCGGACCTCGCCTTCGGCTCGTCCGGCTAACTCATACTCGTCCAGGATGGCTTACTTACTGGTCTCTGCAGTAATGTACTATTATTGTACAACTGCGCGGAGAATCGAAATATCATTCAAAAATAGAACGCCGTAATTTGATGAAAAAAATTAAGTTTAAGGAGACTCATTTTATGAATATTTCAACATTGATAGTGCTTCCCGCGCTTCTGAACGTAAAACCGTCAATGCACTTGTCAAATTGTCTACCTACTTAAACGGTCGTCTGGATACTGGCCATAATCATTAGAAAAAAAAACTTAAATTCTCTTGCGTCGTGATTGGTCGAAATTTGACATGATGCCAAAGGCGGGCATGGACTGATAATTTTTTTTTTCAATCTTAACAGGGCACCGGCCCCGTGGGAATTGTTATTACAAATTTACAATACTTGTGATATTATCGTAAATTTCATAATTATTTAGACTTGTTTTCAATATTCATCAATACCCTACCCACGTGATACCTACGTATTGTGATATGTGCAGATCACGTGCTATTCATCACCGTGTAACCTACATGCACTAATGAGATCGTTTCAGCGGCAACTTTCTGTTATTTTGTTATTTTCGTGGACTCGTAGAAAAAGTATTGTATACAATAGTTATATAATTAGCTTTAACGATTGTATAAAATACTAATTTGAGTCTTGAATTAAGTTTCTATTTGAAAAGATGACTCATTTTTCTATCTACTTACGTACAGTACTTTTATCTCACGAACGCGGGTGAGCCATGGTTGTGTGTTGAGATAAACGTGCACATTGTCTATGTGTGCGTCAGCGCACAGTCGAGGTCATTAAATAATTGTACGTTCCCAATGGTTCAAAATTATTTACGCAACCTTATGCCCTTAACGATAAGGTTGTGTTCACATATTTTTGATCAATTTGTCCGTGCATATGTTTTCGAACTCGACTGTAGGTTCTATGAGTTCACGTTGTCTATGTGTTCGTATGTGTCACAACTAAAACTATATGGCTAATAAGTATTCGGGAAGTTAAAAAATTCATCGGAACAAAATTTCGTAAAAAAAGCTGACTTTGGTAGCTTCTCATTTCTTTGTTTTCCAATATATTGTTTTATTAAAAATATTGTAATTTCTAAACAACGATGCCCCACTCGATAGGGTATGATATTTTTTTTACGCGCCCTCCTTTAGCTGTATGGGAGCCCCCCTTAAAAACATTTAAAAAATTAGTTTTGACTATTTGTATGGCTTCGGGCCAACAAGATGCTTTTACTGTGTAAATTTGAAGCCTGTAGCTCCAATCGTTTGTCTGTTAAACATGTGTGACAGACGACGGACGGACGGACGTCTAGGCGTCACCAATCGGGACGGGTCGTCCGGGTACGGAACCCTAAAAAAAGATTTAAATTATCAAACGCGTGTCAAATGGTCCTAAGTTAGAAGTGGATATGTGTTATGTTATTTTAAAGGCCGATTTACATTGGCAAGAATTTGCATGCAAGTTTCTTTAGAGGTTAGATGAATAAGATCAAACTCTGCACTGTAATGAAAACTCACTGAAAATTGCACGCAAGTTGTTGCTAGTGTAAACCGCGCTTAAGGCGCAGGAGTGGGCAAGGCATTCTCCATACAAACTCTGTGCACGTTTTATTCGTAGATTTTGGCACTAACGAATGTAATATTTTTTTTGGATGTAAATATTAGATATGCGAAGAAAGTGATGTGGAAACTTCAAAATATTTCAAAAAAATGAAAAATTAAAAATAATATCAATGAAAAAAAAAATTACATCACGAAATAGCTAACAGAAAAATAACCATACCGACCAAAAATCATAACTTGAATGCAAACACAAACGAAGAAAATCCTGCACAAAGTTTGTATGGAGAGAGCTTGCCCTACCCCTCCTCTTAATGTTCAGAGTCGGTGTTTTCGTCCTCGGTGTCGTCGACGCGGAGCGGGCTGAGCGCGGTCAGCGGATTCACCAAGCGGCTCTCCGCGTTCCGGACCACTCTCGCCACCAAGGTGCAAGAGCCTACAGTAAGTTTACATTATCATCTCTAAAATAGACCGTGTTACGTATCTTGCATAAGTTAGGTTTTTTCATTTTATCTAAAATCATACTAAGGCCCTCTCGTAATGTCACACCGCTGGCTCAGCAGCAGGCCTGGGGTCCGATTTTTGAGTGTCGAACGCTCGACTTTCACTCGACATCTGTCAAAACATCACAGTTTTTTGACAGATCTCGATTGAAAAGTCGAGCGCAGCGTTAGACACTCATAAATCGGCCTCCCCATTCCTCTTGCCGCTTCGGCTAAGCTCTTCTCTGTCACACGGAATTTGAACGTCCTTGTCAAGCAAAGTGAGGTATAATTTTTGATTAATTCGCCGCATTCGCTATTGGTTAGCGTCTTCTTTGTTCTTGTTCACTTCTTATCTCATGGCGTTCTTTTACTATTTGTCATGCATTCTTTGTCCACCTGTTTAATGTCTATGGCCTCGTCTGCAATTCGTCTCGTTATTTTTACTCAACTCGACTAACGTTGAGGGGGCATGTAATGGTTAACCCATATTAGTTTATTATCATGTATAGCCCAGACACTGGTTTAAGGCCAAACAGTCATAAAGATAAGCTAATTAGTACTACAAAGGAGCTTACTATTACAAAAGAGCATAGGTGATGTCTTACACACAGTAGGTAATAGTTCGCACTAAAGTTCAATGTGAAATAAAACCAATAAAAATTGTACAACGACAAAAAATATTTTTTATTTTATTATTATTTATTTATTTAATAAACATACATATATTAAGAACGTGAAAAAACATAATACATCGCCCCACAAAACTGTGGTTACAGTTTGACTGTGGGATCGGCAGTCTCTTTGTTACACTTTAGTTTATTTTAAATATAATATAATAACATATTACGTGTAATACGTTCGAGAGCCTACTAAGGAAGCACTACCCAGAGTCTAGGTAATGCTTCCTCAGCAGTCTCCCGAACCTATTCCTGTTACGTTCACATCTAATTGCTTCGGGCAAACTATTGAGTAGGTATGGGATACGTTTTTTTAATGTTCTGTCTCCATAGTAGTTATTTACTCTAAGAACCATCGATTTAATATACCCTAGATACACTATCCGCCTGTCAAAAACGTCCGCGCTCAAGAGTGCTTAAATGCCTTGTAAGCACTCGTGCGCTCGGAGTTGCGCGCTAGCCACCGTCTTGTCAACATGCCGAAGTGCTCCGTAAAAAAATGCAAAAACAACACCTTAACGACTTTAAAAACGCATGAAATTTCGTATTTTCGATGAGTATTTCTTTAAAGTTTCATATTTTGATAAATATATAATTGTATTACGCTTATAACTAATATTATTTAAAGAATTTGAAAATAACAGGCAGACGCCTAGCAACGCTACTGTCTCTTTCCCCCGCGTTTAAATAGCTGTATATCGAAACGAAACGGAATATTGTGGAATCGGCCTATAGTAAAATTTCGAATGAATGGAGTCGCAGACTGAGACATATTTTTATTAGGGCGAGCGAAGCGAGCCCTATATAATAGCCCACTTCCCATACATCTTGTGATCCCTTTTACGAAAAAACTATCAAGCTTTTGAATGTCAATTTTCGCATAGTAGTTCAGAATTATGTGTAGATGTGTTATCAAACTCGAAAAAATCGATTTATAAACTATAATTTGAAAAACGAATATTAAGATACCAGCGCCATCTGTTGAGCCAAGTTATGAAACCAATAGCTTCATGTCATGAACGAGGCTAACGATAACGGTAACTATTAACGCCATCTGTTAGAAAACTTAACAGTTCATGCGACGTTACATTTTTTGGTTAGGCGGTTGACACACTGATGCGGTTTCCGGACGGTTTCCGAAGTGCGAGCCAGATATCGCTATGCAAGTCTATAGTGGTGTCCTGCTCGCACTGCGCATTATATGTATATACCTAAATAAAGAGTGAGTAAATACCTACGTAGTTATTTTTCTACATACACCTATTTTTACATATATTATATAGGTACCTACGTAAAAATAGGTATGTTAAAAAATATACACTTATATTAAGTCCTCACACATTTACGACGACACCAGAGGAGCTAAGATGGTCGCTTATACTCATACTCACGATTCATAATATTATTGAAATATTTAATGTCAAGAGATATTATTACAATGTCAGTTTCATTTCATTTCGGATGTGGGCATTTTTCAAAAAAAGTGTACATGGCAAAATTTGCGTGTCACAAACTTTAAACGTGATTTTAAAAATATTCCCTTTCGTATTTGGGTATATGAGTGGTATATTTTGATTTTGTAGATTATAGCAATTATGTTATATTTATAAAACGATTAATATTATATTTATTGCTAGATTTATAATATAACAAAATAAAGATACGAAAAGTGCTAAAATGTGTATGTCACACGTCGACTCAGTCATGTTTAGACTTAGAGGCTTGCAGAAACTCGAAAAAAAATCGAGTGAATATTCAATGTGGTCACACAGGTAAAGTAATGAGTCAAGATATTAAAATGTGCTTTATTTATTAAAGAATATGGTATTTAATGCCAAAAAACTACTTTTTTTTTTCTTGGGAGAAATCGACCATACCGGAACCTCCGGTTATTGTCACAGCGATTTTAACAATACTTGTGGAATCGATATTCTCCAAATCGCATTTATTTTTTAATCCTGGCAACATTAGAATACTATAAACATTGACCGCCATTACGTATTTAACGTCAGCCAGGGACTGGAAACTTTCTTAGAGGCCGCCCGTCGAGAAAAAGTGAATAGAAGGTGGCGACATCTCTGGTCCGTTGGATGCTTTTTTTGCACGTTTTTTGACAAGCGCCACAGACTACTTAGAAGATACCAAAGACACTAAGGCGCGTCCTGACGTGCCAGCGCACTAGACTGGCAGGATAGTGTTGCCCATGCCGCTGGAGCGTTAGGATGCGCTTTTAATAGTAATTATTTGACCCACCACGTGAATTACTTTTAGGATTTAAAAGTAAATTATACATATTCGTCCTTAGGATTTAATTTAAGAGTCTTACGTAATTGAAATGAATAAAATCTTGAAATTCGGTCTTTTTGTTTTGTCAATGGTTCAAAACCATAGAGATTTCTATACTACTCATTAGTCTAGAAAAAATAACAAGTCTGTGGTGGTTTCAATGTCAGTGAGTCGTATACAAACAAGTTTTCATAAAAAATAAAATAAAATCATAGTTTCATCGAGGTTTCATCGTTGTGATAATTGTGTGTGAACATTTCAAAATGCGAAATATTTCAAAGAGGGCTGTGCGTTGAAAAATAATCTTCGATAGGCAAGTTTATTTGGTGTATGTTGTGCCTTGATTCCGAAATCGTAAAATAGGTATTCGTCGTAACTAATATCAGTGTTCATGTGTTAAGTTAGTGTATATGAATTGTGACTTGTTTACTTTTGTTAATTGTGTAGTTTAAATAAATACTTCTAGCAATATTGCGTATTTTACTTGAGATGTGTTACCCTAGTAAGTGTTTTGGTGTTTACTTAAAAACCTACAATGTGGCTAGCAAAGTATGGAAGAAAGCGTAATTAAAATGTATATTAGACACGTTTTCGTCCTTACTTTGCTAATCACATTGTAGGTTTCAAAGTAAACACAGAACAAAAAGGTTATGTTATGTACGTGTGTGTGGGTGCGTGGATGTATGAATGTGTGTGTATGTGTATAGGTGTATGCACGCATTTGCATGTGTGCGTGAGTTGTGTATGTGTGTATCGATGAGTTTGCATCCACCTTTCGCTAGGGGCTTGGGGGGGTCAGTTTTTTCTCGGTGTTGCCACTCTTTACATAAATATACTTATTATACTCTTTGACGTCAGCTCCTTCAAAACGGTGACGAAAGGCGGCCGCAGTGTTGGTGCACAAAAAAAGTATTCGGACTCAGTCACAGTATTTTCGGTAACTAGATTATAATTAACTTTTGTAAACGCAATTAGACATTTAATAGACTATCATAGTATCCGAAACGAAATAAAAACCACATTAAATAGGTTCAAAACAAGTTGAAATCTTGATTTTAAATCGTTGCGGTAGAATCCGTCACATCCGGATAGTAACGTGACATACCTACCGGAACGATTTTGTGACTAACTGGAGTCATAAAGCTTAGTACACAAACGAAATGTGACCGGTGTTTTAAACCGACTACAAAATAAAAGGAGGTTCTTAGTTTGACCCGTATGTGCCACGGGGACACACGTGTGCTTTTGTGTATGTTTTTCTTCTTTTGTTTTCCTGTAATATTGTGTGTCTTCTGTGGTACTGAATAAATGTTTCTATCTATCTATCTATCTATCTATGTTTGTATACATGTATGTTTGTCAGCGATTATCTCGCATTTGGCTGAACCGATTTTGATGCGGTTTTCAGGAAAGTATTTGTTACAGACTGGAGAAGGTCTCGGTAAACGACAATCATATTTCAATAACTAAAAAGTAAATAATAATTAGAATTTTATAAAAAAGAACCACCATTAATAATAAACTGAAAATTATTAGAATTTTGACACGAGGCGGTTCTTTTTTACTTATTTTTTTATTATTATGCGTACGCCACTTTAACACCACAGACACAGAGTACAGAATACAGAAGTACAAAACGGTTATGGTACCTACTTAAGGGAATATAATTATTAATTATAATAGGTACAACATTATGCCTAGCATTTACAAATATTATTTATATTATTAGGGCTGCATTTAATTCAAGGTGTTTCGGTTATATAATCCTAATATCCTATCCCAATAATATTATATTCAGGTATCGGTTGCCAGTTCTAATTTCGACATTTCCGCAACCGTGTAATAAAGGTTGTATTTAAATTAATACAATTATTGTATTTATTTACTTCGGTTTCTGAACCCATCTTAGAGTACTTATAATATGTGTGTAGATAAAGTAATATATGCAACTGGTACATAATGAGGGGCATTAAACTACTATTATACATTGATTTAATACATAATAAACGATGTTAGTCACATTCTTTTTGGTATTTTCTTTCAATATAATATTCAATATGTGTACACTATTCCTTACAATTTCCAGTTAGTCACATGAGATTCCGCTTAGTCACTGTCACAAGATTTGGAGTGTTTAAAATAATTATTTCTGGCTGCTGTAGTGCAACAATTCGCATTTTTAAGCGTTTACATTACTAAATGAATATTCCTTAATGTATTAAATTTTTCTTTTTATTGATTAGTACTATTTTAACACCAATAAATACATGTTTTAGCAGTCATTTAGATGCGATTGTGACGAACTGGACATTCATTTTATCCTCCAAGCTTATTTTTTCCATTAATTCTATAAATTAAGCCCGTTTTAAATGGTTTATTGTCTTTATTTCAAATGTGTAAACTGAAACTGGTCCAAAAAACACTACAATCAATTTATAATGAATTTTATAATTGTGACTATCCGGAACTAGTTCCACCGTAATCTGAAGTTAAAATGCCGATATTTTCTATATTTATTAATATTTTCATGCCATTTTCGCAAATAATACACTATAACTTATGTAGAATCGAATAAGCATAGAAATTTCAAAATTAGTGTTAAGAAAAAAAGTCGTTCTCCGGTTCGTCACGTGTACACTTTTTTTGAAAAACGCCCATGTCGGACATAGCACTGTCAAGATGGTAAGTGCGAGAGGGACGAATGCTGTACATAATATATGTATGTCGGACATAATATACGCGATCGCCTTAGCCAATTAGCTTAAAAAAAGTCATACTCATATACCTGGTATGCTACCGCGAACCACAAACGAAGTTTTCCGTGTCTGTCGCACTTACGTACAGTGCGACAGAGAGAGAAAATTTCGTTTGTGGCTCGCGGTAGCACACCTGTAGGTGTAGATGGTGTGTGGTCAGGCCGCCACCACAGAATAGTATAATAGTATTCCGCCACCACACTTCGCTATGCGTAAAGAGAATATAATCACTGAGGTTTTACTATGCGTGTCCGCGTTGCGTATTCGCCTCCCTTTCTTTTGCGATATTAAAAAAAGAAATGCAGCAAGAATATTTGCACAAATACGGTGATGTGTGTTGCTGCTAGCATCTCGATTTCGCCGCGAGCGCGCAGTGTGTGTGTTCGCCGCATCTAGAGTAGGGATTTTCCCGCGAGTACACAGCGAATAAGTAAAGTACTAACAAATGATTTTATCCTCCTCTCTTTCTACCGCGCGGCGAAAATGTATGCCTGCGCCTGCTGTTTCGTTTAGGCGGCGCAGGGCGCTTGCGCGAATGCGCGTGTGTGTTTGGTTTTCACTTATGCCGGCACTCCCGGAGTGCAACCCGTTGTTTTTTTTGTAATGTTTGTTATTCCATAACTCCGTCATGTCAGAACCGATTTTGAAAATTATTTTTTTGATTGTAAGTATATATATATACTTATATCCAATTTGGTCACGTTTTTATCAAAACGCAGTTCTGATGATGGGATCCATGAGGAATCGAGGGAACTCCTCAAATGTGAAAGGCACACATAGTGATTTTAGTATTTTCATCAACTAATCAAGAATTTTCATTCAAAAATGTGACATTTGATGAAGTGGAACTGCTGATGGCGATCAGAACGGAACTCTTCAAAGACGTATAGTTCACGTTTGGCGAATTGTCAATCATTTGTCAAGGTCGAGTTCTGATGATGGGATCAATGAGGAATCGAGGGAACTCCTCAAATAATAAAGGCATAGGACCTATAGGTATTATTTCCCGCTAAATAATACAAGGAATGGCATAAATACAAAAAAAAACACAAAAAGATCAGCGATGGATTCGAACCTAGGAACTCGTGCGCAGAAGGCGCGACCTGTGCCGTTGGGCTACGCCGGCTACAGCAAGTGTTAGCGAATTTAAGTAACACTTAACTTCGTCTTACGAATTTTCAGAATCTTACGGTTTTCAGAATCTTACCTCTACGGTCACGTGACCCTGTCGCGAGTTTAAACATTTTTCCCCATTAAGTACAAAAAGTGCTCAACGCCGCTAAACAAGTTTTCACTTAAAAAAAATCGCGAGCCCTCGTAAAGCTCTGCTTTTTGCTAGTTTTAATCAAAATGGACAAGTATTAAAGTATAAGTAAACAAGTATTAAGTTAAACAAGTATTAAGGTAGTAAATTAAGTACTTAAATTCTATCGCGATGAACGAGTTCCACGCGGACGTAGTCGCGGGCAATAACTAGTAGCTCATAGAATTTACGCTTCTTTTTGAAGAATGTAGGTAGGAAGCTCAAACTCTCCTAAGCTATACTATTTTATTGCGGATTTCCGTTGCCTACCTTCCGGCCTCAAATACCAGATCAGGTCATTGGTAATTTAGCAGTACAGCGGAACCATTTAAATCAGCCTCTCCATCGCTTCAGCCACCCATGAAACACTAGGAGTTTTGGATAACCATCCATGGTCTTCGTCATCAGCTCCTGTTCACCAAATGCTAGTTCTGAATGCTCGATTTTTTACCGAAAATACTATAATCGCTAAATGTTTCCCTTGTATTTTTGAAGAGTTCCCTCAATTCCTCATGGCTCCCATCATTAGAAGGTATTATGGTATGTAAGCTTTCAATCAATCAATGAAATAATTTTCCAAATCGGTTCATTAACGCTGAGTTCTGAGGTAAAAACAAATATAAGGTATTTAAAAAAATAAATACATATATAATAATGTCAAAAAATTACCACTGCCCAATCGTCATTTATGAGAGGAGGCCTGTGCCCCGCAGTGGGACGTATATAGGATGATGATGATGATTATAATGTCAAAAAAATATGATTGCTTTAAGTTTATTATTGCCGACTGTACTTACTTTTTTTTCACAGTCATCACATCAACTACTCATAGAGACCGTTTCATTACAATGAGCCCGAACATGACGAGTTGTGTAGTTTAGGAGTTGCTATGGCCACCTCGTGTCTCCATCATCAGATCAGCTCGATGGTACCATAATATTACACTGTCATCCAAATTAAACGTGTATACAAAATTTCAGCTCAATCGGTTGAAGATATCTGCTTCAAAATTGAGCTGCAAGATTACACCCGAACATAGTTACATACATACATACATTAATTGGAAGTTAAATAAAAGCTTGTAAAAAGAACCAACAACACCGGTGCAGTACCTGTTAAAAAAATAAAACAAAAAAACATTTTCGACTCCATCCAGACTCTGTTCCAATTTCATCCCTAAGTCCAGTGTTGTCAGTCCAAAAATGAGTGGAAAATTATCGTAAACAAAATTGAACTTAACTGTCTTGGACTTACGGTGTACAATCTTTTAAAATAATTCGGTGTTTTTTAGAAATTTTCCACAATTGTACCGTGCAATCTGTAAGGTTATAACCGCCAAACACTCTATTTAAAAACAATCGTATGCTTGATACATAAGGCTGAATATCGAAAAAAAAGAAATTCATCCCAATTGACTTATGTTTGTGTAGTGTGTCTCCGACACGCACACACTCGCAATGACGGCTGGACACTTTTTCTTCTTGAATTTGTAGGTGATAGTGTATCTAGGGTATATTAAATCGATGCTAGGAACAAATAGTTTGCCTGTGACAATGGATTTGGTACTATGGGTATGGTCGATAGGTTTTAATAATGGATTCTCTGGGTTAGGCTCAAGACAGCTATGGTTATTTCTAGCTAATAGATACTTATGTTTAAGGCTAATTGGTAAGATTTTACAGATTTTAAAGAGTTTTCTATAGTTACCTTTATATTTAATTTTAGTTTTTTCGTTGACAAGTAATTTTAAAAATCTAATTTGTATGGATTCTAATTTATCAATATTAGTTTTTGTTGTGAGCCCATAACTGTCTAGTGCATAATCCAGTATAGATTCTACTAATGCCATATACAAACATCTTAGTGTACTAATAGGAACTCTAAATTTTAAAGTATGAAATTTACCTAACAAGATTCTAAGTTTCTCATAGATGTAATTGATGTGATATGACCAGGTAAAGTGTTCGTCTATTTTCATTCCAAGATAAGTTATAAGTTTCACTTGTTCTATAGGTTCACAGGTGCAGTTGGAGTTATTGTGATGAAAACAGGGATAGGTATGAGCATATAAGTCCGGATGAACATTATTAAATATTAAATACGGAGAGTGGATTAACATAAGTTTGGTTTTGTCAGCATTGAGAACTATCCCATTGTCATGAGACCACTTAACAACCGCGTCAATATCTTGCTGTACGAGGCGGAAGGTGTCCTCAAGGTCCGAGCCCGCGCGCAGAGCACAGAGGTCGTCTGCGAACATGTGCGCTGAGCAGTGCTGCAGCACACCGCACAAGCTGTTGACGTGCATCAAGTAGCAGACCGGGCCGCAGCCCGAGCCCTGAGGCACCCCGCACTCCACTCTGCACTCATGACTATAGGTGTCCCCAACCCTAACTTTGAACGAGCGTGAAGTGAGATAGTCGCGGAACCATTCGTTCAGCGGCTCGCTCACTCCACACTCGCTCATAGCCTTCAATAAGGTTTTCGATTCAAGAGTATCGAATGCCTTCTTGAAGTCAAAAAATACTGCTAACACTATTTTTTTTATCATTAAGATAGTTATTAATTTCGTCCGTAAACTTAGATAATAAAGTTGCAGTACTTTTACCCTTTTGGAAACCATGTTGAGTGGGATTTAAGATATCATGTTTGCCAAGGTAATTGCTTAGCTGATTAATTATACATTTTTCAATTATTTTGTCAATACTAGATAATATCGCGATAGGTCTATAATTAGAGAAATTTTTACGATTACCTTTTTTATAAACTGGTCGAACTATGGCTTCTTTTAGTTTATTGGGGAATTTATGATGTTTAACTGACAAATTAACCAGCTTCGCAACTACAGGGCTTATTTTATCTACTACACATTTTATATCGGACATGCGCACGAGATCGCTTCCCGGGGACTTATTTACATTCATGTTGTTGATAACTTTTTTAACTTGATGAGTCTTAACGGGTTGCCATCTCATGGACATATCTGTTTTTTTGACATAATCATCCCTATCAAGCCAAATATCATGACATACATGTTTTATGTCCTTGATTTCGTCTGAAAAGGTAGATGCGAACTTATTACATAAATCATAGTCGTCCTCCGTACGTTGCATATTTGAGTGTATGATATCATCCAAACTCTTGGTCTCTTTTCCCATTAATATATGTATCCTTTCCCATATTTTCTTTATATTTTTATTACACTCTAATATACACTTTTTGTCATACATGTTTTTACTTTTATTTATGGCTTTGTTACATTTATTCCTATATTTGACGGTAGTTGTTGCGATAATCTCTGTTTACGGAACACACCATGTATTTAAGCTTTAAAGAAACTAGGCGTAGGTCCCAATTCTAAAGTTCGTGTTACGACTTGTGACTATTCGAAATAAGAAGTGCTATTGTTGCAAAATGAGTTTTATTGCTTCAAGTTTTATGGTTATTAAGTCTTACGCGACTGTCCAAGCTATTCGTTAGTCACAAAAGGGATAGAGAAAGAAAGAAAGACAGGGATGAATAGGAATAGGTATATATTATGTAATCCAATTCAACATCTATTTCAAACAAACTAGTGCCTTCTGGTAAAAATACGTACACCTGTATGACCTGTACAAATAAGTGTTGTCAGGAAGATTCCTGGCTTGGTATGTTTTGAAAATGAACTTTATTTTATACGACACCACTGGCTGAAGTCTAATGGTGCGCTATATTTTTGGGATCAAACCGTTCAGCTGATACCCCGCTCATAAGTGTTTGAAGAAATGTATTTATTTGCCAAACAAAAAAATATGTCACCATAGCTGGAAAATGTACCAGGTTAGGATTCCTAGTTCCTACTCACCTTTCCCGAAAAAATCTCCATACGCGGACGTCCCTACAGGACCATAGCCAAGGAAAGGACTAACTGCGGTTTTTGCAGTGCCGGATTAACCCTTAAACAAATTAAGCAATTGCCTAGGGCACCACGTCTAGGGGGGCACCAGAAACACCACGAAAAAAGGTCATTTATCTATTCAACATAATTCAAATCATAATTTCTTTTTTCACGCCCTTAAAATATTTTTCGATATTTGTATAGCTTTGGGTAAACCGCATGCTTTAGGCTGCGTTTCCACCAAAGATGTGCGGGGATGCGTTTTCATACATTTGACATCTATATATGAAAACACACCCTCGTACACCTTTGGTGGAAACGCAGCCTTAAACTATGAAAATTTGAAAACGGAATTTCCAGCCGTTTGGCCTGAAAACCTGTGACAGGTGTACACGTGAAAGAACTCCTATTTGACCCTTCGGGTATGAACGAAACCCTAAAAATAAGTAAATTAATATCGTGGTTTGCATAGTTATATTTTTTTAGTGTCGATTTCTACTGGGTATTTATTTATTTGGAGGATTAACTGGGAGAGCGAGATATCGGTATTCGCCGTGTTTTTTTGTGTTTTTAAAGCCTCAGACCATAAAAAGTCACTTTTTCTTCCTAGTTGCGCCAACCTGGGTATAACCGTCGAAAGCTAGTTGCAATTTCAAAGAAATATACATACAGGATGTCCCAGAAGTCGACGTCGTCCGTTCGAAGGCTGATAGATCAGCTCATGACTCACCAGAATAACGTAACATGACCTTATTAAAAAATCTTTAGTTTTCGAAATATTGGCACAGGTTAGTGTGGTGTATTTTTTGTCGAGTATGGATAGCGAAAGTTAGGTTAGGCCAATATCTCGAAAACTAAAGAATTTTTACTCAGGTCATGTTACGTTATTCTGGTGAGTCATGAGCTGGGGGGCTAGCATAACATGCATCTCGTCTCTACTCGCGCGCGAGATAGGCTACCTGTCACGTCTGATGAATGCTGTCAAAATATGACAGGTAGCTTATCTCGCGCGCGAGTAGATAGATACGGAATGCATGTTGTGCTAGAGGGGCTGGTCTACTACGATGTCGACTTCTGGGACATCCCTGTATACATTGCACAATTTTAATTATATTCTGTTTATTCTTACAGTTGACAGAAGACCTTCCAGAAGCAGGTAATTTGTTCTAAAGACTATTTCTTTAGGTTTAGATAGGTACAGTCGCCGTAAAAAAATCCTCAAATTTTATAAAGGGTCGGCACAACACCTGTCTCCTTGAGTGCGTGTCCGAGAGTTGCACGCGTCTATAGGCTGCGGTGTCCACTTGCCATCAGGTGAACCGTAAGCTTGTTTGCCACCGTCGTTGTATATAAAAAAATCTGTATTCATCAGGAGCGCTCGTGGCCTCACGGTTCGAAATAAATGCCATACAATAAATAGTAATAATAGTGGCCCAGCGGCACCGGGTACCGCTTGCGGTATCTAAGGTTAAGTAACGTGGGCAGCGGTCAGGACTTGGATGGGTGACCGCTTTGAGTGGTTACTAACTGAGCGCTCCCGTGCTTTGGAAGGCATGTTAAGCCGTTGATCCCGGTTGCTGTCTATGGCAGCAGTTGTTAAGCCAAGTTGGAGGCCTTCGGGCGGTTTGAGAACTTCTAACAGTCGAGTTGCCCACTCACTTAACAAAGCCTAATCCCAATAAGGTCTAGTTTTCCCTCGGGGTTGGAAGATCAGATGGCAGTCGCTTCCGTAAAAACTAGTGCCTACGCCAAATCTTGGGATTAGGTAGCAGACCCCAGGCATCCTTCAGGATGCAACTGTACTGGGATAACGCTAGGAGGATGATGATTCATCAGGATGGTCAAATATTTGAGCATGCACTCAGATTTGAGAATAGATTTGTGTTTAGATATTTATAAGGACCTAGTTAACTTCGATATATTTGATGGTGACTGTACTTACATATTGACATCCGGTTTAATTCAGTTTGGCTCCGATTTTTTCGTAGGAACACTGAACGTTTTAAGAACTTTATTTTAACCTAAACCAGCCTAAACTAACCAGTTTGTTTGACGTGCGACGAGACCAAAGAATATATATACTAACGTAACAAGAAGCGACACCGAAGCATGTGTGCTGTAAACCCGTCTCGCGGCTATGTGTGCGTGTCCGGACGCGAGCGGGGGCGTGCGAGGGGCGCGCGGTGTGTGGAAAACAGACCTCGGACGGGCAAGTCGCAGGGGCTCAATCTGGCACAACTCGCATCTATATCTATTCCTTGTATTATTTTGGCATTAGAAAGAATGACACATGATATAAATTTAAACGAGTTTTTGTCAGGCACGTTCTGCGGTAAAAGCTTAAAATAACGTCAATAAATATTAAAACCGTTTTTTCTTGCGTTCTTTATATACCTACTGTTAATTAAAAATAAGAAAATATGACTTACATTACATTTACTTACATAGATTTTTATATGAGAAAGATACAATATTTTTTTTTTTTTTTCGTTTTTGTTTCATTCATCTAAAAGTTGATCAATATAAAACCCAACGAGACAGACACCGTCTGAAGCCGGTTTGGATTTTAAAAAAGTAATTTGTCATAGTAACTATTATAAACTGTCACTTATTCGGATCTTTCGTGCTAATAACTAATAAGTATTATTATTATAAAAGAGAAATGGCGGCCTCGAGGGCCTTTGCCAATGTCAGTAAAGGGATATATTAACAACGAAATATTGAATAATACTATTTAGCAAAAATAAATGGTGTGACTCTCGCCAAAACAGCGACGAGAACCATCTGCTAATAAGTAAGTAAATGTAAAATTGTATCATGCGTAACCATACGCAATAGACTGACGTTGCAAGGTCACCGGCAGACGGCTCACACCGATAGACCGGTGTCTTGCCTTTGACGAGACGGAATGTGATATGGTCTGCAACAAAGAAGCGTTGTAATTTTGTATTGTAATATTTGTAATTAACCGAATTTAATCTTTCTGAGCCCGTAAATTGAACAAAACCTAAGTAATTACAGACTTGAAACTTTGTACAAAGACTCCTTAAAATAAGACAATGAAAGTTATATCTGTGTTTTTTACATTTTCGTCTCCTAAAGGGTTGAAAATGGGGGTGAAATATTGTATAGGGAGCAATTTTTTTTTAAAGTGAGAGCCTTCAAACTTTGTATGAAAGTTCCTTATAATAATAGAAAGAAAGTAATTTCTGCGTTTTACGAAATTCATCCCCTAAAGGGGTTAAAAAGGGGTTCAAAGTTTGTATGGGGAGCAAATTTTTTTTTAAGTGAGGTACCTACTTCAAATTTCTTACAGAGACTCTGTTTAAATAAAAAGAACTAATTTCAGCGTTTTTTGAAATTCATCCCCTAAAGGGGTTAAAAAGGGGTTCGAAGTTTGTATTGGAAGCAAAATTCTCCTTCACATTTAAACTGCTGAACCGATTTAGATGAAATTTGGTGTCAATATAGTTCAAGTCCGAGGAAAGGACATAGGATAGTTTTCATCCCATCCCTTAAGGAAGTGGAAGTTTGTATGGAACAGAGATAACTAGGTAACCGCCTGAAATAAAAAAATAGCGATAAAATTCTAACGCGATGACCGAGCTCTACGCAGACGAAGGTGCGGGCAACAGCTAGTTATGTAATAAAATCGAAATCTAAAGCTATTAGGTAGTATGTGAAATTCTTGACTGTTTTGAATAGACCGCAGTGGACGCTTTCCGTCGATATGATGATGATTAAGAATTATTACCTATTTGAACGTTTAGTTTTTTTTAGTACCACGTCGACGGCAAACAAGCGTGCGTCCCGCCTGGTGGTAAGCGATCACCGCAGCCTATGGAAGCTTGCAACTCCATGGGTGTCACATGCGCGTGTCCGACCTTTTAAAAATGTACATAAATTCCTTTCTTGAAGAGCCCCACATTGTAGTCCCTCGGGAAAACCTCGGTAGGGAGCTCATTCCACAACCGGAGCGTGCGAGGAAATTCCTCTGAAACCGTACCGTACGCGACCATTTAGGTTCTAAGGTGTGAGGATGAATGCGCTGCTAACGGCGAGCGGTGCGATGGTTTAGTTTAGTTATTGTTATAAGTAGCTACGGGAGCTACGGTAGCCTAGTGGTTCAAGCGTGCGGCTGTCAAGCGGCGGTCGTGGGTTCGAATCCCAACTCGTACCTTTTCGGTGAAAGAAAACATCGTTAGGAAACCTGCATTCATCCGCGAAGTAATTCAAAGATGTATTTGAAATCTCCAACCCACTCTGGGCCAGCGTGGGGGCTACTGCCCAATCGACCTCATGTATGAGGAAGCCTGTGCGCAGCAGTGGGACGTATAAGTAGTGTGCGCCATCCACGAAGGCGCGCTCCTCCACAGCCCAAGCCGTACAAGTGCGCACAGATTAGTTATGAGATTCGCTGTGGAGGGGCTCGTCGCCGTGGATGGCATGGCGCGCACTATACCTATATAGGCTGATGATGATTTCAATAACGGTAACGTTGGTTGCGCAGGGCTGCGGTCGTCGGTGTCGCTCCGCGTGGTCACGCTGGGGCTGAACAAGCCGCCCACGCCGTGCTCCCCCGCCGGCTCCGGCGCTCCGACCAAGGCTACACGATAAAACACCTCTTAATAATACACATTTACATCTATTTACAATTTACACATTAAATCTAAATTTCAATAATACGGTATTTTACTCATAGTCAAATCAGCAACTTTTTATTAAATGTCAAAAACGCTCTGTTAGTATGAAGTTTGTAAGGACATACTGTCTTAGTGACGTCACTAAGACAGTATGAATTAGTATGTTCAAATCAGCGTCCTTTTTAAATCTTTATGCTTATAAAATCTTTCATATAGCTTAAAATAAAATAATAGGTAATTGATGTTTTCCGAGTATTTTCGTTAGATCTTTTATTAGTCAAGTAAAAAATAATTTATTTTTACCTTTGTTTAATACCCTATTGTTTTTTCGTTTGTTGACATTGACGTATTTTAATACGTGACGTGACG
The DNA here is from genome assembly GCA_951800055.1 of Cenopis cana. Classification (NCBI taxonomy): domain Eukaryota; kingdom Metazoa; phylum Arthropoda; class Insecta; order Lepidoptera; family Tortricidae; genus Cenopis; species Cenopis cana. The sequence goes on along the minus strand of OX637471.1, from coordinate 16,299,998 downwards.
TGTAAGGAGAAAATTGGTGCCGTGTTGTATCAGGACGCTAAAAGACTAACTGAGATCCGGGAAGACTGACGATCTCTCCGCCGTTTATATTACGGTGGTCGCAACTTCTTACAACCATACGATTGCACGATTACAATTTGAAGTAAGATTTTGCCAATAATTGCACTTTTTAGACAAGTTTTATGGCCGATTGTACTCTTTCTGCCAAGGACTTCGGAACATCGTCCCGGTACCGCCGCATAATGGGTAGTCAGTCCGACCCAGGTCGGGCCTAGCTGAATTTCTTGCTGGACTTTTCTCAGCTAGACTAGGTTTAGTCAACCAGTGACAAAACACCCAGTAGCTCGATTCCACTGACACACTTCAGATTCGGTTGAAACCGGTCAACCAATCTCACTGGAGCGCAAACTCTTAGTTTATTCCAGTGTTTAAACCGCCCGCGTGGTTGTGTCGAAGGTTTCCCCTGGACTTTCCTCGGGCCACCCACCAACCGCGCGGCGCGCACTCCTATCGCTTTGATGGGCCCGGCTGGGCTCAAAAACAAAAAACCGTCTGAACAAAATTTCGTAAAAAATTACTTTGGTAGCTTCTCATTCCTGTTTTCTAATTTAAAAAAAAACTGTGTGATAGGCGACACACGGACACGTGGAAGACAGCAATAGGGCTCCGTTTGGACCCTTTGGGTACGGAGCCCTTAATTAAAATTTACTACAAGTAGTAGGTCAAATAAAATATATAAAAGTAAAATGTGAACTTGTAGAAAGGTGTAAAAAAAAACTCACACGTGCATTAAATTTTTTAATATTACAATGTTTTACAATTCCTAATTTTTTTCTAATGAACACTTACAAAGGTGTATGTTGCTCTTTTTACAAGAAACACTCAAACAGGTGGGGTTGTAATTGTAACCAGTCGATCACGTTCTTGGATATCTCCAAGTACAAGATGTTTATTTTTCTATTTTTATTTTATGGAATGAACTTTGTTTACTGACCCTGTTCAATTTCAGGAGTGATTGAAAATTTATTCGAAATCGCAAACTGATTATTTTTCATAGAAAAGGTTTAACACGACTTACTAGGCGATCTACAATCCCTGTTACCAAGCTATTAAGCTAAGAAAACGATGTACAAACATTTATTAAAAATCTCTAAGGTGGGCTATTTTTACAAATTTGTTTACCTACTCTTGGAGGTATAAAGTCGTTTATAGATATTTATATAAACTATAACAGTTTTATCAGTTTTTATTATTTTGCAGTATTTTTGCAGTTTGTTTTATCAAGCGTTAATAATACCTAATCCATTACCATACATCTACATTCTAACGTTATCTAAGTAGGTAGAATAACGAGCCGTGGCACAAGCAATTTTTCCTAACACAACAAATAAGATGACCGTTGTAAGTACATATGTATTGTATACCTCTTGTATACCTACCTATCCCTTTGCTATGTTTTTTTTTAAATTTGGATTTATTGATTTTCTTTTATAGCGTCATCATCCCTATTGCACATCTTTCTTTAATATTGCTTTAGTAGCGCCTTTAGATTATAATGTAACGGTTTTTACAATCTGACGGTGACAACATGCATCATGTCAATCATGTCACCGAATAGGCTGGTCACATTTGGACACATTATAATATTTATATAATATTCGGGTCATTTGTTTAAGTTGTAGCTAGGCGCCATTCATTTACTTATTACGTAAGGCGATTTTTGCCAGTTTGCAAAACCCATCCAACGTAAGAAAAAAATAGAATTAGCCGACCCCATCCCACTTTTAATATTTATTACGCAAAAATCTAGTTGAAAAAAAAAACCGGTCAAGTGCGAGTCCGACTCGCGCACCGAGGGTTCCTTACATAGTTCATGTACATGTACCAGTCCCGACTCCATTAATACAGGGAAAATATTAAACAAGACCAACCAAGACCACGATACTACGAAACCACAACAGGGCTGCTACCGCGAACCACAAACGAAGTTTTCTCTCTCTGTCGCACTTATGTGCAAACTTGCAAGAGCGACAGAGAGGGAAAATTTCGAATGCCGTTCGCGGTAGCAGCTCAGGTCTGGTACCCGGCCCAACCCCATTACAACTTAATTCAGGAAAAATGAGTAACTGAATAATATAGTAGGTATGTTAGTTTTTCAAGGATAATTCTTTATCACATCAACAGATTTTAATGTTTTATTTTTTATTTGAAAGAAGGTATTTTCAACAAATAAGATTAGAGATAAGATTAAATATAAAACAAAAATATATGCAAAGGTGATTTTACGAACTAAGTATAGAAGAGTTTTTTGATGATTAAAAAAAAGAAAAACTAGATAGAGCTATGGCTATATTTTTCCTGTAAAATATACATGCATATTAATGGTATGTAATAAATTTGTCGGTATACTTCGGAGATAAGGGGGGAATGGTATTTTTTTTTAATTTCCCTCGTAAATTACTCAACGAAAAAAAAAAGAAAAATTGTTTCAGAATGTACAAGTCAAGCCCTTTCATATGACAACCCACTTGATATAGTTGCCAGACTTAAAAATTTTGAACCCCCTTTTATCTGTCATTATTCACAGAAAATAAAATATTTTAAAAAACCATCTTCCATGTGTCTGGGTTATCCTTGTTTATAACTATTCCAAATCGATAGCATAAGTAGTTCTTGAGATATTTAGCAATGTGACAGACAGACAAAGTGAAACCATAAGGGTTCCTTTTTTACCTTTTTGGTACGGAACCCTAATTAAGGTTCGGTTTGTCTTGCTTCTACAAAAAAAACGTAAAAAAAGCCCTACTACTAGAAATAATGTTAATTCGTCGGTCCTGCCAGTGCCAGGGGTGGCCGTACGAAAGGGTTGAACGTTGCATTGGAGACAACATGCTCTTTGAAAATGTCACGCGCTCGATTTTTTGTCGTGTTTTTGTGGGTTGTTTGTCCTTGACGACCGCTTTAGCTTAGTTGGTAGTGACCCTGCCTACGAAGCTGGAGGTCCCGGGTTTGAATCCCGGCCGGGGCATTTATTTGTGTGATGAGCACGAATATTTGTTCTCGGGTCTTGGATGTTTTCTATGTATTTAAGTATCTATTCATATCTATATAAGTATGTATATCGTCGCTTAGTACCCATAGTACAAGCTTTGCTTAGTTTGGGACTAGGTTGATTTGTGTAAGATTGTCCATAAATATTTTTTTTATTTATGTACAGTTTTTTTGAAAACGACTCTTATACCTTACTTTCCGTCCGCGCAGTCCGTCACAACTACAGAAATATATATCTGTGGTCACAACCTATATCCAACTGCCACCCCGACAATCGATCTTAACCACCCTCGTCAATTCTAAACGGTTTGACCTAGAAACTCAGAAAGTAGGTACCTCAAGTGGGTCAAGGTAATAGCCCAGGATTAACATATAGGTATACCTGAACTCTCGGACATCTTTGGAAAGCGCCATTGAATAATCCTTATGTACGAGGGGCGTTCAATAAATTCTCGGTATGAGAATGCAAACAAAAGAATACGATAGGTTTTTTTATTTTATTTTTTAATATACTCCCCCCCTATGTTTATGCACTTATAAGATCGGTCAATTAGTTTTTTTAAACCGTCATAAAATTATTTTTTATCTTTAGTGTCAAAATGCTTCTCCAGTGCTGTCTTCAAAGCTTCATCGTCAGAAAATCGATTTCCTCGTAAGTCCTTTTTGAGGTTGGGAAACAAAAAGAAGTCACTCGGGGCTAAGTCTGGACTATACGGTGGGTGTGTAATAGTTTCGAACCCAGATTCCCGAACAGCAGCCTTGGCGATATGAGCAGTATGCACAGGGGCGTTGTCGTGCAGAAGCAGAACTCCCTTGGCTAATTTTCCCCTTCTCTTCTCTTTGATTGCTTCTCTTAATTGGCGTAGAATATAAGCGTAGTACCTTCCTGTGATATGTACACCCTTTTCTTTATAATCGATCAGCAATATTCCATCACAATCCCAGAATATTGTGGCCATGACCTTTCCAGCTGAAGGCATGACCTTGAACTTCTTAGGGTGAGGAGTTCCTTTAATGTGCCACTGCATGGACTCTTGTTTGCTCTCAATAATCATAATGATGAACCCAGGTTTCATCTCCGGTAACAATCTTTTGCAGTATCTCATCAGGATTTTCACCACACAGCTTAATAAATTCGGAACAACAAGCAACGCGCGTATTTTTCTGAAGCGGCGTCAGCATTCGCGGTACCCATATCGCACTGACTTTTGACATATTAAGATTGTCATGGATTATATTGTGTATAGTACCAATAGAAAGCTTGGTTATTTGAGCTATTGCTGTCACCTTTACTCGAGCATCTTCCAATATAATTTTCTCCACTTTTTTTATATTTTCTTGTGAAGAAGCTTCGACGGGCCGACCAGGTCTGGGGTCGTCTTCGATACTCTCTCTCCCACACTTAAATTCACTTGACCACTTTTGAATTGTTGATAAAGAAGGAGCAGACTCTCGGTAAACATAATCCATTTCTTCTTTTATAGCTTTTTGATTTTTTCCTTGTTTGGTCAAGAATTTTATTACCGCTCGGTGCTCTAATTTAATTAACATTGAAAAATCGCTCATTGTGATCACGTTTGTTCGGCAGTTGCAGAAAAACAAAAGAACATCGCCGTTTGAATTTTACCTTTTTTTTATGTTAATGAATGACACTTACCGGCCAGTATTAAAAAGTTTACTAAAAAGGTTTAAAAGATATCAATACCGAGAATTTATTGAACGCCCCTCGTACAAATACCTACCAACATTTTTAGAGCAGTTAGATTAAATCTCGCGTTCCCAAGATAAAGCATCTTGACAGAAAGACGGACAATAAAGTGATCCTATAAGGGTTCGGTATTTTCCTTTTGAGGTACAGAACCCTAAAAACTGATTTATCGACATGATCAAATATGTATTGTACAGTCAGCGTCATATAGTACGTAGCAGCCAGTGTCCAAATACTTCGTTACACCATACAAAATATATGGTGTACCGAACTATTTGGCCACTTTGGCTGCTCTACATACTATATTATATGACGCTGACTGTACGGCGGACAGACGGACGGACATAAGTGGGTTTCCAACTGCTCCGGAGCTACGCGACGACCCCTCCGTATCACTTCGCTCGTGCTCGCCTTCACACGGCTTACTATTTACTACGGTTAAAATCCTAATTAAATTACAACAACGCGAACAACGCAGCGCAAGTAGCGCAACGCGCTATCAATGTGTAGAAAATTGGGACAAGAGCACCCCATTTTCACTTGGTCTTGTCTACTTAAGGCGCTTTAGCAAACCCGTTTTTTACTATTTTTGGCTAGAGGTGAATTTTCTGGAAAAATTAAGATTACGAAGTATGTGATTATTGGTACGAAAATATCGAATATAGAATTAGGTGGTTATCTGATATTCAGATTATCAGGTTTCAAAATGATTTATTTGCGAAGGCAGTATATTAGTCCAGTAACTTTATACATTCAGAGCGTGCGTTAAATCCGGTAGTTCTGATTTTTTGCAGACTTGTTTATGATGTTGGCCCAATGAATAATCCAAGTTTGTGACCTCGAGCGCCAAACGCAACTATCTCAAAAATCGAAAAAAAAAACACTATAACCCGAAAGTGCTAGTTGCTGATAATACCTGTATGTTTTTAAAATATACTAAATTTGCTATAATATGACACTAGAATTGTCTCTGTAGACCCAATAGTTTCCGAGATAAATCCTTTCAAAGTTTGAGAATGTCGAAAAAATTATGAAATTTGAAAGGCTGTATCTCTGAAACTATTAGGTGTACAGAGACAAATTTAGTATAATATTGTAGCAAATTAAGTATACTTTAATAAACTAAAAGAAGGAGCTATTGCTACTATCAGAAACTAGTCCTTTAGGGTTATAATCGTTTTTTTTGACATAACATTGAAAAAAATCGAAAAAACCGATTATAACCCTTAAGGACTAGTTGCTGATAATACCTTCTTTTGTATTTTTAAAGTAGACTAAATTTGCTACAATATTATACTAGAATTGTCTCTATACACCTAATAGTTTCCGAGATACAGCCTTTCGAATTTCATCATTTTTTCCACATTCTCAAACTTTGAAAGGATTTATCTCGGAAACTATTGGGTCTACAGAGACGATTCTAGTGTCATATTATAGCAAATTTAATCTACTTTAAAAACATCAAGGTATTATCAGCAACTAGCAATGCACTTTCGGGTTATAGTGTTTATTTTTCGATTTTTGAGATAGTTGCGTTTGGCGCTCGAGGTCACAAACTTGGATTATTCATTGGGCCAACATCATAAACAAGTCTGCAAAAATCAGAACTACCGGATTTAACGCACACTACCCCGTACTTTCAGGCGACAAGGTTACTGGATTATATTTTGCAGTACTATTAAAAAAGTGTTGAAAAATTTGGTGTAGATTTAGTATTTTTGGTAAATCGTAATGAAATGTGATTTATTAGGACATCATTTTGTAATTAATTTGCTAATTCTATAAATAAGTACTACCCTTTTTATTAAAAAAACATATGATTTTCCGTATACGATAAAAATCATACAGTAAGTGTGCCTACTTAAGTTTAATACTCATACTCAATAAAAACAAAACAACAACGCTCAATAAAACATACCTAATAAGCCAATGGCAATAAGTAGAACGCATGTAACCTGAATTTTTCGCTGTTGTTTGGTCTATATTGTACCGTTATCTTATCCTTTTACAGGCGATCAATGCGAATTGCGAACTTTGATTACCAAGTGAGATCATCAATCAAGTAAGTAGAAACGGCCAAATACGATGGTCTAAAATATTTTCATCCTCCTTTCCAGCCCTTTCTTCGAACATACAATCAATGTTAGCAGAATTGACTAGGTATAAGACCCCTAATGACATTGCCGTACCAAATTCCCTATGCATTTGTCTCTAACTCAAAGTGCATTAGTGCGTGTTGTTATGGGTTTCCGCCGACCAAATACTTCACTTCTGGAAACTAGCGCCACCTTTTCGTATGATGGTAGGCATGTCTTCTGGACTCCGAAACTGCTTGGGGACAATCTCCATGAGGTCGGTCTTAGTCGCATCTGTACGGAACAAGAAAAGGGAAAATACGGCGTTTAATGTACAAAAGATTTCCATTGGCAGGATTGATATCTATAGTCCAAAGATGCATTTACGAAGTAGAGCCCCCCAGATTTTTCACGTGGTGAGAAATGGGGGGGCTCCAAACATAGCAGCCGACCTGTACATTTCAAACTAAGCGGACTCCTTTCTTATATCTACTATGGCAAGTTTGGTATCATTTTTTTATAAAAGGAATACACCGACATCATTTCTGATCGTACATTTTACTATTTTGGAATAATTTTCTAATTAAAATCGCAAATTTATAAATTTTTAATTTTTACTTTTTGATTCAGCGCTCTGATATTGGATGTAAACAGTTAACTTAAATAATGAAATAAATACTATAAGAAAGCTGGTTTTATGCAGATTTAAATATATAAATATCAATATAGCTCTGCCTAATACAAAATTATGACAGAAAAAATATCATGGGTCGTAAGACGGCTGCGCGGGCGGATCGGTAAGTACCGAAATACGTTACTTAGCTACTGCGTACAGTCACCGAATTGAAATGTTTTCCACTTTCTAGAGTAAAAATAACTAATAAAGAATCTTACCTGACTATACCGACGTGTCTGACTACTAACAATGATTGTTCGTCTAAGTTATTTTCAGGTTTAAAACGATTACTATGATAAAAATTACACTGTTATATTGGATTTTAGTTTCAGTATATGCATGCGCTTATGGCAGCCTATCAAGCAGGTCACTTGTGGGGACAAATTTTAAATGACACACATATACCCTTCCTAACAGACGAGTGGATTGAAAAGGAGGAACAGTGGCAGCCCGTATGGACATTGGACAACCCAACCAGAATCTGGAATGCGGCACGAGAACTTAGCTGCAAGAACAGCTGCAGAGGCCACTGTCCTTGAAAGCGAGAATGAATGCCATGCACGCTGCTTCAAGGCCTGTGGGTAGTCGCAAATGCAATTACTGAATGTGTGTCCAGTGTGGACCAGGGGTTTCAGCAAAGATGACGCCGAGGAGGCCGAAGAAGGAGAGTACAACATCTTTATCAGTTTATACTGGTCCTGGGTTTAAAAAAACCTAACTAACTTCAAAAAAGAGGAGGTCCTGTGTTCGACTGCAAATATTTTTTAGATATGTTCACTAATATCTTTGCTAGTTAGAGGCCGATTTCGCGTTTTTTTTTTGGTTTGGAAGGGGCTGCCTGATGGTTTCTTTTAAATTTGGTCAAGATCTGATAATAGGATCCATGAGAAAATGGACACTCTTCAATTTACAAAGGTTTCTCCGCGGTATATGAATGCTAATTATTACTTACAAGGTGGACCAATATCATTTTTTTATTATTATTAATAAGGCTGTAGTTTTAGGGTAATCCAATATTATTTTGGACAGGATCCGTTAATGTTAGTTGGCATTTTTTTTAAATTTAGCCGTTATCCATATAATTCATGGAGTTCGAATTTGTACTATCGTTTGTAGGGGCCTATCTTTAGAAGTAATCAAACGATTTTAAAAATTCTTTCTGTTATAGAAACCTACATTAGTCCTTAATAACATAAGCTAAGACTTTTTGTAAATCGTTAACTCGTACGAAGCAGGGCGGCTCTCTAAAATTTGATAAATTTTTACGTGAAATTTTAGGGCGAAATTGATATATTTCATTGTTATTTTAATATTTTAAGACGTGAATTGGCATGAAATATGTTTTTATTGAGTTAATAAACCCACAACTACCATTCCAAGATCACAAACTATGTTTTTTAATTAATTTGATTTTTTGTTCTATCTTTAAATTTTTTTAATACTTCCACTGTAGGTATATTTTTGAAATATATATTTTTAAATATGATATTAACAGGGTTTTCTGAAGACCTTTTTTTCCCAAAATGTGCAGGTGTTTTTTAAAGTTATGGCCATTTTTCTGTTTTCAGTATGAATCAAAAATTACCTATTTTTTGTTAATTTTCGAAAATTTTGTATGGAATGGTCCAAAAATAATCCCAGAAATGAATTTAGCATCCTTGATTTACTTTAAATTGACACCCAACTTGACCCAGTAGCTTAACTGGCGCAGATATCAAGATTAACCTGGACTCACACCCCCCCCCCCCGCCCCTCAAAAATTTGACATAAAAAATTTCGAGGGCTCTACTTGGAAAATCCATCTCTGGGTCCTAAAGGACCTACCCTGATACAGGAAATCTTTTGTTCACGAAATGCCGTATAAGTCCTCTTACCGAGGCCACTATCTCCCGAGAGTCCCGAGTTGTCATCAAAATTGCCGACTCCGCGTTTGGAAGTGTCAATTACACCCAAACATGCAACGTACATACACGTGTATGGTCTCAATTGGATGTTTTTAACACTTCACAACGTAGAATCTAAAACAACAGTTTTTTGTCAAACCTTCTCTGTTAAGTTTTCTTTTTATGTAAATGTTTCAGATTTCATTGTCTTAGGTGGAATTGGTTTTGTCTTATTTTATGACCACCCCTGGCTGTTATCTATACGAGTATCTTATATATTTAAACGAGCAATTCTTGTATATTAAATATGATAATTAAGATATGGGTCGTATCTGGTCCAGCAGGTCTCCATCGCCGTTCAGCGGGGTAATGCTGCCGGTATCATGGGGACCTTTGAGCCAGGTACGATGAGAGAGTCTTAGGTAATTTTGTTGGAATATTTTAAAACTTTATTTAAATAAGTAGGTACTTTGTAAAATGGCATTGTTAATATTAATTAGAATAATAATTTACAGCTGATGTTTAACCATATTTAGAGACAATATTTTTGACATTATCTTAATTATTCTTGTATATTTATTTATTTATATATTTATTTATTTCGGGGATCTCGGAAACGGCTCTAACGATTTTGATGAAATTTGGTGTGGGGGTTTTCGGGGATGAGCAATCGATCTAGGTAGGTCTCGTGCCTAGGAAAACGCCGAGCGAACCTCGGTCGCCCAGATGTTGTGTACCTAATATGGCCATTAAACATTTAGTATCCCCCTGCCTCAGTAATAAAAAGAAAACGATATTTGAGTATGCAAGCAATTAAGTAAAAACTAAAACATACAGATTTTTTCATTAGCAATTAACATGAACCTTCATATTGATGGTATCTGTTACACAAATGCACATTAGGTACCTATCTTGTACAATTTATATCTACAAATTAGAATTAAATGGTGAAGGCACAGGAATGGCGACCTCTAGGCCGAAGTTAAGTACTAACAAATGAATGGGTATTATTTTTAGTCTTATGAATTAAGGAATAACGCTCTACATATCAAGTAAGTCAAGGCGGCGATGAGGCGGGGGCGATCCATCAACCCCGCCGCGCCTTCGCCTCGCCCGTACCGCAACTCAAATATGTGATTACACTGTTATTTATTTCTAATGCTACATTTACACGCTTGCGGTGGCTTGGCAAGCGTCCACAAGCTCCAAGCCTTCACAAACGCCATACGTGTAAATACGTCGCAAGCGCTTGCCCAAGTTTCCTTTTGTGTTCAAAAACCGACACTATTTATAGTCCGGATCGGGACAAGCTCTCGCAAGCCAAGCCAAACTACCCCGTTACCACGCTTGTGTTTGTAGACGCTTGCCAAGCCTCGCAAGCGTGAAAATGTAGCACAAAGGTAAGCTAGATGAGATGCACCGCTTGTGCGCCCACGCCTCGATTCTTGATCATGTGAGCGAGGCGCCTTAGCGGCCAAAAACAATTTTAATAAAATTCTAGCTGCGTAGATAGGTCGGTTAGCGACCAGCTGGGTATCCCCTCATTCCCTATAAGATCAATGGTTATAAGTAAACATTCTCTAAATTCATTTTCCATATCTAATCATTATTCTTTTAATTTTATAAGAAATAAGGTAGACCCGACCAGCTGCTGTAGTGTGCTAGTTTGCCCGTTTTGCGACTACTTGGATGAGTTGAAGAAATGAAAGAAATTATTAGGGTTCCGTAGTAAACCTTGTAGTTTCGCCATGTCCGTCCGTCCGTCTGTCCCCCGCTTTTCTCAGTAACCGTTAGTACTAGAAAGCTGTAATTTGGCACGAGTATACATATCAATGACGCCGACAAAAAGGTAGAGTAAATTTTGAAAAAAAAAAATAATTTAGGGTCCTCCCCTACAAGTGGTGGCGCAATTTTTCAAACCCCATCGTGTCGGTTGTTGTTGGTTAGCTCTTTCAAAAATATTATAAGTTTTCTAAAAGCATTTTTTGATTCAAGAATCGGTTGGCGTGATATTAAGCTTTGAAGTGATAATTTTTGTTATGATCAAGTGTCCCTCACCTGTGCCTGCTAAACGGTAGCTACTAGGCATGTCAAAAAAACCATGGTAGTAGTATATACGATGAATTTAAAAAGAAAACTATCACAGCTAAGTAGACATTACTAGTTAACGAGTAATAGTCGAACTTAAGAAATGTACTTTGCAAAAGCAAACTTTCGTACAAATTCCATTGATACCTTAGATAATGTTGTTAATTCTGTCAAAAACTATAACTTCGCAAACTTTTTAGTCCACTTAATGTAACGGGTGGACAACTACGGAACCCTACCATTGTGCGTGGCCCGACACGCACTTGGCCGGTTTTTTTTTTTCAAAGGATTCACATTAAATACCTAACTGAATGTGAATCCATTAAAAAAATGGATTTACATTCAGTTAGTCACCGTTTCCTTAGGGTCTGTAAAAAAAATATGGACAAATTCTTAAAGGTAATTCTTTTTTTTAATGGATTCCCATTCAATAACTAATAAATAAAATACGACTCACTGTTTACTTAGGGTCTGATCTTCTTAACTTGGTTCTTCAGGTGGTCACGAACTGACGCTGGGCGCGTAACCGAGCCGGACTAGCGACCCCATCTACTGCAACCAATCTAAGGCTACTAATGATTTTACCTTTACAAACTATAATTACTATTATTGTTTCTTTTATACTTGCGTTCGAATATTGCCTAATTGTTAGCCATTGTCCTATTCATTTTCAATGGTTGCAAAAAAGGAATACACTGTAGAAATACCAATATCTCTCCCATTACATATGATCTTTGGTAAGTAAGTTCTGTCTTGGAGAAAGAATGTTAATTTAGGTACACCCTCTTGAGGGTTGCGAATGTGGTCGTAGTATAAAGTTTGTGAATACACTTGTAAGTTATGATCATAATTATATTTTGCTAAACTATCCACACATTTACAAACGCATCTACCTATCCTAATAAGTGATTCAACTATCTTAATACACAACTTGCTTTAAAATTCGACTTTATTACATTACAACGAGAATTTTGTATGGGATTCCGAATAGGCCAATGACAATTTTATAAGTATATATAAATACGGTACACACGATGATAAAATGAGCCGCTGTAGAATACGCTAATTAGCGCCTATCGCTCCAGTTAATCCCGGGCAAGCGAGAGAGGCACACTTTGTTGTGTATTATTATGTCTATATCTCTTTGTTGTTTATTATTTTATTTTGATAAAGCTTTCTTTTTTACAAGAAAACAAAATGATGATTTAGGATGTATTTCTTACGGTTGTTATGTCTGAGTATAATTATCCTATATACTTATAAAATATCATTGGAACAGGATCAATAGAAGCCAACAAAAATGGTCATGTGAATCATTTGTAAAACATTCATAGGCCATGACTTTTTGTGGCGTTTCATAGCCATAAGGGCCCCGTTTGATATGGAACGCCACAGTTGAAGTAATAATAAAAATAACAAGGAACCATGTTTTTTTCATTAACATTCATTGCGTGCCTCCTATTTTCTAACCCTTGGCAAACAGTGCCAATAGTGAAGTAATTAGCATAAATTAATGTATAAGTTATCTCAAATTACATAATTTATCTATTAACATAAGAATATAAGGTATAAATTGAAAAGTAAATTCATGGGAAATCCGTTTCTTTAAAAATAATTACAAAACAATAATAATAATAACAACAAAAGTATAACAGATAATGAATTACTAAAAGTGAGAGGTGTTCCTGTGGGTTTACCTATAGTGACTAAAATTATACACTATTAATAGTTGTATCAATAAACTTTCTCTAAATATGAATTTACCAATATTTAATAGGTATATATAATTACCTTAAACATAAAGTTCAGTCTATTCAAGACTACCAATGAGGTTTCGGATTAAGGCTGTTTTTTATTATCTATCTGTCCAATAGATTAGGATTATTATCCCTAATTTATGTCACTTCCCTAATTTATGTCTTTTGTGTTACATAAAATATACTCCCAATGTCCAGTTCAGATGTAGTGGTAGGTTTGGTGTTTTAGGGTAAATACATATAACAAATTTATCAGGTCAAACGTAATGGTTCCATAGTTTTAGTATTTTATCTAAACAGTACCTGGGTATTGGCTACCATAAAATACAACTACTATAATTTGTAAATTTTAAGTTAAGGCCCGTGGTAATCCCAAATGTTTGTCATACTCACTCACTAGTGTTAACTCAATATGCCATGCTTTTATGCAACATTTCAATAAACATATCAAAATTAATGATTGCATCAGAATTTCAAATGTGTCAAGTTTTAGATATATGATATGAATTACCAATCGTTTTTTGAAAGAACCGAGGAGTAATCTCTTGTAGTTTAGACATTAATAAAATATTATGTTGAAAACAGCCCCAAAACTTATAAAAACACAGTATTTAATGTTTTACAAGAATCAAATTTTCATTTACAGATTTATTCACCAGTTCATTTTAGAGCCTTAGAATATCAAAATCATTTGGGGTTACTACGCGCCTTATGTTTTATCTATGAAATACCATGGTTTACTATAAACATTACTATTACTATAAACTATAATGGGATAACTAGAAAAAATATAAATTTTCAATTTATCTCTTTCTGCTGGTTATGGATTTTTAATTTGGAACATTTGGTACAGACAAATGTATTACTATGGTTGCACTACTCTACAGCCTGCAGAAGAAGAATTACAATCATTGGTAAAAAATTTTTGAGACATTATAGCTACTGTTTATATATTTCAGTTTTTGGCTATGATGAAGTAACATTGAACATATGAATTAAACAAAAAAGAATGTATACATCTGGTGGACTATTAATTTACTCGTTTTGTATTTGTTTTGTGAATATGACAAGGTCTACTTCCAACTTGTCCTTGTATTCAACTTCTGAATGTGTTACTCGACAAAGAGGACACAATGGCTGGAATAGGAGCTGCCAAGGCTGAATAACATTGGGAACTCTATAGTGATGAGTCCTGGTGCCGGAATCTTGCAGCATGAGCTTCTTACCATTCTCAGAATATGCCCATGTTTTACTTCTCGTCTCCAAACTGGCTTTTCACTAACTTCGAACAACATTAGAATATCAAAGCGTCATAAGTCAGGAAATCTCATTGGGTCTTCTATGTAATCATCTGGTATTATGAACATATCACTTGGTATGTTATCTTGGAACTCAAACTTTTGAAAAGTTATTTTTGCAGTAACCGTGGGCAAAATTGGTATATCAATTTTTACTGGAAATCCATTTGGCAATTTCATTGCAACAAACTGACGCAACTTAGCAAAATGTTTGAATGGTGCGATTACTTCTAAAACATTCAGCAGCATATCAACACTGAGTGGAAAGTCGTCACTCATGGCAATAGTGGCCCTAAAGTTCCTGGATGATTCCTTATAAACTAGCTCTCGACCCAGACTAGGGTACTGGCCTGGTGGCGCAGCAATGTAGGTATCCCAGTCTACACCACTCTCTGGTGGAGGATTCAACGATGCACGTCTTGTTGGTTCTCCATTAGTGTCTAAATTTTGTGTATTACCTTTTGTGAGACTTTCAATTATAGCTTTATTCTTTTGTAAATCATCTGTGGATAAATGTTCACGTCTTTTACGAGATTCCAGGACAAGTCCTGAAATAGTGTAAATGTCGCTTCGGTACAAGCCAGCCACAGTCTCTTTTCGATCTTCACGAAATATCCAGCCAGATTGTGCTCTCATGAAAGCTATACCTTTAGTAGACATTTGAGCTGCCAAAATGTCACTAGACATAAGTATGTCTACTTCATCTTCTATCTCATGCTCTGTCTCTTCATACCGCACCTTCTGATATACCTTAGCTTTGTTGTCAAGTACGGTAAGAGACTCACTCGGCTGTTTTTCACCTTGAAATATGAATGATATGTCTCCTCTCTCCCATTTCATGTCTGTGAAATCCACTAAAGTTGTGTCTAATCTAATACCTGAACCAGATTTATATATTTTACAAACATCAGAAGGTAGAATTCTAGAAACAAGAGGGACCCATGAATGGAAATCCCATTTTAGTTCCATGTAAAAATCTTGTATTTGAGCTAGAGCTCGGATGAGATCGGGTCGCCTGCGTTCCATTTGTTCACGAGCCTGCTGTTTGAGCTTGCGCACTAGCGAGGAGATGGTCTGGCGGTCGCCGTAGCTGATGGCCTCGGCGAGCGGCGACCAGCCCGCGAGGTTCTTAAGCTTGACGGGCGCGCCGTGCGCCAGCAGCAGCTGCACGCACTCGCGTCGCCCCAGCATCACCGCCAGATGCAGCGCCGAGTTGCCGTGCTTGTCGCGCCGCGCCACGTCCTCCAGCCGCAGCAGCGACGACAGCTTGCGCACGTCCCCCCGGAACACACACTCGTGCAAAGGATACGATTCATCCTCCTCGCTGCACTTTGAATTAGACATTTCGTTCACCACACCTAATTCATCACTTCTATAGAGTTACACATCGTAATGAGGCGTTGATACGAATTATTTTACACTGAGATTAGATTAGATAATATTTTGCGAAAAATATAGCAACCACGAACCACATAGTCACATTCAGTTTTTTGATACCTACGTACAAATTACATTACAGAGGATTGAAACCCGAAAGTTCAGCAGCTGTCAGTGATACTGTCAGTTATTCACGTACAATAATTTAGAAGCCATGATATTTTGTTCACCCTCAAACTGATGCACCTAGCCAACATTTTTATTATTAAATGTTAAAATTCCGTAACCGTAACTCAGTGCGTGCGATCAGTATGTATAATTGTAGTCTTTGCGCGCGATGGAACTAGACGAATTGTCAAATATGTCAAGTCAATCGCATTTATTAATTTTTACATGGAACATTAACACAAGTAAAAAGGTACGTTTAATGTTCATAAATAAACTATACATTTTTTTATATAATCTGTAGGTCAAACGAAATAATATCAAATCGAGCTTGAATCGAGCGGCAAAAGTTGGGCAAATACTTTATCGTGCACGTCCGCGTCACGATTTTTCCGTTACCGTCCACGATATTGTCGTACGTAGACGTCGACAGCATGACGCTTTTATAGTTTGCCGATTTTACCGTGACGGCAAGTTTTTTTTATCCCTCATAATATGTCATTTTAGGCCGCAACTACACTTCGCTATGCGTGTTCACGTCGCCTTCCTTTCTTTTGCAATATTAAAGAAATGAAAATGGAAAAGGAAAATCTTTATTTGCTGTAAAATATGGTACAATATGGTGTTGGTTGTTTAATAAAGAAAGAGATGCAGCACGAATATTTGCACGAATACGGCGAAGTGTGGTGCTAGCATTAAGTGTTTAAAGGCAAGACCGCACTAGGCGTAAAGGCTTGGTCACACCGCTTGCGCGACGCAAGCGGGACGCTGCGCTGCGCGCCAAAATGTATGAAACCGTCCCGCTCGCGTCGCGCAACCTGTGTGACGTCGCTAACCTGTTAGCACACGTTCCGGCGCGCAGCGGTCGCGTCGCGCGGACGTCGCGCAACGCAGTGTGACCAAGCCTTAACTACACGACGCGACGCAGCAGCGGAGCGACGCTACAAAATAAAATATTCTTTGTATGGGATAAAACGCACTACGCGGTAGAGGTGGGTGATAAATAACTTCACGATGAAAAAATCACGGTGATCCGCCGTTAAAAAGTAACATTGTGACTTGTCACGAAGTAACAACGTTACAAAATAACGTTGTTACTTTGCGACGATATCACTGGAACAGTGTGTAAGCGACGCGTCGCGTCGTGCCTCGTGACCGCTGTTACTAACTGTGACTGTGACTGCGGTGCGCTGTCACAGAGTAACATCAGTTGTTACAAAAATATCAGTAACTGCCGGGAACGATCGACACGCAAATGTCGTGACACGAAATAACCGAAGTGACAAAGTCACGGTGATTTTTCAATGTGATTTTTTTGGAACGGGAATAACAATAACGGTGATCGAAAAGTAACGCTTTTCCCCATGTCTACTACGCGGCAGCGGAACTACGCGACGCGACACTGCGCGACAGAGTTGACCAATCGATCGACCAACTTTGTCGCGCTGTGGCGCGTTGCGTACTTCCGCTGCCGCGTAGTGCGATATAGTAAGCGACGCGGTAGCGGTACTGCACTTAGTGTTCAAAATTAAAGTTCATTTGTGAAAATAGTTTGTTAAAACTTGTAGATTTTTTTTTCAGATATTCTAAAGTAGGTATGTTTTTTTTGGGATCCTTTTAAAGGTTTCGGAGTAAACAAGGAACCCTTATAGTTTCGCCAAATCCGTCCGTCCGTTTGTCCCCAGCTTTGCTTGGTAACCGTTAGTCTCTAAGGCGTTAGTACTACGTATAGAAGGCTGTTATTTAGCATGAGTATACATATCGCCTGGTATCCCGAAGACCCATCTGGTCAGACACACAAATCCAAGGCCCAGAGGGGTTTTGTACTACAGCAGAATGGAGAAAACAATGGGATATGCAAGCTCGATGCCCCAATAACCACCTATTCCCCGACCCAACCAAGGAACTGCCTGGCTTGGATGAACGGCGGAAGATCTGGGTGACACTGAACCGGATAAGGACGGGCGTCAGCCGCTGCAATCATAATCTCCATAAATGGGGCTACAAGCCATCGCCGAGTTGCGATTGTGGAGCACCGGACCAAACAACCGCCCATATTGTGGAAGAGTGCCCAAGGAGACGCTTTGCGGGGGGACTCAGTAACCTGCACGCGCTTACTGCGGAAGCCAGGGATTGGCTATCTAATTTAGATATTTTATTATAAGATTTTAACTGTACCTTAATTTTAATTATTTTTTATATGTAACTTAATAATTTGGAAAATAAAGCCATACGATAATATATATATATATAGTATACATATCAATGTAGCCGACAACACGGTAGAATATAATCTTAACAAAAAATTTTTTAGGGCATCTCTCCTCTTCTACACGTAAATTGGTGGTGCAATTTTCTTTTTTTTCAAACCCCATCGTGTTGGACGCTCTTTAAAAAATATTGTAGGGTTACTAAGACCATTTTTTGATTTATGAATTTGTTAGCGTGATATTAAGCTTTAAAGTGATAATTTTTGTTATGGTCAAGTGTGCCCCCCCCCCCCCCCCTGCTATCTTAACAAAAAAAACAACGGGTTGCACTACGGGAGTGCCGGCAGAGGTGAAAACTCAATAAAAAAAGTAAATAACAAAGATATTCATATCCGTATCCATATCGGTATCGGTATCCGTATCCATATTCATATTCATATTCGCATAATCCATTTACATATATAGGTACATAATATGTCCCGAGTATCATTGTGTCTTACGCATCGTAAGACCAGCTGAGTTGACCCCTCCTAACATCGCAATCACGATACTAGGAGGGGTCAACTAGCTGGTCTTACGAATCGTCGCGAGTTTAACAATTTTCCCCTATCACAAAAAGTGCTCAGCGCCGCTAAAGAAGATTTCACTTCAAAAAAACATAGTAGAAGTATATAATATGATGAATGCAAAAGGAAAACTGTCAAAGCTAATGAGACATTACCAGTTAACGATAAATAACGATATTAGTTGAACTTAAGAAATGTACTTTGCAAAAGCAAAAAAAAACTTTTTAATCCACATAACAACTGCGGAACCCTACATTGCGCGTGGCCCGACATGCACTTGGCCGGTTTTAAGTCGTGGCAAAAGCTTATGTTAATTCTCCTTGTATCATGAACGTGGTATGTCATGCAACCATATTCTTCCCTTCTTTTCTGCTTGCTCTAGCTCCAATCTTTCTTCTTCTTCACATAGCAAAGAAACTACTACGATATCCATCTCAGTTTCTGGTATCTCTGGCCTAACCTAATACAACACCCAGGTCAGTGTCGGCCATGTTTGCAGAGCAGTATAGGTGAAAAACTTAAGTAAATGACCTGTTGTATGTGTAAGTAACGTGTGCGAATAGATATTACATTTTTGAAATTTGTAATATAACATATGGTTTGCAAACTCATCATTGGCTTTAAATAAAAACTATAGACGACGCATGACAAAGAACCTAAAGGCTGGCGTCCACTAGGCTCGCCGAGCCGAGTCGAATCGAATCGAAATAATTCGCCTTCATACATTAACTATGAAAGTGCGTCCATTCGGTCGATTCGATTCGGCTCTGCGTCAATCGACGCACTTTCATAGTTAATGTATGGAGGCGAATTATTTTCGATTCGATTCGACTCGGCTCGGCGAGCCTAGTGGACGTCAGCCTTAATGAAGCTATCAAACACCAAGCTCATCATGTAAACACACGCTTACTCACACATATACAAACTAAAACCAAGCGCAGTGCTCTTCAGTACAATGACATGACACGACGCTGTCAGTTACGTACGGTGAAGTTCAAAAAACATCACCTAAATGATGGTCTACTGCACAATGAAAGCACGTAAAAAAAATATTAGGACGGCTAATAAAATGAATAACGTAACTTACCTACCACTTGTAAATGTTAAAATAATACTTAACTCAAAACATTATTACAAAACATTGTTTTTCAGTTGACATTGGTTGACGTAACGTGACGCGCTAGTGATACCAGAGTATGATTTTTATTTACCCCAAAAGTAGGGAACTGTTTATGAAGATCGTATACGATTGTTATAATAATAAAAGTATAATGGATCACAGTCCTTCGTCAACCGGGTGGACGGGATGGCCCATCTAGTCCGCGGGACTCCATCAGGATTGAGCGAGGTATCTTCCAGGGCGACAGTCTGAGTCCCCTATGGTTCTGCCTAGCTCTCAATCCGCTCAGCACTTTGCTGAAGGATTCAGGGCTAGGTTGTCAGCTCCGGAGAGAGGGTGAGGTCATTTCTCACCTGCTCTACATGGATGACCTTAAGCTTTTTGCTCCAAATACACGGGATCTGTTGACGCTACTGAAAACGACAGAAGCTTTCAGTAGCGCCATCAAAATGGAATTTGGAGTCGATAAGTGTGCGGTCATGCATGTACAGCGGGGGAAAGTTGTAAATTCTTCAAATTTACAGCTTTCTGAGACAATGTCCATCAAATCTCTCTCCGAAGCAGAAACCTATAAATATCTTGGTATGTCACAGTCTTTGGGTATTGAGGGTGAGGACGTAAAGCGGGCGGTGAAGGAGCGTTTCTTCTGTCGCCTGACAAAAGTATATAATAGCTTTTTGTCAGGCGGCAACAAGGTGCGCGCCTTCAACGCCTGGGTGATGCCCTTACTCATATACTCCTTTGGCATACTAAGATGGACTCAGACCGAGCTGGACGCCCTGGACCGTAGGGTGCGTGTACTGCTTGCTGCGCACCGCATGCTACACCCGCGCTCGTCTGTTATGAGACTGTACATCCCGCGGAAGTGCGGAGGACGCGGCTTTTTAAACGCGAAAGACCTCCACAACCGCGAGGTGTGCAGTCTCAGGGATTATTTCCTAAACAGCGAGTGCGGGATGCATCGGGACGTAGTTGCAGTAGACGCATCTTACACCCCGCTTTCTATGGCAAAAGAGAACTGGCGCAGACTTAAGTAATGAGTACCGAGGACCGCAAGGCCGTATGGAAGAGTAAGGAGCTACACGGGAGGTTCTACAGGGCCCTTACGGGACCCGATGTAGACCTGCTCGCGTCGGTGAACTGGCTACGTTTCGGGGATCTCTTCGGGGAAACCGAAGGTTTTGTCTGTGCAATTGCTGACGAAGTTATCATGACGAACAACTACCGGAGGTATATCCTGAAGGACGGTACGGTCGACATTTGTCGGGCATGCCGCCGTCCCAGAGAGTCACTCAGGCATATTATTTCCGGTTGTGGTCATCTTGCTAACGGCGAGTACTTGCACAGACATAACCTTGTAGCCAGGATCATTCACCAGCAACTTGCCCTTCGTCTTGTGGACGTCGAAGTGCCGTACTATAAGTACACACCTGCGCCAGTTCTGGAAAATGGTCGTGCCACGCTCTATTGGGATCGATCTGTCATCACGGACAGGACTATTGTAGCCAATAAGCCTGATATCGTGCTGATAGATCGATCGAAACGCCAGGCAGTGCTCGTTGACATCACCATCCCCCACGACGAGAACCTCGTGAAGGCCGAGAAGGACAAACTCAGCAAGTACCTAGACTTGGCCCATGAGATAACCGCCATGTGGGATGTTGATTCAACGACCATTGTCCCGATAGTCGTTTCTGCGAACGGTCTAATAGCGAAGAGTCTCGACCAACACCTCAAGAGACTCTCGCTAGATGGCTGGGTCAAGGGTCAGATTCAGAAGGCGGTACTCCTGGACACGGCGCGGATAGTCAGGAGGTTCCTCTCTCTGTCGCCCTGACCACCGGTAGCTTAGGCCCTGCCCCGCTGCCGGCGGCACCCTAGGTTAGGTTTTTATAATAGTTTTATGTTTTGTAAGTGTATTTTTATATTTTACTTTTTATAGAAATATTATAAAATCTAACCTAAGAAAGACAATAAATAAAGAGATAATAAAGTAATACAATCAAGTCGGCTGCAGCTGATCTGTTTTTCTTACATTCTATATTAGGGTGTCCTTTTTTACGATTTTCATAAATTAATAAAGCATACTTACCTCCTAAATTGCTTTATTTTATTCCAAAACACTGAAAATAAATTTCACTTCATTACTGTAACTGTAACCCGAGCCGAAATGTATGCGAATCATACCTACAAATCCTACAATCTACAATCCTATTTTCATATCAATCTTATATACTTAATACAAATATCTACGTGAACGCAATACCATTGAAAAAAAAATCACAGATTCCGCAGTCTCGCAAGAATCGGAGCATTGAAAATGAATACAAAAATTTACGAAAATATTTTATTTTATCTTGAATAATGCAATTCCTACTAAAATGCACTTCGCGTTTGCTTCCCAATATTTCGATCGGTCAATAACCACCCTAGCTTTTGATGATTCTTAAAAAAATAAAAATAACTTCTTCAAAAAATTTCACTACGCCCAGGATTCAGTTCTCTCACTCATTACCAGTAACTTCTGGAGTTCTTCGTTCCCTAATCCCTTTGGTGTATAATCTACTATAACCTATAACCAAAATTCAAAATTATTACGTTATGGTTATGTCCGTTCCGTTCGTAAATCAATTTTGACAGCTGTTATCCGAAATGAGGATCTCGTCGAGCCCTACAATTTCTCGCTACACACCAGTAGTCTAGGGTGGGTAGTTTCCGAGATATGGAGCTCTACTACAGGAACCGTGTATTTTTCCGGGATAAAGAGTTGCCTATGTGTTAATCCAGGTTATAAGCTGTCTGTGTGACAAATTTCATCCAAATCCGTTCAACCGTTTCGGCGTGAAAGATGAACAAACATCCATCTATACATCCATCCGTACAAACTTTCGCGTTTATAATATCAAGTCGGATTTTCAAAATTACAACTCGAATGCACTTGTCGTCTGCTTCCGAATCTTTTAACACAATTACCATGACGATCTGTCAACAATCACTCCAGCTTTTGATGATTCTTAAAAAAAAAATCTCAGCTTCAAAAAGTTCACTACACTCAGGACTCAACTCATTACCGGTAAAACCTGGAGTCCGTCGTTCCGTTCAGGATTCAATATCGCGCCCGTGACATAAAACAGTGATTTATCCCCTTGGTGTGTAATCTTCTATAACCGATTTTCAAAATTCCAACTCGAATGCACTTCACGCTTGCATCCGCATCTTTTAATGCCATCACCTTCACCATGACAATCGGTCAATAATCATAGAAGTAGTTTCTATGATTATTGACCATATGATTATTGATCACTTTTTATATACGGAAATACTCGTTTTTCTACAATAGCAAATCTAAAGGGACCACCAGGTCACAATTATAAACCGATTTTCAATAATTTTTCACCATATTGTAGCTAAACTAATACCCTAGGACCCTTTTTTTTAATTTTTTCTTAAGTCGGTTTTGTTTTCGAAATATTTACAATTTAGTAAACAAACACCCCTCAAAAAACCCGACTTCTTTTACATTTCTCAAAATTCCAAAAAAAGTTATCTTCTGATTTTCAAAATTCAAACGCTCACACGTGTCTCGATAAATTCCTCAACTCGTGGTATTATTCCCATCTCGATCCTCCCAAAATTCTCGAACCCAAGGCCAAAAATACGTTTCAGGCGATTTGCATCTGATAACCATTTTCAATGGTAAAATCAAATTGTCATGTTACCAAATTTCTCCATGGTAATTTCAGTTGCAAGTCGGCACGGGTTTCTGTACAAGAATGTCCTGAATTTTGCTTTCAGGGTATTTTGAGTGGGGTAGCATTATTATACTTAGAGGGTATGTGTAATTAATTTCCGAAAATCATAAAATAAGGGACACTCTATTCTATATAGGTAGTAGTTTATGCGTTTCATAGAGAAAAGTAAGAATGATATTTTATTTTCCTCTACATTATCTAAATTAAAATATTAAAGACAACAAGTAGAATCAAATAATTTAAAATATGTACCTACCTATTACAAAGCGTGAGCGTTTAATTTTTTGTATAGGGGTTTGATGCATGTTTTGAATACGTAAAAGAGTAAAACTAACCTTTTTGATTGAGATAACCGTTATTCCAAGATTAACTTAAAGGTGAGTTAAGCACTTGAAATTGCATTTTTTATATTCCTACGGATAAGAATATTTTAAATGAAAAATAGAACATTGACTAAGTTACACTTAATATGGCTTGTAATTAATGGTTACAGTAGACTGCTTATCAGTAATAAATTACAAATAAATGACTTTATGTTTGTTAAAGCTACTCCGCCACTGACACGGTTAGTAGGTGGGCACGGTTGATGTAACGTTAAAAATCACCCCAATTATGGGGACTTTTTCCTTCCAGTGGCCACACTCACATTCACACATCGTTACAAAAGTGGCTTCATTTTGTTGTACGTGACGTTCCGTCTATATTTTTTTATTTGGTCTGAGATTTACTTATGCGTATTTTTGCAAACTGTACACAACTACATACAACAGGTCATTTACTTAAGTTTTCTACCTAATAACAAAGCCTAATAACAACCGTATAACTATAATTGTAGTCTTTACGCGCGATGGAACTAGACGAATTGTCAAATATGTCAAGTCAATCGCATTTACTAATTTTTACATGGAACATTAACACAAGTAAAAAGGTACGTTTAATGTTCATAAATAAACTATAATTTTTTTATATAATCTGTAGGTCAAACCAAAGGGTCAAACGAAATAATATCGAGCGGCAAAAGTATGGCAAATGCTTTGTCGTGTACGTCCACGTCACGATTTTTCCGTTACGGTCCACGATATATCGTAGACTTCGACGGCATGACGCTTTTATAGTTTGCCGATTTTACCGTGACGGCAAGTTTTTTTATCCCACATCATACATATATATACAAAGAGAATATAACCACTACGTTCTATCGGTTCTATATATATGTCATTATTAGGCCGTTACTACACTTCGCTATGCGTGTTCACGTCACCTTACTTTCTTTTGCAATATTAAAGAAACAGATGCAGCACGAATATTTGCACGAATACGGCGAAGTATGGTGCTGGCAAGGGGCTTGCAGTGGGCGGCGCGCGTCGCTTTAAATGCCTACCGCTCGCTCGGCCCGCGGCCAGCCGTCACTGCCGTCAATCGAGGGCCGCCCGCCCGCCGCCGCGCGAACGCATCTATATGCACGTTACCGCTGCCGCCGCAGACCAACCGCAGACTAGAACGCGACGAGCGACGAGTCGATAGCCCTAGCGCTACACGTGCCGCGTGTGAATGAATACAATTTATACGATAGACAGAGATGCACAGAGTAGGCATGTTTCTTATGCCTAAACGCCGTTTTTGTTAGAAAGTGAAGCTTCTGTACTTGTACTATTACTTATTCTGTGGTGCTAGCATTAAGTGTTTATAGGCAAGACTGCACTAGGCGTAACTATGCGACGCGACGCAGTATAGTTACGTCCAAAGAGAATATAACCACTACGTTAGTATCTTCTTAGTAGTTTGTGATAACAATTGAAGTATTGGTATTGAAGTATATGAATCCGAACTGAACTAATAATAGTGAATGAAAGAGTTACACGAGGTGAAGTACTTTACTTAATTTGAATCATTCAATATACATAGCACAGTTGCGCCAACGAGCGACCGGGGCTATGTTTTTCTCATATTTGCTCATAATCCATACAAAATTTGTACTACGCAATTTAGCCGACTTGCATGTCCAATTGAAGTTTGCCTTTGCCTATAACCCGACCATGAAATTTTTTTCGTTCGGTGATAGGGACAAAACATGCCACTCTTTTCTATTTCCTCTTATAGGAATCGCAATAAGACTATCTTCCTCTATCAAAGCGTCTCAGCCCCTTGTGTCTGTCTATACGGCATATCGTGGACGTCTACGGCATGCCGTCAACGTCCACGGTAGAATAAAAGCGTAGATTTGCATACAATTTGATACATTTTCGGTCCCCTGGGTTGCTACCGCGAACCAAAAACGACATAAGTGTGACAGAGAGGGAAAACTTCGTTTGTGTTTCGCGGTAGCCCCCCCCCCCCCCCTGTTTTATCGTGACGGTAAATCGTGCCGTGGACGTGCACGTCCACGGTAAAGTAAGCGACCTTGCCGGGCCGCCTAAGGCTATGCGCGCACGAGCAACATTTTCTCAGCAACTTTTATATCTTTCTCATCAAGTCTATTGGTTAGTATCAAAGAGTATAATAATATATTGAAAGTGCGATATATATTCTTAAATACCTTAAATAAACTTTAAGAAGTACCTAAGAATAATAAAAGATGGCGTTGACAGTATTGTTTTGGTTATCTCGGATACAAAAAAAATATTGACTTGACATGACAATGACAGATGCGCATAGCATACCGTGCTCGAACTGAAACGCCTTTTTTTCCTGTTTGTTCGTATACGTCTAAAAAGTATCGAGCTACGATTCAATAACGTTGTTCGTGGATTTATCTATAATTACTTGGACGTAAACATAACTATCATAGATGTTAGTAAGTTTGTGCTGTTAGAAACTAAACTAACCAGAAATCATAGTGCTCAGTTTCGACCGCAATTTTCTTGATAATTGATAATACTCATATTTATCGAGTTTTTATTTATTTAAATTTATTTAAATGTAATCTAATAATCAGTGTTTCGTACCGTAGTAAATAATATTCGTGGCCATATATATAAGTGAGTATTAGCCTATAAATCTAAAGAGGCAATGGTTTTGTTTATCTCTTCTTTATAAATTCTGCAATCGACTTAAAATCAGTAAAAAAATTGCGTTTTGCATCTACCATAACGTTATCTTTCCCTATAATGTTTAGGTTATAGGTTGAAGATATAAGCTACCAATAAAGTCAAAACTCACAGCTTTCCGGTCACAATTGTTGATGAAAAGTTTATTTCAAATGTTAAGGTTGACGTAAATATTATTGATTTGGATCCTTTTAGTTCTGTATACCTTCTTGTGTTTTTTTCCATAGCGGTTTTTCTTGAGACATTATGAGGTATTGCCAGTTTAGTTAGTAGTTTCCAGTGTGGACATATTTATGACTTAATTTTGCGACTAGTGTTTTGGCGTGAATTAGGACGTTTCCTGGACTGCTACCCATCTGAGACCGCACTATGTGAGTATTCTTTGAGTTTTATGGTAACTAGATTTTATGCATGCTTAATATAAGTGTGAAGGTTTGGATTTTTAGAACTAGTTTTATATGCGCATTATGGTCTGAATATTGTTTTCCATGTTGAAAGTTTGATATACTCACAAACTCATGCATTTTACATACTCAAGAAGATGAGATAGGTCTGTTTATAATAAAGGCACTGGTCCCACTGCCGGTGAGCAGCGAGTACTCTCATAGTGATTCTACTTGTTTTATCGCTCAAGCAAGTAGAACTACTATGAGAGTACTCGCTTCTCGCCAGCTGTGGGACCAGCGCATAAAAATGGTAATCATTTTGTTAAATACTACAAAAATCAGAGTACAATACACTTAATTGTAATATAATAACATCCCAAAATGCATACATATTTCAAGAAATAAAAATAAATAAATAATAAAAGTTTATGTTATTAACTGGGCTCTTATTATTTATTTATTATTAAGAGAACTCAGCAGATAAATCTATCCCAGTTAATTTAATAGTAACACAGTTTATGCCAGATATTTCTAAAATACATTTTAATAAGTAAACATTACTACTATCCACTGACTACTTTCTCAATTTAATTTTCCTCTGATATGATGCGATAACGAAAAGACTGCCTTGGTCTTTAAATAGACCAAATGAATGCCTAAATCCATGGAAATAATTCAAGACTCAGAAACAAACATTCTTGCCCATTGCACAAAAAAATACTCTTACAGGAATTCATAGGTAACTAACTACTAGGCTAACCTGGTTGTTGTTAAAACTTAATAATCAGAGCCTAGTTAATAATCTTCTAACAATCATAATTTTAAGGATGATTAACATAAATTTTCTACATAGTTTTGACTTAATCATGTCTACATTTTTATTGATACCAGTTTGTAACGAAAGTTAGTCATACTATTTGTATGGGAAGGTAACTTTCGAAGTAGTAAGTGGACTACCTAATTATGTGTACTTAGCGACGGGTAGTCCAGTTTATAATCTACTCGTATTTATCTACTTTAGGTATATTACTATAAAACGAAGTTTAATGTTAATTGTTTAAAAAAGAAATTGCTTCCGTACAAAATTTCAACTCTTTTTCACCCCTTCAGAGGGTAACTTTGGAAAAATACTGAAAACCATTTTTCTTCCATTTTAATCCTTAGTCTATAATGGAAGTTTTAAGTTTCTATCTTTAAAATAATTTTGTTCTCCATATAAAATGACCACCCGATTTTAACCACCTAAGGGGATGTATCTTGAAATAAATTACAGCCTATGTCCTATTCTGATGTCTAAGCTACAATCCAATACTGGAAAGTTTCATAGAAATCTGTTTAGACACTGTTTAGTTTTTGAAATTAAGCGGAAAATACATTCATCCACACAAACTTTGGAGTTCCTCAGGGTGGCATTCTGTCTCCGTTACTATTTTCTATTTTTATTAACCTTATTACCCCTGACATTAAGTGCTCTCACCATTTATATGCTGATGACCTGCAGTTATATGCTCAGGCGAAGCACGATGAGGTTGACGGCGCTGTTTCAAAAATTTACGAAGATCTCAGAAGTATCTTATTATGGTCTAAAAATTTTGGGATAGACGTCAATCCTTCAAAGTGCCAAGCTTTGATTATCGGAAGTCCACGCTCAACATCAAGCACCGACTTAGCTCATGTGGCACCGATCACATTTGATAGTTCGGTGATACCGTTTTCAGCGGAGGTGAAGAGCCTGGGGCTGATTATTGATCGTGGTCTGACATGAGAACCCCAGGTTTCTGAAGTTTGTCGCAAGTTTACGTATTCGCTGAGATCGCTTTATAAATTTAAGCATTTTCTGCCGGTTCAAACAAAAATTCTCCTCATACAGTCTGATTTTACCGATCATCGATTATAGTGATGTGTGCTATACCAATGTAACACAATCTACTGGACAGGCTTGACCTTATATAAGTTGCTATAAGCTTATATAAGTTGGATCGATGTTTTGGTTTTCGAGGGCGGTTACTATTGCAGAATGAGTGAGACTATCAAAGGCTTTAGTGTAGTCGACGGAAGCTAAATATAAGGGGACGTTCAATTCGGTGTATTTTTCAATGATTTGGTTGAGTGTGTGGAGGTGGTCAGTGGTAGAGACTCCAGGAATCCAGCTTGGTTGGGAGGTTGTTGATGGTCGAGTTGCCCAGCAATGCGGTTTTCAATTATTTTAATAAATGTCTTATAAACATGAGATACCAGGCTAATTGGCCGATAGTTACTTTTGTCGCTCTTATCACCCTTTTTATGTAGGAGTATGATATTAGAGTGAAGCAGCCTTTGAGGGATTCGACCTGTTCTCAACATATTATGAAATAGTTTGGTTAGCGGGTTTAAAAGGCGTTTCTTGACAAAAATTAGAGTTATCGATCCTATATGTTAATCCAGGCTTAAAACTGTATGTATACCAAGTTTCACCGTAATATGTTCAGCCGTTTCTGCGTAATTGAGTAACAAACATCGAAAAATCCAACATCCTAACTTTCGCAATCATAATATTAAGTGGGATATTTTTTACGATTTCATTACAACTGTACAGGTCTCAGATTTTTCCGTGTATCTGTAGTACCAGACGATATTACTTGCCATATATCATAGTTCTAGGTCAACGGGAAGTACCCTATGAATTTACCAAATGTTTAAATGTACGTTTTTTACGGCATAAACGGTCGTATCTTTTTTTACGTTTACTTAGAAGTTTGATTCTTTCACAACTTCAAGCGTCCGCAAACTGGAGTGTATGGTTTTAATTTCAACTCGATACCTTTTCGCGTTTCCGAGAAAAAGGGTATCGACAGACAGACTGACAACAAAGTGATCTTATAAGGGTTCCGTTTTTTTCTTTTTGTGGTATGGAACCCTAAAAACAACATTTTTGCTATTTTTTATACCTAGTCCCATAACTTTTTATCTTTTTGATTAATTTGTCTAATTTACTATTTATTGTGATAAATTGATGGTTTTTTATCCACACTATGTTATAAAGTGTAACATGAGTCATCTACCGAATTGGATCATAATAGTAATTTGCCCAAGACAAACAATTTATCAATCACTTCACTAGTGATAATATGAGATAGTTCAAACAAGCCTCGATGATTGTGAATGGACTTAAAAAGTGTTGGAAAAATAGTCCTATCTTGTATGTCATTCATGTAATATGTTTCATTGTACAGTACTTATATTTAGTAGAGATGTGATTTCCAGATCTCGTACTATATTGCCTTTTAGGTGCACATCATAATGCCAACGGGATTAAAACTATCTCCTTACCAAATCTAGACACGCGGCAGCGTGTAAAGCCAAGTTCAAAAAAAAAGAACTGGCGACGCAGCGGCCGTGTGTTATATTATATTACACTAACCGTTTGGTGGCACTTTTGACCCCTACGTAACTCAAAATCTATTGAACGGATACATATGAAATTTGGTACGTTTATTAAGATCCTCAAGGCTAACCAGATTCCCAAATTTCATGAATATAGCTCAACCGGTTATTAAGATACAAACATCTAAAAATAGGATTTTTTCAGACTAGGATGGATATTGGATGGGTGAATAATCAAAAACCTAACCCACTTCCAGGTGACCTAGCAAGTTGAAATTTGGCATCGAGCTGGGTAAATGTATGATTACGAACCTGAGAAACGAATTACGATTTGTAATAATTGTAATATTTTCCAAATAACATTTTTTATTTTCACACTAAGCGCCTATAGATTTTGTACTGGCAAAAATGTATAAGTGTTATTTGAACCGTATAGTATAGTACAGTCAGTACTGAGCAAAATGTCTGAACAAAAAGTAATGATATCCTATCAAAACAGCCAACAAACTGTCATACAGTTTGGCAGATCAGTAAAAATATAATTATGTTACTCTTTATTGTAATAAATAAATTAAAAAAATAAATGTGAAATGAGAGCCAAGTTCAATATTAAGAATATGGCCAAGTTTTGCGTAGAAAATCCGGAAACTTGATATGCAATTCAAGGTCAAGATTTTGACTTGGCTGGTTTTTACGTACATGCTATATTATATTTGTGTCTATGGTATTTTTCTAAACTTTGGTTTGTTGGTAAAAACTAGCCAAGTCAAAATCTTGACCTTGAATTACATCTCAAGGTTCCGGATTTTCTACGCAAAACTTGGCACCCATATAGATATCAATTCTTTTGTTGGCGAAGTCAATAACGACGCATATTCTTAATATTGAACTTGGCTCTCATTTCACATTTATGTTTTGATAGGATTTTATCTCAATCGGTTTGTCTGAAAGAGTGACAGAAAGACAGACATACCGAGTTAGTTACTTTCGTATTTAAAATATTTTAGTATCGATGTCTACTCTGTAATGATTCATTCTACAAAGCATATGTTTTATAATCATCACTTACCAGTGTTTAATTTCATTGTTAATGTATTAAAACGAAACATGTTTATAGTATGAGCGGATTTAACCTTAACAAATGACTTAAGGTTATCATCACTAATGATTAAATAGTTTATCTGAGTATTTTCTCTTAATGGTTGTTTTTGTATACACATTTGGAGTAAACATATTTGTTATATGAAAAAATCAGTTTGATAAATATTTAGCGCAGAGTTAAAAAGTGGGCAAACGTTAAAAACAACATGTAGGCAGATTTAGTCCGCACTAAAATCAATTTTTTTTTCTGCAACAAGCGCGGAAATGCATGGAAATGTTCTCTTTACTGTCGCAAAAATACTCGTAGTTTCCCGTTATTGACTAGCGCAGATTTAGTTTAAAGTAATTTCCGTAGTTCCGTATCGACACCTATTTGTTCTCATTAAAAACAACTGTCCGCTGCCTTGCATACAGCAACTGCACGTGCCGCCGCACTCCAAAATTTGAACCGTAATCATGAGACTAAGTGCCAGTTGCACCAACGTACGAACACAGACCGGTCATCGTCAAATATGGCGCCGGCAGCTGTCATCCCATAGAAACTTGTCAAACTTTCCATACAATCAGATTTGACGAACATCGCTTACGATTACAGACGGTTTGGTGCAACCCAGCCTTAAAGTCCCAATTAGGATTGTTCATTATTTTTCAAAGGTGCTAATTCGAAATCCATTTCAAGATATGAGATTTTCAACCAATTTCAGTCAATTACTTCGACAAAATAATCAATGATTAGAGATATTTCAATGCATATACGTGTGACCTTTGTTTGACTCTTCTCTTCCTCTTTGGCTGAATATGTACAATCTACGGTCATTAAAATAGTTTGGATCTGTGGTGTTTAACCGTCACCACTGTCAATTTCTTCACTTATAAATTATTGTTAGATTATAACGTTGTTTTCGATTTGTTTAAGTCGTCAAAATCACTAAAAATATGAAAAAATATATGAAATGTTTTGGTCCTCCATGTGAAAATGATTAAAAAAATAGCTCTAAATCAAATTTAAACAACCGGGAAGACTTACGTAAAACGTGGTTTCGTGAAGTCAATGTGGAGTATTTTCAGTCTTATACATTATACTGCTGCGTGGATCACTTCGACGTAAGTGCAAATAAAAAGACCATACAAAGTTTACTCGTTATTTTGTTGAACAATATTCTCCCATAAGTATTTCAGATTAAAATATTTATTTATTAGTTTTGTTTATATGTTACCGTCCATCACAGGGAGGCCCTTATGGTCGGTATTGAGTTACGCACGGATCTATAATCTAAAATACATAAGCTACCAAAAACAATAAAAACCATGTCCCTAAGTGCCATACTTTTTTTTTAAAATCATCAAAGTTACGCAACCCAAAAATGCACTTTAGAGAAATAACTAAGAGAAGTTTAAAACTCATTTAAAGTATGTTCCCGTGGGAAGTTACATAGAAGATTCTGAATCCTGAGGTTCACTTCTATAGGAAACAATCAAAGAATTTTCAATTTCACTACCCCGTTGAGAAAAAATGGCCATTGAACAGTGCAAGGCGCCGATCGTAAAAAAATAAGAAAATTTGTAATATGTGAATTATTATTTCGTATTTTGTGATGTATGCTATAAAATAGTTTTCTTTACACCTCGAATGGAAAATAAAAACAAAAAACTAACGTGATTTTTTAAAAATAAATATAGAAATTTATATTTTTTCTACCTCGTCACGAATAAATTTAACAATACCGTGTAGTACACCATACTTACCTGTAATAAGTCTAGACAAGCATTACACAGGTTTTAATTTTTTTTATGTCAATTAGTTTCAGTTTTATGACCGATTAAAGTTACATGTAAATCAAGGTTTACTTCCATACATTTGAGAAAAGGGCCCTTATGGACGAATGTAACCAAAAATGTAAGTAAATAATCATATTTACATTATCTAAGTAGCAATCTTGTATTAGAACGTAATTCTGAATAAATCTTATCATTACAAGTTTTTTGAATTTTGCGTAATTTTTAAATTATACGAAAAAGCAATTTCGCATAGTAATTAGTAGTTTATGCAACTGGTACATAATGAGGGGCATTAAAACACGAGTGTGTTTTATGAAACGAGCCGAAGGCGAGTTTCATAATAAGGTCACACGAGTGTTTTAATGCCTAATTATGTACAGTTGCATACATTACTTTATCTACACACATATTATAATTACTCTAAGATGGGTTCAGAAACCGTAGTAAATAAATACAATAATTGTGTTAATACAACCTTTTTTGCACGGTTGCGGAAATATCGAAATCAGAACTGGCAACAGATACCTGAATGTTATTTTAAAAAGTAAAGAGTCCTTATTCTGATGTGATCATGTCGTTCTAGCTCAAATTTCGTGCGATATATACTAAAAAAACATCGAGCTGACATTTCGCATCGACTGAATTTGAATTTTCAGTGATACTAGAATAGGGACATGTCAACTTTGACA
Source organism: Cenopis cana (assembly GCA_951800055.1). Classification (NCBI taxonomy): domain Eukaryota; kingdom Metazoa; phylum Arthropoda; class Insecta; order Lepidoptera; family Tortricidae; genus Cenopis; species Cenopis cana. Next base: position 16,265,907 of record OX637471.1, on the reverse strand, counting down.
TTTAAATTTTGACAGTTTTGTTTGACGTAATATTTTAACATCATATATGAGATTAAAATGAAATATTTTATTACTGCTGTAGCCTTAGCCACAGATAAGAAAATTGCCATAAATTCATTGAATGTTCAAATGAGAGTCATTTTCTACGGTTTCCAAACGCATATTAGAGGATTTATGATATGTGTGTAGATAAAATTATTTTTTAACTCTATTATTAAAAAAACCGACCAGGTACGTGTCGGACCACGCACAATAAAGAGTTCCGTACCGACACCTACTAGTCCATATTTAAACCCACTATCTGATACGTCGAATCGAAAAAGGTCGTATCTTCATAGTAAACTCACTGCACTTACGCCCTTTTGTTTGGGCAAAACTGTTTTTCAGCAATTACTCAAAAACCAGTAGCCGTATTATTATCAAACCAAAAATCGTCGGTAGTATTTATTAATGTACAGTCACCAGCATCAATATCTGTTATAACAAAGGCGGCATAAATATCTGACCCGTCCTTACGGCCCTACAAATGGAGCTGTGTCGGATACTTAAATGCCACCATTGTTTTGGCAGATATTAATGCTGGTGACTGTACACCACCTCATTTATTTTTCAGAATTTTTATACATATGGAAATTAGAGGGGGGGGGGGGGGGCACTGCCTTTTATAATAGGAAATGTAATAAGAAACAAAAATTTTTGCAACGGTCATGCACGACTAGAACTTCCTTGACTTGAGACTAGAAATAGGTAACGTGTACCACCTAATCCAGTAACAGAAAAGGCAAATAAATAATACAGAAAATGGTTAGAAGTAATTAGAATAACTTATTAACCTATTTTATATCATTATTATCTGCGCTCTGCCATAAGGGCCCTTTTTTACTAAACTTTACAACTAATTTTAAGGTAGAAATACTTAACTTATACGTGTGAAACCAAGCTAGAAATACACATCTAGATAATGAACAATCCTAATTTAGAGTGAGCGGCATGTGCTGTTCCGACACTTCTCCGCTCATTTCAAATTGAGTTTTTTACCCATACCATTACGGTTCAATTTGGAGTGCGGCGGCACTTGCAGTTGCTGTATGCCAGGTTCCCAACCTGGGGGTAATTACCCCCTGGGGGTAAAACAGCCATTCTATGGGGGTAATGAGAGGGGTACACAAAATGGATGAATAGATAAAACTTGTATCATAATGTTCATAATATTTCGCGCTCGCTACACTTGCGTTTTCATCTGCATCACGAGTCATGCAGAATCAAGATTCGTATGAATTATTCTCCGCACCTGCACTGCATCATAAAGATCGAAATTTTTCGCGCGCGCTACGCTCGCGTTTTCTTGTACAATACTTTTTTACTTGATGCGTATGAAGTCTTTTACGCACCTGCATCATAATGTTCTAAATACTTTGCGCTCGCGTTTTCATCTTCATTCATTGATGCGTATGAAGTCTTTTCCGCACCTGCATCATCATAATGTTTGGAACATTTGCCGCCCGCTGCGCTTGCGTTTTCATCTACATAACTTGATGCGTAAGAAGTCTTCCGCGCCTGCATCACAATGTTCGGAATATTTTGCGCTCGCTACGCTCGCGTTTTCATCTGCATTACTTGATGCGTATGAAGTCTTTTCCAAACCTGCATCATAATGTCCGAAAATTTTCGCGTATTCATCTATATAGGTTCAAAACTGGACTACCCGTGCGAAACCGGGGCGGGTTAAGAATCCGAAAGTAACACTGTCTGCATGTTAACCCTTAAACCGCTCTACCGATTTAGATGAAAATATTTGGTAGGGATATAGTTTGAGTCCCCGGGAAGGACAAAGGGTGCTTTTTGTATTGGAAATCATGCCTTAACGGGGTTGAAGAGAGATAACTAGGTAAGTGGCTGAAATAAAATAATAGCAATAACATACTAACGCGATGACCGAGTTCTATGCAGACGAAGTCGCAGGCAAAACCTAGTGTATAATTAAAAATGTTGTACTTATTGTATTGTTTTTTGCGTACTTTTTAAAAAGGGGGTAAAATCGGTCTCCCGGATAGGCCGCAGGGGTAGCGATACTGAAAAGGTTGGGAACCACTGCTGTATGCAGTCGGTAGCGGAATCATACCTTAAATCAAAAAAGGTCGTATTTTCATTGGGACTGAGCAGTTACGTCATTTTGTTAGGGCAAGACAGTTTTTCAGAGATAATTCAAAAATCGTTAGTCATATCTTGTTCGAACCAAATATCGTTGAAAGTATATATATGAATTTACACCACCTCAATTTTTTCAGATTTTTAAAATTCATAGAATTAAATAAGAGGGGCGGGACAAACTTTTTACGACTTTGACAGCTAATATCTCACCTATCGTTGACTTAAATGGGAAAATGTGATGAAAACCTCCATATCATTTTCAATGTGTATTGAAATTTTCATCCGTCTGTTATATGGATTAAGCGTGTTTTGAGATCACTTTTATGCAGCAGTTCATAGAATACGAGTACATATATTATCTTCCCGCCTAATTTCATAGTTGTTGTGATTAGTCTCCGAGTAAGTAAATCGGCTGTGACATACTCATACGGAAAACTATTGCCTCGCAATAATTTGGAATCCGGTTCGGTGGCGTATTATGTATTACTATGCACATGTCAAATAATGTTCTGCGCGTAAATAATTTTGTGAACTCGTGGCTTGTAGAGCATTCATGTTCATGATTTTTTGTCGGGTCTGAAGGTTTTTAATGGTTTGACAGTCGAGACACATGGGCGCGTAGCTTAGTAATTGGGTACTAATAGCAGTCTGGGACGTGGGATTATAAATATGTATTGTGGGCTGTTTAATCTGGCTGTAGATAAGTCGGAAAATAATATTCGTAGTCTTTTATTACAAGTGTATTGATTGATTGCACATTAACAAAACATTGTGGCCAGTTTTTATCTGGGCCTTTTCATTCTATCTCTTATGCAAACGATACGTGTGCATTATGAGTTTTAACTGCGCGCCAGTTTCCGAAATAAACAAACGATAATTGGAGTATTATTCATTAAAAGGTAGGTATTTACGTATGGTATAAGCTGAGAGTTGTGGTAAATACATACATATATGTATGTTCGGTGAGGGTGTGTAAGTAGGTGTTGTGGAGCCGTCCTGTGATTATGTGGGGGCGGCGCGCCGCCGTGGGGGGGGGGGGGGGGGGGGGGGGGTCCGGGCGCTGTTGTTCGCCACCCGGCCCCGCGCCCCGTCCCTGCCCGGCGCTCCTATCTCTATCCAACATCAGTTGCACGCTTCCAGCCCTCGAAGCAGTTCGTGTAAGAGTTATGCCGTATTACCTCCAGCCAGCGCTTCTTCACACAAACCTTGTACAGCCTCTTCGGTTCGTTGCATCGATGCATGGACCACATTAGATGCTTTGACTGCACTTCATAATTCATTTATACATGCCGAAGACAGCGATTCGTTAGTGTTCCATAACTCATAGTCATTGTTTTGTTATCATATAGGGAAATTAGTTCCATATTCATCATGAGATCATGATTTGTATATTAATCATTACAATCATCTTCAAAGTTTATAAAATTAGAAAGAACCAGTTGTTGTTTCGTAGTAAACGCAGATTTATTTCAAATTAAAAGTGTTTTGTGTACCTATTGGTTGGCTTAATAATTGAAGAAGTTTCAAGTTCAGTGGTAGTTTGTAATAACACGCTGGATAACCCATAATAATATCTAAACAATTGTAAAAATCATTCAGCTATGGTATAAGTGCAAAAAATGTATCAACAAGGTTTTGTTATGAATTATGATAAATAAGATTTCCTAATTCACTTTTTGTGTTTTCGTGATCGGCTAAAACTTATAGAGAGTGAAGCCTCTATTAGCCGTCCACTATAGAAGGAAAACTGACAATATTTTTTTTAATTTATTGTAGGTAATACAAATGTATTAGAGTGTAGTTTGTTTTGTTTTTTAAATCGAACGAAACAAAATAAATGCTACTATGTTCCAATTTTGAAATATATTAATTCCACTGAAGAGGAGAATTTAGCACTTGGGTGGATAGAGAATAGGGCCTATAGGATTGCGAGATAAGATATAAACTATAGGTAATATTATTATCAAAAAGTGATTGTAGTATAGATAGACCCCCTCTTTGGAAGAAGGCTTTCTAAATGAAAGGTAAAAATACCAATCTTTTTTAGTGGTTCGCATTAACATAGGCAGAGAGCGCAGGGTACCTAACAGCTGATCGAGGTGCCCACGCCCCCCCCCGGCCCCGGCCCCGGCTCGAGCAGGCGCTCTGCCGCCGCAAGGTCGCTGGTATCGAGCGGCAGCGGTCAAATATTTAGTAAGCGCAACACGCGTCCGGTGTTCGCTTCGTACTCGACTTGCCTCTTCTCTCGCCAACACTATCTACCTTTCTAACTAGATGCCGTGACAGACTATATCACAATCTATTCTACTAAGTACTAGATTCTTTTCACGATTCAAACGCTATCAGGGTTGATAAAACATTTAAGGATCAATACGTTTACATATCTGTTGAATTAATGCTATATAAAATGTGTAAATCACTGAATAAAAGCTAGTGCTTTTGCATATAGCAGTGTGGTGTCTACAAACGATGTACGATTGCCTTAAATGATGACAATGATGACTATCCTACAAGGCGTACATTTCAGTTTCTTTAAGGCGGGGTTATAGAGTCTGGCTAAAATATGTTTTCCCCAGCAATTTTTATCTTTTATCTGTGAATATGTACATGACAACACCAAAGATAGTACAACTTGACAACCTTCACCAGGGGTGTCAACAGATTAGAAACTCCTGAGTGTGCAGAGCTCCGCACGATTTTTTGCTTTTTCGATCAAAACGCGATATTTGCTAATTTAAGGCGTATTGAATTGAAAACGAATGATTAATTGTATGAAAACGGGAAAAATAATATAAAAAACCTATTGTAAGTTTTTCGTACAAAATTTGTAAAAATAAAAAATAAGATTTTTTCATGCATTATGAAATGTACAAATATGTGAAATACTTTACTAAACTTAGGGCGGTTTGAGAACTTCTAACAGTCATCAAGTTGCCCACTCATTTGCAGTGACAGTTCATTTATATAACCTTGGAACAGCGTCGATGTCACATCGAAATGTTAATAAGCATTTGTTGGGAATGTAGCTAATTAATTTATGTAGGATTGTAACATTTACATAATAACAATATGAAAGAAACTTTAATTACCCCTTATTTCCCAGAAATATGCTTAACGGAATATACACGGTGACGTACTGCAAAAGTTATATCGTTGGTCTGTATCGACTAAGGAAGCGGTGCCGTCGATAACAGATGTCGATAATTGAAGTGATAATAATAAAACGTGTCTTATATTTCATTTTAATTGTTACGTGACTGTGTAAAAATAAAACAACATTAAATTGCATATTTACCCGTGCTTTGGAAGGCACGTTAAGCCGTTGATCCCGGCTGCAGTCGTTAAGCCAAGTTGGAGGCCTTCGGGCGGCTTGAGAACTTCTAACAGTCAAGTTGCCCACTCACTTGACAAAGCCTAATCCCAATAAGGTCTAGTTTCCCCTTGGGGTTGGAAGGTCAGATGGCAGTCGCTTCCGTAAAAACAAGTGCCTGCGCCAAATCTTGGGATTAGGTAGCGGACCCCAGGCATCCTTCAGGATGCAACTGTACTGGGATAACGTTAGGAGGATGATGACTTTACTAAACTTAGTTCTCAGACAATATTTATGATGTAATAGACTACTATCGCTCCGCCATCAAGGGGTTTCCGCACAAATTTTGACGGAACTGTAATTCGACATTTTTCCGCGGTGTTTTTGTCTCATCGTATTAATAAAGGACGACTTAAACAATAGGCCATCTCACTTTACCTCAACTAGTCACTGATACCAAGTTATACCTATCTCATTAAACTTTGCCATTTTTACGGCAAAAAACTCGAAAAGTACATTTTTATTCATGAATAATAAGAAGGGGGTGCCCTGCGTAATATCAATACAAACATTTTCATGTAAGAATTATTAATTCATGCGTAAAATCTACAATGTATTCGAAATAATTTAAAAAAATAAAAAAACCGACTTCAATACTTTACAAGTTTAAACTAAAAAGTAGAAAATACAACAACAAAAATCTTAACCTTTTTTTTAATCACTTATTACACACTTTTTAGTGATACATTGCCAAAGTTCATCTCTTGGCAATTCCTTCCAATAAGCCCAAACACGGCCATTTAAAATGGCTTCGTCATATTATAAAATCGCTAAAATATTTTTTCGTGAAGTTTTGAGGATTTCCCTCAATTCCTCATGGATTCCATCATCAGAAGTGAACTTTGATAACAACGGGACCAATCTGTAACCATATGCTTTCAAACAAATAAATAATTTTCCAAATCTGTTCATAAATGGCGGAGTTCCGTTGCCAACCTTCCGGTTTGAATTCCCAGATCAGGTTGATGGTAAACATTAGCTCTACATCAAGACAATCTAAATTGGCTTCTTCACAGTCGCTTCATTATCTTGATCGAAATATCTTAGCGCCACCCACGAAACGGTTGGAGTTTTTTTATGACCATCCGTGGTCTTCTTCATCAGTTCTAACTCACCAAATGTTACTTTCTGAATGCAAATGTCCGATTTGCAACCGGAAATACTAAAATCGTTATATGTTTTGAGGAGTTCCCTTAAATTCTCATGGATTCTATCATCAGAAGTGGACTTTGAGAACAATGGGACCAATCTGGAAGAATATGCTTTCAAACAAAGAAATAATTTTCCAAATCTGTTCATAAATGGCGGAGTAATCGCGTAACAAACATACAACAAAAACATACAGACGAATTTAGAACCTCCTCCTTTTTTGAAGTCGAAAAAGATCTTAGATGGCATTTAACTATGTATTGTTTATTAATTGTGCCCTTACAGGGTGTCATGAAATGACTTATAATTATAATTTTAACGGTATTTATTTCAAATTTCAACAAAATGACCTTGTATAAGGAACAGAATTTCGTGCGGAGCCCCCTTAAAATGAATTAGGTCCGGTTCTTACTAAACGGCAAAATTTGGAAAAAGGACACATGTGACTAAGTATTAATCTGAGATCGTCACAGACACAAAACATGGCCATACTTAATTTTTATTTGTTTGACAGTTCATTTGCTTTGTAGAGTTAACGTAGCCAGACTCTAGTAAATTATGTGATTTTGTAAAGGGTTTTATTTCGAAATAGGTACTACATATTAAAAATGTGAAAAAAATCGATGTTATATTTGAGACCTTTATCTAGTGTCGTCCTCAAAACTTTGTTCGATAGAAAAAAAACTCATTTTATATCAATCTTAGGTAACATGATGAGTAGAAAATAACATGACCAAAACAAACGTCTTTGATGGTATGAGCGATGTCGGGATTAATATTGTTAGATTTGTTAGCCATGTATTTTTCTCACCCAAAAATGTACTAAATATTAACGAAAACTACGCGCACAGTTCCGTAGAGTGCGGGATGGCCAATTGCAAAATCACGCGTGTTAGAGCGGGACATTTGCAACGGAGGGACCTCGCCTTAACTTGCGCTTCTCGCTGGATTATTTCTAGCCGTTTTTTGCATTTGTGTTCATTGCTAAGTATGAGGTATATATATATATATATACACCTCATACTTAGCAATGAATAGTTCAAGGGAGCAAAATTTTGATAATTACAATATATTTTAGCTAACTCGGCGAAGTTCGTACTGCCTAACAGTACCTCAATGTGGTGTTAACTTTTAGCTTAACTTACTATTTTATTGGCGTAAGCAAACTTGAATGAGAAAGTGAATATGATTCTTTTTACTTTGCAGACAAGTATAGAGGTATAGTACTTAAGTACAAAGAAACAAAATGTGGGGTGCAATAAAGAGTATTTGTATTGGTATTGTAGTTACACTAAAGGACAGGTAAACGTATATCCAAGTGAATATAGGTTAGGTATGTACTTATTTATGTACGTCCATTCCTTTGGCACGGTCTGTATCGGTAACTAACGATTTTAAAATAGCATCAGTAGCTCTAGTATAAGTTTTTATCTACACACATATCATAAATCCTCTAATATTCGTTCGGAAACCGTAGAAAATGACTCTCATTTCAACATTCAATGAATTTATGGCAATTTTCTTATCTGTGGCTAAGGCTACAGCAGTAATAAAATATTTCATTTTAATCTCATATATGATGTTAAAATATTACGTCAAACAAAACTGTCAAAGTTGACATGTCCCTATTCTAGTATCACTGAAAATTCAAATTCAGTCGATGCGAAATGTCAGCTCGATGTTTTTTTAGTATATATCGCACGAAATTTGAGCTAGGACGACATGATCACATCAGAATAAGGACCCTTTACTTTTTAAAATAACATTCAGGTATCGGTTGCCAGTTCTGATTTCGATATTTCCGCAACCGTGCAAAAAAGGTTGTACTTATTAACACAATTATTGTATTTATTTACTACGGTTTCTGAACCCATCTTAGAGTAATTATAATATGTGTGTAGATAAAGTAATGTATGCAACTGTACATAATTAGGCATTAAAACACTCGTGTGACCTTATTATGAAACTCGCCTTCGGCTCGTTTCATAAAACACACTCGTGTTTTAATGCCCCTCATTATGTACCAGTTGCATAAACTACTATTTCGAAACATTAACTAATTCGAACGCGTTTGCGTTTTGTCTCAAAATGTATGAAAACGCTCTCACCGAGTTTGAAATACGCGCGTTCATCGGTTAGCAACAAATGTTATACTCGTTGTTTTAGTTTCCACTAGTGACCACCAGAGGCGCTGTTCACGTTTTCATACCACTTTCATACATTTTGAGACAAAACGCAAACGCGTTCGAATTAGTTAATGTTTCGAAAAAACTTATACTAGAGCTACTGAAGTACGTTAAAATTATTTAAACTTTGTAAGTGAGAGTATTGATTTGAACTAATAATATTTTATCTACACACATATCATAAATCCTCTAATATGCGTTCGGAAACCGTAGAAAATGACTGTCATTTCAACATTCAATGAATTTATGACAATTTTCTTATCTGTGGCTAAGGCTACAGCAGTAATAAAATATTTCATTTTAATCTCATATATGATGTTAAAATATTACGTCAAACAAAACTGTCAAAATTTAAATGTCAAAGTTGACATGTCCCTATTCTAGTATCACTGAAAATTCAAATTCAGTCGATGCGAAATGTCAGCTCGATGTTTTTTTAGTATATATCGCACGAAATTTGAGCTAGAACGACATGATCACATCAGAATAAGGACTCTTTACTTTTTAAAATAACATTCAGGTATCTGTTGCCAGTTCTGATTTCGATATTTCCGCAACCGTGCAAAAAAGGTTGTATTAACACAATTATTGTATTTATTTACTACGGTTTCTGAACCCATCTTAGAGTAATTATAATATGTGTGTAGATAAAGTAATGTATGCAACTGTACATAATTAGGCATTAAAACACTCGTGTGACCTTATTATGAAACTCGCCTTCGGCTCGTTTCATAAAACACACTCGTGTTTTAATGCCCCTCATTATGTACCAGTTGCATAAACTACTATTTAAGGCCGTTCATGTACCCAGATCAAATCTAAAATCAAGCGCTCAACCGTCAATGTCACATTTCGAAAGGGTAAAAGGAGATAGAGCTTGCAGGTTGCAGGCCGTAGGTACGAGTATGTCGATACCTTGTTACGGTAGAATTTATCGATTTTTATATATTTTAAAATATATTGTGTCAAATTATTGAAATTCGAAAGCTGTCAAATTTCTATTTTAGTTACATTGATTTTTCTCCTGTTTATGGTCCTTGGTATGGTAGTAAAAAAACAAGCAAAGTTGGAAAAACGAAACGAATTGGAGGTTATTTTGGGAATCAATTGTATCGAGCGAAGTGTTATGAATCGTGAACCGAAAGCTGTGTTATTATTATTAAAGATAATATAATCAAGTATTATATAGGTATATTTTTCCCACGTCTACAAATATCAACGATTCTGAGAATGACGGGATAATTCTTGGGGTATTTTCGCATATCTGGCTCATGGATCCGCCTTATCAGATAGGATTGAAAAATTGTTTATTAGATCTTCAGAGATAGATTTAAGCTGATGTCGTCTTAATTAGGGTCCTAAGATCATAGTTAAAACCTTATTAATTCACACGTTGAGCAAGTTAATAAAACGCGAGCGGGAGTGCTGCGAAGACATACAGTAACCGACCATGCGGGGTTCCTTGCCAAGGGTATAAGGGTTGGGTACGATCAGCTGAGCTTACGTAATAGAGGTGGGTGATAAATAACTTCACGATGAAAAAATCACGGTGATCTGCCGTTAAAAACTAACAGTGTGAGAAAATAACGTTGTTACTTAGCGACGATATCACTGGAACAGTGTATAAGCGACGCTTCGCATCGTGCCTCTCGTGACCGCTGTTACTAACTGTGACTGTGACTGAGGTGCGGTGATGCCATCAGCCATCATGATGGTGATGATGGTGACTCGGCTCGGCATCATTCGGGCCCGATCGGACGCAGTCGGCGTACGAACGGTGAGCGAACGAGTAAACATGAGAATTATCGTATATGAGCAAGAGTGGCGCTGGATCGCCGATGAAGATCTGATCATGATAACTTTTTAAATATTTCGACTGAATAATGTAATTAAATAAAGAATTGAACTTTTAATCATTTTATGATTTAGATTTTAGATGAGTAAAATTAATGAATTACAGCTTTACACTTGCACGTACGAATTGGACAATGAACTAGATTATTCCCTAAGCAATTTAATAACCTATAATTGATGCTACAGTGCATCGAGAAAACTCACATAAGCAAATCCACAACGTAGGTTTCATCCAAAATAAACAATAAACATCGGCAACAAACTTCGTCCAAAAATTCATATCCATATCAGCCGATATCATTCTAGACCTTATTACATCGTATCAAGGTTCGAATAATTTGCGACAGTCTTGTAACGCCCGGAACGGAACGTATAGAAGTAGCACTCACACTAGTCACAGAGTAACATCAGTAACTGCGGGGAACGATCGACACGTAAATGTCGTGACACGAAATAACCGATGTGACAAAGTCACAGTGATTTTTCACTGTGATTTTTTTGGAACGGGAATAACAATAACGGTGATCGAAAAGTAGAACGCTTTTCCCCATGTCTATTACGTACGGTTCGTGGGATGGCCGGGGTGTGCGCGGCGCGGGGGGAGCGCCGCGGACGAAGGGCCGATCGATAAACGCTTTCGGTCTGTCGTTTCGGTGTTCGTTCGAAATTCTGAGTTCAGTTTCACTGATCCCGAACATCCAAAATTTAATTCGACTTTGACAACAAGATAATTACTAACGGAAATTAGGAATAGCGGGGGGTAGTGCTTCTCAACGACGCATGTATGTTTGTAATGTTTGCTTGAATCAAGGTCAAGCTGCGTACCTGCATGCATTTGCATGTACAGTGGGCCAACGAAAATGTTGAGCACTTTAGTACTTTGTCAAATTAAAGAGGTTTCAAATTTTATGACGTTTCAGTCTAAATATTTCTTAGATTTCGATGTGACAAGGTTCTAAGTATGCTCAACATTTTCATGGGCTGACTGTACTTCTTACCCCTTTCCTCCTGCTAGGCTCACTGCTAGATAAAGCTGCCTACTCAAAGCCCTGCCTACAGGGCCCTGCTTGCAGTGCCACTGCCAAATCGTATTCAGCATGCAGAGCCGATTTAACAGATAAAAAAATCGGCCCTGCATGCATACACACAATACGATTTGGCAGTGGCACTGCAAGCAGGGCCCTGCAGGCAAGGCTTTGAGTAGGCAGCTTAACGATTGGTTTAGAATCGCAGTTGCTTTCCGATCAGACTCTAAAGATTGAGAAAGGGTAGGCTAGGCACTCGTGGTGTAATTTTAAAGGGAAGTAGGATATCGGTCGTAGTTGCCAAAATACGCAATAGTCTTGCGTTTTGGAGCCTCCACTCCAGGGGGTTTATCCAGAAATCACGCGAGGTTTTTTTGGGCCACTTTTAGACCCCCCCCCTCCCCCACGAAACCTCACGTGTATTTTTTGAATTTATCACCACCTATGAATTTTTTTAGGTAAACGAAGTTTAGTTGATCTTGTGCTTATTTTGGTAGGTATATGCGTTATGATAACGTGATTGTGTAATTTCTCCTATCTTTTAAGGAAATGCTACATGAAAAGATATCATTTCTTGGTATTGTAGGTGCAGTAAAAAAATACACGTGAGGTTTCCTTGGACCGCCGTATGTCCATGGGCGGCCGTAATTGCTTACAAAAATAAATAGTTTGTATACATATAGATAGAAATTTATATTTTGAGAATAACCATTCCAATTTTGGACTATGCATTCAAATAAATAAATAAATATATCTGGACAATCTTAAACAAATCAACCTAGTCCCAAACTAAGCAAAGCTTGTACTATGGGTCCGGTATGGGTATGGGGTATTCAATCCGGTTACATATTAAAATACCTAAAATGTATATACCTATATTCAAAATACCCTGTGTACGAAACACCTATTTCTTAAAATACCTATCACTTATTTAACCTATTTTCATAATACCTATTGGACGAAATACCTATTTTTAAAATGCCTATATGTCATTATTCATTAAACCTACGGTCGTTATACCTACAGTCCTACAGTAGGGTTGCAGTTCTACCTAACCACTCCTCGCTTCGCTCGTCGTCGTACCTACACCAACCTGCCAGGTACAGGTAAAAAAATATGTTATGACAATCTCCACTTCTACATAATTCTACTCTAAGGCAGGTCGGTGTAGGTACGACGACGAGCGAAGCGAGGAGGAGTGGTTAAATAGAACTGCAACCCTACAGCGCGCGAGCCGAGCGAGCAAAGCGAGCGTGCCGCGGTAGCGGCCGGCGAAGCGCCAGATCCGAACATTATCCCATAAAATTATTATTCAACTGACATTCTTGATTTTTGATGCTTTTTACTACTAAAAACCTATTACAAAAACCCATTTTTAAAAACCTGTCCCGATAATTTACTGGAGGTATTTTGAGTGTAGGTATTTTGGCGGTAGGTATATCAAACTTAGGCGAAGGTATTACATCCGTTAGGGATGTTGAACAGTAGGTATTTCGTTCAATAGGTTTTTTGAACGTAAGGTATTTTAAACGTCGGTCATTTAAACTGTACGAGTAGGTTAAATAACTGTTAGGTATTTCGTACATAGGTATTTTGACAATAGGTATATTAACTTTAGGTATTTTAATACGTAACCATTCAATCCTATCCTTTGAAGTAACATTCGAATGTACACGATACAAAGTAATATAAATATAGCAACCTCTTTCGATTGGAATAATAATTCTCGATGGTTTTGCTCGCGTATTTCGACTTAATCATGGGCACTTCAGATATATCTTGTAGTCTCTTTATGAATCAATTGTCATACTTGTGTTTTGTTGGGAGGAGCTTGTCCGATTTTTAGCGGGCCGAAGTTTTGGAAAGGACATTATGCGATCAAGGCATTATGCGTTCAGGACATTTAGGACCACTTGCGTTTGAGTCATTTTGCGCTTAAGTAATTATGGCATTTTGCGTTTGGGGCATTTTTCGTTTAGGACATTTTACGACTTTAGGACCATATGCGTCTGACCCTTTATATTGACTTCCCCTGTTTGTTACTGTGGGACAAATCTTGCAACAGTTGCAACTGAATTTCAGACCAGTTCTCCTCAACCTATTGAGCTGAAATTTAGCATACTTATGTAAGTACGATGACAATGCAAATAATGCAATGTTATGGTACCATCGAGCTGATCGGATGATGGACGGACAGAAGGTGGTCATAGCAAATAGCAACTCATAAACTACACAAGATAAACCCATCGTGTTTGGGCTCATTGGAACCGTCTCCACGAGTAGTTGATAACTGTGAAATTAAAGTACAGTCGGCAATAAAAGCTTGTACCAAAAATTAAATTTTTGACAGAAACTTTTTCTGACTTCGATCTGCGCGATATCGTTGTGGGAAACAAATTTTTATTATGAACGCAAAAATTAACCATTCAAAAAAAAAAATCTCAGGAAACGTTAACTAACTTAAATTAAATTTATATATGCGTAAAACATTCCGTGGATCAGATATCGTGTATTACTCTGATACCGTGGATCGTATATTACTGTTATACAATAACATGGAAAGGCTTCCATGTTATTGTATAACAGTAATATACGAAAGTTATAATTGTTTAAGTGAGAGAGACATTGCCTTTTTTCAAATGTACAATTTATGCTGGCCATGCCCGGAAACGTCCGTCAGTGCGTTTCCGGGGACCGGGACCGGTCCCATCTGATGTCATATCACCAGATCTGCTGGGTCAGGGACGGAGTATGCTGCTAACCTGAAGTGGGCCAAGTTATATGTCTTGGGACAAAAGTTATATTTTGTACCGTTAAATTGTCGCTAGTGCGTATGTAACGACTAACGAGCTCTACGAGAAACTTAACGTGGTACGTTGCAACTTGCAACAGTAATGCGCAGATTTCCAGGCATAATATTAGAGAAAAAAAACTTGTAGCCATGGATTTAAGGAACAACCATGGAACAACACATCTTAAGAAAAGGGGTTCCTATTAGTCTTCCGACAGTTCCGACTTTAATACATAAACATTCCTATAGCTATTACATGCCGGGAACGACAGGAACGTGTAATTTTTAACCAACTTAAAAAACCGGCCAAGTGCGTGTCGGGCCACGCGCAAGGTAGGGTTCTGTAGTCGTCCACCCGTTACATTATGTGGACTAAAAAGTTCGCAAACGTATATTTACTGTTTTTGACAGAATTAACAACATTATCTAAGGTATCAATGGAAATTGCACGAAAGTTTGCTTTTGCAAAGTACATTTCTGAAGTTCGACTATTACTCGTTAACTAGTAATGTCTTAGCTTACTAGTAACTTAGCTGTGATAGTTTTCCTTTTAAATTCATCGTATAAGAAAACTGGAAAAAGTAGTAAATATCTACGGTAGTACCCCATAGATGACATCGTACCTTCTTTCCTGATGATCGTGGAAAAATATTTCAATACAAAAGTTAAAGAAAATTTTGTAATCTACAATATTGCCGAACTATAGTTAGCGCTAAAATGCACTTTAAACGTAAACGTGAGAGGAAAACTAGAAAAAAGTGGCAATTTATAATAATATCTCCTGTCATATCTTCGTCCCTAGGGGTCATGGAAAAAAATCTTTGTAGCCAAAAGTTTTAGCAAATTTTGTGTTTTACAACATTGCCAAACCATGTTTAGCACGAAAATGAACTATAACGACAGTACAAGCAAAAACCTGCAAAAAGTGACAGATTTTCCAAGATGGCGGAGAAAGACGTGGAGCTGGAGTGTCAAAAATTTCGGGATACGATGACAAATATTTTTCTTTACGGCATATCAAATATCCATAACAATTGGCGTAGTTAGAGTACCGGAACAACGATTTACCAAATGTACAACGAAAAAATTTGTATGGGCTGCACCTTTTCCGATATAACATTCTTCCGGCTCAAATTTGGGGATGGAGACAGGCAGATCCGTATTCTGCAGGGTCTTAACCCTCTGATAACGTTGTCACCCCAACTGTTACACTACTTGCTTCTTGCATTCTACTTCTTCAAAAATGGGCCTACTCTATAGGTCCTTTAGGACCCAGAGATGGATTTTCGAAGTAGAGCCCTCGACATTTTTTATGTCAAATTTTTGAGGGGTGGTGAGTCCAGGTCAATCTTGATATCTGCGCCAGTTAAGCTACTGGGTCAAGTTGGGTGTCAATTTCGAGTAAATCAAGGGCTACATTCATTTCTGGAATTATTTTTGGACCATTCAATACAAAATTTTCAAAAAATAAAACTAAAAGGCAATTTTGCATTCATACTGAAAACAGAAAAATGGCCTTAACTTAAAAAAAACACCTGCACATTTTGGAAAAAAAAATAGGTCTTTAGAAAACCCTGTTAATATCATATTTTAAAAAATATATTTCAAAAATATACCTAATGTGGAAGTATTAAAAAAATAAAAAAATTAGAAGATAGAACAAAAAATCTAATTAATTATAAAAACATAGTTTGTGATCTTGGAATGGTAGTGGTGGGTTTATTAACTCAATAAAAATATATTTCATGCCAATTCACGTCTTAAAATATTAAAAAAACAATGAAATTTTGTTGAGGTTATGCAATTAGGAGTATTTGTATTGTATTGTATTGAAATATATAAATTTCGCCCTAAAATTTCACTTAAGAATTTATCAAATTTTAGAGAGCCGCCCTGCTTCGTATGAGTTAACGATTTCTTAGCTTATATTATTAAGGACTAATGTAGGTTTCTAAACAAGGAACCCTTATGGTTTCGCCATGTCCGCCCGTCCGTCCGTCTGTCCCCCACTTTTCTCAGTAAAAATTAGTACTGGAAAGCTGTAATTTGGCATGAGTATACATATCAATAACGCCGACCAAACGGTAGAATAAAACCTTGAAAAATATTTGTTTAGAGTACCTTCCCTACATGTAAAGTGGTGGTGCAATTTTTTTCCAAACCCCATCGTGTGTGCTGTTGTTGAATAGCTCTTTCAAAAATATTATAAGGTTTCTAAAAGCATTCTGTTGGCGATCATGAATCTGTTGGCGTTGAATTGAAGTGATAATTTTTGTTAGGGTCAAGTGTCCCCCGCCCCTACCAGCTAAACGGTGGCTACTAGCGTACTAGGTGGCCTAGGCATGTGAAAAAATCATGGTAGTAGTATATACGATGAATTTAAAAGGAAAACTATCACAGCTAAGTAGACATTACTAGTTAACGAGTAATAGTCGAACTTAAGAAATGTCTGTGAGAAATGTACTTTGCAAAAGCAAACTTTCTTACAATTTCCATTGATACCTTATAGATAATGTTGTTAATTCTGTCAAAAACATAGTAAAGTAAGTAATATTACGAAACACTACATTGTGCGTGACCCGACACGCACTTGGCCGGTTTTTAGAATTTAAGACAGTATATTCTATGACTCAGATGGTTTAAAAAACTCGAAAGTGATACCCAGCCTTAAGTAACGACCAATTTTAAGCTGAACGGGCCTCTAATGTTTTACGTAAATTCAAGCAATATGTAATAGGAGTAGCAAATGTAGTCATTTATAAAATGATGCAACTCATCTTTCTTGCTGTAGGAAGAAAATGTGTTATATATTTTTCACCTCACCAGGCTCGGAAAGTCTTACTTTATCGTTCAAAATCTGAGCCCAAAAGTCCACTTATCCGCATTGAAAGCAAAGCTATAGGAATATCTTCATATGTATTAAAGTCAGATACTGTTTATTGCACACCTCACACACATGAATGAGACTTAATAGGATATTGCTTCTTAACATGTGATATTTCTTAGATCACTCGGTGTGATTGGTGTCAAGCTATATAACACCCTTCCAACTGAAATAGTTAACTCTCCAACTAACGCATCATTTATAAATAGACTAAAACCCTACTAATTGACCTAGCATGTTACAGCTTAGACGAATTTATTCTAACAAAAAGAGATTAATATGATTAATATGTATGTATTCAATTAATGTAACAATATTATTATGTCAATTTGACTTGTAAAATGTATTTATACTTTTGACCAATAAAATTATCTGAATCTGTTTCATGGCTATAGTTAATTTCGCTTTAGCCAATTAACGCGATAGTAACGCTGTTGGGTTATTTTCGGATTTACAAGAGTTCGTACTTATGATGCTCTGTGTTCATGCACACTAACTACCTGCATGACGAGAGAGGGTCCGGACTCCGTCAGTAACATATCCGGATCCGGACCAGTGCAAGAGACGGGGACGGGACGGCGGCCGGCGGCAGTAGCGCCTGCCAGTGTTTTCGTGAAGCGGTTGCAAATGTAAATCGGGACAAAATACGTTAGGCATTTAAGTCTGCCATTTGTATGTATTACCACATTATTACTTTGTCTTGTAAAGTTAAATACATTTATTTAACTTCTTGTATTTATACAGGTGTGAACATAAACTGGTGAAAAACAATTGTCATTAAAAGTAAAACCAAACTATATTGACAGGGAAATAGTTTTCGCATATGTGAATTCATTATTATTTATTACTTTTTTTTCATAATGGTAATGGTTTGTTCTAAATAATGGTCAAGTGTGAGTTAGATTTTAGGACCAAGGATTATGTCCTTCGCCTATTTTTACCGGTGCAGTTGAACTGTACCTACAGTCAAAACTGCGCAGGCATATCACAGTGTGCTTAAAGCATATCCTTTTTAGGGTTCCGTACCAAAAAGGTAAAAAAGGAAACCTTATGGTTTCACTTTGTCTGTCTGTCTGTTTGTCTGTCTGTCTGTTTGTCTGTCACATTGCTAAATATCTCAAGAACTACTTATGCTATCGATTTGAAATTTGGAATAGTTATAAATAAGGGTAACCCAAATACATAGAAGTTGGTTTTTTAATAGTAAATTACTTACCAAGGGCGATAAAACAAAGAATGTCTCAGATCGCAGGTATTTTACGCCCGAGCCGAAGGCAAGGGCGATAAATATGCGATCTGAGGCTTTCTTTATTATCGCCCGTGGTAAGTACAAAATTTTATGTCACCCCCTGGCCAGGAAGTGGGTTTTTTCGCGCGCGGAGCGTGCGATAATGGCCACTTTATGGCCAGGTGTGACATAAAATATTTTATTTTATTTTCTGTGAATAATGACAGATAAAAGGGGGTTCAAAATTTTAAAGTCTGGAAACTATGTCAAGCTTGACTTGTACATTCTGAAACAATTTTTTTTTCGTTGGTTAATTTTCTATTTATTCCCTAATATGTAAAAAAAATACCGCCCCCCCCTTATCTCCGAAGTTTACCGAGAAAAACATTTGAAATTATTATATAATATTAATATGCATGTATATTTTACAGGAAAAATATAGCCATAGCTCTATCTAGCTTTTCTTTCTTTTTTATCATCAAAAGCTCTTCTATACTTAGTTTGTAATTTAATCACTTTGCATATATTTTTGTTTTATGTTTAATCTTACTAGATTATGTTGAAAATACCTTCTTTCAAATAAAAAAACCGGTCAAGTGCGGGTCCGACTCGC
The DNA here is from genome assembly GCA_951800055.1 of Cenopis cana. Classification (NCBI taxonomy): domain Eukaryota; kingdom Metazoa; phylum Arthropoda; class Insecta; order Lepidoptera; family Tortricidae; genus Cenopis; species Cenopis cana. The sequence goes on along the minus strand of OX637471.1, from coordinate 16,246,656 downwards.
GCACCGAGGGTTCCGTACACAGTTCTTGTATATGTAGTTGTGTACCCGTCCCGACCCCATTAATTCAGGAACAATCTTAAAAAAACATGACAGCACCATCGGCGCATTGTGTTACTAATTTGCGCGACTGAATAACTTAGTACGTATGTTGGTTTTTCAAGGATAATTCTTTATCGCATCAACCGATTTCAATAATTGTTTTTTTATTTGAAAGAAGGTATTTTCAACGTAATTTTGTAAATTTAAATATAAAACAAAAATATATACAAAGGTGATTAAATTACAAACTTAGAATAGAAGAGTTTTTTGATGATTAAAAAAAAGAAAAACTAGATAGGGCTATGGCTATATTTTTCCTATAAAATATACATGCATATTAATGTTGTGTAATAATTTCAAATTTTTTTCTTCGTAAACTTCGGAGATAAGGTGGGGGGAATGGTATTTTTTTTTACATTTTCCCTCGTAAATCGAAATTTCCCCAACGAAAAAAAAAAACCGGCCAAGTGCGTGTCGGGCCACGCGCAAGGTAGGGTTCCGTAGTCGTCTACCCTTTACATTATGTGGACTAAAAAGTTCGAAAACTTATATTTACTATGTTTTTGAAAGAATTAACAACATTATCTAAGGTATCAATGGAAATTGTACGAACGTTTGCTTTTGTAAAGTACATTTCTGAAGTTCGACTATTACTCGTTAACTAGTAATGTCTACTTAGCTGTGATAGTTTTCCTTTTAAATTCATCGTATATACTACTACCATGATTTTTTTCACATGCCTAGTAGCCACCGTTTAGCTGGCAGGGGGGGGGGGGACACTTGACCATAGCAAAAATTATCACTTCAAAGCTTAATATCACGCTAACCAATTCTTTAATCAAAAAATGCTTTTAGAAACCTTATAATATTTTTAAAAGAGCTATCCAACGATAACCCACACGATGGGGTTTGGCAGAAAAAATATTTGCACCACCACTTTACATGTAGGGGAGGTACCCTAAAAAAAAATGTTTTTAAAGATTTTATTCTACCGTTTTGTCGGCGTCATTGATATGTATACTCATGCCAAATTACAGCTTTCTAGCACTAACGGTTTCTGAGAAAAACGGGGGTCGGACGGACGGACGGACGGACGGACGGACGGACGGACGGACGCACGGACGGACATGGCGAAACTATAAGGGTTCCTTGTTTACTACGGAACCCTAAAAACTAAAAATTGTTTCGGAATGTACAAGTCAAGCCCTTTCATATGATATCCCACTTGATATAGTTGCCAGACTTTAAAATTTTGAACCCCCTTTTATCTGTCATTATTCACAGAAAATAAAATAAAATAATTTAAAAAACCATCTTCTATGTATCTGGGTTACCCTTGTTTATAACTATTCCAAATTTCAAATCGATAGGATAAGTAGTTCCTGAGATATTTAGCGATGTGACAGACAGACAGACAGACAGACAAAGTGAAACCAATAGGGTTCCTTTTTTACCTTTTTGGTACGGAACCCTAAAAAAATATCGAAATCGGTTGATTGTGACAAAGAATTATCCTTGAAAAACCAACATACGTACTAAGTTATTCAGCCGCGCAAATTAGTAATAAAATGCGCCTATAGATTGGTGCTGTCATGTTTTTAAGATTGTTCCTGAATTAATGGGGTCGGGACCGGTTCATATACAAGAACTGTGCACGGAACCCTCGGTTCGCGAGTCGGGCTCGCACTTGACCGGGTTTTTTTTTCGTTCTAGTTCTTGTCGGGACTTTTACAAATTGTATTGAGCCATCTTAAAGTCATAATCATTCATTATTGTAAATAGTTAAGTATTGTAGTTTATGTATAAAAACAATATACATAAATAAATCCATAGCGCGGAAATAACAACGCACTCATCGATTTAGGTAATCATGAAATAAAATAAGGTGTTTCGAAACTAAAAACGCCTGTGTGTTTTTAATACCTGCTAACTTCTCTTTGTGTTGTTGCTCTCATGCATGGCGCCTATTATCGTAAGAAATCACTAATACAGCTATCTTCATATACATCTTTTGCGCTTGCCAAATATTATATGGGGCTTTGCTTTATTGATATTTATTTGGGTCCGCTTGTGTTTGTTGTGTTGCAGCGCGCGTGTGTAGTGGTGTGAAGCGGGTGCAGTGTGATGTTAGTGTGCTTGAGAGGCTGGTAGTGGGCCCGCGCCGCGTGCGGCTGCCATGTCATCGCCGGCTCGCGCGCCGCCGCAGCTCGCGCCCGCGCACGCCCCCGGCGCGTCCGCGGGACAACCTCCGCATGTGGCGCTCGCGCCACCAGGGCCGCCCAACGTGCCCTTGCCGGCGGGCTCGGCTATGCTTCCGCCACCAGGGCCGGGACCCTCGCGACAGCGCTCTCTAAAAGATCGCCTGCGAGAGGGAATTACAGGACCCTTCCACTGGCAGTGAGTAGTGTTATAGTTTAATGTATGTTTTGGCTTGCACAATGATTATTTTTACTTTTTGTTTTACATTGATAAGCTTAGTTTTGTCTTCTATGCATGTCATAAAAAGTTGGATTGCACTAGCAAGTTGGCCTTAAAATGATGACAAACAGAGTTTCGTTCTGGGTCGTTTCTTGTTCTAAATCGCGTTCCCTTTTAATTTGTTATAAAGTGACATAAACGAGCAATTCTTGTATATATATATATATATATATATATATATATATATATATTTATTTCGGGGATCTCGGAAACGGTTCTAATGAGTTTGATGAAATTTGGTATGTGGGGGTTTTCGGGGACGAGCAATCGATCTAGCTAGGTCTCATGCCCGGGAAAACGCCGAGCAAAGCTCGGTCGCCCAGATATTTTGTTATAAAGTGACATCTATTTTTTTTTAATAGCCTATTATGTGTCCCACTGCTGGGCAAAGGCCTCTCCCCATGTTGTCCAGAAGTAATATTTGGGCAAGCTTGGCATTTTCCCGGGCATCAGACCTATCTAGTAGATTGATTGCTCGCCCCGAAAACATACAAATTTCATCAAAATCGTTAGAGTCGGTTCCGAGATCCCCGAAATAAATATATATATATACAAGATTTGCTCGTTTAAAGATATAAGATAACTGTTGTTGCCTGATAGGTTCCAAAATGAAAAACAGAAGATTTTTCTAATTTTGTAGATACATATTTCCATGTAACCTTTTATCGTCATTATGTCCGTCCGGTGTATAAATTAGGTTATTCGATGTATGACATTACTTTTAGATAGGTAGGGCACAGCGTAATCACCATGTGGAACAGCCTACAAAATACCGCAGGATATACATGAAATAGGGTAGACTCGGACTAGAATAGGTCTACGGTCTCCCCCGCCTGTCGTAAAAGGCGACTAAAGGGGGTCATCGGGGTTGCAAGTGCTTAATGCGGTGGGGGCCGCAAAACTTACTTATCAGCCCCAGGGAGGGTGGCCCGAGCCAAAAGGCGGAAAAGCGCGAGGGGGGCTCCAGTGCGTTCAGTATGAGATCCCGCCGATCCCGGAGTCCGCATGAGAGCGCAGATGGCGGTCGCCGTGGAGTTTTTAGTGGCTAGAAATACCACATAACCCAGGCATCCCCCCCCCCCCATACCTGGTTCGCAGGTTTTCTCCACGTAAAGAAAAAAGGTAATAACACCGCTACCTACTAGCTCTGCCTTATTGTATGTAGGTGTCTGGTGTTATATTCCTGGTCGTAAGTAAGGCCGCCAGGAGCTTCCGAGGATGCGACAGTGAGGAGCTTGCTTGGGCTCTTCAGCAACGACGCATCCTCAAATCAAAAAAGGGTTAGCAGCGCGATTGTGACTGTTCTGGAGTCGCAAGCGTCCTAGGCACTGTGACTGCAAGCCGTAATGCCCGTTTGCCATTACGTTCTATAAAAATAAAACGGACTTATTAATTAAACCAGGTTGATAGACGTCCCCAACTCCCCAGTGCTCCCACAAAAATCCATTTCGCGGGTCACTCGTTTGCGGTGCCATACCCGTATGTAGCGTCCGGCCGTTCCGTTAACGTCCCGACCAGCGACTCTTCTCTCTCTCTCTTGCGCTATCAAAGGAGTGTTTGGCATCACCAAATATTAGCTCTACCTACGCTGTGTACCTTCTACCTACTACCGACTTGTTATCTCGCCTCTAGCAGCCTCGGCCTCGGCACGGGCGTTGCGGTGGCCCTCCAAAACTTAATCTCGCTTGTTTGCCATTCTCCTTTATAGCATCTTTTAATTAAAACCATTGCACCGGTTATCAAGCGGGCTCGGGTGTTGTGTAATGAATGAATGATGTTCAACAAGTATTAAATAGTAGTTTATGCAACTGGTACATAATGAGGGGCATTAAAACACGAGTGTGTTTTATGAAACGAGCCGAAGGCGAGTTTCATAATAAGGTCACACGAGTGTTTTAATGCCTAATTATGTACAGTTGCATACATTACTTTATCTACACACATATTATAACTACTCTAAGATGGGTTCAGAAACCGTAGTAAATAAATACAATAATTGTGTTAATACAACCTTTTTTGCACGGTTGCGGAAATATCGAAATCAGAACTGGCAACCGATACCTGAATGTTATTTTAAAAAGTAAAGAGTCCCTATTCTGATGTGAGCATGTCGTTCTAGCTCAAATTTCGTGCGATATATACTAAAAAAACATCGAGCTGACATTTCGCATCGACTGAATTTGAATTTTCAGTGATACTAGAATAGGGACATGTCAACTTTGACATTTAAATTTTGACAGTTTTGTTTGACGTTTTTATATTTTAACATCATATATGAGATTAAAATTAAAAATTATATTACTGCTGTAGCCTTAGCCACAGATAAGAAAATTGCCATAAATTCATTGAATGTTGAAATGAGAGTCATTTTCTACGGTTTCCGAACGCATATTAGAGGATTTATGATATGTGTGTAGCAGTGGCGGCGCGTCAAAAATATTCTTAGGAAAGCCGGAAATAATTTGCCTTTCTTATACTTCATGAGCCGTAGTAAAAGAACTGCACTGGCTGAAAATTAGGTAAGCCGGTGGGAATCGAGTTGTATGGACGCTCCGCCACTGGTGTGTAGATAAAACTATTTCTTACATGAAAACTTTAATGAGGGAATGTATTATTATTAGGTTGTTGAAAAGCCGAAGTAACAAACCGTGATACAGTCGACCATTTTTAGACCGTGAACTTATCCTCTCCATAGTTTTCTAATAAAGGACATAGACGGCTTTCCGTACTAAATCGGCCCTTGCATTAAATAGTCTCGGTTTTTTACCAGACTTCAAGAAAAGGAGGAGATTCTCAATTCGATGGTATGCTCTTTTTTTAAGCTCTTTTTTTATGTCAGAACGCTGGCTTTTGGCTTTGGGTTTGTATCTCAAAAATTTTTAGGCTTGCCAAAAATCAGCAAAACGGAACCCATTTAATGCAAGGGCTGAGTTACATGGAAAGCGTTGTAAATACCCATATAGCCTTTTTTCCTTCCCCTTTAAGTCCTGATAATGTGACGGGCGGACACCTTCTAACTATACACTAGGCCATTTTTAGGGTTCCGTACCAAAAACGTAAAAAAGGAACCCTATTGGTTTCACTTTGTCTGTCTGTCTGTCACATCGCTAAATATCTCAGGAACTACTTATCCTATCGATTTGAAATTTGGAATAGTTATAAACAAGGGTAACCCAGATACATAGAAGATGGTTTTTTAAATTATTTTATTTTATTTTCTGTGAATAATGACAAATAAAAGGGGGTTCAAAATTTTAAAGTCTGGCAACTATGTCAAGTGGGGTATCATATGAAAGGGCTTGACTTGTACATTCTGAAACAAGTTTTAGTTTTTTTTTCGTTGGGGAAATTTCGATTTACGAGGGAAAATGTAAAAAAAAAACCATTCCCCCCTTATCTTCGAAGTTTACGAAGAAAAAATTTTGAAATTATTACACAACATTAATATGCATATATATTTTACAGGCAAAATATAGCCATAGCCCTATGTAGTTTTTCTTTTTTTTAATCATCAAAAAACTCTTCTATACTAAGTTTGTAATTTAATCACCTTTGTATATATTTGTTTTATATTTAAATTTACAAAATTACGTTGAAAATACCTTCTTTCAAATAAAAAAACAATTATTGAAATCGGTTGATGTGATAAAGAATTATCCTTGAAAAACCAACATACGTACTAAGTTATTCAGTCGCGCAAATTAGTAACACAATGCGCCGATAGATGGTGCTGTCATGTTTTTTTAAGATTGGTCCTGAATTAATGGGGTCGGGACGGGTACACAACTACATATACAAGAACTGTGTACGGAACCCTCGGTGCGCGAGTCGGACTCGCACTTGACCGGTTTTTTAAAACGTAAGTTTCTTCTTTTATTTTAGCTATAGTAGCTAGATCATTCGGCGAAAAGCGAATGTTTTCGCGACGAGAGTCAAGGGTGGGGGTGGAGCACGCTTTTCGGAACGGAATGAAAGTAAATCTTGCAGGAAACATTGCAAGTAGTGGCTTTTGGGGTTTGTCTGTTTTGCTCGCTATATTTATTTCTAGGTAAGTTATAGTATTTATAGTACAGCTTAAAATAACTGTTCGAGTATGGGCCTTCGGCGACCCAGTTTCGTTGTAATTTATTCGCGCTAGTCTCGCATTTCCCCAGCGGGTTTTGATGCAGTGCTATGCCGATGTAAAATGTCCTTGGCCGATATAAAATGTTTAGACGACAAGCGCTTGGAAGTGTGGAAGTGTGGGCCGTGGGCGGAGGGTAGGTCACTTTGGTATTGTTTCCTTTGTGGCTTCTATCCTACATAGCTACACTCGCGGTCAAAAATTTCGGGTCATCCTAGTTTAAATAGCCTCAATAGGTTTTGTTAAATATTCTACACTCGTTTTATTTACATACTATACTATTATTCGTAATGTAATGACCAACTGTATTAGCAATTTCCGGGATCCTTTCATAAAAATATCCATGTCCAAAAATGTCGATTTTCGCGATATCTCGCTCCGTTAACGTTGTTTTTTTCATGGGTTTTTACGAGTCCGATTTAAACCTGGAAACGTTACTTTTTTTGGCTGTTACTTTTGCAGTACAGATATAAAATGAAATAAAGATAATGACATAATTAAAAGACACTTACAACCTCGCAGTATTTTAGGAAATATGTATGACGGTTTTTTACCGACCCGTATTCTTTGTCCGCTGGACATTAAAGCAGAATTTAATTGATAAACTAAGAGCCTTTGAAATGTGGATTTATCGTAGAATGCTCAAAATTAAATGGACTGACAAATTTTCGAATCATAGGGTACTATTAATGATGAAAAAGGATATGGAAGTAGTTAATACGATCAAAAGGAGGAAAGCATCATATTTTGGACATATATTTCGAAATGAAAAATACGAGATATTGAGATTAATAATTGAAGGAAAAATAGAAGGTAAAAGAGGTCGTGGTAGAAGAAAAACATCTTGGACGAAGAATGTAAGAGACTGGTTGGAGGCTGAAAGCACGGAAAAACTAATTCGCATGACTACAAATAGGTCGACATATAGGCAAATGGTCGCCGACCTCCGGGATGGAGATGGCACATAAAGAAGAAGATTCTTTGTCCGTGAGTGTATATGGGTACAATCGTTGCCGTGAAAAGATATATGTACGCTTATAAGTACTAAAAGTTTTTAGATAGTTACTAAAGTATTCTGAATACATAATAGCAATCAATATGCATATAATTCAGTACCTACCAATCAATTAATTATTAACATTATCCGTTTGTTATCTCGATGCGAAGTTGGTTGCTTATAAGGAGAAGATATATTGATGAGGCGTGATTTCTGACGCAGTCTGTATGTACCTACTCGTAGATCGAAGCTGTATTTGTTGGCTAGTCCAGTTGTTATCCTCCTAAGCACTTATATCATGTATCAGTAAAGACTTCAGCTGGCAGGTTGAACAATGCACAATGATTGCGATGCAGTAGTGTAAGGCCGCTACTACACTTCGCTATGCATGTTCGCGTTGCGTATTCGCCTCCCTTTCTTTTGCAGTATTAAAGAAAGAGATGCAGCACGAATATTTGCACATATTCGGTGAAGTGTGGTGCTAGCATAAGGTTGAATAGTAAGGGAATCGCAGGTTATCCGGCCGGCGATCGTGACGGCGCCGAGCGCGAGGCCGCGTGTCCATTGTCGCGCTGATGTGCCGGGTAACCGAGCCGTCACGCGCGGCCCAAGACGTACAATACGCACTTCTTTGTTGACAAGTTAGCGCGATAAAATCAATTTCACACGGACACGTTTCTTACAGGTGCTGGATGCATTTTGCCTTATAAACATCAGCGAAATTTATGTTATATTCATAGGTAGGAAACTTATTGTTGATCTTCCTTTTTGTCGTGAATATAATCTAGTAGCTCTTGAATTTAAATACACTCAACATCAAAAAAGTGTTGTATTTTAATTTCCGTACAAAGTGTGATCGTTTTTGCTCTGGACTGAAATTAATGCCCCGCACGGCCTTTTCCGTAACAAGCCTATCACACACTGCAACGGAAACTCAAAACCGCCAAGTAGTAGGCGGTACCTGTACCTGTTTTCAAAATGGTGTTTATCCTGCACTGTTTACCATTTGAATACCTAGGGCTTCTAAACTGACAATATGATGCGTTGTTACGAAATACAATGTATATCGTGATTATCGTGTGATGTAGTGGCAAATGCATGGAAAAGTATGTAAACATAGGCGCTACTGCGCACATCTTGTTAGATATCAGACATATTTATGTCTAAGATAATGCGCAGACGAGCCCCCCAACCTTCTGTTTGTGTCACCACATTATTGTTTAATCAGAAATGAGAACTAAGCGGATAAGATAAAAAATGTCTTCAGTTAACAAACTGCCTCTCAGTTCGTGTGTTACTCGTACTTACTTAAATGAATAAGCAAACATTCAAGCCTTGAATGATACGCTAACAGCCCTTTGACTAATGATAAATATTTCCAAAGCGTATTATGCTACTTTACTATTATTTTTATGGCTGTCTGATAATTGCTGCGTAATGTTAATACTGTGACGTTGCTACTTTTCTTTTGACATTCGCTGGCATTCAGATCAGTTATATTCAGTACTCAACGTTATCAAATCAACCCGGACCAACAGGGAAGGCTAGGCGCATAAATTGGATAATTTTGAGATTTGTCAGAGGCCTGCCTGAATTATGAAACTATAATAAACTAGCTTCTGCCCGCGACTTCGTACGCGTATAAATGCGCGTATATTCCTAATTTCAGCTCAATACTAGTTCGTCGAAATTTATAGCATAAGGATAACAAGCAGTCGGAGGCATGGAGTAGGCCAAATCCATTGTTTTTATTGCTTTGCCAAACTTTTTATTGCTTGTTTTGGTCTTTTTAGTGAGCTTGTGTGTTTTTATGCAGGCGGGTTTTTTTTAATGCATAATATAAGTTAATATTCATTGTTAAATGTGTATAAAGCAAACCTCGAATGACGATGACAATGAAAACATGAGTGATTGCGCATAGCGGATAGCGGTTCCGACTATTAAACTTTGAATAGTTATAAATCCTAAACGGTTGTTTTCACCAACTAATGACTAAAGAAACCTTATAATGATTTTAAAATAGCTATTCAATGATACCCCACGTGATATAGTTCGTCAACTTTATTTTTTATTTGTGTTACAAAACGGTGTCTGGTGGCCGCCATCATTGTTTTTTTTGACGTCACATTTCTAGGAACACTGACTGGTAAGACAAATCTAATGATTTTTCGCAAAAAAAAAACATTGAGCTGACGTTTCGTATCGACTGAATTTGAATTTTCAGTGATAATAGAATTTTGTTGGTTGGTTGGTTGGAATTTTTTGATTATATATTATTCAATATTTTATACTGGCAACACAGGGTCCTTGAACAGAAAAGTGCCACTTTGATCCCTCCTAGCAGGGAAGAAAAAGAGTAAAAAGACCTTATCCGAATAGGTGATGTGAAATAGTACATTACTTACCAAGGGCGATAAAACAAAGAATATCTCAGATCGCAGGTATTTTACGCCCGAGCCGAAGGCAAGGGCGATAAATATGCGATCTGATGCTTTCTTTATTATCGCCCGTGGTAAGTACAAAATTTTATGTCACCCCCTGGCCAGGAAGTGGGTTTTTTCGCGCGCGGAGCGTGCGATAATGGCCACTTTATAGCTAGGTGTGACATAAACTAGTTCTTACGTCGACTGTGGCTTTATAAAAAAACGGCCGTTTTAGTTTCGAGCTCAAAGTGCTACGAGAAAACCTGCCCTTTCGTTGCGTATCAAAGCGCTGAAAATTGTGCTCACCTTCACAGCTTCGGCGTACTGTTCGCCTGCGGCGACCATCAGCTTCACCCGTTACGGTTCGCACATGGTGCAACTGAATTAAAAAACCTCGATAACCGGTTGAAACCGGTTTAGTTTGCTAATCTCTTTAAATCGACATTTTGAATTTCGTTTGGCGGTTTTCGGCTTCATTCAATTAGTTATTTTGGAACATTTTTGTTTTGTCTTGAATGTCGATTTTATTTAAGTAGGTGAATCAATCATGAAACCTTTCGTTTACGTAACTATGTTATGCTAGAGAATAGTTATGAAGCGATCCGGCTAACTATCAGGCTAACCAATCGGGGATTAATTCTCGATGAAGCCTAGTAACAATCAAGTCGAGGCACGTCAAGGTAGTATTATTACATATGTTACTTACGCTATCCAATCACTTGATAACATCAGAAGGTCTAGTTTACTCGCTGGCGTAAGGGGAGGCTGATCTTACATGTATGATGTGTGTGTGTTCTCTGCCGGCGTTTGTGTTTATAGCTCATATAACCTAGACCTTTTTAAGGCACGAGTGAATAGGCGTCTTCTGGGTGAGCTTGCTTCATCGTCGGCCTCATCTTTGCCCCCTGTAGCTCTAGTATAAGTTTTTTCGAAACATTAACTAATTCGAACGCGTTTGCGTTTTGTCTCAAAATGTATGAAAACGCTCTCACCGAGTTTGTAATACGCGCGTTCAACGGTTAGCAACAAATGTTATACTCGCTGTTTTAGTTTCCACTAGTGACCACCAGAGGCGCTGTTCACGTTTTCATACCACTTTCATACATTTTGAGACAAAACGCAAACGCGTTCGAATTAGTTAATGTTTCGAAAAAACTTATACTAGAGCTACTGGCTAGATGCTAGCCAAGAGCGATCCCATTTTTAATAAAAAAAAAACAAAATTAAAGTTGAAGGAATGATGTTACTATTTTTCGTTGTGAATGTAATCCTTTTTAGTCACCTGCCTGACTATTCTATGGTAATCAATTTAATCATGATGATATCACCGGCAATTGTATTTATCTGCGATAACTCGTGCCTATCGCCACTGTCCACAGTTGATTAAAACACTTCGATAATTGGATACTGAACTATTAGAATGTTACAGGGTATCGCGACCATTATGATTAATATTATATTACTTCAATACAGATATATGGATGGACAAGTGTCTAATTAAAGTGCAAATCCGTTCCTTTACCTTCAAGATTCATTAGGTATTAAGAAAAAGAAAGGAAGTTACAAGAAAGATGAAAGGAAGTGCACGGTTCTAATAAAGAAAATGGATTTATTTTTATTTTACAATTTCAGGCTGCCACTGTGTGACAAAAATGTCTCATAAAGATTTAAACTACCTTGTCGATATTGTGGAAAACTACGACAACAAGGAAGTTTGGAGTACTGAAATAGAGTAAGTAGGAGTCAAGACTTGCGTTTATTGTTTTGCACTAACCTAATATCCATATGAATACGTGACATAGATAATGAAAAGAATGCTACCACATGATAGTGATTTCTTTTAAAATGTGCTAACATTTTTCTTAGACGCTGTGTTTGCTTAGCTCACATCCTGTAGTCATGTTCACATATTATGAAGTAAACTTGTCAAGATAACACCGAGTGTTTGTAGAGTTCGTACTGCCATTGTTCGATGTGGGGACAAGAATAGTTTCATGATCTTTATTATTGTCTCGTAGCAAGCAGTACAATATGTGCCACGCGTTTTATTCAGACACTGTGAGGGAGGACCTGCTCAGGAATTGGCAATGACTCACAGACTAGAGTACGTAATGATTGTGTAGAATACATTGCCATACTAAATTTTAACCATGTATTTATAATCGTAACTGACCAAAATTGTGCCGATTGTACGTGGAAAATTAATACAACTAATTAATTGTGACACTCATTTCATTCGGTTTATGATTCAAGCATTTCCGTCATTACTTGGACTAGTAACTCAAAGCAGTTGCTCTTTTAGAGACATATGACATTCACATCTGTACTGAGTTTTATGGGCCTTCGCCTCATCTTGCAAGAACTATATTGTCATTGTGATTGGTTTTTAGGGTTCCGTACCAAAAAGGTAAAAAACCGGCCAAGTGCGTGTCGGATCACGCACAACGAAGGGTTCCGTACCGACACCTACTAGTCCACAACCAAAAACACTATCTAATACTTTAAATCGAAAAAGTCGTATCTTCATAGGGAACTCAAGACACGTCCTTTTGTTTCGGCAAGACAGTTTTCAGTGATAACTCAATAACCCTTAATGTCATCTTGTTCAAACCAAAAATAGTTGAGTGTTTATTAATGTACATCTAAATTTTTTCAGAATCTTCAAATGGTTTGGAAATTTAAGGGGGGGGGGGGGGGACACCTTATGTACGACTTTGGGAGCTAATATCTCACCAACGATTGACCTAAATGGAAAACTTTTTTAGTAACCTATCATTTTTGAAGTTCTATCCAAAAACACCCATAATAACTAATCGCATTGAAAAAAAAATTTCATTCGCCCGTTACAGTGCCCCCCTAAAATTTTTTTTTTGTAATTTCACGCCACTTGTGAAGCGGTTCATAGAATACATCTTTCTGCCAAATTTTATAATTGTAGTACTTATGTGCTGGTCCAACTCATTGGGGCCCTTATAGCCGGCATTGAGTTACGCACGGATCTATAATCTACAAAACATAGGCTACCAAAAACAATAAAAACCATGTCCCTAAGTGCCATACTATTTTTAAAAAAAATCCTCAAAGTTACGCAACCCAAAAATGCATTTTTGAGAAATAACTAAGAGAAGTTTAAAACTCATTTAAAGTATGTTCCCGTGGGAAGTTACATAGATGATGGTAGATTCTGAATCCTGAGGTTCTCTTCTATAGAAAACAATCAAAGATTTTCCAATTTCACTACCCCGTTGAGAAAAAATGGCGTGTGATCTGTGCAAGGCGCCGATCGTAAAAAAAATTAGGAAATTTGTAATAGGTGAATTATTATTTCGTATTTTGTGATCTTTGTCATAGTGTATGGTAGAATAGTAGTTTATGCAACTGGTACATAATGAGGGGCATTAAAACACGAGTGTGTTTTATGAAACGAGCCGAAGGCGAGTTTCGTAATAAGGTCACACGAGTGTTTTAATGCCTAATTATGTACAGTTGCATACATTACTTTATCTACACACATATTATAACTACTCTAAGATGGGTTCAGAAACCGTAGTAAATAAATATAATAATTGTGTTAATACAACCTTTTTTGCACGGTTGCGGAAATATCGAAATCAGAACTGGCAACCGATACCTGAATGTTATTTTAAAAAGTAAAGAGTCCCTATTCTGATGTGATCATGTCGTTCTAGCTCAAATTTCGTGCGATATATACTAAAAAAACATCGAGCCGACATTTCGCATCAACTGAATTTGAATTTTCAGTGATACTAGAATAGGGACATGTCAACTTTGACATTTAAATTTTGACAGTTTTTTTGACGTTTAATATTTTAACATCATATATGAGATTAAAATTAATAATTATATTACTGTGTAGCCTTAGCCACAGATAAGAAAATTGCCATGAATTCATTGAATGTTGAAATGAGAGTCATTTTCTACGGTTTCCGAACGCATATTAGAGGATTTATGATATGTGTGTGGATAAAATAGTTTACTTAACACCTCGAATGAAAAATAAAAACAAAATCCTAACGGGATATATTTCTTTTAATAAATATAGTAAATGATATTTTTTCTATCTCGTCACGAATAAATGTAACAATTTCCGTGTAGTACACCATACTTACCTGTAATAAGTCTAGACAAGCATTACACAGGTTTTAATTTTTTTTATGTCAATTAGTTTCAGTTTTATGACCGATTAAAGTTACATGAAAATCAAGGTTTACTTCCATACATTTGAGAAAAGGGCCCTTATGGACGAATGTAACCAAAAATGTAAGTAAATAATCATATTTACATTATCTAAGTAGCAATCTTGTATTAGAACGTAATTCTGAATAAATCTTTTCATTACAAGTTTTTTGAATTTTGCGTAATTTTTAAATTATACGAAAAAGCAATTTCGCATAGTAATAATTATTTTTTAACTCTATTATTAAAAAAACCGACCAAAAAGTACGTGTCGGACCACGCACAATAAAGGGTTCCGTACCGACACCTACTAGTCCACATAATAAAGCCAGTATCGGCACTATCCGATACATGGAATCGAAAAAGGTCGTATCTTCATAGTAAACGCACGGCACTTACGTCCTTTTGTTTGAGCAAAACAGTTTTTAGCAATTACTCAAAAACCAGTAGCCGTATTTTTATCAAACCAAAAATCGTCGTAAGTATTTATTAATGTACAGTCACCAGCATCAATATCTGCTATAACAAAAGTGGAATTTATATCTGACCCGTCCTTAAGGCCCTACAAACTTGACACTATTCCAGTATCGGTATACGAAGATCCCTATGACACTTGCAGTGACATACCATATAGTGATGTGCATGTGTCGATACTTCAATTGTTTTTTATCTGTGGCGGTTCTTATCAGCGTCCTCTCACGTACATTAATTTAAACCACAAATGCGGTTATCGTGTAAATGACGTTTCTGGCTACTAAACCACCATTTTTAGGGTTCCGTTTCCGAATGGTCCGAACGGAACCCTATTGTTGTCACTCATGCGTGCTTCCGTCGGTCGTCTGTCACAAAAATATTTTTCGAAGATGTTTTCAACTTCCCTTTGACCTATTGACATAAAATTTGGACATATGCGTCACTAGACTCACTAGTGAAGAGAGTAAGTACTCGCCGGCAGTGCTAACAGCCAGCGATCAACTATAAATATTTCAGTGACTTTTACTGCCACGGGATCTATATCTTTTGTTCGTTTCTTGAGCGAGAAAATCACCGATAGCTAATCGCTTCCTCGCCGTTGGTGGGACCCGTGCCTCGCTGTGTTCAGTGTGGGACTCGTCGGCGAGACCCCCCCTCTCTCTCGCAAAACAGACAGGCCTGTCTCGCTGTGTCTCGGCGAGAGAAGCAATGAGAATAAATAATAAATATGAAAGCAAATAAGAAGCCCCAATTATAAAAAGAAAATTAAACTATATTAGTTACAGTACATTTTATAATATCCCCTCCATAAACTGATCTGTATCCTTACCTTAATATTTACTATTATAATGTATTTGCTACCTAAATTTATGGTACGAGTTGTTTTCCTTGGTTACTTCACGAGCATTCCAAGTAATAATTAATTAACTAGTTAATGTATCTAATACTAACTTTGCCCCGAAATGTGACCATTCGTTGAATGATTATAGAAAATTTAATTAACAAGTCAATTTTGACTTATATCGCACCACTTGAATTTAAACCTTCGTGAGACATGTTATAACTTTATTTTACTAAACGGTTGAAACTCAAGTATTAACACAACATTGAAACATGTCGCCCGAAGTGACAATTAATACGTGAGTTTTAACCGTTTAGTAAAATTAAGTTACATCGCACCAGGCAGAAGGGACGTATTCTTAACGTATTCTTACGCCGCACCAGAAGAAAGAACAGTACCTACAGGTCAAAAATGACCTGTGCCGCAGTGAACGTGTTAAATAATAAATAAATATGTAATTTAACGTTTTTTTTTATTTTTACACAGTCACGTAACAATTAAATTGAAATATAAGACACGTTTTATTATTATCACTTCAATTATCGACATCTGTTATCGAAAGCACCGCTTCCTTAGTCGATACAGACCAACGATATAACTTTTGCAGTACGTCACCGTGTATATTCCGTTAAGCATATTTCTGGGAAATAAGGGACAATTCAAGTTTCTTTCATATTGTTATTATGTAAATGTTACAATCCTACATAAATTAATTAGCTACATTCCCAAAAGATGCTCATTAACATTTCGATGTGACAGCGACGCTGTTCCAAGGTTATATAAATGAACTGTCACTGCAAGTGTCATAGGGATCTTCATATACCGTCCCTTCTATAGAAATAGGTATTTGTAACGTGTACCACCTAATCCAGTAAACAGAAAAGGCAAATAAATAATACAGAAAATGCTTAGAAGTAATTAGAATAAGTTATTAATCTATTTTATATCATTATTATCTGCGCTCTGCCATAAGGGCCCTTTTTTACTAAACTTTACAACTAATTTAAGGTAGAAATACCTAACTATACTTATACTAATTTAAGCTAGAAATACACATCTAGTCTTACACTTTATCAATATGCAAGAAACAAAAAATATGTGATTTTACAGTATTTTATTAAAACGCTGATATCTACGAAACTAGAAAGTGCCATAAGGGCCCTTTTGTTATGGACCGTCTCTTATAGTCTTCGAGTAAATCGGCTGTGACATACGGACAGACAGACCGAAACAATAAGGGTCCCGTTTTAGCCATTCTGGCTACGGAACCCTAAAAAGGAACCCTTGTGGTTTCACTTTGTCTGTCTGTCTGTCTGTCTGTCTGTCACATTGCTAAATATCTCGAGAACTACTTATGCTATCGATTTGAAATTTGGAATAGTTATATATAAGGGTAACCCAGATACATGGAGGTTGGTTTTTGCAAATATATTATTTTATTTTCTATGAATAATGACAGATAAAAGAGGACTTAAAATTTTAAAGTCTGGCAACTATGTCAAGTGGGGTGTCATATGAAAGGGCTTGACTTGTACATTCTGAAACATTTTTTTTTCATTGGGTAATTTTCGATTTACGAAGGAAAATGTAAAAAAAATACCATTCCCCCCTTATCTCCGAAGTTTTATGGAGAAAAAAAATTGAAATTATTACATAATATTAATATGCATGTATATTTTACAGGACAAATATAGCCATAGCTCTATCTAGTTGTCACCTTCGCATATATTTTTGTTTTATATTTAATCTCACAAGATTGTGTTGAAATCGGTTGATGTGATAAAGAATAATGCTTGAATGAAAAACCAACATACCTACGTACTAAGTTATTCAGCCGCGCAAATTAGTAACAAAATGCGCCGATAGATGATGCTGTCATATTTTTAAGATTGTTCCTGAATTAATGGGGTCGGGACGGGTACATACACAAGAACTGTGTACGGAACCCTCGGTGCGCGAGTCGGACTCGCACTTGACCGGTTTTTAATATTAGACCGTAGTTATTTGAACTATACAAATTCTACTTGGAACTAGTTGCGTATGTCCCAGTCTCTGAAACCGCAAAATATACGCCGCATTAGTTCAATTGACGGAGCTCATTTGGCGAGTGACATTTTTCTGTCAAATTCATGCTTGCAGAAGTTGCTTTTAAGCGGACGCAGAATCTTTTTCTATCCGATCTCTTGTTTAATATCTGAATAGTATATGAATATTAGGAATTAGTTTTTGTTTTCAAGGAAGCGGGCAAAACTTTCTATCCATAGTATCCATCTTTTAAGTTCCATAGAAACGATGATTTCGAATCGTATTCTGTAAATCAGTAACTAATGTAGTTATGCAATGTGAATGCTGGTTCATTTGGTCGTATTTATGCAGTTAAGAGTTATCTGCAAATAGATTTCGATGTTTTAATTAGGGTTTAACTTCGATTTATTGTAGTATGTTATCAGTTTTATAAATAAATACTTAAAAGCAAGTTTTTAAACCCTTTTGTTCGTTTCAGCTACGCGTTTCTGTCGCACCCTACGCCGCCCCCTTCTCCGGCATGGTTACGGCGTCTAACAAATTTGTCGTACGTCTCATTCTGAAATGGTTCATATGGCGAGTTAATTAGCGTATACATAAGATTATTCCAATGTGAAGAACAGAGATAAGTGCATAAACATATTCCGTGAGTTATGTGACGAATTTTTTCAGTAGCCCTCTATTAACGACTGTTTTACCAACTGCGCCGAGTGATAAACCCTGTTAAATTACAGTTTAACCTATTTACTTTACTACTACTATCTGGCGACTTCTAATATTAATTAAGAAAGGTTAATAGAGCAGGAACAGAATTGGAAAAGGCGTCTCTAAACAATGCAAGCGGCAAATCATGTAACAGTTGGGGTGACAACGTTATCAGAGGGTTTGGACCCTGCAGAATACGGATCTGCCTGTCGCCATCTCGAAATTTGAGCCGGAAGTACGGAATACCGGAAAAGGTGCAGCCCATACAAAAAAATTCATTGTACATTTAGTAAATTGTTGCTCTGGTACTCTAAAAGAGGTCCTATTGATATGGTTTTTTGGTATGTTGTGAAGGACAATATTAGCCATGGTAACCTAAAAATTTCGGCCCTCCAGCTCCATAACTTTGGCCGCCATCTTGGAAATAGTGTCACTTTTTTCAGTTCTTTGCTTTTACTGTCGTCAAAGTTCATTCCAGTGCTAAACATAGTTCTGCAATATTGTAGAATATAAAATTTGCTAAAACTTTTGGCTACAAAGATTTTTTCCATGACCCCTAGGGACGAAGATATGACAGGATATGTCATTAAAATTTGCCACTTTTTTCTAGTTTTCCGCTCATGTTTACATTTGAAGTGCATTTTAGCGCTAACTATAGTTCGCCAATATTGTAGATCACGAAATTTTCTACAACTTTTGCATTGAAATATTTTTTCACAACCATTAGGAAAGAAGATATGAAGTCATCTATGGAGTACCACCGTCGAAATTTGCTACTTTTGCAGTTTTCTTCTCATATTTAGGTTTGAGTGCAATTAATCACAATCTGTAGGGGATCTATGATGGTCGAGTGATAGCGGGATAGACGACAAGATAAAGCATCTGTCACTTTCCGATCTATACCACTTCAATCCCTCAAAAGACAAAATCGTCTGTCTCCACGATACCTAGTAAGATCGTAGGTACTCGTACTTTGAATTTGCATATAATTTGGTCTTCAGACCTAGAACTTGAGCTAAAATACACTAGAACGCAAATATGGGAAGAAAACTGGAAAAAGAAGCAAATATCGACGGTAGTACTCCATAGATGACTTCGTATCTTCTTTCCTGATGATCGTGGAAAAAATATTTCAATAGAAGAGTTGTAGCACATTTTGTGATCTACAATATTGCTGAACTATACTTAGCGCTAAAATGCACTTAAAACGCAAAAATGGGAGGAATACTAAAAAAAAATTGCAGTTTCAAAGATATCTCCTGTCATACCTTCGTCCTTAGGGGTCATACAAATAATCTTTGTAGCCATAAGTTTTAGCAAATTTTGTCTTCTACAATATTGCCGAACCATGTTTAGCACTAAAATGAACTTTAGCGACAGTACAAGGAAAACCGGCCAAGTGCGTGTCGGGCCACGCGCAAGGTAGGGTTCCGTAGTCGTCCACACGTTACATTATTTGGACTAAAAAGTTTGCAAACTTATATTTACTATGTTTTTGAAAGAATTAACAACATTATCTAAGGTATCAATGGAAATTGTACGAAAGTTTGCTTTTGCAAAGTACATTTCTGAAGTTCGACTATTACTCGTTAACTAGTAATGTCTACTTAGCTGTGATAGTTTTCCTTTTAAATTCATCGTATATACTACTACCATGATTTTTTTCACATGCCTAGTAGCCACCGTTTAGCTGGCAGGGGGGGGGGGGGGACATTTGACCATAGCAAAAATTATCACTTCAAAGCTTAATATCACGCTAACCAATTCTTTAATCAAAAAATGCTTTTAGGAACCTTATAATATTATTAAAAGAGCTATCCAACGATACCCCACACGATGGGGTTTGGCAGAAAAAAAAATTGCATCACCACTTTACATGTAGGGGAGGTACCCTAAAAAAAATTTTTTTTAAAGATTTTATTCTACCGTTTTGTTGGCGTCATTGATATGTATCAGAATCAGAATCAGAATCAGAATAGCCATTTATTTAGTGATTCTTCATTTTACAGCACTTAAGTATACAGCATTAATAAATTGAATTACTATAGAATTATACACTGATATTAACAACAACAATTATTATTATTATTTAATTATTTCTATGCTTACTTTTTTTTTTTAAATGGCCTCTCCTTCGGTGAAGAAGGAGGGACGGTAATAAGACTCCATGGGTTACCAGCCCTGCTAGGAGAATATAAATTTAATTATTACGTTTTATGTTTGTGTTTTATACAATACAATTTTATATTTGTTATAAGTACACTTGATTTTAACATTTTGCTCTATTTATTTATTGTTTCTACATATTCTTTCGATTTTAACTTAGTTTATTTGTCATTGCAATATATAAGTAATCATTGTTAAGTGTGTTTACAACTAGGTAGGTAAGTAAGTATGCAAAAGAACATCAGACACTATATATAGGTAATGTGCCTGTGAAAAGATCTTTTTTTTTTTTAGTTTTGTATTATGAGATTAATGATTTATTCTATCAAGTAATCGATATTGGATGGTGATGGTACGTCCTGTTGCCCAGTGTCGTGGTGGTGGTGGTGTAGGTCCCTCCAGGCGTCGCGGTCGCGGGCCACGCGTCGCCAGAGCGGGCAGCGCGCGCGCAGCTCGTCGTCCCAGCGCAGGCGCGGCCGCCCCACTCCGCGTCGCCCGTCCCGTGGTGTCCACTCAGTCGTCCTCAGTGTCCATCTGTTGTCATTTATTCGCATAACATGTCCGGCCCATTGCCATTTATTTTGGTTGATGGTTTCCAGTATGTCCATGACACCGGTTTTCTCTCTTATTTCTGTACATTTGTTTTTATCTTTTAATTTCATGTTAAGCATGCTTCTTTCCATAGATCGTTCGCAAGTTCTTAGTTTGTTTTTTTGCTTTTCAGTCAATGTCCAAGTTTGGGAGCTGTATGTGAGCGTGGGTATTATGACCGAGTTGAAAACTTTTCGTTTTAAAGTAATGCTAAAGTCTCCTTTAAATATATGTTTTAGGCTCCAGTATTTTCTCCAACCTAGAGCTATTCTTCTGTCTATTTCTTTGTTCGTTTTGTTACTAAACGAGAAGGATTGTCCAAGGTATATATATTCTTCCACGGATTCAAGTTCTATGTTGTTAATTGTTATTGATGAGTGAGGTCTGTTTGCCATTATCTTAGTTTTGCTGATGTTTATTGCGAGTCCTGTTTCCTTAAGATGGCTTTGGAACATTTGTAGCATGATTTGCAGTTCAGAACTCGTTTCCGCTAAAAATATTAAATCGTCTGCAAATCTTAACACACTCAGCTTTTCACCATCAATGTTTATACCATAGTTGGACATATCTATTGATCTGAAGATTTGTTCTAAAGTACATATGAATAACAATGGTGACAACGGGTCCCCTTGCTTGACGCCTCGTTGTATACAGAAAGTTTTACCTTCATCCTCCATCCTCACGCTGGCTGTACTGTTGTCGTATACAAGTTTGATCAGCTGGATGTAGTCAGCATTTACGCCTTGGTCTCGAAGAGCGTTAAGCATGTAGTAGTGTTTTATGCTGTCGAAGGCTTTTGTAAAATCAACAAAGCACAGAAAGAGGGATTTATTGTATTCTGTATATTTTTCTAGTATCATATTCAACGTATGCAGGTGGTCAACTGTGGAGTAGCCCTTTCTAAATCCCGCCTGATCTCGCGCTTGTTGTTCATTTAATAGGTGATATAATCTATTCTTGAGTAGGGCCATGAACATTTTGTAAATTACTGGTGATAGGCTTATAGGACGGTAGTTGTTCACGTCTGTCTGGGAGCCTTTCTTATGCAATAGTACTATTGTTGAATGAGTCCATTGTTCCGGTATTCGCTTTGTGTCTAGTACTGCATTAAATAAGTGTAGTAGTGGTTTTATTAACTTATTTTCGTAAGTTTTAATCATTTCGTTGGTAATTCTATCACTTCCTGGGGCTTTTTGATTTTTTAGCATTTTTATAATATGTTTGATTTCGGAGTCAATAAAGTAAGGAGCTTTTTCCTCTTCGCTGTCCTGTTCATAGTGCATGGATGGGCATGTCCTGCATGTCTGTTTATCGTGATCTCTGTAGATGTCTTCGTAAAAGCTCGTAGCTATTTCTAGAATTTCCTTTCTATTTTTACATTGGTTTCCCTTGGTATCATTGAGTGATGGCATGAGAGCTTTTCCTATCAGTCGCAAATTGCTTATAGCTTTAGTAGAGCCAGTCGTTGCAAGTATTTGTTCGATTTTGCTGTTGTAATAGTCTTCAATGTCATTACTGATATTTGTTTTAATTTCTCTATTGATTTTTTTAAAGTAGTCTTCTGCCTCTTGTGTCTTTATTTTCATGCTATTAAGGTTATCTCTTTCTTCTATCAGGGCTAGTGTAGAATCACTAATTTTTCCAGTATTCCTAGTGGTCTGTATTTGGATATCCCGCATGGCATTTTTTAGTTCATGTTCTATTTTGTTATACACAACTTGTGGACATTGTTCTGATGTAACATGTGTGAGATTTTTTTCTAATTTTTTAGCTACATTTTCCTTGTACTCATAAATAATTTCAAACTTCTTATTAGAGTTGTAAGCTTTTCTTTTGGTTCTTACGTAGAATTCCGACATAATTAATCTGTGGTCAGAGATAAAACTGAAGTTATTAACGACTTTACAATTTTTGAACGAGGTCTTTCTATTCGTAAGAATATAGTCAATCTGTGACTTGAATTTCTGGTCGGGGGAGAGCCATGTCCACCGTAGGCCTACTCTGTGTTTAAATTGAGTGTTAAGTACAATTAACTGTTCGTTTTGGCAAAACTCTATCATTTTTTCTCCTCTAGTATTTCGCTTGCCATAGCAGTAATTCCCTATCATAGGCACTTCGTACGATTTTCCTTGTCCTATTTGGCTATTAAAATCTCCCATCACTATTACGTCACTACGTCTGGTTGTCCCTTGTAGCGCTTTATTTAAGTCTGAATAGAACTGATCTACTTCATATTCGGATGCCGAGCTGGTGGGGGCGTATACTTGGACAATTTTCATTGTCTTTTTGTCTATTTTTATGTTTAATATAGCTATTCTTTCCGAAATACTATTAAAACTTTCAATGCACTTTTTTATACTACTGTTAACGATAAATCCAACTCCATATAATCCCTTAGTTTCTCCGTAATGGTAAAGTATGTTTCCACTTTTCAACTGAATCAACTGTTCGCTGTCTCTACGCACTTCACTCAAGCCAAGAATATGCCAATTTATTTTGGTGAGCGCTAGTTCAAGTTCTTCCAACTTTGCTTCTTTTTGAAGAGTTCTTACATTGAGTGTGCCTATATGGATGGTTGGTTTATCGCACTGTAATTGCTATTTTTCCTTATTAGGTTGGTCATCTGTGTTCCCAGGTGCTTTACTTTTTGGCGGTTTATTTACCGTTGTGTTGTGTTGAAATTTCAGATAGTGGGGTATGAGTTTTGCTTGCTGAGGGCTATTTACCGACGTTTTGTTCTTTTTTGCAGGTTGAGTAAGCGGACGCGAAGTATTTGTTGAAGTAGATGGCTTGTCAGGGTCTTCATTTGTTCCCGGTGGCGTGTAGGTTAATGTTCTTTTTTTGTTGTTCGAGTCTTGTGCTGGAGAACTTAATTCCTCTGGATCGTTATTTTGGTATGGGGTCTCTTGGTTACTTTTATTATTTATAATTATTAGTTTATCATATTTTATCATTGCTCTGTTGCCTTTATCGAGTTCTTCCTTTAATTTTGGTTTTAGAGATTTTCGAATCTCGAGTACTTTCTGGGGATAGTCCTCTGTAATGTACGAGCCTGACCCTGTTAGTTTACCTTTACTGCGTAGTATTTTTATTTTTTTGCCCAATGTTGTAAGACCTATAGCAATAGGTCTAGGCCTAGAATTCTTTTTTCCCAGTCTTCGAACGAATTCTATTTCCGAAATATCACAACTTATGTCAAGCGTTACAGTGATAATTGTTAGCACTATACTTTCCAGTTCTGAATATGATTTTTCTTCCTCTGCAACTCCAAATAAGATTAGATTCCGCATTCTTAAGTTTTTTTCTATAATGTCAAGTCGATGATCTTGCTCCGCACTAGTTTTTTTAATATCATCAATTTCCATTTGAAAGTGTTGAAATTTATGATCAATGTTCTCATTTATTCCCCTGGTGATATTCTCTTCCAGATTTTTTAACTGGTCCGCTAATTCCTTTCTTTGTTCCTCAAATAACTTTTTCAATATTTCTTCCGACATGTTTTTAGTTGTTTATTATTGAGTATGCGATAATAAGGCTTAAGAGTAGTTTCATAAGGTCTAAATCCGTGCGTATTCAAGTGTCTAGTTAGCCCGTGCACGCTGTTATCGCAGGCGGAGAGCTCGCGAGTCATAGGTCGTAAGCGCCATGAAATTCGCGTCGGTTACGACGTTTTCACATCGAGCACTATTCACTGAGATTTGACGGTGGTTTCGTTTTAAAATTCACTTTAATTCAGTCAATTGTCCTTTTTATAAGCACTTATTATCGAAAAACACTATATTGTTCACTAGTAATTATCCTTAGCTAAGTAATTATCACGTTCAGCACAAGAAAATATCGATTTTAACACTACATTTTAATTATTATGATGAGCACAGTTTTAACGTTGTTGATCGCACGGTAGCACGGTATAAAGGAGGATTGATATGTATACTCATGCCAAATTACAGCTTTCTAGCACTAACGGTTACTGAGAAAAACGGGGGTCGGACGGACGGACGGACGGACGGACGGACGGACGGACGGACGGACATGGCGAAACTATAAGGGTTCCTTGTTTACTACGGAACCCTAAAAACGGAAAAAAGTGACAGATTTTCCAAGATGGCGGAGAAAGATATGGAGCTGGAGGGTCGAAAATTTCGGGATACAATGCCAAATATTGTCCTTTACGGCATATCAAAAACCTATAACAATCAGACCATAGTTAGGGTACCGGAACCACGATTTACCAAATGTACAACGAAAAAATTTGTATGGGCTGCACATTACCCGGTAGAACATACTTCTGGCTCAAATTTGGGAATGGAGACAAGCAGAACCGTATTCTGCAGGGTCTAAGCCCTCTGACAACGTTGTCACCCCAACTGTTACATGACTTGCTTCTTGTATGCTACTTCTTCAAAAATGGGCCTACTCTATAAGTAAATTTCGCTTATTTTCAAGTCTTACTTTCCAATAATGTATATTTTCTATTGGGTACCACATTAGCGCTCTATTATCAATAGACCAATAAGAGGACATCTCATTCAATTATCTAGTCATAGACATTGCTTGTGTTGTAACTTTTATGAAAACATGCGATAAGTCTGAAAGAAATGAAAAACTACGTTAGGAAATTTGCGTGTAGCATTTTTAGCAACTACATACTATCGTGTTGCGAAAGTTTAGCTATGCGATGGATGTGGGCTGCATTAGGTACCTGTGAAAATTAGTAACAAAAGGGCACAGATACCCACTGGAAATAAAACCATCGCTTGTGCCGAACAAAACAACATGATTGAAAGTCTTGTAGAAAGATTAACACATGCACAGCAGATGCACAGATGAGTCGCACACGTTGACTGTTTTCCAAACATCCTTGATCTAATCATTCAACTTGCTCGTCGTCAGCTAATAATACTAACAACATGTTTCTGGCAAATTTATTTGTTCATGGGTTCAAATTAAAGCATATGAATCGCGGTGGAAATATTTATATGTTAATCCTTTTTGTAAATCTTCGCATATTGTGTCATGTAATTGCTCATACGAATAGTTTCTCAACTAACCGTTCCGTGTTGTTTGTCGGAGCTTGCAGGCTGCAGGTAGGGTTGCCAACTTATGTGCTCCGATTTGCGGGACATTTGTTGTAGAATTGCGGGACTTGGCTAAAAAATGCGGGACTCGCGCATTTTATCAATATTGTTAACGTATGTATAATTGTGATGTAGGATGTAGGATACATTATTTTTTCCCGGGAGATATACGTTCCTAGTGAATGATTTCCGATTAACCTATTACGAGTACGATCTTCCGCGAGCGGTATACAAATTACTTATTTTCATTTATCGAAGTTGTGCACTCTTTCCTGAAATGAAACAAAATGTTCGCTCCAGTTCTTATAATTCCGCCAAGGCCTGGAAACGGGACAATTGGCGTCCCGCACGCATCCTTTGCGGGACGCATCGTCTAGGGTGCTGGAAACGGGACGTCCCGCCTAGGCGGGACGGTTGGCAACCCTAGCTGCAGGTTGCATGGGTTGGTTTTGACGGGGAGTGCGTCGCAACTAGTGCTCGTGCTCGCGTTCGTTGTACATATTGCCGGTTACACTAAGGCATATGACACGGTTCGGTGTATCGTCCGGCGAAATGTTACATCTTTATGCAAACAATAGAGAGAGAAGCGGAGGAAGGTTTAAATTGATTGGTCACGCAGCGAGGCTGACGCTTTAGTTACATTAAAATCTTCCATAATCTATGTTTCAAAGGAAACTACGTATCGGGGACAGGTTAGATTTGGTTTAAATCGAATGTAATTCATATATTTTCTCAAAAATAGTATGAAATGATCTCATAACATCTGTGAAGATGAAGACAGTATACGAAAGTGGCAGATCCTGGACAATAGGGATGATGACACGATAAAAGATAACCAATAAATCCAAATTTTCTACATAAAGGCTCAAATTCTTAATCAAATGGCGAAAAAAATAAAACAAATAAATACATAATTACGCAAAACGCACCTTTGTGTTGAACGATCGTCATTTACTACGGCGCTACTCAACAGTGACGTCACTCTCTATTGAAGTAATTTTTTTTTGAGTCAACATCCCTATTACCAGAAGTGTCCAGCAAAACACCTTAATACTGTCCAGGAAAATTAATATGTAAATAGTTTCTGTAGTTTCTGTAGTGTAGAGTTACTGTAATTGGCTCCATGCCTCTATTTAAGAATCCAAATTGTTAAGTTAAGCTGTTGAAACTCCTTGAATAAATAATAATAATAATACCATTACATATCATAATATTTAAATAGGGTTTTTTTTATCAAAAAAGCTGAAGTTGGCTGTATTTGACATTAAAATAAAGTCGGTGCCATTAAGAGAAATTTCCTAAAGTTGACGAAATGGCACCGACTACAAAAATTACAATACGTCTACATGGTTAAATAAGAAGCGTTAAGTCTCATATTGAGCTATTAGAGGTAAAGGCAAATTATTTTTAACTTTTTAGTGTATTTTTTTGGGGACGGTTTTATTTTTTTGTCAAAATTTTCATTTATTGCACACTTTTTAGTGGATCATTCATTACCAGAGTGCATCTCATAACGATTCCATTGAGCTCTAACACGGCTAGCCTACAATGTTTTATTACGGAGTTCCGTTGCGTACTTTCCGGCTTCAATTACCAGATTAGGTTGGTGGTAACTTTACATCAGGATCATTTAAGTTGCCTTCGTCATAGTCGCTTCAGTATCTTGAACGGGATATCTTAGTGCCACCCATGAAACACTAGTAGTTTTGGATGACGGTCTTCTTCATCAGTTCATCCGTTCACCAAATGCAACTTTCTGAATGCAAATGCTCGATTTTTTACCGAAAATACTAAAATCGCTATATGTTTCGCTTGAATTTTTGAGGAGTGCCCACAGTTCCTCATGGATTCCATCATCAGAAGTGATCTTTGAGAACAACGGGACCACCCTTGAAGCATATGCGTTCAAACAGTGAAAGAATTTTCCAAATCGGTCCATAAATGACGGAGTTCTGAGGTAACACTCCTCATTTTTGTGAAGTCGGTTATAAAGTAGGTACCATAGAGGTTTAAAATGGCGGAAAATAAAGTTCAATCATGTAATTAACTATTTCGATACAAATTTAATTTAGCAACTAAGGGGCTCCTGGCTCCCAATGACCATCGATCTGTAACTCTCAGTTTTCTTGTATTTTTATTTTTTATGGCTTATCGTATTAACAACAACGAGGTTTAGCAATATATAGTGTATTTACTTTTTAAAACTTTGGGCGGTAAGTACTAAAATTGCTAAAAATGTGTTTAGATAAATCATATTGCTTCATAGATTGAACTACTGAAAAAATTACTTCCACCCAAATTAAGGAGAGATATTTTAACAATTATGAAAAGGTCCATCGAAGTGAGCGGTACAAGTTGGTCAGAAATGTCAAAATGTAGACAAGTACAATTAACTTTTGTTCATACAATTTGTTTTATTTTTGAGAAAAGCACTATACAAGTTTGTATATGCCTCGCCTGCGGCTCGGCCGGCTAACTCATACCTACTCGTCCAGGATGACTTACTTACTGGTCTCTGCAGTAATGTACTAATAATTTCTATTTTACAATCAAAAACTTCGTTCCTTTGTTTCTGATGAAACAAGTCTTAATAAAAGAAAATTATGGAGAATGTAATTAAAGTTAATTATTATTATGTGCCTCTTAACACAGGGACATGGACAACAATAATATTAATAAAAGTATATATAGAATAAAAAAAATTAGGTTATGTTACAAACAAGTTATAGGTTTTACTCATAATTCAAATTCTGTGAAATATTTGAATTAAACCCTTATTCTTACAATCATATAATATAAATCTACGTAGTATGTTTATGACATTTATATATCTATGATAACCGATATCTTTTCTAAGTACTTACTTCATATTCATGAGGAAACTGTGTATTTAAATCTGATCTGCAGAATGGTTTTTACTAACCGCCACACCATTGTTTATGTTAGGTAATATTTATCACATCTCAGTATAAGTTGTTAGGGCCTCTTTCGCGAAGGACTGGATTTTCATAGAGTTATATAATTTTTGCACGGAGTCGCAACTATCCACCTTTTTAATTTTTGGTAAAGATAATTTTACATTGTACAAAACCTTTTTAATTTTTTTAAACTGAAATGTTTTGTTCCATATATAAACTTTAATGTAACGTACCAGCATACTATTAATAATTTAACAACAAAGTCTTCATAGTTAGGTTTTATTGAAAAATATGGTAAATAAGAACGATTTACAAATGTAGTTGATAAAACAAAGAATAATTGAGGCTGGTCACAAAAACGATAGGTATATTACGGTTGTGAATAAATATTTAAACAACTGGGTAAAAACTGGGGGTATTCTATCTAACATCATTGTTAAGAGTGTTAAAGAACTATTCCGCACATTCCTCTGAAAACACTGTTTTTCATGTGGTAAATTTTTTGTAAATCTATTCAGTGCCACTCAAATTTGAGGCCAGTGTGTAGTGTGCAATAGAACAAAGTGTGTGTGTCAGCTCCGTTGCACTACTGGAGTTTACCCTTTCCGAACAATATCTTAACCCCTTTGACCGCCGAAGCGATAGTCTGTCGTCGTGCCCAGTACGCCAAGCACTGTTGAATTGGTGTAATGTCTAAACCAATAAAAACAAATTAAAACAGTTCATAAATGATTTTATTCATAATCAAAGTATAACTTCACTCCGGCCTTTTAAGTGGTTGTTGGCGAGGTGGGCACGACGACACACAACCACTTTATAGGTTCTTGGCGGTCAAAGGGTTAGATAAGTAAATAAGGGTAAATTAACTCATTTTTGTATTACTGAATGATATATAATTTATTTAGAAAATATAATGTATATTCATCAATCATCCTTATTGCAACATTGTTGAACATGCTGTAAATTTGTCTATCTCAGTCTCCCATTTTCCACTCAAGCCCTCAAAGGTTAGCTGGAACAGATCCCTCATACTTTAATCTTAAGTGACATGTATTTTTGTTTGAACCTGTTATTGTGTACAATAAAGTACATTGTCCCTCTGATACTCATTAGACATGGGTGGAAGTTTCTTCACATCCTACGCCTGCCTTACTATAAATACTGTGTCACCGTAACGTAGGTGAGATGCCACTCATGAGCAAGGCTGAGACGTTTTCTGTAGCCTGTCCTCGCAGGCACTTGTGTAATCTCCATAGATTTTCTTTCGGGCTAAACATGCACAATTGCACACTGTTTAAATTGTAACCACTCTAAGTAGTGGATTGCCGGAATAATCTGGTCGACCTCTAGGCGTACACATCTGTAACTACTCAATAGTTAGCATTGTTAGCATCACACTTATTGTGGGTAGAGGCAACAGTGAAGTTCTTAACTGCAGCGAGCGTCTGAATATTTCCATCTGAGGAGCCGACAACGGGCGCCGCCGCCTCCTGATGCACCTCGCCGTTATTCGAATCATCCTCGGGGGCGGGCTGCGACTTCTCAAGCTCGTGCTCACTACGTTCCATCCAATGTTCGATGTCGTGACGTGTGCTAGCATTAATAACGTGTGAACTGTATTTTTCCTCTTCGAGGTTGACTAAATCAGCCTCCAATTGCTTGTCGATCAAAATCTTTTATTTTTCCAAATCCAAAGCGCCTTTTGTTTTCTGGCATCTAATTCCATCTTCTACCTTCTAGCTGTGCCTCAACGACGGTTAATTTCTATACGGCTGCTGCCAACCCACGAACGTTGTGTCTGCCGCATGTCCATACCCACTCTTATGAAGGGGTATGTCGTTTCAGCGATGCAGTGCTGATGAAGAGCCTGGTGCCTTCGAGTGCGTCGACATATTTGCTTCTGCCTCGCGTTAATCGCGAGTAACACTACGTTTTTATACCACTCGGCGTGCGAAACATTTCGCTGTGTACATATGTGCGGTTCAAATAAACCTTAGAAATGGCTCGAAGACCGCTTTGTAGACGCTGTACACTAATAAAACCTGTATTTTGGATAAGATGTGCAAACGCGTTTATTTGATACAATATTTGATATAAAAGACGGATATGACAGTGAACATTTAATGACATTTGTAAAAAGCCAGCGTCTTCAAAGAGTCCGTCTCTAACATATGGGATGGGGCACAGGGATGGGGAGCCAACGATGGTATTTATCCTATCCATACATTGAAACTTCGAGCGCGTCAGATTAAGACATGGTGCAGGGGATGTCAGGATTTCCCGACATCCCCTACACCGAAACCTAAAACGAAAAATATATCTTTATTTGAAACGCTGTTCTGCCCCGATTTACAGATATATGATTCATGACTCATGACTATAGGATTGTGTTTCTGACAATAGCTGAAACGTGACTGCTTAAAATTTTATCAATCAAAATCAAATCTAACTTTGGGTCTTTATTTTCCTTTTTTACTCAGCCTACTAAACCAACGTATTATTAAACGACACAAATACGTAAGTTGGCATTTTATCACATCTAAATTATGTCAAGAGGAAATTATCGTATGAAACTGCTCACTGTCAGATATTTATCGATATTTGTCTAAAGAAGTAATTCTCGAAGAGTGTTGTACCCCGTTTTGCAGTGCGCAAAAGACATAAGCTTGTCTCTTTCACAGAGGGCGTGGTTTACCAAATCGAGGCATCCCCTTAAGAGCCCACATATGCAAATTTGCCAATGTTTATCGACGTAGATCTCAACATCTATAGTGATTAAATATCTGTCCTTTCAGTATATTAATCTTGAATTATTTTCCTCCAGTCTCATAAAAGTGAAAACACGATTTGCTAAAATTTTCTGGATACTTCTATTTTTCAAACATAACCCTTCTTTTCGATGTTTTTGTTGGATCTTTAAAACTATCCCATCTTTAACAATGATTTTTGGTTTCATAGTTGTACAATGATAAGTTCTCAAACCTGAGAAAAGAGATTATCCTTATAAATGTACACGTTTTGAATAAACATCAATATTTACGAAAAGTACGCGCTGAGCTTCCGTAGAGAGCTGGATGGCTAATTGCAAACTCACGGGTGTTAGAGTGGGACATTTGACAAAGCAACTACGCCCTCTTAAGTTTGATTTTATACCCCGCCATAGAATTCATACCCTGGGCTTATATATGAAAATCGATTCTTAAGGAGTAAACTCCAATAAACTCCCATAACTTTTCCATTCTTAAAAATAAAATGTAAGTATCAGCTTCTTCGTCGAAACCTGTCAGAGATAGATCAATTGTTTTATAAGATATTGAGATGCCAATTTTTGTGATAGCAATATTGGAAGGTAAAATGTATATTGTATAGTTTAAGGAAAAGTAACAAAAAAATATTGCAGGTTCGCTCCACGCGACTGAAATGTTACATGTAAATTCTATTAACTAAACTTTTTAAAAAGGTTAGGTGCCCATATGAAGAGAGAAGTCGTATGCCTACAGCCGATTGAAATGCGAAAAGCGGTAGAAAAATATACTGACGATTTTGTTTAAATAAATAAACGGCGGGAAGCCATTCAGTGCCAGTTGCACCAACGTACGAACACAGACCGGTCATCGTCAAATATGGCTCCGGCAGCTGTCATCCCATAGAAATTTGTCAAACTTCTATACAATCAGATTTGACGAACACCGCTTACGATTACAGACGGTTTGGTGCAATCCAGCCTTAGTAGGTATATGTATTTCCGAGCTTCGTAATAATCAAACGGAGTCCCAAGCTCCGTTTAATCCGTAAACAAATGCTCAGCCTGCAATTGCCTCCTTCCCGGCCACTGCAGTCATTTACTATAGAACTTCTTCTGAGATTTACCGAATTTTTTAATAAAATTAACATACGAAACAAACAAAAACGAAACAAATAATAACTAAAAATATACCTTAATTTTAAATACAACTGGTATACCTACAGCTTCCAAGGATGCGCTACGCTGAGAGTGAAGGAACCTGCATATAGGTACTGTATCTAGCTGTCAACAACGAATCCTAAAGTCAGTACAGGGCCCGCAAATCGCTTGTGATTCCTCTTGAGTCGCAGTCGCAACCGTCTATAGGCTACGTCTGCTCACCACCAATTCAGGCAGGCTGTAAGATTGTTTGCCATCGACGTTGCATAAAATATATATTTCAATGACCTGTGTCACAAATAGGGATGTTGACTCAAAATTTATTATTACTCCATACGAAAATCCTATTCAAATATCTCAAAAAATAACGAAACTACAACCGTTAGAATGTTTTTAGTTAGAGAGAGAAAACGCTACAGGTCAGTGACGTCACTGACCTAGAACGCCATACTCGCCATAGTAAATGACGATCGTTCAATACAACGGGGCGTGCGGAAAAGGGATAGAAAATGCCCCCTCCTAAAACTTTGAAGACTTATAATTATGTAATTATTTATTCTTTTGGATTACTTTTTTCACTATTTGATTCAGAATGTGATCCTTTTTCGAGAAAATTCGGATTCATTGATTTTCTTATTTGGTGTCAACATCCCTATTGATGTGTGTATACATACATACCGGGAAAAAATGGCTCAGTTTCTATTTTTTACACGACTATCCAAAAAGAAGGGGTGTAATTGGATTTTTACTACATAAGTAAGTATGAAGTGGCACATGGAACACAATGCTTGCGACA
Organism: Cenopis cana; assembly: GCA_951800055.1. NCBI lineage: Eukaryota > Metazoa > Arthropoda > Insecta > Lepidoptera > Tortricidae > Cenopis > Cenopis cana. The sequence goes on along the minus strand of OX637471.1, from coordinate 16,212,901 downwards.
CAGATACATACAGAAAGATGCTAACTACAATAGTTAGATCTGATCGGTACATCGAACTTATTGCAACTCAGTGTGATAATAAATGATATAATTACATATATTATGATAATACGAGTATGTATATGTTAGATAACTACTTAATAACTATTTTTTTTTCAGAATTTTAAAAGGAAAAGGCATGAGTAGAATTTATTAACCTAGCGAAATGTAGTATTTAAACGAATAATCGAATAATGTACTGATGAAACCAGCCAACTATAACAACCGGGACTGCATTATTTTATACGGTCGTGACACTTATTTTAATACCCGTTGTTGGTCGATCGACCTTTCTGGGAATTGGTGAACCCTGACCTTCAGTAGACGGTATAATAAAGTACTTAATTTAAACGTTATTTTAATTTCACGTTAAATACTTGCATTTGGTTTAGTTGGCGTTTCAAACTCACTATGATCTTTGTATGGTTTGGTGATGTTGTGAATCCAATTACACGAAACTAACCGAACTATCTGAGAGCCCTTATTTTCAAGTAGGTACCTGGCAAAAAATGAAGACAATGAATGTGCACTAGACATCTTGTATGCGTTTGTTATTTATTTTCAAAGCGGTGAAACAGTTTTCTTCGATGTAGTAAATTTAAATTGTGACAAACTTCTACACAATGAGTGTTATTTCATGGCGGCCTCATTAGTCCGAAGTTTTGTGGCAATCCGAGTACCGTTGCGGATACTTTCTTCGGTCGCGCGTTTTGTCCGCTCGGACCTACCGTTACTCAACGTAATTGTAAGCTACGTCATTTTTTATTTACCCGCAGTAAGAGTTAGATATATTAAAAAATATAAAGCACTTTGCTGGTGAACTGTCTGCTGGGCAAAATTATTTGGAAGCACTCGCGTCGTACTTATAATTAAAAATAAATAGGTTTACTAGTTAAAAACAAACTTTATCAATACTATTAGGATTTTAAATTTATTTTACATTAATTACATTAAAGATCTCTAGTCTAAAAATATATTCCCATGCTCGTACTACTGACACCTAAAATATGATATTGGTGAACACTTTGACTCGCTTTTCCTAATAGCCAAAGTGGCATCAGAGTTTTTCGCTCTTCACTTATAACAGAGTTATAACACATGTTTCTTAACATTAATAACAAAGTTATTTAATAATAACGATTGTACCGATTTTCAAAGTATTTGGCATGGTCTACGTTTGGTAAGTTAATTATCAAAATATACATAAAAGTAACTAACTTTACTTCAGACTGCGAAAGTCCACACTATAACGTATTTTGTCTTTCAAAATTGGTGAAATAGCTTAATGGTTAGTCCTTATTACTATTTATTTATGCCTAAATGATTTATACAGTTAGTATCATTGGTTCAGGTATCACCAGTAAAACCTAAGGATGTGATTGAAGTTTGCTGCAAACGGCAGAGCTTTTAGTGTTACCAGTGCATATGAGTGTTTCACAAACCCTATATAATGAACTACTTAGGGTTTATCCAGAAATCACGCGAGGTTTTTTGGGCCACTTTATACCCCCCCCCCCCCCCCCCCCTCCCCCCTTGGTGAGGTTCTAGACGACCCCCGTGCCCCCACGAAACCTCACGTGTATTTTATGCATTATCACCACCTATTAATTTTTTTAAGTAAATGAAGTATATTACTTGATCTTGTGCTTATTTTGGTAGGTATATGCATTATGCAAACGTGATTGTGTAATTTCTCCTATCTTTTAAGAAAATGCTACATGAGCAGATATCATTTCTCGGTATTGTTGGTGCAGTAAAAAAATACACGTGAGGTTTCCTTGTACCCCCCCCCCCCCCCTCCCCCAACATGATCAGTAGTGAGGTTTTCGTAACTCCCTCCCCCCCTTTGGAACCTCGCGTGATTTCTGGATAAGCCCTTATTTGTCATCACTCATCACCAGTAAAGTGTGAATTTAGTGAAATCCACTCTGAAGTAAATCGGCTTCGGTTTCTTGCAGATGTTGGAGGAATACTCGGTAGCACTCGCCATCCGCAGTCGTAAACAAAGACGCTACTTTAATTCCTCAGATGATTTATTACGGAATGGACACCTGATAAAAGGCTCTACGAACGCATAAAAGCAGTATCAAATCTACTATGACTCAAAATAAAATACTTCATTAAATTGAATTACATTCTCTATTAAGCACTGAATATAATAAAATTACTTTCGTTAGTATATGAAACTACGATACTTGGTTTATAACTAGTTATAAGTTTGATATAACCTACATTTATACTCCGTTTCTTTTCAGATGAGAAAAATCGTGCGATTATCGTCATGCGATTTCAGGGAAAACAGTCTTGAAACGGGAAAATATGAGGCGTGCTATCTTTGAGACGTAATAAGCTACTGAAATAAGTAGAATTAGTACAGTATCCTCCGATGTCTCCGAAAATTACCGTTAAAATTCTCACCTGAAAAAAAAACGGGGTATAGGTTAGTTAAAAATTATCATTTCTTTATTAGTTTCACCTCTCCAAAATTTAATGATGGTTTCGGTGTCGGACCACATGGCCAGAACACTGTTAATATGGCAGTGCAACAGGTATTATGCACATCTGAAAGCCATCAGTTGTGGCTCAAAACAGAAAACACCAGATGTTGGTCGGTACAAACACCGGATTGAAATTACCCTATCAAATCTAGAAGCCTGCCCATTATCTACGTTTCGTATCAGGCTTTATGAAAGCCTGATATGAACTAAAGTAGGCGCACTGGATATAAATCCAGCACAAATTTGAACGGTATTAACAGCGCAAACACAACTAGTAACATTTTTTCATCACACTTGCTACTGTAACAATGGCCTAAATTAATCCCTTAGGTGAGTTGGTTTAGTTTTAAAATATGCCGTTAACTCATAGGTACTTATGTCATTCCACACTAAGGAGGCATTAAATCGAACAAGTTTTTTGTTCAATTGTACCTATTTAATTGATGCCAATATTATATAATAAGAAACTGTTGATCCTATAAAATATACCTAACAACGGAATATTAAAGACACGGATTAGTAGGAAGTTATTGGCATTTTCACTCAAAATTGTATCTTTTCCTTGTAGTTGCTTCGGCAGTACATATACTAAAATCGGAATGATACAGAGTAGATTTATATGGCCCCTGCGCAAGGATGACGCGCAAACCTTATACTTTTTTCTCACAACTTTTCCCGCTCAGAATTATGATCAGGATCCTGTGCTGTGCTTACTTAATCTAAGGTCAACTCGGCGAAGACCGTCTGCCGGCGAAGATCGTATAGCAACAATTACAGCAAATTCTGCAAAGCTACGAGGATGGCAACTTGGCAACACAATTTACTAAATGATAAAAAGGTTCTAGTTCTTACAAATTTATACAGATAGCGCTACGTTTAGCATAAAGAGAAAAACCGGCCGATGAATGGCGATGTATGCCGGTCTTACCCGGACAAACTTCTTCTTCTTCTTTTGACGAAATCAGTTGTTATTGTAATCCTCACACGTACAAAATATCTGTAATTACGTACAAGCTGCCTATGTGTAGGTAAATTCGATGAGCTTAACCGACATTGGCGTTAAGTTCTTCCATTGCGCCGTGTTTTAAAATCGAGTGCTTATTTAATTATCCAATGCCTTTTATACGAGTTTCGCAAGTTTAGACAGCAACCAACTAAATATTTGATCAACCAGTTTCAGAAAACTGGACTTTCAGGCAATAGGATAGGCAAAATTTGTCAATCAGTCATTTTTAGGGTTCCGTAGTAAACAAGGAACCCTTATAGTTTCGCCATGTCCGTCCGTCCGTCCGTCCGTCCGTCCGACCCCCATTTTTCTCAGTAACCGTTAGTACTAGAATGCTGTAATTTGGTATGAGTATACATATCAATGACGCCGACAAAACGGTAGAATAAATTTAAAAATAAATTTTTTTTAGGGTACCTCCCCTACATGTAAAGTGTTGGTGGAGGTTTCTAAAAGCATTTTTTGATTAAAGAATTGGTTAGCGTGATATTAAGCTTTGAAGTGATAATTTTTGTAATCTCCCCCCCCCCCCCCCCTCCAAGTTAAACGGTGGCTACTAGGCATGTGAGAAAAAACATGGTAGTAGTATATACGATGAATTTAACCTTTTCGACGCCAAACCAAATGTGAAAACACTCACTCATACGCCAAGCCGTTTTCTGCAAGACACCGAATGACAGGTCTAGGGATGTTACTTGTAACTATCGATACTAAGCATTATAAAGAACTTAGTGCAAAATGGACCTACGCATGCTGTTTTCATATTATAGTTTGACAAAAGACTGGCTCATTTCAAACAAAGACAGAGAGAATCATACTAACTTTATCTTACACTAGTACTAGCACCCAAAAGCAAAGGATACCTATAGTTTTCTTGTTCTTATTTACTCACAATTTGGTTTGACCAACTATATATTCCTTTTAAATTCTGTCTGAAAAACGAATTCCGGATTGTGCTTTCCCTTTCGCTCATTAAGAGGGAGGAGGACGGCACGATCCGAAGTTCGTTTTCCGGAGTACGGCCTCTTAGTTTGCGTTTTGACATAATGAGTTACAGATTTTTTGGCTTAGAAATCGAATGACAAACATTCTTATATCCGTACATCTAGGTACACTAAATTTAACATTATACTAGATTGTTAACCAAGGGTTGAAAGCGACCCATTTCAGGCGAGATATTTTTTTATAGTTCGAGGCTGAAATGGGTGGTTTCACCCGAGTTAAACACTCTGCTTTTCATTCCAAATACGAGGAAACTAAAATTTTTTTTTTACTTAAAATTCAAAATTAATATAAAATTTGAAATCCTCATCCCCGAATTAGTTGAAATCGAGTATAATGATGATTTTTCACAAAAAAAAATATTTTTTTAACTTGTAATTCATAAATTAATATAAAATTTGAAATCCTCATCCCCGAATTAGTCGAAATCGAGTTTATACTCGAATGATGATTTTTAGCAAAAATTTTTTTTTCTACTTTAATTTCAAAATTAATATAAAATTTGAAATCCTGGCTGGCATTGGCTGATTTGGCTGTCGACGTGTTTTGTGATTGGTGGATTCAATGTGGTAAAGCAATTGGATTGGTTAATTTTTAAATGTTTTGGAATCAAAAATATGTATACATGTTAGCCCACGGGGCGACATGGCCCACTTTCAACCCGCTTCTCAGGTCAAATATGACCCACTTTCAGAGTATGAGGAATGAAAACGAGTTTAGTAGCAGAGGATATAACTATTAAGTAATCATGAAATGTTTTTAAAAACAGGACGAAATCAGTACTTACGTTTTCTATGTTAAAGTCCGATCTTTCTTCGAATTCATATTCATAAGGTACAGGACTTTCTAAAATTCGCAATAAGTAACTCTTCAGTATCCATGTCTTACTAAACCGATATGTAGGTAATAGGATGAATAAGATAACGCCAGCACTACCAATAAATTGAAACGTCTCATGCGGACTGATTTATCGGTCAACGGCGTAGGAAATGTAGCAATATAGTATTTTCCCTATATTATTTAGTGACAAGAGAAGGGATGCGACACATTTAATTCACAAGCGAGAATTGTATATCGGTAGTTCCATTTTCAAAACATATATTTTTTTACAGGGTGTTAGGACAAAGGTTATTGTAATAAAGATCATCATAATTATCGAACATTTAAATTATTAAGTACAATTTAAAGTGAAAAACTTTCATTTAACGCAAATAAATAGTGTAAGGAATTTTGCGAAACATAATTACAATATTACATTTAGGGGTTGCAATATCGGACGGTTTTCCAATTCCGGAATTGTATCCGATATTGGGCTCCAAATCCGGAATTCCGGAACTGGTTCCGGAATTGGGATTTTACCTATTTCACCTAAATTAATGTCATTAAAATGTACTAAAAATATGATCATTATTGTTTTATAGGCAATATCCAGATAGGGTAGCCTGTATTTTAAATTTTAGTATAAATATTAAGATATTTCTTACTTTCAATTTACTTTTTCACTTTACCCACTGAATTAACGGTTTTCCGGGATCAAATAAGCTGAGTGCTAAATGTGATCTATTAGTAGTCATATATGGTCATTAATTCATTATCAGCACTAAACTCGTGATTTTCGAAAAAATGCACATAAGTTTCATGTGGGTAAATTCCGTCTTACTGGAACGGGAAACGCCAAAAGCATAAAACACAGGCGTGGTGGCGCTGTTCTTCAAGAATGGTGACAACCCTGACAAGTGACAACACACTACTGAACAACTATCGAACCATCACGCTTTTGAGCCATTTGTCTACAAGCTGTTTCCAAGAGTCATTGTCATTACGAGTCATCTCGCACGCAGGCTAGATGAATTCCAGCCTCCCGAAAAAGCCGGTTTCCGAAGAGGCTTTAGTACCATAGACCACATCCATAGGCTCCGTTAAGTTATACAAAAGACTGAAGATTACCACTTGTCCCTCTGTTTATTGTTTGTGGGTGATTCGATCGAAACCTGGGTGATACTACAAAACTTTTATGTCATTATGTTTATGGTGTGCTCACGTACCCACTCCGTGGTCCGTGCAGTGCACGGGTCTTCGTGGATAAAGCTTAAGCCACACAGAGAGCGGGCGAGCGGTTGCGGCGCGGGCGCGGGCGGCGGCGGCGCGGGCGCGGGCGGCGGCGGCGCGGGCGCGGGCGGCGGCGGCGCGGGCGCGGGCGGCAGCGGCGCGGGCGCGGGCGGCAGCGGCCTTTGTCGGTGGCGGCTGCCGACAAAGGCCGCTGCCGCCCGCGCCCGCGCCGCTGCCGCCCGCGCCCGCGCCGCCGCCGCCCGCGCCCGCGCCGCCGCCGCCCGCGCCCGCGCCGCAACCGCTCGCCCGCTCTCTGTGTGGCTTAAGCTTAAGAACGGCTAGGTACGTAAGCCACACTAGAGCACACGAACGCAACTAACGGCGGAGTTTAGTGATCGTCGTATCCAAAATACGGATAGGAGGAATATACGTGATGGAATACCAATACCAGTTTGAAATCTATTCACAAAATGTTTATGAATCTGGTGATAGGCGAACAATTCCTCAGTTTTACATTTGAAAGTTAAGAAGAAACATACAAAACACTCTATTTTCTCTCTCTAAATTCATCAAATCCAATTCCGGAATTTCCGATATTTTGAGTGTACCAATTCCGGAATTGTAATATCGGAAAAATAGGCCGAGATTCCGGAATTTCGAGATTCCGGAATTCCGGAATGCAAGCCCTAATTACATTTGAATGTCTTTCCACATCACTAAAGACGGATTAATCGGTCAATGGCGTACGAAATGTGCCATAATTAGACTAACATCAAAGGTCTGAAAAATAACACGAATTTCTATTTAAATACACAACTGAATTGTAAATTTTACTTCGGAACAGGAAGAATATTTATTTAAATATGTTATACCCAACAGAAGACTCTTTTTTATATTATCTGGGCCTTTTAAAACGATATTTTTCTTACGACTCATATATACGTCTTTGGCGTGGAAAAGGTTAAAAGGAAAACTATCACAGCTAAGTAGACATTACTAGTTAACGAGTAATAGTCGAACTTCAGAAATGTACTTTGCAAAAGCAAACTTTCGTACAATTTCCAGTGATACCTTAGATAATATTGTTAATTCTGTCAAAAACTAGTAAATATAAGTTTGCGAACTTTTTAGTCCACATAATGTAACGGGTGGACGACTACGGAACCCTACCTTGCGTATGAAGTATGCCGGTCTTCGCCGAGTTGACCTTACTCGTAGTAATCGTCCTGATCACTAACAGATTTGTATTTTGTTGTTTGCTATAAACCCTGTTATGATTGTTACTGTTATTTACATTTCTTTAATTGTTATATCTTCACTTAAATGTCCATATTAAATGATCTTCTTTATTACAAGCGGTCTAATTTTTTAAATTATTTTATTTGATCTACTTACCTAGGTACTATATTACAGATTACTATGTTTAAACGACATCTCTTAAGCCCCTCACTTCTAATATTACTCGTCTTCCGTACAATTATCCAACCCCCTTTTTTGCACCCGAATTTTGAATTTTCAAAAACGCTGTAAGTTATTACATTTCTTATATTTTGACTAAGAGCCTACCCATTATACCTTTCAACCCCATTTTCATCCCTTCTGAGGGTGAATTTTCAAAACCCCTGAAATTACTTATAATTGAATGCTAGGATTGCTAGGTCTATAAACGAAATTTCAAATATCTCATTGATAATAAATTTTGCTCCCCATGCAACCTTTCAACACCCTTTTCACCCTTTCAGAGGGCGGATTTTTTTCAAACTCTGGAAGCCATTTTCATTATTTTCAATGTTTAGTCAATTGGAGAAGTTTTAAGTTTGAATCTTAAAGATAATTATTTTCTCCGATACAAAATGACATTAAAGACAGTGAATGACACAATGGACCGTAGAGATACATTTATCCATCCATCCAACCGCACAAATTTTCACGTTTATAATATTATTAGGATAGGATGTTATGTACTCGGGAGGTCTCGTGTACTGACCATTTAATGTATTCGCTATTGACTATCAAGGATAAAATCCTACGATGGTGACTATGTACCTAAATCAAACCGTTACGGACATCACAGATTTAGGTACTTAAGTTGCAGCACTCGCCCCACTTTTATTATTGTTAGTTGTCGATAACCACGTACTTTTCTGGCCGCAATCATATTTTATCATGAATAATAATGTTACCTACTCTTTCTGCAAGATAATGAAAATAATAAGCGCTGGTTTCTTTGACGTGTAACAATCTCCGCTATCATAGATTTGGGTAACATTATGACTGAATACTGTGAAGACGAGCCTCTAGTTTCAGTAGTTCGGTTGATTAGCTCGGGGCCGAACTACTGCTACACTTTTGTTCCCATTAGTTCGATTATGACGTCAAACCGAATTACTGAGAACTAAAACAACTCAAAAGTACGGTTAAGGATGCAGCTAAATAAAAAAAAACAAAAACATTTTTTATGGTATTTTTTTTAAAATAGAACAATACAAAAGCTACAATAAAATAACTTCTTCGTATTAGGGGTGATAGAACAGCTCATAAGCTATCGATTTGATCCCCATGTATGTTCAGCGTTTTTCTAGTAGTTTCGGAGATATTGATCGTTTTATTACGATTTTTGGGATCAGATCGTTTATTCTCTTGTGTCGGTTTCATAACTAGTTGAGTTTTCCATGGGAGGGGTGAAGAGAGCACACTTGGGCCGACGGCGTCCTGTGGGTCGCCCCAAGTATCGCTGGAGGGATGTGGTGGAAGCGGACCTGCGTGAGCTTGGAGCTGGTGCAAGCTGGCGAGAAATTGCGCAGGACCGAGCAAAGTGGCGTGCTCTTGTGTCGGAGGCCAAGACTCATTTTGGGTCGTCGTGCCAGCCCAGTTAGTGAGTTAGTTATTCCGATTTTTGTAAGGTTTCCTTATCTATCTATGTAACAAAGAATCATTTAGTTCAGGTTGATCTTCAAATAAAATACAGATTTTTTGGCGTACGGAAACTTTCGCGTGCGAATCCGATTCGCACTTGGCCGGGATTTTCTAATAATGAAAGTTGTTTGCAAATCAAAGACATATCCCAATAGTTCGGTTTGACGTCATAACCGAACAAATGGGAACAAAAGTGAGGCAGTAGTTCGGCCCCGGCCTAATCAACCGAACTACTGAAACTAGGGGAAGACGAGTCATACGAGTCCGGTAGACCTATGTTTAGCCATGAAAGACAAGAAATAGAAATCAATACGTGTACTATTCTTGCAGAGTGGTCGCAGATATAAATGACTTATAGAGCGATCGATAATGTTCATTTACAAAGTTATCGATGCGAAGATTCTAACTACGGTTCCCACTCATCCGTCAAGGACAATGCAAACATTAAAATTATTAGAGCAATAATTGTGTAGTGTTCGTTACCATCATGATTCAAGAATACTAGCCGAATGTTTTCAAGATTTAATTACTTCTCCTAATCTGATTCCTAGATTATAAAATAATTATCCTTATTAATGTTATTGCATAAAATTGTCGGAATACGGATTTGATCCGAAAGCAAATGCAACGGCACAATGCATGCAACCAGATCAAAATGGATTAATTAGAGAGTCAGGGTTTACGTGACGTGATTTTGGCGAACTTTTGACTCCCCGTATATAAATGAGTACCAACTTTGAAATCCACAACTATTTCTCCTCATCGCAACCGGCGTCACCCCAAAAGAGTTCCGCTTTAAAGATTTCCTCAATTTTCAGGAAAACTGAATAAGATAGCATAAAATGGTCAATGATAAAATTATTAATTGATAAATTAAAATTACAATTACTGCCTAAGTGCTATAGTTATTTTGTTAAGAGTTTACAAGAGCGAGGGAGAGTTGTGAATTTCAATGTCAAATTGGTTATAAGCACACCCAGTAGGTGAGGAAGAGGAAAAGGGTTGATTTTCAGTAAGTTTACTTTGTGTCACGTTAACATCGAGATGAGATTGCATGCCCCACTCCTGTCCGCTGCCGCTGCGGCGGCTGCTGGCGGGTCTGTCCAGTAGCACTCACAGCGCCGAGCGCCTCGCACGCCACATGCGCAAGCGCACTGTCCCGCAGTGAAAGTTGCGCGAACGTCGTACGTTTTCGTGTACCAACATCTTCGTCTAGTTATTGTTTGTTGGTTGCGCCAGTGCAGCGGGGAAAGGAGGTCGAAACTTGTCCGCAACTCGTAAGAACACTGTTTTGCGATCCCGGTATCCGTGTGCCAATGTTACTTTAATCGTTGTTTTTATTGTTATTTTATTTCTTAATACCAATTGTGTTTCTGATATATTAATTTATTATACATAATTTAGGTGAATTTAGTATGCCAATATTGCGAGGGATACAATACAACTGCAACTTGCTTGCGAGTGAGGTTCCTATATTTCTTCAGATATATATTTTAATGGATGTATGTTTAATGAATTATGAAGTGGTAATAATGGGAGTGATGATTGATTTACTGTCGTATAAATTTATTAAACTCAGATCTCACAGTAAGGTTATAAATTTACCCGAACTAAACAATGGTAGCGATAACATATTGTTGGGCTACTAATATCTAGTAGCGAAGTATAAAATGTGTGGCTGTGTTTGCACAAAAGACACATAAAAATACCTACCTTTTGTCACTATTGTCTGTTTTTTGCGAATTCCGCCTGTGACCGTACAGTTAAAAAAGATACATTTATAGTACATTACTGCAGAGACCAGTAAGTTAGCCATCCTGGACGAGTATGAGTTAGCCGGCCGAGCCGAAGGCGAGGTCCGGCTATAATACGAGGCCAGGATGGCACTTACGGTCGAAGCTTGTATAGTGCTTTTCTCAAAAATGAAACAAGTTGTATGAATAACAATACTTAAATAATTTTCGACAATTCCGCCTCGATCGTTCTAAAATTGTAGTTAAAGAACGAGCTGTGGGCTGGCGCGCTCGCGGCGCGCGCCGGGCTGGCGCCGGGCGGGCTCGCGGGGGACGCGCGCCGCCAGCTCCAAACTTATGATATGTAATGGGATTTACATACTTACTTCCTGGACAGTAGGTGTTACTTCCTGGACACTTCTGGCAACTGTCCAGGATGAGCCACTTTCGGATACTGTCTTCACAGATGTTATGAGAACATTACATACTATTTTTGAGAAAAGTTATTTGCTAACTCGTAATCAACTACAGGGTTAGGTTTAAAACGAAGTCTTGTTAAATTCAATATTTCATCATTTTTCTAATATTTGAAACCAGTTCGTATTCTTATTTAATGTTAATTAATGGCATTCTTGCTCATTGCATTCCATCTTGCTTCTTGAAGGTTTTTCAAAATTATTTTTCTAAATAATATTTATTTTTATCATCAGAGATGGTAAAACAAAATAAGTTGAACCATTTGCCAGAGTTTTCACCCTGGTCAGGAAGTCGTATTTTTCGCCCTCATAGCGGACGGCTATTGCCACTTTGTGGCCAATTCTGACGCACCTAAACCAAATTCAACTTAATGCCCTTAACTATACCTATTTAGTGATGATTATATAAAATAATAGTGACTGTTACAAATGGAATAGAGTATTTTATTATTCACATATAGCCGTAGCTAAATAATATCTATTCCAGTTTCTTCCTGTTATACAGAGTTTTATAGTCAATAATATAAACAGCCTTGAAAGTTATATTTAGCGTTAGTGGACAGGGGTCGATGCATTTATATGAACTTAATATTATTATCCGATAAATCTATGTTAAGGACATTAAATATTACCTGTAGTATTCATGATAACTAGGAGAGCTAGCACTTCTTCTTCATAAATAAATAATAATTTGGCACATAAGGACACAATGGAGACAAATAGTTAGAAAATATTGTAAGCTTTCTGGATTGACTTCATTCGTCTAATTTTGTCTTTGTTATATTTTGGTCAACAGAAAATATCCATCAAAGGCAAAATGTGCCATTAGTAACCACTATTAAAACACGAAATTTTACAATCGCAATATCAAGTTCGGCCATTACATACTTATTTAGTTAGCAAATCATCCAGATCAAAATTTGATGGCGGTAATTATTCGCTAAAATAAGACTCAAGTTGTACGAAAAATTTGTTTCGCGCTATATTATTACTAATGCATATTAAATAAGTTGACATAAGAGCGATGCCATACCTCCGAGCATGTTTGAGGAATTCTGTTTGTAGCTCTATTTACTCATTTTAAGGCGAAATATCGATTGAAAGAGACACCCTTTGTTTTTCGCTCACGACAAAACGGGATGCAACCCTCTCCGAGAATGGCTTTTTAGACAAATCTCGTTAAATATCTGACTGTGTGCAGGTTTATTAAATTTCCTCTTGTCAGTACCTAGATGAGGTAAAATACCATCATATTAACTTAATCGTGTCTTTTAATAATGCGTTGTTTTAGTAGGCTGAGGAAAAAAAGGAAAATATAGATTCGACTTTGGATTTATTTTCTATCGAGAAAATTTTAAGCAATCATGTTTCGCTGTTGTCAGTACCACAATCATATAGTCAAGAATCATATATATCTGAAAATCAGCCTATACTGTTTGCTAGTCTGGGCAGGACAGCGTTTCAAAGTCTCCAAATTTCTCAGTATAGCGCCTTAATGTAACCCTTACAAAATAAAGTTTTGGAATGGTAAATATCTTTTCTACCTGACCGCGACTTTCAAAAACTACACATAACAGACCAGACAGGTAAACATATGAACTCGTACAGTTGTAACTAGTAAATTCTACATGGAGTGACCATGCGAGCCCCAACAATTGGATTGTATCAATAACTGGCTGAGCATTTGATAAGTGATAAAGCCATACAATCAGAACGGGATTGAACGGTTTATCTTATCACCGAGTAATCGGTAATAAATATGCAAAAAATACTGATCACTTTCTGATGACTTTCCTTTCCGACTATCTAGTAGACTGCGAATTCTTCAACGACGCATAGTTCACGTTTGGCGAATTGTCCTCTTTGCTGTGTTTGTTAAGCAAGTTAGATTTTCAAGACAATTATTTGTCAAGCTCGAGTTCTGATGATGGCATCCATGAGGAATCGAGGGAACTCTTCAAATGTTAAAGGCATACATATAGTGATTTTAGTATTTTCATAAACAAATCAAGCATTGACATAAATAAGTGACATTTGATGAAGTGGAACTGCTGATGACGATCAGAATGGAACTCTACAACGACGCATAGTTCACGTATGGCGATTTGTTCTCTTCGTTATGTTTGTCAAGCAAGCTAGGTTTTCAAGATACATTTTTGTCAAGCTTGAGTTCTGATGGTGGATTCCATGAGGAATTGAGGGTACTTACTCTACTACCATTATAATAGTACATTACTCAACAAGGGCGGTAAAACAAAGAATGTCTCAGATCACAGGTATTTGACGCCCGAGCCGAAGGCAAGGGCGATAAATACGCGATCTGAGGCTTTCTTTATTACCGCCCGTGTTAAGTACAAAGTTTTATGTCACCCCCTGGCCAGGAAGTGGGATTTCCCGCGCGCGGAGCGTGCGGTAATTGCCGCTTTATGGCCAGGTGTGACATAAACATACTTATAGCCATTTTTATTTCATTGTATGGAATCTAAGAGTGCACCATCTAAGTATAATAATCTTTCACCGGCCTCTCCCATTGAAGTCGGTTTTTTTTTCTTAAAAATTATTTGTAATAAGATGCTCAGGTTGTTATTTGCGGTCCTTTGTACTCTGATACACGTAATATATTTCGTATGACCGTATGACGTTTCGTTATGTATAGTATTCTGTGTTTACATGGTTTAACTTACAATTGTGTGTAAGGGCTTTTTTTAAATATAATATTTTGAAAGACGAGATATCTGAATCGAGTCGCTATTAAATATTGCGGCATCAGTGAGCAGAGTATAATGTTCGACTATTACTCGTTAACTTGTAATTCTTCGTTATCTGTGCTAAAGCTATAAAGTTATCATCCTAAATTATTTTATTATATACAGAATGTTCGGCAGATGGACCGACAAAAATTTTCGGGGTGCTTGTAGGGTAATTTGGTACCTTTCCACCCTTGGACCCCGGGTCATAAGAGTTCGACAGCACCTCGACAACTCCTTTGTTAGATAAGTATAAGTACGACCATCTGACTAAAACTACAAAATAAGTAATAATTGCTAAAACTTTATTTGGCTTGTAATTTTATTTATTGCAGTGTGTCGCATAAAAGCCAAACCAAAGAAGATTATTAAATAAAATGAAGAAGCTGTTGCTTTTTTTATTAATTTAGAAGTGGAGATGTTTTCGTGCATTCATTTCGTTTGTTAATAAAAAGGCCCATGTATTTTTAAGCACACTTACGTACAAGTAACACAAAAAAAACTTATGCAGCTTCGATTGTCAGCATCATCAAATATAAGAGTTATCCTCTTGTAGGTAGTAGTATTTTCCATTTCTCTCTCGTACGCCAGCCCTTAGAGTTCTTGACACGACACGACGCCAACTGTTTCTTTTATTTGGTACCTGCGCCTTGGTCTTCCCCTATCCCGCCTTCCTTTTTTCTTTCCTTCTAAAATGGTCTTGAAGAAGTTGTCATGCCGTATCAAATCAAATGTCCAATCATTTTCCATCTTCTACTTTTAATAGTGTTCATCAACGAATACTTTCTAATTTGTTATTCTCTGGGTCCAACTAATTCCTTCCATTCGACTCCAGCTCCACGTTTCGAACGCTTCCATATTTCGATCTCTTTGTGTCGTTGTCCACGTTTCACTGCCATAGAGAGCAATACTTCAAATATACATTTTAATTATCAACTTTTTGCTCTTTCATGACAAACTAGATTCGATTTTTTTTTCGATTGTCAGATTATGGATAATTTAGGTAAAACAAATAAAAAAATCGTAACTTCATGACCGTGACTCTTAGTACCCACGTCACGGTCCAAAGGTGGAAAGGCTGTGGAAAGGTACCAAATTACCCTACCAGTACCCCGAAAAATGTTGACGGTCCATCTGCCGAACAACCTATTCCTGTATCATATTACCTATATATATACTGCTGGCGTATCTTTTTCTTATACCTAATGGCATAGCTTTTATCTTAGTATATATACTGGGTTAGTGACGGGATTTTATGTAGATTATTGTGTATTGGAGTCTTTATTATGTTAAATATGATGGCACGTTATTCATTCTCATGTTCCTTTATTAAATCCTACATAAACACTTAGAAACCATTTATGTTATGTTACACCGATGCACTCATTATGGAAATTTTGCTCGAATATCAACGTAACTGAACCAAAATAACTACAAGTGGATCCAAAGCACAACCTTTAGAGCTTTATAAATAGTAAACTATTTAGACGAAATGTCTACGTCTTCGACACAGACACAGAATACTCGTAAATAGCTGCACTTTGTACACTGTTATTACAAGAGCGTGAAAAGCAAAATGTGAGACATTTGCATTGGATGATTTTGATTGGATTTTCATAAATACATTGGATGTTGTAATGCTGGTCATTGTCAACGCTACGGTTTCTGGACGCATTTTAGAGGATGTATGTAATGTAATAAATAAATATGTAAATATTTGTGGATAATCATACACAAATCAACCTAGCCCCAAACTAAGCAAAGCTTGTTCTATAGGTACTATACTAAGCTAGGATGTACCTACATACTTATATAGATAAATATATATTTAAATACATAGAAAACATCCAAGACCCAAGAACAAACATTCATGCTCATCACACAAATAAATGCCCTGGCCGGGATTCAAACCCGGGACCTCCAGCTTCGTAGGCAGGGTCACTACTAACTAAGCTAAAGCTATAGTAAAGGGGTAATGTGTGTAGATAAAAATTGTTATACGTAATTCGATGAATAGCTGCCGCCGCGCCGGATTGTCTTCTGTTCTGTATAGTGCGTTATTGTTGTTCTCTTAGTTCATCATTTCAATAATCTTTCAATACAAGCCGTGGTTGGTTCTTTGTTCAATGCAATTGAATTAATGAGATCACATCTTCTTTGTTTGCGTACGTAAGTCTATTTGTCGTTGAAACAATTAATCGGTATTCTGCGCGCAACTTCTTGCTACTAGCGAGCTAGTTATTTACGCGCGTTAACTTTGTCAATGCACGAGTTTGATGTAAGTAGTTAAGTTATGCTCTCGTATTCGTGATTTGTTTAGATATAAAAACAAATCTCCATAATGCGCATATCTAGCCCGCCCGTTACCTGACGCCTAATAGATAGGTATTGGTTCTTAAACATTTTCAGTTATTTTATTTTGTAAAAATAATCTAAAAATATCTTTCAATTATACAAATTACATTAAATTGATAGGTGTCAAAAGTGTACCTTGGTTTTTGATGTTACTTATCTGGCTTTTAAACAGATTATTTTGGCACACCAGGAACGATTGACGATATACATTTAAGAAATATCGCAAATACTCGAATCTTCAAAGACTAAAATAAAAATGTTTAACATAAAAATCATGTTGGTACTTGTAATTTGCGTATTGTACTGCTGCATAGTTGGGATGCTCCGTTCCAGCGAGCTATGGAACGGAGCATCCTAAAAATTTAACTAAAAGATAAACAGAAAAACATAGAAATAAGGAAGAAAACAAATGTTTTGGACGCTCTTCATGCAAAACGCCTTAGTAGAGATGGGCAGGACATGTCGCTCGGTAGTACTGGGACAAAAGATGGACAAAGATGGATACTATTTGGAAAGGCCCAATAAATGGGTAAAAGAAAAAGAGGCTGGCCGAAAGAACGAGGGTCAGACGAAGTAATTGAAGTAGCTGGCAGCACCTGGATAGTAGCAGCTCAAGATAGTAGTCCATGGGAAAAATTGGAGGAAACCTTTACCCAAACCCAAACATAACATAAGTTAAAACATAAATGTTACCACAATACGAGTATGTAAAAATTAATTAAGGAATAAAAGAGGTTTATTATTATGCTCTTTATTTATTTTGAGTCTTAGGTTGGGTTTTTACAATATTGTTATAAAAAGTAAAATATAAAAATACACTTACAAAACAAAAATATTATAAAAACCTAACCTAGGGTGCCGATTATTATTATTATTATAATGCGGCATAGTAGCATAATGATTGAGATAACAATTCAAACACAAAACTAGTTCTGAACGATTCCTATTAAAAAAACCTACAAAATATGCGTTTAAAGTATCGTTACGTCTTATTAAGTGCTCTATTATTGAAGCCATCTTGCCCTGTGTCGTAATTTATATCTTGACATAATAATGTACTTATTATTCTGAGAAAAACGTATTTTACTATTATAACGTAAGCATTTATTGAAATTACATCGTTTTCGAAAATTCACCCTTTGAAGGGGTGAAAAGGGGGTTGAAAGTTAGTATGGACCACCTGTGTTTTTTAAGTGAATAACTTCATTCTTGAGGTGTAGACTCTCATTTAAAATACATGAAAATAAATTACAGCGTTTTTGAGACTTCGGCCCTTTAAGAGCCAAAAAAAAGGAAAGAAGGGGTTGAATCTTGACTAGAAATTTCGGTTATAGTAATATGCCTATCGTAGATAAATAAATTAAAAACTGGACTACCCGTGCGAGTATATATAATCCCATCAAAAACATTACATGTAAAAAGTTCTTCTACAACAAAAAAGTAATGATCTTCGTCTTCGTCGTTACACTCTTGTCAGAGTGGTCGTGGCCGTCATGCTGTGGGTGGCGAGCTTTACCACCCGTCTTGGCCATCGCACGGCTACGTAATGGCAAAAGAATAATCGTCAGCTGATTAAAATATTCCTAATTAAACATAGCGCTAGCCCTAATGACATGACATGCAGCTTGAGCGAGTTTGAGCAATACACATATATAAGTAAAGCGTTGTGTGCGATGGCCAAGTCATTCTATATATTTAAAAAAATAAAGTAATGCCGATGCAAGTCGGTGGAAATCTTGTTCTGTGGACACCCTTCCGGTACTATTGACTAAAATATAACCGACTTGGTTTAACATTACATATTATTACTTTTTTGTTGTAGAAGAACTGTGTTGCGAGACTTGCATCTTTTTACATGTGATGTTTTTGATGGGATCTCATCTCTTTTTGTAGGCAGTCCTTCTTTTTTTCTTTTCAGGTACGACTACTTGTAACGAACATTCTAACTGCAAAAGTAATCGCATGTATTTTGTATAGGATTACAAACTTACTTATGCAGTTTGTGTATCTCTGATACGTGACTGAGATTGTAATATTTTTTGATTTTATAGCAATTAATAGGCTAAAAACTAAGTAGGTATGTTTAAAATTTGAAGCTTGTGGGTATACTAGAAGTAACTTTTTCAGGGCCAATTTCTTAAAATAAAAGTTCATATTGCATGTTACTGAGAATATATCTAACCCATATTATGCCCAACTTGTTACTGAAAATTCAGCTTTAGCTAGGACAAAATTACAGGATGTTAGGCTTGTGTAGTACATGTACTAAGAACTAAAAAGACCTAATTCCCAACTCTGTACTAGAACGAACTATTCCGTAACGTTTCTGCTCCTAGTACATTTAGTACATGCGGAGCGAAACCTGAATAGAGACAACAATATCCGAATGACCGATCGACCAAAGCGACCGAACGAAACCGAACGGCTCTCGACTGGCGCGAACGCGAGCGAATGGTCATTCGATAGTTCACTCCAGTTCACTAATTCAATAGGGATGTTGACACCAAATAAGAAAATCAATGAATCCGAATTTTCTCGAAAAAGGATCAAATTATCTATCAAATAGTGAAAAAAGTAATCCAAAAGAATAAATAATTACATAATTATAAGTCTTCAAAGTTTTAGGAGGGGGTATTTTCTGTCCCTTTTCCGCAAAACGCCCCGTTGTATTGAACGATCGTCATTTACTATGGCGCTCGAGGTCAGTGACGTCACTGACCTGTAGCGTTTTCTCTCTAACTAAAAACATTCTAACGGTTGTAGTTTCGTTATTTTTTGAGATATTTGAATAGGATTTTCACTTTTTGGCATAGTTATATGTATTCTTTCGTATGGAGTATTAATAAATTTTGAGTCAACATCCCTATTCAGTTAAAGGAGCACGAATATGTACGTTTATTCGGTGTACTAGTGTACTAAAAGAACTAAAAGACCGTACTAGTACATGTGAGAGATTGTACAGTCGCCATCAGATAAATCGATACGAACGAGATGCTAATAAAATCTGAACACGACTCTATTGCCAAGGCGTTAGAGTGCATGTTCAGATATTTTTGAGCACCCTGAAGAGTACAGATATATTTGATGGCGACTGTACTAGTCCGGAGCGATCCGCTCAGTGAACGAGCGCGCACAAGCCTACAGGATGTTGAAAATGGCCTGAATGGCTTCGAGAAAAGGATGGTACGGCCATGCACCTTTTTGCTCGACTTGGCGGGGGCACTGCCGTGCGCCGTGCCCCCAGATAGGTAGTTCCAACAAAACAGTAATTGAATCAAATTGTTCAATATGTAGATTCGCAAAATATCGCGGCATTAAGTACTTCCACATCAGTTCCAGACAGAAAATATGGATACATACGTTGCTTACAATGATTTTAATAATTTGTAACGTCTTGGATGTATTTAGATACAATGAGATTTCTTTGATGATTGAAATTGATGAAGGCCGTTATATAATTACACTCGACTGACTGTAAATGCTACAACTCCAAATGTTAAAGCTCATGATTGTAAATTGTTTATGGCAGTAAAACTCGAGTGTAACACTGGTAGGCGTCTGCTGCAAAACAACCTGCCATCACTGTAAACATTCCAAGTTGAGTGTAGGTATTTGATTAAATATAGAAGTCGGTACAGTCGAGTTCGAAAATCAGTTTTAAAACAATCTTGATTTCAAATTTTGGCCTATGTATTGATAATACCAATAAAGTCAATAGGTAAAGGATACGATGATTTTATTAAACTTTTAGATAGTAACATATTCCTTTTTAGGTTTCCGTAGCCAGAATGGCTAAAACGGAACCCTTATAGTTTCGCCATGTCTGTATGTCTGTCCGTATGTCACAGCCGATTTACTCGGAGACTATAAGTACTATATACAATTATGAAATTTGGGAGGAAGATGTATTCTATAAACCGCTACATGAAAATGATGTGAAAATAGGAAAAATAAATTTTAGGGGGGCCACCCCATACATGTAACCGGGGGATGAAAAAAAATTATTCAATGTAAGTAGTTGTGAGGAGTATTTTTGGATAGGCCTTTAAAAATAATATCGAGGTTACTAAGAAAGTTTTCCATTTAATAAGTCAATCGTTGGTGAGACATTAGCTGGCCAAAGTTGTACAAAAAATTGAGGTGGTATACAATAATAAATACTTTCAACGAATTTTGGTTTGAACAAGATGGGATTAAGGGTTTTTGAGTTTTCACTGAAAAAGTGTCTTGCCCAAACAAAAGTAAAGTAAAGTAACGTTTATTTGCTAGAATACGTACAAGAGATGTTAACATTGTATGGTGAGTCACAGTATTCAGCCTTAAACGGCATGCAAATATTATAAGTATAGCCTTTTAATTCCAATAGGACGTGAGTGCCGTGACTTCCCTATGAAGATACGACCTTTTTTGATTCAAGGTATTAAATAGTGTTTTTAAAAGTGGACTGCCAGGTGTCGGTACGGAACCCTTCGTAGTGCGTGATCTGCCACGCACTTAGCTCGAAAATGGTCTATTTGGTAGTTAAGTTTGAAACAATATTTCTTAATGAAAATTCCAAATAATAAATTAAAAATTTATATGTTTAGGTAGCAATAGTCTTGTTCTAGATAGTAATATTAAATAAATGCCAAGATACATGTCAATTAAACAGAAAATGGTCTAAATAGATGAGCGTTTTTTAACTGATAAGGACCCTTAACTTAATGCCCGGCTTTGCATCTATGCGTGTGCGCTGATTACCGCATAGAGAAAAAGTTACCGCGCGCCTTAAATTCATAAATCGAGTGCTTTTAACTGCGTAATTCTCTTCAAAAATAGTAAACCATAGAGAAAACAATTGTGATGATGTGTATTTACAGTCGACGGCCACGGCATAGCACAGCATTCATAAATAAATAGACCATACGTAGAGTTTAGTTTAGACTAATTATGAATGAAATCTCTTTATAAAGCGTGTAAATTAAATGCGAGCAACGCGGACTGACGGACGGACATGGCGAAACTATAAGGGTTCTTTGTTTACTACGAAACCCTAAAAATGAGAGATCTAGCCTATACTTATTCTCGTTTAAATTAAGAGGTACAGATTTTGAATATTTGAAATAAGAAGGTACCTGAGCTCTTACGTACAAAAACTCTATCATAAATTACCGGATTAATGATTATCAAATGAAGTAAGTAAACAACGAGGTACGCGCCATTTACAAACGCATTTTAATACAGAGTTTTGAATTTAAATGGAAAAGAAATAAGAAATACAAATAACGATAGGTATAAGTGTTGCTATTTTAATTGTGATAATGAAGGGTCGAATGTCGGCCCCTCTCGCTGTATATAGGTAATCTCCTCGGTGACATTGAGAGGACGCAAACTCTTCTTGTACCTACTTGCATCGATTGCCTGGCTATTAACATATAAATTAATGGTATGTACCTAGGTTTCAAGTTTCTGTACTAACGTTCAAACATTTTTACGTTCTCTCTAAAGTGCTATCTTGTACTCGAAGATGTGAATGCCTCAGGAATGGAGGAAGTTAATTTTCCTTTTAATGATAATTTATACAATAATAAATGAATTTCATGTTTTGATTATTACTTTATTTATTTATACCGAGACAAAATATAACAACTAACATAAACTTAAAAAAAAACTTACTTCTGATTATTTGCTTTTTAATTTTTAATTTATGTGTTTTCTTAGCGTTGCTAATGTTGCATGTGGCATAAAGTGATTTCCTAAGTAGCTGTAGCAGTAAATCACGACTCTGCTGTCACTCAGCATACATAGCAGTTTTACCTCAGTAGGTATAAATAATTTCAATTCATTATGTGGCTTGCGGTCCCGTTCTAATAAGGTTTTAATCTATCAATAGAAAGGAAAACATTTCAGTGATGAGCATGAATATTTATTTCCATATAGATGGATTAGATTTTTATAGTATATTTTATGCAACTGTAGTATAAGAAGGGTGTAACACTCCCATAGTACCTAAGAAACCTAGTTTACTTTGGGACTGGGTTTATCTGAGTTAGATAATTGTATGTAGTACAGAAGTAATCTTTATTGATAACTGTGGAAAGTAACCTGAGTGACGGACGCCGTAGGTAAGCTAATACGAAACCATTGAAAGGAGCTGAAACCTTACACAATCCTTTAGGGCACTTACTCTGCTTACTCATATATTATACGCGGTTTAGATTACATCTCAAATCCTGATGAAGGGCGGTTTAATTCTGCTTGACTTACTTTTACTGTCGCGTAAAACGATTTGTGTGGAATTGTACCTACACATTTCTTGCTTAATAATCATTCATCATGATATATCAGCCGAAAGACGTCCACTGCTGCACTAGACATAGGTAAGCCTCCCGCCCCCCCCGTCTTGGGGAGCTAAAAACATTTTTTTCAGAATGTTAATCTTCATAGTTTGGCCATTAGAGGGGGGTACTTTGTACGACTTTAACAGCTGATATCTCACCAACGATTGACTGAAATGGAAAACTTTTCTAGTAACCTCTATAACCTCTATATCTAGAATACACCTTTCTACCAAAATTTTATAATTGTAGGACTTACAGTCTCCGAGTAAATCGACTGTGACATACGGACGGACAGATAGACGTGACGAATCTATAAGGGTTCCGTATTAGCCATTCTGGCTACGGAACCCTAAAAATTTATATATTTTTATTATATTTAGATTGATTACCTCCAAACTTACAATGATGTATTATGTAGTTTAATGCAACTTTTATACAATACGATTCTTATGTGAGATTCTTATTGAAGAATTGTATGTAGAGTTGACATGCAATTACTACCACACCCTAAATTAATAGTTTTTATTATAAAATGAATGATGTTTATGTTCCTATATTTTGATCTATCTTATTGATTCGTCATCGTTACTGTGGTCTTGACCTGAATAATGTCATATTCGTTGGTAAGTGTAAATATTACGCGTATAATAAATGCTTGCACTTATATTACAGTAATAAATATTGTGATTAGCATAAAAAAAACGTTTATTTCTAAAAAAATATAACAAAAATTATAATTAACAAGGCCTTAATCTTAATATTAAAGATTGTGCGTGGCCTCTGTTAGAGACAGAATGAGTTGCTCACGCATTTTTGATTCAATAAATTATTTTTCATGTCTCCTGTTCGGAAAGTTCGATTTTCACGTGTAGATAGCCGGGTTGAAAATCGCTTTTCCAACCCTAGGGTGGAAAGTAATTTTTTTTTAACTGTTGCCAACTGCTACTGGGGGTGCATCGTCCTTGCATCTACTTTGCTTACATAATTGAAGACAAAGAC
This sequence comes from Cenopis cana, assembly GCA_951800055.1. Lineage (NCBI taxonomy): Eukaryota > Metazoa > Arthropoda > Insecta > Lepidoptera > Tortricidae > Cenopis > Cenopis cana. Next base: position 16,188,761 of record OX637471.1, on the reverse strand, counting down.
TTACATAGACAATATAATAATCTAAAGATATTAAGATACACCAAATTATTATTTTACTACACAAAAACATATGATATTATTTTGTCTGCAAAGTTATAAAATAATTATTTGTAACATATAAAACTTCTACTCCATTTCGGACCCAACAATGACACCGTACCACGCGCTCTTTTTTTAATTTTGACAATAAGGTAAAGAGTCCGTATGGTACTCGACGTATAACTTGAAACCAACTTGAACCCCCAGTGACCTCTCTTTTTTACTTTAGATTATATACCAAAATTTTAGTTTTACTCTAAAATGAAAGTAATATATATTTATATACATTTGTTTAGTAAGTATATTATTTGTTGATTTTTCGAATCTTAAATAAATCAATTCTCTGACACATGAAGTCCAGCAGTCCAATTCGGACCGACTAATATAATCTTCTGTCAATGTCGCTATTATGCCGCAAATAAAATGTATTTGTTATTTGTTATTTACTACTAGTTTAGTGCGAAATTTTAAATAATTTGAGTGAGTACAATGCATTACTAACAGAAGATAATGAGGAAGGCGTTTTTAATGTGAGTCGCAGTGAGTCTTTGAAACCGAAAGCCTACTTTCCAGATTTGTATCATAAATGACTAGTACTTTTACATCTCATTTAACTTCCTCAAAGTCGAAATGAAAAGTAGAGTGTTTAACTCGGGTGAAAGTACCCATTTCACCCTCGAACTATTGGCGCTCTCACTTCGTTCGAGCGCCAAAATATCTCGGGTGAAATGGGTCACTTTCAACCCTTGGTTAACAATCTACTAATTATTAACATTTCCTAAGTATAAGAGTAGGTACTATAGATATTCTCTTGAACCTATGTATAATTATAATATAGCATTATGTATGGCCTAAAATAGGTATGGGTGTGCATCCTCCCCTTCCCTCTCAAATATATCTTTACAACGCGTCTTATTTTCATTACAAAAGTGCAGTTTGTTTCCATATCTACCGTGATACAGTTGCCGAGGCCCGTTTGTAATTCATATAGTTTAGAAACTAATCGACGGATTGTCATAATTTTTGTTTTATCTCGTAGATAATACTACGAGAATTTGTTTAAATAAATAAAGTGACGATATAATTGGACATTTAGTTGTTATTTTTAATATAATGAAAAAAAGAACAATTAAAATTTTACATTTTTGTTAATAGTCTGCCGCCATCTTTAATTTTTAAATAACGTTTTTCTTATTTTGATCAGTGGTGTTAGTACCAATCGATTGATACCAGTATTAATAAAATGGCAGCTACCGTTTTGTAACAAATCACTTTTGAAAAAATGCAGCTCCCACTTTAGAAAAGGGCCGCCATCTTGAAATCCAGTGGATGAAATTTTCATTTCTTCAGATGAAATCATTCTTATTGGTCCCAAGTATCACAGGGTAAAGTGTCTGGCCTTCTGCATAAGGTATAGTTTAATTTTAGTAAGCCTTTTAACTAACAGGTTTTTAACAAGAAACGCAATGTTGTAAAGCATTTTTCTCGTGAACTATTAGATTTATCAATAAAGTGATAAGAAGCAAAGTTATAGATAATTGCATGCTAAACGTATTTCTAATACAAAGCTTTTGTGTAGCACTAAGCATTAAGTGTAGAGTAATAAAAAAAATCCAAATTTTTTTTTGGGGGTCAAAAAACGCATTTTGCGCTGTCAGATTTTGGAAGATTTTTAGTATGTCAAAAAGATACACACAAAGAACTAAAAAAATCAAACAGCGCTTCCTTGGGAATTATTATGACCCCTAAGGCTAGATCTCTTCTACTAAATTGTCAAAGGTTCATTCAGTATGTGCCACTTGCTTAAAATTACAGAGTAGTCAATGACTTGATTTTGTAGCATATTGATTTGTTTTATGATGGGTTTGTAGTGGGTGATGTAGTTTCAGTGACAATTAATAAGTATTCTAAATTGTGCTGCGACCTTGCTAGCGTATGGAGGACGGCTTGAATGTTATTGTGGTCGTCTAGCCAGCTACAGCGAAATGATCGTTTATATGGGAATAGCTACTAAATCTTATATTTTTCCAGCAGAGTCACAAATTAGTTTCGTTAATTATGATACTAACAGATTTATTGTACTAAACATTTGGTTGGTAGGTTGGTTGATTGGTATATCTAGAGGATAAACTATTTCGTTTCTTTTACGAAGTTAATACGACAGTCCGACGAAGTACGATACCTACTGATTTCGTTAACATTCAATAAATACAATAGAACCATTTTGTAAAGCATAACATGAAATCTATTTATGCAAGAAGGTGGCAACTTTCCCCGCATAACAGTCGAGTTGCACGCTCACCGGCTGCGGCGTCCTATCTATGCAATTACGAAAGCTACAGCACCTGCTTAAGTTAAGTACAGCGCCGATATTGCCTTATCCGATATAGTCTGCACTAGTTTGTGCCGCACTCTGTATGACATTTATCTATATATGTTAGTAAGGATTTAGCTTACTAACATTTATCTAGCTCTCCACATCACGTAATGTCTGCACACTCATTCATATACGAGTGTCGAGTATTAACATTCACCTTCTAATATACAATTTAAGGTATGGTTCTATTGACTATTACTCTCAGTAAATCTTATTAGACTGATAAAAAGGTTAGAAAAAATATTGTCGTACTTTCTACCTTCTGCCCAATAAAGTCCAAAATACTTTTGAATTGTTTTGGTAGTTATATACTTATGCCTACGTTTTACTTATTTCCGTTGTTCAAAAATTTGCAATTTCACCCTCCTGTACTGCAATTACTACGTATAGACGGGTTGTCTGTTGCTAGAGAATCATTACGGGTAGGATATGGCCACCTTCGAAGCGGTAGGTCTACACAAGTTTGTCGGCATTACCTCGTTTTTAAAATGAAGATATTATTAGACTATTGAACGTCCATGAAAATCGCAAATAACTCATATTTATTGGACTAGACTGATAAATTAACACCGTATAAATTTTAAGTGACATACTAAATGTACGTACCGTTATGGTTTAATATCCCCATTCATTGTCTGCCATTACCATTAGCGTTAACTAGTTAACGCATTGTAGGTAAAGTGAGACAATTTGTTAGCCGCCTGAACAAAGCTACGGAATGCTTCTTCGCTTTAGTTTGTAGTCCGAAACTGATGCAGCGCATCTATGTAAGTCAATTATTTCACTTTATTTGAAATAATTGACTGTTTGACTGAATTGATTTTAATTTTAAAAAGCTCCTGAAAGTAGGATTTTTCGTGAAACTGAACATGAAAATGACAATGCCAAAGGATTTTTTTTTGCTTTTATGTCAATGTTACTAATTTTAAGTAAATACCATGTAGGAAATCTTTCATTACCTCAAATATGCTTGGGAAATAATATAATATTACATGCTCAAGTTAATAAATTGTGAAAATTCGGCATTTTAGCCTAAGTGCAGATTTGTTTTAAAATCTAAATTAGGCTGCGCTGAAGTGCTAGTTTTCTGTATTTAAAAATTCCCATACATACTCATCTACCACTCGTTAGTTCGTAATGGCTTAGTTATGTTAATTTTCCTTTTAACTCCGTTTTTACTATACTTCCTTGAATTAATTCCGACATACAAACAAAAAGGTTTAGTGGTTTAGGGACTAGTGAGTATTTACCTGAGTTAGCCACGGACGGACGGACGGACAATCGGATATATCGAAACTAATATTACCTTGAGTTTTTCGTTGAGTACGTAGCTGTGAATTGTAACATCGCACACTAATATACTATTTTATACTATTGTGTCTTGTAACTACCTACCTTTTTTTCGTATTGTTTTTTTTTAATAATTTGTCACATGGATACCAGGGCCGAGAGTATATATTATAACAGTGTTAACTCGAAAATATTCTAAAGTTGAATGTGAACCTTCGTGTTTCGACTATGGTGGAATAGTAAACAGTCATGCAGTTTAAATAAAACAGTTGGCAAACTGTTGGAGTGCACAAATAGCGAGTAAAATGAGTGGTAGTGAGCCGACGCTGACGGAGCCGCCGGTGCCGCTGGCGCTGGCGCGGCTCCAGGGGCGGCCGGGGCGCGCGCACGCGCAGCGCGGCCTGCGCTCGCACCGCTCCAGCCTGCCGCTCGCCAGCCTGCAGGAGTCCATCGACGAGACCCCGCGACGCTTCAGCGACGAACCGCTCACACCCGACACAGATGACGACGAAGCCTTCTCTGATATGATACTCGCCGACACGCCGAGGTCGGCGGCTAACGGTCGACGAGCGTCCGACGCAGCTTTCGCTGAACGATACAGACAACTGAGCGATTTCGACAGCTCTCCACCGGATCCTCCTCGCCGGGCTTCATTATCTGTGTCCGTGGGCGCAGAAGGATTTGGGGCCGGTGACAAAGGTCGCCGTCGCTCGTGGGCGGCGCGTCTACAACTGGAGCGTAAGAAAAGGCGGAAATCAGGAGGAGGAAACGATACGGACGAGGAAAGTGATACCTCGGTGTACATTAGACAGAAAAGGCCGTCTTGGTGGAATGTTTTCGTGCCAGATAACATCAAAAACAGGTTTGTATCTATATATTTACTCGTTCATCGTATAAACTGAATCATAGTTAAATTATTGAACAAATACAGTACATTTGTAGTCTGACTTTATTGACTGACTTAATGACTGACTTGAAATATTTTTTTGGGAGTTAGGTAAGTATTTACCTTGTAGCAATGTAAATTTCCATTCCATAATTATAATAACTCATTATCTAGTAGGGATCGGCATCTAATATGAGTATGCGTTAAAATACATGTATACATGGGAATAAGAAAGCGAATAGTTGTCTTTATATATCAGTTCACCATATTTATAGTTGATTTCCTTGACCCGATGGAGTACGATTGTTCATATCTGCGTTTGCTCTAGTCTCGTTATAGTACTTTCAGGGTCACATAACCCCGCTGCAATAGTAAATACTATACCCCTCCTATTGGGAATATATCTACTAGTCTAGTTTGAGAATTAATATCAAATATATGATACGAGTAATGCCACTAACGTCGCTTGTCTTTAACAAATGGAAAAGATTATAGAAATACATTATAATAGGTTACTTAGTATAGATTATAATCGCACTTATACCGGTTAAAACTTTCGTAAACATACTATACTACTTCGCACGAGTGCCTACTACCGACAGGATTTGTGTAAAGTTGTAGCTAGGACAAAGGGCGCTGTTTGCGCTGATGCTGACGATGACGGATAATACTGATAATGATTTATCGTTTGATAAATAGAAGGTGGATAAATATGTTTATTTCCGTTCACCGGATAAATATCATCGAATAACGCCTGAAATGCGCGGTCTGTTTCTTGTATTTTCCTTATGAAGCTAGAAAATACGCAGGTAGGTATTGTTTTGTAACTTACATGTATTGAATATTTGCTCTCCATAAGATTCTTCTTTGTCTAAGACGCATAAAAGTGTTAAATACATAATTTAATTTAAAAAAGCAATAAAATAATACACTCACGTACAAAAATTTCGGGTCATCCTAGTTTAAATAGCCTCAATAGATTTTGTTAAATATTCTTCACTCGTTTTATGTACATAATATACTTACTATTCTTCGTATTGCCCAATTTTTTGGCTGTTACTTTTGCAGTAAAGATTTAAAATTAAATAAAGTTAATGACATGATTAAATAAACTTACAACCTCGCAGTATTTTAGGAAAATGACGGTATTTTACCGACCCGTATTCTTTGTCTGCGATTGTATTTATTTAACCGCGCCGTAATTAAATTCTGCCAAAAAAACATACATACATGATAATAAATACATCAACAGGGTGTCTACATTGAAAACGTTTAAACGGCGATAAACATTTCTTTCCAGTTATTTTTATGTATCTGGAGTTTCTGGAGTCTGGAGCTACATGCTTCAGGGGGCCGATTTTTGGGTGTCGGACGCTCGACTTTTCACTCGACATCTGTCAAAACCTCAGTTTTTTGACAGATCTCGAGTGAAAAGTCGAGCGTTCAAGACTCAAAAATCGGCCCACAGATTTTCATATTTCGATCAGTGACTGATTAACATATTATATGCTTTCTATGAAATTTGATTGAAAACATACCCATAGAGCGACCAACAAATCATGATGCAGGTAATACATTTTAAATTTGACGTGACTTGAATATATACTTTCTTTTTCAATTTGATTTTAATTTTTTTTGTTAAATCCCAGACGAGACCCTGTGCATGCTAAATAATTAGTTAAATTTAGGCCTTTATACTGTCTTAGTTTTAATTTTACCCGTTATACAGAACAGTGTCTATACAGAATACGAAAGCATTGTAGCGGTAAAAGTTGTTCGGACAAATGATTTGTTTGGAATAACATCAAATGGTAAATGAAAAAAAACCAAAGAATTGTACTTATATACGGAGCTCTACAAGTTTTCGAATAAATATTTTAACCGGTCTTGAGTGTGTATCCATCCCTAGCGCTTAAAGTTTTTTATAGTTAATATTTTGTGTTTTTATATAAAGTTTGGCATATCTTAAGCCAATTACATTCCAACAAGTTAAGGCGTGGTGCCGCAAAATATCAGTAATATTGAAGAAAAAAAAAACATTCCAAAAAAGGGTAACTTAGCGATTATTTTCTATTGATTGAAATTCATCCGGTTTTGTATCTGACAACATCCTTATCTAAAACATATATTTTTTTAGAATTGAAAACACTATATTCTATGTCTTAGGAGATTAAAAAAACTCAAAAGTGCGCCCACCACCCAGCCTTAAAGTAATTTTAAGAGATAATAGTACGTTTTGATGCTAGTGCGGAAGGTATGTCATTTTGCACGAGTCCCGAGTTGTCTTGGCCCGAGCCGACGGGCGAGGGACAAGACTCGGGACGAGTGAAAATGACACTTCCGCACGTGTATCAAACGACGTTTTTTAATACAGTTGCGAAAAAATATCAAAGAAACTAAAATAAAACAGTAATTAAAAGATACAAAACACAATACTTTTACTTGCCATTGTGGACTTTAAGTACTTACCTGGTCTATCTGGCGTAGTTTACATACAGACATACACTTTATATAACAATCGTATAAATCACACATATCACAAAAATATTATTAAAACAATACGACTCACTACAAAATTAAATCTTGAAATCATGTACAAAGAAGCGGGAATTAAAAAGTCGGTTTAACTTTTAATTGATTGGCTTTTTTCAACAGGCCATGGTTGTCAGCATTCAGCCAAATCAAATACTATTCTATTTTGGAGGAGATTTTATGTAACCTGGTAGTTTAATTACATGTAAATATTAATAAATCATTATTTTTCATTTTATAATTAATTTCTATTTGATTTTTAAGTAACTAAATGTAATTTTTGGCGAAAAAAGACAAGCGTTCATTCACATCCGGCGCGACGGTCTTCCATAATACTCTATTAATTAGAGGTCTCGCATAATACTGTTTCCGGTCATTAATTTACTCAATCAGTCAACTTTTTGAATACAGTTTTAGACGTTTTAATATTTGATAACCATTTAACTTGTTTAATATGCATTTTTAATGTTTTAAATATTATAGAAGGTTACTTTTAATGCAAAGGCCATTTTTATTAAATAAATAAGTAAAGTGACTGAACCTAAAACCCTTTGGCTTGGGTCAACAATAAATTTTAAAAAGTTGGAAAAGGTAAAAGCACTAGTGCGCGAAATCCAACTTTGCGCACGATATACAGCTACATAAAGTACCACTTTTTGAGCAACTGTATTAAAAAAATAATTTCGCAATTAGGCATAAGTAATAGAGGTATTAATATAGATATTGGATAGTATAAGGCCGGGTTTTATAAAGATCCGAATAAAAGGAAAAAGAGCACACGAATGATATATGGATCAGTATTGAAATGCACTTAGTTTTTTTAAAGTTTTTGGGTGTTCTAATAATGGCATTGCCTTCGACTCATGATAAAAAAGATCATGAGTCACTTGAACAAAGATCCTTAAAATAAAATGAAATATATTAATTTTGATTACGCCGGCGGTTTAGGTAAGCCTTTATTCCTCGCTGCCGCGTAGGCCAGTTAGGTATATGTTTGCGAGAGAGTGTGTGTATTATATTGTGTACCTACGTGACAAATTTATGATTTTAGTCATCTTGATAAATTAGTAACAGACGCTATCTAGATTTACGTGGCATTATGTTATCTTTCTACAAGTATATACTGTTTTTGTTCTTGAAACATGACTTATGCAAATATTTATACCCGACATGCCATATTTTCGTTGTTATTAACTTGGTGAGTTGGTCTGAAAGTTAAAAAATATATTGTTAATACTTTCTTAACATTTAGTTCAACAGTGACCGCTTACCGTCAGGCGTCAGGCGAGGCGGGTGTCAATGACCTTGTATAAAAAAACATTATATATTATATATGTAGGTACATGATTATAATGTTTTCATACTAGAGTTGAAATTAACATTGGATCATTGATCAATGGTGCTCACCAAATTGACAGTGACATTTCCGACGAAGACAATTACGCAGATGAGTGGCGATGCAAATTTACTTGTCGATATATGAAACCTTATTTGACTGACTGTCAGGTTGCCAGAGCTCCCGAGAATGTACCGCGTTGAGAGCGAGGGACCTATATTTGTCCCTTCTGCTGTCAACACAGTGAATCCTCAAATTTTATGAAGGGTCGGCAACGAGCACTTGACTGCTTTGCAGTTGCGGGCGTCTATAGGCGCGTAATCCTTATTGCAACGAGATAAGGTCTACCAAGGGTCAGTTAACTGTGATACTGATAGTACAACAATTCAATTTAATTAACTCCATGTATGACTCTTATATGTATGAATATAACAGAGCAACACACAATACCCCCTACGTTGTTTGGGAAAACGAGTAATTTGATGTTTTGGTAGTAAAATATTGCGTTTAGGTGCATTGTCATACAATTTATACATAAAAATCCTGATAGTAATTTTAATGTACTTTTAGACAGCACAAAAATTACATATCATTTCGAAACTTTCAAGTCTCATATAACTTTTAACATTGTTGGTAATTATATTTTTTGTTATGATAATTTGATGGTTTACTAGTTTTTTTACCTATATATTCAACCACACTCGTATGTTATAAGACTTATAAGTTATAAATTATAACACGATGCATCTTCCCTGTTAATAATACGCTAAATTATAATACTCGCTTATTAAATCTAAAGTGCTCTGTGCGTGTACATGATGGTTGGAACTAAATGTACTCGTATGATTGTTTACCTTCAAGTGTTCCACATTAGGTCGCACTAATAATGTTTGCGGATCTCATATTTAGTTGTGGGCGATAGTAGAGGTCGAACGAGCGATAATTATACAGTATGCATTAACTTTATATGTGTGTTAAATGTCTATAAGCATTCAGCAGGTCTAGGGTCCTTATCGAAATAAACCAACAAGCATGAGGGTTATCGTCGGCTACAAACTTAAAACACTTAAGTTTAATCTAAGTATATACAGTTGGATTTTGGTTGTCGCCGCGTTGGTAAACACACGTGCCCGGAGCGACGACGAGCAGAATCCACTACCGTACATAACCAGTTGCCTACTGTCATGGCTCATGGCGTCGTTACTGAACAACGTCACTGAACAAGTATTGATTGGCGAAATCGAAATTTAATGGAAAGCCATTTTTAAAAGAAGAAGAAGAAATTATATAATACAGTTATTGTTGGCGTGAAGAATTTACAACATTTCTTCTTTTTAATCATCGTTTAAAGCCAAAATCATTCAGAGATTTGGTCTTGATTAAAATAAAATAAAATAAAAAGCATTTTATTCCTTGCATTTGAAGCATACCTATGACTAAAGTATTTGGGGCTTGCTTACCGCTTATAAAAAATGCTAGTTCTCGAAAATACGGCAAATTGATATTCTGTTTAATTGCTGGAAGTGTCATATAAATGTTGTGTTATGGCATGCATAAGTGCGACGCATTTATTGTTTCAGGGTTTTAGAACCAAAGTAGGAGGCACGAATAACTATGAAATCTAACATTCGTTTGACTAGCCAATTTTGATAGTCTTGATATCCATCGAAATTTTTATATTTATCTTTGTTTATCTAAGACATCGAAATGATAATTATTAATTATTCATTTAACATTTTCAGCGCTCTGTCAAATAAAAAACGCTGTCAATCGCACCGCACGCCATGACAGCCCTATATAAATGAATTACATTGGACGCCGTGACGGATATATGCGTCGTTGGCGGCGAACCGATGATGCGCATAATATTGACTTTGGCGTCGAAAAGGTTGAGGCATATGGCATATTATATGTAAGGTACACAAGTTTGAAAAAATACCAGAATAATGCAGTTGAATATAGAGTAAATGTATTATATCGCGATAAATATAATAAACGGGTCAGTCACGTCACGTCTTTATCGTCGAATCACACGAGTATGTATGTCTAATATGTATATGTCTGAGACTCACGGAAGTTTTCTATTTGAAATAGAGTACATTTTTAAAATATTACTGGCTGTATAAGTTTTCGACATGTAAATTTTTTGATTCAAAACCTACGAGTGAACGGCATCTTTTAAAACTAAACCTATTGCTCTTGGGAATACCTACTACAAAGTATGGCTACTGTCTTTCAGTATGCCTGCTTAAAATACTTACTACTACTTCTACTACCATACATGATTGATGAAATTTGATGTATATGATACGTTAAATAAAAAAATACAAATAAGATTAAATAAATGCATATTATAAGATTTCAGGTGTATGTACCAAAATACCCCATATACTGATAAAGTGATAAAAATAAATACCTAAGTATATTCTAATGCAAAGCATAATCCTAGATATTTGCAGTAATGTACGTACACTCTTACAGTAATGTAATGTACGTACTACGGGTTGCTCCTTTTCAGATTACTTTTTTTTATTCGCCTATTTACGTACCATCTTTTTATAACCTATGAGAGATAGAGATATTTAAAATGTAAATACAATAATGAGGTAATAGGTATATTTCGGGATCAGGAAAGGGATAAGAAAGGCCTTAACTTTTTCTCCGTTTGATTTCTGGGTCATTTTGTCACAGTGAAAAGATCTCATATCATATTAATGCCATTGTGACAAGGTACGAAGTGGCCCAGAAATGAAATTGGTTGACTGTACCTTCTGAGTAATTTTAAATTACCAGACGTTTATTCTATAACATTAATTAGATTGGATCTTTATAAAACCGGGCTTAGTGATATTTATAAAGTACTAGTTTTTTCCCGCGACTTCGTCCGCGTGGAACTCGTTTATCTTGATAGAATTTCATTGCTATTTTTTTATATCAGGCGCTCACCTAGTTATCGCACTTCCACTCCCTTAAGGTATGGTTTCCGGGACAAAAAGTATCCAATGTCCATCCCCAGGACTCGAACTATCTCCATTACAAATTTCATCTAAATCGGTTCAGGGGATTAAGCGTGAAGAGGTAACAGACAGATAGAGATAAGTTATATCCATACTAATATGTGTCTGTCTGTCTACGTACCAGTGGCGGAGCGTCCATACAACTCGATTCCCACCGGCTTGCCTAATTTCCAGCTAGTCCAGTTCTTTTACTACGGCTCATGAAGAATAGGAAAAGCCAAGTATTTCCGGCTTCCCTAAGAATATTTTTGACGCGCCGCCACTGCTACGTACTGTCTATATCATATAACGATGTTTACGAAATATGTTGTTTTTTTGCGCCATCAGTCGATATTTGCTACTTAGGCAAGTTGCCAATATCAAAGCGGGGAAACATGGCTACTCACTCCTTATAATCGAAAAAGAAAATTATGTCACTGCGTCGAGGGAGCAAAGCCTAATTGATCCCTCCTACTTACTAGCTTCTTGGTTTCAACATAGTGTAATTATAAAAACATTACTGTAGGAGTGTACGTACTTATAATAAGATAATAACCTTCTTGTCAAAAGTGTGTTTCAATAGGCCACGCCAAGCAATTATTATTAGCAGTACTTTTAAGTAGACACCATTCACACAGTATAAAGAACTACAACCAGTAGGTATGCAAGCTTCATTCATCTTTCCAATTTACACACACGCGTAACTAGTTTGCGAACTTTTTAGTCCACATAATGTGCGTGGCCAGACACTCACTTGGCTGGGTTTTTTTAAAATCTATTTTGTGTATGAGGAGTGCAAGAAACTCGGGCAACGCGACGCGATCCAGTGCATGACGTCGCTCACACATGTACACACTCTAAGTTGTTTCAACACTATTCGGCCTCCATATTACTATGATTCCGCAATCGTGCGTTCACCTATGCTGATATTATTTTTTAAATAGATCAGATCAAGCTGCTTCGTAAATACTTGCAGCTTCTATGTTTCAGTTATTTATCAGTAGTCCATTTTTCTATGTTTCAGTTATTTATCAGTAGTCCATGTTTCTATGTTTCAGTTATTTATCAGTAGTCCATTATTTTAAATAACACAAAGGTAGGCGGAAATAACATAAAGATATTACAAAAAACATTTGCTCTCTACATACAAACTTTGTACTAGTTTTTCTTCGCCTGTGTTTGCACTACACTTATATATGATTTTTTTGAAATATTTGATTTTTTTTTGTATTCTTCGCATATCCAATATTAACAAGCAAAATAATAGAGGGAGTGCCAAAACCAACGAATAAAACGTGCACAGAGTTTGTATGGAGAAGGCCTTGCCCTACCCTGCGCCTTAATAACGCGGTGATAATCTGGCTTTGATTTAGCTGACACCATTCTTGCTACGACTTCTTTCAAAGCGGTATGGTTTATTAACACGCTTTTATTACGTCGACCTGTATGTAACTAACTATGTAATGGAATCTAAGTCTAAGGTAACTAATTTAACCATCTTCCAAGAATCGTAGCGTCATGAAAATTGGCAGCTGTATGTAGTTCTGATGACAATACAATAATATGGTACTGTCGAACTGATCTGATGACGGAACCGGTAGATATGAACTGGAACTTCATGATGGAACATCGTATCATAGCTGTGTTTGGATTTGTTAGAAAAGTCTTGTAATGGACTTTGAACACGATCAGGTTTCAATTAACACGCAAAGCGTGTTTTTCTAGTGTTTTTAACCTATTAATTAATTTATACTTACACTGCTTTTACAGTCAAACTTGACTTTGATGTAACTACTGTATAGTTGACGAAATATAAGCTGCACCGATTCCTCGAACAACTTGTATGGCGAATCGGTGCAGCTTATATTTCGTCAACCATAACTATAACTCATTTTTTTTAAATTTTGTGTTCAAAAAACTGAATGTGTAAATAATGTTAATGTATAATAAAAGCAAAAAAAGAAAATTTTGCTCACACACACTTAAAACGCCCGCGGTTTGTTGCCGGTTTTCTTTGGATGAATTTCATTTTATCGTTAGTAAGTAGTTTGGATTGTATACATACAGGCTGGATTATCTTTTTGGGTCAGTAAGGGCAGCTACCAGATCCCGTGGTTAAACGCGAAAATGGTCTGAGAAGACTTTCCCTCGATTTCTAATTACTGAAGATTGGCGTTTACAGGTTTTAGGAAAAAAGATACAGGGTCCGAGAATGAGGACATTTTTGACAACCTTTTTTTTGATACCAATCGATCCCATTCTATTCAGGATCTAAAGCTTGTATGGGGTCAAAAAAAATCCGGCTATAAAAGCCACAAATCAAGGAAAACTTTTCCCACACAATTTGTATGAAAATGAATTTTTTTACTTTTCACAGGCTGATTTATGCCAATCAATTCCATTTCTCGCCCATCTCCCGCGCCGCTACCGCCCGCTCCCGTCCCGCTCACGTCCCGCTCACGTCCCGCTACCGCGCCGCTACCGCCCTCCCGCTCTCTATGTGGCTTAAGCTTTAATTCACATTTTCTGTCTTGCCAATTTTAAGGACCATAACACAGTATGAAAACATTACTGCTGCATGCTGTTAGCATTCAAAACATCAAAAAACGGGGATTTCTATGTGAATAAAATTTCAATTTTCTCCATAGTACGACCGGTAACGCTGCCGATGGGCGTTTAGTCACAATATCGCGCGTTATCTTCTCAAAGAAATCCTAGTTCTTTGACCATTACATGGGAATCAATGAGATGTTTACTACGTACTTACAAAAACAGTAGTCGGTTTTGCGAATATTATACAACGCATTTTTTTACTCGATTATCCTCTTTCAGCCCTTTCAGGTATTTTTTTATGTTATATTATCATTATCATGTACCAGGCGGTTACTCCTGCCACTTGGGCTAAACTCGGATCACTCAACACCCGGGATGGTAGTTAAAATGCTACTGACACTATCATTCAACTAGTTAGTAGACACGTCAGGTGACGTCGTTGACGCGCATACGACACTATAATAACTAGATGACAGAGCACAGTGTCATGTGGGATAGCGAGAGCGGAATAGCGTGAAGCGTGATCCATTGTTTTCTACAAAAATAAAAAAATATCAAAAATCTATATTGTTGTTTATTCAGAAATAAAGCAAATATTGTTCGATAGAGGATTAAAGGACCATATATACTTAAAGCTATTTTTTTACGTGACAACCATCGGTGTCATATCGCGAGAAAAGCCGGAACTACAAATTCCGTAATCTGAGGCTTGGCAGTGAATGGGTTAAGCTTAGGTACTGAATGTTGACGATGAAATGTGAATCAGAGTTGTGTGAAGATCTATTCGAACTTTTTGCCTTTGTAGAAATATCTGCGGCATTGTTTGTTTATTTATGTGCGATAGAAATGATGCACATTGCTAAATTGAGATTTGAGTAGACAGCGGCGCGACGACGGCGCGGCGTTGTCGCCTGTTGATTTTATTACGATTTGACTACACCCACTCATGTGTATTATGGGAGTCGTGTTAGCAAAATTTTCATTCCGGCAATCTGTGTTAAGCTGGAAATCTAGGAGTGTTGCCAAAACGGCCCACATATATATATATTTCACTGTTTGTCAATAATTTTATTATTTGTTTGCACTAATAATAGACTTTGGAGCAGTTTTTTATTTAAAAAAAAAATATCGTACCTATGCCTGATTTTGTCAATGTACACAATCTTGGGAGTTTTAATACGATAATCTATGTGTGTTAAAAATATTATAAGTGGTTATATAATTGGCTGAAAGCCAACGACGCAATTTGTTCATATGTATGTTACAATACAAGTAACTCGTGCCTACCGCCTTGGATTCGTTTTGTGGAAAATTAAACGGCTTCCGTAAACAGAACACTCCCTTTCTCCTGAAAAGTAAATACATATTCAGAGCGTTTTAAGTATACCTGCAAATGCATCAGGTGCAATCCGGCTATGCTTTTAAAAAGTCGTTAATCCTAATTTTTTTTTCTAAAAAACCTTTGTGATGTTTCCTGCACTGAATTTTACACGAAATTCTTCGAATTGATACTAATAACCAACAAAACAAAAACATACTTGCCTCAGATCGGGGCCAAATCGCAATATCCAATTCAACAGCCGTTAAACGAAAAAAAAAACACTTCACTTTATAATATGCCCTTTTTCTTAAACGTTCTTCTTATTTTAGCTAAAATCGAATGTTGTCTTTGTTAATAAAAAAACTGACTCGACAAAAAAATCTAAATGACTATCAAACCCGTTCACAAAATTTCACTACAATCATTTGAAAAATGCGACCTGTAGAGGAGAAAAGCCGGAAAATCATCCGCAGGACATACGAAAGCATTTTTTTCTACTCCTGTACTTTTTTCACCATTTACGCATTCACGAGCTCTAATATAAATACATACATTATTTAGTCTTTAAAAAGTCTATCTAGTCTATTGCCCAAAAACACATTCCTGACTCAACGTTAATGAAAAATTAAAGTCGTGTTGGGTGCCACAGACTACTACACATATCACGTTAAGTAGTCATTCTTCGGTACGTTCACGATAACCTTTTAAAATTAAAATCAGTGCTGCCAACATAAAGCAACTTAGTCATATTTTTTATCTAATAATTAATGTATATTTTATGATTTACTAATGTGGATAAAGACATGTATCATCTTTCTTTGTTATTTAACAAGTTGTATCTATTTTCGGACATATGTATTTATGAAAACAAACAGTTCGGATTGGGTCCGGATTCAGATTTAGTTAAGGTTGGATGCCAAGTACAGGACATTAAAAAAACCATAAACAAAGTGTCATATTTTCAGTTTCCCGCCAAATTTCTCATTAAAAAGAAAACATTCTATTAGTACTTGTTTTCCGTCACTTTCAGTTTTCGTGACCAGTACCAAAAAGTAACAGTATCTAAAAAGTGATAATGCTGGGTAATTTTCAAAGAGTAATCCAGACACGGAAGACGAAGAAATTCAATGCACGCTGGAACAAATATTTACAGTGGCGCAAGAAGTGACAGAAAACCTGTTACCAAAAATCTCGGCGCCTGTACAACAAGTCCTATGATCATTTCATGGCGTGGAAATTAGAAAATAAAGCATTGTTCGGAGTTTTCGTTTTCGGAGAACGTACTGTTGGCGTATTTTCATAATCTCCGTGCCAAATTGAAGCCATCATCGCTATGGACCGATTACTCCAAATTAAAGTCGACTCGAACTATTTGTCTCAGATCATTCATCAAAATGCTGATGTGCACAAAAATAGTAAAACATCATCAACCAGTCGACCATCTTTCGTGCACTATACATAATTTCCACTTGCACTTTCATAAATAAATGTTTATTTTGTTACTTATATTTTGTTTCATTGAAGAGGCTAGTCGTAAAAAAAGTATTATATGCAACGTTGAATAAGTAGGTCAAAAAACGCTTGGGGCGTATTCCTTTGCGATACTCGCTAAAGCTCGTATCGCAACCCACGCCACTTGCATTTTTTGACCCCTGTTATTCAACTGTTGCATAATAATTACCGAACCTGAAACGGATAACCTTCATTTCATTCGGTCAAAAATGTGTATAGGCTACGACCTCTGTTTTCAGATATATTTGAAGTGTCATATTACTTAACATATTATCGTACTTATTTACGCTTGTAGCTCACTCTGGTGATTAAAGTATGCACGACTCACGCCGTCCACGTTAACTGTGACTTTTTGAAGATACAAAAAATCAGAGCCGTCTATACAAACTTTGTGTCCGAGTACGCTACGTGAATGAACATATGAACTCAAAAACTTACAAGCTTTTAATTCATACACTTTTTCTGTTTACTACGGTTAACATGTTTCCAAAAGTGTCTATCTAAGTATATACCTACCATGTCTATAATAATTTAATGAATGAATATAAGGATCCAATAGTATCCTTATATCTATTAAATCAGCGTCATAAGGCGTTAATCTCGTTGACATTATGCAGCGTACGGCATTAACGGAAGATCAGCGCCTTACCGAACCCAGCAGAGGCTGGCCTACATGTGTCACGGCAAGCGCAAGGTGGCCGCTGCCGCAGCTTTGCCGCTGACAATGTCGTCTCATACAAGGACGGCCGCATTCATGCTCTGCTTGCGAGATGTATGTGTGTCACACATTCGTATTTATTTACTGCAAATTTATACACGTCAATCGGTCGCTACCATAGTATGCCCATGTAGGGTAAACAGATTACTCTGTGTGAAGTATTAGCACAAGAACATATTTTACAATGCATGTGCTTGAAAAGTGCGTTTTCTAAGCAGTCAAACTGTGCTTTTTACTTTTCAATTTATTTTTTTAATTTTTAACTCTGTCTTCGGCTCGACGCAAAGATATTTAATCATTTGAAAAACGTTTCACAAACTAATCAATTATAGATTAACATTCTTATAAACAGGGGGGCGATTTTTGAGTGTCGAACGCTCGACTTTTCACTCGAGATCTGTCTAAAAACTATAATGTTTTGACAGATGTCGAGTGAAAAGTCGAGCGTTCGACACTCAAAAATCGGTCCCCAGGTACATAAATATTAATACTTCTTAAATGCATCATTTATTATTTTCGATTTTATTTATTACCTATAAATAAATTGAAAATGTTCACTTTAGGTAAATGTGTGGCTGAATGCGCATTAAGCTATTGCCTACTTAGCATTTTAGAAACAAATGTGCACAGTATGCGCAGTAGGATAGATGTTGAAGCGCGCATGTATTTACAAAAATGCCGCCATGTTTCATTTCAAGTACTAATTTCTTGTATATCTAGTTTTTGATAAAAATATCGAGTGAAAGTGACGAATCAGATCAAATGTAACCCCAGAAAATAATTTTCAAGAAGCACAAAATGCCAACAAAGGTTCCTTGGCGGCTAAATCCAAATTAAAAACCTATAAGTACTTGTGATGAATTTTGCGGTAAACTTTTAAAAGTTTTTGTGTTAATAAAACGATCTTACGATGGTTTTAAGTCAAAAATAAATAGCACTCTATTAGTGTAAGCCGTACGATTAAAAAAACCGCAAATCGATGTACAGTTTAGCCGTTTGGCACACGCATACTAGAGGTCAAAACAAAATTTTTGACCCGCAGTTCCTAAACAAAATTCCCTTAGGGGGGGTTAAGTTTTTTTTTTTAATTTTTCAATATTACTTATCGCGTATCTGCACTAAAGTTCCATAAATCACGTAAAATAGGTATTGCAGTAGAACCGTGTCACTTAGTAATATTGAAAAATTAAGAAAAAATACTTAATGAAAATCATTTTAAAATTGCTTTTTTCAGTTCAGATTTATTTATTTCTCTAAGATTACAAATCACTTATTCGAGAAACAAACAATATTTCAGAATATCTTCATTAAGATTATTTTATAATATAAGATTAATTTATAATATGTATAATAAAAGTTATGATAAAAAGTATGTGAGGGTATTTCAATTCTAATAACACAGTTAAACGCATGCTTGTGCAAACGGCAACATAGGCAACCGACCATTCGTGACCCCTATTACAATGGTCATAAAGTGCACGAACGGTCAGCCGACCGTGCTAGCGATTGCTCCTTAGGCTAATAAGAAGAGACGCGCATGCGTTTAGAAGGTTGAGGTAACTATTGTAAGGCGGCATGCATATTAAACGTAATTACCTATTCTAATCTAATTTTTTCTTAAGTATATTATAACAGTTAGTATGTATTTACTGTAGTAGTAGTGTATTTTTATGTAAGTATAATTTTAGCTTGTTAAGATATTATTAGTTATATATATATATTTATTTATTTATTTTCCATTTTTGCTTTATTTTAACAAACATTGTTAACACAGTTTTATTCTAATAATTTCATAAGTATATTATCCCGGTTAGTATTTATGTACATAAGTAACAGTGTATTTTTATGTAAGAATAATTTTAGCTTGTTAATATATATATATTGTTTTCTATACATTTTTTTTTTAAATTTTGACTTTAAATATAGTGTTAACACAGTTTTATTCTAATTAAGTGTAGTTGACGAGCTTCTTCATCTTCTTCCGGAGCGGCATCTAGTTTTTTGTGTGGGATGTAGTAATTTTCGGAATACCGTGAACATATTTAATTATTAAGTTGCTCTCTCCTCTCTCCGTTCTCTCTTTTAGTTCTGTACGTAAGTTTTTCATGAAGGTCTGCTGCTGGGGTGTTTGGTCTGAGTAGATTTTTATATTACTATCAGTCCAGACAGATTGCTTACGCAGTATCGATTTTATAGTTTGCTGAGATGCAAATGAAGCTTTAATAGGACGATTCTTATCTGGTATGTATTTTCCAAGTCGTATAACATTTTCAGGTTGGGGACACTCAGGCAGAATTTTTTTTGTTATTTTGTCTATCTGTTCCATATCATACGCTGCTCTTTCTTCCATGTTTTGTGTGTTAGGTTCAGGAATCCCGACAATAATAACGTTCTTTTCCCTTTTTATTCTTTCATGCAGTTCTATTATCATTTCGTCACAGGTTGTAGGCTGTATTGATGAGCTGGCTGCATTTTTTAGTGAGCTCATGTCCTCTTCAAGTCCTTTAATTTTCGTGTCTGTATCTGCAGCCACTGTTTTTAAGATTTCAACATCGGCCTTTAATTGTGCCTGCTCTTCAGCTAAGTTTTGCGTGCTTATTTGGAGATATTTCATTTCCTCCTTGATGGATAACACGTCGTCGGATATTTTGGTGAGCATTTGCTTTTGGGTTTCTGTGAAAACCCGGAGAAGACACATTATTTCATTTCGGAATTCTGTAAGTTGGTTGGATACGTTACACTCGTGGTCCGGTTGCTTTCTTTTACGATGCGTGAATTTGGCTTGTTCATTTACTTCAGGCAATTTAGACAGGTCAGGTTGTGACCCTCCTCTAGTAGGTGATAGTAGGGTATCCATAATTGTGTGTCAATGTGAACACGCCCTTAGCCTGATGCGTATGCGCTTGGTTCTGTTGAGCGAGATAACTTAATAGGGATCGTCTCGAGTGCAAGGAGTACTCACCGCTGTGGCGTCAGGCAGGTCCGCGGCAACGTTAGGTGATAATGGCCAATCGTTGCTCAGTGTGAATTCCACTTTGTTCACCTTACTTAGAGTTTAGATTTGTCCGTAACTCTTTTAAAATAATTAAATAATTTTTGTAGCACGTCTATCTTGCACGGTCGCTCGCGTATGTATAGGTTTTTTGAGGTTAGATATGAGGATATAACGGATCATTTTTGGTATATTGAACCAAATAAAAATCAGCCATATCGTGTCTGGAGGACCTCAAACTTGGTATGTTTCAAAAAATATTTTTTATTTTATTAAAAAAAAATAGCTGAAATGTAATGAAATGGTATATTTTTAGAATCGTCCCAAAAAGCCCTTTCATATGATACCACACACGATAGGTTTCTAAAAAAATTTTTTTTCCATACAAAAAAAAAGAATGTCTCGGCACTCCCCCCCTAAGGGAATTTTTTTTAGGAACTGCGGGGCAAAAATTTTGTTTTGACCTCTAGTATGCGTGTGCCAAACGGCTAAACTGTACATCGATTTCATTGAAATTGGGCCTGTACCGCTACCACTATATGTCAAGAAGTTGTTACATGAAGATCCTGATAATAAGTATCATATCGAGCAAGGTAAATTATAATATAACCTATATATTTGAAATTAACTTTTCTATTTTCTCGTTCAATGCCATTTCAATGCATAGTAAAACTTTGTATGATACGCGCGCGTAAAGATGATTTCTGACTCGTGTCTCGTGTGTCGTGAAGAATGACACTCATCGGAAATCACTCACACTCACACTTGTATCATAAATAGCTATTTCACTTCTCATACTCGAAAACAATTAAGCGGCAATTACACTTCGTCGTTCACCTAATGCGGTCGCCGAATTCATTTTAAACTACTTAGGCCAACGAACGTCGTCTTTACACTAGTCTGTCCGCCTACTATGGCGTCTTGGCAGCTGTCGATTGCCGAATGCGGCTGACTAACGTTTTCTTTATGGGTTTACACTTCGTCGTTCGCCGCATGCTGCATGCGACGACCGCGAACGTGTAAAGAACACGTTAGTCGGCTGCATTCGGCGATTGACAGCTGCCTAGTCGCCGTAGTGGGCGGACAGACTAGTGTAAAGATGACGTTCGTTCACCTAAGTAGTTTAAAATCAATTCGGCGACCGCATTAGGTGAACGACGAAGTGTAATTGCCGCTCTAGGCTTATCAAGCGGGGCTATTTGAATACATATTTACGATTCCCAATAATAATAATAATTCGTAACTTCACAATATTAAATCCACCAATAGAAAACACATCGACAACCAATCAGAACGTATACTTTTTTGATACGTACACTGTTGCATCTAATTTACCTCTTACAAACATAAGTTATTTTTTCGTCTCTCCTTCATCTACTATGTATCTGTGTCAAAGCAGTTTAAAAAAAGCATGCAGCCATATTCTCATTGTAATTTATTATTCATTGTGGGTGGATGATCTGTGTTTATTTATTTTCTCGCAATTGAAGTGAAAAGTGGAGTGTAGGTATAACTCTGATCTAAAAGCCATATTACCACTCGATCTATTTTCCCTCACTTCTTTCGAGAAAATAACTATCTCGTGGTAATTTGGCTTTTTTTAGACCCTTGTCATACAATCCTATATTTTTTTAAATATGTTATGAGTATACGTTCGTGGAAAATAATATGCGCACTAAATAGATTTACAAAATGAGGATATTATGTGACTTTATGCTTCCTGACTTTTGAAGCAATGTTTAAAAATCAAAGACATTAAATCTTTCGCCCGTTTAGTCTATCTATCCATAAACAAAGAGACATGTTAACGTTGGCGAATTCATAAATTGTGGGAGGTTGTGTAAATAAGTTTTTTGAATCGTAGTTATCGTCCCCGCAAGGTAAGAAGTAAATCCTGACACCTGTCATTGCCAATACATTTTATAAAATGTATGTATGTATAAAGTAATAATCTTTACTTCTATGGTAGAACTTAGTTTTATTTTATCTATGTTGGTTCACTGTCCACACGTACTCATACTCATACTCATTTATTGATAAAATATGAAATTTTACATGTCCAAGAAAAAAAAGTACCTACAGTATATAACGTACGCCAATTAAAGGTAAAGAAACTTACCTACATGTAACTTTTATTAGGTTATACGATGTAATAAAACTTAAAAGGCAGTTATCACGATGGATCAAAGTATGACTATGTCCTATAATTGTAACTTCCCTTTTGACAGACTTGTACTTAGTCATGGGAGTGGTAAATCAGTCCGAATACATTTGACATTGTTTTTTGTGATTGTGGCATAAATATTTTCGACGGTTCGTCGTCGTTTGTGCTGTTTGTACGTGTATTCGTGGATGGATGTTCATTTCCTTTCCATTGCGCCAATTGCGCTCGTTTGTGGACGGCACTGGACTAATTGTGGAGCTGCGCAATTAGTAAACTAGCATCGTGGATGTCCGCGCACCTCACTGTATTCCTTCTTTTCATTAATCTTTATAAACAAACAAATACACAGAGAATGTATTAATATATTATATAGTCCTGTCTCATGAAGTTAAATAAACACCATGATAGGAAGAGAACTGTATTTTATGCTCATCGTTAAAAGTTGGCTGTAATCGTTAAGTGTTTACATGCAATTATTCCGTAACAATCACAGATATAAAAAAATGCTGGCATTGAAAGTACGTTATCCAATGAGTAAAAGTACAACATTAAAAAAAACTAGATTATCTAAAATATTAAGAGTAAACAGCCCCATACATTTAGTACGACGTTCGTTCAGTGGTATAATTACCTACAGTAAGAGATCTGTAATAAAGTAATAATGTAATAAAACATTATTTATTAAATAAAAAGGCAATGACAATGTTTTAATTTATAAGGATGTGATTGCACTTCAGTTACTCATTAGTTATGGAATGGTGGAATTTTCAAAAATTCCTTCGGTTCCCTTGCCGACGTTTATATACCTAATATATACGCGAGTTATAGTGTAAATTTCAAGTTTCTAGCTCCGGCAGTTTCGGCTGTGCGGTGATTAATCAGTCATGGTATCAATATTATAATATAGATTACGATGTTGTTTGTTCCTCGCAGTACCTAAGTACAAAAAATAGCATTCCGCCTTCGCGTCGATAGGGTGCGCCTCGTAGGTCACGTAGTGCTCCTATTAGACTATCTGTATTATGTGAGTTACAGTGTAGCGAAGGACATTTTAGTCATTAAGGTCAGCCAAGTTTACATTGCCATCAATGGACGTGCCGTATGGCCCTATACTCATTTTACAATTAACGTCGTCTTTGTCCAGTTACTTTTTCATAACTAGATAAACTAGTTAGATGTACACCTGCAGGTGTGCAATAAAAAATAGGTAGGTACAATTTGGTGAAAATGCTTTGAGTTGGTTCATATCAGTCACCAGTAGTGTTAATTAAAAAGTAACTATTTTACTAAATTAAATAATAAGACATCATGAGTACATATAAATAAAATACCACACCCAGTTTACCCGCTTGAGGCATGGTCCCTAAAGTTGCTACAAGATGTAGCTGATAAAAAAATCCTTCAGTGACTCGGCGCAACGATCAGAATGGTTCCATTATTGGCCGCGTATAGTAGGATGGGACTACAATACAATACAAATACTCTTTATTGCATAACTTCAACAAAAGTAACACATAACAGTAAATAGTGACAATAAAACACTAAGTAGTGGACTAGTGTGAATTATAGTCACAATATCCTGTATATACTCGTTCTTTCAATTTTATGACCAAGGAAACAACTAGGGCAGTTGAAAAAATACTATCCTTCTAATATGAGTAATAGGTAAACCAATTGCACAATGATTGCATGACATCAGTCCGTTCCGTTATACAAATGGCGTTCAATCGAACACTGTAATTACTTCAATTAGACTGAATTAGCACGGTTTTAGGGTTCCGTAGTAAACAAGGAACCCTTATAGTTTAGCCACGTCCGTCCGCGGCTTAGCTCAGTAGCCGTTAGTAAGAAAGCTGTAATTTAGCATGAGTATACAGATTGATCAGCCGACAAGACGGTATACAATAAAATCCTTAAAACTTTTTTTAGGGTACCTCCATAGAGAAAATTAAATATATACTGGGTACCTCCCCCAACACATAAATTGACGGAGGTGCAATATTTTTTCTTCCAAACCCCATCGTGTTCGATATGTATGTATAACACTTTATTGCATATCAATGGAACATTTACAAGAAATAAAATATATCGTTGTAAAATGTATCGAATAGCTCGTTTAAAAATATTGTAGGATTTGTAAAACCATTTTTCATCTCTCTAGTTCGGAAAGTTCTATTTTCACGTGAAGATAACGAATCACGTTGAAAATCGCTTTTCCAACCCTAGGGTGGAAAGTAATTTTTTTTAATTTAATTTCAATAGGCCGAGATTGCACGCCACCCAAGCTTGGGCGCGGGGCAGTGCTGGCTGCTGCAGCTAGTGTTTTTATATACTGAATCCTTGGAATATCATTTACTATTCATTTACTTTCCTCATAGTCGAAAATATCTCGGGTGAAATAGGTCGCTTTCAAACCTTGGTTAACAATCTACTTTTTTGATTTAGTAATTCGTTTGCGTAATATTAAGCTTTAAAGTGATAATTTTTGTTATGGTCAAGTGTCCCCCTTAGTTCCAACTAAACGATGGCTATTACTACTAGGCATGTGAAAAAAATCATTATTATCTTCTTCTTCTACTTAGCGTTATCCCGGATCTTGCCAGGGTCCGCTTTGCGGCTCACTTTCCTCCACTTAGTAGTAGTGGTGGCTATGGTAGTATTATATTAAAACTAGCTGTTGCCCGCAACTTCGTCTGCGTAGAGCTCGGTTTTTAGTTAAAACATCTTAATATCCAGGAAACGGTATAATAATTGTGGTACTTTTACCCGGTGAGACCAAATTATTAATATGCTGTACAGATATAAATCGGTCAACCCAAATTCTCAACCCCTCTAAAAATCCCTTTAGGTACCTACTTATCGGTTAAAAACTCTCATTTACTTAGGCTATTTTTTGTATGAGCTGACACGTAACTTGTCGTTTTCTCTTACTCGTCGTCGTTACTGTAGGTATTTAATTATGGACCTGTAGAAATTTCGTTTCAAACATCTATCCAAATCCACAAATCCTGAAATCATTTAAACAGCCTTTTTGTGAAATGAAAGTCTCTCAATTAAAATAATGTTGCTCCCCATACAAACTTTGAACCCCTTTTCAACCCATCGAGGGGATGAATAAAAAAAAAACGGCGAAATTTGTTTTGTTGTATTTAAACAGACTCTGTAAAAAATTTCAAGTCTCTCTATTAAAAAAATGTTGCTCCCCATACAAACTTTGAACCCCTTTTTAACCCCTTGAGGGGATGAATAAAAAAAAACGCTGAAATTAGTTTTGTAGTATTTAATTTAAACAGTTACTGTAAGAAATTTTAAGTCCTTCACTCAAAAAAATTTTGTTTCCAATATAAACTTTGAATCCCTTTTTAACCCCTTTAGGGGTTGGATTTCAAAAAACGCAGAAATTAGTTTTGTTTTATTTAAACAGAGAGTGTCTGTAAGAAATTTGAAGTACCTCACTTAAAAAAAAATTTGCACCTTATACAAACTTTGAACCCCTTTTTAACCGCTCTAGGGGATGAATTTCGAAAAACGCTGAAATCACTTTTTTTGTATTATTATAAGGAACTTTCATACAAAGTTTTAAGACTTTCACTTTAAAAAAAATGGCTCCCCATACAATATTTCACCCCTATTTTCAACCCCTTAGGAGACGAAAATTTTGAAAACGCAGATATCTCTTTCATTGTCTTATTTTAAGGAGTCTTTGTACAAAGTTTCAAGTCTATACCTTTAAAAAATTATTGCCCCCCATACAAACTTTGCACCCCTGTTTTACCCCCTTAGGGGTGGAATTTCCAAAAATCCCGTCTTATCCCTTGCCTCCGTTATATAACCTAACTATAGTGTAAATTTCAAATTTCTAGGACCGGCAGTTTCGGCGGGGCGGTGATTAATCAGTCACCCATCAACTTTATATATATAGATAAAATAGTATAGTGAATTTAAAAAGAAAACTTTCAAAACTAAGTAGACATTATTATTAGTAATGGGTAATAGCCGAACTTAAGAAATGCACTTTGAACAGCAAACTTTCGTACAATTTCTATTGATACCTTAGATAGTTGTGTCAAAAACGTTGCGAACTGTTTAGTCCATATAATGATAATGTAACGGGTGGACAACCACGGAACAACCATTGTGCTTGGCCCGACAGGTACTTGGCCGGTTTTTTCATTGTATAACTTCCCGATGTGTATTATTTATTACTATAATCCAGTTATTTTAGGGGTTCTACCTCGGAATGAAAGATAACCAGCTGGAAACTTGTATGTACACCTTCATTTTGTTAATAGATGTTAACATGGTCGGGGTTATAAGAACCGAGATAATCGCGGAAAACCGAAGTTTGTGACCTTTGACCTTGAATTACTTGCGAAGCATACATGAGATTTGCGGTGACTTTTGTAGGAGCTTATAGAACGCCAAAATGAAGGTGTATACAAGTTTCCAGTTTGTTATCTCTCATTCCGAGGTTGACCCCTCTATCTGCTTAAATAACTGTATTACCAGTGTACATCACGTGTGTCAGGGGGAGATACATTTTCTCTATGGCGCTGGCGGTCCCCATTGCGATAGAATAGAGCTATGCCATGCCGAAGGCCCATTGTACAATGTACATACATACGTGGTACCTACATATCGGCGAGTGATGGCTATTCATAGCCACATTGTAGTCATGCCAATTAGCTCCTTAACTTGAAAGGCAATGTTAATCGTACAATGGTAATCGGATAAATAGCAGTTCTAGAGATTAGCCGTATCATAAATTACTCCAAAGTTATACAAATTATCCTCTTTTTAAAAATACAGGTTACATTTTCATAAGTCTAAACGGGAATAACATTTTTAAAGCTATAGATTAAAAAGTTACTTATTTTAGTTATTTTGTAATTGAAATATGTACAGACTTTTGCGTTGATGGAAAAATACTTGAATCAATACTACCTATTTTCACTGTAACTTGTACCGTGTATAGTACGAGTTGTTTTGTAGGTTGAAATATTGTCCCTGTTTTTGGTTTGCGATACAAACAAGCATTCGAAACCCACTGGTAAAACGCATTGCCGCGTTACTGCCTTTGTGTTCAGTGATCGGTCACCCACAAACTAACCGAGATCAATGTGGTAGCCGTACAAGCCCAATTTCAATGAAAAACCGCAAATCGATGTACAGTTTAGCCATTTAGCACACGCCAACTAGAGGTCAAAACAAAATTTTTTACCCGCAGTTCCTAAAAACATTTCCCTTAGGAAGGGAGTGCCGCGACATTTTTTTTGGATGGAAAAACAAACTTTTTTTTTTTCAGAAACCTATCATGTGTCATATGAAAGGGCTTCTT
Organism: Cenopis cana; assembly: GCA_951800055.1. NCBI lineage: Eukaryota > Metazoa > Arthropoda > Insecta > Lepidoptera > Tortricidae > Cenopis > Cenopis cana. The sequence continues at coordinate 16,160,707 of OX637471.1, read as the reverse complement.
AAATTAAATCAAAAATAATTTTCGAAACGTTCCAAGTTTGAGGTCCTCCAGACACGTTATGGCTGATTTTTATTTTATACAATATAGGGTACGTATAAATCGCCAGTAACTGGTCACTTAAGAAAATGTCATTCAGTTACTAGCCACGGAATTTGTGCAGTGAAGACTGCCTTCATCAAAAAAAATACATGAAGTCAGCTCTAAACCCAGTTCAATTTTATTTATTTAATTGCAGAAATACCAACAATTAGTTGCTTGGTGTATATTTTTGCGAAGTGGCCAGTTATTTGGGGGTGGCAAGTTACTGGCGATTTACCCTACCACAAATGATACGTGATATCCTTATATCTGACCTCAAAAAAGCAATTTTGAAAAGATTTTCACTAAGTTTTTTTTTAATTTTTCAATATTACTATGTGACACAGTTCTACTTCAATACCTATTTTACGTGACTTATGGAACTTTAGTGCAGATACGGTACATATTAATCATAAAATGATACGTAGTATGAAGTATCCGTATATCCAACAGGAAATACCGCTTTAACCCTTTAACTGCGCCTTTTCATCAGTTGGTATAGTTTTTGTGGTAGATACTGATAGAACTTATGAAAAGGCGCAGTTAAAGGGTTAAAGAGTTCCGTTGGATATATGGATACTACGTATCATTTTATGATTAATATGTACCGTATCTGCACTACAGTTCCATAAGTCACGTAAAATAGGTATTGAAGTAGAACTGTGTCACTTAGTAAAATTGAAAAATTAAAAAAAAACTTAATGAAAATCTTTTCAAAATTGCTTTTTTGAGGTTAGATATGAGGATATCACGTGTCATTTGTGGTATATTGTATAAAATAAAAATCAGCCATATCGTGTCTGGAGGACCTTAAACTTGCTATGTTTCGAAAATTACGAGTATTTTCGATTTAATTTAAAAAAAATGGCTGAAATGTAATGATGTGGTATATTTTTAGAATCGCCTCAAAAAGCCCTTTCATAAGATACGACTCATGATAGGTTTCTGAAAAAAAAAAATTCCATACAAAAGAAAGAATGTCTCAGCACTCCTCCCCTAAGGGAAATTTTTTTAGGAACTGCGGGTCAAAAAAATTGCTTTGCGTGTGCCAAACGGCTAAACTGTACATCGAATTGCGGTTTTTTTTATAGCACGGCTTACACTACAACGAGCATTCATTTGCCTCAGTTTGGTTCGTGTTTCCATTACTTTGCCAGGATTATCCGTTTAGATTTGTTCAAACTGTATTTCAACTAAGTATTCAAACACAGTCCGCGAGTAAAATTATTGTTTTTACTGTCAATTTTACTGGTCAAGTGATGTCATACCTATACTTTGTTGATGTTCAGCATATGTTACGAGTTCATATACATTTGAAGCTTATTTAGTTTCGCACGGGCTTATGTGCATGGTGTCTCTAAAAATATATTTGAGGAGTTATCTCTGTAACCAGTGGAACCCAATGTAGGCCTGTCATATGTTACATTCGAAATTGCAATAATCGCGGTAAACTTGCATTTTTGGTATGTTGTTTGGGTCCACCTCCACCCTCCACCTAGATAGTATTTACCCAGATTTGCAGCAGTTTAAAATGAACGCGCGCTAAGTTATTCCTGAAAAACCAAAAAGTGGGGAATTTTCGACCAAAATATCAATAATGAGGTATCTACGGGGAAATTAATGGGAGATAAAGTTGTAGCAAACTTAATTACCTTCATTCAAGACCATAGACCAAAAAAATTATTGCCGACTGTACTTCTTTTCAATATTCATCAACTACTCGTGGTGACGGTTCTAATGAGACTAAACACGATGGGTTTATCTTGTGTAGTTTAGTAGTTCCTGTGGCCACCTTCTGTCTCCCTCATCAGATCAGCTCGGTGGTACCATAATATTACACTGTCACCAAACTTACATAAGTATGCCAAATTTCAGCTCAATCGAATGCCGGCAAGTGGTTGAAAATTGTGGTTGATGTGGTTGAAATGTGTGGGTAGACCACAACCATAATTTTCAACCACTTGCCGGCATTCGATTGAGCTGAAATTTGGCTTATTTATGTAAGTTTCGTGCCAGTGCAATATTATGGTACCATCGAGACCCAAAATCCGACAGTAATGGTAAATAATTATCGCTAAACATAGGTACATAAAAAATGCAGATAAAAACGGATGTAGAACCTCCATCCATCTTTTGAATTCCGTTAATTAACGCCCATTAGAGAAAGAGAAATTAGAGTTAATAATCACATACTTACTTTATGGATTACATTCGCTATCGCTGAATTGAACCATAAATCCAAACATAATAATTAGCGTCTTTAGTCTTGAGACAGAACTATTGTATCTACGTACTTATAATTTAGTTGTTGGAGTAGGGCGGGAACGGTGCTGTATGCATTTTGGTCCCAGAATTACCTGAAATGTATAACTTTACTACGATTTTTGAGCTCACAATTATTGATTGGTCAGTAAGGATAAAATATTCAATTGATCATTCGTTAACTTGTTAGGTACAGTCAAGGGCACCAATATGTACCTAGATACTTTTTCACCATATTCCATTGAAAAAAAAGGTCCAAAAGTGTATACATATTTATGCCCTTGACTGTACCTATTAGGTACTAAAATCACTCTAGGGTCGATTTTTCAATCGCAAGGTTCATTCGTCAGTTAAAATTATCGCTGTGACTTACTTATTTCATATGAAAGAAAAGGACAGAGCTAACTTATCTGACATATACTTTTATCTGGGGATTGAAAAATCGGCCCTAAGTGTGTCGTCGTTTGTACATGCAGTGTCACATAATCCGATGCTATCTCATTACGTTACCAATGTAATGTGGTTAACATCGACGCATGTAGCTAGAATGTGATTAGTGTAGATATTTATAACAAATTGAATGTACGGTTAGCTGCAGAGAAACCAGCCCCCCGTGCATACAAACTTCCATGCAGAGAAAAATGGTACCCACCTTTTCTCTGTAGCTGACTGCACATACTCTATAATATTACTGTAATATAATTTGATTAAGTTCTGATCAATAATAATTTAACTACTGTTTTTAAAATATAAAATGTAAGTCGGGGTAATTCAACGGTTATAATTATTTCAAGGTTCAATTGTTATAATTATTTACTGCTTTATAAACCGAACTGACCCGCGGTAGGTACCGTAGATAGCCGCAGTAAAATCAAAATTGACATGTTTTTTAATGAAATTCTGAATTACAAAAAGTCTTGACATGATTGCTTGACGGGGTGGCGACACCCTTTTTTGGATAATGGGGAAAAATAATGCGTAACTATTTACTACGAGTGTTATGTCTTGGGTCGAATAACTTAACTCCGGGGGCTCAGCGTCACAAAATGGATATTGGTCTCACAACAGTGCGCCACTTTTGTCGGTTCTGCGCTAAGTCTTGCCAGTCATGGGTCGAAAAATGTAGGTTCCTATAGAAATTCATGTTAGCTTCCAAACAGAGGGGTGATTACGTAAAGTTTCAAACGTACTTCAGAATAGATAGATCCAACTGTCCAATCCAACTATCCAACCAAAATTGGCTGAATTGAGTCGAAAACAGATTAGCCAATATTGTCGTTATTTAACCCGGTTTATTAAGCGATATACTTACAGGAAATCACTCTAAAAAGTCTAAAAGTATCTATGCTTTAGGTAACCGGTTCGCCGGCGGTATAGGGCAATAGCCGTTACCTCCAGCCTCCGGTGAACGGGTTGAAATTATTAGATATATATATATATACCTACCGGCAATGTACGGTCAACCAATTTGATTTCTGGGCCACTTTGTACCTTGAAACACTGAAAATCTATATGAAAGCCGCTAGAGAGGCCCAGAAATCACATTGGTTGACTGTGTGTATATGTGGTGCGTGCTGCTCGTTACAGCCCAGCCACGACTGCGTTGCGCGAATTGCGGCGCGGTAAGCTTTTTATCTGTTTATTGCACGGTCGAAACGCGCAACGTAATGCGGTTAGTTGGGATCGCACGCAATGTATCAGGAAATCCTTTGGCGCTGCCGCTCGATGTCGGGGCTGGCCGGGTCGCTAGATGTGGATGCGGGAGTGATCGAGCGCCTAGGCTAGGGTCAAGGTCGAGCCGGCGCTTCTCCTCCCGGCACTTGGCACCAGTTCTCAACCGCCCCTTCTACCTAGCAGTTCTCATTCATAATAATACTACAGAAAGTCTATATATGCTTATGCTGATACATAAGGCATACGTTATCAAGAGCAATCAAAGCGGATCAATTTGCACTGATATTCGTTACAAAGGGCACTCGTTTTTATTGCTTTCGAGTATTATACTCTCCGTGGTCAAATGGAACGTTAGCAACGCAACTGGGAACTGATTTTCGATTATTTGTTTAATAGGTAAATTATTACTGTAGCCATCAGATATGTCGGAATGCGCTCCCAAATATCTTAAACCGACTCTATGAGTGCATGATCAGATACTTTTGAGCACCCTGAAGAGTACAGATATATTTCATGGTGATAATAAGAGAATATCTACCAGTTAATCCCAATAGAACAGGGATGCCAGTCTAACACCACCAAGATATTTATTTTACGAGTATACGAGTATTAGCATACCTAGCGTACTAATACGTGCAATAAAATTATTGGATTAAAAATACTAACGCGTATTGCAAATTATACTACATATATAGTATATATATACTGACCACATATTTTATTGCCAGGAAATCATTAAAATACCCAAGTTAGCCAGCTAATCATTAAACTGTAACCTTTCTCAACAATTCCGCATGTATCGCGATTCTTTCTGCTCATACTTATAGATATATCTGCCAGTAATAGAAGTATTCAACGAGCAAAGCAATATTTCCGGTCTTTAGACATGGTCAGGAAGATACAGGGGTCCCAAAGTTATTTGCTCCGAGGCTTCCTAAGGCGTCGTGTAAACAATTTTCGGTTGCCTCCCTAAATTTAATTGTAGGCAGGTGTGATTTGCATAATTTTCTTCATATTATAACAAACCGAATTTTACTACTCAAATTTTATGCTTGATGTGGTTGATGACGAAATTATCTTTGACAGCGCTAATACATACTCAGTTCCGCGACTTCCGCGTAAGGGTCATCCAGAGAGTAACATCAGAGTCGCCAAAATTCATTCTCACCCAACCGTTACGTCCATATTCTATTTTGTATGTATTATCTCGCGCAATATCGTACTGAATAAAAACTTACCGAGTTAAAAATACTCGGTAAGTTTTTATTGAGTACGATATTATCAGGAATCACATACTTATACTCAGGAATCAAACTACTTATTATGAATAGTGTGCACGATGAAGACACAACATGTAGCAGTCACGGTACACGCGACACCACGTTAAACATGTTTGTTGTGCTGATTTATGTTTATGCGCACATAACACGCCAGTTGTATATTTATTTCCCGACCACGCTCTAGTGAGTGTTTTCAGGCGTCTTTATGGTTGCGAAATCAATGTCGGTTTAAAAAACCGGCCAAGTGCGTGTCGGGCCACGCGCAAGGTAGGGTTCCGTAGTCGTCTACCCGTTACATGATATGGACTAAAAAGTTCGCAAACTTATATTTACTATGTTTTTGACAGAATTAACAACATTATCTAAGGTATCAATGGAAATTGTACGAAAGTTTGCTTTTGCAAAGTACATTTCTGAAGTTCGACTATTACTCGTTAACTAGTAATGTCTACTTAGCTGTGATAGTTTTCCTTTTAAATTCATCGTATTTACTACTACCATGATTTTTTTCACATGCCTAGTAGCCACCGTTTAGCTGGCAGGGGGGGGGGGACACTTGACCATAGCTAAAATTATCACTTCAAAGCTTAATATCACGCTAACCAATTCTTTAATCAAAAAATGCTTTTACAAACCTAATAATATTTTTAAAAGAGCTATCCAACGATACCCCACACGATGGGGTTTGGCAGAAAAAAAAATTGCACCACCACTTTACATGTAGGGGAGGTACCCTAAAAAAAAATTTTTTTTAAGATTTTATTCTACCGTTTTGTCGGCGTCATTGATATGTATACTCATGCCAAATAACAGCTTTCTAGTCCTAACGGTTACTGAGAAAAACGGGGGTCGGACGGACGGACGGACGGACGGACGGACGGACGGATGGACATGGCGAAACTATAAGGGTTCCTTGTTTACTACGGAACCCTAAAAAGTGCACATATACCTACAGAGATTACAGAGTGGATTTTCTTTTTGGGTCAGTGAGGGCAGCTACCAGATCCCGTGCTGCTACGCGAAAATGGTCTTAGAAGACCTTCCCTCGATTTCAAATTAATGAAGATTGGCGTTTTGGAAAAAACATACAGGGTGCGAGAAAAAGGTAATTTTTGACAAACTTTTTTTTGATGCGAATCGATCCCATTCCTATCCAGGATCAAAAGCTTGTATGGGACCAAAATAAAATTTCCGACTAGAGAAGCCACAAATCGAGGAAAACTTTTACCATACATTTACAAAATCCCCGTTTTTTGATATTTTGAATGCTTTTACTGTAATGTTTTCATACAATATTACGTTCTTTAAAGTTTGCAAAAAATGACCCTTTTCTCGCACCCTGTATGACCCAAAATCTGTAAACGCCAATCTTCATTAATTTAAAATCAAGGGAAGGTCTTCTGAGACGATTTTCGCGTAGAAGTACGGGATCTGGTAGCTGCGCTCACTGACCCAAAAAGAAAATCCATCCTGTATAAATAAATATACCTACATTGCATCAATCATTTGATCTAGAGTTAAATTATTAAGCATTATTTTCGCATTTTGTAATATGTGTTATTTTACATTCATATCACTGTTTTTTTTTATATATTATGTATGATAGGTAGATGTCGTATTGCATGCCATGCCTGTGTGTAGCAAGTGGTTTCTATTGCATGCAGGTCTAGGCGGGCGTCGCAGCAGCTGTCACGGAGCGCCGAGAGTATCGACCAGTCCTTTAAGAGGTATGTACCACTACTGCACTACTTTGTACACTGCACGTTAGAGTAGGCTATATCTAGTTAGCTTCATTACGTATATACATATAATTACGATACGATGTAACCATTTTTTTCATTCATCTAGTCATGCCTTCTTTCGGATGAAATTTGAATATTAAAGGTACAAGGTGCAACTTGTCGTGATACAAAAAAAGAAATATGAATTTAAACATGAATTTAATCTACTACGGGACCAACTCTGTCAGTGTCAAAAAAAAAACTGGTGTTTCACACATTATGGTTAGAGAATCAAGACCTTTTATGAAACATCGATGTATTGAAAATTAAGTAGTTTATACTTAATAGATAGAAATACATCCATCATCTGTTTTCTATGAAACATAAATTGCTCGTCACTCGCCCAAAATGCGTGTGTCAAACGAAAAAGATGGACTAATGCAGAAAATGCATTCGGGTGAAATATAAAGTCTGCATGAACTATACCTACTCGTCGTTAGTGTTCTTGTTGCAATTGTTAGCGGGTTTGTAGAGCAGGGCTCACAAAGATAACTAAAGGGGTAGGTAAATAAACTGTAAGTACGTCTAAGATTTGAGTACTTATCTGATGTCTAATAAATAGTACATTACTGCCGAAGCGCGGAAAGTAGGGTTGCCTGGTGTGGTGTGGAGGGCGAAGTCGGGTAGCCCTGGTTCTCGCTACGGTACATAGTTTTTTTCTCAAGCAATGTTAGGAATTAACTCAAACATATTGCAAAAAACATTTATTGCCGTACCTAATAACGGGGCAATTTTTTGAGTTCTTGATTTAGCTGAAAGCGCTCTTTCTACGATATGTTTCAAAGGAGGCATAGTTTTATTTAGTTTTAGTTAATTTAATCTTCAAATAAATTAAGTTGTATTGAATTCTATATTCGTAATAAACAGGTAACGCCATTTGTAATGTACAGAAATTAAACAAAAATGCCACAAGCCTACAGATTTCCAGTTTCTTAAGTGTAAAAGAGGATAATATTCATTTTACTTTTGCAGGTCAAAAAGTCGATCTGTGGATCATGGGTTCGCGGCCGCGTTTGAGCTGGACTCGCTGCGGTCCAAGGTGGAAGACAGATTCAACGCTGTCCACAGAGGTGAGTGAAACATAATAGCACTGGTATTCTGGTAGTCTTTACAACGACGCTTCACCTCATCCTAGGTGAACTACTTAATGCGTCAGACCTCCGATCACGGTCCAAGGTGGAAGACAGATTCAACGCTGTCCACTGAGGTGAGTGAAACATAACAGCACTAGTATTCTAGTATTCTTTACAACGACGCTTCACCTCATCCTAGGTGAACTACTTAATGCGTCAGACCTCCGATCACGGTCCAAGGTGGAAGACAGATTCAACGCTGTCCACAGAGGTGAGTGAAACATAACAGCACTAGTATTCTAGTATTCTTTACAACGACGCTTCACCTCATCTTAGGTGAACTACTTAATGCGTCAGACCTCCGATCACGGTCCAAGGTGGAAGACAGATTCAACGCTGTCCACTGAGGTGAGTGAAACATAACAGCACTAGTATTCTAGTATTCTTTACAACGACGCTTCACCTCATCCTAGGTGAACTACTTAATGCGTCAGACCTCCGATCACGGTCCAAGGTGGAAGACAGATTCAACGCTGTCCACAGAGGTGAGTGAAACATAACAGCACTAGTATTCAAGTATTCTTTACAACGACGCTTCACCTCATCCTAGGTGAACTACTTAATGCGTCAGACCTCCGATCACGGTCCAAGGTGGAAGACAGATTCAACGCTGTCCACAGAGGTGAGTGAAACATAACAGCACTAGTATTCTAGTATTCTTTACAACGACGCTTCATCTCATTCAATAATGCGCCAGGCCAGGCATGTGCTAATGTGTCAGGCCTCCGATCACGAGTCACGGCATCGGAGCAGTGCGCGTAATCGCTGCCATGTCATAAAAATCTTCTAAAACACTTCTAGACATGGGCCGAATATTCGGTATTCGGCATATTTCGCGTATTTTTGAATGTTCGGTATTCGCTCTTAATTATTCAGTTCAATTGACGAATTTTAAACTAAAGCGATGTCCTAAGTGACGTCGCCTTCCGTCCGTAATTAACACAATTGCAATCATGGACCTGCTAGGTAGGTTGTCTTTCTCATAACATAACCACGCACAAAAACTGAAATAAATCAACCTTTAAAAAAGTCAAAATAGTGGCAAGTTGCTCTTGTTTTTTTTTGAACACATACATCGAGTACACTCCAGAGTGATCAATAATATCTAAATATAAAAAATATATGGCCTTGGAAATGAATCGAGGTCAAATATTTGTGAGCACCATGTTCGCTTGATGGCGATTTTAGTATAATATATTCTCTGGAATATATTAAATTTATTATATGCACTGGATGTCTTCAATTTTCTTCTGTTTATGAGCTTCCAAAGTGCATATAATAAATTAAATTTATTCCACGATAGGGCAGTGAAATTGTACATTAAAATCGCAAAGCGAGATGTAAAGCTGCATTTTTGGTATGTTATTCGCACCCCTTAGGAGTATGTGTGACTATATTTTGCAAGCAAAAAAAAGTTGTGCTACCTGTATGATACGTGAAAAACTGCAAAATTTTCGGACTTTTTTCAGGTATTGTAGTTCAATTCAAAAACTATGGGTTTTTGACATTACTTGTCTATGGTATTTTTAAAGTACATAAAATTTCCAACAATTTGAGCCTACCTACAGCTCCGTATGTCTTATAGTTTTTGAGACATGATGTTTCAAAAATACTGCTTTATTGAGTTTTGCCTATAGTGCGTGTTGTTACGGGTTTCCGTCGAACAAACACTTCACCACCGGCCGCCAGCGCCGGCTTTTAGTATGTTATCAGGCATATCTCCTGGACCCCGAAACTGCCGGGAGACAATCTCTCCAAGGTCGCTCTCCCGAGTAATGACGTCATGAAAATTGCCGCCGAAACGTTTGGAAAAGTGGCAATCACACCCAACCAATGCAACATACATACACGTGTATGGTATCAAATGAAAGCTGAATAAATATGCCATAACGTATACCTAAATTAAGTTTCAATACATTGAGACAATTCAAAACTATAAGCAAAATAAAAAAAAAGTAAGGAAAACATTTCCGGGTTTCCAGATTTAACAGAATAACTAGAACAGGTACCCGGGAATTATGTTGCACATAAATAGTAATTAGTATGTCAGCTTTACATAACTATTTATTGTTTCTGGATATGACTAAAACTGTGAGAGAAATGCTGAAAACCCAACAGCGCGGACCCATTTTTCCATATAAGATAAAAAAATGATGAAACGCCTATTTTCCATGAACCAGCTCAAGCGTTTTAGTATATTGTTAGACATGATATGTGAACCATAAATCAGCAAAAAGACAGTCTATGACCTGTCTGGTTCTCCATAACCGCCCCCGATTTTTGAGAAAAGCAAGTTACACACAAATTATAGCAAATTAAATTAGCTTTCGCGTGACATAATAGATTTTTATATATGTAGCATAATTTATGTGTAATTTGCATTTCTCAAAAATCTGGAACGGTTATGGCAGGTCAGAGACAGTCTCTTTGCAGTTTTACGGTTCACATAACATGTCTAACAATATACTAAAACGCTTGAGCTGGTTCATGGAAAAAAGGCGTTTCATCATTTTTTTATCTTATATGGAAAAACGGCTTCGCGCTGTTGGGTTTTTCAGCATTTCTCTCACAGTTTTGGTCATATCTAGAAACAATAAATGATAATGTAAAGCTGAAATACTAATTATTATTTATGGGGAACATAATTTTCGGGTACCTGTTCTAGTTATTATGCAAAATCTGGAAACCCGAAAATGTTTTACTTACTTTTTTATTATTTTGTTTATAGTTTTGAATTGTCTCAATGTATTGAAACTTAATTTAGGTATACGTTATGGCATATTTATTCAGCTTTCATTTGATACCATACACGCGTATGTATGTTGCATAGGTTGGGTGTGATTGCCACTTTTCCAAACGTTTCGGCGGCAATTTTCATGACGTCATTACTCGGGAGAGCGACCTTGGAGAGATTGTCTCCCGGCAGTTTCGGGGTCCAGGAGATATGCCTGATAACATACTAAAAGCCGGCGCTGGTGGCCGGTGGTGAAGTGTTTGTTCGACGGAAACCCATAACAACACGCACTATAGGCAAAACTCAATAAAGCAGTATTTTTGAACCATCATGTCTCAAAAACTATAAGACATACGGAGCTGTAGGTAGGCTCAAATTGTTGCAAATTTAATGTACTTTAAAAATGCCATAGACAAGTATTGTCAAAAACCCATAGTTTTTGAATTGAACTACAATATCTGAAAAATGTCCGAACATTTTGCAGTTTTTCACGTATCATACAGGTAGCACAACTTTTTTTTGCTTGCAAAATGTAGTCACACATACTCCTAAGGGGTGCGAATAACATACCAAAAATGCAGCTTTACATCTCGCTTTGCGATTTTAGCTTTTTTATTTGTAAGATTTCACTGGCCTACGATTGGCACGATTACAAATGAAGAGAATGCGTTTATGAACGGGATTGTAGTTAGTTCCGTTCATGTTTGTGAAATAAAACTTTAGTAACATTTACTTCTAATGAAATATAAGTAAAAACTCCCTAAAGTTGGTATCCATTCATACCCATATTAAATATACTTTAGGGTTTTTGACGGTTGCATGCTTAAAGTTGGATTTTTTAAAAGTTGTTTAGTTATTTTGAAGTTAAAAATGTAGAGTAAAATTATAAACTAAACACGCCTCCAATGTGACGTAACACATATGCGAGAGTCTCCCATAGAGAGGTAATAAATCGTTTAATAATAATAAATCGTTTATTTAGATAACTTAAAATTAGTTTGACAATAGTGGTTGAGGCCTCCTAGTAGGTTTTCATGCACCTGTATCAGGAGGTCTCGCTCTTCCATTAAATAATACGTTTAGTAACTTAGACTATTTTTAGCAGATAGATATTAAACGATTTTTAAACTACAAAAACTTAATTAAAAAATTGTCTCTTAGTAACTAGACATAGAAAGAACCCGAGTAACTAGAGCTCGTATTAATTGAGACTTTTAGTAATACATATTGGTCGTGAGGGCAGTAGTTTAGTAACACATATTTGTGTGTGTGTGTGTGTGTGTGTGTGTGTGTGTCCAGGTGTGATTTGTAAGTTGGTGTATTACATTTTTCTATATTAATATATGTAGGTACTATTTTAGTAATTCTTCGGTTTCATTATAACTAAGGCCTGTCAGCCACTTTATCATAGTCTCTTTACACTTAAAGTAAGTAAGAGGGTAATAGTACATTACTTAACAAGGGCGGTAAAACAAAGAATGTCTCAGATCGCAGGTATTTGACGCCCGAGCCGCAGGCAAGGGCGATAAATATGCGATCTGAGGCTTTCTTTATTACCGCCTGTGGTAAGTACAAAATTTTATGTCACCCCCTGGCCAGGAAGTGGGATTTCCCGCGCGCGGAGCGTGCGGTAATTGCCGCTTTATGGCCAGGTGTGGCATAAATGTTTATTACTTTATTTATTTTATAATACAAATGGGCAGATTGGACATCGAATTGTCTTTTAGCATAGACGGATTTACTCAAGGGTACAGCTACTACTACATTTGCTCTTCTCTGATTTGTGAGAAGGGGTTTATAGGTAAGATTTTTATGGACTATTAAAACTACTGACAAAACATATAGCTTACGCGTGCTTAAGAGCTTACATTCATTATACAGTTCAGATGTAGGGTGTCTATAGGGTTTGAAAAGGATGGTTTTTAATAAGCACCTCTGCCCTCTCTCCACTTCCAGGTACTTAGTTTTCGTTGCTCCTCCCCAAACTGGTATACAGTAATTCATAACTGTTTGAGCAAGTGCAGTATAAATTTGGTACCGTAGTTTGATATTTGTAATGTGTCTCAGTATTTTAAAAATCCAAATAAGGTTATTATTTATGTATTCAATATGAGGGTGCCAGGTAAGATGTTGGTCGATGATAATCCCTAAGTATTTAATAGAGATATAGAGATAGGTATAACAAGTTAACATAAATAGGTAGGTACGTATGACGGTTATTACTTCATCCTCCTAGCGTTATCCCAGTACAGTTGCATCCTGAAGGATGCCTGGGGTCCGCTACCTAATCCCAAGATTTGGCGTAGGCACTTGTTTTTACGGAAGCGACTGCCATCTGACCTTCCAACCCCGAGGGGAAACTAGACCTTATTGGGATTAGGCTTTGTCAAGTGAGTGGGCAACTTGACTGTTAGAAGTTCTCAAACCGCCCGAAGGCCTCCAACTTGGTTTAACGACTGCTGCCACAGACAGCAACCGGGATCAACGGCTTAACGTGCCTTCCAAAGCACGGGAGCGCTCAGTTAGTAACCACTCAAAGCGGTCACCCATCCAAGTCCTGACCGCTGCCCACGTTGCTTAACCTTAGATACCGCAAGCGGTACCCGGCGCCGCTGGGCCACGACCGCTCTGACGGTTATTACTTATTAAATTATATTCGCTTTATCTTATTATTATATTTTTTAATTATTAAACGAGTAATTCTTGTATATTTATTTATTTCGGGGATCTCAGAAACGGCTCTAACGATTTTGATTAAATTTGGTATGTGGGGGTTTTCGGGGACGAGCAATCGGTCTAGGTAAGTCTCATGCACGGGAAAACGCTGAGCAAAGCTCGGTCGCCCAGATTTTTTTTTATTAAATGAGCAATTCTTTTATATATATATATTTATTTATTTATTTCGAGGATCTCGGAAACGGCTCTAACGATTTTGATGAAATTTGGTATGTGGGGTTTTTCGGGGACCAGTAATCTATTTAGCTAGGTCTCATGCTCGCGAAACGCCGAGCAAAGCTCGGTCGCCCAGATATTAACGTTTATGGCATCATTAATACAATTAAACCGAAATTTAATGATATTTTCAAGATACCGCATGTTCATATTCTCCATTTAACGAGTATTCACAAATACTCGTAATACTCACCCACATAGTCATAAAATTCATAACTCATACCTAAATCGTTAAATGTTAGGAAATTTGGTTGTGGTGGTAAAAACTCGTCGTTTTGATAGTACTAAACCGCCTTATTTTTGAAGATATTTAATATTAACATCAAGTCGTTGATGAAATCCATCTAAGATGATAAATGTTTATATTAGTAGGTAACTATACCTAGTAAGCCTAGATTTGGTCTACCACAGTCCAAGTAATGGATTTGAAAACTGGTGCAGTGGAAACGAAAATCTCTTGGCTGACTGTACTGACATCTTCGGTGCGGCATAACAACTGTGTTACTATTCTACGGCAATTCCGCCCATTGCCGATTGCAAAGTAATAAACATACTTAATAAGGATTGTTGAAGGGTTTTCCTCTAGAATGACAAATGACACGAGTATTTACATTGTTTCATGTAAAACGATGGGCTTTATCGGGAAAGCCTAAAGGACCTAATAAAGGTCTAAAGGAGTAAAAAATATGATATATAGTAATATTTCAGATGATGTTATTCGAAAAGCATTTTGTTGAAAGGTTTTTAATTCGACCTATTCCAATTATTGTGTTATACTCGGTTATGCTGATATGTCTCATAACTTGTTATGTCCCCTCGATGTCCCGCACAATGAGACTGCAAGATCACTAACTGTAAATTAAAAAAAAAACATGATTTAGAGTTAGATATGAATTTTATAGTATTTCAAGATAATTATCAAATAAATATTTAAGTGAACATATTTTTATTTTGTTTGATTGTAACTAAATGTTACATAATTTCTCTAAAAACTTTATTTTAATTTTACATATCGATTCTACGATTGTGAATCAGAAGATTATGTTATCGGTATCGTCACGGCGATATGGCGCAGATTAGTTTCCCGGAATACTATACAATAATGGTTTAAAGTCAATTCGATATTAAAATAATGTAAATATGTAATCGCAGAGGCGGATTTGCCCACATATACATACGACTCAGTTGTGCAGTGTATGAATGTTTGTTTATGAACACAATGAAAGAAGTTTTTCGTTTGCGAAGGACGTAAATAAAATAGATAAATAAGTTTGTCAAATAGTTGTTAGGTATATTAATATTATTGGTATAGGTATCTAAATTATGTTCGCTTAAGTCCTGGTTAAGCTTTAAGTTAATATCGTGGATTGTGAGCCTAAAAGCGAATTAATAAGCGCCATATTACGAGCAAATTTGTCGAAAACTATTATTAGGTTGATGGATGATTTTAGTATTCCGTTATAAATAGTAATATCTGGGCGGCCGGCGTTTTCCCGGGCATGAGACCTAGCTAGATCGATTGCTCATCCCCGAAAACCCCCACATACCAAATTTCATCAAAATCGTTAGAGCCGTTTCCGAGATCCCCAAAATAAATAAATATATATACAAGAATTGCTCGTTTAAAGATATAAGATAAGATAAGATTCCGCTCTATACTAGGATTTTTATGACGCCATTTAGCGGTGCCAAAATAAAGTAATATTTTACAGTGACTGAAGCAACGTATGTAAAGTGTAAAGGGCTATACCAGTCAGTGGTTTTGTACTATTCCGTGTCCGCGGCGGGGTTGGATATTAGGGGCATAAAACATTAGTAAGTACCTAAATGGAAATTAAGTTCAGAATAAGTTTCTATAAAATAAAAACCTTCCAAAGAGCCCAAACACGACGAGTTTATCTTGTGTAGTTTAGGATTTGTGGACTGTTTGTGCCTAGGTAAGTTATTTTATGAATAAATGGATTTATTTTTTTTTTTTTTTTTGCTATGTCAACCTTCTATCTTAATCATCAGATCAGCTCGATGGTACCATAATACTGCATTGCCACCAAACTTATACTTAAAATTATTTAAACTGTCCGAGTTTTATCAAATTAGTCCATTTAAAAAGCGACTTTACTGTAAAAGCAAGAAGGTTCACAATCTAATGGCAGTTTTCTAAAAAAGTCGGACATCTTAAACAATTTCATCTATACATAAGTATGCCAAATTTCAGCTCAAACGCATACCGGCAAGGGGTTGAAAAAAAGGGCAAATAAAAAGCCGCCACAGAGTAATCATTGCTCTTGCAATAGTAATAAAATAAGCGCGTGCATAGTGTATATGTATTGTTAGCTTGTTATGTTATCTTGTTCACTTGTTTCTGTTTGTTCTCCAATAATAAATAAATAAGGGTAAGGTTGAACATGTTACCCGTTCGACCACGGGGCTGGGCGCCCGCCGCCGCCGCTCGCGTGGGCCGCGCTGGCATTGATCTGACGCCTAGTTTCCAGAAACGAAACGATCGATAACGCTGACCCGCTTGTGCAACGTGTGATGTGATGACGATTCTCACTGCTCTTACTTAGATCAACCCAAAAACTATTACTTACTATTTATATATGCAGCATGGAGTTCGAGAACGACCAATACTCCAGTTTAAGATATATTTAGTATTTGAATTTGCACTTGACCATAACAAAAATTATCACCCCAATCGATTCTTGAATCAAAAAATGATCTTAGAAACCTTATAATATTTTTGAAAGAGCTATCCAACGATACCCCACACGATGCACAAAAATTGCACCACCACTTTAAATGTAGGGGAGGTACCCTAAAAAAAATTGATGAATGAATTCAACAAGAACTCGTGGTTATGAAAGGCCTTTCATGATGAAGCTCCATGCCGCGCGACTGTTTACAACTAGTTTAACGAGATCAAATGTCATCGCACCCACGCACCAATAACACTGATGATCTTCGCGAGGGACGCCCTTTTATGACGATTAGTGGAGTACACATTGCTGTGGGGTCATCGTGGAGACTGACAACCTACCTGCAGATTCAAGTAATTGAAGAAAATCTTTAATGCGTATTTAGCTTAGCGGCTAGGAATCTTTGAACTCGCGGTGGCTATAACCTAATAACTTGACCGAAGCTCAAAAACGCCATCGTGTTTAATTGGCGCCGAGAAATTTTGCAAAGAATTGACGAAAGTAACTCGAATCCTGTATTCGGCATAATTATTGGTGACAATAGCTCGAAACTAAAAGACAGGTCACTCGGTGTTTTCTTGCGAGTAAAGTAAAGAGAATGGAAGCCTCTTTCTTCGGAAATACAGGATATTACTCAACGGTTCTTTTAAAGTAAAAAAAAAACAGTTATGTGCTGAGTGGTAACACTAACAATTGCTTGGCACTTGGGTTAAGTTGGGGAGAAACGGCCTCGAAGTAAAATCCTCCGGCACCATTACAGCGCCTCACCACACACCTCCAGGCGATCTACTGCCTAAGTACTTGGTGCTGTCGGGAGTAGAAATACTGGGTCATCCCCCGTACAGCTTACCACGCAATGTGCTATTTCTATTTATTTGCTAAAATGAAAGAAAAGCTTCGAGGATGGACTTTTATTGGCCGCCGAAGAAGTAGGTAGTAGAGACCGTAGAAGCGAGCCCTCAGGACGATAGGGCAGAGTGTTTTCTCATAGGTTCCATCGTATGCAGCGAACAAATTTACATTAAATAACTTGCTAGTTTACTGAGTTTTTGATTTTTTTGAACCTTTAAGTGTGGCCTACGTAAATACGTTTTTTGAGATAGGTCCAAAAGGGTTATTAACTCAAAATTTGATTATTACTTCAAATAAAACAAGACCAATAATATCTCAAAAATGACGATGATCCTAGTATCTGAAAAGGTCAATCGGTCATAAAAGCTAGTATAAAATTGTGTTCTTTGATGAACTGCACTATGATCAACTGATCAACAACCAAAGACCACTTGGTCTGTGTCAACAACTAAATGGAACAATTCTGCCGTGCTTAGAATAACAGTAGAAAACTCATATGAAATAAAGTATGCTACAATAGTGTGTTCTAATACTTCTAATAAAATAAAGGTGAAGCCATCAGGTTTTCATTTCAACGTCTAAAGTCGCAAACCTCTTAACTTCAAATACGATTGGAACAATTTTTCCGCACTCTAATTTCCACGTGTATTAGTGTCACGTATGCCACGCTTTATCTGATACGCCGTGATCCACGCTCCACCTCGTATCTTAATCACGTCTAGTCTGGAGGATCTCCTAGGAGACTACATGTACTTAATTGATACTACACGCGCCGTATGGTGATGCGTAGATGCGTTAGTATGATACGAATTGAAATTGAGCTTTATACTTTGTCAGAAACTTATTGAAAGTGAAATAATGCATATTTTCGCTTGTTTCAGATGAGGATGGACAAGCAAAACGGCTACCGCCTCCTCCGCCGATTAAGACTATTACTTACACGGTATGTTTCAGTTTAAGAGGAGGGGTAGGGCAAGCTCTCTCCATACAAACTTTGTGCAGGATTTTCTTCGTTTGTGTTTGAATTAAAGTTAGATTTTTGGTCAGTATGCTTATTTGTGTGTTAGCTATTTCGTGATGTAATTTTTTTTCATTGATATTATTTATAGTGTTTTTCATTTTTTTGATATATTTGAAAATTTCCACATCACTTTCTTCGCATATCTAATATTTACATCCAAAAAAAATATTACATTCGTTAGTGCCAAAACCTACGAATAAAACGAGCACAGAGTTTGTATGGAGAAGGCCTTGCCCACCCCTGCGCCTTATAAGAGTTTAGTCATTCAAACTTCATTACATTAGGTACTTGAATCTCAGCTGCTTTGTTAAACTTTTTAAGCTCCTATTTCTTTTGGAAGAAAACTTATGTATTAAGTACCAGTAATAAAACATGAATAAACCAGATATTTATAGGGTTCAGTTGCAGTAAAATGAGATAATGAAATATGATTTTGTAGGTAAAATAGGTATTTTGTAGTTTTAAAATATTGTTAGAGATATAAATATGTATAAAATGATGTATTTATAATGTTTAGGTGCGCGATCGCGATACGTTGACGTCGTTGGCAGCGCGCTTTGACACCACGCCCTCCGAACTGACGAAATTGAACAGGCTCGCTACGCAGTTCATCTTCCCCGGACAGCGGCTGCTCGTGCCGGATAAGAAGAAAGGTGAAGGTAAAATCTCTTTAATAGTAAATACATTCGACAATTGGTGGACTAGCACAACTTGTTGCCAAGTCGCCACACGCGCGACTCAGCTATTATTTGTCTACCTCACACTGCGAATTAGAAAGGGGAGGGTTGATTTTTCACGTTTCGATTTTTGCTCGCCCGGCTGGCTCCTGCTCCTTATTCCGCGGTTGCAACCCGACCTTTATGAACTTCCAACACAAAGGGAAACCTAGATCGTATTTAAATTACACGTAGCGAAGCTGCCTTAACTTGGCACAAAGTAAGTATATACAGGTTATAACTTACAAGTCTTATAACACCGTAGATGTTTTTATCGTGGTAAACAATGCTTGTATGAAAAATGTATGAACTATAAAACGCACGCTAAACAGTGCGTTTATGAACCATAAAGCATTGAGTTTTCATCGCCTTTATTATCGGTGTCATTGTAGGTATGAGTTATAGTGCAAGCCATCCACGACGACGCGCCCCTCCACAGCGAATCTCATACTAATCTGTGCGAAGTTGTACGGCTAGGGCTGTGGAGGGGCGCGCCTTCGTGGATGGCGCGCACTATACCGACTATGTGAATGACATAAAAATACAGGAGTAGAAATATGTGAAATATGACGAATTCACCATAAAGTAATAAATAGTTTATGCGTCTGTGTTGTTATTAAACGTTACGGCTTACTGCAACTCTTTATCCAGGTTTAGGTTGGTTGATAAAAACTATACCGCGCAGTCTCAACACACTGCGCGATTTTTCACAGGCTTTGCGAAACTCGGCCTTCATCGGCGTCAACATTTTTCTCAGTTTGCAATAGTATTATTTTATATTATCGGTCGACTAGACGTAGACGATAAGGAAACATTTGCGTAATCGGGATTATTCAGAAAACGTATTTAACTGCCGTGCTGTAGAGTGACTGGATCGATACTATTGGTTCCAGTACAGTGCAGCGTGAATTTTCATCTCGTGCAATAAACATAGCCAGTGAATTAATATCAAATCAAAGGCTGAGCTGTGAATGCACCTTGTATTTTGACAAACTATCACGTCATATACATACATATTTTTTTCTAGATTTTCGGTATACAGATCTGTGATCAATCACTTAGTCTAATCACTAATCGTTCATAACGTTCCATTAGTTAAGTGAAGATGTTAAACATATATCATTGAAAAAAGTAAGAACTCAGATTTATGTTCCTGGAGGTATTTTGCCGTTTGAATTAAATTATCATCAATTTATGATCTTTTGGCCGTAACGTAACAGATTTTTTTTGCGGGGCCATTTGCCTCCAATTAATGGCGCTAGTTTAATCGTAAGCTAATATCGCAAAATATTGAGGCCTTGTTGAGGTAAAGTTTTTTAAATAATTAGACTACATACTCAACTGCCAGTGATAAGAACTCAAGCCGCCTCCTGATGGCCTCTGGCTCGGCTGAAAAATGGCTATCGTCTGATTTTCTGTGTGTAGTGTGATTAATTGATCATAAGTACATCTGATCAAGATCTGCTTTTTAGGGTTCCGTAGTAAACAAGGAACCCTTATAGTTTCGCCATGTCCGTCCGTCCGTCTGTCCCCCGTTTTTCTCAGTAACCGTTAGTACTAGAAAGCTGTGGCATTTGGCATGAGTATACATGTCAATGACGCCAACAAAACGGTAGAATAAAATCTTTAAAAATATTTTTTTTAGGGTACCTCCCCTACATGTAAAGGGGTGGTGCAATTTTTTTTCTTCCAAACCCCATCGTGTGCGGTATCGTTGGATAGCTCTTTCAAAAATATTACAAGGTTTCTAAAAGCATTTTTTGATTAAAGAATTGGTTGGCGTGATATTAAGCTTTGAAGTAATAATTTTTGTTATGGTCAAGTGCCCCCCTCCCCCCCCCCCCCTGCCAGCTAAACGGTGGCTACTAGGCATGTGAAAAAAATCATGGTAGTAGTATATACGATGAATTTAAAAGGAAAACTATCACATTACTAGTTAACGAGTAATACTCGTAGTCGAACTTCAGAAATGTACTTTGTACTTTGCAAAAGCAAACTTTCGTACAATTTCCATTAATACCTTAGATAATGTTGTTAATTCTGTCAAAAACATAGTAAATATAAGTTTGCGAACTTTTTAGTCCACATAATGTAACGGGTGGACGACTACGGAACCCTACCTTGCGCGTGGCCCGACACGCACTTGGCCGGTTTTACAAGCTTTTACACTTTCCCTGTTAGTTAGTATGTGTGGGACAAATCTTGCAACTGAATTTAAGACCAGTTCTCAACCGATTGCGCTGAAATTTGGTATACTTTTGTAAGTTGGGTGACAATGCAATATTATGGTACCATCGAACTGATCTGATGATGAAGATAGAAGGTGGCTATAGCAACTCCTAAACTACAAAAGATGCACCCATCGTGTTTGGGCTCATTGGGGCCGTCTCCACGAGTAGTTGATGACTGTGAAAAAAAGTACAGCCGGCAATAAAAGCTTGTACCAAAAATGAAATTTTGACAGAAACTTACAATATTATATGTAGACACATCACATTTATGGGTGTTTTTAAAGTAAAATAAAACTAAAGGAACAAAAAGGTACCTGGTTAAAAGTGACTGTTAAGGTAAGAAAGATCGTGAATATTTTTTGCATTATCTGTGAAAATTTCCCTCCTTTCTCTTATCGTAAGTTATCGTAACTTTGACACATAGTCATCTTAAGAGCTTATCTTTAAAGACAAATCGTCCCGTTCCAGTATGTTTAATCATATTTAGATATAATGTATATATGCCACTGCCATTGTTAAATCAAACAGTCAAGTAAAAAAATATGATTTGGCGTCATACACGCAACCTTTTAGATCATAAAATCTGAAAAACCTTGTTTTAGCTAGCAATTCCTAACCATTATCTATTTATTGGCACGCATTTTCCACAACGAAGAGCTATTATATCGATATCGGATCCTATTTATTTCCAGTCAGTACAGATAACAAGCGATTCAGAGATTTCCAGCCGGCGAGAAACAAAACAATAACAATCAGCCTTGGTGTTATTCATTCATGTGCGACGTAGACATGAAACAAATTTTTCTTGTATTTGCACAGTAAACAAGAGTTTCCACCGTCAGCGGGCAGTTTGCAGTCGCGGCCGCGCTGCTGAGCCGACCTCACGCGCTACAAACTGTCACTATTTTAAACCGACACTTTCGAAAACTCTATAATTACTCCGAATAGAATCTATTGCGGATAGCTATCGCCGGCGCCAGCCCGCCAGTGACAATAATAATGTACTTATCTAATTTATTTCATTACCACGCAAGATAAGTGCCTGCGTATAGTGAAACGTGTTTACAACTCTACAATATGTTCAGTGTAGATTTTCTTAAGCGGTGGTATAATGGTACGTTGAAGGTTTTACATTGCAATTCATGCCCTTCTGTACTTTCAGCCCGTAAGATGTAAGTGATATCGTATTGTTCGTGTTGAATTGAAGGCAAACAACAACACGAACTACAGTAAAAGTGTAGCTTTGTAGGAAGAGACCGTGTTCCAGGTGGCGATAAGGACTCCGATGGTCCCTCGGAGAGCGGAGATAGCACGACCGAGCAGTCGCAGGGCCCCCCCAGCGAACCAGCACAAGAAAAAGGTAAGTACACCGCTTCTATCACACCTTCGGCAGCTGTGCCAACACGCCGCCACTCGTTTTGCTCATTTCACACCATTTCGCCAAAGCACCTTATTTTTGTATAATTTAACAATACCTATTAGGCGACGTTGTTTAGTTTGCTAATATTTATGAATTATGGTTTTCACATTGTTTCATTACGTTTTCATTCAAGAAATCATTAAGTGATTATTCCTTAAAAGTTATTCCGAGGAAATAATGACCAATTATTATAAAATAAGTGTGGATAATGTCATTAAATTCCGTTATTTTATATTACCAGTGCTACTACAGTAAGAAACTTTTTTGTATAATGCAGCATACTGGTTTTTGATATAAAATAAATTATATTATACCGTCGGAGGTGAACATTTTTTCGAACCACTTGCAGCACTTAAGCAATCTTATCTACTTACTGCAAATTGTATGATGTCGCACGTGTGTCGCACAGTGGCATCTCATCAGGCCTACAATGAAAAATAAAAGACAGTCTCATTATGATTCGTTCCTATATTAAGAAAGACTGCAAATGCGAAATATATACCTATGGGAACCATTTCTTTCGTCGTGTTTGAAATATTCCTAAGAGTTCTCTAAGTATATGTAGTTTTTAGCAAAACGACTTTAGAGATGCATCCTTTATTTTTACGATCATGTAACTTTGTCTTGAGCCTTTCCTTTCCTTCCACGGCCTGATACGACACGACGTCGATCATTTATTCTACTTTGTAGAACCAATTCTACCAATGTTCATAGCAATCAGTGGCGGAGCGTCCATACAACTCGATTCCCACCGGCTTGCCTAATTTCCAGCCAGTCCAGTTCTTTAATACGGCTCATGAAGAATAGGAAAAGCCAAGTATTTCCGGCTTCCCTAAGAATATTTTTGACGCGCCGCCACTGATAGCAATACATATTATTTATAGCCATTATTTTGGTAAATATTTCCTGTTAACTAACAAATTTGTTAGGATACGATGCCCGGAATCTATTTATACATGGGAATCTGTTGATGCATCGATTGTCAAGGAATTATTAATAGTGTTTTGTTAAACTGCACACAAATGAAGCCGATGAAAATCGATTTATTGGATAAGCGATGTCAATTACTTTTTGATCGGACTAATTCGATATAAATCGATCAAGTATAATGATTATTTTAGCCTTATTCCCCGTAAATAAACAGGACTCTTAAGTCGAAAATAGGTAGGTTAGGTTCGTTAGGTAATGCCGAAGGGCAAAGCGCCTACATACATGAGCCCCGCGTATCGGGGCCACGTAAACTCAGGGAAGAAAAAAATTTCAAGGGAGGTCGTCAAAATGGTGTTTTTTGTGCTATGGTTATGTAACTGGGAACAAGGTTAATTTAAAGTACCTATACTAAGTAGTTATTGTGCCGACTGCCCACGAGAATGATGTGCGTAGATTGAAGTATGACGTGAATAGACGTTTGACTGTGCCCGCGTGTGCAGAGATCCTGGACAGCCTGCGGCCCGTGTCACCGGAGGCGCCGGCCAGCAGCACCGCGCCGCAGCGCTTCCTCAAGATCAACGTGCGCCACATCACAGACGGACAGGTGCTTATACCCAACTACTACTAACTCACCTACTTTACCCACGTATCATTTTTAGCAACCACAACTGACTTTATTAACAATTATTTCTTTGGCTGTGTTTATGTATGTCGTTTTGTTTAATTGGTAACTCTACTATAAATATGCGGTAAAACTGTAATGAAACTTGCACTTTATCGAATTTCATCAAAATTGGTTAGGGCAAAACCTACGTAATCAACTGTTTTAAATCTAAGTTTTTTTATACGACGACGGTAGCAAACACGCGTACGGACCACCTGATGGGGAGTGATCACCGCAGCCTATAGACGCCCGCAACTCCAAAGGGGTTACGTGCACGTTGCCAACCCTTTATAAAAGTTGAGGATTCACTATGTTGACATCAGAAGGGATAAATTTAGGTCCCTCGCTCTCGACACAATGCATCCTCGGGAGCTCTGTCAAACTTGCTCACCTGCAGGAACACAACACTATACCTGTATAGTAATAGTACATTACTTACCAAGGGCGATAAAACAAAGAATGTCTCAGATCGCAGGTATTTTACGCCCGAGCCGAAGGCAAGGGCGATAAATATGCGATCTGAGGCTTTCTTTATTATCGCCTGTGGTAAGTACAAAATTTTATGTCACCCCCTGGCCAGGAAGTGGGTTTTTTCGCGCGCGGAGCGTGCGATAATGGCCACTTTATGGCCAGGTGTGACATAAATAATGTTATCATGGCTGTCTTCTGCCAGGCGGAGGTACTTCCCCAGTTGGGTTGCTGGCTGCTCCAAATTCGAGCAAGATGACATTTTGCTGTGCCCTACCTCTCATTGCCATTGTTGCTAACTGGTTTCATGTAAATCGAGGGACATTAAATTAAGACTGCGTTGTGGCTTTGCGAATATTGTTACATATTGTGATTGAAACTCAATTACCTGCGCTAGCGAAGTTTATTTTCGTTTTATGCAGTCGTGAAAAATGCACTTCTATTTTGGTAATCATTTTTGTGACTCTGCTGTGCATCTGCTCTATTGCCAAGCTGTCTGTTTTGCGCATCGAAAATGCAATACTGCAAAATGCCATGCCATGAGGGAGTTCCATTAATTAATTTATTACGTCGTGGTTTTCCGATACCGAATATTATCATTAATTTTGACTAACCAATTCGTAATGTATTTTGCGATAGGAATTATATTGATTAGTTCGTTAATGAAGCCCCGCTGCATGATTAAGTTCAACAATAATGATTTGATATAATGATAGTTGAAATTGGATCCTGCTCTCGCTCAAACTATGTTGTTGATATAATTGTGGATAATTTTGATGCTCGAACTCTGCACCTCAAGTATTTATATATACTCGTATTTCGAAACAAAACAGATGAACGCGTTTGCGTTTAGTCTCAATTTGCATGGCAACGCGAATAGGGCTTCTGGTGGCCTTTGGTGGTAACTATTTGTTGCCATACAAATTCAGACTAATGCGTTCGTTAGTGTTTTGTTTCGAAAAAAAACAACGGGTTGCACTCCGGGAGTGCCGGCAGAAGTGAAAACCAAACACACATGCACATTCGCGCAAGCGCCCTGAGCCGGCTAAACGAAACAGCAGGCGCAGGCATACGTTTTCGCCGCGCGGTAGAAAGAGAGGAGGATAAAATCATTTGTTTGTTAGTACTTATTTGTATTAAAAGAGGTCATACGATATTAGGAAGGGTCAACTTGCTGGTCGTAGAGCGTTCTAGGCGTACTTCCGTCCACTATATTGAGACCTCCTTACGAATCTGTCGCGAGTTTAAACATTTTTTCCCCATCACAAAAAGTGCAAGCCCCGCTAAAGAAGTTTTCACTTCAAAAAATATACAAGAAGTACTTACTGGTCGTGGTCCTCGCACCAGTGCCAAGTCCGGGGTTCAGTGGTCGGTGGAGCGTGTCTATGGGTCGGGGCCATTGTCAAAGAAAACAAGGTCTGACAATCCGGATCGCGACACAAGTGACGTCACTGTCAACGACACACACGACCGCATATTATATACCATCAATTGGCTCGATAGCCGCTTAGTGTCACCCACACTACTTACCGATGTATAGAGCGTGTCATCCACGTAGGCGCGCCCCTCCACCGTACGATTGCACATAGGTTAGTATGAGCTTGCCTGTGGAGGGGCGCGTCGTCGTTGACACGTTCTATACCGGATTGCCATACCTGGTGCAGTATCAGTGGCGTTTGCCTTTCTTATTCTTCATGAGCCGTAGTAAAAGAACTGGACTGGCTGAAAAGTAGGCAAGCCGGTAGGAATCGAGTTGTACTTATGGACGGGACGCTCCGCCACTGTACGTGTACCTACAGTAGGTAGGTATATAGTTGTACATATGTTCGGGTCGGGGCTGACGGCGCGGCGGTCGTTTGCAGGGCGTGGTGTCGGGCGTGCTGCTGGTCACGCCGAACGCCGTGATGTTCGACCCGAACGTGTCCGACACGCTGGTGATGGAGCACGGGCCCGAGTCGTACGGCGTCATCGCGCCCATGGAGTACGTCGTCAACGCGGCCATCTTCTACGACATCGCGCACATGCGCACACACGGACCCGACCAGAATACTAACAAGTGAGTGCGACATGTCACACTTGTATTGTATGTTCCATTATTCACATCAATTGTCGACTAACTAGGGTTTTAAAGCTCCGTACCTGAAGGGTCATTTACGCGTCCGTCCGTCCGTCGTCTGTCACAAAATGTTGTTCCGAAGGATTTTCTAACTTTCCATTGACCTACAAACTCAAAATTTGGCGATAATGTTTTATACGTGTATATTTGACAAACTAATACTTATAAGTATTTTGATAAATATTTATTTTTCTTTGAAAATTGCTTATTTTTCCTATTAAGACCATATTAATTTTGCGGTTGGTTCGGAACCCTAGATGTGCGAAGCGCATTTAGCCGGTTTTTTTGTGGCTTATAGGCCGGACCCAATAAACGTTATGAGTGCACGATTGGAGAGTGTCCTGGGGAAAGACAGGGGAAACCTCCGGCACGACCACGCGGGCGGTTGAAACACTGGAATACTCGAATACCCTTATTCATAGTCGCTCAAATCATGTGTTTTAGTAAAATTCCCTCTAAACTTCGTCTGTCCTTCTTTATCACTCTAACATTTATGATTTAGAAAAAGCGACAAAACACTTTTTACCTTAGCAGAGGTTTGTTAAGTTTTATGAATAAGCGGGCTTAAGTTTGCATTTTTTCGAACTTACACACTACGGCTATCAATATTCGTGATAATGGACCATGACAATTTGAAATTGACTTTAATTCAAATTCAAACCCAATTCGAGAAAACCCGCAATGTGTCGTACAAGGCTCCAGGTTTAAAAGAGACATTACTTGATTATTCTAAAATTGCATTAGACTGAGTATCGAAAATCGAAATCAGGGATTTAGATCTTTAGTACTGCAGGTAATAACCCATCCTTTGTATTACATTCACTTCACTATAGAATACCTTTATTATGAAGTGAAAGAAAAATGTTTTTGAATGAATCATGTTCCTTTTAAGATACTAACATTTTAATTAAGTCTTTTGATAACATAAAAATTAAGTAAATATTTAATTGGTTGGCAAGCCTAGCCTGAAGTTTGAATGGTCTAAAACATGTGTTCTATTACCGTTACAGGGCTGAGACAGCTGAAATTTACTACATGAATAAATCAGAACATTCGCCAGGAAAGGATTCTCTGCTAGTCAAGGTGAGGCATGAAACTTCGGGCTTTATTTTGTATTAAAGCGATCACGCAGCGAGTTCGCCGCGACTACAGATGTGCAAGTTGCGGAAAGTTTCCAAAAAGTTGGAAAAGTTCTCGGAAATTTCTTGAGAATTTCATAGAAATATAAGAAATTAATAGAAATATTAGAAAACACGCTCGCAACTCGCAAGACTGATAACTGTGATAAGGCCCTTATAAGTACTACAGTATCCTCATATCATTTGGAGCGTTGGGAAATAAAAGTGCCAGTAAAACCTTTCTGTGCGTATTACTAATTGCGCTACGGTAACAATAATAAGTCGCGCTCTAAAACCTCGTGTATCCAGTAATTGTGTAAAGTACCGCCGGAGCAACTACTTTATGTGTTGCCTCTGCAAAAACAGAACGCCAATGACGGCTGCTGGGCCCGCAGCCCATAACGCCGCTGGTTCCTAAGCTAAGGGTGGGGATAAAACCGGTAAACGTCACTCGGAACATGGCAGTGTTGCCAGCGGAAACGGGTGTTGCCATCTCCAATTTGTTAGGCTTGGAATAAGGTATAGGTACTTAATAAGCTCCTAATCCATTGAAAATTCTACTTTAGCACTAATGTAATATTTTGACAATAGTTAAGTCATTTAATTGGTGTACAATTTATGTTGATTCCGTTGTGATACGTTAGTTATATACCCAAATAAATTTTCGTGACACAACGGACAGCCGGTGGTCGTCACAGGGTTACATTGTTGGATCTCATACAATATAATAATAATAATAATAAGTGCGTCCCATGACACGGCCAGAGACAGTATCCGCTCGGTGTATCCCTTGCATTTCATTAGAGTGTCAAATGGGCCTCTACGTGTTGGGTATGTGGTACTTGGTGGTACTTCGGTTCCGCGCACGCCTCCCTAAGGTCCGGGACACCATTGTCCCGTGAACGGGAAAGATATACAGAGTAAAAATTATAATACTATGTACTATGGCAGAAGGTTACTATAGGTACTTTTACGAAGTACCCAAATACATATATCACAAACAAATCTTCATAACTGTAGTAGTAAGGATTTGTTACGATCACTTGTCACTTCGTACCTTGTCACAGTGAAAATCTATATGAAAGCCGCTAGAGAAATAACATATTAATGTCACAAACAACGTACGAAGTGGCCCAGAAATAAATTAGTTGACTGTACAAGAAGTATGTAATTACTATATTGTACACAAAAAACAGGTAAAAAAAAAACAGACAAATTATGACATTTTGGTAGAAAGGCAGAAGTAAGATAATAAATGGATGTGTTCCAGGACGAGACATTCCCGGAGCTGCAGGCGGCGAACGGCGAGGGCGAGGGCGGCGCGGGCGACGAGCGGCCCGGCTCCAGCGAGCCCGAGGACCGCGGCGGCGCCGCCTTCCCCAAGGCGTTCGAGCGCGAGCTCGTCACACCCACCGCGCTCCAGGTGATATACTTACCATGTAGAGCAGGGCGGGTTAGCAACAGCCGGCCCGCGGCCCGCTACCACAGAATAAGTAATACTACTACGTACACAAGTTGCACTGTTAACAAATCGCCAACTTACAAACCCAAATTATAATAGGTAAATAACAAATATTGACCACACCAAGCGAATGACGAGACGACGCGACCGGCCGGTAGCAATTCGCGGCCGCCACTGAATGTACTTGCAGCGGCGCGGCGAACTGACGGAGTGAAAGCCGCCTACCGCTAGCCCTTTGCTTGCGGCCCGCGAGCCTCCTTTAGGCCCTAATACACACGTACAGTCTGCAGCAATGGTGGCTACGCGGGTGGGGTGCTCCAAATGATCTTCACACATCTTTATTACAAGGGAATCACAGCGTGTGTAGATCATTTTTAGCACTTCGCCCGCATAGCAACCATTGCTGTTGACTGTACGAGACTCGCATGCGAGTTTAACTACATTGCGCGGTTTTATAGGGCAATTGAACTCGTTATACCTCCGTGACCCGCAGTGTAATGAAACTCGCATGCGAGTTTCGTACGTGTGTAAATAAGGCCTTATTGACAACTGACAATGTGGTGGTACCTTTTGCCTGGGTCACAAAATATTAACACATGCCCACGACAATTTTGTATACTGCTATGTGGCTCTTGTCTGCTAAAAGGTTGCCGACCCCTGATGTAGTGGATCTTATTCCCATAAGGCTCAGCCACCACTAAAAGCGGCAACGACATCGGGCCGGCATCGGGGTCATAGACTCCTTGCGAACAAAACACATACGCCAGCTCTTGTCACTCGTAAATATGACACCTACAGCTGTAACCCTATAGAGAACTGTCTAACTTCTCATTTAGTCCAATTTTAACGGCAGTAACCTACCATTACCAGCACAGTAGCAACTGGCCCTAATCCATAAGGCTCTGTTAACTAAAATATATTTTGTTCCTTTGTGACAAATACAAACATGAGGTTACGGAAGACAAACAATTTTGACGGCACTTTAGCTAAAATAAATAAGATGAAAGTGTACGAAAGTTAAGGAGTCTCAATAGGTTTTTTAAAACGAGCACTGCACGTAAAGTTTATGAGTAGGAAACTATTTCGGTGTCATGATGTGCCCATCTCTAACACACTTGTCAAAGCGTATTTTTGTAAAGGTTCCTTGTTCACTTAAAATTCTCTCAATTTTTCGCGATATAAAAGCTGGGTCTTAAGAGAACGCCAAAATAATAACAATAATTACTGCTAAAATTTAGATCATTATACTATAAAAGTATTTAATGGTGACATTTGGACATGTTTCAGCAGCAGTCCACTGAAGAAAGGCGGAAGTCCCTCCTGGATCATCACTGGGCGATCCCGAGCAAAGACAGAATGTCTATCGACCAGGGAAGCGAGGTGAATTCTACAAAACATGTATTATTGAAGCTAGAAATTAGCCCAAAATGTACACGTAATGTGTGTGTATGTTGATAGTTTATTTTTAATCTAAATTTACATGAAAGTAGTAACATAAGTAAATTATCCTCTGTTTACGTTTTCGGTATATTCTATTGACCAAGAATACACCTCCGTTGGTATATCATTGCTGATTTGACCTATTTCATGAAAGGTAACTGGTTTCCAAACAATTTAAATTATATTTTGTTCATGAAACGGATCGAATCAGTAAATACAGTGAGTAGCTAGCCCGCATTAACCTCACAAATGTAATATATATCCGCAGTGAATGTTTCAAAGGACTGTTTATATTGGACTGATCGTAGAGCGATGACGTGTTCCAGGTATCGTCGAGCACGGATCAGAACAAGGACGAGGGCGGGGCGGGCGCGGAGGGAGGGGCGGGCGCTGAGAGCGTAGAGGGGGAGGGGGAGGTAAGTCCAGAAATAATGGCATTGATTTTTAATTAAAAAAATAGTTGATTGTGTCTCGAGAGAGCCAAATGATATAGTAACGGCGAGGGCGATTGAATCCTGAGTGAAGGGATTCTAAAGTAGAATCTTGAGCGTAGCGAGGGCTTCAAGTGTTTACGTTTACACCCAAGACGGAAATAATTTTGCTGCCGGGTGACACATACTACTTTTCACACCGCCTATGAACCATGGCACATACCGCTTTTTACACCTTGTGTGTGAAAATGCTTTTTTTACACTCTATTTCTAAGATGCTTAATTTAGAAATCCTACAAAATGAGCGAAGCATTGTTATAGATATTTAGCAAGTGTACTACTGTTTTTTGTGGGATTATGTCTACGCAATTACCTACTAATATTATTATTTATTATATATTGTTAATTTCCAAACATGTGTATAGCTCTTGTTAGTAATGAAATGAATATAAAATGTATGGACTAGGTTGGGGAGGAGCGCGCGGAGGCGGCGGGCGCGGCGGAGGCCGGCGACGCGCTGCACCTCGTCAAGCTGTCCTACCACGACTCGGGCATCGACATCCGCGACCCCGTGCTGCACGTCACGCCCGCCAAGTCTAAGAAGGTCCCCCACACCCTACATCACTTCTCGCACTGTATATGGGCCATTTTACGGACGATTGAAGCACCATCATTGTCAATTGTCATTGTTGGGGCGTCTAACCTCTGCAGTACAGACAGACCTGACCTGACAGACATATGACTGGCCGACTGACCGACTATTTTTGAATTTGAATATAGACTAGAACGCGACAGAAAATGACATGACAGACGAACAATTGACATAACCGCCTAGATAAGAATGTAATGACCCAACTAAAGCGTCACCAAGTGCCAAAGTTAGTAACTATTATCTTGGATACACGTGAAAAAACATACAAAAAGTGCATCCGCCGCTGGGGATGGAACCCTGATGGGCCGCGTGTGTGATGCTAGAAGGCATCGAATTTTTGAATAGGTACCTTTTTAACAGGTCACATTTAGAAGACAATTCGCGCAAGTTTAATAACCTTAAGACTAGGTGGCACTATTATTAATTCCATCAGCTTTCTTCTAATTTAGACAACCATGCATTACCGACTTGACTGCAGCGAGGGCCTGACGTGCCTCCACCAAGCGAGACGAGACCGTCAACCGACGACGTCCAACACATCGTGTACAAGACCTGACCGTACAGTCATCTACGGGATTTTGTATTAGCCCTCCGCTGTTTGTTTTTTTCGCTGCGAGAGGACGGGTTACCTGCGAGGCTAGCACACCTGGCACTGAGATCCGATGCGAGTAGAGAAAAATCTGCCCTCCTCTTTCTAATTGGCACAGTTCGAGCAAGACAAGATTCGCGCGAGATACGACTTGGCAGCAAGTTGTGCTAGCCCACCTGATACTAGTTTTCCATAATTATGTACTAGCACAAGACGCGCGGGACATAAGAAATAATGTGACCAGATCATATTTGTCGAGTGCGAGCCATCTCGCTTCTACTTTTGTGCTAACCGTATTGATATTTATAATCATTAAATTAAAACTGTATTTATTATTTATGACGGTAAAGATGGCGGTCCAAACATCCGTAGATTGGCACCTCAGTCCTGCAACCACATAAAATTCTCACACATGATATGTATTATAAGTATTTGTATCACACCTAGGTTATTATTAGTAACTATCATTGAGTTTCATAATAATCAGACCATCATTGCCTATAAATTAACCTTTCATGATCCTTAAAGTGTATTTCAGCCCTATAATTTAAACTAACCCGCATGATTTTTTAGGCACATCACGATCACGATTCATATCACGATGAGTATTGTTATCACGAAATAGACACGATACCCGAGCTAGCGGACGAGCACCCGACGTGTGACGTCACGTACGAGGCTAATTTCCTGTCGTGTTTCGTGCACCACGATGGGGACATGAGCCCTTACGACTCGCACGACGAGGTGAGACGGTGGACGGGGGGACACTATGAGGGACATTCTCTTCTCCGTGTCGGTCGTGAAGGCTGTTTCTACGTATCTCTACCTACATCTTTATGCATTTTATTATATAATCATTGTAAAAGTAATGTAACCTTATACAAACATTTCTTCGCTTCTAAATTTCTAACTGGCGTTTCGGTTCTTTGGTGGTTTTGGGTCGTTTACTCTAAATATACCTATTCTGGGAAAAAGTTCGTGTTCGTCATATATCTTATTTTAAAGTTTGCAGCACACACATTTACATAACGTAAATTTGTGCTGAAAAACGCACACTTTTCCTACAGCGGTAGGCGTATTATGGTTACTGTTAAAAAAGATAAACTGCGATAGTGGAGTATTCATCACTTTCTATTTGGTGGCGTGTTGTCACGCTATAAACCCATATACCCATCATAAGCGGGTGATAGATTAGCAAATCTGTTTGCTTATTGGTTTGCCAGCTCGCGTGGGTGACGTGACGACTGCCGCGCTATCCACATCACGACCAAACAACTAGGCGAGAGCGAGCTAATCTTCCGGTTATTAACTCCGCTTATGTTAAATGGTCCATTGGTGGTTCATTTTCTTGGATCGTATTGTGCGTACAGTCAGCAGCACAAAGAAGTCGCCTAATGAGCAGTACTATACATATAGTAAAAAAGGAGTGTTCACTTTAATTTGTCCTTTTACTATTTTCTCAGAAATTGGAAATATTCCGTTATGCTACTCAGAATGATATTGGTACAGTTACCAGCGTAAAAATTTGCCACGAGCGTCTCGAACCATTAGGAAGTGTCTCATATTATTATTTTTGCTCACTTTGTTAACGGCACACGGGTGAGGAACAAACTTTTTGGAATAGATTAAGGCTGGGTTGCACCAAACCGTCTGTAATCGTAAGCGGTGTTCGACAAATCTGATTGTATGGAATTTGACAAGTTTCTATGGGATGACAGCTGCCGGCGCCATATTTGACGATGACCGGTCTGTGTTCGTACGTGGGTGCAACTGGCACTAAGGTTTAAAATTCTTGTCTTCGTCTACAATTTAATACATTCCGTTGTTACACGAAAGTAACCTATATAGCAGTGGCGGCGAGTCAAAAATATTCTTAGGGAAGACGGAAACAATTTACCTTTCTTATTCTTCACGAGCCGTAGTAAAAGAAATGAACTGGCTGAAAATAAGGCAAGCCGGTGGGAATCGAGTTGTATGAACGCTCCGCCACTGCTATATAGTATACAGGATTACTCGTTGGAGAATAAAATAGTGGTGTTCGATTGTGTAGGTGTACAGCGATGCGGACATCGTGCTGTCGGCGGAGTGGGTCCCGCCGGTGTGCCTGCCGCGCACCGAGGCGCCGCTGTCGGCGCCGCCGCTCGGCGAGGCGGAGCGCCCGCGCAAGCCCGCCGCCGTCTCGTTCTCGCTCGACGGCAACCAGAAGGAGGACGCTAATAAACCGGACAAGAAAAATAAGGTACGCTTTAAGTTTCATCTCTTCATTGCGCGGTCGAGACGCACTGCGGTTAGTTGGGATCACATGCAATGTATTAGGAAAATCATTGCCGCTGCCGCCGCGGCTCGATGTCATGGCCGGTACGTTACATGTCACATTTTCAATCCGCTATTTGACTATTTTTTTATGGTGCCATTCGAACCAGTTTTTAGACGCGATCAAATGTCTATATGGGACCAACTACAATTAAAGCCTAATAAAGGGAAAAAATAATTGTCATTGGCTAATGGCGTCACACGCACAGTATTGAATAAACCGTTGTTTGGGAAAATTAGCATTTTGCTGTTTTAGTCGTGTAATAAGGCGTTCAGGTACATAGTTGCTGTACAATTTATTTTTTATTTTTACATAAGCATTCTATTGATATCTTTAAATTTTATTTGATTTTTGAACTATGGGATAAAAATATAATTTTCTAAAAAAATATTATTTAGGTAAAATTATATAATTTATTGTGATATATAGATGGCTTACTATCCAAAAAGTTTTTTATTTTTTTATTTATTATTTTATATAAGCGGTATTTGTGTTATTCATATCTCTTCCTGTGAGATTTTAAATAAGGTAAAATACTAGCAGATTCCATTAGTACCTAGGTACATATACTGAACACTATGAACGGGGTCACTGATACGAAAGATAAACTATCTACAGATTCCTCTCTTATCGGTCTGTCCGATAGTGAAGTTTCAGTTCCCTTATGTTGATCGTATAAACAGAACAAATTAGTTTCTTTACTAGATTATGAATATTCCAGAAAATTTTCAATATTTTATAACAATATTATCATCATGGTTGGGATCCGTACGTATTGCCCTAGCATGATCACGTTCATGTCTGACGAAAATTTCGTTCTATACACACATTCACACAATTTTTTCCCGGTTTTTAAAACGACGATATATTATCAATACTTAAGTTATTCTGATTCAAAAAATCATGGGACACCACTTATTGACTTAACAATGAATGGACGAGAATATTTGTCACAATACAAATTGAGTTGTATGTATGATATCATGTACAGATGCTGAAGCGGCTGTCGTACCCTCTATCATGGGTGGAGGGGCTGACGGGCGAAGGCGCGCCCGGCGCCGACTCGCTGCCCGCCTCCGCCGACTCTCACAACTCCACCAGCGTCTTCTCCAAAGTATTCAACAGGTATTATCCTTGTCTCCGCCTTATGAAAACCCACACCAACCAACACTCATTGCAAACCTCGCGCATACTACTACATTGCGCTTACGGATGACATTTGAACTGTAAGTCGAGTCATTCGCATGAATCCGCTAAGGTTCCACCGAAATCTACAAGGAGGACCTTTGCATTGGGCGTTGGATAGTATCAATTCTAGGCGAATAATACTTTACGCCATTTCCGCAACAAAGCACCTGCTTGTTGATCTGTCCTTTAGATACAGACGACACGAGAACCGACGCCGCTATACTCGGCACACAGGTTCGAACTATGTCTACCAACATCACTTGTAGCTAACACTCTACAGGGTGTACAATCCAAATGGGTCAGTATGGTGAAGTCGGAAACTATGACAGATAGCGAGATCTGTTCTTAGGAACCATGACGTTGATTTTAGATTTAATAATAATTACATTCAAACTTTTTTATCAACTCTCATACATAACCGGGAATCGAACCTGGTCAAAATCAATGTGTATAAATTCTGCAAGTCGCAAGAAGCACAACACTAATGGAATCTTGTTTACTAGAATTAATTATTGTTTATAGTTTGAATGTAATTATTGTTAAATCTAAAATCGATGTCATGGTTCCTATGAACAGATCTCACTATCTCCCATAGTTTCCGACTTCACCATACTGACCCATTTGGATTGTACACCCGGTATATTTTATTTTTGATATATCGATGACAAAAGTAGATTTCACTAACGCGTATTCATAAAACGTAAACACTGTAATATAACTCACAAAAGTACTGACTGCTAAAGGCTAACATAGATTAATGAGTGCAATGATGCGTTTTTGTTTTGCTACCGTGGATGCTATCTGGATATGACTCGGGCCGCTCTGTTCATTGCTAAAGCTCGCCAATGAACCTAGTGGAGTTCGGTACTGGTTTGTTCCTGAGTAAAACCCCCTCGGAGGAGGCGCCGCAGGACGCGCTCGCCGCCCCGGGGTACGTCACCGCTGGAAACTCCTGCCAGCTCGTTATGTGATTGTCTGGCTTCACTTGAGGACACATCTTCGACCACAACGCCCTTGTCCTTCTGCCTCTTGGCTATACCTGTATATAATCTGCTTACATCCCATTAACTGCAAGAACATACTCAGGGGTTTCGTAGCCGAGACTGGACAATAGTATTAGAAGGCGTAACTATCGCATATTCTTGTTTACCATTCGTCAAGTCTGGACCAAAAAGTAAGGGTCGGTTGCACCAACATACGAACACAGGCCGGTCATCGCCAAATATGGCGCCGGCAGCTGTCATCCCATAGAAACTTGTCAAACTTTCCATACAATCAGATTTGACGAACACCGCTTACGATTACAGACGGTTTGGTGCAACCCAGCCTTAGTAACATGCAGGTAAATCGAACGGGTAGCTTATATAAAGTTAAATGCATGATTTCTATTGTCGTAACTTCCATGGAAATTAAATTGAATTGTTTGTAGTTTAGAGTTTTCTATTAAAAGGTATTTTAAAAAATCAATATTATTTTAAAGCAGGTATTGAATATTCTTTCTGACAAAGTTATTTTTTATGAATTGTCCTCATCCTACGAAACCCTGGAGTATGCATGCCCGACGCGCATTTTTCTATTTCTATTGTTTCCATTACCTACGATATTAGAATGAAGGGAATGAAGGGGCTGTGGTCAACGTCGTCTCCTATTTATAACTCACGTTTCTCTATTAGAAAGCAATTTCACAACTGTCTCTGTGTTGTTTCTATTGTCTTGTGTTAGCTGAGTTTCGATTGCGATTACAAATAAACTTGTGTTTTATTTTAATACCTGTTTTTGCTTAAGGAGGTTAATATTGTCCGGAATGGCATGTTTTATCTGTACTGTGTTTAGGAAGAGAATAGAACCATTGAAAGATTTAATCCCCGTATAGCGAAACCTAACTCGAAATTATCCATGGCGCACCTTAGTGAATCATACGAGTAATATTCATGACGATAATTCTATTCGAATGTCATCGAAACATGTTATCATTATAATTTTCATTATCATCGTAAAAAGAGCACTTAAACTATTATGGCACTATTATTGTTGTGTTCATTGTGTATTGAGTATATGTTTAAAGCATGTTAAGCTTATTCTGTTCAGCTATGAACAAGTTGCCAACGGGGAGTAAGTTGGCGAGATGTCCGCTGTGGTTCTACGTTTAATGTCCCCTTTTCCACTAAATGTCTGTCCGTGCTTTACGAGAATGTGCTTGTTATCTGAGCCGGTTGTTTCGCAGAATCAATGTTGTTACCTTAACATTTAAGCCGTAACGTGCGGGGCTCGCCCCTACTTGTTTAGGTTTCCGCGGAGGACATGACATTGCTGACATGTAAATATAGGTAAGAAAGCTGTTACTCCTATTACGGAGACAAACTGTAGGTAGGTATTATAATATTTGGTAATTTCAAGTTTATATGTCGTCATTACTCATTAGAATATCCTCGTAATAAACTTTCCGCATCCAGATTTTTAGAGTAGTCACTCGTATCGGTTTGTAGTAGTTATAACCACGTAAGGCCCAATGTACACTCAAATGTACAAATTCAAATCGAGTTTCAAACTATAACAAAATTAATGAAGGTTCCAAATTCAAAGTCACAAAAATCTGCCTGGGACTTACGAGGTATACATTATTATGATTGACGTGGCATTAATGTTTTTTTTTAATTGTGTTTAAATCTTTTCCACGTGTTTATGAGATCAACTGAAAACGAAATAATTCGGATTATTTATACTACGGTCCAAGCTCAAAGGTAAATTGAAACACGTTCACTAGCGGAATAGACGCGGAATCGAACCCAGAACCTCTGACATACGGCTAATCTGATTATCTTCCTGGTAGGTAAATAGGTAATTGTTTATAATTTAGAGAATCATCTGAATCTGTTTATTGTTATGTCAATACTTAATTACGCTATATTAAGCATTATTCAATCTAAAAATCGCGGTATATAAGTACGTAGACTAGACACGCAACCCTGGATTACAATCTAGTCCAATTCGCTTTGTTACTGGAATTTTATAATTGTGAATATTATTGACGATTCAGTATTTTCACGAATTAGTCCAACTCGTATTATATCCATACATCGTATACTACGTAATTCTTAACATGTACCTAATGAAGAAGTTTAAAAGAGGATGGAGAAGCGCACTATCACTGTGCGAATCAGTTTTCTCCACTATTTTACATTAACTACCCATAAATCTATAAATCGAAGACTAAGATTAGATATATCATTATTTCGTCGTCCAATAGCAGATTCAGAACAAGCAAGCGAACCTGTACTCTATCGATTGATTTAAATTCAAAAATGCTCGTTCGTTGGTTTAACTAAGCCTAGTGTAAAAGAGCTGGTTCCGAAGAGTAGTACGGTATATTCATAAATATGCATGTGTTGTTGATACGAGTTGGTTACATTTTGTGGGGAACGACGCACAGTGTTCAGGATTTGCATTTGACTGTGTGCGACACGTGTTAGTTCATTACTTTTTTGAGCTCACGCACACAGACAATGTGTACAATCAAGAGCGCCAATATGTATTCATTTTTTAACCTTTTTCAATTGAAATACGGTCCAAAAATGTACACATATTTATGACCTCACATAAATGAAGGGAACCTAGGTAAAATAAATATACTTCACTGGTCTGAGTTGTGTGTGATGACGGGTTCTAGTCAACTTTACCTAAGGACACAAAAGGCCCGGCCTAAGTGACCAAGAGATATAAGAGCGGTCTAAAGCCGCGTATCCACTAGAGGCAGCCTCGGTTCGAGCGGCTGCTTCGCTCCGAAGCCTCGCAAGTGGAGACGCTGCCTCAGGGGTTGTTCAGGGGTTGAGGCAGCGTCTCCACTTGCGCGGCCTCGGAGCGAGACAGCCGCTCGACCTGAGGCCGCCTCTAGTGGATACGCGGCTTAACAAGCTACAAAGCACCATCTATGCATAATTATTGGGTGCTAAAATACGGAGTGACTACACTGCCTAGGGCAGCCAAGACATCAAATCTGCCACTGGTTACGAGTACATTGAGTGTGTGCACACAGGCGTAGTTCGCTGGGCGGGTTCGGGCGCGCGGCGCCGAAGCCGGCGGCCGGCACGCATCCGCGGCTCGACTACCGCAGTATGGTGTCCGTCGACGACATGCCTGATCTCTTCGCTTCATTTGACAGTCAGTATATATTTTTTTAATAATTTGTGTCCTGTTTGGCCAGCAGGGCGGCCAGTAACAGATAATGAGATGCGACCTGAAGCGCCAGCAGAGAGGGAAAAGTCAGTATCATTGTTCTACCGTACAGGCACATCTTAAAATGTCGCCGTTGTTTTTCATGTTATTGGATTAAAGTGAAAAATAAATTATCGCACTATTTAGATTATAAATATTCTAAACTTGCATCATCCTTGAGATTCTACAAAAAATATATTACATGGCAACTAATTGACCCAGTATTTCAAGACCAAATCATGTATAAGTCACACTATCTAATTACTCAATTGTATACTTTTGTATGGACATTTGATATTGACAAAATGTGGTATGTTGTGGTGCAGAGCTGATCCCGCGGCCGGCGCGGCCCAGCGACGACCCGCCGCTGTACCTCCGGCTGCGCATGGGCAAGCCGGCCGGCCGCCCGCTGCCGCGCACCACGCCGCTCATGTCCTACGGCCGCAAGCGCATGAAGCCGGAGTACTGGTTCGGCGTGCCCAGAAACAGGTCACCTAATCTCTACCAACATTTTCGTTATCGAGCGACGCTATTAGTCAAACCATCAACTTTAAATAAAACATCAAAAACGCTCTGTTAGTAAGTCTGTAGGGCAATGGAATGAAATTGTTACGTTAAAATTCGTAACTTCGCGTATGATGCCTATCTTCGCCTACAACTACCATTATTACCACGCGCCAACACTCAATTCAATAGACAGTACAGGCCAAGTAATAATAATAACGGGATTTGAAGGCACCGAATATAACTCTTGGATGAAAATGAAACTAGCGGAGCTAGCACAACTGCCGCTGCGACGCGACGGGAGTAGAGAAAATTAACTCGCCTCTTTCTAATTCGCACAGTTCCAGCGAGACAGGAATTGCTGAGTCGCGCGAGCAGCAAGTTGTGCTAACCCACCAGGCAAACATAGGCGCCATCGCCATAGGTGAAGTTCCAAGTTTGAACGGTATTAAAATGGAGTGGTTTATGTTGTAGGGTGGACGACTTGTTCAAGTTCCTGACGCACTGGGTGCCCGACCGGTACGGGCCGCTTGGTGACGTCGCGGCGCAGGGTTACGAGCTAATCGACTCCGATACCGAGTGGGAC
Source organism: Cenopis cana (assembly GCA_951800055.1). Lineage (NCBI taxonomy): Eukaryota > Metazoa > Arthropoda > Insecta > Lepidoptera > Tortricidae > Cenopis > Cenopis cana. The sequence continues at coordinate 16,119,203 of OX637471.1, read as the reverse complement.
GACGACGATCACAAGCCGCACAAGGTCATTATCATTGTCATCATCTTCAGTCCGTAAATTCCGTAATCGCCCACTGCTGAGCATGGGCCTCTCTTCTTGTACGCCACTCCTCCCGGTCCCTTGCTAGTCTCATCCAGGAGTGACCCGCGATATTTTTAATGTCGTCAACCCATCGTGTCGGTGGATGAACGACGCTTCTTTTTCCTATAAGCGGCCACCAATCTGTTAATTTAATAGTCCACCTGCCATCGCTCTGCCTGACAATATAATCTACCCAATTTCACTTGAGTTTTGAGATGACTTCTCCAACGACTTCATGACTATACCTACTCATGTTCTAAGAAAACAAGGTCTGCTAACCGATGTACCGGCTTGCCGTACTTGGCGCAGTAAGTATATAATTGTATCATGACTAAGATACTCTACTATGATTATGGTATATATTGATGGGCTTAGGGCGTAAAAGGAAACGATTAAAATACTTAAAATGACATATATTGTGGAGCACTAGGCAACTATAGAGTACTATACAAGTATAATTATATTGCTATTACAAAGTACTATTTACCATCACTTAGGCCAGGTTTTAATTTGATAACTCAGTACATTTTTCGACATGTCTTACCGATAGGGTCTTACAGATCTTTATAAAACCGAGCCGGCGACAAACGAGAAAATAATAAGTATTATCTTAGCAATCTTAGCATGTTTTAATTGGTCAGGCTATAGTGCTGATTTTAGAGACCCATTTCGCGATAAAATATTTCATCGAAAAAAAAATCGGGACACGCTTCTCCTTGATAATTTTACAGTTGATGAAATGAAACATGTAGTAGGCTTTTTCTATTTTATATATCCTACTAATAATTGTGAAAGTTTAGAATAGTTTAAATGTTTGAATGTTTATTACTCAATCATGCAGTATCGGCTGAACAGATTATGCTGAAACTTGGTATACAAGTAGTTTATAGCCTGGGTGTGGGTATACACATTTAGAATACTATTTATCCCCAAAATCATCTCTCGAAGGGATGAAATAGGGAATGGAAGTTAACGCGGACGAAGTTGCGGGCAAAAGCTAGGTATACAATACTATATCGTGTGATGAACCTAACGAAACGATGCGTACACGTCTTTATAATATTTCCCAATTATTGATTTTTTAATGATAGTGGCTGTATGGAAACCTTGCGTTCACATCTCTTTACAAAAACTGAAGTAGTAGACAGACATCTGTCCATCATCTGTCATTCATTACCTATATACTTAACAATACTTAAGCTAAGAAAAGCCATTATTGAAGCTAGGAATTCTAAATTTTGGGTTTTATTTATTTAGGTTATACATACGTCGCTTAAAAATTATATTCAATTGCGATGAAAAGGTTTTTCCTACGAAAGGTATTATATAATTTTTAAATTCGGTCATCAATGCCCTCTATAATAAGTCTGGTTTCTAATAGACGTTCGACATTTCGTAATACAACAGCAGTCTGCTTTTCCATGACTGTAAGGAAGGGATATAAAGTAAATCCGCTTCTGCCCGCGGTTTGGGGCACGGACAGTTTATGATCTTTATGTTATTGTGATGTACGAGTATCATCATCATCAGACACTCTCATAGATGAGGGGGACTTATATCTAAACTATATTATCGGGAGAGTTCATCGAAATCCGATCGGTACTTTTTGCGTGTTGTAAGAATAACAAAATGCCCGCATAATTTTGCGATTGTGTATGACATTAATACATAAGTAAGATGGATGGAGAACCAGTGTGGGCCGATTGCTATGATATGTGAACATGTGAAAAGAGATTACTGTGATTACGTTGTGAATTATCCAAATAATTACATATTAAGTATGGTTTTGAGGACCGGTTTAATCTAGATGTTACTGACCCTGCCTACGAAGTCTCCTCGGTCCTGGGTTTGAATCCCGGTTAGAGTAAATATTTGCGTGACAAACATGCCTATTTGTTTCTGGGTCATGAATGTTTTGTATGTATTTAAGTATTTATATCTATTAAATGATATCGTTGTCTTGTACCCACATCACAAACACTCTTGAATTTACTAAGTATGGGGCTAGTTCGATTTGTGTAAAATTGTTCTCCCCGATAAAGTTATCTTGTAAAATTGAGCGTGGATAATTATTTAATAGATAATATAAGTGTGTATGTAGGTACTAAATCCACTGTAATAATTAAAATACTCAATTTGCTATATTACGAGCTCGACTTTCTATACTAGTGTTACACAAAAACTTATCACTAGATTGCCATCACGACCCATCAAGATAAGAATAACGCAGTGACATATTAATGAAGTCATCTCTCACAGTGCACACGCTTAATGAATTATAATGAGCAAGTAGGACGTGCGTGCCGGTAATGATATGCTGCGTGTTGTCGCAGGGAGAGCGCACGGGCAGCACGGGCGACGTGTCCGACATCACCCGCGAGTCCTGGGAGGTGAGTGCCCACGTGCTCCACGCCTACACTACACCGCTACTCCTTTACTTACCTTTTCTTAACTTACCTACATTATTGTATGTACCTACCTAATGTTTTACAAACACGTTTGGTATGTGACTAACGATGCTTCATAACACACTTTTTGCCGTCAACATTGCATCTATTGTATCTATATCCCACATTCCACATCAGTACACATTGAACATGACTGTTTTGATTGATTCAACTCTTTATAAAATTGCACTATGAGTATTGTATGTTTACCTTATTTGCATATATCGTGAGGGCGTGTGCGCCGCCTCGTGCGGTAGTGACGCGTCGACGCGACGCTTTGGTGAGAACGATGCCGTTGTAGCCTCGTCTTTATAGGAATACAAACAGTACTGCAGAACACCGACAACAATTGACATTATATTGTTAACTGGCCATATTCTCGTATCAATATAGTATAGTAACTATTATGGCACTTGACTAATTGGTGCAATTATACTAACTTTTCATAGTGTACAAAGTACGAACGTAAGAACAATGAATTATTTAAAGCATTTTACCACCTACAATTATACTATTTAAGTATACATTTCAACCAACCACCAATACCACCATATCTTCAACTACGAACAAAACAGTATAGGCACACAATGCATTATTAAATAAAACGTAGGTAATGATAACTTAGTAACATTTTCGGTAATCTGACAATATTATGACATACCTACCTGCACTAGTAACTCGAGAACATTTTGAAATACGCTTGTATATAGTATATTTTAAGGCAGGTCTCGTTAAATAGTGTCGGATTAATGCGAAGTGTGTATATTAATGGTGATATATGTGCGGCTGCGTAGCTGCTGAAGGCGCCGTACGTGAAAATATATTCGATAATGAAGAGCCAGGCGGAGGCGCTGGGCGACTCGCTGGGCGAGGAGCCGCGGCCCGAGGTACCTAGTGTCCGCGCGGGGCGCTGCGACTCGGCACGGACCCTCCCCACTCACATATTACTTAAAATCATTGACTTAAAATATAGAAATTCTATTATATTACATGTGTGCATAAAATGCTACAATACCTCTACTATTGCCTCCCTACCTTTAAAACCAAGGGCATCTTCCGAATCGCAGTCTGCCTGCACCTGTAGCGCGAGTGTACCGCACCCTCTTATAGAGAATGATCTAGTATAAAATGCACTAATTAATTTAGATTTATACGTATCAGAGGAAGTTAAAACCAAATCGTATGACTGTTAAAGTAGTATGCTTAATGTTAGTGTGAATGTTCTCCCATTGTTTGCTCTATCAAACTCTGAAGTTTATACTTTGCTTCCGAAACCAATTAATGTTAAATATTTGCACATCGATGGCCAGTGTAATTTTCTTAAACGAAATTGTTGTTTTACGAGTAGCCTAGCGTAGTGTCACTCGTTATTACTTAGTTAAACGTAAGCGTTCTTGCGAGGAACGCATTGCTATTCGCTAGTCAGCCGTCGAGGTAAGCGACGCCGACCTCTCCACTTAGTTTTAGTATTGCACTTTAGGTACCTGTTCGTCATACTTTTAGCTCAGTAAGCGAAAACTCCGAATTTACCTTAACTACCTTATGGTAAACATTATGGTATATACCCATCGTCTGCCTACCAAAACAACGAACAATACATAACAATAACAGGTGGCCGGTTATTGGGTACCGGGCTCGGTAGATGACGGATTAAGGTATACGTATGTTGTACCTGCATGTAAATAATCAAAACTATTTTAAGTACTATCTCTATCTATTCATTTCTCTCTTTCTCATATTCATGTTCAAAAATGTTCAGCCGTTTAGGCTACCTACGGAGCGTGCTAGAGAAATACATGACATTTGCCCTCTTTTTTATGTGGCCGTTTTAGGTTTTCAGGGACTTCATTTAATGGAATTGATATGTTGCATTTCAGGCGCGTGGACCTAGCCTGCAATGTTTTTAAATATTTTATCTACACACATATCATAAATCCTCTAATATGCGTTCGGAAACCGTAGAAAATGACTCTCATTTCAACATTCAATGAATTTATGGCAATTTTCTTATCTGTGGCTAAGGCTACAGCAGTAATAAAATATTTCATTTTAATCTCATATATGATGTTAAAATCTTACGTCAAACAAAACTGTCAAAATTTAAATGTCAAAGTTGACATGTCCCTATTCTAGTATCACTGCAAATTCAAATTCAGCCGATGCGAAATGTCAGCTCGATGTTTTTTTAGTATATATCGCACGAAATTTGAGCTAGAACGACATGATCACATCAGAATAAGGACTCTTTACTTTTTTAAATAACATTCAGGTATCTGTTGCCAGTTCTGATTTCGATATTTCCGCAACCGTGCAAAAAAGGTTGTATTAACACAATTATTGTATTTATTTACTACGGTTTCTGAACCCATCTTAGAGTAATTATAATATGTGTGTAGATAAAGTAATGTATGCAACTGTACATAATTAGGCATTAAAACACTCGTGTGACCTTATTATGAAACTCGCCTTCGGCTCGTTTCATAAAACACACTCGTGTTTTAATGCCCCTCATTATGTACCAGTTGCATAAACTACTATTGTCTCATACATTTTACCTCCCAAAATGTAGCGAGTAAAGTCCACTTTCCTGGACCATTTCGAAAATTTTATATATGTACACGGCGCTAGTAAACGGTAGCCAGCACTGACTGAATAGGCAGGTACATAAAAAATACCCATGTATATGTAAAAATGAGGTCCGCCACCAATCGCTAAGTCATATATGTACATATAAGTATGTACGAATACGTATAGCACGGTGGGACTATAAGTCCGGTAGAATCAGGTTGTGCTTGGAATATTTTTATAATACTAGTTTTAGCCAAAACAAATTACATGGTGTGTGTCGCCATTATGGAACTCATTAATTACAACAGTCCGCTCCGGCTTTTCTTATTTTTGCTCCTTGTTTTGTCAGCAACTGTAACGTCAAATATTATCGATTTATATACTACATTTTACCAATGTAATCTGGTTCGTTATTCTTTACAAACTTGGCCCCAAATATCCTGGTTATGTAAAAATAAAAATATTGAGTAAAAATAAAATAAAAATATAACACCAGCCTAAAGTGTAAAGTATATATGCCTATGTATAACTTAATACGTCTAGTTTCTTTCTTAACGATGATGTTGACAGCACAATGAACCATTAGTTAATCAAATGCTGCGGACAGGTAAAGGTAAATTACTTTGAGTTTGACACTGACATTTGCTTTTATATAATGGAATATTCTACTTTAAGGCTAATTTAATAGAGTTGCTATTACATCGACACTTTCTAAAGATCGTATTTTTGTAGTAGAAACCCCTTTTGCATTAGCTTTAAAGTCGAATATCCAATGAAATAAGAGCATATGTCAGTGTCGACCTCAAAGTAAAGGTACTGTAAAATGATCCAAGCAAAAATCACCTACTGTCAATTTTTTAAGTAGGCATATCAAGTAAATGGAAAGATGTCAGTGCAGTGTGTGTCTATATTTCGTAATTTAGACATTATTTCATATAAATACATGTATATAACTACATGTTAATTCATAAAAAGTACTGTAAGTACTTTAACTTATGGAATGATCACGTCCGGTGTACGCCCGTAAACGTCACTTTATGGGTCTAATCAAAAAATTTACTAAGTATAGGCAGATTCCAGTGAAATAAGGTCCAAAAATGTATACATATTTATGCTCTTGACTGTATTACGTTTTTGTTATAGGTAAAGATAACAATCTTTCGGCATTTCTCAGAGCGTTCCAACGTTCGGTCGTATTATTTACGATGTCTTTAGGTTTCTGTGGTCGATTTGGAGATTTAGGATGGGAGGCTTCCCCGACTTCTTTGGGTACTACAGCCTGATATGGTCTCCCGCTCTGCAGTGCCGTCTTCAATAATGCAACCACCGAAGTCACGGCGGTTGAAACGCTCTCATACATGCGCTTTTATTGTAGGGCTCCATAATCGAGATTGCAGAATACGGAAACTTTGACTTACTCAGTACCGTCACGTGCATCTGTCTGCGTATTCGTTCATTCATAAGGTATCTTACTCGCGAACTGAGGTCTGTGTACATTCATTAAAAAATTAAAGGCTATACGTAGGTGTATAACGAATAACGATACACCAAAATCAGACTTATTTGGTGTGTCATTAGTCATTACATAACTGGGTGAGAACCAAATTTTTGGACCATAGTTAACACGTTCACAGTCCAGTGCCCCATTCATGGGTCACGACGATCTATCTCCACGAGTCCGTGCCCCGCACATGGGTCACTATAGATAGCTGACCAGGGGGCTGATTTTTGAGTGTCGAACGCTCGACTTTTCACTCGACATCTGTCAAAACATTATAGTTTTTTGACAGATCTGGAGTGAAAAGTCGAGCGTTCGACACTCAAAAATCGGGCCCCAGGTACCCCCACAAATCAGTATAAATATATTTTTGTTTATATTGTTCTATTTTGATACTTGGAGCATTGACGTGTGACGGAAGTAATTTGCTTGGACGTACGATGAAATCGAAACATTTTGTATTGGGACTGTGAAGGCGTTTAATTCGACTACAATTTAATTGATTCCGTTGTGACACGAATAATACCTACCCATATTAATTTTCGTACAATGTTTCGTAAAATGAATACATGAGCTTTCATCTAACTTGTGATGTAGGTGTTTATTTTTTCTTCGGGCAATTTATTAATAAATATTATTTGCCTGAACTCTATAAATATAACTCAGAGTAATAAATGAAGTAGATGCCGTATGTCAAATTGCAGATAGAGGACAGTTTAATTTGACACTGGCCGCGTATTGTAATATTTGTAATGATCGCGGCTTTTCGAGAGGCATTTCCGTTGCAGGAAGGCTCTAGAGCTCCGGCGCGGCATCACAATGACACTGCCGTCCGTCCATTGTCATGCTTCACGTCCGATTCCATTTTTCAGTTCCAATTCCAACATACTGCGTTGATAGCTCAAGTATACTACAATTCATGTAAACAAAACACATTTGAGTACTTCAAAGGGACAACCTCAAGTTATTAAAAAAAAAAACGGGTAGCACTCCGGGAGTGCCTTCAGAAGTGAAAATTCAATGACATCATAAAGAAAGTAAATAACAAAGATATTCATATTCATATTCGAACATAGATATAATATATACTCTGTAGTTAAAGATGCACCAACGAGCGACCGGGGCTGTCTTTCTCATACTTGCTCATATTCATACAAAATTTGTACTACGCAAATTGGCCGGTTTGCATGTCCAATTTATTGCTTATAGAAGTCTGCCTTTGCCTATAACCCGACCATGAAAAATTCACAGATTTCGCAGTCCCGCAAGAATCAGAGCATTGAAAATGAATACAAAAATTTACGAAAATATTTCTGTTTATCTTGAGTAACACAAGCTGAATAATAAGGAATTATATATTAAGTAGGATTGTCAAATTCCTACTCAAATGCACTTTTCGTCTGCTTCCGAATATTTTAACACCATTACCATGACGATCGGTCAATAATCAATCTAGCTTTTGAAGATCCTTAAAAAATAAAAATATCTTCATAAATTTTCACTACACTCGGGATTAAGTTTTAATTCCCTCGCTTCGCTCGGGAATTAACTCATTGCCAGTAACATCTGGGGTCCTTCGTTCCCTAATCCCTGTGGTGTATAATCTACTATAACCGGAATTCAAAATTCTAAGTTCTGTAGTTTCTGAGTTATGGGCGTTTCAATTTTGACAGCTGTCATCCAAACTGAAGATCTCGCCGAGCCCTACAATTTCTCGCTACACACCAGAAGTCTAGGGTGGGTAGTTTCCGAGATATGGAGCTATCCTACAGGAACCGTGTATTTTCCGGCATAAAGAGTAGCCCATGTATTAATCCAGGTTATAAACTGTCTGTGTGTCAAATTTCATCCAATTCCGTTCCACCGTTTCGGCGTGAAAGATGAACAAACATCCATCTAAATTCATCCAACCATACAAACTTTCGCGTTTATAATATCAAGTAGAATTTTCAAAATTACAAATCGAATGCACTTCTCGTCTGCTTCCGAATCTTTTAACATCATTACCCCCCTCGCTACGCTCGGGAATTTACTCATTACCGGTAAATTTTGGAGTCCGTCGTTCCGTTCAGGATTCAATATCACGCCCGTGACATAAAACAGAGCTTTATCCCCTTGGCAGTGGTATGTATCTGCGCCGTGGGAACCGAGAACGATGCCTACTACTCGCCATCCGCGCGTGTAATGGTCAGTCAGTTGGCTGGCACACGCGCTCACGGCCGGACGGTGCCACGCGTAATAAAGTTGTACCGAATCAAAAATTATTTCGATGCAAAAGAATTAGCAAGTTTACTCTGCAACTGCTATTATATCCAAATAATTTAGTTGTCTGTATTGATTTTATGTTTATATTTATCCCTGGGTAGATAGTTTATTTACTATGATTTCCGAGTCAAGTTTTGCGGTGGCATTGTACGGCCTAAGAAAAGGCGTAAACATCGCCGTTACTATAGGGACTTGTGACCTTTTGGAAGGGCTGGAATTCACCCTCAAAAATGAGATGCGTAATCAGAATTCTTATATTAAAATATATTTTGCCTAGTGACTAATTCAAGTTTGGAGTGCTACTTTTGTACTATTATTACGTTAAACACGTTGTTACGTTATACAAGTTATAAATAAATAACGAAGACAGGTGACTACTTTAGTGCATACGTCGGAATATAGCTAGTTAGGTAGGTACTTATCTAAACAAAGTGTTTCGTTTTGTAATATGTTTTAAGTACTTTCTGCCGTATGTCGTAACGTAACCATAGACATGGTGAGAGATATACAATATACAGTATTTCCAGTGCTTAAACCGCCAGCGTGGTCGTGTCGGAGGTTTCCCCAGGCCACTCTCCTACCGTGGACTACTATCGTTTTATATACATGGCATTGAATTTTAGAAAAGCTCTTATTTAACTTGCTGCGTTGATATGCCTATACATAGGTATGTAAATGCAGATCGGATACTGGAAGGATCTCGGAAAATCCCAGAGAACCAACACTAAAGTTTATTTCTAAGTGGTGACAACCCTAGCGTCGCTTGCTCGGCCCGTGCAGCCAATGACCGGAGCGTTCAAGGTCGCTCCATTGTTAAATTTAGTAGGCATTTAAAACGGTAGGTATGAGCTTTTTTATTAGAACATACGTATCTGTTCGAAGAACTATTATATAATCTGTGCCCTTGGTGTGTAATCTTCAATTAACCGATTTTCAAAATTCCAACTCAAATGCACTCCACGCCTGCATCCGCATCTTTTAATACCTTCACCATGACAATCGGTCAATAATCACTCACATGAATTAAAAAAATACCTGGAAATGTCCCTCCTGTGATAATATTACTCGTCGTCGCCGCAATGACGACACACCAGCATCCCCGGCGGCTCAGCAGAATCAAGTACCACTCTTAAAAGATGCAAGTATATCATTAGACGACAGTAAAGACACTTGCCTCCAAGAAACGCAATTAGGGAGCCTGTCGATTCAATCGCCCCAGAGCTCCTACAGAGACATTCAAGGAGAGAATAATACGCCTCAAAATTCTCAAGTGTCAAATGTGGAAAGGCAACCTGATATACCTGAAACCCCGACTAAACATACTCAGGCGATATCCGAGACTATACTTATTGAACTGAGAAGTTTTCGTTCCGAAATTACCAAACGACTTGAACACCAAGATCAAAAGTTCGCCACTCTAGTTGACAATATAAAGTCGAATGTCTGTGATTTGTCTAAAAAATATGCAGCTCTTAAAAACGATATGGACAACATCAGAGTAGCTGCTGACAAAGCAAACACACAAACATGTAACATCTCGCGAATGGCCACCTCCAATGCTCAAAGCATTGATGACACAAACAGGAAAATCACATTCCTAGAAAGCGAAGTAGCGGCATTAAAAGAACAAACCAAGGCACTTGAAAACAATCAAAGTGGTAACATTTCCAGCTCAACTGTTGTCAAATCGCAGACGAGAAAAGAACCCAACAACCTGACAAAACACCTCACTAGCCCTAATTTCGCGTCGATACAGAAACAAGAACCAACAGCCTATGAACTCCAAATGAAATCTCCTGGCAAAGCCAAAAACAAACCAAATCCTAGACGATCTCGTCGCTCTGTTGTTCGAGCCACCGGTGATTTGGATTCTGACCTGATAATAATGGAGCCCTTGAAGCACATACATGTTTGGAATTTCCATACTGATACAACTGAAGAAAACCTGCTATCGTACTTGAACAAAAAGCACCCATGCAAATCATACAACGTGAAAAAACCCGAGCCATCTCACACGCGTCACAATTGCTTCATAGTATCCGTGCCCCAAGCTCACTTCGATTTCTTCATGACCCCGGATAATTGGCCCAAAGGAACTATGATGCAAGAATGGCATGCATATAAGCCTAAGCGAAAAACCAGTAGCCGCGATGGCAATAGAACGTTTTTTCGTTCCGAAATCCCCTAAAGCAAGAAATGTCAACCTGTTCTATCAGAACGTGAGGGGCCTGAAAGGGAAACTAGGCCTAATAAAAAACACGCTTCCTACTTTCCATGCTAACATAATTGCTCTGACAGAATCGAGACTAGATGACACTATCCACGACTCTGAGCTGTTCCCTCCAGACTTCGTGGTGCTACGAGCCGACAGACGCGGGCGCGGCGGCGGCGGTGTGCTGCTGGCCGCCCGATCACCCTTTCGCCTCCAACTGCTGGACTGTGGCGCACTACCGGAAGACGAAATTATATGTGCTCTAGTGACCAAAGGTCATCTCGGCTTTATTCTCTGTGTAGTGTATCTTGCACCTAACATACAACCGTTCGGATACTATTCTGTCTTTAACTGTATTGAAAAGATTATTTCTGAACATTCTCGACCCACGATTATACTTGGCGATTTTAACCTGTACTCTACTACGGCTTCCATACGAAATGACTTTGAACTGCTATTATCCCACTGTAATCTAAGCCAACAAAACAGCATTGTTAATAGTCTGGGTCGCCTATTAGATTTAGTGTTAATAAACCAAAATGTATCGAATGTAACAATAACAGAAGCTGTGGCAGGCCTAGTGTCCTCTGAGAGGCACCACCTACCATTAGACGTAACAATATCATGTCCTACTATATTTGCTGACAATTCAGATGGACTTCGCTCGAATGTGAATACTCCTGACAATGGCTCAAATATGCCGAGAAATTTCAGAAAAGCCAACTTCCAAATGCTCTATCATTATTTAGCTAACGCCGATTGGTCTCCGGTATACGCATGTAATGAGGCGGATGAGTCTATCACTTGTTTTTACTCCATATTAAAAAGAATAATTTCGGAATGCGTCCCACCAAAAATTTTTACTACAAATCGGAAATCATACCCCATATGGTTCACAGCAGAAGTTATCAACTTAAATAACCTAAAGAACACATACCACAAGACTTACAAACAAACTGGGAACCAACTCTACTATGCCTTCTTCTCTTACTATAGGAAACTAGTAATAAATAAAACACAAGAATGCATGTTAACTTATCTTGAAACGTTACAATTGAATATAGTTAAAGACCCGTCATCCTTCTGGTCATTTGTAAAACGAAACCGACAGTGCAACCAACCTACAACCTTTGGTAACTTGTCACCTCAAACAGTAGCTGATTCCTTTGCGGAATTTTTCAATAGTGTCTACTTAAAAACTCCTCCAGTACTAGACCCAATGGCTGCCTGCACTTCCGCTGCCACCTTTGGTGGTCACGCAAGCACTCGTCATGTTACTATTGCTGAGGTTAATGAAGATGAAGTCCGCAAAGCAATTAATCGCTTGGCACCAAAGCACACTCAAGGTCCAGATGAGATCCCTCAGTTTCTGGTCAAAGACTGTCGCGAAATATTTGTACAGCCACTTCACTACATTTTCAACCTTTCTCTCATTACAAAAACGTTTCCCTCTCTTTGGAAAACGTCAAAAGTGTTACCGATACACAAATCTGGTTCCAAAGCCGACGTAAGAAATTACAGGCCAATAGCAGTCTTATCCGTTTTTGGTAAAATTTATGAAAGTATCATTTACTCCCACATATATCGGCAACTAAATGGATGGTTCTGTGATGAGCAGCATGGGTTCCTCACAAAACGCTCGACTTCCTCTAACCTCATCAACGTAACAACTCTTATTGCTGAAAATCTAGATAACAAGAAACAAGTAGACGTGACGTACTTTGACTACAGCAAAGCCTTTGACAAAGTGGACAACGACATACTGCTTATAAAGATGGCACTAGCAGGATTCTCTCATTCACTCCTGACACTGCTGGCAAACTATCTCTCGGAGAGGCAGCAGTACGTCCAATATGGTCACTCAAAGAGTAATTCCTATTCAGTATTATCAGGTATAGGACAAGGCAGTAATCTTGGGCCTCTCTTGTTCCTCATACTGATCAATGACCTCCCAGCATGTATCAGGCATTCGACATGCCTCATGTATGCTGATGATGTTAAACTCGCATTATCCGTTACCAATGACTCTGATTGTGTAAAGCTGCAAGAGGACATTAATAGTATTTGTGCTTGGAGTAAACAAAACAAACTGTCGTTAAATGAAAACAAATGCTCAATCATGTCCTACACCCGTGCCCACCACCCATCACGCTATAACTATTTGCTCGAAAATACCCCGCTCCAACGAGTCTCGTCTGTTAGTGATCTAGGCACATGTTTTGACTCACAACTTACGTTTAATGACCACATCATTAGCACTTGCACAGCTGCAAGAAAATGCCTCGGGTTCGTGATCCGGCAATCCAAAAATTTCAATTCTAGGACGGCCATTAGTGTTCTGTATAACGCATATGTCCGAAGCCGTCTCGAAACTAATGCGGTAGTTTGGAGCCCTCATGAACATCAGTACACACTTATCCTAGAAAGAATTCAGAAATCCTTCGTTCGCTTCCTCTTCAGTAAACTATACGGTTACTATCCGTATTTATATCCTACCCTGTACGTGTTAGGAATGGTTAACTATACCTCCCTGGAGACCAGAAGGAGCATGCTCCTAATTAAATACTTTTTTAATTTGGTACGTGGTCAAATCTATAACCCCTCGTTGCTGGCCCGCATACCACTACGCGTACCGCCCGTTCCTGGCATGCAACTCCGTCCACGCCGCCGAATACTATTCTCTATTCCGGCGGCGCGGACGCACGCACTATCCCATTCACCGCTGCATCGTGGGTTGGCTCTTCTGAATGATATTCTCAGCAGCGATAGCAAACTGGATATATTCTTTAGTACTGAATCCAGTTTCCTTACGCTCAGCAGCCGGTACCTGGAGTCTATTGTCACTCCAAGCTCCATCCAGATAGATTAAAAGCTACAATAAATCTCCTACCAATGGATGGAGCCTGGAATAGCAATTCTATTCATATATCTATGTAATAAATGTGTCTCCTGTTAACACGTTTAGCTAGACTGTAAGTGTTAGCCTAAGGAATCAATAAATAAAATAAAATAAATAAAACATCACTTTTTATATACGGAAATACTCTTTTTTTTCTAAATTACCAAATCTAAAGGGACCACCTACAGGTCATAATTATAATCCGATTTTCAAAAAATTTTCACCACTTTGTAGCTAAACTAATACCCTAGGACCCTTTTTTTAATTTTTTCTTAAGTCGGTTTTCTTTTTGAAATATTTACAATTTAGTAAACAAACACCCCTAAAAATCCCGAATTTTTCAAAATTCCAAAAAAAGTTAACGTAGTGGCACCAGTAATGGACCTGGCTCCAGTAATGGACGCAAAAATCTTTCACGGTCGAAATTAAGCAACGGAAAAGTATTTTAGTCATGGCAACACTTTAATCATAAAGAATGGGCTTCTACCAAGGGCCTGACACGCTTTGTAAGAGAAAGATAGCCTTATTGCGATTCCTATGAGAGGAAGTAGAAAAAAGTGCGATGTTTTGTCCTTATCACCGACCGGACATTTTTTCATGGTCGGGTAAAAGTAATCTGTCATTAGTGTCAAGAAGATTGCCAAACAAAGTGGCAATATTTTGCAGTGCAATTTATAAGTGGAAAATTAATGATGAATTTGGTTTAAATGAATAATAATTTACCAATCATCAGATCCGTAGTGTTTGGTTGTTCAGTGCAAACATGGTGGGGTGTTCAGTGTTTGGCTGTAAAAGCAATTTCGACCGAAAAAAGGCGGATGTTACATTCCATGCGTAAGTACATTTTCTTTGAATTTTGGACCCGTGTTTATTTCTAAAATCTCACCGGAACAAAATTACTGAGCTAAATCATTAGTTATATCATGAGACAATAGATGAAATAGGAAAAATATGTGAATTAATTAAAAAATAACCTCCAAACATTTGACATACAAACCGGTCAAATCGCGTAGTAGAAATCTACCATAGAAGCCAGCTTAGCATTGATGTCCCACCATTCAGTCGGTTTATAATTCGATTTCGGGATACCAACAAATAATAAAAAAAACCCCTAAAGATTACCCCACGTTTCGGGAATTTCAAGTAATTTGATTTTTTCAGTTTTTCAACAGAGGATGAATCCCGAAAAAATGGATTTCAGGACTGAGGGAACAGGAAATTAAATTGGGTAAAATAATCTATAACTGCTTATTACATATTTGTTTATTTATTGAAAAATAAAGTTATAAATGTAATATATTATTGTAAATAAATTACCTGTTCTAAATTGAAGTTTATTCTTTTATTCCAACAACTACATAATTTATCTGTGAAAGACAAAAAGGGGCATGGAAATAGTAAGCACTATCTGGTTACATTACTTACTACTTTCATAGCATGGTTCTTTGGGTGACGTGATGACCAGCAAGTCAAGCGGCGAGCAGGAAGGCCAGCGACCAGCGGCGAGCGGCGAGAACAAAATGTATAGATTTGGATCAGTGAAATCGCCGTTTGATGCAACGGTGATAACCGGTGACTATGTATTTATAGGTAAGATTATCCCAAAAAAAGTGGCCGGTCGAGATCACTTATTTTACGATATCGCCTACGATGTTGTGTAAATTTAGTTAGTGAGTCAAAATGGCGACTTAGTCACTATGGAATTTGATCACTTGTAACTAAGTACTATCCGACTAAATTTTTGGGGTAATTTTTTGCAACCATGGTATCCCCATATTTTGACGTCATAATATGAGAAAGACATAGCCCCGGTCGCTTGTTGGCGCATCTATAACTACAGAGTATATACTATATCTATGGCTTCTACGTATCACATTGACAAATGACATACACCTCGGTCATTTTGTTTAAAAATGGCGCGGCGGCAAAAAGTGTGCTCCGGCATTTTTCACGAAAAACCTTATTTTCTTACAGAAATAACTAAGGAACTAGGTTTACGTTTTTGACTGTAAACTTTATTTTCTCTAAACTATATTATTTTGATATGATTTCGTGAGAAGAGTTAGATATTTAACAACACTTTTTTAAAGTGTTTATTGCATTAGAATCCAATTTGAATGATTTAGAGAGGATGTACATTACTGGTTCCTATTTTTTGTTAATCTCCAATTATGGACAATTCTCCATGATTGGTTTTTCATACTGAATTCTGGTTACCCAATTATGGACACCCAATGTTGGACGGATTTATTGGCGAGGTAAATGTTTGAAAAGTGCCACCCAGTTTTATTATAATAGTAGTTTATCTACACAAATATCATAATCCTCTAAAATGCGTTCAGATACAGTAGGCAAATGACCTTCATTTTAACATCAATGTACTTATGAAAATTTTCTTACCTGGGATGAAGGTTAGGTACCAGCAGTAATATAATATTCATTATAATTTCCTATTTAGTACTATAATGATTCTTTTTTTAATTTGGAACAGGAAAATTAAAATTCAGTCGATACGAAAGGTCAGCTCGATATAGGTTTTTTTTTTGGATAAGGATTCAGTGAGAAGGATTTCAAATTTTACATTTATTTTAAATTTTAAGAAAAAAAATTTTTTTTTCGAAAAATCGTCATTATACTCGATTTCGACTAATTCGGGGATGAGGATTTTAAATTTTATATTAATTTTGAATTTACAGCGAAAAAAATTATTTTGTGAAAAATCGTCATCATACTCGTTTTCGACTAATTCGGGGATAAGGATTTCAAATTTTATATTAATTTTGAATTTACAGCGAAAAAAAATTATTTTGCGAAAAATCGTCATCATACTCGTTTTCGACTAATTCGGGGATAAGGATTTCAAATTTTATATTAATTTTGAATTTACAGCGAAAAAAAATTATTTTGCGAAAAATCGTCATCATACTCGTTTTCGACTAATTCGGGGATAAGGATTTCAAATTTTATATTAAGTTTTCCGCAAAAAAAAAAAAAAATTTTTACTTAAAATTCAAAATTAATGTATAATTTGAAATCCTTAACCCCGAATTAGTCGAAATCGAGTATAATGACGATATTTCGAAAAAAAAAATATTTTTTTCAACTTGAAATTCAAAATTAATATAAAATTAAAAATAACTATAAATACATTCGGTTGACTGGTAGTGAACGCCTTAAGGCATTAAGTCCGTCATTTGTACTTTTTGTATTGTGCAATAAAGTTTAAAAAAATAAATATACCTTCAAATATATAAAATTTGAAATCGAGTATAATGACGATTTTTGTAAAAAAATTTTTTACTTAAAATTCTAAATAAATGTAAAATTTGAATTCCTCATCCATAAATCCTTATCCCGAAAAAAAAATACATTATTGCCGTGGCCGGGGAAAAAAGCAATTGCAGGCTGATTATTTGTTTAAACGGACGAGCTTGCGAGTCCGTTTAATTATAATATGAACCCTGCAATTGCCATTCCGGCCGAGGCTAATATAGTACTTTTTCTTAAAAAATGGAGGAAATACGACAAAATTTGGATAAATATTTGATAATGATAAACATAACCTTAAAACGTCAAAAACATCATGCTCAACAAAAAATAAACAGCGGGATGTTTATTTTTTTTAACAGAATCGCAAGTGTATTGTTTTACCGAAAAACGCAAATTATTCAAGACTTAAAAAGACGTCGCGTTTCCAACAGAAAAATACGAGCTGAATTGGCTGAATACGACCTGTGCCTTCTTTTATATGACAGTTTCTACTTTTTTTTAAAGTTTGGAATTCAACAAATAAAGGAATTTATATGTGAAATTCCAGGCGGCCTACAATGTTTTTAGAACATAAGGTGTCCATGATTGGGTGTCCATAATTGGAATTTGTCTGTCCATCATAGGATTTTCGAAGATTTTCGACTTTTTCAGATTTGGAGCAATTTTCTCGGAACTTACAAGTTTATCCAAAACTTTTGTATGTTAATTATAATTAGTGATTATTAAGCTACATTTTCTTTGAAATAACTAACATCAAACTTATAAAATAAGAGAGTTATAGCCAAAGGATGTTGACGGAGTTCTTAAGCCGTCCATAATTGGTGCCACTACGTTACCTACCTATTTTCAAAATTCAAACGCCCACACGTGTCTCGATAAACTCCTCAACTCATGGTATTATTGCCATCTCGATCCTTCCAAAATCCTCGGAGCTATGGCCAAAAATACGTTTCAGGCGATTTGCATCTGATAACCATTTTCAATGGTAAAATGTTCGGTCGGTGATAGGGACAAAACATGCCACTCTTTTCTATTTCCTCTTATAGGAATAGCAATAAGGCTATCTTTTTCTAACAAAGCGTGTCAGCCCCTTGTATTCGAATAATCCATCTACAACTATTTTGACGGGAACTGTCACCGTATTTAGGGACAATAAGAACTACTTTCCATGAGAATTTATTTGAAATATGATCTTTACGGAAATCGGTCAGTCTGGCTGGAAAGGGTGAGTCTTCTACACATGAAGTGCTGATGCATTGCATTTTTTTTCTTTCAAACCCCATCATGTTGGGTGTCGTTGGATAGCTCTTTCAAAAATATTGTAAGGTTTCTAAAACCATTTTTTGATTCAAGAATCTGTTTGCGTGATATTAAGGTTTTATTAATCTGAAAGCGAAAGAGTAAACAACCAGTCTGGCAACACATTAGCAACTTCTATTTGGTCTGGCGTTTTCAGAAACGTTAACTTTTATAAAATTACTTGAATTTTCTGCTGGTTTCTGCAACTTTTAAAATCAGTCTGGCAGTGTTTTAGCAAGCAGTTAATAGGCTAGCAACACTAATACAAGATTATTTATGTTAATAATTCATGGAAAATAAAAAGAACAACTAGTATTACTCAATACTTGTTGTGTAGTATTACTTAATATTGTTGAATTTTCACTAACTTTCAACCCCCACCCCTTCCAATCACAACGGCTCTCAGTAGCCAGACTGGCATATTTATAGTCCAGAGACAAGCCTTAACACAACTGTGTGTAACACAATTCCAAATGTTATAAAATGACTTTTTTTTTGCTGTCAGCTCTTAATCTATAAGATTCTCGCTTCGCTCATGACATGAGTCAATGAACTCAAAAAGCCAGACATGCTTTTTGAGTTCAATATGTTTCCATCATCAGATCTAGATTTAACACGAATGGGACAATACAGGAAGTTAGAAAGTCGTTGAAAAAAAAAACGATTTCAGATTTATACATAAGTACAAAAATATGCATGGAACGAACGCACCTGAAAAATGAAAGAAAGTCCATTTCAGGGTATATTTTACTTTTGTCACGATTTATTTGCTATAATTCCAACAATTATGCGCATGGAACACTTAAGAGAATTGATATTGACCTGTAACCTTTTCGTAACATAAGCAATGATTTATTTTGAGGCACGATAGGATGATTGAGATGGTCCGTGGTTCCGACATAAAGCATCCCTTTTACGGATATGGATTTAGTTATGGACAATTGATTTACGTCCAACATAAACGCGGTAGTAGATATACTTAGTTATTCAATGTGTCCAATGGATATGACAGCCGAGTCCTCCATCCCCATAATAACAAGTATACAATACAATCTGTAACAAACACCTTAAAATAATTATAGAACACAACATATAATAATTATTATTATTATTATTAAGTACATGGTACTAAAATACGTAAGATTCGTATTAGGAAAGCTAACGAATATTGTAATGAATGCGGATTTTACCTTGACCCAAATGAATAGTCAAATATTTCGTAACACGAAGCCGATGGTAATGACCGATGGTTCTAGCGCCGGAAGCACCGATCTGTGTATTTTTCCATTGTTTGTCTTAAGAAGTTAAAATAGAAAAATACGAGTAAATGACGACATCGTTAGTTTAGTTATTGGTGAGACTGCTTAGCTAATGTGACTGTAGGTCCCATGTTCAAATCCCGGCAAGGTCATAGGTGCGGTGAACATGAACATAGTGTTAATCACAAGGTTGTACACAATAGTACATTACTGCAGAGACCAGTAAGTAAGCCATCCTGGACGAGTATGAGTTAGCCGGCCGAGCCGAAGGCGAGGTCCGGCTATAATACGAGGCCAGGATGGCACTTACGGTCGAAGCTTGTATAGTGCTTTTCTCAAAAATAAAACAAGTTGTATGAATAACAGTATTTAATTAATTTTCGACAATTCCGCCTCGATCGTTCTGTGCGCTGGCGCGCTCGCGGCACGCGCCGGGCTGGCGCCGGGCGGGCGCGCGCCGCCGGGCTGGACGCGAGCGCCGCCAGCTCCTAACTTATGATATGTAATGGGATTTACATACTTACTTCCTGGACAGTAGGTGTTACTTCCTGGACACTTCTGCCAACTGTCCAGGATGAGCCACTTTCGGATACTGTCTTCACAGATGTTATGAGAACATTACATACTATTTTTGAGAAAATTAACTTTTCTCCAAAATAGTATGAAATGTTCTCATAACATCTGTGAAGATAGTATCCGAAAGTGACTCATCCTGGATAGTTACCAGAAGTGTCCAGGAAATCACACCTACTGTCCAGGAAGTAAGTATGTAAATCCCATTACATATCATAATATTTGAATTTAGAACTAGAAGATAAAAGTTGGCAGTAATTGACATTTAAAAAAATGTAGCTACCATGGAGGTTGACGTGTCCGTATTGCACGATGTGTATTGGCGGGAAATACAGTTCAATCATGTTTTTAACTATTTCGAGACTAATTTGGAAATTAACATGAATAGATTGAATGAAATTAAATACTATTAGTAAACATAAAATAAATACGATTTTATTTACGATTATTTAAATACGATTTTATAAATCTATTCTATTGGGGTTGTGGCTTGTGGCATAATATCAGTGTCTTAACACAACATCTAGCTAAAAAAAGTTGCCATTGTATTTTGACGGGATTGACTTAATTGATTGAATTAATATATACAGAAGTATAATTGCTAAAAATGAGTTTAGATGAATCAGATTGCGATACATACACAGATCGCACTAGGTACTGAAAAAATTACTTCCACCCAAGCCTAAGGTGGTATTTGACAATTTATAAAAAGTTCATCAAGTGGAAAGAGGAACATGAAAGTACAAGTTGGTCAGAATGCAGGTACTATTAACCGTTGTTCATACAATTTGTTTTATTTTTGAGAAAAGCACTATACAAGCTTCGACCGTAAGTGCCATCCTGGCCTCGTATTATAGCCGGACCTCGCCTTCGGCTCGGCCGGCTAACTCATACTCGTCCAGGATGGCTTACTTACTGGTCTCTGCAGTAATGTACTATTAGAAGGAAAAGAAAGTGATCCATTCATTCAATGTTTCTTACTTTACTTTAACAAACTTAGGCCGTAAAACTAGGTACCTACTCGTACCTACCTACGAAAAGCTGGCCTGAAAAACAAGCTATAAACGAAACACGAAGTAAGAAAAAAATTGATGTAAAATTTAACTTGCGAAAGATTCTGCGATTTTGAGATTGCCGCGTCTGATTTGCTGCAATTTGCCATTTTTTTTCAGTTGCAAGACTTGTTCTAGAAATATTAGAGATGACACACGTATATTTAACACAATAAATAAAACATGCAGAACAATTGATGCAGACAATTATAATGATCTAGTTCAATTATACGAGACAGTTGATCCGTCTACTGCCGTGTCAGGACGGCTTCTCAGCCACCTAAGTGCTGCTGATACCTATTTGCATGGCTGACTTATGTCCAATGAAACGGCTTCAATTAAAGTTTTACGGGTTTGTCGTCGTTATCATTCCGCCCAGTCGAGATGTTAATCGCTACTAATTGAGAGGCTGTCGCGAGCTCGTTGTCTGGACATAACATATTGTAGTGCATGATTTATGCACGGGACGGGTTCAAATGCAAGCCAAGCGGGCTCTGGCGACGCAGTGTCGGCGGACCGCTGGTGCGAGAACTAAGGTAATTCACTTCGCACTGTTTTGGCCTTTTTCTTCAAGCTATTTGTATATTAGAGCTCAGGACCCTTACCATGAGTTTGCAATGTTTGCATTACCGTACTCGCTAGCGATTTCGTAAACGATTTAGTATGGACAAAAGTACAGCGCCTCTGGCGGTTACTTAATAGAACTAATAATCGCCATACTAAATCGTTTACGCAGTCGCTAGCGAGTACGGTAATACAAACATTGCAAACTCATGGTAAGGGTACTGAGGTGCCAGGGTGCGATTATATTCTGTCAGTCATTTTCATACCATAAGTGAATTGGCGTTTCTACCTACCGCAATAAAACAAATTATGTAGGTACTACCGCAGATAGTATGGAATTGTCATCAACACTCGTTTGTGAAAATCTCCATTATGCTGATGATCAACATTATTACAGTACCTACAAAGTACTTACACTCTGGTGTTTTTTGACATACATACTTCTGACATTGGAGATTGATCAAATGACTAAACATGATGAAATTAAATTAAAGAGTTGATGGCGAATTTCCTAATTCAGATATAATTATGGCAAAGATTGGTGTTACTACAAAAAAAGCTCATCTAATTTGGTACCCTACACCTGCCACGCGTTAAGTTATTCCCTATACAGTGGCGAGTAATTTTATTTTAGGTAGTAAAAAAAATTAGTCGCAAATGAATTATTGTGTGGTAAGAATGATCGTGACGTGTCCGATGCCACGATTATTTAACATTTCTAAACCATTTATTTGACTTCCGTATACAATTTCATCAGAACAACTCCTTTGACTAATGTATTGTAATATTTGTAGTACCTAGATATTAACTACTGACATTGAAGCCACGACGGGTTCGTTTTAACGGAGAACGTAATGTATTCCGATGTGCTAAGGTCATATGGAAGTTCAAGCACAGAGATAGATTATGCATCGTCACTTCTCTTCCACAAGTAGGTATAATTATCTAATTATCATCTTACTAATAGGACACCTATCTCCGCTGCGGGTATCTGGTACAACAGGTCTCAATAGCGTTACAGTGCAGAGGGGAAAATGTAAAAAATACTAATCCCCCTTATCTCCAAAGTTTACAAAAAGAAAAATAAGAATTATTACAAAACATTAATATATCATGATATTATAGAAAAGTAGGAAACCTAAGCTAAAACTCTATTTACCTAGTCTAGTTCTTTTTCAAAACATCTAAATACATTTCTTACCAAAGTTTGCAATCTAATGCACCTTCGCATGTATGTATTTTGGTTTTGTAAACTTCTATGAGATTATGCTGAAAGTAGATACATACTTTCTTTAAATTAAAAATAAATATTGAAATTGGTCAACGGATATCCGGCCACTATCCGGTATCCGGCCTAATACGGCCACAATTTTCTATCCAGCAGAATACCGAACAGTGCTGTAGTACCCGGCCGGATAGTATGTTTTCACATAGATAAGTGTAAAAGGAACGTGAATAAATAACAAACTGTAATGAGTCCAGAGTAATAAATTATTAAAATAAGATTAAACTGCCACATTACCTTAAACAGTCATAAAAAGTACAAAAAGATGAAAATAAAAATTCAAATTAAGTATAATAGTCAGGGATCGTTTTTGAAGAAGTAGCATGCAAGAAGCAAGTCATGTAACAGTTGGGGTGACAACGTTATCAGAGGGGTTAGACCCTGCAGAATACGGATCTGCCTGTCTCCATCCCCAAATTTGAGCCGGAAGTATGTAATACCGGAACATGTGCAGCCCATACAAATTTTTTCGTTGTACATTTAGTAAATCGTTGTTCTGGTACCCTAACTATGGTTCGATTATTATAGATTTTTGATATGCCGTAAAGGACAACATTTGTCATTGTATCCCGAAATTTTCGACCCTCCAGCTCCATATCTTTCTCCGCCATCTTGGAAAATCTGTCACGTTTTCAGTTTTTTTGCTTGTACTTTCGTTAAAGTTCATTTTAGTGCTAAAGATGGTTCGGCAATATTGTAGAACACAAAATTTTCTAAAACTTTTGGCTACAAAGATTTTTTTCTATGACCCCTAGCGACGAAGGTATGACAGGAGATATCTTTAATACTGCAATTTTTTTCTAGTTTTCCTCCCATATTTGCGTTTGCGATCACAAAATTTGCTACAGCTCTTCCATTGAAATATTTTTTTCCACGATCATCAGGAAAGGAGATACGAAGTCATCTATGGAGTACTACCGTCGATATTTGCTTCTTTTTCCAGTTTTCTTCTCATATTTGCGTTTTAGTGTATTTTAGCTCAAGTTCTAGGTCTGTAATATTATAGAAGACAAAATTATCTGCAAATTCAAAGTACCTACGAAAGTGACAGATGCTTTATCTTGTCGTCTATCATGCTATCACTCGACCATTATAGATCCCTAAAGATTGTGACAAATTGCACTGCAACCTAAATATGGGAAGAAAACTGGAAAAGTAGCAAAATTTCGACGGTAGTACTCCAAAGATGACTTCATATCTTCTTTCCTAATGGCCGTGGCAAAAACATTTCAATACAAAAGTTGTAGCATATTTTGTGATCTACAATATTGCCGAACTATAGTTAGGGCTAAAATGCTCTTAAAACGTAAACATGTGAGGAAAACTAGAAAAAGGTGGCAATTTTCAAAGATATCTATTGTCATATCTTCGTCCCTAGGGGTCATAGAAAAAATCTTTGTAGCCAAAAGTTTTAGCAAATTTTGTGTTCTACAATATTGCCGAACTATGTTTAGCACTAAAATGAACTTTAACGGCAGTACAAGCAAAAAACTGAAAAATGTGACATATTTTGCAAGATGGCGGAGAAAGATATGGAGCTGGATGGTCGAAAATTTCGGGATACGATGACAAATATTGTCTTTTACGGCATATCAAAAACTCATAACAATCGGACCATAGCTAGGGTACCGGAACAACGATTTACCAAATGTCCAACGAAAAAAGTGACATATTTTGCAAGATGGCGGAGAAAGATATGGAGCTGGAGGGTCGAAAATTTCGGGATACAATGACAAATATTGTCCTTTACGGTATATCAAAAACTCATAACAATCGGACCATAGCTAGGGTACCGGAACAACGATGTACCAAATGTCCAACGAAAAAATTTGTATGGGCTGCACCTTTGCGGGTATAACATACTTTCGACTCAAATTTGGGGATGGAGACAGGCAGATCCGTATTCTGCAGGATCTTAACCTTCTGATAACGTTGTCACCCCAACTGTTACATGACTTGCCGCTTGCACAGTTTAGAGACGCGTTTTCTAGTTCCGGGCCTAGACTATACCTAAGTCATATTTTGAAGTGAAAACTTCTTTAGCGGCGCTGAGCACTTTTTGTACTGGGAAAAAATGTTTAAACTCGGGTCAGATCGACAGACCAGCTAGGTTGACCCCTCCTAGTATCGTGATTGCGATGTTAGGAGGGGTCAACTCGGCTGGTCTGTCGAGCGACAGATCGACAGACCAGCATTAAGGTATCAGTCCGCAGCCGACAGCATACGACAACTGCACGTACCGCCGCACTCGAAATTCAACCGTAAATGTATTCGTAATAAAAATGAGCGGACAAGTGTCGCAACGACACATGCCGCTCACTCTAAATTGGGACTTTTAGTCTTATGATTACGGTTCAATTTGGAGTGCGGCGGTACGTGCAGTTGTCGTATGCTGTCGGCTACGGACTGATACCTTTACTACGCACCTACTAGGGTTTGCTCCCGGGAAATACCGGTACCGAAAATACCGGGATTTCCCGGTTTTTTGAACCAAGGTAGGAACCGGTACTACGAAATCGAATTCCCGGTATTTTCGGGATTTTCGGGAAATGTAATTTACAGCTTAAATTTAATACGCTAATCTAGAAATGATAAGCGATATATCGATAAAATAACGCAAGCGATGTTTATAAACGGAAACTCCGCTCTAAGCAGCCAATTCACGACCACGGCTGGCCGTTACTCCGTCCCGCTTATACAAATTCATCAGCGCCATCACCTAACCAGTCCTCCACCCGCATACTTACCCCAACGTGCGTATTCATTGTTCTACAGCTACACTATTAGTAGGTAGTCGCCCAACTAACACCCTACCAGCACGCTAGCGTTAAGAATGCCTGTATATCATTCTTATTGACGACCTCTTTAGCTTAGTTGGTAGTGACCCTGCCTACGAAGCTGGAGGTCCCGGTCCCGGGTTCGAATCCCGGCCGGGGCATTTATTTGTGTGATGAGCACGAATATTTGTTCTTGGGTCTTGGATGTTTTCTATGTATTTAAGTATTTATTTATCTATATAAGTATGTATATCGTCGCTTAGTACCCATAGTACAAGCTTTGCTTAGTTTGGCACCAGGTTGATTTGTGTAAGATTGTCCACAAATATTTATTTATTTATTTATATCGGTTCCATATGATTATTAAATTAAAGTGTTAACACATGCCTGTATAAAGATGTTAGAACATGCTATAACATCGTTATAACCCCGAAACAGGCCCACGCGATACAGCAGGTAAAGATTACAGAAAGCCTGTAGAGCCGTGATTTTTATACCCGTAACCAACACTCGATAACAGCAATAATACTGATGAAGTGTTAGCTGAGAGTGAAGTACTCTTGTGCAGGTACTATTACAGGTACAGCAAGAGTGTTAATTCACCCTCAGGTAACACTTCCACCGGTATCACTGTGGTTGTAGAGGGTTGGTTTTGGTTACCGCTATGGGTTATAGATGCGCTTCGGCTGAGAACGATTTACCACTTTAGACTTTATTACACCTATTAAAATATTTTAAGTGAGAATCTTACTTCTTTCTTATTCATATTATCCTACACGGTTACAATAAAATTATGTAACAAACATCTTACCAAATGACAAAGGAATATTTGACAGAAGGAGATAAGCAATAACTAATTATTGAAATGATTTTTGTTTGTGAAGTTTAAACAATCCTGGTAATTTTACGGTTATTTTGTACGCTTTTTGAGATGCAAATACCTTTAGCCAAGAATATTGTACAGGATTTGTCTTCATAACAATGTAACATAACGGTGTAATAATTACACTTACTATATTGTGGACAAACTCTGTACTACAACCTTAAGTTGTACAAGACACTCCACGGCAGCAATGATTATGACAGACTCTGATTCAATTAAAGTTAAAATAATAATGAACAAATTGTAAGCATTTAGTAAACTCTTTGATTTAATTTTGAGTCCTTTTTATAAAACGCTAAGATAAAATAAGCAAATTCATTGTGATTTATATAATTAATGTGAATTTTGATAACAAAACACGTGTATTTTCGTTTTGCATCCCTGATATTATTATCATATTGTCCAAAAAAGGTATTAGGCTAAAACTACTCACGTCTCAAAACCACCACAGGTAATTTCCCGAAAGTACCGAAAATACCGGGAAATCCCGGTTCCTCTACCGGCCAGTACCGAAAATCCCGGGACTGATAAATGGTACCGGTTCTGCATTCCCTAGCACCTACCTACACTAAAACAATCGGGCACGCACACTTAAAACACCAAACTTGAGGAATGAAGTTTCCACTTACTGGGTTTCCACTAAGTCCAATATCGGATAGCCAGACTGACCGATTTCCGTAAAGATCATAGATTTAGATTTAGATTTAATTTATTTCACAATCAAGCCTTCATTATAAATTACATTAATGTCAATTTAAAAGAATCTCTATTGTGATCGTCAAAAATACATTGAATAGAATTAAAAACATATATCAATGGAAACATTACATAAATTTTCAAATTTCACCCAAAGGGATCGTCATAATATGAAGATACAAATTAATTATAGGTATAAGTATTACAGAACACTGACAATGTCAAAATATGAAATAAAATAGAATGTCACAGTACAGGATTACGAAGTTAAATCACAAAATTCATTTATAGAGTGTAATGGGTTATCCAATAGAAAGTTTCTCAACTGACGTTTAAATGCTGTATCACATGTTTCCGTCCTTATTTCAGCGGGCAAGCGTTCATAGTAGGTCGGACCTATAACGCGCGGATTTTTACTGGCAAGTGCCATGCGACGTGGGACTGTTCTTAATCGCCCTGTGGAACGAATAGTCTTACCTGAAACCTCGACACGGTTAAACATAGATAGGTTACGTCGAACAAACATTAGAACCTCAAACATGTATGTGGAGTAGTGCGTCATGATTTTGTGAGTTGCGAAAAGCTCTCTAGGTTCTAGGAGTGTCTAGGTTTCACACCGGCTAGTGTTCGTAATGCCCGTTTTTGCATTATGAAGACTCTATTGGCATCCGTGGAGTTTCCCCAAATGAGCACACCATATGTCATTAATGAATGAAAATGAGCATAGTAAACCGATTTTAATGAAACCTTCGAAATTAGCGGTTTTAATTTTCGCAACGCGAAGACGGCACTACTTAACCTATCACACAGCTTGTCGACAAGGCACTTCCAGTTCAAGTTTGAGTCCAACATAAAACCAAGGAACCTAGTCTCGTCGCACAGCGGCATTGGACAGCAGGATATACAATGAGGTACAGCAATCTTCCGTCCTGAAAAAATCATGACGTTAGATTTCGTCACATTCAATTGTAATCCATTTGAACTGAACCACCGTTGCAACTGCCTACATGCGTTGCCTATTCTTGAACCTAGCTCTTCATACGTTTGCGCACTAACTATGACCGTAGTATCATCCGCAAACTGCACAGATAGACCTATAGTTATTGCGGATGGGAGATCGTTCACGTAGGCTAAGAATAGGGTATTTCCAAGGGCAGATCCTTGCGGAATTCCTTGGCTGATATTTCCATAGTCAGACTCACGCATTTTTCCACCACTGGACAGTTTTACTCGCTGCCTTCGGTCCGACAAGAAAGAAGTAAATAACTGGTGGGCCTCGCCAACCACGCCGTAAGTCTTCAGTTTATATTTCAGATAAATTCTCATGGAAAGTAGTTCTTATTGTCCCTAAATACGGTGACAGTTCACGTCAAAATAGTGGCCAAGCGTGATGGTCGAAGTACGAATAATTTTGAATCGACTTTGTAATCGATGCTTGGTTTCCGATTTCAATTAAATCTTCAGAAAATTATAATTAAATCCAAAATATAACGTACGTATACGTATATTACTGTTCGTGCTCGCCTCACATTTGCTCGGGTATACTAAAGAAGAAAATGAGACCAAATCTTTCCTCCATACGATAATGTAATACTAATAAATTGACAATACTTTTGAATTTAAATGGCCAAGTTAAATTAGCTTGAAGGGTAAGACAATAGGCATAGACAGAAAATCTATAAATAGCGAATTGAATGTACCTTCATAAGTTTTTATTGGTAAAGCCATTATCTATTTTAATTTTGAATCAAGTATAAAGAATGTTGTTTACTCGTAGTTTTTTTCCAATGCAACGTTATGACCGCAATTATGGAGGCTATACTCATTAACGGAAAATTACAATATTTAAGGCCCCTGTATATCTACGCAAGGCCTTCTCCATACAAACTCTGTGCAAGTTTTATTCGTCAGTTTTGGCACTCCCGCATATTATTTTTATTTTTGCTTGTTAATTGTATTAAATATACGAAGAATGTCAAGCAAAAAAATCTAAAAATTAAACAAAAATCAAAATTTGAAAATATAAAAGATTTTTTTTCCTGATGTTCTACTTAGCTAATTAAAAAATAAGCGTACTGACTAGAAGTCATAAGTGTAATGCAAACACAAGCCAAGAAAAACTTGCACAAAGTTTGTATGGGGAGTGCTTGCGTATACAGGCGCCTTAACTGTAGCGTTTTAGGATTAAGTCAAGTGTGATGTTTCACTAAAATGTTATTCGCGCTCTTGTCACGTACCACCCTGCCCTGCTCTTGTATTAGAAAATACTTGGTACTATACTCGTATTCTCTAATAAATTGAATGCACTAACTTCCCGTGTTATTTATCTTAGAGTACGTCTCATTCTTCGCGACTTTGGATCATGTAAAACCTATTTGTGGTCAATATCATCGAAATAGAAAAAAAGAAACGCACATTAAAACATTTTAAGTGTTTTAAAGATATCATGATCGAATTTGTATAGTAGTTTAAACTCTCGTGCTTTGTAAACATAATACTTAAAAGGTTTGTTTTAAGCCGTCCTCTCCCGGCGTAATAAATAAACAATGCCATTCTTCTATTATCTGCCCTGGGATCCCAGGGACTGGTAGAGGACGGGCGGGTCTTTTTTCGAGTCTACCCCTCACATTTTTATCAACTTTTGTGGGGTAGTCAAATGTTGTGTACCCATCTCCGTTGACAACTTGCTGACACGGCAGTCATATTCGCGACCACGACCGGTGTAACCCGTGTCGAAACGTCGGTTAAAAAAGGTAAATACATAAATATCGCGTTAGACCCGTTAAAACAAAACTTTTTAGTACATGGAAATTGTTAAATTTTGTCTGAATAAACTATCGATAGCACTAATAAATAAGTCTATGAACATAATTTTACAGTAGGTATCGAGAGATAACTATTTCATATCCAGATTTCACCATATGGTTAATGGAGACTGTTGCTGTTGTCAAATCGTGTACATATGGGCATAGATTTAGTATATCTAGTGGCGACTCCACTTAGATATACCTCAGCGTTCAAGGTGCTCACAAATACAAGGCGAGCGCATGTTCAAGCATTTACGAGCACCCCGAAGAGAATAGTTTAAAATATTTCATGGCGATACTTTTACTACTTGTAGCCTCGTAGTAGATCGCTAGCGCGCCACTGCCCACGGCGGCGAGCGCGACTGTTTGGTCAATCCGGTCCGGACGGGCGAGTCTGTCACCTCCGCGCCGGGTCAAACGCCATACATTGGCATTCCACCCAATGTCGTCATGTTGCTTCGCGCCTTTCCAATCATTATACTACTAACTACCGCATAATTAGCCAATGAATACAAGATATATCTATGCGAATCCATAGCTATTTGTGTTATGAATTATGTTATGAACTAGTCTAATTATACTTCATTTCTTTGCGGCTGGTCCTCATCTCGTTAATCTGTGGTAAAATAAAAAAAGGACTCTAAGTGACGGTGATACCTGAAGTTTCCTTTTGCTTCACTTCAGTGAGGCTAAAATAAAAAATAAGACTGTACGTTCGTCTGAAAATAAGATTTATAGTTAGTCTCAATGATTTGTAATACCATTCGAAAATTTATTTATTCACGACATCAAGGCACGTTGCAATTAAGAACCTACTTACAGACTCCTAGTTCATAGACACTATTTGTAAGTAGGTACATATATTGCAAGTTGCAACACAATAAGACTAAAAATCCTAACTTGCTTATGATTATTCTGTCTTATTATGTGAATGCCTGTACGTAAATGTATACAATATAATGTATGTAAATAAGTTCCGCGGGCAGAATGAATTAATTTTCCACGTATGGGTTCAGCGGGGCCGCCGCCGCACAGCCCGAGTAGCTCGCGGAGCGACGGGAGCAGTGTCCATGCAGCGCCGGTTTGCCGCACCCGCCGGTTCTGTTGCCGCATTCCGTCACTAATATTTGGACTCGTCGATTCTCGTACACAACACAGCTGACCGCCAGCTGCATTCAGCATTGTTTCCGCGCCCGCCGTGCCTACGCGCTCGACACGCCACCCAATTATAACCAAGTTTGTTTATAAGCCAGTGCACACAACGCCACCATTCAGTGTTTAGTTACGAAACCTTGTAATCGCGTGGGTGAAGCTAAATTAACGTTGGCAGATGTCGCCGTCGTGTTTTTGTGGTACATAATAGCGCAGCGACGTAACTATAGCAAAGCGCATCGCTTGCTTATTGTGTAGTGCGTGTGAACTGAGATAAATGCAGACTATGAAATGTATAGAGATGGTGCGCCTCGGCCCCGCCACCGCGGAAAGGTCTTCAACTTTCGACAGCGATAAGGTGAGGCCGCGTGTCGAGAGTACCGTTGTTGCTGTGCTGCCAAAATAAATAATGCATGCGAAAACTGCTACACCATGTAGTGTAGTACATATGCTCTGTAATTTCAGGCAATCGTTGATATCGTATCTTCCGCAATAAATGCATTAGTTTCAAGTTTTTACAACTTGAGAACTGGTGGATCAATTTATGTTGCTTATTTTATAATAACAAGTTTTATTTAGTTAGGTATTTTAATAGTAAAAGTATTATGATAATTTATATAGGATACCATCTTATTAGTCAGTGAATTAGTTTATGTTATGAATAACACCAAATCTATTGACTATAATTCTACCACGGAACTTGCGCTTTATAGTTAACAATCCTCTTTGCTGTTAAAGTTGTAGAGAAGTACTCTACAAGTTTACACTAGTGTGTTCGCTGCGATTTGTATAGCTAAGCTACATATCACAATTAGAGAACTAACTTTTATCAAGGCATTTTGACTGCCGCGAAATTGAAAATACTTAACCAACTAGTGACCTCGTGAGTGTTTTTTTATTTATTTCCAAAACTATGTTAGATATCGAACCTGTAGAGGACAAACCATTGAATTTTTTTTAGATTACTCGACAAAAATGTTATATGTAGGTAATCAAAGAACCTGCTGACAATACTCCACGAGAATCGGTTGTGAAATGCGACCCTTAGTGATGAACAAATCGAAATTCGGCCCCAGAAACACAAAATCGTATATATAAAAAAAAAAAAATTTTATTAATTTCCAAAAAGTGACTCGATAATAAAATTCTATAGAGTTACCGCACCTGCTCACAAAATTTCACAAAAACAGTTGATAAATGCGACAGATTTAAAAAAATATACAGTATTTATGCACTGAACGAGCTGTAATCAACGATCCCCGTTCGAGGGGATAAGTCAATTTTATTCCCCCCCCTTACCTATCTTGCCAGCCCCCCTTATAAACATGTAATTTTTTTTGACAATATGTGTAGATTTGGGTCAATACGATGCTTAATCTGCGAAAATTTGAACTTAAGCCTTGTATTGTAACAAGAACTTTACAAGTCCATCCTATATAATAATATTTTATCTACACACATATCATAAATCCTCTAATATGCGTTCGGAAACCGTAGAAAATGACTCTCATTTCAACATTCAATGAATTTATGGCAATTTTCTTATCTGTGGCTAAGGCTACAGCAGTAATATAATTTTTAATTTAAATCTCATATATGATGTTAAAATATAAAAACGTCAAACAAAACTGTCAAAATTTAAATGTCAAAGTTGACATGTCCCTATTCTAGTATCACTGAAAATTCAAATTCAGTCGATGCGAAATGTCAGCTCGATGTTTTTTTAGTATATATCGCACGAAATTTGAGCTAGAACGACATGATCACATCAGAATAGGGACTCTTTACTTTTTAAAATAACATTCAGGTATCGGTTGCCAGTTCTGATTTCGATATTTCCGCAACCGTGCAAAAAAGGTTGTATTAACACAATTATTGTATTTATTTACAACGGTTTCTGAACCCATCTTAGAGTAGTTATAATATGTGTGTAGATAAAGTAATGTATGCAACTGTACATAATTAGGCATTAAAACACTCGTGTGACCTTATTATGAAACTCGCCTTCGGCTCGTTTCATAAAACACACTCGTGTTTTAATGCCCCTCATTATGTACCAGTTGCATAAACTACTATTATATATTGAAATATGAAGTGATTTATTTCTTATAAACAAAAAACTATTTTATGTCAAACCTGGCCATAAAGCGCCAATTACCGCACGCTCCGCGTGGGGGAAATCCCACTTCCTGGCCAGGGGGTGACATAAAAGGTTGTACTTAGCACGGGCAGTAATAAAGAAAGCCTCAGATCACATATATATCAAATACCTGCGATCTGAGACATTCTTTGTTTTACCGCCCTTGTTAAGTAATGTACTATTGTAAGCTGTTACTGACCTGTTTACACAACTATTCAATACTATTATGCAATACAGAAGTCCTTTGAAGATTTTTCCATAACGAGTGAAAACTTTAACAAGGATGTTCAAGAATGTATCCGCCAATTGTACTTTTATTTTTGTATCTGTACAATAAAGTTTAAATAAATAAATAAATAATAAATGTATGAAATTAATTGAGTCGATGGGGCCAAGTTGTAAGTATGTAAATCAGCTGGTTTCAGCCCATTTTCCTGATCTGAAACCAGGATATAAATTTTTGGTACCGTTTAAGCACTCTATATACACGGTAGAAATGCGTATTTACGTCCTATATTCGTTCCGCCTTTAGTGATCGTTATAGAAATACGTCCAAACATAGATGTACTATTATAAGCCAATGCGTCCAAAGGTATAGGTAGTTACGGAGGACCGCACAACGACCCTACAACGGAGTCACTCGACCTTAATACATAAACGGATTCATCCTGATATTATTTATTACATCGTCATTTTATCCTTTAAGATTCAGTTGCATTGCATTCAACGAACGTTTGTTTACATTTGACACTGTTTCCGATACCAGACTAATTAAACATCCCTTGAAATGCAAAAAAGTAGCTAACAAACCGAAAAGGTCTTACTTAGACCGTGTTCGATATTACGATTAAATGATTATGATTTAATTGACAGAGGTGGTTTGTTGAAAGGTCCCTCTCACTAGTCTCACTCCGCAAAAATAATTTTTTCATCTCTCCTGTTCGGAAGTACGATTTTCACGTGTAGATAGCCGGGTTGAAAATCGCTTTTCCATCCCTAGGGAGGAAAGTAAATTTTATTTCATTTCAATGGGCCGGGGGCGCACACCATCCGCGCTTGTGGGCGCGGGGCGCAGGCAGCCAGCCGCGGGGCGGGGCCTAGGCGGGGCGCGGCGGCGCCGGTTGCTGGCTGCTGCAGCTCGTGTTTTTATATATACTGAATCCTTAAAATATCATTTACTAGAAAAATATTATTTTATAATTTTTTATATAAAAAACTAAATAATAACTCGTAAATGTTATATTTAAATACATTTTAAGTAACCGACTTTTAATATAAGCGCGTCCTAAAATCATAAAAAAATTCAAATTGGCAGAAACTTATCAGCCACAGCCACACACACTGCCATTAATTTGTACTTAGTACCTAATATTTGAATCTAAAGGATAATTAAAATTAAATTTTAAACAAATGGAAACAACAAATACCTATGTTTGCGATACTTTTCAATGTTTTCAATAAATTATAAGTACCTTACCTATTCTCTTGTTCAATTCACTATTAACGTCAAGCAATAGTGCTCGCCAAATTGGTCCATACACAAACGATTTTAAAATGGTTTCAATAAAATGGTCGCTTGCTACTATTTTTAAATTACTAGATTCCCACATTCACAGTACCTATTAATTAGACTGAGCTTGCGTGTTTTCCGGGGAAAACGACTTTGCCCGAAGATGAGACCTAACTGGATCGTTTTTCCTCCTGAATTTATAGTAGGTACCTACCTAAATCGTTAATCGTTAACGTTATCTAGTTCTAATTAACAAAAAAATACAAATGTTGCTCATTTAATAGTAAGGTTAACCACCACGAACGAGAGATATACCTACTTATTACTTAATTAAAAGTTTTTAAATTGAAATTGGGAAGTAAAAAATATTTAGATTTACATTGAACAGGGCTGTAAATAACAACGCATATCAACAATTAGCTGAATGCGAACCAGTATATGAGGAGCTTCCTATTACGCGGTGTGCGATAGTGCACATCGTTTAAATTGCGCCATAATATAGGTACATTATAAATGAATTCACGTCGTAAATTACTGATTAAGTCGCAATTTAAACTAATCGATTGGTGTGCCTGCATTAAGATAAAAATGACACATTGATTGCTCGAAATAAAATGTTAGTTTACGTTCTGGCTGTTCAGCCCGTATCTATTAGTCTACGTTTAGATTCGTTGCTTGCATGAAGAAAAAAAAACATGTGGGATACAAAGATGGCTATCACAGGAATTCAACCATAACATAATCGCCGGCGTGCAATACGCAAACCAAGCGAAGCCGAAGACAGCCACCGATGCTCCTGCAGTGCCCACTGCTTTTCTTGCAGTGAAGTAAATTCCGAAATATTAACATCGGTAGATAATATTGACCCTTTCAATCCCTAAACTTATTGTGAGACAGAATGTTTCGTTTTGTACGTAAAGCTGTACGCAGGTTACTAAGTACTTTCCGGAAGCCCGAAATGATGTTATTTAATATGGGTGCTCGAAGAAGAGGCACCCTGCATCCCATAACAAGACGTGGAACTTTAGGGTCTATTAAAACGAACACTCTGCACAACCTTCGAAGGGGCACAATACACTCTATCTGCCAGGTGAGATAGTTACCTAATGTTTGTACCTATACGTTGGAACGAAAGAAAATCGCAGTGAGGTTTTAGCGGTATACCTAACATGATATTTATGATATAATAATAATTATCGTCAAACCCCCTAGCATTATATCGGTTATTGCTGACGTAAAGCATTTGCCCTGTCTTACGTCGGTGATTAACGAAAGTTACCGTGCTACGGGTAGGGAGTATGATACCTAGATTTTTTTCCCAATGTTTTTGTGGACGTACCTTCCCTTGTATTTCTAAGAGGATGAAAATGCTAAATATTACTTTAACCTATTATTGACATGTAGAGATATACCTAACCGTGTTTTAGATATTACCAATAACCTAGAACTTGCAAATTATAGTAATGAGACTTATGAGTCAAGATTATGTACCTATCTTCAGGGTCTAAGGGTGATGTGATAATAGTACATTACTTAACAAGGGCGGTAAAACAAAGAATGACTCAGATCGCGGATATTTGACTATTTTTGCTAAATAACATAGTGTCAGAAATAAAAGGGAGACCATGAATTTTAACAACAATTTTTTTTCTCGTGGTGCGTGTTCGATTCCCGGTTCAACCATGTAGTTATTTAAAAATCTTTGAATGCAGTTTAAATTATTTTTTAAATTAAAATAATGTCTTCTTTTAGTAAGATTCAAGGTACTTCCCTTGATGTCCCATAGTCTTGGGACGCCCTGTACAAGTAATAGTACATTACTTAACAAGGGCGGTAAAACAAAGAATGTCTGAGATCGCAGGTATTTGACGCCCGAGCCGAAG
Organism: Cenopis cana; assembly: GCA_951800055.1. Classification (NCBI taxonomy): domain Eukaryota; kingdom Metazoa; phylum Arthropoda; class Insecta; order Lepidoptera; family Tortricidae; genus Cenopis; species Cenopis cana. The sequence goes on along the minus strand of OX637471.1, from coordinate 16,082,083 downwards.
GCAAGGGCTATAAATATGCGATCTGAGGCTTTCTTTATTACCGCCCGTGTTAAGTACAAAATTTTATGTCACCCTGGCCAGGAAGTGAGATTTCCCGCGCGCTGAGCGTGTGGTAATTGCCGCTTTATGGCCAGGTGTGACAAATACTATTAAAAGGCCGATGAGTGTTATTGATTTGGTTTAGAATAAGTGTACCTAGATAATGTAGTGCGCGAAGCGCATGAGCACGCACCGTCTTCGCTGTCCATGTTGAATGTGAACTGTAGTGGTAGTGGTCCACGCCATCATCCCCCGCCACCGTAGTGTACCGTTTGTTTATCTCACTAACATTAACGTCACGGCCCCTATGCTGTTTTGTAATAGCATAGATAGATACGGCCGAGCACCCTGAAAACTTATCGCTGAATTGTACTTGAACTACGGCTCCGCTTCTCTTGCAATTCGCCAAGTCGCAATCACATTATGTAATCTAATTATAATTCATGTAGAGTTCAAGTGCGATGTCAGCGCGATTAAACTATTGCATGTACGTACTTATTCCTAATTACTAGCGTTTTAGACAAAATATGCGTACTAGCAGAGACTAGGAATTATATAGACTGCCAATGCCATCTGTTGGGAGCTTCTTCGTTGTGTTCATAGATGGCGCTATGTTTTAAGCAGAGGTCTTGGTGTCATACGAATTAAATGGTAAAGTGATCTCTCCATAGTGAAACTAGCTACAGCAGGCCCATTATTTTAAAATTACGCCACAATGTATAGGCATTGGCAGTCTATATAATTCCTAGTCTCTGGTACTAGTAAACGTACTTGTTTTGTACTGACGATGATAAATTTTATAACAGCATGCTGCCAAATTCTAACTCAGAGTACTGAAACGATAGTAATCGAAATCTAATTGTATAAAAGGTAGAGGTACTAGTTTTTCTTATTTATAATATCTAGGTGAGTACCTATGTAACTTACATTTTTGTGCAGTTTATAAGTTTAATTGGTGCTTTTATTATGTTCTATCTAACTATATGTTTATTTTATTAACCATCCATGTTATAATAAAACAAAATAATGTTTGTTTAGATATAATAAATCAATCAAAATGAGTAAATTCAGGTAAATACTTGTGACTTGCTGCTACCGTTAATAAATTACACTACCTAAATATGTAGTTAAGTTCGAAATGTGGCAAATACACTCGCGAGCAAAAATAACGCATACACTTTGTATTGAACTTCCATAGAAGGTGTACCTAAGTACCCGTTATGTTTTCTCTGAGTGTAGTTTAACTACCCATTTAGTACAGTAAATAAAAGAAAATTCAACTGCAATACAAGACTTAAAGTAGGTACAATAGTAGCATAATTGTTTAACAGTTCTCAACAGAAGGGCGCGCACTGTCGCGCAGCACACGCGCCAAAATTGGCCACGCTTCTACACCTTTGCGTTTGACGTCATACTGTGAAAAAACATGCATAATACATTCAATATCACATGCAAAGTTATAATGGCAATATAATGTTGTATGTGCGCACAAACACAGTAGGTACGGTTAACAAGGTAAGGTGTAGATATGAATGATCGGGTTGTGGCAGGTGCTGTCGATGAGCGATGAGCTGCGGCGCGCGCTCTACTCCACGGGGTCCTCCGTCGACATGGAGTTCTCGCCGCCCGACCTCATCGGCACCTCCGAGATACTCACCATGGACCACAGGTGATATATTATACCTATATGTACTTTGATAACGAACGCTTGCCATTTACGGATGCTAACACCGGTTGGCGCTAAATGGGTCTAACATAACACAAAAACATTAAAACAGGCTGTCTATTGTTAGCGCGAGCTGTTTTTTTGCACGTTCAATACAATGAAATGTTTTTATAATGTTTTCTTATACTTGAACTCTGCAACTGCGAAAGTCATAAAATAAATATAAGTATATCGATACATCGTTTAAGTAGACTCTATTATTATTTTCCATTCGACTTTACTTCATTTGAATGTCATGCATATTGCAACATGTATTATCATGATACAATTAATATATACTGCGCCAGGTATGGCAATCCGGTGTATCGGTTAGTAGTGTGGGTAACACTAAGCGCTACCGAGCCAACCGACGATGGTATGCAGTCGTGTGTCATCGACAGTGACGTCACTTGTGCCACAATCCGGATTGTCAGACCTTGTTTTCTTAGACCATGTGTATTGTTATGTTTGCATAGTGGAGTGAGGGCATTGTCGGTGGGCGGTGTAGCTGTAGGTATACGTGTGTTAGACGGCTCGATGTTTGTTTGCAGAGAGAAGCTGTGCGGCGTGCTGCCGGCGCGCGCGCAGGGCTACATGTGGTCGCTGGCTTTCAGCACCAGCCAGCACGGTTTCTCGCTCGCCTCCATGTACCGCAAGATGCAGCGCGTGGACAGCCCCGTGCTACTCGTCATACAGGACACACAGAACAACGTAAGCAAGCCACTAATTACTATTCATTGCGCGGTCGAGACGCGCAACGCAGTGAAGTTAGGTTCGATCACACGCAATGTGTTAGGATAGGACAACCGCTGCCGCTGTGCTGTCGCCGCCGCTCGAAGTAGACACCGGGCTGTTAGATCGGTCAATTCAATTCACGACCACGCTCCACTCCCCAATACGTTCTAGTTTATATTTTTGGCTCTAAATTAATTTTGTATTAAGCAGTAACGCTGCTAACGCAAACTACAAATTAAGGAATAAAAGAAATAATTAAAAGTCTAGACACCGAGCAGGATTCGAACCTGCGACCTCCTGGCATTCTCAACATAATTTCAGACGTTAGTGCCGTTAATGAAGCCTGAGTTTCTCGGTATACGTCGTTGTACGCCTCCCTTAAGGCGTTTGTATAAATGATGAAACGGTTGAAGAATCTGGGGGCCGGGTGTGGGTTGCACCTATAGCTCAGTTGGCTAGAGCGACTGGCCGCGAATGCCAGGTGGTCGCAGGGTCGAATCCTGCTCGGTGCCAAGACTTTAAATTTTTCCTTCATTTCTAAATGTGTATTTTTGGTACTTATCGTAATGGAGCATTTACTCCCGATGGGCTGTTTTACAGACAAACGTTTCGACAAATTTTTACTATTTAGTAAACAAATTTAAACTATTTATCTGCTGTGACACCGTATGAAATCTGAAACATTGCTTTTACTCGTATCTACATCACATAATAAGAGCTTAAGGCTGGTTTTCCACTAGAGCTATGCTACGCCACGTAGCTCGAGCTGGAGCTATGTGTCAAATGTGAATCAATTGTGTGTGATAAATTATTTCCCATTTGTAAGATCTTACCAGTCGACAAAAAAATTAAATACCTTATTGGCTTGGAGCATTATTATAGCGATGAGTATAAAGTAAATATTAAAAATAAATATACTACTAGGAGTGTACAAGAAAAAAAACTAGTCCAACCTAGGGCTAAAAATTATTATGGGCAAAGAGTGTCAACTTTTTTAGTACCTAAAACTTTTAACCAAATTAGTTTATTAAGACAAACTCCAAAATTAAGTAAAACAAGGTTAAAATCAAAGTTAAAGGACTGGTTCCTCGATGTTAATACTTAAGTGTACCTACCTACCTAACAAACTATGTATACCATCTTTCTATCAATAATTTTGTATCCTACTTAGTATTTAGTAGTTAAATAAGTTAAGCTACCTACTTAGTATTTAGTTTTTAAATAAGTTACCTTACATGTTTTAGAAACTGAGCGCGTCTCGCCATCAAACGTTTAGTTTGGCGAGTATTTTTTCAGATACATAAAATGTAACTTTTTTTGAAAAAAAAAAAAAAAATATTTATGGAAACATAGCATAGCTCTAGTGGAAAACCAGCCTAAAGCACGAGCGTTTAATTCCTTTCATTATGTGACACTTGCATTTACTACCTAAGTAAATATTATTGTTCTACTTGGTTAATAAATATGCTATATTTTCGGAATAGTCGTTCTTCTGTAAACATTTCGTACTGTACTAAAATAAATTACTTATGTAGGTTATTATTATTTACGGTCATAGTAATTAACCCTTGGACCGCTAAAGCGATAATGTGTCGTCTTGCCCAGTACACCAAGCACTGTTTTTTTGTGTAATGCCTAAACCAATAAAAACATATTAGAACAGTTCACAAATGATTTTTTTCATGATCAAAGTACACCTTCACTCCGACCTTTTAAGGCTTTCTTATTGGAGCGAAACTACATACGCGACACAAAAAATCCGCTAGGCGGCGCAACATTATCGTAATTCTCCCCAGTAATAAACAGAATTACATTACACACACTATCTCACTTTACTGTGACAGGTCACTGACCTAGTTTTTTTAAATCATTGCTGTAACTTAGAATTTGAATATGTGTCAGACCTTCTTTGTCAAATTAACCAGAATAAGCCAGAGTGGCGCACGTGATAATTAGGTTGTCAACCATTTAAATTTAGAACAGATTGTTATGACATTCACGCAAAAGAGTGTAGACTTGTATACTTGCATATCTCTGTCTCTGTTGCGCAGTTTTGACAGATTTCACTTACCTAACTAAATAAGGGCTAAATTTTGTCACAATTCGACACGTCAAAATTGCAAACCACAAATAAGTAGCTTAATTTCAACCACTAGGCCAAGTATATTATGATGTAATTAGTAATCGCTTGCTCTCTGAAACACAGGTCTCAGGTTCGAATCTCAGGCAAGAGCAACTGTTTTTTTTTTGTGTTTTATTTAAACAACCGTAATTTTTCGAGCATAAATAATTATTGAGCGTTGGTTTGCTAAATAAATATTTTGTACTTTTTTTATTTATTTAGAAAAAGATTCAACATAAATATTATGCCGTAATACAAGCTTACCACTTTATTTATTAGTTCATAAATCCATCTTAAATAAAATTCAAGGTTTATTATATAATTTATTATAAACATAATACATAAGACTGAGGGTTTATAATGCGTGCAACCACAGTTTGTAGCGAAAAGACAAGAAGACGTTGATAATTATGTCAGTTCCCCGCATTTCCTCCCATATTTCATTGCAGTATCTATGAATTGCTTCTTTGGTTCTTTCATGGCGATGATCCCACTGTTAAACCATTAAACTCCAAAGATTCTCAATCGGGTTCAAATTGCTGGCGATGGCATTACATCATTACTTTAATGCCTGGATGTAGCTGTAGAGTAAACCATTCCCAAGTGACCCGTGCTGTATGGGGCCATTATCTTGAATAAAGTCTATTTCAGGAAAGTCAGTAGGTAGACCAATTTGCAGCATCACTCCGTCCAGTAAATTCACGTAAGCATTTGCGCATGATGTGGGTATGAAGTGAAGTTCACCGAAGCCGCAGATCATAGATCTGTGACCGCGACGCCGTCACCAGACATCCTCCCCCACATACTAGCCGTAAGCGGCTAGAATTCTTCAGAGCTTTGGGCCCTTTCTATTTCAGATATTATCCGAGGCATCTTTTCGTTTAAATTTGTATTATTCTTTTTTTGTCGTTTACGTTGTTATATTGGAATAATTACACAATGCAATATTATCACTTTCATCGTAATACTGATGTCATTCTGCTTCACATTGAACTGCAGAGCAAATAGAAGTCTAATAGCGTCAAAACTTTGGCAGGATTACGGTTCGTTTGGGCATATTTATTTTGTTACAATACGAAGCTCAATATATTTAATAATTTAAAATATTTTATTTGAAATACCAAGCTTGAATTTAATAACATTGCTAATGTCAGATGTCAAACTATGTGTCAGGCGCTATGAATACATTCACACAGAGACATAAAATATACAATACGCTATACGAAGGAGTGTGACACGTATAATGGAAAAAAAACCACATTCTAAAAATACTCAATGAAACCTTTTGTAATAAGAGAAGGTTTAAAAAGGAAAAAATGATATAATGATAAGCTTTATTAGCCACATTTTATGTTTTCCACTATCACGAATTGTAAAAGTACCAGGAAAACTATTACTGCTTATAAATGTTTATTCGTGGATATGACTCGCCAGTAATTTACCCTGAAAATGTTAATATCATCTAGTTACTGGTATTAAATATGCGATTTTTATAAATGTCAAACTGCAAAAAAGTGCGACAGACGTCCGTCCAGCTCGAGGCCCAACGGCCATCTGTCTACCAAAATGAAGCGCGCAGTTTGCTTTTCTGATATTTTTGAGTTTTGTTAAATATAAAAACATTTAAAAAAAATTAGCCGTAAAATACACTTCTTCACATCGTTTCCTATCTATTGATATATTTTACTCAAGTCTGAGTTGGATATATTTTATATACGACTCAAAATAAGATCAAAATTTACCTGTTTTTGCGATGTGAGATCATCGAGCGAAGTTTCAAATATCGTGTTTTTAGCCTTAAAATACACTAGACCAACTCTTAAACTATAACATATCTAAATATCCCATAAATAAAGTGAGTATTTAATGGTTTAAAATTGAATGAAAAATACTATGATTTCGAATAACCTGGTCTTAAGTGGTTGTTGGCGTCGTGGGCACGACGACACACAACCACTTTATAGGTTCTTGGCGGTCGAAGGGTTAAACAGCACCTAAAGATTAATTGACGCCACGCTGCAAGTATGGTTTTTATTGCCACCGTAATGTTTATTTTATAAATGGATGGTGTAGGTTTGGTGCCTAGTATACTTAATCACGTCTACAATTTTGAATGGATTAGAATGGATTAGATACGGGTACATTTATCCGAGTTGATACATCGGAGCAATATTTTACGACTAATTAGGTAATTTTCTTTAACTGTTACTTAGTAGATAGTGATCCATGACTATATGTGAAATGTCGCCAACTCTATGGTAATTGGTATTGGGTGTTCTCCACATGTTAATATTTATAACATGGTGTCACTACATATATTATATGTTGATAGTAAATCATCAACATATTACAATACAATCTAATTTTTTAAATCTTTGCTAGACGATAACAAGAAACTTCACGGACTATTTTTGCGATAGTGGGTATGTGCGGACGAGCGACTTTTGTCTCCGCGACAGTATGCTATCGCTATCGCACTATCTGTAAGTGTGACAGAGACAGACATACTGTCGTGTGGACAAAGTCGCCTCATGCGCGCATAGGGTAAGGTGAACATTTCCGAGGATATTGGAGATAATAATGATACGTGTGTGTATGCAGGTGTTCGGCGCGCTGACATCGTGCGCGCTGCACCCCTCCGAGCACTTCTACGGCACGGGCGAGTCGCTGCTGTTCTCGTTCCAGCGCGTGGAGGAGCGGCGCGCGTCCACTGACGCGGAGCGCCCCCCACCGCCCGCCGCCACCGCCACCGCGCCCGCCATCGCCCTCCCCGACGCGCTCCACCAAGATCACAAACACGGTGCGAAAACAACTACACTACCTTTAGTATACGTTTTTCGAAACAAAACACAAACGTCACGTTTGTGTATAATCTTATATCTTTAAACGAGCAATTCTTGTATATTTATTAATTTATTTATATGTATATTTATTTCGGGGATCTCGGAAACGGCTCTAACGATTTTTATGAAATTTGGTATGTGGGGGTTTTCGGGGACGAGCAATCGATCTAGCTAGGTCTCATGCCCCGGAAAACGCCGAGCAGGGCTCGGTCGCCCAGATATTCTTAATTTATATGTGAAAAACAAGTTAACACCTAAAGCCAAAAGAGGCGCTGCTCGCGTTGCCCTACAAAATGAGACTAAACGCAAACGAGTTCGTGTACGTGTTCCGAAAAAACTTATGGGTGCAGTCAAGGGCACTACGTATACACTTTTTCACCTTATTCCATTGAAATAAGGTCCAAAAATGTATACATATTTATGCCCTCGACTGTGCAGTCAGCGTCATATAGTATGTAGCAGCCAAAGTGGCCAAATAGTTCGGTACAACATATATTTTGTAGATGTTAAATTTAATTTCATTGCTACGTACTATATGACGCTGACTGTACTAGAGCTACAGGTTACATTTTTTTTCAACCAAAAGAAATACAAAGCAACGCGCGTAGGTAAAGAGGTCGTGCATTTGACATTCATTGTCGTAGCTAAGTCAAATGACGTCATCGCGTTATGCTGTCCTATATAAGACGTAATTACCAACGCGATTTTTGAAATTGATATAATGGCGGTTAAGACCGAATGTTTTCCATCCTTTCTAACTCTTACCCACTGTTTTTTTTTTTTCAGATGAATCACCACCGGTGAAAACAAAATTCAAGTATTGGGGTTGGACAGGCGACAACATGTATTTTATTCGTGGCAGCAACGACAACATATCCATCGGTGCTGGCGAGTGAGTGTTTAATTGTTTATGTTGGATATTAAGTTTATAAAATGTATTTCTCATAGAATATCTCAGAGCATAAAGAATATATATAATGTAGAAACTGGCCTAATCTACTCGTAGCTATTGTCTATCGAGAAAAGTCTATTCGCACCTTTGAGTTCTTTAATGCTCTATGATTCGCACCTACGAAGTTTATGTCAATGTTATAACTCATAAAGACTGACAGGAAAAATCTGTTCTTAGTTTACTTATATATAAGTAGGGTACAATTTAGTAGAATTTGTACCTAAGTATATTAATTAACGGTATGTTACTACTATTATAATCTAACTAGCGAGATTCTAAACTGTCGACAGATTGTCAACCGAAAATTGTCAAGTGCTCTCCTACAAGCGCTATTTCCGCTCTGAGGAACACAAGATAACGAACGAACCTAACCCATTATTTTTCGGTAGGTAGATTATAAACTTTCGATAATTTACGATCTCGCGAGATCTCGGTAGTTAGATTAATGTAACGATATTTATAATCTGACGGCGGTGTACATACAGATAAACTGAGACAAGTTCACAATGTATGATGTCATGTGATAGGTACTCACGTGACAAATTAATTTCTCAAATTATTCTAGTTTATACAAGTTTATAATAGGAAAGGGGGAATTTCGCGCAAATGGAAAGCCAATTTATGAATGTTTGTTACTTAAGTTTCTTAAAATATCACTCCGCTAGCCTGCGAATGTCAAAAGACGTTTTGTATGGAAAGCGAACCACCTTAACACCTATGAACAAGATACATTTGAAATGAAACAACATCTGCTAGACGATTTCCCACTGTGTGTGTGTGTCTGATTCACAGTAAAGGTGGTAAGTAAGTAGTGAAATAGGCTGACCATATTCGGGCATTGTTCGCAGCGGCAAGTTCGGTCTGTGGCTGGACGGCGACCTGTACCTGGGGCGCACGCAGCGCTGCACCACGTACGGCAACGAGCCGCTGACGACGCGCGAGGACTTCGTTGTCAAGATCATGGAGTGCTGGACCTTCATCTGAGCGGCGCGCGCCGCCGCCGCCGCCGCCTCCTGCCGAGCCCGACCCTCCGTCGCTGTCACGCCGCGCCACCTTAATATTTCACAACATAAGCTTTAGACTATCTTATGAAATTTGCTACAAAGATTTGACACTTTTACAAGTCAGTCTTTTCGACTATAGTACCGATGAGTCTGAGAACGATTTTGTCCTCGCATCGTGACTCGATTGGCGTAGAACGACATCGATAGGCCGCAACGAAGACAATATATCGAAACTTCTATGCGCATTTCTAGTCAAATGTACTAAAATAAACCTGACCAATGTTTTAATTCTCTTCGAATTTAGTGGCGTGTGTAGATGAAGCGCCGAGCCGGAGCCGGAGTCGGGCGCGGGCGACCTCTCGCGAGTAGAGCAAGTGCATTAATCCTAGTCAATTGTCACTCGTATCTAAGTTGACGGTTTGTAGAAGATGGCAAGAGCTGCGAGCGCCGGCTCGAGGGTAGACGTCGAATAGTTCGCATCGCGGCACCACGGATCCGCCGCGCCGGCCGCACCTTGACCAGCCCAAAACTGATTACGTGTCAATTCATACAATTACTATTGTGCATTGTTATTAAGAAAATATTAAGACGTATTTGTTACGATAAAATCAATGTATAATGTTATGTAGCAATTTATAACTAAGGATTCGCCGTTTTAATAAGGTGTTACGGGAGTTATCGAAGGTCTTGTTGGTAGCACACACACAGTGAAGGTTTACATTTCATAGGAGACTGACGAGCAACTCCAGTCAAACCCATACCGCTGAGCACGGAATAGCAACATGTGTGACGATCTGTTTGCAGGCCATTGGATTGTATTCACTGTGATTGACACAGCTAAATTAGACCGATTAATTACTTTGACTGCCTGTATTGAAACTTTTGGGTACAAAATAAATCTAGCCATGAAAATTTCCCAGATAGACAAAAATTCCATAACTTGAGTTATGCCCTTTTTACGAGTTACAGATAACTAGCCCTTGAGCTCTTAGAACTACAGTCGTGTTTTACAAAAATTCATTGGGTATTGGCATTGACATGATTGGTTCATATCTATATTACAACTAACTTTTTGTCAAAATGTAAATAAAATGGAATCAGAATTTTTGAATTCCTCCGCGGATAATATAAATAGAGAAAGTCTTCTGTCAGAAATTATATAGAGCTGACAAATCAAAAAAACGTCATTTTCTATTACACGTCCGATTTTACCCATAAACCGAATATAATTGTAGGAGGTCAACGGACTGTGAAGCTCTCTACTACCATCTTATTGGCCACATGCCATGCAACATGCTTCAGGTGATCTAGTAAGCGTTCACGCTGGAGTTAATCTGAAAATATCAAGTGGAGAGCCTACGTCTTGGTCTTGTCATTAGATTGCCGTCTTGTTTTTTTCTAAACCATCGCCCTACTGCACATTCTCCATTCTTCTATTTTATAATGAAATTAAATTTAACATCTACTAAAGGGATCTTTGTAAAACAAGTTTGTCTTATTCAGATTCACTAATACTACAGATTCTGGCAAATAAGTATCTAGTTTGAGTTAATAACATATTTAATGATTCAGTTTGTGTGCAGCATTGTACCTAGATAGCTGCTCACAAACTGAATCATTAAATAGTTCTGTGAAATTGGGGCCGCTTTTATTCAACATGCATCTGCCTGCTCTCTCATTAAAAGTTTTCTGTCTATAATCTATATGCGCAGTAGCGAGGAAACAGGTATCGCTGCCTTGGCGATGATATTGTCTAAGTAAATGCAATAATGTAATCGCACACTCGTCCCTAATGTAATCGTAACGTGAGCAGTTCCTAGAGCTGCTTACGATGAATGTTGCGTGGTGGAGCTGGTTGTAGCTGGACGGGGCCGACAAGAATTGAGAATGTGCAGTGATCTTGACACTATTCTGCTTCCAGTGATCGGCAAATAAAGTCTGGAACAATTCAACATATCTAACTGAATGTCTATTACCTATGCCTTTATAAGTAACTGTAGCACCTTATCTATTCATTTAACAAATAATTCATGTCCATGTATTTTTGCTTACCTATTTCTTATTGAGTCATAATAATAACTATATTAGTGAGCGTATACTGTTCTGTGATTTGATTACTATGGTTCGTTGTTACTGTATGTCCTCACAGTGAACAGCTAAGTTTATTTTTAGAAGAACAGTTTCACAAGCTTGTTCCATTCATTATTATTATGTTGACTTAGGCTAGAAGTAAAATTTGTTATATTATATATCAGAGTGTAAACACTTATTTTTGTCATGTAACGCTTCAGTACAGAAATGAGTAGCCAATAATTACCTAATATTAAATTAGAAAAAAAAATAGTTATATTAGAGGGCTTGATGAATATAATCGTCATTGTGCTTAGTAATCGTGTCACTTAGCATGATGTTACTCTGATCTATTTGGTCGTAGCGCATCACTTTTGTGATGTAGGCGGCCGCGGCCCGCGCCAGCAGCCAGCAGGCACGACGCACGCCGCACGTCGCACGCCGCACGCCGCACGCCAGCCCAGCAGCGCCGCGTGTATGCGCTACTTGTACGCTTTTCATGTATATTACAAACTATTCCTTTTTGAGATTATTGGATTATATTATACGAGAAGCCATGCGAAATAATATTAATGTGATTATGTAATAGTAGAAAATATATTGTGAAGGAATATTTTGAAGCAATGTGCAGAAATAATGAAATATTGACTTAGTCTTTTCAAAAGCAATAATGTCAGATTTAAATGCAATATTGAGTATAATGATATAGTGGGTGCGCACGCGCAGGAGGCGCACCGTGGGTGGCCGCGGCCGCGGCCGCCGCCGCCGTGCGCGCTGCCCGCCGTAGCCGTATACAGAGAGAGCACATTGTTTTGAGGGTGTCCGCATAAGTTATTATTGTTATAAATTTATAAATAATTAGACTTGTTGAGTAGCTGTGACAAATTGAAATATATTTATTTATTCACTTTTGAGTTTCACTGTAAGAATATTGTAGTTGCATAATTTTCGTGATGATTATGTTATTTATAAGTTGTTAAAATGTAAAGCAAAGCCATAATAATTGAGAGTATATTATTTTGAGAAAAATTGGTCTTATTTATTTAGTACAAAACAATTAACCTTTCATTCCTTACTTCTAAACGACATGAAATAATGAAGTGATAGAAACAATGTTATAAAACTTATGAATTACGAGGAATTAATGATATAATCAGAAAGTATTTGCTAGTAGTAGCGTGGTCGGTTAGCGTGGTGGTGGTAGGACCGGTCCCGGTCGTAGCGACCGCGGCTGGAGCCCTCGTGGCCGCCGCCGCCGCGGGGTCCATCGCGAGAATAAGGTTGGTTGCGTCTATTGAACCGCCGGTCGTTCCTCCGCCCGCCGTTGTTAGGCACCCACCATGATTCTAAAATAGGTGGTTGGCTCGGCTCTGCTTTAAAAACTTTCATAAATGCTTCGTCGTTCTCTGTGTATCTATCCTTAAATTGTTCCTCGCAACTAGTCAAAAATTCTCTATCCTGATCAGACAAATTATCCGAAGAAGCCATAGTCCTTAGATGGCGGCAGGAAATTTGACCAGGGAATCTGTAACTGAAAAAAAATAAAAACTTAATGTTGATATAAAAAAAAAACGAGACAAAAATCTAGATACTATAACTAGACAGATAAGTTTGTCATATATTTCATTTTGAGGAGAGCTTTATATAAGCCGACTAGTTTTTTTAGCGTCATTATATAATAAATAAGTACCTAACGTCGTGTCCAGGCTAGACGACACGAATTGTATTCGCTCACTCTCACTCATTCCTAGTTTTCCCGGTTGCATCCCAAAGGCGACCGGGGCTCACTTTGGCGAGTATTTCTTAGCTCATTGTTACTATATATTTCAATGTCACTGAACTTGCACTAGTAGGATACTAGCATATAGTACAAAAATGGTTAACCCTTTTCCAGGCATAGTACCTATAGTGACCACATGCATGTAGTTAATATTTCAACTTGAATACCCAAAGATAAGGTTTAAATCGAATTTAATTTCGGCGAAAAGTTACTTGCGCTTAACTTAATTTCCAATACATAACTATATTGAATATATAATTTGTTGTTCGCAAAACGACGTAGGTTGCTGCGGCCTGGAAAAGGGTAAAACACAACAAACTTGCATGAACTTGGGAATTTGGCCTCAGAAATGGACATGAAAAACGTGATTCTGAGTCAGAACACCCAAAAACAGCGAGATCCGAAAAAAAAAAGTAGGGGGTACACTTTAAAGTGAAAATGCCCTTATAGTAACTTAAAGCCCACAACTTATTGAGCATAGCAACATCACAAACATTAAACCCAACACTTGCGCTGCCAAGGTTTTCGTAGCGCTACGCAATTTCCTCTACATACGAGGAAACGCACGTTATCGGCTTCGCGTCCATGAGAAGAGGTCCCCTTACGGGAGTTCTTGGCAATGATGGTGTTAATAAACAGTACAGTATCTGAGAGTTGCTGGTAAGTTGTTACCGTTGAAACTTTTAACTTCACTTTGATGCCCACTTTCGCCAACAAACACAACTACAACGCGCCAACTTTCAATTCAACATTCAGCAAACTAAAATAGGCAGTACAGGTGAAGTAAAACGGGATTTGAAAGCACCAAGCAGTACCTTTGGATGAAAATGAAACCAGGCAAAGAGGCGCCAGCGAAGTAACGAGTTTCATTCAAATCTACGCTTCTAGGAGGTGAGTTATGTGTGTCATAATTGTAATGATGTACAAATAGGTGTGTACAAACATATTATATTTATGATCAATAGAAATGCCCAAATATGTAAACAAACCATCAGTCCCATATCAGGTCCCTATTTCGTCAACTTGACAATTGTCACCTTACAATGACAATTTGGTTTACCTTGCTGGGCCGGTAAGTATTGATGCTAACCAAACACCATCTTTACGTGACAACTCAGAACTGTACTTGGAATTTTCATTGTCAGATGACAATTGTCAAGTTGGTGAAATAGGGAGCCAGGTTAACAAGCTTAACTGGGTGCCTGTGCCCACAAAAGGGGCGCATGTTGACAATAGGTGCCATTCCGTGGTCTATATGGAAATATTGACACTAGACAGTACATTTTTGGTCAAACTTCATAGGTAGTTTCAGTGGCGGATTTACCCCAAGGCTGAGTAGGCTGAAGCCTAGGGCGGCAGATTTTAGGGGGCGGCAAATTTTGGCGAAAAAAAATATATAAACTACTTTTTTGCCCCATACGCGGGGCGCAAGCACCCCGCCGGATTCTTTGGGTTGATCTTGGGTTGCCCTTAAGTTGACTTTGGACTTCTATGTCGTATAGGAGGGAGAGGAAATATAGGAATGGGAGAGAAGGAGGAGGGAGTCTGAGATTAGGACGAGTGTCCGTGTGGCCTCACCCGTCGCCGAAGACGGGCCGTCGGGCCGCAAGCTTCGAGCCTTCGGCTTCGCGTGGTATTGCCGCTCACCTTCGGGCCTTGGGTTTCAAGTTCGCTTGTAACAATGACAGGAATAGTGAGTGTCCGCCTGGGCTCGCATGGAGAGCGCGCTCTGATGGGACGCTTCGGGCCTTCGGCCTTCAGCAGAGCCGGATCTAGGGGGGAGGGCAAGCCATGCCCCGGGCGGCAAGTTTAGGGGGCGGCAAATTCGAACTTCTTGACAGGCCAAAATACGTCTTGACAGGACAAAAAAATCCGCGCTCGCTGCGCTCGCGTTTTTTACGACTCGATGCATATGATTTGTTATATTGCTCGATTTGCTACGAGTTGATGCCTATGAAGTTTTTTTCGCATCTGCATCATGATGTTCGAAAATTTTCGCGCTCGCTTCGCTCGCGTTTTCATGCAGACGGGGGCGGCATTTTGTACTTTTTCTCCCTCCTCTAAAAATTTCTAGATCCGGCGCTGGCCTTCAGGTTAGCTTGTAAGATACATGGGGCATATGAATAGTTGGGCAACACCTTCCTCCCGCCTTCGGCCTCTCAAAATTTACTTGGGGAGGAGAGTTGGCATAGCCTCTCGAATGGAGGCTCCCCGAGCCTTCGGCCTGCGGCCTCGCAGCTCGCGGCCTGAAGCTCGCCCTCGCAAAAATTACTCGAAAATTGTTTTGTCTCTGACGGCCGCCGTTTTGGATACTTTAATTTTTTTTATTATCAGAGGACCCATATCTCCTCACATGCCAAAATTCAGCTCTCTGCGACCATTTAGAATTTAGTTTTTCAAAAAACAGTCATTTTTTACGACGAAAAAGTCGAAGTTTTTTTACGAAGAAAAAATAGGGTTGTGACCTAGGGTATTGAATTGTGGAGGTCAGCAGGGGCGGCGAAATTTGAACAGCCTAGGGGCGGCAAATATGTAAATCCGCCACTGGGTAGTTTATGCAATGTTTGTAGATATGTTCCTAATTATGGAATGTTCCTAAGGACAAACTCTTAAAACATACACAATACAATGTAGTGCCTATGCCAGCCGATAAAACAAATTCTGCTCCCCACAATACACTAAGCTGCCCATTCCAAATAACACCAGTTGCCACAAAAATCAAAAAATAGTTACAAGATTCTCCAATTATTGATGTCAGAATCAAACAGAAAACTTCATCAGGTGACTTAACTCTTCCAGGATAATTAGATTCAAATACCCAGCCTAAGAATTCTCCACAGTCAGGGCAGACACACACCCTCCAACGATATCCAGGAAACCAAGAGTTATCAACTTGCCACTATAATTGACAAAATATAATAAAATTATTAGAATAGTATCAGTGTTACAATTACAGTGTTCTATTAGATTACAATAATGATATATAATATATGATCCCATTCTACTCCTTTAATTACATACCTCCCCAAAACCTTGGCATGTAGAGTGGTTGGTTGTTATCACTGGGAATTGAAAAATAAAATCGTGTGATGCTACTTGTACAAGAATGTTTTCTCTGTTGAACAAAGTGTCATTGAATGCATAGTGAGAAGACGGGCTTAATTTGGATATTACAAAGTTAGCCGAAGACACATCACTCCCGCAGCCGCGACAAAGTATATTTTCTGGATTTCGCGATTCTGAAATTACAGATCAGCATAAAAGGTGTCCACATTTCATAAAACACTTCAGTTGAAACAGGCGAAACCAAGATGTACCTTTATCACCGGCTTCAATGGACAAATCAGAATGGTAAGAAATGATCGTGCCTATTTCTACAACTAATGCATAATACACGAAAACTGAAACAAACTTCGCAGACATTGCAAATATGTTTTTTATAGTATTCACTCACTTTAATATCCAACGCGTTTATTATTCTGGATATTAATATTCTGGAGCGCGGCGGTACTTCTTTACAGTAGAAAAGAATAGATATCGTAAACGTAAAAATGTAAGTGATTATATGCTCAGTGAATAGATATGAAATTTGTATCCAGTATCTTCTAAGTAGTGATAGATAAAGATTAAGATATTAAATTACAAAAATGATAAAAATTACCAAAGTATGTTAAGTTAATGTCACTGTCACTCACCTCCAGTGTTGCCAGAGCACTTCCGTCAAAAAGCACGGCCGGGTGTCCAAAAAGACACGTTTTTGGAATAAAAAGCACGTTTTTAGGGTTCCGTACCCGAAGGGTCGAAAATGACTCCTATTGCTGTCACTCACACGTCCGTCCGTCCGTCCGTCAGTCGTCTGTGACAAAATTTTATTCATAAGATTATTTTTTCTTCCCATTGACCCATAAACTTGAAATTTGGTGATACTGTTCATTATTACGGCTTGTACTATTACTTATTCTGTGATTACGGGTACTTTACCAAGAAATACTTATATTTTGATAAAACAGGTTTTTGATTGGAAATTACCTTATTTTTCATGTTAGAGGGTGGATTTCAAAATCAGGCGAAAAGTTATGTTTCGGTCATTATAAAAAAAAGTTAACAAGTTTCAGATATAGAAACTTTTTTATTCATTGGCTAGTACTTATATATTAATAGTGCTTCAATCAAAACCACCAATAATTTAACAGTTTTCTTGGAGGAAAATATTTTATATGTTCAAAATCATCACCGTCGTGTGAAAAAATCCAAGTCTTTATGTTTGTAGTGAAAAATATCGCGTACGCAACGTACGATTCCGAAATTTTCGTCAGTTACAGTTTTTCCATGTTGCCTTTTTACATATAAAAAAATATTAAACCATTCGTACATCAAATAAGTACAAATAAAATTATTTAAAAATTTAGTACCGAAATTCGTCAACACCGTCAGCGTATTATCAAAGTCGAGGTAGTTTTGTATATCCGCGGTGAAACACATCGTGGGTGTCCCCTTCTGCTCCCTGAATTCGATTCGAACATAGAAAATGAGTGGACGTTTACATATAGGCGCACCGAACCGAAAAAAACAAAAAAGTGTTTTTGGGAGAAATGATTAGCCATGATCCGCGTCATAACCATCCAGGAGCCGTTAAAAGTAAGTACTTATATGATATTAAAACAAATTACCTAAGAAACCGTAACTCCAAATGAAGATTAATGACGTGACAGTGGCTTAGCAATAATACTTAGCGTTCAAGAATAATCTTCAAAAAGTTTGCAAATTGTCAACACCATACCCGTCATCACCGGTTTTCAAGCAATGGACGGTTATGATTCCATATGTATGGTGATGACGATTTCCTTTATTTATTTATTTGGTTTTGCGTATTATGCACTACGAGTTGTAAATATTTAACAAATTAATAAACTCCATGCTTATGTTTGGTGACGCGCGTTCGAAAAATATGTTATTACCCTGTTGGTGTTACGATTTTCACGTTTTAAATGATATTTTTGCCGCATTTTAGATTTGGACTCATAATATAGTTTTTGTTCTTTTCAGACCGTCGGAGCGAAAATTAAATCAAATATGATACTAATATTAACGTCCTCGATAAAAAACCATACAGACTTTGGCTGTCAAGTATTACAAAAATATAAGATTATTAAGCCACTATGTCAGTCCGACTCCAGGATCGGAACTCGAAACCTGTTCCGCTGCAGCGGGGAGTCAGGCAAGGAGATGTTATTTCTCCTAAACTGTTCTCCGCTGCACTGGAGGATGTTTTCAAGAATCTGGACTGGAGAAGGCTAGGCATCAACATAAACGGCGAGTATATCACTCATCTTCGGTTTGCTGATGACATAGTAGTCTTGGCTGAAACCATGGAGGATTTAAGTACAATGCTCGATGACCTCAGTAAAGCCTCCGAGCGAGTTGGTCTAAGGATGAACATGGATAAGACGAAGGTCATGTCAAATGCCCATGTAGCACCAACTCCCGTTACAATCGGACGCTTTACGCTCGAAGTTGTAGACGATTATGTATACCTAGGACAGACTGTCCAGCTAGGTAGGTCCAACTTTGAGAAAGAGGTCAATCGTCGAATCCGACTCGGCTGGGCAGCGTTCGGGAAGCTACGGCATATCTTTTCGTCCAATATTCCGCAGTGTCTCAAGACGAGAGTCTTTGACCAGTGTGTGTTGCCAGTGATGACATATGGTACGGAAACGTGGTCGCTCACCATGGGCCTCATAAGAAGGCTCAAAGTCACTCAGAGGGCAATGGAGAGGGCTATGCTGGGAGTTTCTCTGCGTGATCGCATCAGAAATGAGGCCATCCGTAGCAGAACCAAAGTAACCGATATAGCCTTTCGAATCGCTAAACTTAAGTGGCAGTGGGCGGGGCACATTGCACGTAGAACCGATGGCCGTTGGGGCCGAAAGGTTCTCGAGTGGCGACCACGGACCGGAAGGCGCAGCGTGGGTAGACCCGCCACAAGGTGGACTGATGACCTGGTAAAGGTCGCGGGAGTCCGCTGGATGCGGGTGGCGCAAGACCGGTCATTGTGGCACTCTTTGGGGGAGGCCTATGTCCAGCAGTGGACGTCTTTCGGCTGATATGATGATGATGATGATGATGAAGATTATTAAGAAGTGGTGTACTTATAAGAGATGCGCCGAATATTCGGTTTTCAGCATATTCTATTTGATATACGCCGAATTTTCGGTTATTTTTCGGTATTCGGCGTATTCTATTAGAAATGCGCCGAATATTCGGTTATTATTCGGTATTTGGCATATTCTATTAGAAATACGCTGAATATTCGGTTATTCGGTATTCGGCATATAAAGAATAATAAGCGATTCGGCATGTTTTGGAATGTTCGGTCTTCAGCCGAATTATTCGGTTGCCGATTGCCGAATATTTAACCAATATTTTTGAGTGGAATTTGTTACAAGTTTCAAGAATATATGAAAAATGGCCTTCCTCACCGAGTGGGGTATATCGACGAGTAGAGCTCATTGAGTGCAAGAATATAGAATTTTTTGTTTTTAAAAATATTCAAAAACAAAGGAATGAGAAGCCACTTACGAGGGGCGTTCAATAAATTCTCGGTATTGATATCTTTTAAACCTTTTTAGTAAACTTTTTAATACTGGCCGGTAAGTGTCATTCATTAACATAAAAAAAGGTAAAATTCAAACGGCGATGTTCTTTTGTTTTTCTGCAACTGCCGAACAAACGTGATCACAATGAGCGATTTTTCAATGTTAAATAAAGAGCACCGAGCGGTAATAAAATTCTTGACCAAACAAGGAAAAAATCAAAAAGCTATAAAAGAAGAAATGGATTATGTTTACCGAGAGTCTGCTCCTTCTTTATCAACAATTCAAAAGTGGTCAAGTGAATTTAAGTGTGGGAGAGAGAGTATCGAAGACGACCCCAGACCTGGTCGGCCCGTCGAAGCTTCTTCACAAGAAAATATAAAAAAGTGGAGAAAATTATATTGGAAGATGCTCGAGTGAAGGTGACAGCAATAGCTCAAATAACCAAGCTTTCTATTGGTACTATACACAATATAATCCATGACAATCTTAATATGTCAAAAGTCAGTGCGAGATGGGTACCGCGAATGCTGACGCCGCTTCAGAAAAATACGCGCGTTGCTTGTTGTTCCGTATTTATTAAGCTGTGTGGTGAAAATCCTGATGAGATACTGCAAAAGATTGTTACCGGAGATGAAACCTGGGTTCATCATTATGACTCTGAGAGCAAACAAGAGTCCATGCAGTGGCACATTAAAGGAACTCCTCACCCTAAGAAGTTCAAGGTCATGCCTTCAGCTGGAAAGGTCATGGCCACAATATTCTGGGATTGTGATGGAATATTGCTGATCGATTATAAAGAAAAGGGTGTAAATATCACAGGAAGGTACTACGCTTATATTCTACGCCAATTAAGAGAAGCAATCAAAGAGAAGAGAAGGGGAAAATTAGCCAAGGGAGTTCTGCTTCTGCACGACAACGCCCCTGTGCATACTGCTCATATCGCCAAGGCTGCTGTTCGGGAATCTGGGTTCGAAACTATTACACACCCACCGTATAGTCCAGACTTAGCCCCGAGTGACTTCTTTTTGTTTCCCAACCTCAAAAAGGACCTACAAGGAAATCGATTTTCTGACGATGAAGCTTTGAAGACAGCACTGGAGGAGCATTTTGACACTAAAGATAAAAAATATTTTTATGAGGGGTTAAAAAAACTAATTGACCGATCTTATAAGTGCATAAACATAGGGGGGAGTATATTAAAAAAATAAAATAAAAAAACCTATCGTATTCTTTTGTTTTCATTCTCATACCGAGAATTTATTGTTCGCCCCTCGTATATTATCATAAAATTTTACATTCCCCCTTTATTATCTCATTAAATGTTAATCCTAGCGGAAAAGTGTATAGAACCTTTTTTGTAGATAATTTATGCCTCAGAAAGTTTTTTGCTATGGGCCACCGTTGACAAGATTTTTATGAAAAACCGAAAAATTTTACCTTGAACGGCCGAGTATTCGTATTCGGTGAAAAACGTATTCGGCGCATCACTAGTACTTATTATTGATTTATCAAATAAAAAATATGTTAATTTGCTTTTCTGTGGTTTTTTTTTATACCTACCTTTATACCAGCAACTAGTCATTACCATACAAGTGATATCATCACCGTCTATTAAAAAATCATCGCCGGACCACATTCGTCAACACCATCTCATGGTACAATGTTACGAATCTTATAACTTCGAAAATACGCATTAAATGCTTGGCTAAATACTATTAAATTACTCAGAAAACATTCCTACATCATTTAGAATAGTTTTTGTCCCATTTGAAAGAAATAAAATAAAAAATATTTTTTTATATGGTGAAAAATTTCTCGTTGAAATCCACCCTAGAACCAACATACTTTTGAGCATGGTTCGGAAACCTAAATGTGCGAAGTCCGATACGCACTTGGCCGGATTTCGTCACATATAGAGTATTGAGCTTTTACTACATCGTGTACACATTGCACGACACGAACGATAGAGCTTGCAGTTGCAGGACAAGTTCTTTCCTGCAACCACAGGTAAAACATAACTTTTAACTTTAGGATATCAAAGCGTAGGGTGGGAGAGAAAGATTATTTAACACAATAGTCATAGTCATAGTATTTATTTCTTAAACAATACGAGATTGTGTTAGAAAAAATGTTAATGATTGTTAGAAAAAAATTACAGTTTTAGAGAGTACCAAACCAACATTACCTCCCCATTTTTAGTAGTAAAATCATAAAGCACCATAGCACCTAAAAAGCACGGTTTTAGCACGTTTTTGGGGAGCGCACGTAAAAAGCACGTTCGTATCCAGAAAAGCACGTAAAACCGTGCTAAAAAGCACGTTCTGGCAACACTGCTCACCTCACCTCACAAAATGACATGACGTTGACACTGGGGCATGCTGCCGGGTGGATTTCAAAATCAGGCGAAAAGTTATGTTTCGGTCATTATAAAAAAAAGTTAACAAGTTTCAGATATAGAAACTTTTTTATTCATTGGCTAGTACTTATATATTAATAGTGCTTCAATCAAAACCACCAATAATTTAACAGTTTTCTTGGAGGAAAATATTTTATATGTTCAAAATCATCACCGTCGTGTGAAAAAATCCAAGTCTTTATGTTTGTAGTGAAAAATATCGCGTACGCAACGTACGATTCCGAAATTTTCGTCAGTTACAGTTTTTCCATGTTGCCTTTTTACATATAAAAAAATATTAAATCATTCGTACATCAAATAAGTACAAATAAAATTATTTAAAAATTTAGTACCGAAATTCGTCAACACCGTCAGCGTATTATCAAAGTCGAGGTAGTTTTGTATATCCGCGGTGAAACACATCGTGGGTGTCCCCTTCTGCTCCCTGAATTCGATTCGAACATAGAAAATGAGTGGACGTTTACATATAGGCGCACCGAACCGAAAAAAACAAAAAAGTGTTTTTGGGAGAAATGATTAGCCATGATCCGCGTCATAACCATCCAGGAGCCGTTAAAAGTAAGTACTTATATGATATTAAAACAAATTACCTAAGAAACCGTAACTCCAAATGAAGATTAATGACGTGACAGTGGCTTAGCAATAATACTTAGCGTTCAAGAATAATCTTCAAAAAGTTTGCAAATTGTCAACACCATACCCGTCATCACCGGTTTTCAAGCAATGGACGGTTATGATTCCATATGTATGGTGATGACGATTTCCTTTATTTATTTATTTGGTTTTGCGTATTATGCACTACGAGTTGTAAATATTTAACAAATTAATAAACTCCATGCTTATGTTTGGTGACGCGCGTTCGAAAAATATGTTATTACCCTGTTGGTGTTACGATTTTCACGTTTTAAATGATATTTTTGCCGCATTTTAGATTTGGACTCATAATATAGTTTTTGTTCTTTTCAGACCGTCGGAGCGAAAATTAAATCAAATATGATACTAATATTAACGTCCTCGATAAAAAACCATACAGACTTTGGCTGTCAAGTATTACAAAAATATAAGATTATTAAGCCACTATGTCAGTCCGACTCCAGGATCGGAACTCGAAACCTGTTCCGCTGCAGCGGGGAGTAAGGCAAGGAGATGTTATTTCTCCTAAACTGTTCTCCGCTGCACTGGAGGATGTTTTCAAGAATCTGGACTGGAGAAGGCTAGGCATCAACATAAACGGCGAGTATATCACTCATCTTCGGTTTGCTGATGACATAGTAGTCTTGGCTGAAACCATGGAGGATTTAAGTACAATGCTCGATGACCTCAGTAAAGCCTCCGAGCGAGTTGGTCTAAGGATGAACATGGATAAGACGAAGGTCATGTCAAATGCCCATGTAGCACCAACTCCCGTTACAATCGGACGCTTTACGCTCGAAGTTGTAGACGATTATGTATACCTAGGACAGACTGTCCAGCTAGGTAGGTCCAACTTTGAGAAAGAGGTCAATCGTCGAATCCGACTCGGCTGGGCAGCGTTCGGGAAGCTACGGCATATCTTTTCGTCCAATATTCCGCAGTGTCTCAAGACGAGAGTCTTTGACCAGTGTGTGTTGCCAGTGATGACATATGGTACGGAAACGTGGTCGCTCACCATGGGCCTCATAAGAAGGCTCAAAGTCACTCAGAGGGCAATGGAGAGGGCTATGCTGGGAGTTTCTCTGCGTGATCGCATCAGAAATGAGGCCATCCGTAGCAGAACCAAAGTAACCGATATAGCCTTTCGAATCGCTAAACTTAAGTGGCAGTGGGCGGGGCACATTGCACGTAGAACCGATGGCCGTTGGGGCCGAAAGGTTCTCGAGTGGCGACCACGGACCGGAAGGCGCAGCGTGGGTAGACCCGCCACAAGGTGGACTGATGACCTGGTAAAGGTCGCGGGAGTCCGCTGGATGCGGGTGGCGCAAGACCGGTCATTGTGGCACTCTTTGGGGGAGGCCTATGTCCAGCAGTGGACGTCTTTCGGCTGATATGATGATGATGATGATGATGAAGATTATTAAGAAGTGGTGTACTTATAAGAGATGCGCCGAATATTCGGTTTTCAGCATATTCTATTTGATATACGCCGAATTTTCGGTTATTTTTCGGTATTCGGCGTATTCTATTAGAAATGCGCCGAATATTCGGTTATTATTCGGTATTTGGCATATTCTATTAGAAATACGCTGAATATTCGGTTATTCGGTATTCGGCATATAAAGAATAATAAGCGATTCGGCATGTTTTGGAATGTTCGGTCTTCAGCCGAATTATTCGGTTGCCGATTGCCGAATATTTAACCAATATTTTTGAGTGGAATTTGTTACAAGTTTCAAGAATATATGAAAAATGGCCTTCCTCACCGAGTGGGGTATATCGACGAGTAGAGCTCATTGAGTGCAAGAATATAGAATTTTTTGTTTTTAAAAATATTCAAAAACAAAGGAATGAGAAGCCACTTACGAGGGGCGTTCAATAAATTCTCGGTATTGATATCTTTTAAACCTTTTTAGTAAACTTTTTAATACTGGCCGGTAAGTGTCATTCATTAACATAAAAAAAGGTAAAATTCAAACGGCGATGTTCTTTTGTTTTTCTGCAACTGCCGAACAAACGTGATCACAATGAGCGATTTTTCAATGTTAAATAAAGAGCACCGAGCGGTAATAAAATTCTTGACCAAACAAGGAAAAAATCAAAAAGCTATAAAAGAAGAAATGGATTATGTTTACCGAGAGTCTGCTCCTTCTTTATCAACAATTCAAAAGTGGTCAAGTGAATTTAAGTGTGGGAGAGAGAGTATCGAAGACGACCCCAGACCTGGTC
This sequence comes from Cenopis cana, assembly GCA_951800055.1. NCBI lineage: Eukaryota > Metazoa > Arthropoda > Insecta > Lepidoptera > Tortricidae > Cenopis > Cenopis cana. The sequence continues at coordinate 16,056,959 of OX637471.1, read as the reverse complement.
GGCCCGTCGAAGCTTCTTCACAAGAAAATATAAAAAAGTGGAGAAAATTATATTGGAAGATGCTCGAGTGAAGGTGACAGCAATAGCTCAAATAACCAAGCTTTCTATTGGTACTATACACAATATAATCCATGACAATCTTAATATGTCAAAAGTCAGTGCGAGATGGGTACCGCGAATGCTGACGCCGCTTCAGAAAAATACGCGCGTTGCTTGTTGTTCCGTATTTATTAAGCTGTGTGGTGAAAATCCTGATGAGATACTGCAAAAGATTGTTACCGGAGATGAAACCTGGGTTCATCATTATGACTCTGAGAGCAAACAAGAGTCCATGCAGTGGCACATTAAAGGAACTCCTCACCCTAAGAAGTTCAAGGTCATGCCTTCAGCTGGAAAGGTCATGGCCACAATATTCTGGGATTGTGATGGAATATTGCTGATCGATTATAAAGAAAAGGGTGTAAATATCACAGGAAGGTACTACGCTTATATTCTACGCCAATTAAGAGAAGCAATCAAAGAGAAGAGAAGGGGAAAATTAGCCAAGGGAGTTCTGCTTCTGCACGACAACGCCCCTGTGCATACTGCTCATATCGCCAAGGCTGCTGTTCGGGAATCTGGGTTCGAAACTATTACACACCCACCGTATAGTCCAGACTTAGCCCCGAGTGACTTCTTTTTGTTTCCCAACCTCAAAAAGGACCTACAAGGAAATCGATTTTCTGACGATGAAGCTTTGAAGACAGCACTGGAGGAGCATTTTGACACTAAAGATAAAAAATATTTTTATGAGGGGTTAAAAAAACTAATTGACCGATCTTATAAGTGCATAAACATAGGGGGGGAGTATATTAAAAAAATAAAATAAAAAAACCTATCGTATTCTTTTGTTTTCATTCTCATACCGAGAATTTATTGTTCGCCCCTCGTATATTATCATAAAATTTTACATTCCCCCTTTATTATCTCATTAAATGTTAATCCTAGCGGAAAAGTGTATAGAACCTTTTTTGTAGATAATTTATGCCTCAGAAAGTTTTTTGCTATGGGCCACCGTTGACAAGATTTTTATGAAAAACCGAAAAATTTTACCTTGAACGGCCGAGTATTCGTATTCGGTGAAAAACGTATTCGGCGCATCACTAGTACTTATTATTGATTTATCAAATAAAAAATATGTTAATTTGCTTTTCTGTGGTTTTTTTTTATACCTACCTTTATACCAGCAACTAGTCATTACCATACAAGTGATATCATCACCGTCTATTAAAAAATCATCGCCGGACCACATTCGTCAACACCATCTCATGGTACAATGTTACGAATCTTATAACTTCGAAAATACGCATTAAATGCTTGGCTAAATACTATTAAATTACTCAGAAAACATTCCTACATCATTTAGAATAGTTTTTGTCCCATTTGAAAGAAATAAAATAAAAAATATTTTTTTATATGGTGAAAAATTTCTCGTTGAAATCCACCCATAAATAGTCCAAAGGCGACCGGGTGCAAAATCGTTCCAGAATTAGGCGTCAATTCTTCCTTTTCTACGTGAACTATGAATGGTCCTTGGTCTTTCGCGTTATATCTACCTCTCCCGACAGGGGTAAACGGCGAGGGGGGAGTTTGGCTAGAGGGTTCACCTGGCGGCGAAGCAACCAAATATGCCGGTGGAGTTACATTTACCTGAGACTGGGACATTGGATTTTGGCCTGGAGGTATTTGCGTGTCCATGAACTCCTGACTCTGGGATGCTACATTCTCTTCGCGAGCTTGGCCTGGAGGTATTTGAGTGTCCATAATCACTTGACTCTGAGGCCCTACCTTCTCTTTGCGAGCAAGGAGACGATCTTCTCTTGATGGGGATCTAGATCGGGACCTATCATTATTTCGGCTATTATTTTGTTCACGCTCGAGATTTTTTTTCCTAAGTTTTTGTTTTTTATTCTTACTCATTGCGGGAGTGAAATTTTCCGTCTGTGTGTTCTCAAAAAATTCGTGTTGAGATAGACTAACATTCCTTAAAACAGGGCGGAAATTTCCATCCCCGGGATCCTCCAAGTCAGCATCCTCACTCATGAGGACGCTGACGACAACTACCCTCTTAGGGAAAGAAAAACTATTACACCAAAACCAACTAACTACTTATTAGTACTCACCACCCGATGTAATGAAAAGGAATAGCAACTAATTACGCGACACTTTGACCAGGATTATGCCAAATATTCACGCAAAACACTTAATAAACAAAAAACGACGACCGCCCGGTATCGACACTCAACCGCCAATCCCTAAAATGAACTTTAACCACAGTACAAGCAAAAAAAAACTGTAAAATGTGACAGATTTTCCAAGATGGCGGAGAAGGATATGGAGCTGGAGGGTCGAAAAATTCGGAATACGATGACAAATATTGTCGTTTACGGTATATCAAAAACACATAAGAATCGGACCATAATATAGGGTAGCGGAACAACGATTTACTAAACAACGAAAATTTTAGTATGGGCTGCACCTTTTCCGGTATAACATACTTCCGGCTCAAATTTCGGGATGGCGACAGGCAGATCCGTATTCTGCAGGGTCAAAACCTTCGGATGACGTTGTCACCCCAACAGTTACATGATTTGCTTCTTGCATTCTATCATTTCTATCTCTTCAATGCTATATTTCTCATACTTGCTCATATTCATGTTCGGTCGGTGATAGGGACAAAACATGCCACTCTTTCTTCTTATAGGAATCGCAATAAGACATCTTTCTCTAATAAAGCGTGTCAGCCCAGCCCCTTGGGTGGATGGGAGTTAAACTATCTCGCCCTAATGAATGAGATGCTTTAACTCCCCTCCACCAGTTATAATCCATTGATTAGAAACATAATAGACATGCGCCCATGCGCCATGGTGTTTGGATGGTGCAATCGTGTGTGAGTGGCCATCCAATGAGAAAATAATATGCCTGGAGTCGTTCACACTATCCGATTCAATATCGGTCTAATTCCCATGCATTTTTTTCGGTATCGGATCCGATATCGGGTGATGTGAACACAGCCTAAGCCGCATGGTTCGCCTTTTGGCATCGGGCTACACTGTTACTAATTTGTCAAAATCGGCTGACTGACGGAACGTCAATTCATGATTACAACAAACGAGCCAACAAGACAAACAAATGGTGCGACTTTACGGGTTTTACAATAATAACGAACACGGGTGCATTGGTGATACCTATTACTGTATTTCAAATTTATACTCTTTGTTTTAGGGATTCCCATAGTCGAAAGTCCTGCGTATCGTTTATGTTAACCCACTAACCGTGAAAATTGTGGAAGTCGTATACATTTTGCTACCAATTGATGTGTTTGATAAATTGGAATAAGTGAGATTCGCTAACGCACTCATATAAATATCACTACGCCGCCACAATGTCCGAAAATGTGAATATCGATCTTTCCGGGGAAATGAATGCTACCGCTGAAAAGAAAGGATTTCAAAAGTATGTGAATGACATGGAATTGTAAGTTTTTAATAAAATTTTAATACGTGTGCTGTTGTTTCACGCTGTGTTGTTAAGCTTGAAGCGGGAATTTTATTGCTTGCTTATCATCAATTCATCACATTTGGAATTGAATTGTTATCAATGTGGCCCTATTTTATTTAGATTTACATTCATAGTTCTCCAGTGATCTTTGTTGTTTATCAGTTATAATCATGTTATTTACACATAATATATTTTGACATGCTTAGCAATATGAATGAATATGTAAATAATTTCAACATAAAATATGTATGTTGCGAAAGCGACAAAAATCTCTGTACACTTATACCCTTGTCATTAGTCATATCCACTTATTTTGTCATTGTATTGCTTATATTTTCGATGTTGACTGTACCTAAATTACAATTTCAGTGCTACTTATGATATTGACGGTTTAAAGACGAAAAAAGTATAGTTATCACAGTTTAATATCATAACATTAACATTCTTTTACTTCTGAGAAAAATCATAAATGATTGATATGACATTAACCCTTTGACCGACAAACCGATAGTGTGTCGTCGTGCCCAGTACACCAAGCACTGTTTTTTTTGTGTAATGTCTAAACCAATATAGACAAATTAAAACAGTTCATAAATGATTTCATTCATGATCAAAGTACACCTTCACTCCGACCTTTTAAGTGGTTGTTGGTACTGCCAAAGTTGTAAAAAGTGTCCCTCCCCCCTCTAATTTCCAAGCTGAAGGTAAAATTCTACAAAAAATTAAGATGGTGTACATGAATAAATAAATGAATAAATACTTTCTATGATTTTTGGTTTGAACAATTTATGTCATACAGTTTTTGAGATAGGTTAAATTAACTGTAAGTATGTTGAGGTCATCACTTAAAAACTGCTTTGCCGAAGCAAAACAATGTAAGTGCTGTGAGTGGTGTGTGAGTGTGTGATGAAGGTGACTTTTTTAATTCACTGTATATTTATGTAGAGGTTTTTAAAGATGGACTAGTAGTATACCTGTATGTTACCAATTTATAACAAATAAAATTTTCTTTCTTTCTTTAGTAGGCATGGAACTCTTCATTGTGCGTGGCACAACAGACATATTGGTCTGTTTATTATTTTAAAAAATCAGCTAGCTTGATTTTGCATATTAGAGTTTATTACATTTTGCATTTTGCGTATAGAGCTGTGTTGGTTCGTTGTTTCTGAGCTAACATTGTTTGTGTGGTTTTGTTTTGAAGGTTGATGCAACACATCCGCAGTGGTGGTGGGCAGGCACTGTTGATGGGATTTTTGGCATCTAGAAGACCTTGGACGCAGTTCGTTGCAACAGAAAACTTTAAGGTTGGCGTTTTTTATCTTCAAATAGTTAGCTACAATATTTAAGGGATCTTATCTCCTAAAGTATTCCAATTACACAAATCGAGGAAATAGAAGGAGATACTTACCACAAAATTTTAAGAAAATAATAAGCTTAAGTCTTCTTCTTGTTCGTAGTCGATCCCTCATGACATGTCTGAGGATCGTGACCGCACACAATTGCCCTCCATGCAGTTCGGTTCCTCGTCAAATGGACCGCACGGGGAAGGCTGCATTTGGCAGCATTCTTTACTGTATCGGTCCAGCGAACCGGAATCCTTCCTCTTGGGCGTTTGCCCTCCACAGATCCGAGAATAATTTGTATCTCTAGTTCATGCCTAGGTGAGCGCATGATATGTCCGAAGAAACAAAAAATCCTCTCTTGGCAGATGTCCGAGAGTCGTCTGGTGATGCCGAGTTCCTCTAAGATAGAGTTATTCGTTCTCGTGCTAAGCTTAGGTATGCCATGTTAATTTGTGGATTATCCAGGTATTAAGATACCTTTGACGTGTGTTTCAGGTTCCTGCATCGCTGCCGAGGCTCACGCGACGCGTATATCGAAATGTGGAATATTTTCAAGCCAATTACTTCATGGTGTTCCTGGGGCTGTTTTTATATTGTCTGTGAGTATAGTGTCGAACGATCATAATGTCTTTCAGCTGCCGTACAAAAAGGTTAAAAAGGTGAGTAAATGAACATCATTTCAGGAAAAAAGTCCTATCTTAGTTTTGTGTCCCTGAGTGTCTCTGATAAATGAGAGAGAGTAACGGCATTCGAAGCCTACAAAAGAAGCATTGCTTGGTGAATAATAATAGAATAGGGATGTCGACTCAAAAAAATTTATTACTCCAATAGAAAGAAGACATAAAACTATGCCAAAAAGTGAAAACCCTATTCAAATATCTCAAAAAATAACGAAGCTACAACGGTTAGAATGTTCGTAGTTAGAGAGAGAAAGTGCTACCTAACCGTGACGTCACTGTTAAGTAGCGCCATAGTAAATGACGATCGTTCAATACAAAGGTGCGTTTTGCGGAAAAGGGACAGAACATACCCACTCTTAAAACTTTGAAGACTTATAATTACGTAATTATTTATGTTTTTGATTTACTTTTTTCGCCATTTGATTGAGAATTTGAGCCTTTATGTAGAAAATTTGGATTTATTGATTTTCTTTTATAGTGTTGTCATCCCTATAATAGCCTGTAAAGGGACAAGTAGCCTGACAAAATTGTTTAGCTCGCCGAATTAAAAGATTAATCTCATTATTTTTGTAATTGATTGATTCCAACGTTCAGTTAGCATTACAGGTAGGTTCTCAGTAAAAGTAAATTGCTGGAAATATCTGTCAAGGCAGTGTAACAGTGTAATCTAGTGCAGGCCATGTTGACAACTTCCTCCGCTAACCACTTTTTATTTCCGACTTCACAAATTAAGTTATGTTTTGTCGGTAAAGGGATAAGGTCGTAGCCGACCGCAGACGAATTGGAATATTGGATTACAGGCAATTTTTTTACTTTTAAAATTTTAAATTCATTTAAATTATGGAAAAAAATATTTAGAGAGTATTTTTGTTTAAATAACACACAATGAGAAAAGAATCGGGAGAGGCAATAAAAGTTGGCGTATAAATATATGAAGGTATACACACAAGGGAGTGCAATTTCGTAGCATAATCTGCGATTTCGATATTTGCAAGATTTAAGAGGTCTCGCAAATCTACAAATTACTTTAAATTATTATCAGTCTATTGAAACTCCGTAAAGTTGCAATTGTAGGTAGGTACGAAATAATGAAATACTTAATAATAAAATAAAAAAGTGGGCAACACCACTTTTATTTAAAAATAAACTTAGTAATAGGGTATTAAACTAAGGTAAAAATAAATTATTTTTTACTTGACTAATAAAAGATCTAACGAAAATACTCGAAAAACATCAATTATTAATTTATTTTAGCTAATTGAAAGATTTTATAAGCATAAAGATTTAAAAAGGACGCTGATTTGAACAAACTTACTCACACTGCCTTAGTGACGTCACTAAGACAGTATTTCCCTACAAACTTCATATTAACAAATCGTTTTTGACATTTAATAAAAAGTTGCTGATTTGACTAGGGGTTTAATACCGTATTTTGAACCTACAAAAAATTGAAAACAACATATTGTCTGTCAACTTACCTTGTATAATATGTTCGTGTAATATGCCCAGCAATAGAAAAGGTTCATTCTATTCTACCTTAACGCTTGTTGCCATTGCCACCATGATTAAACATACGCCATCTTTTACTGCCTCTCCAGAGGGGCTAAGATGATAGATTATACATGCATTCGTACCTCTCGCACTAAGAGAGACCCCACTAGCGTCGGCGTCCTGCCAGCGCCCGTGCAGGCGCGCATCGCCAACACAACTTTGCGCAGCATCTAAGCAACGTCGGCTATACTTAAGTCATATTTTTAGAAAAATCCAACCTACAAGAGTGGTCGCTCAGAGCATCGTCGGCACTACTGTAGGCCTAGCACATGATGGCCGCGAGAGTATGTCGTCTTTTCTCGAGCTATCCGTCACTTTCTAACAATTCAACAGCAACAATACAAAAAAAAAACGCGTAGCCGATAAGCCGACATACTCTCGCGGCCATCATGTGCTAGGTAAGGTAGGCCTACTGATAGCTAGTCAGACGACACTTGCGTCTGCCTGCCGCTACGCCCCGACACAATGACTTATTTCTGAATTAACTTTTTTCAGGATTACTTCTCCATTATTACTAATAGCAATGGTCGCCAGCTTTTTTGGCTACAGGCGGCTGACTGCGGGCCCGAACACATGGAAGGTGAGATGACCTTGGAATTGAAATAAGCAATTCAATTTACTTTAACAAATAATTATAATGTAATGTATATTTCATTTTTCAGCCAAGAGTAAGTGCAATATCTATTATTCCTTAACTATCAATCTTGATGATTCCGTATGTATTAAATAATAATGACAGCCTAGGTACCTATAACTTGGGCAACTAGTACGCCGTAGATATCCATTGGCTTGTCTGATAAGTATCTGCCTCGATAATTATGTATCTGTATCTGCATCGATATACCAACATAAATTAAATCCTCAGAAAATTATCTAAATAGGTTAGGTTAGGTTAATTATGAAAATAAGTCTTAAGTTTCGTTATGAAATGCATCACTCATTATTGAGCCACCTTTACCATTGGTTATAGAAAAAAAATTACATGTGCCACTTACTTAAGTATGTTGCGTTGGTCGTAGGCTTCGGACTTTTGGAAGCAAACCGTGTAACCCAGTAAATGGCGTGTCATCCACGACGACGCGCCCTATAGAAATGGACAGTTCTAATTAAATATCATCAATTACTCAACGTAAACCAGTTATTTGAAATGTCTGGAAAATATTTAGTTGCATAATTTCTCTGTAAATACTGCATAAATGTGCCTAATCTGTATGCCGACTTACCTACTTACGCATGAATTATGAAATTAATGTCCAACACATACATAAAGTACATACTTAATTAATATATATACACTTACACTTTGTGATTAACCAGTGATACACCCGTAGAAATTCACTAGATTAAAAGGCAATAATTTGTAATAAGTATCTGTTATTTTAGATAGGAAGCTATGAGTTAACGAAAACGCAACAGTATGCCGTGGCTGCCGCTGGGTCGATGGCCATATGCTGGTTCGCAGGCGTGGGAGCTGTGGTCTTCTGGGTTTTAGGTAGGTATTTGATAATACAGGGTGGCACAAAATTACGTTGACACGGAATTTTTAGGATATTTTTTATTACGACACGACTACACGACTTTTATAAAAAAAACGTTAAAAATACTATCATTAAACTACACAAAACACTAGTTATATGCAAAATATTCCCCTTTGGCTTTGATACACAATTGCAAACGTAAGTTAAACTGACGAGCCGAATGCCGCACGTATTAAAACGTCATTTTCGGAAAGGCCTGCATTTCTATGTTTAGTTGTACAGGCCCTTGTCTCTTAGATAGACTAAAAATTATAATCCATTGGATTAAGATCAGGCCAGAATGGTGACCATTGTATCGATCTTATGACCCTAGGGCAATTTTCATGATATCTCCAAAATTTGCCCATATTCATAAGCTGATAAAAGTAGCTGGCTACCTTACACACCTGTGACACCTGACCTTAATCGATTATAGTATTTGGTCAACCTTAACAACAAGGGCCTGCGTCACTTAACTTAGAAATATACATTGCTCTGAAAGTAATACTTGCCAAAAAATTGGCAAGATAACGTATTAGGACGTACGGCATTTTGCTAGTCAGTTTAACTTACGTTTGCAACTGTGTATTAAAGACAAAGGGGAATATTTTGCAGATAACTAGTGTTTTGTTTAGTTTATTAATAGTATGTTAACGCTTTTTTACAAAAGTCGTGTAGTCGTGTCGTAAAAAATATTATCCGAAAAATTCAGTGTCAACGTATTTTTGGGCCATCCTGTAACATACGTTGTATATTATAGCATTTTCATTATTTTTGAACTTAACTTATGGATTGACGAATCTAGCAACTTAAAAACTAGTTTGATGTATTTTAAAGGTACTTAAATACAAGATACAATAGGTACAGTCAAGGGCATAAATATGTATACACTTTTGTACCTTATTTAAATGGAATAAGGTGAAAAAGTGTATACATATTGGTGCCCTTGACTGTACATATCATTCCCCTTTTGTACATAGCTAACGTTAAATTAAATAAGCACAATTATTCACGAGTGGCGCTAGTGGACCCGGTCTACTTACTAAATAATTAGGTACTCTTATCATAATGCAAATATCCAATAGGATCTATATTTTGTAATAAAAGCATACAATGTAACCAAAGCTCATTTATTTTCGTAATGTATATTTAAATTTTCAATAACTGTACGGGGTTTCATGTTGTACCGTAAACTAGCGTATTTAAGACCTGTACCCTTACCATGAGCTTGCAACGGTTGCATTACCGTACTTTCTAGCGACTGCGTAAACGATTTAGTACGGCGATTCTTAGTTCTATTGCGTAACCGCCAGAGGCGCTGTACTTTTGTCCATACTAAATCGTTTAGGAAGTCACTAGCGAGTACGGTAATGCAAACATTGCAAATTCATGGTAAGGGTACTGTTGTATCAACATGAGAGCAATAAAGTTAGTTAGTAAATTGTATTGGATGATCCAGGCGCAACAGTGACGGTCGTCGCGCTGCACGCTGGCTTCTTCGACGCGGAGTCGCTGCCGGCGGCGGACGACGCCGAGCACTTCCCCATGATAGAGCAGGTGTGACACTCCCACAGCCGTATGTCGGTCTCCCTCCACTACTAATTATTAATGTATTATATATTTTGAATTTAAAAGTATCAGTATATACCCCAGATACAGTAGGTATCAATACTATCAATGTAATATATTTTAACTATTTATAAATTATACGACGATATTCCTACATCTGTTGTTTTAATTTAAAACTAAAGTTGATGTATAAAGTTAAGTCCTTGTTTGTGACAACGCGTGACGCCAACTGGTAATATGAGTAACATGCGTAGGCAACGAAATTGAGATTGGCTATTTTCAACGATTACCTGCCTTTGCTTAATGGACTGTTATTTCCTGCATATTTTATGATTACGACTCGGCTTCTTAGGGTTCCGTACCCGAAGGGTCAAAACGGAACCCTATTGGTGACGCCCAGACGTCCGTCCGTCCGTCCGTCCGTCGTCTGTCACACAGGTTTTACAGCCAAACAGTTGCGAGCTACAGGCTTCAAATTTACACAGTATAAGCATCTTGTTGGCCCGAAGCCATACAAATAGTCAAAACTTATTTTTAAATGTTTTTAAGGGGGGCCATACAGCTGAAGGGGGGAACGATTATTTTTTTATCCTACCCTATCGAGTAGGGTATCGTTGTTTAGAGCTCATTGAGTAGATACTTACTATATTTTTAATTAAAAGAAAAAAATGGAAAACAAAGGAATGAGAAGCCACCAAAGTCAGCTTTTTTTACGAAATTTTGTTCCGAAGAATTTTTTAACTTCCTAAATGCCTATAAACTTAAAATTTGGTAATAATGTTTATTATTACGCATAATTTCCTTATTTTTCCTATAAAAACAAACTTAACTTTGCGGTCGGTTCGGAACCCTAAATGTGCGAAGTCCGACTCGCACTTGGCCGGCTTTTTATACTAGAATACTCATTTACTCTGCGACTCGGCTTGTGTACCAGTAATATAAATCATTAAAATGCCGTACATCACGCCGGTATATGTACCTAAGCAGGAGGGGCTTACTACCGTGACGTCATCGCGCCGCGCAAAGTACATGCGGCCGCCGGCTCACACATTGTGTGACTATTCAATGGCTGCGGAGCAGCGTTACGGATCGCACGCGCACGCGCTTGTACGATCATAAAAAATAATTATTTTCGTGTAGTTTCGTGTTAAATAATAATGTCAAAACCACAGCATTATTGTATTGCAGCAGGTTGCACCAATAATAATAAGAACGGTCATTGAGTTTGGTATTCACCAACGGTTGACATAAATGAAAACGAAAATGAAAACGTTGGTTCTAAGAAACCTCTTTTATTTTTTAAAGTGATGCCTTTAAAAATTATATAAAACTTTGTATCCCGGTTACATGTATCATGTATGGAGTGCCCCCTCCCCCTACTTTAATATTTTTTCGTCATTTCACATGACTTTTACGTAGCGGTTCATACGAGTAGAACACACCTTCCTGCTAAATGTTTTAATTGTATTTGTAGTGCTTATAGTCTCCGAGTACATCGGCTGTCACATACAGACGAAAAGACGGACGGACGGGTTCCGTTTTCACCATTTTGGCTACGGAACCTTAAAATTACTATTCGTAATTGTATTGTAAACAACACTACTAATAATAAAGTACATATATTAAAATAGTTTCTCGCTGGTGGTAATCCTAGCGCTGAGGGCGGGGCCTCGAAAGAGCGCGTTGCGTGCGATAGAAAGAGATGGCCACGTTTAGGCACGTTTGGCATACCTAAACGGGGAATTTGTTAGCAGAGAAACTTCTGTACTTGTACTATTACTTATTCTGTGACCTAAGCCTGCCTTGCCGTTCAGGTGCAATAGTTTACGCCCATCGACATTCTTTTGTCCCTTTTGCTTACAAAAGTGCAATAGAGAGGATGCTAACTCGTTTGCGTGGAAAGTACATATTACCTAGTACTATATTTGGAAAAAAAAATGCAACGCTATTCGTCGTTTTTGCTGATGTCTACCGATGCTCCATCCGCTTATCGACCATGAAGTCGATAATACCTACGTCATGTTACCTACTGCCGATAAGAAACTTTAATGGCGGAATATTAGGTAGGTACTTGAATTACTATGAGAAATAACGAGGGTGTTTTCATATATTCCTTACCTATCATACTTATCACCTACTATGTACACTTCACAAGCGGGAAAAGGTACAGTGAGCTTCATATAGTAGGTACTTAGGTAGTAAATTAACAGCCGAAGTAGACGAATAAGTAAAGACAAAATATATTTATGAACCGAACATAATTTAGGGATAGGTTATTATATGGATTTATTCTTATGACCTCCACACTAGGCTAGTCCTATGATTCCGTTGCCGACTGCATACAGAAACTGCACGTGCCGCCGCACAAATTGAACCGTAATTATGCGTAAAAAGCTCAATTTGAAATGAGCGGAGAAGTGTCGGAACTTCTCCGCTCATTTCAAATTGAGCTTTTTACGCATACCATTACGGTTCAATTTGGAGTGCGGCGGAACGTGCTGTTGCTGTATGCAGTCGGCAACGGAGTCATACCTGTTGCATTGCCATTACCAATATTACCATTCTGATTAATGTAGCGCTGGGCACATCCATGTCAGTCGTGGTCTATTTAGACCTTTAATACAAACCTAAACCTCTGTGCTCATTCCAAGCTTATCGTTTCCAAATATCGTAACACACCCTTATTGCTACGTGGTAAGGGCCATTATCATAAATTCACATTTACTTATTTTTTTAATCGGTATATGAATATCGCCACTGGAGGCGATAGTGTGATGCGTGGTATCCAAAATGTCAAATATCACTTTTTGTGGGTGGGTTACGCGGCTTTATTTTTTTTTATACAACGACGGTGGCAAACGAGCGTACGGCCCACCTGGTGGTAAGCGGACACCACAGCCAGACACTGGCAACTACAAAGGAGTCACGTGCGCGTTGCTGATCCTTTATAACATTTGAGAATTGGCTGTGTTGACAACAAAAGAGACAAATTTAGGCCCCTCGGTCTCAACTAGAGATGGGCGCTCATGGGTATTTACCGGGTAAATACCCGGAATCTTTCCAATCTACCCGGTATTTACCCATATCTACCCAAATGGGTGGGTAGATATAATTTGTACATTTTATGTTTATTTTTTACGGAAATGTCTTTGGAGTTACATAATAACGAATAATGGATGCTATTGTAAATAGGAAAAACTTGTTTCAGTATCATAGTGTGGAATAACTCGACCAAAATTAACAAATAGTACTGTCATTTTGAAGGTATAATGGGAAATGCTTGGAACACAATTTTTGACTTGGTAACTTTGTTCGGGCTAGGTAGGAGGAGGTTAACATATCAAAAATCCCCGCACCTTCCCCCACCGCTGGGGGGAGAGGGGGTTTAAAGGTCCTATATTTCGGTATTTCGTAAAAAACTCGTAAACGGTGACACATATCAAAAAACTTTCTTAAGCATAAGTAATCTACATAAAATTATCTACAAAAAAGGTTATGTACACTTTTTCGCTAGGGTTATTATTTACTGAGATTTTAAAGGGGGAAAATATTTTCTTATGATAATTTAAGTGGCTTCTCTTTCCTTTATTTTTCAATATCTTGAAAAACAAAAATTACTATATGTATGCACTCAACGAGCTCTACTCAACGATACCCCATTTGATGGAGAAGGCAATTTTTTTTCGCACCCCCCTTTTGCTGTATGTGAACCCCCCCCCCCCCCCACCCCAACCCTTATAAACACATAAAAATATGTTTGGACAATTTGTATAGATTTGGGTCAACACGATGCTTAAACTGTGACACGTAAATGCTTAAAACAAGCATTTACGTGTTAATTAATATCTCCAAAATTTGAATCTACTGGTTTCATTTCAAAAGTTGAAAGTGGGGATAGACGTCATAAATATGGCGACCGATCATAACATATTTGTGTTAATTTCTCGGTTCTAGTTGATGAAACATGTTTTATGTGTCGTTAAAAAGCTGTTTGCATGTTCTGTAACTATTTATCTCAAGCCAGCTAATTATAATTAGAATCCTAAACCAGGTAACCAAAGCTACCTTTCCTATCCTATTGACTAATGAGTAGGTAACGTTTTATACGGTGTAGTCTCCTGACGTGATTAGTAATTTGCCTTTTTTTTTACCACGTGTGATTTTTTGGTATTGCAACGAAATCAACTAGTGATGGCGTTTTCTTTGCAATTTGGCCTGATATATCCATAATATTATGATTAGTTCTATTAAAAACACGGCTTAAATAGTGTTTTAGGTGTTTACTTATATTAATAATATTTCGTCAATAAAAACATTATAACAGAAACTTCTTTAAACTGATTAAAGGCAAATTAAAATTTTGTTACCAAAGAATTTTGTATTATTATATTTTAAATCAACAATAAATTTGAACTACAGGAAACTACAACGGGAAGATCCAAAAATGAGGCAGTGTGGAAACACTGACATTACCCAACGTCTGATAATAATTCAGTGATATGTTTGTATTGTGGCACTGACACTAAATAAGTGAACACCAAATACAAATTTGTAATTTTTTATACTATTAGAATAAGAATTACCAAAATATAGTATTTTATAACATTAACTATCCTTCCTTTAACCGTAACCATTGCTCAGTAGGTACTTTTCCAGACTAACCTCAAATTATTAAAATCTAAAATTATGCAGTCCCATGAAAATTTATTCTATTCTTAATTTTTTTTAAACGTAATTGTAGAAATATAATATTCTTAAGAATTTGTTATGTTATGCCATTGGAAGTATTATCTTCGAGGCATTTTCTTTATAATATGTATATATATACTGCTGGCATGCTGTATATTGCAAAATAAAGCTATTATTCTTAATTTATGTTGATTTGTATGAAGAATGCTTACGCTATATAATAATAAAAACATATAAAAAATAAATACCCAGCAATTTGGGTAGAAATGGGTAAATACCGGGAAGATTGGGTAAATACCGGGTATTTACCCGATATCTTTCTTGGGTATTTACCCGCCGCCCATCTCTAGTCTCAACACAGTGCATCCTCGGGAGCTCTGGCAACCTTGCTTACCTCCAGGAACACAACACTACATACTTTATGTCACACCTGGCCATAAAGCGGCAATTACCGCATGCTCCGCGCGCGGGAAATCCCACTTCCTGGCCAGGGGGTGACATACAATTTTGTACTTAACACGGGCGGTAATAAAGAAAGCCTCAGATCGCATATTTATCGCCCTTGCCTTCGGCTCGGGCGTCAAATACCTGCGATCTGAGACATTCTTTGTTTTACCGCCCTTGTTAAGTAATGTACTATTACTTGTACAGGGCGTCCCAAGACTATGGGACATCAAGGGAAGTACCTTGAATCTTACTATAGAGCAGGAACAGAATTGGAAAAGGCTTCTCTAAACAATGCAAGTGGCAAATCATGTAACAGTTGGGGTGACAACGTCATCAGAGGGTTAGGACCCTGCAGAATACGGATCTGCCTGTCGCCACACTGTGGAACGAAAAACCCCTCTCCATAGAAATAGGAATTTATTTTTTTAAGTGTATGTTTTTTTGATTGAAATTCAATCCTCTAGTTATCTTTAGGTCAAAAAATGAATATGGGCAAGTTTGGCTGAAAAACCGATGAGTTATAATTTTTTGACGAAAATTTTGTATGGAGAGTATGCAAAAAAACGTAATATCTCAAAAAGTGCAAGGAAAACCGTAATATCCTCCCGCATGAATTTAGTACTAATTATTTGTGATTTTTTGGCATACTTGTTATTTCCCGGACAGGTGCACTTTTTTTTTTAAAAATCAAAAACTAAAATATTAACATTTGTATGTATGAAGCTTGGTAATAAGACGAAAAATGAACAAAAAATATTTATAATAAGGTACACAAATAAAAATAATACCAAAAATAAAGTAAAAGGAACAAAAACTAAATGCTAGAAATTACCTAATATACAAATAAACACTAATTATCAATAAACTAATTAATGTCTTCGGTTTCTGCGTCACTGACATCGGGAAGAATGCTCGTAATCATAAGATAAATGTCCTAATTATCTAATGAGTACTAAAAGTAATATTTCTAATTTCTCTAATGTGCTCGTAATGGATATCAATTAGGATAGTATTGTATTTTTAAGGGTAATTACCAGCAATATTCCATAAATAGACTGCACTTTCATTGCATTATTTATTACGTTTTGAACGTTTTAGCTGCTAGGAGAGTTTAGCGGCGAACTTAGACCTGTACGTTATTTTGAAAAACCAGGAGGCTCCTTTTGACCACGAAGCCTTGCTCACAGCAGTGGTTTCCAGGATAGATGGACAACTAACTGAAGAAGAGTACGATACCCTCAAAGAATTTTGCCGAAGATTTTCAAGAGCTGCTTCGGAAAGATGGAAGAAATGCCGAAGAGATACGAAGAAATTTAGAAACACTTATGAAGATTGGCTAATGCAAAATGTAGATTGGCCAAGCTTCGTAGTTTTGCGAGTTGATTCACCCACGGAAGAACAATTTGATATAATCGATCAAGAACCGTCGACGTCATCGGTCGGAACAATGACTACAATAAAACGTAAGCCATTTGAAGATCTGGGAACCAAGCAGAAGAAGAAAAGATTAAGTGAATTACTTGCCGAAGATGCTGATGAACTGGCATATGCTGCTGCAGAACGTCTGAAACAGGATGGCCGGGATGTTTTTGCGGCAGTTATTGAATTCGTGCTCAAGAATCCAGAAGCAGCATCTACATTGAGGGAACAAATTACGAAGATGACGAAAAAACCTGGAACTACTACATTATATACTGAGGAAAAAGCACTAAGTCTTTATATTTCAATTAAATTATCCAAATGGCAATATACTACTTTGCGAGAGTGCAGAGAAAATGTATCCATCCTACTATGGAATACAAAAAGCAAAATTAGTTTGCTATCCACCCAAAGAAACAGTGACTGTAACAGATTCTTCAGCAAAGATTACACTACAAGGATTATTGAATACTACAGTGAAGAGAATACTGGACAGCATACAAGAAGACATAGAAGACAAGCAGATGGTACTTATATCGAAATGGGGATTTGATGGTGCTTCGAGCCAGAGCAGGTACAAGCAAAAAATGAATGATAGCGAGCAGGACGATTCCAGTATCTTCATGACTACTCTGGTACCATTAAAATTGACTTCAGGAGACGATACAGTATGGACAAATCCCAAGCCTTGTTCAGCTTCATATTGTCGGCCAATACAGTTTACTTTTATCAAGGAAAGCGAAGCTGTTGTACTTGCTCAGAAAATGGAAATGGATAAGGAAATTGAAGATCTGCAACCAACGGAACACAAAAGCACTACAGTGAAGCATGAACTGAAGATGACCATGTTAGATGGAAAAATTTGTACCTATCTTTCAAAAGCCAGATCAAATGCAACTTGCAGTTTATGCTTGGCTAAGCCCACGGAGATGAACTGCCTGGATAAAGTTTTAACTAAACCCGTTGATACTGACATCTACGAATATGGGTTATCATCTCTACACGCCCGAATCAACACTATGGAATGCCTTCTCCACATAGCTTATCGGCTGGACTTCAAACAGTGGGCTGCGAGAGGCAATGAGCTGAAAGAAAAGATGGCATCAAGGAAGAAAATGATACAAGAACGTTTCATGGCGGAAATGAACCTCTTGATAGATGTGGTCAAACAAGGTTCTGGGACCACTAATGATGGAAACACGGCGAGAAAGTTTTTCCAGAACCCTGGTAAAACAGCACACATTACAGGGCTAGATGAAGAACTGATCAGAAGATTTGCAGTAATCGTGCAAGCAATTACCTCGGGAGAAGTTATAAATGTGGAAAAATATAGAGAATATGCCCACCAAATGGTAAAAAAATATGTAGAACTCTATAACTGGTACCATATGTCCGCAACTGTACATAAATTACTGGTCCATGGAGCGGACATTATTGCCCACAACGCAGTTTTGCCGATCGGTTGCCTTTCAGAAGAAGCATCTGAGGCCCGAAATAAAGATTTCAGACGGTTCCGGGAACACAATTCTCAAAAAAAGAGTAGGCAGGATTCGAATCGTGACATTTTAAATATGTTACTGCTATCCTCAGATCCTAAACTAACTGCAATGAGGCCAACACTACACAAGAGGAAGAGACAAACCTTATTCACTGAAACCCTGAACCTTCTAGACGATTCAGAATCAGAAAATCAATCGGAAATGATGTACGCTTCCGAGATAGACTCCGATTCCGAAGTGGATGATGAAATAAGTGACGCAGAAACCGAAGAAATTGATTAGTTTATTGATAATTAGTGTTTATTTGTATATTAGGTAATTTCTAGCATTTAGTTTTTGTTCCTTTTACTTTATTTTTGGTATTATTTTTATTTGTGTACCTTATTATAAATATTTTTTGTTCATTTTTCGTCTTATTACCAAGCTTAATACATACAAATGTTAATATTTTAGTTTTTGATTTAAAAAAAAAAAGTGCACCTGTCCGGGAAATAACAAGTATGCCAAAAAATCACAAATAATTAGTACTAAATTCATGCGGGAGGATATTACGGTTTTCCTTGCACTTTTTGAGATATTACGTTTTTTTGCATACTCTCCATACAAAATTTTCGTCAAAAAATTATAACTCATCGGTTTTTCAGCCAAACTTGCCCATATTCATTTTTTGACCTAAAGATAACTAGAGGATTGAATTTCAATCAAAAAAACATACACTTAAAAAAATAAATTCCTATTTCTATGGAGAGGGGGTTTTCGTTCCACAGTGCGCCATCTCGAAATTTGAGCCGGAAGTACGGTATACCGGAAAAGGTGCAGCCCATACAAAAAATTTCGTAGTACATTTAGTAAATTGTTGCTCTGGTACTCTAAAAGAGGTCCGATTGATATGGTTTTTTGGTATGTTGTGAAGGACAATATTAGCCATGGTAACCTAAAAATTTCGGCCCTCCAGCTCCATAACTTTGGCCGCCATCTTGGAAATAGTGTCACTTTTTTCAGTTCTTTGCTTTTACTGGCGTCAAAGTTCATTCCAGTGCTAAACATAGTTCTGCAATATTGTAGAATACAAAATTTACTAAAACTTTTGGGTACAATAGTACATTATTGCCGTGGCCGGGAAGGAAGCAATTGCAGGCTGAGTATTTGTTTAAACGGACGAGCTTGCGAGTCCGTTTAATTATAATACGAAGCCTGCAATTGCCATTCCGGCCGAGGCTAATATAGTGCTTTTCTCAAAAATGGGGGAAATACGACAATAATTTAATTAAGATTTGAAAAACATAACCTTAAAACGTCAAAAACATCATGCTTTCCCGCCGTTTATTTTTTTTAACAGAATCGCAAGTGTATTTTTCCACCGAAAAAAGCAAATTATTCGAGACACATAAAAAAACGTCGCGTTTCTAACAGAAAAATACGAGCTGAATTGGCAGAATACGACCTGTGCCTCCTTTTATATGACATTTTCTACTTTTTAAAAAGTTTGTAACTCGACAAATAACAAATAAAGGAATTTATATGTGACATTGCAGGCGTGCAGGCGGGCCTGCAATGTTTTTTACTTTTTAATTTGGATCTGACCTTAAACTATACACTTTACCTTCCAATATGTAGGGACTAAAGTCCAGTTTGCGGGCCATTTTTGAGAAAAGATTTTTTCCATGACCCCTAGGGACGAAGATATGACAGGATATATCATTAAAAATTGCCACTTTTTTTCTAGTTTTCCGCTCATGTTTACATTTTAAGTGCATTTTAGCGCTAACTATAGTTCGGCAATATTGGAGATCACAAAATTTGCTACAACTTTTGTATTGAAATATTTTTTCTACGACCATTAGGAAAGAAGATATGAAGTCATCTATGGAGTAGCACCGTCGAAATTTGCTACTTTTGCAGTTTTCTTCTCATATTTAGGTTTGAGTGCAATTAATCGCAATCTGTAGGGGATCTATGCTGGTCGAGTGATAGCGGGATAGACGACAAGATAAAGCATCTGTCACTTTCCGATCTATACCACTTCAATCCGTCAAAAGACAAAATCGTCTGTTTCCACGACACCAAGTGAGATCGTAGGTACTTTGAATTTGCATATAATTTTGTCTTCTGTAATATTACAGACCTATAACTTGAGCTAAACTATATTAAAACGCAAATATGGGAAGAAAACTGGAAAAAGAAGCAAATATCGACGGTAGTACTCCATAGATGACTTCGTATCTTCTTTCCTGATGATCGTGGAAAAAATATTTCAATAGAAGAGTTGTAGCACATTTTTTGATCTACAATATTGCAGAACTATACTTAGCGCTAATATGCATTTAAAACGCAAATATGGGAGAAATACTAAAAAAAAATTGCAGTTTTAAAGATATCTCCTGTCATACCTTCGTCCTTAGGGGTCATACAAAAAATCTTTGTAGCCAAAAGTTTTAGCAAATTTTGTCTTCTACAATATTGCCGAACCATGTTTAGCTCTAAAATGAACTTTAGCGACAGTACAAGGAAAAAACTGAAAAAGTGACAGATTTTCCAAGATGGCGGAGAAAGATATGGAGCTGGAGGGTCGAAAGTTTCGGGATACAATGACAACTATTGTCCTTTACGGCGTATGAAAAACCTATAACAATCGGACCATAGTTAGGGTACCGGAACCACGATTTACCAAATGTACAACGGAAAAATTTGTATGGGCTGCACATTATCCGGTATAACATACTTCCGGCTCAAATTTGGGGATGGAGACAGGCTGAACCGTATTCTGCAGGGTCTAAGCCCTCTGATAACGTTGTCACCCCAACTGTTACATGACTTGCTTCTTGCATGCTACTTCTTCAAAAATGGGCCTACTCTACTAAAAGAAGACATTATTTTAATTTAAAAAATAATTTAAACTGCATTCATAGATTTTTTAATAATTACGTGGTTGAACCGGGAATCGAACACGCACCACGAGAAAAAAAAATTGTGTTGTTAAAATTCATTCTGACACTATGTTATTTAGCAAAAGTAATCCTTATGATGAAGCCCTTCGATAGGTATGATAAAGCTACAGGGTAATATTTTTTTTCGTGTAGCGGGTTCGATTCCCGGTTCAATCATGTACATAATTATTTAAAAATCTATGAATTTAGTTTAAATTAAAATAATGTCTTCTTTCAGCAAAATATCCTATCTACGATATTTAAGGTATTTCCCTTGATGTCCAATAGTATTGGGACACCCTGTATAGTATATACCTAATGTTATTATGGTGACTGGTTTGCAATACCTACCTGAGATTGATTATGGCAAATATAAGTTACGGGTCAACGAATTTCAGTGCTTTGAGTCTTCGTAAACTTATGTCATACTTTTTTCCGAACAAAACGGGACTGCGCTACAAAACGGGACGTTTGATATTTCGTTTCACGGTGCGATTTGTTTCACGCCTATAATAAGCAATATAAAATTAAAAACTTTCACGGCTAGCCCAAAAGCGCAGTGGCGCCAACTGGTGAGCATAAAAACGGTAGCTCTCATTGGCTGCCATAGTTTTTCATTCATTATTTATCCTTGTTGTCGGAAGTGCTTGCAACGTGGATGAATGTAGGTCGAGGAAACTATTAATTAAACTAGTTTGATAGTTTAATGTATTTTTATTATTACAGATATAGCTTAGCAACAAATAGAGCATAAAAAGCAACTTTAAATACCTTATAATTATATACCTACTTGTTTGAAACATTGAATGCATAGAATTGAAACTGCAACAATAAAATACTCGTAAACAATGTGACTATAAGTAGCAGTGTAGCGTCGCCTTCTGCCGCAGCGGTAAACGTAACATTTAGGTGTAGCCACTGCTGGGTATACCTAGTTCAAACAGCGTGTGTGGTTTTGTTTACTTCCAGAAATAAGTATAATAAAATAACTTATAAATAACATAGCCAGCGAAACATCTTGGACTTTCGCTGGTATTGCGAGCAGTTAAAGCAGTGTCGTACTGTGAAATATAAACAGACGTCACTTAAGTCAGGGCGCCCTGTGAGCTGAGCCGGCACCGGAAGCCACAAATAGCCTTCCTTAACAGTTTCTAATTTATATTGTTCTTTTCAGTATATAGAATACAATAGATAGAATACGTAGTTAATAAAACAATATAATAAAAAATATATTCCCTCTTGAGACAATAAGTCCTGCGTGAAGGTATGGTAAATTTTTATAAATTGTATGTATTATAACCTAAATTGACTTTTACAATACATCCTTAAAAAGGTTTCCCAAGGAGCCTTCATAAAATAAAACAATAATAATGTCGTGCCGACCTAACTTCCGCCTACGCACCGCGGGAAGATGGAGAGCATCGCCCAAGCTGAAGTCCCAAGCTAATTCTTAAGGCGCAGGGGTGGGCAAGGCATTCTCCATACAAACTCTGTGCACGTTTTATTCGTAGGTTTGGGCACTAACGAATGTAATTTTATTTTATGGATGTAAATATTAGATATGCGCAGAGTGATGTGAAAATTTTCACATATATCTCAAAAAAATGAAAAACATTAAAAATAATATTATTGAAAAAAAAATACATCAAGAAATAGCTTACAGAAAAATAGGCATACTGACCGAAAATCGTAACTTTAATGCGAACACAAACGAAGAAAATCCTACACAAAGTTTGTATGGAGAGAGCTTGCCCTACCCCTCCTCTTAAGCGGGTATTCTGAATCAGGCGTCCTAACTATTGGAGGGGAGTTGAAGCATCTCGCTCTAACGTATAGGTCCGAACCCTTCTAAGTGTCCTGAATTCAGGACAGTGTAATACCCGCTTTAAGGCTTGGTCACACAGTTAGCGCGACGCAAGCGACGCGACGACCGCTGCGCGCAGGAATGTATGAAAACGTCCCCCGCTCGCATCGCGTAGTCTGTGTGCCGTCGCTACTTAGGCGCTGTCACACTGCTGCGGTTTCCACAGTGCGAGCTGGATATCGCTATGCAAGTCTATAGCAGTGTCCGCTCGCTCTGCGGAAACCGCAGCAGTGTGACAACCACCTTACCAGCCGTCGCCCACGCTGTGTAACCAAGCCCCTATACCACAAAACTTTACAAGTCTTCAATTTAACAAAATTTTACAATTTTCCATAGAAAAAGCTTGTAAAATTTGGTGGTACCGTCAGCATCAAAAGTAGCTTGACATATGAAGAGGTCAAAAGTTCCTATTCCCTTGTAATAAAGACTTTTGACGTTTTCATATGCCAAGCTAGTTTTGATGCTGACTGTACAAGCCCCGCCGAGCCTTCATGTGCAGGCGCAGGACGCGAGGGAGAAGCAGCGCGGCATACGATAATCTTGAGGCAAGTACAATATTCTCCGCGGTGGATAAGCAACAAGTGGCCGCATAATAAGGTTCTATCTCATTTCATTTCACATCTTTTTATACGTCTTACAAACCAACTTAATCATTAGGGTCTTATTATGTCAATTTGCTAATTGAACTACGTCTCTGAAATTAAACTCTTCTCTGAGCAACAATAATAAAATTTTAATATATAGGAACATAGTAACTATTGTTTTGTTCAATGTTTAGAATAATAATAATAATTCATTCTTAAAAGTATTTCCTGGAAGACGAATTACGCGTTTCAAGGTCAACACAATGATACATTTTATAATTAGCTTTTTCAATTAGTACCTACGAAAACAAAATTAAAAAGTCATCATACAAAAATATCTTTATAAACTATAAAATTACAAGTAGTCGCACAAATGTATCTCGCCATTAAAGTCAGTCCGCTTAGTTTTAAGATTTCTTTTGTTAGTAATGCTATGACGCTCACTGGAAGGCCAGTGCACTAGACTGGTGGGTAATTGGACGCTTTTATACTTAATCGTTGACGGCCACAGCACAGCAAAACTTTGTGGTTTCAGGGCCGTAGTCAGAGTTGAATATAACTTGATCTGGTGAATCGATATTCGTCATAATATGTATAGGTATGGCAATGGTATTTTAAGGTAGGGCATTGCCCCATAATCCCCCCCCCCCCCCCCCCCGCTACGGCTCTATGGTTTCATTCATAAATAGATCATAGACTAATTATGAATTAAACCATAGAGTTGTTACCGTGTCGTGGAGGTCCATATTTAGTCATATTCACATAATAAACAAAATTGAACGACTCAATAAAATGTGGAAGTTGTATTGAATCATTTAATTTTGTGAAGTGAATTATTATACTTACTATAGTTTTACTGTGATGCAAATTCTCACAGATAGTGATAGGAAAGGTGTTGTCTTGATTTCAAGAGCGAGCCGACCCATGACCAATACCATTGCTCGTGAACAAAATTTTACCTATATTTATTCTCAAACATGCAATGATATGTCGTCATTACGTGCGTTATAACAGGCTTCAAAGTATCACGTTTCGCGCGGAACAACTTGAGAGAACTGTAAAGGAATTTCATACAAAATTTGTATTTTTATGTAAACATGGCGTCTGTGAGAACAAGGCTGCGACCACGAAATCACTCATATTTTTTCTCTCTCTCGCTTAAATCACATTTCTCATTGGAATTGGAGCGATCGGCATTTGTTTTTTGAGAGGTGTATTTTTTTATTTCTATGCATATGTTTGAGAAAAGCACTATATATGCCTGGCCGTGAAAAGGGCTTGCTGGCTTCGTATCACTATCCGTACCCGGTATACGGCCGTCCGGATATACGTACTCACCCGGCGAGCCTTTATTTCCCGGCGTCTGCAATGTCCATCGTTCTAAACCATATATTCAGTTTAAGAGCTTGCGACTCGCAAGTCAGTTCTACTTTCATGTCAATAGAGTTGATTTCGAAATATTATGATTCGATTTTTCTAAGCCGGTTTTTTGCGTATAAAACAGAGTACATAAAACAATTGTCATTGAGATCAATTATGAGGGAGTTCTAAAAGACGGAAAGTATTGCTATTGAGGGCATGATCATGGCTAAGATTATTTCAGTGAAACTACGGGACGGTCCCATAGTCTCTCATTGTCAACATGGACGGACAGTTCATTATTAGTCAAGTCATAATCATACGATTTTACAATATAATTCCATTGTTAATTCTAGTCAGCTCCATATCTGCAACCAACAGGATTTCATCCCACTTGTGGGAGGGAGTGTGAGGTGGGGTAGTGACGCCTAACTGTGCCTCTCTATTACTCCCGGGGCTGGTAGGGAACTCGAGCTTCCGTTTCGACCTGCCTGAGTACACGTGGCACGGACTCATGCGCTGCTCGATGCCCCCCAGTGGGAGAGGGGTGAGCGGAGAGGGAGTACATACTGCCATTTTGTCCGCCTTTTTCATTTTGAACGGCCCTACATACTTGAAAACGGGTTTCTTTAAAATGGAGTTTCCCGACACTTTTTCAATGAGACCAATTGAAATAAATACATTGGCAATGTCATACAGCCTTCTTACTTTTGATTTATGCTGCCGATCTAACATTTCCGGCGTTAGTGTGCTTTTGGTTTTGTTTGATGAGTCAATCAATACTCTCACAGCCATCTCCAGATTGATAAGCGTATTCTGAAATGAAAATATTACATTTATTAACAACTGCCTGTTCTCTACCATTGTGCAATTTGTTTCTGTTATTTGTTTTTAGTGTACTTTATTTGGTGAACAATAAAGAATATTTGTATTGTATTGTATTGTAATAAGAAAATTTGCAGTGCCAACCAACAACGGCGTATCTTAACAGCTTCAATATTGATTGTTTTTTGAGAGGTGTATTTTTTTATTTCTATGCATATGTTTGAGAAAAGCACTATATATGCCTGGCCGTGAAAAGGGCTTGCTGGCTTCGTATCACTATATTTAATTGATTACAAATTTACAATAAAGAAAATAATTAAAAACTTAGGTACCGAGCAGGATTCGAACCTGCGACCTCCCGGCACTCGCGGCCAGTCGCTCTAGCCAACTGAGCTATAGGTGCGATTGCTACCCGGCTTGAAATTTGTCAATCCTTCCTTCATTTATACAATGCCTTAAGGGAGGCGTACAACGACATCTACCAGAAGACTCAGGCTTCATTACAGCACTAACGTATCAAATTATGTTGAGAAATCGTTAGTTACGATGCGCTTCCCATACTAAATTAATTTCCTGCTTGGTGCCTAAGTTTTTCAATTTTTCCTTTATTTCTACATTTGTAGTTTGCGTTAGCAGCGTTTACAAAATTAATTTAATTGATTGCCCAAATAAAAATACTTACTGGTGGTTCTACTAAGAAAAGCATTAGAAATCTCTGAGCCAGGACTCCAAGTGTTTTGTGTTTCGGAGCAGGTGGCTTCGGAGCTCTTCCACGTAGAGCCGCAGACAGTCTCAGGTTCTCCCCTTGCTTTTTAAGCATCTTCAAAAAGGAATTCAGTCTTGATCCTCCATGCCAGAGATAAGTATTTTTCCGCTTGTGAACAGCGCACTGCATGGCCTCCAGGATGTTGATGATGTCGTACATGCGTCGTTTCTCGACTCCCAGCCGCGCCGCCGTGCTGTCCAGCTGGATCTCCACCGTGCCATGCCCGTACAGCGGGAACAGCGCGAGGAACCTGCAACCAATGTAACCCTTCAACACGTTGCTCCTTACCAAATCCATAGTGCTACGACGGTACGGCCGGACTACTAGGATTATGGTGAAGGGGATAATTACAAAATAATTTGTAAAATAATGAAACTTTGTAGATAACGGCTGAATAAATAGACAGATGGAATGAATAATATATAATAATGGAAAATAACCAAAAAGGAGAAACTTATAAAACTACTTAAAAATAAATCTAGAACCTAATTTAACTCATTGAATTATGCTACTGGGGCCTAAAGTAAAATGTTTTGGGATGTATGAGTGGAAATATCTTTCTAATGGAACAGGTTGAAAAGAGAACTCCACTCATAATATAATAAGGCCCCCAACCTACGAAACATACACCAGGGTCTAAACCAGGGTTTCGCAACCAGTGGGGCGCGCCCCGCTTGGGGGGCGTCGAGCGATGCCAAAAGGGGCGCAGCGAGCGGCTCCAGATTTCCCCTTATTAAAAAAATGTACAAATCTCTATTTTTTTATATAAACTCTCAATTTCAGCCCCTAGGGGGCGTCGAATTTTGGCTTGACGTTAGGTGAGGCGCATAGGTTAAAAGGTTGGGAACCTCTGCATTAGACAGAGATGGTAAAGAAGGTTCAAAATAATTTCACTAAATTACCAAGATAACTCAAAAGCACGAGAGGCAAAGTCCAAGTCTAAGCAGTGACCTGATGGAGACATGTAAATACTATCTGGGGGGGCATTGTTGGTGAGTTTTAGCCAGCGGCAAAAACATCTGCATGGAAGTCACCTGGGCAAACATTCAAGATGATACTTTCTGAATGCAGAGCTAAGTTATTTCATTTCACTTCACATAAATGATTAATCATGTGAAACAAATAGCTGGTCAGATTCATAGCATTTGTGTAAGATTGTCCACAAATATGTATACATAGCTTATATGGTAATGAAGGACAATTGTGAACCACATTCCAGCTCTTACCTGATCCAACAATATCTGCAGCAATGTAGCCTATTTTTGGCACCTTTAGATCAGGTCAGAGACAGATATATTTCATATAATATACATAAGTTCGCCTGCGACTTCGTCTGCATAAAATTCCACTCCCTATTTCATCCCTTCGAGGGATGATCTAATGTTAATTCAGGCTATAAACTCATTGTATACCAAGTTTCATGATAATCTGTTAAGCAGTT
Source organism: Cenopis cana (assembly GCA_951800055.1). NCBI lineage: Eukaryota > Metazoa > Arthropoda > Insecta > Lepidoptera > Tortricidae > Cenopis > Cenopis cana. The sequence continues at coordinate 16,028,939 of OX637471.1, read as the reverse complement.
ATTGTGTGATTGAGTAACAAACATCCAAACATTGAATCTTTAGCATTTATAATAGTAGGATTTATACCACTTGTTTATTTACTAATACATTTATCAGCATTACAGCATATGTAATTGTTTTATGTTATGTTTTGTACTGTATCTTAGTTACCTCTTACCTCTGTTAATGAAAAAAACTTTAGTTGGTAATGAATACTGAATAATATGGACACAGGGGTGTGTACAGTCAAGTCAAAAGTAATACTAATAATAATACATGGGCAATACACTACCAAACATTTTGTGCGAGGTTACAAATTAGAACAGTCCCATCCTCTCTTCCTGCCGTAATGTCATAAGAGTCTATTATGGGATCTGAGTAGAAATGTGTTGTGGGTGATCCTTTCAATATAGTAAGGTCCGACCGAGAACACTATTTTTGTCTCGGCCGAGAATAAATTAAATTCTCGGCAATAAAAGAATTTGAAAATGTGAGAAAAAACTCCAATCAAAATGAAATAAATCGATGTTGTAAGATAAAAAACCGGCCAAGTGCGTGTCGGGCCTCGCGCAATGTAGGGTTCCGTAGTCGTCCACCCGTTACAAATGAGGACTAAAAAGTTTGCAAACTTTTATTTACTATCTTTGACAGAATTAACAACTTTATCTAAGGTATTACGGAAATTTTACGAAAGTTTACTTGTTATGTATGTTATGTTCGACTATTACTCGTTAACTAATAATGTCTACTTATCTCTGATAATTTTCCTTTTGAATTCATTACATGTACTACTACCATGATTTTTTTCATATGCCTAGTAGCCACCGTTTAGCTGGTAGAGGGCGGGTGGGGGGCACACTTGACTATTACAAAAATTCACCAATCTTAGATCGTAGAATAGTCTCGGCTATGGCCGAGAATCTCGGCTCGTTTTGGCCGAGACCAAGTTCTCGGTTCGAAATTTGGCCGAGAATAGCAGAGACCGAGATCTCGGTCGGACCTTACAATATCGAGACTATCCTTGCAAAAGTGGAACTGAAATTAAAGTTCATGCACTCTGCCTATCCCTTGAATACAGGTGTGGGTGTATCATAATATTTCATCTTTCATGAAGGTGCTATTGTCTACATTTCTTAATGCAGTTGCTCTACTGCACCGAAATTATTTCTTAGCACAAAAGATCTAAGGTGGAAGCACTCCATGGCCAGGGTTATCTTAACTTGCTTGTGGCCCTGGAAACTTAAATAGCAGTCTAATTTGTGAACTAGTAGGTGTGGAGAAGGATGGGAGGAATGTTTGAAAGAAATGATAATGAGAATAGTGTCTGTAATGCCATAAAAAGGGTCATGTTTCGATTACCTGTCACATAATATTTGAAGAGACTTTTCTTTGCGGTGCACGGCGCTCGGCGGCGGGGTCGGGTACAGCAGCGCGACGTTAGTCAACAACTTCAAGTTCGCAGTGGGAGATACATTGGTAGAATTAGTGACTTCAGTCAGCACACAGCGCTTAGGAGTGGAAGTAATGCTGTCAACTTCATACATCGTGCGATAACATTCTGTTATAATCCTAGACCACAAAATATACGGGTAGTTTAACGAGCCACTCAACTGATCTAGTTGGCTGAAAACCAATTGTAAATAGTAATAATGTAAATAGGTAAATTAAAGAGAGGCTTTATAAAACAAGATATTGCAATAGCAATATTGATTGTATTTAAATATAATGTTAAATCATGGCGACTAAGATATTCTACGATTATTCACTGTAATAACCTCTCTGTATACATTTTTGACAGTTTCGGTAAATGCGCGCGAGCCGTGATGAGCGTGCCCGGCCCCGGCTAGCCACTCCGCTCGCTACGCGCCTCGCAGACCGCTATTGCGCTTCAATTATAATTGGCTTGGGTATTAAGCCTAGTTTACATGGTAGATGTATAAAAAATAATGGACTAAGAACACTAAGAAGATCATATAATATAGTTTCGTATTGTCATAGGCATCTGAGTATAATAGGTATTTTCCATGTATTTTCTTTTTGAGGAACAAAGTAGTGAATTTAATTGGAATTCAATAACTCTATGGTATAATGAGCAAAAAAGTCTATGGTAAGAACATTCTCTACCGCTTTGCGTCATGTCATGGCTGGCATGAAATAAAGCTTGGTTGCTTGATTTCTTTCCTTAAGTACTAAAGAGTGCTTAGTTTTCTTTGATTGTGATATCCGTCAAGTAATCGTTTATTTACACTTTCTTATAGATATGATTAAAACGTTTGTTTATTTTTGGTACATGGAAGTGTAGAGATAAATTATAATGACAATAATTGTTTAGCGAAGGTTTATACATAGGTTTCATTTACAATGAACGAAGGAGCGGGTGACTGGATTTGCAGCGATCCGAGTTGTGGTAACATAAATTTTGCGCGACGAATGTCATGTTATCGCTGTAATAAAGACAGACCCGATGGAGGGAAAATGTTTAAAAAGAAGCTGGGCACGGAAATAGGAAAATCAGCCGCTGAAAAGTCTCGCGGGTTATTCAACGCGGACGATTGGCAGTGCAATAAATGTGCGAATGTAAACTGGGCCCGGCGTACAACCTGCAATGTCTGCAATGCTCCGAAGTTTGGCGAAGTAATGTCGAGTTCGAGTTCTTAGTATCATTTCTATTGTATACGACTTGTATAACGAGATATAAATTGTTATTGTTGTATTGTTAGGTGGAGGCGAGGACCGGCTACGGCGGCGGCTACAATGAGCGCGGGGTAGTCGAGTATCGCCGCCGAGAGCCTTCTTCTGATGACGAGTATGATGAATTTGGAAGAAAGAAACGAAAACGCAAATTAGATGAACCAAATGTGGTGTGTATCTTTTATGTTATATACCCTCACCACTCACTTCTGTTTTTTTAACAAGCATGTAATTTCATTATTTTCTTACATGTGATATTGTGGGGACTAAGTCTACAGGAGTAGGTTGGTGTTTTGAAGGTTACTACAGTATTGTGATAATTATTATGTGAAGAATAAAATTGATCTAACAGAATTATTAATTTAAAATCTATATCTTTTCATTTTAATTCAACTACATATCACGAAAGATTATTTGTAATCTCCTGTTCTGATCTTGTTGATATTAAAACTATTTAGCTGTTAAAATTAAAAGTTGAAGCACTAATATGGAGACATTCATTAATGTGTCTTTAGATATGTTAAAGATGACACAATCCTGTAGACCACAGCCATCCTGCAGACTTATAGCTATCAGTCAAATATTTTAATTTTGAAACTCAACATTCAGCATTTCCAAAGGACCCTTTTGGATCAATATTTTGTTGAAAATTCAGAGGATGTTGGAATTTGAAGCGGAGAAGATTATTAATTATATATAAGTGCAATAATTTCAAAGCACATAAGTATTAAAGTGGAGATAATTTTTCCTGCCTTCAGGTCGGCATCACTGAAGGACCTCTAGCCAAAAAATTGCCACCAGCATTGCTGCAGATGGAACTAAACATGGATGCAAAGGAAGATCCTGCACCTAATGTATCAATGCAGACTAAAAAAGATGCTGAGAAAGCATGGCGCAGTTTAAGCGACAGTTCCATGTGTGACCTACCTCCACTCAGCAAAATGGCATTTCGAAGGCATCAACTTGAAACTCAAACAAACTATAACAGACAAGAACACATGTTGCCGTCATATAAAACAAATGGGGCGAACTTTCGTAAAAGATTTCCTAAGCATTCAGATCAAGACTCTCATAATAAAATTGCCTCAAAAATACTTAAACATGAGATTAATAATTCTGCTCAAAATAAATCTGTAAAACAATCATTGAATAATGATGTTATATATAAGTTTACTGGATCTAATCCTACAGAAGATTTTGAAGTTAGGTATTCCATTGAAGAAAGAGTTAAAGTGGCTGCTTATGCTATTGTGCACAACAATTGCAAGATTAGTACTGAGAAGTTTGAAGCAATATATGATAAACCGGCTCCTGATTTTAAAACGATTTTTGCTTGGAGACAAAGGCTTCTTAGGACAGGGTGCTTAGATGATTCTCACATACATCCTCAAAACGAATTGAGTACGAAAACCAAATGTGGAACAACGAATTTTACCAACAACGTAAATCATCCTCCTAAAACTAAACTCAATCCAGAGGAGATACCTCTTAACTCAGATAGTGAAACAGAATACACAACTTCTAACCAAGTTCAAAACAACATTCAAGCACCAGAAATCGTACGCAGCACAAGTGTTGAGACCTTAGTTATTGGCAATTCCCAAAAAGCTTCGGCTAGTTCAGGTAGCCCTGTTGTGGAGCAGGCTTCACAAGGCAGGAACCACTCGTCGCCGCGCCGCAGGGCGCGCTCTAGCTCCCGGGACTCTCAGGATTCTAATTATTCAGATAGTGATTCGGAAAAAGCTGATGTTGAAAATTCTTCAAAGCAAAATAATATTGCTATTAAATCTAATGGTCACCAAAATAAGCAATCCGTAGTCCTGACAGATTCTGAATCTGACTCAGTTACTTATGATAGTGATTATGTTGACTTTTTATCAAGAGTGTATGGAGAAGGTACAAATCCAAAACATAGAACAAGGAAAAGACAAACAACAATAACAAGTAAAACAAGCGGTGAGTCATCATCAAATAACCTTCCAGCTTTTCAAGGATATTGTACTGTGAAAAAGTCTGAACAGTCACCATTAGCCACGGGAAATATATACACATCAAATGTGCAAAATATGCAAGTCAAAAGCAATGCGAATTTGATTGATGCAGATGTTGGAGCAGCCGAATATGTTCCTACAAAACTCGTGTCTTCTACTAAAAAGAATTATCAAGATTTCAAAAACAATGTCAAAAAGAAAGGCTTTTGGGCGAAAGGAAACTGCACAACTGTTCAGAAAAACAAGCAACTATCACAGGGGAAATCGGTAAATAACAACAATGAACACAAATTTGAAGAAATTATGTCTGTTTTGCAGACCAATGTGGCAAGCATTCCACTTTTAAATTCTATAGAGGACAGTAATACAATTGATTTCACAAATAATATCTTCGACAATGGTCCTGAACCGCCACAGGTAGCAAAGTGTCATGGAGATGATTTTACGAATGATGATTTTGAGCAAATTGTTACTGCTGATAATTATACTTCATTTGATAAACCTGTGCAAGTGGACGATTCTACCGCCCTGTTAGATAACTCGTCCCGTATTTTCGACGTCGTCCAATCAAATTCGACACAGAAAAATAAAAGTATAATGGAAATATTTGATGTTTTTGATGACAATACTAACCAGGAAACAAACTCTTTGGTCAGTAATAGTGGTGTCAAGCCGTATACAATGGTGTGGGATGAAGATGACGACGCTCTTTACAAAGATGATGACGCGCGGCACAGCAGCGATCACGATTCCCATCCCGACAAAGTCGAAGCAGAGACGCCAAGCTTGAAAAATGATGGCTCAGGAAGTCCTCATCTATATTTACAAACCCATATTCAGGAAAAGTCTTCTGAGGGGGAATTATTTACACAGCATCTTGAATCACTAAATTCACCCTGCCAAAGAGATGACACTAGAAAAGTATTGTGCCAGGTGATTCAGCCTAAAAGTAGTAAAGATGAAAATTATTGTTCCACCATCCAAGACAATGGAGCACCAGAGAATAAAATAGCAAAAAAGATAAATATTATTGAATCAATAACTATAAAGCCCAAAACAAATTATCAAAACCAGCCCCAAATCAATGAAAACCAATATCAGACAACAAGCAATAACAAACAATCACATGACAAAAAATCTCCATTGAAAGAAGTCTCGCAAGAAAATAATAGCTGCTCTACACAGCCAAATGTAAATTTGTCAAATCTATTGGCAGGCATTAATACAGATACGCTTTTGTTGGCTCTTCAAAACTTGCAACAGTTAGCACAGAAACCTGGCGCGGTACAGCAACAAGACGCTCAGGAGGAGCAGGCGAGCGGCGACGGCGCGCCGCCCCTCGAGACCATCAACCTGACCAACGACGAAGACTGGGAGAAGGAATCCGACAGAGAAGGAAGCATTGAAAGGCAGTTGAAAAAACTACATGGAAATGCTGGTGAAACACCCTTTCTAAGTGATATTTTTGACCCGGGCCCAGTGGTTATTCCTCCCAATGTCGCAAAAAAATTAAATATAAATAATCAACAAAATGGAGATAACACTTTGTCGGACACTCAAGAAAATACATCTGTCATAGGAAATTTTAAAAGTTTCGCTCTACCGAAACCGATTATGTTAAATAGGCTCAAATTAACTATAAAACAACCAGACAAGACCCTGAAACAATCCATTGAAGGCAGAAAAAGGAGACGGAGAAAGAAGGTTTGTATACATCTTTCTGACAGCTCAGTCTCATTCATTCAATGGCCATTTTATTATTACATAAATTAAGTTGCTGTATTATTTTTCACTAGTTTCGGATGATGGTATCAATTGGTTGGGGGACTGTTAAAATGTGTTGTTTCAGAGCAAGGCGTCGGCGTCGACAGGTGATGGTGAGGGGGCGGAGGAGGAGGAGGCGGAGGCGGGGCAGGAGGGCGACGAGGAGGAGTCCGGCGACGACGCCGACCTCTCCAAGTACGACTTGTGGGGCAGCGACGACGAGAAAGCCCAGACTTCTAAAACAGGTGCGCATCACCCAACTACTTCAGGTACTTCCGAATTTATAGGAACTGATGTTTCTGTATGAGGTTTATGTATTCATTCATACATAAACTGTTTTTAAATTATTTCGAATGTTTTCAGACACCCCAGACAAAACTAATGACGGGGAAGGAACGGAGGCCGGATCTGACGCGGCCGAGAAAAACGGCAAATCTGATACAGTTGAAAATAAAACTTCTAAACGAAGGTTGGTTCCTTTTCATGCAGATGTTCCTTTGCGATGATGATGATAATTAATGCCGTTACTGAAATGAAGAATGTCATTGTTTAGAAGGAGTTCTTCGTCGTCGTCGAGCTCGTCGTCCAGTTCCAGCTCGAGCCGCAGCTCCACGGAGGCGCCTAAAAACAAGTAAGTCTCTCCACGTACGGTCAACCAATTTGATTTCAAGGCCACTTCGTATCTAGTCATTGTCACAGTGTCACTGTGATAAGGTACGAAGTGGTCCAGATATGTAATTGGATTACTGTACACACATGATCCTCCTTGGCACCATGTCAGCCGGAATGCAGGTCGTGAAATCTCAGTAACGTCTTAGGGCTTACGGAGATGTAGGGGGATTTTTTTGTTTAGAGCTTGAGTAATTGAACTAAGAGCGTCCTATTTGTGACGTATATTGAATGGCACATATGTTACTGTGTTGTTAGGTTTGACGACTTCAACCTGAACAGTGAGCGTGAGTCGTCGCCGGGCCACCGCGCACGCTCGCCGCACTCGCGCCGCTCGGGCTCAGACTCGCGCCGCAAGCCTCGCTCCCGCTCCGGGGCTGACTCCAGGTGCGTTACTAATGTTACTATCGATTATTGCTCGAAATGGGGCCATCAACATCACTATACCTAGTGCGTGTCATGCGCCATGCGCCCCTCCACAGCGAATCTTGTACTAATCTACGCGTAATTGTACGGATTGGGCTGTGGAGGGCGCGCCTTCGTAAGATAGATGACACGCACTATACTTGTTGAAGAGTAGAGCGCGTCTCGGCGACTATTGGCGCACTCTCTCTATGTGAAACCCGTCCTCTCTAGGCGAAAAAAAAAACAATGGCATTGATTTGCTATGTGCCCGGGGGGTCTCCGGGCTCGGGAAATGATGGCTTAGCAGAGGGAAGACTTCCGATGTTATTACGTCGCGTGATCTGTTGTGCTAGCCTTCTATGCCGTTCTCGTGCGCAAAGCTGTGAACGTGTTACCTGATCTTCAGGCTTACTTTACCGTTCCTCCACAACCACACATTTAATACCTACATTGCCTACCCTCTTCAGACCTTCCCATCCAGTGCCCACTAGCAGTAGAATGCATGCCAACATTTTACGAGTAGGTACATACACTACACAGCACACACTCACTACTTTTCTGATAATTTCAAGAAGCCGGAACGTATATAAAAGCAGTTTTTTTTTCGAGCAACTGCATATAGTAGATAAGTTCTTATTATTGCGGCAATTGCGAATGTGTTTGCGAAATGTTTTGTCCATGTCTACTTAAAATGTCATTGCAGATATTTAATGTTTTCAAATTAGTTTTATATTTCTCAACAATTACGAATTTACAACAGAAGATATAGAGTGATGTTTGATATCTACAATATTTATTTTCCAAAAAATACTAGATAGTGTCGAAGAGAAAATGTTAAGATACCTACGTGTCAATTCACACAAAAAATCAGTGAAATTCTTTATTGTATAAAAGAGCCTTAATTAAGTATTGCTTTCCGCCAAACTGTATAACTGTAAAATAGTACATTACTTACCAAGGGCGATAAAACAAAGAATGTCTCAGATCGCAGGTATTTTACGCCCGAGCCGAAGGCAAGGGCGATAAATATGCGATCTGAGGCTTTCTTTATTATCGCCCGTGGTAAGTACAAAATTTTATGTCACCCCCTGGCCAGGAAGTGGGTTTTTTCGCGCGCGGAGCGTGCGATAATGGCCACTTTATGGCTAGGTGTGACATAAAGTATTTTTAATCAATATGCGGGAGGGCAGCACCACCGTCGAACCCGAGCCATCTGGCAGCAGCGGCAGCGGATGCACATACTGGTGGCACGTATTACAGCAACGCTGATTCTTGCTCTGAGCCAGCCCAGTATGGTGCTTATGCTGCGATTCCAGCGTTCAGATATTCTTTCACTCATGTGTTTTATGAAAGAGGACATTTGAGGTGCAAAGACTCCATCAACGGATGTAACAAGTGGGGTGAAGGTAGCATGTCGCATTTCACAGATATTTAATGTTCTCGTAGCTCTATGGGTTAAAGGCAAACGAGGCGCTGCCATGAACATGTATGGTATCGGATTGTAATGTTGTCATTTGGCACATTGCCAATAAGGCTGGTTTTCCACTAGAGCTATGCTACGCAGCTATGCTGCGAGAACGCGAAAGCTACGCTACGAAACATGTGACCTTTTGCACTAATGCTATGCTACGTCGCTGAGCGAGGAAGATGCGCTATGAAGATGCGCAGCCGCGAGCCCGCGAGGTAGCTGTGTGAGGAAGATGCGCAGCTCGAGCTCGAGCAGAGATGTATCGACAGGGGGCGCGGGGAGCGGCAGCGCGGTGAGGGGGGAAGCGCTCGTGCATCCGTAGCGCGCATCCGTAGCACGCATCCACAGCACGCATCCATAGCACGCATCCGCAGCTCGCATCTTTCCATATAAAAAACATAGCTGAACCCTTTTCCACCACAGCTATGCTATGTGAACAAAGGAATGTGATTGGTGGATTTCAAACGCATCCATAGCAATGTAGCATAGCTCTAGTGGAAAACCAGCCTAAGGCGTGTGGGCGTGTTGCGCTGCGCGTGGTGCCCCCGACGGAGTCAGCTAATACAAACATAACATGCGTATCGTCTCTGAAAATGGCAATCATTTATGTATATTCACTATCAAGGGGTTCTAACGAAAATTAATAATGATCAATCGCAAGTGATATACCCTATGTATTTGTATGCTCCGCGAAAGATTATTAACGTCCTGACGGGAGTATAATTGAGCACACAGTCGTCATCAGATATAACGAAGCGAACCCGGCGCTAACAATTATCTGAACAAAACTGTATTGTTAGCACGCTCAAGTATATTTGTCGCATGATCAGGTATTTTTGAACTACCTACGTCTCCACACATTGACATAATTACAGTGTTTCTATGTTGCCACTCGCCTGTATATCGCTATCGCACTCGCTCTTGCATATTTATCGCAAAAACGAAAAATTACGACAGACATTGAATAAGTCACAGACACAATGAACATTGCATTCTGTCTGGCCAAGTGTCCGAAAAGTCCGTATATAACAGCGCGGTCCTTCAGCTAAAAAAATTTGTAATGCTCTGAAACGATTAGTCTGTTTTAAATAAGCATCGCTCATTAATCCACCAGTTGCTCGGCGAAAGATTTACATATAGGCGGTAAAACAAAGAATGATCTATGTGCTCGTAACATGAGCAATAATTGTGAATATACGCAGCATAATCGTAGCTATTAATGACTGGTAATGAAAATTATTCGCAGAAGTCACGAGTCGGGGCGCGATAAGAAGTCGCGGTCGCGTCGCGGCAGCCGCTCCCGCTCCCGCTCGCGGCCCGCGCGCAAGGAGCGCCGCTACAGCCGCGACGGTGCGCCCAACCACTATGCCGCGCGTGGCCGACACCGCTAAATGCACACGTACTTTTTATCGCGTTATTCCCACCTGTTATTTAATTGTTTCCCGCGACTTCTTCCGAGCAAACTTCTATTTCTAGAAATTTTGGGATAAAAAGTATCCTATATGTTTATCCAGGCTGTAAACTCGTTGTATGTGTATACCAAGTTTGATCATAATCCGTTCAGCCGTTTTTGCGTGATTGAGTAACAAACTTTCGCATTTATAATATTAGTAGGATTAAAGTGGGCGGTAACTACCTTTAGGGTTAACAGCTATGATTTTTTCCCAGTCGTTACCACAGTAACAGTAGGTACTGCTAACAGGTGGGAATAGCCCAGTTGTACCTTGAATCGTGTGCGCAAACACATACGTCTATTTTATCTATCCATATAATGTAACACACACTGTTCCCACACTTTCATTAACCCTAAAGTCCCCGGAAATTGCATAATTTGGCGTTCTGATCTATCCTCATAAAAATGGCCGCCGACATTATGTTTAATGAAGGTTTCTGTATCTGGGTATCAGTTTGTTTAAGCTAATCATGTTATTGTAAGTTGCGTGCGTTTACTGTTCAATGGCAATTATTAATATTTAGGTACCTTGTCTGTGTTGTAACTGCAAATTTCATTCGAGGTCATTTGTACGAGTATAAAATTTTAAATCATTTATGACATATGATGCACTATGCATTTGAATTACAGTTTCCATTCACTAATTCTAAAGTTTTACGTATTAGACTTAAGGTATTTGTACCTTGTTTATGCCCTTCATTATGCTGCGTCGCAGAAAGTGTCTGTTTACATTTATTGTGTGTTTTGATTTTGGCTTGTGTTTTTATAGCTTCTTCATCGTCCGTCCGTAGCTATGTCACAGCCGATTTATTCAGGGTCTATAAGCACTACATTTATAAAATTTGGTAGAACCGTGTATTCTATGAACCCCTACATAAGTGACGTGAAACCCGGTCACTAATATAACCGGGGGATGCAAAATTCCCCATGTTATCAGATTGTAACGTGCGTAACTTATAATTACCGACGGTGTGAAGTGAAACGACTGACTCATAATAGTCGAGTCTGACAGAGTTTGTATCAGATAATGTAATCAGATCACCCTAATAATATAAGAATTCTTCTTTTTCTTGTCTTAAGACATATTTCTATAGAAATGTAGTAGGCATAGTTACATTCTTTCTTTTTGTTCGACTGGCGAACGCGTTAGTTACTATTAGTTGTACAGATGTATCATATCGATAATGTGGCGCGTCGAATTTTACTTTTAAGTCTAATTTCGTTTATTGGATTCTTGTAAATCTACAGTCTTTAGTCTTTATCTCAATAAACGAAATAGTTATGAAGTGTTATTTTTTCTTACATTAACATCTTCGGCAAAGAATGATCTCAAGTTTTTTCTGTCACAACAGAAAATTCCCCGATAGTTGAATGCGCGACCCTAACTAATCTCAACCAGGGTAAAGTTTTCATTATGTCCAAAAATAAACTTACTATTACAGTTTATAACTTTGAACGACAACAACAATTAAAGGTCTCGCGTGTTATCGTGCCTACGACGCCAATAACGACTAGGTGTAATGACGTGTGTTACCAATGACCTCCGTGCTTTACACACAAGTTCATATATAATCTCTTGAAAAAGAATTGGCGTGTATGTGTCACTCACTTTAGGTACATGAAGAATGGCGTTCAAAGGGTTGCCAACCATGGTCTACTGCCCGATGACTACTGACGATACACTCACTTACGTCCACATACCATCGATAGGCTGATGCCGTAGCTTGTATCACCACACTACTCGCCGATGTTAATGATGGCCATACCTGGCTCAGTATAATTATTGTATCATGTTTTAAAAAGCAATCTGGGCACCTTTTGTATCGTATTTAAAGCGCATAGCCATATAAAAAAGGCCCAAAATCAGTAAACAGTTTCGGTAAATTCTTATAAGTTTTGATAGTTGAACGGACCACATTAAGACGATATATCGATTGAAAGGGACGCCCTTATGTTTTTCGCTCACGACAAAACGGGATGCAACATTCCGAGAATGGCTTTTTAGACAAATCTCGTTAAATATCTGACTGCAGGTTTATTAAATTTCCTCTTGACAGACTTTAGATGAGGTAAAATACCACCATATTAACTTAATCGTGTCTTATATGCGTTGTTTTAGTAGGCTGAGTAAAAAAAGGAAAATATAGACTCAACTTTGGATTTTTGACCTATCGAGAAAATTTTAAGCAATCATGTTTCGGCTATTGTCAGTACCACAATCATATAGTCATGAATCATATATCTGAAAATCAGCCCCTACTGTTTGCTAGTCTGGACAGGACAGCGTTTCAAAGATTCTAAATTTCTCGTTGTAGCGCCCTAACTGAGGAGTTTCATTAAGTTAGAAATTGACGATCAGTTCTGTTCCATCCGTTAAAGGGACATATTTAAATGAAAATACCCTACTATAGAAAATATGATATAAACATTTCTATATCAAAGCAATGCAAGAATCAAAACAAACACTATGCATATAAGGTTTGTGTTAAAAATTACCCCTTAAAAAGCCCTCAAGGAAATTTGTGCGCAGCACAGGCTCTGCTTCTACAGTTACGCTGCGTTTCTACCAGAGATTTTCATACATTTGATACCTCGCTCGGCGCGTTGCCGCCACATCTCTGGTGGAAACGCAGCCTTAGCGTCTGGAGCGAATTGAAGCGGGAGGCCAGGTAAACATGGCCTGTTGGCAAGTGTTACCTGAGTATAAACTGCTTCTAGTTTGGTGGAAATTTGTGATTTTCCACTTTACCCCATTTTCGAGGTGACCTAACCTAACTTTTTTCAGTATCATAATCATTATTAATCGGAAAGTGCAAAACGTTTTTAATTTATATATCACACTTCTTCATTGGTATCTCTATTTGCTGCACCATTGCAGCACATTATGGTCGTAAGCTATTGTAACACATTCGAAAACTTGTGACACATTCGAAACAACCTCAAAAGAGGTGAATAAATTTGAATTTTGAACTAATAATAAGTAACGCGTGAAATTGCAAGTGAAGGATGTCATTGTAGCATTTGTAGTTCACGAGCTTAGGCTTGTTTTAGAAGTAGCAGAGCCCTCTTGGGCGGGTACGGAGGCGGTTGGAAACCCTCAACGTTATTTTCGTCATATGTGATAAAAAATATTCATCTAAATATTTATTTTTAACTGTAACATAGCGATATGCAGTTTTAGTTGAAAAGTGAAAAACTTAATTGGTATGTATTGCAAAGCCGTACCAATAACATGATTCAAAAGAGGTAGAGTCGTTATCTTAGAATATTTTATAGGGTAAGCAGCTCTATAGTTGGCTAGCAATTCCGGGATATTGTCATATTCAGCCATATTAGCGCAGCCAATCAATGAGTATACCCTCTTAGGTCTAGAAATTATTCTCTAAAGTCCAATTTACACGTGCAGGAATCGCATGCGAGTTCAACTACATTGGGGGTTGTGATAGATCGATTGAGTTCGGGTTTTATAAAGATCTGATACACCAAATGTCAGACCAAATTTCGGTAATTCTATACATTTTTTTTGACATAACTTACCGACATTAGGTCGATCGGATATTTATTAAACCGAGCGTAACTTTTCATATTCCTTAGTAAACCGTAATGTAGTTAAAACTCGTATGCGATTCTTGTACGCGTGTAAATGGGGCTCAATTGAAAAGTAATTCTTAGTAAGTAGTTATAGCATTACAATAAAAACTCAGAATTAATTTGATCCAGTAATGATTCTACATATTCTTATTTTGCAGATTTCAGAAAATGCAATAATTTTATGAAATCGTGTGGTTTTATTTCGAACAGCTCCATCAGTTGTTGATCCTTGATCTGCAATTAAATAGGTACATGCAGTTAAAATACTTTGAATAGGCGAACTCTTAACGCTACGCTATACGTGCATAGTTAGCTCAGTTTATAATACCTACTCTACTAGCTCAGTACCTACTGTATACGTAGGTATAGCGTTACGAGTTGCTGTTAGTACCTACGTTACGTAATAAACTAATGTCATATAGTATTTACTGGTTCAGTATTTTTCTCAAACATGCTCGGAAAAAGAGAACTTACATTAGCATTGCGGGGTCTCGCGATATTTGTATGTAATTAAATAATATACCTAAATATTTGTGGACAATCTTACACAAATCGACTTTAAACTAAGCAAAGATTGCAGTTAAGCGGGTATTACACTGTCCTGAATTCAGGACACTTAGAAGGGTTCGGACCTATACGTTAGAGCGAGATGCTTCAACTCCCCTCCACTAGTTAGGACGCCTGATTCAGGACAGTGTAATACCCGCTTTAGCACTAGGCGACGATATACATACTCGTACTTCTATAGATACATACTAAAATATATAGAAAACATCCAAGACTCGGGGACAAAAATTCATGCCCTGAACGGGATTCGAACCCGGGACCTCCAGCTTTTCCAGCAAGTCAGGGTCACTACGAACTAATCTAAAGAGATTGTCTAAATAAATAAATTTCTCTCGCTAAATGGGATTTGTGTAAAAATTTGCCGGCGAGTATGATATTGCCATAATTTTTTTAAATATAATATTCTTATTTCCTCTATTTTGTGGGAAAAGGACCTTATACGAAATGAAAAATACTCATATAAACGGTCTCCATCTAACTATTGATACGTACGAACGAAATTAACTTGCAAAGGATTAAACGCCTGAAGAGTCCAAACAGCGACATTCCTGTGAAAACATATACCATACTTAGATTTAAGTAAAAATCTGCACATCTGTAGAGACTTTTCGAAGAATATATCCAGGTCTTCTTGCATTGAACAATTTTCTTACAATCATATTTCTACAGTAGGAATCAAAGAACAATTAGGTGGGTCCGTTAGCTTTTACATATACTCGATTTTTTAATTCAAGACCAAATATAACTACGACAGTTATGTCTAACGGACCCTTCTTCTACTCTTTCTCTTGTCAGGCGCTATGGAGTTTTATAGTCCCTGACAAGCGAAGGCGATATTTGTAGCTAATATGTTATATTCGCAGTGTAAAACCAATTTTAAAATAAAGAAAATCAATCGTAAGGCCGATTTACACTAGCAAGAACTTGCATGCAAGTTTCTTTACATTGCGGGCTGCGGGCTACCGAGGTAAGATGAATAAGATCAAACCCTGCAATGAAATGAAAATCCATCGAAATTTGCACGCATGTTTTTGTTATTTCATCCTCGTAAGGCCCCGCGTACTAAATTTAAGACATAGTACTTTCAATGGAATTTGAATTATTTGCGATTCGAACAGAGATGCATTTTCATTTGTTACGTTCGATTTTCGAAAAAAAAGTTTAAACCCTATTGATAGAGAAAATTGACTCAAATTCCTTTGTTTAAGTATTTTTGTTGTATGGTGGGCCTTACGAGGCTAAACTGCGCTGTAAACTCATCATAAGATTGGTATAACTATAGGAGGTACATACTTTGTTTGTAATTATGACAGGTTTCGGTGGTGGCTTGGCAGGTTCAGTGGGTTTCGGCTTCTTCGTGCACGGCTGCTCCACCGACCCACCTGAAACCATAGGCTGGTGTCAATATAGGTACCTACTACCGTTTCCATTTCTATCAACACTTATTCGATACGTGTGAGTTCCATCAGGCTTCCTTCGGATGGGTAGGAGATTACGTCTAGTTCAGTATTTATGCAGTAAGTGCATAAAACATAACTTGTCTAATAATACATATAATAAAACTATACATACATATAATAAAATTGTATTAACTAGATACTTTGCTAAACAAATGACTATTGTTATTTCCTTCGCGTGTCTCGACGTCACACGTTTGGCCTGTCATATACAGGTTGTCCCAAGAGTATTAAATATCGTAACTAGATAGGATATTTTGCTGAAAGAAGACATAATTTTAATTTTAAAAACAATTTAAACTGCATTCATAGATTTTTAAATAATTCTTACATGATTGTACCCTGTAGTTTTATCACACCGATCGAAAGGCTTCATCATAAGGATTATTTTTTGCTAAATAACATAGTGTCAGAAATAAAAGGAAGACCATGAATTTTAACAAAACATTTTTTTTCGTGTAGCGGATTCGATTCCCGGTTCAACAATGTAATATTTTATTTAAAAATCTATGAATGCAGATTAAATTGTTTTTGAAATTAAAATAATGTCATCTTTTACTAAAATCTTCCATCTATAATATTCAAGGTACTTTCCCTGGATGGCCCATAGTTTTGGGACGCCCTGTATATATGCAGCGACCGGGTACTTTCTGTAATTGTGCCTGAACTTTGATAAAATAATACCTGGACCCACGTTGGCGTGTTCTGCTGTGCTAACTTTGTAGAACTGGAATGAAATAGGTAAACATTAGAACTTAGGTACTAAATGCATACCTATACGTCCTGTAGCTCTAGTATAAGATTTTTCGAAACATTTACTAATTCGAACGCGTTTGCGTTTTGTCTCAAATGTATGAAAACGCTCTCACCGAGTTTGAAATACCCGCGTTCATCGGTTAGCAACAAATGTTATACTCGCTGTTTTAGTTTCCACTAGTGACCACCAGAGGCGCTGTTCACGTTTTCATACCACTTTCATACATTTTGAGACAAAACGCAAACGCGTTCGAATTAGTTAATGTTTCGAAAAACTTATACTAGAGCTACTGGTTGATAATTTGTCGTCAATTTCCTTATACGACATGAATTTTTCGTCATGTTTTTTTGTTCAATTGAATGGTAAGGTAGCAGAAGCTTGCCAAAGAGATATTAGCATGAGTTCTTAACAATAGGTTCCTAGTCAGGTTCTGGTATGTTCTGAGGGTTACTTCCACCTTCCACATATTAGGTACCACTGAAATCCTTAGTGCTTAGTGCTAGGTAAAAGCTAGCATCCTTTTCCCCAGTTACCAACGATGTTAACCAGCGGTATCTACTACCTACTGGTAAAAGTCCCATCTGTTATAGCTTGGGCAGCCGCGTAAGGCTAAATAGCCATAAAACTTGAAGCAATAAAACTAATTGTGCAACAATAGCACTTCTTATTTCGAATAGTCATAAGTCGTAACACGAACTTTTGAATAAGGACCTAAGCCTAGTTTCTTTAAAGCTTAAAATACATGGTGTGTTCCGCAAAGAGAGAAGATCTCAATAACTACCGTCAAATATTTATTGTCGTAGGTAGTACAATTTTTATTGGTGTAATTTCACATTGAACTTTAGTGCGAACTATTTATTACCTACGTTAGCTTATGCTGTGTGTAAGACATCACCTATGCTCTTTTGTAATAGTAAGGTCCTTTGTTTTGGCCTTAAGCCAGTGTCTGGGCTATACCAGTGATAACAAATTCGTGGTAGCAAGGAGGGACTAACCCCAGTCGTATCTAGTATTCGTGTCAGTGTTTCAAAACGTTCGTTAGATTGGATAATAAAAATGTAAGCAGAGCAGACCCTGCCGTCGTCGCCGGCAGCCATGCCACTGGAGAGCGGCACGACGTCCGGGCCCCACTGCTTGATGAAGTGCCCGACGCGCGCCACGCGCTGCGCGGGCGTCGTGGTCGTGTGCGACCCGCCGCAGTAGCGGTTGCAGATGTGCTTGTCCGTTTCCGACCTACAAATATATGCCGTGTTCCGAATCACGCTAAAAATGCTCGCAGTGCTTAGGTACAGTGCCGACGGCCGGTCCAAATCAAATAGCGCGCTCAAGGCCGCGTGAGTAGTGTTTTGTTTCGGACCGGTATTCGCTTGAGCGCGCTTACGCCCGTTCAATACTGTCATGTTCATATATCAAACGTCAACTTGACGTTTGGCTCAAGGTGCTTACGCCTGGGAGTGTGAGCACCGTGAGCGCCGTCCATGACATCATCAGTGACGTGACGTCACGACATCTCATGTAAGCGTGAATCGGTCCGATCGTAAGCGCGCTTGGAGAAATAAAGCAGTCGCTCTGGACTCGAGGGCTTTGGCCACTGGGCCACGAAACGTTGTAGGTACCTCCTCCCAGTCAATTTACAATGTGTTTGGGTGTCATAGTATGTGTTATTCCTCTATACAAGAGCTACACCACCTACCACAGTAGGATGTATTTTTCATTTCCGATAACTTTGGCTAATCTAATAGTCATTTAAGGAGACAGACATTTCTAAGAAAAAAAGCGTTAAAGTATGTGAAGAATTTGCTGAACAGTGTTCCTAATACCGCTTCTGATTGAAGAAGGACTACAGTTGGGTTATTATTATATTATACCTAGGCGTTCAGATTCGGGGTACCTATGTACCTATTCCCTACTATGCTAACGATACGGGAAAATATACACACTCACACGCTTCCTCTGACTGAGCACTCCAAAAGACGGTGTCGCTGGCCTGCCGCTGCTTCACTGCATGTCGATATATAATAGCAATGCATCTTACCTCACTCTCACAGGCTGCTTCGGTGCCTTTTGCTTTTCTATCGTCTCCCAGTCACGCAGGTTACGCTGCGGAAGGCCGCTTTGCTGCGTTTTGCGAATGGTATCTGTGACATTTTACCAACACATGCGATATTAAGTAATGAATGAATAAACACACAGGAGGTACAGTCAGCGTCATATATTATGTAGCAACCAAAGTGACCAAATAGTTTGGTACACCATACAAAATATATGGTACAGTTAGTGTCATAGTATGTAACAGCCAAAGTGGCCAAATAGTTTGGTACACCATATATTTTGTAACCGAACTATTTGCCACTTTGGCTGCTAGGTATACACTATATGACGCTGACTGCTCTATATGACACTGACAGCTATACTTATTTTTGATAGCAGCCCATTAAAAGATACAATTAATGAATAGGTACCTACTTATATGCAGTAATATTGAGACTAAAGCTTCCGGAGTGCAATTTTCAAGCACCAAAGCAGAATAGGGTTGTCACCTTTGGTTGTCACATTCATTAGCAATGACTTTCAAGAAGATTCACTACTTACATAAGTACCTATGTAGGTAATTATAACAAATAACAAACAAATGCGATATAAGTAAACAACACAACATACCAAGTTCATAACTTAGGTATGGCTTCATGGATAGATGAGCGGGCAAAGGCTTGCTTGGCGTCACAGCGGCGTTCTCAAGGGGCATCACGGCATTCGCGTCGCAAGATATGCAGTTCACATCCCTAAAAAGAAGGTTCACTAGTACAGCCGATTTAAATGTTTAGGATAAGATAGGATTGTGCTGTCACTGTCACTCCGCATTTTCGGTTAAAACTATTTTTTTTTTGCTCGGATGTTTACTTTTACTTGGATAACGCAAATATGAAAGAGTTTAAAATACTATAAAATGATATGTATGTAACTACCTATGATGTGGCATAGAAAAAAAAAAATTGCCGTCACGGTATAATCGACAAAGTATAAAAGCGTTATGCTGTCGACGTCTATGATATATCATGGACGGTAACGGAAAAATAGCGACGTGGACGTGCACGATAAAGTATAAAAGCGCTCATATACTCACGCCCGTATCCCATTGGGGTAGGCAGAGCAGAGACCAAAGAACGCCAAGTACGTCCTTTCATACGTAATTTTGCTTCAATCACATCCATACGTCTCCTCATACAAGCTCGTCGGTTGCGGGAACTTCTGACCTGGCCTTTTTACAGTATAGCGGAAATTTGGTCAAGATACCCTCGCTCTGGTCGCCCCCTTCCGACCCTTCCTTTCATGATTCATCTCAGGAGCAGTGGAACGAAACGATTATTCATCCACTTACTTTTTATTCGTCAAAAACTAGTTTAACTTACAAATTTACGTTATTTACGTTTTGCAGTAATAGGTACCTCTATCAAAAAATAATATTGATCAATTAATTGGGTAATTTTTATCGTGATTTATTCAAATGTATTCGGTTAAAAACCGTAAAAATTTCTTAACACCGCTCTATTCACTCCCCATACTTCTCTATGGTGACGTCATTGCGACAAATATCCGGGGTCTACTCATAAGTGATATTTCAGGACTTCGAATCCGTCAGATTACCTGAACCTGTCCCGTCCTGTCTTTGCGAGCTCAGAATCTGAGTCTTACCTCAGCAAACGCCTCGTGGTGCCAGCCGCCTCGACATTCCGTCGTAGTGACGCCATTTGCTTCAGATTATCTTGCAGCTGGCGCAACTTGTTCTCGAAGAAGTCTCTCAACGGCGAGAGCTCCATCTTGTCCAGTTTGCTTTCTATCTCACGCTGCACGTCGTCCAACACCTGCTGCCAGAGCGCTTCCTGTCCGAAAGTAACGTAAGCAACTTATTTACTTATTAGGTACCTCACCTTGAATGTACCAGTAAAATGTTCTATATCTATTTCCCTATACGTGTACCGTCTAAGCGTGTGCAAGAATTGTGGATTTGCTTAGAGTTTAAAACGGCCGTTTTATTTTTGAGCTCATAGATCGACGAATTTAGCAACGTAAAACTAGTTTGATGTACTTATGCAAAAGGCACTTAAATACAAAATACAGCAGTACATATCATTCCCCTTTTTAAAATCAAAATACAATTAATTCGCGAGTTGCGCTAGTGGACCCGTTTGTGTTGCAATTTTTTTCCATACAAAAACGTGCTTCGGGCGCCAACGTTTTCCACCCCTTAAACCTTTATCAATAAGCTTCGGGCCCGCATGTGACAGCTACAACTATTGACTTTCTTTGGATTATGTAATGCCACGTAGTTAATACTTAATCGAACTCAGGTATCTTCAGAATACAATTGGAAAACTTATCATGGTGTCCGCTTACCATCAGGTGGACCGTATGCTTGTTTGCCACCGTCGTAGTATAAAAAAATATATATATGAGACGGGGCGGAAATGTTGAAGGTGGTAGCAAGTGGTGCAAACTGTGCAAACGTTTATGAATCCAGTACATGACGTCGTCTTGTAGTTGATGTCACGAACCTGTGTGTTGAGCTTCCCTAGGGCGTGTTCCAGTCCCCGGGACAAGTCGTCGCAGGCCATCTCGAACTGATCGTGTGACACTTTACGCGCCAACAGGCGAAGGTCTGCCTTCTCAGCCATGGCTTCTGCCATGTCCTCTCGATCCATTTTGATAGTTTTCAAGATTTCAATTTGCTCCAGAAGAGCCTATTGAGAATGTAATAAATAATATAATTTAGTCGACGATAGATTGTATGTGTAGGTATCTCGTAGATACCTGTAATAGGTACTTATTTGTCAGTCTCAGAGTTCTAAAAAATTAACTATTATGTGTTAATAAAAATTCAAATTGTAGTTTCGTTCGATAGGGACAGCGAGTTATATTATTCTCATTCTACGGTATAACTACAGTTACCTATCATCATGCCTAAATTTATCATCGTAAGAAATGTAAGTACCCAGGTAACCCAGGGCCATGAAGGGCTCTTGATCAAAGCATGACAAATCACAAGTCGTGCCGTGCCGGGCGCGTGTGGGGTGTGAGTATAGCAAATTTAACATTACTGAAAGTTAGTGCATCTACATAGTGCATACTACCTACTGTGTGAATTAGGAAACTGTAGAGAAAGGTTGATAGGGTTCCACTTCCTCGATGCAGCCAAGTAATGATAAAAAAGGCTGTCTTTGTTGATATAGTCGAGTGAAATTAATTAAAGAAATAAAACTTATACAAAAAATCTCTGTTCTCTATCATTTCTTCAATATTGATGTTGCTGTGAATAGGTACAATGTGAATATGAAAAAGTAAGTATTTTTACCCTTTTTTTGTTTAGGTACCTACCTTAATATGGTGCTGGCGGTCATCCTTCTCGCTGGCCAGTTGGCGCGCCACGTCATTGACCTGCCGCAGCTGCTCCTGCATGTCCTGCACCGTCTGGTACAGCTGCATCAGCCCTGAACCAATCAAATAAACCACTACAGGGGGCCGACTTTTGAGTTTAGAACGCTCGACTTTTCAGTTTTTTTGACAGATCTCCAGTGTCGAAGTCGAGTGTTCGACACTCAAAAATCAGCCCCCTGGTTAAACGCTCGACTTTTCAGTCGGCATCTTTCAAAAAAACTATGATGTTTTGACACCCCACCCCAGGTACGGCGAAAACCTTATTCAACTGCCCAGATGAAATTTAACCTTTAATTTAATGCCCCTCGTAAGTCCTTAACAGATTATTGTGATTTTGAATTTGAAACCTTCATTAATTTTGTTAGAGTTTGAAACTCGATTTGATTGACAACATTTCAAAATGTAATCGAAAATCATTTCGGTAAATATGCTACCTGAACGTAGGTAATAAAATAGTTTTTAGGTTTTGTTCTTCGCTAGATTTGCAGAAAATCGCCAAAATGCATAAAACGGAAGTTTGCCGTCATAGGCCAGTGAAATCTTACAAATAAAAAAGCTAAAATCGCAAAGCGAGATGTAAAGCTGCATTTTTGGTATGTTATTCGCACCCCTTAGGAGTATGTGTGACTACATTTTGCAAGCAAAAAAAAGTTGTGCTACCTGTATGATACGTGAAAAACTGCAAAATTTTCGGACTTTTTTCAGGTATTGTAGTTCAATTCAAAAACTATGGGTTTTTGACATTACTTGTCTATGGCATTTTTAAAGTACTTTAAATTTGCAACAATTTGAGCCTACCTACAGCTCCGTTTGTCTTATAGTTTTTGAGACAAGATGTTTCAAAAATACTGCTTTATTGAGTTTTGCCTATAGTGCGTGTTGTTACGGGTTTCCGTCGAACAAACACTTCACCACCGGCCACCAGCGCCGGCTTTTAGTATGTTATCAGGCATATCTCCTGGACCCCGAAACTGCTGGGAGACAATCTCTCCAAGGTCGCTCTCCCGAGTAATGACGTCATGAAAATTGCCGCCGAAACGTTTGGAAAAGTGGCAATCACACCCAACCTATGCAACATACATACACGTGAATGGTATCAAATGAAAGCTGAATAAATATGCCATCATCATCTCACAATATACTAAAACGCTTGAGCTGGTTCATGGAAAATAGGCGTTTCATCATTTTTTTATCTTATACGGAAAAATGGCCCCGCCCTGTTGGGTTTTTCAGCATTTCTCTCACAGTTTTGGTCATATCCAGAACCAATAAATAGTTATGTAAAGCTGACATACTAATTAAGTACTATTTATGTGCAACATGATTCTCGGGTACTTGTTCTAGTTATTCTGTTAAATCTGGAAACCCGGAAATGTTTTCCTTACTTTTTATTATTTTGCTTATAGTTTTGAATTGTCTCAATGTATTGAAACTTAATTTAGGTATACGTTATGGCATATTTATTCAGCTTTCATTTGATACCATACACGTGTATGTATGTTGCATAGGTTGGGTGTGATTGCCACTTTTCCAAACGTTTAGGCGGCAATTTTCATGACGTCATTACTCGGGAGAGCGACCTTGGAGAGATTGTCTCCCGGCAGTTTCGGGGTCCAGGAGATATGCCTGATAACATACTAAAAGCCGGCGCTGGTGGCCGGTGGTGAAGTGTTTGTTCGACGGAAACCCGTAACAACACGCACTATAGGCAAAACTCAATAAAGCAGTATTTTTGAAACATCATGTCTCAAAAACTATAAGACATACGGAGCTGTAGGTAGGCTCAAATTGTTGCAAATTTAATGTACTTTAAAAATGCCATAGACAAGTAATGTCAAAAACCCATAGTTTTTGAATTGAACTACAATACCTGAAAAAAGTCCGAAAATTTTGTAGTTTTTCACGTATCATACAGGTAGCACAACTTTTTTTTGCTTGCAAAACGTAGTTTCAGATACTCCTAAGGGGTGCGAATAACATACCAAAAATGCAGCTTTACATCTCGCTTTGCGATTTTAATGTACGATTTCACTGCTGTATCATTCCTATGACTGTTAAGAGGAGGGGTAGGGCAAGCTCTCTCCATACAAACTTTGTGCAGGTTTTTCTTCGTTTGTGTTTGCATTAAAGTTATAATTTTTGGTCAGTATGCTTATTTTTCTGTTAGCTATTTCGTGACGTAATTTTTTTTAATTGATCTAATTTTTAAATTTTTTCTTTTTTCATTTCTTTGAAATATTTGAAAATTCCCACATCACTTTCTTCGCATATCTAATATTTACATCCAAAAAAAAAATTACATTCGTTAGTGCCAAAACCTACGAATAAAACGTGCACAGAGTTTGTATGGAGAATGCCTTGCCCACCCCTGCGCCTTAAGGAGCAATTCTGTCAAACATCTGTTGGTTGATGTTGTTTTGTATACCTACATTACATGTTACTAAACTAAATGATATAATTGTAACTGTATTGTAATTTTGTGACATGTAAAAGAGCCCTTGAGGTCTACTTGCAGAATAAATGTTTGAATTTTGAAAGTTATTTTCTAAGTATCTACAGGACCCGGCGATATATATATTGCACGTCGACCTTTGGAAAGAGATTCGGCTAATTTCGGCTTCATAGAGCGTTGTCTCACACTACCTAGGTAGTAGGTAGTGTGACACCACCATCATGGCCCAATGATGTACCTACATTAACTCTTATGTAAAAGAAAATAAGACTCATTCATTTTTTATAGAACAATCAATTTAAAACCGTATGACCTTTGAATAAGGGTTGAAGTGTCCATTATTGGTGCTTGTGCTTAAAGTGTCCATAATTGGTGGTGTCACCCTATGTGACATTTGTCAGTCGTCGGCAAAATATATAATAGGTATAGAGTTGTTGACCCCTCAACTCCAAATTGTTCGATGTACAAAATGATACATGATTGTTTGACAATACTTTTTCTAGTAGGTAGTTTTAACAGCTCTCTGTAGATATCAAAAGGTTACATGTCACCGAATTGACGTTTAGAGTCCATAAAGTGCAGTATTTTTTGAAATGAATCGTCAATTAATAAATAAGATAATTGATGGATGTGGATGGATGTTTGCCAGTGTTCCGAAATTGTCGTAAACAGCTAATTGTCTCTTTCCAAAGCCCGACGTGCAATATATATTGCCGGGTACTGTACCTAGTTGATTATGCAGCTACCTAATTGCCAATAATGACCTAGGCTTTAGGTGTAATTTTATGACTATTTCCTACTTTAAGACGTATCGAGCGTACGTGCTATGTTATTTGGGTCGTAAACTTATTTAGGTTAGCGTCTTACCCGTGGCCATAGGTATCAAAAGTTACGGGCTGCAGCTTTATTTAGGATTGGTCTAGTAACCCGCATAAACAGTGTCTCTGTTTCTATAAATCTATGTGATAAAAGCATAACTGCATGCACGTAAGCCGACTATTGACCAGTGATTGACCACAGGAGGGACGACTTTTGTATTTTCAAGTGTTTCCTTCCTCAATCAATCCTTGATTTGAACTTGAACCAATTACTAACTTAAACCTTCGAAGAGTATGAAGCAAAAAAAAATACGAACATCTTAACTCTCATAATTCAGCTTAAAGTGGATAAGATTTTTTCACCTATCATCACATCAAATTTATGAACACCCTGGGCGTAGGTATGTTACCTTCTAGATCTTTAGCCAGATTAGGCGACAACTTGAGTACGGCGAAATCTTCATGGAGGGCTGCTACTTGTCGCGTAAGATGATCGAGTTGATCTTGGAAGTTACCCAACTGGGAAGATAAACATTAAAAATGTTGTTATGTCTCCTATAGCCTGTTTTTTTATTATATCTATAAAGCACTACCATAGTAGGTACAGATGTATTGCAAAATGATTTTCTTTCGGGAAAACTCTGATCTCAATCGAAATACGATGGGCACCCGAACTGTCAATCAACGATTGTATTGAATGAGTGACGTTTTCATATCCATAAGTATGGAACTTTATTGTTTAGTGTCAAATGTCAAAGTGAAAAATGTCAAAGTACCCCTACGGCTGTAAGATGGGTACTGAATCTAATTGAGAGAGCACGATAAATAGGAACTTTTCCGATAAAGTACGAAGGAAAATAATTTTGCACTACATCTGTAAAATGTATGGCGGGTTCATTTGTTTCTTGCCAATTCTTGAATAAAACTTGTATAGGACTTTATAGACGGAAAAAAACAGAGTATTGTTACGTGTTTCTTACACAGCCGCGTTCGGGTGAATTAACACCCCGGTGGTGTTTGAGAGCCGAGTTTAAGAGGAAAAGGACTGGCTGCGCTCCAAAAATATAATTAAGTATGAGCAGTTACTAGTTTACTAACTATAGTTAGGTATCTAGAGCAGTCCGCTTAAACGTAAGTATATGCATGGCTAGCGCACACAGATCTATATTGACCATATTACGATGTCGCCGCTTCTAATTCCTACGCAGGGAGTCGCCGCCGTCGCTAGAAGTAAGTAATGTGAAGACGTGAGCAGTGTTGGGTTTAGCAAGGTACTTACCAGCCGCTCCGCTTTAGGTCTGCCCTTACTTGGGTTTTCACTACTGGACCTTAGAGCATATCCGACACTGTACGCGAGGATTACCTGATCGCCGACGACGCCCGTGTGCTTGCCCTTGTCCTCGCAGCACTCCTTGACGCGGCGCTCCAGCTGCGTGAGGCGGTCGGCGAGAGAGGCCGTCACGCCAGACGACCGACGCGACAACGCCGCAGCTGGCAATGGCGCTGCTATCGCCGGCGAGGGATACCCTGCCGCTGCCGCTGGCGCTGCCGCTGGCGCTGCCGCTGGCGCCGCCGCTGGCGCCGCCGGGGGAGACCCAGCCACTGCCGCTGGCGCTGCCGCTAGCCCTGGCGGAGGCCGTGCCGGCGAACGTCCTACATCCATCATAACTTATAGCTTTATTATAACTAGCTACTGTCCGCGCCTCCATATGTGCCAGGTGAGCAAATGAGTGGAACTTGCCCCCGTCTTCTGTATTTACGGACAATTATAATCTGGGCCTCTTGAAGGCGAGAGTGAATAGGCTATTACTGAACCAGCAAGCTACATCTTAGGCCATGTCGCTTTCCATCAGGTGAGACTAAGGTCAATCGCTGTTCAGTAATACATTAAAAAAAAGGTATAAATAAAAGAGCGGGCAAGCCAAGTTAGTACACTATCGACACAGTCTACACAATCTTAAAATAATGTACCGCTCTAACACGCGTGAGTTTGCAATTAACCATCCCGCTCTCTACGGAAGCTCTGCGCTTAGTTTTTAATTTTAAATATTGAAACATAGTCAATAATATTTATTAATATTTAAAAAAATGAGGCTGACACATCACACATCTTCAAACGAGCAATTCTTGTATATATATTTCTATTTATATATATATTTATTCCGGGGATCTCGGAAACGGCTCTAACGATTCCTAGTGAAATTTGGTATGTGGGGGTATTCGGGGAAGAGCAATCGATCTAGCTAGGTCTCATACCCGGGAAAACCCCGAGCAAAGCTCGGCCGCCCAGATATTAATGAGAAACAAGAGGACGCAAAAGAAAAATTCTAAATAGTGGATTTACAATGAAATGGTAGGTACAGGTTATTAGTCGAAGGAACATGTCTAAAAACGTAAGATCTGGGGGCACGGTAGTGCCCCACCCCAAGTCGAGCAAAACAAACGAGGCACGGCCGTACCATCCTTTTGTCGAAGCCATTCAGGCCGTTTTCAACATCCTATAATTTTATACTAGCTAAAGCTAGAACCCTGAATTTTCAGTAACATGTTAGGCATAATATGAGTTGGATATATTCTCAATTACATTCAATTTGAACTTTTATTTTAAGAACTATTTCCCCTCAAAGTTCCTTAGTTTTGTCACTGACACATCATCAATTTTTTTTTATAAAATTCACATGTAATGTTTTTGAGCTTACATTGCGACTCTTTTCTATCGATGCAATTTAATCAAATCGTGTTTTGGGCCAATAGAAAATATCTTCAAGTATTACCTATACAGCAGTGAAATCGTACATTAAAATCGCAAAGCGAGATGTAAAGCTGCATTTTTGGTATGTTATTCGCACCCCTTAGGAGTATCTGAAACTACGTTTTGCAAGCAAAAAAAAGTTGTGCTACCTGTATGATACGTGAAAAACTACAAAATTTTCGGACTTTTTTCAGGTATTGTAGTTCAATTCAAAAACTATGGGTTTTTGACATTACTTGTCTATGGCATTTTTAAAGTACATTAAATTTGCAACAATTTGAGCCTACCTACAGCTCCGTATGTCTTATAGTTTTTGAGACATGATGTTTCAAAAATACTGCTTTATTGAGTTTTGCCTATAGTGCGTGTTGTTACGGGTTTCCGTCGAACAAACACTTCACCACCGGCCACCAGCGCCGGCTTTTAGTATGTTATCAGGCATATCTCCTGGACCCCGAAACTGCCGGGAGACAATCTCTCCGAGGTCGCTCTCCCGAGTAATGACGTCATGAAAATTTGTTTATTTAAGGCGCTTACCTAGTTATCTCTCTATCCATATAAACTTCCATCCCCTTAAGCGATCATTTCCGGTATAAAAAGTATCCTATGTCCCTGGTACTCAAACTATATCCAATTCTCCATACATTACATATCTAAATCGGTTCAGCGGATTAAGCGTAAAAGGGTCACACGGATAATGGACATCTTTCGCATTTATAACCCACCCCGGCTTCGAACGGGTAGTCCAGTTGTTTTGATGTTTTTATATTACGATTAACGAAATTTCTAGACTCTTACTTCGAATATGACACGTTTTGCATAATAACATTCAACCCCATATTATATTGAATTTCAAAAACGCTGAAATTACTTTTCTTAAATTTTTACTGAGAGTCTACTCCCCAAGTATGAAGTTACTCTCTTTAAAAAACTCAGGTTGCCCATACAATGTTCCAACCCCCTTTTTAAAGCTGCCTTGTTAAAGCTAAGTTAGTTTTAAAGCTAAGGTAAGCTTAGAAAAACGTTGAAATTAGTTTTCTTATAATTTAATGCTTGGTCTATAATAGAAGTTTCAGGTTGTTCGTTAAAAAAATTGCTGCCCATACAAACTTTCAATCCCTTTTTCACCCCTTCAGAGGGTGATTATCCAAAAACGCTGAAATGAAGTTTTCTCATAATATAACTCTAGGTCTATAACGAAGTTTCGAGCTACTCGTTAAAAAAAATTAGCTCCACATACAAGCTTTCAACCCCTTTTTACCCCTTCAGGAGGCGAATTTCAAAAAACGCTGAAAACAGTTTTCTTCCATTTTAATGCTTAGTCTATTAGAGAAGTCTGAAGTTTCTATCTTAAAGATAATTTCGTTCTCCATACAAAGTGACCAACCCCTTTTAACCCCCTAAGGGGATGAATTTTGAAAATAATTATATCCTATGTCCTATCCTGATGTCTACGCTATAATGCTGGAAAGTTTCATAGAAATCAGTCCAGTAGTTTTTGATATTAAGCGGAACGTACATCCGTCCATCCGTCCGCACAAACTTTCAAGTCTATAATATTATTTAGGATTTAGAAATATTATATTTTTACACAAATCATAGCCGAGAATCATAGCTTCGCCATCAAGACAAGAGTTTCGATTTAAAAAACCGCACTCAAATCGGTTCATCCTTTAGTTTAGAGAGCTACGATGCCAGAGATAGACAGATACCTTTTCATCTCTCTCCTAGCCGTATTCGGCCACAGCGACTACTTTCTACTGCTGAGAGCGACGCTGGTGCGCTCTCTGGTGACTGACATAGCCAATCTTTGCAGCGAATGTGCGACTACACTCGCTGCATGTCAGCACCCCTCCGATATAGTTATATGTTATGGCCGCAGGTGGTCTGGCCTTAAGCTCGTCGCGCTTAGCGTCAAGTTCTGCGCGTCGCCTGACTTCAAAATCATTCACCCGAGTGAACACAGTTTGCCTCCATTCGGGTCGGCCACCAGCTAATGTCTCCCAGGAGGAAGGCTCTATGTTCTATATAGATACCATCACATATACATATACCTACCACAGATACACTGTTTAAATATAACACCCCTGATTTGCGTTGCGCGTCGGGGATTAAAAAGTTAACCTCGCTCAACCCATTTAAATTAAAGCCCATTGTGAGATTTGCGAGGCCAACGCAAGAAATTACCTACCTAAATGCGTTTTTGAAACTTTGGAAACGTACAATATATATTTATGAACTCGATTGTCGTCACTTAACAACCCACAACGTTTTGGCCCACCAAAGACCAAGTAGGTACCTGGCTTACCGTTATTTCATGGTCGACTGTCGTACATGTGTATAATCTGTCACTAATGATCCCCGTAAAAATAATATTAGATAAAAAGGATACATTACCATCCGCAGCGGGCGCGATAGGGGGTAGCTGCTGTATCACTGACGGAGCCGGAGGCGGCGGCGCCAGTTCTACGTTTTTCATTGTATCTGTTGACATAAGCAATGACTCTATTTGCGTTATCGCTGGGCTGCTACCGCGAACCACAAACGAAGTTTTCCGTCTCTGTCGCTCTTACGTATAGACTTGCAAGTGCGACAGAGAGAGAATATTTCGTTTGTGGCTCGCGGTAGCACCCCTGATCACATTGCAATTTCAACGTGTCGAAGTGTTTTGTGTGTGCTGTCTACGTTGACTAGCTTATTGCGGGTAGCTTTGAACCTCGGCTTACTCTACAGATAATATCGATAAAATATATATGTAGGTAGGTATGCACTAAGTGACAAATATTGTGAACTTGAATATAATGAATGACATATGTGTAAGAGCGTAAGTACCCAGGTATTATTATCAGTTTGAGAACTGAACTGAAGTCTGAAACACGGTGCCAACACTGACAAAAGCCTAAACTGTCTTACGATATATAACAGTGTGACGCTCTTTGAGAGATAAAAACATCGAGTTTTGTTTACCTATATTCTTTTTGATAGTGTCCATGGCCTCGTAGAATGTTTTGCTCAAGAGGTCATGGTCCTCCCGCAGGGTCTGCAGCGCTTGGGAAATCATGTCCCTATCGGAATACTGCTGGGCGGCGAGCGCCTCCCATGGGTAAGGAGGACCGAATTGTGAGAGTAGGCATCCACCCTGCGATCTGTTCAAACATAACAATATAATTATTTATGTATGTAGTTGTCGCACACTTAAAGGCTCGGCACCCGAGTTCACCCGACCGGCATCGGCACCACCCTAACTCGCGCCGGTCAGTATTCTTTGTTAGAAATTTCATACTGCAACACACACTTATCCACTCCGTAAAGGAATAGCCTCAGTTCGGGACCACTTATCGGTCGTTCGTAACAGGGTGAACGCCGCGGTTGCAGCTCGCTGGCTTGTCCATGATCTTTGCTGGCGGCGAGGGGAGCGCGCGTGGTCGACGCGCTAACGGCGTGCGGACTAGACAGCCTACTTCGAACGTAAAAAAAACATACATTTTGTACAATTTGTACGACTTTACTTGCATTAAAAATATATTTTTCGTCCCCCGGTTACATCTATGGGGGCCTGCCACTAAAAAATTTCGTGTCCGTAAAGTATATAAATCTTTTGTAGGTCAATGTGTCCGTTTTTACAATTATCATCGTATCTTATGCTCATTTTATTGGTATTGACAAAACTTTTGTCAAAAAATGAAATCGTAAAAATTTTAAACTCGTAAGGCCTCTTAAGTAACATAGTATTTAAAACAAAGGAACAACGTAAAATTTTTGAATCAAATTTCATGAAAATTATTTATTGCCGAATTACGTTCGAAAACTATCAAGTAAAAAATTAAATCTTAAAATGCAGAATTAGTAACTTTTAAAAATAACATAGTCTTCTTTCAGCAAAATATCTACGATATTTAAGGTACTTTCCCTTGATGTCTCATAGTCTTGGGACACCCTGTAGAGTTTATTAATGGTGGAGGTACAGAACAGAGTGCAAGAAGCTTATTACGCGCTCGAGTAGGTAAATCTCAAAATCCTTCTTGGGCCCTACCACGTGGAAAATATCCATTTGTTTGATGGTTGAATAAGTATAAAAAAATACATTATCATTATCTTTAGCCAGTATAATAATTTACCTACCAATGATTTGAAGACCTCATACCATAACGCGTGGAAAATAGATGGCGCAGAGACATGTCGTTTTGTTGTGAAATTTTCATGCGATCAGAATCGACCATTTCAATGAATCCTCGCCTCTGTCACGGGACAGGGGTAAGAAAGGTGGACTACCCTATTGTGCCGTCTCAAGCCTCTGTTAAGTTTTTAAGAAAGAAGTCTAGTGAATTGTTTTATAGTTGTATTTAGCTAGGTACTAGGGTAACTAGGTACTGTAGGTAGGTATTCTTTAAGCACCTGCCTACCTAGCACGCGCAACATTTAGACATTTTTACATTATTACTGATCAACAAGATTATAAGATCGCTCCGCATCTTATAATAGTTATATGTCATTCATTGTTCTATATCTATGGTAACCGACTCATTTCTATTTGATTGATGCTCTTTTTATTAGAGTTTGAAACTCGATTTGAATTTGTACTTGTACAAGTAGGTACGCGGGGACTTGCGAGGCTATTATTATATTACCTATTATACATGATTTGGAAGTGCAAGGCCTGAATTGAGCAACGAAAAACAATCGCAGAAAAGAGTATAGGTATTAGGAAAGGAACTTGGGTACTATTAAAAATTCACTAACTCATCGAAGAATGCCTGGGCGCCGCCAGGCGCTTGGTCAGCAGGGACGCCAGCGGGCGCTTGACCAGCAGGGGCGCCAGCGGGCGCTTGACCAGCAGGGGCGCCAGCGGGCGCTTGGCCATGGGCGGCAGCGGGCGCCGCAGGTGCTTGGCCCCCACTGAAAATAAATATGAAACGAGTCTAAGACGCCTAAGTCTCACAGATTAGCGTTTACCAACATGTGATCTGGGTACGTGGTTATATGAAACTATGAAATTATTTGTAAAATAAAATATTTAATTTCTGGGCGGCCGAGCGTTCCTCGGCGTTTCCCGGGCATGAGACCTAGCTAGATTGATTGCTCGTCCCCGAAAACCCCTTCATACCAAATTTCATCAAAATCGTTAGAGCCGTTTCCGAGATCCCCGAAATTAATAAATAAATAAATATACAGATATACAAGAATTACTCGATTAAAGATAAAAAAAATCTGGGCGACTGAGCTTTGCTCGGCGTTTTCCCGGGCATGAGACCTATCTAGATCGATTGCTCGTCCCCGAAAACCCCCACGTACCAAATTTCATCAAAATCGTTAATGCCGTTTCCGAGATCCCCGAAATACGTAAATAAATAAATATACAAGAATTGCTCGTTTAAAGATATAAGAATATCTGGGCGACCGAGCTTCGCTCGGCGTTTTCCCAGGCATGAGACCTAGCTAGATCGATTGCTCGTCCCCGAAAACCCCCACATACCAAATTTCATCAAAATCGTTAGAGCCGTTTCCGAGATCCCCGAAATACGTAAATAAATAAATATACAAGAATTGCTCGTTTAAAGATATAAGATAAGATAAGAAACTTATATACAGGGCGATCAATCCAAATGGGTCAGTATGGAGAAGTCAGAAACTATAAGATAAGAGATAGAGAAATCTGTTCTTAGGAACCATGGCGTCGATTTTAGTGTCTTTCACTGCCTAGGTGTCGTGTGATATGTATGTAGATCGATTGTATGTTTTTTATAAAACATAATAATTATAATAATATCCCTGCCACCCCTCCCTTGCAATTAGTGCTACCTCCGTACTCTACCCACCTAGTAAATGGGTCATAAAACTTGAAAAAACCAAAAATCGTCCCTTCTGTGGTCAATAGTTAACGGCTTATGTGCATGTAAGTTATGCTTTTATCACGTGGATTATAGAAACGGAGACGCTGTTGATGCGGGTTACTAGATACTAGTCCAATCTAAAACAGGAAAGACGCGAACCTAAATCTCTTTATGACCCAAATATACCCATTATTATTAATATCAGATTCTAAACATCAGGCTACTAGATAAAATCAAACTTACAAATATAAGAAGCAAGACAAAAGTTGCAGATGTGATATACACGGTGAAAAAACTTAAATGGCACTGGGTAGGCCATACGATAAGAAACAAGATGAAAAAATGGACAACTGACGTTAGTGTATGGTACCCCAGAGAAGAAGGAAAGGACGTCCAAGAATGAGATGGGAGGATGATATCCAAAGAGTTGCTGGAATAGCATGGCAAAGAAAAGCCACAAACAGAAATTTGTGGAAAAACCTAGGGGAGGCCTATGCCAAAGGGCAAGCTGATAATAACGTTACCGATGTCGTAAAATGAACAATCTTACTAGTGTAGTGAAGTGTGATAAACTGAAAAATTATATTTATATGGTGATGGAATAGACAATAGTAAGAAAATGTAAGATGTATATACTTTATCAGTAATAAAGGCTTATCTTATCTTATCTTATCTTATTAATATCAGAGGTATAGTGACGGGCATGATTATATTTGTCTCAGAAAAAAAATAGCTACCTACTTTATGCATAAAAAGCGACTTTATGTTCGAACTTTTAGAGCATGAGAAGTGAAAATTAAAATTTACAATGGAGTCAACATCAACAAGTGTCATGGAACAGGACTCAGTAAAGAGTAGGCTACTCATATCATAGTGATCGACGTCTCGAAACTAACTCGTTTAACTTAAGATCAAGATCGAGCATGCGATACCTCATTCTCTGGCCATCCTTTATGAGATCTTCCACCAAGGAGCTGAGCTTGCCGAGACCTGCCTCGGCAGCTTCCAATCGAGACGACACGTTCAAATTCGTCCACATATCCGTGATAGCTTTCAGGTTGCCTTGGGATCTGTGCAAACAATATGGATACTTAATAGATAATAATAGACTTACATAAACCACTCGAAAATTGCCTATTATTGAAAGTTTCGCAATATTTGTAGAAAGCTAAAATTTGGTAGTAGGGTAGGTACCCATTATTGTGCGATGTTGAACTGGAATAGTATTATTCCTAATTACAGTATCAGCGACTTTCATAAGTGGATAACTAACTAGTTAATTGACGATAAACGCTACTCGTATACGCTTTTCCTAGTTGGTTTTGTTTCATTCAATTATAAATATCCACTATACGATACGTAGGTACTCGTAGATACAGTACCCGGCAATACGAGTATATACAGGGCGTCCCACGCCTATGCTAAGCCATATGGAGGGAAAGCACCTTGAATATTGTAGATGGAAGATTTTACTAAAAGAAGACATTATTTTAATTTAAAAAACAATTTAAACTGCATTCATAGATTTTTAAATAATTCTTACATGATTGTACCGGGAATCGAACCCGCTACACGAGAAAAAAAATACACTAGTTTTATCATAACGATCGAAAGGCTTCATCATAAGGATTATTTTTTGCTAAATAACATAGTGTCAGAAATAAAAGGAAGACCATGAATTTTACCAAAACATTGTTTTTCTCGTGTAGCGGGTTCGGTTCCCGGTTCAACCATGTCACTATTTAAAAATCTATGAATGTAGTTTAAATTGTTTTTTAAATTACTGTTCCGCTCTTGAATATGAATCGCTTTGGGCATTTTATATCATTTAATCATTTTCAACACTACTAGTAGTATTTAAATAAACCGCCACTGACACTGACAACAGTGACAATCTATCATCAAAATTATTGCCATTGTAAGAAATTAGTTCCACTGAAATTCCGCAACATGGCGCATGATTATATTATATATTCCTGGTCAGGCTTTATCATTTTGTACATCGAACAATTTGGAGTTGGGGGGTTTCAACAACAACTCTATATTATATATTTTGACGACGACTGACAAACGTCACACAGGTGAACTCTATGAAGCCGAAATTAGCCGAATCTCTTTCCAAAGCCCGACGTGCAATATATTTATTGCCGGGTTCTGTACTAAATGTGTTTTAGCTCAAGCCATCCTGACGGAAAAAAAATCTTTCTTCTATTAACATGTTGGCGGCAATTTTTCAGGGTGGGCAGCAAACGTGTTAAAGAATTTGTACTGGGTAAGTGTAGTACTTATAAATGTATAGTAGTACCATATTTATCGATATCGAATCCGTATATTTCTATTGAAGTAGGGTTCACAAGTGACAAACAATAGGTTTCCCCGACCGTCATCATCCTCCTAGCGTTATCCCAGTACAGTTGCATCCTGAAGGATGCCTGGGGTCCGCTACCTAATCCCAAGATTTGGCGTAGGCACTAGTTTTTACGAAAGCGACTGCCATCTGACCTTTCAACCCCGAGGGGAAACTAGACCTTATTGGGATTAGGGTTTGTCAAGTAAGTGGGCAACTTGACTGTTAGAAGTTCTCGAGCCGCCCGAAGGCCTCCAACTTGGCTTAACGACTGCTGCCATAGACAGCAACCGAGATCAACGGCTTAACGTGCCTTCCAAAGCACGGGAGCGCTCAGTTAGTAACCACTCAAAGCGGTCACCCATCCAAGTCCTGACCGCTGCCCACGTTGCTTAACGTTGCAAGCGCAAGCGGTACGGTCTCCCCGACCGTATAGGTATAAATTGTACCCCGAAATTATTACACGTATGCTGACGACTCCTCTTGAGTCATAGGCTACTACGGCTAGAGTAGTTAACTAAGTATTTACTGTAGTACAATACATAAAAATACGCCAACCTGACTTCCTCTAATATGTCCTCGTTCTTCGGCATACTTCCATAGACGCGGCTCTTGAGATCTTGAACAGTATCCTCCAAAATGTTGAACCTGCTTAACGTAACTAGAGACAGTCTTTCCACGGAAGGAATCCGACGAGGTCCCGCTGCGTCGTTCCTGCCCCTTTCATGTCCACCTTCATGTCTGCCACTTTCTTGCCCGTCGTCACGCGTGCCACTATCCACACTTTCTTTCCTGCGTCCGCCATCTTCCTCGTCGATTTGATCATGCACGTCCGATTGCCTTCTCGACTGATCAGGTGATCTGTGACCGCCAGCTTTCGCAGAACCGCCAGCTCTCCCGCTTGGAATTTTCTTTGAAGCCACCGAACGTTCGCCAGGACTCTCGAAAGAGTGTTCTGGTGCTAAATGTTTAAGTAGATAGTTTAAACATTAGTAACAATTTTATTATTGTACATTATTGCCTATTGCCAGATCGGTTAAAAATCCTACCGTACCACTTAAAGAGGTATAATTTATATGTGCTATAAGAAAATCATACTATCAGAGACCCGTAATTTTTAAGTAACGCGATGTTATATAGAGTAGGCCCATTTTTGAAGAAGTAGCATGCAAGAAGCAAGTCATGTAACAGTTGGGGTGACAACGTTATCAGAGGGCTTAGACACTGCAGAATACGGTTCTGCCTGTCTCCATCCCCAAATTTGAGCCGGAAGTATGTTATACCGAGTAATGTGCAGCCCATACAAATTTTTTCGTTGTACATTTGGTAAATCGTGGTTCCGGTACCCTAACTATGGTCCGATTGTTATAGGTTTTTGATATGCCGTAAAGGACAATATTTGTCATTGTATCCCGAAATTTTCGACCCTTCAGTTCCATATCTTTCTCCGCCATCTTGGAAAATCTGTCACTTTTTCAGTCTTTTCCTTGTCCTGTCGCTAAAGTTCATTTTAGTGCTAAACATGGTTTGGCAATATTGTAGAAGACAAAATTTGCTAAAACTTTTGGCTACAAAGTTTTTTTGTATTACCCCTAAGGACGAAGGTATGACAGGAGATATTTTTTTTAGTATTCCTCCCATATTTGCGTTTTAAGTGAATTTTAGCGCTAAATATAGTTCTGCAACATTTTAGATCACAAAATGTGCTACAACTCTTCTATTGAAATATTTTTTCCACGATCATCAGGAAAGAAGATACGAAGTCATCTATGGAGTACTACCGTCGATATTTGCTTCTTTTTCCAGTTTTCTTCCCATATTTGCGTTTTAGTGTATTTTAGCTCAAGTTCTAGGTCTGTAATATTAGAGAAGATAAAATTATGTGCAAATTCAAAGTACCTACGATCTTACTAATTAGGTATCGTGGAAACAGACGATTTTGTCTTTTGAGGGATTGAAGTGGTATAGATCGGAAAGTGACAGATGCTTTATCTTGTCGTCTATCCCGCTATCACTCGACCATCATAGATCCCCTACAGATTGCGATTAACTGCACTCAAACCTAAATATGAGAAGAAAACTGCAAAAGTAGCAAATTTCGACGGTGGTACTCCATAGATGACTTCATATCTTTTTTCCTAATGGTCGTGGAAAAAATATTTCAATACAAAAGTTGTAGCAAATTTCATGATCTACAATATTGCAAAACTATGTTTAGCGCTGGAATGAACTTTGACGACAGTAAAAGCAAAGAACTGAAAAAAGTTACACTATTTCCAAGATGGCGGCCAAAGTTATGGAGCTGGAGGGCCGAAATTTTTAGGTTACCATGGCTAATATTGTCCTTCACAACATACCAAAAAAACATATTAATCGGACCTCTTTTAGAGCACCAGAGCAACAATTTACTAAATGTACTACGAAATTTTTTGTATGGGCTGCACCTTTTCCGGAATACCGTACTTCCGGCTCAAATTTCGAGATGGCGACAGGCAGATCCGTGTTCTGCAGGGTCCAAACCCTCTGATAACGTTGTCACCCCAACTGTTACATGATTTGCCGCTTGCTTTGTTTAGGGACGCCTTTTCCAATTCTGTTCCTGCTCTAAGTACTTAAACATTGTTAACTAGTACCCTACTCTCTCTGGTTAGGTTCAACTTTATAGGTACCGTTTAAGTGAGAGGTCGCCTATGACGGGACAGGGGGTGACAGGGGCAACAGGCCAATTTTAGGAAAAGTCGTCGACACGACTTCTATTTACCAAATACCTACTGATATGGATGTGTTTCTCTTTGTTCGAATACGAATTTACCGGTTTTAAGAAATGGAGGTGTGGACAGCTATGAAGCTAGGAGACGTCAAAGGGTAGCGGACGGGTAGCGGGCGGCAGGGCAAAATGAAGTACTCACATGAATCCTTTCTAACACGTTCCACTGAAAAATAAATAGGTATATTATAGAATCGTATTTATTAAACATAGTTTGCTAAATTTAAAGAGTTTGAGACATTTATTTATTTTTCAATATTAAACGAGCTACTTAACGATACCCCACTTGATGAGGTAACATTTTTTTTTCGCGGCCCCCCATTAAAGGAATGAGAAGCCACTTAAATTATCATAAAAATTTATATCCCCCTTTAATATCTCATTAAATATTAATCCTAGGGAAAAACTGTATATGGCCTTTTTTGTAGACAATTTTATGTAGATCACTTATTTATGCCTCAGAACGTTTTTTGAGATGTGTCACGGTTTACGAGTTTTTTACGAAATACCGAAAAATGGGACCTTTAAACTCCCCCGAGCGGCGGGGGTAGGTGGTTTGATATGTTAACCTCCTAACTAGCCCAAACAAAGTTACCAAGTCAAAAATTGTGCTCCAAGCATTTCCCTCTATACCCCTTTTTTAGCGTAAAATGACAGTACTAAAGACCGACGTGCAATATATATTGCCGGGTACTAGGTATTTATTTATTTACAGCCAAAATAGACGAATTTTTTATGTGCATACTTATACTTGCGAATCTTGCGATCATTCATTACTCGCAGTACCGTAAAATGGGGTGAGTAGGGATTGCGAAGGCAGTTGGGTCATGAATGAGGAGAGTAGGGATCACAGAGGGGGGATCACAATAGGCTACTGCTACGCAAATTATATATAGGTACTCTAATTACAAATCAAGCTATTAATAATGTTCATAATCCCAAAGTGCCAATCCAACAATTTTCCCAACTCACCTTAGTAGGAAATCCCACCTCACCCCATCCTACCTCAACTACGGGATGAGGTGGGATTTCCAACTATTTTGTGATTATCGTTAAAGTTATGAACGACGCGAACCTAAATCTCTTTATGACCCAAAAGTACTCTACCAAGGATCAGATAGCGAACAAAACGACTAAAGGGTCGTTAGCAAAAATTGTACGTAGTCAAAGGCTTAATGAAAACAAAATTACGATATCGTCCTTTGTGTAACGAAAGTGAGCCATACAAAATATATGAGTAATCGTTACACAAAGGAATCAGTAGTTAAGTTTTGTTTTAATTAAAGCCCTTTTAACTATGTACAATTTTTTTGCAAACGACCCTAAAATGTATGAAAAAATTACTTCATGGCCTTCCTTTTGTTTAATATGTTAAGTATGCTACTTGGTTAAAAATAATCGACATGAATTGAAAGGATTCAAATTGCTATAATACACTTAGAACTTATGATTAGGGGGATGGTTACAGGTCACACTCTGAATTTTTCAAACTGTGAAAGCAGAGGTATGATTATTTTTAAAAATTCAATGACAATATTCTTTCAGTAAAATATCTTGACTTTCAATTTCTTTTTACTTCCCCTCCATGTGGCATAGCCGTGGGACATCTTCATGTAGTAATTGGCTACTTTGGTTGCTACTGTCCACCTACTTACCGTCAATAATATGACGCTACGTACGAGTAAGTATCTACTTGTCTTATTTACCTACTAATAGCGTGGACTCTGCAGCAGCTGCGAAACAAATAAAATTTAATTGATAATTTATCGAAAATTCTCTCACTTATCTCATCACATCACTTAATAACCAGTCAGCCAATCAGCGCATTGAAAATATTAAAAAAAAATGCTAACGGCGGCGATATCATGCCCATGCCTTACTAAAAGTAAGTGTATTCTATAGTGTGACCCCTTTCAGATCCAGCCAATACAACTGTGCGGGTTGATAACAACTAACTGTCAAATCAAACACTATGTTAATACTTACTTATACTTCATTTTACGTTACCATAGTCCTGTTTTTCCGGCCTAAAAGGGGTAAACACACATAATATCTGTATTGTATTGTGTAAACATCACACAATACAGCGCAAATATTCTTAAATGTTTACCAAAAATAAATAAAACAATGCCCAGAAGGCAGCAAGCCAAGCACATTGAGTGTAAAGGCTGATTTATATCAAGGCCACTTAACTCAAAAAATCTTTTATATTTAAGATTAGCAGTTAAGGTGAAAAATGTAATTATTGGACATAATATGAAATAAACAGTATAAATTTTAATTTTTTTTTTATATTGATCCAATAGCTGGATCCAGCGATACTGGATTCCAGCGATGGCTTGGTACTGGTCTGGATCAATGGAAACATGTTTGAATGTAAACGGCCTGGGGGCCAACCGCGAACCATAAACGAAGTTTTCCCTCTCTGTGGCACTTACGTACAGACTTGCAAGTGCGACAGAGAGAGAAAACTTCGTTTACGGTTAGCGGTAGGCCCTCTGATCGAGTAGGTACCCCAATACAGCGCTGGAATCCAGTAACGCTGGATCCAGCTATTGGATCAATGTAAATCAGCCTTAATATTTGCAACAAGTCAAGACTTTCGTGATGATTTATAAAATTAGAATTTATGTTGTATGTATGTAGTTCACAAATTCTACCCCCGTTTCGGCAAAAAATCACGAAAGGTTTGTCTATTTACATGTCTAAGTACCTAGTATATTTATTTGTAGTAATAAAGCGAGCCGTTCAGAGGATTACCAATATGTAATGTAATTCAACTGGTATTCCCTTGATTTGCCTAAAAACTTTTTGCCTAATTTCAGTTTGTCTAACAACTTTTAGCATAATGAATGAAAATTATATATATAATTATGTCAATCAAACAGTGAAATAAGATTAAACAAATTGAAAATTAGGTGACTGAAAATTAGGAGAAACAAAATTATGTGAACTAAGTATTATACCAAATGAATTTCAGTCAAACAGAAATTAAACCAAATTATGCAAAAAGTTTTTAGGCAAATCAAGGGTAAACCCCCTCCGGCTGTTTTGGCAACCAAGTTTTGTAACCAGTTATCAAAAAAGAATATACCATCGTGCTAGGCAACTAGTTGCCCAAAAATAATATCTATTCCTGTTTGACATCCAGTTGCCAACGAAGAATAGAGCTCAGACAGTTAGAGAAAATGTGGCTAGTTTCCAAGGCTTCAAAAACAAATGTAGTTACATATAAAAGTTACTTACATACGGTGTTGGGCACTCAAGAATAAAACCATTACTTGACTAAGAATTTGCAAGAATAAAAATCACAGTGATTTTATTATGGAATAATTCGTCCGGAATAATTTTGTCTGGAATAATTCGTAGGTGAGAAAATTGAATGGGAATAAGTTATTCTTAGT
Organism: Cenopis cana; assembly: GCA_951800055.1. Lineage (NCBI taxonomy): Eukaryota > Metazoa > Arthropoda > Insecta > Lepidoptera > Tortricidae > Cenopis > Cenopis cana. The sequence goes on along the minus strand of OX637471.1, from coordinate 15,986,342 downwards.
GAAATAAAATTAATCATGATTTTTTTATCTAATTTAGCTAAGAATAGCTAATTTGTCTGGCTTTAATAATTAAAGTCAGATAAATAAGCTATTCTTTTGGTAAGCTATAAAGCTTACCTAGTTGAGTGGTAATACAAAATATCATGGCTGCGATTTACTAAATTTCACAAAAAATACAAAATAACGCGTACAGGTTAATATTTTATAAAAAAATATTTTGTACCACAACATTGCTTAACATAGTATTTGACACCACGGAATTCACCATCTCTAACGAGAACCTAAGCAGAAAGCAGCAATATCCTGTGCGTGGCGGGCGTCGAAATAGGTGTGGTTGTTGGGGCATAGAAATACTTGTATCCACCCATTTTCCCCAGTTGTAAACAAAGACATTTAATTCCTTTCCGACAACTGGTTGCGAAACTCCACTGTCATCTACGGTAGTTGTGGTTCAGGAATAGAATTTCTTTTTGGGCAACTAGTTGCGTAACAAGATTAATTCTTATTTTTCAACAACTGGTTGCGAAACTTGGTTGCCAAAACGGCCGGAGGGGGTAAACCATTTATGAGAGGATGCATTCGATAGGTACAGTCAAGTGCAAAAATATGTATCGAATGAATCCTCTCATAAATATGTACCAAAACCTTAATTCACCGACATAGAGGTAAGAGCTATGGGACATACTTTTGAGCAAGTTGTATGCACACATATTTTTGCACTTGGCTGTACATATTTTAACTTACGTGGTGGTGGTTTTATTGTCATTGGTTTCAGGGGCTGAAACAAAGAAAGCACGGCATCAAAAGAGAGCCTGAATGACCATACCTACTTGCAATGCATACAAGTAAGTATATATCATCATTAGAGCGCATTTTAACAAGATTAGGATCATTCAATGTTTCAAAACTAGTAGTGGTGATGGTGTTATAGTGCGCGCCATCCACGAAGGCGCGCCCCTCCACAGCCCAAGCCGTACAACTGCGCAGATTAGTATGAGATTCGCTGTGGAGGGGCGCGTCGTCGTGGAGGGGCGCGTCGTCGTGGATGGCGCGCACTATTCAAAACTAGTGCCTACTTACTACGACAATACTTGCTGGGATTAGGAAGTTACTTATTGGGATAGCGCTAGGATGGTATTATTATTATTTTTGGACAATCTTACACAAATCAACCTAGTCCCAAACTAAGCAAAGCTTTTATTATGGGTACTAAGCGACGATATACATACTTATATATAGATAAATAGATACTTAAATAGGAACAAAATATTCGTGCTCATTACTCGAATAAATGCCCTGGCCGGGATTCGAACCCGTACCTCCAGCTTCGTAAGCAGGATCACTACCAATTAAGCTAAAGCGGTCGTCGTTGACGGTGACGATGAGATTGATGAGGGTCATTCAATGGTTAAAGCTTACGAAACCACTTTTTTATCACGATGACGACCTGCATGTCCCGCCTAACAGCTCCACGTTCACACAGTTCGTACACTCAACAGCAAATGTCCATTTTAGTACTTTTGTCGCACGTAACGTAACAATATTGCGACAGTTGGGATGCGTCAACGTAGTGAAAGTGACAGAGTACTAAAGTGACCATACACTTTTGCGGTTGACTGGACCTGTACTGTACTGTGTGCGCGCGACACTCTTCGAAAATGGCTTTTTTAAGACAAATCTCGTCAATTATCTGACTGTGTGTAGGTTTATTAAATTTCCTCTTGACAGAGTTTAGATGAGGTAAAATACCATCTTATTAACTTTGCGTTGTTTTAGTAGGCTGAGTAAAAAAATGGAAAATATAGACAACTTTGGATTTTATTTCAATGGAAAAAAAATTAAGCAATCATGTTTCGGCTATTGTCAGAAACACAATCACATAGTCAAGAATCATATCAGAAAATCAGTCCCTATTGTTTCCTCGTCTGGGCAGAACAGCGTTTCAAAGTCTCTAAAATTCTCGTTGTAGCGCCTTAAGGTGTAACCCTGCCCATTTATATTAGTATGGATATGTACAGTCAACCAATTTGATATCTAGGCCACTTCGTACCTTGTCACAGTGTAAATCAATATGAAAGCCGCTAGAGATCTCATATCAATGTCACTGTGACAAGGTACGAAGTGGCCCAGAAATCAAATTGGTTGACCGTACAGTATTAGCCTCCGTCTCGACGATGTACTCGGTGATGGCGACGGTCTGCACGTCGCGCGTGGGCGCGCTGAGCACCGAGGTGGCGCCCCCCAACAGCTCCACCGGCTTGTCCAGCGCGTTCAGCTGCTGCGCCAGGCAGTGCAGCACCGTGTGCAGCATGCAGAAGTCCACCACACCCATCTGCACAACCGTAAGATACATTCATTAAGAAAACCGACACAAAACGTAGCTATAAAGAAATACACTTTTGGGGAAGGCCTTAAAGTTGATAACCCGGTAAATTTTTAATGCATATGCAGTATTTACGAGTACACTCACGGACAAAGAATACGGGTCGGTAAAAAACCGTCATATTTCATAAAATACTGTGAGGTTGTAAGTTTTTTTAATCATGGCATTATCTTTATTTAATTTTACACCTATACTGCAAAAGTAACAGCCAAAAAAAGTAATGTTTCCAGGTTTAAATCGGACTCGTAAAAATCCGTGAAAAAAACAACGTTAACGGAGCGAGATACATATATCATAATTCCATAGAATGGAATGACCTCCCTCCTCCTCCTCCTGTCTTGGGATTCACTAAAACTCACTAATAATTAGTATTTTGTTCGCTCAGTGTATGTTTATCTTTTATGACGGGCCATAACGAGGTAGCGAAACCATATAATGGGACAAAGAAATAGACGCAGCTAGAAACCAACGCCTAAACCAACCCTTTGTTTTAACTTCACTGAGGCTTAATAGGCCGGCCAAATAAAGCGATAAGAGTGTTCGTTTGGAGAGTGTGACCTGGGGAAGACCCAACGAAAACCTCCGACATTACCTCGTGGGCAGTTTAAATACTGGAATTCTCTAAGGGCCTGAGTGGACGCTCGGAGCGGAGCGTTCGGCGTCGCGTCCAGCGTTGCGGCCGAGCGTCCATACTATTTGTGCGGCGGCGAGTCAGGACACCAGTATGAGTTTCAATTGTTTGACATGCACGCCCCGCTGGACGCAATGCTCGAGCGTCCACTCAGGTTCTACACTAAGAGTTTGCGCTCCAGTGAGGTGAGATTGTTTGAGCGGTCTCAACCGAATCCGCGGTGTCAGTGGAATCGAGCTACCTACTGGGAGTTAGCTAACAACCATCTCCGCCACCGACTTGTTAGATATAAAAAATCCCCGCTAAAATCGGTTCATAATTCATAATTCATAATTATGAATTATGAATTATGAATAAACTGATTGGCTTAATGACTATAGCGAAATATTTACGAAACTACGCGCAGAGCTTGCGTAGAGAGTGGGATGGTTAAGTGTAAACTCACGCGTGTTAGAGCGGGATATTTGCGTTGGGGAAACCTCCCCTTAATACATATATGGCTAATGTACCCACAGTCCGTCGCTGCTTTACAATTAGAGATGGGCGCTCATGGGTATTTACCGGGTAAATACCCGGAATCTTTCCAATCTACCCGGTATTTACCCATATCTACCCAAATGGGTGGGTAGATATAATTTGTACATTTTATGTTTATTTTTTACGGAAATGTCTTTGGAGTTACATAATAACGAATAATGGATGCTATTGTAAATAGGAAAAACTTGTTTCAGTATCATAGTGTGGAATAACTCGACCAAAATTAACAAATAGTACTGTCATTTTGAAGGTATAAGGGGAAATGCTTGGAACACAATTTTTGACTTGGTAACTTTGTTTGGGCTAGTTAGGAGGAGGTTAACATATCAAAAGTCCCCGCACCTTCCCCCACCGCTGCGTGGAGGGGGGGTTTAAAGGTCCTATATTTCGGTATTTCGTAAAAAACTCGTAAACGGTGACACATATCAAAAAACGTTCTTGAGCACAAGTAATCTACGTAAAATTATCTACAAAAAAGGTTATATACACTTTTTCGCTAGGGTTAATATTTACTGAGATTTTAAAGGGGGAAAATATTTTTTTATGATAATTTAAGTGGCTTCTCTTTTCTTTATTTTTCAATATTTTGAAAAACAAAAAATACTATATGTATGCACTCAACGAGCTCTACTCAACGGCACCCCATTTGATGGAGAAGGCAATTTTTTTTCGCGCCCCCCTTTTGCTGTATGTGAAGCCCCCCTTATAAACACATAAAAATATGTTTGGACAATTTATATAGATTTGGGTCAACACGATGCTTAAACTGTGACACGTAAATGCTTAAAACAAGCATTTACGTGTTAATTGTTATCTCCAAAATTTGAATCTACTGGTTTCATTTCAAAAGTTGAAAGTGGGGATAGACGTCATAAATATGGCGACCGATCATAACATATTTGTGTTAATTTCTCGAGTTCTAGTTGATGAAACATGTTTTATGTGTCGTTAAAAAGCTGTTTGCATGTTCTGTAACTATTTATTTCAAGCCAGCTAATTATAAATTAGAATCCTAAACCAGGTTACCAAAGCTACCTTTCCTATCCTATTGACTAATGAGTAGGTAACGTTTTGTACGGTGTAGTCTCCTGACGTGATTAGTAATTAGCGTATTTTTTTTACCACGTGTGATTTTTTGGCATTGCAACGAAATCAACTAGTGATGGCGTTTTCTTTGGAATTTGGCCTGATATATCCATAATATTATGATTAGTTTTATTAAAAACACGGCTTAAATAGTGTTTTAGGTGTTTACTTATATTAATAATATTTCGTCAATAAAAACATTATAACAGAAACTTCTTTAAACTGATTAAAGGCAAATTAAAATTTTGTTACCAAAGAATTTTGTATTATTATATTTTAAATCAACAATAAATTTGAACTACTAACAGGAAACTACAACGGGAAGATCCAAAAATGAGGCAGTGTGGAAACACTGACATTACCGAGCGTCTGATAATAATTCAGTGATATGTTTGTATTATGGCACTGACACTAAATAAGTGAACACCAAATACAAATTTGTAATTTTTTATACCATTAGAATAAGAATTACCAAAATATGGTATTTTATAACATTAACTATCCTTCCTTTAACCGTAACCATTGCTCAGTAGGTACTTTTCCAGACTAACCTCAAATTATTAAAATCTAAAATTATGCAGCCCCATGCAAAATTTATTCTATTCTTAATTTTTTTAAAACGTAATTGTAGAAATATAATATTCTTAAGAATTTGTTATGTTATGCCATTGGAAGTATTATTTTCGAGGAATTTTCTTTATAATATGTATATATATACTGCTTGCATGCTGTATATTGCAAAATAAAGCTATTATTCTTAATTTATATTGATTTGTATGAAGAATGCTTACGCTATATAATAATAAAAACATGTAAAAAATAAATACCCAGCAATTTGGGTAGAAATGGGTAAATACCGGGAAGATTGGGTAAATACCGGGTATTTACCCGATATCTTTCTTGGGTATTTACCCGCCGCCCATCTCTAATGTAACCGGGGGACGAAAAATTTATTTTCAATGCAAGTAGCTGTGTGGGGTATTTTTGGATAGGCCTTTAAAAATAATATAGAGGTTACTCAGAAAGTTTTCCATTTAAGTCAATCGTTGGTGAGATATTCGCTCCCAAAGTCGTACAAATTGTACTAAATGTGCCCCCCCCCCCCTCTAATTTCCAAACTATGAAGATTAAAATTCTGATAAAAATTGAGGTGGTGTGCAATAATAAATACTTTCAACGAAAATTTGTTTGAACAAGATGGGATTAAGGGTTTTTGAGTTATCACTGAAAAACTGTCTTGCCCAAATAAAAGGACGTAAGTGCCGTGACTTCCCTATGAAGATACGACCTTTTTTTGATTCAAGGTATTAAATAGTGTTTTGAAATGTGGACTAGTAGGTGTCGGTACGGAACCCTCGTTGTGCGTGATCCGACACGCACTTGGTCGGTTTTTTTAGTAAAATGTATGGCGCGTTCATTTATCTCTTGCCAATTCTTGCAAAGAATTTGTATAGGATACCTAGTACCTAACCTACTTAATAGATAAAAAAAAAACAGAATAGCATATTATAGTACGGTATATTACAGGTACTTATTAGGTATGATTTCTTAGAGAGACAACTTGAGCGACGGGATTAGGTTGTACGAGTAGCCAAAAGGCCTTGAATCGGGCTTGTGAAGGACTTAAAACTTAAATATTTTTTAGGCGTTGAAGGTTCGTACATTTCCGCGAAGTGTTAAGACGCAGATACTTACTAAACATAATACCTACTAGGTATTATACGACTATTGAATGTCTTGCGTCCTGTCCTGTACCTAATCAGTTCAGTAGGTAATCACAGCCACATTTTATTTTCTGCGTGTGTCGCTAATTGATCATGTCGAGCTCCATGCTCCAAAAAAGTGTACTGACGTACCAATAAAATTGGTAAGACACGGAACTAAACAATCACTATGTTATTAGTAATCAAAATCAGAATCCGTCTTATGTCAGTTGTTTTTTATAGGCACCGATTTTGGGCATGTATGTACCTACGTATTTAGATAAGGTGCGAAGGTATAAAATTAACACGTTTTATATCATAGATATTTAATGTAGTTGGGGAACTGCAATAGTTATTTGTTATACAAGGGTGCAAAGTTGTATTTTAACCGCGAGTGTGGAATTGGAACACGAGCTAGCGAATGGATTCTAGGATTGAACCACGAGCTAGCGAATGGATTCTATGGTTGAACCACGAGCGCAGCGAGTGGTTTGAAAATAGAATCCTGAGCGAAGCGAGTGGTTCAAAATTAGAATCCTGAGCATAGCGAGTGTTGCAACACACGAGACGTAAAATAACTTTGCAGCCGTGTGTAACACAAATCTTTTCACCTCACTAAAGCGAGGAAATAGAAAAAGGAAAAACAAAAGTAAAACAATAAAAAAAAAATTGGTTTCTTCCAATTTTTCATTTCATTAAAATAGAAAATAAAAACTAAATTTGAACAAAACAACACAAGAAAAAATTAAGCAAAATTCAAAAACAAATGCTAAAGTAAATAAATAAAGCAAAATTGCTTAAAATTCAAAATAAATATAAAATTTGAAATCCTTATCCTTGAATTAGTCGAAATCGAGTATAATGACGATTTTTATGCAAAAAAAAATTTTTTTAGCTCAAAATTCAAAAAAGATATAAAATTTGAAATCCTTATCCTTGAATTAGTTGAAATCGAGTATAATGACGATTTTTTGCAAAAAAATATTTTTATCGACTTAAAACTCAAAATAAATGTAAAATTTGAAATCCTTATCGTTGAATTAGTCGAAATCGAGTATAATGATGATTTTTTAGCTCAAAATTCATTATAATTGTAAAATTTGAAATCCTTATCCTTGAATTAGTCGAAATCGAGTATGATGACGATTTTTTGCAAAAAAAAATATTTTTTTGCTTAAGATTCAAAATAATGTTAAAATTTGAAATCCTTATCTTTGAATTAGTCGAAATCGAGTATAAAGACGATATTTTGCAAAAAAATCCTTTTTTCGACTTAAAACTCAAAATACATGTAAAATTTGAAATCCCTATCCTTAAATTAGTCGAAATGGAGTATAATGACAATTTTTTGCAAAAAAATATTTTTTTGCTTAAAATTCAAAATAATTATTTAAAAAAATCAAAATAAATATAAAATCTGAAATCCAAGGCCTGTTTTTTTTACACCACTTGAAAAAAAATCAGATGGGCGAAAATTGTCCTGGCTGTTTTGTGTCCACCCACATTAACCGATATCGGATCGGATGGTGTGAGCACTAAGCAGTTTTCCATACATTTTTATCGGTAACGAATCCTACACCGATATTGTATCGGATAGTGGGAACACGGCCTTACATGTTATTATGTTAAAAAAGTAACTAAGAACACGTTCGGATTTCAAAATTACTTTGCACACATGTGGATAAAATGCAGTTTTGCTATCTGTTTTTAAAGAATAAAAAAGGGCTTTCCGAGCTAGTGAGGTGAAAATAACTATACAGGATGGAAAAAATTATGGGCGCTGGAGGGAAACTGCCTTAAAGCTTTAAGTTAGCTCTTGTGTTTTTCTTAAAAAAAACATAGTTTTATTTATAAAAAGAAATAAAACTGCATTCAAAGATTTTTTTAAATTCGTTTGTCCCACTCGGGAATCGAATCAAGAATCTAATAATTCAAAAAATTAAAATTGCTATTCTATTCCATTAGCCGATCCAGTAAATGTTAAACAAAAAAAATCTCTGGGAAACATTGGGTCTTACACTTTTTTGTCGTTCAAGATATAACCATAAAATCTAATTAAGTACACGAATTCTTAGAAAATGTTAGAAAAAATGGGAAATATATGAATGCAGTTTCGTATCTTTTAAAAAATTAAAGAATGTTTCCTGTACACCCTTTGCTACTTCTATACTTTGTTTCTAAGCGGATCCGTCAAGCGGACTGTTGTAGTTTTTCGGCTGTAACCCAAAAAACCATCTATTATCATGTCGTATCAGACAGACAAGCCTCCTGCTGCTGATCCTGACTGCTGATGATATTGAAAACGTGTAACGTATTTATCATGCATTTAGTTATATTTATGTTTATGTTAAATATGTATAATATCTGTATTGTATGTATATGTTTATTTATATATGTTTATAGTGTATAAGAAATCATATTTGTGTAATTTTATGTATAATTTGTTATAACGTGTATTTAAATTTGGTATTGCTTCTTTTAAGTATCCATGTTAAGTTTGTCTGTCGCCTTCGTGCGTTACTTTCACTTTTCTCATTTTCTCGAAGGTTAGCTGGAAGAGATCCCTTAGAGGGATAAGTTCGCCTTTGTACTTTCTTATTTTATTTTATAATTTTGTTTTTGTAAATGTTTTCTTATGTGCAATAAAGTGTCATACATACATACAAGCATCAATGGGGGTTCCTTTTTTGTTATTCTGTCAAAGGAAATCTAAAATTTTTACTAGAATTAAGTAACTTTAAAGTTTATTTCTTTTTAAACCTGACTGTGACTTTATAGGCCGAGTCCAATAAAGCGATAGGAGTGCGCGGTTGGAGAGTGGCCTGGGGAAAATCCAGGGGCAACCTCCGACACGACCACACTGCTTGCAACCCTTGGGTTGACGGCGAAAAAAACAAAACAATCTTTTGTTATGAAATCGTACATCGGCGACACCGGTAGCCAACGAGTTAAATACTGGAATACTCTAAGAATTAGCGCTCCAGTGAGATTGGGCACATTGCACGTAGAACCGATGGCCGTTGGGGCCGAAAGGTTCTCGAGTGGCGACCACGGGCCGGAAGGCGCAGCGTGGGTAGACCCCCCACAAGGTGGACTGATGACCTGGTAAAGGTCGCAGGAGTCCGCTGGATGCGGGTGGCGCAGGACCGGTCATTGTGGCACTCTTTGGGGGAGGCCTATGTCCAGCAGTGGACGTCTTTCGGCTGATATGATGATGATGATGATGAGATTGGTAGAGCGGTTTCAACCGAGTCTGAGGTGTGTCAGTCGAATCGAGCTACCAAGAGTTTTGTCGCTGGTTCACTAAACCTAGCCTAACTGAGAAGAGTCCAACAAGAAACTCAGCTAGGCCCGACCTGGGTCGGACTGACTCTACCCGGTATGCGGCGGTAGCGTGACGAATAGGGACTATATGTGTCTGTAATACGTAACTGAGATACGTCATTAGTGATTCTTTTGAGCAACGTAGACTGTGAGTCTATCAACATTGCAGTTTCGATATTCGCTGCCACATACCGTTAATAAGTAGATTACGATATTTAATCTTTTATTAGCTCCTAAAAGTAAGAAAAAAATAGGGAAGTGCTGGAGAAATTGCGGGACGGCGTCACGTTTCTACCAACAAACAAACTCATAAACAATGAAACTTCCTCCCATAATGGCGCATTGCGATGGATTACAAAATAAGTTCTCTGAATCAGATTAGTTGATGACAAGGTATATTGGTGTAGTTATTTGCATAATTAGTTTATTAAATGTTTGCGGACTTCAAGAGGTTTCACAAAATTTAATAGAATAAAAAAATAAAATATATAAATATATTAATATATATAAATTTTTAAATTTAATTGAATTTTATACATTTGATTCTTTGACGAGCTGTCCAGGAGTAAAGCACGTAGAAGATGTTACCAGAGTTGTATTCTCTACTTTTCACTTTCGATTGCGAGAAAATGAGTAAACAAAGATTGATTATATATATACGAAGTCTCACTCGCTTTAAAAAGGATTTGCTCCCTGAAGAAACGTTTAACCCTTAAAAACACTTAATTGTGTTTTTGTTTTATTTCATTAAGAGTGCTTTCGTTGCCGGGCACCAGTCAAATCTAGGTATTTTTTGACGTTTTTCGCTGCACACAAACGAGCACTGTACACGGTGCGTTCAAATGTGTTCGTAACAACACTATCGCACATAAATTTTCATTTAAATTTTATTTATTTTTATTTTATTTATTTAGGATCACCAACAGACAATACATCATACAAAGACAATTATTATCTTAAGTAACATGCATGGCTGATGTTCATCTAATTATAGGTGACCACAGCTAAATTTAAACCCTAATATAGTGCAATAAGGTATAGAATGATATCTGTCATGTATCTTCGTATGCTGTAACAAGTTGCCGTATAGTGTGTGTATGAGCCTTGATACTTTTGCAGCGAAAATGTTGTGTTTAGGGATATACAACTACATTCATATTATTATCTTTTTTGTATTAGACTTACTATTGAATGTGAAAATATAATCAGTTGAAGATAAATTAGTGGGAAAATCATCCACATGCGTTTTGTAATATTGAAGGAAAATATAAGTCAATGAAATAAGTATATACTCGTACCTACCTACTTATACCTATGATTCATTAATACTTCGTATTTGACCAGCTATCTAACGAGAGTGTCTTGAGGCGTCTTGATCGAATCTTTTCAAGAGACAACGTGAAGAACATGGCGGCGGCTTTCAAGTTTTAGGGTGCCTTTGCCTCGGTGGAAGTGTAAGAGATATGGGCCAGTAAGCCTGATTGTCATCGTTTTGTGGAAAGATTTGTTCGCCCCGCCGGCACGCGAAGTAGCAATTTCGTGTATAATCGCGCCCCAAAATGTTGGCGGCTAACTCGGAGATTTCGGACGCCCTCTCATGTAAGTTGTTTCTCATTGAATACCATCAGCGTTTGTTTGTTTCGACGCAAACCATGAAGCTCGGCGTGAGCATTGAATCTATCGCTTTTGTTGCAGATTTATGAAGATCTAGGCATCGGCCACCCTTCCGGCCCGTCATTCGGCCATGCCATCAACTCCGCTAGTCATGCCCGAGTATAAAGCGACTACTCGCTTGATCTCAAGCCCTTAATGGTAAGTTCGGTATGCGGAATTACTCTATAGGCAGTAATATTTGACCGTTCTGTCTCCATACAAAGTGCGGTTAGGTGTAGCATGTGGTAGTGTATTAATGATAATCCTGTTTGGTTTCCAGGGCTCCTAGGCACGGGCACAGTGCCTAAGTTCAGGAACCAGTCCCGAATGAAGTGCGGTTTCCTGTGAGGTTTCTTTGGATTTTCCCCGGGAGACGGGAAAGACGGCGGTTCCTTTTTTAGAGCAAGCGGTTAGGCAGGCATTGCAAATGTGAGTCCGTTCCATACTGCTTTAGTCAGCTTCAAAGACATTTAGAGGTACACACACACACACCCGTAGGTTTTAGTTGAATTCCGTCCTCCATAAATATCGTTTTATAGTTGTTTTCTTTAACATTTTAGTATAAATTGCGACATTGGCAAATTAGATATATATTTAGATAAGCATTAGCGCTATTTGGTTTGAATACTTGTAACCTGGGGACGCCTGGGTGTAAAATCCTTTCAAATAAATGTATAAGTAAACATTCAAACTGGTTTGTTTTTGTGGACTCCATACACCACTAGGGCATCGTTAGTGCGGGGCCTGTGTCATAAGTTTAATAAAAATTTCAAGGCGCCCAACATTTTCTCTACCCTTTTGTTCCACATATGACCCAGGTCTGGCCTCGGGATCCCCCAGCCCACGCCCTTAGTCTCATGCCCGGAGCAAAAGTTGTTACAATGTAATGTAGCATCAAACGTCACCCTGGGCACATATACGTATTTTGAGATATTTCAGCTGCTAATCGTGGCAGCTCTTACAGAAAAATGAACTAACGCGAATCTGTCCTGCTCAGAAACTGAATTCAATAGAAAACGACATCCACTCCATAAGTAAGTATCCTGAAACTGTTTCATTCAGAAACGAACCTATGAGAAATCCGGCCTGATCAGAATCGTACTAAATCAGATTATGACCAACTCAACTGACTCAATTCGAATATGGACACAATAAGTGTATTTTAGGGTTCCGTACCCAATATTTAAATATTTATTTGTGGACAATCTTACACAAATCAACCTAGTCCCAAATTAAGCAAAGCTTGTACTATGGGTACTAAGCGACGATATACGTACGTATATAGATAAATAAATACTTAAATACATAGAAGACATCCAAGACCCAAGAACAAATATTCGCGTTCATCACACAAATAAATGCCCCGGCCGGGATTCGAACCCGGGACCTCCAGCTTCGTAGGCAGGGTCACTACCAACGAAGCTAAAGCGGTCGTCTCCCAAAGCGTTAAACGGGACCCTATTACTAAGACTCCGCTGCTGTCCGTCCGTCCGTTTGTCTGTCCGTCTGTCACCAGGCTATATCTCATGAACCGCGATAGTTAGACAGTTGAAATTTTCACAGATGATGTATTTGCTGCTGTAACAACAAATACTAAATACACAATAGGTAAAATATATATTTAAGGGGGCTCCCATCAATCAATCAATCAATCAAATCAAATCATTTATTCGTAAAAACATAGGTACATACAGAGGTGTTATAATCATTTATGAGATTCACTCTATGTCTTCGCCATAAGGCATACGAATAGTCATAAAGTATGATACAAAAAATTATGTTATCCAAAATTTATGAATAATCATGCATCGTGCTTATGTCCAATTACGTATTTAAGTCATTATTAGTATTACAATACAAAACAATTATATGCCAATGTCAATTAAATATTCCTGTATTGAGTAGTATCCCATACAACAGACATGATTTTTTTGCCGTTTTTTTAGATAATGATACCTACGGAAACCTTCATGCGCGAGTCCGACTCCCACTTGGCCGGTTTTTTCGCCATATTCCATTGAAATAAGGCTTAAAAATGTAAACATATTATGCCCTCGACTGTACCTATATTTTATTTCTATTTGGTATTTGGAGAGCACTGAGTCAGTGGTCAGTGCCACTGACCATAAAAGGAAGATTAATTGTTCTCATTTCAATAAAAATATCTATTCCAGACCAAGTAGCCGAGTCAGCCATTAGTACCTATACTTATATGTGGAAAAAGTAATGTAAGATATACCTCTAGCTACATAGTAGAGAGGCCAATTCGTCGAAAGTGCCTTATTTACGATTTTCGTAGGGCTGAAAAGGTTTATACCGACAAGTGGTATCGTTGGAATCAACATCGTTTACTGATTATCAAAATGCATGTTGTCGTTTCCTAAAGTGGTGGAATGAGTTTATATGGCATCATACATTTTATGTATGAAAAATAATAAATTTTTGTTCATAAACCTATCGAGTGGGGTATCAAACGAAAGGGCTCCATGAGCTGATTCCAAAAATATACCACACTATTAGATTTCGGCCAGTGGTGACGAAAAAAATATATTTCATTTTCAAAACACACCAAGTTTGGTCTCTTCCTGACAGGAAACGGTTGAATGTTTTTTTTTTCATATACGCTGAACGACTTACTTACTCTTAATATCTTAACGTAACGAAAGGAGTTCCGAAAAAAAATATCCATACGTGAACTGTAGTCAGGTCTACAAAATGCTAGTTTTGCTGCTTTAAAATAATGAAATAAATGGTAGGCATTCATATTTTCCGAACTCCTTTCATTGCGTTTACATAATATTAAGGATAGGAAATTTAAGAAAAATTAATTCAAGGATTTTATTAGGAAGAGCCCAAATTAGGTGTCTCCTATTAGGAAGAGCCCAAACTTGGTGTGTTTTGAAAATTAATTTTATTTTTTACGATACCAGTGGCCGAAATGTAAAGGTGTGGTATATTTTTAGAATAAGCTCATGGAGCCCTTTCGTTTGATACCCCACTCGATAGGTTTTTGAAGACAAAATGTTTAAATTTCATACATAAAACTTATGACGTCATAAAAACCCACTCCACCACTTTAGAAAGCGACAACATGCCTTTTGATGATCAGTAGAGCATGCTGATTCCAACGATACCACATGCCGGTATAAACCTTTTCAGTCCTACGGAAATTGCGTTTTTTCAACTTGGCCTCTCTACTAACAGTCCCCATCAAATACATCTGTACTCTTCAGGATGATCAAAAACATTACACTCCTTTTTTTGGGCAGTCGTGTAAAAATATCAGAAAGTGCACTCTAACGCCTTTGTAATAGAGACGTGTTCAGATATTTATGGGCACCTTGTTCGCTTCGACATATATCTGATGGCGACTGTACATGGCGTATATGAGTTTCGAAACGAAATAGATTTCCTTGAATTCTTTATTATGAAACTTGTTATATATTTTTAGTGCAATCATATTTTTAATTTTATTTATTTATGTATATTAAACCCATACATGACGACTTATACAAGGGGACATATATTATTCAGATGGTTGAGGCTTAAGCCGGCCCCCCACCACGACCGGTTTCCCGTGTAGCAACGGAGACGGATTTTTTTAGACCTTATTACATCGTATCAAGGTTCGAATAATTCGCGACAGTCTTGTAACGCCCGAAACGGAAAGTTTTTTTTTTATTAAGGTCAATTACAATATATTCGTACATCAAAATTTGCACTGCATCGTAAAACCATACGTGGTTTGTACAAGTAGCAGTCACACTAGTCACAGAGTAACATCAGTTGTTACAAAAATATCAGTAACTGCCGGAAACGATCGACCCGTAAATGTCGTGTCGTGACACGAAATAACCGAAGTGACACAGTCACGGTGATTTTTCACTGTGATTTTTTTTGGAACGGGAATAACAATAGCGGTGATCGAAAAGTAACGTCCCCGTCAACGCATTGCAACATTCTTACTTACGCGAAGAAATGTTCTCATTAATATCATGTATAATTCGTCAGTTTCTTCGACTGTAAATTCAGTGTTATAACGAATGATTTAATGTTATAATGTTATATTGTGTAGAAACTAATTCCCAAAATGCTCTCCTTAATTAGCCTTATAAGTTGACATTTTCAAACAAACAAAACAACGAAACAGTTTGTAAATAAGCACTTTCATGCTGTTTTCAACTCTAACCCAACGCTTCAAGGTTTTTCGTCTAATAATGCTCGTTAACAAGAAGCTGGTTTGTGTTTGTTTTCGGGTTTGTGTGACTTGGCGATTACGCACCCCAACGGACTTATGAACTAAGTAGTAATAATTCATAAACAATTTTAATGAAAGGGACTTGACTTCTTGACTGGAAAGTTCTTTCAATTAAATACAATACAATTAAAATACACTAACTAGAGCACACCTCGCAAAAGAACACAATGCTATATCTAATAGTCGTTATGAACCATGGGTAGGGTGACCATTATTTTTAATTGAATGCTGATTTTAGATAAAATTTTATTCATAAAAAAGGTTTGTTATTAGTAACTACTAGCTAATCATGATTTCCATCGATTACTAAATTAGTTACTTTCATTGGTTCCTAATCGCCGATTAAAAATCATCGTGTATATTCTAGTAATACAACCACATCTCGTGCGACCACATCAAATGAAAGGCTTTACCTAAAACAAGATTTGTGGTCTTCTTCTTCTCATATCGATGGTTTCTTTCTCTGGTTAAATCGTACGGGACCGTATGATATATAAAAACCAATAAATAGGTTACAGCTAATAGCTCTGGGGAAATGTTCCCTCTTATTTACGAGACGGGTCAAATGGGAGATATATAACCAGATAATCCTATTATATCGAATCGTAATACAATAGACCTGAGTGAAAACAAAATACAGGCTCGTATATACTGTACGTAGGTAGTTAGCTGCCTCTATTTAATATTGTATCCTCGTACAGGTGAGATTTAATAATGAAATCGTATTCTTGCTTCTTGGCCTGTTAAATTATGAATTAGATAACTTACGAGTCTTAGGCAAAAAAAAAACGGGTTGCACTCCGGGAGTGCCGTCAGAAGTGAAAGTAAATAACAAAGATATTTTTACTCTAGAAAGACTTACTATTTTGGAATAATTTTCTGACTAAAATCGCAAATTTATACTTTTTAATTCTGCGCTCTGATATTGAAAGTGAAAAGTTGACTTAAATAATGAAATAAATACAATAAGAAGGCTAGTTTTATGCAGATTCTAAATATATAAATATCAATATAGCTCTGCCTACAACATTATGACAGAAAAAAATATCATGGGTCGCAAGACGGCTGCGCGGGCGGATCAGTAAGTACCGAAATACGTTACTAGCTACTTCGTACAGTCACCGAATTGAAATGTTTTCCACTTTCTAGAGTAAAAATAACTAATAAAGAATCTTACCTGACTATACCGATGTGTCTGACTAATAACAATGACTGTTCCTCTATGTTATTTTCAGGTTTTAAAACGATTACTGTCATAAAAATTACACTGTAATATTTTATGGATTTTAGTTTCAGTATGCATGCGCGTAAGCAAGCCTATCAAGCAGGTCACTTGTGGGGACCAACTTTAAATGACACACAATATATACCCTCCCTAACAGACGAGTGGAGAGGTTGAGAAGGAGGAACAGTGGCAGCTCGTATGGACAACCCAACACAGAATCTGGAATGCGGCACGAGAACATAGCTGCAAGAACAGCTGCAGAGGCCACTGTCCTTGAAAGCGAGAATGGATGCCATGCACGCTGCTTCAAGACCTATGGGTAGTCGCAAAAGCGATTACTGATAGTTTTAAAAGTGTGGCCAGTGTGGACCAGGGGTTTTAGCAAAGATGACGTCGAGGAGGCTGAAGAAGGAGAGTACAGCATCGTTATCAGTTTATACTGGTCCTGGGTTTAAAAAACATAACTAACTTCAAAAAAGAGGAGGTCCTGTGTTCGTATATATAATACTAGCTTTTGCCCGCGACTTCGTCTGCGTAGAACTCGGTCATCACGTTAGAATGTTATTTCCCTGGCTAGATGCTGGCCAAGAGCAATCCCATTATTAATAATAAATAAAAAAACTTCTATTTCTTGCGCTTACCTAGTTATCTCTCTTCCATTCTAACTTAAACCCCGTTAAGGGATGATTTCCGGGATAAAAGTATCCTATGTCCTTCCCTAGGACTCATACTATATCCATACCAAATTTCATCTAAATCGGTTGAGCATTTTAATGGGAAACAGGCAGAGTTACTTTCGCATGTATAACCCGCCCCGGTTTCGCACGGGTAGTCCAGTTTTAAGCAACAACCAACAACAACAAATACCTACTCTTTATTGCACACCTCAATTAAAGGACACAGATCAGGATCACAGGGAGAGGATTTTTTATGAATTAAATTTATTTATCTAAGCTTTTTCCCGCGACTTCATTCGCGTGAATATCCATATCAACTTCTACACCGGCTGTCTCGCCAAACATTGCGCACGCCGGCTCAATGCGCCCACATGAAACACATGACAGAGGACAAAATAATTATTAAGAAGGAAGTAGATGAAAACGCGCGCGAGCGGAGTGAGCGCGAAATTTTTCGGATATTCTGATACGGGTGTGGAAAATACTTCATACGCATCAAGTAATGAAGATGAAAACGCGAGCGCAGCGAGCGCGAATTCTTTCAAACATTACGATGCAGGTGTGGAAAAGACTTCATACGCACCAAGTAATGTAGAAGAAAACGCGAGCGCAGCGAGCGCGAAATTTTTCGAACATTATGATGCAGGTGCGGGAAAGACTTCAAACGCATCAAGTAATGTAGATGAAAAAGCGAGCGTAGCGCGCGTTAAAGTTTTTGAACATTATGATGTAGGTGCGGAAAATGCTCATCAAGTAATGTAGAAGAAAACGCGAACGCAGCGAGCGCGAAATTTTTCGAACATTCTTATGCAGGTGCCGAAAAGACTTCATACGCATCAACTATAATGTAGATGAAAACGCGAGCGTACGGCGCGCGAAAATTTTCGAACATTATGATGTAGGTGCGGAAAATGCTCATCAAGTAATGTAGAAGAAAACGCGATTGCAACGAGCGCGAAATTTTTCGAACATTATGATGCAGGTGCGGGAAATACTTCATACTCATCAAGTAATGTGTCTGAAAACGCGAGCGTAGCGAGCGCGAAATATTTCGAACATTATGATGCCGGTGCAGAAAATAATTCATACGCATCAAGTCATGCAGATGAAAACGCGAGCGAAGCGAACGCGAAATTTTTACGAACATTATGATGCAGGTGCGGAAAAGACTTCAAACGCATCAAGTAATGTAGATGAAAAAGCGAGCGTAGCGCGCGCTAAAGTTTTTGAACATTATGATGTAGGTGCGGAAAATGCTCATCAAGTAATGTAGAAGAAAACGCGAACGCAGCGAGCGCGAAATTTTTCGAACATTATGATGCAATTGCGGAAAATACTTCATACTCATCAAGTAATGTGTATGAAAACGCGAGCGTAGTGAGCGCGAAATGTTTCGAACATTATGATGCAGGTGCGGAAAATATTTCATACGCATCAACTATAATGTAGATGAAAACGCGAGTGTAGGGCGCGCGAAAATTATCGAACATTATGATGTAGATGCGAAAAATGCTCATCAAGTAATGTAGAAGAACACGCGAGCGCAGCGAGCGCGAAATTTTTAGAACATTATGATGCAGGTGCGGAAAATACTTCATACTCATCAAGTAATGTGTATTAAAACGCGAGCGTAGCGAGCGCGAAATTTCGAACATTATGATGCCGGTGCGGAAAATAATTCATACGCATCAAGTCATGCAGATGAAAACGCGAGCGTAGCGAACGCGAAATTTTTACAAACATTATGATGCAGGTGCGGAAAAGACTTCAAACGCATCAAGTAATGTAGATGAAAAAGCGAGCGTAGCGCGCGCTAACGTTTATGAACATTATGATGCAGGTGCGGAAAATAATTCCTACGCGTCAAGTAATGTAGATAAAAAAGCGAGTGCGAAATGATTCGAACATTATGATGCAGGTACGGAAAATACTTCATACGCATCAAGCAATGTAGATGATTGAACAAAAAGAAATTGTTGACCTATCAAATGGCTTTGTAAAGAGGTGGTTGAATAGATATTTTTTTGTTCATAAATTAGTGGAATACCTTTCAAAGTTCAAAGTGCTTTATTGTAAAACATAGGTATAACGGAATACCTACTTTGGTCTGTTCTTTCACTTTCGAAGATGGAGTAGAGGCCTTGGTTGATAGCGCACCCACCCTGGTTGCTTCTAAGAGGTATGTGATTTTCTGAGAATTGTTTTTTTTGCTTCCTATCCGCCTATAACTTTCGAATTTGGTCATACTTGATGTTTATTGTTACGTAGGTATATTTTACTAACGAATACCAATATACCCTAAATTTATGTCTGTTACGCGCTGAACGTATTTTATACATTTTGCTGACGGAAAACGCAACTAATCGGCACCTCGAAGAACCTCAATGACACCCATTATCGATTATTAAGAAAAGTAAATAAGTAAATGTCCGCCATCTTCGATTTGAAAATGGATATCATTCTTGTAATGAGCACCTTCAAAAACAATATTTTGTACAAAAATGCGCATACCTAATATATAGGTACATGTCGCAAGTGCTACCATGCAACCGAGAGCCCGCCGCTCTGCGTAGGTAGGTACCCTCCATCGAAAACAAAAAAAAACCGAGGTTTCGAGGTTTTTCGAGGTTAATATTGATAGAGACTGACTGACCAACATAATTAGATCTCTCATTTCAAACAGTTAATATGGTTTGAGGGACTTTTGTATTTTTGTCTTTAGCCCTGAGAGGCAGAGGTATTGTTATTTCACCCCCCATTTTTTCAAATACTATCTGTTTATTATAAAATGTTTGAATGGGGTTCTATTTACTTTGCGTCCATGTATATACTTACCAATTTTCAAGCCTGTAAATCATGAACTGAAAGACTTCTCATACAAAGTTTGACCCCTCTTTTCACCCCCTTTCATCCCTAACCTGTATGATTTTTATAGCCTATAACCTGGCCGAAGATGCAGTAAACATATTAGTGAAGGCTGTATTAAAATCCAATCGCTAGTTTTCGCGTGATAGTTAGACATATAAACAGACAGACAAACAGACAAACAGACAAACAGACACGAATTCTAAAAACAGTTGAAACGTGTTCTGTTATCGATTCTTAGACCCCTCCATCGATTTTTTTACTAATATCTTCCATGTACAGATTTTCGACCCTCTTCTGCTTTATTATATGTATAGATTGTATAAGTACCTCAAGCGGTTGGTGTTAGCATAGCATATAAAATGTATAAGACCTTCCGCCAGTAAATCAATTCGCCCCATCGCTGCATCACAGTAAACAAAAACATACACATTGTGAAACTATAGCTTCACAAGACTATAGTCTTCGAAATTGGGTATAGTATGTAAAGGCAGCAGCCACTAAATAATTTATAGTTTAGATTCAAGGTCACGTTTTATCCATTTGAATTTGAAACAGCGAAGCCTTACGGTCTATCAATTTCGCCGTGGAAACGTTTCTATATTTTTTATAAGGCGTAGGAAATATTTATGGCACAAAATGGAAGTCCCACGATATCCTGATGCTAAAATGTTTACAAGAGTAAACCACGAACAAACCCTTAAAAGCATTACACTCTATATTGCCTCTATACCGTCTACGTAAATTATTGTATTTGTTTAAATTCAATCAAAAATAATAAAACAACGAAGAAGAAGAGACCTTTTATAGGGATAAGTTCGCCTTTGTGCTTCAATGTTTTGTGACATGTACCTAAGTGTTTTAACAAATTATTGTGCGCAATAAAGTGCTTACATACATACATACAAATATATTGGAAAAATCTTACACAATTTAATTGAAGGTCGGGTAGAGTAATTTCGGTTAGCGACCAACTAATTTACTATTCCGGTTTGCGTCCACTTGGATGAAAATGATGAACAGAGAAATATCATTTTTTAATGGACTCAAGAACTGTAAAATAAAAGGTACCTACGACTCTTTGGTTTTTAGTGTCTTTAAAACCGAAGTAGAACTTAAACCAAATCAAAAAAACCGGCCAAGTGCGAGTCAGACTCGCGCACGAAATGTTCCGTCCCATTATCTTTAAAACCGACAAAAAAATAATCACGTTTGTTGTATGGGAGCCCCCTTAAATATTTATTTTATTCTGTTTTTTAGTATTTGTTCTTATATCGGCAACAGAAAAACATCATCTTTGAAAATTTCAACTGTCTAACTATCGCGGTTTTTGAGATATACAGCCTAGTGACAGACGGACAGCGGAGTCTTAGTAACAGAGTCTCGTTTTACTCTTTGGGTTCGGAACCCTAAAAATATATATTTTTATTTACATTTATGCTTTTATATATATATATATTGTATGCCGGTC
Organism: Cenopis cana; assembly: GCA_951800055.1. Classification (NCBI taxonomy): domain Eukaryota; kingdom Metazoa; phylum Arthropoda; class Insecta; order Lepidoptera; family Tortricidae; genus Cenopis; species Cenopis cana. The sequence continues at coordinate 15,964,529 of OX637471.1, read as the reverse complement.
CGTGAGTCACCGACGGTACTGGCTGAAAATCAGCGCTGTAGGTGTTTAACACCTCAGCATAATGCTGAGCCAGTGTCCGTTTCACTGCCTCGGGGACACACGTGTGCTTTTGTGTATGTTTTTCTTCTTTTGTTTTCTTGTAATATTGTGTGTCTTCTGTGGTACTGAATAAATGTTTCTATCTATCTATATATCTTTTGGTTCTCACAGATTTTTAATAACCCGCTCTGAGGCACAAACCTGAACGACAAAGCGTTATGAAACTAGCCTCAACGAAAAACCTTCAGCCTAGGTATTTACTTTCCAGATGATCATGAAAAAACCTTTAATTAATGTCATGCGAGAAGTCGTAAATTTAAGTCTTCTTTTTAGACCCGTCCGTGTTACCCGTCTAAGTTAGGAGATAGCCTTTATAATGAGCCAGAGGAAGGTTTACTTTTTACTACACTAAAGACCAGTCTCTGCAATTCCCGAGACGTTAATTTAATACCTACGGCTGCGTTTCCACAAGAGATGTGCGAGGATGCGTTTTCATACATTTGACACCTCGCAACGCGCCGAGCGAGGTGTCAAATGTATGAAAACACATCCTCGCACATCTCTGGTGGAAACGCAGCCTAATACCAGGTACATGATAACTGAAGATAGCGGCACGTCATCTTGCTCATTGGATTTTTTAAAATTCTTATTGACCTGTGAACTTGAAATTTGGTTGGGAAGTTTATTATTACTTACGTATATTTTGGCAACAAAACTGTTGTATATTAGGGTTCCGGAGAGTAGGAGACCAGTGAAACGGCTATTCAGGACGAATCCATTTATTTGACAAAGTCATAACATTGACACGCTCGTAGTAGCGTTCCAAATAGTTATCAGGCCAGAGGCCGTATACACTACAATCCTCCACCTTAATTAGCTACATAACAGAAATAACCACATAATGATATAGAAACTATACCTCCATTTTATTCCTTATAATTAATTACTCTACCGAGCCTACACTGACGAACAGGGCGAGGCTGGAGCGGTACTGGGGTCGACGATGACGCGGCGGCTGGTGTCGTGCTCGCCTGAGTCGACGCTGCTGGCGGCGTGCCCGCCGATGGTGTGACATACACGTCACGTGTACCGTTCGGCTCACTTCGCGAACAACAGGGAGTCGCGGCTTGGGTCACCGCTGGTGCAGGTGGTGCCGGAATCCCTACTTCCGATGGCGTGCTCGTGATCCCTGACTGCTCTGGGTGCGATACTGGTCGGACCAACTGGCCATGCGATCTATTCGGCATGTGAATGGCCAGGGATCTAGCAAGCGTACGTTCGGAATCGGCGGGGATTACAGGAGAATTACCTAACCGTTTTCTTAACTGGTCCACGTGCCTGTGGATGTGCTTGCCGTAGTTATCTAGAAGCGTATAGTCCCTAAGTCCGGCGGAATGGATCACCTTACCCGGCTGCCATTTCTCCCCCCTTGAGTACTGCCGGAACCAAACGTCTTGGCCCACACAGAAGGACCTATCGTTTGCCCCTACTACACCCTCTCCTTTCTGACGCTCTTGTTCCCGTGTAGCTCGATCCGGCTTAAGAGCATCTAACTTGGTGCGTAAATGCCTATTCTGCAATATCATCGCAGGACTCTTTCCAGTCGTGGCATGTTCCGTGTTCCTGTAATGCTTTAAAAACGTGTGCAAAGCCCTTTCAACGTCCTTCTTTTCCGTTAAGGCTTTTTTAATTACCCTTTTTAAGGTCTTAACTGCATTCTCAGCAGCGCCGTTAGAAGCCGGATGATAGGGCGCCGTAAACACGTGCTCAATCAGCTCGTTTTTGATAAAATCCCCAAACTCGGCACTAGTAAACGGAGGTCCATTATCTGTCACGATTTGCCGCGGATTTCCGAACCTACTAAATAGCTCGCTAATCCTATAGATTGTGAAGCTCGCCGCCGTGCTTGGGACAGGGAATACCTCCAGCCACTTGGATGTCGCGTCTATTACCACCAGATACGTCTTTCCGGCTATAGGGCCCATGAAGTCCAAGTGGAGCCGGGACCAAACCTGGGTGGGCCACCCCCAAGGACGTGGCTCAGCGCGAGGCGGCGCGTCAGCGTGTACGGCGCACACCGCGCATGAAAGGCAAGCACGCTCTACCGCTTCGTCGATGCCAGGCCACCACACGTAACTCCGCGCTAGAGCTTTCGACTTCACCACGCCCATGTGTGGTTCGTGGATCAGCTCTAAAACCCGCTTCCGGCAACCCTCTGGCACGACTATCCTATGACCCCACATAACACATTCTAACTCTTCATACAACTCTGATTTCCGATTGAAATAAGGTTTCATTGCTAGAATGTCGCATGCTTCTGGCCAACCGTCACGAATAAAGGCCAGGACCTGCTGTAAGATGTTATCCTCTGCAGTCAGCCGCTTTAACTCGCTGTGGTTCAGTAATAGAGCATCCTGCGCAAAATGTAAATATGTCTGCTCAGGGACCATCTCCGCCGTATTTGCCCGGATGTCTGTACTAGGCGGTAACCTGGACAAGCCATCGGCACAATTTTCATTGGTTTTTATGTATTCTATATCATAGTTGTAAGCGGACAAGATCACCGCCCAGCGTTGCATCCTGCTCGCTGTCATAGCTGGTATGCCGGCATTAGGCCCGAAAATTGACACGAGCGGTTTGTGATCTGTGCGCAACACAAACTTTCTACCATAGAGATATTGGTGAAATTTCTTCATGCAGTATATGATTGCCAAAGCTTCTCTATGGATTTGCGAGTAATTTTTCTCCGCCGCTGTGAGTGAGCGGGACGCATACGCCACGGGGCGCTCCCCGGCCGGCCCGCCGTGCGCCAGCACGCCACCGATACCTCGTCCGCTAGCGTCGCATGTCACTATCAAAGGCTTTTTTGGGTCATAATGAGCCAAAACATCAGTGCTGGTCAGTGCACGTTTCACGTTCGAAAACGCCTGTTCGCAGTCGGCGTCCCAGGCCCATTCGACTCCTTTACGTAATAAGTTATTTAGCGGAACTAACAAAGAACTGAAATTCTTAACAAACTTCGCAAAGAAGTTGACCATTCCTAAAAACGATCGCAAGTCGCTGACGTTTTCCGGTCGTTGAATCTTCATAATCGCCTCTATTTTAGTATTATCTGCCTTAATCCCGTTTTTAGATACAATATAACCTAAATACTTAACTTCGTCTGCTAGGAAAACGCATTTACTTTTTCTAAGCTTCAGCCCGTATTCTACTAAACGCTGGAAAACCGCGTTGAGAGCGAGCAAGTGTTCCGACTTACTTTTGCCGCCTATGATGATGTCATCTAAGAAAACCTGTACATTAGGGATGCCGCAAAACAAGTTTGTCATGATTCGCTGGAAAATACCTACACTCGATGAAAGGCCAAAAACTAAACGGTTATATATAAAAAGGCCTCTATGGGTATTAATCACAGTGTACTTTTTAGTCTCGTCTAATTCAATTTGATTATATGCCTGAGAGAGGTCTATCTTGGAAAAATATTGAGCCCCGTTTAACCCGACAAGCACATCCTCGATCCTAGGCAGTGGATAGCGATCTACCAACAAAACCGGGTTTAGCGTTGCCTTGTAATCCGCGCAGATCCTAAGCGTACCGTCAGCCTTGTTGACCGGCACCAGCGGCGACGCCCAGTCGGAGCAGTCGACGGGCTCGATGATATTGTCGCGCAGCATGGCGTCGAGCTCCGCGTCGACTCGCTCCCGCATCGCGTAGGGCATGGGCCGCGCGCGACGGAACACCGGCGTCGCATCCTCGCGCACGCGCAGCGTCGCCTTGCCACCCAAGTACCGCCCCAGCCCGCCGCTAAACACCTCACTGTATCTGTCAAGCAAATTACAAATCTCCTTATCAATTGGAACCTGAGAGTTATATAAACCAACGCCCTTAAAATCCGGTACCCTAATTTGTAATTCTGTTAACCATTGCCTACCTAATAAGGAGGTAGTGCCGCCCTCTATAATAAAAAGTTCAAGTTCCTTCTCCTGATCCAAATATTGTACTGCGGGTTTTATAATTCCGATAGGTTTTAATTTAGAACCATCATAAAAACGTAGTACCGTGCTGTCTTCTTGAATCGGAAAATGTGAAAGCTCCTTCTCATAAGTTTCCTTGCTAACACAAGATATGGCTGTGCCAGTGTCAATTTCCATCCTGAACGTTTTGCCATCTATTGATATAGGTAAACTTACTGGTTTGTAGTTGTTGAAACTAAGGAGATTAAGTTGCTCCTCGATCTCGTCTTCTTCTGCGCTGTTCCCGGCTTCAACGTCACCAAAATTGAAGCCTCTCTTCCTCTGGCTACAAAGCTCTTGTTTGTAGCCCGAGCCGCCCAATATCGCGTCGGGCGTCTCGAACTCTGGACACACGCGGCGCAGATGCCCGATACGTTGACACTTGCTACAAACGAACTTCCGGAAACGACAACCTCTGCTGTCGTGGCTGCGCGCCCCGCATGCCGTGCAGTTACTCCCTGCTCCGCGCTGCGCGCTGCCCGCCTGCGCGCCCTCCGCAGCGCCGGCGCGGGCCTGCCCGCCCGCGCGGGCCCGCTGCCCGCGCTCCGCGGCCGGCTCCAGCGCGTGCACCGCGCTCGCCGCCGCTGCCGTCACCGATTCATCCACTGCCGCCGCATTTCTCTCCGCCGCTTCCAGTGAGCCCGCCAGTTTCACCGCTTCCGCAAACGTGATGGTATCATCCTCCGCAAAAAGTCGTTGCTTGATGACGTCATTCCGTAGGCCACATATAAACTGGTCGCGTAAATTATCACTGAGGTTTCCTCCAAATTTGCAGTTTCGAGATATTTTTTTTAATTCTGCTACATAGGAAGCAATGTCCTCGGCGGCTCCTTGTCGCCTTTGGCGAAATCTGTATCTTTCTGCTAATGCGGACGGGGTTGGCTGGAGATGTTGCCGCATCAGTTCAACCGCTTGCGCGTACGTGAGTGTCGATGGTTTCTTGGGACTGGCTAAATTCAAAAGCAGCTCGTAAGCTTCATCTCCCATTGTGGCTATCAACGTGGGAAGTCGCAGATTTTCATCAACTTTATTGACCAGGAAGTACATTTCAATTCTGTCGACAAATGAAGCCCACTGCCCATTCTTGACGTCGAATTCACTCAATTTTCCGACTGACATTATTGGGGCCGAAATTTTCACGCGTACATAAAATAACACGAAGAAGCGTCGTTATTTGCTTATTTTCTCGTCGCCACTGTTGTATATTAGGGTTCCGGAGAGTAGGAGACCAGTGAAACGGCTATTCAGGACGAATCCATTTATTTGACAAAGTCATAACATTGACACGCTCGTAGTAGCGTTCCAAATAGTTATCAGGCCAGAGGCCGTATACACTACAAAAACCAATATATTGATAAGGGTGAAGTCACATCTATCAGCATCGAATCGCATTTAGCTGGATAATTTTGGACACGCTATACGCATCGCAAGTTAAAGCATGTTGTTCCATGTTTTCAGCTGCTTGAGGGTGCTATCGCATACTTTTGTCTCCTAAAGTATGCTATCGCATGGTTTTATTAGCTGCAGTATGCTATCGGATGCTGTTGTCTGCTAAAGGATGCTATCGCATGCTGTTATCTGCTTAAGGATGCCAACGCAACACAAGCTAAAGTACGCATACGTTACACCGCAGTTGTATTTGAAAACCGTTATACCTAGATAGGTCAACTGTAATAGTAGATTGTGTCACAAGGGAGCAAAATGACATATTTACGGCGTGGGCGTAAATTGAATCCTGAACGAAGCGAAGGATTATATAATAGAATCCCGAGCGTAGCGAGGGATTCTAAAATAGAATCCTGAGCGTAGTGAGGGATTCAAGAATGAACGCCCAAGGTGGAAATAATTTTGCTTCCATGTGACACATACTGCTTTTCACATCACCTATTGAGGATAATGAAAGATCTGAAATAACAATGGTTGTGCATTTATTTTATCAAAATCGATACAATACTTAACTATCAAAATCGATACAATACAATTACTCGTTACAGAAAAGTGCCACTTTGATCCCTCGTAGCAGGGAAGAAAAGTGCCATTTTGATCCTTCCTAGCAGGGAAGAAAAAGCCCTTATCCGAATAGGTGATGTGAAAACGTTTTTGTCCTAGCATGTATTCTAGAAGCGATTAAAAGGGAAGCACGCAAAAGAGGAAGAACGTGGATAAATCCACTATGGAAAACTAGGATTACCAATCGAAGTTTTGTGACACTTGTCATGATCACTATGTTACAGTGGTGAAGCCATGTCATAAAGGCAAGGATATTTTTGCACCAGCAAAATCAATTTTTCCTCGTCCATTTTTATGCTTATTATTGCAAGTAAACAAACTAGTGCGCTTTGCTAGATGAACACGTTGTGATAATGACTAATAACGCGGTAGGCCGTAGGCCGCCCGCACGCCTCCCCCTTTCGTTTGCAGCCTTTCTCATTCTTCAGCATCCCGGCTCGCGCCGTTATCAATCGCAAGCGTCATGTCTCACGCGTAATCAACTATTCTCATTCGTAAGCATCTAGTTATACGTCTTAAGCAGCCGTTCTCATGCTTTATCATGAATGAGCATTCTTCAGTATGTTAAATGGATAGCTACACTTATACGCATTTAATGCTGAAGCTGAATCGATGCGGAAGGGTGAATTGATGCGGACGCTGCTTCATACAAAATTACTTTTTTGTATTACAAAATGAGATTCGATGCTGATAGATGTGACTTCACCCTAAATCGTTATTTTAATCCACACATTTTTCCTATTACAACCAGCTTTTAATTTATAGTTGGTACAGAATGCTAAATATGCGAAGTCTGACACGCATTAAACTTGGCCTTTTTTTTACTCCGGCGTTAGGGTTACATGTTACGTACTTTTCGGTAAGTCCAGATTTTTAGCGCAATGTCATGTCCCGCGATTGGCTACTTGACAGTTTTCGGAAATGCATTTTAAATTATACGTAGGTTTATTTTATACCTGTAACAATTATCTTTTTCCCCCAAAGAGCTTAATTTCTTTAAAAAAATATATTTTTTCTTTAAGTAATTTGAATTTCGCGCGAAAACAGCCGATCACGTGATTGTGAGTACTGTGACGTCGCACTTGACTTGATAAACAACAGAGTTACACCGCAATCCAAATTGTACAGTAACTTGTGCTGTTGCGACACTTCTCCGCTCATTTTAAATAGAGCTTTTTACGAATACCGTTACGGTTCAATTTGGAGTGCGGAGAAACATAACGTGCAGTAAGTGCAGTTGCGGTCTGTTGCGGAATTAAACCTTAACTTTGAAATGTCACACGCCTTTCGGTTTTTGTAATCCACAGATAAAAAAACCCTTTATTTATTTTTCAAAAATGAAATGCTTTCAATTAATTTTAAAGCACACATATAAGCTACTGTATCCAACACATTAATTATTTTATCTTTACAACTGTCAAATAGCGAATTGGTTGAATCCAATACGGGACAGCACATTGTCCCGTTTGATCAGCAATCAGTACCAAAAACCAATGTAAACGCCTTATCCGCACTCTGTTAGTTATAAAATTTCACTATACAATCAAAAGAAGGTAACAATGTTTGATGTAGACAGACATAGAGTAAAACTAGGTACTTATGTTGATATTAAGAAAATATAATATTATTGACTTGTCCCGTGTTTTAACGCTGTTGTCCCGAAAATTAGGGAATCGAATCTGGTGATCCTATACGGAACCCGATGAAAAGCAGCTGTAAACAGGTACTAAAGTACTAATTAATACAGATCAATTCTTTTTCCGCGCTGACCTTTACTAACAAAACTGGGCCCTTGCGTTGGCGGTATCACTACAACCTTTGACCGTCGACTCCTGGAATCGAGTTCCGATCCGATCCGATCAACCGACTCCGATCATTCTTGCCACGCGATTTTCATTACTACCACACCAGCCCAGCCAGTCAGGCCGCGGCTACCGAGCGCGGAGGTTGTGTTGTATATGCGTTACGTAACTGCTGATACATCGCGGCTGTTGAAAATTCTTGAAACTTTCCCGTAATAGTGATGTGTTGTGTGTGACATTATAGTTTTGTGTGAACTCCTCATGATGTTTAAATGAGTTTCCTCTAGTTTGAACCCTATATTGTGCAAGTGGAGAGTGGATTTTGAACTTGGCCGGCTTTTTGTTGTGAGTATTGTAAAAACATTAGATGTTAACTTCTTATGTGCCTGTCGTGCCTGCTCATTATTATTAAATAGGTTGTTAACCTATGGTTTGAACTACTTAAATTGAATGTTGAATTTATTAACTACGAATCTGTTATTTATGCAGCTAGTTCTATAAGTTTAAGATTTATAACAAGTGGGTACCCGGTTGCGCTGCGCATACAGCATACACTGAGCGAAAAAAAATACTAATTATTAGTAAGTCTTAGTGAATCCTAGGACAAGGAGATTATATACTAACGGTTACAAAACAGTTTTTGATAATAGTACCTAGTTATTTACTAAAACAAAAAAAATTGTCCTTGTAACTACTAATTACTACTAAACTGTTTTGTAACCGTTAGTATATATAATCTCCTTGTCTTGGGATTTACTAAAACTTACTAATAATTAGTATTTTTTTCGCTCAGTGTAGGTGCTTAAATACATACCTACAGACCCTACGATCCTTCCAGTTGTGCCAATGGTTTGAACCCGTATTTTTAAAACCTAGACTTAATGAGGAGCTTGTAGTGTGTATAGCCTGTTTTTAGGGTTCCGTAGCCAGAATGGTAAAAACGGAACCCTTATAGTTTCGCCATGTCTGTCTGTCTGTCTGTCAGTCCGTATGTCACAGCCGGTTTACTCGGATACTATAAGTACTACAATTATGAAATTTGGTAAGAAGATGTATTCTATGAACCGCTATATAAATGTGATGTGAAATAAGGAAAAAAAAATATTTTAGGGGGGGGGGGGGGGGGGGGGAAATATTTATACATGTAACCTAGAGATGGGCGCTCATGGGTATTTACCGGGTAAATACCCGGAATCTTTCCAATCTACCCGGTATTTACCCATATCTACCCAAATGGGTGGGTAGATATAATTTGTACATTTTATGTTTATTTTTTACGGAAATGTCTTTGGAGTTACATAATAACGAATAATGGATGCTATTGTAAATAGGAAAAACTTGTTTCAGTATCATAGTGTGGAATAACTCGACCAAAATTAACAAATAGTACTGTCATTTTGAAGGTATAAGGGGAAATGCTTGGAACACAATTTTTGACTTGGTAACTTTGTTTGGGCTAGTTAGGAGGAGGTTAACATATCAAAAGTCCCCGCACCTTCCCCCACCGCTGCGTGGAGGGGGGGTTTAAAGGTCCTATATTTCGGTATTTCGTAAAAAACTCGTAAACGGTGACACATATCAAAAAACGTTCTTGAGCACAAGTAATCTACGTAAAATTATCTACAAAAAAGGTTATATACACTTTTTCGCTAGGGTTAATATTTACTGAGATTTTAAAGGGGGAAAATATTTTTTTATGATAATTTAAGTGGCTTCTCTTTTCTTTATTTTTCAATATTTTGAAAAACAAAAAATACTATATGTATGCACTCAACGAGCTCTACTCAACGGCACCCCATTTGATGGAGAAGGCAATTTTTTTTCGCGCCCCCCTTTTGCTGTATGTGAAGCCCCCCTTATAAACACATAAAAATATGTTTGGACAATTTATATAGATTTGGGTCAACACGATGCTTAAACTGTGACACGTAAATGCTTAAAACAAGCATTTACGTGTTAATTGTTATCTCCAAAATTTGAATCTACTGGTTTCATTTCAAAAGTTGAAAGTGGGGATAGACGTCATAAATATGGCGACCGATCATAACATATTTGTGTTAATTTCTCGAGTTCTAGTTGATGAAACATGTTTTATGTGTCGTTAAAAAGCTGTTTGCATGTTCTGTAACTATTTATTTCAAGCCAGCTAATTATAAATTAGAATCCTAAACCAGGTTACCAAAGCTACCTTTCCTATCCTATTGACTAATGAGTAGGTAACGTTTTGTACGGTGTAGTCTCCTGACGTGATTAGTAATTAGCGTATTTTTTTTACCACGTGTGATTTTTTGGCATTGCAACGAAATCAACTAGTGATGGCGTTTTCTTTGGAATTTGGCCTGATATATCCATAATATTATGATTAGTTTTATTAAAAACACGGCTTAAATAGTGTTTTAGGTGTTTACTTATATTAATAATATTTCGTCAATAAAAACATTATAACAGAAACTTCTTTAAACTGATTAAAGGCAAATTAAAATTTTGTTACCAAAGAATTTTGTATTATTATATTTTAAATCAACAATAAATTTGAACTACTAACAGGAAACTACAACGGGAAGATCCAAAAATGAGGCAGTGTGGAAACACTGACATTACCGAGCGTCTGATAATAATTCAGTGATATGTTTGTATTATGGCACTGACACTAAATAAGTGAACACCAAATACAAATTTGTAATTTTTTATACCATTAGAATAAGAATTACCAAAATATGGTATTTTATAACATTAACTATCCTTCCTTTAACCGTAACCATTGCTCAGTAGGTACTTTTCCAGACTAACCTCAAATTATTAAAATCTAAAATTATGCAGCCCCATGCAAAATTTATTCTATTCTTAATTTTTTTAAAACGTAATTGTAGAAATATAATATTCTTAAGAATTTGTTATGTTATGCCATTGGAAGTATTATTTTCGAGGAATTTTCTTTATAATATGTATATATATACTGCTTGCATGCTGTATATTGCAAAATAAAGCTATTATTCTTAATTTATATTGATTTGTATGAAGAATGCTTACGCTATATAATAATAAAAACATGTAAAAAATAAATACCCAGCAATTTGGGTAGAAATGGGTAAATACCGGGAAGATTGGGTAAATACCGGGTATTTACCCGATATCTTTCTTGGGTATTTACCCGCCGCCCATCTCTATTTACAATACGTAGAGCAGTTATTAATGTATAGCCTGAGGAGGAGGTCGTACGTTAGGAGAAAACCCGAACATTTACAGGTTTGTGATGGATTTTTTTAAATAAGCTCAAATTGCCGGCTGTACTTTTATAACAGAATCAATAATCATTGTAAAATTTATTCTAAAGCGGCGTACGGGCCGCGCGTACATTGGTAGGTACGCGTAGCTGCAAGTATGGACATGGTGTTCTCTGAACACGTGTGACCAACTACGCGTATCAAAGTACCTACGCGCTGTCCGTAGGTACACGGCTAAGGAAATAAGGGCCCAAAACTGCTTGATCCTTCCTGCTCCATCAACATCACTCATCAGGCCAGCTCGATGGCATTATTACCCACATATATATTACCATTATCTACGCAGTTCTTACCTCAGGTGTGCCGATCGCCAAGTCGATCATGGAACGGATGTCTGTCAGGACCGAAGTGCCTGCATATGCAACAAATGGAGTAAGAAGATGTATTAATGTGGCTTAGTAAATTTTTAGGGTTCCGTAGTAAACAAGGAACTCTATAGTTTCACCATGTCCGTCCGTCCGCCACCTCTTCGTTCAGTAACCGTTAGTACTAGAAAACTGTAGTTTGGCATGATATGGCATATCAATGACGCCAAAAAACGGTAGAATAAAATCTTGAATTTTTTTTTAGGGCTGCTATTGCTGTCCATTTCGGTTATTGGCAAAATGCTGAGTGGCACGCAACACACGAGTTCATGTAGGTAGGTAGGTACTATTTTACGTGTACATGTATTCGTGTTGTGATACTGATAATGGTGATAATGCTAAAAACTGTTCCAACAGTCACATAAGTAAAAAAAAAAGTAAACAAGTTTCTTATCTATAAAAAACCGACCAAGTGCGAGTCGGATTTGCGCACGAAGGGTTCCGTACCAATATCTATAAAAAACCGGCCAAGTGCGAGTCGGACTCGCGCACGAAGGGTACCGTACCTCCTATAGAAACGGCAAAAAAGTCATGTCTGTTGTATGGGAGCCCCCTTAAATATTTATGAATATATTAATCAACTCTCTCCATTTTTCAAATGGTAAGTACTTATTACAATACAAGAACCTAACTCGACTGTTTCGTTCGAACCAACTACCTACATTGAATACGTAAGATTTTTTTATGTCATAGGGGCACACGAGCAGTCGGCTCGCTTGATGGTAAACAATTATCTTCGTCCATAGCCATAGACACCAACACCAGACCAGAGGAGTCACAATTTCTTTTTTTTATGGATGCGATATTGATGCCTTAAAATGTTTAATCGATTCCTTTTATTTTAACTATAACTAACAATTCATTATATACACGATGATTTTTAATCCGTGAACAGGAACCATTTTTTCTAACTCAGTAATTGATGGGGATAACGTTAAAGTAGTAATTACGTGGAAACAAACTTGTTTTTTTTTAATCATAATTTTAATTTTGAGTTAAATTTTATCTTTAAATCCTTGTCACTCTACTACCTTATCGGTTTTAATGAGTTTGTAACCTCTTTACAAACTTATTAGCAATTGACAATTTTTGAGTAAGCCCTGCCCTTGACATTGTCAATCACTTTTGTGATACGCATAAACAAAGTCAGAGTCGGAATTGGACTTTCGCCGCCATCTTGGCGAGAGTCACATCTTTATCTTCTTTAATAAGTGGTTTTATTCAATTTTACTTAATTTATCCCTTCGTGTGTCATTGGCAAAGGTCCTTGAGGCTGCCATTTTTCTTTAATATCTAACTAAATAACTAATTTATCCCTTCGTGTGTCATTGGCAAAGGCCCTTAAATGAGGCAGCCATTTCTCTTTTATATCTATCTAAGTCAGAGTCGTCGATATTGAATGAGAAAATTATAACCATTTTTTCCAAAAATCATGCCTCCACCATATTCGAACTCAAATATCGCTTTTCACTTTATGTTAATCACCTACCAATTATTTTCGTCGTTATCAGTGCAGCACTGATAGGATTACAAGTACATAGAAGTATTTATTGACATAAAATCCGTCAAATTTCCCGCCATACTGATGGATGGCACTTGACGTATCGTAGTTAAACTTTATTATACTGCAGGATGACCAAAGAGTATAATAATATATGTCAGGTAAAGAGAGCCATCTCGCGTGAAAACTTGGATACTAGTGAGCAAAAGCGCCGCACACGGATTTGATGTGGACTAAATTCGTGTGTCTGTGTGCGTGCACATACACACCCATAATATTATCCGTTAAATATTGTTCATGTACCATCCACCCACTGTGACATCTTAAACTTCCCGTGGCAACTTCCCACTTTTTAAATTGAATAATGGTAATAAAGTTATTCTTTTCAGAAGTCATAATTTACTATCATTTTTTTGTATGAAAATGGGGAAGTTTATACGGGAAGGTTAAGATGCCACAGTAGGTAGATAGTACATGAACAGTATTTTATTGTTTACTTTTATCTATAAAAAATCTTTCTCGGATTGGCGAGTTAACTCGTCCAATTTGAGTACAAATTATAATCACGCCGTACTGAAAGGGTTAAGTGATTTGTACACAAATAATTATTCCAGGCAGGAGACTAATAAAATTAAGTTGTATATATAATATCATTTATTTATTTTTGACTAACTTATTTATGAATAGTATATTAAAAGGAGGATTAAATACGATTACCTATAACTTGTAGCGATTTGTTTAACTTCTTCAATCACTAACTGGTAAACGAATTGGTGAAGTACGATTGTCTACAAAAAGATGTATCCATTTTTTTCACCTTGAAATGGATGCACGCTGTATCTTCCCGATTTCATGTATTGGCCTAGGATAATTGTTGTTTTCTCCAACAATTGACATCCATGTTAAAAATACCTCTGTCCTGACTTTTTCTCAGCATGAGGACGTGGCATGATTGTATGCACTATGCACCTGCAAAACATAACATTAAATAATGAGATAAAAGTGTAGGAGGTATGTATGTATTTTTGAAATTATGTTTCTAATAATCTACTATACCTATTTCAAATTTCAAAGACAACAACAAGAAGAAAGTGGGCTTCATATTCGTTTATCGTATAGCTCACGTAGTTCAATACTCAAACGTTTATATTGCTAAGTAACCAACTGTTTTCGTTGATATTAATTTATGTATGAGCTGCATAACCACCCGGCAAAACAGACTACCTACCTAAATAAATCAATTGATTGGAATATAAATATAACATAGCATCGGTGTGAAAAAGGATAGTAAATAAAGAGTTAAAAAATACTTACTTAACTCGGCGTATCCGATAACACATCGTATTCGATCTGGGAAAAGGCGTTTCCGAAAAGTTCATAAAAAAGCACTTTTAAGAAAATGATAAATCAACTTGACTTTGTAGATCTATATCACTAACTGCTTTTCACAAGAATAATGCAGAAAATTTTATAATTAGCATTATTTTATTTTCAATATGTTGACACGTTATTGACACACGTGTTATTTCAATATTTAAAAATAACCATGGCAACCATACGACCATAGAGTATTATAAAATCTGTGACCATAGAGTTGAAAATTTAATTTTACGATAAATTGTAACGTTTCTTTTCACGTTCAGCTTTGATTAATTGGATTGGGATAGATGAAATGAAAACGAAACCTGCTTGAGACGGATTACACAAAATATGTCGACATCAAATATAATAGGAGGCAGCACTTTCTACGCCAAATTCACGCGAAATTGGTCTTTTCTTTAAGTTTCCCCCCCCCTGAGGATGACCATGTATTCAATGGTTACTTGTTTTAACTAAGTTTTCACTTTTAATTAATCAAACAGTAAAGAAATAACGCGAGACCTCGCCGGATAAGTTTAATTTGGGCTAAATTTTAATATTTTTCCACTCCTGTTCACGGATTCAAAATCATCATACCTACAAAAAGAAAATTACAGTTATGAATTATGTCCAGGTTTTGCTAATTTTATTGGGATGCATAGCAAAATGTGCAGGTCGCAAAATGTGCAGGCTACGTAAAATGAGCAAACCGCAAAATGTGCAGATCTCACAATGAGCAAACCGCAAAATGTGCAGATCTCACAATGAGCAGACCGCAAAATGTGCAGATCTCACAATGAGCAGACCGCAAAATGTGCAGATCTCACAATGAGCAGACCGCAAAATGTGCAGGTCTCATAATGGAGAGATCGCAAAATGTGCAGATCTCATAATGGGCAGATCGCGAAATATGCAGTTCTCATAATGGGCGGATCGCAAAATGTGCAGATCTCACAATGGACAGATCGCAAAATGTGCAAGCAGATATTATATTGAGCAGTAGGTCTATTGGTGGTCGGTTTGTCATGCAGTTACAAAAACATAATGTCACTTTCGCACCCATACACTTATTAGAACGGGACGGCCGTCTTATTCCGGGATAGCAGGTGAGAAATTCGTGACCATAATAGCCCTGCAGGTCACAAAATGTATTATTTGAAAGTAGTACTAACAATCCGAACGACACGGGCCCTTCAAGAACCGTTTCCTCTAGGAAAAGGTTACGTTATGTTTTTGTAACTGCATGACAAACCGACCACCATAGACCTACTGCTCAATATAATATCTGCTTGCACATTTTGCGATCTGTCCATTGTGAGATCTGCACATTTTGCGATCTGCCCATTGTGAGATCTGCACTTTTTGCGGTTTGCTCATTTTACGTAGCCTGCACATTTTGCTATGCATCCTTTTATTGGTCTATAAGAATCACAACCTATAACTTCAAATACCAACGGATTAACTCACCTGTCATGTTTAGTTAATCTTAAACCATATATTTGTTAATGTGTAGGTAATCAATAAACAATACTAAATACTAAAATGATCAAAAATATTTTATAGAGATTATAAAATGACAGTAAACATTCGGTATTATTTAATAAGTCGTTGACATTTGACATGTATCCGTGTTTACCTGTTTTGTGTACTATGCCAGTACGTAGGTATTAGAAACATTAAACTTAATAAAGGTTTGGACACACCTCAAAATGTTACCTCAAGGGTCTGACACGCTTTGATAGAGAAAGATATGATTCAATAAATTTATAAGGATAACTTGGCGGAAATACTTCGTGTATAAGACGATTTTGGCATAATTGTAGGGAAAGATGTCCTTAACAATATATGGGGTGTATAGGTAACTTTATTATTTCGATTACTCATGTCTAAGAACATTTTTAGCTATCGGCCACAGTTTAAGAGTTTTATACGAAAAACTAAAAAAAATACCTAAAAATGACCTTCATACCCCCTCTACCCGTTATCTCCACCTCCATCCCTCAGGAATTTTAGTATGTTGTTGAGGACATATTTATCTACAAGTATGCCAAAATTTGCTTATACACGAATTATTTCCGCCAATTGGCAGTTAATTGTCTTCTTTGCTTGAATCAAAACGAAAGGGCTCCATGAGCTGATTCTAAATTCTTGAAAATGAATTTTATTTTTTACGACACCAGTGACCGAAATCTAAAGATGTGGTATATTTTTAGAATCAGCTCATGGAGCCCTTTCGTTTGATAGTCCCACTCTATAGGTTTTTGAAGAAAAAATGTTTAAATTTCATACATAAAACTTATGACGTCATAAAAACTCACTCCACCAGTTTAGAAAGCGACAACATGCTTTTTGATAATCAGTAGAGCATGCTGATTCCAACGATACCACGGATACCACTAGCCGGTATAAACATTTTCAGTCCTACGGAAATTGCGTTTTTTCAACTTAGCCTCTCTGTCCCTACTATTGAAGTCGGTTCAAAAAACGCTCGGGAAATGAAACTATTTCGCTGCATAACATTTCAAAATGATTTCAAATGACTTGAGGATTGGTTTTCCAAGGTAACCATATTGGGAAACCAATTCTGCATAAACGTGATGTATACATTATACCTACTGGTTGGTGCGATGGTGTTGGTTCTGGGCTGGTTGGCCTGGTTGGACAGCATCTGGGTAAAACTCATTCAAAAATTTAATATTTTCTTAATTTGTCCACACCGGGCCCTTTGACTTTGACTATCTTAACAATTAGGGACCCAGGTATAGAGTAAACTGAAGTCAACAATAAGTTTAAATTGCACTCTGATTTCCTTATATTAACTTTTAGTTAACGTTTGGGCTGGTGTGGACATCAATTAACTTAAACGACCCATCTACAGTTGTGAAGTATACTGCACGTGGCAAATAGAGTTAAAAGGACAAGTGCCTCTACCTCGGGTCTGTATATAAACTAAAATGATTCCTTGATGTGCCTTTTCTCGCATCTTTTGCTAGCTGTGCGAGGCAGGAGGCGAGCAGGGCGGTGTGGCGGCGCGGCCGGGGAGCTACAGTCACGACACGGCAAAGCACTCTGCACCACGGGGCTTAAAATAAACTCAGAGCACCCGCAAACCGCTCGCCACTCTTGAATCCTATTAAAGGATATCCTCTATTCATAGATTTCTCCATCCCCAATGCTGAAATACCTAACTTTTGCATTTTACCACTCGTATCGGACGGGTAGGCCATTTTTATGTTTTTTATTTAATATGATTTATGTTTTAAAGTAATATACACATATGCATGCACGCACCTATGATTAAAAATAAGAACAATAATCGAACGCAATCTACGTTATTTTATGGCTGCGCAAGCAAAAATATCGCCTTTCTTGATACGCTGTTCTGCCCAAACGAGGAAACCAGAAGGATTTAATTTATTTTCATTTTAGACCATATGGTTGTTTCTAATTGACAATATCAGCTGAAACATGATTGTTTAAAATTTTCCCAATACGATTTAATACTAATTAATTTAGAAATAAAGGAACATTTAAAAATGTAGGCACTGACTAGGATTTGAAATTTGAACCTATATAGCTGTGCCGGGAGGTCGCAGGTTCAAAATAGTTCAAATACTGCTCAGTGCCTAAATTTTTCCTTTATTTCTGTAGTTTGCGTTAGCAGCCGTTACTTCTTAATACAAAATTAATATAATACCTACTATAGTGAAAATATCCAAAGTTGTCTTTTTTTTTTAATTTATTTATTTAAGGTCGCTGAAACAGCTAAGGTCATTAGCGACCACTTTAGGTTTAACATAACATTAAATTAACTTATAATAATCGATTAGTTTAAGATATTTAACAGTTTTTTCTGGACTATTTAAACAGTCGCTTAGGTATGTTGGAAGGTTAACAGTTAGTCGTTCAGTATTATACATTGGACAATCAATTAATAAGTGTTTAACGGATAAATCACTATTACATCTTAGGCATTGTTTTTTCGCTTCCTTAGTGATAAGATGTATATGAGTTACATTACAATGTCCTATTCTTAATCTAGCCATGACTACCTGATCTCTTCTACTATTTACATGTGAATTGCTTTTATCGAAAATGGTTTTTTTAACCTCGTATAAGGCGCTATTGTTATTATTTACCCAACATCTGTTCCATATTTTTTTAATATTCAGTTTAAGGTATTTTTTAAGGTCTTGGATGTTAGATGTGGTGTAATTACATTGCTCGAACCTTGTAGCCTCTTTAGCTGCGGTATCAGCCCTATCGTTTCCGAGAATACCTTGATGACTAGGAATCCAGAATATTTCTATATCGAATTGATTATCGATTAAATTGATGAGGTTTTCTCTTATTATATTTACTAAGGGGTCTTTGTTGTTAATATTTGACAATGCTTTGAGGGATGACATTGAATCCGAAAATATGATATGCTTTTAGGGTTCCGTACCAAAAAGGTAAAAAAGGAACCCTATTGGTTTCACTTTGTCTGTCTGTCTGTCTGTCTGTCTGTCTGTCTGTCACATCGCTAAATATCTCAGGAACTACTTATCCTATCGATTTGAAATTTGGAATAGTTATAAACAAGGGTAACCTAGATACATAGAAGATGGTTTTTTAAATTATTTTATTTTATTTTCTGTGAATAAGGACAGATAAAAGGGGGTTCAAAATTTTAAAGTCTGGCAACTATGTCAAGTGGGGTATCATATGAAAGGGCTTGACTTGTACATTCCAAAACAATTTTTAGTTTTTTTTTTTCGTTGGGGAAATTTCGATTTACGAGGGAAAATGAAAAAAAAAATACCATTCCCCCCCCCTTATCTCCGAAGTTTACGAAGAAAAAAATTTGAAATTATTACACAACATTAATATGCATGTATATTTTACAGGAAAATTATAGCCATAGCTCTATCTAGTTTTTCTTTTTTTTAATCATCAAAAAACTTTTCTATACTAAGTTTGTAATTTAATCACCTTTGTATATATTTTTGTTTTATATTTAAATTTACAAAATTACGTTGAAAATACCTTCTTTCAAATAAAAAAACAATTATTGAAATCGGTTGATGTGATAAAGAATTATCCTTGAAAAACCAACATACGTACTAAGTTATTCAGTCGCGCAAATTAGTAACACAATGCGCCGATAGATGGTGCTGTCATGTTTTTTTAAGATTGTTCCTGAATTAATGGGGTCGGGACGGGTACACAACTACATATTCAAGAACTGTGTACGGAACCCTCGGTGCGCGAGTCGGACTCGCACTTGACCGGTTTTTTTTTAGTACTCGGGTTGTTATTAATTACCTCTAGGCATTTTAGGATAGCAACAGCCTCACATGCGAAGATAGACGCATAGTTTTGTAATCTGTACTTGTAAATATCGCTTGTTGATACAATCGCGCAACCGGATCTACCCTCGCAAACGGAGCCGTCAGTATAGTGTAACTTAAAATCTGGATATTTGTCTACAATTTCATAAAAAAGGTTCTTGTAAATAGAGTCTGGAGTGGAATTTCGAGGATACTTGTAGGCTAATTCCAGGTTTATTTTAAGTTCGATATTTTTCCATGGCGGGTACTTAGGTTGTTTACGTGGAAAAACAATAGATAGTTCGGACTCAATTTCGTTAAGATATTTTTTAATTCTAAGTCTTAAGGGGACGGGAAGGGATGGATGAAGATTATATTCAATATCAGATGGTAGTGATGTAATTGATAGAAATGACTTCTTATTATTGCTTATATGATTTGTGGCATATGAAAGACACAGTTCCTTCCTCCTTAACGTTAGTGGCATTTCGTCTGCTTCAACAAGGATACTGTTTACTGGGCTAGTTCTAAAGGCGCCTAAACTTAATCTTAGGCAGGTGTTATGTGTGCTTTCTAGAAGTTTTAAGATAGTGGGGGAAGCGGAATCGTATATAATTGCACCATAGTCTATTTTTTGCCTAATTAATGCTTTGTAGGTATTTTTAATGCATGTACTATCTGAACCCCACTTAACGGATGATAAAATTTTGATAACATTCATTCTGTTGTGACACTCAGATTTTAACTTTTTTATGTGGTTTACCCATTTCATTTTTGGATCGAATGTTAAACCTAGGATTTTTAGATTATTAACTTCTTTAAAAGTTGAGTGAGTCTTTATTTTTAACAGACTTCAAAAAAAGGAGGAGATTCTCAATTCGGTTGTAGGTTTTTTATATTTGTTACCTCAGAATTCCGTCATTTATGGACCGAATTGGAAAATTCTTTCCCTGTTTGAAAGCATTGGTTCAAATGTTGGTCCCGTTATTACTAGAATCCGATTCTGATGATGGGATCCATGAGGAATTGAGGGAGCTCCTGAAAAAATCAAGGGAAACATAACAATTTTAATAGTTTCGGTAACAAATCGAGCGTGTGAATTCAGAAAGTAGCATTTAGTACCGGTAACTGACGAACAAGATCATGCATCGTCATCCAGAACTCCTAGTATTTCATGGGTGGGGCTAAGATATTTCGATCAAGATACTGAAGCGGATCCAATTGAAATGGCCCTGATGTAATGTTAACATCAACCTAATCTGGCAATTGAATCCGGAAGGTAGGCCACGGAACTCTGTAATAAAACAGTGTAAGTAGGTAGTTTCCCACTAAATCGGCTGTGACATACGGACGGACGGACAGACATGACGAAACTACAGGGTCCGTATTCGCCATTTTGGCTACGGAACCTTAAAAATATGAGTACACTTTTTAGCATCATATATGTATACTGTATCTAATTAATTAATGTATTCAACTATTTTTTGACCCAAAAATGGTAGGTATTTATAACTTCTAAACTCACGTTGCGTTGTCTACGCGGTGGAAGGAGATGAATTTCATTCGGTAGCGTGGATGTAGGGTACACGTTTGTTTAGCTTTACAATAGCGGGGACGGGGACCTATGTCAACAGACAGCCAGAACCGTAGTTTCTTGACTTTGGAATCGTAAATATTGATCTTCAATATTTTTAATGGAAATAAAACGAGAAACAACAGCTAATTGACTACCCGGAAGCGATGGTCGTGGTGATAGTGATAACAAGTCGACGCCTAAAATACATTTATTCGTAATTATGTTTTATGGCCGTATTATCAAGGAAGTGCAAAATCTGTAGCGGTAGGTTTTTGGATCCTGTCGATCGAGTGATAATATACAGACTCGCAGTCAAGACTGCGAAAATATTTAGAATCGGGAATTTCGTGACGCGGGGCTCACTCTGTTACGATGACTTTAGTTTAGTAAATACTTAGTTTGAGCTGCCGAGAATTCGTAGCATGCTTAACTCGGCGCGGGCGGCGGCGCTCTCCTCTCCTCTCCATAAGGATATCAATGTGCAATGTACCTAAAAGAAGTTGCCGCTTACCTGTCTGACGTATAAATAAGGTGCTGTTTGGTTTGGTTCATATTTCTCCGAAATGTGAGGCTCTCTTTATTTTTTCAAGACGGGCGCGAGACCGGTTGCGCGAGCGGGACGGGTGCCTGACGAAAGCTCGCGAGGATCGCGGCGGCGAGGCGAGCGGAACGTTCAGTTCAGATGCAGCACAGTCCTCCGGCGCGCGGGAATAGACCGACGTGTCGCCCCGACGTAAGACGTTCGCTATACCCACACGTCCAAAACTTTACGTGCCACTGTCATCATTACACTCGTATTGCCCCTGTTTGAGGACTAACATTTTAAAAAACAACGGCTATTATATTAGCTACCTTCCCTGATACTTAATTCGCAAGTGCTGGCTGTATCGTGACGAATTAATAAGTTTTATGAAAAGCATCTCCGCAGAGTTTCGAGTCTGTTGCATCTTTAAATAACGGTGAGTGTTTCTTGTGATCCTGTGTCACAAAAAATAAGTTAAACGCGACTATATTTTTACGTGCCTGCTTTTAAGTTCTGTTTTTATATTAAGTAGCAAGATAATAAGCGAGTTGGTAGGCATTGAAGTAATAAATTAAATTGCAGTATGTGCTAGTTTTCTCAATAACACAAACACATTGTATATGATTCGACGCAGCCGGTGTATTACAAATCGCACAATGCGTAGGTATGCTAAATAACTTTCATTTAGAGATTTATCGTCTTTCCTATAATTCTTGCACATTTGCACAATGACGTTTAATCTAGGTTACATTACTGAACTATATTCACTTAAACTATTTTCACTTTTTGTGCTCGAAAAGTTTGTTATATGTTATCTTATATTAGACTTGTGAAGCGTGGCTAAAGTGCCTTAATAGACACACTTTACCTAGTACATTTAGCTCTGGGCTTCAAATGATTACTGCCATATTAATGATTTACAAAACATTTTAAGTCATTTCAACGAGCGCCTACGTGTACATAATTATGTACGCAATTCATTAGTTTTGTTGAGATCCAAGAGATTTGACTTTTTTATAGCAGGTAGGTAGTTACAGCCTTTTTATCTATGATTGTTATGAATGAATTAGCAGCTAACTAGATAGCTTTAAAAAGTGACAGTTACATACCTACTTTTGTTATAAAACGTGTCGTTCGATAACTTTTAAACCAATTACATTTTGTTTTAAATAATTTATTTATAAACATAGGTAACAGTGTTGGTACATAGATAGTAATTTAATAATAATGAACGCTAGGGTCAAGGAACCAAAAGATGAACACTTAAGCGACTGACCCAACTTTAGGAATTTTTTTCGGGGTGTTGTAACCTACTATATACAGGTTTCATTTTTTTATATGAATCGGTATATAATCGAGATTGAATTCCAATATTTTAAATCATCCTATTATAATAGAGTATTTTTTTAAAAATAATCTAAGCAAAAGTATGCCAATTTGCCCAGAAGTTGAACAGTGTGCCCTAATTCTGAACACTTTGACATTAGATGAACGAACACTTTCGCACCAATTTACTCCATTGATAACGGTGTATGTTAATAAAGATGAATGAAATATTAGTGTAAAATGAGCAAACATATTTATTTATGCATTGTCCGGGCATTTACAAGCAAAAAAAATAATGTGCGAACTTACATAATACTATAAATAATATCTACCAAAATAATACAGTAAACTAGAGAAGATGAAAGCTAAGGAAGAGTAAAGTTGCCAGGTTTTATGCTAATTAGTAACTTTGGAGTAAAGACGTTCATTTACTAACCACTGCCTAAATCATGAACGACTAAATTATGTTAGTTCAAGTTTTGGACACGATAGCTGTGAAATGAACGAACCAAAATCAACAAAGTGTTCACATATTGGAATAGTAGCCAGAAGTTGAACTAGTTAATTTTATTCGTTCAAGTTCTGGCCTCAGGTTCTATGTTGAACAATGGTATTTTTCATAGTAAAACAAACTCCAAAATAAACGTTTTGTCAATAGAAAGTTGCGTTCAACTTTTGGTTGAAAAATCAACGACAAAGAAACGATTAATTTAAGCTATAGAGGTTCTTATTATCTTTTCAGTAGGATTTTAAATCGATGTTTGAAAAAACGACACCCTGCCCGAAAGTTGAACGCCGTTCAACTATAAGCTCAGGTACACAAAATTGGAACCATAACTTGAACAGCAAATATCTCCCAAATTATTAAAAAAAAATATTTATCTAATATATAAAAATGTAAAGGCATTAATCAAGAATTTATTTCACTCAAAACCTTGTAAGTATACGTTATATTCAATTTTATACGTAATTTAATGCTTAAATTTGAGAGCGCTATCCTTAGTAAGATCTCCATACAAACGGAGTTTTTGGCGCGAGGCCTAGATTCAACAGCGGCTTATAGCCACGTGTGTACGGTTACAGCCTGGGAGTTTAATTACCAGCCTCGACAAAGGATTGCCGCGTTAGAAAAAAAATATTCCGAAAGGGTAAAATATATCAGGATTTTTTTATTTCAGTTTTTCGGTCGAATGTTCAACTATTGGGGTGTGTTCATCTTTTGGTTCCTTGACCCTATGTTTCGCCGATAGGCGATAGGCATACAAATTAAAACTTATAGGTAATTAAATTAGTCAGACATCATACATTGTCAGTAGACATTATACATTGTCCAATAATTTTCATACCTACATTAATATCATAATTATCATATATTTGTCAGTCATAATAATGTCAACAAATTAAATTTATAAAAACCGGCCAAAGGCAAAGGCGAAGGGTTCCGTCCCATTATCTTTAAATTTAAAAACGGCAAAAAAATCACGTTTGTTGTATGGGAGCCCCCTTAAATATTTATTTTATTCTGGTTTTTAGTATTTGTTGTTATAGCGGCAACGGAGTCTTAGTAATAGTGTCCCGTTTTACCCTTTGGGTACTACGGAACCCTAAAAAACAACAATTAAAATAAGTAAAGTAAAGCGGGTATTAAGCGGGTATTACACTGTCCTGAATTCAGGACACTTAGAAGGGTTCCGACCTATACGTTGGAGCGAGATGCTTCAACTCCCCTCTACTAGTTAGGACGCCTGATTCAGGACAGTGTAATACCCGCTTTACACTGTCCTGAATTCAGGACACTTAGAAGGGTTCCGACCTATACGTTAGAGCGAGATGCTTCAACTCCCCTCCACTAATTACGATGCCTGATTCAGGACAGTGTACCTAATACCCGCTTAAAAGTAGAATGTAAGTCAACTTCGATTATAATAAGTATAATAACAAATACAATGCCAGGTAGATTAGGAAATTTATGATAGTAAGTGATTTGTTTTTTTTATTATGTTTGTTACTCCAGATTCCGGAACTCCATCATCTCTGAACCGATTTTGAAAATTATTTTTTTGATTGTAAGTATATATATTCAAGTTGGTCCCGTTTTTGTCAAAACGCAGTTCTGATGATGGGATCCATGAGGAATCGAGGGAACTCCTCAAATCTTAAAGGCAAACATAGAGTGATTTTTGTGTTTTTATCATCAAATCAAGCATTTTCATACAAAAAACTGACATTTGATGAAGTGGTACTGCTGCTGATGATCAGAACAGAACTCTTCAACGACGAAAAGTTCACGTTCGCCGATTTGTCCTCCTAGCTGTGTTTGTTAAGCAAGTTAGATTTTCAAGACAATCATTTTTAAAGCTCGAGTTCTTATGATGGGATCCAAAGGAATCGATGGAACTCCTCAAATGTTAAAGGCATACACATAGTGATTTTAGTATTTTCATAAACAAATCAAGCATTTACATTTATATAAGTGACATTTGATGAAATGGAACTGCTGATGATGATCAGAATGGAACTCGTCAACGACGCATAGTTTACGTTTGGCGATTTGTTCTTTTCGTTATGTTTGTCAAGCAAGCTAGGTTTTCAAGACACATTTTTGTCAAGCTTGAGTTCTGATGGTGGATTCCATGAGGAATTGAGGGTATTCTACCATTATAAACATACTTATAGCCATTTTTATTTCATTGTATGGAATCTAAGAGTGCCTCATCTAAGTATAACAATCTTTCACCGGCCTCCCATATTGAAGACGGTTTTTTTTAATTATGTAATCTTGAAGTCTGTTTATAAGTGAACTCATGGTAAAAACAAGTGTGATATTAAAGAGTATTCACGTGATGACGTAACTGGACACACCAAAGAGTATAATAAGTATGTGGGACCCACATACTTGATGATAGTACAATACTTACATAATCTGTAACGTAATAACCTCTTACCATCAACAATTACAGACAATTATTAATAACCTTTTTAACTTATAGAATTGTTTTTTCCTCGTAAGTGAGTTGAAAAAAAATCACAGATTTCGCGGTACCCGCAAGAATCGGAGCATTGAAAATCAATACAAAAATTTACGAAAAAAAATATATAATCTGGAATCAAGCTGAAGAAGAGAAGAAATTATATATTAAGTAGGATTTTCAAAATTCCAACTTCAATGCACTTCTCGTCCGCTTCCGAATCCTTTAACACCATTACATGACGATCGGTCAGCACCCACTCCAGCTTTTGACGTTTCTTAAAAAATCTCTTCTTTTTTTTTATTACACTCAGGATTCAACACAACACATCACCAATAGAATCTGGAGTCCGTCGTTTCGTTCAGGATTCAATATCGCGCCCGTGACATGAAACTGCAATTATCCCCTTGGTGTATACCAATGCACTTCTCGCCTGCATCCGCATCTTTTAACACCATTACCATGACGATCAGTCAATGATCATAGAAGCTACATCACTTTTTATATACCTTTTTATGTACAGTGTGCTCAAATTATTACATATTTTATCAAAATTTTAATTTCTTATAAGTGCTACTTATAGTCAAAGTCAAAAATATATGTACGTTCTCAAAGCGACAAATAGGTATCTGTTTACATTATATATAGAAAGATAGTACTTTGTGGTATCTGTACGCTCTTGTCATTAAAGCCATGTTAGCACATTTTTGGAGATGTACTGTTATTTCGGCGAAATCTTTTGTTATTTCACCATTTTTAGCTGGCAACCCAATAAATTATGTTACTCGGTCGAATTCTTATTTGGCAAAATATCATTTTACCAATGCTTCATTTAGATAAACAGACTTTAGATAGATATACTTGACTACCGGGCGAGCGAGCGAAGCGAGCGAGCAAAACATTCCCGAACTATAATTTTGGTTTAACGAAGGTTTTAGTTCCTAAAATTCTTGTTACATAGAAAATTGTTTCACCAGTGTTAAAACTTACATCAAAGTACAATCAAACAAATTTGGATACCGGGCGTATATATAGCGTACGTATAGTTGAAAACCTATAAAGGTTGGAATCCAGTTCTGATGATGGGATCCATGAGGATGAGGAATTGAGGGGATTCCTCTAAAATACACGGAAAACACCACATGCCCACACATGTGGGCAACGGAACTCTGTAATGAAACAATGCAGCTTAGCCGTGTTTGCATCGAGCTTATCGGAACACCAATAAGCAATAAGCACTGTGACAAATATAATGATTCACTAAAAAGCGTGAAATCAGTTATTTACGATACAAGTGCGGTAAGTAGGTTATTCCCAACGAGTGACGGTGATGTAAAACACGAACGAAGTGAGTGTTTTACACCGACGCGAGTTGGGAATAACCTATCCGCGCGTGTGTCGTATAATATTTTACAATGCATCATGCGAGGAAATAAAAAAAACATTATTGAAAAGACATTTTTAATTCATATATAATTATTAAATATAAAGGGACGCTAGACATTTTTTGGAGATTAATCGACGTTGTTTTCCTGCGAATTTTATAGTTTGGCTTAATTTAGTAGTCATTTCAGACAAATTGCATGACCGCACTACACTTAATACACTTGTACACCTTTTGGTACTTTTTTACATAGAACATATTGACCACAGGCTTATAATTTGCAGTCAGTTTATTGAAATACGCCATCATCACATTTTCAGAGAATGAAGATGCTTGTTTATTTTCTTTCCACTTAAGAAAATTCTCATATACGTATGTATTTAAATATCTATCTCTTGATTTCGCCGGCAAGAGGTTGTCCGTTGCATTTTGTGCTTCTTGTAGCATATCAGGCGGGGTTAAATGTAGTAATTAATCACTTGAACTTGACATATTATCCAATATACCTAACTATATAACTCAAAACAAATACACAAATTTACTAAGAAAAGTGAGGATGAAAACTGTGATGGCTGGTTTTTTAAGTCGACGGAAAACAAGCAACCAATAGCGCAACGTGCGCGCGCATTTCGGAAACAGCATTTTTTAAGGCAATGGTTTTAGTCGAACAGCCAAACTTTTGTGTAAAATGGAATACCAATATTGAAACGTAATAGTAAAATATTATTAATAATAGTCTGACTATATGGTTAAAATGGTTATGAAGATAAAACTGAAGTAAATTTAAATGATATCTTATATATTTTCATTATTTATTCAAGATATTAAACCTCTTTCATGAAGACTGAGAGACTGCCATGCTAAAAAATGTAAAAAAATATATTGTGTAGCGCGTTGTCCAAACGGAAGTTAAGAATTTTTAGTGTAAAAATATTATACCTATTATCAATTTTATCTGTTTTTCTACAACTCAAAATATAATAAACGAGACATTTCTACTTTTGTTCATTAATTTTAACCCTACATTGACTCAAATTATATTGAACAATTACAACCAACCAACCAACCAATTTTATCAGTTTAATCAGTTTGAAACATCTTAGTTTGGACGATGTAGAATTCTATAACTCAAAATAAACGAGACATTTCTACTTTTGTTCATTAATTTTAAACCTACATTGACTCAAGTTATATTGAACAATTACAACCAACCAACCAACCAACCAACCAATTTTATCAGTTTAATCAGTTTGAAATACCTTAGTTTGGACGATGTAGAATGTTAGATTTTAGAAAAATTAAAAAATTACTTCACCGCACGTGTGCTGTAAGTCGCACTTTACGTGTCTATGTTGGCCCATGCAAAGAGACACTTTCTGAGCATATGCATTGTAAATAGTAGGCAATTTCCTTGGATGGCACAGACTACAATAAATTACAATACTGTCTACAGATTCAATAAAAAGCGTTAGTGTTTAAGGTGTTTTTTTAAACAATGTAAAAGTACTAGTTAGTGGGTTATTTCAGATCGTTTTTATTTTTTTTATTTAAATTCCTTAGGGTTCCGTAGTCAAACTAGGAGTCTCTGCAAAGTACAATCATTTTCTATACAAACTATTTTAACGACACTGTTAATGACACATGTATATACCGTGTTGGCCGTGTTGCTAAGGTGACTTTCCATATCCATCATAATCAGACCAGCAAAATATCGCTTTCTCATCTGACGTAGGCGTAGGACCCATATGCACATCATGCCCACTCGATAACGCTTCAGGAAATTGGTCATATTTTTATTTTCAGAGATTTCGCCTAAGGCGACTTCCTGATTTGTCGGTGCGGAGGCAGTACGATATGAGAAAAGTGTCAAATGTCAGTGTCAGCTGTCAGTCGACGCGGTACCATTTTTGAAGTGAAAACTTCTTTAGCGGCGCTGAGCACTTTTGTACTGGGGAAAAATGTATAAACTCGCGATAAATTCCAAGACCAGGTTAGTTGACCCCTCCTAGTATCGTGATTGCTATGTTACGAGGGGTCCCCAGCTGGTCTTCTTAGAAAGCCAAGGTTCTAACTGTTTTAAGACAATCCTAAGATTTTCCATAAAGATCATATTTCAAATAAATTCTCATGGAAAGTAGCTCTTATTGTCCCTAAAAAAGCGTTTCCAAAGTCCAATATCGGATAGCCAGACTGACCGATTTCCGTAAAGATCATATTTCAAATAAATTCTCATGGAAAGTAGATCTTATTGTCCCTAAATACGGTGACAGTTCCCTTCAAAATACCTAGTGGCCAAGAGTGATGGATAAAATACCAAGGGCCTGACACGCTTTGTAAGAGAAAGATAGCCTTATTGCGATTCCTATGAGAGGAAGTAGAAAATAGTGCGATGTTTTGTCCTTATCACCGATCGAAAAATTTTGTATTTGTGTCAAAGTTTTGTGTCAAGAAGATTGCAAAACAAATTGGCAATATTTGGTAGTGCATTTTATAAATGGAGAATTAATGATAAGTTTGGTTTAAATGAATAATAATTTACCAATTATCAGATCCGTAGTGTTTGGGTGTTCAGTGCAAACATGGTGGGGTGTTCAGTGTTGGGCTGTAAAAGCAAACTCGACCGAAAAAAGGCGGATGTTACATCCCATGCGTAATTTGCGTAAGTACATTTTCTTTGCATTTTGGACCCGTGTTTATTTCTAAAATCTCACCGGTACCAAGTTACTGACCTAAATCATAAGTTATATCATGAGACACTTGATGAAATAGGAAAAATATGTAAATTAATTCAAAAATAACCTCCAAACATTTCACATATAAACCGATCAAATCGCGTAGTATAAATCTACCATAGAAGCCAGCTTAGAATTGATGTCCCATCATTCAGTCGGTTTATAATTCGATTTCGGGATACCAACAAATAATAAAAAAATCCCCTGAAGATTACCCCACGTTTCGGGAAATTCAAGTAATTTGATTTTTTCAGTTTTTAGGGTTCCGTAGTAAACAAGGAACCCTTATAGTTTCGCCATGTCCGTCCGTCCGTCCGTCCGACCCCCGTTTTTCTCAGTAACCGTTAGTACTAGAAAGCTGTAATTTGGCATGAGTATACATATCGATGACGCGGAGAAAACGGTAGAATAAAATCTTTAAAAAAAATTTTTTTTAGGGTACCTCCCCGGGTGACAGTAACGGAAACGCACAGGGCCGGGCCGTCTTTAACCAATTTGAGGCCCTGGGCACATTAGGGTAATGGGGCCCCTATGACCTTGATAGAGCACGATTCTGTTAGAATAGACAAAGAAAGTAAACGAGTCACATTAAATGAATAGATATTAATAATATAATATTTCCTAAAAAATAAAATTAATTTTCAAAATACACCAAATTTGGGTTCTTCCTTAGAGCAAACAGCTAAATTAAATTTTCTTAAATAAACGCCTAATTCTAACCAGTCATATATATATTTTTAAATTGAAAATGAGGCCGACGCTTATGCGAGCTCACCCAGAAGATTCACTCGTACCTTAAAAAGGTCCAGGTTATTTGAACTCGGAAGTACCTACATACGCCATTCTTATACCAAACCAGTAAACATTATAAAAAAAGATGATTTTGACCAGGTAATGAAAGTAGCCAGTCGTACGTCGTCTGGATATCTGATGGAAGAAGGGGGAAGGCGGTATGAGCTCATGGAGTTCCTGAGCACACTCAACGAATCTAAAGAAATAAAAATGGGAAATAGGTAGTATTGCTTACAGTTTTTGAAGTGAAAACTTCTTTAGCGGCTCTGAGCACTTTTGTACTGGGGAAAATTTGTTGAACTCGCGACAGATTCTAAGATTCTAAGACCAGCTAGTTGACCGCTCCTAGTAATCGTGATTGCGATGTTAGGAGGTGTCAACTCAGCTAAACTCAGCTGGCCCCTATACTACAAAACTTTACAAGTCTACAATTTGACAAAATTGCACAATTTTCCATAGAAAAAGTTCACAAATTTGTCGAATTGTACGCTTGTAAAGTATTGTGGTACAGGTTCCTGGTCTTAGATGCGTAAGACACAATGATACTCGGGACATATTATGTAAATGGATTATGCGAATATGAACATGAGTATGAGTACAGTACAGATACGGATACCGATACGGATACCGATACCGATATGAATATCTTTGTTATTTGGGTCATTGTCAGTCGGAAAAACAAAAGTTGTTTTTCCGACTGACAATTCGGTGGACAATAGTTAACGGCTTGTGTGCATGTAATTCACGTTTTTATTATATGGATTTATAGACACGGAATTACAGATTATGCGGGTTATCAGATCAATCGAAAATTAAGCTTTGTAGCCCTTAACTTTTGGCATGTCCTGTCCACCGAAAAGACGCGCACCTAAATCTGACAATGACCCATTTACTATCTTTATTGAGTTTTCACTTCTGCCGGCACTCCCGGAGTGCAACCCGTTGTTTTTTTTTATTACGCCCTTACATTTAAATGAGTGCTTCCTGACTGGCGCGGGATGCGCGATAGCGGGACGATGCGAAGGCGGTACTGCTCCGCTTCTGCGCATGATATTACTACTGCGCAAACGTAATACTGACAGTATTATTTCAAGTGAGAATCTTTGCGACATCAGTAGGTTTACGTCAAAGAAGAAAATGTCACATATCGATCCCGCCCCGCCAAGTCAGGAAGTCGCCTAAACAAGTATGTACCACTGCAAGAATAAAATCCCAAACGCGTGTGACATATCGATGGAGGAGAGTACCGTACCTACTAGTACCGGTATAACATTGGCCGTAACGTGTTGTTACCTTATGGTGAATGGCTGGCCGCGGGTCCCTCCGACAAACTCCACAATGGCTCGATTGAATGACAATAGGTCAGTGCACGGTCCACCGCCGCGCCGCACCTCCGCTGCGCTTCACGATCACGCTACAACATCCACACCAAACAATCCACGATAACATTACAAAAATTAACTGATACTATATAACACGTTTTATATTATGTCTTTAAGCTTCAATAATGATTATCTAAGCTTAATACTGACATAAGTGCCAGTAGGTACCTAATCACTTGTAAAAGTTTAGCCTATGATCATAAATGGCAATACAAAAATATATGGGAAAACTATAACTGTAGGAGTATTTAGCAGTTTACATGTGACTTGTATCATTAACATGTTAATAACAGGTAAAAAAAAGAATGGCCGCAGCGGCAGAATAGGATAGTGATAATAATCATTTTGTAACTTTTTATATTTGTGCCAGCTAGTAGGTACCTATCAGGGATCGTCCTAATACAAACGCGACTACGCGATGATCGCGCGATCGCGCAACTTTTACTTAGAATATTTACTAGTAAAAGTCGCGAGTTCACGCGATAATCGCGTGGTCGCGTTTGTTTTAGGACGATCCCTTTAGGACACCTATTCGAGTTTAATATATTCACGAATTTCACTCGCGCGATTGAGCGATCATCGCGTAGTCGCGTACTCGCGTATATATTAGGACGATCCCTCAAAGATTTTCTCATAACTACTTTTGCAACTTTTTTTAAACTGACAAAGCCACATTATAGGCCGGGCCCGATGAAGCGACGTGATTGCGGAGAGTGGCCCAGGGAAAATCCAGGGGAAACCTCCGACCAGAACACTCACTTCAGTGAGATTGGTTGAGCGGCTTCAACCGAATCTGCAGAGTAGAATCGAGCTACTGGGAGTTTTGTCGCTGGTTCACTAAACCTAGCCTATTGCACACTTATGGATAAAATGCAGTTTTGCTATCTGTTTTTACAGAATAAATAAGAGGCTTTCCAAGCTAGTGAGGTGAAAAGTAACGTACTTAATGCTAAAAACTAAAATAAATGTAATTGATTCACATAACTTTACCCAACACCCAGTTGTATAAATATCGAAGGATAAACTCG
The DNA here is from genome assembly GCA_951800055.1 of Cenopis cana. NCBI lineage: Eukaryota > Metazoa > Arthropoda > Insecta > Lepidoptera > Tortricidae > Cenopis > Cenopis cana. The sequence goes on along the minus strand of OX637471.1, from coordinate 15,931,132 downwards.
GCTTTATGGAAATGTGAACGCGAACTGCGCGCAATAATTTTGTACTGAACCTACTACCCGGTCAGAATGTCTGGTGCACTTCGCCACACGGCAGCATATATATGGGACCTCGGTCGGGTGCGGTGTGTTACAGGCGTCGCGCATTCCCACATGCACAGAGATTGTGACTATTTGTGAACGAGTAGTAGGTACATATCGAGGAGAAACTGGTGAGGCGTGCTTTTGGCTTATTTTATTTGCAACGCCGGTGCAACAAAGGGCCGCAAATAGTAAATACCTATACCTATACATACCGTTCCTTCTATTCAGTGCAACGAGCCATTGGAAACGAAGTAGTAAGGCGGTGTGGGTGGACAACGTACATTGTGTTTTACGCATGATTTGCATTATGAAAATATTTTCATGGATGTAGACGTTGCAATATTTTCGGCGACATTACGTAATGAGAATGAGTTAATGAGCTACTGTAAAACGACTTCAACGCTTGTGACCGGCAAATATGGGCGTCTTGTTCTAGCATGGAAGTAAGAGCAGAAAGACGCCCATAAGTAGTTGCCGGTCGCACATTTCAGGAAAAGTAGGTATGGTCTGCCTAGGGCGCCTAGTTATTAGAAGCAACTCGGCAACGAACCGAAGAAAATGTAAGAAATTTAAGTAGAATTAGTTTAGCTCTCTAAAAAAGTCATACAACATACCCTAACAATCGTTCATGCACCTCAGTTTCCAGTCAACTAAACAAAAAAAATGTCATTGTTGGATGTAAAATTTAGCAACTATCGAAAGATTCTAAACAAAAAACTGCATACTCATTTTGGCCATTTTGTGTGAAATACTGTTACACATCCTCACCTGTTCCGCACTCTTCACCAGTTGGGCGACTCTTGGAGCCATGTCACCACAAACTGTCACACTCATACGGACATCCGTTACACTCATGCAACTTACAAGTACGCCTGGATTTAAAATTATATTTTAAATTGAATGACATTGCCTGGAGCTGCACACTTCAGCAAGAAAGAAGTTTTTAACCCGAACAAGGTGAACTGGCCTGTGGACAATATTACGGCCGCGGGAGGGTTCGGCAACTAGGTACCAGAGTGATCCGTCAAACAGCCGGGCCTTGGTAATGGAATAATGGGAAAGCGCTGTTCGATTCACCTTATGTACCTACCTATGTCCGCCCTATGTCCTATCACAATCCAAACAATTCCGTATATTTAGAGTAGGTAAAAGGTAGTTCCCAAAATGTTATTATTTGTTGTTATTATTACCTACGATCATCGAAACCTGAAATTACAACATACATACAAGTTTAAATCAGTAACGTAAAGCTAAGATGGCCGTTAAAGAGATTTTACTTTGTCCTTGTTACGAGTAACTACAAATGGGAAGAATTGGGTATTGTTTTGCCGCCGCTTCTTGCAGTTATCCATCTGAGCTGAGCCTTATAGATAATCAACTCAACGTTTATTCTTCATGTATCGTATTGTTATAGGTAGATTAGGTAGGTACTTGTGGCCAAAGAACGGTACACAGTTTTGGTGACGTCTGTCGCATTCGACATCGTTTTTGTTCCGAACAGATATTAACTGTCCTGTCCCGAAGCGGGGGTCGCCAACTCGCCATCAATGCTTTTCCTTTTGGCGCCTTCCCCTCCGAGTAACATCATCACTAGGTAGCGACTAGGGAGGCACCTAAATATGATACCACTGCAAGAAAACTGGCGCTGAACAAGCAAACGCTTTGAGTATTAACGACTAAACGGATGGCAAACTACGTAGTTAATATCGTTTAATTTGAAATCTTGAATAATCAACAAAACATTAGGTATTCCACTGGACAGAAAGACCTCTTCTTCTTTTGGATGTTAATTGCAAATTCTCATAGTTACCATTTTAAATATGTAATCTCAGCCCTTTATTTGGTGGCTATTACGTAGCTGTTATAGCTAAATTATTCAGAGATTGACGGTTCTTTGCTGCATTTTTATAGTGGTCATGCCTCAAACAGAATGGGTGCTTGCATAAAACCTAGTAATAAGCTTGAAGATTGATTAGGTCCCCTTATAAAGAATCAAGAAAAAGTTTTTTCACCTCACTAGCTCGGAAAGCCCTTTTTTATTCTTTAAAAACAGATAGCAAAACTGCGTTTTATCCACATGTGTGCAAAGTAATTTTGAAATCCGAACGTGTTCTTAGTTACTTTTTTAACATAATAACATGTAAGGCCGTGTTCCCACTATCCGATACAATATCGGTGTAGGATTCGTTACCGATAAAAATGTATGGGAAACTGCTTAGTGCTCACACCATCCGATCCGATATCGGTCAGATTCGTATCGGATCCGATATCGGTTAGTGTGGGTGGACACAAAACAGCCAGTACAATTTTCGCCCATCTGATTTTTTTTCAGGTGGTGTGAAAAAAATCAGTCCTTGGATTTCAGATTTTATATTTATTTTGAATTTTTTTTTTTAAATAATTATTTTGAATTTTAAGCAAAAAAATATTTTATTTTGCAAAAAATTGTCATTATACTCCATTTCGACTAATTTAGGGATAGGGATTTCAAATTTTACATTTATTTTGATTTTTAAGTCCAAAAAAATATTTTTTTGCAAAAAATCGTCATTATACTCGATTTCGACTAATTCAAGGATAAGGATTTCAAATTTTATCATTATTTTGAATTTTAACAAAAAAAATATTTTTTTTGCAAAAAATCGTCATTATACTCGATTTCGACTAATTCAAGGATAAGGATTTCAAATTTTACAACCATTTTGAATTTTGAGCTAAAAAAATTTTTTTTGCAAAAAATCGTCATTATACTCGATTTCGACTAATTCAAGGATAAGGATTTCAAATTTTACATTTATTTTGAGTTTTAAGTCGAAAAAAATATTTTTTTGCAAAAAATCGTCATTATACTCGATTTCGACTAATTCAAGGATAAGGATTTCAAATTTTATAACTATTTTGAATTTTGAGCTAAAAAATTTTTTTTTTGCAAAAAAAAACGTCATTATACTCGATTTCGACTAATTTAAGGATAAGGATTTCAAATTTTATATTTATTTTGAATTTTAAGCAATTTTGCTTTATTTATTTACTTTAGCATTTGTTTTTGAATTTTGCTTAGTTTTTTCATGCGTTGTTTTGTTCAAATTTAGTTTTTATTTTCTATTTTAATGAAATGAAAAATTGGAAGAAACCCATTTTTTTTTATTGTTTTACTTTTGTTTTCCTTTTTCTATTTCCTCGCTTTAGTGAGGTGAAAAGATTTGTGTTACACACGGCTGCAAAGTTATTTTACGTCTCGTGTGTTGCAACACTCGCTATGCTCAGGATTCTAATTTTGAACCACTCGCTTCGCTCAGGATTCTATTTTCGAACCACTCGCTGCGCTCGTGGTTCAACCATAGAATCCATTCGCTAGCTCGTGGTTCAACCCTAGAATCCATTCGCTAGCTCGTGTTCCAATTCCACACTCGCGGTTAAAATACAACTTTGCACCCTTGTATAACAAATAACTATTGTTATATACATACATGGAGCAGAATTCTTCAACCGTATCAAATCAAGTGTACAGAGACACTGGTCTTGATTAGGGATACCATTATCTTTATGGTAAGTATCAACCTTTTATGGTAAGTAGGTATTAACTTAACTATCATATAAAGAAAGAAGGTACTTATTAGTTATGTACAGTGTTATTCCAATTTGGCCAGGTGTGGCCCTCATTTCTTTACTGGCGCAATATCAACTTGTCCTTTTTAACATCGACAAAGATGGACCTTTTGTTTGAGAATGACACAGTGTATTTTATTTTTGACTGAGCGAGCGAAGTGACCGCATTATCTGCGAGTCAGCTTGGGCAAATATGCTTTCGTATGCCCGGCGATTTTGTTTAAATTTATAATGGGATTGCTCTTGGCCAGCATCTAGCCAGGGAGCAATTTCCGGCTGTTCTCCTTTACAAGGTCGCATTTTTCAACCGATTCTCGTGAATTTTTGTGAGCAGGTTCGACAGGGTTAATTATATAGATTTTTTTCAAAATGGCGGGAGCACGGAGTTTGAAAACATAAAATCCGCCCCTAATAGTAATATTTTGAATACTAGTTCAAATAGGTACAAGAAATTTTGCTGATGGTAGACCGTGCCAGTCAGTATTCATTATTGTCAGTGATATAGTACAGATACAACTGATTACGTTGATCATTACACTAGAGGCGGTATAGCGCAATAAGGTAGCTGAGAGCGTAATGATCAGTCCTCACGAGTTATATTCGACTGTATTCAACACATTTGCGAAGAAAAAAAAAACGGTATCAAGATAAAATGTTATTGGCGTACATTATTTTTAGTTGTTGATGGCAAAAGGTTATTGATTATCATGTATTGTACATTGTACCATCGCCAAAAGTATTTCAAGTAGGTAATGTCAATATTATTGTATTTAATATTATTGTTTTCTGCATTATATCTATATTTGTGATGATAATCAAGCACACATCGACAGTGTTTACAAATGCTATAATTATCGTGTTCTTTACGAATTCAAATTAATTGTTATCCAATTAATATTAATTTTTATATAGGTTTTAGTTTAGTTCAAATAAACATAACACCACAAAAGTTAGTTTGTTTTTAGATAAGGTTATTTTATTATGGGTAGCATTTAACGAACCACCAAATTAGTTGCCGAATGATGCTCTAAAAAATTACATTGATTACCAAAAATACTAGATTCGCACCAAATTTTCAACTCCTTTTAAATATAAAGTGCAACTCAAAGAAGTAACATGTCGATAACCTATTAAATTAAATTGTTACCAAATAAATTAGTCACTACCCAAAAATACTTAATGATCACCTAATTTCAAACACCAAATTTCATATAATTTACATCCAAATATTACAGGGCTCGTAATCCTATTAAAATTATTTACACCCAAATAATTCATTCGATACCCAGAAATACTACATGATCACCAAATTTCACACGGCAATTGTTTTTTAATGTCCGACGCGCAAAGCAGTTCCAATCTAGTCTAACCTCATTGCTAGCACACTGATGCGGTTTTCCATACGGTCCGTCTCGCTCGCACCTCGCACCGCGTGCGAGCAAGACAGCGCTAAATGATTTTAAGAAGTTGAAGTTTGAAATAAAAATAGCTATTTTAATTTCAAACTAGTGGAGATTGGAACAGTATTGACGGATCTCCGCTGGCGCGGAGCTCCTATTTTGAGTTGTTTTGGCCCTTCGGGCCGATGCAAAACTAACATAACCTAAACCTACCTATACCTATTTCTACCTATTAACTTCCTTTAATTTTTCCATGAAAGTCTATCTATATTAATAAAGTAAACTCATTTGAGGACCTTTATCCATTTTCATAACAAACTAACAATTTAATAAATCAACATAACTCATTTTCAAATAAAAGGTTTCAATCAAACGCGCTCACGTAAACGCATTAAAAAAAAAAAAACTTCTTGCAGTTTGTAAACCATCAGCAATAGGTAGTTAGAATGAAACAGCAATAGGTACCTTTCACTCTAACGACATATCAATAGGTTTTATGCTTCAGACAATTCTTTGTATTTGATTGAGTGAGATAGCAGTATACGTGTTATTATTTCACACAGCCACATTGCGCGTTGCTTTTTAAATTAATTTTAAATTTTACTTTCTAATTTATAACATTTTGGAAATAACTGAAATATTTATAGTGCTAAAAACAATTAATTTGTAACTGTTTACTAAAATGTAGCATGCGATGTATATAATATTTGGATGTAATTCTAATGAAAAAAGGTGCATGAGATTAGGTGGTAGTTTAGTGTTTTTGGGGGTACTTGACAATTTTTTTGATGCGATTATAAATTTATAGGAACGCAATAAGTAAAATAGGTGCAAGTGCTGCAAAAATAGGTAGAATTTTTTTGGTGACTCGGAATTGCTGATCGATAAATTTTTTTGAGTGTTCAACCTTATTTTAGGGTTCGAAAATTTGATGATATCAAAAGTTATTTAGGTGATCATTTTATTTGTTCCCTTTTATTATTGTAGTATGTAATTTATTGTTAATATAGGTAGATACCTAATTTTACCAAATTTCACCTTTATATTTAAGAAGGAGTAGTTAATCTATTCACGAAACGTTCCATTTTTTTATCGTGTAAGAATCTATTAGAACATTTAAAAGAAACGTGGTGCGAGGTGCAAACGTATCTTAATCACAAGTTTTGTTATGTTATAAAACCCAAGTATTTACTATCCTGGATCATGAGCAGTAACGCGATTTAAAAAGTAACAAAATATGTTATTGCTTTACTAAATGTAGGTTCCTATACATATCTTATATCTTTAAACGTGCAATTCTTGTATATTTATTTATTTATATATTTCGGGGATCTCGGAAGCGGCTCTAACGATTTTGATGAAATGTGGGGGTTTTCCGGGAAGAGCAATCGATCTAGCTAGGTCTCATGCCCGGGAAAACGCCGAGCAAAGCTCGGTCGCCCAGATATTTATTTATGGAATAAGCAATTTCTACATAAAAATAAATTGCACGAAGTTTCGTTAAGTTGTCAGCAATGTTTTTAAGTTAAAAATGTAGACTTGAACGATCAAGAAATACCACTCGACTCGACATGTTTGTGGCACTAATTAGTGCTTTAATTATTAATTGAAGTCTAGTTGGGAGTACTTTAATGGGTCAGATTTACATGTTCTAAAATTTCTAAATAATGTACTCATATTAGAGTTAGTGATTACTTAAGTCGCGAAATACACATTTTGTATAGCCCAGACACTGGTTTAAGGCCAAACAGTCATAAAGATAAGCTAATTAGAGGAGCTTACTATTACAAAAGAGCATAGGTGATTTCTTACACACAGCATAAGCTAACGAAATAGTTCGCACTAAAGTTCAATGTGAAATGACACCAATAAAAATTGTACTACGACAAAAAATATTTGACGGTAGTTGTTGAGATAATCTCTGTTTACGGAACACACCACCCGTATTTTAAGCTTTAAAGAAACTAGGCGTAGGTCCCAATTCAAAAGTTCTTGTTACGACTTGTGACTATTCGAAATAAGAAGTGCTATTGTTGCACAATTAAATACCTAGTTTTATTGCTTCAAGTTTTATGGCTATTTATCCTTACGCGGCTGTCCAAACTTGTTTTATACTTTTCATGATTAAAATGAGTATTCTACATAAGGAGGGGTAATGTTTGTGAGTTTGGAATATTTTAAAAAGAGAGGGCGTAGATGGCATTGCAAAAGTCACACCGCTTGCGCGACGCAAGCGGGACGCTGCGCTGCGCGCTAAAATGTATGAAGCCGTCCCGCTCGCGTCGCGCAACCTGTGTGACGTCGCTAACCTGTTGGCATACGTTCCGGCGCGCAGCGGTCGCGTCGCGTGACCGTCGCGCAACGCAGTGTGACCATGACCATCCAGCTCTCTACGGAACCTCAGCGCGTGTTTTTCGTAAATACCTATTGATGTTTAGGTATTCTAAACGTGTACATTTATAAGGATAATCTTTTTTATCAGATTTGAGAACTTATCATTTTACAACTACCTATTAAACCAAAAATTATTGTTAAAAATGGGAGGGTTTTTAAGATCCAACCAAAAACATCGCCAAAAAGGGTTATGTTTGAAAAATAAAAGTATCGAGAAAATTTTTGCAAGTCGTGTTTTAACTTTTAACAGACTGGAGGAAAATAGTTCAAGATTAGATAATATACCTACTGAAAGGACAGATATTTAATCACTATAGATGTTGAGATCTCGGTCGATAAACATTGGCGAAGCGAAAGTGAATATGTGCGCTCTTAAACGTATACTGTTTTAGTATACTCTTTTAGACCTAATCCCCAAGTAACGAAGTGCTAAAATAAATACATGTTTAATGATGCTAACTGTATCAATAATTAGGATGCCTAGTAAGGTTTACAAAACAGGGTTCTGCAGCGTAGCGCAAACATGGCGAATATTGGAACAAGCACCGGCGGTACTTACTTAGGTACTACTTACTATTACTTATTCTGTGGCGCCGGCTCGCGACGCAGTTGTAACGAATTAGCCATAGCCACGCAATACGCTCTCATATCATATCATCAAATTCAATTCGTATTTATGATTCACAGTGTTCTAAATTTTGCTGCTGGGGTTCAAGATTTACATTTCGCATTGTAATTTTATTATCAAATTGGATTGACAGTATGCTTCTTGGGCTGTCTTCCCTTAAGAGGAGAGGTAGGGCAAGCTCTCTCCATACAAACTTTGTGCAGGATTTACTTCGTTTGTGTTTGCATTAAAGTTATGATTTTTGGTCAGTATGCTTATTTTTCTGATAGCTATTTCGTGATGTAATTTTTTTATATTATTATTATTATTTTAATATTGATTTATTTTGAAATATTTGAAAATTTTCACATCACGATAATATTTACAACTAAAAAAATATTATATTTGTTAGTGTCAAAACCGACGAATAAAACGTGCACAAAGTTTGTATGGGGAAGGCCTTGCCCTACCCTGCGCCTTAAACACGTGCCGAGCTCGTGTCTGTGCGTAAATCAGATTGATATCAAATCTGCTGAATCCATAATGGGTCTGATCGAGGCCCTGAACATATTGTAAGTTCGAAATAAATTCCGTTGTATTTCAATTCGATCATTTAAGGCGATATATCGATTGAAAGAGACACCCTTTGTTTTTCGCTCACGACAAAACGGGATGCAACCCTCTCCGATAATGGCTTTTTAGACAAATCTCGTTAAATATCTGACTGTGTGCAGGTTTATTAAATTTCCGGCCGCGGATCCCAGTCACCGGTAGCAGACGGCTTCAGAATTACTTGTAAACATTCTCATTTTGGCGATGACAAGCGATGATACAATACAATAATAGTAATTATATCTGTAAATGCAGCCATCAACAACTACAGAAAGTTAGTTATTTACGGCGTAGAACATTTTTATCTAATAGAATTGATTTTTTTCTCGCAATAATGTTGAAAATCGTCGTATGAAAGTAATACAGCCTGTAATGATCAACCTCATCAACGTACCTCATTTGTAGTATTAAAATACGAAAATTGTTTAAAAAGATCAGTTTTGGAGCGCGCTTTAAATGGTGAATCTCCGTTTGCACACACTGGTACGCACTAGCTAGAGCAAGAGCGCAGCAAATATCTTATACCTAACACTTTTCCAATGTAGCCGATATATTTAAGGCGCTACACTGAGAAATTTGGAGACTGAAACGCTGTCCTGCCCAGACTAGCAAACAGTAGGGGCTGATTTTCAGATATATGATTCTTGACTAGACCTTAGATAATGTTGTTAATTCTGTCAAAAACATAGTAAATATAAGTTTGCGAACTTTTTAGTCCACTTAATGTAACGGGTGGACGACTACGGAACCCTACCTTGCGCGTGGCCCGACATGCACTTGGCCGGTTTTTTTAGCGTAAAATGACAGTACTAATAATTATTGCACTGCTCACAAAATGTCACGAGATTCGGATGAGAAAAGACACCAGTAAAGGAGAATAAACCAAATTTAAAAATAATAATTTAATATTTCCGAAATATTACGGGACAATAAAATCAAAAATTCACGAGAATCCATTGAGAAATGCGACCTGTAAAGGAGAACAAACGGAAGTACATACTTACGAAAGCATTTTTGTCGAACTTGAAGCATGACCTTCGTTTCACTCGGTCAATGAGCTTAAGTCTCCTTAGGTATTACCCTTAATGGACTATTGCGAATCTAGGCCAATCTATTTTTGTATGGAAGTTAAATTAGCGCTGATTATGGCCGCACTGCAAATTGTTATTCAAGGATATACTTATAATCATAATCATCATTTTTTAATAATATCGTATTAGTTACATCTCAATTTTATAGTTACAAATGTTACAATCTTTGTTAAATTAGAAAAAATAAATAAATACCTACATTATGCCTACTACATGTAGGATAAAATAATGTCGGAAATTAATACAATGTCAGAATAATAAAATAAAGCAAAATCAATGTCAAGAATAAAAATGTAAAATCATGTAGGTACAATGTCACACTAATAATAATAATAAAATGTCAAAAACTAAGTACTATGCTTATACTTAGTGAATTCAACAAAGCTATAAAAAGTGTGCTCGATAAGCCAGCGTTTAAGACGCGATTTAAAGGCGGTCAGCGACGGCGCGTCAGTGACGTGAGCCGGCAGGCGGTTATGTACACTACGGTAGCTCTAGTACAAGTTTTTTCGAAACATTAACTAATTCGAACGCGTTTGCGTTTTGTCTCGAAATGTATGAAAACGCTCTCACCGAGATTGAAATACGCGCGTTCATCGGTTAGCAACAAATGTTATACTCGCTGTTTTAGTTTCCACTAGTGACCACCAGAGGCGCTGTTCACGTTTTCATACCACTTTCATACATTTTGAGACAAAACGCAAACGCGTTCGAATTAGTAAATGTTTCGAAAAAACCTATACTAGAGCTACGGGCCCCATCACGTGAGTGAGTTTGGCAGATTTCGCCAGCTTATGCTTCACTCCGATAAGTCTGTTGGCATTGCGCAGGTTGCGACCGTGGACGTCGGCACCTCTCGGATATTCTTGTAAGTGACATCGCCCATACATAGCCACCTGGAATATCACCGCTGAAGGTAATGTGAGTATTCCAAGTGACTTGAAGTGCGGTCGCGCAGAATCTCTTTGGCCTACCTGTACAATCGCTCTGATGGCTCTCTTCTGCATGCGAAAGACACGCTCCCATTCGGCAGCGCGGCCCCACAGCTCTACACCATATTGTAGGAGGCGAGTGTACAGTGGCGAAATAACAAGAGCGTACCACATCCCTGGGCCCCACTCTCGCCAGCCGACGTAGCGCGAAGCAAGCGCTCCCGAGCTTAGAAATTGCGTATTTCTGCTTACCTACTGGAAATTGCGTATTTCTATTTTTCTGGCAGGAATTCCCAAAGCTACTTACCTACATCTGGGAATTCCTTGCTCTGTTTATTTTAACGGGATTGAGTCATATCGAGAGGTCAGGTGAAATACTTAGGTATTTCCATTATAAACAATTTGTGCGGAAATACCCTAAAAGTGATGATGCTGTCTGGAAATAAACTATAAGTTATTTGCAATTAAACATTGTGTGCCAGCGCATACCGTCCAATAAAGCAGCTGTGATAACTGACGAGACGGGTAATATATACTGACGAGCAAAAAAACGGGTGCACTTTCTATGGAACTTCCCACGAACTTATATACAAAGTGTACCCGTTATTTTTGCTCGTCAGTATATATTATCAATATAACCCTGATGATCGGTGTTTGTCTCTTGTCTCCGTCTGCGGAGATTCCCACGAGACGCTGCGCTCGAGGCCATGTGGCGACAAGCAGGTCACAGCCCGTTTTATGGTTAACTAAAATAAATAACATTAATTGCGCAGTTGGCGCGGGGCTTCACTTTAATGGCTTAGTAGGTACTTTTTGCTCGTAAGTAATCATGTGCACGGCCGAACAAGCCAAACAAATTTGTAACACGTGGCGTTTTGCTGAGATTATTTTGAACTAGTAAGATGTAATTTTAGCACCGTTTTGTTAGTATAGTACACACATTTCCGTAAGACACGTTTGTTTACGGTACCACGGATCCAAAATTTCTACCTTATGCTACCAAATGGAGATAAGTTAATCGTAAAATAATTTAGTTACAGTCAAGAAATTTTAATGTTTTTCACTTTTGGACTCTTACAAGATACATTATCTATTACAAGTATAGTAGATACTTAGCGGTAAGGATTACCATCAGAAACATACTCGTATATGTGAAAAAATGCCATGAATAAACGGTTTCGCTAATAATTTAAAAGAAGTGAGATCTAATCTAACTGGCAACCAAGTTCTTTCAAAGCTCCTTAGATCACAGCTGCCGTCATCATGCATAGTTAAATTGTTTAAGGGGAGGTATCCCCAACGCAAATGTCCCGCTCTAACACGCGTGAGTTTACAATTGACCATCCCGCTCTCTACGCAAGCTCTGCGGGCAGTTTTGTAAATATTTAGCTATAGTCATTAAGCCAATAATTTTATCAAAGCAAACCCTGCGAATTTGTCTACAACTATTTACGATCTTTAATTGAGTACAAAAAATAAATGTTAAATATCAGTAATATAGCCGTAGTATTGAAAAAACATTCCAAAAAGGGGTAACTTCGCGATTTTTTTCTGTCGAGTGAAATTATTCAGGTCATGTAACTGACTGCGATTTTGACTAGACAATATCCTTATGTAACACATATATTTTTTTTAGATTTTAAGACACTATATTCTATGTCTCAGAAGGTTTTTAAAAACTCAAAAGTGGTAATACACGGCCTTAAATGATTTGAAAACTAAAAAACAGGTCACCCGGAAGTAGCCGAAAGTTTTGATGTCAATCCAGTCAGTAAAATAGTGATTTTCAGACTACCAAATCTCGGTATAGTACCTACGAGGTTTTTGATTGAAGATCACTGTCTATAGGTATTATACGATAGGTAGGTATAGTTGAAATTATTTTCGTTGACCGAATTTCTATAAACATGTTATTGGATTTTGAACCTTATTGTTTGAACAGTAAAATAGCTTTTTAAACAAATAAAGTTGATGCAACTCGGCTAACACATTTCAATCAGAATCGTGCGCAATTAAGGCGCTACACTGAGAAATTTGGAGACTTTGAAACGCTGTCCTGCCCAGACTAGCAAACAGTAGGGGCTGATTTTCAGATATATGATTCTTGACTATATGATTGTGGTACTGACAATAGCGAAACATGATTGCTTAAAATTTTCTCGATAGAAAATAAATCCAAAGTCGAGTCTATATTTTCCTTTTTTTCCTCAGCCTACTAAAACAACGCATTATTAAAAGACACGATTAATTTAATATGATGGTATTTTACCTCATCTAGGTACTGACAAGAGGATATTTAATAAACCTGCACACAGTCAGATATTTAACGAGATTTGTCTAAAAAGCCATTCTCGGAGAGGGTTGCATCCCGTTTTGTCGTGAGCGAAAAACAAAAGGTGTCTCTTTCAATCTATATATCGCCTTAACCGGTTTTTATCGTTGTAAACCGGTTAAGGCTTTTCCGTAAACCGGTTTAAATAAACCCGTTTTTGTATCTAAACCTAAATAAAAAGGTATTGCCGCAAGCAGGTAGGTTTCCGAGCCCTGGTTGTGTCTAGTAACGATTACCTACAATATGTGGCTACTTTAGCTAAACTGTTAATACTCGCGCACTTATTTGTACGAGTAAGAATTGGGACCTGGATGAAGGGCTGACTTACCTCTAGGTATACCAACTTACATTCCGTTAAGACGCACCGACGCGGGTCGCTTGTATGTAGGGAACGCGAAGCTTTAATTAAGATCAAACGCGCAGCATTCACCTATTTCCATAAATTCATAGTGCTATATCCTTATTCGTACTTCGTAATTCGTACCCAAATTCCTCACGTACCTACTAGATAGCGCTTCCTGCTTATTTTTGGTGGAATTTCACGTCGGAAGAAGTAGGAATTGGAGTGATTAAAAAAATAAGATTATGTACCTATAAAAAACCTTTCGCAGTTATTTTCTTATTTATCTTAGTTACTAATGAATTGTTATTGTAGGTAGGTATTACGTCATAATCAATTTGTACTAATTGAGTTTAATGTTCTTCCTATGTGTTCCCATAATTATGAAGGTAAGTTAAACTGCTAAATGTGTGCTGCATTTTAACCTTTCATTGAAAACCATTTAAGACGTATAGACGTTATTTGCCGGTAATTTTGATTTTGATAGAGCCGTACATCATTACACATTGCATGCAACGAAAATAAAAAAATGACGGCTCTAGCTTACATTCTTTTAAATTTAAGGTAAAACGAGTCAACCTATAGGATTAAAATAGTTTTTAAAAACATCACCGAAAAAAAGCGTGGGCTCAATAATTTTATTTTTATTTTTTTATTCAGTATAGGTTTGCGCTTGACCACAAATCACCTGATGGTAAGCGATATTGCGGTCTAGGATGGAACGCGCTTACCTAGCAAATACCGATTCACTCTCGCCTTGAAGACCGAAAGGTTGTAGTTTACAGGGAACAAGGAATCCGGCAAGGAGTTCCACAGCTTGGCTGTTCTCACGATAAAAGTGGAAGCAAAATGCTTCGTGCAAGTTTTAGGAACTGCCACCGTAAAACGGTGTCGCCTTGCCGTATCCCTGCTCGTCCGATGGTAGAAAGGGGCGGGAGGAATTAAATTGTGTAATTCCTCAGCACACTCCCCGAAATGCAACCGGTAGAAAACCGAAAGACAAGGCGATGCTCTAGACTTTGCAGCCTCGCATTGCAAAGAGAGTCCTTTCCTATGAGCCTTTTAGCACGTTTCTCGATTGCCTCCAACGCCTCAAGCTGATATTTAGCCGATCCATCCCATAGATGCGAACAGTACTCCATGCATGAGCGAACTTGTGCTTGATACAAGGTGAGCAACTGTTCCGGCTGGAAATTATTTTAAAGGCACGATAAGATAGCAAATGACCACACCTATCCGCCATTTGAATTTGGCCAACGATGGACCAAACACCCTGTATAAACATTTAATGTCGATCGACTTAAACTCGCTGTTTAAATCAAGTAACTTCTTACATTCTTCTTTATCTATATGGTCCGTGGGGCCCAGCAGCACACAAACTGTACCGGGATTTGCGTAAACGGTTGATCGACGCTACCGGGGACAAGAGAGCTGGAAGGCGCTACACTCAGAAATTTGTAGACTTTGAAACGCTGTCCTGCCCAGACTAGCAAACAGTAGTGGCTGATTTTCAGATATATGCATCGTGACTATATGATTGTGTTGTGGTACTGACAATAGCGAAACATGATTGCTTAAAATTTTCTCGATAGAAAATAAATCCAAAGTCGAGTCTATATTTTCCTTTTTTTTCCTCAGCCTACTAAAACAACGCATTATTAAAAAACACGATTAAGTTAAAATGATGGGTTGATGGTATTTTACCTCATCTAGGTACTGACAAGAGGAAATTTAATAAACCTGCACACAGTCAAATATTTTACCAGATTTGTCTAAAAAGCCATTCTCGGAGAGGGTTGCATCCCGTTTTGTCGTGAGCGAAAAACAAATCTTTCAATCGATATATCGCCTTAAGCATTGCGATCCAGCGAGGAAACGCTGCCCTGCCAGTGTCCTCGGTGCCACAGGGACCCTTTTATTAGAGCTTAATTTTTAGTATTATTATTATATTATGTGGTTATTTAAATTTAACTTCTTTATTTCTAGATATAGCTAGTTTTTATATTATTTATATTATTTAAGTTTTACTTGTTATGTTATTGTTGTATTATTGCATTGTAACTGACTAATTAACTCGCATTGGTAGTGTTAATAAAACAACCGTAAACATGAACGCGCCAATAATCGTAACTTCTCGTTCTAAGTTCAATAAATGTTGTAAGAGCTCATGCGCGTAACTAACTTCAATAAAGGAATGTGCTGCTTTTGAACAATTTACATTGCGGTACTGCGTAGCGTAATAGGAACCTTAACAAGTTACTTACTCGTACGTTTTTCTAGGTTTAGACCTCCCACCGAGACATTTTTATCCTGTTGGTGATTGTTGCTATGCATTCATGTCACTTCATGATATCACCTTTGTAATGCTATTGCAATATCTGACCAATAAATAAATGAGCCCCTGAGGCCTACTTCCGGAAGAAATGTTTGATTTTGATTATGACCTATGTAATAGGTTACCGTTCATCTCGCATTTATTTCTGTGTTTTTATTTACATAATTTATTATTTTATTGACACACATCATAAATCCTCTAAAATGCGTTCAGAAACCGTAGGCAATGACCAGCATTCCAACATTCAATATATTTATAAATATTTGCGTATGTGTTTACAGCAGTAACATAATACTATTACGATTTAATATTTGATAACGTAAAAATTTTCAAAATTGGAACATCATACAAAACCAACAAAATTTAAATACTTAGGCCCCTATTCTAGTACCTAGGTATCAATGAAAATTCAAATTCAATCGATAAGTATGAAACGTCAGCTCGGTATGTTTATTTTTTGTAAAAAAAATCGTCAATATACTCGATTTTGACTGATTCAAATTTTATATTTATTTTGAATTTTAAGTTAAAAAAAAGGTTTTTTTGAGAAAAATCATCATAATACTCGATTTCGACTAAATCAGAAATAAGGCTTTCAAATTTTATATTTATTTTGAACTTTAAGTAAAACATTTTTTTTGCGAAAAATCTTTATTATACTTGATTTCGACTAAATCAGGGATAAGGATTTCATTTTTATATTTATTTTGAATTTTAAGTTAAATAAACGTTCTTTTCCTAATAAACTTTTATTTACTTCATTACCTGGTACCTGGTCCTCACATTGTTCGAGAAATGTAATGATGAGGTATATTTTCAGAATCACCTCAAAAAGTTCTTAGGTTTCTGAAAAAAAAAATCTATTTTTCATACAAAAAAAAATGTCTCGGCTCTCCCCCCCTAAGGGAATTTTTTTTAGGAACTGCCGGTCAAAAATTTTGTTTTTTCTCTAGTATGCGTGTGCCAAACGGCCAAACTGTACATCGATTTGCGGTTTTTTTATCGTATGGCTTACACTATTATAAGCATTTAAGAATATTTTTTGACGATGTAAGTAGATGTGGGTCAACACGATGCTTAACCTCTACCCGTTATATCCACCCCCATCCGCCAGGATTTTTAGTATATTGCTAAGGACATCTTTCCCTACAACTATGCCAAAATCCGCTGATACACGAATTATTTCCGCCAAGTTTTCCTTATTTTACTGAATCATACTGTCACCGACAATATCGCGGGAACATTCCATGTGTTGCCTGTACAAGAAATACAAGTAAGTCCAAAAAGGAAAAAAAAATAAAACAAGAAAGAAAAAAAATCGTGCATTCGAGTTTGCCAACTTATTGTCAAACTGTATTAATAAAGCAAGGTAACATCGAAAACATATTTTTCAAATTATTAACCTGCCAGTTTCAAATTCGAAGGCAACGTTGATTTCCGTTGCCGGAAATTTTCAAACATTCCCATCAACTGAAAATCACTACTATACCAACACATGGCCCATCATCGGCGCGGCTATGGCTCTGCATGTTTACCTTATTCATTTTGCAGTGGCGTTTAGTTTATAATCTAAACAAACAGTCTGAAATCTGCACAAGTGCGCAGACGCGAACACACGCGCGGGGACGTGGTCGCGCGGCCGTGCCGCCTTCACCACGCCAGCTTACTGGCTTCAGTGCTAAACATGAGGAATAAATGTCCACTTTTGCTTTCGAATAAAAAAAAATGTTAGGTAGCCTAGATAGATTTCTTCACGAACTTCCCTAGCGAGTTCTCAATAAATTTGTTCACATGCCGCGCGATTCCCGAGGGGAGGTCATTACTATATTCATTTCATTTTGGCCTGGCAATGAAAGTGTTAAAGATACCTACTACAGTCAATCGTAGAGCGAGTAATGTTAGTGGTTAATTGTTTATAATAGTATGGGTTGCATAATTACAATACTCGCACGCATAACACATAATGAATGATCGTAATAGAAGAGTAATGTACGACTGTTCAACTCAAAGAGACAAATCATAAAAGGTAGGTCATCATTACGTCTCAGACGGAAATTAGGCGTTATGATGCGTTAGGGTATTAATGTAAATATTTAGCGCTTTTCTGACGACAGCCCAACGGGCGAGATGTTGCAGCAGTACGATTTCAGTTTCCATATATTTGCTGTGCCACAAAGGCGATATCTGGTTTTCTGTTTCAGGGGGTAATACATAACATTTTTTTTGCGAGCGTGCGTAGGTAAGTTAAATCTAAACGTCATTTAAGTACTAAGGGTGACAGTTGGATCTAGGTGCATAGCATAAGTTTGACAAGTTAAATAATCGACTAGCAGCACGGGCAGAGTCGAGTTGTGTCGAACTAGTTGGAACGGGGCTCTTAATAAGTTGAGAGCTCCAGTAAACTGCGGTTCTTGCTCCGACATCACTTGTAATTTGCGACTACGAATAACTTAACAATGTACATATTACGAAATACACCTGCGAATTAATTTCACTCAGAGGTATTGTAGGTATTATAACATGGGAGATCCTGACAAGATAAGTTTTAAATAATATCCCATCAAAAACGACGACAAAAGATGCCATAAAACCGTGAGTTAACTTGGTTTCGGTGCACCTAATATATATTTATGAGAATGTCTATATAAGTACTTATGAGACTGTCTATAGACTGCATTCTACATGCTACCATATTTTTATATGATGCCTAAATCGAAAACCATTTCGGTAAATATGCTACCTGTGGTGTACTGGCGTTATAAATAAATGAGCGAGGGTAAGTTAGGATATCGAGGCGAACAGCGACCACACGACACTGGCTGGAGATCGGGCGGCCGTTGCGCGAAGGTATGGCAGCGCACCCGAGCTAATAGACTAAACTAAATGTTTGTTTAATTTAATACCCCGAGCGACCCAAATTGGAGGACATCACACTACCTGAACGTAATAATTATAAAATAGTTTTTATTACATTTTTTTCTTCGCTAGATTTGAAGAAAATCGCCAAAATGTATAAAATGTAGGCTGAGTAAAAAAGGAAAATATAGACTCAATTTTGGATTTATTTTCTATCGAGAAAATTATAAGCAATCATGTTTCGGCTATTGTCAGAAACACAATCATATGGTCAAGAATCATATATCTGAAAATCAGCCCCTATTGTTTCCTCGTCTGGGCAGAACAGGGTTTCAAAGTTTCTAAATTTCTCGTTAAGGAGAAACGCTGTCAAACGTTGGTAATTCATAAAAATTACGTCATAATTCACTTACGATTCGCTACTTTTAGATTCGATATTTTTGAATAAAAATTAGGATTTCGGGAGAAATAAAAAAACACGTGGACCTAAAATTTTCATTTTCTATCGGCCTAGGATATAAAATTGCCAACTTGAAAATTTGAAATGATGTAAATTGCGCATAGATACGAGTATTACAGCCTCTTAGTGGCCTCTTTAGTGGTAGCTCGGGTTCGAATCCCGGTCAGCGCATTTATATGTGTGATGAACACGATTATTTGTTCAAGAGTTTTGGATGTTTTCTATGTATTAAAGTATCTATTTATCTATATGTATAAGTATGTATATCGTCGCCTAGGGTAAGTTCTCCAGTGAATGAACAAATCCAGTGAATGAACAAAATGAACTCTTTTCTTTTAAAATAAGAGTTCTGTATAACTCTAGCATACTTGGTATTTTTTTCTCGATAAGAAACATTATTTGTTAGGTTTTTGTAACATTTACATTGTCTTAGTCTCAGTAGCTATAAAACGAGAGAGGTTTAAAGTTGACAGGTTAGGAGTGTAGATTTTTAGTATAGACCGGTAAGAAGCAGTCAACCACGCCACCTTTTAATTGACCGGTCGCTGTACTTATTTTTATGAACCTGGGGTTTAAAGAGTCTGTTTTTTTTAAACATCTGATCTAAATCTCGGTATTAACATGTAGTTTCGTGTTTTTTACTTATAAATTCTGCTTTTTGAAACCATGTTCTATAACTAGAACTCAAAACCTTCTTAATCCAGTGAATGAACTGGGGTGTTCATTCACTGGCAAGTGGCAACCCATGTATTACTGTTTTGGCGATATCTTATGTTTTAGCGATCGTAATAAAGTTTACTTTTCATTGACATGACTGTAAATTGTTTGCAAATCGTTAGGCCAGTGTTCGAACAAAACATGTTTTCAAACATAAAGTATGTACATTGACTGGTTTGCGTGTTTCCAGTAAATGAACACCGATCGACAATTACCTAGTTCATTTAGTGGTTTCATTTTTATTTTCAGAACCAGTTAATGAACGAACATTTCTTACAGTTTTTCAGTTGTTTGAGCAGAATTATCTCAATAAACTATTTTTCGTACCTTTTGGAATTGAGATACTGAAAACAAAATCGCTAAACAGCAATTTAAAGCAAGAAATCGTAGCCAAAATAGTAGCTCATTCACTGGTACCCGCTGTTCATTTACTAGAACTACGTGTTCATTCACTGGTGAATTCCCATTTTTTGGTCTAAAAAGTCATATAACTTATAATTATGGAATACTACTGCAAAAGTTATGTAGCCTAAGCGAACTGGAATACTTGCTTATCCAATAAAAACAGTCATGGTCGATATTAATTACAGCTATCTTACACAAAACAATTTTTGAAGTTATAAAAACCCTTAAGTGTTCATTCACTGGAGAACTTACCCTAGTGCCCATAGTAAAAGCTTTGCTTAGTTAGGGACTACCTAAGTCGATTTGTGAAAGATTGTCCACAAATATTTATTTATTTAGTTACGTAGGTAGGTACTTATGTTTCACAAAGAGTCCATTATATTACGGTGTCTGCTTACATCAGGGTAGTATAAAAATTACAGTATTTTTGGCTTACGTGTGATTTTACATCTAACTATATCTTTGAAATAACATTATAAACCGGTTAGGCACCATTTTTCCCGTTTAGAAGTTTGCGATAAAATTTAATTTTTCTTCGGTTTAGACGAAAGTTCTAGAAGTTCCATGCAATTAAGTATAAGTGTGGTACGAAGTACCTAAGGGTTCTTTATGTATGTATCTAGTATTGCATGGCGCATTTGGTGGGTTCATCAATACTTTTAATATTTGCAATGCGATTGTGTATGGCGATTTATTTGCTATCGATTTTATGTATTAACAATATTAACATGTCAACGCTTTGCGATTGTTTATTCCCAGTGCAACATATTTGAATTTTTAAACGTGCAAAGGCTAGAGTTTTGTTGTCTAGAATAAATATTCATCTTTATGAGTATGCCTACCAGGGGGCCGATTTTTGAGCGTCGAACGCTCACTTAAAAAAAAAACTACGACGTTTTGACAGATGTCGAGTGAACAGTCGAGCGTTCGACACTCAAAAATCGGCCCCCTGATCCGGCATTGTCTTTCTTAAATACGGGAGTTTATTTTCGTTCACTGACGGGAGTAGATATCGGCTAAGCCGGAGCAAATTGTAGGTACTTTAATTTTCAGGGCAGTGCATGTTAAATAAGTCCTCATTAGTTTAAGTATACCAATGGCTTAATACTCGTAGTCATGTAGTGTTAAAATGTAAGTATATATATATGTTATAGTCACACACATTATTATTATCAACTTCAACGGGATACTGAACAAATTACTTATAATATATGTAAGTACATTCTTGGGAGCACACGTTGACCACATGACCAAAGGTCCGTCCGTTACCTGTTAGTGTCTTGTTACTACATTGCTGCGTGGAGAAGCCCGGGTATTATATGAGATTGCATAATAAATTGTCCCCATAAAATGTCTTAAATGAAAAAATCAGGTTAAAAGGGCTCTCCTTTAGATCATTGTTATATATGTGCGTGTTTGCCTCGTAAAAACAAGAGTAGTTGCATTTACGTAAATATCACCATCCCACCAACTTACCATCAGGTGGGCTGTCAGCTTGTTTGTCTCCTACGTAACTAGTTAGTATAAAAAAATATTATTTTGTATTTTTGTCTACGCCAATAGAACTATGGAATAGTGGAAATCCTATAAATCCGTGATGCTGACGTTGGATACTGTCTTCGTTAGCCATCACGTTGAAGGTATTTGCTCCTTCAATTTCATTAGCGCCGGGCTGACGCTGAAAAGAAAACGAGGTTAAACTCGGGCCACATCCTAAATGTTTTTGATTTATACCCGTTTGTTACGCTGAATACAGCTTGAATGTTTTCGGCGAGGAAGTTCCGAAGAATAAGTTTGGCGGGGAGTGGGGAGATCATTAGGGAGATTTACATAAGAAGCCGCGAGTGCGCGAATCGCGCCAACTTCCAATGGGTGATTAAGTTCTAATTTATTAAGAGCTCGTTACAACACCGAACGGAATCACGGTTGGCGAGGTAATTACAGAAACTTCTTAAGAACTCCTTCTAAAAACAAATATCTGTTAAGTATTGAACAGTTAACATTTAAGCTAGGGACACGTTAGTTAATCCTACGTAAACATTGTACACAACGTAGCTATGCAATGCATTATTGAAGTCTGGACCCTGAAATTTCTATGCTTTAGATTTAGAAACACACTTGCCACATGCAACGTTGCGTGTGACAAGTGAGTAGTTACCTATCTAAGCGAACAATCAGGGAACATAACTAATTTCTCAAAGCATTAAGTTTTATTAATCCCTATTAAGGCGCTACAACGAGAAATTTAGAAACTTTGAAACGCTGTTCTGTCAAGGCGAGGAAATAATAGGGACTGATTTTCAGATATATGATTCTTGACTATATAATTGTGTTTCTGACAATAGCCGAAACATGATTGCTTAAAATTTTCTCTATAGAAAAAAAACCAAAGTTGAATCTATATTTTCCTTTTTTTACTCAGCCTACTAAAACAACGCATTATTAAAAGACACGATTAAGTTAATGTGATGGTATTTTACCTCATCTAAACTCTGTCAAGAGGAAATTTAATAAACCTGCACACAGTCAGATATTTAACGAGATTTGACTAGTAAAGCCATTCTCGAAGAGTGTTGCATCCCGTTTTGTCGTGAGTGAAAAACATAAGGGCGTCTCTTTCAATCGATATATCGATTATCGCCTTAAAAAACAATTAAAAATAATGAAACGAAACTAACATTAAAAATCTAACTATAAACTAAGTTAAAATAAAATTAAAACTAATTATAAATAAAAAAAACCGTCCAAGTGGAAGTCCGACTTCGCACATTTAGGGACCCGACCCAAGCCCTCATATTCCTACACATTTAATGATCAGGGGCAGTTATACTGCAAACAGTGTGACCGAATATTTGCATCGAAGTTCGGTTTTGCGAGCCACATCCGTGATAGTGTACGCCGTACGATTAAAAAAACCGCAAATCGATGTACAGTTTAGCCGTTTGGCACACGCATACTAGAGGTCAAAACAAAATTTTTGACCCGCAGTTCCTAAAAAAAATTCCCTTAGGGGGGAGAGCCGAGATATTCTTTTTTTTGTATGAAAAAAAGATACTTTTTTTCAGTAACCTATCGTGTGTAGTATCATATGAAAGAGCTTTTTGAGGCGATTCTGAAAATATACCACATCATTACATTTCAGCTATTTTTTTTAATTAAATCAAAAATAATTTTCGAAACTCACCAAGTTTGAGGTCCTCCAGACTAGTCCAGACACGATACGGCTGATTTTTATTTTGTACAATATACCACAAATGATACTTAATATCCTCATATCTAACCTCAAAAAAGCAATTTCGAAATGATTTTCATTAAGTATTTTTTTTTAATTTTTCAATATTACTAAGTGACACGGTTCTACTTCAATACCTATTTTACGTGATTTATGGAACTTTAGTGCAGATACGGTACATATTAATCATAAAATGATACGTAGTATCCATATATCCAACAGGAAATACCTCTTTAACCCTTTAACTGCACCTTTTCATCAGTTGGTATAGTGAGTAGGTGGTGGGTGGGTGGTGGGGGGGTAAAGGGTTAAAGAGGTATTTCCCGTTGGATATATGGATACTACGTATCATTTTATGATTAATATGTAACGTATCTGCACTAAAATTCCATGAATCACGTAAAATAGGTATTGAAGTAGAACCGTGTCACTTAGTAATATTGAAAAATTAAAAAAAAATACTTATAGAAAATCTTTTCAAAATTACTTTTTTGAGGTTAGATACGAGGATATCACGTATCATTTGTGATATACTGTATCAACTAAAAATCAGCCATTTCGTGTTTGGAGGACCTCAAACTTGGTATGTTTCGAAAATTATTTGTGATTTATATAAAAATAAATTGCTGAAATATAATGATGTGGTATATTTTTAGAATCGCCTCAAAAAGCCCTTTCATACAATACTACACACGATAGGTTTCGGAAGAAATTTTTTTTTTCCATACAAAAAATAGAATGTCTCGGCACTGCCCTCCTAAGGGATTTTTTTTAGGAACTGCGGGTCAAAAACTTTGTTTCGACCTCTAGTATGCGTGTGCCAAATGGCTAAACTGTACATCGATTTGCGGTTTTTCTTTGAAATTGGGCCTGTACGGCTACCACTATGAAGATCATGACCGATTTCGGTAAAGATCATATTTCAAATAAATTCTCATTGAAGGTAGTTTTTATTGTCCCTAAATACGGTGACAGTTCACGTCAAAATAGTGGCCAAGCACGATGGTCTAAGTACGAATAATTTTGAATCGACTTTGTAATCGATGCTTGGTTTCCGATTTCAATTAAAACTTTAACTGTGCAGAAAATTATAATTAAATCCAAAATATACGTGCATGTGAAATGATAATTGATCTTTGTGTTAATTTGATAAATTATACCGTTATATGCACTCAAAAACAGCAGATTAAGGCATTTTGACGGAGCTCTTCACACGCCGGGAACGATTCTGAGACTGAAGTATAAACAACATACCCTCATAGGAATACTGTTGTCCGTCTGTCTGACTGTCAAGACCCTTTGGAACGCGTGGAGGTATCAAGTTGAAATTATACCATAGTACATAATACTCAGGAATCAAACTTCTAAGTACTTAGTTAAGTTTAAAAAAGATACAGCCGTTTATGCTGCAAAAAACGTATATTTTGTTACTTCCAAAGGAATCATAATTTATAGGGTAGGTATACCTTTGGGTATACCTAGAACTATGAAATTTGGTAAGTAATATCGTCGTATACTATACAAGTTCATGGAAAAACTACAAATACATTTGTAATGAAATCACAAAAAAACAGGTTCTTTATGCAAGGAACGGGGGTCCAAAACCCTCAAGTGGTACTCGGTGGGCGAGTCAAAGTATTTTTTTTCTGACCGTAAACTATACATTTTACCTTCCTATATATGTAATGAGTACCTCCTAACTTCCACTTAGCGGGCCATTTTTGAGAAAAATAATAATATTATTACAATATTATTGTTGTTTTGTAGTATAATAAGGTAGATGTACCCTTTACCGGATCTGCCCTCTCACCGGATTTTTTATATTTTAAGCCATAAGTCGAGTTCTTACAGCTAATATTACGTTGTGATATTTTTTTCCGATACCTAGATACCTATTCCTTCCACTACGAGGCAAAGAAAGCCAATTTGTTTCTCAGTTGTAACGGTACAATCGATTGAGCGGGTCGATTGCCGTGTTGTATGGGACTCCTTACGAAAATGGTTAAGAAACTGAGTGTACTTCGTAAGGTCATAAAAGCATTTAAAAGTGACTTTATGCTTCAAAATAGGGTGTTATCGTATCATGAGTTAATAAGTGTGTGTGTTACAGAATTCAGCAAAAATGTAAATTACTAAACAGGGTACTTTTACCTTACTAGTATCTAAATTCAAAAGTAACATTCTTTAGACATCAAATCCAGCACGGCACACGGCATCGGCACGCAATTGCATTGATCTTGATTAATGTCGGCGCTGGAGTAGGCACGGCGGCGGTAATTTATAGGGGCACGGGCGCGATCGATGACGGTCATCGACGACTGCACTGTATCTGACCGAGTGTGAGGTGCCAATTCCCCCTATGCGATATTCAGGACGGGTTTACGGATAAAAGTGTCGGTACGACTAATAGGTGGACCGACGACAACGTTCTGGTCAAGATCGCAGGAAGCCTTTGGTTGAGGGTGGGGCAATACCCGATTGTGCTGATGGTTTGGGGGGCCTTTATCCAGCTGTGGACGCTAACATGGAGCTAACATAACTTTCTTTCGTTTTTGTTTAAATCCGGTGACGACTCCATGGCATTGTTTTATTTTCAAATTACTATAACTAGAACATTGAATGGCATTTACGAATGTTGGTAAATAAAAATGTATTTGCGTTTTTACTTACCTTTTATAACCATATTTTTACATTAATCAAATAAACAAGCATTCGTTTTGAGTTACTTGCTCGTTTTATAACGCGAATAAAATACAATTTTAAATGTATATTTACGTTAACGTGCGGGGAGCTCGCCGAGCACAGATCCAATGCTGACATGACAGCGGCCGTCAGCCGATTAACTTGACTTGACTGAGGGGGAACGTCTTGTCATCTTCTTGTATAGAGCACTAAAGGTCGTATTTATCGGTATAAATTATAATTCTAAGCGATGGTATAAAATCCAATAGGCATTTTGAAGTGTTTGATTAGATGAATGTATATTGAAAAATAAGAGGCTTTAACAAGTGCTGTTTGTCCGTAAAATGCTAAAAAAAGTCTGTTACAAAAGTTATCCAATCGTGTAAAGCAAATAAAGCTACCTACAGTGATCATGTGAGTCAATTTAGCTTTCATCAGCTGCTTTGTTGCTGAGAAAAATGGAAATCGCTGCAACCAATATTTTCAATTCGTCGTCTTAAAGGTTCTATCCCTGTGTGATCGTACACATAGGTACATTTGGTTTCCCTTGGGGAGCAAATAATACTATGAGCAGACATCGGAATTTTCGTAGCATTTTTGAGCTGTCTTAGGGACTTTTCGTTTGTCGACTTCCGATAAACATATTTTGTCGATACATTATAGAGCACAACACAACATATCAAAGGAGATTAAAAGTAGAGGTAAACAACAGGCGGTCTTATCGTTAAAGAGCGATCTCTTTTAGATAACTTTTAAGTGCATTGAATTTGCGATTTGCAATGAAAGCAATTAAAAATTAACAGTTGCAATTTCTTTCAAAAAATATTTAATAGCCATAAGAAATCTACAAATTATTTACAAGAAATAATAAAATATTATTATTTTAATTTCTATTTATAATTTCCTAAAAGTTGGTATCCAAATGTTATCTCGAAGAGATCGCTCATTCGCGATAAGACTGCATGTTGTTTACTTCTACTCGAAAGATCATAATTATTTTACATATTGTATTCTGTATTTATCGATATACATATGTATAATCGGAAGTCGATAAACGAGAAGCCCCTAAGACAGATCAAAAATGTTACGAGAATTCCGATGACTGGTGATCGCACACAGGTATTGACTGAGTAAAAAACGTCACTCATGAGGCGCGTCACTGCGATTACGCCCCGTCCGTCACCGCATTTTGAGCAGCCGTATGGTCGTAGCTTTAATTTAACAGATTTTGTTTTTACTAATGTCTATTGGTCATTAATTAGGTGAGTACGAGATCATATGTATAGGAATGTGGCATGGCTTTTCAATTACCTTTCCGATTTATATTTACTTGAATGTTATTCCTGGGTCGTTCGGTGTGTTTTCGCTAGATGAAGAGCTATTTATTTTCAAACTGGCCATTACTCCGGTCGGAGCAATTCTGGTAAAAGCCGTCGGTGAATGATGCTCTGGTCGTTAAAATGCTCCGTCCCGTATTGGCTGCCGACGAACGTCGAACGAAACATTTTACCGTTTTTGCAGCGTAGGTACTAATGCGAACATAAATACATGTAAGATCGGTAGCTCTAGTATAAGTTGTTTCGGTCGTTCATGCTTGCAAGGACATAGTAACTACTTTAATACCAGTGTCTTCTCTTGGAGATTGACGAGAGACATCACCCTGTTACGCATTAGTTTTTGTTGACATTGACTCAGAGACACCTCTATATTAAATTGTTTCATTTTTCCTTTTAATATTTAAATCTTATTATTTTTATTTTGACGCTTTGAGACCATGTACATCTCAAAGCACGTTAGAATAGTCATTATTAAGAATATTTTGACGCTCAGAGACTATTTACATCTTTGAGATATTATATTAAATTTTGTTATTCAGAATGAGACCTTATACATCTCTCAACTTTACTATTATTGTAATATTTGTAATAGATAATTAATATTTTGACATGAAAAATCTATCATATGCTTATAACTATTGTTAGACTTTTTTAAATTGTACATTAACATTATGACATGTGAAAGTGCCCTTGTGGCCTATTTGCAGAATAAATGTTTGAAGTTTGAAGTTCGAAACATTAACTAATTCGAACGCGTTTGCGTTTTGTCTCAAAATGTATGAAAGTGGTATGAAAACGTGAACAGCGCCTCTGGTGGTCACTAGTAGAAACTAAAACAGCGAGTATAACATTTGTTGCTAACCGATAGTGGTAGCGGTACAGGCCCAATTTCAATGAAAAACCGCAAATCGATGTACAGTTTAGCCGTTTGGCACACGCATACTAGAGGTGAAATAGTTATTTGTTCAACAAGAGAGCAAAGTAGATTTTTGCTGCGAGTGTTGATTTTGAGTCCCGAGGAAGCGAAAGATTCTATAATTGAATCACGAGCGTAGC
The DNA here is from genome assembly GCA_951800055.1 of Cenopis cana. Classification (NCBI taxonomy): domain Eukaryota; kingdom Metazoa; phylum Arthropoda; class Insecta; order Lepidoptera; family Tortricidae; genus Cenopis; species Cenopis cana. The sequence continues at coordinate 15,902,654 of OX637471.1, read as the reverse complement.
GAGTGATTCAAAATTAGAATCTTGAGCGTAGCGAGGGACTCAAAGACACGAGATGCAAATATCTTTGCTCTCGCGTGATACATACAACTTTTCACCTCAGCGGCGAGAACATATTAAACTTTAATAACATCATTTACGGCTTATCATAGGCTTTTACGCACGTGTCTCGTGATAAATCAAGCAGATTTAATTCAGCATTGATTAGGAATCTGCTGCTTGTCTTAACTCCTCAGCTAAGCCAGCACAAGCCGAACGCAAGCGCGCGACTCGTCGAGTTTAGGCGCGGCAGACTTTAGGTACATACCTAATCGCGCGAACTAATTCACATGCACACTAAAAATTAGTTGTATTGTTGTTAAAATACAGCCTATGTCAGTGTCACAGATTTCGCTTACCTACGTATTTTAGTTATTTGAACAATATCTGTAGCGCAAGAATGAGACAATAACACTGTTTAAGTAGGTACTCTTCTCACTCGAGCCAGCTCGCGTGTACACTAAGACGCACTGTTTTCTAAGTCTAAATACACCCTTCATCACTAATGTTTTCTAGATATTTTTATAATATTCAACACTGATTATTAATTAATGTCTGTTAGCGCAAGACAGAATAAAAGTAAAAACGAAAAAACAACGCACAAATTTTTAAAGGGTGCGTTCTGAAATGGCTCCGGTTTTATTCTTCTACTAAAATAAAGATTGTTAAAAGTAAAATTAATAATTAAAGTGATAAACTTTCTGTTTTTTCTGCAATAAAGGTTTTATTTATAAATATGTATTATCATAATAATATTATATTTAAAAGAACCGTTGCCAACAACTTCCTGATAATTATAACTCTTAGGTTAATTTATGAGTTTTCGAACGTGTTTTACGTTACTTATTTAGCGCGTTTTTGGGAGTCGATTTGAGTCGATTAGAGAATTTGAATATCAAATTAAGAATCGACATATGTGGGCCCTCTCTTTTTTAATATAACGAATTGAAAGGAACAGAGCGATTGAAGGTCAAATATATCGAATTCGTAATATACCCCGAACTACGGAGTGGCAGATCTTGGCATTCGTGGACCAAAAATTAAAAAGCTACTTTGATCCACGCTCGCAGCAAAATTGCATTTTGGCCACTGGTTTCAAGCAGCAAAACAGCCGTGTTCGAGCCGCTGAGGTGAAAACACAATTTTTGACCCGCAGTTCCTAAAAAAATTTCCCCTAGGGGGGGAGTGCTGAGACATTCTTTTTTTTGTATGGAAAAAAAAAAAAATTTTTTTTAGAAACCTATCGTGTGTGGTATCATATGAAAGGGCTTTTTAAGACGATTCTAAAAATATACCACATCATTACATTTCAGCTATTTTTTTTAATAAAATCAAAAATAATTTTCGAAACATACCAAGTTTGAGGTCCTCCAGACACGATATGGCTGATTTTTATTTTGTTCAATATACCAGAAATGATACGTTATATACTCATATCTAACCTCGAAAAAGCAATTTTGAAATGATTTTCATTAAGTATTTTTTTTAATTTTTCAATATTACTAAGTGACACGGTTCTACTGCAATACCTATTTTACGTGATTTATGGAACTTTAGTGCAGATACGGTACAGATGTGGTATATTTTTAGAATCGCCTCAAAGAGCCCTTTCATATAATACTACACACGATAGGTTTCCGGTAAAAAAAAAAATTCCATACAAAAATATAAAGAATGTCTCGGCATTTTAGGAACTGCGGTTCAAAATTTTTGTTTTGACATTTTATGATAAATATGTACCGTATCTGCACTAAAGTTCCATAACTCATGTAAAATAGGTATTGAATTGAAGTAGAACCGTGTCACTTAGTAATATTGAAAAATTAAAAAAAAAACTTAATGAAAATCATTTCAAAATTGCTTTTTTGAGGTTAGATATGAGGATATAACGTATCATTTTTGGTATATTGAACAAAATAAAAATTAGCCATATCGTGTTTGGAGGACTTTAAACTTGGTATGTTTCGAAAACTATTTTTGATTTAATTAAAAAAAAATGGCTTAAATGTAATGATGTGGTATATTTTTAGAATCGCCTCAAAAAGCCCTTTCATATGATACCACACACGATAGGTTACTAAAAAAATTTTTTTTTATTCCATACAAAATAAAGAATGTCTCGGCACTCCCCCCCTAAGGGAATTTTTTTTAGGAACTGCGGGTCAAAAATTTTGTTTTCACCTCTAGTATGCGTGTGCCAAACGGCTAAACTGTACATCGATTTGCGGTTTTTTTAATCGTACGGCTACCACTACGATGAACGCGCGTATTTCAAACTCGGTCAGAGCGTTTTCATACATTTTGAGACAAAACGCAAACGCGTTCTAATTAGTTAATGTTTCGAAAAAACTTACTCTAGAGCCACGGAACGTAAAGTCCATTTTATGCTGTGAGTGTTGGTATAACTTTTTAAATTGTATCCTTAATTAGCTACGTATAGCCGATAGTGCTTTTAACAATCTTCGAATAGGTAATGTAACGATAGTTACTATATACGTATAATATATAGAGATAAACGTGCCACCTGTGATATGTAGTTTATTATGTCTCACTTTGTAATTCTTGTTATAGGTGGCGGTGAAAATGGCTGAGCGAATTGCAAAATTAGTCTGCCAGACGATGCCAATAATAACGACATGAACCTCACCCTTCCAGGTGTTGGCTACGTAACATAACAACCTCATTCTTGAGATAACAAACTAAGATAACAACATGAACTTGAAATTCATCCCACTTCTCCTAACTTGGAATTTTATTTTCATATCAGCGAGCAGAGATACTTTCGAAGACGAGGAAACGGCCAGAGCCCGAGAAATACGTAATAGAGAAAACAACCGCAATCGAACCACGTTCAATGGAACTCTCACGGATCTGCCCGAGAGGCGAAATTTGAGGCACAGAAATAGTTCGAAGTTTCGCGGGCACAGACGCAGAGCTTGGGACCGTGAGTATGAGGTCAGGAGAGACCGGAGAAAGGGGCCCGACTCGCATTCCTCCGACGAGGCCGCATCCAACAGGACCACGGACCCTTTCCAGAAGAAAGAGGATAAGCCGAGAAAAGGCGATAAACAGTTGAATAAAAATATTAATATGGACAAATTTTTCGGAGGAAAAAAGCCACTTAACCAAAATAAAATGCAAGATAGAAATCACCAAGCACCGCCTAAAGAGAATAGTACTCGATTCAAAGGAAGGATGAGTAACAAGTGGCAGAGCGGAGGTTATATTCCGTTCCCGCAGCCGCGGGAACGGAAGCCCAACATCGTAATGGTGCTGACGGACGACCAGGACGTGGAGCTGGGCAGCCTCAACTTCATGCCGCGCACCATGAAGGCTATCCGCAGCGCAGGCGCCGAGTTCCGCCATGCTTACACCACCACGCCCATGTGTTGTCCCTCCAGGTAATTACTGCTATAGCGTCTTCTTCTTTCGTGTCAAGGTTCCTCAAACAAGGTCTGCCCAACGAGCTGCGATGGCGACAGCCTTTCCGTCGTGTCTCTCAGCTCAGGTCGTAATTCCGATCAGGAGTATGGGCGGGGCACGCCATGGATTGCGGTGCTAAATCGTAGAATGTGTTTATGTAGTTGGGTAGTGTGGTCCCAATGCAAGCCCAATTTGTGCATGCTATAGTGTTGTGTTTATATATGAAATGTAAAACTTTATGTACTGTCAGGACAAATACAGAATCTTGCATGTTTTCTATGTATTTAATATTTAAGTATTTATATCTATTAAATATATCGTCGTCTGACGTCTAGTATCCATAACACAACGCTTAGGTATTGAGCTTACTGTATTTATTATTATGTAAGATTGCCCCCTAATATAAATATTTATTGATTTTATTATGTATTGGGCAGGAGCTCGCTGCTGACCGGCGTATACGTGCACAACCACAACGTGTATACGAACAACGACAACTGCTCATCGCCCATGTGGCAGGCCAAGCACGAGACCAAGACATTCGCCACTTACCTCTCGAACGCGGGCTACCGTACCGGTAAGTTCACAACAACGTGTATAGTATACAAACTACGAACAACGACAACTGTGGGCCTAGAACATGCCGCGAGAGTAGGTATGTCGGCTCGGTATAGACTATCCGTCCTTTCTAACAGCACCAATCAAAAAGATGCGTAATCTATCTCGAGCCGATATACTAACTCTCGCGGCCATCATGTGCTAGGAGGCCTACTGATCGCCACCCATATGGAACCAAACTTAACACACGCCAGGGTCCGATTTTTGAGAGTCGAGCGCTCGAATTTTCACTCGAGATCCGTCAAAAAACTATGACGTTTTGACAGATGTCGAGTGAAATGTCGAGCGTTCGACACTCAAAAATCGGTCCCCAGATTTAACATTCGTAGGTAGTATTTGCGGAATAAGTTAATAACTGTATTTAAGACACAAGTTAGCGAACAATCTACCTTATGCAAATAGGTAGTAGTATGCCATGTCAGGTTAAGCTGATAATTTGCAACTTAAGCGGTTTAACTCCTTAGGCTAACAATAGAACATACCCGTGAGTACTAAACGAATTAGCGTTGTTTGTAACACAGGAGTACCTACCAAGGAGTGGGGTTAGTTCAAACCGTAAGATAAATATGTTATTTAGCTATCTTATATGTACATGAAATACGGGCGACATATTGGTAATTATACATACCACATATATAAATATGTACATATATTGGTCAGCTAAAAAAGGTTAAAGACCCAGTGGTTACATGACGATTGAAAGTAGGCAGGTAACTAATTAACTTTCAAACTCTATAAGTTGTTAACTAATAGAGTTTGAAAAATCTGATGCCAGTATGCCTGACATTCTGAACATAATGTTTTTTATTTAACTCTATTTTACTTCATACATTTTCAATGACTGCAACAAGACGAAAATATTATTGATGCTGTATGAACCTCAGTTGAATTGAAGATCAGCTAAATTGAAGCTCAGTTAGATCGCAATGAATAAACTTATTATGAGCCTTTGATGGACTATGGGCAAAATATTTAATAAATCGACCGGTAATTTGAGCTAGCTTAAGAGGGCGTAGATGGCATAGCAAAAGTCCCGCTCTAACACGCGTGACTCTACGGAAGCTCAGCGCGTGTTTTTCGTAAATATTGATGTTTATTCTAAACGTATACATTTATAATATGGATAATCTGTTTTATCAGGTTTGAGAACTTATCATTTTACAACTATTAAACCAAAATTCATTGTTAAAGATGGGAGGGTCTTAAAGATCCAACCAAAACATCGAATATGTTTGAAAAATAAAAGTATCGTGAAATTTTTTGCAAATCGTGTTTTCACTTGACTGGAGGAAAACAGTTCAAGATTAATTATACTTAAAGGACAGATATTGAATAACTATAGATGTTGAGATCTAGGTCGATAAACATTGGCAAAAGTGCATATGTGGGCTCTTAAGAGTTACCTACTGGTTGGAGGGCGTAAGGATCAATAACAACAGAAACGGTACGTGCCGTTGCATTCGGGAGACTGGGTGGTCGGCAACGTTAGACGGTGTGGTAGGTACCCACTGCACTGCGCATATCTAGGAACACTCTCGTACCACGGACCGAAGCGTCTTTTAATACTCTCAATTGTTAGTCAAGTAACCACTATCCATATTTTGTTGTTAGGAAAATATATGTATTTTAATAAACCCCCTAACCCTAGTATATAAGTAGTAATGTAATCTAAGCTAACAAATGGATCGTTTTGGTCTGCAATAAAGATGATAGATTGATTGAATACTATCTTCTGCCCGCGTAAACTTCCACTCCTTATTTCATCTCTTTCCAATGGAATGATTTACAGAATAAAAAGTATTCTATATGTTAATTCAGGCTATAAATACGTTGTATCCCCAAGTGTCAGCCGTTTTTGTGTGATTCTGTAACAAACATCTGAACATCTAAATTTTCTCATTTATAATATTCGTACTTAGGATTTGTAGGATATACAAGTGTACCTTCCTTTGCCTTTGTTTGCTTGCGTCGTTCACAATATCCACAAACATTTTACTCGGGTAGCGCTAGCGGTGAAGTGAAGGTACCTATAGAAAATGCTTTACGTATTTGGATACAATATTATGTTTATACTTAAACTTACAATGAATAAATTAAAATGCGGTATTGTATTGCGCATTTGTTTTTTTTAGTTCAAATAGTTTTCAAAATAACTATGCATTAAAAAAAAATTATATTAAAATTCTAAGATGTATTTTTTTTATGGATTTTAACGCTTCCACATTACCACCAAGTTATTTTTAATATTGTTACATTAGACACGTACCATCCTCGAGAACCTTTCGTCAGTAAGTGTACGAAAGAAAGCTATGAATGACCACGGCGAGTTGGCTTACGCGACGCGTATTATAGCCGCTCCGCCGCCGTAGTCGCCGTACCAGTACCACAGCACAGTGTTATTTCATGGTAGGTACACTGTGGCTGTACGCTACGCTATGTAAATATGATGCAATATTACACGAGTAGAGGAATGCTGCCGACACAGCCTTAATGCCTAATGTCTGACTCACGACTGGATAGCCAGACAAAATTAGGCACAACTAACGAATGCTTACAAGACTTCAAACATACTGCATCAATGTGAAAATAGTTCTAGGAGGCCAAACGTCACCACGTTCCTTGGTGTCGATAAAGCTTAACAAAGTTACAAATATAAAACTTAATAAATTTCTGGTAGTTAACTAAAATGTAACCAAGGTGTACTTTGTCCCTTTCTTTAATATACCAACTTGTCAATGACAGATAACAAACAAAATTTAAAGGATTGTAATATTTAATGAACATTTAAATTTAAAACGGGCATAGCCGGTTAGAAGTATTAAGTATAAAGAAATCATTAAGATTAGTCAATAACACATTAGCGTGCATAAATTGACGAAGAGGCGGAAGAAGACGGTAGCAATGTCGGCGTCGTCGGTAATCGTCTCTAAACTGCACATACGTACAGTATCTTGCAAGATTTGTTCTAAATTTCGTATTAGGCCATGACGTGGGCGCACGTGGGCCGGCGGACGTCGGCCATTTAAACGAATCACTGCGTGGCCCGAGTCTGGCGCTGCGTGCCAGCCGAGTTCATATTCATAGATGGAAGTGTCCTCGCTGGAATTTGGGATGTGAGTGATCGGTCATCCGGCTGGCGTCCTCGGCAGATCCCTGGGCGCTCGATTAGGGCGCCCACCTTGCTAGGAAGTTGGCAGATCACAGTTTATATAAAGGAATGGAAATTATTGAATAATGACCCCAATGAAGCATCGTTGATTAACTGTGGACTTTAATCGGGACGTGTCTCAAATATGTTAATGCTAAAAACATCTCGAGAATGTTATTCAGCCATCCGATTTGCAGGTTCACGGTTCACTCTGAGTAGGTATGTACATTTACATAAGTGCTTTAGGTACGGTACGTGTCAAGAAGCACGTGCCGACAATTTATCACCGCACTGTTAAGTGTTCCTTTGACTTGTAAATTTATATTTGGAATGAGGTACCTATCATAAATCCGCTTATGCTTTCTCTTCCGGGTCAGGATGTGGGCGATGGGCACCGCCTACGGCTGCTGGATGAGCCCTAATAGCAGAAAATGGTCGCGCACGCGACGCCACCGCCGCACAGGCGCATCGCGCAGATAACCACTTCCTCTCGGAGATGAAAGTATTTAGATCCACGTGGGCCGCGCGGTTCATCTCAGTTTACTTATTATAGTTACAAGAAGAATCGTCTTTCTCGTGCTTAAATCATTTTCGGCTTCATAGCGCTTTTATATTGCTTTGAACATTATATGTAGGTACTCATAGCAAGTCATCTTGTTCCTCGGGTATTTACATAGAACTACATAATTTATTTATTTATTTAAACTTTATTGCTCAAAACACATAATTGTACAAATGGCGGGCTTAATGCCAAATGGCATTCTGTACCAGCCAACCATCAAATAAAGCATGAAATGAATAAATTTTGAATAACCATAACTTACTCTGCAAGTTTCTTGATGCTGTTTTCACTTAGTTTTGATTAAGTACCTAATTGGGCTTGGGAGGTACGGATAACGCCCTGATGCATTATAAAATAATTCACAAAACTGTAAACGATCGTCAGGAAAAAAAAAATCTGCAAGACCTCAAAGACACATTCACTCTCGTCTTGCTTTCATCCAAGATTAGATCTCGAATGAAATAAAAAGCGAAATATTCTCAATATTTCCATGGACTTGTGACTTGGTTCCCGACAATCCCAGCGATCAGGTAAGTATGTTAGGCTAGTATCCAAACACAGCTTTCAACTCGTGTAGACTGCCGCCAGATGTGAATGGCATTTGCTTCTAAAACCGGTTGGCTATCTAGGTATTAGAGTTAGGCAGGAGCGCTGACAAGCAATTAAGCTTTTACGCAGGTTTTGCTATCTTTGGAAATGAAAATACACTCAACATCATAGCTGCATATCTAGAGTTTGTAATTTCTTCACTAAGGTATCGTAATGGGTTTACCTCCTGTTTCTTCTCAGACTTCTCTCTGAGTTCATCCCCACTACAATACCTCCTAAAATAGTCGTTTCCCAAAATATTTACTATCAATGCTTCACTGAATAATCCCACTAGTAAATTTTATGATACGTGATTTCTTGAGAATCGTTCTCTTTATTTATTTATTTCCTAAAAACTTACAAATCTTAAAATACAAAACAAAACTGTTTAGTCTCATTATTAAATTAAGGTTACTTCAATTATAAAGTAATACGATATTAAGGTATTTTTTCGGAAGATATTTAAATCTTGATTTTTTAGGTTCATAGACAATGTCCGCGGGCAAGTATTGAGTAGGTAAGGTAGATATGAGTTGTTATCCCCATCATAGTTTGACAATACATATAGGAACATTATACTTGCCGGTGATGGTCATTGTCATAGTATTATGGTTGTGTTAAGTGTAGGCTACGTACATGTTTGCCTAAGTTATTTATGGCTAATAGGTATCTGAGTTTGGATTTTATATAATTTTGTGTAGTTTGGATTTTACAGTTATATTTAGTTTTCTTATTGACAAGTAGTTTCAAAAAGCGGATTTGTAACATTTCTAATCTATCAATATTAAAGGCCGGGGCACATTGGTTGCGTGCGCAGCACGTAAGCGTCGACGTGCGCGTTGTAAAGTATGAATCTCCATAGTAGATGTCACACCGTGTGGGTGACGTGTGCGTGCTGCGTGCGCGTGCGCGTGCAAGCGGTGTCCTTATATCAGTCCAAAGCAAAGCCAAGAATAGACTCAACTAATGGTACATTTAAACATTTTAGGGTATACTACAATAGTAGGAAGGAACTAGTTTAAGTGATAAAATTTACCTAGAACGAACCAATTTTTGAGTGTCGAACGCTCGAATTTACACTCGAGATCTGTCAAATAACTATGATGTTTTGACAGATGTCGAGTGAAAAGTCGAGCGTTCGACACTCAAAAATCGGCCCTCTGGTCTTAAGTTGACCATTGGTATGTATAAGTAAAATAGAATCGCCTTCGTGGTGATTTTAGAGATTGGTCTACATTGCGAATTTTAATAGGTACACAACATTCCGAAAATAAGTGTAATGCAACGCAAAATGTTAGGATCTTTGCGGTCAAATTGGTGGTATCTATTATGACGATTGCCGGTCGGAAAATTCCGAGCACCTAAGGGTCGCTTTGTGCCAGCTTAGGCACGGGCAGCGTTAATCAACGTCTATTCAAGATGTGCACGCAGGTCAAGCGGGAAGCAGCGATAACACAGCGATAGTACTCCAAGCCAAGTTATTGCGTAATTTCGCAATGCGTGACTGTCCTGTTGTACAAGGAGTCACGGCGAGCGTGGGCGACCTTTCGAGCTCGTACACCATGCGTGGGCGCAGCCGCCTCACAGTCTGCCGGCCCCTCTGTTTACCTACCTACTTAAGATTCGATCCGATCGTTTACATTACAACGGGCATACTATTTATAAAACTATTTATACATACATCCAATATTTTTTTTTATTGTAAAGTGTAACAGCTATTTGGACTGACTTCAGATAGGGCAAAAATAATTTATATTGATACTAGGTTTAGAAATTGCAACTGTTTTACATATCAAATGGATCAGACGTGTTGAGAACCTACTTTTTGAAGCTTCCTAAAACAAAGAGCTAAGTGAAACTTGTAAACTTAGACGACCACTTTAGCTAAGATGGTAGTGACCCTACCCTGCCTACGAAGCTGGAGGTCCCGGGTTCGAATCCCGGCCGGGGCATTTAGTTGTGTGATGAGCACGAATATTTGTTCTCGGGTCTTGGATGTTTTCTATGTATTTAAGTATCTATTTATCTATATTAGTATGTATATCGTCGCTTAGTACCCATAGTATAAGCTTTGCTTAGTTTGGGACTAGGTTGATTTGTGTAAGATTGTCCACAAATATTATATTATGGTCCTAAGCCATGGAAGGATGGGAAGTAGAGTCGGTACCGTCTTCGGTAGAGCGCCGCCGCTCTGTCTCGCGCTGGCGCGAGTGGCAGACGGCAGACCACTTGCAGCGCTGGCCTCGTTGCGGTCGCAGTGTCGTGTGACCACACCTCCTATTCTTGTCTATCAGGTTACAAAGATATCAGTAGCGTGCTTTGCTATGAATATTCGTAATTCAATTCTCATCGTAGGTGATATCGTGTACAACGTGAAAATGACATTCCAAACACACAGCCGCCCATCGTGGCATATGTCATATACCTATACATTTTTTAGGTATCCGTGTCCCTATACCAGGGCGATGTGGCCATAAATATTTATTCTAAAGGTTTGACATATTATAGTGCGTGTCATCCACGAAGGCGTGCCCCTCCACAGCCCCATCCGTACAATACTGTATTTGACACATGTTAAAATTTATAACACAGTGTCACTTTTTGGATAGTTAGCCATTAAAATATCACAATAAATCGTCAATTATAAAATTTTATCAAAATCATAAAAAGATTATGAATCATCAGAAACTCAGAAAATTATGTAATTTTATTTACCGTCCAAAATTCAAATAAAAGGTATCAATAGAATGCTTATGTAAAAATTAAAAATAAATTGTATGGCAACTATGTACCTAAACGCATTATTTTACGACTAAAACAGCAAAATACTTATTTTCCCATACAACGGTTGGTCGAATGCTGTGCAAGTGACGTCATTTGCCAGGGCAAATTTGTAGGGGCCTTTTTGACGGCCGCTAGCGTAGAGCTAGGTTTGTCCCTAATTTTAGCCCTTTATTGTGCTCTAATTGTTGTTGGTCCCATATAGACATTTGATCGTCCCTAAAAACTGGTTCGATTGGCATTATAAAAAAATTTTAGTCAAATAGCGTATTACGCATAGTTTATAAGTGAGATTCGCTGTGGAGGGGCGCGGATACAATTAGGACTGCACAGGATTTTCAATCTTCGTTCTAGGCGACATAGACATTACAGAAAGTGTTGCTTTATTGCTGAGTTGCATATAGATTGCAGTGTCTACGGAGGGCGCGCTCCGGCTAGCAGCCATAACAAATCTGGCATGTTTGTTGACTGTACTTTTATGTTGGTACCACAACTGTTGTGGCTATCCACATTGTTTTGTTATGGTTATGTCATCTATATACCTAGACTATACAGGGTGACACATTGAACGTAATACAAAATATGTTTTTCTAACTCATCTCCCTGGTGTTAAAACTCTCTGCTAAGTCTGACTAATAATTTTGTATATTATCGAGTATACGTAGAGGGCATATTCGAGATTCAAAATATGACACGTCACCATGTCTCTAGCAAGAATCTGCGTGCAACTTTCTTTACATTGCAGGGCTGCAGGTTGCCGAGGTAAGATGAATACGAACAAAGCCTGTAATGTAATGAAAATTCACTGAAAATGCCACGCAAGTTCTTGCTAGTCTAAACTCTAAACCGCGCTATTTTGTGAAAACTTGCGAATAACATTAATAAGTTTTTTTATATATAACCGTCATGCCGCAAATAAGCATTTTAAGCTTTTCGTGTGCAAAGACTATAAATACATAAATTTCCGAACGTAGCAATCGGGGTCCACAAAACGTTTCGTAATCAGATAGATGTTGCGTGGGGCGAATGGCTCGCAAGTGGCCCTTCCCCAAACGCCGTGGGCGCGCGCGAATAGGTCAGCCCTCGGTACAGACGAAGAGCTAAAGCGGTAATAATTTTGGGCCTTAATTTCATTGAAATAAGGTCGATAAGTAGCAAATTTTTCGTATCTCTACTATACCTATCTCACAGCTTGCAGGCGGCGTGTTGTCAGCACTGGACAGGCTATCACAGTGCTAACCAACATAACAAGTCGTCTTTGGTAAATTATATTCAGTATAACCTTAGGTCGACCTCCTATCACTTATAGTTACGAATTTCGGGTGAGTTGTGAATTTATATATGTGGATTTAAACTTTCAACCTCAGAATGCTCTATAATATAATTCTCTCGCGTTTTTAGTAAAGCATTTCAATTTCGTCAGTTAATTTCCAATGTATAACGCAGTATACGCTTGCACTTTAAGTAAGTTTAGTATAGAACTTTTCAAACCGTAACTATGAATAGGTATATAAAGCGATATATAAACCGAACCAACTGAGTATACACTTCAACATTAACGAGTGATTACAGTGTCCAGCTACTTTTGAGGCCGACTGTACCAAAGTAGCAGCTACGAAAAGTGGATAGAATTCGACAGTAGATTCTTTTAATTTAAAGAAATTTACTTTATTTATTGAAACAACAAAAAGCAGGCAAATAAAATAATACACGAATATTTTGTTCTTGGGTCTTGGATGTTTTTTATGTACTTACAACATATTTAGTTAAGTATCTATTTATATCTATATAAGTATGTATTGGTAGGGTTCCCAGAAGCCTGGCCGCATTGCCACGTGTAACATTGCAGTATTTTCTTAAATAGCTGCAGGTTGGTTTGAGCATACAACGTGCCCAACGTGCAAAAAAGATACCTTCCTGGATGGCAATGCTAATCCGCTGAGCCGCGAGCGAAATAGTGGCCAGCCCTCTGGTCACCAGAAGCCCCTATAAGGCGCGTCGAGATGTCCTTAAAGAGGCGCCGAGCAATATTTAAACACATTCAATAAATTATCCATTCTTATATTATAAATGTAAAAGTAACTTTGTCTGCCGGGTTAACGCTTGACGCTAAAACCGGTGAACCGATTTTAATGAAGTTTAGTATGAATACTTATTAGTGAATAGTTTGAGATCCTGAGCAAGGAGTTACCACGGAAATCATTCCTATATGAAGTGGAGTTTGTATGAGAAAGAGACAACTAAGAATTGGCCTGATATATATATATATATATATATATTTTATATATAGCCTATTATGTGTCCCTCTGCTGGGCAAAGGCCTCTCCCCATGTTGTCCAGACGTCCCTGTCCAGAGCCTCTTCCTCCCAGTTGGGGACAAATACGTCCAGATCATCCCGCCCTCTCCGTGAATATATTTTTTTATCTTTTAATGCGATTAACGAAGCGGGCGAAATCGCGGGCAAATTGGAATATTGTTAATATAAATACTCGAGGAAGCCGCCGTTTCGTCTCGCTTCGTCTCTAATTGAATTTAATTCTACTTTTTAGGGTTCCGTAGTAAACAAGGAACCCTTATAGTTTCGCCATGTCCGTCCGTCCGTCCGTCCGTCCGTCCGTCCGTCCGTCCGTCCGTCCGTCCGACCCCCGTTTTTCTCAGTAACCGTTAGTGCTAGAAAGCTGTAATTTGGCATGAGTATACATATCAATGACGCCGACAAAACGGTAGAATAAAATCTTAAAAAATATTTTTTTTTAGGGTACCTCCCCTACATGTAAAGTGGTGGTACAATTTTTTTTTCTGCCATACCCCATCGTGTGGGGTATCGTTGGATAGCTCTTTTAAAAATATTATAAGGTTTCTAAAAGCATTTTTTGATTAAAAAATTGGTTAGCGTGATATTAAGCTTGAAGTGATAATTTTTGCTATGGTCAAGTGTCCCCCCCCCCTGCCAGCTAAACGGTGGCTACTAGGCATGTGAAAAAAATCATGGTAGTAGCATATATGATGAATTTAAAAGGAAAACTATCACAGCTAAGTAGACATTACTAGTTAACGAGTAATAGTCGAACTTCAGAAATGTACTTTGCAAAAGCAAACTTTCGTACAATTTCCATTGATACCTTAGATAATGTCGTTAATTCATTCAAAAACATAGTAAATATAAGTTTTCGAACTTTTTAGTCCATATAATGTAACGGGTGGACGACTACGGAACCCTACCTTGCGCGTGGCCCGACACGCACTTGGCCGGTTTTTTCATCATTGCGTGTAGCGTGTGACGTCCTGCTTACCGACCGGACACTATAATTTAAAACGAGAGAGTTTATCTCTTCATTAGTCAATTTTCGTTCCCATGCACATGGTAGCGGTCATTTACAATGACGGTACATTTTGGTTCAAACATAAAGAAAATTGGGGAGTTCCATTGGCAAGTTGAAAAGATGTACAGTCGACACCATAGATACATTTACAGTTTTGCAACTTATTCCATTAATTTCTAAATTAATTCCTTAGTAATAAGGTGCAAACGTGTAAATTTATCTATGGCGTTGATTTTATAGGTCACGCCTAACTATCCGTTTTTACGAAACGTGTGCGTAATTTGACATTGGCGGTAAATTTTGTTGCTATCCGTAACCATCCATTAAAGGGACATACTGAGGCCAGTTTTATAAAGATCCGTTAGACCAAATGACAGATAAAAAAATTTGGTAACTCATTACATTTTGAAATATCTTACCAACTTCTTTATAAAACCGAGACATGAATGACAATGTTGGAGTGCATTCGCGATTCATTAGAGCGAATATTTTACGTACGTAATTAAAGCGACTCAGTATTTTTGTCATGAACTTGAGATGCGCATCCAGTTTTATGAATGAACCGTCTACTACTTAGTTTGTTATGTAATTGTAAATCGCGGTCAATGGTTGGACGTTTCGTGTCGCGCCCATTCATGTAGTCAGTTAGCCAGTCCGCCCACTCTTGTCTCTCGCTTTTAACTTATTCCACACTCACTTGTTAAGTATTTTGCCAAATTGGCTGTACAATCAGCCAAGAAAGTGGTCTACCACTTTTCGACTCTATTGTAAGTACATAAAGGTTATTACACAAAAGAACGCTGCGCTTACGGCGTCCACCACAGACACGTCGCGTGCCTTAGGCATTCAGGTCCCTGTACCGCCGAATACGGTCGCAGGCGGCAGGTCGGGCCTAGCTGAGTTTGCTACTGGACTCTTCTCAGTAGGCTAGGTTTAGTGAACCAGCGACAAAAGGCCGAGTAGCTCGATTCCACACACACTTCAGATTCGGTTGAAGCCGCTCAACCGATCCCGTGTCGGAGGTTTAACCTGGATTTTCCCCAGGCCACTCTCCATCTCCAACCGCGCACTCCTATCGCTTTACTGGGACGAAGTGGTAGATTACTTTCTTGACTGACTGTACGAGTATTAGAATAGGTACTGATGCATGCATGAGCAAGAAGGCCTATAGTAGCCTAGTGGAGACAGGTTGTTTATTTTCTTTTTGTAACATTACTTTTCAAGTCGGTCCCCAGTCCCCAAGGCCTCCCGACTTGACCATGACCGTATTGACAAATAGGAAAATATATCATCTTTGCCTTGACTAAACTACCCTGGCTAAAAGTGTATATCTGTACGGTAAGTTAAAAATATGTATCAATCATTTTTTTTGTATTTCTATCATTTGTACTTTACTTACCTACCTATTGATCGATTATAGAGAAGTGAAAAGCGGAAAATGTTGTCACATTTTTATTGGTACCTCTTATCTTGATTTATGGGAAGGTTATTATAAATTACAAACAATGTGGTTTGTTCAGCCGTCTGTTTGTCGTCTTATAGTTTGTGGTGGTGGTGGTTGTGCTCGAATTACTAATGGAGTTTTCCTATATGCAGACCTATATATCTACCATGCAAGGTAAATAAATACCATAATCAAAAGCTGAGGAAGACGGGCAGTCCTCACTTACGGCGCTCAAACCTGGTCATTGACTGAGGCTCAGAAGTCCAAACTCAAGGTTAGCCAGCGGGCGATGGAGCGCAGTATGCTAGGTGTTCGCAGGACTGATCGAATCAGAAACACGGAACTGCGCTCCAAAACACGAGTTGTAGATGTGGGTGCCAAGACCGCCAAACTGAAGTGGGACTTAAATTTTGTCATTTTTTGTATAATAATTATTGATATCTTGTTTATATTGTTATTTGTATTTTGACTTTTCAAAAGTGCTGTAATAGGCCTACTTGGAAATAAATAAATAAATTGAAATTGAAAACTGGGCTGGACACGTCTGCCGTATGCACCCGGAAAGATGGGCCAAGATATGTACGGAGTGGACCCCGCAAGACGGTTACCGGTGCAGAAGCAGACCAAAAAGGAGATGGCGCAACGATTTGGACGCGTTCTGCTCGGATTGGTGGGAGCAGACAAAAAATAGGGCCGAGTGGTGGAAAAGAGGAGAGGCCTTTGCCCAGCAGTGGGACACAAATACAGGCTAGTAAAAAAATAAAATAAATCGAAAGCTGTTACATAAGTGCAAAACGTTTTGTGGCGTGGTGTAGATATAATTACTAAGTACCTACCTAATTTATAAGTAAATACAAATGACAACAACAACCTTATTACTAGTACAACATGCTGTGCATAGTGTAATCTTCGGTATCAATGTTCGCATATCTGTTGAACTTGTCTCGTTTAAATGATTTAAGCCTATTCGCGATAGCAAAATGTCATAAATTTATCGGTTATCGATTGCAGTTCCTTATAATATAATGTAGTTATAGGTGAAGTTTTCCAGCAGGGACTTGAACTTTTTAATATAAGAATGAATGCCGTCAATGCCATAAATATACAGGGCGTCCCAAGACTATACGACATGAAGGAAAAGTATCATAAATATCGTAGATATGAATTTTTGCAGAAAGAGGCTTTTTTATGTTGAAAAATTAGTAATACTTCTTTCAAAGATTATCTAAAAACTATTTACTTCGTCTGGGAACCAACTCAAACGTGAAAAAAATTCATTGAATATTAATTCCTAGCAAAAAAGTGTATAAATCCTTTTTTGTAGACAATTTTATGTAGGTTACTTATGCCTATGAACGTTTTTTGCTAGGGGCCACCGTTTACGAGTTTTTTACGAAATATGAGACCTTTAAACCCCCCTCACCCCTCCAGCGACGGGGGTACGGGCGGGACATTTAATATGTTTACCTCCTAACTAGTTTAAACAAAGTTACCAAGTCAAAAATTGTGCTCCAAGCATTTCCCTTTTTTTTTCTTTTTGAGCATAAAATATAAACATAATAGGTACATAGTAGTAGTAGTACATATAAACATAGTAGGTACCTATTTGTAGTAGACGTGGCACCTAGACGTATCGTTTTGGCGATCTCTATTCCCTGAAACCGTCTGAAACGATACGCATGCGTATCGTTTCAGGGAATAGGGATTATAGACTTTTCTGCAGACTCATTTATTTCGTATGTATTTAGTGTTCGTGACGTTTACATTTGGAATGTTCTGTTTTAATTTTATTTTGATTTCAATCGTAATTTTATATTTATTGTAATAATTTTAATTTAATCTTTATGTATGAGCTTTTTGACGCTTGAAATAAAAGAATTTTATTGTATAAATATACCTATAAATTTGTATAGTGGCTACTTAAATACATTTTATGTCACACCTGGCCATAAAGCGGCAATTACCGCACGCTCCGCGCGCGGAATATCCCACTTCCTGGACAGGGGGTGACATAAAATTTTGTACTTAACACGGGCAGTAATAAAGAAAGCCTCAGATCATATATTTATCGCCCTTGCCTTCGGCTTGGGCGTCAAATACCTGCGATCTGAGATATTCTTTGTTTTACCGCCCTTGTTAAGTAATGTACTATTTAGTACATGTAATTGAGACATTAAATCGGTGATATGGTTACAACAAGTTTTAATTGGTACATCGTCGAGTATTTAAATATGGGTGCATAACTGCATACTCAACAATATGTTCCATCGATTAAGGGATTCGGTACATATTTATGCGAGCTTTAATTAGATACATATATTTGCACTTGACTGTATGGTAGGTAGCGTGCCGTGTAAGCGGCCATGGCCTCGCTGTGGCCGCACAATCACCTCGATTGCGCTGGTTGGATTTGGTAACGGAGCGGACCTCATGCTCTTTCAGGAAACATCCGGTATATCAAAATGCTGCATCAGATATAGCTATCATATAACACAAACAATGCATAAACCCCAAGTATTTTTGATATACATTATGTCATTCACCGACGTAAACGACATTCCAAGACCACGAACATTATGACCTCTAATGCAAAACATCCCTGAATATGCCACAGCAGTTGGCGACCCCTGCTGCTAATGACACCAGATAAATATTACTGCCAAGTTCTCGTGCTGTTATAACATTTACGACTTTGCCCTATGATCCTCTTGGCATTTACGTTACCTCGCCGAGTGCCTCGGAACAATAAAATGCTGCTATACCTATAGGTACAAACACGAATATGAGTATAGCTAACGCTACCAATCTAAAATACTTAGGTACATGAAAAATCTTTTATTTCGGTACTCGAACGGAACACACTCTATGATATATTGCTGAGAAAGAGCACAAACTCTTTCATGCTGCTTGTTGTAGGTACTCCTATCACTGTTTTTCCCCTCGGTGCACTCTGTATCAAAAACGAAAACCTCGTGACAGACGCACACTGTATAATACCAAGGTACAGCCAAGTCACAAAGTAAATAGCGGCGGCGCGCGCCGGAGCAGAGAGTTCGCTCAGTACAAAGTGCCATTTTCGCCGCACGCACAATGACGTAACATTTACAGGCATTCTCGGTTGATTTCGGACTAGCTTAGTCGCGACTGTCACTGTCGCGTCGCGAGTGCTAGTTGTGCGCGCGTTGATCACTTGACGTCCTCGCCGCTACGTAGATAGTTTATGTCACGTACGTCAAAATGAATAACCGATATTATTACAGTTGGAATGTATTTTATTGTTTAAATACACTTAAATACAACAAAAAACGGTGCCTACACTTTCTTCAAATTTTCAAACGATATTGAAAGGTAAATAAAACGGTTTTCTCATTTTGGTAGTTACCATACCTAGGTAGGTAGGTAATTTTTTGAAACTTGCCGCTTTGATAACGACGATCAACCATTACACATTCATCTTATCGTTCGCTGGTAAAACGCCAGTATTTAAGTAGTACTATGGTTTAGTTAAGTAGGTACCTAATTAATTAGGTATATTTTTGTTGGCGCTCTCGACCGCCGCCGGTCACAAGTCACAACTCGCAGCGGGTCACGCATCAATTTATTAGGGTTCCGTACCCGAAGGGTCAAAACGGAACCCTATTGGTGTCGCCCAGACGTCCGTCCGTCCGTCCGTCGTATGTCACAAAATTTGTTCCGAAGAATTTTTAGACTTCTCATTGACCTATGAACTTGAAATTTGGTGACAATGTTCAATATTACGTATATTTTAACAACAAATACTAATATATGAATAAATCATATTTTTGAGGTTGATTCGGAACCCTAAATGTGCGAAGTCCGACTCGCACTTGGCTGGTTTTTTACCAAGATACGCTGGTTCATATTTAAATGTCATGTTGAAGAATTTTTAATTTATCTGCTCCTTTTTAAAATTCAGAATCAATACAGAAGCAACCCTGTGAGTCTGGCAAGTTTAGGTATGTATTTTCAAGAACGGCGGGAACGGACCTTCTGTATATTCTTTATTTTGTGGCCAAGGGCACCAATATGTACGAGTATACACTTTTTCACCTTATTCCGTTGAAATAAGGTCCTAAAATGTATACATATTTATGCCCTTAACTGTACGTATTAAATATTACTGCCAAGCAAAAAGAATTCTTAAAAAGAAATCTTAGCCTATTTTGGTGTCCCGCTGCTGGCCAAAGGCGTATTAAAATGCTCAGGGAAATTTAAATGTAGTATCGCTGTTATATAAATCAAATATACACTCACGGCCAAAGAATACGGGTCGGTAAAAACCGTCATATTTTCTAAAATACTGCGAGGTTGTATTTTTTTTAATCATGTGATTATCTTTGTTTAATTTTACATCTATACTGCAAAAGTAACAGCCAAAAAAAGTAACGTTTCCAAGTTTAAATCGGAATCGTAAAAACCCATGAAAAAAACAACGTTAACGGAGCGAGATATCGCGAAAATCGTCATTTTTGGACATTAATATTTTTATGATAGGATCCCGGAAATTGCTAATACAGTTGGGCAATACCTACGAAGAATACTTAGTATAATACGAGTATGTAAATAAAACGAGTGTAGAATATTTAACAAAACCTATTGAGGCTATTTAAACTAGGGTGACCCGAAATTTTTGACCGCGAGTGTATTAATAAAATAATTTAAATCTCAAGCAGGCCCTTGAGGCATTGTACTTACCGAGGATGCTGGCGGGCTTTTCCTCGCTGTATCGTCATTTATATTTATGATATAAACAAACAATCACTACACGTGAGTAGCGAGATATGTGTGCCACTTACCTACTCCATTAGTAATTACTCTTAAGTGGCTATATCACTTGAAATATAGAACGAGTAACAATATAAGACGGTTATGAGTCAGCGAGGACTGTTAAGAGTGAAGATAAGTGGCATGGCCGGCCTCTACGGTTCATTCGTGCTGTGTTTATCGCCAAAGCTTCGCCAACATTAACGTGACAGCTCGATAACCACGACACCCTTTAACGATTAGATACGTCGAGTAGCTCCTAGGGCTAACATCGGTTTTGTGTATGTAGGTACTCGTACGTAATGTCTATACGAAAGATGCAAACACTATTCGAGTTGAATTAAAAGTACGTAAACCTGTTATAGGCAACGCTTGCCAAACATTTAAGTCGGAAACTTAATTAGTGCGGCATTCACCTAGTGTATCGGGCCGATTTATAAGGCTATGCACGCACGGGCAACTTGTTTTGTTTATTTCGTCATTGTGCCGTGATTACACCAAATGGTCACAACGGAAGACCAGCGCAGCGCTGGCTCTGCCAGCATAACGCTGAGTTGTGACCATTTCGTGACAAAATTCGGTTTGTAATGTCCTGTTTTGTAAGTGTTTTGTTTGTCACGAATAAATGTTTCTTTTCTTTTCTTTTTTTTCTTTTCTTTCATTCAGTAAGGAAAACAGTTAGTAAATATGTAATTTTATCGAGACGTCGGTCCAGGCACGCCCTCCACGAAAATTAAGCCCCAGCCTCTCTGCATTTGCATTGAAGCTTCCGAAATTAAAATTTGAGGAGCATTGTCTCTCAACGAACAATGATTTGTTGCCTCGCAGCGCTTTTCATTCTGAGCCTGCCATCGTTTTCATTCTTGCCATTTAATTGGAATTCTAGTATTGTGAGACTGTTTATTTTCCTGTGAATTTAAGATCATTTTACAAGTACTTAGTTAAGTATAACTGTTTCAGATGATTTCAAGAGTTCTAATGTCAATACCAGTTAAAGAGAGCTTACTCGTAGTAGCTTAAGACACAGAACTTTAATTTAGCCTTTAAGTTATTTAACCTTTTAAATGTGTTTGTCATAATTCTGGAAACACCAGTTATCTATTTATGTTCAGTAAACTTAAAAAACCGGCCAAGTGCGAGTCGGACTTGCGCACGAAGGCTTCCGTACCATTACCTAATCTATAAAAACGGCAAATAAATCATGTCTGTTGTATGGGAGACCCCTTAAATATTTATTCTATTCTGCTTTTAAGTAGAAATAAATCATCTGTGAAAATTTCAACTGTCTAACTGTCACGGTTCTTGAGATACAGCCTGGTGACAGACGGACCGCGGAGTCTTAGTAATAGGGTCACGTTTTACCCTTTGGGTACAGATCCCTAAAAAATACAAATATAATTTTGGTGGCGGTCTACCTGGTAATTGCAAGCAGATAACAAGGGAATTGTCGCAAAATGAAGCTATAGGAAGGAGATCTCGATAGATTGTGATCTCGCGAGATCTCGCGCTAATTTTCGAGATTCAATCTCGTTGGTGAAAAATCTCGACTTCTGATATCTCGACTAATAATTTCGAGATCTCGAACGAGATTACAAGACTGATTTTATTGTTGACCGCTACTTGTAGCAAACTCTAAACGATGATAAGGGCGCAGCGTGCAGCACAGTTGTTTGCACGGTTTGGTGCGGCGCGGTTAGCGTAACTACCTACAATTATTTACATGATATTTACTCGCTTACCCTACATTTTTTTATTAAACGTTCATTTTTGTTTCAGTATTCTAATAATGTAGCTTTTATTGAATACCAGTACATACCCTGAGTAGGGACTGTCCATTGAATTAACCTATCTATATAGAAAAAGCGTATATTCATAAAAATATGTTGAATCTCGATATCGACGAGAAATCGAGATCTCGTCTGTTTTCTGATGAGATCTCGAATTCCAAATCTCGACCTCGGATTTCTTACGCGAGATCTCGAATCGCCAATCTTGGTGCGAGATTGCATTCCCTAGAAGGAGGCCTGTAATCAGATGATGAGGACGTCCTTTTTCTTGTACAGGCTACTTCGGCAAGTACCTGAACAAGTATAACGGGTCGTACATCCCGCCGGGATGGCGCGAGTGGGGCGGGCTCATCATGAACTCCAAATACTACAACTACAGCATCAATATGAACGGGAAGAGGATCAAACACGGAGACGACTATCAAAAGGTAAGACAACAAACCTCGCATCCGATGGCCCTGAAAATACGTAGGTACCTAAAGATATAAAGGGAGGTGCCTATATCATCACCCAATGTTTGTTAACTCAACTCTAATAATTGACATCTTGTTGTTCCCCTTTCTGCTATGAATTACCTAAGATTCTAGTCTTGAAACAGTGCCGAGCACTAAAAAACGTTTCTAAGATAAATTAATATAAATTTAATGTATGTCTCTGATATAAATTTACGCTTCAAAATGTATCAGCGAACTCACTTATTTTATTTTATTATAAAATATACGTTTAGACACAGTCTAAGTAGCAAACAAAATTGAGTCTTGTGCCGTAATAATTTTGTGCTTGTCACATTACCTCATTTTATGTTAGATAAGACATTTATATTTATCACCAAACTTTTGCTCAGAGGAATAAAATCTCGATTGTACAAACTTCTAATTCAAGTTTGGTTTAATGTGGGTTTAATCTTGAGTTATAAAAATGACTAACTCAATAATAATCCGCGGTGACTGGTCACGAGGCTAAACATAGAGCTCTCGTTATAAATATTAAAATCTTATTTATTTTTCACTGCACTCCTCTGGCTAAGTAGGTACCTACTCTCTCTCCCATGGAGAGGTAACTAATTTAAGGTAAACTGATGATAACTTTTTTATTACAAAAATAATTTTAAACAATACGCTTATCTATAAGCCCAAATTCGAATGAATCATATTAATGTAATATGTAGATCATTTTTTTAGCCAAAACGCTGCACTTTTTGATGAAAACAGCAGTAGTAGTAGGGACCAAAATAAGTGATTTTTTCGACGCGACAAGTTTCACCCCTCAGGAAGCGAGGTGGCGCCACTTAAAATTTAAACGATTTGGACGGTTGATTTGTCAAACGAAAGATATTTTTTTATTTTATAACACAAACATTTGGAAGGAAAGAAAATCAACTATCATTGTTAAAAGCGGCTTGCTTTCATCAAAAAGTGCAGGATTTTTTCATAACTCATATGACAAAAAAATATTCAAGGAAAGGACAGGTTAATGGTTATTATAAAGTATAGAGTAAGTGAAGTGAGATGTGAACGTTCCAGGATTACTACCCGGACTTGATCGCGAATGACTCCATAGCTTTCCTGCGAGCGTCGAAGAGGCGGTTCGCGCGCAAGCCGGTGCTGCTGGTGATGTCGTTCCCGGCGCCGCACGGGCCCGAGGACTCCGCGCCGCAGTACTCGCATCTCTTCTTCAACGTGACCACCCATCAGTAAGTCCCGAATGACTCCATAGCTTTCCTGCGATCGTCTAAGAGGCGGTTCGCGCGCAAGCCGGTGCTGCTGGTGATGTCGTTCCCGGCGCCGCACGGGCCCGAGGACTCCGCGCCGCAGTACTCGCATCTCTTCTTCAACGTGACCACCCATCAGTAAGTCCCGAATGACTCCATAGCTTTCCTGCGATCGTCTAAGAGGCGGTTCGCGCGCAAGCCGGTGCTGCTGGTGATGTCGTTCCCGGCGCCGCACGGGCCCGAGGACTCCGCGCCGCAGTACTCGCATCTCTTCTTCAACGTGACCACCCATCAGTAAGTCCCGAATGACTCCATAGCTTTCCTGCGATCGTCTAAGAGGCGGTTCGCGCGCAAGCCGGTGCTGCTGGTGATGTCGTTCCCGGCGCCGCACGGGCCCGAGGACTCCGCGCCGCAGTACTCGCATCTCTTCTTCAACGTGACCACCCATCAGTAAGTCCCGAATGACTCCATAGCTTTCCTGCGATCGTCTAAGAGGCGGTTCGCGCGCAAGCCGGTGCTGCTGGTGATGTCGTTCCCGGCGCCGCACGGGCCCGAGGACTCCGCGCCGCAGTACTCGCATCTCTTCTTCAACGTGACCACCCATCAGTAAGTCCCGAATGACTCCATAGCTTTCCTGCGATCGTCTAAGAGGCGGTTCGCGCGCAAGCCGGTGCTGCTGGTGATGTCGTTCCCGGCGCCGCACGGGCCCGAGGACTCCGCGCCGCAGTACTCGCATCTCTTCTTCAACGTGACCACCCATCAGTAAGTCCCGAATGACTCCATAGCTTTCCTGCGATCGTCTAAGAGGCGGTTCGCGCGCAAGCCGGTGCTGCTGGTGATGTCGTTCCCGGCGCCGCACGGGCCCGAGGACTCCGCGCCGCAGTACTCGCATCTCTTCTTCAACGTGACCACCCATCAGTAAGTCCCGAATGACTCCATAGCTTTCCTGCGATCGTCTAAGAGGCGGTTCGCGCGCAAGCCGGTGCTGCTGGTGATGTCGTTCCCGGCGCCGCACGGGCCCGAGGACTCCACGCGACTGTTATGAGAACATTTCGTATTCAATACTATATTTGAGAAAATATAATATACGGTGGTAGCTATCCCTGATAAAAGCCGCAACTTTTCTCCACGAAGACATATTTTAAAAGAAAAAGTAATGTCGTCAAAGTTAAAGTTGCGTATGCGTACCTACTCCAGGTTCGTGCAGAATTTGTTAAGATTTAACAGAGTAATTAGTTTCCGAACTAAACGCGTAACTTTACGAGATAAAAAACGAACATTCGTACCAAATTTCATCTAACTCCCCTGAATTTCGAAGTTTGACAATAGGTATCGACTGTATTAAAAGTTGTTTCGAGTGCCGTGCCTTGAAAGTCATTACGCTCAGTAAGGTGTTCCTACTTACAAAACCTTCGCTTGCTCGGCTATCAATACAAGCATTCGTGCCAAACTATAACTTTATAACAAGCTTCAGCCATCAATATATTTGGATATTTGTTATGCAAGCATAACAAATATGTAGGTAACTAAATATATTGAGGGATTTGACTGGTATCCACAGCGACAACTAACAATTCGGGTTTTTACTTTTTATAATAAGTAATTACAACCAGTGGGTTGACGGCGAAAAAAACAAAACAAAACAATGTTTTTGTTTACTTGACTTGTAATCGCGTCACCGGTAGACATGCCAATAGGTACCTCTCTGAATACCCCCGGAATTACCGCTACGATGAAAGACATCCTTTGTAACGTGACCAAACTAAAACAAAGCGATAAGTACGTACAGGTAAATTACTTTCGAGACTTTTTGCATTTGTAGTTTGCTAGTTCTACAAATTGAGGAATTTTGGTTGGCTCAGGTTGTAAAATCATATTTATTAATGGGTAGCATTTAACGAACCACCAAATTAGTTGCTGAATGATGCTCTAAAAAATTACATTGATTACCAAAAATACTAGATTCGCACCAAATTTTCAACTCCTTTTAAATATAAAGTGCAACTCAAAGAAGTAACATGTCGATAACCTATTAAATTAAATTGTTACCAAATAAATTAGTCACTACCCAAAAATACTTAATGATCACCTAATTTCAAACACCAAATTTCATATAATTTACATCCAAATATTACAGGGCTCGTAATCCTATTAAAATTATTTACACTCAAATAATTCTTTCGATACCCAGAAATACCTACTACATGATCACCAAATTTCACGCGGCAATTGTTTTTTAACGCCCGACGTGCAAAGCAGTTCCAATCTAGTCTAACCTCATTGCTAGCCACTGATGGGGTTTTCCATACGGTCCGTCTCGTTCGCACGTCGCACCGCGTGCGAGCAAGACAGCGCTAAATGATTTTATTTTATAGAAGCTTCAAAATTTCTGTAACTTTAATGAGATACGTACATAACATAATTTAATTTAATATATTTTCAACAGTGCTTTCCTTACCTAAAAATGGTCAAAATTCTCACTTCCCTGTGGGGCGACATTCCAAAATCTAAAACATATCTAATAAGGTTTAAAAAGCAGTTTGGCAGAATAATTTTATTATAAGATAATTGTCACATGTACATGGTTTCCGGAAAAGCTGAAACGAGTTTAAACAAAGGCGACGCGTATTTAGTCTCACTTCCCTGTCACCTAAAAGTTGGCTAAAATCACCTTGAAATCGAATAGCTTAAACGTTGCCGCTCGGCCAATATAGAAAGAAACAGGTGACGACAGCGTAGTACCGGCTTTATTTTGTTTCAAACGAGCAGCGATCGGCTGTGTCCGTGCCTTTAGTGGGGAAAATTCAGTTGGGGTCAGTCAAATTCTCACTTACATGGAACGTATTTAAATTTCAACTATTTAATATTATTATGCATTACAAGTATTTCTTTTAGTTGCACGGATGATTTATGGAAATTGTAATTGTAATAAAATAAAGCAATATTCTAGATTTAGGGGAAAAACATTCAAAAAATCACTTCCCTGTCTATCACTTCCCTGGAAATACATAGTTAGGGAAGTGAGTTTACTCCAGAAAAGTGAAAAAAGAACATGTTCTGTGGCTGTTACAAGCTTTCATTTAACTTTCAGTGTTGAATTAAATGAGCATTACAACATTCTGTGCACCTAGCAGAAGTTCGGTTCGCCTTGTATCGTATTACATTATCACTTCCCTGGTTGGTATTATAGACAATATAGTACATATTTAGATTTATCTTTTTATACAAAATGGTATTATTTATTTCATCAATGTCATATTTCCAGTAATCTTTACTGTCAAGTCGATTTTAAGATCAAAAAATGTATTTATACCTATTCACTCCTCTCCCTCATTTCCCTGTCTCTATAAATTAAAAATGCATATAACTTCTAAATAAATAAGTGTTATGACTGACCCATTGAATTCTCGAATACTCTGTTATATTTTATTATAATAGTTAAGTTTAAAATTATTTACATTAAAACAAAAGCAATAGGCCGAAAATTATCCAATTTTATTCCATTGTCTGTAGAATTAACTAGTTGTGTACGGACAAAATTTAAATGTGTGTAAATTATTTTTAAGTGTGTGTAAATTTAAATGTAGCATCCCTGTATATATACAAATACTACTACAAATGCAAAAACGTCTCGAAAGTAGGTAATTAGATTTTCCGTACTTAGATTGATTCTGTCTAAGAATTCTAAGATACGCGATCTATATTGTTATAGACCTACTTATTTATGTGTATAAATTGTGAAGCGTGTTAATTTCTTATAATTAACTAACTAATTAATTATATTTCTCATACAAAAATGTATAAAATGTACCGATAGCGTGTTAATATATCGCAAAATTATTCGCATATTAATGTTGACATTTAACTAAATACCTAACAACCGACTTTTTTCTGATAAAAAATATAATACCACCTTGTTTATATATAAAGAAGTTTTTAATCTTATTGATAAACAGAACAAGCGCTCACTCAGTATCTCGCATATTGATGAAATAGCTAATAACTAGGTACTTGAACAAAATGAGTAAGTATGAATGAGTTGAGTACGAACACGAAACGATGTCATTGGTGACTTTTGGAATCGGACTCTCATAAAAATAGATGAAAACTTAAAATAACAAAAACCTAACCGTTTGCTTTGTTAAGAATAATGTCTATAGATAGGTGGGTAGGTACGGTAATTTAAAGATTTTACGGAACAATGCAGAATTTGGTCGTCATCTGAGTGAAAAGACTCTCGAGTCTCCTTTCGTTCGTGTCCTTTGAAAAACGTGGAAACATGAAAGGTCATTTCACTAATCGATACTCCAAGCAGAGGGTAATTTGAAAGTAGCAAAACTGTTATACGTTTGTTTTTAAAAGGTCAGTTACCTGAGTTACCTCTATTTCGAAGGCTAAAAGCTGAGAGATTTAGCATTTAGGTCCTTTGTAAATATTTCAACAAACCCTTAAGCGCGACGTGTTTCGTGAGCGCGGAGGCATCTTGCCTTCTTTAAATATTCAACCAGTTGACCGAGTTTTGGGACGTTTTTTGCGAATTATTCTGAGCGTTCCTAAACAATTTTAGGTAGGTACTTATAATGCTAGGACAATTTGCCTTGGCTCTGTTAGAGCTTTAAATAGTAGTAACTAACTAACACAGTTCACCGAAATCTAAAAGAAAGTAAAGGTCATCTTAAAACCTGGTATCTAAGTGGTGCTGTTGTTAGAACGTCGTGCTTGCCCTGAATAATTGTGCTTCACTCTGGCCTGTTGCGCGATGATTTTACGTTTAACAAGAATGTTTAGTTTCGCCTGACGTTGTATTTCGAGCTCGCGATTTTAGGGGCATTCAACTTGCTTGCTTACTTAACTTTAACACACGGTGTAGCTGCAAATTTATTCGCCAGAAATGAGTTTGTTCTATGTAAACAAGATTGTAAATTGACTCAGCTCTAAAACTTGATTGTTGACTGTTCAATCTATACTATGGCAAGTAGTTATGAGAGTTATTTTTGAGACATCAGCGTCTACGGAGCTCTTACTAAAAATAGGTACCTAACTATCCTGAGATTAGTAAGATTAGATTATACCTAATGTATATTTTATCTATCAGAAAAAAATATGTTACGCTAAATATTAGTTAATTGTTTAATCAAAGGTTCTCTGATTCCTGAAGTTTTATAAATAAAAGGGTAAGTACGTAAATATAGGAAAGAGAGACAGGTTGGAAGGAGGTACAGTCAAGGGCACCAATATGTATACACTTTTTCACCATATTCCATTGAAATAAGGTCCAAAAATGTATGACATATTTATGCCCTTGACTGTACTTACCGCCCATGTTGCGAGGACGCTACATAAATTATAGGACCACATGAAAGGCGGGCACCGGCGGTGGACGAGAAATAAACGATGCCAAGTCGTGTTGTTCATTCTGCAAAATCGAATTTATTATAGATAGATTCAACTTAAAAACACACCTATCGGTAAAGTCCGAGGTACAGGCTCACTCACTCGGTGACTGGGTAGATTAATAATCATGTAAGAACCAGGAACAAGATTCTGGCATCAGTCTAGTGCCAAGAAAAGTCCTCATAACTTTGATAAGATCGCTCAATTATAATATTTATAATATACAGGTCGCTCAGTTACCTATAATATACAGGATGTAACGTTTAAATCATTGATTTTAGTGGCAAGAAAAACGGCATACATGGATTTAAAAAAAACTTGTACTCAGTTCGGAATCGAACCTGGTCATATTGCAAAATAAAACTTACTTATTTTTTCTGGATATCGATTGTGTATGTAGGTCATAAGCAGTAAATGTTACTATGAAACATGATAGGTATCTCAAATGAATCAAATGCATTATATTTTATATCCTTTAATTGAATTATGCAACATGTTGAACATCTACTTCAAATGGCAACGATGTTTTTCAATGCATTAATGAACTCGTAATGATGTTGCTATTGCGTTTTGCTTTGACATGGTTCCTAAGAACAGATCTTCGTATGTCTTATAGTTTCAGACTTTCCCATGCTGACCGATTTAAATGTTACACGCTGTATACGTCCATACGTCGGGACAGCAGCGTCTGAATATTCTCAACTTTGACGATCGTCGATCATAGAAGTCACAGCCGGTTCTAGTACCTACCTATTATTCTCTATTCTCCTAAGCCACTCAAAGTTTTAAAAGATTGATAAACCAAAGTCACCAAATACGTTTACTTTGACATGATAAAAAGTCACTTGATAGGAACTCTTCGTACTTTTTAGGGTTCCGTACTAAAAAGGTACAAAAGAGAACTTTTATGGTGCGACTCCAGCTGTCCAAACTCAAGTTCTTTCACTGCCACCCTCTTTTCCTGGACATTCGGCAGGTGCCGCACTTTGCTGTGTGCCCCGAACGCACATGTGAGTTCAATCAACTAATTTAAGTCTAAGGCACTAAGGCACAGGGTGAAAATCACTAAATATTATGAATGCGCCTGTGCGTTCAAGGCACTGGGTGAAAGTAACGGAAACGCATATATGCGTTGGTGGCAGTGAATGCGTTAAAAAAGGTATTCTTAATCGATGTTAGCCACATTACCCAGCCTCTAGATATTAAGAGCATGATAGGACAAGTACAGTCAAGGGCACCAATATATATGCCTACCTACACTTTTTCACCTTATTCCACTGAAAAAAGGTCCAAAAATGTATACATATTTATGCCCTCGACTGTACCTAAGAATGTGTAGACCAACCTTATCACGCTCAAAAACGTTACGTGAACTGGTTCGTTAACAAGCGCGGTCAACATTAGGTAGCTAATAAGCACAATGTTTGTTGTTTAAGGCGATATATCGATTGAAAGACACGCTCTTATGTTTTTCGCTCACGACAAAACGGGATGCTACACTCTCCGAGAATGGCGTTTTTAGACAAATCTCGTTAAATATCTGACTGTGTGCAGGTTTGCGTTGTTTTAGTAGGCTGAGTAAAAAAAGGAAAATATAGACTCAACTTTGGATTTTTTTTCTATCGAGAAAATTGTAAGCAATCATGTTTCGGCTATTGTCAGTAGGTACCACAGTCTAGAATCATATTTCCGAAAATCAGCGCCTATTGTTTGCTAGTCGGGGCGGACAGCGTTTCAAAGTTTCTAAATTTCTCGGTGTAGCGCCTTAACATTCAGCAGTTCGGCGCCAGACCTCCCGTGGGTGGCGCCGAGCAGAGCGGAATTGAGCAGACAGTTGAGTGTAAGCACTATTTAATATGTAACAGCCTCGCTCGGCGGTCACCGTTCAGGCGTTCACGCTCGCTCCTCCGTTTTTCAATTTTTAGGGTACCGTAGTAAACAAGGAACCCTTATAGTTTCGCCATGTCCGACCGTCCGTCCGTCCGACCCCCGTTTTTCTTTTCTCAGTAACCGTTAGTACTAGAAAGCTGTAATTTGGCATGAGTATACATATCAATGACGCCGAAAAAACGGTAGAATAAAATCTTAAAAACAATTTTTTAAGGGTACCTCCCCTACATTTAAAGTGGTGGTGCAATTTTTTTTTCTGCCACACCCCATCGTGTGGGGTATCGTTGGATAGCTCTTTTAAAAATATAAGGTTTCTAAAAGCATTTTTTGATTAAAGAATTGGTTAGCGTGATATTAGGCGGTACGGGCTCGACTGACAGCTGACGGGTTTCTCATATATCGTACCGCTTCCGTGCCAACAAATCAAGAAGTCGCCTAACAATTAAGATCGAGACGCTAAAATTATAAATACTACGTATGTTTATTTAGCACGCCTACGTACGACCTGGCACCGAACCCAGACAAGCAGTGGATCCTGCGCGTGACGGACAAGATGAAGCCGATCCACCGCCAGTTCACCGACCTGCTCATGACCAAGCGCCTCCAGACCCTACAGAGCGTAGACATGGTAGCTACAACTTGTTTACATCATTCATATGAGTCCTAACTTACCTACGTCAGTTACATTTTTTGACATGCATAGGCAAGCGGGTATTACACTGTCCTGAATCAGGCGTCCTAACTAGTGGAGGGGAGTTGAAGCATCTCGCTCTAACGTATAGGTCGGAACCCTTCTAAGTGTCCTAAATTCAGGACAGTGTAATACCCGCTTTAAGCCTAGCTAGCACGATTGCGTTTATGTCGATCGTAAAGCACTTTGTCGTTCATTAGCTAGTAGCTTCAGAGTGACGAATGCTTTATTTAGGACGATTTATAAGGCGATTATGCTAGCGACAGATCGCTGACTAAATTTTATCGCTTATCGAAGATTCTCAGAAAATCAGGAACTGTTGGACATGAAGGGACTTTCACATTTTTGAGGGTGTTTTCAATTGACATTAACCTTGGCAGTAAAGTACGTTTTTAGTTAAGCGCCTATTCATATTCCAGCTTTCTATTAGCTACATATTGTATCCGAACTAATCGTAAAGGATATGAAGTTGTAATAGTTGAAAATAATAAATATTTTCAATATATTTAATTGCTTTTGACGTTGACTAACTCTTTTAATGGCGACCATACAATGAAAGTCCATGTTGTTTTCAGGCTGTGGAAAGGGTTTATCAAGAGCTGAAAACACTGGGAGAGCTAGACAACACGTATCTAGTGTACACTTCGGACCATGGCTACCACCTGGGGCAGTTCGGCCTGGTGAAGGGCAAGAGCTTCCCCTTCGAGTTTGACATCCGCGTGCCCTTCCTGGTCAGGGGGCCCGGCGTCGAGCCTGGCACTGTGTGAGTATCAGTAAAATAAATTTCTGATAAAATGTTGAGGCGAACGTATTCTGCACGGCATGGCCATCACACGGGCGTCGCGCGCGCTGCCGATGCCGGTCTGAGAAGGGCCAAGCCGTGCAGAATACGTGTTCGCCTCAATGTCAGTTTTGGAACCAGCTTTTATTATATAATCGGTAGATTATGATTGATGACTAATAATCAAATGTATTGAAAAACCAAAACAGTGACGCAGGGGTCGGCAATTTAATTAATTTTAAGTGGGGTCCGGATATGAAAGAAAAAAAACTTTAGAGATCCAGAAAAAAAATCTTTGAATGAAATCAATATGCAATGCAGCATATTTAACATTATTTGGGGGTCCGCGGTTCAACCTTCCGCGGTTCGGATACTTCGGATATGGACCGCGGTCCGCCTATTGCCGACCCCTGCAGTGACGTAACGATAGTAGATGGTTAAACGAAACATCTTCGAATTTTAATCTTTATGCATTATAAATCTTTAAAATAGGCAAGTGTCATCTACCGTATGGTTATGGTTATGGACTCCTTTTTCCTCACTTAGGCTGGGTTGCACCAAACCGTCTGTAATCGTAAGCGGTGTTCGTCAAATCTGATTGTATGGCAAGTTTGACAAGTTTCTATGGGATGGCAGCTGCCGGCGCCATATTTGACGATGACCGGTCTGTGTTCGTACGTTGGTGCAACTGGCACTTAGTCCGTGTATGTCGGACCATTGTGCATGGTTTGTTTGCTGGCTAGGGGTCTAGCCAGTCGAACTCCGACCAGAAGCGCAGGATCCTCCTGGTGTCACCACAGGCTTCGCGGAGTGACCTCGGTGCGTTGAGGATTTGAGTCCGTTGTGCAGCTACACCTTCGCATTCCAGGATGACGTGGGGGGCTGTTTCATCGGCCGACAGGCATCCCCTGCATAGGGGGCTGTCGGTCATACCTAGAACATATAAATGTTTGTTGAGCGGGCAATGTCCAGTAATGCTGCCTACGAATGTTCGTAGTGACGATGTCATCTACCGTATTCGAATTGTCTGAAAAATGTGTCTGTTAGTGTGGACGACATCGTGCTGAACATTGACCTGGCGCCGACGTTCCTGGACATGGGCGGCGTGGTCCCGCCGCCGCACATGGACGGGCGCTCGCTGCTGCCGCTGCTGCAGCCGCGGCGCCGGCGCACCTCCACCGCCCACTGGCCGGACACCTTCCTCGTTGAAAGGTACAACCATGCATCGTTATCATCCTCATAACGTTATCCCAGTACAGTTGCATCCTGAAGGACGCCTGGGGCCTGTACCACGAAACATTACTAGCGCACTAAGTATTCGACAAATTTGTCAACTTCTTGTACCTATGAAAAATTATACAATTTTGTCGAATTGTACACTTGTAAAGTTTTGTGATATAGGGGACTGCCCAAGGTATTACCATGGATTCCTTTTATAATGCATCTGCTCGAAAAGTACGTTTTCTAAGCAGCCAAACAGCTTTTTAGTTTTGTTTTTAGGCTTGTTAGTTCAATATGTAGACCTAAACAATTTCAAAATTCCCCTATGTTCCCTTTGTGTGGGAATATTCTTACCTAAGGCATGTTCCGAATCACGCTTACAGCGCACAAAGCGGATCGATACGCGCTTATAGCGCTTACATGAGATATCGTGACGTCATTGATGACGTCATGAACGGCGCCATGTTGGCGTTTACGATGCTCACACTCCCAGGCGTAAGTACCTTGAGCCAAACGTCAAGTTGACGTTTGATATATGAAAATGACAGTAAACACGGGCTATGAGCGTGAATCGGTCCGATCGTAAGCGCGCTCAAGCGAATAGCGGTCCGAAACAAAACACTTCTCACGCGGCCTTGAGCGCGCTATTAGATTTGGACCGGCCGTAAGCACTGTAAGCGCTGCGAGCAATTTTAGCGTGATTCGGAACACGGCTCTAGGGAATATTCCTGGGAACGGCACCACACCAATCAGGACTATATTTCAG
Source organism: Cenopis cana (assembly GCA_951800055.1). Lineage (NCBI taxonomy): Eukaryota > Metazoa > Arthropoda > Insecta > Lepidoptera > Tortricidae > Cenopis > Cenopis cana. Next base: position 15,867,704 of record OX637471.1, on the reverse strand, counting down.
CTCGGGTCGTCGAGAAATGCAGTCGCACCTATCGGAGTCGCAGCGCAAATACAGCCGCGAGATGAACGAGGGCAGCAGCACGGGCGCGCCGTCGGCCGAGAGCGGCGACTTCGACGACACCGCCGCCGACGACGACTTCCTGGAGCCCACCGACGACGACGACGACGACGACGACGACGTGAGACAACACATCAATTCTATTTTATTTATTAATTATTCCAAAAAATTGCACAGTTTTACAGGACTTAAACCTAAGACACTGCGAAATTAATAATATTAAATCAATAAAATACAGAAGACGGTCGCTTATCCATCACCTCACAGAACTTCATGCACTCTACACATATACCTATTCATCCAAGTACTTGCAAAAATATACGGCCCCGTGTTCACAAATAATACGGTCGTTCTATGTTGTCAATGTATGGGGAAGGGGGAAGTTATCCGTATTAAAAGCTAAACAGGGTGTCCCAAGACTATGGAACATTTAAAAATCTATGAATGCAGTTTAATTGTTTTTTAATTAAAATGTTTTCTTTTAGTAAAATCTTCCATCTACAATAGGGTATTAAACTAAGGTAAAAATAAATTATTTTTTACTTGACTAATAAAAGATCTAACGAAAATACTCGAAAAACATTAATTATTAATTTATTTTAACTAATTGAAAGATTTTATAAGCATAAAGATTTAAAAAGGACGCTGATTTGAACAAACCTACTAAGACAGTATTTCCCTACAAACTTCATATTAACAAATCGTTTTTGACATTTAATAAAAAGTTGCTGATTTGACTAGGGGTTTAATACCGTATTATATTCAAGGTACTTTCCCTTGATGTTCCATAGTCTTGGGACGCCCTGTATACGCGACTAGGTAGTAGGTACCTAATGTTGACCACAGCTCCGTCTACCATCTGTATGATCATGTAGTAGGGTACATGATGAGGCAATAGGACGGATATAGTACATCGACGGCGTGAACCAGATGTCGCTTGAGCGGAAGTGAATAATTGCGAAAATGAGTTATTTTCACGTTTGCAATAAACCGTACCACACCGTGCCATGTGACATAGTTATTGTGCTCCTGCTACTATTCGTTGTGTGTTATTTTCGCAGGATGTTGATGACCACGATGACTCAAAAGCATCATCGGAACCACTGATATCCAACGAAAGCCATAACCCTATCCTAGATGAAAGTTTCGAAAAACTCGAATCAGAGGAAGTTGGCTTGGATACGCAAAATATTTTCTTCTCGGCCCCCGAAAAGAAAGCTTTTGTGCGTAAGTATGAAATGTTCTGTAATGTATGCAATGCTTACGAATGAAATGTATACTTAGTGCCAGTTGCACTAACGTACGAACACAGACCGGTGATCGTCAAATATGGCGCTGGCAGCTGTCATCCCATAGAAACTTGTCAAACTTTCCATACAATCAGATTTGACGAACACCGCTTACGATTACAGACGGTTTGGTGCAACCCAGCCTTAGATGTGATTATTGTACAGTTACAGTTGGTACAGAAAATGTCGTAGCGAGTGGAAAGGCAGCCAGGCTCGCCGACGACTGCTCGCAGGCGGAGGCGCGGCTGCCGTGCGCGCAGGGCCGCAAGTGGCGATGCGTGCTTGTCGCCGGCCGCTGGCGCCGACACAAATGCAAGTACGAGGTAAGCGCATTTCCAATAATTTGTATTACTCGTTCAAATAATACCACTTCAGCGAAACCTTTTTTTTAAGGCTGACATCAACGCGGCACCCCCTAAGATGAGTACAAAAAAGTGTGCGTGTTTCACGCCAAGCGGTTTGGTTTATACGAGGCTAGAGACGGACGGGACTATAGCGCGACGGCCAGTTGGAGCATTTAAGGATAATAGCACAAGAAACCGCAGATCCATCGATAATGACGTCTTTCAACCTAATACTGTGGATAGTATTCTTAAGGAAAACCCGAGCATTGGACATTTAAGTTCCAAATACGAACCTATTAACGAGATGGAAAATAGGAACTTAACTGACAAAATAGATAAACTCATACAGGAGACCGAGGCCTTCCTAGAGGCTTACGAACGTACCAAAGATAATATAGGTAAGACGAGAAAAAAGCGAAGGGCTCAGAATTGGAACAAACATAAACAACGAAACGATGCAGTCGTCAACAGTAACGAATCTTCGTTAGAGTGCAAAATTGAAAAAGGCGGCCAAGTAAATTGTTCTCAAGTTATATATAAGGACTTAAAAGCATGGCATACTAATCGATTGAGTTTGGAGGATCAAATAAGACAGCTGAAAACAAAATTGGAAGATTTAAAAGAAATCAAGAGACATTTAAAGACAACTAAACCTGCCATTAGTGTAAACATACATCAACCACACACCATTAATGCCTCCTTATTTACAGACCAAATACAGGCGAAGCCTGACGTTCCGAATCAAAATAATTCAAAAGAATTATTCAGAAAAGGTAGACTGCATCGCATTAAATCAAAACACAAAAACGGAACTAATTTTGATAAAAAGTTCAGCCAGTCCAATGAGTATGCTATTCCTACTTTAAATGCTAATACCAAAGATGATGTAATTGACCAGCAAATTAAGAATATTACCATACCCGAGCCACCTTCGACAGACAAGATTAATAATACCTCAGAGAAAGATAGCATTACTGAAAATTCTACCCTATTAGGTACTAAATTGCCAAAGCCCCAAGTTACTACTATTATTATAGATGGTAATTACTCCAGCAGTACTGATTCACCATTAGGTGAAAACCAATCACAAAGTGCTATCTCTACCGATAGTATAATATCTCTTACCGAACAAAGTACTACTGAGACAATTCCGAACTTTGAATACGCTAACCCTAAACAGGTAGCGCATGTGGATCAGCATACCGAAAACTCGCCTGTAGATTTCACGCAGAGCTTGTCCAACTTTAACTCTGCTATTGACGACATTTTGTCTTCACAACCACCGACGGTGGCGACGGTCACTGAAAAATCTTCAACAACAGCATTCATTAGCACGACTCCGGCGACGACGAACTTGGGGCCGGCGAGACTCGATGCGTCCGAATACGAACAACGGAATCCTAACAAGGGCGTTTCGAGTAACTCCGGAATTTTTAGTAAGCCAAAGGACGACTTTCAGAGACGCCTTCATCCTTTGTTTATCGAAAATGAAGATAAACATGTTTGCTACTGTGAAGAGAATAGGTCAGTAAACGGTGGCAATGATTATCTAATTATGTATATAAATACGAAATGTGTCCGCTGAACAGCCGGTGTTTCTTTACAGAAAGATGCGAGGCCTTGGACATAGCTATTTAGAAGCAGTACATCGCGCCAGAGAAGAACGTAGAAAACTAAAAGAACAAAGACTGCGGAAGAAGCTAAGAAAGGCTAAGAAGAAGGTACAACGTGTTTTAATTATTATAAATCTTGTTTTATAATTGTTATTAATATTCATAAGGTGTTATTGATATTTTACGTGTTTTCAGGCTGAGCTAGAAAGGTTATGCGAATCCGAGAGGATGAACTGTTTCCGGCACGACAACGAGCACTGGCGCACGGCGCCGCTCTGGACCTCGGGCCCTTTCTGCTTCTGCATGAGCGCCTCTAACAATACCTACAACTGCGTCAGGACTATCAACGCGACGCACAACCTGCTCTACTGCGAGTTTGTCACGGGTCTCGTCACCTACTACAATCTGCGGATCGGTAACTTCCACTTCGATTCTATCATACTCTTAAGTGCCCCACTGCTGGGAATTCTCCCCTTTTTTCTTTCATACATCCCGGTCCCATACACATGCATAGAAACCACATTATAGACAAGGCAACGCGCACACGGCCTAATAATGAAAACTTCGATTTACTCTTGTAAAACCCAAAAGACCTAAGTCTGATGACATTTTGTGAGGTCCAATATAGATAGGGAGGCTAATGTAGCACTGCTCCCTGGCATACAACCATAGCATAGATCACTTAAGAAATATGCTAACACAACTATGCTAAACATTTCGTCACTTTCAGATCCCTTCGAAACTCAAAACAGAGTGAAATATTTGACGGTCATGGAAAGAGAATACTTCCACAATCAATTACAACAGTTACTGAGCTGCCGCGGGCCGTCGTGCAGGCGACACTCCCACTCTAACCCGCAGGGTCAGTATTATGTCACTATCGACCAATTACCGATTCAAAATCCGCTATTTCACTACTAAATAATGTCCGTTATTTTAGGCCTGACAGAAGATAGAAGGCGTTTCGAGGACAATCACATGTTCCGAGGTGATTCGATCCCGTATAATGAAAGGTGAGTAGGTAATTTATCAGTTACAAATGGTTACCACATATTTATGTCAATAGATAAACTGAAAATGATAATACTATTTGGTTTTGGTTTGTTCGTAAAAGAGCTTGGCGCTGGAGCGGCTACGGGCGGCGGTACGCGCGAGCGCGCGCGTTGCACCGGCGGCGTCACACGCTTCCTTACTAGTGCCGGCCCGCGAAAGCCCTCCACAGAAGGAACTCTATGTCCAAAGGCACGAGCTCTTATCCTAGGAACTAATCACTGTTACATCAGCATTTAACTTAAATAGTACAATGTGTATTTCGGCGAGCTATCTAGAACGCCATTAACCTTCCCGAATTCAAATGACCGACATATCGTCGTTTAGAAAGAGTTTTGAATGTATGCGTTTCTTTTTCAACTGGCTAAGCATGTGCGTATTGTAATGCTGTTGAAAAACAAATTTGATATGATAACAATTTCACTCTGCATAAGGGTTAAGTATATTAGTCACTGCGTTAGGTACTTCTATCATAACAGTAATCTGATTAGGTGTAATCACACATGTCAATCTATCAGTTGAACAGTTCTGCTCAGGAACTCGACCCATTGAGGCGATTGGAGTTTTTTTATACTGTATATTTTTTATTTGCATTAATATTGTTCCCTTCCATAGATGGAGAGACAGGAGCCAGTTATTATTAGCTTCAGAATAGACATCATATTCATATTATATTATAAGTATATTTTCTGATCTCTCCATTTGTTTAGCTTTAATGGGATGCTTATTACCATTTCTAAAAAGCATAAAACTTTGATGTAGGAGTGTAACTATGTTACTGTTGCTGCTGCAATACAGACATAGGTAAATATTCAGAGCTGCCGGTTTGACTGTCTCCTAACCACTGTCAACCAGGCAAACAAGTTCCTCTGAATGTAATGTTATTATTGAATCAGTCAGTATGTGTGGTAGGAAGTCTGCTATTTATCTAGTAGAGATATTTAAGTGATAATAAACTGTTGCCATTGTGATGAAATGTGTATTGGTTTTCATAATAAAATATTTAAAATGATACTAGGTGTTTTATTGTTATGAAACTGATGTGCTGTTTATCAACAATATCAACACAGTTTAACCAAACATAAAATATTTAATCACATCACCATCATTTCAGCCTTTATAGTTACTAAATATCCAAAACAGAATCAATATCATCATCTTCTTGAACCCGAAACATGGAGTTAGATTGGTTATAAGTGCATGAAATTAGGCCCATATTATTTTCATCATTACAATTTTGAGATCCTTCAACAAATTTACCCCATTTAGAGTTATTAGCTATTGTGGGTGCTTGTACATTGTTGTCAGGGTTCATTCTGCAAGTCCTCACATTTGCTTTGTTTTCTTCTATAGATTTTGTAAAATTAGTTTGAGCACTATTATTTGATAAACTGGCTGGGAGCACTTTTTTTTCTTGTAAATATTTTCTCTCAATTTTAGAAGTTACAGTATGGCATTTTTTTCTGCATTTTTTTGGCAATTCCAATACTACTTCAGCATTACTTAGGTGCATAATTGTATTAGAGCTTACTTGCTCTTCCTCAGTTTTTGGGATTTCTTCAGCCTTTGTGTCTACATAGTCCATCCATTTACTTTTCTTTGCGATTGGATATGATGGAATCTCATCCTGTTCAGAATTCTCTGGGCTGTCAGATACAGGGCCATGATCACTGGTGTCTGTCTCACTGTGAGTGCCATCAAGGTCACCTCTAATCCCATTCAATTTCTGGACATGCAGTCTGCACTCCTTGCCAGTGCCCAGCCCATAAAATCGCTTAATTGATTGTTTCTCATTACATAACTTGCACTTCCACTTGTTAGATTTTTTAGTTGGGTGTACCTGCAAAGATTAAAAAATAAAGGTAGGTATAGTCATCCCAAGCCCCAAATGCTACATTAATTGCTGAGGAATTGCATTTACATTTAATATGATTTTTATGTACCAACTGAGATATGTGCAATGTTACTGAAACATATTTTTTCCATGTATTACAGTGGTTGTTAACCGGTGGTCCACGGACCACTGGTGGTCCCTGGAAGCATTCTAAGTGGTCCGCAAAGCCATCAGAAAAATATTGAATAAGTGATAACGAATCATTTACCCTATTTATAAAAATAGGAGGTGGCCCATGGCACAGAATAAGTAATAGTACAAGTACAGAAGTTTCTCTGTTAACAAATCCCCCGTTTAGGTATGCAAAACGTGCCTAAACATGGCCATCTCTTTCTATCGCACGCAACGCGCTCTTTCGAGGCCCCACCCTCAGTGCTAGGGTTACCACCAGCGAGAACCTATTATATGTATACTTTATTATTATTAGTAGTGTTGTTTACAATACAATTACGAATAGTACTTTTAAGGTTCCGTAGCCAAAATGGTGAAAACGGAACCCGTCTTTTTGTCTGTATGTGACAGCCAACGTACTCGGAGACTATAAGCAGCCCATGGCAAGACAAAAAAAGTCAAATGGTCCCTCATCACTAAAAGGTTAAGAACCACTGATGTATTGCAACGATTAAAACGACAGCTAGTTTTTCTTTTCATTTACTTACTTGGAACACCTCACACTTGTAACACCGCAACACTTGGAAAGTTTGAGGCATAGTTTGATAAGTGTAAGAAACTTTAACTTTGAACCAGTCACTAAAACGCGAATGTTCGTATTACAGAAATTATAATAAATGCGGGGGAGCAAGAAAAGAGCCTCCCCGTTTGGCGTATGACTTCAACCTCACACAAGAACGCCCGGCGCAGCCTGGGCAGGGCAATCAGCGAAACCTATGCAGATTGGCGAATCTTTTCACGATGATGGCTAACGATTGCGTGTGAATGAATACACTTAAATTACGCTTGAGTGTTTGTTTTGTTGTTTTTTTTTTTAATTCAATGAGTGAAAACGAAAATAATTCGTGACACCGTAAATGTCACTTGTTCAAAACAAACCTCAATCAAATCAAAATCAGAATCTTTAAAATTAGTTTGACATTGACTCAGTGTTGCCAGATGTCGAATTACAAAAAGCGGAAGCTTCGATGCATAAACACTCTACCCATGATATAAATAAATATCTGTGCAAAACGCCGTTAGATACAGTTTTATTAAGTCATAAATATAAATGTTACTTGTAGTCATTCTAGCTAGATCTATTCATTCAATGTTTTGAAGTTACGCCTGTTTTACCAAGTAAATGGTAATTATTTAAAATTCTACAACGCACTACACGCCATAATAGATCAAGAGATAACAGCAAAAAATAAGTGATATTATAACATTTGGAATTGGTATAGTTGTGTTAAGACTCGTCTCTGGACTATAAATATGCCAGCCTGGTTACTGAGAGTCGTTGCGATTGGAAAGGTTGAGTCTTCTACACATGAAGTGCTGATGCATTGCATTTTTTTTCTTTCAAACCACATCGTGTTGGGTGTCGTTGGATAGCTCTTTCAGAAATATTGTAAAGTTTCTAAACCATTTTTTGATTCAAGAATCCGTTTGCGTGATATTAAGGTGTTATTAATCTGAAAGCGAAAGAGTAAACAACCAGTCTGGCAACACATTAGCAACTTCTATTTGGTCTGGCGTTTTCAGAAACGTTAAGCCGATAGTATAAGCCATTGAAATTAGTTTATTTCAATTTTTATAAAATTACTTGAATTTTCTGCTTGTTTCAGCAACTTTTAAAATCAGTCTGGTAGTGTTTTAGCAAGCAGTAAATAGTCTGGCAACACTAATACAAGATTATTTATGTTAATACTTCATGGAAAATAAAAAGAACAACTAGTATTACTCAATACTTGTTGTGTAGTATTACTTCATATTGTTGAATTTTCACTAACTTTCAACCCCCACCCCTTCCAATCACAACGGCTCTCAGTAGCCAGACTGGCATATTTATAGTCCAGAGACAAGCCTTTACACAACTGTACCAATTCCAAATGTTATAAAATCACTTATTTTTTGCTGTCAGCTCTTAATCTATTAGTAATAGTTTTACCCTGTGGGTGCGGAACCCTAAAAATGCGGAAAAGCGGGGTATCTGGCAACACTGCATTGACTTTTGACTTGACAGCCAAACGTTCCTATTCACGGAATTTGTACAGTACCTAATGTAAATGTACTGTACACTACAATACAATTTGTACTGTAATATAATTGGTAGCTATTGAATAGGAATATATCTAAAAAATGAGAAATATCCTTTCAGTTCCTCAACTAATCCCAGTGGCCGTAAACCGGCGCATCAAATTAGCAGAAAACATTAGGTACTTAGTACGTATTTATTTCTCAGCTGTACCACAATTGACTCTTGCGTGGCTTTTTCGTGACAACGATGTGAAACCCTCGTTAAATACACATCGGTGCGACAGAGCTTCACTTTTTGAACTCTATTTTCACGCACTCTTGAAGGCGCGACTATCCGGTTGGCTGCGTCGGGCTGACCAGCAACGACGTCAGCGTAGCGATGACGTGACTACGGTTGCCAACTTATGTGCTCTGATTTGCGGGACATTTGTTGTAGAATTGCGGGACTTGGCTAAAAAATGCGGGACTCGCGCACTCTATCAATATTGTTAACGTATAATTGTGATGTAGGATACATTATTTTTTCCCCGGGAGATATACGTTCCTAGTGGATGATTTCTGAGCTAAAATTGACCTATTACGAGTACGGTCCTTCGCGAGCGGGATACAAATTACTTATTTTCCTTATCGAAGTTGTGCACTCTTTCCTGAAATGAAACAAAATGTTCGCTCCAGTTCTTATAATTCTGCCGAGGCCTGAAAACGGGACAATTGGCGTCCCGCACGCATCCTTTGCGGGACGCATCGTCTAGGGTGCTGGAAACGGGACGTCCCGCCTGAGGCGGGACGGTTGGCAACCCTAGACGTGACTTTGAACAGGCAGGGGGCAAGCTGCGGGCGCGGGGAGCATGCAGGTGGTGTCAGCAACACGCAAACTGACTGATTCGACACTTGCCGCCGACACGCTGACGCAAGTAGGTACCTATCCACCGGGTCATTACTCTTGAAAACTGTCGATGTTGGTGACCAAGTTTCCGCCGCGTTATTTCGCAAACTGATGATTTCTTTGCGTAACTCGGTTACTGAGAATCGTCAAACTTTTTCAAAATTTCGGCCATGCTTGCCAGAGCCACGATGTCTTTTAGCAAGCAGCTCACGTCGACATGATCTGGTATGTCACGAGAGTTCGTGCCGATCATGACGTCTTCTTTCTCGATCAGAACATCAATGATATCCTCTAGGGTCTTCTTCCCGGTGTTAAATTAAGTACCTAGGCATGCGCTTTTTTATTAAAGACACGATAGTATCTGTTCGAAGAACTACTTAGGTAAAAAAAAAACAAAATGAAAAAAACTAGTACTTTACAGAGAAAAAAGCAAAAACGGTGTCTATTTCCCATCTACAACATATTTTATGTAGGGTTATGTATAATACCTATGTTATGTATTTACATGTAGGGGACGTACCCTGAAAATTTTTTGTTATTCAAGATTTTATTCTACCGTTTTGTTGGCGTCATTTTTTTATATTGATATGTATACTCATGCCAAATTACAGCTTTCTAGTACTTAGGTATTAGTTATATAGGTAATGGTAAGTGGTAGACCACATTCTTGGCTGATTATACGAGTCGATAGAACTACTTAAGTATTATTTACAATAACAATAATACAAAATGTCGCATAGATAATAATATATTTAATTTTAGCCACATTAATCACAGATTTCGTAGATAAGTTTAACAGGTAGTAGGTGTATTCCCACGAACTTCGTAAAATACTTAATAGAGGTTTGTAATTATTATTAATATCGAGAATACAATTTATCCTCACATTACCTACTAAAAGTATTATTTACCATTCAAATACAAGTTGTACCGTAACGTACCTCCTGTTACAAGATAAGAAAGAAGTCAATCGTAGTACCTTTTACCTAGTCAAATTTTATAATCCATTAATTCCCAATAAATAAGTACCTACCCGGCGTAAACATCGAATGTTTACAGAAAAATAATGTTCGTACCTAGGTGGCCTAGGTGCCTTTAGGTAAAAAGGCAGCTCGAATTGGATTGGATTCACCTGCCGCATAATTTACCGAACAAATTGTGAAAGTTAGTTAGGTACTGTCTTGGGGAATCAATGTAGGTACATAAACTTTTTTTTTGTCTTTTAACTTGGTGTCGAGACCTCGAAGACGGACCAAGGTCCGTTCAGGATGCTAAATTCAGTACAATTGAATGGCGGCATTGGCGGCTTTAAAGACGCTACCGTACCGGTGACCGAAGGACAAGCAGCTGCCTCGCACAAAATACACAAAAAAATCTTGGCGATTCAGCAAGGAAATGCTGCCAGCGTCTTCGGCAATAGTCGGCATGTGCCACAGTGCCGCAGGGGCCATTTTTAGATTTAGTTTAGTTTTAATTTTATTTTTATTTTTCGCTTCTCGTGCTCGAAAATTGTGTCAAGTAATGATATCAAGCGAGGCTAGTCAGTACATTTAGCCTCTAGGGAAAATATGAATACATATTTATTCACTCCTCCTATTCGAGAAATATATATATGTACCTACCTAGGCTTTTATAGCCAATTTAGAGGGAGCAAAACTAGGGAGTACCTAGTTACCTATTATACATATTCTTTGGAAGGTACCTACCTGCTAAGGTTGGCAGAGTTCCAAGGATACATGATGATTCATGTGTTAAAGGGTAATTGAGTACGGAGCAGCACAGTTACGTCAGTTGCAATGATACATTCAGTTAAGAGGGCGTAAGTAGATGGCATTGCAAAAGCCCCGCTCTAACACGCGTGAGTTTTCAATTAACCATCCCGCTCTCTACGGAAGCTCAGCGCGTGTTTTTCGTAAATATTGATGTTTATTCTAAACGTGTACATTTATAAAGATAATCATTTTTATCAGGTTTGAGAACTTATCATTTTGCAACTATTCAACCAAACATCATTGTTAAAGATGGAAGAGTTTTAAAGATTCAACCAAAAACATCGAAAAAAAAGTGTTATGTTTGAAAATTAAAAGTATCGAGAAAATTTTTGCAAATCGTGTTTTCACTTTTAACAGACTGGAGGAAAATAGTTCAAGATTAATATACTGAAAGGACATTAGATTTAATCACTATAGATGTTGAGATCTAGGTCGATAAACATTGGCAAAAGTGCATAATGTGGGCTCTTAATTCCTTCGGTTATATTATATTACAGTCTCACTTCTCATTCTTAAAATTAATGTATTAGGTATACATATACTTAGATTTTAATTCCTAGGTATGTAGCATTTAAGTATTCACTGGAGGACAGAATCTTAGTAATTTATATAAACATGCATGAAGGAGGCAAAATTGTTAAAAGACAATCGTTGACGAGTTTCCTTGAGCAACTGAGACACAAGTTATATAAAAATATACACGGTTTTTTCTATTTAAAAATATTTTGGCACTGGCTTTGTTACGTTTTATTACATACTTACATCGGGCATGGATAAAGTGGCATGGTGAGCAATTAAAATTGGACAGTATGGAAAATTAAACCCTGCAACTTTATTGGGCTTAGGTTAATTGTTTTGTTATAACAGTGCATTAGGTACCGGCAAGCGGGCATTTATTGAATCTGATACTAATATTGTTCCATTAGCAATTATTTCAATGCACTAGCAAATTATAACGCGTAGATAACGATGTGTTACTGAGTAAATGAACCAAATTGGTTTTTCCCCAAAGTTGCTGTGTTGTCGGACATGGATGCTTTGTGTCTGCCCCATACTAGAACTGGTCTGGTGTCAGTCAGGGATCCATACTTTCCTGTTCGGAATAATTATTAATGATCTCACAACAGTTCTTAAGTCATCTCAGCACGTGTCTCCTATATTTGCTGATGAAATAAAATTAGTTTGTGGAGTAGAGTAGAGAATTTAACTGATTGTGAGTCATTACAAAAGATAACAATAGTACATTACTTAACAAGGGCGGTAAAACAAAGAATGTCTCAGATCGCAGGTATTTGACGATAAATATGCGATCTGAGGTTTTCTTTATTACCGCCCGTGTTAAGTACAAAATTTTAGATTTTGCGGAGCGTGCGGTAATTGCCGCTTTATGGCCAGGTGTGACATAAACTTCTTTCCAATCCTGAAAAATGTTGTGTCTGCCCCGTATTGCAGTGCTCGCACCCCGATACATGCTCAATACATTCGGAGTTGAGCCCATCAACCGTGTCTCCTCAGATAAGGACCTCGGTGTGGTCTTCGATACGCGGCTAACGCGGCTTACTTTCCATGGGCATATTATCCCTTGCTAAAAGCTGCTATCGAAGATTACGTTTTGTTATTCGTAATAAATAACCTACGCGAATTTCAAGACACCAGGGGGCCGATTTTTGAGTGTCGAACGCCCGAATTTTTTACTCGACATCTGTCAAAACATCATAGTTTTTTGAAAGATCTCGAGTGAAAAGTCGATCGTTCGACACTCAAAAATCGGGCCCCAGGACTCTTATTAGGCTTTTATATAATGCCCTCGTTATAAGTAAGCTTGAGGCATCGTCAATCGTTTGGCCCCCTTAATACGAATCGACGTATGCTTTGTTGTTCAGATAAAGTTCAAAAATGGTTCCTACGGTATCTCTATAAGAAGACTTTTGGGTACTATTCCCATTCCTGTATCCCACCAAATACCTCTTAGGAACCTGAACCTTGGGGTATAATTCGTTAGAGGTGAGGCGTAACTATTTGTTGGTTACTGCGAGTCGGATCATACGTGAAGTATCAGACTGTCCAGAGCTGGTGAGCCACATTGTGCGCCTGTATGCTCCGGATATCCCCAGGATATCGTTTAGGGCATGGCGTCACGATTTGCTGGCGGTGCCGGCAGCGGGCACTGTGTCACGCAGGAATTCGCCACTGCTTCGCGCTCTCTCACAAGTCACAACGCTTTTGGCATCAGCACCGGAGTGCGACTTACTCGCGTGGAGATGGATGGATGTGAGCTATGTAGGGTAGGTATGCCTGATATTCTGTGAGGAGACGGATACTCGGAAATCTACGGTGTCAATGTAATTTAGATATATGTAGTGTTGTGCTTTCGTTCATAATGCATTGGTTTTATACTGTAATGTCATGTTAACAATGTTTTTAAATAAATAAATAATAATAATTATTATTATGTGAATTAACTGCAAAATTAAATTTCCTTATTCCGCACCTTCAATGTACTAAGTGCACTGCTTAAGATAACGTCATAGTAAAGAGAACACTAAGGGCTGTCATTTGTACTGAGTTATCAATTTACTTTACTGTACATTGCTGGTAATTTAAATTTTGTTACAAATTAAGTGAAGTCGAAATTTTGGTTTAATAATAAAATTAAGCGCATGGTTAGGGTAAGAAACTACGTTTAATTATCCAACTTAAAGAAAAGCCCGCATGCCGGTAACCAGAGAGGTGGGCACCGTTAATCAGATAGTTAACTACGTTAATCATTAATCCGTTACCTACAAAAAAATAACATCGTTAAACGTTAAAGCGTTACATGTTGAAAGACTTAACGGAAGTTAATGTTAATCATTAATCCGTTAACTTGTTACCTATTGAAATTGCATTGTATACGTCTTTGGATCACTAACAAATTTACATATAACAAATATCAGTATGGGTTATGGTAGGAATGTCTATAACCATACTGTCATATTCATTCATAAGCCTTCATCATCTTAACGATATCCAAATTTCATCATAAAGGAGGCCGGGCTCACTTGCCACCTAACTGCCGCTATTGGTGTTCCTAACTGACATTTGACCTTCCAACCTAAAGAAGAAACTAGGCTTTGATTGAGCTAGGGCTAGGGTTTTATTGAGTTGCTAATGCTAGAAGCTTAGTCAAATTAGTAGGCCTGGGCTAAAATCCATGACCTCACTATATGTATAGGCTCAGGTAAGCACCATAAAAATGCATAACGTATTTAGTCTTCTGATTCGGATACAAAATTAACATGGTCACACAAATCAGCCACGGATTTTCATCACCCGATTCGACGTCTTATTCAGAAAAGGTTTGGCGGCACAGTACAATACCAGCGAGTAACTAGGTACCTATACTATTCTACATTAACGATTAACGGACTTACGGAGAGTTAACGGAAGTTAATGAGTCCGTTACCAATTTTTGGAGTTAACTTAAAAGTTTACGATTAACGGATTAATTAACGAGTTAATGTCCGCGTATGCCGGTAACACACGGTATACTTGTACCTATGTTTATTAAGTCGAGTACCCCCTGATGTCTTTTGATTTGTGTCCTATTGATAAAATTCATAATAGTCCAGTAATAGCGAGACGTCGTTGGTCAAATTTGAATTGCGGTGTCTAGCTTTTTAGAATCTGTCCCTTACTTATTTTATCGCAATCGAAGTTAAAAGTGATAAAAAGCTAAAAGCCATATCACCCGTCGAATTGTTTTATCCCCACTAAGTATAGGTCTTTATTCCGGATTTGAAAAATCGTGCCATTTTTTTTATACCATGTCGGTGGCAAACAAGCGTGCGGCTCGCCTGGTGGTAAGCGGTCACCGCAGCCTATGGACGCTGGCAACCCCTTGGGCATCACATGCGCGTTGCCGACCCTTTTAAATATTTATACACTCCTTTCTTGAAGACCCCCATATTGTAGTCCCTCGGGAAAACCTCGGCAGGGGAGCTCATTCCACAACCGGAGCGTGCGAGGGAGGATCGTGCTGTTGCCGTCATGCGATTTCAAGGAAAACAATCGTACCTATAAGTATAACGGGAAGATATGCGGCTTGCTATCTTTTAGATCGTTGAGACGTGATAAGCTACTGAAATAAGTGAAATTAGCACAATATTATCCGTAGGTAGGCGAAAATGACCGTTATAATTGTATTCCTTAAAAAGTGGGATAATCGTTCGGGAAAATAACCATCTCATGGTAATGTGGGTTATTTTAAACCCTAGTTATACAGTCTACTATGTAATTTATAGTTATTTATCAGTAAGTACCTACCTGAATTCCCCATACTGCCCAATTTTTCCTGCTAACCTTACTAATATATAGGTATAAACATATAATATATACGTATTATTTTATAATTACTTACTACCGATCTCCACTAAAACCTTGAGCTTCAACATTAGGTATATGTACTTACATCCACAATGAAAAATGTAAGTAATTCAATAACTATTACTACTCAAGTTAAAATACAACAATTAGGAGTTTAACATGCTACACATGTCACGTAAGGTAAACGTCCCAATGCTCGACACTTAACCAACTAATGCTATATCGATTGCTCGTCCCCGAAAACCCCCACATAACAAATTTCATCAAAATCGTTAGAGCCATTGCCGAGATCCTTAACCAACTTATATGTTACAATTACAATATTGGCACATTAATCTTAATAAAAGCATTACGCTGCCTTTCTGCTTAAGGTAAAACAACAAAGGCGAGGCGAGCAATATGTGTCAACTGTTAGGTCTGTTAGGTAGGCATGAAGGGACGAACATTGGGACACGAACTTAAATAAAATCCACCTTACATTCCTACTTATATAGGTACTAATATTTACAATTTGGACAAGTTCTTGGCACTTCAATTTCAATAGTGGCAAATATTAGGTATATATTTACAGTTTACATGGCACTAAAGTAGGTACTTTTAAGTACTTACTTAATCATCGGGTTAGGCCTGGTTTAACAGGGTTTTTTACTTAAAATTACGTGTAATTACTTTGTGTAAGTATTAAGTAGTTCACAGTCAATATCGCTCCTTCCTTTTGACAGTGTCGGACATTAGTCATCGGATATCGTAAAAGTGGCTAGTTAGTCGTTTATATCTGAATTATAATGATAAGCAATTGCCATAACTCTTTTGCGCTTTTGCAGCTATACTAATCAATTATTTTGTTTGAGAAATCCATCTCTGATCTTTAACAATGCCATGGTTCTAGGACAAAATTGAATTAACTTATGCCACACCAAAAATATGATAAAAGGGAGACGTATACGCGTATACGCCTTACGTATATGTATCTATAAACAGATCTGTGAAACAGGAACGTTGAGTATAAATTTTACTACATATCGACCGACAAACGAAACCGCCGAGTGGTCCAGCAACGTGCTACTAATTTCACACCGCCATGCTGCAGCATCTTGTAAGACGCATCCTGCCTGACGTTCCAGCGCGGCTAACGGCAAAGCGGTACGACGCAATATGAAACAACGAGACAAGGAATCGAAATACCATGGTTTGCTTATATACCTATCTCATTTTATCTTATAGCGTCGTACCGCCCTACTGTTTGTCGCGCTGTGTGTAGGCTGATTAAAGCGTAGGTAGACACTAGCGGCTAGCGGCTAGCGGCCATGATTGTCATACTGTCAACTGGCCGCCACCGCAGGCCGCTCCAGTGTGTCGTGGTATGCTTAAAGCATTGCATTGTACCTACCTACTCAAGTACTCACACCAGCGGGGTAATCACGTAACGATATTGTACTGCCCTTGGTACGTAATACGTATTTAATGTCAGGTTTTAGTATGGGATTTGACATTTAAATCTATCGTACTAACGGTCGAAAACGTTACGTGATTACCGCGCAGGCCCCTATACCACAAAATCAATACAAGTGTACAATTCGACAAAATGTTATAAAATTCCATAGAAAAAGTTGTCAAATTTGTCAAATTGTACGCTTGTAAAGTTTTGTAGTATAGGGGCCAGATGTGCCTGTAGGTACCGATCAAAGTGAGCGTGCCGCCTAGCAATGGGTAATGGTGAAACAGCAACACGATGCTTGTCCTCACTCTCACCCTCGATACAGCTGGGTGTGAGTACCAACGTTGCCTTTACTTTTGTGCGTAGGTCGTTTCCCCTATGCTGATACGCAGGGAGGTTATCTCAAAACACATTCGTATCTGGCTGCCTACTGAGCGACCAAAAATAGTGATTTAGATGGAGGAGAACCGCTACGTGTGCATGACGGTCGTACGCCGCGTGTAGCCTCGGCGCGCCCCGCCGTTGCCCCCTTGCGCTTCGCACTCCCTCTTCACGCGGTCTATAATATCTGCGACCAGCTTCTCTTCTCGGTACCGCTTCTCCTCCCAATCTTCTTTGGTTCGATTGTCTGAAATTGCAATGTTTGTTATTCGCATGTGATACGCTATTAAACTCATGCATCATATTTCGTACTAGAACTGGAGTCACTAGAGAATATTATATTATTCTACTGCGGGTCCATTCTAAACATTAGTGAAACCTTATCTTGACACACACACACACACACACACACACACACACACACACACACACACACGCGCGCGCGCGCGCGCGCGCGCACGCACGCACGCACGCACGCACGCACGCAAGCAAGCACGCACGCACGCACGCACGGACGTACACACACACATACTACCAAGAACATAACAGTCAACACCATATACCTACAGACCACCAGTAGTTTTATTAAGGCTGGGTAAGGGTAAGGAGCGAAACCTTAAACACTGGAAAATGTATTTCCTATGTGTCCTCTCACAGGACACGTGGAGCAGCGGGCATGAACTCGAATGTATACTCACCTTTATTTCCTTTAATTGATCTTTTTTGTTCAGACGTTTTCGTGGGTGCATGTTTTAGAGGTGCTTGGTAGCCAGGCAGGATGGTTTTGTGTGAAGCCGTCTCGAGCTTGTGCGATGCCGGCTCTGGCCTCTGCGAAGCCAACTCAGGCCTGTGTGAAGCCGGTTCCGCCTCTGGCTCATTCTTTACCTCCGCTGGGAGGAGCGGCAGTTTCTCAGCAACGGACTCTGGTACACTTCTCGTTATAACAGGACTTGGGTCTGTTAAAACTTCACTATGTCTGCTCGATAGATGCCCGATATAGCCTGGAAAATAGCAATAAGTATCCGTGTTGATTAGTACGGTCTGCGTTTAAATCAACAGGGTACCTAAATGTGTTACTATTTGATACAGGACCTGGCTATAGCCATTTAGCCAGGGGTGGGCAACTTTAATCAAATGGTTAACTTGGTTTTTATTATTCCGTGGTTAACTTCGTTAATAACTTATCCGTTAAAAAAAAGTTAACTTCGGTACAAGTAGTCAAGGGCACCAATAGGTATGTATACACTTTTCACCTTATTCCATTGATATAAGGTCCAAAAGTGTATACATATTTATGCCCTTGTCTGTACACAATAAAACGTTAAGTACATTTTAAAACATTTAACGGAAGTTAACGTTAATCGTGAATCTTTCTTTTATTTGTTACTAATATGAGCGACTGAATGACATAGTAGGTAGATATCTAAGTAGACTTTCATTGCCGACGAGTGCTACGCGCTACGCTCGTACCCGATAAGTCCGACAACATACTTTTTTTACACGACTGCCCAAAAAAGGAGTGTAATGTTTTCAGGTTTCATGTATGTATGTATGTATGTATGTATGTATGTGTTTTTTTTTGTTCCCCCAGAACTTCTCAACGCCTTAACCGATTTAGATGTGTGAGGTATCGTTGGAATCCTTACGTCATCCCGGGTAACATAGAATACGTGACGTTGCAATAAAAACAATATGGCGGACTGTAGACTACATTTTAAGTGTTCCGTAAAGAATTTTTTTTCTCTATCCTAGCAAGTGGGGTATCAAAATGAAGTATTTGAAGAGACGATTCCAAAAATATATATAAGGTATGTGTTTCAAGCAAAAAAAGTTCGAAATAAAAAAATAATTATAAAAATTAAAAACACGACTGCATTAAAAAGATAATAAAAACAAGTTTCCTAATAAAGAACTCAAGGAAATATAATTTTGTTTGCAGTCGGGGGACCTACTAACTACATACAAGTAAAACCAAAGGTCCCACGATTGCAAACAAAATTATATTTCCTTGAGTTCTTTATTAGGAAACTTGTTTTTATTATCTTTTTAATGCAGTCGTGTTTTTAATTTTTATAATTATTATTTTCTCGTTTGTAGCGACAACTGTCTACAAACGGAGAACACGATATATATCGTGTCCTCGGCGCTGAATGTGATAATGGGATCGGGGAGGGTACGCGCCGTGTGTGTACGGAACCATCGGTGTGCGAGTCCGACTCGCACTTGAGCGGTTTTCTTAACAGCCTTATGTAGTTAGGTACCTTTAGAGAACTGAAAGACTCACCTTTTCTGCTTTTAAAGAATACAAGACATTGTTCACATTGGAAGAGTGGCGCGGGATTTAACGGCTGGATGACATGCCTTTTATACTTGTGTCTGTACCAATGCGTCCGGCTCTGCAGGATTTCGCCGCACAGTTTACACACTACGCTGCCGTCGTTCCTGGTCATGTATTCTAGGAGGTCTATTCTCGCTTTTCCGCTTTCATTGGAATTTTGTTCCCTGTCATCTAGGTTTTCATTATCAGAAGCTTCGGACTGGTATCTTTTGGTTAGGAAGTGAACGCCGGTGTCCTGTGAGTCGGGCTCGGCGGCGGTGGACGGCGCGTCGCTGGAGTCCCCGTCGGGACACAGCTCGATGTTAGAGCAGTCCGACATCACTTCCAGGGTTATCACCGGCATACCGTTGCTGTCACCCTCATCCTCCTCGTATGTAAACTGGTAATCTGTAATTAATAATAATAAAGATACAGTACATCGTTGATGAGGTAGTTAAATAAAACAAATTAGGTGTTAATCTTACTTACACTCAATAATAATCAAATTTATGTCGGGTTATATGTCGGGACATACCTATATATGGTCGCGAAGTCGCGATTATCATCCTATTAGCAGGGCAGGTAGGGGTCAATATTACACGTAGGTAAAAGATAAATTAGGAATCCTTCACAGAAAAAAATAAAAATACTATTTATATTCAGTGGAATCATGGAAATAGTTAAACACATAAAACTTCGGTGTATAAGCCCTTATTTCTCTTCACTACTTAAAATGAATTTAAAAATCTACTTGAAAATCAAAAGCACATCAAAAGTCAGTCACGATTGACATAGTCCATATTTCAATTTAAAAAATCCAGTGATTAAACAACAAACAATCCGGAGAAACTTTGTTTCAGTAGGATTCTATTCGTCATCTTGGCGAGAGTCACGTCTAGGTATTTATTTTTGCTAAATTCGTAAGTAATTTTTGTATCCCAGCACTGCCTCTGCCAGAGATCCTCAATGCTGCCAAATCTCTTTTGTATTAAAAATAATAACTTTGATGAAAAATTATGAAATAAGCCTGCACAAAGATGCACAGAAATTTATGTCCAACTTGTGTTTTTAAAGTGTCTGATGTGGTTGTGTTTACTAGTTTATTATTAGGCAAGCAGTCAAAGAAGGCGTTGATACTTTGATACCTACCCAGGCGACCAAACGGCGCGAATGGTGAGTTCTAAGTTCAAGCCTTTTTGTCGCCCGGCATCAGATTTCATCGATTTCAATGAGCTTCCTTGCAAGTGCGTATACCTTACCTTAAGCGGGTATTACACTGTCCTGAATTCAGGACACTTAGAAGGGTTCCGACCTATACGTTAGAGCGAGATGCTTCAACTCCCCTCCACTAGTTAGGACGCCTGATTCAGAACAGTGTAATACCCGCTTTACCTAGGCGATATATCGATTGAAAGAGACACCCTTTGTTTTTCGCTCACGACAAAACGGGATGCAACCCTCTCCGAGAATGGCTTTTTAGACAAATCTCGTTAAATATCTGACTGTGTACAGGTTTATTAAAGAACCCCGCACAAAATCATCGGTCAAAGCCGTTCGGTCGATTTGGCTGAAATTTTGTGAAAATATAGCCTCTAATACTCTGATCAACTGTGTGAAGTTGGAACTTTAATTAATGACTAGTTTTTAAATTATAACTATTTTTATGTTCAGTATTTTTTACTTACGTATAATTATATAACTAACTGACATGTACTTTACAAAGCTACCTTTGTTAATTGAATGCATTAAGTATGGTATACAGCGATCTTAATGATGGATACCTCACATTTTCTTCGTATCGAGCAAAACCTAAAAACCATAAGATTGCTGTAACGTGACCGCATGTACCAAGGGTTCTTGCTCCACTTTTACACGGGCAATAAAAGCCTAAGATTGGATCGCCACCACACCTGTTATTATGTTCTTCGTCAAATGCAATCCACACATAATAAAATGCTGCGTTTCGGAATCTTGATGTAGCCCTTATTTTAATAAATCCTGGCTCATTGAAGTTTTCATCTATTTCGAAAACTCGCGCGTCTTCGTCTTCCGCTGCTAAGTCGTTAATATGACGCAATGTACTGTCTTGAATATATCCGGGAGATAGTTTCACTTGATATGTTCCCATCGTGACCGAATGCAAATACTCCAGGTCTAACCGTGGAAACAATGGTATTTGTTCAGCAGTTAGTAGGGTCCATCGAGCTCTTCTTCTATCGGATGATTTACTGGGTAGTGACATAAGTACTTACATAGTAGTAAATAACTAGATTTAAAATAGCTGTATTTTAAAAACTAGTCATTAATTAATTATGCAACTTCACACAATTAATCAGAGTGTTAGAGGCTATATTTCCACAAAATTTCAGCCAAATCGACCGAACGGCTTTAACCGATGATTTTGTGCGGGGTTCTTTCCTCTTGTCAGTACCTAGATGAGGTAAAATACCATCATATTAACTTAATCGTGTCTTTTAATAATACGCTGTTTTAGTAGGCTGAGGAAAATATAGACTCGACTTTGGATTTATTTTCTATCGAGAAAATTTTAAGCAATCATGTTTCGCTATTGTCAGTACCACAATCATATAGTCAAGAATCATATATCTGGAAATCAGCCCCTACTGTTTGCTAGTCTGGGCAGGACAGCGTTTCAAAGTCTCCAAATTTCTCAGTGTACCGCCTTAAGTGGTTTTGCGAGATGTAGACCTCACGAGTATTTTTTAAAATCTCCAAAATCTTACTATATCAAAAGGTTCTATACTTAGGTACAGGATGTTCTGTAATTCATGGACAAACTTCTAACCACTGATAGAGCACCTGAGGCTGGACCAGAAAATGGATATTCAGGTTTAGTAAAAGTCCCTTGGTGTTCGAAATAAACGAACTTTTTTATTTTCTTAATTTATACAAAGTGTATGCATTATTTTTGCTCGTGAGTGTATTACTTATATAATATACGCGGTCTATCTGCAGGGCAGTAGCCAGGTACTTTACTAGTAAGGAAATTATTGCTTTGCGTTGCGAAGACATGGCAAAAACCAAACCAATATTATCTTAATCATTTTAAACAAGTTAATTCAAAATGTAAAGCCGTTTTACTTTAAATGCAAGAACTTACAGTGCAATTTTCGGTATACCTTCGCAAAATATAATTTAAAATAATTGCAGTTGCCATAATAGTGAATGGCCATAATCTTATTTACTATAATTGTGGTTTTTGTTTTACATAACTCAGGATAGTTTTTTCCATAATATCATATGCGATAATATAATTTGCTATTATCAGTATAATCCATAAATGCAACAAAAGTTGATTGTTAACTAAGGGTTCGCAAACTTTTTATTCCACATTATGTAACGGGTGGACAACTACTGAACCGTATTGCGCGTGGCCCGACAAGCACTTGGCCGGTTTTTCTCTTTCGATTTTCATATTTCTTGTCCAAGTCTATTACCCTTTAACTTAGTACATTCCAATATTTTTAAGTTTGAATTGGCGTAACCTATGTTAAAAAAAATATCATTTTTGAGTTTGGTCACCTCCACGTCACCTCTCTTCACTAATAAGGCCGTTTTATAAAGATCCGTTAGCCCTTATGTCGGTATTTTATGTAAAAAAATGTACCTACTGAGTTACTGACATTTGATCTGACATTTGGTCTAGCGGATCATTATAAAACCCGGCCTTGGTATGACTGTGAAAGCGGCTTGCTTTCAGTCTGAAAGTGCAGTATGTTTTAGAGGATTATACCTATAAGATTAAGAGGATTCTAGAGCAAAAACAGGATACAATAAATATTTAGGGGGATATAATATTTATATGGGAGCCATACAATAGACATGTTTTTTTTTGCCGTTTTTATAGATAATGGTACGGAACCCTTCGTGCGTGAGTCCGACTCGCACTTGGCCGGTTTTTGAAAATGCAGCTGCTACTTTGGGATAGGACCGCCATCTTGAAATCATCATTTCCTCGGATAAAATCATTTATATTGGACCCTAGTACCTATCACTGGGTAACCACTTTACATGTAGGGGAGGTAGTTTACTACGCCAGCTAAAAATGGTGGTGGTAATGTGGCTTGCCTTCTGCATATTATTATTTAATATCTGGGCGGCCGAGCTTTGCTCGGCGTTTTCCCGGACATAAGACCTAGCTAGATCGATTGCTCGTCCCCGAAAACCCCCACATACCAAATTTCATCAACATCGTTAGAGCCGTTTCCGAGATCCCCGAAATAAATATACAAGAATTGCTCGTTTAAAGATATAAGAATATCTGGGCGACCGAGCTTTGCTTGGCGTTTTCCCAGGCATGAGACCTAGCTAGATGTGTGACATTTTTCAGATTTTCGCATACCTCTGAAACTATGCACGTTTTGTATACTATATTGTATAACAAAGTTGAAGAGCATTAAATTACCTAAAAGTTAAGTGGTCGACCAGATTTGTAGACTTAATATTAACGGCAATACAGCCGATCAAATTTAGAAAAAAAATGGTGGAATTACAGTTATTTACCATTATTTGTATGTTAACTATTTCGGATTAATTATTTTTTCTCAAACGGACATCATGACAGTCTCTCACATGTAAAGCACAAAAAATATATATAAATATATGTATAACTAACTTTTTGCCGCGACTTCTTCCGCGTCAACTTCGACTTCCTATTTCACCCCTTGGTGGGGGGTTATTTTTCTAACTTTGATCAGCTGTATTGCCGTTAATATTAACCCTTAAATGCATGATTTTTCTTTTTCAATAAAAACCCGATATATGGTGATTTAAGGTGTACTGATAACGGGAAAAATAGTATTTAAAAAAAAGATGTTTTTCGTACATTATCAATAAGTACAAATATTGCTTATTTTTATGCGATATATTTTAGTAAACTTAGTACTCAGATAATATTTATGATGTGTAGAAATACATTCTAGGCAGAAAATAACTACTTACTAAACTAAAATGAATTTAAAAAATTAACTCTTAAGGAACTCAAGCACAATCTATCGGACTGGCTACTAACTGAATGTTTTTACTCCACTAACGATTTTTTGAAAAGAAACCAAATTGATCGTAGCTATTAAAATAGAATATTGACATTGTTTAATTTTAAAATAAATTCCCATTTTATTAATATTTGCATGCCATCAACTGGCAAAACATGTGAGACTGCACTGCTATTATTATAGTCTGTACCACATTTGTAATCACCATGTTTTTAGCAAATAAATTATTTATGATTTATAAAACATCCAAAAACACCGATCAAAAAACCTCAACTTTCGAGACCATAATTAAATGGCCGCCGTTTTTTTAAATTACCGACTTATCGTTTATAAATCAATGTAAGGTTTATTTAATATTTATAGAACGGTTAACATTTTAAAAATGAAAATGAAAATATATTAAATTCTCTTGTGAAATAAGCCTCAATATTATTATAAATATACCAACAGTTAAATAAATCTTGAATTATTTGTTATGATGTGTATATGTCAGACCATGCATTTAAGGGTTAAGTCTACAAATCTGGTCGACCACTTAACTTTTAGGTAATTTAATGCTCTTCAAGTTTGTCATATAATATAGTATACAAAACGTGCATAGTTTCGGAGGTATAAGCGAAAATCTGAAAAATGTCACACATTTCCCCCCCTCCCACCCTTAGCACAAGGTCCTCGAGGTGGAAAACTTAGGGTAGCCTTCCTAGTGTACCCCCAAATAACCCCATAAAATTCCATCGACTTCGGAGCACTTTCCAGGTACCCCCCTCCCTTGTTAGGACATATCCACTGGATTATAGGTAACTGTATGCTGAACATTCTTCTAATACAAATTTTTGAGTTCTTACCTAGTACCTACTTATCATTTTTAGTTCTAAAAATAAATAAGATTTTTTGATTACTTAATTAAATAGCCGCCATTTTGAATTTTTTGCATGGATAGTTTGGCCTCGCTTGATATGAGTTACAAATAGCCTAAGAATAGTAGTTTCCAGCGTGAAGCCAAACTTTATCATGCCGTGTAACTCCCACTTAGGTAGGTACTATAGGCAGAAAGGACACAAAATATTGCTAATAATTTTAATAAATGTATGATTTAGGCATAACTGGTATAAAAACGATATTATATTGTTTAGGTATATTTTATTTGGATTACTTGTAGTGTTACATATAATGTGATTCACGTTATTTAACGCAATCGCGATGGTAAATCGTTATTTCTTTAAAATAAAACTATTTTAGACTTCTTGTTACAATAAAATAAACATTTGTATGATTTACATCAAATAATCGTTAAAGCTTTAAAGTTTTAGAACGATTACTACATTGGTACACTTAAAATAAACCGGATTTACCTAACAACTGTATTCAATTCGCAAAACCGATTTCGGATATGAAATTATTATTTCGAAGGCATGGTCATTAATGTACCTAGGTTTTTATGCATGCAGGCAGCAAAGCCTGGGCCTGAAATCATCATACTTAACAAAGTATTTTTTGTCTGAGCCAAGTAAGAAATAAAACAAGCCTCCGCTGTCCTCACGCTACGAGTTTCACAATCTGGTAAATAAAATAATGCTGTATTATTTATACACTCATGTTTTCCTGTCATCAGGATATGGCCCAAATTATAATTAATTAAAATTAATACACAAGAAACCCTTTATTCGCAGAAAGTATATATCTAACAGTAAGTAGATAACTTTTATAGACATAATTATATGTGAATTAGATGATACGGAGATAATAGTAATTTTCTTCTTAGTAATAATAAAAAGGTAGGTATATGTACCTATATTCTGAAAAAGCAGTCAATATATTGTTAAAATTCTCATCAGAACACTAGTAAATCTAGTAAACTAAAATCAATAGAATATAGAAAACAAATCAACACTCTAATATAAATTGCACTTAAATGTATAAAAAATAACTTTCGCCGGCGATCTTCTTTGTGTAAATACCTATTAGGACAATGTACACTGCAAAATTACATAGGTAGGTTTCCTCACGAATAAGTGGTAAAAATACTCTTGTATACATGGTGATATGATCTTTAGGTAGAGCTATCTCTAAAACAGATCTTGTTGAAATACGTAGGTACTTAATTATTTTTAAGTAGGTATTATTTAAAAAAAATCGTGTTACTATGTATTTTTATATAGGTTTGAATAAGTCTTAAAAGTTTTACTTGGTATATTTTGTATGTATGTTGTTATTTATTAATAAAGTAATCGAAATCGTAATATTTGAAGTGTGTCAAATCGAAAAGTTAATTAATTTGCTTGATTTTACTAATAACTCAATATTTAGGTAAATTACAAATATGGTAAAATAGAGATAATAATGTATGTAAGTAGATCTCTAACAGAATACCTAATCTGATTGTTGCTGTCTTTTAAAAACAGAAAGAGACCATAATTCACTAATATAAGTATCCTGTTTGCTTCACAATCTACCTCTACATACACACTAATTCTTTACTAGAAGCATACCTAATTTTATAGGACAGTCATAATATTCGTCAAATCGTTAGTTTGTAATACTTAGGTATACATCAAAATCTTAAAACTGTTTTGTTGAAATATGAAATTAAAAGTTCGCTGCCTTGCAGCATGGATTAAAATGAAAGATAAGAAATATAATAACTCAACAATGAACAGGAAAGCCAACTTAGTTAGCACTAATATCACAAAATAAAATACTACAAAAGAAGAGATGAAAATAACACTCCACCACACGGCTAAAATATTTTAGTTAGAGATAACCATAAGTAAAATATTTGTGAAGTGGCAAAATTTAAACAAAATAAAAAATGACAGTAAAGTCTAAGAGAATGAAAACAGAAAAGAGCATGGTGGGGCGCAGGCGCAGCGGCGCGCTGCGTGTCGGGCGGGCGCCGCTCGTGCTAATACCTCTTGGTGAATAAACTACTGCAAGTAAATATACCATTAATTATATACAAGAACGTGACCTATCAAACTCTAGGTACCATAAACTTAACATAAACTATATTAAACTTGTGCGCTAATTATTAAAATACAAAAACTCAATTTGTAACTAACATCTTTAAAGTAATATTAATCGATTTAAAGTTCTGGTTCCTAACTATTATAATCGCTCATATTTTAATAATCTTTCCAAAACAAGAACTTAAAATTAAAATGGAGATTAGTCGTAACATTATTATTTTAAACATTAATATTAAGGTTTTCCTTATTAATGGAAGAACTGCTGATTGTCGTCCAGGCGGCGGTTGCGCGCGCCTCGCTCTTACCTACCTTACTAATCGTTACACGGGAATACTCATAAGAATTGGAAACAATCTAATATACAACATTCATCATTTGTGCTATGGCACTATCATCAATTTACTTGCGTCCTACCTAACTACATAGGTCGGGTATTAATGGATATATCTGAAAATATATAACTCTTTCAAATATGCTTAATTACAGCTATTTTATCAACAGTAGACTCACTCATTTATTTAAACATTTACATATCAATAATCATCTACATAATAAGTCTTTATTAGATAAAATTTTTGTGTATGAATATTAAATATTAAACAGGTAGGTATGATCATCTCACAATCACATCATAACCTATTCCATCAACAAAAGTGATATCTTCCGTCAACGCCATTACCCTAGGCATGAAGGCACTTACAGTCCAACATCTTTTCTTTCATTTGTTTCAATTCAATATATTATCCAAAACGCAGTACAAGTTACACGTACACTGTTACAATTAGGCACTTGCGTCATATTCATATCGCTATAGATGCTTTGTATATAATATAAATATATTCTATTTAAAAGTCACGTGTAAGTATATATGCGTCTACCTACTGAAACGATCAAGTATACACTGAAGACAATCGTAGGCCAGTCGTCTCTATTATCGAATACGTCTTGCTATGTCAGCCTTCACTGTACTCTTGAGCCTAATTACATTATCCTGACTTCAGACTGAAGTAGATTTCGATTTAATGGCTATTGTGAAAACAGTTTAAAATGTTAATTACAGTCTTTGGTTATGTCTTACGGTATCATAACTAGTACTTATATATTTCAGAGCTACGACACTGATGAAACATTACAACTTTACTTCAGTGCGTGTTTAGATATAGGTACCACTGCGTACATGGAAGGCACGAATCAGACTTGTACAGCACCCATTTATGCTATTTACTTACCATTTACCTTTACAATAACTCGCTGTTAGCTATTATTGCGAAACTGGCCTCAATCATTTTATTGTCTACAAATTATTTGCACAACCGTAATTTTTAACAAGTAGGTATAAACTTTATGTAACGAACATTAGATATTAAATGCATAACAGTATGATTGGAAAAAAATCTAGTATAGTAATGCACTTAGTGTAGGTACATTAAAATTTTACTCAAAAAATATAATAAATAACTCTCTACTTCTATTGAACTCTGAATACCTTATTAGATTTACATGTAAAAAAATGAAAACAAATTAGGGAAGGAAACTATGAGAAAATTTTCATTTAGAGGCGCAATAAAACTTAAAGTGGAATCGACAGTTAATGTTAATACTTAGCCGAGATAAAAAGATGGATTAAATGCGCGTCGCGTTGTGGGCGCCGCGTGCGCGTGGTCGTGAGACCTGCGCGGGGTCCGGCGAGATGTGCGGCGCGCCGGACAGAGCCTCCAGCTTGAAACCGGGCGGCAGCTGCGCCCCCCTCCCCGTCAGCATGAGGTACGCGTTCGGTAGACCTGCGCGGGGTCCGGGGTCCGGCGAGGTGTGCGGCGCGCCGCACAAAGCCTCCAGCTTGAGACCGGGCGGCAGCTGCGCCTCCATCCCCGGCAGCACGAAGTACGCGTTCGTTAGACCTGCGCGGGATCCGGCGAGGTGTGCGGCGCGCCGCCCAGCGCCTCCAGCTTGAGACCGGGCGGCAGTTGCGCCTCCATCCCCGGTAGCATGAAGTACGCGTTCGGCGGATACACGCAGTCTTTTGGCACGTAACAATCGTGCGTGGTCTTCATATGGTTTTTCATCTTGTCCGGCCTGGAAAATTCTTTGCAGCATACGGGACAAGGAAACACTTTTCTCTGCTGCCCTTCGTGGTAAAGGAAGGCGTGCCTCTGGAATGAATACTTATTTTTGAATGTTTTTTGGATGTTCTCCTTGGCGCATTCGGTGCATTGGTAGACTCCTTCGTTTACTGATGCGTATCTAAACAGATTGAGTCCTCGCACGGACATTTCAGTGAGTTGCTCGGCGGGATCGTTGGAGGCGGAGTTGGCGCGGCGCCGGATGCGGCGGCGCACGGCCGGCCGCGCCTGGTTGTTGTTGAGCGGCTCGCCGTACGCGCCGCCCTCGCCCGACGTCGACGCCGTCTGTGTGGCGGGGTTCACGCGAATCTTGCTGTGCCCGTCGTTCGTCGGAGATACGACATATCTCGAATCTTTATTTTCTGAATCTGGTGTTTCTCGTTCTGAAAACAATTATAATGCTGTGAGTACTAATAGAGTTATAGAAATTATAATGATTAAAACAACTAATAAACGTAACGAATACCTTCTAAAACACAAAAAGCGCGTGCCCCATGATATCTAAGTGTGCGCTATAATGTGACAATGAGCAAAAGAAAACATCCGGAGAAAATATATAAACCTTTATTTGTTCAAATTGATTGACGGCATTAATTACAACAAATTTTTGATAGAAATAAAAGAACATAAGCGGATTTATTCACGGACAAGTTTTATACACACACTCTACCGTTTTAGCACCTTTTTCAAATGAACATCGACATAATAATTAAAATTACTCGTAGTTATTTAAAGTCAAAACTCGTCCATGGAAAACCCGAAATAAAATAACACTACTTAAAATAAACTGAAAACTGAATTTGGCAGTAAACTAAAGATGGATCAATGACATCTTAATTAAAACCAATAATGAAAAAAATATCAGTCCAACAAATGATGTCTGACAAGTACAATATGGAGTCCAAAACAAAATTCTGAACTATCTCTGAAAGGTGAAAAAAGTTTTATAGCAAAACTCAAACTGCCTAATCTATTTAAGTTAACCGTAATCTAAAATAATAAATTAAAAATGATATAACAAAAAAGAACAGAATTATCTATGACATAATAGGACTCAAGTGTTTGCATTTGGAACTATTTCGGCAAGTACAGTTGTACGTCGTATAAAAATAACACTGCAGTAAACTTAGTTCTTAAGATCACATAAGGTGGGCTCAAAGATGTTAAACATAAAATAAATTGTACCATTGGTGTTAGCTTAAACAGGTTCTAGAAAATAGCTGCCCTTGGCTAAATGACCAGGAATTATTTAGCCTCATGGATAAGTTGCAATATACTTTCTACAGGATCAACAAAAAACAAAAAGCAATAATTTGTACTAAACGAAAATACTTTGTCGCGTAGTGTCGGTTTGATTGAGCAACATAGAAAGCGAACTGAATGAAGTCATCTAGCACAGCACTAGGGTCGGCCACACCGCTACGCATACGAACAGAGTAGTACCAACTTGATCACATACCTGGACAGTCCTCTCTTCGTAACTTTCCTGACTAATAAAGCTTTCTAAGTATTGAAATTCACTCAAATGTTAACAACACTATTTACCTCTAATTATAATATAAATAACTTAACTTTTAAACTATTTTTTACTAATAACCCGTGTTGTTACTTTGCTACTACATAATAATAAAAAATATTCATTATTGTTTGCTAATAAGAATAATTATTCAACAAGGCAAGTAGAACTCCGTGTCGTGGTTATAGGCGTCACGAAAGGCAACAGGTTAATTGTGAAACAATCCCGACGGAATTTGGTTGATTTTTCCCATTCGGTCAAATGGCGTTTAAGTATCAAAGAAAATTTGAAACGGAGCGATGTCGCTGTCGGAGTTTCGCAAGTAGCCTGTTGAAAATGGGTTCGATCCAAGTAGGTAAGTACGACCGGCACACTTGACTGCCACGCACAAACATTTCCTTGGACTCGCCACGTCCGATAAACCGTTTTTCACTAATCACAAACTTCATTATTATACTTATATACGTGCACAATAAAGTCGAGAGCGAACCATGAAGTCTCGAGTACTTCAGTTCGATTTTAATCATACATTCAGGAAAATCACAAAGGTAAAAAGTTATTTGGATTAAGTATATCAACATCAAAATAAAAAGGTTGCATTAAATTAACAACAACAAATTAAACAAAACAAAGTAATAATATTAATTGAAAAGAATGACCAATTTTGCTGTAACTTTATTACTTTCATTAAAGATTCTAAAAATAGTAATTAACACCTTATATATATATATATATATTCCTTCTTTAACAAATAATGCTATGCCGTGTAACTTTCTTTCTAAAATGTATCTAAACATTACTCTTTGCATTGGCTATTGTCTAAGTGCAAATTAATAAAAGAACCTGTTACAACTTTCTTCAACTTTTGTCTACATACTACGATTATCATAATTATGTATTTTGTGTGAAGTAAATTTATATCACGAACAGTTAATAGGTAAGTATATTAAGTTTTCAGAAGGTAAGTACGTACGCCGTATATCAACCGTGTCCCATAAGAACTAAGAAACATATTTAGCGGGAAAGTGGATTCATGAATGCTTAATTGCATGTCTAATTATAATTAAACAACAAACAAACGCTGACAAAATTATTCAATTCATTATATTTCGAACCCTCCCTTCAAAATCAATAATCACCCGATAATAGAGAACAGTGGAAGGAAAACCACTTAATTATATATGTATAGATATCTATGAAATAATGAATTAAATCAATCTATTTTATAGTTTCGTTTTAACGGAATTTAATGAATCTCTATCCAATCGTAATATATTATTTAAGGTATAAACTTAACTGACGTGGCATCAGTTTCTGAAATGATGTTCCGTAGGTACCCAAAGGAACTGAATCCTTTTACTAAGCTTCCGCTATCCGACCGTCCGTCAGCGGGCTGTATCTCATAAACCGATATATATCATTTATTTTAAAAAGACGATTTTCTCTGTTGTCGTTTTTATAAATAATACCTAAAATTCAATTTAAATGAAAGAGAAATTGGTTTTAAGGTACATACTTCTAAGATGTTACAGAACCCTTCGCATGCGAGTCCGACGCACACTTAATTTTTTTGGTACCCTGTTAGTCAATGTTTTAAAGTTTTAATACAAAAAGGCCAGAACGCGTCTCACCGTCGTCGCCGTCGACGGATCCGGGAGGATGGTATCCGAATACCCAACACAACAATTCCTATATCGTTGGGTAGCGTACATGCACGAACTTCTCATGGAGCTGCTATAGTTTCAGGGAATTAGCATACCTACACATCCCAATAAATATGTT
Source organism: Cenopis cana (assembly GCA_951800055.1). Lineage (NCBI taxonomy): Eukaryota > Metazoa > Arthropoda > Insecta > Lepidoptera > Tortricidae > Cenopis > Cenopis cana. Next base: position 15,834,709 of record OX637471.1, on the reverse strand, counting down.
TCTCAATACGTCAACTATAGAATGCTATCTATAATAAATAAGCTTTACATTGTGTTGTAATGTAGATCAACATCATTATTTTCTGATTAATTTAAAAATCTTATTGTAAGTGTTTAATGTCAATAAACTTGTTTCATGAATTCTGTAAGTGGCATTAACTAATCTGTAGAATAAATCCTAGGTAATTATTGCTTTTAGGAGGTGATTACCTTACCTACTGAATAGAATAGGTACTTGTGATCTAACAACAGTAGAACTGCGCTTTAGTCTTACCTATTTTTCCTAATATTTTGTCCTGAGTAACTAAATACAAGTGTAGTTATTTAAATATTCACACACATTATTATGACTGAATCGAGTAGTTCTTATGAACGAGCCTCGTTATAAAAAATTGGACTCTCATTTCCTAGCACTTTGTGAATGCAACCTGACGACGCTGACATAAGACAATAAATATGTTTTTAAACAACAACATTAACGAAAAAATAAAGGTACAATATGTATGTAAGTAAATAATATACCAAATTTGTTTCCAATGTTACATCAGATGTAACATTTCTTAAGCATAATTAGCACCAATTGATGATATTATAATATGTAATAAATAACATCAAATCGACGTTGTAAATATTAATCTATTAATAAAATAAATCTAAAAGAATTTAGAACAAAACTGATTATTAATGATAAATTAGACATGGATAGTATAAATTTCGAATAATATGCTTAGGCACTGGCTGACTACATAAGTAAGAGATTTTAATGTTCATTGATTGCCTCACCCTACGTATAAATTTCCTCATTAAGTACCTTTCAAATATTGCCCCATTTAAATTGTATATAAAGCTTATGAAAGGTAAGTTTAAATTCGTTTTTAAGAATTTTTACAGTCTTAATATTGATTTCACCAAAACTTCTCGCCTCGGTTGACATAAATTAGGTAGCTCATTTGAAAATCTTTTAACATTTTCGATAGGTATCCAAATTAAGTCGGAAACATGAGATGATATTTTTCTTATGTTTAGATAAGTACCTACAACGTTATTATTTGTTCTACATGGGCCTAAAAGGTCTCTGAATTCCTATGGAAGCTTCTTAAAGTATATTGTAAACTCTGAATAATTAAATAAATAATTTTACATAACATTCTTTGAAAATTCTTAATAGTCTAATATAGTCAATAAATATTTAACTTATAATTAATTTTACAAGTAAAGGCACACTAATAGGCAAGCGTTTCCTGGACCTACTTTATGTTACTAGAAACTCGGTTTTAGGGTAAAAGTAATTGATATTAAGTTACTATTGCCAACGGTGAGTGACGTGTCAGCCTCACTATACGACACAAGACTCCTTCGCAGTGGTACATAGGTATCAAGGCAATTTGGTGCATATTGGGCGTTCAATTACATTGGAACAACATGAACAACATTCTGGTGACATAAGTGACAGTGATGCATGGCAAGCGAAAACTATATTAAATAAAATACATAAGATCTTCATTGGGGATGCATCTTAGTAGGTGATTAACATTCACATTATAAGGGAGGTTAAATAGGTACAGTAGAATCCGGATACACCGACAGTCAAGCTACCGGTGATATTTTACGTCGCACTAACATAATAACGGCCCAGAAAAGGGAAAATTAAAACATTAAAATGTTTGGTATTGAAACCTAACGTAAGGTGACTTCGATTTCGAAGTCGCTAAAAGCGGTAAAATGTAATATGCAAAGACGTTAAATATTGGGGATTCTACTATATATGGTAGATATAATGTAAATAGTTAGAATTATTTGAGAGATGTAAGAGCGTGTGTTCTGTTCTGAACCACTTTTAAAGGAATCAAGTCATGGATTAACATATACTTAGTGACAGCATTATTTACAGTGGAAATATTTTTTTTAACCAAATATGAAAATAAATAAGAATTTCCATCATTCGCTTGGCGTGCAGATTAAAATAAGGCAGTTGTATTAGATAGACACACAGACAATACATACAAAAACTGTTAATGTAGTCGGGCATTGTGTGTTAAAATAAACTTAAGAGTAATTTTAAAATAAGCGTCAATTAAAAAATATATGGATACAGCGACTGTGAAAGAATTAAATTAAAAGCCATTTATTTGTCACTGATGTCAACCATTCAAGAGTACCTATTCAAGGTCCAATAAGACAAAATAGAAATAGAATTTAAGAAATTGTACACAAAATAATTATCTTGGATATTAATGACGTCGCCATGCAATAATTTTCCAATTTTATAACATGTGAAAAAGAATACCCCACATGCACCACGTGAACACATCTTGCGCCAAAATGTACGTAATTATGATTTAGGTACAAGTACTTCTGCTTGCAGGACATCATACAAACGTAGTTCAACAATTATGCTACTATAATTATGGAAGCATATTTAGAATACATTGCACTGAATGATTTTAACCCTTTGACCGCCAAAGCGATAGTGTGTCGTCGTGCCCAGTACGCCAAGCACGGTTTTTTTTGTGTAATGTCTAACTAAACCAATAAAAACAAATTAGAACAGTTCATAAATGATTTTTTTCATGATCATAGTACACCTTCACTCCGACCTTTTAAGTGGTTGTTGGCGTGATGGGCACGACGACACACAACCACTTTATAGGTTCTCGGCTGTCAAAGGGCGTTTGGAGTAATTGTAAGGATGGTATTGTATGGAGTTGTTGTAGTTCAAAAAAATTGTAGGTTCTTAAGAATTTTTGAATGCAGATGGTCCGGAACGAGGAACTGCGTTTGTACGAGAGTAGCAAAGACATGTAGGTACTGACCCGGCTAACCGTGCTTTGTGTCACAACACAACATCATGATTAACTATCTAGTTTACGTAAGGCTGATCTTCATATACTCGCACCTAGTACACAGTTATCGTTTCTTGAACAATAATATATCATCGTTTGAAGCGACATATTGTCAACTTACCCACCGACTGAATTGATCAAATGTCGCTATCGATATATGGAAGACTACATTTTGCCTCTAGATTTAATTAAATATTTTAAGTATTTTTACTTATTAAATATTTAAGGCATTTGATTTCTACTAAAATAGAATTTACAAATCATCTCATGATTCCTGTCATTTATAAACTTCTTTCAAAGCACCTTGCTTAGATCACTTTTACAACTTCTGTCGTAATGATAATATTTACAGGTAATGTTAAGATTAAAAACATCTGTAATTTTATATAATTCTGTACGAATCGGGATACTAGGTAATCTGGATAATTCTCATAATTTTCATTTCGTCATAATATTGTCTTTGAAAGATATTACATTTAAAAATACACGATTTGATTATTTGTTATTCTAGACAACTAGTACTAACGCAGGTAGGTATCTAGTTGGTTCGTACCTAACTTAAAAAGTAGACTGAATGTAAAACATCGTAAGAGCACCGCTACCGCAGACCGCTACAGTGTTGGGGCCGTTAATTAGCTTCTATTAGTTTAAATAAATATTCAGGAACTGAATCCTTAACTACGTGAACTCTAATAAACTAAATTTCGCTGTTATTGAGATTTAAAAATCTATTTTAGATTTTATCATTCATTTCATACATATATAATTTCTCTAAGATGTATCTGTAATGAATAACATTTACATTTACAACCAAAGCTTTCAACATTGAATAAACTATTATAAAATAACCTTAACAAGTCCTAGACAACAAATCATAGCCTGTGTTGAGTTTTACTTCGAAGAAGTCAAATCGTTATTTACATCTAAAATCACTAATAAGGCAAGTCAAATGAAAATGCAATTTAAAATTGAAACCACTAGTTCTCAGCGCTCTAGAGTTTCTACAGAGTGGCGAACAGCCGCCGGCGCCGGCGCCGCAGCGTGCGCGCAGCCGCGGCGCGGTGCGGCGCGCGGCGGGCTGCTCAGTAAGTAGCCTCTTCTGGGCGAGTCGCTTCATCGCATAATAAATACTAACTACCTACTCCTACCGCGCTATTCTATTCGCGCCATCAATAAACGAACAATAAACAACTAAGAAACCTACACTAATTCAGTTCAATGAGAATTGCAAATAATGTTAGCACATCATTATGCGGTTATCTAAGAGACTACCATTTGATAAACGATCACCTTGAGTAATTATTTTTGTACCCTGAAATTTTGTAAGTAATAAAATTAAGTAACAAGTACATAAGTGCGAAATAACAAGTAAAATAAGTAGAAACATTCATAAATCTCTTTGAAGATAGTCCTCTGAGAAATGAATTAGAACATAATAATAAATACAACAACTCTTTCATCAACCTACATCAACAAACTTACTGTTAAATAGATTTAGATATATATTTGAAACTAGAGCTCAAAACCTACTCAATGCAACTTCAATCATAAAAATATTCGCGATGAGGTAAATCCCTCTACCCTTGCATAACTCAGATCTTTGTGAATCAACAAATAATAATGGAGAATTTTACGAGTTGGATATACTATATTGTCATGTTCTTAAGACTCTTGCTTAGCCATTTGCTCATTAGCATTCGATTGATTTTTGTGAATTATTTTAAGATGGGCAATCATATTATCCTTTCGAGTGAACTCTTTGAAGCAAATAGGGCATGGGAAAACTTTCACGTCCTTCTTGTGAGAAGTAACATAGTGCCGACAGAAATTACTAATATGAGTATAGACTCGAGAACAAATTTTGCACCTGAATACGTTTTCACCCTCTTTGATACAATAATCCCTGACCGATTCGTTAGTTTCCTCGTGATAGTTGCCCAAGTTGGCCATGTTATTTTTCCTTATGGGGGAAGGAAATATACGATGTTCCCAGTTAGTCTGCGCTAAGTCGGCAACTTCGTTGTTAGTGAGGTTCAGGCTGTTCTGCTCTAGCTCGGCGGCGAACAGTTGCGTGGCAAGAGCGGGCATGAGTACGGTTTCTGGCGCGAATTTGTCGAAGCTATTAAGGGCGGGGTTTAAGTTGGAAAGACCGGAGAGCTGATTGAACAAGTTTCGTGCTCTAATTTTTGACATTTGGGGTAGCAATTTTTTACTATTCTTTGGCTTTAAATTCCTGCCCAGTCGGTTCTTGTCGTCTGCATCTTTAATCGGACCGTCCTGCGAGTTAGAGTTATCGCGGCTTCTGTCGGGGTTGTACTTGTACTCGATAGGCTCGTTATAGCCGTCGGTAGCATCGGCCGCGGGTTCCTGCTTAATGGATCCATTTTCAATAGAGAGAGTTGGTCCGTTTGTTGAATTATTGTTCTGATGTATTTCCCCTTTAGACGCTTTTTCGGGATCTGAAATGTTATAATTTCAGCTCTAATTTTCGTTTTCTTTTTGTTATGATTTACAACATAAACTTAAAATATGATTGGAAATATTTTGGATCTGATTATTGCTTTCAATCGTGAATTGGATGTCCTTAAAATATTTCCAATTGCTTTTAATGAAGGAAAGCTATTGGGAATAAGCCTTGTTTGTTTTCCCTTTTAATTATCGTCATGTTTATGTAAATGATATGTAATAAAAGAAATTTAAGGAGAAGAAATAATATTACCCAAACCATTACCAAACCCAGTTTGCCCCTGGCCATTCCTCTAATAGCTCTCCCCAAAAGCAGAAAAGCAAGCAATAGTTACTGTTGTCTGATAGAAGAAAAAGCATCTTTGTTACTTGAATACGTCAAAAATAATTTAATAGATATCACTTACCCCTTTTGGATAAACTTTAAATAGGTATGTAAATAAGTACTCAAAATACACTTCACTTTTTTCACTTAAACATTTCCCTACATCAAAGCTTATATCCCATTAGCTTTTCCCTTTGTTCGTCATAATTTAACTGTTACTTAACAGTGTTAGGTCAATGGAAAGGAAGATTATGTATTTACAAAAGAAATATAAGTATATGTATAAAATATACGCAAAATGTTTTCAGAAACAATCAAGGTACCTCTTCACATAATTCGGATCGGTGAACATAAATAAATTGGTGGATATTGAAAACCAGTTTAAGCTATACAACAGGTGTCGAACACCCCTAGGGAATAGACAATTGATATAGATATAAGGCTCACGTACCTGCGGACTCCGAGTCTTTCCCAGCCATTTGGGCGTCCGTGGAGTGTGCGTCGTCGCCCTCGTCGATCAGCAGAGCCTCGCCGGCCTCTTCTCCGCCCGAAGTCGCCCCGTCTTCGGCACTGAAGCCGTCCATGGACATTTTTACTTCAAGCATTTCTGGCGATCCCCTAATCAGTTGATCGCCGGGTCGGTTGGATGCAGCGTGAGAGGCGGACTCTGGTATAAACTCTCCTGGTGGACTCGCAGCAGTGGTTAGTGCATCGCTCGAACTGCCGCTCAGTTTTCTCGGTCTACCTCTTTTCCTTTTAGGTTGCATTAAAGCATTACCGAGTAAAGGCATCAATAAATTTGGGGGTGCACCACCACTTGGCATTCCGGAAGCAGGTCTTTTTTGTTGCATATAGGGATGTATTCTGTGGAGCTGGGGTGGAGGAGTGTGGGCGGAGGCGGAAGTTTGTTGCTGTTGTTGAATTAAAGAATTAGTAAGAGCTGGTATATCACATTTTTCTTCGTTTACTTCAGTGAGACCTTTTATTCTTAAGCTTTCAGCTACTTTCAAGAATGCCGTCAGTCGCTCTTGATCAACGCTCACTTCTCCTCGGTACATGAAATCTAACAAACTCTTCATGTCTGAATATGGAACATCTTTTAAAATTACAATAGGATGTTTTTCCTGGTGGTTGACGAATAGAGCTTGGAAGTAGGGGCTACACGCTGACAGCACCATCTTGTGGGCTTTTAGCAGCTGGCCGTCCACCGCGAGCGTGACGTCCGTGAACGTCTCCGCGTGCAGCAGCTGGTCGAATACAGACAGCATATTTGATTGGTGGTTATTCCACCTCAAGCAGAACCTTTGCGAAGCCATATTGTCTGTATGTTCACTTCTTTGATAAGAATATTCAGCCGCTAATAATGTTTCCACAATCTATAATGATGTATACATAAGTATTTTTTCTCTTGTTCCATGAACAAATTAATAAAATAACAATAGTCGTTTTTGTTTTACATTTCAACACCCATTTTTATTTTTCTGTTCCGTAGATTTTGTGACGAGCGCAGGGGGACCTGAAATAAAGGAAACTAATATAAGCGTAAGTTGAAAGTTCACAAATAAGGTATGTTGTAAAATAAAATAATAAACCTAAGACGACAGATCCTACCTAAAGTTAGTCATGTCGTTAGCGTCAAATTGTAGCCTAATACTAGAGTAAGCGATGGTTATCGGCAGATCGAATCAACATTCAATGAGATTCTTTTCCTTCTTACGTTGTGTTAAAAATACCTAAAACCGATCTACGTAGATGTCAAACATAGTAATGAAAAGATAAAAGCGAATATTCTTCAATTACCTAAGCAATTAACTTCTTCGCCACTTTAGTAATAAAAACCGGCCAAGTGCGAGTCGCACTCGCGCACGAAGGGTTCCGTCCCATTATCTTTAGAAACGGTAAAAAAATAACGTTTGTTGTATGGGAGGCCCCTTAAATATTTATTTTATTCTATTTTTTGGTATTTTTTGTTATAGCGGCAACAGAAATACATCATCTGTGAAAATTTCAACTGTCTAACTATCATGGTTTTTGAGATACAGCCTGACAGACGGACAGACGGACAGCGGAGTCTTAGTAATAGGGTCCCGTTTTACCCTTTGGGTACGGAACCCTAAAAATTAAATTCACGTCCAACGGTGGCAATACGCTGTGCAGCTACAAGACAATACAACCGTTAGACCTATACAGGGTGGGGAAAAATAGGAGAAACACATCTTCAAGATTTTCTCTCTTTTTATTCAAGATCTTATTTTACTTAAAGTAAACCATGTTTCATTTATAGGTACATAGATAGAAACATTTCCAAAAACCTGTTCCTGTTGTTTTTTTCTTTTTTGAGTACGGAATAGTTATTTGTGCAAAATAGAACAAAGTTGTTTTTTGCTGCGAGTGCTGATTTTGATAAGAGCTGCTGCTGGTGTTTGCTCAAATACTAATACCAATGCGAAAGATTCAAAGTTAGAATCTTGAGCGTAGGGAGGGACTCGATAGCACGAGATGCAAATAACTTTGCTTTCGTGAGACCCATACAATATTTTTCACCTCTGTAGTTAGCGAGATTGATGCCGAAATCTACCAGACCGAGTGAGGAATGCGGAGATCCGACGTCGCACTAAGGTGCGTGACGTCGGTGAAGTAATTTCAAAACTCAAGTGGAGTTGGGCAGGACATATTGCCAGACACAGTGATGGCAGGTGGACCAGAATGTTAACAGATTGGTGGCCACTTATAGGAAGAAGAAGCGTCGTTCATCCACCGACACGATGGGTTGACGACATTAAAAATATCGCAGGTCACTCCTGGATGAGACTAGCAAGGGACCGGGACGAGTGGCATACAAGAAGAGAGGCCTATGCTTAGCAGTGGGCGATTACGGGCTGATGAAGATGATGATAAGTTAGTGAGAACAACTTTAATAATTATAAAAGGCTTTTACGTAGGTACATTTCTGGTGATGAATCAGGAAGAAAACTTAATACCTACCTACAGCAATCATGAAGGCAGTGCCTTGTTTTATTAACACTTTGCCGCGGTCAACCCAAGACGCGTTCAAAGGCGCATGACGCGAGATTAAGGCTGACGTCCACTAGGCTCGCCGAGGCGAGTCGAATCGAATCGAAAATAATTCGCCTCCATACATTAACTACTTATGAAAGTGCGTCGATTGACGCAGAGCCGAATCGAATCGACCGAATGGACGCACTTTCATAGTTAATGTATGGAGACGAATTAAATAGTTTCGATTCGATTCGACTCGGCTCGGCGAGCCTAGTGGACGCCAAGCTTTAAGCACGGGCCGCGGCGCGCGGTCCTAGTACAGTCAGTAGCAATGGTTGCTGCTCGGCCGAGGTGCTCAAAATGATCTTCACACATCTTTATTATAAGGGAATAAGAGCGTGTGTAGATCATTTTGAACACCTCGCCCGCGTAGCAACCATTGCTGCTGACTGTACCTACTTTCAAGTTACTTATTTATATGTATTTTTACCCTTAAGTATTTATTCAGAAAAGCCATAGTAATTCAACACTAATCACTTTATAGTAATTCGACACTAATAAATACCTGGAGTGCAAGACAGGAGAAAAGAACAATCGAAAACAATTCAATAACACATTTTTTAAAGGTAGGTTAAATCGCCAGTAACTGGCCACTTAAGAAAATGTCATTCAGTTTCTAGCCACGGAATTTGTGCAGTGAAGACCGCCTTCAACAAAATAAAATACATGAAGTCAGCTCTAAACCCAGTTCAATTTTATTTATTTAATTGCAGAAATACCAACAATTACTTGCTTGGTGTATATTTCTGCGAAGTGGTCAGTTATTGGGGGGTGGGACTGGCACAGTAACTGTACTGGCGATTTACCCTAATACGTTTTGAAACTGCATCGACCGATATTATGTACAAAAAACCGGCCAAGTGCGTGTCGGATCACGCACCGTTCCGTTTTAGCCATTCTGGCTACGGAACCCTAAAAATGAAGATGTTTAAAATATAATTATTAATTGACGACATTAAACTTTCTGTTTTTTCTGCAACAATTTTTCTAAATATATGATGATTTAGGGTACCTAAGCTGTTAGTAATGTGTAAAGCTTATTAATAATTATAATACATTTAAAATTTAAACTATAATAAATAATCTCGTCTAATATATGTGGCATTCAACCATTGGTTAACAATTTACTATTGTCTCACGGAGTGAGCGAGCAATAACTCATTTTGCTCACTGGTTTCTCGCATCAAAATAATAAGGCTTGTTAATTAACCAGGTATTGAATCAAAATATTGTTATAGGCACCTACACAAACCTGATATAAATGCATTTGTGAACAGACAATGGCCATTTGCTATATTCAGCAAACTTGGTTATTACAATCAACAAAATCTCTGGCTACCAATGTCCCAACTCATCATTTCATGTGGATCAAAGTCCTTTCATTATACCCAATAGGTAATAAAATATTTTCATTAAAATTAATCAAAATTTACTACTTGTATGGTTATAGTTTATTTATCGTATGGAAAAATATAGACTGTGGTTATTATTACAATACAATTTCACATTTTACAAATTTTCATACCTAGAATCATCGTTCATTACAAATATTCATACCTAGAATCATCGTTCATCGGGAACCGAAGGCAAGTAAAACGGTAATAAAAGCTTATAGGATTTTGGCCAGAATCGGTTACAATTGCTATTGAAGTTGTCATTATCACACAAACAATGATAAATTTGCATTCAAACTTATCATTAACACAAGACAGAACAGTATCATGTTATTGGTTCCAAATAGAAAGATCAAGCGGGCAAGCAAATTAGGAATAACTAACTGTGTAGTATAAAATTCCTTTTTCTATTACGTATTTATGATCCCAAGTTATTAGGTATTGATATTATTATGAAAACACGAATTTGTTTAATTAGTACAACATTTTCTTCCCTATAATCAGGATGTTTCACATTCCTCGGCCAAACGTAGCGTTAATGTAGTGTAACAACGTTTTAATGTAAAGAACCTCACCTTATCACTTAACGAACTTCAGGGTACTAAATAACTTCAGGTACTTAATTTAAAATAATATAGGTATCTACTCCTGTACTATTTCGCGTTTTATCTATTTTCGAACATATATTTATCAAACCAAATACCTAGTTCGGGTTCGATGTGGATTCGGATTTAGTTTAGGTCGGACGCCAAGTTCGACAAAATAAATGAAAAAAAGACATTAACAAGAAGAATTAATATTTTGAATTCCCGCCCAATTTCTAAAGAATGCTTAGATATATTATTTATTTGAAATGAGTTTGACTCTGTGTCTTTACTTGCGATGTTCGCCAAGGCTTACAGCCTTTTTAGACCCTTCTACAGCGGTTGCATACTTAAAATTCTACTAATTTAATAAAAACGAATTTTTAGATGTCGGTTACTCAATCACGCAAAAACGGCTGAATGATGATTGAAATGATTATAGGTATGATGAAACTGTTTATAGCCTAGAATAAAATATAGCATAGGTATTAGGTACCCCCTACTGTGGGTTTCTTAAGAGGCTATCTTTAGGATGAGGTAGGTAGGTACAATATTGACTTGATTGTACGAAAAGTACAGGCTATTGCTTAATTTTAGAATGATCTACCTACTTATTCGCCTATTCTATAAAAATAATCAAAAATATGCAGTAAAGTCAAAACATGACATTATGAGTAGGCATGACACGTAATGTTGATGCATTATTGTTGTTTGTTTTAATGTTTGACAGATGTTACCTAGATATAATTCCTACTTTTGGTTCTTAAAAAATGGAAGACATGCTGGTTTTATTGTCATTGTCATGTTTTTAACACTTAAGTATAAACTACGGTATAAACTTAAAGATTAAGTATGCTCTTATTAATGGTATATTTGTTTGTCGCAGACATAAGTAATACCTATTAAGTTCGTTTCGTTGATTTTAATATGACCCTAGAGTAATGCTGTAATCAATAGTTAAGTAGCTATACACTTTATATATTCTATCCAAAGTTAACCCCCAATAAACACTTACTAGTTACTAGGTACCTATTTTAACCTAACCCAACGCTTTTTGATGTTACGAGCGGTATTTTAGCTCATGAGAAGAATTTATGCGAATTTTATTATGTTAAAAGATTTTGAGTCATAAAATGTGATCATTTAGAAATAATGAATAGAGGGCGCCTCTACTGGCAAGAGCAGAACAGTTCGCTGCGAGTAGGTATCGGTCGGGCAGCGCGCGGCGCGGCGCGGCGCGGCGCGTCGCCCAGCGGCCAGCGAGAAAACAATCGCGCCCCTGAGCACAGTAACACTCGGACTCACTCCCACGAAACGTTCACAGCACACAGCGAAGTCGAAACGAAAACATTACGTTATCATACCCAACTACCTATTATTCCTACCTATTATACCTATTATTCTATATTTATTACAAAAACAAATTTCAAAACATGAAACTTCAGAATCCGTGGGACGAATCCAATCAGAATCTGATTGGAATTCAAAACATAATATATGAATAGCAAAAAACACGATTACTTGCTCCACATACACAGGTGCTTGGTGACCACAAACGTTATCGCGGTATAAACGGGCGCTCGAATTATTACTACGCACCCAGCCGAGCGCGTTACATTACGTCATCACAATGGCATTATTACCTATGATATTCACATCGATTCGAACGGTACGTCAAGATAAGAGCCGTTATTCATAAAATATCACTGCACTAATATTAGAAGACATACCAAACGTATCCGCACCACAATCAACTCGACCCTTTTATGGGAATGAGGATCAGCCCTTCCGCCATAGTCCGAGTCCGCGTTTGCGTCGCACCCCGCTCACCCGACGACTGACGGCCACAACCCCGCGCGGCGCGCCGAGCACCGACACCGACTCGCGTTCGCTCCGCGACTCGAATATCTCACAAAAAATACGCCGTCATCATTGAAATGGCGGCAGAGGATATATTCGGCGCGGGGTGCACGGTATAATATTGATTTATATAAATTTATTGATTTCCTCTCATCCTAGGAAAAATAGCTCTCGATCCAACCAGTTGCCTATTTACCTGCCTATATATTGTAATATCCCATTGCATACCTACAGGAGATCCCGTGTATGAACATAAAAACTATCTTACACATTTTTATCATAGCTATTTACCTGAACATGTTATCGATGTTGTTCGAGGGATGAATTTTCCGAGGAAAATCATCAATCCATTCGTGTCGTCGCCATGTCAGCACTGCTCTCTATCTCTGTTGCTCTCGGGCGGGGTTGAACTCCCTCCTCGTGGCGATCGCCGCCGAAGATAGCCGAGGGCAGCCACTTTTCGCAACCGAGCACACCCGAGTTAAATCGGAAAACAAATGTCGGGGCGCACAGTCTTATTTTTTTTTAACCAAAATGTCAACACTTATGTTTTTGTAAATTGTTATAAGGGTGGTTCTGTTATGCTTAAACGTTTGAATACTTTCTATTTGATACAGTTTAAACATATACACTATTAAATTAATGCTTGATTATGCCAGTCATAATTTTTTTTGAAAAAAAAAAGTTCCGCTCGCGTATACATACAGAGCACGAAAGTATTTTTGATAAAAATGGCCTGCCGCCTCGGCGGGAGGAGTGGCAATGGGCAATGAGGTCGGTACCCTCTCTCTGGCACCCGCGCGCGCCCCTCCCTGCCGCTTCACTCCGGCACAGGGTTAGAAAGTTTCAAAAGTAGAATCGTGGAAAACGCAACACAGCGACGATGTCCTGGGACGTCACGGCCCTGCAGCGGCGGCGGCGCGCGGCGCCCGCGCCGGCCGTGTCGGGAAGCGAGAGAGACCGCTGGCACGTTTATGCCGCGGATTCATTTGCGATTCTAATTTCCAATAGATAATACTGATCAATGACTGTATCAAATATGTATATATAATCAAAATTACCCCACATCAGCGCAATGATTAACTTATGACTTAGATTAGCCATGACAAGGGAATTATTAAATATAGTTTGATCATTAGCTGTATCATAACCGAAGACAGGAAGACATTATCCAGATTTCTAGTTTTTGTTGAGTTCTTTTTTCATCTTCCGCAATTACTTGATACGCATTTCAATCAAATTATAAATTTACGAGTAACACCCAGACATTTCGAGCGCTCTACATCCTGAGTGGACGAGTGTAGAGTGAGATAAACACTACTTTGTGCCAACTACCCACATACAAAAATCAAACTAAAACTAAGTTTATAGGCATAGCGAAATAATTAGGCGACTGCTTTAGCTTGGTTGTTTCCCTTCGATGTTTGTTGTCTGGACCGGGTTCGAATCGTAAGGATATTTATTTATCTGATGAGCTGATGAGCAGTGTGGTCTCTAGGGTTTGCAGTCCCGGGACCGTCTTGTAGGTATAAAGGTCCCAAAAAACCCGGGATTCCTCAAACATGCATACCTCCATCCCATCATGACATGGGTATACATTTCGTTACATTTAAAAAATCACGATATTTAAAAGGACTGTCGGAGTAGAAGTTGTAGCCCTGTTCCTGTTAAAAAGCACTGCAGCTACCTGAACAGAACGAGGCACGAAAGAGTACAGTCACCTGCATTAATATCCACTGGCACGTCCTAACGGCTTGAGAAATACAGTCATGTCAGATATTTAGGCGCGCTTTGGTATGTTGTGGTGTGGTGTGCTGCGTGTATGTGCAAGCTTATCGGGATGCCATACTTGTAAATTTGAATATTCTAGCTTTCAAACATCGGTTTTGTTTGACAGAGGACTTTCTGTACAATTATTTGTATACTCGTACCAATAGATTTTGATTAACCAAACGCGCGTACAACGAACAGACCAGGACCCTATACCACAAAACTTTACAAGTCCACAATTCAACAAAATTGTACAATTTCCCATAGAAAAAGTTAACAAATTTCTCGAATTGTAAGCTTGTACAGTTGTGTGGTACTGGCCCCAGGCGGAGCGGGGTGTAAAGCGTGTAGGTAATTAGGTATATGTATATGGAAACGCACTACTTAAGTAGCTAGCTGCGTACCCCTGAATAACTACTTGCACATTCGTCACCTAATATATTCTGTATTCTTCAGGGTTCTCACAATTATCCGACCTACACGCTGAAGCCTTGGCTACAGAGTTGTGCTCAAAATTGATCAGGGGGCCGATTTTTGAGTGTCGAATGCTCGACTTTTCACTCAAGATCTGTCAAAAAACTGTGAAGTTTTGACAGATGTCAAGTGAAAAGTCGAGCGTTCGACACTCAAAAATCGGGCCCCTGATGTCCCCTGTATGAGGAGAGCGCAGCTAAAGCGGGTATTACACTGTCCTGAATTTAGGACACTTAGAAGGGTTCCGACCTATAGGTACGTTAGGGCGAGATGCTTCAACTCCCCTCCACTAGTTAGGACGCCTGATTCAGGACAGTGTAATACCCGCGCTTTAGTACTATGCGGACTGTCCGTAAACGAGGCCTAATTTATACCTTACACGCAGTTAGGTACTTGTTAGATACAGTCAAGTCCAAAAACATGGACGCATACACGACTCACTCAAAAATATGTCCCGTGGCTCATATGTCGGCGACTTAAGGTTTCGGTACATATTTATGAGAGGATTAGGCGTCACCTCCCAATCCCGGAGATCTCCGGGCACATTACAAAACAATATTAGGACGGTTAATTTGATACATAGTTTTGCATTTGACAACGTTACTTCGTTGAGGTAGTTTTGTCTTCATAAATGGCAATGCTGATAGGTTAGATTAGCTGTAACTCATTATTAATGATTTTCGAATAATTTAGTGACGTTAGACGGTAACTATGACGCACTATTTTCTCAATGACCAATTCAATTATACAATAGTACAGTAATGTATGCACAGAAAAGTGTCATTTAACACATTTTATATTAATTTTAGTTTATTTTGTTACGAAGGCGCGCTCCTCTACCACCGCCCAATCCGTACAATTGCGCATACGCCGCATGAGATTCGCTGTGGAGGGGCGCGTCGTTGTGAATGACACGCACAGCACGCACTATAATAGGTAGGATATCAAAACATCAGCTTTACTAATTAGCTATCATGGAGAAAAAAGGTAAAAAAAAAGATCCATTCGTGTTACTGGAGCATGGGACGTTCTATCTCTTTCTTATGCTAGCACTTTAAGATATAGTAAGTAGGTACCTAAACAGTAAACAACTTGCCGTTCATATACAAGAAAAGCATATTCGAAGACCGGTACTCCACTGTCTCCTTCTCCAAAACTCAATCTATCTACATAAACAAATTTTCATTTCATGCAGTGAAAAAATACTTAATGAAGGAAGAGTTCGTCTCTCGTCTATAACTGACTCTGTTTCACTTTTATTGACATTTCAAGAGTCCCTGTATAAGATGTAGTATTATAAGTACTTAACTACTTAGTCATTCTACTACTGTCTAAAGAAGTTTAGTGTATACCAAGTCGCCATCAGATAGATCGGAGTGACCAAGGCTTATAAATATTTCAAGACGGCTTTATTATTAGGGCGTTAGTTTTGAGCACCGTGTATAGTATAGATTTATATTTGATGGTGGTTGGATAGACAGTGTGGTACTGGTACAGTCAGCAACAAATGATTTCCAATATTATCTTATAGGGGTAAGGAAATGTTTATGATATTACTGATACGTCACTTTGCAACGATCCATTTGCTGACTGTACAAATTCAAATATTATTGCACTACGAGTATCTACGCCCGACGCAATGCGTGTTGGTGGGCCGCTAGCTCTGCATCCTGGGACTCCTGGGAGTAGGTACAATTGTACTGTCGCGTCCGAATAAACCGGCCAAGTGCGTGTCGGATCACGCATAATGAAGGGTTCCGGTACCGACACCTACTAGTCCACATTTAGAACCACTACCTACTATACCTATCTACCTATACTATAAGTTGAATCAAAAAAGATCGTATCTTCGAAGGGATTTCACGGCACTTTCATCCTTTTGTTTGGGCAATACAGTTTTCCAGCGATTATTCTAAAACCGTTAGACCTATCTTGTTCAAACCAAAAGTCTTTAAAAGCATTAACATATTAAGCTTATCAATGTACCTACACCACCTTAATTTTGTTTTCAGAATAGTTAACCTTCATTAGTTATAATTCTTCCATAGACACCCCACACGCCTGGGTGCATTTTTTTTCATCCCCCGTACATGTATAGAATGAACCCCCTAATTAATTAATTTTTTTCGTAATTTTTATCACTTTTATGTAGCGGTTTGTAGTTAGAATACACCTTCCTACCTAATTTCATAATTGTACCTAATAGTGCATAGTCTATAAGTAAATTGGCTGTGACGGACGAACGGACGAACAGATATGACGAAAATGGGCTTCGTTCTCGCCGTTTTTGCTACGGAACCCTAAAAACCTAGATAAAATAATCGGATGTCGGACAATCGAATGTTTTATTGGTCATTGTTAAAATCATAAGCACAAACTTATATCCCATAATGTTCAAACAATTCTGAGATACATATCTTCTAATCAGGAATTAATAATAGCAAAATATTCTGATGAGATCTTTAGACCACCACTTTAAACTATACAATGTAAGTAAAATTCAATGCTACACTTGCTAAAGTCATTCATAACACATTATATAATATGCATCGAACCTTGTCTCCTAATGCAGGGCAACCAAAAACACCCAAGCAGGTGTATTTTGGTCGTAGGCTTATGTATCGATCGGCCTGGAACGAGGTATAATTCAGTGCTCAGTGACCTGACCTAGGCTAGGTCATCGTGCCACTGTTAGCTGAAGTCCTTACAGCGGGCTGACCCAGTTTTCAGCGCCGCGGTTGATGCATAAAGCTTGCCAGCGCCAACACTTTCCCTCGAATAGCGAGCATGCCCTGAAATAAACATAACCTGAGTACCTACCTATAACCTCGGCGGCGTGAAAAGTTCAAAAAATATAGGTCATCCGTATCAATTTTAATCATTACAAACGAACCTAAATAAATAACTGTGGGTAATGTAGGGACTGGAAACACAAATCGTTATAGAAATTAATTGTTTCCTGACTGTGCGTCGAATCGATAGTATAAACACAAGAATTACGGAAATATATATAAGTATGTAGGTAACATTATCTACGCATGTTGCAGTGAGATCAATAAATAGTACCTACATTTTTATGCTAGTCCGGAAGATATGTCATTTTGCACGAGTCCCGAGTTGTCTTGGCCCGAGCCAACAGGCGAGGGACTTGTCCCTTGAGTCTTGACTCGGGACGAGTGAAAATGACACTTCCGCACGTGTATCTAAACAATACAACTCACTACAAAATTAAATCTTGAAGTCATGTTCTAAAGAAGCGGGAATTAAAAAGTTGGTTTATCTACACACATATCATAAATCCTCTAATATGCGTTCGGAAACCGTAGAAAATGACTCTCATTTCAACATTCAATGAATTTATGTCAATTTTCTTATCTGTGGCTAAGGCTACAGCAGTAATATATTTTTTTATTTTAATCTCATATATGATGTTAAAATATTAGACGTCAAACAAAACTGTCAAAATTTAAATGTCAAAGTTGACATGTCCCTATTCTAGTATCACTGAAAATTCAAATTCAGTCGATGCGAAATGTCAGCTCGATGTTTTTTTAGTATATATATATCGCACGAAATTTGAGCTAGAACGACATGATCACATCAGAATAGGGACTCTTTACTTTTTAAAATAACATTCAGGTATCGGTTGCCAATTCTCATTTCGATATTTCCCCAACCGTGCAAAAAAGGTTGTATTAACACAATAGGGATGTTGACACCAAATAAGAAAATCAATGAATCCGAATTTTCTCGAAAAAGGATCAAATTCTCTATCAAATAGTGAAAAAAGTAATCAAAAAGAATAAATAATTACATAATTATAAGTCTTCAAAGTTTTAGGAGGGGGCATTTTCTGTCCCTTTTCCGCAAAACGCCCCGTTGTATTGAACGATCGTCATTTACTATGGCGCTCGAGGTCAGTGACGTCACTGACCTGTAGCGTTTTCTCTCTCTAACTAAAAACATTCTAACGGTTGTAGTTTCGTTATTTTTTGAGATATTTGAATAGGATTTTCACTTTTTGGCATAGTTATATGTATTCTTACGTATGGAGTATTAATAAATTTTGAGTCAACATCCCTATTATTGTATTTATTTACTACGGTTTCTGAACCCATCTTAGCGTAGTTATAATATGTGTGTAGATAAAGTAATGTATGCAACTGTACATAATTAGGCATTAAAACACTCGTGTGACCTTATTATGAAACTCGCCTTCGGCTCGTTTCATAAAACACACTCGTATTTTAATGCCCCTCATTATGTACCAGTTGCATAAACTACTATTAACTTTTAATTGATTGACTTTTTTCAAAATGCCATGGTTCTCAGCATTCAGCCAAATCAAATGCTATTCCGGAAGAGATTTAATGTCACATGGTGCAATGGTAGTTTAATTACATGTAAATAATAAATAATTACTTTTCATTTTAAAAATTAATTTCTATTTGATTTATAAGTAAATAAATGTCTTTTTTATCGAAAAAAGCAAGCGTTCATTTACATCCGGCGCGACGGTCTTGCATAATACTGTTTTAATTAGAGGTCTCGCATAATACCGTTTCCGGTCATTGGTCTAGTCAATTAGTCAACTTTTTGAGAACTGTTTTAGATGTTTTAATATTTGATAACCCTGTAACTTGTCCACTAATAGGTTAGTTTTAATGCCCTTTGCTTTATTGAATAAATAAGAAAAGCGACTGAACCTAAAACTCTGTGGTTGGATATATGGCGTGGGTCATCAGTAAATTTAAAATAAGTTGGAAAAGCAAAAAACACTAGTGCGCGAAATCCAACTTTGCGCACGATATACAGCTACATAAAGTACCACTTACAACGCAACTGTATTAAGAAAGTTATTTAACTTATATAATATAATAAGTGAGCAAAATGTTGGTAGGTACAAAATATGACTAAAGTATTAAAGGAGCCTGGAAATGTTGGAAACTTCGATGAAATTTGGTACGAATGTTCATTGAAGGCCTTGTGTTTTTGTCGCCCAAAAGTTCCCAAGCCAGGTCCTTCTAGAGCCGCCACTATCTTGGAAAATGTACTCCATCAGTACCTAAGATATTCGAATTTTGTGCGAAATCTATAGTACCTACTTTCGCTATTAAAATATGGGTAGCATTTAACGAACCACCAAATTAGTTGCCGAATGATGCTCTAAAAAATTACATTGATTACCAAAAATACTAGATTCGCACCAAATTTTCAACTCCTTTTAAATATAAAGTGCAACTCAAAGAAATAACATGTCGATAACCTATTAAATTAAATTGTTACCAAATAAATTAGTCACTACCCAAAAATACTTAATGATCACCTAATTTCATATAATTTACATCCAAATATTACAGGGCTCGTAATCCTATTAAAATTATTTACACCCAAATAATTCATTCGATACCCAGAAATACTACATGATCACCAAATTTCACGCGGCAATTGTTTTTTAATGTCCGACGCGCAAAGCAGTTCCAATCTAGTCTAACCTCATTGCTAGCACACTGATGCGGTTTTCCATACGGTCCGTCTCGCTCGCACCTCGCACCGCGTGCGAGCAAGACAGCGCTAAATGATTTTAAGAAGTTGAAGTTTGAAATAAAAATAGCTATTTTAATTTCAAACTAGTGGAGATTGGAACAGTATTGACGGATCTCCGCTGGCGCGGAGCTCCTATTTTGAGTTGTTTTGGCCCTTCGGGCCGATGCAAAACTAACATAACCTAAACCTACCTATACCTATTTCTACCTATTAACTTCCTTTAATTTTTCCATGAAAGTCTATCTATATTAATAAAGTAAACTCATTTGAGGACCTTTATCCATTTTCATAACAAACTAACAATTTTATAAATCAACAAAACTCATTTTCAAATAAAAGGTTTCAATCAAACGCGCTCACGTCAACGCATTAAAAAATAAAAAATAAAACTTCTTGCAGTTTGTAAACCATCAGCAATAGGTAGTTAGAATGAAACAGCAATAGGTACCTTTCACTCTAACGACATATCAATAGGTTTTATGCTTCAGACAATTCTTTGTATTTGATTGAGTGAGATAGATATACGTGTTATTATTTCACAGAGCCACATTGCGCGTTGCTTTTTAAATTAATTTTAAATTTTACTTTCTAATTTGTAACATTTTGGAAATAACTGAAATATTTATAGTGCTAAAAACAATTAATTTGTAACTGTTTACTAAAATGTAGCATGCGATGTATATAATATTTGGATGTAATTCTAATGAAAAAAGGTGCATGAGATTTAGAGTAGGCCCATTTTTGAAGAAGTAGCATACAAGAAGCAAGTCATGTAACAGTTGGGGTGACAACGTTATCAGAGGGCTTAGACCCTGTAGAATACGGTTCTGCCTGTCTCCATACCCAAATTTGAGCCGGAAGTCTGTTATACCGGATAATGTGCAGCCCATACAAATTTTTTCGTTGTACATTTGGTAAATCGTGGTTTCGGTACCCTAACTATGGTCCGATTGTTATAGGTTTTTGATATGCCATAAAGGACAATATTTGTCATTGTATCCCGAAATTTTCGACCCTCCAGCTCCATATCTTTCTCCGCCATCTTGGAAAATCTGTTACTTTTTCAGTGTTTTCCTTGTACTGTCGCTAAAGTTCTGTTTAGTGCTAAACATGGTTCGGCAATATTGTAGAAGACAAAATTTGCTAAAACTTTTGTCTACAAAGATTTTTTGTATGACCCCTAAGGACGAAGGTATGACAGGAGATATTTTTAAAACTGCAATTTTTTTTTAGTATTCCTCCCATATTTGCGTTTTAAGTGCATTTTAGCGCTAAGTATAGTTCTGCAATATTGTAGATCAAAAAATGTGCTACAACTCTTCTATTGAAATATTTTTTCCACGATCATCAGGAAAGAAGATACGAAGTCATCTATGGAGTACTACCGTCGATATTTGCTTCTTTTTACAGTTTTCTTCCCATATTTGCGTTTTAGTGTATTTTAGCTCAAGTTCTAGGTCTGTAATATTACAGAAGACAAAATTATATGCAAACTCAAAGTACCTACGATCTTACTAGGTATCGTGGAAACAGACGATTTTGTCTTTTGAGGGATTGAAGTGGTATAGATCGGAAAGTGACAGATGCTTTATCTTGTCGTCTATCCCGCTATCACTCGACCATCATAGATCCCCTACAGATTGCGATTAATTGCACTCAAACCTAAATATGAGAAGAAAACTGCAAAAGTATCTAATTTCGACGGTGCTACTCCATAGATGACTTCATATCTTCTTTCCTAATGGTCGTGGAAAAAATATTTCAATACAAAAGTTGTAGCAAATTTCGTGATCTACAATATTGGCGAACTATAGTTAGCGCTAAAATGCACTTAAAATGTAAACATGAACGGAAAACCAGAAAAAAGTGGCAATTTTTAATGATATATCCTGTCATATCTTTGTCCCTAGGGGTCATGGAAAAAATCTTTGTACCCAAAAGTTTTAGCAAATTTTGTATTCTACAATATTGCAGAACTATGTTTAGCACTGGAATGAACTTTGACGACAGTAAAAGCAAAGAACTGAAAAAAGTGACACTATTTTCAAGATGGCGGCCAAAGTTATGGAGCTGGAGGGCCGAAATTTTTAGGTTACCATGGCTAATATTGTCCTTCACAACATACCAAAAAACCATATCAATTGGACCTCTTTTAGAGTACCAGAGCAACAATTTACTAAATGTACTACGAAATTTTTAGTATGGGCTGCACCTTTTCCGGTATACCGTACTTCCGGCTCAAATTTCGAGATGGCGACAGACAGATCCGTATTCTGCAGGGTCCAAACCCTCTGATAACGTTGTCACCCCAACTGTTACATGATTTGCCGCTTGCATTGTTTAGAGACGCCTTTTCCAATTCTGTTCTTACTCTAATTAGGTGGTAGTTTAGTGTTTTTGGTGGTACTTGACAATTTTTTTGATGCGATTATAAATTTATAGGAACGCAATAAGTAAAATAGGTGCAAGTGCTGCAAAAATAGGTAGAATTTTTTTGGTGACTCGGAATTGCTGATCGATAAATTTTTTTGAGTGTTCAACCTTATTTTAGGGTTCGAAAATTTGATGATATCAAAAGTTATTTAGGTGATCATTTTATTTGTTCCCTATAACTAATACCTAAATATTTTAGTAACTTCTAACTTTTTTTGTCCACATAATGTAACGGGTCAACTACGGATCCCTATAAGTAAGTACATTATGTGGCCCGACACGCACTTGACCGGTTTTCTTTGTAAAGTTTCAATGAATAAATTTAAAAAGTGTAACTAAAATAGTAGTTTACTCATACTATTAGACCAAATAAAATTGTGGCAACCGGTTTCGGAATCGAATTAAAAATCAAGATCAACCTATTCCTAGCATTCGGGGTAGCATCCATAATACGTTGACATACGGAACGTCTGTAGGTACTATGGGTGTGTTTAACAAATTATATTTAACGAAATACGACTTCAATTGCCATTGATTGTTAACTACTTACTTTTTAAATATTTCGAGTGTCGATGAATAAGCATTTTTGCACTAACGGCTTCGAGAGAACGGTCGCCATAACTGTTACTATAATATACGCGGGTAAAAGCTGCGGACAAAAACTTACGATACAACGAGAAAAAAGTACTGCAATCCACGACTTTAGTAATTAGTAAAAGGAAAACATGCACGTGGACACCTGATAGTTCCCTGGACACGGACAGGTACTTTAATACACGAGGTTTCGTGTCGTGTCAAATTGCACTAGTTACATAATTAAAACATCGAGTCTCCAGACATTGCGCGAATTAAATACATATATAATTATATTTAAACAGAAAATGCTAACAATACTTTATTTTCGACATTGATTTCCGATAAAGGCCCTTGCGTAATAGTAACACACATTCAGTTTACATAAGAAGATTCACCCTACGATATGGTAGGCCGCCGGACGCCTCCTCACCATTTCTCAGTAACATTTTCCTGGTAAAAAGCTACATATAAAAGATATTGAGGACAAAAATAGTAGGAAGTAAAAGGGCCCGTCCTGTTAGAATCGGTGCGGCTAACGGTCAGTTTTCGGTTCATTGACTCGATTCGGACGCTCAATTTTCGCCGCGTATACTGTTAGACATCTCATCTCGCGCCGGCAATAACACACTGCAATCATAAGAAAGAAATGTCCGCAGGCGAGCAGTGTCTCACCATTCGCCGGACCAAGGCGGGGCCAACATTAAGCTCTCCGTGCTTTCATGTCTACATTTAACGGCTAATTTAACTGCCTGGCTAATATCGCATATATTTTCCAATAGAATTAATTTTGACTAAATAAATGTTTCAGGATGATGCTAGAGCAATGAAATCAGTACAGTAAAAATCTTAAATCTTAGCGCAGGCGTAGGCTTCCTCGCTCGCATCCACGAAGGTGTGTTGTTCGTAGCGGGTGGCGGGCGTGACGTCATAGCATCTAGGTATGTTTAGGGTACCTAAAGACCTAGCATTAAATTATAAGAAAACTATCATCGCTGCTCATTGGGCATACCTTGCTTAAGGAACCTCGACACGATAACTAAAACTTTGGTTTCGAAAGTGGCCGAAGGGTTTGAAAATCAGGAAGCATAACCTGCCCATCATCCATACCCATCACTCTCAAAATACATTAACAAAGGTAAAAATAAATTATTTTTTACTTCACTAATAAAAGATCTAACGAAAATACTCGGGAAACATCAATTATTATTTTAATTTAGCTATTTGAAGGATTTTATAAGCATAAAGGTTTAAAAAGGACGCTGATTTTACTATGAGTAAAATACCGTATTACTCTAGTAGTCATGACTGCAGCTTGTATAGTGGACATGATGAGTCGAGTTCTGTTGAAGTCGGAGATATACTTAAGTTTGACACGTTAAAATTTATAACAAAGGATAGTATTTATAAATACCACCGAAACATCACCATAAATAGTAAATGTCCCTAATAATACGTAGGGCGGGTGCTGGTGTGAGACGCAACCTGCGTGGACTCTCTAGCCCCGTCTCATCTCCACGGTACTAATGCACAGGGCCGGCGCAGCGGCCGAGGCGGTCGAAGCCATCAAAAAACGCAAATAATACCTAGGTCTTGACGCTGAATACAACTTCGTTGCCTTCGGCGTGGAGACTCTCCGTCCGTGGGGCCCTGGGTCAACGGAGTTCTTCCATCAACTGGCGAAGAGACTAGTCGACGTCAGCGGGGACAAGGGCTGACAGTTTCCTCGCTCAACGCCTTGGTATCGCCATACAGCGAGGAAATGCTGCAAGCGTTCTTGGCACCATGCCCACAAGGGCCTTTTTTTAGATTTTTATTAGTTTTAACTTTTAATAGGTAGTTTAAGTTTTTGTTATCATTTAGTGTTCCACTGTTATATTAAATTTACTTCCAAATTATTTTTACGACAATATTCAATATTTTTTTAACCAATAGTAGATGTATGAGATGTATGACAAGGGTCTAAAGGAAGCCATATTACTACGAGATGGTTATTTTCCCGAACGAAGTGAGAGAAAATTGTTCGAGTGGTAATATGGCTTTTACATCCGAGTTATACACTCTACTTTTCACTTCGATCGCGAGAAAACAAATAAACAAAAATTATCCACCAAAAATGAATAATAACACTCTTGGTGGACATACATATGTCTAATTTGACAGCATATGTTTTTTTCCTAAGGCACCACTCTTCGCTATGTATTCGCCTCCCTCTCTTTTGCCATATTTAAAGAAAGAGATCATAAAAATACATATCCTACGAGTAAGTAGGTACGTAACATAAAAAAATCGAAAAATGTAAACTTTGTTTTTCGATACAGTGCATATATGCGGTCAACATTTTATCATAAAAAAAAAATTGTAGGAGCCTTTTCGGAACTAGGTTTGTCCCTAATGTTTGCCCTTTATTGTCCTCTAATTGTAGATGGTCATGGTCAAAACATTTGAACGTCTATAAAAAATGGCACCATAAAAAATGTGTATACGTAATTAGTCTCCCCAACGCCGACCCTGCTTTTGCGGAGCTCTTATTACTTTCGGGATTGATAATACTACCTACATGTCATGTAATGTAGCTAGACTAGCTACTGAGTTTGGTTGGTACAGAATCATATTAATCGTTTTGTATGCAAATATGTAACCAACCATTTTAAGGCGACTTCCTGACTTGGCGGGACGGGATGGATATTGTGTCATTTTCTTCTTTGACGTAAATTTACTGACGTCGCAAAGATTCCCACTTGACAGAATACAATCAGTATTACATTTGAGCAGTAGTAATATTATGCGCAGAAGCGGACCACTACTGCCTTCGCATCGTCCCGCTTCCGCGCATCCCGCGCCAGTCAGGAAGCACTCATTTAAATGTAGGGGTGCAGTAAAAAGTAGTACTGAATTGACTGACAGTTGACACTGACATTTGACAGTTTTCTCATATCGTACCGCCTCCGCACCGACGAATCAGGAAGTCGCCTAAATTTATGTTCATATCATAATTAACCGTTTTGTGCATTTATTGGGATAATCAACTTTTGGTTGGTAATGATGCACCATCAGTGTAGGTTACACTAATAATGTCGCATGGTTTGCAAATGTGTCAGCGATGGAACGCGGAGCATTCCCGCTGCTCCAATTCTAAGAAGGGCCGAGAGGGCCCGCGGAAGATAAGGTCCCTCGTACCGTACCTCAGCCATCCGCTATTCTATGCCACATACAACTTTCCGTACCTAAATTCAACGTATTAACAGGTTTCATTCATTAGATACGTCTCATGTCCAGATTCATTCCGATCTAGATTGCTAATTATGTAAATGAATTGCTGAACAATTTTATTAATTATTATTTTACGAGTGTTTCTCGATAAAACTATTCCCTTCATAAGTTAATGGGTAATAAGGACTCTTTTAATTACGGCGCCATTAGTGACCGGTCCACAACAAATGGATACCTACCTATGCGGAAACTTTTATAAGTGTAATTACTCAATGTTGGTACTATTGGGTTTAAATCGTCGAACATTATCGTGCAATATGAGTTTACGATGAGATTAATGAGACACTTTCCAACTTACCAACCATTTTATTGGCAGCCCAATACAAGTGTGCCCTCCGGCTGTGTATAGGTAGCCCTTACATAGATATAACAAGGATCTAAAACGTTTGTAAGTCACGGGCGATTAATTCAGAAACAATTAGAACTGCAATTATGAAATTTGGTAGGAAGGTGTATCTATGAACCGCTACATAAAACTGAAACGAAAAAATATTAAATTGGGGTGGGGGGGTGATACTCCATTCAATAACGGGGGATGAAAAAAAAATGTGCGCATCTATTAGGCGGGTGGGGTTATGAAAGGAAATTGGATAGGACTTTAAACATGATATACTTAGAGATTTTGTCGTAAAGTGTGTGCTCCTCTCCCCCCTTTTATTTGATATTTCCAAACTATGAAGCCAAAAATTCTGAAAAAAATTGAGGTGGTTACCACCACCTATATAAGTATAGGCCGACATATATAAATACTTTCAACGATTTTTGGTTTGAACAAGATATGTCGTAGAGTTTTTGAGATAGGTCGAATGAACAGAAACTTTCGAGCGCAGGTTGGCCTTTTCTTAAAATTAGGTGGACACCTGCCGTCGAGTCTGGGCGACGGCCACTTTATGCAACGAGTGGGTATACCTTCTAGTAGGGGCCGCATAGTCCAGCTGCGGCGTGAGTCCCGTTACTCGAGACCCATCACTAATCTCGCCTCACTATAGCTCAACTTTTGGCGGTGAATCGATTAACCCCAAATGATATCCGGCACACATCTCAAGAAACGGAGAGAATTACATCTTGTTGTTTTTAATCTTTATTTTAAATTTGATTCTTGAAAGAAAACTGCAGTTAGTTTTGGGCGGTAGAGTGCATTCTAGAGACGCAGAGTGATGCTTAACAGATAATGTAAAAATGTGTGGTGCTTTCTCATCGTCACTTGGGATAAGTACATGTAGCACCTGCAGCGCCGGATCTAAAGATTTTTCGAGAGGGGGGGGGGGGGGGGGACAAAAACAAAATGCCGCCCCCGTCTGCATATATTGTCTTACAAATTGTTATCTCTACCATTTCATAACAGTAAAAGTAGCTACTAGTTATCTACTCTAAGGGGGGGACGGGTCATAAAGTCATAACACATCTACGTATAGCGAGCGCGAAAATTTTCAAACTTATGATGCAGATGTGGAAAATAAATACTTCATACGCATCAAGTCATAAAAAAACGCGAGCGCAGCGAGCGCGAAATTTTTTGTCCTGTCAAGACGTATTTTGGCCTGTCAAGAAGTTCGAATTGCCGCCCCACTACCGCCCCTAAATTTGCCGCCCCCTTAACTTGCCGCCCGGGGCATGGGATGGATCCGGCTCTGAGCACCTGAGCTCTTTCACTAAGCTGGAACGGAGATATTTATTTACATCCATGTTTTTGTCAACACTGCACAGCTGCAGTAACTGTTCGAAGGTAAATACGCCTTTCAGTGCAGGTTGCTTCAGAAGTCCGGATTCGTATTGACCGAAGGCGCGTGAATGGGTAATTGGCCAAAAAATTAATTTATTTATGCGAGAACGTTATAGGAAAAATTTATCTTAGGAAAGAAGAGAAGCGCAATGTAGGGTGACCCTAAAATATGTTTTCCAATATGTTAATATAGCGTTGGCGTAATTAACTAAGTAATTACTTTATTATGTATACCCATGCCAAGTACAGGTTTTTAGTAGACATAAGACACTAAGTGTAAGGCCTGACTGGACGCTCGGGCCTCGGAGCGGAGCGTACAGCGGTGCGGGCGAGCGTGCATAATATTTGTGCAGCGGCGACTCAGGACACCAGAGTATGAGTTTCAATTGTTTAGCATGCACGCCCCGCTGCACGCCCAACCCGAGCGTCCACTCAGGCCTTACACTAACGGTTACTGAGCTAAGCCGCGGACCTACAGACAGACATGGCAAAACTACAAGGATTCCTTGTACCCTTAAATTAAATTGACTATGATCATCTTCCATGTAAAATTAGACCATGTTGGGATTAGTCGGAAAAGGCTAACCTACTTACTGTTTATAATTTAGCACTATTTTTTTTAACCCAGCGAGTACGAGTTCGAAATAAAAATGTCATTTTTACATGTTTATTTTTTTCTAGTTGGCCTGTTTTCGGGTTGAAATATAAAAAGCACGAAAAAGGCATATAACTTATCAAGGTTATAAAAGCAAACGAGTAAGAGAATTTTTTGTGGAATGACTTGTACATGAGCGCAGGATAAGTGGATAGGATCAATGATACTAGGCAGCGGTGGCGCGGTCGCGGACGCGGAGGCGCGCCCGAGCGCCGAGTGGTTGCGATTGCGTAAGCGCAGCCGATTTCTAGCGCGCTCCCACGCAGCAAGGTCAGCCCGAGAACTGTTCCCGCTTGCGCACAGCGCTGCAACCATTGCACAAAAAATACTATTTAGGTAACTTTGTTTTTGCTTAATTAAGTAGACCCAATATAGGTCCTACCTACTCGACACTTTCAATCATATGTCGTTTTTTATATTTTTTCCTTCACAATTAAAAGTATCTGTTGTTATCGAATTTAGACGAATAGGTTAGGTAGTCATTTTTTAAACGAAATGTGTAGGAAGACGTAATTTTTTTATGTATTTATTTGAATCAGGCAACAAGGCCCATATTTACGTATAACTTAAAGTAGTCTAACATACATATCTGTAAAAAGAAAATTGATTGAGGGGTTGCGTTATTCACGACCATAAAATAAAATAAAACTATCCTTGTACATTTTATAAAAGCTCACTGTATTACGATAACAATAGATATCTGTTAAGAGTGTTAAGTAAAATGCTATATAGACGGGCATGCGCACGGTTGCTCAATGATTTGTCACTTTGAACGTAATGGGTAGGTAGTTCTACGTAAATATACCTAAGTACATGTACCTACTCGTACTTGGTAACGATAGAGTTTCGCACAGAGTCTTACCTTCCCGCCTCGTAGTTAGCCTGCTATATAAGTACGTAGTATAGGCACGAATAGATATTATCTTTGCCACCACCACGACGTGAGACCTTGAGCGGTGACGCCTACCTATCTACCTCATTTATAAGACTACACTCATCAGGCTTATAGGTAGCCGCGCATATTGAACCGGCCGGTTTAGAATTGTGTTACTTATTGCTTACACTTATGCCAGATTCCATCAAATCAGAATTAGCTTCATTCCAAGATTAGACCTAATTTAGACTTTTTGATGTAGTGTTAGGGGTTAGGGCGGTGGTCCGAGAGGCCCATCTCGGACCACGGCTTGGATTTCTATCTTAGGCTGCGTGCGAGATCACGGATACCTTTTTTAGGAAGGGTCCAATCCAAACGAAACCCTATTGCTGTCACTCACGCGTCCGTCCGTCGGTCGGTCAAACGGTTCGAGCTACAAATTTTCAGAAGGTATTAAGCATCTTGTTGACCCAAATCAATACAAGTTGTCTAAACTTATTCTTATATGATTTTAAGAGGGCGTAGATGGCATTGCAAAAGTCCCGCTCTAACAGGCGTGAGTTTTCAATTAACCGGCCGCTCTCTACGGAAGCTCAGCGCGTGTTGTTCGTAAATATTGATGTTTATTCTAAATTTGTACATTTAATAAGGATAATCTTTTTTATTAGGTTTGAGAACTTATCATTTTACAACTATTAAACCAACAATCATTTTAATTTAAACTAACTAAACTTTATTTTATTAATACGTGAGTTTTAACCGTTTAGTAAAATAAAGCCAAAAATCATTGTTAAAGATGAGAGGGTTTTAAAGATCCAACCAAAAACATGGAAAAAACTGGTTATGTTTGAAAAATAAAAATATCGAGAAAATTTTTGCAAATCGTGTTTTCACTTTTAACAGACTGGAGGAAAATAGGTAGTTCAAGATTAATATACTGAAAGGACAGATATTTAATCACTATAGATGTTGAGATCTAGGTCGATAAACATTGGCAAAAGTGCATATGTGGGCTCTTAACTTAAGCGGGGTAGGGGGGAGGGGCTCCTATGCAGCTAAAGGGGACGCGAATTTTTTTATCTACCTACCTACCCCATCGAGTGGTCTGTCGATCTTTAGAGCTCATTGAGTAGATCAATACTATAATTTTGTTTTAAAAACTATTGAAAAACAAAGAAATTAAAAGCCACCAAAGTTAGCTTTTTTTACAAGATTTAGTTCCTAAGGATTTTTAGCTATTCCTATTGGAATTAACCTATGGTGCTGAAATTTGGTGATAATGGTAAAAACACTAATATATAGATTTTCCTATCATAGCCAACTTAATTTTGAGGTTGGTTCGGAACCCTAAACGTGCGGAAGTCCGACATGCACTAATCCGGCTTTTCTTTCAATATGTCCTGTATATAAAATAACTAAAGAATAACATTATTTTGACACCGAAGATAAATCCTACCATTTAATCCCCAAGATTGAAGTGTTGAAAGCCACCCATGTCATACGAGATATTTCGGTGCGCGAACGTAGTGAAAGCACCAATATTTCGAGGCTGAAATGGGTGGTTTCACCCGAGTTCAACACTCTGCTTTTCATTCCGAATACGAGGAAACTAAAAAAATCCAAATATGCAAAAACTTTGTCTGAATCCAGTCAAATCATATTGAAGCCATATTAAAAGCGTTTGTGTATGGACCAATTTGGCGGGCACTTTTGGTTGACGTTAATAGTAGAAGCGGATCTGGGGGCCGATTTTTGAGTGTCGAACGCTCGACTTTTCACTCGACATCTGTCAAAACGTCATAGTTTTTTGACAGATCTCGAGTGAAAAGTCGAGCGTTCGACACTCAAAAATCGGCCCCCTGTAGGGTAATTAAACAACTTATACTCGTATATTGAACCAAAGAACGCAAACATATTTGTTTATTTCCATTATTTTAAAATTTATTTCATTATAATTATCCTTTAGCTTCAAATATTATACTACGATTTAATGGCAGTGTGGCTGATAAGGTAAGATACTGCCAATTTGTTTTTTTAAATACGATAATTTTTAGGAAGCGTTTTGTTAAACATTGAAAAACGGTTATACTTTAAATTTGCCTAAAATGTATTTGAATAATAACATTTACGAGTTTTTATTTAATTTTTTTATAGGTCGAAATATTAATAATTATAAACATTGTTAGGTTCGAAATCAATAAAAAATTACGAAGTTGGCTGTACAGGTGTCTGCCATTGCTAATTTTTTTTAATAAGAGAATCCAATGGATTGGCTGATTTGGCTGTCGATGTGTTTTGTGATTGGTGGATTTAATGTGGTGAAGCATTTGGATTGGTAAATTTAAAATATTTTGGAATCAAAAATATGTATACATGTTAGCCCATGGGGCGGCATGGCCCACTTTCAACCCGCTCCTACCCTCAGACCTACTTTCAGAGTAAGTATGAGGAATAAAAAAGATAATTATTAGAGTTATATAAATTATTAACTTGGTATTGAATCCAAATGAAACGTAACATTAAAATTATTACACTTATTTTTTCAATAAATAACAAATAACTTTCATGTTGGTAAACCTAAATTATGTAAAAAATATCGGAATTTTTATTTATTATAAAATGAAGCAAAAAAACGTATCTTAATTAGTTATCTTTATCAGGTCACAACACCAAATGGGTCACTGTCAGATTTAGGTGCGCGTCTTTTCGGTGGACATGTCAAAAGTTAAGGGCTATAAAGCTTAATTTTCGATTGATCTGATAACCCGCATAATCTGTATAATTCCGTGTCTTTAAATCCATGTAATAAAAACGTAAATAACATGCACACAAGCCGTTAACTATTGACCACCGAATGGACAACTTTTGTTCTTCCGACTGACAATGACCCAAATATCTAAATCAAGGCTTTAGCGGTGTTATTATAGCTGTGGTCTTCTGTAAACTGGAGATACTTCCCCAGGTGGACTGATCCATATACGAGGGAGATGACGTTCCGCTGTGCCCTATCTCCTTCTGACTAGTTAGTTACTTATGGTACTTAGTTTAGTGCTAAACCTACTTAGTTCAGTAGCACGCCTACGCCGTAGCGAAGCATTACGACATTATTTTACCCAAGACTAAAAGTAATAGTACATTATACAGAAATATACAGTTCTCCTCAGTACCCTTATTAAGAGTTTGCAATGTTTGCATTACCGTACTCGCTAGCGACTGCGTAAACGATTTAGTACCTATGGCGATTCTTAGTTCTATTGCGTAACCGCCAGAGGCGCTTTACCTACTTTTTTCCATACTAAATCGTTAACGCAGTCGCTAGCGAGTACGGTAATGCAAACATTGCAAACTCATGGTAAAGGTACAGGTGTTCGGGGTGTATACGTTTTTAGGGTTTCGGCACCAAATGGTAAAAATTGACCCCGAGTGAGGCAGTCCGTCTGTCACAACGTTTGTATCTCAGGAACTACTTATGCTATCGATTTGAAACTTGGAACAAACAAAGGCAAGCCGATTATTTAACATTATTAAAAATTAGAAATGGTCCCGATGTCAACATTTGACGACTTGACTAAGAAACAGCAGAAGAGCTTGCGTAGTCTTAATTTGTAATTATTATTTACAAAAATGAATCTTATCAAGCGGGATATCAACATTGAATTTTTTTTTTCTTTTTTATAAATTTTATTTTGAGTGTGCAGGAACAGAATTTGCTTAAAAATGAAAATCAAATAGGTATGCGAAATAAAATTTGCGAATTAAAAACCTGACTGCACTGGATAAAAGTAAGTTTATATTTTGTGTAGGTATTCTATTTGCTTTTCAGTTGGGAGACAGAATAAGTACCTACCTGAATATTAGGTTAGGACTGTAAAGAATATAGAATACTGAAAATATCGGAAAGTGTGTCATATTAAACTTATCAAGCGGGGCTAATAAGTAAATAATATACATTTAGCCCTTAGGGATAATAATGGATACATATTTTATGATTTACAAAACATTTTAATTTGAGCAATCAGACCATATTAAAATTATTAAATCCACCAAACACAGGACACTAATTAAACTCTATAAAAAATTGGTGTCGGTGTTAAACGAACCAGAATACAGCTTTACTAGAATCGACCAATTAGGAAGCAAAGGGTTTTTTAGAGATGCAACGGATATCCGGTTGCTATCCGGTATCCGGCCATTATTTTACTATCCGGCCGAATACCGGATAGTTGCGCACTATCCGGCCGGATACCGAATAGTGATTCTGTTTGGTATTTAACTTTGTATTCTACTTTGTATTTAACTTTGAAAAATAGGCGGGTGCACGTGTACTGCATACCCAGTCACTTGCTTTTGGCAACTCTGGTTGCCAGGCATAACCCTTATTTTCTAGGGAATAGAGTTCAACTCACTCAAAATACAAAGCAAGCAAGTGGATACGAAATAGTTTCGTACATACTGACTAGAGGTGGGTGATAAATAACTTCACGATGAAAAAATCACGGTGATCCGCCGTTAAAAAGTAACAGTGTGACTTGTTACGAAGTAACAACGTTACAAAATAACGTTGTTACCTAGCGACGATATCACTGGAACAGTGTGTAAGCGACGCGTCGCGTCGTGCCTCGTGACCGCTGTTACTAACTGTGACTGTGACTGCGGTGCGCTGTCACAGAGTAACATCAGTTGTTACAAAAATATCAGTAACTGCCGGGAACGATCGACACTAGGGCTTCCATTCCGTAATTACGGACAGATATTTGACTTCTAATAATTAGTTACGTAATTCAAAGGTTAAATTCCGTAATTACGGAATTATGTATTACCACTTATTTGTTTAAAATATGCCTACTATTTCAGTCTAAAATTGGAAAAAAGTTTTATGAAATTGTAATTTAACGTATTATTAAATAACATAAAAGATTATGGGATATTATTTGGAGTTAGTACATACCTCGACACATCACTAGCGAGAATGGACAGGATTGCGTTGTATCCTTTTCGACTAGGTTACTCTGATGTCTGTGGACTAAATAGATACAAGAAGGAGGTCCGACTGGGGCCAGGGGAGCATTATTTTACCGGGTGAGTGTTCGATGTGGTGGCTGGAATGGCGGAACAGATCAAAACCTATTAATATCATATTACAATTTGGGGGTAGTGGCTATCACTGCGACCATTGCTGAACTATTGGGATCCTAAAAGTGGGTAAAGTCCTGCAAACTTAAAGAATTACAGGATTTTGCTGAACTCGAGAAACTTAGTCTCTTCAGGGCACATGACGTGTTTGCCCAAGAAAGAGCTACGGCTGTGCATTAGGCTAGGGCAGTCAGGATGTGTGCAAGCGTCTCCTACACTTCAATGCAGCGTCTGCACCTCCTTGTGTCACTCAATACTAACGTGTGCATGTGCTTATTTAGTAAGCACCCTTACAAACATGCGTAGTCGGTCCCTGCTTAGCAATAGGCATCAGGGGACCCCTTTTTTGTTAAAGGCCTTAAATAGCGCCTTCGAATGGTTCAGACCTGGGAACTCTCTCCAGGCCTGAATGGTTTTGTAGAAAGAGTAGATTTCCAGGGTGAGCTTGGTTAGACGTATGGGGATGCCGCAAAACGATTTTGGCCCGCAATGCATCCCCTTCGCCCCCGCTCGTGCAAGCTTATCAGCTCTTTCATTTCCCGCGATACCTGCATGCCCTGGAACCCACCGTAAAATAACCTTGTTTTTCGCTCCAAGGTTATTTAATGCTTCCCGGCAATTCAAGAGCACCGCCTGGCTATACGATTGAATATAAATGATATTGTTGAGATAATTGCTTTGCCGACTGGTTGTCGCACACTCTAAGATGGCGTATACCTCTACTTGGAAAATAGAGGAGTCCTTTCCCAGATTCCAGCTGATAGCAACTGGATTGAGTGCTAGAAGTAAATTTGTGGCATACCTACTTCGAAAGGGATATCGTACCAATTCATCGATTTTAGACCAGCACAATATTCGAATCAGACTGTCCACCATACCACCATACTTGATTAATAACAACTGGTTGCGAATAATACAAATAAAACGTAAAGATTCGGCCGGTGAAGAGGCCGAATATCCGGTATCCGGCCAAACAACTATCCGTTGCATCTCTAGTTTTTTTGTTACATATGGGATTGCCCTTGGCCATCATCTAGCATTTTTGAATTCATTTCTCTAAAGATTAAGTTTTAGTAGTCCCTATTTCAGAATTAAAACGTGATTAAATCGTTTGAGCAACGCTTTGAACAGCAATGGAAGGTGAAGCGCGTGAATGTTAACGCGTAAACCGCGGTGTCTATGGATTGCATGGATCAAAGCAGTGCAGAAAAAAAACTATCTCGTGGTAATATGGCTTACTTTAGACCCTTGTCATACGTAACTCTTTTTCACTACAGTTTCGTCCAGATAACTGGTTTTTGGGCCTAAAATTGCCAAAGTTTGATGCCATGTATCTCGAAACCAATTAGTTTTAAAGTATATATGGTATACTATTTCGGTAAACCTCGTTGTTGTTAATACGATGAGCCATAAAAAATACCAGAAAACGGAGAGTTACAGACCGAAGGTCATTAGGAGCTAGGAGCCCCTTAAATCAGTAAAATTTATAATGTATCAAGTTAATCGGCATAGCGGTGCTGCAAGCAATGGGTTTCTCAGTCTCAGATGCTCGACAACTAAATAAATTATAAGAATGGAGCCGGCACGGCACGGAGTGTTGAAAAAAGTGTATTCCTTTTCTCCTACTTTTCCACGGTAGCGAGTCGAAGACGCTCTTATAGATAATAGGGGTCGGTGCAGTGAGAATTTGTTCGCATCTAGCCAACCAATGGCGTAATGGAAAGTGCTTCGTATCACAAGCTATTCTCTCATACCGGCTTGACAATAGCATGGCAATGTGATCGGTGATCGCACATTATGCACATACTTAATAAGCATTGGAAGAGATGTGAGATAAAATCAATGAACTGTATATTTAATAGTTATTTGTTATACAAGGGTGCAAAGTTGTATTTTAACCGCGAGTGTGGAATTGGAACACGAGCTAGCGAATGGATTCTAGGGTTGAACCACGAGCTAGCGAATGGATTCTATGGTTGAACCACGAGCGAAGCGAGTGGTTCGAAAATAGAATCCTGAGCGAAGCGAGTGGTTCAAAATTAGAATCCTGAGCATAGCGAGTGTTGCAACACACGAGACGTAAAATAACTTTGCAGCCGTGTGTAACACAAATCTTTTCACCTGACTAAAGCGAGGAAATAGAAAAAGGAAAAAACAAAAGTAAAACAATAAAAAATAGGGTTTCTTCTAATTTTTCATTTCATTAAAATAGAAAATAAAAACTCTTCTTCTTGGTCGCATCCTCATGACTGAGGGTCGTGACTACGTGAGGCCGTCACTTTCCGCACTATTTCTCTCCAGGCCGCTCGGTTCTCGGCCATCCGGATAGACGTCTGCAAATTTCCTTTGCAGATTTCTTTTACAGCATCGGTCCAACGGGTTGGCGATCTTCCTCGACTTCTTTTTCCTTCCACGTGTCCTACAACGATGAGTTTTTCCAGGCTATCAGCCTCACGTCTGGCCACGTGTCCGAAGTACTGGAGTAGTCGTTGCATACAGATTGTGGATAGGCGAGACTTAATTCGTAATTCTGAGAGAATCGAAACGTTAGTGCGGCGTGCAGTCCAAGGGATTCCCAACATCTTACGCCAGCACCACATTTCGAATGCATCGATTCTGCTCCGAATTCGAGCTTTGAGGGTCCATGTTTCCGAAGCATACATGAATATCGAGAAGATCAGGGTTCGCATCAGCTTGACCTTTGTCATCTTACTGACTCCCCTGTTCCTCCAGACCTTCTCTAGCCGCTTCACTGCTGTTTTTGCTATCTGGGCTCTTCTAACCACCTCTTTCTCGCAGTCGCCATCCGTAGTTATTAGAGATCCAAGATAAACAAATTTCTGCACCATGTCCAAGTTAGCTAACTCCCCCGTTCGTTGTAGCAAACCTGCTCGATCAACAAACATCAGTTTGGTCTTGGCACGATTGATCTGAAGGCCATATTCCACACTCACCGTTTGAACTCTCTGCAGAAGCACGGCTAGTTCTGTTTCATTTGCGCCTATAATGGTGGTATCATCCGCAAAGCGTAGATTGTTGATGAGGAGTCCTCCGATACGTATGCCTCCATTCCAGCCGTCCAAAACTCTCCTCATGATATGTTCACCCACGAGATTGAACAGTTGCGGTGAGAGGATACAACCCTGACTGACTCCACGGTTAGGACGAAAATGTCCCGACACGGAGTCCTCAATTCTAACCAGAGATTTGCCGTCTACATATAGGTTCTGAACAAGGAAGATAAGATGATCCGGTATACCCATCTCACTCATGACACTAAACATTTTACTCCAGCTGATGCAGTCGAAGGCTTTAGCGTAGTCAATGAAGCATAGAGCCATCGGCACGTTGAACTCTCTAGCTCTTTCGATCAGTTGCCTCATGTTTAGTATCTGCTCGCGTGTACCTTTTCCTCTGACGAACCCCGCCTGCTCTTTCGCAATTTGTCCGGAGACGAAACTCTCTAGTCTCCTGTTTATAATATGCAGCAGCACTTTACTTGCATGGGACGTTATGGATATGGTACGGTAATTCTCACATTTTCTTGTGGAGCCCTTTTTGTGCACCGGGATCACCACCGATTCCATCCAGTCGTCAGGCCATTGGCCAGTTCTCCAAACTTTTTGGCATACTGTGTGTAGAATTTGGATGCCTTCTGGGCCCAACCACTTGAGCATTTGGGCAGATATCCCATCCCTGCCACAAGCTTTGTGCTTGAGACGTGCAACTGCTGCTTCGACTTCGCGTAGGAGTATGTCCGGTTCTCTTTCCGAGTAATCCATTCTCTCCTCTGGTAAGGAGACGCTGTGTTCGCTATAAAGCTGTTGGCAGTATTGACGCCACCTTTCAAGCACAAGATGTTTGTCCATAAGCAGTGTCCCTTTCTCATCTTCTATCGACCAGCTTTTGGGTTTGAAGTCCTTGGCCAAGATTTTCACCTTTGCAAACATATCCTTGGTGTGAGCATGGTTGGCAGTTTTCTCTATGTCTGAACACACTTCATCGATGGTAGCATTCTTATCTCTTCTGCACAGCCTTTGAACTGTACTATGCAGGATACGATACCGTTGCCTCTCTGGCTCTGTCGTAATAAATAAAAACTAAACTAGAACAAAAAAAAACGCAAAAAAAATTAAGCAAAATTCTAAAACAAATACTAAAGTAAATAAATAAAGCAAAATTCCGTGAAAAATGTATTACTTTAAATTCAAATAAAAATATACATAATTTGAAATCTCTATTAGTCGAAATCGAGTATAATCACGATTTATTGCAAAAAATGTTTTTTCCAACTTAAAATTCAAAATAAATGTTAAATTTGAAATCCCAATCCCTAAATTAGTCGAAATAGAGTATAATGACGATTTTTTGGGAAAAAAAATTTTATTGCTTAAAATTCAAAATAAATATAAAATTTGAAATCCTTATCCTTGAATTAGTCGAAATCGAGTATAATGACGATTTTTTGCCTAAAAATTTTTTTTTACTTAAATTTAAAAATAGATGTAAAATTTGAAATCCTTATCCTCGAATTAGTCGAAATCGAGTATAATGACGATTTTTTGAAAAAAAAAATATTTTTTGCTCAAAATTCAAAATAGTTATAAAATTTGAAATCCTTATCCTCAAATTAGTCGAAACCGAGTATAATGACGATTTTTTGAAAAAAAAAAAAGATTTTTTGCTTAAAATTCAAAATAGTTATAAAATTTGAAATCCTTATCCTCGAATTAGTCGAAATCGAGTATAATGACGATTTTTTGCAAAAAAAATAATTTTTTTTTGCTCAAAATTCAAAATAGTTATTAAATTTGAAATCCTTATCCTTGAATTAGTCGAAATCAAGTATAATGACGATTTTTTGCAAAAAAATATATTTTTTTGCTTAAAATTAAAAATAGTTATTAAATTTGAAATCCTTATCCTTGAATTAGTCGAAATCAAGTATAATGACGATTTTTTTGCAAAAAAAAATTTTTTTGCTTAAAATTCAAAATAGTTATAAAATTTGAAATCCTTGTCCTTGAATTAGTCGAAATCGAGTATAATGACGATTTTTTGCAACAAAAAATATTTTTTTGCTTAAAATTCAAAATAGTTATAAAATTTTAAATCTTTGTCCTTGAATTAGTCGAAATCGAGTATAATGACAATTTTTTGCAAAAAAAAATATTTTTTAGGACTTAAAATTCTAAATAAATGTAAAATTTGAAATCCCTGCCCCTAAATTAGTCGAAATGGAGTATAATGACGAATTTTTGCAAAAAAAAATTTTTTTGCTTAAAATTCTAAATAATTATATATTTTTTAATTAAAAATAAATATAAAATCCAAGGACAAATTTTTTTCACACCACCTGAAAAAAAAACAGATGGCGAAAATTGTCCTGGCTGTTTTGTGTCCACACTAACCGATATCGGATCCGATACGAATTTGACCGATATCGGATCGGATAGTGTGAGCACTAAGCAGTTTTCCATACATTTTTATCGGTAACGAATCCTACACCGATATTGTATCGGATAGTGGGAACACGGCCTTACATGTTATTCTGTTAAAAAAGTAACTAGGAACACGTTCGGATTTCAAAATTACTTTGCACACATGTGGATAAAATGCAGTTTTGCTATCTGTTTTTAAAGAATAAAAAAGGGCTTTCCGAGCTAGTGAGGTGAAATAGTTATTTGTTATACAAGGGTGCAAAGTTGTATTTTAACCGCGAGTGTCGAATTGGAACACGAGCTAGCGAATGGATTCTAGGGTTGAACCATGAGCTAGCGAATGGATTCTATGGTTGAACCACGAGCGCAGCGAGTGGTTCGAAAATAGAATCCTGAGCGAAGCGAGTGGTTCAAAATTAGACTCCTGAGCATAGCGAGTGTTGCAACACACGAGACGTAAAATAACTTTGCAGCCGTGTGTAACACAAATCTTTTCACCTCACTAAAGCGAGGAAATAGAAAAAGGAAAACAAAGTAAAACAATAAAAAAAATTGGGTTTCTTACAATTTTTCATTTCATTAAAATAGAAAATAAAAACTAAATTTGAACAAAACAACGCAAGAAAAAATTAAGCAAAATTCAAAAACAAATGCTAAAGTAAATAAATAAAGCAAAATTGCTTAAAATTCAAAATAAATATAAAATTTGAAATCCTTATCCTTGAATTAGTCGAAATGGAGTATAATGACAATTTTTTGCAAAAAAAATATTTTTTTGCTTAAAATTCAAAATAATTATTTAAAAAAAATTAATTCAAAATAAATATAAAATCTGAAATCCAAAAAATGTACTGGCTGTTTTGTGTCCACCCACACTAACCGATATCGGATCCGATACGAATCTGAGCGATATCGGATCGGATGGTGTGAGCACTAAGCAGTTTTCCATACATTTTTATCGGTAACGAATCCTACACCGATATTGTATCGGATAGTGGGAACACGGCCTTACATGTTATTATGTTAAAAGTAACTAAGAACACGTTCCGATTTCAAAATTACTTTGCACACATGTGGATAAAATGCAGTTTTGCTATCTGTTTTTAAAGAATAAAAAAGGGCTTTCCGAGCTAGTGAGGTGAAAAATTATTTACTACCTACTAGCGGTCCCGACAGCGTTGTCCAGTCTAACCATAGGCGTTTTGTTAACCGGATTCACCTAATGAATTAAAGCTACAATATACCTATGGTAAGCTACGGTAGCCCAGTGGTTCAAGCATGCGGCTGTCAAGCGGCGGTCGTGGGTTCGAATCCCAGCTCGTACCAATGAGTTTTTCGGAACTTATGCACGGAATACCATTTGATATTTACCGTTAGCTTTTCGGTGAAGGAAAACATCGTGAGGAAACCTGCATACATCCGCGAAGAAATTCAAAGTTGTATGTGAAGTCCCCAACCCGCTCTGGGCCAGCGTGGGGACTACTGCCCAATCCCTCTCATCTATGAGAGGAGGCCTGTGCCCAGCAGTGGGACGTATATAGGCTGATGATGATGATGATACCTATGGTGGTTATAATTATAAATTCACAATGGACTGCAATAAATGACTATAGTAGAGAATATTAACAAAAACCTGGACACTCTGGACAGGGGGGTTCCTTGCGCCGCGTCCGCCGAGTTGTGACTTCGCAAACAAGGTACCAATGTTGCTACAATTTCTCGCTCCTCCATTTCCTAGATGTATTTATGCGGAGAATGTCATAGGATTGATCGTGACCCAGCGGCGCCCGCGTACCACGTGCGGTATGCGAGGTTAATCAACGTCGGGTCAACGCTTGGATGGGTGATCATTTTGAGTGGTTACTAACTGAGCGCTCCCGTGCTTTCTAAGGCACGTTAAGGCGATATATTGTTTGCAAGAGACGAGCATATATTTTTCGTTCACGATAAAACGGGATGCAACACTCTCCGGGAATGGCTTTTTTAGATAAATCTCGATAAATATCCGACTGTGTGCAGGTTTATTAAATCACAGAGATCGAGAAAATCCAGGGAAACCTCCGACACGACCACGCGCAACTCTACTCTAAATATTTGTGTTCCAGTGAGATTTGTTGAGCGTCTTCAACCGAATCTAAGGTGTCAGTTGAATCGAGCTACTAAGAGTTTTGTCGCTGGTTCACTAAACCTAGCCTATCTTTAGTCATGTAATATTGCGTTAACGTGCATAATTATATAGTTGTCTTACAAATTATTCCTTATTTTTGCATAAGTAAAGTAGGTATTCTACTAGTATCTTATATTTTTACTTTTAAAAAACATAATTATCCGAAAGGTGTTACATTTTTGTATTGGTTTATTTTGGTAAGTAAGTAAAATTTTGTAATTGATTATAATATATTGAGATATTCTGAAAATTTACTATATGTACAAGTATGTATATGTCGCAGTCAAAAGTGTGAACTGGTCAAAAGGACTTTTAACCGACAAAAACAGGCAAAACTACTTTTGACCAATCTGTCAAGGTTGACGTTGTCACATAGGTACTGTCAAATTTCGGTTAGATTAGGGTTCGCTTGTAGTGTCCCTCAGAGCGGAATACGTCGACATGCTGGCGAGTCACAAATCTGACAGTACCTATGTGACAAACGTCAACCTTGACAGATTGGTCAAAAGTAGTTTTACCTGTTTTTGTCGGTTAAAAGTCCTTTTGACCAGTTCACACTTTTGACTGCAACATATACAACGACACTGACACCAAGTTAAAAAAATATTTAGAAAAAAATGGTGCAAATAAAACCTAATGTTTGTTGCGGAGCCGATTAAACCTAAGTATGTATTTAGATTGGAATTAACTAGTGTGCTGTCCCAGAGACTAGGTAGGAGTTGTTGATAGACGCGACGTTACAACAAGATGCGCGAGCGCACGTGAGAATGGGCGACAGCGCGAGCAGTGCCGCAGAACTAACCGCCTTCACGCTAGACAGAGAGGCATAATTTGAAATCAGGGTGGTTCCAGAGGAGGTCAACGACCTACCGCGACACGCGTAAAGGTGATTTTTTTATACAATTTGGAACAAAATTTCCGTCTTAATGATCGAATGAGTCTACGTGCCCACCAATTTGGGAGAGTGCCCTTTTGGATTTAGGACTTTAACTAGGTACTTAGAAGCATAGCATACTTAAAACAAATTAATTAACATACCTACTATATAAATCCTAAATATTGTACGTACAGGCCCTCCTGGATACAGGGTTACATATTAAAATACCTAAAATTTATTTACCTATTGTCAAAATACCTATGTACGAAATACCTCTTTTTAAAATACCTAACAGTTATTTAACCTATTTAACGAAATACCTACTGTTCAAAATCCCTAACGGATGAAATACCTAATGGACGATTCGCCTAAGTTTGATATACCTACGGCCAAAATACCTACACTCAAAATACCTACAGTACATTATCGCGACAGGTTTTTAAAAATGGGTTTTTGATATAGTTAGGTAGTAGTAAAAAATATCAAAAATCAAGAATGTCAGTTGAATAATAATTTTATGGAAAAATGTTGGGTTCTGGTGCTTCGCCGGCCGCTACCGCGGCACGCTCGCTTTACTCAATCGGCTCGCGCGCTGTAGGGTTGCAGTTCTAACTAACCACTCCTCCTCGCTTCGCTCGTCGTCGTACCTACACCGACCTGCCTTAGAGTAGAATATGTGGAAGTAGAGAATAGAG
This sequence comes from Cenopis cana, assembly GCA_951800055.1. NCBI lineage: Eukaryota > Metazoa > Arthropoda > Insecta > Lepidoptera > Tortricidae > Cenopis > Cenopis cana. Next base: position 15,790,543 of record OX637471.1, on the reverse strand, counting down.
GTGGAGATTGTCATGACATATTTTTTTACCTGTACCTAGGGCAGGTCAGTGTAGGTACGACGACGAGCGAAGCGAGGAGAAGTGGTTAGGTAGAACTGCAACCCTACAGCACGCGAGCCGAGCGAGCGAAGCGAGCGTGCCGCGGCAGCCGCCGGCGAAGCGCCAGAAACGATTTTTTTTTTATAATTTAACTTGTATATAATATAGCATTTTAAAAATAGTTATTTCGTACATAGGTAGGTATTTTGATAGTAGTTATTTCAAGTTTAGGTAAATAGTTCAATAGGTATTTCGTCCAATAGGTATTATGAAAATAGGTCAAATAAGTGATAGGTATTTTAAAAAACCGGTCAAGTACGAGTCCGACTCGCGCACCGAGGGTTCCGTACACAGTTCTTGTATATGTGGTTGTGTACCCGTGATACCCGTCCCGACCCCATTAATTCAGGAACAATCTTAAAAAAACAAGACAGCACCATCTATCTTAGTACAGCGACGTAATAACTTAGTACATATCGTCCTATTACTGCAAATACCGGTTAAGTCTAAAAAACGCGTTTTGAGATAAAGCCATTTGAATGTTTGGATGTTCTTTTCTATATAAAATAATAAACAAAATTACACTGCATTGGTATATTCCTAAGTGTAATTTTATCTAGTTTACTACATTGCCATGCAAAGGATCCAGGCTGTATGTTATTGACGTTAAAAATACAATTCAAACGAAAGAGCCGCGTACTTAATCGGTTTTTCCTGTACAAACACACTTTTGTATAAATCCTTCAGAAAAGCATTTGATGGCTATACATCTATCTATTTAGCTTTAACTTACATATAATTTACTTAAAAACCACAAACTAATAGTAAATACCTCTTAGATTTCGAGTTTTTTCGACTTTACCAAAATTTGATCCAAGTATAAGCGGTTTTACATGTACAAAATATTGGAAATTCTCACTTAAGTCTAAATATTTTCACTAAATATTACTGATTACCGTGTGATGACTAAAAAAGTAGTTTTTAGAAGTAAAGGATTCATGTAATAGCCTGCAATTAATAATTTGTTCGTGTTTGAAATTAATAAACTGAAATTTAATCACTTTATTAATAGTTATTCATTCATTAAAAAGGTTACAAAAGAGGTGAAGAATCAAAGACAAACTTACGAATACTCCTTGACAGCAAATCAGTGCTTCAGGCTCTGAGCAGCGACAACTTCACGTCAGGCCTAACCTAATATACGAATGTCACCAAACACTCGCAGAGGTATGCGGAGACAAGAACAAGGTAAAAAGTTACCTCAGGTTAGGTTAGGTTAGTGTAGAATGTAGCTTTAGGCGGGAGGTGAAGAAAGAACACTTTGATAACTTTCACATGTCGCGGAGAGTTGTTGCACTGTTGGCTGACGAGTGTATAATGAGGTAACTTTCTAAGGCGCGCGCTCTATTTATAGGCGCGCTTATCCGCCAATGAACGTGTAGCAACTCAAGGCGGCTATGCCGTTTATTTAACCAATCAGTAATTCGACAGATTTGTACATGATATAGTTATTCAAATAATATTATTGAGTTACAACAGTATTTCGAGGTATGGATGTGCCATTCCAACCTTTATGACGGTTATTGCCGTTTCCTGCCTAAGGTTTGTCTAAAACTGGTACTTGTATTTATATTGACTTTATTAATTATTCATTCGACTATCGAGTACTAATGCACCAGCTTCATAGAGGAACGTCACCTGTGTATGATACGGCGGAGGTAAGTAAACAAGGTAAGTATTTTACGATTTATTAGTTTACAATACGATTAACTTAGGTTAGATTAGGCTAGATTTACACATTCACGATATTTACAATAATTTTATTACAGAAAAAGATTCTTATACTAAACACATTATTCATCTTAACCTAATGGAAATGTGAGCTAATCTCGACATTCCGCCCCACGTGTGCAAACACCATAAAAATAGGAGAGATTATATACATGATTAACTTAAGACTATGAGACGGGAGGCTGGACGGCGTATGAGGCCCGCTGCTGTGCGGACTTCGGTGACTCTGACTTTGCCGTCTGGGCCTGGGTAGACACGGGTTATCTCGCCTCGCGGCCATGTGCTGCGTGGCATCGTACCGTCCACTATGAGTACCACATCTCCTATCTTGACGTTTTGGTGCGTGGGATCGTGACTGTTACGGGGTCGCAGCGTCTGCCGATATTCGTTGGTCCATCTAGACCAGAATCTGTCGGCCAGTGCCTGCGCCGTCTTCCATGATTTCTCGTCTATTTTGTTATCGCTGAATGTTCCGAAGGGTGACATCGCGTTCGACCGCCCTAATAGAAAGTGGTTAGGGGTCAGGGCTTCCTGTCTGTCGTCCAGTCGCACGGGAATTAGCGGCCTGGAGTTAACCACATGCTCGGCCTCTAGTAGCAGTGTATGCAGGACTTCGTCCGGTGGATGCCTCTCCTTGAGTGTGACGCGTAAAGCGGATTTGACCGCCCCAACTAGCCTCTCCCAGGCGCCTCCGGCCGATGGGTTGCCTGGGGGGATCTTTTTCCACACTATAAGTTTCGCTGTGACGAATTCTTTTATCTCGTTATCGGCGGCCTCTACTGCTTCGGCTATTTCTCTTTCAGCCCCATAGAAACAAGTTGCGTTGTCTGTGTAGAGTACAGTCGGCTGGCCGCGGCGGGCCATCATCCGTCGGAGCGAGAGTATCATCGATGACGCGGATAACGAGGGCACGAGTTCTAGGTGTACAGCACGAGTGGTAAGACAGGTGTAGAGTGCTACCCATCTCTTTTCATGTCTTCTTCCAACAGTCACTTGTACTGGTCCCATATAGTCGCAGGCCGTAGCTGTGAAGGCGGGTTGATTAGCTAGCTGCCTTTCTCTAGGTAGGTCGCCCAGGGGGATCTTAGTGGGTACCCCCCTGTACACGCGGCACCATTGACATTTGTTACTAAGGTACCGTACGGCCCCGCGCAGTCCTATTATGTGATATCTTTGATTGATCTCGTTCATGACAATAGCGTGATTTGCATGATTAAACATCGCGTGGTAGTGTGCAATGATTAATCTTGTCAGTGCTTCTTTAGCATGTAGGACTGGCGTGCACTGGTCTCTGTCTAATCTTCCATCTAATTGCAGGATACCGTGTTTGCTGATCTTCACCGCTAGTTTGTTCAGTGACGATTTCTTCGGAGTACGCCGCCCAGCCTCAATTGTTACAATTTCATCCCTAAACGATTCCCTCTGACTTCGTTTAATTAACAAAAGTTCGGCGATTTTGAGCTTATCGTTTGTTACGAGTGGGTTTGACGCTTGACCGTGTGCGGCGGCCTTGAAAGCTTCCGCGGCGACTAGGACGCGGGCGGACGCGCGCAGCAGGCGAGAGTACTTTGAAAACCTATTCACATCTGGTAGGTATGGAAATTCGTCGCGTTTTACTACCACGTTCACTGGCTTAGCCGTGCGCTCCTCGCCCGTCGGCGCGAGGGGCGCATTGCTCTGTTTTTCTACTGGCCAGTGCTCGGGGTCCAATAGGATAAAATCGGGGCCGCGAAACCATCGGTGATCTGCGTTAAAATCCGCGGGAATATCGCGCGTCGCGTCGTCCGCGACGTTAGACGCACTAGGGACCCACCTCCAGTCGCTCGGGGATGTGGTGTCCTCAATTTCCGATAACCGATGCGCTACGAAACATTTAAAAGTTCGCGGGTCCGACCTTATCCACGCGAGTACCGTTTTAGAGTCCGTCCAATAAAACGATTTTTCTATTGTATAGCTCGACTCTAATTTTACCGATTGCGTGAGGCGGCTCGCCATAGTAGCCGCCTGTAGTTCGAGCCGCGGGATACTGACGTTCTTCAGCGGACACACGCGTGCCTTTGCCGCGACCAATGTGGAACACCGTTTGCCTGTATCGTCTGTTCCTACCATGTACACGGCGCAGGCATACGCGTTCTCGCTCGCATCCGAGAAGGTATGTGTTACGACTGTTCTACCCCGCGCGGGTACGTACCGTTGTACGTGTATATCATGCAAACTTCTCATACCGTTTACGAACGTTAACCATGCCGCGTGATCGTCGCGCGTGATCTGCGTGTCCCAGTCGATCCCGGTTCTCCATATCCTTTGAATTAATACCTTACCTGTCACGGTAATAGGAGATATTAGCCCGGTAGGATCGAAGAGACTCATCACGCCCGCGGTCACTTGGCGTTTCGTAGGCACTACGCTGCCGTCTAAAATATCGCTCGGCGTGTTCCTGAAATTCACGTTGAAGCCTAACGTGTCCGCCCTGTTATTCCACAGCAAGCCTAGCGTGCGCTCGCATTCGTCGCGGCCTAACTCAGAAACATCGCTCTTTAGTACGTCTGTTACGCCGTGTAACACCTCCGGCGCGTTCGAGGCCCAGCCGCGCAGGGTAAATGAGGCTTTATCGAATACCTTCATCATATCGTTTACCAGCTGCGTCGTCTGTACCGGGTCGTCGAAACTAGCTATCAGATCGTCTACGTAAAAGTTTCGTAAGGTCGTATCGTATACTAGCGGATATTGCTCAGCGTAGCGTTCTGCGTTTTTATTTTTAACATAAATCGCGGTCGTGGGTGAAGAGCTGGACCCGAAAATGAGACTTGTCATTCTGTATTCCTCTACGGGGCCCGACCGCCTCTCCCCCCTCCATAAAAAACGTAGGGCGTCGCGATCTTGCTCTATAATTTTAATCTGTAAAAACATCTCTTTTACGTCCGCTATTACGCCTATCTTTCCTTCTCTAAATCGAATCAGAACGCCGAATAGAGACTGTAGCAAGTCCGGTCCCGACAGAAGCGCGTCGTTCAAGCTTTTGCCGGCGGTTCGGCATTTTCCGTCGAAAACTAATCTTACTTTTTGTTTAGCTTTGTGGATCGTGTGGAAATGGGGCAAATAGAAGCCTCTGGACGAATGTATGGGCGCGTCTATTTTTTCCGCGTATCCCTTGTCTAGCAGATTTTTTATTTGCTTCGAGTATTCTGCCTTTATGGATTCATCTTTATCTAATTTACGCTCGAGCGTGTGAAGCCGCTTGAGCGCCTGGTCCCTATTATTCGGCAGAGACTCGTTGTCCGATTTCCACAATAATCCGGCCCTATCTTGACCGGGTATAGGTTCACACGTACGCTCTAGGATTTCGAGCGCGCGTCTGTCGGGGTCGGCCTTAGGGGTTTTAGGTTCCACGCCTAGAGATTCGATGCTAAAATGCTGTTTAATTAAGTCGTAAGCCTCTTGGTCGTTACGCAACGTTAAATGATTAATTAAACCGCTTGGCTTGCGTGGCCTATCTAGTTGCCCGTGTAAAACCCACCCCAATTTCGTTAGCGAGGCTACCGGCAAGCTGTTCCCATTGCTGATAAGCTGCCTCGTTACGATAAGGTGCCAGTTGTCTTGGCCGATTAAAACCGTAGGTACCGCGTTCTCGTAACATAACTCGTCCCGCACATCCTTCAGGTGCGGGCACTTATCTAGAACATCCCTAGATACGGTCTGCGGACTTAGGTTTAATCGGTCAATCGTGTACGCTGACAACTTTCCTAAATCGCGGGATAGCTGTCCCCTTATCGATACGTCTACCCTACACGAATCATTATCGGACACCGTGTTTCCCCCTATCGCGCCTAGCGACAGCTGCTCGCTGTCCGTACGCGGCGAGATTTGGTCAGCTACGTGCCTCTCTATGAGGCTGAGGGATGAACCTTCGTCCATTAATGCATACGTACTTACTGTACCTAGCGTGCCGGTTAGTTCCACGGGAACCACCTTCAGGTAGGTTTTCGCGTCGTTAAGGTGATTAATCGATCCTACATTCCCGCGATTACTATCCTCGCGCTTAAATCCGTGCAGCAGGGTGTGATGCGCAGCCTCGCAATCCCCCTTGCCGCACGGGTTGTACGAACACTTGTACGTTTTAACATGACGCGTACCTAGACATCGATAGCAAAGTTTAAATTCTTTGGCTTTGCTCCATCGCTCGTTCACGGAAAGCTTAACGAAGTCGGCGCAGCTCGCGATCGCGTGTTCACCATTACACATGTGACATCGTTTGCGCTCCAGGTCCCCCGGCACTGTCGCCGGGGGGCGTGGCCTATTTTGCGCTGTAGGCTTCCTCGGTGGCTTGCCTACGTATGCCGCCTTGGGTTTCGAGTGATGCGGTTTTTTCTCCCGATAGTTCTCCGTGTATGAATCCCTATCCCTACTAGGTGAACGCGATTGCGAGCGATACGCATTGTGTACGGTCGCATGCACGTTATGTCGAGGCCTCGCGGTTGGCCTCCGCGCCCCAGATGCGTACGTCAGTCCCGCGGCCTTACTACTATCCGACAGGAATTTGGAAATTGCTACTAATCCCGGCGTGCTCGCGTTAGCTACCCGATATTTATTCCATTCGTAGCGCATCATAGGATTCAATTTATCTACGAGTCGGCTTACTAGTTCCGGCGCTAGTAAGTACTGCTCCTGCTTCAACGATTTTATAGTAGCCACGACGTTTGCTACTTGACCCGCGAACATGGTGATGTTAGAATTGTCCTCAGCAAGTTTAGGCAATCTCCTCACTTCTTCTATCTCGGCTAACACTATAGCCTCGGAGTTTCCAAAGTGCATTTCTAACATGTCCATGATCTCGAACGGGTCGGGCGAGGTGTATAACAACGCTTTTACTGCATATCTCGCGTCACCTCGTAATGCGCGCCTAATACGCCCGACGTTGGCTACGTCCGAAAATGAAGATTCCGTATCGTAGAATTCCGCTTTAAATGCTATCCATTCTGTAATCGATCCGTCGAAGCTAGGTAGCTCGGGGATATGCCTGTGAGGCGTGTACTCGGGCTTACTGCGCGTGATCGCAGTTTCTAAACGAGCCGATAGCAATTCTACGTCTTTATTTTCGAACTTAACCTCGTCCACGGGCACACGTTTTGCCGGCCGCGGTGCCGGCCGCTCTTTCGATTTAGTGCGCACTACTGTATGTTCGATGCGATTCTGTTCCTCGATCCAACCTTCGAGGCGCCCCTCTGTCGCGGCGGCGGGAGGGGGCGCGGGGTGAGCCGGCTCAGCTACTGCCGGTTCTTCCCTGGCTACAGAACCACATTCGGATTGGGCGGCCTCAGCCCTGGCTAGTTCAAGTCGGCAATGGGCGGCTGCGGCCTCCGCATTAGCCCGTGCTAATTCCGCGTTACGCAAAGCTACTTCCGCACGTAAGATACTAAGTCGCGTCGAAGCCCCCTGAACAACGGTGGGGGGTACACTAGGTACTGGCACGACCGTTTCGTTTAAGTTGTGCTCGGAAGCCCTATCCTGCTCGCGCCCGTCCGCGTCGTTCGGTTTTTCCGTGTTAATTGACATGTCGCTGTTGTCCGTCCGCGTCACTTCACTACTTGTGTTCGTCGTTGTACCGTCAGTATTACTCGTCCCGGTCGCAACGTCAGTACCGGTCGAGGTGCTATTAGTGTGGCCTCCCGATGAGGATAACGGCGTCCATTTACCACTGCGTAACACACGGTAATCGCTATCGCTCATACTGCACACGTGGAGCCTATCTAATAACTATTGACGTACCTAACACAATAAAACAAATGAGTGATCAAACAGCGACAAAATAAAACAAAATTAACACTTCAGCATAAAAGAAAAACACAAAAACGACAACGCGGTAATTTAAAACACATCAATCAACTAATACTTGAACTATTCATTCGCAATTAACACTGTAAACATCCCGTGATTCTAACACTCATTTGAACGAATACGTGGCACTTAATTAACACTTTCACGGCAATTTACACTTCACAAAAACACTGTAACGTTCCTCCGTCCCTATGCGCACGCGCTTGCCCCCTGTATAGGCCTGCACGACGCTGCCTACTGGTGCCCTAGGGCCTAGCCGGGTTGCTACCACGGGGAGCCGGCTAGGATTTAGGAGGTTTAGGGGGAGCTGCTCTGGCAGTGACACTACAGATGAGTGAGCGCCCACCGCTGGCTAGGAATTGCCAAACGGCTGCACCGGCCTGGTATCTGTCCGTTAGACGGCATAGAGTCCCTCACCACCTGTAGCGTGTACCAGCACACACAGCCGAGCAAGACGAACCACCACCGTGGCGCGGTGTACACGCTCGAATGCACACGAAGACCCGGAGCCCAACGAGCCCGCGACACTACTTGGCACCGTTAGGGTAATGCCCGGGGAGGGTCGGAATGTCGCCCAGGATTCGCTATCACTAAGACTGCGTCACCCGCGTTACTTTTCCGTCTACGTGGATAGCCATAGGCCTTCCTCCGTAGAATAGCTAGCGGCGGCTAGCCCAACAAGATTTTCGCCCTTGCGGACTACTCTGTCTCGTTTACGATTGAACGTCTGTGACAGTTCTTCTTTCTTCTTTATTCTTTCTTCATAACTGCTGGCCCGCTGATATTCGGCTGCTGAAGGACCATTGTAGAATGTAGCTTTAGGCGGGAGGTGAAGAAAGAACACTTTGATAACTTTCACATGTCGCAGAGAGTTGTTGCACTGTTGGCTGACGAGTGTATAATGAGGTAACTTTCTAAGGCGCGCGCTCTATTTATAGGCGCGCTTATCCGCCAATGAACGTGTAGCAACTCAAGGCGGCTATGCCGTTTATTTAACCAATCAGTAATTCGACAGATTTGTACATGATATAGTTATTCAAATAATATTATTGAGTTACAACAGTATTTCGAGGTATGGATGTGCCATTCCAACCTTTATGACGGTTATTGCCGTTTCCTGCCTAAGGTTTGTCTAAAACTGGTACTTGTATTTATATTGACTTTATTAATTATTCATTCGACTATCGAGTACTAATGCACCAGCTTCATAGAGGAACGTCACCTGTGTATGATACGGCGGAGGTAAGTAAACAAGGTAAGTATTTTACGATTTATTAGTTTACAATACGATTAACTTAGGTTAGATTAGGCTAGATTTACACATTCACGATATTTACAATAATTTTATTACAGAAAAAGATTCTTATACTAAACACATTATTCATCTTAACCTAATGGAAATGTGAGCTAATCTCGACAGTTAGGTTATTGTAAAGACAATGGGTAAAGGGACACAGCGGCTCGAGAGGAAACGATGCAGCGGATGAACTAGCCAGGAAAGGCTCAGAAACACCGGCATACGGGCCAGAGCCAATTGTGCCCCTGCCACAAAAATACATACAGAATGAACTAAATCGATACATAAAACACCTGCATCAAAGGCATTGGGAAGACCTAGACACATGCAGGCAGACAAAAGAAATAATATTAAAACAAAATCCCAAACTTACAACCAGACTACTGAGAACACACAGAAACCAACCCAACTACGTAAAGTAGTAGGCATCATAACAGTACACAACACACTAAACAAACATCTCTACAACTTGGGAATCACCGACAGTCCCTTGTGCAGAGCAGGCATGGGGGCAGAAGAGACTGCTAGACACATTCTACTAGACTGTAAGCAGGTAGAAGTATACAGGAAGAAACACATAGGAAATCCGAACACAATGCAGGAAGCAGTAAACAATATAAAGACACTAATAGGTTTCATACAGGAACTAGGGTGGTTAGTGTAGTGCTACCCCTTTTTCACGCAAAATAGGCACGTTGGATGTCGACTTGCCGTAGAACCAATGAAGAAAAACCGATGCCCGTTGGGGCCGAAAGGTTCTCGAGTGGCGACCACGGACCGGAAGGCGCAGCGTGGGTAGACCGTAGACCCCCCACAAGGTGGACTGATGACCTCCTCTAAACCTACCTAAAGGTCGCGGGAGTCCGCTGGATACGGGTGGCGCAAGACCGGTCATTGTGGCACTCTTTGGGGGAGGCCTATGTCCAGCAGTGGACGTCTTTCGGCTGATATGATGATGATGACTCAGACACTGTAAACTAACTTACACTTTCAACCGGCCGGCATGGAGCTATAGAGCTTGTTTACTACGGCACGGAGCGATCGCGTTATGACCTTTTGACCGTATATTAATCTACCTACTCAAATACCCGAAATAAATGTATCTACTCCCTTTGCAGAACTGTTCTAGTACATTCTTTATTAAGATCTGTAGTACTTACTGCATCCTTCCCCGTGGCCATTCTAAATTCTAACCAGTCTTCTGCTCCTAGCACTCATTTTAGAACACACATTAGCATTAATTTGAGCTGGTAAACAATTAACCAAAGACCAAATTGCAAAACTCAACCGTTGTATTTGCGCGTCAGTCGCAACTGAGTGAAGTTAGCTACAGTGTGAAGCAGATAAGCGCACTTAGCTGGTTTTGCCTGTACAGATACACGGTAAGACTGGAATAAAGTTTCATGCAAAAACCTCTGGTAAACGCACTTTGATGGTTCTACCTGTACAGCTACTCGTTAAAACTGGAATATAGTTTCATACAAAACCTAGTAAGTCTATATATAGGTTTTTGGCTGTACAATATTGCAGTTTGACGAATAAGACGATTTTCAGGAAAAACACTATAAACATGTTTAATATATTTAGCTTGACTTAAAGTAAATAATTTTACTAGATAATCTTCTACGCAAATACCAAATAAGTATACTTAGTACTTACTTTCAGAACAAAAAAATACTATAATTTCATTAAATAAGTATGCAAAAATACGTTAAAACGCGATAGCAGTTTTTACTTGGAGGAGAAATTATAAATCTTTGTGTTATCATAGACATATGTCATTCTTCCAGTACATAATGCTAAAAAATCATCATTAAGCCGGTTTATGCTATAAGCTATCTTCGGAACGAAGGGTCGTATCAAAAAATGGGTTTTACCAGTTTGTAGAGCTTGAAAAATTAATTCTAATGGTCTAAAAAACTAATTTTCGACTTAAACTCACTTAACCGGTATTTGCAGTAATAGGACGATATGTTGGTTTTTCAAGGATAATTCTTTATCACATCAACCGATTTCAATAACTGTTTTTTTATTTCAAAGAACGTATTTTCAACGTAATTTTGGAAATTTAAATATAAAACAAAAATATATACAAAGGTGATTAAATTACAAACTTAGTATAGAAGAGTTTTTTGATGATTAAAAAAAATAAAACCTAGATAGGGCTATGGCTATATTTTTCCTGTAAAATATACATGCATAACTTCAGAGATAAGGGGGGGAATGGTATTTTTTTTTACATTTTCCCTCGTAAATCGAAATTTCCCCAACGAAAAAAAAACTAAAAATTGTTTCAGAATTTACAAGTCAAGCCCTTTCAATATGATACCCCACTTGACATAGTTGCCAGAATTTAAAATTTTGAACCCCCTTTTATCTGTTCACAGAAAATAAAATAAAATATTAAAAAAAACCATCTTCCATGTATTTGGGTTACCCTTATTTATAACTATTCTAAATTTCATATCGATAGCATAAGTAGTTCTTGAGATATTTAGCGATGTGACAGACAGACAGACAGACAGACAGACAAAGTGAGACCATAAGGGTTCCTTTTTTACCTTTTTGGTACGGAACCCTAAAAATAGGTATTTTTAAAATAGGTTTATTAATTTTAGGTATTTTAATATGTAACCTGGATAAAGATATGAACGATAGGTCGGTTAGCGACCAGCTATTTTACTAATTTAGTGTTCCGGTTTGCGAACACTTGGATGAGTTAATGAAGTGACAGGATATCTTTGCATTTTTTAATGGATCCCCACTACCAAATAAAACGTATAAGTAAGTAGGTACGACTAACTGCTTCTTTGGGGTCTGTAAAAATGTTACTATATTTCGTTGAAAAAACTTCGTTCTTTCAGGCAGTCGCAAATGTCGCAATACCTAAATACAAACTTATATGAATACTTATATTATACGCTGGTTGCGTAACCGGCCTAGCGACCTTAAATTATATTTCAATTGTAATTTATCTTCATTGATTGATTACGGATTACATTAAAATCCTGTTTATATTATTTGTCTGTCTGTTATTTTATTCATTTTATTATCTTCGCTGTGTAAGTGTCTACACAAAAACTTAGAATAGGACAGTTCGACAAAATCCTTCTTGTATCACAGGTCGTTCGAGGTAGACCGTCATCAGAAATGGGTACCGCGTGGTGACAGGAAAACTGTAATGTATTATCGCCGAGTGGCGATAATACATTCCAATATTGTTCCGTACAGACTACGTTAGACCTTGGGCTTTAAGTGCAAGAATGTATTATAAGTATTGTTATATTGAATATTTTATACAACTATAAATAACTGTTTTCAGTATAAGTCAAGGAAATCCCAGCTCAAAGAAACTTAATTAGGTTTCTTTAGACTGCATTCTGCAAGCATCAGGCGTGTTTGGACTGGGACTTTAATTCCAATAATTTACATGCATGTGCACCTGTATTGGTATTATGAATTTAGATATAAAAGTTGAAACATTGTGCCGGGGTCTACTACTGGGCTTTTAAGTGTCACTAATAATTTGCGAGGAAATGTGTAACATTATATAGGTTACATCTGAAAAATAAAATGCTTATTCTTACTAATACTGCATTAGTAATGAATCTCGAGGCCTACATCGCTATTCCTGCTAAAATTAAGGATATTTTTTAAAGCAATCAAGAAGCTAGGTTTAAAAAGTTTATATATTATACATCAACTAAGAAATTGACATATTGATCATAGATCAAATGCTCTACAAGAGATTAATAGTAAGTACCTGCTATTAATATGCTACACTGCTTATTTTTGTCTTATGTCCATATTATATCGTTCGTGAATGTATGTATATTCAGAATATCAAATTTAAAAAAGTCTAAAGACATTATAATAATCGAACCTTATATTCGTAGGTACTCGTAGCTGATCATGTGTAGTAAGTATAGGTACCTATGCATACGGAAGTACAAAGTAGCTTTTCTCAATAATGGCTCGCAATGTGAACATTACTCGCTAAATATTGGAAGGTAGTGATAGTTTAAGATCGGAACTAAATTAATTGCCTTTTCACACCTGCTTTTCAGAAAACAGTAGGTAACTGTCGCCGTGTCGCCCTGAAATGAGGGATCAAAATCGTACTTTTTTCCCAGATTTCAGGGCAACGATGACGTTTTTCCTCATGTAAGGTGTGTAAAGCAGTATTTGTCATACGGTAGCAAAAATATTTACGTCTTGGGCGTAAACACTTGCATCCCCCACTACGCTCAAGATTCAATATATCGCCCTCGCCTATGCTATATTTATATATCATTTTGCCTCCTTACCGGCCACTACAATAATGTACCATTAAGTCCCTCTGTAAAGGGTAGTGACCGTATGAAAGTAACGCTATGAACGAAACGCACGGCGCGGGCGCATCGAGCCGCGTTGCGCAACACTGAGAGCCTTTTTATGTCGACCACGTGTAGAGCCGCGCGGTAGATGCCATCCTAATCCTTATTCAATCAATTTACTACGGATTTCGATAAAAAATGCTGACGATATTGAAAATCAATCGGCTAATGTTGACAATGGAACGTTTCGTAACAATAATGAGCATTTGAGTTATGTGCATTTTATCATACCTACCTACCTATGTATTAAACTGCCTACCAGTAGACACGATTAAGATTTTAAGTTTACGTAAGTAGGGTAAACATGCGAATAATAAGAGAATTTGTATATGAAGATTGGCATCATTTACGCCATTGATAATTAAATGGCCACATTTTAAAAAGTAATATAAATTAGCTTAATCACTTCGCAATACGGACCTAGGAAAGAGAGGCGACCTGCCTAGGTACCAGAAATATTTTTGCATATCGAAATGGCACCACATTCTCGATTGATTACAAATCTGTTACTGAACATTTGCAGTGTCCAGTGGTTACAAAAATTTTAGATAAAGTATGTTTGTTTAGTGCACCAATGACTCCTTTCTCTCAGGCTCTGCGCGACTCGGCCCATCGATCTTGGCCGTGATTTGGGCGCCCATGCTTGCGCAAACGCATCCCACGTGCGCATCCGAGAGGCACGCTCATTACCTTCACACCGTTATTCTTTCCTACTTCTCACCGGCTTTTATAGCGTTATTCGTTATCGTAAAACTCGAAAATCGTATTAAATTTAAATATAAGCGTGAGGAAATGCTTTGGATGATGATGACTATTCAATTGAATTAAGATCAGGACAGAGTTCTGGTTTAATTAGGAAAATTGGGTTTCCTGTTGGGAAGAATCTGTAGACTAGACAAAATTGTAGATTGTTTGTTGATGTCACATCTAGCCATAAAGTAGCAATTAGGTACCGCTCGCTACGGGTGCGGTAAATCCCGTTTCCTGGCTCTGGCCAGGCGACATTAAATTTTGTATAGGGGGACACCACCAGTAATGGGCACATGCACCAATAATGGACACTAAAATCCTTATTCAAAGATCATATGGTTTTAAATTGATTGTTCTATTAAAAATGAATGACTCTTATTTTCTTTGACATTCATTACTGGTGGTGTCACCCTAGGAGCTAGTTGACGGCCGAGCCGAAGTACCACGGTAAGTATACCGTGGTACTTCGGCTCGGGCGTCAACTACCTACGTAAGTACTTGAGATATCTGAGACATTCTTTGTTTTGTCACCTAGGTTACCTAGGTAAGTAATGTACTATTACCGGTACCTATAGTTAACGACGTGGAAAATTGCGTAAATAGTGCGTAAGTATGCGTATTGCGTAAGTTGAAAAACTTCTTTGACAATATTTGTAGGTACCTACCTATGTACAACTTAAGCGCCTCAAATTGTAATGTCAGTCATGTCATGTCACACGTGTTTAATTATTGCCAGTGTCCAACACTCGAGTCATAAACTCAGGTTCTTAGTCCGTAATAATACGAGTTGCGCCTCGGAGATATTTTTCCCAGATTATTTCCTACTCTTGGTGGTATGTTGGCACCACTACATAACAAACACCATGAGATTTTTTCATTGATGATTAAAATAAGTATTTAAAATCATGTTGATTAAAATATTAAAATCATGAAGGCTCGAAGAGATCCCTTAAAGAGATAATCTCGCCTTAGTACGTCATCATTTTTTTGTTATTATGTACAATAGCAACATACAATTAAAATGTACTTAGTTCAATAGCTACCTATTAAAATGAAATGGCAGGTTCAGGAAATTTAAATGCCCCATACAAACGAGATAATTGAAATGACGTCAATCTGCAATCGACAGAGGCACCGAAAATCCCCCCGAGCTGCCCTCGCGAACAGAGATCGTTATTACAGGCGGCGGCGCGGGCGACGCAGATCGAGAGGCCCCGGCGGGTGCGCCGGCGCGCCCTCAGCCTAGCCGCCCGTCCCTCGCCTCCGACTCCGACCCCTGCGCCCGCCGCCCGCCACCCCTCCACCCCGCCGTCGCCTCGCGGGAAAATTACACACTATGCAAAGGACGATAGATGACACGTTTGCTCACATCATGTGAACATCGCGAAAATTACAGTACAGACATTTTTCCTTGTAATCCTCTTTACAGTAATATATGCCTAGGACTTTTCATGTACAATACATACACGTGTCAGTACCTAAACGTATTATTGAATATTTTACCTACGTAAACCACGAATCGCCTATCGAATCGCCGTCGAATTGCAATGCCACTTAAGTGCCACATGTTTTACATAATAGGCTTCATCGTGTCTAGGCATCAGAATTAACATTAGGTAAGCATGTTTCTTGCAGGTTTTTTGTTGCATCGATTTGTCACACCTAGGTCCGAATACCAGTTCTTTAATTTTCTTCTAGTACCTACCTACATATTGATGTACAGATTACATCTACATTCCCCTCTTGACCTTGGCTGCTTGGAAGCTTGGAAGCTTTTGTCCACTCTAAAGCTTAAAGAAAAGAAAGTGTCTACAATTTCGTTTCGGGTACCTTACCCGAAATAATCTGTGCCCGAACAACGTTTGAAGGACGCGGAGGCGAGGACATCGAACTAGAGTATTTTGGATTCTATGATATTTTTACTCCCATAAAGTAACTAAGTACCTACAGGTACCTACCTTTATAATGCATTATGCTCTGAAAGTACTTGAAGGACAACGTGGGTATAGAAAGTACTGCTTTTACGCACGAGTGCAGGAATAATAATAAATCTTTAAAATTCAATCTTATGAGCAAACTAAGAATTTATGATTTATGACTAAAGCGGGTATTACACTGTCCTGAATCAGGCGTCCTAACTAGTGGAGGGGAGAAGAAGCATCTCGCTCTAACGTATAGGTCCGAACCCTTCTAAGTGTTCGCTAAATAAAATTGCACGGATGTAGGTTGTTAGTTTTCTTTGTGAATATTGTTACTTAATAACTACCGATTGACATGTAAAAGTGCCCCTGTGGCCTATTTGCAGAATAAATGTTTGAATTTAGAATTTTAACTTTAACAATGTTGGATTATTAAAATGACTAACTTAACACAGTTGACACGTGATATACAATAATATTCAATACATTTATTTCAGGCATTGCCCATAAAGTGTTCGTCATATTAGGTACCAGTGGCGGAGCGTCCATACAACTCCATTCCCACCGGCTTACCTAATTTTCAGCCAATCAAGTTATTTTACTAAGACTAATTAATTTGCCTTAGGCAATTTTTTTTCGGCTTCCCTAAGAATATTTATTGACGCGCCGCCACTGTTAGGTACTGAACATTTTAAAGTAGAAGATTGTTACCTAACCAAGGGTTGAAATTCACCATTTCTGCGCAGATTCGCAGATATTTCTTGGCGCTCGAACGTAATGAGAACGCCAATAGTTCGAGGCTGAAATGGGTGATTCCACCCGAGTTAAACACTCTGCATTTAATTTAAAATACGGGGAAACTAAAAAAATATCAAATTTTGTATGTAGGTAACTACTATAAAATTTTCCAAATCAATGAAAGAACTATTTTGGCGGGAACTGTTGACTTACGTTAATGGTGTTTGTGTTTGGACCATTTTAGTTCATTAATTTTTAAATGAACAATTACTCGTACTTACGCTAAGACGAACCAGACTCGGCATCCAATAATGCCAGTTCCGAACGAGATGATCTTATAGGTACAGCTCTTTATATAAGAGCGACCGAGAGACATATCATTTGTTGTCCTTGTCATATCATATGTCGTTTCGCTTTTTTATGTGCCACAAACTATTGATAAGACTGTGGCAGACAAACGATTACCCGCCCAAATTAAGGTAGTTGTTAATGGTAAGCCGTCAGCCATTTTATAAACATTTCAAAGTAACTATGACAAGATTGACAGTTTCTATTTGACCCTGAAATAGTGTCGCTACAAAGTGTTTACATATGGCAATATCTTATTACGCGTACGTCATGTATAGTCGGTACCTGCAGTGTGTATTTGTTGCGTGTTAATAGGTACCTATTTAAGAATATAAAAACATTGTTTTCAGAGCACCTAAGTTAACATTAGCTGTATAATAATTATCAATTCATCAAAATCTGATTCCAAATATTCAATAGCACATTTATCGAATTTGAATTTAACTATGTTAATTCTATATTTTTTTACGTGGGATCTTATTTTATATTGTATTGGAAAAATAACGTCTCGTCTCGTTGTTTTTAAAATTACTTTTTATCGTAGAGCTACATGTACCTAAAATAAGATACAAATACCTATTGGCTGTTCGTATTTAGGTGCCGTGGACAAGCTCATCCACGATATTATCTATGGTTTCATTCATAATTACCTATTGATTCTAGCATACCTATTACCTACCTAACGTTAAACGTTGTACGATACATTTTCGGAAAAGTAATTCCCAAGAAAATTATTTACTTTCCGAACTTGTATTGTACCTATATACAAATCTCATGATAAATGTTTGGAGACAGTGTACATAAGGTATACAGGGTGATGAATGCAAATGGGTCAGTATGGGGAAGTCAGAAACTAAGAGATAGCGAAATCTGTTAGGAACCATGGTGTCGATTTTAATGACAATGCAAAATGCGTTCACATATTTAATAAAAACCTGTTCTCAGCTCGGGAATCGAACCCGGCTGGACATATTGAAAAAAAACTTACATAATTTCTATTTGGATATGGATCTAAGTAAATATTTATTAACATAATTACAAAAAAATATCTTGCACTTAGACATAAAAATAAAACTAAATTACATATAAATTAAAACTGGATATGGATTGTGTAGGTCATAAGCAGTAAATGTTACTATAAAACATGGTATCTAAAATGAATAAAATGCATTGTATTTCATATCCTTTAATTCAATTAAGTAGATGTTTCAAGTTTTGAACTAACGACCATGTTTTTCAACGCAATATTCAACTCGTTTTGGTAATGATTTTATTATTGCATTTTTCTTGTCACTAAAATCGAAGCCATGGTTCCTAAGAACAGAGGTCGCTATCTCTCATAGTTTCTGACTTATCCCTACTAACCCATTTGGATTGATCACCCTGCATATCACGAGAAAGTGCCTATGAATCCTATCCGAACACGGAAATTCTGTGAAATTCCTAATTATCCTAATACCGGATTTTTTTTAAGCGCCGTGTAATGTATATTACCTAAAAACTGTGTACCTAACGTAGACAAACGGTAGTGTGTCAGCCATGTGTCAGCTTAGTTTGCGAAACAGTTGATGGTTATATTGCACGAATCAAGTGTAATTATTAATTCATCAAATTGTTTTGTTTTCGATATGATTCTTTTGCATAAAATGTGCTTACTGCTGTATCTATTTAGCCCAAACCTCTAAATGTGTTTCCGTCAACGTTAAAATCTTTGAGTTAGGTACCCTCGACAGAAAACTGACTTTCTATAGCCACATCAGTAGGGTACGCAGCCATGCGTTGTTCATGCTAGGAAGACTTGAGCCGGTGATAAAGTAGCAAGTTTAGTAAAATGTCACTTAGAGTGAGAAATAAGCTGACGCTTTACAAAACTTGTGTTCGCCTAATCATGCAATTGTAGTTTTTTCTCACGTGCCTATGACATCGCTCAAACCGCTTCAGGTCATTCAGAATCGTTTTCTCCGTAGAGTATATAACGTCGACTGGTGCCCCGTGGTACCAGTCGAACTTCAATCTACACCACGACATTGGGATTATCACCATGTATGGTTTCTTTGAGCAGACTGCCAGACGTTATTTTGAGAACGCTCCCCATCATAGGAAACCGTTAGTTAGGAAGGCTGTCGACTACTTTCCCATCCCTCCCCCCTATGGCGTAACTCGGCGATCAATGACTAGGGGCCACACGGTCCGGCATCATGCCTCGGACGACGTAATCACAGCGTCCATCGATAGGTGGAACTCTGCGCTTACGGCGTCCATCTTAGACACGACGCGTACACTTAGGCGTTTCCGCTGGCGGGGACGTCCACCGTGCGATCGCGACAACTAATACAGCAGACACATGAGACACATATAGTCCTTATTCGTCCCGGTACCGCCGATACCGGCACAGAATATTATAATAATAATACCGGGTACAGTCAGTCCGTCCCAGGTCGGGACTAGCTGAGTTTATTGCTGGACTCTTCTCATGCAGGTGGGCCATTTTACGGAAAGTTGTACCTACTTTTGACTTTTTTTGAAGTTAAAACTTCTTTAGCGGCGCTGAGCCCTTTTTGAACACAAACGTGAAAAAAGTTCAACGAAGAGAAAGTGTTAGGCATAGTTTTTTGTTGTATTTAAACAACCAAATACACTGCAATTATTTTAAATATGATCTTTACGGAAATCGGTCAGTCTGGCTATCCGATATTCGACTTAGTGGAAACGCCAGTAAGTGGAAACTTCATTCCCTTAAGTTTGGTGTTTAAAGTCCAGCTGAGCATGGCGGTGCGTCAGAAATATTCTTAGGGAAGCCGGAAATAATTTTCCTTTCTTATTCTTCATGAGCCGTAGTAAAAGAACTGGACTGGCTAAAAATTAGACAAGGTGGTGGGAATCGAGTTGTATGGACGAACCACCACCACCACTGCCCACCACCACCACCACTGTAACCACTGCTATATAACAAACTGATTGAAACATATCATATTGTATAGATAACGCAACAGTAGGCACACGGTATCAAAGATATCCCTAGACAAGCTAGAATTAATTATACTTAGTTCTACCTAAGGTAGTACTTTCTTCACTTTATTTTCCAATCGCCTGCAAACATGAAAATACAGGATGTTTTTATGTAAACTTTAATTGAAGAAATATTTAAGTAGTATTCAAGTGATAGGTACCTAAATAGTATGTACTAGGTACCTACGTCCTTAACTTTGTCTTAAGGGGAAGTATCCCCATTGCAAATGTGAGTTTGCAATTAACCATCCCGCTCTCTATGGAAACTCTGCGCGTAGTTTTCGTAAACATTTAAACATAGCCATTAAGGCGATATATTGATTGAAAGAGACGCACGTATGTTTTTCGTTCACGACAAAACGAAATGCAAGACTCTCCGGGAATCTCGATAAATATCTGACAGGCTGAGTAAAAAAAGGAAAATATAGACTCAATGACTCAACTTTGGATTTCTTTTCTATTGAGAAAATTTTAAGGAATTATATTTCGGCTATTGTCAGTACTACAATCATATAGTCAAGATATATATATCTGAAAATCAGTCCCTATTGTTTCCTCGTATCGGCAGGACAGCGCTTCAAAGTTTCTAAATTTCTCAGTGTATCGCTTTAAACTACTTAATCATTTTATCAAAGCAAACCCTGCGAATTTTTCTATAACTATTTAGGATCTTTAATTGAGTACAATCATTTAATGTAAAATATCAGTAATATAGCCGTAATATTGAAATTCATCAGGTCTTGTAACTATCTACTATTTTGACTAGAGAAGATCCTTATGTAACACATATATATCGACAGTGGAAATTACGAAATTTGAAATTTCCACTGTCGATATAGATATTTTAATTTAAGACACTATATTCAATGTCTCAGATGGTTTTAAAAATCTCAAAACTGGTAAAGCGCAGCCTTAATGGTTTAATTTTTTCGCTAGGCTCTTTTCGTCTTAAGTCACTGTGTAATCGACTTAGCGATAAAACGCACGGAGGCTCGGTTGTCTACTTGTCTATAAACAGTGTTACGAACTTACGACACTGCTGTACAAACATCACACCGGGGCCCCGGTTTGGCAGGCTCGATCTCCAAATACCTGCTAAGTAGTTAGGCTTTGCTTGCTAGGAAATATTACCAAGGCGATATATCGATTGAAAGAGACACCCTTTGTTTTTCGCTCATGACAAAACGGGATGCAACCCTCTCCGAGATTGGCTTTTTAGACAAATCTCGTTAAATATCTGACTGAGTGCAGGTTTATTAAATTTCCTCTTGTCAGTACCTAGATGAGGTAAAATACCATCATATTAACTTAATCGTGTCTTTTAATAATGCGTTGTTTTAGTAGGCTGAGGAAAAAAAGGAAAATATAGACTCGACTTTGGATTTATTTTCTATCGAGAAAATTTTAAGCAATCATGTTTCGCTATTGTCAGTACCACAATCATATAGTCAAGAATCATATTATATCTGAAAATCAGCCCCTACTGTTTGCTAGTCTGGGCCGGACAGCGTTTCAAAGTCTCCAAATTTCTCAGTGTAGCGCCTTAACTTATTATGATTCATGGGTCTGAACCACTAGGAGAGATTCCATGGTGACACAACCTGGTGATGGTGTAATCAACCCCACCACTTATTTTTTTTAATCTCTCGAGATGTGACTCCCCCAACCTACCATAAATTGCCCCAACCCATCAAAAATAAAAGGTTAGATAGATCAGAACTTACTTCTCCAATATTAGAAGTGCATGCACAAGTTTTAGGGTTCCGTAGTAAACAAGGAACCCTTATAATTTTGCCATGTACGTCCGTCCGTCCGCGGCTGTTTTTTTTTTAATTCATAATTCATTAAGTAATTAATTTATCACCTGTGGCTCTGTGAGGTGCTCGCGAGCATATTATACGCTTTCAATCCCCATTTCAACCCCCATGGCTCCGCCATAAAAAATCTGAAACGACAAAAACATCCCAATTAACTACTTAATTAACGAACCTGTTACAAAATTTCTCGAAAACCGGGTGAGACATGCAACCTGTAGAAGAGAACAGCCGGGAATTCTGCCAGATATATAAAAGCATACTTTGTTTAAGCTGAAACGTAGATCTTCGTCGCTTCGCTCACTCGGTCAATTAAAGCAAGTTAATTTGTTCGCCATCTCGACCCTAGTATCAAGAAGTGCGCGAATTGCACGATTAAGCGAGAGGCAGCAGGTGGGCTAGCACAACTTGCGGCCAAGTGGTATCTCCCGCAACTTAGCTATTCCTGTCACGCCCGAACTGTACGAATTAGAAAGAGAAGGTTAGATTTTTGTCTACTCGCGTCGTGTCGCGGCGGCAGTTGTGCTAGCCCCGCAGGACGGTAAGACGCCAGAGAGCGATCGTGTCCTATAACAATCAGAAGGTCATGTCATGGCAGGGTCTCCACACCTCCGCTACTCGGTAAACGCTTCTCGCTAAACTCGCGTGACGTACAATTGAAGTACACACAATTTCTCGTTTATAAATAGACAAACTGGTTCTTGTGACCATAATATTTATTATCACTCCATTCTTACAATTAGGTACGGGTATCCTAACAATTATCGTGAAAACACCTGGAATAGGGAGCTCCCGACAATAATCATCGATAGCTAGCTCTCGTGCTTACACGTTAACCTCCATGCGCTTATCTACTCATATAACGGACGATGTACCGATACACTTAGCGTAATCGTGAACATGACTGCTATTATATTATGTAATTGCAAACCCAAGCTATGTAAGTATAAGTATGTATGCTTGTTCTGCGGAAGTGTTAGTGCTTGAGACCAGCCGTTGAAATAATTTCAAATTGTGTAGGTATTTGACAATGAGCTAAAGAAGTGACCCTAGTTGCATTCGATTAAAATGACTGCGCCGTGCCTAATAAAGTAATAAAGTACATAGATGTGATGGTGTAATATTATATTAAAATGGCAACTAAAAACAATCAACACTAGTAGCTCTGTGAATACAACCCGTTCAATTTTTTTCGATTTATATATTTAAAATATATATATATATTATTAAATGTTAAAAAGCCGACGCAACAATAAAATTTATCTAATAATCGAACGCTCACAAAATTCCTCGAAAATCGGTTGAGAAATGCGAACCTTAGAGGAGAACAACCGGAAATCCGAAAATTCGGAAATCCGTACATACCCTACGAAAGCATTTTTAGGGTTCCGTAGTAAACAAGGAACCCTTATAGTTTCGCCATGTCCGTCCGTCCGTCCGTCCGTCCGTCTGTCCCCCGTTTATCTCAGTAACTGTTAGTACTAGAAAGCTGTAATTTGGCATGAGTATACATATCAATGACGCCGACAAAACGGTAGAATAAAATCTTTAAAAAAAAATCTTATAAAAAAACCTACATGTATAGTGGGGGTGTAATTTTTTTTTGTTCCAACCCCCAAGTGTCTCCCCCCCCCCCCCCAGCAAAACGGTGGCTACTAGGCATGTGAAAAAAATCATGGTAGTAGTATATACGATGAATTTAAAAGGAAAACTATCACAGCAGTAGACATACGAGTAATAGTCGAACTTCAGAAATGTACAAAAGCAAACTTTCGTACTAATTTCCATTGATACCTTAGATAATGATGTTAATTCTGTCAAAAACATAGTAAATATAAGTTTGCGAACTTCTTAGTCCACATAATGTAACGGGTGGATGACTACGGAACCCTACCTTGCGCGTGGCCCGACACGCACTTGGCCGGTTTTTTGAAGTCTGAAGTGGAGACCTTCTTTTCACTCGGTCAATAACCCGATCGATCATAGACTAAGACAATAGACAATACGATTAAAAAAATATATACATTAGTGAACATAATACGAGTTATTATACCTAACAAAGTATAAACCTCTCAAGATATTCCCAGAAACGGCGGAACGGATTGTGATGAAAATCATACCTCGAAGGAATGAAATATGAAGTGGAAATTTACACAGACGAAGTCGCCGGCAAAAGCTAGGTAGTTAATATAATAAAGATTAGAAGACAAGGTTACACAAATCGAATTCATAGAACGCTAGGTCGTTTACGCGATTGAAGCTTTTTCACGTATTTTTTTTTTTACAAACCTTAGAGAAACAGTGTATTCATTCGATTTGATAGTTATTGTATGGGACGAGCTGTCGTTGAAACACTGAATATCTTGTCCCCGTTTATACATTCCGGATTCCGGAAGCTATAAAAAACAATTACCCAATTAATTGATCAGATTTATCTCGTACCTACCTATAGCGACGTTTGCTCGTATTTTCAATTTGGTAATGCTTGGTTTTGCACAGATGTACAGGAGTTCCTAGACACAACGCGATGACTAATGAAATGATAAGATGGAGCAATTCATGATCATAAGCTACCTTTCAGAAAACACTTAGTATATAAAACAAATTGATACCCTACCCTAACCTTACGTCTGTTTCAAGTGCCACTAAACTTCCAACCAGTTATGCCGACGGTACAGGAACCTTGGAATTAGACGAAATTTATAATCAGAAAGTAAGATTTTCTTACATATCAAATTCTTAAGTAACCAAGCATTTAATCATAGCAAGGACACAACATGCACTTGTTATACAGTTCACCAACTCGCCGCGTTCGGGGCAGGCCGGAAGTGTACGACGAGGGCTCTAGATTTGATTGTAATGCAAATTCCCTACTTCCGGCATAGGGGGCACGCTACAGGTGGGGGTCGCGCCACGCCACCGATGTCTGACAATCACTGCGTACCTACTTAACTGATTAGATGATCATGTTATCATTTTAATTTTCATAACATTTGGCGATGAAAATTCTGACTATCTGTCTGTCTGTTTCATAATCCCTTCTTAGTAGCTTTTTCTGTTTCTTTTGGTGTAAGTATCAGTTTATTGTAAATAGTACGGTGCTAATGTACCCAAGTATCTCTTTCATAAGCATTTACTCTTTGTTTCTTTGGGTAACGCCAGGTAGAACGGCGGGCGATGTATCCACGAGGCAGGGCAGGGAACTAGCATTTTTTCGAACGTGAGGGTATGTTGGGACGTTACAGGCCGTCGCCCAAGCCACCAAGCGGCGCGGACGCAGGGGGCGGCCACCCCGGCGAGGTCGCCGACCTGCCGCGCCCGCGCCCCTCGCCCTTGTAATCACAGCCCTTGTGCGCGAGCGCACGGCACCTCGCAGAGGGCAAACACTCCACTTGGATTTCTTTGTTTTGTGATTCCTCATAATTCGAAAGCTGCTTTTTTAACCAACACTTGTTTCGTAATTGTCTCGAGTTAAAAATGCTGGATTCTTGCCTGGTATTCGTACAGAATATTGTTATGATTCACACGTTAAATAAATGAAAAAACGCCATTATTTATTTGTTTTATTGTATTTAAGATCTTACAATACAAAACAACAGTCTGAACTGAACACTTGACATGCTAATACATATTTTAGAACTATAATAATTTTAATTGTTATACACGTAGGTACCTACCTACATCATGATATTTCAAAAGTAATAAAATTGTAACAGCTCCCTTCTTGAAAGTGAGTAGTATAGTAGGTATCCAATATGTCAGACCTTTGTTCCTCGTTAAAGATCCACCGACGTGGTCGCGATCGCGAACCACCTGATACGCAATGATTGCTATCAAAAACACTACTACTCGTGTCATTGAATAAACTCGTAGTCACATTACCATACACGCACAGGTATGCGACTATGGGAGCTTTTCATTAAACGCTCCCCTATCAACCGACCCGGAGTAATTTTCACTTCCTTCATTAAATCATGAAGCGAATAAAACCGGGGTGTTTCCTCCGAAATAGCACGAGTGGTGTAGTGGAGCGTGCGCCCGCGAGACCACTCTCCCATGGAAGCGCTCCCCCGTGACACTCCTAGAACAGTAGATAAAAACCTGTAACTAGCTAGCTAATTACTGCTATCCAATAAAATATTATTTTCGACTACGAATACATTTTCGAATAACGAATTTTTTTTTGCATACAGGAACTACTAAGTAGGTCTAAGTAGTTCTGCGCCCTGTAGCCCGGGCATAGAATACGGCTACGGTATCCTCTGCCTGTCGTAGAAGGCGACTAAAAGAGGGTCCTCGGGGTCGTAGACGGTCGTAGTTGGGGGCTGCGATCGCCCATAAAAAAACGTGGTAGGACCCATATAGGTGGACTCTAGGGCGGCACTGGAGCGTTCCATAGGAGATCCCGGAGCCGTCCGAAATGGGTCGAGGAGGACAATCGGGGGGTTTTTAGTCGGTGCAAGTCCGACATAACCTGCGCGCTGCCCCCGCGGTGCGGAGGTATCCATAACGGATTTTCCCCCAGTACAAAAAAAAAAAAAAAAAAAAAGGTCTAAGTAGTTCTAGTTTTTAATTGTAATTGTAAATGTAATTTGTATTTTAATGTGTTCGTAATCAAATGTATTGTATATAAGCAAATATGAATTTATTCCCAAATAAACTATTTATTATTAACTATAATAAATTATCATACCTTCTCGTAAGTTTTTGTTCATTCAAAAATATGTACAGTCAGCAGCAATGTTTGCTACGCGGGCGAGGTGTTCAAAATGATCTTCACACACTCTTATTCCCTTATAATAAAGATGTGTGAAGATATTTGTGAGCACCTCGCCCGCGTAGCAACCATTGCTGCTGACTATACATACTCTTCTTAAAAAGAGGACTACGAGTATATTACCTAAGGAAAACTTTACAAAGCGTGTTCTATGACATCGAAGGTCAAAGGTTTCCTATATAATACTTTGCCCTCTATACACGAATGTCGTAATAAAATTGCTTCAGTATTTAGTTACGACGAGAACATCAATATTCACTTAAAATAGCTAAATTAATGAACTTAGCGCTTCTTCACATAATAAATATAGGGAACAAATAAAATGATCACCTAAATAACTTTTGATATCATCAAATTTTCGAACCCTAAAATAAGGTTGAACACTCAAAAAAAATTATCGATCAGCAATTCCGAGTCACCAAAAAACTTCTACCTATTTTTGCAGCACTTGCACCTATTTTACTTATTGCGTTCCTATAAATTTATAATCGCATCAAAAAAATTGTCAAGTACCACCAAAAACACTAAACTACCACCTAATCTCATGCACCTTTTTTCATTAGAATTACATCCAAATATTATACACATCGCATGCTACATTTTAGTAAACAGTTACAAATTAATTGTTTTTAGCACTATAAATATTTCAGTCATTTCCAAAATGTTATAAATTAGAAAGTAAAATTCTAAATTAATTTAAAAAGCAACGCGCAATGTGGCTGTGTGAAATAATAACACGTATACTGCTATCTCACTCAATCAAATACAAAGAATTGTCTGAAGCATAACACCTATTGATATGTCGTTAGAGTGAAAGGTACCTATTGCTGTTTCATTCCAACTACCTATTGCTGATGGTTTACAAACTACAAGTTTTTTTTTTTTTTTTAAATGCGTTGACGTGAGCGCGTTTGATTGAAACCTTTTATTTGAAAATGAGTTTTATTGATTTATTATATTGTTAGTTTGTTATGAAAATGGATAAAGGTCCTCAAATGAGTTTACTTTATTAATATAGATAGACTTTCATGGAAAAATTAAAGGAAATTAATAGGTAGAAATAGGTATAGGTAGGTTTAGGTTATGTTAGTTTTGCATCGGCCCGAAGGGCCAAAACAACTCAAAATAGGAGCTCCGCGCCAGCGGAGATCCGTCAATACTGTTCCAATGTCCACTAGTTTGAAATAAAAATAGCTATTTTTATTTCAAACTTCAACTTCTTAAAATCATTTAGCGCTGTCTTGCTCGCACGCGGTGCGACGTGCGAGCGAGACGGACCGTATGGAAAACCGCATCAGTGTGCTAGCAATGAGGTTAGACTAGATTGGAACTGCTTTGCGCGTCGGACATTAAAAAACAATTGCCGCGTGAAATTTGGTGATCATGTAGTATTTCTGGGTATCGAAAGAATTATTTGGGTGTAAATAATTTTAATAGGATTACGAGCCCTGTAATATTTGGATGTAAATTATATGAAATTTGGTGTTTGAAATTAGGTGATCATTAAGTATTTTTGGGTAGTGACTAATTTATTTGGTAACAATTTAATTTAATAGGTTATCGACATGTTACTTCTTTGAGTTGCACTTTATATTTAAAGGGAGTTGAAAATTTGGTGCGAATCTAGTATTTTTGGTAATCAATGTAATTTTTTAGATCATCATTCGGCAACTAATTTGGTGGTTCGTTAAATGCTACCCATAAATATAGACGATGCGATGATGTCCACCGACTAGTTATAGACTTCCCTCGTTTCTCATAGACTTCCTATATATATAAGAAATGTTTATTAGTCTATTTTGAAGTGAGTGAAAGATATTTCACTTATTTGATGGGAAACTGCCAATAGTACCTACAATTAGGACATAGAGCTATAGATATAATTTCTTTGTTGATCTATTACAGTATGTTTAAGAGCCCCTGGGATGTAACGTTGACAATGATAATGATAACACTTATTTTGGTACATTGATACCGTGGGAACTAATTTCAGCCCTTAAGAATGTCTAGTTATTGCTCCTAGCAATACACAAAATGTACCTATATTCTGCAGTTTGTTGTACCTAACAGCTTAAATATTGAAAATGAACTTTAAAAAAGTTTTCATTGTTCAAATGATTAAATTCAAGTTCTTGTCCCACCCCACATAACGAGTATTCCCATAGCTAAGCTACCTATAGGGGCAAAAAGTGAAACACCCCACCCGCATATCGGTGCACGCGCTCGAATCAAAACGGAATGAACTTAGTGCATTTAGACTTTTAGAGAGCAATCATACTTGCGCGCGGGCATTGTTGTTGCTAATTAAAGAAAAAGCGACCCTAAAGCGTGATATTTAGGTACATTTTTTAGCTTTCTTCATTCTCGGGCCACAACTAGGGTTACTGACTCGGCTCACAACATGAGAACGGAACCCTTATACTAATGTACGATTGCTATAAGATTTTACTTTTTCATAATTTGATTCCGCCTTTGTTTCCAATTGAACAAACAAGACTACCTATAGGTTAGAGTATATTCTAAGACTCTAGTCCTTACAATTCCGATAGTTAATCCAAGATTTCTTAGTTGCCGTTTTTAACATATCACGTAGGTACGGTCGGCCTCACGCGAGGCGTAACACTTTCGCACCCTGTCGCTTAAGAGGATTGTGTAGCAAAATTTTTCTATACAAAAAGCGGCAACGTTTTCCACCCCCTAATCCTGACCCGATTTGCATGATTTTTGTAAATGTTGTAAGTATCATTAAATACTAGGTTTATACGTTTTGATTTTTGGGAAATATTGCATACAATTGAAAACATGGACCCTTAAAGTTTCGATCTTTTGACACGAAAACTTTGTCCTGGTTTTTATGCTATTATTTCATAAACTAGAAAGAATTACGAAAAAACCAAAACGTATAAACCTTGATGTAAGGTTTCGATCAAGGCCAATATTGTCTCATTTGATAAAAGTTTAAGGGGTGGAAAACGTTCCCGTCCGAAGCACTAATTCTGCGAGAAATTAGGCGACGGCAACGACAGTCTCTATAGCACGCAAGCATATTCTGGAATGCCTATTCTCGCTCGCACGATAGGTTCACAATAGTCTTAAACGTCGTCGTCATACTAAATTTCCAACGAGTGACAGCGACATATTACCAAAGTATTCGGCTACTTATGAGGCCGACTGTAGACCAACTTGGCCGATGCTTGGTATATTCTACCCTCAATTAGGACAATTAGATCCGATCCGGACATGATGCTCGTCGGTCATCGAGTGTGTTGCATGACTCCTTTTAGAAAAAGGTTAAATGTGTGCTATTAATTGCTTATTGTTCGATTGTATGACTCCAGATCCCCTCACATCACATTGCAAATTTTATAAATTGGAACCAAAGTGGAAAGGGCTGAAGCATTCAATTACAACGGTAATGAAAGTAGATCCTAAAATTACAGACTGCGGTACCATTATAAAATAGTACATAGGTACCTGGGAATCCAAGCTTTTCTCGGCGTATGTCGTGTTTTTCCGCTTAAATGTTTTCCCTAGTTCGATTTTTCGCCCTCTTAAGGTAAGGCCAATTCACGAATCGACGGAAATAATGAAGTTTGAGTTTCCAGTGTGAAGGAATGAAGTAGAATTACACTACACAAAAATTACTGCAGACTGAAAAAGAAACAAAGTAACAATAACCGAACAAAATATTGAAAAATGCCTCGCAAACTCTGTCAAAAAAATATTTTCGTTTTTATAGTATTAATATATAATTACCTGATATATCGAATATTTAGGAATTTGTTTGGTAAGTTTTGGAAGTTGTTTGGAAATCGGACTGTGATATTTAAAATAGGCAACGAATATAAAAATAATTATTTCAAAGGATTTGTACCATTCTAACAATGATAGCCGATTTATCAAATGTCATTGATAACAAATCATCTCAAATTTCATTGACACAAACCGTAATTATCGCCGTAACGTTAAAACACAGCGTAGTTACCACCGAAGTACCGAACACTCCCCTCGCTGTGCCCATTAATATACGCGAGCGCGGCGCCCCTCGCCACTTATCGTGGGGTCAAATATCTGCCACAGTCACGGTTGCACCCGACAATGCCATCCTTTGACGGACGAAAAGCAGTGTCGATAAGGGCGAAATTACCGTGCATGGACGTGGCGTATTGCGTAACCCGATGTCGGCGTGCCTGGGCGCGCGACAAGTGCCGAGGACTCCGCCGCGCGCTCCTATCGCGGAGTACGCTCGCACTTGCTGCGTGAACCACTTCTGCCACTATAAGTCATATTAAGTCATTAAAGGGATAAGCTCGACTTTGTAAATTCATATATTGTGACATGTAACATATATGTATTAAACCTGTTATTGTACAATAAAGTGCTTATTTACATACATTAAGGCGCAGGAGTGGGCAAGGCATTCTCCATACAAACTCTGTGCACGTTTTATTCGTAGGTTTTGGCACTAACGAATGTAATATTCTTTTTGGATGTAAATATTCGATATGCGAAAAAAGTGATGTGGAAATTTTTAAATATTAAAAAAAAATGATAATATAAAAATAATATCAATGAAAAAAATTACATCACGAAATAGCTAACAGAAAAATAAGCATACTGACCAAAAATCATAACCTTAATGCAAACACAAACGAAGAAAATCCTGCTCAAAGTTTGTATGGAGAGAGCTTGCCCTACCTCTCCTCTTAAGTACCCAGTCTTAGCTACTTCTATACGCAGGTACGTTCATTCGCGTGTTTTGTTTTATGGGTTATATGATACCTACTTAGTACTTAGTCATCTTCAGAATTGCTAACCTCAAAAATCTTTCCTCAGTATCATAGGTCCAACCTACCTAACATTTTTATATTAACTTTCTTTTACTCTTGGTCCATGAGGTCCTAACGGCCTGAATTGCAAAGCGTCTGGGGACCGAAGAGCTGGCGACTTCCTTTCACAACCACAACGTCTTCACAATCAGCATTGCTATGCAGGAAGGAAGTGCCGCCAGCATCCGTGGTAAAATGCCTCAAGGGTCTGTTTTAGATTTAATTTTGTGTTAATATTATTTATATTACTTGAGTTACGGCAAATACAAGTTAGGTATCAAAAACTAAACTAAAATTAAAACTAATTTAATTAAATTATATTTACAAAGGGCAATTTATTTTATTTGGCATGGTACCAAAGACGCTGGCAGCATTCCCTTACTTACTTAAACGCTGTGCGAGGAAGCTGCCAGCTCTTTGGTCACCAGTTGCGTCGACGAGCCTAGTTCCCTATGTAGTTGCCGAGCGCTCGGCACCGAAAGTCATGAAATGGTATTGGGTGCCGAGACCCCGGTATTTCCATGCTTTTTTCGTCTCGGCCGCTTCCGCCGCCCCACCAGCCCTGGATGCCGTTCTTGAAAGATGGGACGGTGCCAGTGTATCAACGCATGTAGCGTTCCACACCAGCACTCGCCCCATCTTCCAAGGGACCAGAGTCATCCCATCCGGCCTCTTGCTGTCGTCTCTTAACACGCCGTTCGATTCGAGGATTGCTGGCGTGTTGAGTTATTTTTGTTAAGTATGTATTCTTGTAAGTTGACATAGGTACTAAAATGTTGCTCCTCTTTAACTTAGGTAATTTTATAAAACGCAATATAGATATATGTATGGGATATGTTTCAAAAAGCTTTTATAGGATGTATCTAATGCTGTATACGAGAAACGGTTCCAGTCGAGTTGTTGTCGCTGCCAGTGGACGGACAATTAGAGCCACGGCGTTTATAGGACAGCACCACCCAATATGGAGAGAGCATTCATTCATACGTACTCCTACTACGTTCCAGCTTATTACCCCACAAACCACACACCTATAAAATAAATAGTACGAAATATTCAGCATTGATGACGTGACTTATTTAGACACTTGTGGGTTACGATAATTAAAGATATAAAATACCTACTTAATAACATGTGGAATAGGTTTCAGCCTATGAACGTTTTAGCCCGCTCAATGGTGGTTTACACAATGGAACCCGTAAGTACCTACCTGTAACGCATTCTCGGGGACGGCGGGAGGCTGCCCACTTTTGTACTTTTTGTTCTGACCAGGGAGGGTTGACCGGGTACATTTTGTTATTTTTGTACGTTCCTTATTCGTTTTGTTTTGGTTGCTTATTTTGTCCGCGGTCGGTGCTGTAGTTACATTGATTTTAGTTCATAATTAATGGGATTATCTAGTTATATACCATACATATATATTCTTTTGCAGACAGAATTTTCATAGAATGTATTGTTTTGCAGAATTTTCATTTCATAGAAAACATTTTTTTTTTCAACAGGGTCGCAGTTTTTTTAACCTAGTTAACCTACTTTTCTGCACAATGGTATTTTAGCTGTAAGTACTAGTATGTACATTAAAAGCCAACGTTTTATTATAGCTGTGCCTAAAAAATGTTTATATGAAATGATTATACTGCGAAACAACACATTCTATGAAAGATTTTTCTACAAAACAAGGGGACACCACATCAAAAAATTACTTAAACACTGCGCGTTCGCTTTCAATTTAAGACTTTTTTTGCTGTAGGATACTATTGTGAAATTGATCTTGCTCAATTTACCGAGAGAATAGTTAGTTTGGGTTGAGTTTTACTTGTTTCCTGTGGAGTAATTAATAGGTATTTACTATTTCTAATGTAACTTTCATAAATCACTAGTTTCATAGTATAGTGTAAATACAGACTTCGTTGGTTAATTTTATCAATACGAAGTTGGATATCTTTCTAAACTAAAGTTACAACGTAAATCACAAGCTCGCCATTTAAATATAAGGGATTGTATGTGGGCCGACGATATTAATTTTACAACAAAAAACCTTATCTTTGTTTCAAATGATAATTATGTGTTGTACTTTTACGGCTGTCATTGTAAACTTTGCGACTCAGGGCTCTTCTCAATTGATTCAGTAAATGAAGGATTAACTTGGCGGAAATAATTCGGATATAAGCGGATTTTGGCATAGTTATAATTAAAGATGTCCTTAACAACATACTACAAAAAAGTTAAACAACTTATGCCGAAACGAGATACGAACCAACATTTTTTAGTGTTTCAGAGGTACTACTTTTAAATCAATTGAAATCAACAAATCCACGAGCAATCCAGTTTTCTGTAAGCATAGAAAGATAGTTTCACTTAATTAGGATTGCCTTATAAAATGAAACTAGTTGTCTAGCTAGGGCGGTACCCTCAGCGAATGAAGCAACACGGCATGCGGGCACTATCATGCCGAGTCGAATGGGGCGGGATGAGCCGACGAGCCCCTCATCCCTCGCAGGACATGGCTCGACGACTTGCCAGTTATCTGCGCCGATCGATAGTGCTATGGAAAACTACTGCCACTAAAACTATTCCACTCCACTCCCTTCATGTTAAAATTCAGGTAAGCCCAGTGCTGACCATTGGCGCAATTATTTAATCGTATGGCATATAAGTCACATTTGATGTTGAATCGTAAATAGGTACATTTTTATGTTACAATTGTACATCCAAGGATCTGGGGCCCGATTTTTGAGTCTCGAACGCTCGATTTCTCACTCGACATCTGTCAAAACATCATAGTATTTTAATAGATCTCGAGTGAAAAGTCGAGCGTTCCACACTCAAAAATCGGTCCCGTGAGCCATTCAGCCGCGTCGCTTGTTATGGAGACCAGGTCTTCGGGGCTTCCAGGGCAGGCTCTGAGGGGACAGTTTGAGATTCGGCGCCACAGTGGGGCACACAGCGGGGCGAGTCGATCCAGCCACAAAGATGTTTAAAATGTGCGCATCGACCGCAGCCAGTGCGCAGTCTATTCAGTTTGCACCATTCGTGAATCGTGACGCGGGAGGCTGAAGCCTCGCATTTTCACGCCGGGCGAGATGAGGCTACTAACTGATCCATTTGTCTTTGACTGCCAATCAGCATTCCATTTTTCTTTAAGACTTGAGAAGATTGGCCCAATGTAATGTACACTTTAATCTTAAAGCCAAACAATAGAGGTCAACAATTAATAGGAATAGGAACTATTAGGCATTAAGGTCAAACACTGGGACAGTTACTTTTCATAAATGTCTATATGCTTATAATTTCACCATATCCGTCCGTCTATCTGTTTGTCTGTGGCTTAACTGAGTACCTAAATCCTTACTAATAGAAAGCTGTAAATTCGGCAATAATGTCCAAATCGACAAAATAGTAAAACAATGTTATAAAAAATAGGGTATCCTCATTTTCTTCTCATTAAACCCCATGGTAGTTATATGGCAACCATACCACAAAAGCTCGTAGCTCGTTTCAAAAATATTGTGGGTTTATTGCAACTGTTCTCCAACAATCGTTATGCGTAATATTAAGCTCGTTGTTTATCCTGACTGTGGCTTTATAGGCCGGGCCCAATAGATAGATAGATAGATATCATTTATTGTATTGATAAAGCAAAGGGAACGTCCTAATTGGCGCGCGATCGCGCGACTTTAACTTAGAATATTTACTAGTAAAAGTGGCGAATTCGCGCGATAATCGCGTAGTCGCGTTTGTTTTAGGACACCCATTCGAGTTCAATATATTCGCGAATTTCACTTGCGCGATCGCGCGATCATCGCGTTGTATTAGGACGATCCCAAAGGAGTGCGCGATTAGAGAGTGGCCTGGGGAAAATCCAGGGGAAGCCTCCGACACGGCCACGCGGGCGGTTTAATTAAACACTGGCATAGTCTAAGAGCTTGCGCTCCAGTGAGATTGGTTGAGCGGCTTCAACCGAATCTGAGGTGTCAGTGGAATCGGCCTACTGGGAGTTTTGTCGCTGGTTCACTAAACCTAGCCTAGCTAAGAAGAGTCCAGCAAGAAACTGACTCTACCCGGTAACGGTGGTACCGAGAATTAAGCACTATTTGTGCTCCTATATATGTCAATATGTCTTTATAGTACGTTTGTCAGTATAGATTTAATAATCTTGGTGTTATTTACTTTATCTTCATTTCTCATGATGACACGAAATCATCATACCTTGACGCTTACGACTCTTACGATATTACGTTGATTAATTACCTAGTCAAAAACAAACGCGACGAGGCACTGCTAAATTACGCTAAGTATTTAGCTTACGAGTAGGTATGTACGTCAGCGAGCCACTTTGTTTCCTTAACTATTATTATTATTTTCATTCGTATCTATAAAATTACTTACGATGACCTGTTCAATTAGTAGGTAAACTATTTATTAGTTTTCAGGTGGGAACTTTTATATGTGAAAATGTAATTGCTGAGACTTAATAATATCGTCTCGCAGGTTAATTAATATACCTACAGCACAAATGTATTTTATCAAAGGAAAAAACAAACCTGAAATAGTGAAGTATTAAGAAATGAGTCATTGGGAAATTGATGTGTAGTATTGTGTAGTAAAGCCGTGTCCACTTGGGCACCCGCCGGTGCTTACACCTGCACCTGAGGCATGCTCGCAGCCGACGAACTTATCGCCGCGCTGACGCAACCCAAACAGGATCCACCTCCTAACAAAAAAGTTCCACGGCCACTATTTCGAAACTCGTGCGCATCTAAATAGAGAAAGGCATCTATGTGCTTGTACATCATTTGTAGAGCCGCTAGTCGCAACCCACGGGGTACGGGGTGAATGCCCTTAACGTCCTCTGTCCCCCTCGCGTGTAGCGCCCTCCTGTTCTAGCACGCGCAGAGTCCCTCTTCTTTCGACTTTGAAAAGAGGGCACGTATTTTGAGGTTAGGGCTTGTAATTTGCGCTCTAAGGCGCTGGTGCTGAGAGTCGGTTTCGGGTTCCGCGGCCGCGTCGGTGTACAGTTAAGGGTGTGTGCGCACGCGCATTACGTTTGTATTCAAATGAGGACAGTGCGTTCCGCGCCGGAGAGCACTATGATTGTACTTTTTTAGTGAGCCGTAATCAGCTACAAGGAAATGAGCATCCTTGGGGGTGGTGCGCGCGCGCGGCCGCGCTGCTGGCGACGTCTTACCTAGCTCTAAACGCGACGACACGATACATATTGATTTGTGACTGAGAATATTTATACTTTTCGCATGGCGTATTATTTTAAAAAAGTGGTTGAGGCCAAATATTATAGTAGCGACAACTAGGTCACATTGCGAATTGGTCCGAAATATCGAGATGATAATATGTGCTCGGCTGGGACAAATATAATAAATTGTTAACCAAGGGTTGAAAGCCACCTATTTTAGACGAGATTAAGTTTCGTTCGAGCGCCAATAGTAACGAAATAGTAGGTTTCATCAGATTTTAGGAAAATAAAAAAATAATCCAAATATGCAAATAACATATTTACTGGATCAATCAAAAATACTATCGGAACCATTTTAAAATCCTTAATAGTATGGATGGACCATTTTGGCGGGAACTGGCTGACTGACGTTAATAATGGGTAGGTAGTGTTTGTGTATGGACCGTTTTCTGGTAGCAGTTCAAGAAAAGATTCTTAAAGTTTATTGCAAATCTAAAGTTAATTTATTATAATTAAAATAAATTAAATTCAAAAATACTATAACTTAATAATGCCAGTGTGGCTTTATAAGACTTTACCATTGTTGAATTTTTTATGGTTCCGTGGGGTCCAAAGGGAACCCTATTGCTGTCATTCACGCGTCCGTCCGTCCGTTCGTCGTCTGTCACACAGGTTTTACTGGTAGGCCAGGCCTGTCATATGTTACATTCGAAATTGCAATAATGGCGGTAAACTTGCATTTTTGGTATGTTGTTTGGGTCCACCGAGATAGTATTTACCCTGATTTGCAGCAGTTTAAAATGAACGCGCGCTGAGTTATTCCTGAAAAACCAAAAAGTGGGGAATTTCGACCAATATATCAATAATGAGGTATCTACGGGGAAATTACTGGGAGATAAAGTTGTAGCAAACTTAATAATGTACCTTCATTCAAGACCAAAAAAAATGTTCTTTCAAAAATTTCATTTTTGGTACAAACTTATTGCCGACTGTACTTCTTTTCAATAGTCATCAACTGCTCGTGGTGACGATTCTAATGAGACTAAACACGATTTTCATTCAGCCGTATTCAATCCGACTAATTGTTGACCCGCCGTAATACAAAACAGCTCTGTTTTGTAAAACGCCTAGAGCCATAATGTAATACGGCGGATTATGCAATTAGCCTACGACATATATACTGTGTAGGCTTTTTTTCTGCCCAGGTATTTTTTTTAAATTACTTTTCAACACATGGCGACGTGCCATATTTGATGTGACAATGACTGGGTCGATCTTATAATCTTACAGATATAAATTGTTACAGCTCACATCCCTCGGAAATAGTGTTTTAATTTCTCATACTCAGAAAGTGGTTAGTGTATGGATCCTTTCCTGGAACCGGATCTGTAGGGTAGTTTAATAACTTATAATGAACAATAGTTATTTGTTATGCAAGGCTGCGAAGTTGTTGTTTGGCGGGAGTGCTTGTATTGAGAGCCGATAAAGTGGACTTTGTACACAGATTTGAAACGCTAAAGTAAGCCTTTCAGAGCGGGTGAGGTGAAAATATTTCTTTTGTTCAATGTAAGTTATTTAATCGCCCCATAGATCCGCTTCCAGGAAATGGTCCATATTCAATACAAACACTATTAACGTCAACCAACAGTGCCCGCCAAAATGGTCCATACACAAACGGTTTTAAAATGGATTCAATAGGATTTGTCTGATTCAGACAATGTTTTTGCATATTAGGATTTTATTAGTTTGGCGCTCTCACTACGTTCAAGAGCCAAAATATCTCGTCTGAAATGGGTGGCTTTCAACCCTTGGTTAACAATCCACTATTCAATGTACTACCTACAGCGCCGAGGAGAGGCTGGGGTGAGGGGCGGGGGGGGGGGGGGGGGGGGGGGGGGTTTGCTCTCGTCCTTCAACGGAGGACTGTGAGAACCGCGTTTCTTTAGCCACCGCCTTACTTTATTTATACAACGCTGGGATTATATACTGGGATTATACGAATTGTGATTACATTTGGGTTGACTTTCTAAACTATACCTGAATCTCGCAGGATAATTACGCGATTATTGAAGCGAACTAAACTGCACCTTGTGACTCATTTAAGACGTTCTTGACATTAGTTATTTCAAACATCAATGTACCGACCGGGACATTTGAAGCGCAAGGAAGTTGCGTTAAAATATCCAATTGCCTAGATATTTTGCGTTATGTGCGATTTTGTGCGGTCATTGGATCCGTCTGTCTTGAATTCTTGATTGAGTTAGTACTTATGCCTGATACCTAGACTCAAACTGTCGTGTCGCACTAAGCGGGACCTTCTAACGAGTTCCAAGTTGACTGTCCCTCTGTTATCTTCCCATACCTTAACCGCTTAACCGAATTAAATAAAACTTGACATGGAGATAGTTGGAGACCATAATGAAGAAAATATTATCCCGAAAATCATCCCTTAAATTATAAAGGGGGCTGAAAATAATAATACTATGTATTTACGAGTCAGGTAATTAAATTACGCGGTTCGTCCGCCGCGCGCGGCTAACAGCTAAAAGAATCAGTGCCAAGTTAAATAAAACTTATCTAAACAGCCATAACACTGGCCCTCAACATTACGAGCATGCATGGTAAGTAAGTATATTTGGCCAGTTACATAACACACATAAAAAAGTGTACCTAATTAAATTTAGCTGCCAAACAAAGTTACCTGCTACACTAAAACATTTGCAGTCCATAACTTTACATGAGACAACATACGATTACCTACGTTTGTTTCTTTGTTAATAAAGTATGTATGTCATTACATACACGTACGACAAAGATGGACCAAGGTAGCATCATAAATAGTTATACCAACCAAAGTATGTAAGTATGTAGGTACCTAAATATCGAAACTCGTTTTTACCCCATTATCCCTACAATAATAAAGAAGACTTGTAATAATACTTGTCATATGTTTAATAGATTTTGAGTTACATAGGGGTCAAAGTGTTCGTGTAAGGCCAGGTTCTACATTGGATCTACTACGACACTAGCCATATGATAGTAGGTAGTGACTGCAGCACGGAGTACGGACGCGGTACGGACGGACGTCTAACGCTGGCCCTGCCCTTTTCTCCGAGGCCGCGCGCCCACCCGTGCCACCTAATCAGCACACCATGCCTACTATTTCATCGAGACTAATATTCTTTACTCTGTTAATATTGCGCGTCGGCCTATGTACCCACGTGACGTAATCCTTAATACTGTTGGTTCATATTGATTAAAATATTAGAAACAATGGCTGAAGGTAGTCTAGGTTTAGGTTTTTATAACCCATAATGGCTTGTCATGTTAGATCACGTCGCTATGACAATTAGACAGCGTTGCAGCCCTCTTGAGGCCGCTCGACCACGTAAGTGTGGGGCGGCGGCAGGTGACGGACTGTCCGCGCACCTCTCGCCCACACCGCTAAGCTCTCCTGTCGAACATTCAGCGGTACCACCGTGGCTCAGCAATAAAATATTTCTTTTTATGTCTCCCTCATGTAACAACGAGTTTGAGAGCCCAGCTTTGGTTGCGCAAGCGGCGGTGCATTCCGTGTTATACGGGCGGTCCCCCCGATTGCCGTAACTACCCAGGGCGTCGCTTCAACATTTGGATCTACGAGTCGAGAAAATTCTATTGCCTGCTCCACGGTGGGAAATAAATAATTTTTGGAACTTCTTCCCATATCTATATCTACTGATTAATTCTACAGCTTTTGAATAAGGTGTTTAACAAATTGTGATTTTGGAAATATGTAGGTATGCATCTCCTTTCTTATACCTACCTACCTTACCTACTGTGTTCATCCACTGAATTGAATTGCCTATTCGGTTGCAAATGAAGCATTATTCAAAAATATCATGGTTACAAATAACCACGATGTCTATGATGTATCACTGTGTTTTTTGTGTTTATGTCTAATTAGAAATAAATGGTTTGTATTGTAATTGATCAGGGAATTTAACTGAATTGAACTGAGTAATGTAAAACATGAACATAAAACCTATTAGCTAGCTGGGCTACGTGGATAATTAATGCTTCTACAAATCCCGCCAATAATCTTAAATAATAAGCAAAATAAAAATAACCCAACATTATTTACATTAGCTACTTGATATCGTCATCCACACTAAACTATCTGCAATTACAAGTAGTAGACACACGATACACCAGAAACATCGGTTCATTCGCGCAGCATACGTTCGTGATCGCGAGTAAGCTTTTTAAGGTTATAGTTTCCCTCAATATATAGTGTACTCGGTGTCTTAAGTAAGTAGTTTCCATTTGCAAAAAGTTGTGAACGGTGGAGCAACGGGCGGGGCATGACATGACATGAATTGCCGTCGAAGCAGCGCCGGCAAGAGGACTCCCGCGCAGGGCTAGTATTAAAGTATTGACAGTACTTACAGGCAACTCGCTTCAAGGGGCCTAGTGTAAGTCTCACCTCTGATTACGCATAGTTGCTACGGATCAAAGAGGTCTAGTTACACTGTGAATCAGTGGTGATATTGAGTCAATACAAGTTGTGTATCGCATAGCAGCAGCGCCGCGGGGGGAAGGCCTAAAAGGTACACACGGCCGGTGCCAGTATAATGACACATTGTTGCTTATAGACAGGGGAACCGTTCGAGATATTGACAACTTCTTGCGCTAGTCAAGGCGGTAAGCAGTCCGACCGTTATCCTATTTCCTCCCTCCTTTATGCTCGCATCGTAACCCATCGTCATTGTCGGTTATATCTCTAACATCGCTATTACGGTGGTTTGTTTATTCACTACCTATATCTTATTAATTTATTTTAACTTGTGTAAACTCTCAACTAACTCTTACTGTGTGATTTCTGTTGAGTGTGCCTTTTGTAATAAAATAAAATAAAATAAAATTGGTTAGTGTAAAACCACAACTTAACTCGATCATTCATTAATTGGTACCTATTTGTCACTTTATTAAGATAAACGTCCCTGTGCTCGCCACTGACCCAGGACATGACGCTTTCAATCTTATGTCATGCATGACTAGCTGACCCGGCAAACTTCATAACCTAAATAGTAGATTATACACCAAGGGGATAAAACACTGTTTTATGTCACGGGTGCGATATTGAATCCCGAACGTAACGGAGGACTCCAAATTTTGGGGAATTAATAAGCGCGCCCAAGACAATAGTAGATTGTTTGACAAGGGGCTAAAGTAAGCCATATTACCACGAGATGCTTATTTTCCCGAACGTAGAGAGGAAAAATTGTTCGAGTGGTAATATGGCTTTTAGACCCGAGTTATACACTCTACTTTTCACTTCGATTGCGAGAAAACACATTAAACACAAATTATCCACCTTAAATGAATAGGTAATTTAACTGATATATATTATTATACTCTTTGATTTAACTCTTGGCGGGCGTATGTCTAATTTCACAGCATGTTTTTTTTTTCTAAGGCCAGTACCATGCCTCGCTATGCGTGCTCGCTTAAAAGCCTTATCACTCTACCCTATCGATAGGGCCTTACCGATAGGGTAGTGTGATAAGGCTTTTACGTATTCGCCTCCCTTTCTTTTGCTATATTAAAGAAGGAGATGCAACACGCGGTTTTATTTTCTTTTAAGAGACGTATGTCCTTTGGCCATAGACACCGCTTAATCTTTAGAGAACTGAAAAACGTCTTTCCTGATTGGTCGATTGTAGTACAGCTGTATTCTGGTTGGTTGATATTTTTACAAATATTTTTAATCTGTCAAATTACTGTTCTGTGATTGGTGGATTTAATAGGTGAAGTATTTTGATTGGTCAAATTAAAATGTTTAATGAATCATAAATATGTATACATATTTTCCCTAGGGCTTAAATGTACTACTTTAGCCCCGCTTCACAAGTCTTAAGGTTATAAGATATGACACACTTTTCGAGCATGAGAAGTGAAAAAACAGTTTTATCCCGGTGGGGTGTACTCTACTTTTCTCACCACCTTTGGCCAATTTTATACTTCATATTATTTAATATGGAATCGAGTATGACGACTATTTTAACAAAAATGAAATGTTTTTTTTTAATTCAAAATAAATATAAAAAATCTAGAAATATTTAATCCTAAATCTTGAAATCGAAATCTAATGACTCGCAAAAAATGTTTTATTACGTTATAACGCAAAATAAATATAAAATTTAAAATCCTTATCCGTGAGTTAGTCGAAATCGAGTATAATGACAATTTTTCACAAAAAAAAGGATTTTTTAACTTAAAATTCAAAATTAATATAAAATTTGAATTCCTTATTAGTCAAATTGAGTATAAGGAGAATTTTTCGCAATTTTTTTTTACCTTAAAACTCAAAATAAATATAAAATTTGAAATCCTTATCCCTGAATTAGTCGAAATAGAGTATAATGACGATTTTTCGCAAAAAATATTTTTTCTCTTGAAACTCAAAATAAATATTAAATTTGAACTCCTTATTCCTGAATTAGTCGAAATCGAGTATATTGACGATACTTTGCAGGCGAAAGGCGGTTTTTTTTACTTAAAATTCAAAATAAAGATATAGTTTTAGTCTTTTTTTTTTGAGAAAAAAATCGGAACTAGAGTCTGACCAGCGAAACGTGATATTGACCTTGAAACAGGATTCTTTATATGGCAATACCCAGCACTTGTCAAACCACAGTACGTTAGTTGTCACATTGTGTCAATTTTCGGAATAATAAACGGTTATCTTGTGTTATTATGTCGAAACCTATTAAAAGTGCAGCGAGGAAGTTAATTTATACAATGATGTGTAAATTTAAAGCGAAACAGGAAGAACGAGCCTCTGTTTTTCGCGAGAAAGAACGATATTTCCATGAAATAATATCTGTCACAGGTTAGTGCACTATAATGATGTTGATATTTGATGAATAGTTGGTACATTCCATGTTTATTTAGAGATATTTCATTGGACATAAAATAGTATTCGTTAAATTTCTTTTCAATTTATAACGTGAGTTAGAAAGAGAG
The DNA here is from genome assembly GCA_951800055.1 of Cenopis cana. Taxonomy (NCBI): domain Eukaryota; kingdom Metazoa; phylum Arthropoda; class Insecta; order Lepidoptera; family Tortricidae; genus Cenopis; species Cenopis cana. Next base: position 15,746,825 of record OX637471.1, on the reverse strand, counting down.
GTTTCTCCTACGTATAAGTACGTAGACGTTATGTTCCGTTGTTCCGGTTATATTGAGAAGAGAAAATTATATTTTTTGTGTGTGTTTTCATTACAGAGAGAATGAGGGAGAATGCCGATGACAGCAGCAGCTTAAATGATATTATCAATGCTGTGAAGAGTTTACAAAAATCTTGGGATTAGGTAGCGGACCCCAGGCATCCTTCAGGATGCAACTGTACTGGGATAACGCTAGGAGGAGGATGATGTGAAGAGTTTACAAAAACTAGAGGAGCATAGTCAGCTCAAAACAGAACTTCAATATGTGCAAGAAATTTCTGAGATGACAGGTAAAATATTCTAACGATAAATTCGTATACTAAGTGTGTTGAAATCCAAAATTATATCATATCATAGTATAAAACTACTATGGCTCACCAACCCAAAGTGAGCCTTGGCCTCTAACATGATTTGACACCACTTAGCCCGATCCTGCATCACCTCATCTCCCTCCGGTTCAGGATTTTTATTATGTATATTAAATAAATTCATGTATAAGATTCCCAGCAGACATAAGGCTGCAATAAATAATTGATATGAATGATAGATGAGTTTCACTTTGGTTGATTCCAATCACTTGCAATTTATTAACCGCACCACCCCTATTGGTTCCATAGTGTTAGTTATTTACCAAATTACCACATAAAGGTGCTTTTATAATTTATAAAATGTAATAAAATAATGTGTTCGATATTTGTGACTCTAAAAATATAATTTTAAGGAAAATATTTTCTTGTGTTTCAGATGCAAGTACTGCTACTATTAAACTACTAGATGTAGAAAAAACGATTTCTGAGGAATTTGGTTCAATAACTTCAAGTGACTGGAAAAAATGCACTGACCATGTTCTGCATATGGAGCAGAAATATATAGAACGAGATGGCATCGTTGTAACTTTAGAGCCATTCATTATAAATGTTACAAGTGACAGGGACTCGAGCAGTGATTCTGAGGAACCAATCGAATTTTTGGAATCTGATTTTGACTATGATAGTTAATTAAACTAAGTTTAATTAAGGAAATGATTTGTAATAATTTTAAATAAATGATGGGTACTAAACAGGCAGATGTGTTGTTTCTTTTTGTGTGTGGTAGACAGACTCTCTGTCTAACAGTATGTAAGTTTTCCAAATCCCCATAAGTTAAAATAAAGATCTATATTACATCTTACGGTTATTATTAATCATGTTTGTATAATCCTACCTGTTAACTGTTGCAAAGGCTAAATTGCTGCTACCTACGCAATTGTTGACTGGAAGAGATCGCTTTATAGCGACGCCTTTTATTGCATGGTGTTACCTAATGTTTTACTTTCTTTATGCAGTTTTCACTTCGCTGTGCACAATAAAATATTCTATTCACTTATTTAATTCTAAAACGATCAAAATCGTTTAGTCCTTGTATGTACAGGGATACCATACTTAAATTTTTTGAATTTCGCGGTTATTTTCAGTATCACGTTTCGCTGGTCAGACTCTAAAATCACGCGCTTGACGCGCTACAGGCGGCGGCCGCGCATGCAGTCTTTTGTTTCGAACGCGACGTTCCAAACAAAACACGAAGCTGGTGTGCCGCCTCCTCGCCGCCGTGTGGACTTCACGAAATTAGACTCTAAGGAAATAACAATAAGAACTATGAAAAGTGAAATCACATTATTACCCGGCGGGTTATAAAAATAACTAAAAAATACGACCCTTCCGTGTAGAAGTCACAAAATCGCCCGAATTTCGGAAAACTGGTTTTCGTTTTCTTACGCAGTAACAAAACCGGGTTTCCGGTTTGTTCGGTGATATACGTATATTTTGTGAAATAAAATGAGTCAATAGGCATGTTTTAAGAATTTATCCTTTACTATACAGACTTGCAACGCCCTTCCCTAAATATAAATATAAATTTTAAGGGTTCCGTACCAAAAAAGGTTAAAGAGGAACCCTTATGGTTTCACTCTGTCTGTCTATCTGTCACATCGCTAAATATCTCAAGAACAACTTATGCTATTGACTTGAAATTTGGAATAGTTATAAAAAAGGGTAACCAAATCTAATCAATTATTAGTCTTGATTTGTAGGTATAGTTGAAATAATTTAAAATGTCCGACATTTTATAAAACCGTCATTGGACTTTGAATCTTAATGCTTGGACAGTAAAGTCGGACAGTTTAAATAATTTTCAGTATACGCATTAAGTTCTTGATAGGTGATGATTGTTTTAGATTTAAGGAAATTCACGACTCACCATTTTTAAAGGTAAGCTAATTGTCTATCCCCCAGTAAAGGTTTAACGGTTTTATCTATTAACTTTCTAAAAGTAATTAGCTTTTGTGTTTTAATTGCATATCAAACGCAATATAGGTACCTAAGTTTGCTTTCTCGGTAGAAATTTAACGATTTTATTTATACCTAATATGTAGTACCTAAGTATTTTTCGGGCATATGTACACCTATGTGGCTCTATCGACATGAAAGTCATATATGTAAGTAAGTACACACCACGTTTAAAAACAACCTAATTTAATTTTTTACCTACCTTAACTGGTTATGGCGTAAACTAGACGTTAAAGCTGGATTTAATTTTTCTAAATGAGTAATAAACAGATTTAAGTATTAATTAGTCCATCCAGTTCTTGAGAGCTTTGAAACAATGCCGCCGTATACTAATTAATTAATTTAGGTCATTTGTCCCAAGTAAATTAAGACTGATTTTTCCTGGCTGGCAGATTATTCTAAATTGTCATATTAAATATCTATGGGTCTCACAATAAACACTATTAAACTTGCTATATATAGATACGGTTAGAATGCTGTGGTATTCAATGGTATGCTTCAAATATTGTCGTCTATGATATTTTATATTCCTAATTACTAAAACATGGGCCGTTAACACACGTCCAGCCAGTCTTAACTGTTAGTGATAAATCAAAGGTTCACGAATAGATGGCTCATAAAGATGGCCACAAAAGCCAGAGTTTTAGAGCCCTTCAGAAAGTGTGTCGACGGGTCGCCCCGCGCCCCGCGCCTCGCGCCCTCTCCGTTGGAAAACATCCATGTATGCATTTTATAGTTTTCCGTCGAAGTAAGGACGTAGTCTCAAGCACGAGTGTGTGCCTATAGTGTTTATATACCACTTGTGACTTTTAAAGCAATGGCCATGTTTTTATAGTCGTCGGAATTATGCGTAGTCTATGTTTCGTTGTTAGTCAACCATTGACGAATGCAATCACGAGTTATGATATAAATAATAATGTTCTAATAAGAATACTTAGTCATGAAAATCTTACAAATCATTCTACCTGTTCACATAGGTATGAAAATGTTGTCCTTCCTTTGTGTATGGTTTAATAGTTATAACTTATAACACATTAGTTTTTTTTAGATAAGTTCCTGTTATAGGAATACTCTATTGTACGAACATCATTATCAAATTGAGTGTTAAAATGTAACAACGTAAGTAAAGCACAGATAAATAATTATTAAATAGAAATAAATCCCAGATGAATATATGAAAAAAAAGCGCATGATATTTGCTAAAAAATATCATGTTAGTCGTGGTCACGGGAAAAAGATAAGTACATACCTGCATTTGTATCTTTTAATGATGCATTTGTATCTTTTGATGATGGCATTTTAAATGGTGTTAATAATTTAAGCAAAAGCAGCTACCACACGAAAGGCAGGTCGTGATACTCAGGACGAGCCAGTAGCAGGGCGTTCATTCTAATGCCAGTGTGACTTTAGTTAGGAGATGGTGGTAAAAAGTTTATGCTGCAGCTGATCGTACTATATATGTGCCGATGATCCAAGTAATAAATCACCTCTGCACGCACAGTTAAAAATCTGAGGTCTTAAATAACTTAAGCGATAAGTCATCATCATCATCATATCAGCCGAAAGACGTCGTCTGCTGGACATAGGCCTCCCCCATAGAGTGCCACAGCAATGACTCTCACAATGAATTAAAAAAAATATTTTGATCGGGAAATTGATAACTCGACCCAACCCGCTCTGGGCCAGCGTGGGGACTACTGCCCAATCCCTCTCATCTATGAGAGGAGGCCTGTGCCCAGCAGTGGGACGTATATAGGCTGATGGTGATGATGAATTGATAACTGAAGTAATCGACGATATAATGTGGTGATAATTCAGTTGTTTTCCTATCTAGTAGCTGTTGTTAAACATTTATGTTGCTAAGTAATCTTAGTATAGTATATTGTGCAAATTGTGAAATCATCAGTTTCGAAATCTAAGCTACTAATACATTCGTGATCATATATATTGGCACCGATTCCATTGATATGAAAATAAGGTTGTATTGTGCAGTATAGGTATATTGATGTAGCTGTCACTACGTAGGTAGCACCAACGAGTTATCAAAGAAGGTAAGATTACATACGTACTTAGATAGATACTTAATACATACTTAAAAAAGCGAAGAGTTTATCTTCGTTGAGGGTAACGTAACGTAGCAATATTAAGCACGTCGTCTATGTTTGCGCTTTTACACTGCCTAACTTAAGAGGAGGGGTAGGGCAAGCTCTCTCCATACAAACTTTGTGCAGGATTTACTTCGTTTGTGTTTGCATTAAAGTTATGATTTTTGGTCAGTATGCTTATTTTTCTGATAGCTATTTCGTGATGTAATTTTTTTTTATAATTTTTTTATTTTAATTTTTTTAATTTTGATTTTTTTTGAAATATTTGAAAATTCTCACATCACGATCTTCGAATATCTAATATTTACAACCAAAAAATATATTATATTTGTTAGTGCCAAAACCGACGAATAAAATGCGCACAAAGTTTGTATGGGGAAGGCCTTGCCCTACCCTGCACCTTAAGGCGCTACACTGAGAAATTTGGAGACTGAAACGCTGTCCTGCCCAGACTAGCAAACAGTAGGGGCTGATTTTCAGATATATGATTCTTGACTATATGATTGTGGTACTGACAATAGCGAAACATGATTGCTTAAAATTTTCTCGATAGAAAATAAATCCAAAGTCGAGTCTATATTCTCCTTTTTTTCCTAGCCTACTAAAACAACACATTATTAAAAGACACGATTAAGTTAATATGATGGTATTTTACCTCATCTAGGTACTGACAAGAGGAAATTTAATAAAACTGCACACAGTCAGATGTTTAACGAGATTTGTCTAAAAAGCCATTCTCGGATATGGTTGCATCCCGTTTTGTCGTGAGCGAAGAACAAAGGGTGTCTCTTTCAATCGATATATCGCCTTAATATTATACCTTCTTAAATTACTAACCCTTTATGTTACATAACTAATTATTGGCAATAATATATGTATGTATAATGTATATACAAGAATACAAAAATAACTTAAATAATATTAAAACTAACTTAAATCTAGAACCTAACCTACAACCTACACCTTCTATTTTTCATGTAAACATATTTTGGTCTGCAAAAGTGGTAATTTTTTTGGAAAAACTTAGTACCTATGCAATATCGGCTATAATCGAATCAAATCAAAATCAAATATCATATTCTGGCAACAAGGGTCAAGAAACCCCATTCAAAAAGCAAAGTTGACTACCGTTTATTGATAACGTGAGTTTTAACTAGTAGTTATATAGCTTGACAGGTAGCAATAAAGATGGAGCGGGGTTTGTGACCGGAGGGCGGGGGCGCATTGCGCAACGCATTACAATAACGCGACATTACGTGCGCCCGCGCCGGCGCTGCGCTGCCCGCGGCGCGCTCGGCCCATGACCCCGCGCACCGATTCAGGGAACACTCACGTCACGTGTCCGCCGCACTCAGCCACTCATTAGCAATTGGAAACTCTCATCAATAAACTTGCCTTTACTTAATTTTAAATTGTATTATGATGAAGTACGTACCGGACAATAACACCATGTCGACGAAAAATCCTGATAATTCTCCGAAACAACAGCGTAGTGTGTCTACTTAAATATGTTCTTAATGGTAAGGTGTGAAAATAATTCACGCCAGGTAATGTTATTAATATGAATATACTTAAGGAGGTATAAAAAGTCAAATCAATGTGATACTTAAGTAGGTTACATACATAATACATATTTGGCCGATAGAAACAGTATTTACATTTATTGATTCAGCAACAGAACAATAAAATAATTACTAGGTAGTAGAGTAGATAGAGAGAGACCCAAGGACTTCTCCTTGGGCCTCTATCTAATTGTTATAGCATGTCCTCGTGTATTTAACGACATTTTTTGTAAATTACGTAGGTAGGTAGGTAAGTCTTTTTTTGTAATTGAAATAGGTTTTCCTGTTTCAAAGTCCTTTTATCCCATTCAAGTTCATAATGATTAGCTTAGGTATCAAAATCATTCCGAAAATCATCAGAACTCCTACTTTCTTTAGACAAGATAAAGAAACAGTTAATTTGCACGGTAAAAGACATTAGCATTCGTATTGAAAACGCCGTGTTCTCAAAGGTTCCCATAGTGCTTTGAACAATAACACTACACGCGTCTGCATTGACGGCTAATCCAACAGTAACAGCACAAAATAAAGAATATACAGAAGGTCCGTTCCCGCCGTTCTTGAAAATACATACCTAAACTACAGGGTTGCTTCTGTATTGATTCTGAATTTTAAAAAGGAGCAGAGAAATTAAAAATTCTTCAACATGACATTTAAATATGAACCAGCGTATCTTGGTAAAAAACCGGCCAAGTGCGAGTCGGACTTCGCACATTTAGGGTTCCGAATCAACCTCAAAAATATGATTTATTCATATATTAGTATTTGTTGTTAAAATATACGTAATATTGAACATTGTCACCAAATTTCAAGTTCGTAGGTCAATGAGAAGTCTAAAAATTCTTCGGAACAAATTTTGTGACATACGACGGACGGACGGACGGACGTCTGGGCGACACCAATAGGGTTCCGTTTTGACCCTTCGGGTACGGAACCCTAATAAATTGATGCGTGACCCGCTGCGAGTTGTGACTTGTGACCGGCGGCGGTCGAGAGCGCCAACAAAAATATACCTAATTAATTAGGTACCTACTTAACTAAACCATAGTACTACTTAAATACTGGCGTTTTACCAGCGAACGATAAGATGAATGTGTAATGGTTGATCGTCGTTATCAAAGCGGCAAGTTTCAAAAAATTACCAACCTACCTAGGTATTGTAACTACCAAAATGAGAAAACCGTTTTATTTACCTTTCAATATCGTTTGAAAATTTGAAGAAAGTGTAGGCACCGTTATTTGTTGTATTTAAGTGTATTTAAACAATAAAATACATTCCAACTGTAATAATATCGGTTATTCATTTTGACGTACGTGACATAAACTATCTACGTAGCGGCGAGGACGTCAAGTGATCAACGCGCGCACAACTAGCACTCGCGACGCGACAGTGACAGTCGCGACTAAGCTAGTCCGAAATCAACCGAGAATGCCTGTAAATGTTACGTCATTGTGCGTGCGGCGAAAATGGCACTTTGTACTGAGCGGACTCTCTGCTCCGGCGCGCGCCGCCGCTATTTACTTTGTGGTAACAGTTAATAGTAGGTACCAGTACCCATCTAAGTGAAGCAAAGTTGGAACAATCGGTCTTCACATATTCTAATCATCCGGAGTATTCAGGGAAAGGTTACTTAAAATAACATAGGTACCTAAGTACCTCTAGTAAGCAAACCGTAGGAGAATACCTAAACTAGGAGCACCCGGTTTAGGTATTCCCCTTCGTCGGCGCTCTACCAAACTGTTCGGCTAGAAAAATTACAATAAGTACCTGTTCATAGCCGTGAGAATAAGATTGCCTGCCGTAATCGTAACGAACGCGGATAAACCATGATTGTGATGACTACGCACAATCGCGGCTCATCCGCGTTCGTGAAATGTATCTAAATATGTAATACTGTATGTGAGTGAGTGTGTCTTAAATTAACCATAGGTAAATGTTATTGAGTATAACCACCCTATCAGTGTTAGGTAGTCAGTAGGTGACTACTGACTTCTTCGTTAATAAGAGTGATCTTATTAACGAAGAAATAAAACACATCGCTGGTCATTTACCTGCAGATGGATAATTTTATGTAAAGATATAAAATGATCGAAAAACAGGATCATATGCTGATATTTTTCTTGACAAACGAATGAAATAAATATTATGTATTTTATTATTAAGATCACATTCTGAGAAAACAGTTCATCAATAATTTAGGTGATTCACATAAAGAGGGGATCAAAGTGACAAATCACCAAACAGTATGATGAAATTTTTAAATATTATGGTGAAGCTAATCACATAATTGCACTACTCCATGATTATGTGATTAGCTTCACCATAATATTTAAAATTTTCATCATTCGGTTTGGTGATTAGTCACTTTGATCCCCTCTTTATGTGAATCACCTAAATTATTGATGAACTGTTTTCTCAGTGATAGATATCTATAAAATGGTGCGTTGTATTGTAACGTTGTAAGGCGGCGCCGGCGCGCGGGCACGGACGGATCTTGTAATAGAGAAGCAGTGATCCAGTCATCCACGCAAGGATGCGCGGGCGTTTCTTTTTAGAAAGTAGCACGTGTCGGGGTTGTTCACCCTGCGCGATCCGGGTCAGGCGACGTCCCGCGCCCCGCGCCCTCTCCTACCCACTTCACTTCATGTGCGTAATACTTAACACTAGCCCTTGATAAGGGAACTCTATTGACACCATAAGTGAAACCGGGTCAACGGATAAGGCGCTCCCAGTCGCGAGCGACTCGAAACTTTTTATACGGGTACTACTATTGAATACTACAAATATCACTGTAAATAATCATTATGTACCTAGATGTGACTACTTATTATGAGCTTAGCATGTGGGGATCTCTGGGATCTATAGATACTACGAGTATGTTTCAGTCTAGTACTTTTCTCTGAAGATAAAGACAATGTAAATTACCTACTTGTTCATTATTTTGTATTAATTAACTGCGCGACGCGATACACGTGGAATATCTACTGGTTAGATACCCGGCTATATAGATATAAGGCAACTACCAAACAGATGAGCACCCTAGATATTGTCATATTGATGTTTAGGATTATATTAATGGATTTTATGTCACACCTGGCCATAAAGTGGCCATTATCGCACGCTCCGCGCGCGAAAAAAAACACTTCCTGGCCAGGGGGTGACATAAAAATTTGTACTTACCACGGGCGATAATAAAGAAAGCCTCAGATCGCATATTTATCGCCCTTGCCTTCGGCTCGGGCGTAAAATACCTGCGATCTGAGACATTCTTTGTTTTATCGCCCTTGGTAAGTAATGTACTATTACAGTTAAAAGTTTGTGTCTGCAAACTACGAGTACCTCTACTGTGTAAATTAAATAAAATACCATAAACACTCGATTTGTTTTACTTTCAAACTCCTACTTTACAACAAAATTACAAAAGGTTATCGAACTGTAGCTACTCTACCCTAGCTATAGATAATATGTACAACATACATACTTAATGTAAATAAAAATAACAATTCATAAATTACTTAAAAAACGTCGAATCCCCAGACCGCCGACTCACAGGCCCGTGTAACAGTTCCAATGCCTAAGAACACGCGCATATGGGTAATGAATTCGGTGTGAGTTCCAGTGTTGTTAGCACTTGTGGTGCTGTCCGTCCGTGCAGCAGAACTCCTTGCCAGCCGAGAAGTTGGTCGGAGTCCAGTCCCCACCGCAGTTCTTGATGAAAAGAAACGCTTTCTCACGGTGAACGTCGCGCTCCACCGCGCCGCAGATAACGGGGCCCGCTCGAGGGAGATACTTGAGAATCTAAACGTGAATTAAGGATTACGATTACATTCATAGACGAGACTGCAGAGACCAGTAAGTCATCCTGGACGAGTATTATTTTGCCGGCCGTGCCGAAGGCGAGGCCCGGCTGTAGTACGAGGCCGGAATGTCTCTTATGTTCGAAGCATGCAGGTATAGTGCTTTTCTCAAAAATAAAACAAATTGTATGAACAGAAGTTTATAGTACCTATATTACATTCTGACCAACTTGTAGTGTGACGTAAATATCTCACCTTGGACTTGGGTGGAAATATTTTTTTCAGTAGTGCAATCTATTACGCAATCTGATTCATGTGAACTCATTTTTAGCAATTTTAGTTCTTACTTAAATATTTTATTTCAATGATGTCAATCTCGCCAAATTACAAGTGCGACTTTTTTTGCTTGATGTTGTTTAAGATAGGTACTGAACTGATATTATAAAATAAATAAATAAATATTTGTGGACAATCTTACACAAATCAACCTAGTGTACACAAATCACTATGGGTACTAAGCGTCGATATACATACTTATATAGATAAATAGATACTTAAATACATAGAAAACATCCAACAAATATTCGTGCTCATCACACAAATAAATGCCCTGGCCGGGATTCGAACTCGGGACCTCCAGCTTCGTAGGCAGGGTCACAACCAACTATGCTAAAGCGGTCGTCAAGCCATGCCACAACCCCAATAGAAATAATTTACTATGAATATTTTATTTTATTGTGTTCAATCTAGTCATGTTAATTGCTAAATTAGTATCGAATTAAGTACAGTCAGCCCATGAAAATGTTGAGCATACTTAGAACCTTGTCACATCGAAATCTAAGAAATATTTAGACTGAAACGTCATAAAATTTAAAACCTCTTTAATTTGACAAAGTACTAAAGTGCTCAACATTTTCCTTGGCCCACTGTACATAGTTAAAAAAATGATGCAACTGCATTTCCCGTCATTTTATACATCGTGCAAATTACAAAAGTACACGTCAACCAACAAAAACTTATACTAGAGGTACACTTCTGGTAATTAAGGACTACAATATGGTGGTCTTCAAGAAAGGAGTGTATAAATTTTTAAAAGGGTCGGCAACGCGCGTGTGACTCCCTTGGAGTTGCAAGCGTCCATAGGCTGCGGTGACCGCTTACCATCAGGCGGACCGCATGCTTGTTTGCCACCGACGTGGTATTAAAAAAAAAATTGTCCAGGAGTCACTCTGGGATACTATCCTCACAGATGTTATGAGAACATTTCATACTATTTTTGAGAAAAGTCTATTTGTTCACTAGAAGTGCCTGTACAACTCACGTACTTTCGAAGAGTCAAAGTGCTTGTACAGTCGGCAGCAAATGTGTAAGTATAAGTACTTACTACTAACGAGAAAACGCTGAAAAGTATTTTGACACAAATTTAAATTAAATTGAACTACAGTGAAAGTAATTGTAGATATGACAACAATATTTGAACAAAAATAATTCCTAAAATACTTATCTTTATTCGCCTTTGCGTTAGTACGAGTACCTACTAATATTAGTCACGTACAATTTTTTGTTGTTTCTTTAATAAAATATAATATAATGTCAATGTACTTATAAATAATAGTTCCTCTATAATAGATCGTCTATAGACAAAGTGGTTGTACAATCACCAGCATTAATATCTGCCAAAACCAAGGCGGCAATACGATATCTGACACGACTCTATTTGTAGGGCCGTAAGGACGTGTCAGATATGTATGCCGCCTTTGTTATGGCAGATATAGGTGCTGGTGACTGTACAATCAGCTGAGATGTCACATTTTCTATGGTTGACTGTACATTGCCGAACGTATGTGTGTTGTCCGATTGCTGCGAGTGTTTCTTATGGATGCTCTTTGGCTAATTGAAAAAGCTAGGCGCTTGTTTGGTGAAGATTTTAAGGATAGCGAACTCGACGATGCAAAATAACTTTTTGGTCGCTTATTATACCCATCGCTATTTATTTTTTATTAAATATTCAAAACCCTTCCCGAATTTAATTGCCGCACTATGGCGCGTGGCCGTGAAAACGTATAGAAATCTAAAGCGTACCACACACTGCAGCGGCCTGCGGTGGCGGACAGTTGACACTATGACAACATAAAAAAATAGAAAAGAACATACCACCGAATTGAGAACCTCATCCTTTTTTGAAGTCGGTTAAAAATCAAGACCGCGTGTGTCTGAATGTACAACATATCATAGTGTACAACTGACCGCCACCGCGGTCGCCACCGCAGGCCGCTGCTGAGTGTGACAAAGCTAAATGCGTTTCATAAGTGCGCACGGTGCTGCGCAGCGTGTCGCCTGTCCTGTGCACATGTGTGGCCGTGTTGGTGAATTTAATAAAATGAAGGAACGGAACGCTTAAAACGTGCCACACACTGCAGCGGCCTGCGGTGGCGGCCAGTTGACACTATGGCAACCAAGGCCGCGTCTGTCTGAATAAATGTTAGAATAGTCATAATGTACAACTGTACCCTTAGGCGACTTCCTGATTTGGCGGTGCGGCGGAGGCAGTAGGTACGATATGAGAAAATTGACAAATGTCAGTCGACTCAGTATCATTTTTTACTGCGCCCCATATATTTAAATGAGTGCTTCCTGACTGGCGCGGTATGCGCGGTAGCGGAACGATGCGAAGGCGGTACTGCTCCGCTTCTGCGCATGATATTACTACTGCGCAAAAGTAATACTGGCAGTGTTCCGTCAAGTGAGAATCTTTGCGACGTCAGTAAATTTACGTCAAAGAAGAAAATATCACATATCGGTGTCACCCCGCCAAGTCAGGAAATCGCCTTACCATGAGTTTGTAATGTTTGCATTACCGTACTCGCTAGCGACTGCGTAAACGATTTAGTATGGCGATTCTTAGTTCTATTGCGTAACCGCCAGAGGCGCTGTACTTTTTCCATACTAAATCGTCGCTAATAGCGAGTACGGTAATGCAAACATTGCAAACTCCTGGTAAGGGTACTGTAGTGACCGCCACTGCAGTGTGTGATAGACTTTAAGCAGTTGAATACCCACGACATCTAGGCACTTGCTGATGCAGTGTTTAAAGCCCGCGGACCCGCAGGGCAGACTCGGTGCGTCCGTGTCGTAGGTAACGACGGGCTCCCCCGTCGGGGGCCCGCGCGGCCGCCCCCGCCGCCCCTCCTTGATGCCCACTTGCTGGGACATGAACACTCCGCACTGGCACGGCTCTACCTGTACATTTACAAATCTGTACCTCTGAGGGGTAATCACGTAAATTTTCGAACGTACCGTAATCGCGCAGCGTGTAAATTTTATCGAAACAAAACACAACGAACGCGTTTGCATTTAGGGTCGTTTGCAAAAAATTTTTACGAGTACGTATACTACGTTAAAGGCTTAATGAAAACAAAATAACGATCGCGTCCTTTGTGTAACGAAAGTTAGCCATACAAAATATATGAGTAATCGTTACACAAAGGAATCAATAGTTAAGTTTTGTTTTAATTAAACCCCTTAACTATGTACATTTTTTTGCAAACGACCTTTAGTCTTCTTAGTTCGTATGACAGCTACCACCAATGGCCACCAGGCGCTGCTCGCGTTGCCTTACAAAATGAGACTAACTAAACGTAAACGTGTTCGTTTGTGTTTTGTTTCGAAATTACTTATGTATAGGTACTAGAGGTTCTGGTTATAATGTTTCCGATCGTTCCACCACTAGGTACCTATACGAGTAGTCGGGAGTGCACCAGCGAGGTAAGCTACCATACCTAAAATATCTCGAAATTTACAGACATCATACAACTCACAACGTCTTATATTCCATGCAACAAACTAACATAAAAGTCTGTTATTATGACTCATAATATTTGTAGACTTCGTTTATCCCGCTGCCCCCCCCCCCCCCCCCACTGACTAACTAATTAGGTACCTAGGTACGATATTTTCATAACCCTTTTATGTATGAATGGCTTCATGAACGCCTGAAATGGGAGCGTGAATAGTAATTATTTAACAGGATACAAAACGGCGGGAACTGTTTTAGTTTCAACTATTTCACCGATTCTTCGCCGATTCTTTGATGCAGGTAAGGAAAAGTATTTAAATTAAGACGTTTTAGAAAACGAACAATGCTCTGATAGAATACTATACCTACTATTGTGATGTAAGGAGGACAGAGACGTTTTACAAATCAAACTACACTGACCCCATTCATGTGCAGCTAAAAAGATATGTCTTCTTTTTGGCACATCGTAACTTCGTAACTTGGGTGGTACCAGTGCCTCAATGTAGGTAATTGCTCTGTAGGCTCTGTAGATTTAGTCCTAACTCCTGACAAACGTGCGCGTCAGTGCGTAAACGCGACTTAAGAAATATTAGACCACGGCCTTACCCCATCGACGTCATCGTACTCTTCATCCTCGTTGGATTTGATCACGAAGTCCTCCCGTTTGCTCTTGCGCCGCGCCTCGGCGGTCGCCACGAAGCACAGGCACGCAAACACAGCCAGCCACCAGGCGCCGCGCATTGCGCTTATTATTATTTCTGGGTAATAAATTGCATACTATACTATAAGTATTACTGCTATACTTCCTGCAGCATCTATATTTGCTTACATCGTAGGCACCAATTCGGAGAAAACGAGTTATGCCGGTAATAAGACATAAATACGAGTATATAGGTATATCGATATTTCGCTCCTATATTGTTTATTGTACAGTAATCGTTAGAGAAGTGAACTTTAATTATGTAACATCTTGTAACCTATGAAAGCAATAAAGACACTGATTACTGAGATATTTTCGAGAACCAATTAATAAACAAATAAGTACCTATACAGAGATTGCTAGTTTAAGGCGTGGAGGTGGGCAAGCTCTTTCCATACAAACGTTGTGCAAGTTTTTCTTCGCTTTGTTTGCATTACACTTATAATTTTTGGTCAGTTTGCTTATTTTTCTGTTAGCCAGAACCTGGTGAATTTTTTTTCTAGTATTTTTTTAAATTTTTTTCTTGACATTATCGTATATCGAATTTTACAAAACCGACGAATAAAACTTGCACACAGTTTGTATGGAGAAGGCCTTGCCCTACCCCCGCTTTAATTTCAGTAGGTTCCTAACCTAACCTAACCTAACCTAACCTAACCTAACCTAACCTATCAATCGACTTTATATTCCAGTTCATTAAATCGGTTGGGGAGGACACGAAATGCAACCATCTGTCACTGCGACAAGAATTAGGAATCTTATTTACAGACTGTCCAAAGCCTGCACATTGCATGTAAAATCCACGAGTAAGTACGCGAGATGGATACCCACCCCAGTTACACACCGTCCGTCACTGGATTTTCAGTAGCGTAGTAATTAAAAGAATAAACCGCCACATACCTCTATCACAGAACAACACTTCACAACCACTGGATACTGTTACATTACTGTTCACTGGACGGTCAAGAACTGTTACATACTTCACGGGTCCCCTCGCTGTTTATAAACATTTGTCAGAGCGCATAGGGGCAGCTGTGATAAAAAACTGCAACCTCAGTGGCACGCGCAGAACGTGCGAGCATGAGATGCCACGGTTCACGTAAATACGTGATCCGAAGATTATCGGTTGTAACGATTGACTGATATGAGATCGGAACTGTCAGCAAATTCCTGTCACGTGTTTAATAGTGGTTTTTAGGAGGTCTGCCGCTCGCGTCTTTCGGAGCGCTCGTGGCCCAGCGGCGGGAGCGCTCGTGGCCCAGCGGCGCCTGCGTGCCGCAAGCGTTATTCAAAGTTAAGCAACGTGGGCCGCGGTCAGTACATGGATGGGTGACCGCTTTGAGTGGTTACTAACTGAGCGCTCCCGTGCTTTGGAAGGCACGTTAAGCCGTTGATCCCGGCTGCTGTCTATGGCAGCAGTCGTTAAGCCAAGTTGGAGGCCTTCGGGCGGCTTGAGAACTTCTAACAGCCAAGTTGTCCACTCACTTGACAAAGGGGGGTCGAAGTTGCACCACGTCCGTAGGGAAAGTACCCACTGCTACCCTACACGTGACCCCTGGGTGGTTCTAAAAGTGCAACAAAAACTGGCAACCGTACTGTCTTCTCGAAGATCTCACGGTTCGAAATAAATGCCATACGATAAATAAATAAAAAAAAATAAGGAGGTCTGCCCAAGTCCCGTCGACAGGGTCACCATAAGGCATAGGTTATGGGCCCAACCCTGTTGAGAACAATGTGTACAGTCAAGGGCACCAATATGTATACACTTTTTCACCTTATTTCATTTAAAATTTATACATATTATGCCCTTGGCTGTACCTTGCAATGCGTGTGAAAGTTTCTGTCTAATAGAAATAGAGGTAGGCTTCTGCTAGAGTAACAGTGTTGTAAAACGGACACCGGGACATGCTTAAATGATCTTTGCATGCTGTTGTCAGATAATAAATAATGTCTAATATGTATTAGGTCTAGAAATAAAAGTTCTGGGCGCCTTGTTTCAGCAGGCGACTGACTGGCTGTGCCTTGCCTACTTATTATTTAGCAACTAGTGATAACTGACCTCTTCATACAAATATAGTTTTATAATAGTTAATCTCGGTAAGTTCTCATCTAATGGTAATGACCCGTAGGTAGGTAATAGGACTAATAGGTAAGATCGTATGACAAGGGACTAAAATAAGCCATATTAGTACAGTCAAGGGCATAAATATGTATACATTTTTGGACCTTATTTCAATGGAGTAAGGTGAAAAAGTGTATACATATTGGTGCCCTTGACTGTACAACGAAATTTAAAATAGTTCGAGTAGTAATATGGCTTTTAGACCAGAGTTATACACTCTAATTTCGGTTCGATTGCAAGAAAATAGATAAACAAAATACAATGAGGATATAGCGGCATGTTTTTCTTAACTGCTTTAAATATGTAGATAGGTTAAGATAGGATAGGATGTGGATAGGTTATGTGGATAGGTGTAAGGTTTTCTTTTGTGCAATAAAGATTAAATAAATAAATAAATAAGTAAATAGTGGTTGAAATAAGGACGAAAAAGACCCTAATGTTTTTAAGGTAGTGAAGTATTTTGATTTTTAGGGGCTAAATTTACTACTGTGGTGACATTCTTGACATATGAAGATGTCAAAACTTCTTATTCCTTTGTAAGACTTTTGACGTCTTCATATGTGTCGCTACTTTTGAGGCTGGCTGTACCCTTACCATGAGTTCGCAATGTTTGCATTACCGTACTCGCTAGCGACTGCGTAAACGATTTAGTATGGACAAAAGTACAGCGCCTCTGGCGGTTACGCAATAGGACTAAGAATCGCCATACTAAATCGTTTACGCAGTCGCTAGCGAGTACGGTAATTCGAACATTGCAAACTCATGGTGAGGGTACTGTACTACTTTAGCCAGTGGCGAAATAGCCACATAGCAAGAGTAGCCAATGATAACTATTGTAAGTAGAGTAGTTGCATTGCATGCACTGTTACCGTTTATGATATTGTGTAACTTTATAGGTCAGGAGAATAATCTGGATCTCGAACAGGACTTTGAGACTGTTACAGGTACCATATATTTTAGCAATGGATATATGTAATAGGTATGTGCGTTACCGACGTTTGGAAAATGATACTCAGAAAATAGAAACCTAACTAGGTTGCTTTAGCAAATTTTCTTTTGCATTCCCAAATGTTATATCTTGACTGATACATAGTAAGTACAGAAAAGTGGACAGCACTCTCAAAATATCCAAATTTTGAGGAGAAAATGGATGGAACAGTTTTGGAAACAAACAAATAGGTAACTAATCAGAAAAACGTTTAATGAATGTCAACTGAAAATCAACGAGGTACACAGTAAATACAAATTGTACGTATATTATCATTATATTGGTATAAATAAATTAATAACAAAACAACGCAAACAAGATCACACGACTTATTCAGAACGGACTCGACTCTTGTAACAACGGGGTAAATGTGTACGATTTAGAGAAAACAACCTATTTACAGGTCCCCCTATTACAAATTTCTCTGTTTTAATTTAGATAGAGGAAGACCAACCCATAGATCGCTTTACTCCGGTTAACCTTCAAAAACAACCATTGTACACAAACTAACTCGCCAAACAGTCATGTTTGATGGAGAGTATGTTCCTGCATAAGAGGTCTGAAATACAGCTATTTTCTTCGGTACAACGACTTGTCTCACAGACGAGTAAAATAATAAAAACTGCCTAAGCTAGTCACGGAACCAATCTCTACCTACGCGACGCGGTGCTCATGCCACATAATGAAACCAATGAGAACCTAGTAATAAAGAACAAGCCAACGTCTAAAAAGTCCTTTAGCAATTATCGCTTTTCATTTGATTTAATTTACATAATACCTCTACTACATACTATGTAATGGAAGTAAATGGGATGGGAGCTTTTATACCACAGTTTTATACTGTACCGTGGACATCTACGTCACGATTTTTCTGTTACCGTCCACGATATATCGTATAAGTCGTCGGCATGACGCTTTAATTATAGTATGCCGATTTTACCGTGACACGTAGTATTTTTTTATCCGACATCATACATAAACGCCACTTTAAAGTAATTTAAACTGTTAAATATTTGCGTTATCCAAGCAAAAACAAACATCTGAGCCAATAAATAGTTTCGACTGAAAAGCCGCCAGTGACAGCATATACATGTAGGTATACACAGCTACAATTTCGTATCTTAACACTTCACAACACGTGCATTTATCGTGACGATTTCGTGAAGACAGCGAGCCTACGGCATATCGTGGACGTCTATAGCAGAAGGATATTAGAAGCATCTGCATACAATTTCATACATTTTAGGTCCCCTGTTTTATCGAGACATTAAATCGTACTGTGAACGTAAAGTATAAAAGCGACCAATTACAAAATAGGTATACCTATTTATTACAACAGAAAACAAGTAGGTTTACAAAATCACCAGTGACGAATTACCAGTTATTTAGTATAAATATCCATCAGCTGTAGTTCACAAAATTAGCGTAGATACCTGTACTTTTCGCCTTATTTACCTATTTTGGCCTGGTTTCATTTTCATCGAATATGTGTCACGTGGCACATGCGAACCCTACTTCGCACGTACTGCCTATCTTCATTTAATGTCATTCATTACATTACATTGAAAGTTGTCGCTTTATTGCAACTATATAATAAGTTAGCTTTAACCTACATCTGGCAATATATTATAAAATGCGGACATTTCTTTAGTCATCTCCGTGCATTTTATTATAAGAACTTTTTTTGCTCTCTTAAGCGCGATCGTACGTCGATCGGGGGCTATTTTTACTTGGCAATATAAGGGTTCAAATGGTACAAGCTCCCAGATCAACATTATAGTAAAATTAAATATTACTATAAATACTTATAATAGGTAGGTAGTGTGTATAAAATATGGCAGTCAGTAGAATATCAGAAAGAGTGTATCAGAAATATAGTAAGTACAGTAGCAGGACACGACTATCATAAAAATAAAGTTTAGACGAACATTTACTCTCATATGTCGGAAAAAAAGAATATTTATTCGTGACAACATTTTACCACTGCAATATATCGATAAGCTAACAGCGGGTTAATCACGTAACTGTTTTCGAACGGTAGTACGAGTACGTATAATCTAAATGTCAAATCGCATACTTGACATAATAACTAAAAATGACATTAAAATATGCCTACCGTATAATATTTACCCAGAAACAATACTTTCTATATTATTTCCCATTTTTATATTACAATCCTAGCCCTTAACCAGAACTTGTAGTCATTAACAGTTAAACTCTGTCGGCCAGAGATCCTTGCTTACTATTGACCTAAGTGTATTTAAACAACGACCGTAACTTAATAGCTATAGGGAGTAACTTCGGTTAAACGTGAATAGAATAGATGGATTGCTAATGTTCCTGGGACTATTATGTACATATAAGGTAAATGTCCCAGCGCTTGACACCTTAGTACCCAATAGATGACAACTAATAATCTAGAGGTGATTATTAGTTGTCATCTATTGGATCATTATGACATAAGATTGAAAGTGCCATGCATTGTACTATATTAGGTACCTACTGCTTGCAAATAATTCATCAGAAATAGACAAAAGGTTTGCTGATACTTTTTCTTTGAATCACTCCTTATGTTTACGATATTATTATGTACGTGTCGTGTACTTCCAGATTTAAATGCCATCTAAATTGTTCATTAGAAGATAATTATTGTAAATGTTCTATAGTTTACACTGAAGTGTAATACTGATAAAGTTAATTATAAATAGATACATCCATAATGTACGATTACAGGCGTTAGTTCGGTGCTAAAAAAATATTGTGAAACAAAGCAATACATTGGTTTCGAGAACATACATATTCATATTATTTGTCACCTTATTATTCCCAAATGAAGCCCGACTGGTATATTGACAAAATTATGAATTATCAGAGAAAACGAATGAGATTTTATAGAAAATTATACCATATAGAGATGATGTGCCAATACCATAAACATACTGGCAAATTGAGCACATAACTGAATAATTGGAACCGGCTTTTTCAATTGATGTCAATAAAAAAATGATTTAAGATCCAAACATAATGGTAAAAATAGTTTTGTTGTCTGGATCTTTTTCATTTAACGATGTTAAAATAAATTAGAGACTTTCAGTCTTAACAAGTTAGTAACTATAATCATCGAGTAAAATTGACAATTTTAGATGTATTTTTATGAGATATTTTAATTACTGGCTCGTTTTAATTATAGTTAAATAATTCCTAAATTGTACTTCAAGAAATGTTATGTTTAAACCTAAAAGTTGTAATACGTTATTTGATTAGCACTCTACACTTTATTATTATACCTACATATTATAAAATCACATTCCGTATTATAGATTTTAACTTACAATGCATATTATCGAATTAGTACATATCAGGACTTGTACATACATAAACTTTATTAAAACCTAATATATTAACTATTTGAAGAGCTAAAGGATGCTTTACATATCAGTTTCCATACAAACGGTGTTGGGATACCTAAGACAATGATCCACCCATCTACCAATGAGTGCTTATACTCTTTTCATTATACCTACCAGTATAATTCATGTAAACATAAAAATAACTCGAACATAACTCGAAAACGGCTTATTGGATTTAGACGCGGTTTTCACCAAAATGTAGTTATTAATCCTTCGGGATGGTTTTAGTGTATAATTTATGTATATTCTCACATTCATTATATTAAAAATAGATATACATACATACGGATATTTATTCACAAACTGATATCATGGTGAGTGTTAGTAAATCAAAACATTAGGGTAAATGATTTCTCTTCTTTTATTAACTTGAAGTTGTCCCTTTAACGTTTTCAAATGTGATTTGTTTACATGAATTGTACCAGTATAATTAATAGAGTATATACATCATCATCAGCCTATATACGTCACACTGCTGGGCACAGGCCTCCTCTCATAGATGAGAGGGATTGGGCAGTAGTCCCCACGCTGGCCCAGAGCGGGTTGGGGACTTCACATACAACTTTGAATTTCTTCGCGGAGTATATACATGTTTCATATTAAGTTCAGAAATGTTTGCTCCCGGCTCAACTATAAACTCATTATGCAACGCTTTAGTGAACTATAATGAATTTGACTATAATAGGACGACGCCACACACACAGATCAAAAGACGTCAACGAGCGGTTACCAGAATCCCGGCACATTCTTTTCCGAAGGACTAGTTTAATTAATTTTGGGCGACTAGAAAATATATTGTATAAAAAACTATTTGTGCGCATACTTTTAGGATTTTGCTGTATATGAATATTGAATGTTCGATAAAAAATAAATATTTCATGTGCGCGTTTTCATCAACTTAATTTTCAGACCGTAAATACTGTAATAGCCCACTGGCGAGCATAGGCCTCTCTTCGAGTAGGCCACGCGTCCCGGTAATAAGCTAATCTTATTAAAGTAATAACACCGACAAGTATACATTGGGTGACATTATTAGGGACATCGATTTAGCCAAAATCGTTTGTATGGAATCTATATAGTTTTCACATAATCTTAAGTTTTAAAAACATTTACTAAAATTAAATTAACAGTCTTTGGCTAGCATGAGTTTAGCCTCGCCCTCGAACACAACCTTCTTTTCCTCTTCAACAATGCAGAAGAACTTCACTTTGAGGATCTTTCTAACATCTACCAGTTCCACACTTATAGTGAGTTTTTCCCCAACAAAACACTTATTGGGAAACTTCATGGTTTGCGACACGACGACTGTGCCGGGTCCGGGCAGGTGCGTGCCGATGAGCCCCGCGACCAGGCCATTCAGCAGGGCGCCGTGCACTATTGGCCTCTTGTTCCCATTATTCTTATGCAGCGGGTTGTGGTCACTCGTCAGATTAGAGAACGCATCGAGATCTTTTTGAGTTAAAGTCTTTTGTATTCGAATTTTGTCTCCAGCTTTAAATGCTGTACTGCTAAATGAGGTTGTGTGCAGTTTGCAAATTTTCTGGTAATTTTTATTATTAGCGACCAAAAATGGAAATCTATTTGATAACATTTTGTAGCTTATTTCGCTTTAGCTTAATGTCATGTAAAAAATCCTGGTTCTAATTACAGACATTATTGAGGAATATGAAAGCTAAATTGACAAGTCTTTTGTCATCTGACTTTTTAAAGTTATTCATGTGCTGTATTGTTTCAGTAGTTTTAATATCAACTGCTGTCTGCTTGTTGTACAAACTGATTAGACTAGTTATTGTATCTGCTACAGTTTCACTATGTTGGCTTCCCAGTTGAGCAATAATCGGTTTTAATCCAGCATTTGCCAAAATATATTCTGCATTCATATGATCTGAAATCAAGCAAAGTAAATTGTTTTATTATTAAAATTCTGGCAAGTCATTCTGTACAGCCTGCAAAGTATGTAGTTAGCTGCCACCCCTGCACTGCATGCAAGAGGGGTGCGCAGCTAACTATATTGCTAACTTCTACAATGTAGAATAATGTATACTGTAGTACATAGTCTATATTTCATGTCTGGGGATCGATACCGTATATATGTATATACGGTACCCTGTATGTACCCTGTATATGTATACAGGGTGTTCCAAGACTATGGGACATCAAGGGAAAGTACCTTACATATCGTAGATAGGATATTTTGCTGAAGGAGGCCTTATTTTAATTTAAAAAACAATTTAAACTGCATTCATAGATTTTTAAATAATATGTACATTGAATTGATTGAACCGGGAATCTAACCCGCTACACGAGAAAAAACATTACCCTGTAGTTTTATCATACCGATCAAAAGGCTTCATCATAACGATTATTTTTTACTAAATAACATAGTGTCAGAAATAAAAGGAAGACCATGAATTTTAACAACACATTTTTTTTCTCATGTATCGGGTTTGATTCCCGGTTCAAGCATGTAATATTTAAAAATCTATGAATGCAGTTTAAATTGTTTATTAAATTAAAATAATGTCTTCTTTTAGTAAAATCTTCCATCTACAATATTCAAGGTAATTTCCCTTGATGTCCCAGTCTTGGGGCACCCTGTATAATGAGTTATTCACAAGCAAAAAACAAACCCCATACAATAACACAATACCATAACTACCATAAGTAATGACGCAATTTATATTATGCACGAATAAAGTCACCATCAAATAAATATATCTAGTACACTTCAGAATGCTGAACATGCACTTTAACACCTTGACAATAGAGCCACGTTCAGATATTTGTAAACCCTTTAGTCACTTGGATGCGTCAAGCTGAGGTCTCTTTTCAACCTTTTTCATTAGACAGAGATTACCGCTTATAAGTTACATGGGCCCCTGGAGTTACCAATTATTTGGAACAAATTTATTTGACCCTTTCTTACCGCTGAAATTACATGTGGCTACTTGTAATGCTTTTTTAAAATAACTCGAAATTGCTAATGCATGAAGGTCTATTTTAATAAAAGTAATTGTTAGTCACGCGTGCAAATGGGGATGTCAGAATAGCTCCCTTTTAAAGATACCAGGAGCTACCTATCCATAGAGCAGAGAGGATTTCATTATGAGCTGACGAGGACGATTAATTGATACTATATCAAAAATGTTAATGGGGGTATATCATAAAGATAGTGTTGTTAGGGCATCTCGCAAGACTAATTCTGTTAAGCTATGCTTCAGTTCTGTTTAATATAATCTTAACTTCCACATTTTGTAACCACATAGGATTATTTCAATCTGCCAATTTTATTACAATATTATTAATATTTAGTTTCAATTGATTTTTTCTCTTGATTGTCTGACAATATTTATAAGTTGTCCCGAGCTGTAGACTCGCAAAGAATCGAAAATCACTCGGTGTCTTGGGCGCAAAATTGTATAACTCATTACCAGTCGAGTTAAAACTGGTGCAAAACGATATTTAACTTCTTCAAACAACATTGCATTTTTTATTGGTTACTAAAGCTATTATCATATTTTATAACACTACAATATTAGGCAGTTGTATACACTATACAGAGTGTCTCTACAATGACTATACTGTTTTTTTGACCATAAAGTACTGCTCATTGTAAAATGTATGGTGCATTTTTTGGTATCTTGCATATACCTTGTATAGCATAGTAACTTAACAATTACAAGTCCCTTAACATTGTTGCAGGCTTTAATTTAGTATAAGTAAATGAATAGAAATAAGAATTAAGAACAAACTGAAAACATGCTGACACAGAGTAGTTTTCGCATAGCACAAAATAAACAGTAGAATTTCGCATAGCAGAAAAAACTCAACAGGTGCTCACTAGCTGCTGCAAGCAGAAAACATCAATTTAATACAGAGCAGGGGTTGGCTACCTTTTCGCAGCCAAGGCCACATAGTGGCTAACAAAATTGTTAAGGGCACATGTTAATAATTTGTGGCTCCATCCAATCATTCCACATTATTGGTTGTCAATAAGGAGGTTGTGGGCCGAATATTGCCTGTAGTTGTAGTATGTGGCCATTGCAACAGATCAGCAAAGGTCACAGTGATACGAGGGCTAAGCAGCCCGGGAATAGCCATTACTCCCAAATAATAATAATTCATATTATATTTGCATGTTGGCTTTGCTCACTGTTTTAATATCTTATATCTTTAAATACACAATCTTGTATGTACATATTCATGTAAATATGGTATGTGGGGATTTTTGGGGACGAGCAATTGATAGCTAGGTCCCATGGCCGGGAAAGCTCGCTTAGTAGCAACAGATCCAATAAATAACATTATCAGATTATCACAGTCAGAAACTCGAATAGTGCATAGCATTAAAAACTATATTCAATTTTAATTTTGAAGGAACTCTTCTTGTCATGGTATCTAAAAGGTCCAATTAAATTTTAATAAAACACTAACCCAAATGGCTATACTTTTTTTTTCAAGTCACGCAGCCCTACTGTATCCTTTGTGAGACAACTTAAGGTAAACTGGCAGCTCCAATGGCTCAAAAAGTCAGAGTCAACAGCAGCAGCTTTACAGATTTGAAACTAGTAAACCTTTATATACAACAGTTTTACAAACAACCTTAATAACAAAGAAAGACAAAGCCATAAAATCACGCTTTGGTATAAACATTAATAATATTATAGTGGCCAGTCACAATATGTGTGCTCCTCACCGCGTGAGGTCATTACGGCGCTTGGACACCTTGCCTACGAGGTGACTCCAGGGAAGTGCACAGATATTGTGACCTGTTAGTACATATTGATTTTTACTAACCGACACAAGAGTTGCAAATCCCTGCACTGGCGAAGTGAAGCAATGTAGTATCCGACTCATTCTTCAGAACATACAGGAAAATGTCTAGGACACCAACTCGACGAATATAATCATAATTTACAGGATCGTACCCAAAATTAGCCAAGTTAGCTAAGACTTGACACTTTGCATCTGAAAAAGCGAATGACACCAAATTCACAAGTGTTTATATTGTATTCGTAGGAATTGATAGAGGTTGAAATAATTACCGTAGGATTCAGAATTCAAATACTCATCCACTAATAATGATAAAAACTCTTCTCGGTCAGTACCATTTTCAGGAGTACGTTTCCGAAGATGTACTTTGCTAGAGAACATTGAATTTGTAGATTATTTATGCGACGTAAAAATATAATATGGGATTAATTTCTCTCATGAATTAATCACAATGCACCTCATTTTGCAAAAGCAAGTCGCTGTGGTCCTGGTCGCTCGCTGTTAAACGCCATTTTGACCATTATTTAACATCATAAATAATGGCGATGGCGCACCATATAAGTGCCAAATAATGGCCCGTGATGGCCTATTAGGGCCTGTTCACACTATCCGTAGAAGGAGGATATATAGAAGGAGGGTTAGCGAATCACACACAAGGACGGAGATATTGTGACAGTTTTTTCTGGGGTTATCACAAAAAGAATAATCTCCCCATTTTTACTGACAAGTAGGTTTTTAATTATTGAGAATCTTCAAAATAAACTCTTAGTCAGTGTTGCAAAAGTTACCGATTTATCGGTAGAACTCCCGATTTCGGTTAGAAAATACCGATACACCGATTTTAGGTGTCAATCTCCCGATTTTATGACCATACAAGGTTTTATTCATAAATTCAGCGTTTCCTTTATAAATATTAAAACAGGCTTACATAGTAGCACAAATAGCGAAAAATAAACTGATTTATCAACGTTTTTTTTTAATTAGGTTAATCGAATTAAAGATACTACACAGAACCAAAAATATCCATTTAAATCAAAGTAGTGATTACATGTTAATTACATGTAATCACTACCAGAAAATTTTGGTAAGTTTATAATTTCGGCATTTATGCACATGTAAAATTAATTAATTATGGTCAATATCACTGTATAAAAGGATTTTAATGTGGTTTTCATAAGAAAAAAAGAGTTCCCGATTTCTCCCGATTTTTAGATGTTAGTAACACCGATTTCACAAATGTCATTTTTGCAACACTGCTCTTAGTAAATATTAGCGGGCAAACACAAAACATCCGATGTCCTCCCAATTACGATATAAATGTGTACTAATTTAGTACCTACATTAAAATTAACAAAATCACGATTAGATTAAAACGTCTTAGTTATTCAGCCATTATAATAATGAAATTCACAATAGTATTCTAATCACGTCAAAATTAAATTTTTAATCTGTTATTTTTAACATTCGAGCCGGATTAGTTTACCCAACATTATGGGTAACATATTTTTTTGAAGTGAAAACTTCTTTAGCGGCGCTGAGCACTTTTGTACTGGGGAAAAATGTATAAACTCGCGATAAATTCCAAGACCAGGTTAGTTGACCCCTCCTAGTATCGTGATTGCTATGTTACGAGGGGTCCCCAGCTGGTCTTCTTAGAAAGCCAAGGTTCTATCTGTTTTAAGACAATCCTAAGATTTTCCATAAAGATCATATTTCAAATAAATTCTCATGGAAAGTAGCTCTTATTGTCCCTAAAAAAGTGTTTCCAAAGTCCAATATCGGATAGCCAGACTGACCGATTTCCGTAAAGATCATATTTCAAATAAATTCTCATGGAAAGTAGTTTCTTATTGTCCCTAAATACGGTGACAGTTCCCTTCAAAATACCTAGTGGCCAAGAGTGATGGATAAAATACCAAGGGCCTGACACGCTTTGTAAGAGAAAGATAGCCTTATTGCGATTCCTATGAGAGGAAGTAGAAAATAGTGCGATGTTTTGTCCTTATCACCGATCGAAATTTTTTGTATTTGTGTCAAAGTTTTGTGTCAAGAAGATTGCAAAACAAATTGGCAATATTTGGTAGTGCATTTTATAAATGGAGAATTAATGATAAGTTTGGTTTAAATGAATAATAATTTACCAATTATCAGATCCGTAGTGTTTGGGTGTTCAGTGCAAACATGGTGGGGTGTTCAGTGTTGGGCTGTAAAAGCAAACTCGACCGAAAAAAGGCGGATGTTACATTCCATGCGTAATTTGCGTAAGTATATTTTCTTTGCATTTTGGACCCGTGTTTATTTCTAAAATCTCACCGGTACCAAGTTACTGAGCTAAATCATAAGGTATATCATGAGACACTTGATGAAATAGGAAAAATATGTAAATTAATTCAAAAATAACCTCCAAACATTTCACATATAAACCGATCAAATCGCGTAGTATTCTACCATAGAAGCCAGCTTAGAATTGATGTCCCATCATTCAGTCGGTTTATAATTCGATTTCGGGATACCAACAAATAATAAAAAAATCCCCTGAAGATTACCATACGTTTCGGGAAATTCAAGTAATTTGATTTTTTCAGTTTTTAGGGTTCCGTAGTAAACAAGGAACCCTTATAGTTTCGCCATGTCCGTCCGTCCGTCCGTCCGACCCCCGTTTTTCTCAGTAACCGTTAGTACTAGAAAGCTGTAATTTGGCATGAGTATACATATCGATGACGCGGAGAAAACGGTAGAATAAATTCTTTAAAAAAAATTTTTTTTAGTGTACCTCCCCGGGTGACTGTAACGGAAACGCACAGGGCCGGGCCGTCTTTAACCAATTTGAGGCCCTGGGCACATTAGGGTAATGGGGCCCCTATGACCTTGATAGAGCACGATTCTGTTAGAATAGACAAAGAAAGTAAACGAGTCACATTAAATGAATAGATATTAATAATATAATATTTCCTAAAAAATAAAATTAATTTTCAAAATACACCAAATTTGGGTTCTTCCTTAGAGCAAACAGCTAAATT
Organism: Cenopis cana; assembly: GCA_951800055.1. Lineage (NCBI taxonomy): Eukaryota > Metazoa > Arthropoda > Insecta > Lepidoptera > Tortricidae > Cenopis > Cenopis cana. Next base: position 15,718,189 of record OX637471.1, on the reverse strand, counting down.
AAATTTTCTTAAATAAACGCCTAATTCTAACCAGTCATATATATTTTTTTAAATTGAAAATGAGGCCGACGCTTATGCGAGCTCACCCAGAAGATTCACTCGTACCTTAAAAAGGTCCAGGTTATTTGAACTCGGAAGTACCTACATACGCCATTCGAATACCAAACCAGTAAACATTATAAAAAAAGATGATTTTGACCAGGTAATGAAAGTAGCCAGTCGTACGTCGTCTGGATATCTGATGGAAGAAGGGGGAAGGCGGTATGAGCTCATGGAGTTCCTGAGCACACTCAACGAATCTAAAGAAATAAAAATGGGAAATAGGTAGTATTGCTTACAATTTTTGAAGTGAAAACTTCTTTAGCGGTTCTGAGCACTTTTGTACTGGGGAAAATTTGTTGAACTCGCGACAGATTCTAAGATTCTAAGACCAGCTAGTTGACCGCTCCTAGTAATCGTGATTGCGATGTTAGGAGGTGTCAACTCAGCTAAACTCAGCTGGCCCCTATACCACAAAACTTTACAAGTCTACAATTTGACAAAATTGCACAATTTTCCATAGAAAAAGTTCACAAATTTGTCGAATTGTACGCTTGTAAAGTATTGTGGTACAGGTTCCTGGTCTTAGATGCGTAAGACACAATGATACTCGGGACATATTATGTAAATGGATTATGCGAATATGAACATGAGTATGAGTACAGTACAGATACGGATACCGATACGGATACCGATACCGATATGAATATCTTTGTTATTTGGGTCATTGTCAGTCGGAAAAACAAAACAAAAAAACAAAACAAAAGTTGTTTTTCCGACTGACAATTCGGTGGACAATAGTTAACGGCTTGTGTGCATGTAATTTACGTTTTTATTATATGGATTTATAGACACGGAATTACAGATTATGCGGGTTATCAGATCAATCGAAAATTAAGCTTTGTAGCCCTTAACTTTTGGCATGTCCTGTCCACCGAAAAGACGCGCACCTAAATCTGACAATGACCCATTTACTATCTTTATTGAGTTTTCACTTCTGCCGGCACTCCCGGAGTGCAACCCGTTGTTTTTATACTCTGGCCACTGGTTCATCGATGACATTTCGGTGACAACGGCCTGTGACAAATAATCGGTTCCTTATACGCGATGAGGGACAGAAGATATGTCATTTTTTCTCGCTCCCACGTGTGTTATTGTCTATGCTTACATCTCCTTCACACACCTTTGTATGTGTGTATCACCAGTTCCATCTTATACTTGTTTCATGACACTATCCATCCGATTCTATAGAATTCGGTGACACCGTAAAAAACCGGCCAAGTGCGTGTCGGGCCACGCGCAAGGTAGGGTTCCATAGTCGTCCACCCGTTAAGCTACGTTTTCACTTAGTGTTCTGAACAAACATCTGCTCTGAGCGAATGTTTGTTGTTCGGCGAATGTTCGCTCAAAACAGCAGACGTCTGTTTTCATTTAATGAGAAAATGAACATTTGTTCAGAACAATAGATCGTGCCGAACAGCTCGTTCGCGCAGTCGCGTTTTTATCAGACATTATGTGGACTAAAAAGCTCGCAAACGTATATTTGCTATGTTTTTTACAGAATAAACAACATTATCTAAGGTATCAATGGAAATTGTACGAAAAGTACATTTCTGAAGTTCGATGGGGTTAAGAAAAAAAAAATATTGCACCAAGGGGAGGTACCCTAAAAAAAAATTTTTTATAGGATTATATTCTATTATTTAGTCGGCGTCATTGATATGTATACTCATGCCAAATTACAGCTTTCTAGTACTAACGGTTACTGAGAAAAACGGGGGACGGACGGACATGGCGAAACTATAAGGGTTCCTTGTTTACTACGGAACCCTAAAAATGCATAGAGAAAAAAGAATGGAACGTAGTGGTCAAGTAGTTGTTATAATTCTCTTTGCAGATAAGTACAAAGAGTGACGATCCTTGTATGGTGATCTTAATTTTAACCCATTGACAACTTCATTATTTTATTTAATTTATAACTGTTTGACATTATATACTTCTAAATTATTGCTAAGTTTAATGTAATTTGATAATATTAAAAAACTGACGATCACAATTTCAATTCCTAAAAATTGACTACGGGTAATTTTAAGTGACATTGTATATTGTGAAATAAATAAATCAAATCATATCATATCATATAATGACAATTTTCTCAACCTAAGCCTGGCCGCAGACGCGCGGAATTCCGAACGGAAACGGAGGGGAGGGGAGTTGAAGCCTCTCACTCTTAGAGCGAGAGGCATCAACTCTCCTCTCTCTGAAGCCGTATTTGAATTCCGTGCGTCTGCGGCCGCCAGACTAACATACAAGAAAAAAAAAACAACTATATACCGCAGCCAAACCGCAGCCATAATCCTCACCATGATGGACATTTTTGATGGGCCATCAAGGCCCTTTGTGTTGTTCCGATAGGCGATAGGTAGGTAGACGGGTAGGTAGGTAGGTAGACGCAAAATTCGTTTGACCTTCGGACGCCCTTGGTCTTCGAGCGTGCGATAGAGACCGCGGTCCGAGCTCCTGGTTTTGAACTGTGTAGCCGCCTGTCTCCGACCGCCCAACGCCAGTGCACTCAGAGGAAAGCGTACGCATGTCAGTCAGTTCACCGATGCCGACTTGGAGTGAACGCGATTTTATCGCGGAATCAACGACGTGTAGCGTGGTCGGCCGATCTTCTAGCCAGAACACTCAGACAGCCTTCGCGACGAGCCAGAGACCAAGGCCGCGCGGTCTGGGGCTTGCCTTCGACCGTCTGGCACGGGGTAAAAACGTTCAGTGGATAGTGAGCCTTACTGTCAGTGTCACTGTCACTGTCAGTGTCATGCGTCATGTATTTCTGCAACTAGCTGCAACGGGTTGTACGTGGATTGTACTGAAATAGAAAAGGAATATGCTACGGCGACATAACCTTTTATAATCCAGTTGCCTAATTTAATTTTGTTATAATTAAGCGAACATCTTCTTAAAATGGCTACTTTACCTAATTTTGCAGGTTAGTTTGGTTGTAATTCATCTCACCGAAATGTTTTAAATTTATTCGATTTCAGGTTTTAAGTTCCCAGCATGATGTCTTTTAATAGTTTTTAACAGAAACTGCCTCTTAGTATTCAAACGTTTGTAGAAAAGTACTATACCTTATAAGCTAAACTGTATCCTATGCAAATAAATCATTGATTGATTGTTTGATAAACCACTAGCTAATTATGGATATAACGCCATTGTCAATTTCCAGGTTTAACGAACAAGAATATTTTCTTAGTGGAATTTAAAGAGCCATATGCAGAAAGAACACTCCGCGATGAGACTACCACCAATATTCGCAGCCTTATATTCAGTGCGAAAGGCGGTTACCTGGCCTACCGAACTGATAAAAGGTATTGTGTAGGTGACCCATTGTAAGACAAACAGATATACCTAATTATTGTATTTGCTTACAAGTAGGGTTCGCAATTCGGATCTGGATAATTTCATACAATTAGGATCCGGATCGCAAACTACTTACAAGATACTCAATTTTTATTACAGAGCTGAAGTATTAAAATGCTCAGATTGGTCTGTGGCTGCCACAGTAGATGGAAACATCAAGGATATGTTGTTTTCCCCTCTGGACAACTATTTCATGGTCTGGGAAATGTTTGTCATGAATAAAGACAATCCTCAAGTAAGTCTTGTTTAAAACGCAGTTTAAAGACATCAGCTACCCAATTTTTCTTTTTGAACTGTATGTGCTATGCTAGAAACATAATTTGGCTGCAAGTGGATATTGCATGTCTATAGGAGTCCCTCATAGGATATAAAGCATTTTTGAATATGTTTAGTTCCAAACAAAGACATCAACAACTATGTCTTGCCTGGCACATATTTGGGATTTTATTTAAGTAATTTAATAACTCATAATCAGACATCGGAATTCTCGTAGCATTTTTGAGTTGTCATAGGGACTTCTCGTTTATCGACTTCCAATTATACATATGTATATTGATAAATACAGAATACAATATGGAAAATAATTATGATTACAAGTAGAAGTATGACTATCTATTTCTTTTGTAAAGAAACTAATGATAAAACACTTGTTAGCACTAAAACAGACTTTGAACATGAAATTGATAAATGTTAAAACACTGAACTGTATGTTTAAATGTAAAATTGTTAACTATTAATTTTTCATTGCTTTCATTGCAAATCTCTATTTAACATTTTCAGCCACTTAAAAGTTATTTAAAAGAGAGTGTTCTTTAGCGATAAGACCGCCTGTTGTCTACCTCTACTTTTAATCTTTGATATGTTGGGTTGTGCTCTATAATGTATCGACAAAATTTGTATATCGGAAGTGTTGAGCAGGCTGCAGCAGTGGGTAACGAGATGAGGAGTGGAGTGGCAGGTGAACCAGTTGAAAGACATCTTGATATATAGACTTGGATTTATTTAATTAATACTTGCGAGACGTGCACACGATACACAGGTCGTTGAAGAAGAGAGCGAGCATAGATTACCTTTTTAGTTTTCTTAAGAGAGGCATAGACAATATGTTATATGTAAAGGGTGTATACACACTATTTCCAACAGGAAGTCGATAAACGAGAAGTCCCTATGAAAGCTCAAAAATGCTACGAGAATTCCGATGTCTGCTCATAATATTATTTGCTCCACAGGGGAAACCAAATGTACATGTGTACAATATTGCTAAGAAAGCCATAGCTGCATCTTTTACACAGAAGCTTCAAACTGGTTGGTAAGTGCTGCATGTTGTTGGCTTCGTAAGGTTTAAGATAATTTATCTCTTACAATACTCTTTTTAGGCTAAAACGGAACGGCGGCGATTTACTCGGTGACTATAAGTACTACAATTATGAAATTTGGTAGGAAGATGTATTCTATAAACCGCTACATAAAAGAGATGTGAAATTAGGAAAATAAATTGGGGGTAGGGTTGGGGGGGGGGGGGGGGGGGGGTTTGACCATGGGATGAAATTATTTTGTTCAATGCAGGTAGTTGTGATGGGTATTTTTGGATAGGCCATTAAAAATAATATCGAGGTTACTAAAAAAGTACTAAAAATTAATAAGTACTTTCAATGATTTTTGGTCTGAACAAGATGGGATTAAGGGTTTTTGAGCCAAACAAAAGGACGTAAGTGCCGTGACTTCCCTATGAAGATACGACCTTTTTGATTCAAGGTATTAAATAGTGTTTTTAAAAGTGGACTGCTAGGTGTCGGTACGGAACCCTTCGTTGTGCGTGATCCGACACGCACTTGGCCGGTTTTTTTATTTATGAAGTAAAGTTAAAAGTTCTATGTTAATAAGTAATAACAAATGAACACACTATACATTTTACTATGAACAGTACTATATTAAAAAAAAAACAGTAGGTATACTTAGTGTAAAAACTGACACGGATCCATCACGGATCATGTTAAACATAAATTGTAATTTTCTGAATAATTTATACCTATCTGATAATAGCAATGGCCATTGAAAACACACACAAAATGATGGATGCTATTAACATTATCACTTAATGATGCAATCTGCGAGTTAAATTACCTACCTACTTTCTGTTTTGTTTTCTACAATTGCCTACTATCTTATAGTTAGCTTAACACCTTTGCTGGCAGTATCTACTGTGATATCCATACTGCCAAGTAGCAAAGTTCAAACTTGAATGACAACTATACTGACGAGCAAAAATAACGGGTACATTTTCTATGGAACCATACAAAGTGTACCTGTTATTTTTGCTCGTCAGTATTATGTCTGTAGCCTTTACCTGCCATCAAGATGTATTAATGAAGCTGTTCAAGTATTTTATTCATATAATTTTACTGATCATATCTTGTTATCAGGGAACCAAAGTGGACAGCAGATGAAAAAATATTTGCCATACAAGCTGGCAATCGGATTCTTATATATGAAGACGGCAATTTTGAAAAGTACACACACACAATCAATGCAGAGAAGCTGAACTGTTTTAGTGTTGCCCCAAGCGCAGCTCCTAATTATTATTTTTCTATATTCACACTGGGTAAATAATTATATATCTTATGGTGAAATTATTACAACAATGGGCCATGATAGTGCAGACAAGGACGCAGCTATGCAATGGAATGAGACAAACGAGTCGCTTTGCCCCTTTAAGGCATAACTGTGTCTTTGCCATTATAGCCCACTGTTTAGATCAGGCATTAAATAAGTTGCATGTAAACCCCTAACCTAAACTCAATTATTTATTGCACGTGCTTAATACAATGGTGCATAGCAACATAGTTAATTACTACTAATTCTTTCTTGAAGGCTACTTCGATTTTGGGTTTTGATACTTTTAAATTTACAGGTAAATCTGGCCAGCCTTCTGTATGGAAAGTACTTCAATACCCCAATTTTCAATTGGAAAAAGCAGTCGTTAGCCGGACTTGTTTCCAGGCAGACAAAGCTGCTTTCTACTGGAACCGTCGTGGTACCAACATATTTACTCTCACACAAACTGATGTAGGTGTATAAAGTGTTCATTCAGTCAAATAACTGATAATTTCATCATAGTTAATTGGTATTCTGTGATAGTTTTCCTTATTTTTGCATTAGGTGCACCTCAAAGACTGATAATTCTAGTCTAAATCAAAGAAATACTGTTGTTCCAAATTCCAAAAAAAATTAAAATTACATGTAAACTGTAAACTATCCTACTTTGATCTTACTTTGTCATATGTACCTAATGATTTGTACCAGAAGGCACTAGTTTGGTTGGACCATAGTTGTCTGACTTGGACCATAATTACGGTAGTCATAGTCATTTAAGACACTTTAATTGCAACAAAGCATTGACTTATAATATAGAAATAGACACATAGTGCCGAACAAAAATGACGAAAAATGTGGCACTGATTGACACTGTCAGCTACATTCCAATAGCTGGTAATAAAGCTTACATATCAAGATAAATGATAAGTACAAAAAAGAACTTACGGTCGTGAGTGTTAAGTGTCAAATTTGCAAACACAAAAACCATATCTTCACAGCACATTTCGTCATTTTTGGTAACTGTCACTGTCTGCCATCAACACAAAAGTACCGCCAGGCAGTACATTTGCGGGTGCCATTTTTTTCACCTTACTGTGTATCTAGTTCTATAATAGTACATCTATAAATATTTCTGTCAGTTTTATACATAGTTTATTGACCAGGAGTGGAGCATTCGTTATGTTTCTGATTACAAAACAATGATAAACTACGATTTAAGAACTCTTTCATATTATGATTATGATATTACATTTTAGGTGGATAAAACTGGTGGCTCGTATTACGGCAAGCAATCACTGTCCTATGGTGATGTAAAGGGAAACGCAGGGAACATGGTCTTCAGTGAGTAAACGATTGTTATTTTAAATGTTGCTGGGCAATTTTTATCCGAAACTAAGCAACATAACCTGCAGTAACCACATCAGTTTATATACTTGTATTATTTGTAAAGTAGCTGGTTCGTTAACGTCGTCGTAACTTAAACGCGCATCACGACAACGAAATAAGAATATGAATCACCCTGGAATTCATATCCCTGTCTCACTCTATCTTCTAGTAGGCGGCTTGCAGGATGATTACAGTCCACGACGCATGATTGCTGGGATGCGCCTTATCGGAATATAGCTTGGTTCATTCCAAATAGTAATTAACTAATTACTTTAACATTCAAGCTCAAGCCAGACGGTCGAAAATAAAGCCCCAAAACCGGGCTACATTGGTCCAAAAGGACTGTGTAGACTGTTATTTCCAGCAAGATTTCCCCACACGCAAGAAAACCGATCTTTGCGGACCATGTCGCTTCGTCCTAGGGACTTGTCGGCGGCCGTCTGGATCGCGGTTGGATCAAGTATAGGGTATTCTACTATGTTTGAAAAAGTACTTCAAAATGTTTATTTTCCTAATAGAAAGCCACAAAAAAATATATTTCCGCAAAATAAACACGCTTTCTTGCCATAAAATTAAATTAAATTTTAAAACTTTTTTATTCCCGCTTAAACTTATTTATTATAATTATATAATAACAAAGAGGGAAACGAAATATCTGCCTCTCTGTCGCACTGCATATTGGAGCAACAGAGAGGGAGATACTTCGTTTTCGGTTTGCGGTAGGCCCCCACATTCTTATTTATGGAACTGACAGTTGTGACAGTTTCGTTATTGCCAATATGACGTCACACCGTGGCGGCTCGTGTTTTAGGTCACGTGATATACAGATTAAAAATTACGACTTTTAATTTCAATGTAAAAAAATAATAATGTACTTGTATGACTCAAATTCAGAATATTTAAGTATATTTCTACATACATTTTTATTTTAATCAAATTTCATAATTTATTTTTCACTACCGAAAGTATAGTAGAAATTATTTAAAATGTCCGACATTTTATAAAACTTGTCATTGGACTTTGAGTCTTCACGCTTGGGCAGTAAAGTCGCTTTTTGAACAGCCTAATTTAATACAACTCGGACAGTTCAAATAATTTTAAGTATACCCTATTGTTTAGATAAGGAGGGCCCGATACACGCGATCTCCTGGAACCCCGGAAACTGGAACGAGTGGCTGGCGGTGTACGGCCACGCCCCGGCCAAGGCGACTCTCTTCAACGCCAAGTGCGAACCCCTCTTCGAATTTGGGACCGGAGCCTGGAACACCATTTATTATGCCCCAGAGGGAAATCATATCCTTTTCAGTTTAAAAGCTCCTTGCATACTAAAGAATACATGCTAATAATCTCAATCAAATATAACTGAATTTCATCATCAAAGTAATTTCAGTAGGTAGTTGACAGGGCGATATATCGATTGAAAGAGACGCCCTTATGTTTTTCGCTCAGGACAAAACGGGATGCAACACTCTTCGAGAATGGCTTTTTTAGACATATCTCGATAAATATCTGACTGTGTGCATGTTTATTAAATTTCCCCTTGACAAAGTTTAGATAAGGTAAAATACCATCATATTAACTTAAACGTGTCTTTTAATCATGCGTTGTTTTAGTAGGCTGAGTAAAAAAAGGAAAATATAGACTCAATTTTGGATTTTTTTCTATCGACAAAATTTTAAGCAATCATGTTTCGGCTATTGTCAGTACCACAATCATATAGACAAGAATCATATATCTGAAAATCAGTCCCTATTGTTTCCTCGTCTGGGCAGGACAGCGTTTCAAAGTTTCTAGATTTCTCGTTGTAGCGCCTTAATTGTTGCGTGTATTACAGATACGAGTTAAAGAGAGGCCCCACTTGATATGTAGCCGCACCGAGACAACGATGTTGGTCCCGAAAATAATTTCATACATTGATCCATCATTACTTGCCTCTGTCACTCGCGCGCAATTATATTGGCGTCGCGCCCACACAGTGAAGTTCAATGTCACATATTAAAATTTTTATACACTGTACATGTATTGGTTAACTTAACTCGAGCACACATGTGCTGATCGGCGGGTTCGGCAACATCGGCACTGGGCACGTGGAGGTGTGGGACACGCGCGGCTACCGCCGGATCGGCAAGTGCTCCGCGCCCGACACCACCAGTCTGCAGTGGGACCCGCGCGGCGAGACCTTCCTCACCGCCACCACCTACCCCCGGCTCACCGTCGGCAATGGGTAACTACAGTCCCCATTATATATATTCGCCATAATTTATTTATAACAAAAGAATGCAAAATGTGTTCTTGAGCTAAAGTTTCGCCAAACTGTGAAGCAGTTTGTTGGCGATGCGCTTATCTTAAACATGAATAACTTAGGACAGTGTTTTTCAAACTTTTTGGTACCGCGGCCGTTAATGAGATCGGAATTTCTTCGCCACCCCCTTAGTATAACCAGATTTCTACAATAAACCTAAGAACCCCGTTTATAATGAATAGATTTGGAACGCACCCTCAACCAACGATCAACGTGCAATGTAACTATGCGTTTTAGAACGCAACCTATATATTTTATCGGAAGGTAGTTACTGTTTCATCATCTACTTACCCGGGTTTTCATATTTAAGAAACAAATCCTTTATTCCACTATTCCATAAATTAAGAAACAATCACAGGATTCTTAAGCATCTCGCGATCCCCCTGGATAAGTGCCGAGACCTCCCTGGGGGTCGCGACCCACACTTTGAAAAACACTGACTTAGGAGGTACAAGTACGCTAGATATGTTGCGGTCAATGTCAAGGACAGTATGCACGTCCACGATAAAATCTATGGTTTCATAAATAGACCGGTAATGTATAAAAGCGACTATTCAGTGCTGCTGCGCATTGCTGCCGGACGGTCGCGTCGTCGCGTCATTCTCTTGGTGTGGTCAAAGCTTGTTATTTACCTGTTATGAATTGGGGTTGTAAATTGGGGATTTGATAATAGTGGGGCTTCTGTACATGGTACTATTCTTTATTCTGTGGTACAGGTACAAGATTTGGCATTACACCGGAGTGCTGATGCACCAGCGTGCGTGTGTGGAGAAAGAAGTGCTTCTGTCGATCGGGTGGCAGCCGGGTGTGTACCCCAAGAGTGAGCTGTCGCGCACTGTCCCCAAGGGCGTCGCGCCCGCCGCCGCCGCGCCCGTCGCCGCCTACCGCCCGCCCGGCGCGCGCAACAAACCATCTACCTTCACGCTGCATGAGCACGAGAAGCCCCACCGCCCTGGAGAAACAGCTGCTGGTAATTTTTTTTCCTTCAATTGGACTTGGGGGGCCTTTGCCCGTAGCCATTGTCTAGTAAACAAGACGGGCGGGATTTCGGAATTGCTGGTAATAATAAAAATAAATTAGTCTTACAATACCAATAAAACAAACGGACGAAAATATTCGCAAACCTTCACGCTTCAGTTTTTTTTTCTGATATAATAATGAACATTTATAATGTGTAAAAACGTATAAATGGATGCTGTTCGGCCGTAGAAAAGTGGTGGTTTTCCCTAGAATGTTGCATAATTATTAGTATTATAATAAACACTCATGGTAAAACAGTGAGCTGAACATGGAAAAGACACCTATTAAAAATTCTGCAAATGTTATATCGTAGATTACGGCGTTGTCAATTCCGCGCGCCTCAGGAAAGTAACGCGTGGCTTTTTCCTCAGTTAATTCCCGTTTGTGTTAATAGCAATACATTACTTAGTTAACTACTCAAATCCTCCTTGTACTCGCCTTTGTGCCAAAATGTACTAATTTGTCTGTATTTTTTAATTGTTGTGTGTGTACAATAAAGTAATTACATGCATACATACATACATATACATATATGTTTACAGCGGCCCCGTCGAAGCAAGCTATAAAACAAAAGGAGAAGCGCGAGGCGCGGAAGGCTCGTAAAGCCGAGGAGCGAGCTGTCGGCGACGGGTCGCCGGCGCACGAGCCCAGCGCGCCCGCGCCCGCCGCGCGCCCCGCCTTCGTCTCCACCGGCGACCCGGAGAAGGATAAGAAGATCAAAAATATCAACAAGGTATTTTTCTCAAAAATAGTATGTAATGTACTCATAACATCTGTGATCCATCCATCGTATCCGAAAGTGGCTCATCCTGGACAGTTGCCAGAAGTGTCCAGGAAGTAAGTATGTAAATCCCATTACATATCATAAGTTTGGAGCTGGCGGCGCGCGCCGCGAGCGCGCCAGCGCACAGCTGGTTCTTTAACTATGATTTTAGAACGATCGAGGCGAAATTGGCGCAAATTATTTATCATTGTTATTCATACAATTTGTTTCATTTTTGAGAAAAGCACTTTACATGCCTCGACCGTAAGTGCCATCCTAGCCTCGTATAACTCAAACTCGTCCAGGATGGCTTACTTACTGGTCTCTGCAATAATGTACTATTTTTTACGATATGTTACTTTTCGGCCATATTTTTGGTTTGTGCCCGCCAAGTGGAGCAGGATGCACGAATGGTCGTCCCGCCATCTCCGTTTTAGTCTGCCTCTGCTCCGGTAGCCAATGTAGCCATCTTGTGGAGTCCACCGCATACTTATTTTTGGACATCTTTCCGGATGCATACGGCAGACGTGCCCGGCCAAGTCCCACTTCAATCTGGCGGTCTTGACACCTTACATCTGCTGCGTGTTTCTGATCCGATCAGTTCTACGAACACCTAATATATGTACTGCGCTCCATCGCCCGCTGGCAAACCTTGAGTTTGGACTTCCGGTCCTTGGTCAATGACCAGGTATGAGCACCGTAGTTTAGGATGGGCATTGGGCAGGATATACATATCAACGAGTTTGCGCTTAAGACACAAAGGAAGGTCGCCCTGGATGTGGGACACTCAACAGGCTAATAGTACTTTTAACTCACGCGCGCGGGTTGTCCGTGGTTGTGGTTGTGAAACATACGAACACATAGACAACCTCATAGCTCCTACGCTGACGCACACATAGACAATGTGCATGTATAGCTCAACAAGTTTAAGTTATAGCAGCGAATTATACGAACGCGCAATGCTAAATCCGGGTTGTAGCGCTGCAGTTTGGTTTTGATATTGATTTTTCAAAAAGTCGCCTTATGAACTTAAACAGCACTCACAAAAATAAAACCACTACTGGTGGTCAAAAGAGAGTTCCCTTAGTTTACCGTGTGATACGTTGTTCCAGAAACTGAGTGATATAGAGAAGCTAAAACAGCAGAGGGCAGCGGGCAAGCCGCTCGAAATCAACCAGAAGGCCAAGATCGAGACGGAAGGGGCTTTACTCAAGGAGCTGGAGCAGTTACGGTGATCATCACAGCCGCCCGCCGCCTTCGAAACAGACACAATCGCTCATGGTGGCACTACTCGTATACTCCTATGCTTCCATATTCTAACAGAAAAGAACATTCTCCTATGTTAAGTTTTAAACGTCTCTCAGAAACCGCTACGATTTAAAGCAGCGGTCGGCAACAGGCCCCGCGAGCCTTCTTATCGACAACCGACAATGTGGTAACCTTTACCCGATAAATTCGTTAGCTACTATATAGCCCTTGATTGCTAGAAGGTTGCAGACCGCTGATTTAAAGTAAGGTGTTATAAATATAAGTTATAATAGCAGTATCAACTGAGAATGTGCAATAACACATGTCCCTTCGACTATGCTCCCCTATTCTTGAAAGCTGGCTTTAAGAGCCACTAACTAACCTACATACGAACAATGTCAGCAACATACATGTAACATGTTATTATTGAATTCATGTAAGACCATGGATGATTCATAGCTCAATACAACTTGATGAGGTTGTTAGTGCAATTTGTACATACATTACCTGTTGAGGTATATATGCACCTAATCAGTGTTACATATTTATTAATTACGATGCAATAGGGATGATGACACTATAAAAGAAAATCAATAAATCCAAATTTTCTACATAATGACTCAAATTCTCAATCAAATGGCAAAAAAAGTAATTCAAAAAAATAAATAATTACGTAATTATAAGTCTTCAAAGTTTTAAAAGTGGGTATTTTCTGTCGCTTTTCCGCAAAACGCACCTTTGTATTGAACGATTGTCATTTACTATGGCGCTACTCAAAGGTGACGTCACGGTCGAGTAGCACTTTCTCTCTCTAACTACGAACATTCTAACCGTTGTTGCTTCGTTATTTTTTGAGATATTTGAATAGGATTTTCACTATTTGGCATAGTTTTATGTCTTCTTTCTATTGAAGTAATAATTTTTTTTGAGTCATCATGCCTATTGGTTAGAGTTGTAAAAGCGGCCGACGACGCATGCACGAAAACATATATTTACATGATTGTTGATTTAGCGTAACGAAATAATATCAAGAAATGTTATGTAATTTGTTACAATCTAAAAAGTATGGTAGTACTTGTTTGTACCTATTTATGTCATGTAAGCCCAGAATAGTAGCTAATACAACAACAGTCAGAAACACCTGATAAGCTTGCATAACGATCGTTATTTAACACGACCTTAGTATAGGTTCAGTACAGATGTATTGCAAAATGATTTTCTTTCGGGAAAACTCTGATCTCAATCGGAATACGATGGCACCCGAACAGTCAATCAATGATTGTATTAAATAAGTGACGTTTTCATATCCATTATATGGCACTTTATTGTTTAGTGTCAAATGTCAAAGTGAAAAATGACAAAGTGTTATAGTTACCCCTACGGCTGTATAGGTACTGAAGCTAATTGAGAGAGCACGATAAATACGAAGTTTTCCGATAAGGAGGAATAGTACATTGTTGTAGAGGCTAGAAAGTAAGCAATAGATGGACGAGTTAGTTCGAGGGCCGACGCGCAGCGGAGGCCCTCGTAAGTAAGAATCCATCTATTGCACTTTCGGCCGAGGCTTTACGGGCGTGTTCTGATTGGACGATAGCATTACTATTAACCGCTACAACAATATAACATTGTTGTAGCGGTTTAGGTGTGGTTTAGATGTGGTTTAGGTTCATAGTTGTCCTGTTCATGAGTCTACTACTATTGACAATTTTGACGCCCCAATTCCCGCCATCTATAGCCATATTTCCGAGCAGAGGCGTGAAAAATCATTTTGCACTACATCTTTACCTCAAGTATAAGTTATTTCGAAACAAAACAAACGGACGCAACGCCTCTGGTGGCCTTTGGTGGTAACTATTTTTTCCATACAAATTGAGACTAAACGAAAACGCGTTCGTTTGAGTTTTGTTTCAAAAAAGCTTATATTAGGTACAGGCACATTAAGCCAGTACTTCCAGCCTTCTTGGTCCTCCATGCAAGCCGTCTGTTCATTGTCATTGAGTTCTAAACCGAAACGAAAATAGGACCGTTTGAAATGTAGTAGGCCTTCTCTTGAGCGACAACGCTGGTTGATATCCTTGCAGCACGAGATTTTATTAAGGCGCAGGGGTGGGCAAGGCATTCTCCATACAAACTCTGTGCACGTTTTATTCGTAGGTTTTGGCACTAACGAATGTAATATTTTTTTTGGGTGTAAATATTAGATATGCGAAGAAAGTGATGTGGAAATTTTCAAATATTTCAAAAAAAATAAAATTAATAAAAATATCAATCAGAAAAAATTACATCACGAAATAGCTAACAGAAAAATAACCATACTGACCAAAAATCATAACTTTAATGCAAACAAACGAAGAAAAGAATGCACAAAGTTTGTATGGAGAGAGCTTGCCCTACCCCTCCTCTTAAGTCAAGAGAAGTTCGAATAGCAATGATGTTTGATTGATGAAATTTAACAAAAAGTTATGAAATGAGCTGCCCTATAAAACCTACAATATCTGGGCGGCCGAGCTTTGCTCGACGTTTTCCCGGGCATGGGACCTAGCTAGATCGATTGCTCGTTCCCGAAAGCCCCCACATACCAAATTTCATCAAAACCGTTAGAGCCGTTTCCGAGATCCGTGAAATAAATATATATAGAAATAAAGATATATACAAGAATTGCTCGTTTAAAGATATAAGATTAAAACAATTAGAATTATTAAGTCTGCGTTCAATGACAAGAGCATTGTCGAAATATTTTCGCTAATTCTAAATATACAATGCGGTTTCTTTTATGTAATATTGTCATATAAATATTTTTGTGTGAATTTTTAACAGACCTATAGTGAATGACCAATACAGGTCTCAATACAGGTCTGTTATATTCAATTTGTATAGCTATGGAAACTGTAAATACATGACATTACATTATTACCAAATCAAGCTTAGTTTCTTCATGTAAAATCAAGAAAACTTCATTGGGATCAGGATCACTATAACATGTAATATAATACACATGCAAAGGCCTAAGCAACAGAAATTAAGACAATAGGGATGTTGACTCAAAATTTATTTAATCTCCATACGAAAGAATACATATAACTATGCCAAAAAGTGAAAATCCTATTCAAATATCTCAAAAAATAACGAAACTACAACCGTTAGAATGTTTTTAGTTAGAGAGAGAAAACGCTACAGGTCAGTGACGTCACTGACCTCGAGCGCCATAGTAAATGACGATCGTTCAATACAACGGGGCGTTTTGCGGAAAAGGGACAGAAAATGCCCCCTCCTAAAACTTTGAAGACCTATAATTGTGTAATTATTTATTCTTTTGGATTACTTTTTTCACTATTTGATAGAGAATTTGATACTTTTTCGAGAAAATTCGGATTCATTGATTTTCTTATTTGGTGTCAACATCCCTATAACACTACTACTCAAGCCTGTAGATCGTTCAATCCACGAAAACTGCCCCCATTTCTATAGCTTCCTGACCTGAGATCCGCTATGCCATACCGTACGAAAATAACCTGATTAATCACCTGGTTTAGGAGATAGAGCTGATTGTAGTAAAAAACCACTAAAATAAAGCATTTTCAACTCTGTCCCGATTGTAAATGACTTATATTTCCTTAACAGAATAGGCCCTACCAGTAGACCTATTTGGCCATCGGAGGATAGACTTACCGCTCAAGATGATTTTGATGGTTTACTACCTATAAAGTGACATCATGTTAAAAAATTTAACATGTGTCAAATTGTATATTGGCAAAATTACGACTTGAACTGCTTCCACCCTGCTTATTTACCAGATTTCGCTCCTTCAGACTATCACCAATTCCCAAAACTTAAAACATTTCTATCAGAGCAAAAAATATGCAATGAGGAAGTGATGCGAGAGGTAAACACATATTTCGAGGGCCTTGAAGAAACGCATTCCGTCTAGGCATCGAGAAGATGCAAAAACATTGAGAAATGTGCGTTGCACTTCGGGGACATTATGTGGAAAAATAAAATATAAAATTATACATAGTTTATGTTTAAAGTTACTTATCAAACCACTCTCATAGTAGTGAAGGACCGAGGCAAACGATCGATGTATAGATACGCAATTGTTACTCTTTTTAGGGTTCCGTAGTAAAGAAGGAACCCTTATAGTTTCGCCATGTCCGTCCGTCTGTCCCCCACTTTTCTCAGTAACCGTTAGTACTAGAAAGCTGTAATTTGGCATGAGTATACATAAGAATGATGCCGGCAAAACGGTAGAATAAAATCGTGAAAAAATTTTTTTTTATGGTATCTCCCCTACATGTAAAGATGAAACAGACTCACTTTGTCTTATACCCGCTATACAATCTAGTGTAGGGTTACCCAACCAGTGGGGCACGTCCCCCTTGGGGGGCGTCTAGCGATTCTAAGAGGGGCGCAGCTAGCGGCGCCAGATTTCCCCTTATTAAAAAAAAATTACAAATCTCTATATCAACTCTCAATTTCAGCCTCTAAAGGGGGGCGTCGAATCTTGGCTTGACGTTAGGTGAGGTGAGGCGCATCAGGTTAAAAGGTTGGGAACTGCTCTAGTGCGAGAGTACTCGGTCGAGAGTGTGTCGGGCTGGAGGGGTCGCGCGCGCCCGAGTCTCCCGGCAATTCGCCTTGCACAGCGAGGCAGGCAGAGCACAAGTGCTCTCACACGAGAGTGTGTATAGTTCGTACAAAACTGTAAGGCCAAGTGCTGTCAAATTAACGCAAGCAAAAATCTACCTTAGGCTGGAAACAGTGCTCGACCGACGGTCAGTGCGTACCGTCGGTCGGGCGTCGACGGACGTAGCTATCGCTGTATGAAAGCATACGAGCGTTCAGAGCGATTCTCACCGTCAGCCGACCGACCATACGCGCTGACCGTCGGTCGTGCTCTGTTTCCAGCCATAGACTTGCATAGATATAGCTACGTCGGTCGGCGCCCGACCGACGGTACGCAATGACCGTCGGTCGAGCACTGTTTCCAGCCTTACAGTCAGAGCTCTAAGTCGACTTTTGCTTGCGTTCGTTTGATTTATGGCCACTTGTTACCTTGTCACAGTGTCATTAAAATGAGATCTCTAGCGGCTTTCATATAGATACTCATTGTGAGAAGGTTAGTGGCCCAGAATCAAATTGGTTAAGACTGCGTCGTGCAGGGTAAATTATCAGCGCCTGTCAAATTTCTATTTTTTTAAATTATTTTCCCCAGTAACTCACACATACATATTTCATACACACTACTTCATTTTGTTGGCCCGGGTCATTGACTTACATTTTTTTTAATAGGTATTTTCGGTTGTGTATTGCCACCAGTTAATCAGAGTTAAAAACTCCTTAGAGAAATCGAAATTGTCATAACTTGTCACTGTACAATGACAATGCTCTGTCAATTTCTGTAAGGAATACAAAGTTTTGATTTACAATATTTGATGATTTATTAAGGCATGACAAAAATGTAAAAATAAAAGTCAAGTTCTGATCTGTCACCAAAACCTTACTTCTGAAAATTGGGATTTGATTTTAGTAAAACGCTCCTAATTATTCATATACAAATAGATTAAAAGTGAGAAAAAATATTGCATTATTTGGCTATTTTTTGTATGGTTTTGGTTTGCGCCGGAATTAGTTAATATATATATATAAATAAATAAATATTTGTGGACAATCTTACACAAATCAACCTAGTCCCAAACTAAGCAAAGCTTGTACTACTATGGGTACTAAGCGACAATATACATACTGTATACATACAGATTTAAATAGATACTTAAATACATAGAAAACATCCAAGATTCAAGAACGAATTCGAACCCGGGATCTCCAGCTTCGTAGGCAGGGTCACTACCAACTAAGCTAAAGCGGCTTTTATAGGTAATGCGAGTTTTAAGCGAAAATGCGGTTGTTTTATTTCGATATATATTATGTAATGAAACTTAATGAAAATTAATGGCAGTATTTTGAAATAAGTTTGTTAAGTATTCTTAAAACCTAATGATAATGAAATAAGTAGGACAAATATGATCAAGTAGGATTTAGTAAATCATTGTCACTATCTGTAATTGGAACTTGGCCGGCCGGACGCGCTATCGTGTCCATGGTTGAATGTACGAGTCCATAGTTATGTTATGACAAATTAGCTCTCATGTTCCTTCTTATAAGAACGATAATTGAATAGAATAATTAGTGGAGTAAATTTTACTGAACTTTTAACACTACTTGGACAATGGTTGCGTATAGCTAAATCCATGTATATGCTGCATACATGCTGTAATGTAACAGTTATAATACTTATAATATACGCAATTGAAATTGCAATCTTACTATTATTTACTACGTTTACGTAACGTCCAAACAATTATTGCGCCGTACTTTTTTTGTTCTTTCAACCTGATTGTGGCCTTATAGGTCGGGCCCAATAAATCGATAGGAGTGCGCGGTTGGAAAGTGGCCTGGGGAAAATCGAGGGGAAACCTCCGACACGACCACGCGGGAGGTTTAAACACTGGGATACTCTAAGAGTTGGCGCTCCAGTGAGATTGGTTACGCGGCTTCTACCGAATCTGAGTTGTGAGTGGAATCGAGCTACTTACTGGGAGTTTTGTCGCTGGTTCACTAAACTCTACTAGGCCCGACCTGGGTCGGACTGACTCTACCCGGTGTGACGTACTTACGTATATCCAAAGACTACAATGTATATAATAAAGTACGTATATCCGTATATCCAAAATCAAAGCAGTGAACCAAATAATTTCAAACCATAAAAAACAATCAAATAGAAATTAGAAACCGTACTTACAGACCTGCAGAAATAAGTAGGACTACATACATATAATTTGTATAAGACTCAGATTATACGTCGTCGTTAGAGATATAACTAAGATAAAAAAAAACACATTTATATTTTCATTCTATAATTAGTATGACCATGCGGCTTCGACAATACAATCTTCTGCTGCTTATTACTTTCTTTGTTGTGTGACACTGCAGATTGATAATCCACGATTCCTGAAGTTATATCACGACATCGGAGATATATTCAGCCATTAAATGTATTCCTATTTGACGAGAAAGCGTGAATATCCACACAAATTTCAATAAGTATTCCAATCCAATCAATCCAATCAGTGGGTTCTTCAATGCTGAGGATCGTGACCGCTATGTCTCTGGCGGGGAGTGCAGATGGCTCGCCAGTGGTTCCGATGATGCGCTGCATGCAGCGCCTGGTGTTCTCGGCGTCCGGCGAATTTGGAGATTTTTTCAATCCACCTAGCTGGCCCGAGCTCGTCTATCCTCCACCTTTCCCGTCATCATGAATCATGATGTACTCGAGGCTAATAGGTACGACGCGCGATATGTCCAAAAAATGCCAGTAGATAAGTATGCGTTGTTGGCAAACTGTCGAGAGGCGTGTGTGTATGCGTATTTGGTGTTCGATATCAACATTAGATACGTAAAATTATTGAAATATAAAGAAAGAAAAATGTACACAAATTTTCATTTGAAGTAAGTGACAAATGTCATTACGTTATAAAGATGTTCCGTCAGGGTGACCATTCATTGAAATTAATTTCCATTGTAATGAAACGCATCGGCAACCTTTTAGCGTCTAGAATGCGTTTTCGGGAAGGAAAACATTATAATTTGAACGCATAAGTAAACTTTCGGGACCAAACACTGTATGTTCTCTAAAAAATAAAAGGCTAATACCAAAAATTCCATGTTAAAAGGTTCTTAAAACGCCACATGTCAATATTTATTTACCCTACTTCAATTAATACAATCTTTGTGTGTGGTATACATATTGTATTCGTATACGGGCAAAATGTCAAAAACAGAGCTGTCAAAGCGAAAAAAGGAGCATGCGTCTGCTCTCACCGAGGGCCAATGCCCATCTGTCGATTTTTCGAAAGTATGGTGGCAGGGAAAATGTATGGAAAAGTCACTAAAGTTTAGATTTACGTTTGAAATTCTCATTGGTCTTTGCGAGGAAAAATGTGAAAAGTGTGATAACTTATAGTGAATACTTTTGAGATTTGTTTGAGTGTGATTTTGAAACGAAATAATAGATTTTTCAATTCAATTTTGCCTAAACGCCGACACGCGTTCTTCTCATTTTTAGTGCAACTTTACGGTATTGTATTTATTAAAGTGTAATTTATTATAGATTACTAATAGTGATAACTTGTAAACACACTCTTTGAGATAATAATTACATATATTTTATATATTTTTGTAGAGAATCGTGACCTCCACAGATTGAGAGGTGAAGGCTGTTTTTGCTAAATATGCTCGGCGCCCTCTTAACCGTACCTAAACGTAAACATACAACACAATAGGTAGTTATTACTAATTGCTCATCTTAGAAAGGGACGCCCTAACAGATGGGCCAGATGGTATTCTAAATACTTATAATATACGAAACTACGAAACAAATATAATACTTCAGGTATATTCCAGGGTTGTGGAAATATGACATAGTTACCCTACATACAGTTGCGGGAACAAAATTGCCTCGTGCGCGCATAACCTTAGATGATTAGAATGAAATAATAGGCCAAGTGATCTACCCGCATTAGAGTCCGGCTAACGAGTCGTGGCACAACAATAATGAGGCTAATAAAAAAAATCGCATGCTTATAACACAAATTCATAGCAACGTGATAAGTACTTATAACTGGTAGCTTATTTGCCAGGTAAAATTGTTGCCATATACAGAATATGAAAAAAATGCTTGTGCCACGACTCGCTCTGATCAACTTGTAGGTAGAATAGCAAAATGCGGGTAGATCACTTAAATTATCCAATTATTTCATTCTATTCGCACATCCATATTTCCACAACCCTGGAATATAACTGTAGTGTTATATTTGTTTCGGAAACGTTTACGGCCCTATTTACCCACGATAAGATATCGATACATATTGATACCTACCTATAAGGAGTGAGCGAGTCTCCGGCCCCGCATGCCTTAGGCACTCGGTTTATTGACACTGATAACGCGATTTGTTTACGATTGGGCTGCTATTACGTTTGTTACGCTACGTGCATTCACTTTTCTGTATTCAGTGACCACCCTAGAATCAGGACGAACGTTTTGCAAATGGATAACAAAGCCGACGAGAGGTCCCCCCTAATAGACCGAACTAAAAGTGCTTCAGAGAAAAATGATGGTGCGACAAACAGTGCTAAAGGATCATCGGTTAGTACGAGCTCTGCCGGAGGTTCGACAAAGTCTTCGGAGGCGGCGGTGGGCATGTGGGAGCGGCGGCGGGATTTCGCCGCTGTGCCGGGGCGCCGCAGGACCCAGTCCTGGTCCGCTGGTCCGCCGGACGACATCAGCTCCGATATCAGAATATTACGCGAAAGGTAAATTAGTCCTACCCGTTACATACTGTTCTTTATACAACTACCTAGGACGAGATGAGGAGGAGGGGTTGACTATGTACTCTTCGTCGTTTACCAGTCGGTAATAAATGATGAGTTTCTTAGAGAGAGTAAGCCAGGGCTTTTTGCTACACAGTTGGGGGAATCTGGATACGATAGGTATGAGTAGGTAGCTCGTGCAGGTAACCTTCAAACGTAACAAGATTTCGTGAGGTTAAGTGTGTAGCTATATGTATGTAAGTAATAAATTTTCATCGTCACTTATTTCTTACGTTAACTCCTCGCTTGCCTTCAGTAAGTACTAGAGCTACGTAATAAGTGCTCTCGTAAATCTCAGTTATAAACATGCATCGCGAATTTAATGCAGTTGAATGCATAGTTTTGGCCGCGTAACAAGTGAAGGCGAATATGTACCGTGTGACGATTTACCGAATATCGTTTATTTTGCTCGCGAGTGCGTAAAACAGTTACCTACATGTAATTAATGCATATAATAACAGTTAAATGCTACTTATTCTTATTATCACACGTGTCTACAACAGACTGATATATCTGATAACAGATAAACAAGAAGTTAGTAGAAGGCCCTTTTACATAGATCGACAATATTTATATACTTTCCAGCGTGAAGTACTTATTTATTTACTAATTATTATTCTAACTTAGTTTTATTTTCCTTTCCTCTACACATTTAGCCCCATCTGCAAGCCTTCGGTTTGCTACGGCACACGTTCTGGCCAGTAAAATTAAATTAATTTCTACGTCAGAATTAATTTGTGGTATATTGCTAAAATCAGAATTATCGTTATGCAATTGTGTGCGACATGTTCTATTCACCTAGTTACCTACTCGAGGATATTACGATATTAGGTACACCTGAGTGGACCCCCAATAGCCACATGGATGTTGGTTGCATAACTAATATAAGTAGGTAATTTAGTCAATGACAATTAAACTTGTAGGAGGAGCCAAGAATAACAGTATTATAAGTATAGTGAATACTTAAATATATTACTTAGCTATATATTTTTTGAATATAATTTTAGTATAAAAATATGGTGTGTAGGCAACCTGATAACGATGTTACGCAAAATTATTTATACGAACT
The DNA here is from genome assembly GCA_951800055.1 of Cenopis cana. NCBI lineage: Eukaryota > Metazoa > Arthropoda > Insecta > Lepidoptera > Tortricidae > Cenopis > Cenopis cana. The sequence goes on along the minus strand of OX637471.1, from coordinate 15,694,918 downwards.
TTTCTTTCTTATCTGAAATATAAGTGTATATAACAAGAGTCGCCTTTACTCTATTATTGGTCTTGTAACTATTTTTAATCCACCGATAACAGAGAGACGTAAGTACTTAGTGATCTTCGATAATGTAATTCTCGAAAGGACAATTTTATACCCGTCCAAACATGCACGTTAATTAAATAAAAATTGAAAATCCCTTGGAACAAAATATAGAACCATCTCAGCCTTCTCTCCGCCGACTTTCGATTAAAATAACCCACACTAACATCTGTTCACCCGTTAGCGAGCCACGATACACAGAGGTATGCACAGTTACGTTACGTACATATAACACAACTTATACAGGGTGTCCCAACGACAAAAAAATCATGTCTGTTGTATAGGAGCCCCCCGAAATATTTATTTTATTCTGGTTTTTAGTACCTATTTGTTGTTATAGCGGCAACAGAAATACATCATCTGTGATAATTTCAACTGTCTGACTATCACGGTTCATGAGATACAGCCTGGTGACAGACGGACTGTTAGTAATAGGGACGGAGTCTTAGTAATAGGGGTCCCGTTTTACCCTTGGTAAAAATATATATATACATATTATAGTGGCAAAACTTTGTTATTATGATCGATAATCGATGTAGATGGATTGATGGATGATTCTCAGGAAACTGCAAACGTATTAAATAAAAATTATGTAAAAAAGGTTAAAATGTAAATTCATTATTTTTTCTAAATAACTAAGCATATTAAAGAAAAGGAAGACAATGACATTCGTTTTTTTGTCTATTCGATTCCTGGTAACTTCAGGCAGCTAAGGCGGTTCGATTCCTGGTACAGGCAGGATGCTTTTCTAAAACCTGTGAATTCAGTTCAAATTATTTAATTTTAAAATGAAATTAAGTCTTCTATCAGTATAATCTTTTATATTTAAAGTACATCTCCTCCATGTGGCATAGCCGTGGGACACGCTGTATATAACACCCATCTTTTGCGTTGCGCGTGGGGGTTAAATGTACATACCCATGTAAAAGTAAAGGGAAGGTACCACTGACTCTTAGCGGGGCGGGGTAGACCACAGAATAGTACAATAATATAACATACTTACTACTAGGTACTTATTAAGACCATGCTAGTCGTAGGTACTTGCTATTAGCAAATTCATAAGCTCCGCTCCTACTCGTAGCACTATGAAATGTTGGTCAGTAAAGTTAATGTATTATGATCAGAGGGGCTATGGTTGCGTATATGTCGGACATATAGCATTCGTCCCTCTCGCGCTTACATACTTGACAGTAAGGACGAATGCTAATGCTATGTCTGACATATAAGCGATCATCAGGACAAAGTATGTATCTACACTGGGAATCATTTTCAAAAACTAATAGAATCATGTTGAAAGAATCTGTAGATACATATGTCGGAGTTATAATTCAGACAAACAACCAACAACTGTAGGGAGACCGGGGCGTTTAAATACAAAGGCGCCCATTCGTACACGTTATTTCTTATTTCCTTATACCTAGTTAGTAATTTTATCTCACGAGCGCGGGTTCGCCATTGTTGAACACACAGCGTGAACTCATAGCTCCTACACTGACGCACACATAGACAATGTGCACACAACCATGGCTCACCCGCGCTCGTGAGATAAAAGTACTCTACCAAGAAGTGTATTTTTTCACTCAGACTAGTGAGGACGCAGACACGACCGCGGCCGGGTGCCATGCGGCGGCTGTCGCGCCGCCAGCGGCTGACGCTGGTGTCTCTGGCCCTCGTGGACTTCATGAGCTTCGCCTCCATCAGTGTCATGGCTCCCTTCTTCCCTGGCGAGGCCAAGAACAAGGGCCTCTCGGACACCGTCTGCGGACTCGTTTTCAGCTTCTATGCTGTAATCATGTTTATCACTTCGCCGTTCATGGGTAAATGCGTAAGTGTCGTTTTCGTACAACATTAACTTACTGTGGCAATCACCCCACACTACGCGCGTAATCCCGGAGTCTTGATATAAGGCTAAATTCTGTCAAACGAACGCAAGCAAAACTCGACTTAAGCGGGTATTACACTGTCCTGAATCAGGCGTCCTAACTAGTGGAGGGGAGTTGAAGCATCTCGCTCTAACGTATAGGTCGGAACCCTTCTAAGTGTCCTGAATCCAGGACAGTGTAATACCCGCTTTAGAGCTCTGATTGTAAGGTAGATTTTTGCTTGCGTTAATTTGACAGCGCTGGGCCTTACAGTTGTGTACGAACTAGGTATACACGAAAACACAAAAATCTGCGTGAGACGGATTTGATATCTTACATATATTAGTATTAGGTATTCATACATATTCCAAACATTATAGGTACCTTCATAGCTATCAGATACATACTTTAATTGCCTATCTAAGAATGCTAAGAAAACTTTTGTTACCTACCTAATTAATAACTGTTGTCTATTATTTAGACGTTTTTATGACTTTAATTTATTTGTAAATACAAGTAAGTATAGGTAAGTAATTAATTATTTATTATTGACCGATTAATTATTCGATTATTTCCAGCTTCCGATAGTGGGTGCGAAGTTCATGTTCACGACGGGGATGTTCGTAGCGGGCTTCTGTAATGTTTTGTTCGGGTAAGCTAATTACGAGTACATACCTAAGTTAGCCTAAGGTCCGCCCCCGATACCACCCGGATGAGACAAATGACATGCGCGATGCCAATTTTTTATTCAATAGACTCGAGGACTCGTTGTGTTGATAGTTTTTAGAAACATAATCGCTAACTCTCAACAGCTCAACACAGGTCGTCCTCGGGAGCTCTGGCGATCTTACTCTCCACCAGGAAATCAACACCACACACCAAAAGAGCAAGTAGTGATGGCATATTGGCTGGGTCTTCTATGGTGGAGGTACTTCCCCAGTTAGGCTGCTCCAAATATGAGCGAGACGAGATGACGTTCCGCTGAGGCCTACCTCTAAAAACCGGCCCAGGGCGAGTCGGACTCACGCACGGAGAGTTCCGTACCATTATCTATAAAGACGGCAAAAAATCTTGATTTATTCTGTTTTTTAGTAATTTGTTGTTAAAGCGGCGGACACCTGTGAAAATTTCAACTGTCTAACTATCACGGTTATAGCCGGATATAGCCGGTGACAGACGGACGGACGGACAGTGGAGTCCTAGTCCCGTTCCCGTTTTAACCTTTGGGTACGGAACCCTAAAAATGTACGGATATGAATCTACCGATACTCACCTGAAAGCAGGCATTTCGCGACGCCGCGTCGTCTGTCTATAGGCACGGCCTAAGTACCTACTATTAGTGCATTAGCCTCTATTAGTACGCTTAACCCATTAGTACTGTACGGTAGATAGACTTATCGCTGTGTCGGTCCAGTTTGAGCAAATGGAATAAATGTTCTGCTAACAAAATATCTTCTGTCAATGTTTTTATGTTTAGTCAGTTAACAATGGAAATGTGGACAAAAGAAGGGATTAGTGGGACAAATTGGTACTCTTAAACAGAGTAATTGGATATTGAGAAAAAATTACTATGTAGGTACAAGCTACAGGATTTACTAAGAAAAGCCCTAATAACGCATGTGCACGTGCAAAAATATCTGATGCAATCATGATTTGGCATCTGCTACTAAAATATTCAGCCTCCAAAGTGAACATTAGGTATAAGTAGATGGGTCATTTTCTATACTCGATTTTTTTTGTGTCCGAGCTGAAAATCGTATGGTAACATGAGATAATACGTACCATTTATTTTTTTTCATAAAGAATACATGTTTCCACGTTGAGGTCCACTCAAATTCACGGACTAATTTGTTTTTAAAATACATTAAAAAATACCTAAACGCTCAAATTAAGACTCCGTGCCCTGTCCGGCATCGAGTTTTGAATCAATCAAAAATTCCTATCAAAAACTGTACATTAGAATCACTGATTTCGTGTCAAAAACTTTAACTCGATTATATTTACTATCACTGAGCACAGACACTATTCACTTCACTGTGGTGAATAACTTGTAATTGATGTTTAAAAATCGTCCGAGAGCGAGAGTTAAATTTTGTCGGCAAAATTCAAAGGTCCCTGGCAGCCATCGTTTACATTTGACCAGCTTCGCGTCCTGCTTCACATGTGCTCTCAAATGTCAGCTATTATATATAAAAAATCTATATATAGCAAACCGCATTAAGTTCGAGTAAACCACCTAAGTACTTCGGTTTCTGGGTGGGCGACAATTTTTTTGCTTTTGCTTGCAATTTCGGTGGCCCTTAGAAATTCAAATTTTACATAAGTAATCATTAACATATGTATGCATTATAAAGCACTTTGGTGTCTCTATATAATCGATAACTTAAAATATTATTAACATGCGATTTGAATTTTTTATGTTTTTTTTTATATAGATTTCCAATTCCCGTGTCCTAATTCCCATAGCTTGTTTACCCAAAACAGCTGATTTTGGGACACGGGAATTGGGAAGGGTGACTTATTTTGTTAATAAACCTCATTTAATAACAATAATTATGGATGAAATGCTTAAATAAATATAATTTGTACTAAGTATATCGATTAGAGTTATAGTTTATGCGTTTATTTAAAGAAAACAGGCCAACTGCTACAATTACACTTAGCTTCTTAAATATTTGAAAAGAGTGACCCATGATTGGTAAAATTAGGCTAAATAACTTCGATACAATTGAACTTTATAATTCTTGATAAATTAGATGGTAAATAATAATTTTAATACAATTTTTTCTAAGAAAAGGCAATTCCCATGGACAGATAAATTCCCGTGCCCAGGTCAAATTTTCAAATTGTAATAACTTCCGTAATTTTATAAGTATAAGTACCCCGTAAGAAAATTTGTGTTTATTAATTTTTTTATCAAATTATCAGCATAGAATTTTCTATGTATTATTGCTATTTCTAAATTCCATGGGAATTGGACAAAAATGCCCGTTTGGTGAAATTCACTCAGATACTTTATTCTAAGCCTTATCGCATTTTATTATACGCTCGATTTCAAACTTGGTGCGTAAAATTTCATAATGCTGCCGTCTAAGCATAAATAAAAGTGACACGCGAATATCCCTTTTAATTTGCTAGAAGTTAGATAGACTCAGCCTAGATAGTGGTTTAAGTACTTTTCGACTCTATTTGTGTGTTAAGGTCTAAAAGTAGTACTTAGATCGTTTTTTGCCAGACTACAACCTCCAACAACATCGTCAGATCATTTTGCACTTCTATCACGATCACTTGATCAGTAGACCTAGAATCTGCTACGATTAAAAAGTCTTTAGCCTACTTTATATAGCAAAAAAGTTTTTTTGAAAAAACCCGCCGAGCTCTGACTCTGACACATAAGTAGGTATGTGTTGTGATTGGCGCTGAGAACTCATTTTGCTCGAGCTGCTGAGGTTGGATTAAACGTTCTAGTAGAGGCTAATGTACTTATACTTAGACCGTGCTTATAGGCAGACAACGCTTGCGCCGGCGCGAAATGCGTGCTGTTTGTGTCGATAGCATTCGTCCATCTCGCACGTAAATACTTGCTAGTAAGGGATGAATGCTATGGGTACCTATGTCCGACAAACGCGATCATCCCAGCTGGGCTAGGCAGGTGAGTATAGGAAGACTCCTGTCCGTACAGCAGAAGCACAGCGGAACATAATCTCACTCACCTACTTATTTAATTGACAATCGTCGTTGATAATCGTTGACAGAATAACTCGTTATAATGAAAACGGGTAAATTATTACCTACTCGTTTGCTTTGCTTTTGGATGTATCTACAAATTTTCCCCCAATTTCAACTGAACTGAAGGTAAAATTTCAGGAGCCTAGTGCTAGTAGAGGACTCCGCGATGTTCACTGCGCTTTGCTTCACGGTGCGAGGCGCGGCGGCGCTGGGAGCTAGCGCCTACTCAACCGCGAGCTACGTTTTCGTGGTGAACGTGTTTCCCGACTCCATCGGCTCGGTGCTCGGCATCCTGGAGACGTTCGTCGGCATCGGCATGTCCGTGGGCCCCGCCATCGGCAGCCTGCTTTATTCGGTATGGTCATACCTATGCGCTATCAACGGGGACACATAGATACCTAGAGCTCGTTTATGAACAAGCTGACCGTTGACGTCGCACGTTCTAAAACATACCTGTACCTATAAATATAGGAAAATTTAAGTACACAGCATCTTAAGTAGTTTGGCATATGAAAGAGGTTCCCATTCCCTTCTAATACTTGGACGTTTTCATATGCCAAAGCTACTTTTGATGCTGACTGTACTAGGCGCGCTTTCTTACCTACTACCCTGTCCTTATCGTGATCCTGATGCCCGTTAAGGTCGAGAATGTAGGTATTATGATTATGACGTCACGCAGCATCGCAGCAAGGTGCACAGATATTGTGACTAGGTAATACAGTCAGCATCAAAAGTTCAAGAGTTTAAAAGTTCTTATTCCCTTGTAATAAAGACTTTTGACGTCTTCATGTGCGTACCTACTTTTGATGCTGACTGTATACTGTACGTGCTGTTCGCATGGTTGGTCTTTAAACTTGTTCTTGACACTATATTTTACTAAAGACGAATTTATCGCAGTAAAGCGGATAGCGAGCTTGAAGACTAAAGTTTCGCATGGGATTCATTTCGTAATAAAACTTTCAGAAAACCAGCCACGCAAACTTAATAAAAAGGAAGCAAGCAAATATGATGTTTAAATACTACTAACCTACTTTTTACTGCTGAGTAAAGTAAATCTGTGACTAAAAGTGTGCATGTTAATTGTTTCAGTTAGATCGGAGGCTTCGGGCTTCCATTCTACAGTATTGGCATTATAATGGTTTTAATTGTGCCTATCAATTGTTTCCTGCTCACAGATTGTGAAGGTATGAATTAGTAATCAACTTTAATGGAAGTCTCACTCACATCTATATATGTGATGCTGATTGTAGGTATGTACACTAACCTAACCTAACCTAACCTACAAACTTCAGGGGAATTTTTAACATCACTTAAAATAGGTATTTGTTATAAAAGCAAGGGTGCAAAGTTGTATTTTAACCGCGAGTGAGGAATTGAAGCAAGAGCCAGCGAATGGATTCTAGGTTTGAACTACGAGCTAGCGAACGGATTCTATGGTTGGTTCGAAAATAGAATCCTGAAGGAAGCGAGTGGTTCAAAAATATAATCCTGAACGTAGCGAGTGGTGCAACTTTTTCAAATAGGCCGTCACGTCAACAAGCACTTTTGAATCGTCAGTTTTACATTACATTATTTGAATCTAATTATTCAGAGCAATTTATTGATGCAATTATAATATTTTTTTAAATTGAATTGCTGTACCTAGTGTACCTACGTCAAAGAGAGTATAATAAATTAATAAAAAGATTGTCAATGCGTAAAATATAAACATAAAACAAAATATGCTCGGTACGTTATAGCTAGTACGGTGCAATAGCTATTTATGATACCAGTGCGGAAAGTGAGTGATTTTCGCCGAGTGTTTTTGTTATAGGTAATTCGATACGAGTCGAAAATAATCTTTACGCGCGCGTATCATACAAAGTTTTACGATGCATTGTGCGAGAAAATAGAAACGACAATTTAAAATATATGTATACATAAGTTATAATTTATCTGGCTCGATACGTTATAGTTATCTGGAGCTTAATGTAACAACTTCTTGACATAGAGTGCTATTAATTTCGGCTTAAAACCATCGTTTTACCGTTTTATTAATATATATACCTTTAAGTTCAAATTCATCATAAGTATAGGTTTTTAATTTTAAATTAGCTGCCAACGAACCTTTGTCAGCGTTTTGTGCTTCTTGATTACTATTTTCTGGAGTTACATTTGATCTGATTCGTCACTACTATCTACTGCGCATGTGCACATTTCTTTGAAAAATGCTAAAGCGGGCACTGGCTAATTGTGGATTCAGCCAAGCATTTACCTATAGTGAAAATATACAATTTAATTATAGGTAAAAAATAAAATCTAAAATGATCAAGGATACGTTTAATGAAGTATTAATATTTATAAGAATATTATGAATGTAAATCTATAATTTGCTTATTTGTAAAAATAATAAAAACTGTTTGCGTCGAGGGCTGACGATGGAGTTAAAAATTAAAAAAAAATTGAAATGTAAAAAGCACTAGTGCGGAAAAGTGGTACTTTCCGCACAGTGTGACTGCTTAGAAAATGCACTTTTCAAGCACATGTAAACATATTTTAGTACCTAAGTGGCTATAATCTATAATGAGTAAGTATACTTACTCGTAATTTAATTCAAATTTTACTTTTCAGAAATCGTAGCTGGTTCAAAATCAACTTCTGTGATGGGATTATTCAAGATCCCGTCAATAATAGTGACGGGAATGGTGATCGTGGTGGCGTCCAACACGTGGGCCTTCCTCGACCCCACGCTGGAACCCCACATGCGGCAGCTGGGCCTCACCACCAATCAGATTGGCCTAGTGTTCCTATTGTTCTCCAGTCTCTATGGGATATTCAGCCCCATTTGGGGGTGGGTGGCGGATCGGTAAGCACTATTAAGTTACCAGTTTCGGATTAGGTACTGCTACAGACTGCGTGAATGTTCAATCCAATCCCGTCAGTCCCTCGATGCTAGGAATACTAGCCTAGGATCGAGACCGCTATGTCACTGGCTAGGAGTGCAGATGACTCGCCAATGGATCCGACGATGCGCTGAATGCGGCTCCTGGTGTTCTCGAAGTCCAGTAAATTTGGCTGGTGGTCTATCACAAGCTCGTCTACCCTCCACATTTCCCGTCAGCATGATAATATTCGAGGCTATTGGGACGATGGTCAATGTTACCGATTGAAAAAATTACAGTGTAGGTACGCTGTTGGTGAACTGTCGAGAGGCGTGTGCGGATCTTGAGTTCCTCTGTTATGGACAAATTGATTCTCATAACGGTCCAAGGGATACGAGGGTGTGCGTTGCTTGCCAATTTTATCATTTTTCGCTGTTGATAAGACCTCCCTCTCGTTCTGACTTGGTTGTTATCTGGCCGCCAGCTCTAGACCGCGCTCGTATCTAGACTACCCACAGAAAAGTTTTTCCAATAAAATCCGGCCCGACGGATCATAAGTGACGGATGATATCTGTGGTGCAGCCACAAGATGGTACTCCCTGTAAATTATTCACACCCATGCCAATACATATTTCCCATCGATAATTCTGTGTTACAGATACCTGTTGTGTAGCAACTGGCGAAATCTTTGTAAATAGTGTATTTTTGCTGATCCAGGGTACATAACCACTGGTGCATGATGATCTGGGGGCTGTTCCTGATTACCATCGGCCTGTTGCTGCTGGGCCCCTGCCCATACATCCCTGGCCTTCCCACGTAAGCTAATCAATACACATGACATAAGTAATAACCTCACTTTCTAATATAGTACAGTCACCAACGGGCCTAAGATGATAGCTTAGGTACCTACATGTCGGACATATAGCATTCGTCCCTCTCGCACTTACATACCTGACAGTAAGGGACGAATATATATATGTATCCTACATATAAGCGATCATCTTAGTCCCGCAGGAGAAGTAACTATTGCCTAATACGCGCACGAAGAGGTAGCAAGAGCTTCATTAAATTATTTGCGTGGATAGTTTGGCCACGCTCAGTATAAGTTACAAGTAGCCTAAGGAACAGTTTCCATCGTGAGGCCAAACTTTATCATGACTTGTAACTCCCAAGATCCATTTATATGGGGATTCACACCTACTATTTTTGAGTAGGTACATACTTACCTCGCTCGCGTAGCTACTTTTGCTGTTAACTTTGTCAAATTCACAAGGAGCATGAATGATTAAGTAGGTAATGTAGGTATATGCTTTGTTTAATCTTAATATTTTAATTTATTTCTTTGTTAAGCTCGGAGCTGTGGCTTGACTTAGTAGCACTGGCAGTCTTAAGCGTATCGGTGGCGTTAACACTGCTACCTACCTTCCAAGGAGTTTTAACAAGTTCAATGTAAGTACGTTTATTTTATAGGTATGAGAACCTATCATGTTAATTAAGTAAAGTATTATTTTCACATGCATTATACACGACGGCCTCGGCCTTGCTGAGGCTGCCTCGCGTGGCAAATACCCAGAGCTAATTCTGAACTCGATTTGGCTTAGGTACCTATATTTAAATAGGCCTCATTTCAGATCTCGTTAATGTGTCAATTTATTCCGCTTTTAAATACTATTCAGAAATGCATATTTAATTTAAGCTCTATAATAATCAGGCCTAGGTTAATAGGCTTTTAAATTTAGGTATCAGTTTGGAAATGTCTCAGAAAATGCATACAAAAATCATCTCACAAATATGTAAATCACTAGATGCTGTAGATATGGCAACCTGTAGGAAATTAATTCGTTTGAATTTGTATCGTATAAATAAAATCAATAATAAGGTTAATTTCTGTATAGGTTGTTCTCCTACTAAGGTAAACGTCCCAATGTTCGACACTTTAATAACCAACAGTTGATCACCTGTCTCTCGTCACTAGACATAAATTTGTAAGTGCCAAACATTGGGTCAGTGTCGAGCACTGGGACATTTACCTTGTAAATATATAAAGTATAATAAATTGTAGTTACGAAGGCGGTTGCCCGGAGGCGCTAGCAACATACAGCGCTGTAGCAGGCGTGTGGTCGTGCTGCTACTCGCTGGGCGAGGTGTCGGGCCCGGCCATGGGCGGCGCGCTCACCCAGCGCTACGGGTTCGCGCTCAGCGCCACCTTCTGCGCGGCGGCTTGCTTCACCGTGGTGAGTTGCCCGGAGGCGCTAGCAACATACAGCGCTGTAGCGGGCGTGTGGTCGCTACTCGCTGGGCGAGGCGTCGGGCCCGGCCATGGGCGGCGCGCTCACCCAGCGCTACGAGTTCGCGCTCAGCGCCACCTGCGCGGCGGCTTGCTTCACCGTGGTGAGTTTCCCGGAGGCGCTAGCAACATACAGCGCTGTAGCGGGCGTGTGGTCGTGCTGCTACTCGCTGGGCGAGGTGTCGGGCCCGGCCATGGGCGGCGCGCTCACCCAGCGCTACGGGTCCGCGCTCAGCGCCACCTTCTGCGCGGCAGCTTGCTTCACCGTGGTGACTATTCTCTATATTATAGTTGTGTTTACTTAGGTAGAGACCTCTTGTCGCATAAACGAGAGCTGAAACACCAGAGCGCTGCTGCGCCTCCTACTCGTACAGCGTCGTAATATGATATGATAGGCCTCACTAATAGCCATGTACGCAAGTGCCACAATTTAATGGACACAGGGCGCGCCGCTTTTTGCGGAGTGGTTTTGACACTAGGTTATTTATGTATCGTACCACCATTCATTATAGCAGTTGAGTGAACAAAGTGTAGACTGGGCAAGTTGAGGGTCCTTTCGGGGCCCGGATGGAAAAATCCTTGTCCCTATCTGAACGCGGTGTACTTAATGCTTATATCAGGAAAAGTACCTAAGGGTTTTATTCCAGAGGAGATACAACAGGTTGCGACCGAAAGAGTCTGGAAATTCCTGAAAGCAACGGGTAGGTACTTATAAACAAAGAAGTTTAAGGGCTGCCACAATAGATCAATGACCGGTCGAGGCGGCATAGAAGGCCCACAACAAACCAAAAATAATAAAACAAAACCGATGTTACACAGCTAGAAAATTCAAAACATGGCATCCCGCTTGTTCGCGCTCGCCGCACACTTTCTAGTGCGATCGTTTATGATATAATCACAGTTTATTAAGTGGCAAGAGGAAGGGCAGCCTATAATCATGTGACTTTATTAATAAGGGTCTTGTTTGCAGGCACTGGTCGCTCTCGTGTTCTTCTCGCTGCGCGAGTCTTCCAAGTTTGCCGTGGCGGCGTCGTGCTCAGCGTCGCTCCCGCGCTCCGACTCGACGTGGAGCAGCGCGCACTTCTGCCCGCGCAGCGCGCCCGACTCCCGGCTCGACACTTCGCCGCTGCTCAGGCCCTGCTCACGCTCCGAGAAAGGCTGTAAGTTCAACTGACCTCTAGTATAAGTTTCAGACCAGTTCCGCTCGTATAAGTTTTTTCGAAATAAGACACAAACGAACACGTTTGCGTTTAGCCTTGATTTATATGGCATAAAATAGTTACCACCTAAGGCCACTAGAGGCGCTGCTCGTTTTGCGTGGTTGCATTGCTATATTTATATTATAATATCTGGGCGGCCGAGCTTTGCTCGGCGTTTCCCCGGGCATGAGACCTAGCTAGATCGATTGCTCGTCCCCGAAAACCCCCACATACCAAATTTCATCAAAATCGTTAGAGCCGTTTCCGAGATCCCCGAAATAAATATATAAATAAATAAATATACAAGAATTGCTCGTTTAAAGATATAAGAATATCTGGGCGACCGAGCCTTGCTCGGCGTTTTCTCGGGCATGAGACCTAGCTAGATCGATTGCTCGTCCCCGAAAACCCCCACATACCAAATTTCATCAAAATCGTTAGAGCCGTTTCCGAGATCCCCGAAATAAATATATAAATAAATAAATAAATATACAAGAATTGCTCGTTTAAAGATATAAGATTATTAGGTTGCATATGTTGCTTGCATTACAAAATGAGACTAAACGCAAATTACGCGTTTGTATTTTGTTTCGAAAAAAGTTATACTAGAGGTACAGATCTCTTACAACAGTCTTCTAGTGGTAGCCGTACAGGCCCAATTTCAAAGAAAAACCGCAAATCGATGTACAGTTTAGCCATTTGGCACACGCATACTAGAGGTCAAAACAAAAATTTTGACCCGCAGTTCCTAAAAAAATTTCCCTTAGGGGGGGAGAGCCGAGACATTCTTTTTTTTGTATGAAGAAAACAATTTTTTTTTCAGAAATCTATCCTTTGTAGTATGATATGAAAGAGCTTTTTCAGGCGATTCTGAAAATATACCACATCATTACATTTCAGCTATTTTTTTTTAATTAAATCAAAAATAATTTTCGAAACATACCAAGTTTGAGGTCCTCCAGACACGATACGGCTGATTTTTATTTTGTACAATATACCACAAATGATACTTAATATCCTCATATCTAACCTCAAAAAAGCAATTTCGAAATGATTTTCAGTAATTTTTTTTTTTAATTTTTCAATATTACTAAGTGACACGGTTCTAGACGTGTGCGCCGATTTAAAAATGATCGGCGGCGGCGTTTGCCAAAAAATCGGCGGCGGCGGCGTACTTTCGGCGTGAAATCGGCGTGAAGGTCACGTAAATAAAAATGCGAAATAATTCATTTTTTTTAAATCGAGATCAATGCAATAAATCTGTATTGATACAAAATGGACAATACTGGTTAGGGAGCGACAAAGAATTCGATATGCGGTACTGGAGGCGAATGCTCAGGATACCCTGGACAGCAAACGGACCAATGACCCAGCTCGGTATCAAGACACGGTTATCCACTGTTTGTCGGCAGTGGCTGCTTTCATACTTTGGACAAGTAATGCGCAGTGGTGCTGATAGTCTGGAGAAACTGGTCGTGATTGATGGAATGGAAGGCAAGAGGGCTAGGGGTCGCTCATCAACTACATGGACAGATCAGGTTAAGGAAGCCACATCGTTCGAGACCGATGGAGACATTTGAGAGAAGTCCTCAGGGCGGCGAAATCCAGAAGTGATCACGGTCCTCAGGAATGAGGGACCGACTCAAGAGAGACAGATATAGCTAACAAAAATATCCAGTCTAAAAGCTCCGCCTGGGGCATGGTCCCCATAACGATAGCCGCGTTACCCCTCTGTATTGCCAGAGAAATTCTCTGTGGAAGGAAAGTGTCAGGTCCCCGAGGTACTGACCAGTCGCCACAACAAAGCTCTCATGAATGTCTTCATGTCAGCCAGCCAGGGTCCAGAGTCCACTGCAAGCATTGCAAACTTGCAGAGTTACTTACACAATAAAGACGAGTGTTTGCGGTGCTTGAGAGCTTCGTCAGCTCCAGCACTGGCCTGGGAGCGAGTTGCGTGGAAGTGGGATTGCGCACATGTGGTGTTTCACACCAGAGCCCTCCCTAGTTTCCACGGCTCCAACGTGGCTCCATCAGGATGGTTACCATCGTCTTATGCCATACCCACTAGTTCTGTTGTCCCAGCACGAAACACACCAAGCTTACCGGGCCTCCTTCAGGCACGCCATATCGCGTCAGTTTCCGAATGAGACAACTACTAGAGGAGGGGGAGGGGGACATTATATTAGATTTATGAATCGATTATTCCCAAAGTAATAAAATGTCTTTGAAAAATTCTTAATCGTTTCTGAGTAAAAGGATTGTGACATTACAGGACATACGTACAGACAGACGGATATGACGAAGCTATAAGAGTTTGTTTTGCTATTATTATTTGGCTATAGATGCCTACTTATACGATTTTCTCAGCCGGATTTCCATACTCAGGCGCTCAATGTAGTTCAGACTGCTCTGATATTATATATATAAACTAAGAAAAATATTTATTGTCACACAACAAATTTAATATAAGAAGTGTACCACTGTACATACATTAAACAATAACAAAGCAATAAAAAAGTTAAATAAAAATGTTAGTTATACTCTTTTATCTAATAAAAAGACTTTGGCATTCAGTCAAGGTTACGCCGATTTCACGCCGATCATTTTGTCGGCGGCGGCGGCGTGGCAAAAAGGCCGGCGGCGGCGGCGCGCCGGCGCGGCGCACACGTCTACACGGTTCTACTTTAATACCAATTTTACGTGATTTATGGAACTCTTTTCGAAAATTATTTTTGATTTAATTTAAAAAAAAAATAGCTGAAATGTAATGATGTGCTATATTTTCAGAATCGCCTCAAAAAGCTCTTTCATATGATACAACACACGATAGGTTTCTGAAAAAAAAAATGTTTTTTTCATACAAAAAAAAGAATGTCTCGGCTCTCCCCCCCTAAGGGAAATTTTTTTAGGAACTGCGGGCACAGAATAAGTAATAGTACAAGCTGCGGGTCAAAAATTTTGTTTTGTACCTCTAGTATGCGTGTGCCAAACGGCTAAACTGTACATCGATTTGCGGTTTTTTTAATCGTACGGCGTACACTATTCGGGTTCTGGCAAAATCGTTGATCGTGGCATAACAACGTTTAAGAGCAAGCGAGAGAGAAGTACAGACCAGAAGATTGTTTTATCAAAAAATGGCCCGCACAGTGAACGTTACTCGCTACATATTGGAAGTTAAAGTGTATATTACTGGAATGCTTGTTCTAATACTAAAAGGCAAGTTTATACGGCATCTGTGCTAGTAGACGCCATATATTTTCACACCCTATTCTACTTACTTATGGCAGTAATTTTATTCCAGGTTCTTACTATCCATATGACACGTCGACGCCTAAACGGCTTTGTATCAAGCATAAAAAATCTAATAAAAGCGGTTCGGCCAGCGTGGCGGACTTAATAGTAAACTTTCTCACATTTGATTTTGTAACAAATACTTTAGTTGAAATACGGAAAAGGAATCAGTGTAATTCGAATAGCCATAATAGCGCTGATCTGTATCAGAACTACCTGGGCCGTACAGAGGATGAGCATTTGAATAATAATGTATATCCTAAGAATACTCATAACTACCAAATCAACAAGAAGGATAGAGAAAGCGTGGACTCATACTGTTCGTACCTCGAGAACGCCATTTTCGGCAGCCCCGCCGTGTTGGAAAACGTACACTTGGATAATCTGCTAGTCAAAAGGAACAATAAAGGACTAGTATCGACGATGTCGCATAATAGTGGAGGCAAAAAGCCTGCGGAGGATATTCTCAGATATAATCTAGAAAAAGTCAATTTCTACGAGAACATTAAGCCATGTTCAGCAATGGATAATATTTCCGTGAGTATGATTTTTTATTTATCCATTATTTATAGTCTGCCTAACAAAGCTGGCCCCGGGTTCGAATTCCGGTCAGGGTGATCTTGTTCGTGAGTCTTGGATGGCTTCTATGTATTTAAATTATATCAAATATCAGTCTTGGGTGTCTTTATATGTATTTAAGTAGTAGTCGCCTAGTTCCCATAGTACAAGCTTTGGTTAGTTTGGGATCAGGGGACCGATTTTTGAGTGTCGAACGCTCGAATTTTCACTTGAGATCTGTCAAAAAACTATGATGATTTGACAGATGTTGAGTGAAAAGTCGAGCGTTCGACATTCAAAAAGCGGTCCCCAGGTCTATTTGTGTAATTTGTGTAAGATCGTCCAGAAATATATGTTGTATATATATTTTTAAAGAATTATTAAATACTTTGCCCTGAAAATTCTTAGAACAATACTTTTTTTGTTCCCAGAACACATGCGAATGTAAGGACGGAGTCACTTTCTTCACGGGAACTGTGGCGGTGTCTTCAACAGGTGCATGTGAAGTTTAGTTCAATTAGCTAGCTCATACTTACAGGCAATTTTTTAAATAAATTAATTTTATACCAACCGTAAACGTTTTTTAATGAAATAACTGTACCGACTCATTCTTCGTACGCAGCATATTTTATTTATGCGTGCAGTTGTGAATTCTCGTCCAATGCGCGGGCGGTTGTGAGCGTATTGGTGTACCTACCTAAAGTGTCCTAGAGCAAGGGTCGGCAATGGGCGAAGGCGAAGGCTAGGAAGGTCGAACCGCGGACCCCCAAATAATGTTGAAAATGCTGCATGCATATTGATTTTATTAAAAGTTTTTTTCTGGACCTTAGTGCTGTGGCGCAACGACCCCACTTAAAACTAATTGCCGACCCCTGACCTAGAGCCTTGAATTCAAACAACAAAACAATGTGATTGTGACTCCTAAGTACCTACGTAGGTTAATTAGTGTGGTCGATTTGTACGTACATAAGACAACACAGCCGTCAGACATCTCTGGTATACGCAGCCATGGTTAAAAATGTTAAAATGAGCTTTACCAGCAAACCTTCTCTATATAACTTGTAGCTAAGGCTATTAATTAACACATACGCTTAAGAAATATAAGCATATAAGCACAGAATAAGTAATAGTACAAAAGGTTACCACTAAATATTCTGTTCCATCTGACTGACTAGATATCAGTGAGGAGAGTCCCTATTTAGCTAATAAGTAAGTGAAGTCGGCCTCGGCTGACGATGTCACGGCGTCCGCCTAATTTTACGGCATTTTCAAACGGCCTATTTTTGCTGTCCCATGGCTGTATTTCCAAGTTTATTAAAAATAGAACATTGGTACGTATATATTTGCATTCTGTGCATTTTAATGTACTAAGGTATATATATAACAGTTAATCTAAATATTAATATCTTCAAAAAAAAATGTATTTGAAATCCTAAAATGAGCGTAATCTACTGCTTTTTCGCGTGTCCCACGTGCGGATTGGTTCAAACAAAAATTCATAACTTTGGATTCAAGCAACGTATTGCTGAAAAACTTATATCGTTGTAAAGAACATTTCATAGCGCATTTAGCGAAGTATTTTTAGAAATTAATGCGTTGTTTATTAGGACCAGGTTAGTCTTTTTTTAGCTGTCCCACGCGCAGCACTTTTGTTTTAACTCACGGAAACCTCCCCAAACCCTTGGGCTACCCTCATTATTCACTTTACGATACTATAAAACTTCAATCGTCAATGAGTGTGGATGCAGTGTCAGCATATTTGAAAGAGGAAACAGGCCGTCTTTCCAACTATGTATTTTGGTAAGGCTATCTCGACATTTGTATGGGCAAAGATATATCAATATAGGATTGAAATAAAAACGTGTTTGTCATAACAATAGTTAGCAATATGGAGTAAAGAAGCCCGTGTTAGACAAATAAGTGAATCGAATATAGTACATTACTTAACAAGGGCGGTAAAACAAAGAATGTCTCAGATCGCAGGTATTTGACGCCCGAGCCGAAGGCAAGGGCGATAAATATGCGATCTGAGGCTTTCTTTATTACCGCCCGTGTTAAGTACAAAATTTGGTCACTCCCTGGCCGGGAAGTGGGATTTCCCGCGCGCGGAGCGTGCGGTAATTGCCGCTTTATGGGCAGGTGTGACATAAACTATTTTATGTCACACCTAGCCATAAAGTGGCCATTATCGCACGCTCCGCGCGCGAAAAAACCCACTTCCTGGCCAGGAGATGACATAAAATTTTGTACTTACCACGGGCGATAATAAAGAAAGCCTCAGATCGCATATTTATCGCCCTTGCCTTCGGCTCGGGCGTAAAATACCTGCGATCTAAGACATTCTTTGTTTTATCGCCCTTGGTAAGTAATGTACTATTATGTCACACCTGGCCATAAAACGACAATTACGGGCGGCAATAAAGAAAGCCTTCGGCTCGGGCGTCAAATACCTGCGATCTGAGACATTCCCTGTTTTACCGCCCTTGTTAAGTAATGTACTATTACGAAATTTTATTGAAAAACATATTTGTCGACCACTTGTCGACACTTGGCGATTTTGTCCATACAAATGTCGAACGTGGCATACAAATGTCGAATGTGACATACAAATGTCGAATAAGGCATACAAATGTCGATCAAAATTAAATTAATTTAAACTTCCTAGCCTACGCCTGAACAATATTTATTTTTATTTAACTCTTGAATAAAATGTACATATAGGTATGGATTTAGTGAGTTTTTATTAGTATTTATCAAAAAAAAATAGACTTGTCGACATTTGTATGGCACAGTTTTTTTTAAATGTCAATATCTAACTAACAATAGACGCAGGGTGGTGCCTCATATCATATACCTAAAATTTTATTATTTAAAAGCCTACCCTACGATGCAAGTAAGACCCAAATTTTCAAAAAAATAAAAAGCTCCATACAAATGTCGAAAAAATGTACGCTTCAAAAATTTACCCTTAACTAACATAAAGTTTGATTAAAAAAGTCTTGCAACTATTCTTAATGATTTTAAATGAAAGCGTATCTTCAAAATGTCCAATTCAATCCATAATATGACATGCCGATGCCAATAATTTTAATATGTAGGTAAGTACCTAATATGATACGAAAACTGTAGCTCTACCTACCTACATAACACACCAATAATAAATCGCAAATATTTAATTGCCATATTTTTTATACTATGTCTGCGGTTTCTATATAATTTATGTTACACCTGGCCATAAAGTGGCCATTATCGCACGCTCCGCGCGCGAAAAAACGCACTTCCTGGCCAGGGGTTGACATAAAATTTTGTACTTACCACGGGCGATAATAAAGAAAGCCTCAGGTCGCATATTTATCGCCCTTGCCTTCGGCTCGGGCGTAAAATACCTGCGATCTGAGACATTCTTTGTTTTATCGCCCTTGGTAAGTAATGTACTATTGGAGGTGCTCCCCTAGTTGGCTATTATGTACAAATTATATATGCGGTGTGATACCTGGTGTACATATTCCGAATTCCGGTGCGCTTATAAATTCTTAAAACAGAAGTTGTTGTTGATTTTTGGTCAGTATGCTTATTTTTCTGATAGCTATTTCATGATGTAATTTTTTTTTCTTTTTTTGAAATATTTGAAAAATTTTACATGACTTACCGGACACTTTTTCTCCTAGCAGAATCGAATTTGAAACCGTACAATATTTTAAAGAGCTATCCAAAGACAGCCCGTACGATAGGGTTTAAAAGAAATGCACGACCACTTTACGCGTAGGGGAGGTACCCTATACCCTATAAAAAACCACTTTGTCGGCGTCATTGATAATATGTATACTCATGCCAAATTAAAACTTTCTAGTACTAACGGTTACTGAGCTAAGCCGGGAATGGACGGACGGACGGATGGAACATGACATGGACATGGCGTAACCACGGCGTAACTATTTATAGGGGTTCCTAGTTTACGGAACCCTAAAATAGAGAAAATATTCTCTCTCTCTGAAAAAGAAATCGGATCATAAACGACGGAGTTCAGAGGAAACAGAAAAAAAAACATACAAGCGAATTGAGAACCTCCTCCTTTTTTTGAAGTCGGTAGGTAGGTAAGTAATAAACAATTTAATGTTATCTTGAGGTCAGCGGCGCCGATAGCAGTGAGGCCGCGAGCCGGGCAGGCCCGCAGCCGCCGCCAGTACCGCGGCGGGCAGCTCCGTTCCACGACCCCAGACGCGCTTCCACAATGAAACTATTTGTTTTCGTTATTACTGTGGCCATAATTACTGCAGAAAAGCAGGAAGCAGAATGCGAGACCCTCCTCGTGCGTGGAAAAATACACAAAAAGCATGTTCTAGCCAACGGGCTCGACCGGCCCTATCAACTATCTATATATAGACCAGAAAACAAAATATTCTTCAGCTACAACATCGGAAAAAATGAAGAGGATAAGTTTCAAATCGGCTACATAACACCGGGTGAGAACATGACCGCGATAAAAGAAGTAACCAATGGGTTTGCCTCGGTGGTCGACCAGGAAAACCATGTTGCCTACCTGGGGGGCAGCAAAAGCATTTACAAATATCACTTGGGAAAAAAGAATAAGACCATGGAGAAAATTATCACCGGATATAATATTTGGTATATGTTCTTTCACAACAACCATCTTTACTTTATTGATTTTCCTTCTCAAAAATTATTTAAATATGAGACTAAAGCGAATGAAACTAAACCTCCTGTGCATCAAGACTACATAAAGGACAAGATTTATCAATATGTAATTGACGGAGTTGGTGATCAGTTCTTTACAACCGATAAGGGTATCTACCGGATCGAGGGCGGCTCGGAGAAACGCATGCTGTACTCCAACGCGACACTCTTCCGCGGAGCGACTGTCGATAAGAATGGAATAGCCTACTTTTGTAGACATCATTCTATATACGCAACAAATAAAAAAATCCATGGTTTAGAGGAAATTGTCAGCGTACATAACGTATTCGGAATCACATTTGATAGTCACGATAATATTATATATTCAGACGATAAAAAAATCGTAAAGTTACTGCCTGGCGATTGTAAGTGAGTAGCTAATTACGATATAGTACACAATGTTAATAAAATATGATCAAATGCAAATAAGTCAATACCTATATGTATGTACAAATAAATAAAATAAATTATGTTAAAGAAACGTATATTTATTACTGCACAGGGGCTAAGATGATCGCTCTCTCTCGTCCCTTAATGCCAAGTATGTAAGTGCGAGAGGGACGAATGCTATATATAAGTAGGTATGCCCGACATATACGCGATCATTTTAGTTCCTCAGGTGTACCTACTGTACCTACTGTACCTAGTCAAGGATATTTGACACAAGTTAACTAACAAATAGGTAAGGTATATATTTTTACCCCACGATGTGCATTTTGATGTTTGATTAAATAATTACTTATACCCGAGGAGACATATTTCTTATTGTCCTGTGCAGATAGAATGTTTGTGGGGTCCGGTCTGTTCATGTTTGCAAGGAATAGTACCTAATACTAGTGTTCAGATGAATTGACATGAGAAACTTCACTCTGTTTTCATTTGATTTAATTTTTTATACTGACGCTCAGAGACCTTATACATCTCTGAGAACATTTATTAGATTTTATTATTTTTGTAGACGATAGCTACAGTCCTAACTTCAATAGCTCATGTCCGACGTTAATACGTAGGCATTCACTCGACGCTGGTGCACGGTTCAGGATCAGTGTGCGGTAGCGGCCGAGGAGAGCGTTACATATAGACGTGCGGGTTCTCTTAGCAGGGCAGGCCTACTAGGGGTTCGGGATCAGGTTCTGGATCAGGTTCAGGTTCTGGATCAGGTTCAGGTTCTGGATCAGGTTCAGACTCGGGATCAGTAGGGTTTGTAGTTCGTAGCAGGGTTTCGTAGTAGGCAGGGGCGCGGAGTAACGAAACTACATAGACAAGTTCAGTACGTGTATTTACGGTCGATATTGACACAATACATTAATAATTCTCCTAGGTATTATCCCTAAACAGCGGTGGCTCTATGCACTTCCAAGGACCACAGGTAGTAGGTGCCTAAGAAAATACATCTAGCAATCGCCATGAGTTCCTTGATGGTTCCTTGTGAAATTAATAGGTCCGTGCAGAAGCCGAAAGTATGGATGTCTGTCGTACACTACTAATCACTTGGATCGATAGTTCGGTTGGATCTTTGTTGTTTGGAACTTTGGAACGGGAACAAATAAATTGATCACCTAAATAACTTTTGATATCACCAAATTTTCGAACCCTAAAATAAGGCTGAACACTCAAAAAAATGTATCGACCATCAATTTCAGATCACCTAAACACTCATACCTATTATTCCAGCACTTGCAGCTATTTTACTTATTGCGTTCCCTGAAATTTTATAATCGCATCAAAAAATTGTCAAGTACCACCAAAAATACTAAACTACCACCTAATCTCGTGCATCATTTGTTATTAGAATTACATCCAAATATTACACACATTACAAGCTATATTGTAGTTAATACATACAAATTAATTCTTTTTATCTACACACATCCTATATCCTCTAAAATGCGTTCAGAAACCGTAGAAAATGACTCTCATAATAACATTCAATGTTCTTACGTGTGGAGAAGGTTACAGCAGTAACATAATGATTATTATGAATTAAAATTGTTCATTATGTTATTAAATATAATAACATAATTATTTTTTTTAATTTTTTACGAAAAATCGTCATTATACTCGATTTCGACTAATTTGGGGATAAGGATTTCAAATTTTACATTTATTTTGAATTTTAAGTAAAAAAAAATATATTTTTACGTAAAATCGTCATTATACTCGATTTCGACTAATTTGGGGATAAGGATTTCAAATATGACACTTATTTTGAATTTTAAGAAAAAAAAATTTTTTTTTACGTAAAATCGTCATTATACTCGATTTCGACTAATTCGGGGACAAGGATTTCAAATTTTACATTTATTTTGAATTTTAAGCAAAAAAAAATTTTTTTACGTTAAATCGTCATTATACTCGATTTCGACTAATTCGGGGACAAGGATTTCAAATTTTACATTTATTTTGAATTTTCAGTAAAAAATTTTTTTTTTACGTAAAATCGTCATTATACTCGATTTCGACTAATTCGGGGACAAGGATTTCAAATTTTACATTTATTTTGAATTTTAAGTAAAAAAAAAAATATTTTTACGTAAAATCGTCATTATACTCGATTTCGACTAATTCGGGGACAAGGATTTCAAATTTTACATTTATTTTGAATTTTAAGTAAAAAAAAATTTTTTTACGTAAAATCGTCATTATACTCGATTTCGACTAATTCGGGGACAAGGATTTCAAATTTTACATTTATTTTGAATTTTAAGTAAAAAAATTTTTTTTACGTAAAATCGTCATTATACTCGATTTCGACTAATTTGGGGATAAGGATTTCAAATTTTACATTTATTTTGAATTTTAAGTAAAAAAAAATATTTTTACGTAAAATCGTCATTATACTCGATTTCGACTAATTCGGGGACAAGGATTTCAAATTTTACATTTATTTTGAATTTTAAGTAAAAAAAAAATTTTTACGTAAAATCGTCATTATACTCGATTTAGACTAATTTGGGGATAGGGATTTCAAATTTTACAATTATTTTGAATTTTAACTAAAAAAAAAATGTGTATACTGTACATAATTAGGCATTAAAACACTCGTGTTTTAATGCCCGAACATGTCGCGTGTTAGTCCGAAACATGTCGCATAACCCTAAAAAACACTCGTGTGACCCTATAATGAAACTCGCCTTCGGCTCGTTTCATAAAACTCACACTCGTGTTTTAATGCCCCTCATTATGTACCAGTTGCATAAACTACTATTAGCATTGAATTATAAGTTGTAAGTATATATATATATATATATATATATATATATACAACGCGCGAGCCGAGCGAGCGAAGCGAGCGTGCCGCGGCAGCGGCCGGCGAAGCGCCAGAACCACCACATGTTGAGTCCGAAACATGTCGCTGGATGAGTCCGAAACATGTCCCTGGATACGTCCGAAACATGTCACTTGATGAGCCCGAACATGTCGCGTGTTAGTCCGAAACATGTCGCTCGGTAACCCCAACATGTCGCGTGTGAGTCCAAAACATGTCGCTCGATGAGCCCGAATATGTCGCGTATGAGTCCGAAACATGTCGCTCGATGACCCCAACATGTCGCGTGTGAGTCCGAAACATGTCGCTCGATTAGCCCGAACATGTCGCGTGTGGGTCCGACACATGTCGCTCGATCAATCCGAAACATGTCGCTTGCGTTCCTTACATTACGCCATTATGTCCATTGCGTAGATCCGGCATTAGACTAGATATTAATTTGATGAAACAAATGACGCTTGAAATTAGGTGATCATGTAGTATTTCTGGGTATCAAAAGAATTATTTGGGTGTAATTAATTTTAATAGGATTACGAGCCCTGTAATATTTGGATGTAAATTATATGAAATTTGATGTTTGAAATTAGGTGATCATTAAGTATTTTTGGGTAGCGACTAATTTATTTGGTAACAATTTAATTTAATAGGTTATCGACATGTTACTTCTTTGAGTTGCACTTTATATTTAATAGGAGTTGAAAATTTGGTGCAAATCTAGTATTTTTGGTAATCAATGTAATTTTTTAGAGCATCATTCGGCAACTAATTTGGTGGTTCGTTAAATGCTACCCCTTTGGAACTGACAAATCTCGGTTCGGGCTCGGACCCCATTAAAACTGGAAAAATCTTAACACCGCGATGTACAAATTAGTATGGAAAGTTAACGGTCGGAACAGCGACATCTACCAGGACATTGGGTAAGTATATTAGTATCGCTATTCAAAAAGGGATGGTGTTAGGTAGTAGTCGTCGGTTTCCCTTTTGACGGTTCTCCTTGGTAGGGTTGGAGCTGTCCGTAACAATTTTCATGTTGACGCTTAAGAGAGCTTATACATCTCTAACAAATCTGTGTTGTTTTTAGCTTCTCTGACTTACATCTCATAATATTCTATGATGATTATTGTACCTTTTTTTTTATTGTGACGCTTAGAGACATTATACATCTCTAAAAAATCTGGATTAATATTATTTATGATATATGTAATTAGTTTTATTTGAACATTACAAATATTTTCTGGTGATACAGATAGATTTTGACTTGTAAAAGTGCCCTTGAGGCCTATTTGCAGAATAACTGTTTTAAATTTTAAATTTTGAACGGTCAACCCGTCAATTCTCAACCCCTTTAAATAAACTTTAAATACTTTTGTTATAATTTGAGTTGTAAACCTTTTATGATTTGTAAGGCCTATGCAATAATTTCAACAGCGTTGAAAATTGTTTTACTTGTATTTTAATAATTATTTTTTACCTTACTTAGGGGTGGAATTTCGTAAAAAGCTAAAATAAGTTTGCTCGTACTTGTCTTTTGATGAAGTCACTACTTACGAAGATTCAAGTGAGCCAAATATATACTTGATCCCCATTAAAAATGTTGCCCCCTTTTTTTACAGAAGGACGAATTGAAACAAATGCTGAAATTAGGTAGTTATTCTTTATTTTTATACAAAGGATCTATTTACTAAGCAGTTCAAGAAGGACTTGTTCCCGATACACAATTTTGAACTGATTGTATTAAACGAATCTGGGAATGAACTTTTAAAAACACTTAATACCCGATTTAAATAAAATACTTGACCCATACAAACCTTCTAACGCTTAGGGAATTAATTTCAAAAAGCGACGAAAGTAGTTTTGTTGCTATTAAACAGAGGTCTCTGCAGGAAATTTCAATTAATATCACTTTAAAAAAATTGCCCCCCATACAAACGGAACCCTTTTAAATCCCTCCAGGCCAGGGGATGTAATCGGTTTCGTTGTATGAAAACGAAGTCTAAATACAAAAATTTCATGTCTCAAACTTTAAAAAAGACTTGCTCCCAATACAAACTTTTAACCCCTTTGAGGGATGAATTTCGAAAACCGCTGTAATGTTATGCTGTATTTAAACAGATATTTCTCTGTACAAACTTTCAATTCACTTACTTTCAAAATAATTTGATCCCCATACAAAAGCTGAACCCTTTTTTAACCCCTTTAGGGTATGAATGTCGAAAAACGCTGAAAGTAAATTGTTGTTATTAAACAGAGAGTCTCTGTACCTACGAAATTTATTTTGCTCAGTTTAAAAAAATTCATCGCATATACTACTACCATGATTTTTTTCAATGCCTAGTAGCACAAAGTAAGTAGCGGCGGCGCGCGCCGGAGCAGAGAGTCCGCTCAGTACAAAGTGCCATTTTCGCCGCACGCACACAGACGTTACATTTACAGGCATTCTCGGTTGATTTCGGACGAGCTTAGTCGCGACTGTCACTGTCGCATTGCGACTGCTAGTTGTGCGCGCGTTGATCACTTGACGTCCCCGCCGCTACGTAGGTACTTTGTGTCACGTAAGTAAGTACGTCAAAATGAATAACCGATATTATTACAGTTGGAATGTATTTTATTGTTTAAGTACAACAAAAAACTGTGCCTACACTTTCTTCAAATTTTCTAACGATATTGAAAGGTAAATAAAACGGTTTTCTCATTTTGGTAGTTACAATAGGTAGATAGGTAGGTAATTTTTTGAAACTAGCCGCTTTGATAACGACGATCAACCATTACACATTCATCTTATCGTTCGCTGGTAAAACGCCAGTATTTAAGTACTATGGTTTAGTTAAGTAGGTACCTAATTAATAAGGTACTTATATTCTTTGTTGGCGCTCTCAACCGACGCCGTTCCGCCGACGGAACCCTATTGGTGTCGCCCAGACGTCCGTCCGTCCGTCCGTCGTCTGTCACAAAATTTGTTCCGAAGAATTTTTAGACTTCTCATTGACCTATGAACTTGAAATTTGGTGACAATGTTAAATATTACGTATATTTTAACAAGAAATACTATTGTTGATTCGGAACCCTAAATGTGCGAAGTCCGACTCGCACTTGGCTGGTTTTTTACCAAGATACGCTGGTTCATATTTAAATGTCATGTTGAAGAATTTTTATTATACCTAGTCCTTTTTAAAATTCAGAATCAATACAGAAGCAACCCTGTAAGTCGGGCAAGTTTAGGTATGTATTTTCAAGAACGGCGGGAACGGACCTTCTGTATATTTTTTATTTTGTGGTATAGGTATGTCGGTAGCTAAATTTACATATCTCTCATTGATAAACTTAAGTAATAAAGAGATTCTCTACGACTCACCCTCCACTCCGACTGCCTCGTGCCCGCCGGGGGGTGGGGACGACGTCATTGACTACGTGAGGGGGGGCACTGAACTGGCATTTGACTTCGTACTTAGAGACACGCCAAACTACACGTGCAAAATACTTTTATTTTTACCTCAGCAGCTCGAAAAATTCTATTTTGCTGCGAGATGCTGTCAGTGAGCAAAATGAGATTTTGCTCAATCCGTGAGACGAAGTGTTTTGTATGGCACCAATGCATTTCATATTGAACTTCATACGCTCTGTCCCTTTCATTTCAATTCGTTACGAAAAAAGAGACAAATAGGTCGGAGGTTAGACTTCACTTCGACATTCTCATAGCAGATCTTCAAATCAAACGTGCTATACTTGAACACTTTCAAAAAATCATAAATTTACATGTATGAACTATTATTACCTATAAATGTACTACTATTGCTATATGATATGTAAGTCAATGTAAATTAATCTAAAAGTTGTTGGCAACGGCTTCTATGAAAAAAATATTAAGTATTGGGAAATAAAACCATTGTTGCAGAAATAAACAGAAAGTTTATAATAACGTCAATTAATACAATACCTTTAATTATACTTACAACAATCTTCATTTTTGTATCATAAAAATAAAAGAATACCACCGGTGCATTTTCAGAACGCGCCTTTAATAGTAGATTATACACCAAGGGGATAAAGCACTGTTTTATGTCAAGGGTGCGATATTTAATCCCGAGAGCGAGGGAGTAATGACTTAAGACTGAGTCCTGAGTGTAGTGAGGGAGCGCGCCCAAGACAAAAACAGTTTTATCCCCGAGGAGTGTATACTCTACTTTTCTCATCACTTGCGAGGCGAGAGACAATAGAAAATACCACAGGCTACTATAAACAGAATGTTTTAGGTACATCGACAACCGCTTTAGCCGGATCCCGCACAAAGATCGACAGCCCGTCTGTTTCCGGCCAGGCGTCCCTACACTACCGCATTAGCCTAGTTGCAAGTGATCCTGCCTATGAAGCTGGAGATCCCAGGTTCGAATCCCGGGCAGGGCATTTATTTGAGTGATGAGCATAAATATTTATTTATGGTGAAGGAAGGAAGGCCACTTAGTGCAGCCTAAATAGTGATTTTCTTTTCTCAATACCTATATGCTATGAAATTTCGAAATTATATATGAGACCTCCAATTCCAGAATGGCATTCTAAGGCATTGCAAAAGTCCCGCTCTAACACGCGTGAGTTTTCAATTAACCAGCCCGCTCTCTACGGAAGCTCAGCGCGTGTTTTTCGTAAATATTGATGTTTATGATAATCTTTTTTTCACACCACCTGCTCGCCAATGCCCAATTATATATCATGCAAACCTTACCGAAAGCAAATTATTATAACCCTTGGCTTAAGCCGGGTAGTAATATCGTACTGAATCTCATTATAACCCGCCGGGTAATAATCTGATTTCACTTTTTATAGTTCTTATTGTTATGGCCTTAAAGTCTAATTTCGTGAAGTCCGCACGGCGGCTGGGACGCGCGTGCTTCTCGGGCTGGTGGCGCCCGGAAAGTCCAGAGATGCGACTTATTTGAAATACTTGTATTTCAAATACAAATACAAAATGCAAAATAGGTATTTTATATTTTGTATTTAAATACCTTTTTAAGGAAACCATTTTGTATTTTATTTGAAATACTTTTCGAGGTGTATTTTGTATTTGTAAAATGCAAAATACTTTACGGCTAAGTTTCGCCAACATTACCACTCAAATTTTCATGTAAATGTGTCATTCGTCAAGGATTAGCCACTAGAGGCCCTGCAAGTGCTGCATCCTTGCGAGTGTTAAAACTAATGGACGTTATCTGTGGAACGAGACGAGGTTGATTTTAAAATACTTGGATTACCGGTCTTTTTTTTCGACACCGTTAAAATTATTTTATTATTTATCAAAAAGATAGTATTGGATTTAGGTAGTGTTCTACTATTGAAATATAATAATCAGCAGTTCCTTGATAATAAAAGGGTATTCCTAAAGTACAACACTTGTCTACCCAGTTCCGCACATGTGGAAAGAGTATTTCCATAGGGTGACATGATCATGCGTCCCACAAGACGCAACATGTCGGATGCTCTTTTTGAGCAATTAAAATGTTAAAATCATAAATAAATAAAAAATAAAGAACACAAATTTCATCTAAACTTAAGGTATTTTATTTGAATAAAGTATTTTGAAAATACGTATTTTGTATTTGGTATTTAAAATACAAAAAGTAAAAGTATTTTGTATTTTGCATTTGAAATAGTAAATTTGAAAACTATTTGCATTTTGTATTTAAATACTTTTTTAAAAGTATTTTGCACATCTCTGCCGGAAACAAAAGACGCGCGGGGCCGCGGGCTGCAGCAGCGCCAGTGCGTCAAGCGCGTTTTTATTATTAGTTACTATTATTAAGTATTGAATCTTTAGAATGGCATTCGGGAATTGGAGGTTTTTTATAATATTTTTCAATTTCATTACATTTAGGTATTGAGAAATAGTACATTGTGCATTTAGGGAGGTAAGCAGGTTATTACTAACGAAAGTCATAGAAGCCCGACGCCGAAGGCGGGTGACTTTTATTGACTTGATTTTGTAATAACGCTTACCTCCCGTGATACACACAATGTTTTTCATCACATTTGCGAGGAAATAAATAACTACAAAAGGCAGAAAAATCCATGTTTCATACAACCACACCAATCAAAAATTGACGAACATGACAACTTCACCTCCAGTATCACTGTGAGAGGAGCGCAACGCGCAACCAATCACAGAGCAATATTCTTGCGGCGCGCGGCCAACTAGATTTTTTTCAACCAATCACAGAGCAGTATTCTTGCGGCGCGCGGCCAACTAGATTTTTTTAAACCAATCAGATCACACACAAACTCATAACTCCCACGGGACTTATGGAATTCCATAACTCCCGCGGGAGGTAAATCGGCTATAGCTGCTTTATTTTATACGCACGCGTGCAATAACACACTTTACGAGCTAGTGTGATGAAAATAAAATTACTATTTAAATTCTAGAGCTGGCCTTCCTTCCTTCACGGCCTTTGCAGTAATGAATTATAAATAAATAATAATTTATGCTTATACCCCGGATCTCCAGCTACATAGGCAGGATCACTTGCAATTAGGCTAAAGCGGTCGTCAGTAGGTATACTATTAAATACCGAAAATATTCTGTTTACATAGTGACCTTGGTATTTTCTATTGTCTCGCAAGAGGTGAGAAAAGTAGAGTATACTCCTCGGGGATAAAACTGTTTTTGTCTTGGGCGCGCTTAAATCCCTCACTACACTCAGAACTTAACTCATTACACCCTCGCTACGCTCGGGTGTTAAATCTGGAGTCCTTCGTTCCGTTCAGGATTCAATATCGCGCCCGTGACATGAAACAGTGCTTTATCCCCGTGGTGTATAATCTACTATTTCTCAAACATCCATGGAAATGTCGTCCTTATAGTCGTAATTCGTAATAATAGAACGCGAAGTACGTCTTTGTATTTCACTTACTGAAGATTCGTTCTCAATTCAAATTAGCGGCCGTTTCATACAACTTTGAGGGCCATGGCCCGCAAAGAGATTGTCTTTTCTTTCAGTAGGTTTTTTTTCATTGTCTGCTTATGGCATACTGCCATCTGCCAATCAAAAAAAGACATCGATTTAATTTCTCATTTAACTAATCCAGGGCGGTTTGCGAAATTTATATTTACTTAATTTTAAATTCTAATTTTAAAAAAATGTGAGAACTCGTCATTGTATTCGATTTCGACTAATTCAGGGATAAGGATTTCATAATTTATATTTATTTTGAAAGAAAAAAAAAATGTTAAAAATTGTCATTATACTTGATTTCGACTTATTCAGGGATAAGGATTTCAAATTTTATATTTATTTTGAATTTTAAGAAAAAAAAAACTTTTTTTGTTAAAAATCGTCATTATACTCGATTTCGACTAATTCAAGGATGAGGAATTCAAATTTTATATTTATTTTGAATTTTAAGAAAAAATATTTTTTTTGCTAAAAATCGTCATTATACTCGATTTCGACTAATTCAGGGATGAGTATTTCAAATTTCATATTAAATTTGATTTTTAAGTGTAAAACGTTTTTTGCGAAAAATCGTTAGTAAATATAAGCTGAACATTCGTATTATTTCCTTGGATTTATTTGAGAAAAGCACTATACAAGCCTCGGCGCGAACAGGGATTGTCGGCCTCTGCAGTAATGTACTATTATTCGCATAGTAGGTAAAATAAATCATATTTATTATTATTTCATTATACCTAATAATCAAACTAGGATAAATATTGTTAAAAAAAGTTACAGCTCAATATCGTTAAGTTTCAGAACGTATAAACTTTCATTCTTATTTACCTCTAAATATAAATACATAAGAAAAAAGTTGGATCCCGTTATAGCGCATAGTGTTAGTGCGTCACGTTACAATTTTAAAATCAGTTTAAGTATTTAGCGTATAAAATAATGGATTTTGCGCAAATAATTTGAGCAATAAAGAATACATGAGCCCTTAGAACATTTCACGCCTTTTTTGGGCATCGTGTAGGTACTTGTTTCCAAGGTGTGAGTGACAAATACAGTAGGCCTATCGATTTTTATCAGAGTCAAAAACCAAAACTTGTTGCATTGCAATCACCCATCGGTTTGGATAACTTAAAGATTTATTATACCTACTTGTTCGTATTTAAAAATGGTAGGTGCTACGTTTTGTTTTAATTATGACACAGGCATGATATGACGCTTTAGGTACTAGCGCCTAATTACGAGGAACAAACTATGTACGCAAATAAGCAGGTCAGGAAGGAGAGTAGAACGCTGTAGGATGGTGCCTCGGCGCCGTTACCGCAGACCATTCTACGCGAGGCCACCGACAGGTTCTTGTTCTGGAGGAGGCTGTCAACAAATGAATGAATAATTGATTTAAAAATCAAATACAAAACTGCAACTCTCTTATACATATATCTACAAAATATCAAATCACAATTTTGAGCTTCACCATGTTTGACATGAAATCCCGCGCGTAACCAAAATGGAACAGAAAATGCATGGTAGACATTTTTTGGTGAATAACTTAGATTATCTAATTATACTAAAAATGAAGAGGTAATGTTTTAATTTAAAATTGTATATTAGGAGATAACTTTTCATCAGTGTAGGTACTCGCTTCTCTGTTTATTATATATAGTCCTCCACATCGGTTTCGATGACGGCGACTCTAGCCATTACTGCATTCGCCTTCTATGAGCTCTAATATGGCTTGCAAGACCAAACTTGGTCTTAAAGACTCTATGACATTGTTGACAGTAGAGTTGCCCTGCTGAGTTGTACGCGTATATGAGGGCTTAGGTATTTGCGTAATTGGCGATTGAGGTCTAATGGTCTATGGCGCAAGCGTTCAGGTGTCGTTTAAGCACGTCCTTATAGCGCAGATGCTGACCACCTTGCTTCAGCTTACCCTCAGCTAACTCTGAATAGAATACAGCCAGGCAAGCGGTGGTCAAGCGGTGTTTATTATAGGTAGGTACGGACGGGACGGAGCACAAACGGAGCCGCGTAGGCAGGTATAGTGCGTGTCATACAGCACGACGACGTGCTCTCCACAGCGAATCTTATATACTACTTAATTTATGCGCAGTTGTACGGATACGGCTGTAGAGTAGAGGGGCGCGCCTTCGTGGATGACACGCACTATTGAAGGTATAAATAAATGAATATGAATGTTGTGCACGGACTCAACTTGACGCGCTATACCTACTTAGAAGGTATAAGACGAATGAATATTCATGAATGTTGTGTACCTATGCACGGACTCAAGCTCCCACCGCGTCATGCTGCGAGGGTCGCGCGAGAACAGCACGGAGTAGAGCTCGGCCGACTGTCCGGTCGAGCCTTCCTGACAGAAGTTCAGCAACAGGTGGTCGTTCACCGCCTTCAGTACTTGCACTGCCCCGGTGAACTGGCGGTATGTACTGCGTTGGGTCATTGTACCTGAAAACAGGTGTATTAAATAGTAGATTGTACAGCAAGTGCATAAAATGCACCATTTTACAAGAGATGTTTGGATATAAAATGGGTTTTATGGACGAGTTATACACTCTACTTTTCACTTCAGTTGCGAGGAAATTAACAAATAATTTAAATAGGTTATGTCATCACATTTGCACTCGTGAGGTCGTTAACCTCGTTCGATGTTCGCGCGGGCTGCCGCGCGCGCACTGGCTGGCTGCGGGCGCAGCGCACGGGGTTGATCGTGTGGCTGTTGGACCGATTGCCTAGGTCTTCAAGTTCTTCGACGAAGATTTTACTTTATGCACTAGAGCTTAAAAAGCGATTTTATGTCGTCTACGCACGACTTAAAGTCGAACTTTACGAGCATGAAAAGTGAATATTTAATAACTGCCTGTTGTTGATAATCTAGTAATGATGCAATCTAAGATGTTTTTTATTGACTCTGTTCTATGGTTTTGGTTCGTTGTTTATACTCATTTTTGCAATTAATAGTTAAATATAAAAAAAACCCGGCCAAGTGCGAATCGGACTCGCGCACGAAGGGTTCCAGTAGAATTTTGGTCAAGTGCGAGTCGGATTTTAATTTTCCCATACATTTTGAGATCCAGCGCCTGATGAAGGCAACGAGCAAAGTTTTTTAAAAGTCTTTTTGTATAGGAGCCCCCCTTAAATATTTACCTATTTTATTTTGTTTTTAGTATTTGTTGTTATAGCGGCAACAGAAATACATCATCTGTGAAAATTTCAACTGTCTAGCTATCACGGTTCAATCAGATACAGCCTGGTGACAGACGGACAGACGGACGTACAGCGGAGTCTTAGTAATGCAATGGCAGTCCTACCAAAGCAATGGCAGACACAAGCTAGGTAGGTAGTATGCAACGAGCGAGAGCAGGGTGAATAGAGCGGGGTTGCTTCCTCTTAGACTAAACGATTATAGCTTTATAATAATTGCAATGCTTCCACAATTATTCGGTAATATTATTAGGTAACATTATCACGGATAGAAAGTTCGCAGTGCATTATGTTTGGCGCAAAAGTCCCTACCCAGCAAAAAGACAGGCCTGCGGATTATTATATAGGTACAGTGTGGATTTTCTTTTTGGATCAGTGAGGGCAGTTACCAGATCCTGTGCTGCTACGCGAAAATGGTCTTAGAAGACCTTCCTTTGATTTTGAATTAATTAATCTTGGCGTTTTTAGATTTTGGAAAAAACACAGGGTGCGTGAAAAAGGTTTTTTTGGTGCTAATCGATTCCATGCCTATCCAAGATCAAAAGCTTTATTGGGGCCAAAAAACAATTCCGGCTAGAAAAGCCACAAATCGAGGAAAACAAAGTTTCTCTAGGACCATTTTCGCATAGCAGCACGGGATCTGTGTGTGTGCCCATGTCGAATACTAGTGCAGCGTCGAACACTAGTACTTTTACCTTACTGTTAATCAAACGTGATATTCACGTTCTTAGTCATACAGGTAGGTATATGTAATTGTATGTATACATATTAGATAATAAGTATTCGCACTGCATATAAGGAAGTTTCTTCTTATTCATTATTCATCAAATCAATACGATTGGCAATGACACAAATGGCAATTGCATTGCTGTATGGCCGCATGACTGTTCTGCGCCACCTCAATTACCTACTCACAATCAGTCGGATCGATGACATACATAAAGAGTAAAGACACATGCTCATTCACCCATCAAAGAAAATAGGAATATGCATTAGGGGACTATGTAAGAAATAAATAAATACTTAATAAAACATCACAACAGCTATGCAACAGCTACTTAATCCATATAATTCGAATTGTTATTAAGTAAAAAAAATAACTGAAGACTAAGGGTCAGTTGCACCAACATACGAACACAGACCGGTCATCGTCAAATATGGCGCCGGCAGCTGTCATCCCATAGAAACTTGTCAAACTTTCCATACAATCAGATTTAACGAACACCGCTTACGATTACAGACGGTTTGGTGCAACCCAGCCTAAGGGTCAGTTGCACCAACATACGAACACAGGCTGGTCATAGTCAAATATGGCGCCGGCAGCTGTCATCCCATAGAAACTTGTCAAACTTTCCATACAATCAGATTTGACGAACACCGCTTACGATTATAGACGGTTTGGTGCAACCGAGCCTAAGTAAAAAAAATACGACCCGCCTAGCATGATCGTTGATCGTAATTGCGGCTGACATTATAATAGCATTCGTCCCTCTCGCATAGTGTTAATGACGAAAATGTATGTCTTACAGGCGATTAAGACGCGTTCATGGTGGTTAGGCTGGAAATACACAGTGGTTGAAGCGCTGGTATAAAAAATATACACGCTCGTACAAATTGTTTATAACTATCACGTTGGCTGCCCCGTTGCCCACCCTGAAAAAATGTGAGCGTTAAACATCCCACCGGTGATGCTCATGGCAGCCAGCGTGTAAGGGATCGTCCTAATTCGACATTAACTTAGAATATTTACTAGTAAAAGTCGCGAATTCGCGCGATAATTGCGTAGACGCGTTTGTTTTAGGACGATCCCTTAACCTTCTTCCTTTAGGACGATCCTTTTTGTGGATCCATGCTATTTTACTGGGGGAAGGCAAGTAAAGAAGTGAAGTAGGCTTCATGTTATTTACATGTTATCATATAAAATCAATAAATCTCTAATCTATTTTGTAGGTGGTTTGGTTTATTCGTGCATTAAGATAGAATTTATTTTTTGTCTGTACTTGTATACAAAACCCTTTGTGGTCGACGAATTTTTATTTTGTGCACTGTACCTCAGTGGCGGCGCGTCAAAAATATTCTTAGGGAAGCCGGAAATAATTTGCCTTTCTTATTCTTCATGAGCCGCAGTAAAATAACAGGACTGGTTGAAAATTAGGCAAGCCGGTGGGAATCGAGTTGTATGGACGCTCTGCCACTGCGTGTACCTACCATTTGTACTTAGGTAACAAGGTGAAGCTAACCTGATGGACCTAACTTATGTTATGTATGTTGTGATTCGCGATTGCAACAGAAGTAAATATGTTTGAAGGTCTTGGCACGCAGTCTTACTTCTAGGGGTAATAAGTGCTTAAATACAAGACCTCAGTTACCATTCTGGCCACCGAAGGCCTGCCAGTAGCCAGCAGAGTTGTTGTTGAAGTAGAGCGCGTACTCCACAGTGTGGCCTTCTTCATCCCACAGCAGCCGCAGGTGCCGGTACATCTGCCGGAACTGCGCGTTCAGCGCCTCGACGTGATGCAGCTGCTTCTGCGCCGGGAGCTGGAAGCCAACACCACTCATTAAACACATAACATCATTACCCGAATTTAAGGGCATTTCGTCTCGAGGGCTTAGGATCATAAAACTCACTTTCGAAATGTGCACTTTCTCTAAAGTCTAAAAGTGCACTTTTCGCAAAATGTGCACTTTCCCATTTAGAGCACATTCCCCGTTCCCAAAAAGTAAAATTTCCCATCATGTACATTTTCTCAGAACGCACAAATCACGCTAGTAAGAACATATACTCGAGTAAACGCATACGAGTAAATCACAATGGGGACAAGTAATATCGCTTTATGATCGTTGCTGTAGATATCTTCTTTGGTAATGATTTATTTGCCACAAACCACGGCATAAGCAAAATTTTTGATAGATGAAACGACATTGGTATGAGGTAAACTTTTCGGCCTGGACGCTTAGTTTCTGAAAGTTTCATTCGTTGGTGGAACAACCAGCCAGCAGTAGGTAGTTACTTAGGTAACCGGAGATGTAGTGATTTTTTTCTGAGAACTAAATGCTGTTATAATTTGAAGCATTTGAACTACAAAGTCCATTTTGGACGGAAGGTTGCACTAATATCATATACAATCGTTACCAGACTGATAATTTTCGATGGCCGACCAAAAGTTTCAAAGTTCGGTTTATTGTAGTTGTATATATTTATATGGTACCGTACTAAGTATGTTGGCATTTGTCAGCATAGGAGGTACCATGTGGCTCAAGATGATCGATCATTAGCCGTCGCGGACAACGCATCCTAACATAACAATGTAACTCCAATCGACTCGACAGCGACACCTAATTTAGAGCAACACGGCTCAAACGGTTGGATATCGTTAAATGTTTTTACATGACTTCCTGAAAAATGTGTACATGTTTTTAAATATCTACTAACAAACTATAAAAACCTACAACTGAACAGAACTAATGATTAAAATTCTATCCACGTGCAATTCCTGGCTCAATTGTCCTTATGATGTCGGCAGCAATACCCCGCTGACCTAATCATTAGGTACCGTCGCCTAAAACTAATTGATCCATAAAAACTGTAAAACTCTGGTGTTATATTTACTACGTAATGTCGCGAGACAGTAAGGCCGCATTTAAGAACGTGGGTAGGTCAATTCCTAATTGCATTTCCAAGTTTAGATAAATTCTTGAAAGTACTTATTCTGCAATCAATGTACTAGTTGCGCATGAGTGTCAATGGCTCGGGATCACGGATAAAGTAGGTTATTCAGTTTAACCTTTTCAATGCCACTTTGTGAGTCAGCTCTACTCGCGTGACTTGCGTAGGAGTTAAAGGTCCTGACCTAACACTGTTGACTCTAGCATCGATTACACCGAACTACCTACATCTAGTGCACCAACTGGTGGAGGGGAGTTAAAGCGAGATAGTTTAACTCCCCTCCACCAGTTAGTGTACTAGATGTAGTTCGGTGCTTCTCTTACAAGTGTGTACCTAATCAAATTGTTCCTGTTGTTGTTATTAGAACCTATGCCTGATTACTAAGTACGTAGGTTGCTCCAAAAGTTTTGCAAAACAGAAGTATTTATTAAGATTTTTCAAATTACATACCATCAGAGTATACACACCTTTGCATACGTATGAACCAACTACTAAACATCTCTTGCCATTTATCAAGCACACGCATTATCCCAAGTACCTAATAATTCCTCTTCGGTTGCGAATTTTTTGCCGTATAATTTATTCTTTATAAAAGGGGAAATTCAGAAATTGCAAGGCGCGTGGTTCGAGCTATAGGGAGGATGATCCAACAGTGTGAGTCCCGATTGGGTCAAAAACTCCCGAGTCAAGCTTGCCCGATGTGCCAGCGCGTTGGCGTCGTGGAAGTGCCAAATACTGAGACGTGACTTTGGTCGCAATTCTTTCAGCTGATTTATAACTTGAGGTAAACGAACACCTATATACCAAGCAGCGGTGACGGTCTTCTGTAAATCCAACACCACCCTTTCTATGAGACCTCTTTTATCAAAGAATACTGCCATCATTATCTTTTTAACAGATCTTGGTTGTTTATCTTTGGTCGGTGCTGGCTCATCTTTGAACACCCATAGTTTTGATTGAGATTTACTGGGAACGTCGAAAAAATATAACCAGGTTCCGTCGCCTGTGACGATTGAATCGACATCCTTTGAAGGCCAGAGTCATATTTCTTCAACATTTTTTCACACCAATTGACACGCGCTGCTCACTGGCTTTCATCCAGGAAATGAGGGATCCATAGAGAACATAACTTTCTTACGTTTAAGTCTTGATGCAAAATCGAATTTAAGGTAGATGCACCAATGCTTAGAATCTCTTGAATCTGTCTATAAATAATTCGACGGTCAGCTGTTATTATATTTTCAACTGCGGTAATGTGTTCTTGAGACCTGCTCGTCGCTCGGCGACCAGATCTTTCATCATCATCTAAATTAAAAATTCCTCGTTGTTATTCTTTGTACCAAAGGAATATGGTAGAGACAGAAGGACACTTATCGCCGAAAGTTTCAGACATTTCGTCATGGCATTCTTGGTAAGATAATCCACGTTTGAAGTTGTAGTTAGAATATCACTCTGTAATCACGGTGACGGAGGCAAGCCATTTTTACAACTTTCCGCTAATCACGTAACAAACAGACTGAGCATAGGAATTACCTGAGTATATGTTTGGACTTGTTTGTCTCTGTACTTATTAATGCGACCAATCAAACAAGTTCAAACTTGCTATGCTTCTCATATTGCAAGACTTATGGAGCAACCTACGTACAACGAGTTGTATACCAACAGGTATCCTTCACGCTGTATTCATTCGCCGAATAAGTTAATTGGTATACCTACCTACCCCGGGTCAATAGAAACTATAAACGGTGTACAAACAAATATGACTAACTGGCAATTAATTTTGTCTATGGATTTGTTGTTGGACATTAATTAATCAATCCACACACACACACGCGAAATTATTTCATTTAACATTCGTTGTGATTATAAGCGGCTATTCTCCATGGTTGGTAAGAACATGTACGACTGTACGTCCACTAAAAAAGTTCATGATTACGGAGTAATGAAGGTAAATTGGTTTGTTTACACCATTTTCAATTTCCATTGACCTGTGATGATATATGTATAAAGGTTTAAGCCGGGATTCAGCTCGACCAATATAAGGCCGCCATTGAACAATATTCTTAACTATGTACATGAGCATTTGTCGTAAAGCACTATAGGCTTGTCACATACACGTGAGAGTTCCTGTGGTACCGTTCAAGTGCGCATCGGGTCGGAAGCAGGGAATTGATTCGCCAAATCAGCCGGATGTAGCACTCGCATCGAACCCGGCACGTACTCGTATCGGCTCCCCGTTCAGTAATTAAGTCTCACGTCTGCCGGAACGATAACGACTATTATTTATTTATCGTATGGCATTTATTTCGAACCGTGAGATCTTCGTCTACAGACTATTCCGAGCCCCGACATCGAACTGAGTTATATTGGGGACCCGCAGACCGTGATGCACGTGTTAAACCGTACTGCACCGATCTCCGAGATCCAAATGGGCTTCGACGTCGCACTATTATTTACGATAAGTACGAACTAAATACACTGCTGGGAAAAGAAAACCTGCTGTCGCCAAAACTAGTGAGTCTCGTAAAACCGCGTGTACGCACAGGCTCCGTGTAATGTGTAATGCGCACTGCCAAGGTTTGGAATTCCCTGCCGGCATCTGTATTTCCGAGTTCATATAACCTAGACCTTTTTAAGGCACGCTCATCTTCTAGGAAGCCCGCTTCACTTCGGCCGCATGTTTGCTCCCTGGCGTGCCCTGGCTATAACTCCGTTTTTTTTAAGATGAGAAAAATCGTGCGATTGTCGTCATGCGATTTCAGGGAAAACAATCTTGAGACGGGAAAAAATGCGGCGTGCTATCTTTGAGACGTGATAAGCTACTGAAATAAGTGAAATTAGTACAATATCATCCTCTGATGTCTCAGGGAAACGAAGAATTGTAGGCGAAAATTACAGTTAAAATTCTCATCTCAACAAAACGGGGTATAGATAATGGCCAAGAGCAATCCCATTTTCAATTTAAAAAAAACTGATCTAAGACGCGGACGGACGGACATGGCAAAACTACGTAAGCCTAAAAATGGGCGCGATATGACATATGACATTCTGAAGTGCTGTTAAATCTTAAGTACCTATCTACTAGGTCCGAGTAACAATCTACAACTAAACATTAAATAACACTTCCATTTTTAGCTAACTAGGTACTTATGTTATCAACCTGAATAATCGGATATATTTTTTGTTATAAGTAGTTCGTACACAACTGTAAGGCCAAGTGCTGTCAAATCAACGCAAGCAAAAATCTACCTAACAGTCAGAGCTCTAAGTCGAGTTTTGCTTGCGTTCGTTTGACAGAATATGGCCTTAGAGTTTTGTACGAACTATACCTAATCTAATATAACCATAACCGCCTCTCCAAATTTCAAACCCAGTTATGAAATTTTTCCGAAATAACCGGTTATAATTATAACTGTGGTTACTTCGGTTACGGTTAAAACCGATTTGCATTCATTAGGCAATACGTTGCACTCTAACACATTTAGTTACGCGCCAGCGCAAGCGAACCTGTTCTGTTACATATCCAATCCGATCTTAATACACATTATCGCATTCGGGAACAAGTACAACCAAGGTCAATACCCGGTTAAATTTCAGAATTCGCAAATCACTAAGACTGTTGAAACAAAACAATACAATTTAGACTAGACCAAGATCGTCTAGTAGATATAACAGATTAATTGTTCTATAGTACCATACATGATACCCAAAACT
This sequence comes from Cenopis cana, assembly GCA_951800055.1. NCBI lineage: Eukaryota > Metazoa > Arthropoda > Insecta > Lepidoptera > Tortricidae > Cenopis > Cenopis cana. Next base: position 15,653,537 of record OX637471.1, on the reverse strand, counting down.
TGACACTTTCAATATCAATTCATAACAATAGAGGCGAACGATAGCAGTACCTACGAGTCAAATATTGGGAATTAAGAAAACATTTACACGCTTACATATAGGTACAATGGGCATTTTTAATTACCGGTGTACCCCAAATTTTTGTTTTCATCCTAATTCATACACGTGTTTCTGAGTCACAAAACCCAAAATCACCTATATCCGAAAAAAAATTAGGGGTACACCGTAAAGTGAAAATACCCTGATAGGTCTCTACCTACCCAAATTGTGACAACGGGGCATTTGTTCACAACAAAAACTCCTCGCTTCGATAAATGCAAGTACACCTCCATCACGTTCCACCTGCCCACTACTTCACTGAAGTCTAAGTCGTCATAGAAGTGTTCATTGCGACAAGAAACAACAATTTCGTTTGTTTTGTTACTCAACGTTGATATAACGTTCATAATTAAAAATACTAGCTGTAAACCACATTTTAAATTAAAATTCATGTTTGTGTTCACTGTCACTGTTATTGCTTTAATTCATTAAGATGAAGATCTTTATGGTTTTCTTAAACATTTTCAGCACGCGAATATACGTCAAGTATCTGGTTGGACTTCGTGGATCGCGTTCCAACTGACAGTCGAAGCGCGCGCTCCTGACTCTCTCAATTTGATGTTATCGTTTGACCCTACGCCGACGCTTTAATAGATGTAGAAGTACCATTTGCCTTTTTAATTCGTAGCGTAATTACCGATGGATTCGCCCAGTACGACCATATGTTCCTAACTATATTTACCATTGCGACTTATATAGTAAACGTGGCTAAAATAAAAAATCGGAGACTTGGATATACTGAAGTGTTGGTACGCATTTTCCCTCCGGTGGTAGAGGATAGCTAGTGATTGTTGCGTATGATATAGGAAATGGGGTATAAGTCAAGAGCTAAGCCACTTGTGGCTAAGCTAAGCACTAAAGCTCAACTGCTATCGAACTCGTTCAAATACCTCTAATTTGCGTTCGTACCAATGGCACCAAATTTCTTGCTCCAAATCGCAAATTATTACCTATATAGAGTAGGAACAGAATTGGAAAAGGCGTCTCTAAACAATGCAAGCGGCAAGTCATGTAACAGTTGGGGTGACAACGTTATCAGAGGGTTAGGACCCTGCAGAATACGGATCTGCCTGTCGCCATCTCGAAATTTGAGCCGGAAGTACGGTATACCGGAAAAGGTGCAGCCCATACAAAAAAAATCGTAGTACATTAAGTAAATTGTTGCTCTGGTACTCTAAAAGAGGTCCGATTGATATGGTTTTTTGGTATGTTGTGAATGACAATATTAGCCATGGTAACCTAAAAATTTCGGCCCTCCAGCTCCATAACTTTGGCCGCCATCTTGGAAATAGTGTCATTTTTTACGTTTTTTGCTTTTACTGTCGTCAAAGTTCATTCCAGTGCTAAACATAGTTCTACAATATTGTAGAATACAAAATTTGCTAAAACTTTTGGGTACAAAGATTTTTTCCATGACCCCTAGGGACGAAGATATGACAGGATATATCATTAAAAATTGCCACTTTTTTCTAGTTTTCCGTTCATGTTTACATTTTAAGTGCATTTTAGCACTAACTATAGTTCTGCAATATTGTAGATCACGAAATTTGCTACAACTTTTGTATTGAAATATTTTTTCCACGACCATTAGGAAAGAATATATGAAGTCATCTATGGAGTAGCACCGTTGAAATTTGCTACTTTTGCAGTTTTCTTCTCATATTTAGGTTTGAGTGCATTTAATCGCAATCTGTAGGGGATCTATGATGGTCGAGTGATAGCGGGATAGACGACAAGATAAAGCATCTGTCACTTTCCGTTCTATACCACTTCAATCCCTCAGAAGACAAAATCGTCTGTTTCCACGATACCTAGAAGATCGTAGGTACTTTGAATTTGCATATAATTTTGTCTTCTATAATATTGCTGACCGAGAAATGCACTAAAACGAAAATATGTGAAGAAAACTGGAAAAGTAGTAAATATCGACGGTAGTACCCCATAGGTGACATCGTATCTTCGTTCCTGATGATCGTGGAAAAAATATTTCAATACAAAAGTTGTAGCCAAGTTTGTAATCTACAATATTACTGAACTATAGTTAACGCTAAAATGCACTTTAAACGTAAACATGTGAGGAAAACTAGAAAAAAGTGGCAATTTATAATGATATCTCCTGTCATATCTTCGTCCCTAGGGGTCATGGAAAAAATCTTTGTACCCAAAAGTTTCAGCAAATTTTGTGTTTTACAATATTGCCAAACCATGTTTAGCACTAAAATGAACTATAACCACAGTACAAGCAAAAAACTGAAAAAAGTGACAGATTTTCCAAGATGGCGGAGAAAGACGTGGAGCTGGAGTGTCAAAAATTTCGGGATACGATGACAAATATTGTTATTTACGGCATATCAAAAATCCATAACAATTGGACCATAGTTAGGGTACCGGAATAACGATTTACCAAATGTACAACGAAAAAATTTGTATGGGCTGCACCTTTTCCAATATAACATTCTTCCGGCTCAAATTTGGGGATGGAGACAGGCAGATCCGTATTCTGCAGGGTCTAAACCCTCTGATTACGTTGTCACCCCAACTGTTACACGATTTGCTTCTTGTATTCTACTTCTTCAAAAAGCCTACTCTAATATGTATGTACCTATAAGTCAATGTGAATACGACTCGGGTAGGTAGAGGTACTGAGTAAGGCCCTGTTGCCCGTAGTCGCGCAATTTAGCGATTTAAACATTATTTTGGGCCATATCTAGTATAGGTAATTGAGTTCCCGTCACGAAGTGTTAGTTGTTTTCTGGATGCTGGGTGTTCCGTTACACTGGTTATTAAGTAACACTTTCGCTGCCAAGTTTCTCGTAGCGCTACGAAATTTCCTCTACATACGAGGAAACGGTTATCAGCTACGCGTCTACGTCTACTACCCAGGGGAGTTCTAGGCACCAAAGTGTTCACTGTTCAGAGTATTTTTAATTTTTATGCCGTAATAGTAGAAGAGCCGGTGACACTGAACCTAGTATGATAAGATTCCCAGATGGCATATATATAATTAGGTGCGTCATTAGTCGGGGAACACGAAACGGCGATGCTGCAATGCGAAAAACCTGGCGAAGCCATTGAAAATTAAAATTGAAAAATGATGAAAAATCCGGTTTCTAGTATGATAAGATTCCCAAGTTTCGTTTGTTCCTCGAAACAGGGGAGGGGTAGGACTATACGATAGTGCAGTGCTGCAAGCCCTCCTGACTGGCCTTGTCAGTGGCAGCAGTATGATAAGCGACCACTTTTCTGAGGTATCTAGTATGATCGGATTCCTGAAAAAAACAGGGCTCATCTGAAAGATCAGCACTTTCTGTGTAAGAAAAACCACTGCTGCATTTTCCAAACAGTGGAGAAGGTGGTTGCTGCAGCGATTAAAGGAGCCGACAACACTGAACCTATTTCGATAGATTCCCAGATGGTATATATATAATTAGTCGCGGCATTAATGGGGGTACACGAAATGGCGATGCTGCAAAGCAAATGAGCAGGCAAACCTATTAAAATTCTAATTTAAAAAAATAAAAAATAAACGGTTTCTAGTATGATCAGATTCCCAAGTTTCGTTTGTTCCTCGAAATAGGGGAGGGGTAGGACTATACGATAGTGCAGTGCTGCAAGCCCTCCTGACTGGCCTTGTCAGTGGCAGCAGTATGATAAGCGACCACTTTTCTGAGGTATCTAGTATGATCGGATTCCTGAAAAAAACAGGGCTCATCTGAAAGATCAGCACTTTCTGTGTAAGAAAAACCACTGCTGCATTTTCCAAACAGTGGATAAGGTGGTTGCTGCAGCGATTAAAGGAGCCGACAACACTGAACCTATTTCGATAGATTCCCAGATGATATATATATATAATTAGTCGCGGCATCAATGGGGGTACACGAAATGGCGATGCTGCAAAGCAAATGAGCAGGCAAACCTATTAAAATTCAAATTTTAAAAAATAAAAAATAAACGGTTTCTAGTATGATCAGATTCCCAAGTTTCGTTTGTTCCTCGAAATAGGGGAGGGGTAGGGTCCTATACGATAGTGCAGTGCTGCAACAGTGAATAACATCTGGGAATCTATCGAAATAGGTTCAGTGTTGTCGGCTCCTTTAATCGCTGCAGCAACCACCTTCTCTACTGTTTGGAAAATGCAGCAGTGGTTTTTCTTATACAGAAAGTGCTGATCTTTCAGATGAGCCCTGTTTTTTTCAGGAATCCGATCATACTAGATACCTCAGAAAAGTGGTCGCTTATCATACTGCTGCCACTGACAAGGCCAGTCAGGAGGGCTTGCAGCACTGCACTATCGTATAGTCCTACCCCTCCCTTATTTCGAGGAACAAACGAAACTTGGGAATCTTATCATACTAGAAACCGTTTATTTTTAATTTTTTTAAATTTGATTTTTAATAGGTTTGCGTGCTCATTTGCTTTACAGCATCGCCATTTCGTGTACCCCCATTAATCCCGCGACTAATTATATATATATCATCTGGGAATCTATCGAAATAGGTTCAGTGTTGTCGGCTCCTTTAATCGCTGCAGCAACCACCTTCTCCACTGTTTGGAAAATGCAGCAGTGGTTTTTCTTACACAGAAAGTGCTGATCTTTCAGATGAGCCCTGTTTTTTTCAGGAATCTGATCATACTAGATACCTCAGAAAAGTGGTCGCTTATCATACTGCTGCCACTGACAAGGCCAGTCAGGAGGGCTTGCAGCACTGCACTATCGTATAGTCCTACCCCTCCCCTATTTCGAGGAACAAACGAAACTTGGGAATCTTATCATACTAGAAACCGTTTATTTTTAATTTTTTTAAATTTGATTTTTAATAGGTTTGCGTGCTCATTTGCTTTGCAGCATCGCCATTTCATGTACCCCCATTAATCCCGCGACTAATTATATATATATCATCTGGGAATCTATCGGAATAGATTCAGTGTTGTCGGCTCCTTTAATCGCTGCAGCAACCACCTTCTCCACTGTTTGGAAAATGCAGCAGTGGTTTTTCTTACACAGAAAGTGCTGATCTTTCAGATGAGCCCTGTTTTTTTCAGGAATCCGATCATACTAGATACCTCAGAAAAGTGGTCGCTTATCATACTGCTGCCACTGACAAGGCCAGTCAGGAGGGCTTGCAGCACTGCACTATCGTATAGTCCTACCCCTCCCCTGTTTCGAGGAACAAACGAAACTTGGGAATCTTATCATACTAGAAACCGGATTTTTCATCATTTTTCAATTTTAATTTTCAATGGCTTCGCCAGGTTTTTCGCATTGCAGCATCGCCGTTTCGTGTTCCCCGACTAATGACGCACCTAATTATATATATGCCATCTGGGAATCTTATCATACTAGGTTCAGTGTCACCGGCTCTTAAACTATAAGGTAAACGTCCTAATGTTTGTCACGTTTCTACCCATAAGTACCTGGGGCTGCGGGCATGTACCACAAAACTTTACAAGCGTACAATTCGACATATTTGTCAACTTTTTCTATGGAAAATTGTACAATTTTGTCAAATTGTAGACTTGTAAAGTTTTGTGGCACAGGGGGCTGATTAGCGATAATTGTTCACCTCCATCATGACATGAGTAAATAATTTCTTACGACTTTCCCAAGTCTATAGCAGTATAGTGCAACAACTGATGCAAGCTATAAAGCGGCTCGAATGATCAAGATGTGAATGAATTCTAATTGTCATTGTTAGCCTATTTCGCCGCGAGTCGAGCCAAGTGCGCTGCGGCACTCGCAATTCGCATCTTTCAGTCATACTCACGCGATTAATATCAATGGACAAATTATACAATAAAAAAAGTGAAATTATGCCAAAAACGCAAATTATGTATGTGTAGCTAGTGTTTGTGTTGCTAGCTACCAGGTAGGTATGAGTAACATTTCAGTACTTATACGTAGTTTTTAAAGTAAGTCGTAGTTTGTACGTACTCGTATGTTTTATTTAATTTTATTTATCGCAACTGAAAGTACCTATCAAAACGGAGTCATAACAAAAACAAGCGGAATTAGTTTTTAAAGTAAGTCGTAGTTTGTAAGTATGTTTTGTTCAATATTATTTATTGCAACTGAAAGTAGCTATCAAAACGGAGTCATAACATAAACAATCTAGAATTATAGGTATTACGATACCAACCATTTGGACAATTTTATGTCCATGTGCCAGATCCCAATTTGGGAAGGCATTACCGGACGTATTGTCATCAGTTAGTGCGGTTTCCTAATTATCTTTTCACTTCTCATGCTCGAAAAGTGTGTCATATTAGACTTGTGAAGCGGGGCTAAAGTAGTACATTTAAGCCCTAGGGAAAATATGTATACATATTTATGATTTACAAAACATTTTAATTTGACCAATCAAAATACTTCACCTATTAAATGCACCAATCACAGAACAGTAATTTGACAGATAAAAAAATATTTCGTAAAAATATCAACCAACCAGAATACAGCTGTACTAAAATCGACCAATCAGGAAAGACGTTTTTCAGTTCTCTAAAGATTAAGCGGTGTCTATGGTCAAAGCAAATGCGCCTCTTAAAAGAAAAAATAGCGCATGTTGCTTCTCTTTCCTTAATATAGCAAAAGAAAGGGAGGCGAATAAGCAAAGCGAACACGCACAGCGAGGCATGGTGCTGGCCTTAGAAAAAAAACACGCTGTCAAATTAGGCATACGCCCGCCAATTATTCATTTTAAGTAGATAATTTGTGTTTATGTGTTTTCTCGCAATTAAAGTGAAAAGTAGAGTGTATGACTCGGGCCTAAAAGCCATATTACCACTCGAACAATTTTCCCTCACTGCGTTCGGGAAACTAACTATCTCGTGGTAATATGGCTTACTTTAGACCCTTGTCAAACAATCTACTATTGTTTTATCTACACGAACACAAATTACTGTCACAAAAAAAACAGAATCATTAAGCATGTGTAAATCATTAAATTATGAAAGAAGTAACTTCAGCGTTTTTAGAAATTCATCATTTGAAGGGGTGAAAAGGGAGATGAAAGTTAGTATGGGCAAGCAGTTTTTGAAAGTGAGTAAATATATTTGGATTGCAGCGTTTTGGAAAATTCATCTCCTAAGGGGTAAAAAGGGGGTTGAATGTTAGAATGGAGAAGAATAATAAGTACATTCGAATTGAGTGACTTGAAACTTTGGCTTTAGTAACATACCTAATTACCTATAGTAGATAAATAGATTAATGACTGCCTTACCCGTGCGGAATCGTAGCGGGCTATAAATGCGAACGTATGTCCGTCTGTTTGTTACCCCTTAAACTTAAACCGCTAAACCGATTTAGAGGAAATTTGGTAGGGATATAGTTTGAGTCGCAGAGAAGGATATAGGATACTTTTCATCCCGAAAATCATCCCTTTAGGGGGTTTAAGTGTGTATGGAAGAGATATAACTAGACAAGTGCTTCAAATAAAAGCAATATTATTCTAATGCGATGACTGATTTCTACGCAGACGAAGTCGCGGGCAAAAGCTAGTAATTTCTAAAGTAAGGAAATAAAACTTCCATTATGAATGTACACAATCTTGGATGGTGTGATGAACTGATGAAGTATACTAACTCCCGCTTTAATTCACTGATATAAAATGAAACAATAGATAAAATGTATATATAAGTGATCACTTACCCTATCTTTGGGCTCCGAAATGTGTATGACAATGCAAGTCCTGCCGTAGTCGACCCGGGAGTCCCCGGCCAGGTGCTGCACCAGCTCCACGCCGTACCACATGCCCATCAGGTTCTCCACCCAGATGCCACTCTGAGGCATTCTGTTGATACAATAGTCTCTGTTGTTCCTCACAAATGGAAACTCGTAAGAACTGTATCCTTGTCCGTAGCTCGGTCCGTAATTTTGCCCATAGTTTTGCCCATAGCTTTGACCGTAACTCTGGTCGTAGCCTGCCGCGTACCGTGGAGTACTGTACCCGGGATACAAATTATTATTCGACCCCTGACCTGGGATCATACCATTGTAACTGGGCGAGGAAGAGTCCAGGTTATAATTGGGATACCTGGTACCTCCCGGAATCCCCGATAAGTCATCTCCAAAATTCAGGTTCCTCTGTCCATATTCGTCGTACAGGCTGGAGGCGGTCGAGTAAGGTGGGAAGCTCTCGTCTCGCTGATAACTGGCGCATTTGCCTGCGTGCATTAATGCACTAATTATTAATATTGAATACATTTTTTTCCAAAATTATTTGTAGGTATATATACGGCGCGTGACCCACGTCGCGTGATACTTAGTGGTCAATATAATGTGTGACTGCTTGAGACCGAGCACGGACTAGGATGTAAATTAACTAAACGTGATAATAGCCGTGGGTGGAATGATAACGTGCCCGATCCCTCGGTAGTGTGTGGATATGAGCCTTCTTGAATCCTGAATTAAGCTGAGTATTGAATGTTGGAACTTTCTAAAGTCACGTTAGACATGTTAGTGAAATGTAGGTTAATTTTTAATTTTCCGAATTAATATTTTATACTACCTATATGCGTTTAATTTATATTAAGGAGGAAGCGCTCGTGGCCCAGTGACGCCTGCTGCGTACCGCTTGCGATATCTAAGGTTAAGCAACGTGGGCAGCGGTCAGGACTTGGATGGGTGACCGCTTTGAGTGGTTACTAACTGAACGCTCCCGTGCTTTGGAAGGCACGTTAAGCTGATGATCCCGGTTGCTGTCTATGGCAGCAGTCGTTAAGCCAAGTTGGAGGCCATCGGGCGGTTTGAGAACTTCTAACAGTCAAGTTGCTCTCTCACTTGACAAAGCCTAATCCCAATAACGTCTAGTTTCCCCTCGGGGTTGGAAAGTCAGATGGCAGTCGCTTCCGTAAAAACTAGTGCTTACGTCAAATCTTGGGATTAGGTAGCGGACCCCAGGCATTCTTCAGGATGCAACTGTACTGGGATAACGCTAGGAGGATGATGATGATGCGTTTAAAAGGCGCTACACTGAGAAATTTGGAGACTTTGAAACGCTGCCCTGTCCAGACTAGCAAACAGTAGGGGCTGATTTTCAGATATATGATTCTTGACTATATGATTGTGGTACTGACAATATCGAAACATGATTGCTTAAAATTTTCTCGATAGAAAATAAATCCAAAGTCGAGTCTATATTTTCCTTTTTTTCCTCAGCCTACTAAAACAACGCATTATTAAAAGACAAGATTAAGTTAATATGATGGTATTTTACCTCATCTAGGTACTGACAAGAGGAAATTTAATAAACCTGCACACAGTCAGATATTTAACGAGATTTGTCTAAAAAGCCATTCTCGGAGAGGGTTGCATCCCGTTTTGTCGTGAGCGAAAAACAAAGGGTGTCTCTTTCAATCGATATATCGCCTTAAACAACAAGTTGTGAAAAATAACAATTGCGTAGTAGAATCGCGCTTTTGTTCTATAAGTCTGTATAGTAGGTAATAGTAATACTATTCTACTACGCAATTGCATATTTTTTCCATTTGTTGCTTAAGTATTAATCTCAAAATTAAACGAATATACTCGTAGGTATCCTGGACCTTTGGGAGGCATACGTGGAACCGAAGGACTGGGCTCAACTCGCCACTTAGGTGACCCCATCCACCCTCGAGCGACAGCTCTTGCGACTCCACTCTGGACGGCCGGTTTAGACAAGCCAGAGGTGTGGGGTCCCTGTAGATAAGCTATATATCTAATGCAAAAATATCGGATTATAAAAAAAAAATCTCAAGTAACTACCGACTACCAAAGGAAAAAGAAAAAACCAGGCTAGAGGTCACGCAGGCTAATTAGGATGTAGGTGGTAATTCTGAGCAGCCTCATTATTACTAAGACTTAACTGGTATAATTGAATATGATTAGTTGGCCAGCTATGATCCTGTGTAGCAGTCGACCCCGTGTCCGGTGGTCGGTCAGGGGTCACGTGTTCATCTTCATAAATACTCTAGTTAACGTTTATTAGGATACTGGGTTCGCATATTTACCTCTGAACCGTGCGTCTCATAGAAGTCACAAGCAGGCTGCGTCTAATAAGAATGTAGTTGAATTTAAACTTTCGCGAGACATGTTATAACTTTATTTTACTAAACGGTTAAAACTCACGTATTCGCGGCGCGAGTCGCAGACGCACTCATCCTGATGAAGAACTCCCGAAGAGTTCGAAACATGTCGCCCGAAGTGACAATTAATACGTGAGTTTTAACCGTTTAGTAAAATAAAGAATGTAGTTCATAATCCAACATACCCACGGACCACGACATATAATTGTAATCCGCCAACTTGACAGTTGTAACCTGTGACAATGACAAATCACAGTACCACAAGTTTGGCTTGATTAGTAATATTTTGTATCATGCAAACCTTACCGAAAGCAACCATTATAACCCTTGGCTTAACCGGGTTGTAATATTGTAATGAATCTCATTATAACCCGCCGGGTAATAATCTGATTTCACTTTTCATAGTTCTTTTTATTATGAGGCGGCACACCGGCGCCGTGTTTTGCTTGAACGCCGCGTTCGAAAGTAAACACGGCGCCGGCGGCCCCCGCCTGCGGCGCGGCGCGTCAACGCGTGGTTTTAGTTCCGTTTTTTCTTTCTCAAACAGAATACTAGTACGAGTATAATTATACAAACACGAACTGTGTTTTATTTAACAACAATAACTCTAAATTCTTTCTTTTTAGGGTTCCGTAGTAAACAAGGAACCCTTATAGTTTCGCCATGTCCGTCCATCCGTCCGTCTGTCCCCCGTTTTTCTCAGTAACCGTTAGTACTAGAAAGCTGTAATTTGGCATGTGTATACATATCGATAACGCCGACAAAACGGTAGCATAAAATCTTATAAAAAAAAATTGTTAAGGGTAACTACCTCCCCTACGTGTAAAGTTGTGGTGCATTTTTTTTCTGCCAAACCCCATCGTGTGGGGTATCGTTGGATAGCTCTTTCAAAAATATTATAAGGTTTCTAAAAGCATGTTTTGATTAAAGAATGGGTTGGCGTGATATTAAGCTTTGAAGTGATAATTTTTGTTATGGTCAAGTGTCCCCCTCCCCCTGCCAGCTAAACGGTGGCTACTAGGCATGTGAAAAAAATCATGGTACATACGATGAATTTAAAAGGAAAACTATCACAGCTAAGTAGACATTACTAGTTAACGAGTAATAGTCGAACTTCCGAAATGTACTTTGCAACAGCAAACTTACGTACAATTTCCATTGATGCCATAGATAATGTCGTTAATTCTGTCAAAAACATAGTAAATATAAGTTTGCGAACTTTTTAGTCCACATAATGTAAAGGGTAGACGACTACGGAACCCTACCTTGCGCGTGGCCCGACACGCACTTGGCCGGTTTTTACCAAATTGAATTAAAAGTATTTTTTTGCGAAAAATTGCCATTATAATCTATTTTGACTACCTAATTCAGGGATAGAGAAGTCAAAGAACTGGCGTTAAGTAGAACGGACGAGAGAACTGCACCGACAAGAGTGAAACTCTTAAATATTGATGATGATGAATTCAGGGATAAGGATTTTTATATTTATTTTGACTTTTAAGTTAAAAAAACTTTTTTGTGAAAAATCGTCACTATACTCGATTTCGACTAATTCACGGCAAAGGATTTTAAATTGTATATTTATTTTGAGTTTTTTTGCGAAAAATTGCCATTATAATCTATTTTGACTACCTAATTCAGGGATAAGGATTTTTATATTTATTTTGAATTTTAAGTTAAAAAAACTTTTTTGTGAAAAATCGTCAGTATACTCGATTTCGACTAATTCACGGATGAGGATTTAAATTGTATATTTATTTTGAGTTTTAAGTTAATAAAACATTCTTTTGCGAAATTCGTCATTATAATATTCGATTTCGACTAATTCAGGGATAAGGATTTTTTTTTATATTTATATTATATTGAATTTTAAGTAATATCGTCATCATACTCGATTCCAAATGAAATAATATAAAAAATTAGTATAAAATTGGTCAAAGGTGGTGAGAAAATAAGTAGAGTATACTCCACAGGGATAAAACTTTTTTTGTCTTGGGCGCGCTTAAATCCCTCACTCGCTTCGCTCAGGAATTAAGTCATTACTACCTCGCTCCGCTCGGGAGTCAAATTTGGGGTCCTTCGTTACGTTCGGGATTCAATATCGCACCCGCACCCGTGACATAGAACAAACAGTGCTTTATCCCCTTGGTGTATAATCTACTATTTCACTTCTCATGCTCGAAAAGTGTGTCATATTAGACTTGTGAAGCGGGGCTAAAGTAGTACATTTAAGCCCTAGGGAAAATATGTATATATATTTATAATTTACAAAACATTTTAATTTGACCAATCAAAATACTTCACCTATTAAATCCACAAATCACAGAACAGTAATTGGACAGATTAAAAAATATTTGGTCAAAATATCAACCAACCAGAACACAGCTGTACTAAAATCGACCAATCAGGAAAGACGTTTTTCAGTTCTCTAAAGATTAAGCGGTGTCTATGGTCAAAGCAATTACGCCTCTTAAAAGAAAATAAAAGCGCATGTTGCATCTCTTTCTATAGTATAGCAAAAGAAAGGGAGGTGAATGCGCAAAGCGAACACGCATAGCGAGGCAAACTCTGGTCCACCATTCGGCGGAGTTGTTTGACAAGTCAAAATGCACAAATGTTGCCAAAGTACGGCCAGTGCTGTTCATATCGATATTATTTAAGGCCTCACTAGACGTACGGATCTTACGGACCTATTTATCGGGTACCCCTTGGTGCTTGCCGAGATCATCGAAAATCGAAATTAGTAGTGTTTCTCTCAATCTAAAATGCTCTCAATTTGACGAATTAAAATGATTTGTTAATTTTATGATTTTTTCATATTTATTTTACTTTTGTCCGCTTAATGAGCCTTTAGTTGCCGAAAAGTAGAAACTTTTACATTTATGAAATTAGGTAGTAAAGTAGTAGGACTTAAATCTTGATCAAAAAAACTTCCTATCGAATAGTATATCGATTTTAATATTCCGAAAAATGCTGGCACATTTTTGTCTGTAAATAAGAGGGTATAGTTAGTTACTTTATACTTATCGACATATTTTTACCGATATATACCGTCACTATTTATTTTTTTCTACTCCTGGCAACATCTCATCTGCCAGTTTACTCCGCCGAATTATGGACTTGACCTTAGAGTGTATAACTCGGGCCTAAAAGCCATTTAACCGCTCGTATCATCATCAATAACTATCTCGTGGTAATATGGCTTACTTTAGACCCTTGTCAAACAATCTACTATTATATATTTTTAGGGTTCCGTACCAAAAAGGTAAAAAAGGAACCCTATTGGTTTCACTTTGTCTGTCTGTCTGTCTGTCTGTCTGTCTGTCTGTCACATCGCTAAATATCTCAGGAACTACTTATCCTATCGATTTGAAATTTGGAATAGTTATAAACAAGGGTAACCCAGATACATAGAAGATGGTTTTTTAAATTATTTTATTTTATTTTCTGTGAATAATGACAGATAAAAGGGGGTTCAAAATTTTAAAGTCTGGCAACTATGTCAAGTGGGGTATCATATGAAAGGGCTTGACTTGTACATTCCAAAACAATTTTTAGTTTTTTTTTTTCGTTGGGGAAATTTCGATTTACGAGGGAAAATTTAAAAAAAAATACCATTCCTCCCCCCTTATCTCCGAAGTTTACGAAGAAAAAAATTTGAAATTATTACACAACATTAATATGCATGTATATTTTACAGGAAAATTATAGCCATAGCTCTATCTAGTTTTTCTTTTTTTTAATCATCAAAAAACTTTTCTATACTAATATTGTAATTTAATCACCTTTGTTTATATTTTTGTTTTATATTTAAATTTACAAAATTACGTTGAAAATACCTTCTTTCAAATAAAAAAACAATTATTGAAATCGGTTGATGTGATAAAGAATTATCCTTGAAAAACCAACATACGTACTAAGTTATTCAGTCGCGCAAATTAGTAACACAATGCGCCGATAGATGGTGCTGTCATGTTTTTTTAAGATTGTTCCTAAATTAATGGGGTCGGGACGGGTACACAACTACATATTCAAGAACTGTGTACGGAACCCTCGGTGCGCGAGTCGGACTCGCACTTGACCGGTTTTTATATATTTGAGTATACATTAGGTACAAATATTCGAAGAAAAAATTCGACATTGGTCAAAAATTGGTAGACTACTTATAGCTTACCCAGGAACGAAAGTTAATTTTCCAGGAAGTACATTTTTTAGTTCGGGTATTACTAATTAACTAGTACCTAATGTCTATGATGCGTGTCATCCAGGACGACGCCCCGAATCTCATACTAATCTATGCGCAATTGTACGTATTTGGCACAAAGTAAATAGCGGCGGCGCGCGCCGGAGCAGAGAGTCCGCTCAGTACAAAGTGCCATTTTCGCCGCACGCACACAGACGTAACATATACAGGCATTCTCGGTTGATTTCGGTAGCTCTAGTATAAGTTTTTTCGAAACAACTAATTCGAACGCGTTTGCGTTTTGTCTCAAAATGTATGAAAACGCTCTAACCGAGTTTGAAATACGCGCGTTCATCGGTTAGCAACAAATGTTACACTCGCTGTTTTAGTTTCCACTAGTGACCACCAGAGGCGCTGTTCACGTTTTCATACCACTTTCATACATTTTGAGACAAAACGCAAACGCGTTCGAATTAGTTAATGTTTCGAAAAAACTTATACTAGAGCTACGGACGAGCTTAGTCGCGACTGTCACTGTTCCGTCGCGAGTGCTAGTTGTGCGCGCGTTGATCACTTGACGTCCCCGCCGCTACGTAGATACTTTGTGTCACGTACCTACGTCAAAATGAATAACCGATATTATTACAGTTGGAATGTATTTTATTGTTAAATACACTTAAATACGACAAAAAACTGTGCCTACACTTTCTTAAAAATTTCATACGATATTGAAAGGTAAATAAAACGGTTTTCTCATTTTGGTAGTTACAATACCTAGGTAGGTAGGTAATTTTTTGAAACTAGCCGCTTTCATAACGACGATCAACCATTACACATTCATCTTATCGTTCGCTGGTAAAACGCCAGTATTTAAGTACTATGGTTTAGTTAAGTAGGTACCTAATTAATTAGGTATATTCTTTGTTGGCGCTCTCGACCGCCGCCGGTCACAAGTCACAACTCGCAGCGGGTCACGCATCAATTTATTAGGGTTCCGTACCCGAAGGGTCAAAACGGAACCCTATTGGTGTCGCCCAGACGTCCGTCCGTCCGTCCGTCGTCTGTCAAGAATTTTTAGACTTCTCATTGACCTATGAACTTGAAATTTGGTGACAATGTTCAATATTACGTATATTTTAACAACAAATACTAATATATTGATAAATCATATTTTTGAGGTTGATTCGGAACCCTAAATGTGCGAAGTCCGACTCGCACTTGGCCGGTTTTTTACCAAGATACGCTGGTTCATATTTAAATGTCATGTTGAAGAATTTTTGATAAACCTGCTCCTTTTTAAAATTCTGAATCAATACAGAAGCAACCCTGTGAGTCAGGCAAGTTTAGGTATGTATTTTCAGGAACGGCGGGAACGGACCTTCTGTATATTCTTTATTTTGTGGTATTGGGCTGTGAAGAATGCGCCTTCCTTGACCAATAAATAAAAAAAATTTGATAAATATTGTGTTATTTTGTATGGGATTTAAGACGGGACGGAAGGAAATAACGGGTATTTTGCCGGACTACGAAGCGTGTGTAGCTGTGGGCTTCCGCCTAGAGCAAGAATCAAAGAACACTTCATTCATACATTTTATTGTCATTTTATTAATTTAGTCTTTTTATTGACTATCTGCGCAACAACGGAATTTCTGACACAGGCCAGAAAACAAAAATATATACATGAATAGCTAGGTAGGTAGATAAGTATCTTATACAAAGCCAAGATAACTACAAGGCATAATAATAGTAACTAAGACACATATCGAATACATTATTATTTAAAATACCTAAGCGATTGAAAAAACATTTTCAATGTTAAAATATTCATATCTGTAGGTATACAATACTTTTCGTAATTTATGAACCGTGTGACATTAGCATTACCATCACGTTGAAAATGAAAGAATAACCAAATTTCGGGATTTGTTTTACTTACGTGTAGACCGCGTACACTGAGCGAAAAAAATACTAATTATTAGTAAGTTTTAGTGAATCCCAAGACAAGGAGATTATATACTATCGGTTACAAAACAGTTTAGTAGTAATTAGTAGTTACAAGGACAAATTTCTTGGTATTAGTAAATAACTACTATTATCAATAACTGTTTTGTAACCGTTAGTATAGAATCTCCTTGTACTGGGATTCACTAAAACTTACTAATAATTAGTATTTTTTTCGCTCAGTGTAGTATTACACCAAATCTTAGGTAAAATCCACTTGCTTGTTGCACAACGTTCTCCTATTAATACAATTACAGAAATATCATTATAACTGTAGTTACCAATAGACATAGTAGAGAAGTAATAGGCATACAAGCGTCGCACACCGCTATGTAGCGACGCGGGTGTGCGAGTCCATAGCTCAACAGGAGCTGCAACCACTCGAGCCTCTCCCGACGGCCCACCTTCGATGGAGTCCGACGCAGGATCAGCGAGAACATCCCTCCGTCGCCCAGCTCCGTGCAGTGGTTGATTATCATCTCGTCCGGAGTTAGTTTCAACACCCTGATCACTTCGGGATGTCTCGGAGGATCGTCCGGGTACCACAAATCTGTAACAATGCAAACTGCTTGTAAACGTGTGAACGGAACTTCGACTTTGACTGCCACAGATTACACGGCTCACATTATTTATGCACCGCAAATAAAAGCAAAAGACATTGAAGTAATTTGAACGGTACTCAATAAATTTTTGCATAACTTCAAACTCGGTCGGTCGGTCGGCATAAGGCTGCTGTGAAATGCATCTAACACTGACAACAGAAAAATCAACACAACACAATTATTATAAAAAAGGAAAATTAACAAAAGACAATTACTAACCTACACCCATAGCTCTCATCTCTCTTTCGCCTGGTCTCCACTGTTCCGTGGTCCACAGGCCGGGCTCAGCGGGCGAGTAGTCGTAGGTCTGCTCCATGGTCTGTCCATCCTCGTCCCACAGTATGCGTATGCGCCGCTCCTGCAGCAAGGTCCGCTTCCGGCGCGCGGCGAGCCACGAGCTCCAAGGGTTGCTAACTGGCACCATGACGCTGTCATTGTACCTTTGTCTCGCCTGTCAATGCGACAAATCTATAGTACAGTTAGTTTAAGGAAAACTGGCAAACTCAGGACTCAATTTCATTGGTCGTTACAGCGGGAGCGCATGCAAAGAGCTTACGCTATTCCTTTTTTTTAAAGAGAGAACCAGATTACTACAGGTGCTATCATGCGAGGGTCGAACTGTAATGACCAATAAAAATAAGAAACAATGAACCTTTGCCAATAATAAATACCTACGAAACAAAAATCATGCCCATCCTTTCATTCCATAACTAGTTAGATACGCTTCCGCTGAATCTGCTCGCTTCGCTGTTTGCAGTTGTCATATCTTATATCTTTAAACGAGCAATTCTTGTATATTTATTTATTTAGGGGATCTCGAAAACAGCTCTAACGATTTTGATGAAATTTGGTATGTGGGGGTTTTCGGGGACGAGCAATCGATCTAGCTAGGTCTCATGCTCGGGAAAACGCCGAGCAAAGCTCGGTCGCCCAGATATTTTCTATTATAGGCGGCAGCTTTAAGGGCTTTAAGTATAATTTTGCTACGCCGTAGCTCGTAGAATACAAATCTAAAGCAAAATAGGGTGTTATGCATTGCGGGGAACGCAGGATATAAAATCGAAGGCGATCGCCATCGAGTATTTTCAATAGCAGCGTTATCACTTATCACTTCGCACTCTACGCAGACGTAACTAGCTACTGCTGCTGCCGATTCGTACCTATCGGTGTTATAGTAAGCCGAAGCCGATCGACAAACAATAAATGAACATTGATTGCGTATTTACTTACAGTCCAATCCAGCCAGTCGTATTGGTAATCGCCAGTAGCGTCGCTGATGTACAGGGTAACGCAACCCACTTCAATGGGCTTGTTGGTCATGTCCGGAGTGTGCTGCGCGAAGCCCACGCCGTGCCACACCCCGTAGGCGTTTACTATGCTTAAACGGTGCGACCACAGCACGTTGTCGCCGCAGAAAGATTCCGCTCCAGTTACCGCTAGGACGGTGAAAAATAGCGAAGCGAACATGTCTCGCGGGACACGGAAGGCGTGTGGGGCGAAACGCGCATCCCGGATGCCTATGGGCAATTAGCAAACCGGTACCTACGCTCAGGCTTCAACTAGGTACCTAGTACCTACTCCTACTATGCGTTACGTAATTTATGCATGATGTGATGCAGCATCGACTGTGGTGTGACCTATTTTCTAAGCCTAATTAAGCGACAGGCAGTAGAGACATAACGTCATCACTAACAATAATAGGTATACTTATGAATGAAAAGATGATGAATTATACTATTCTTGTTTACTCTAAAAATAAATAAAATAGGAAACACCCACTTGTGAAGTTTGGTCCTTAGACGCTCACTTAAACTCGTTTCGGGCTTCAGATTTAAGAGACCAAATACGCAATAATAGGAGCCTCATATTTATTATTAACATGAGTTATTATAAGTAAGATTATCGAAGCACCTAACTAACCTCATGGAGTGCGTTAAAAATCTGATACAGAACAATAATAAGACTGTCCAAACTATTTCTGGTGGCGTACGATCGCCGGTAAACTGGGCCAGGAGGGTAATGACTGTCGGGGGGTCTGCTCGAGTCCCTGAACCTGGCCATCTCGTCGTACGTTTCGATACGGCTGCTCGGCCTTTCTTGCTGCTGATCTGCGGCCTCCGGTTCTTGTAGCGGCTCCCCGGGGCTACCTACTCCCCACCGACGTATTCTGTTCGTCGGGGTTACTCTCTACGGAATTACTCTGCTCATTACCATCGCTTTCGTTCTTCGACAAACATATGGAATTAGGACAAACACCGTAGCGCTGGTCTTGTATTATATGATTGCAGCGCCAGTGTATGAATGACTTCAATATACTTGTAGGTACCACCTGGGAACTTCTGTGGTTATATCCACTTATATCGACTATACTATGCCCGTTAAGAGCAACGATACGAGGTATAAATATCGACTTTCGCTTCAAATGAAATAAAAGAACGACTAAAATAATGAATAACATTTTTGTCATTGCTGTCGGAGTGAATTCTGTGAACTCTGGGAATTGATATTTCTGTCGAGTTATAAGTAATTTACTTTATGCTCGAGTTCTCTGCACGAGTACCTACTTATTACACGCACAAAGTACCTTTCTATTGATTACACGTGTCAGTAATTTCGACAGAAAGTAGACAGAACAGGGTTGGAATCATAAATATATTATATACTCTGTAGTTGGAACAGTCATGAAGCTAGTCAGAGGTCTATAAATTGTTGTTAGAGGTTTTATATAGGTATATTGTTTGTCGTTTGGCATTGTGTTTGGCATGGAATATGTTGGGAATATGCATGGGATGTATATACGTAGAGTATAAGGGTGTATATAATCCACAGTCTTCCACAAGTCTTCCATTACCGATTTTTTTTTACCAATAATTATGCCATAATTCCGTTGTTCAGTAATACCAGGTATTTTAGAGGTAAGTAAGAAATAAAATACTGCAAACATATATTCAAAATGTAATCAAAAATTTTTTTAAATACATACGCACTAATAAATATTGTTGTAGTGACTTTGCACATAGGTTTACTCGTGTACAGATACCTAGCTAGGAGATTTATCCGGCAATTATTTACAGGAACAGTTGATTATTTCTCATCTTTTACGTTACTTGTCCAACGGCAAGAAGAGCCGAGGCGAATTGCCGACGAGTGCTACGCGTTACGCTCGTAGCCAATCACATGGTTTTGCCGCTTTGTAGCGAAAGCTGTCTACGAACGGGGATCCCGACTATCGTTTGCTCGGCACTGAATGTGTTAAAGGTTGTCGGAGATAATAAAAATATATAATGAAATCTAAGTAGGTATGTTATATGTTGCACTGCAGCCCTACTTTAGCAAGTTTTAAGAAATGCGCACAACACCTTATTCTATACCTAACCATACACAAGGTTTTCCTATTGTACGGTCAACCAATTTGATTTCTGGGCCACTTCGTACCTTGTCACAGTGACATTGATATAAGATATCTAAGCGGCTTTCATATTGATTTTCACTGTGAGAAGGTACGAAGTGGCCTAGAAATCAAATTGGTTGACTGTACCCATAGCCATAGTCGTAATGAAAACACAACAAGAAAACCTTGTACACAACAACTTCGTATTCAGTCTATAACTTAACACAATTGTAAATGGAAGAACACTAAGTAAATTTATACAGTTTTCTCTGTTGGGTTTTTGTCTGCTTTAATGATAAAATAGGTACCTATTCTTTAGGTATACAGTATACCTCTATGTATAATATGAAATAGGATATGGTGGGCTAAGATAAGATAAGGCTTACAGGTGGGATTAAGAGAAAAGGTACCTAATTTCCCTTAGGTTTTCGTCTTTTCCCACCTAACTTGAGGTTTAGACATTCATACCAGGGCACGAGTTGCACATACACACTTACAATAATTATAGAATGACTATTATATAATTATAAATTATCATGCATCAGACCTCCAAATTAAAAAACAGGACAGTATTAACATGACTGCGGAGAATTCAATCATAGCCCCAGAATTGTCACAAACTCGTTTCAGAGCTGAAGTGGATAGATGTTTGCTAGTAAAGATGCTGTGGATGCTGGAGAGGTCCTCGGGAGTCAGCTGGTTCTCGTTTCTGGAGAACACGACGCTGTAGAACTGCGGATGGGGCATCATCGTACAGAAATTCAGAACCAAGTGGTTGTTGGCTACCTTCAGCACCTGAATTACGGTGCCAAAATGACGGTACATGTTTTCCACGGCTAAAAGAAAAATGAACCCACATTAACTAATAGATTTTAATTTTTTTTTAATTAATAGACAGTTCTTAACTACTATTTAAATCATTTCTATTTCGAAATGTCGGCATAT
Organism: Cenopis cana; assembly: GCA_951800055.1. Classification (NCBI taxonomy): domain Eukaryota; kingdom Metazoa; phylum Arthropoda; class Insecta; order Lepidoptera; family Tortricidae; genus Cenopis; species Cenopis cana. The sequence goes on along the minus strand of OX637471.1, from coordinate 15,632,257 downwards.
GAAGAGTAAACCTGAATAAACGCATCATAGAACATGACTCGCGCGCTTCATGGTGCTACGCCATTCATAACATGAACTCTCAAATCAAGGGAAATATACTATTTTGGAGACGCCTTTTGAGCGGCGGGGAATAAATCGCCCCGCCCTGGGGGCCTACCGGGAACCGAAAACGAAGTATCGCCCACTCTGTTGCTCCAATATGCAAGTGCGACAGAGAGACAGACATTTAGTTTTCGGTTCGCGGTAGGCCCTCTGCTGAGGTTAGGCGCGGCCCGCGCGGCACTGTTAACATACGGTCAGCAGCAGAAATTATGACGCGTACGAAGTGGTTGCTTTGCTGAGCCTACAACGTACGGCATTATACACGTTGTAGCCATTAAGCGAAGCAGCTGCTTCGTTATAATCATCCAATTGCCACCAGTATTAAATCAATTAACCCAAGCCACCCACCTGTGCTAGGTACATCCGCCATCCAGAACCCGTTATGGGAAGTATTGACTTTGATATGGTAGTCTTCTCGCCATATACCCTCGTGCCACTCGAGGATGAAGTATCTCATCCGGTAGTGTTCGGGCTGGCCGTACCCATAACTAGCGCTCAGGTACGGGTAGGCCAGCGGTGGATACGTAGGAGTAGTTGACTGATCAACGAAATTATTATATTATACTCGATATATAAGTCCCCACATACAGTTCAAAGGAAACTAAGACCGTTCATGCTACATTACATTCAGGCAGCTGTTTTCTAAAATGCCTTATTAATACTTAGGGTGGGTTGCTCCAAACCGTCTGTAATCGTCCGCAGTGTTCGTTAAAATCTGTTTGTAAGGAAAGTTTGACAAGTTTCTACGAAATGACAGCTGGCGGCGCCATAGGTACCTACTTAACGTTGATCGGTCTGTAATCTTAAGTTGGAGCAACCCGCCTTTCTTAAACTTAATGTTAAATGAAAAGATACGGTAGGCTAAAAGCTATAAAGGTAGGGGTAAGGCAGGGTAAGGCATACGGCTGTCAAGCGGCGGTCGTGGGATCGAATCCGAGCTCAATCCAATGAGTATTTCGGAACTTATGTATGGAATATCACTTGATATTTATCGCTAGCCTTTCGGTGAAGGAAAACATCGTGAATAAATATTTGCTTCACCGGGAATATTTCCGAGCGGGAATTCCCGGTAACCACATGTGCGAAATCGTGAGAAAAACGTGGGGACTATATACTGCCCGTTCCCTTTCATTCACGAAAGGAAGCTTTTGCCCGACAGTGAACGTATCTTAATACGTCCTCTTAAGGAGGACAACGCTTAATAAAGGCTTCTAATTTTTGTAGCATTTCTTTCATGGTGCATTGACCCTGATTTACTAGTCTCTTCTAGACGGGACATGATTATCCTATGACATCGGGGGGCATTAATTCGCTGGGGCCCGAGGTCGGGTTAAATAGAATTAGCGCGATAATGTATACTTAGCGGATGTAACTCATATGACAGTATCCTAAAATGGGTTCGTCGTCAAACTCGTGCGTCTGTCAGTGATTCACAACTCCCCGATAACTCGTCTCAGACGAGCCAGGCCAAATCAGTGCTCCCTCAGTGTACATTGATACGAATATTACGATTGTAGTTTAGAGACAAATTGTACTTCTGTAATGAGACGACTCGAGTCACTCGAGACAGGTTGTGAACCACACAACAGGAGGCCTATCTGACTCGACGTATTTGTTCGATACCTATCCACCCGCAATGGATCAGACCCGTAGGTACACGTGTGTATATTGATAATTTTATAAAATATCTAATCAATACGTGGAGGCCAATTGACCACGTCGCACGTTTCAGTGTCATTCGCAATGCAAGCTTAGCATAATTGAAACCAAGATAATAGGTGTCCAGCAAAGTATCATCTTTCGTACTATACAATTAGTAAATGATGTTAATAATGCGATGGGATTGTGGCGTAGTATATGCAAGAGGGAAGGCGCCACCCACGGCTTGAGCATGACAAGTGTTAATCCGAGTCTACGGACTGCATTCTCCCGACCCCGCTAATTAGGCTGACCGGCACACCTCCGACCAGGTCATATCCTGATTAATAATTCTCACAGTGTAGTCTTAATTGTATCTGTCTTAATATCAAACAGGTTACTAATATATGTCATGTACAGTCAATTGCAAAAATAGGTATGTCGATCGAATGGATCCTCTCAAAAATAAGTACCAAAACCTTAATTCACCGACATAAGAACTATGGGACATATTTTTGAGCAAGTTGTATACACCCATATTTTTTCACTTGACTGTACATAAGTAGAGTCAAACCAGTCTTAAACTGAACGCCTTTAAAATTGGTTTTAGTGTAATAGCTTACGAATTAAGTTTAATATTTAGTACATACATACACGTTGTGATACGGCAGTGCAAAGACCTCAGAATATCAGACACGCTCTTACTGCGGAGCTACGATTAGAAATGCATCTAATATTTTTTAGGTGTTTGCAGAGGCATAATATGCAGGTGACTACCATCTCGATCCATCTCAAAAACAGGGGCCGCCATTTCATTTGTTATAATAGATAAGCGAGGACTTCCTAAGGATACCTTTGGATACCCTCCTTTGTGCATTCTGATTAAAAATAAAAAATCGGCCAAGTACGAGTCGGACTCGCGCACGATGGGTTCCGTATAGGGAATGCAATCTTGAACGTGATCTCACGAGACCTCGCGCTATATTTCGAGATTCAATCTCGTTGGTGAGAAATCTCGACTTCCGAGATCTCGACTAATAATTTCGAGATCTCGAACGAGATTACAAGACTGATTTTATTGTTGACCGCTACTTGAAACAAACTCTAAACGATGATAAGGGCGCAGCGTGCAGCACAGTTGTTTGGACGTTGTTTGGTGCGGCGCGGTTAGCGTAACTACCTACAATTATTTACTTAGATGATATTTACTCGCTTACCCTATTTTTATTTATTAAACGTTGATTTTTGTTTCAGTATTCTAATAATGTAGCTTTTTTTGAACCAGTACTATCCTGAGTAGGGACTGTCCATTGAATTAACATATCTTTATAGAAAAAGCGTATATTTATAAAAATATGTTGTATCTCGATATCGACGAGATTAAACGAACTGACGAGATCTCGAATTCCAAATCTCGACCTCGGATTTCTTACGCGAGATCTCGAATCGCCAACCTTGGTGCGAGATTGCATTCCCTAGTTCCGTACATCTATAAAAACGACAACGAATCAAGTTTGTTATATGGGAGCCCCCTTAAATATTTATTTTATTCTGTTTTTTCAATATTTGTTGTTGTTATAACGGCAACAGGAATACATCATCTGTGAAAATTTCAACTGTCTATCACGGTTCATGAGATACAGCCTAGTGACAGACGGACGGACAGACAGAAGGACGGACAGCGGAGTCTTAGTAATAGGGTCCCGTTTTACCCTTTGGGTACGGAACCCTAAAAAAACAAGGAGTTACCCTACAGACAGAGTCTGTTCGGAATAAAAAGAAGCGTAGGATATAAAGGCGCCCAGACTCTCAAGACAAATATATTTTGTTTGGTATTTATTTAAGGCGCTTCCGTGTTTTAGCGTTTCTGGTGCAGACGTTGTCCATGGCTATCCAACGTGGAAATGCCGCTAGCGTTATGGGCACTTTTGCACCGGGAACGGCAAGGGGCGGATTATATGAGTATTAAATCGTGTGCGTGTTTTGTGTTTTTTGTTTATATATAATGTGGTTTGTGTTATTTCATAAATAATTAATAATTTACACAGTAGCAAACCAATTTAATACAAAAAAAACATTAAACCTTTAGAAAAAAAATCCATTCATTCAAAAGTTTCCATTTTCTAAAGTTCGCTCAAACATTTTAGCGCGCAGGGAAATATCATAAAACTGAAAATCCAGCGTTCCGCGAAAGGGGCCTTAAGCAGCTTAGCAAGTTAGCTTAACCGAGAGTTCCATATTAGGTATCCTCTAAATGTAAAATTTGAAATTAGGTATATTAACTAAACCAAAAAATTTTCTTAGCTGGTTAAATAGATTTATGCCATTTATGCTTTATTCGCCCACAGTAGATCAAGAATTTTCTCTGATATTGAACCAATGTCAAATCAAATCTAAGTAATGGTCCATTAACGAAAGCTGGCGCGAAAATGTATGAAACTGTCTATAATTCCGCGTCAGCTTACGTGAATCGACCTAAGATACTTAAAAAAAAAATAACTTAAGTCTATGTACATTACTTCCGGTAAAAAAATAATGTCTCAGATCGCAGATAGGTATTTGACGCCCGATAGGCGATAAATATGCGCTCGAAAAAAAAATGTTCTCCCCTGGCCAGGAAATGGGATTTTCCGAGCGCGTAGCGTGCGGTAATTGCCACTTTATGGCCACGTGTGATATATAGTATGTAACTACTTCCAAATATGTCTAGTGTTTATGTAAATATATGTTAATATAACAGAGTTAGATACGTTAAAAATATAAGTTCTACTACAAGTATACACATTAATAAAATAACGTAACTACCTAAATATGTAATACGTGTTAGTATTTATTATTACTTATAGTTGTTATTATAATGCAGGTTTTAGGTTACTGTTATTATCCCACTTAGCTACACATGCCGCGGTTTGTGTCCATGCACATAATAAAATGAGTTCCGATGCTTAAGTACTGACCTGAATATTTTGCTCCTTTATGTCAATGTAGAAACATTCTTTAGTGTAGTCTATTTTGTATTCACCTTTATTGTGTGGTATTTTTTCGACCCCGTACCAAACGCCAGAAATCTGAGTCAAACTGATATTTCCGTAATAAGGAGAGAGATCGTCGCAAAACTTATGATTTTTGTATAAGTTGGGATTATAATCGTTATAAGTATTATAGTTGTAACCCAGAGCAGATGCTATGCATAGAGATAATATAATTGTTATTTTTTTATAATCCATTTGGCGTAACTGATCGTAATAATGTCGGCTGATGCAAAAATAAGTCTACCAGACGACCAAACTCGACGGATGATACTGGAAAGATTAACTCGGGAAAACGGCGGGCCGGCTCACTCCGTAGAGTAGGCGTGTCAAAACGGTCATCATTGTCATTAGTCATATTACCTAGTTGATTATGAATAAAGACTCGGTACTAATAAACTGTATGCAAATTGTAACAAAAACTTCAACCGAACCGATTACTTAAGAACAATAAAATGTATAGTTTCAGATTTTTTCCTGTAACTACTTACATTGCCAAATTTCGAAGTAAATACTACTAGGTTAAAACGGAAAGTACCTTAGGTACCCTATAAATTTTGATTCCCTTGAGAGTTTTTTGTGGCATACCTAAACGGCCGTTTTTTTTTTTAACGGTAACTGAGAAGTTTGATTTCTGACAGCTTCCAGAGACTGCAGACCTGAGTATAAATAATGCTTTAATTTCAACTCGATCGATACCTCCACGCGTTCCCGAGATAAAGGGTCTTGACAGACAGACAGCAAAGGGATTCCATAAGGAAGGGTTCCGTTTTTCCTTTTGAGGTACGGAATCCTAAAAATCATCCCCACTTTACGTGTCGGGGTGGTACCCTTTAAACAATTTTTTGAATTTATTTACTGTTGGTCGGAAGGTGGGTTTACGGCCTGTTAATTTGATGAGCCAGTTTGCGTCCACTTGGATGAGTTGATGAACTGAAAGGATATTTTCTTGCTTTTTTTAATATATTCCCATTAAATAGCTACTAATTAAAACGCACACGACTCACTATTTCTTTAGGGCAAAAAGACTTCGTTCTTCAGTCGGCCGCAAACGCAGGCCGTGTATTAGTGCGCGCCATCCACGAAGGCGCGCCCCTCCACAGCCCAAGCCGTACAAATGCGCACAGATTAGTAGAGATTCGCTGTGGAGGGGCGCGCCGTTGTGGATGGCGCGCACTATAACTGGCCTAGCGACCCTACTCGCAGTTACTTAGCCAAGCCACGGACGAAAGCACGGACTTGGCGAAACTGTAAGGCTTCCTTGTTTACTACGGAACCCTAAAAAATACAGCTGTTTAATTATTAATCGTATGAAATCCTATTGGTAGTTTCACAAAGCATTTATATTATGGTAAAGGAATAAACGTTAGTATCTCCTTAGTAGTTTGTGAGGAATATGTCAGATACTAAACCCCTATTCATAAAACTCAACAAACCTCTACTAACTAATCATGAACTAATCTCTTTTGTCACTGTCCGAGCACACATGTCAAGGCAAAGTGACAGACTAGGACAAACGAACTTTATAGGCTGTTTAGCTAAAATAGGTTTGATGTATGTACGCAGTATGTACGTTCAAAAAATCTTAAACTAAACGCCCCTCCAGTGTTTTCCGATCACATCTGACGTGAGCATATAGACGCAATAGTCGCAATACCTACACAGAATCTCACGTATTAAAATAATTCTACTCGGAAAGTTTTAAAATTAGGTTTACTCTGTCCAGATTAATTTAGTGATAAATCGCATTCAGATTTCCACTCACCAGTGTCAATGTTTTTCAATGTCGTTCCGGGTTTCCCACGAGTAAACGATTTCCCCCCATCCACACGCTCCAGGTGGGCTTGCACAACCCTGCAGACTCAATGATCCCTGTCTCGCTCTCACTGTGCGAAATAGAAAGAAGAGGGTAGATTTTTCTCGTCTCGATCTCGAGTCACGACGCGACGTTTGTGCTAGCTCCGCAGGGACGCAGAATAGGGAAAAGTTGGGTGGAAAATCAATGTGAATGCCGTATGACGTCACTTGGGGTAGCATCGATTAGATAAGAACGCGAGTTTATAAGACCAATGCACAGTATTACAAACAAACGTGGCTTATTTATTACGCTTCAATTTAAATATAAAAGATAGCTAGTATTATTTTGTATACGGATCTACAACGACTTTTAAAGTGTAGTTCGTAACAGAAAATAATATAAAAACGGAGACGTAGGTACTTATCTAGTGCAGGTAATAAGATAATGGAATAAGTAATCTTTATGTAAGATCAGTGTTTATAGGATTATATTCGCTGGAGGAGGAAATTACCGTTTACTTAGGTAGGAGTAGGAAGCTGAGGTACGTCCGCGTGGTCGTTGTCGCGCTATCGCGGCACGGTAGAGTAGGTACCTACTTTTATCTCACTAGCGCGGGTGACCCGTGGTTGTGTGTTGAGCTATGCATGCACATTATGTGTGCGTCAGCGCCTATGCTGACAACATGAGCTCATAGTTCATGTTGTCTATGTGTTCGTATGTGTCAAACACAACTACAACAATAGGCAACCCGCGCTCCGCGCTCGTGAGATAAAAGTACTATACCTACCTACGTGTCCGGCGCCGGCGCTTCCGCAGCAGTCATGCACACGTCAATGGTAAAATGTTAAATCTGGTTACACAGGAAAAACATATAATGTTTAGTACTACCAGCGGGTGCCAATTGTTACAAAAACAGCGTGTTCGGGACGAACCCAAATGATTTTACCAGCGCATTCATGAGCAAGCAAGTAGCTAAAATGTTATACGGACCTAGGAGCGAAGCCAAATTCCGGCTTTGCGGATTCCCAGCATAATATAGTTGAAATTATTTGAAATGTCCGTTATTTAGAAAACTTGTCATTGGACTTTGAATCTTCACGCTTGGACAGTACAAGTCGCTTTTTGAACGGCCTAATTTGATACAACTCGGACAGTTCAAATAATTTTAAGATATCTACTAGGATTCCACAAAGCCGGAATTCTGCTTAGTTGATGTGGTAGCAAAAAAGAAGGTCCCCCACTCGTTTCTGAAATCTTGTAGGTAATGGTAAGTAGATTCTGAATTTAAACTAAATAAATTATTAAATCTCAAATCGAATGCAAACGAGACTTATACAGCCTATCATCTTATTATTTAGTTTTATTTATAAATAAATAATACGAAGAAACATATTTTCAATGATTTTTTGATCTTTTCTGTTTTATTGGAAAGACTCTTATAGTTTCGCCATGTCTGACCCCGAGACCCTTATAGTTTCGCCATGTCTGTCCGTCCGTCCGTTCGTTTGTCTGTCCGTCCCCGGCTAAGCGCAGGAACCGTCAGTACCTACTAGAAAGCTGTAATTTGACATGATTATACATTTAATGACGTCTACAAAACGGTGAGGTGGTGGTGCATTTTTTTATTTCAAACCCCATCGTGTGGTGGTGGTTGTTGGATAGCTTTTTCAAAAATATTGTAAGGTTTCTAGAACCATTTTTCGATTCAAGAATCTGTTGGCGTGATATTGAGGGTTTTATTAATCTGAAAGCGAAAGAGTTTACCAGTCTGGCAACACCTTAACAACTTCTGGTTGGTCTGGCGTTTATGAGTATAAGGTATTGAAATTCGTTTATTTCAACTTTTACAAAATTACCTACTTGAATTTCCTGTTGGTTTCAGCAAGTTTAAACCAGTCTGGCATTGTCTTAGCAAGCAGTAAATAGTCTGGCAACACTAATACATGATTACTTATTAATTAATTATTTAATTTTGTTGATTTTTCACTCTTTCAACCCCCACCCCTTCCAATAGCAACGGCTCTCAGTAGCCAGACTGGCATATTTAAGGCTGACGTCCACTAGCTAGGCTCGCCGAGGCGAGTCGAATCGAATCGAAAATAATTCGCCTCCATACATTAACTATGAAAGTGCGTCGATTGACGCAGAGCCGAATCGAATCGACCGACTGGACGCACTTTCATAGTTAATGTATGAAGGCGAATTATTTCGATTCGGTTCTACTCGGCTCGGCGAGCCTAGTGGACGCCAGTAGTAGAGCCAGAGTATAGTCCAAAGACAAGCCTTAACACATCTTTTTACTTATTATTTTTGCTGTCAGCTCTTAATCTACTACGCTGTCACTAGGTAGGACCCCATAAGTTGGAGGCATGTTGGAGGCAACACGGCGTCGCGAGGGGGACGCCGTCGGTGCTACGAGCTGCTACGAGCACGTGCCGCCCCCCGCTAGTGCACTACAACAGGGCAGCATGACAATGAGGACGTATGAATAGTTTCACACTAGGTATAGATAACGAATAGGTACCTACTATTGGCGAATATAATCCACTTGTAATCATAATCATAATCGTTTATTGCACTATGGTTTTACACAAGTTGTTACAATTTAAGTGTAATAAACAACATCACTTATTGAATTTTATTATAATACTTAGCTATTTTATTTGAGTGTACGAGATAAACGCAGTAACAGATAAACCATAAATCGGTATTTACGCGGTAATTATAGGTAATTATTTTAGGGAGTCGAATTTAATACTACTGACTATTTATATTAAATTAGATTCAATTGCAATATATATATATATATATATATATATATATATATATATATTTGAATAAGAGAACCATTAATAGACAAGCACCTAAACTAATTATTGTCCACCAGGCCCCCGCTACCCGCTATAATATATTGTAAAACATTTGTAAAACCACTCTCTTTTTTTTAATGTGTGAGTGAGCTTTTGCTTACGACTTACCTACGCCTACACGTATGCTGGCGTCAGATGGGAGCGGAAACACTTTGGAAGGGTGTACAGTTTAAGATTGGTTTTAGGTACTCTATTATATTCGATTTTGTGACAGCATAAGTATTCATGACATGGGTTAGACACATACATATAAACCAAATTCTATTCGTCTGACCTTTACAATAGGAGATGTGTTGTGCAATTGAGATGTAGGTAGTGGTCTAAGAGCTGGCTACTTCCATCTATTGGTTATTAGCAGAGATACGAAATCCGTCTAGTTCATGAAGCAAGTATAAGATGGAGCTGGTGATACACACATACAAAGGTGTGTGAAGGAGATGTAAGCATAGATAGTAACACACGTGGGAGCGAGAAAAAATGACATATCTCCTGTCCCTCATCGCGTATAAGGAACCGATTTTTTGGCACCGGCTGCTGTCACCGAAATGTCATCGATGAACCAGTGGCCAGAGTATAAAATAAAACCGGTCAAGTGCGAGTCCGACTCGCGCACCCAGGGTTCCGTACACAGTATTTGAAAGAAGGTATTTTAAACGTAATTTTGTAAATTTAAATATAAAACAAAAATATATACAAAGGTGATTAAATTACAAACTTAGTATAGAAGAGTTTTTTGATGATTAAAAAAAAGAAAAACTAGATAGGGCTATGGCTATATTTTTCCTGTAAAATATACATGTATATTAATGTTGTGTAATAATTTCAAATTTTTTTCTTCGTAAACTTCGGAGATAAGGGGGGGGAATGGTATTTTTTTTACATTTTCCCTCGTAAATCGAAATTTCCCCAACGAAAAAAAAAAAAAAAAATTGTTTCAGAATGTACAAGTCAAGCCCTTTCATGTGATACCCCACTTGACATAGTTGCCAGACTTCAAAATTTTGAACCCCCTTTTATCTGTCATTATTCACAGAAAATAAAATAAAATAATTTAAAAAACCATCTTCTATGTATCTGGGTTACCCTTGTTTATAACTATTCCAAATTTCAAATCGATAGGATAAGTAGTTCCTGAGATATTTAGCGATGTGACAGACAGACAGAGAGACAGACAAAGTGAAACCAATAGGGTTCCTTTTTTACCTTTTTGGTACGGAACCCTAAAAATATGTTACCCATAATGTTGGGTAAACTAAACCGGCTCGAATGTTAAACGTAACAGATTAAAAGTTTTGCCGTGATTAGAATACTGAATAATGATTGGTGTCAATAAGGTTTTTAATGTGGGTAAATATCATTTTTACAATGACTGAATAACTAAAACGTTTTAATCATAAGTGTAACTTAATGTGCCACAAGATCAATTTGTTGCCCGCTAACATTTATTAGGAGTTTATTTCGAAGATTCTCAATAAAAACTTACTTATGTCAGTAAAACCGGCCAAGTGCGTGTCGGGCCACGCGCAAGGTAGGGTTCCGTAGTCGTCCACCCGTTACATTATATGGACTAAAAAGTTCGAAAACTTATATTTACTATGTTTTTGAAAGAATTAACAACATTATCTAAGGTATCAATGGAAATTGTACGAAAGTTTGCTATTGCAAAGTACATTTCTGAAGTTCGACTATTACTCGTTAACTAGTAATGTCTACTTAGCTGTGATAGTTTTCCTTTTAAATTCATCGTATATACTACTACCATGATTTTTTCACATGCCTAGTAGCCACCGTTTAGCTGGCAGGGGGGGGGGGGGGGGGGGACACTTGACCATAGCAAAAATTATCACTTCAAAGCTTAATATCACGCTACCCAATTCTTTAATCAAAAAATGCTTTTAGAAACCTTATAATATTTTTAAAAGAGCTATCCAACGATACCCCACACGATGGGGTTTGGCAGAAAAAAATTTTGCACCACCACTTTACATGTAGGGGAGGTACCCTAAAAAAAATTTTTTTTAAAGATTTTATTCTACCGTTTTGTCGGCGTCATTGATATGTATACTCATGCCAAATTACAGCTTTCTAGCACTAACGGTTACTGAGAAAAACGGGGGTCGGACGGACGGACGGACGGACGGACGGACGGACGGACGGACGGACGGACGGACGGACATGGCGAAACTATAAGGGTTCCTTGTTTACTACGGAACCCTAAAAATGGTCATCTTTTTGTGGTATCCCAAGAAACAACTGTCAAATTATCTCCGTCCCTGTTGGACATTCGCTAACCCCCCTTCTATAGGATCCTCTTTCTACGGTCTAGTTAGTGTGCCATACTGTTATTTTATTAATTGATCCGGGTGACTAGCAGCTTTTAGCGGTGGGGGCGGGAGTAGTTGAATTTGTAGAAGTCTGGATGTTGGGTTGTATGACGTAGCATTGATAGCTAATTGTATATTTAATTCGAATATAATGTTGCCGGTCATTTTCGCGGGGGGAAAAGTAGTGCCAGTCACCGCCAAAGGTTGTAGCGCAACACAAGTGTATGTATGCAGCGCATACCGAATTCAATAGCAATGTTCTGCCCGCGTCTTTGATTTTCTTCTATCACATGTGTGAGCAGTGCCATTGATAATACGGTAGGCGTTGCATATACTTGTATAGCGCGAATAGCTTTGACGGCGACTGGCACTAGTTTTCCCCCAACCAAAATGACTGGTAACATTCTATCCGAATTAAGGCGCTACACTGAGAAATTTGGAGACTTTGAAACGCTGTCCTGCCCAGACTAGCAAACAGTAGGGGCTGATTTTCAGATATATGATTCTTAACTATATGATTGTGGTACTGACAATAGCGAAACATGATTGCTTAAAATTTTCTCGATAGAAAATAAATCCAAAGTCGAGTCTATATTTTCCTTTTTTTTCCTCAGCCTACTAAAACAACGCATTATTAAAAGACACGATTAAGTTAATATGATGGTATTTTACCTCATCTAGGTACTGACAAGAGGAAATTTAATAAACCTGCACACAGTCAGATATTTAACGAGATTTGTCTAAAAAGCCATTCTCGGAGAGGGTTGCATCCCGTTTTGTCGTGAGCGAAAAACAAAGGGTGTCTCTTTCAATCGATATATCGCCTTAAAAAGAACATTGCGGTAAAGGAGCATTCCATGGAGGGTTTACATGTTTATTTTTTAGTTGAAATACAAACTTATTGCACATAACTCACCTGCACCTAGGTATTATTTATAAAATGAGATAGTCAAATTCAAGAAATTTTGAAAAAAGTAGTATTTCGTAAGCGATATTTTCGTGGAATGCTCCTAAAGGATGATTCACGCTAGACCGTTCCGTGTCCAGCCCCTCTAGCACAACATGCATTCCGTATCTAGTTACTCGCGCGCGAGATAAGCTACCTGTCACTTTTTGACAGCATTAATCAGACAGTGACAGATAGCCTATCTCGCGCGCGAGTAGAGACGAGATGCATGTTATGCTAGCCCCTCTGGCCTGTATTAGAAAACGGGCCGGCCCGGACACGTAACGGTCTACTGTGAATCATCCTTATAGAAGTATGAAAAAACATTTAAAAAATATACAACATATATGTAGTATACAAAATATATGTAGGTAAAGTATGTATTTCAAACAAAAAAAAATGCGATATATAATAATAATTATAAAAAATACAAACACGACTGCGCTAAAAAGATACTAGTTATATACAAGTAAAACCAAAATATTAGGTCCCCCAACTGCAAGTGCAAACAAAATAGATTTCCTTGAGTTCTTAATTATGAAACTTGTTTTTATCTTTTATTTAGTGCAGTCGTGTTTTTAATTTTAAAATCTTTATTATATCACAGAACATACTAATAAATTAAACTAAATGTCTACAATTCTATTATTTTATTTGTAACTATTTCAATTTTATTTTTTATTTTTATTATTTTATTACGCATATTTTTCGTTTGAAATACATACATTATATATATTTTTGATATCGTCTCTTCAAATGCTTCATTTTGATACCCCACTTGCTAGAATCGAAAAAAATCATTATACGGAACACACGAAATGGAGTCCGCAGTCCGCCATATTGTTTTTATTGCAACGTCACATATCCTATATTACTCGGCATAACGTAAGGATTCTAACGATACCTCACACATCGTTGGGAAGTTCTGGGGGAACAAAGAAACTCGCTTACATACATATAGAGGTATATACATGAAACCTGAAAACATTACACTCCTTTTTTTGGGCAGTCGTGTAAAAAACAAGAAGACTAATTAGGAATGTTCCTCTATTCTGGACCGTAATCGGCGGTAGGTATCTTGGTTAACAATACCGAATATTCAGTAAAAGGTTCCATTCATGAATGAAAATAATTTACCCACTCGTAAATAGATCATGTACCTACCTACTTTTGCTCTAAATCCAACCTTGCCCTTACCTGTTCGCTGCCCAAAATATCGCATTCTTTACGTCACGCACGGACACGTTTTCTGTTTTCTTATAAGGCTTCGTAGGATAAACCCAAATAGATGTTAACGTAATTACTTAACCGCTGAAATGGCTTCCCACAAATCGTGAGCCCACATATTGGGAAAAAGGCAAATAGGCTGGTCATATCGTACATAAAACGCTGAAATTGCAATAATTGCGGTAAACTTGCTTTTTTCGTATGTTGTTTGGGTCCACCTAGATAGTATATATATCCAGATTTGCAGCAGTTTAAAATGAACCCGCGCTGAGTTATTCCTGAAAAACCGAAAAGTGGGGAATTTTCGACCAAAATATCAATAATGAGGGGGTCTTAGAGATCTACGGGGAAGTTAATGGGAGATGAAGTTGTAGCAAACTTAATTTATTTTTAGAAAACTTTATTACCTTCATTCAAGACCATAACCCATTACTATTACTATTAGTAGAAGAGCCGACGACACTGAACCTAGTACGATAAGATTCCCAGATGGCATATATATAATTAGGTGCGTCATTAGTCGGGGAACACGAAACGGTGATGCTGCAGTGCGAAAAACATGGCGAAGCTATTGAAAATTAAAATTGAAAAATGATGAAAAATCCGGTTTCTAGTATAAGATTCCCAAGTTTCGTTTGTTCCTCGAAACAGGGGAGGGGTAGGACTATACGATAGTGCAGTGCTACAAGCCCTCCTGGCTGGCCTTGTCAGTGGCAGCAGTATGATAAGCGACCACTTTTCTGAGTGTAGTATGATCGGATTCCTGAAAAAAACAGGGCTCATCTGAAAGATCAGCACTTTCTGTGTAAGAAAAACCACTGCTGCATTTTCCAAACAGTGCAGAAGGTGGTTGCTGCAGCGATTAAAGGAGGATGATATATATATATATATATATATATATATATATATATATATATATATATAATTAATCGCGGCATTAATGGGGGTACACGAAATGGCGATGCTGCAAAGCAAATGAGTCAAACCTATTAAAAATCAAATTTAAAAAAATCAATAAAAACGGTTTCTAGTATGATAAGATTCCCAAGTTTCGTTTGTTCCTTGAAATGGGGGAGGGGTAGGACTATACGATAGTGCAGTACTGCAAGCCCTCGTACACGTACAACCCTAAATTAAAATAGGTAAATTACAAACTTTGACCACACCAAGCCAACGACGCGACGACGGTACCACCTACGGATGTACTTGCAACGGCTACAAGCACGGCGCACGATTCTCGTAGTCCCCACACCCCCACATAGATACGGCATTCGTTCGTAGCGTGGACAGCGTGGGTCGCAGTGGGGCTTGGCCTGCCACGCGCGCTATCGTGTGCGTGGGGGGCACTTCGGCACAGGCCACGCGTGTCTCCGTGACGTCATTTCGTGCGTAGCGTGTCCGTGCGCTGCTGTGGAAGTATGTACCTACATTTTAATACGAAGCGTTTTTGTACCCACGTGTGTAGCTCGACCGTGCGCAGCAGTGGGGTTCCGGCTTAACACAGTGTCACTTTTTGGATAGTTAGGCCTTGGTCGTTCTGACGCCGTCGCCGGCTGCGTGTAGCAACCCGTCGCACGCGACGTCTGAAAAATGTTCGCGTTTGGACGTCGCGACGGGCGAGAACGACCGCGCCCGAACATTGTCGAACATACCATTCAGACGCCGCGTGCGACGGGCCGCTGCACGCAGCTGGTGACGGCGTCAGAACGACCAAGGCCTTAGCCATCAAAATAAATCGTAAATAAATCATAAAAATATATGAATCAATAAAAACTCAGAAAATTATGCAATTTTTTTACCGTCCAAAATTCAAATAAAAGGTATCAATAGAAAGCTTATGTAAAAATAAAAAAATAAATTATATATGGCAACTATGTACCTAAACGCATTATTTTACGACTAAAACAGCAAAATACTAATTTTCCCATACAACGGTTGGTCGAATGCTGTGCAAGTGACGTCATTTGCCAGGGCCAACTTGTAGGAGCCTTTTTGAGGGCCACTAGCGTCGAGCTAGTCCCTAATTTTAGCCCTTTATTGTGCTCTAATTATTGTTGGTCCCATATAGACATTTGATCGTCTCTAAAAACTGGTTCGATTGGCATTATTAAAAAAAAATTTCAAATAGCGTATTGTGACCGCTAGTTGGCGCTGTCATCGCGCACCCAGCGAATTTAAGGTTTTCATTTACTATGAACTGCGACTAAGTTGAAATAATCAGACCGTATGTGTACTGAGCTCAAATATTATAGGTAAAAAGCTTACACAAGGATGTGTATAGGTATTACCTTCACAGAGTTTTCAGTTATGTCAATATTTCGCAAAGCGAGAAAAAAACTTGTATGTTGCGTTGATGTTACGTAGTTGTATGGGTACTCGTAGAGTTGCGGCGGGTACTGGTGAGTACGCTGGGTGTCGGGCGTCGCGCGTCGGCGGCGTCGTAGGTCGTGACGCGGCGCGGGTGACGTCACTGCGAGGGTGGAGGGCGCTCGCCGCTCGCCGCCGCCGCCGGGGCAGGGGTAGTTGTAGCCATCCATCCCCTATTCCCCTAGTGAAAGTCGGCACGACGACGTCAGTACAGCCCGCCTCGCTAACCGAACCGCACGCGTTGCTCTTCAATACCACTATGTGCTACGAACAAAATAACCCGCAGTTAATGTGTCTTCTCGCTATTTCAACGGAATATTACTGAAACTATCAATACGCACCGTAGCGCTCCATATTAATGACTTAAGTAAGAATTCTTAATCAATCTGCATTTACCTATTGAAATGTTTTCTAACCGGCAAATTTTTCTTATATTACTTAACTATTATCATTTATTATATATTTTGATTTATTTTCCTTTATCTAGGTATCAGTTTCTTTAACTCCTGCCTTATGTTACTTGGGTGTTATCTTGGATACGAATCTCAACTTTCATGAGCATATCACAACTACTTAGCTCTTAATTGTTACAAAAGGTTGGGGTTTGTGGTTCGGAATGCTAAAGACTTTGTTGATGTCAGAAGTGTCAGAACCATAAAAAATTTGTATACCGCTCTTGTAAGAAGCAAGCTAGAATCGGCCGCAGTTGTTTGGAATCCACACGGACGAATGAACTTATATCTTGCTTCTAGAGAATACAAAAAGCGTTCCTGCGTTTTCTTTATAAAAAAATATATGGGTACCTACTACCCGTTCTTGTACCCTACAAAATTTTTGCTGGGCGTTTTAGGCTTTAACTCTCTAGAGGTGAGACGAAACCTGGGACTCCTTACCGTAGCTGGAAGGACTTTACGCGGTAATTCTGATTGTCCTGAATTAGTCACTCAGTTGGTGCGTCTGAATGTTCCCTCGTCTAGATTTAATTTTCGACCTCGTTGTCGCCATCTGCTAGCTGCGAGGACCTTGTCTCGCAGAAAATCCCCGCTTGTGCGTGCTTTGCACCTCATAAACTCGTTGCTTGAATCAGTACCAAACTGCGTCATATTTGCGAGTAGATGGATAGATGTGTGTGATAAATGCCTGAAGTTCTGCGAGAAGATGGATGCACGAACGACCTTCTTCTGTGTAATTGTTAAGTATTTCTGTGTAATTGTTATTTATGTTTTGTTAATATTTCTGAATTTATTTCACAGTGCTTTGGTACTACTGTTTGGTACAACTGTTTTTATAATAAATATAAAAAATATAAATGTTATGAGTTATGAATTATATTTAGGCATATAAATAATTAGTATAATTATTGCGAATTGTAATTATGCTATCTTATTTTCGTTCCCTAGACCGTTAAATTAATTGAAAATATTTGAGCAATACGACGAATCGACGTGTAATGACGAATTTACGCTACATCACTTCTGACCGTGGCCTGCATGAGGGAGCGTAAATGTAAACTTCTGTTAAATGTATACCTAATCCCCGGGCACATAAAAGGCTTTAGAGTATTACCTACATAGAATATTTAGTCACTAATTAATCAACAAATAAATCAAGCATTGTCAAGGAAACGTACATTACCTAGCTGCGTTAAAATGGGGACTACGACGACTCCTGTAACCCAACATTTTTATTTACAATCTAATTTCAGCATCGATGCATGAACGCGGCTAAAAATAACTGGGGTTCGCGCGCTCGAGTCCGCCCGCGGCCGGCTCGCGTTTTCACTCACTATTTCTGTCTATAAGAAATAAATAACATGTTGATTTGCAAAATAAGGTCTAATTTCTTCGGTGCAATGAAAAAATGTTTGTAAAAAGGAAACAGTTGCGACGCGAGCGTGAATTTAGTGACTGGTGGTGTATCTAATGTTTACTGCCCTCCCAGAGTAAAACTCGGCAGGTGAGTACTGTAGATCAGCATATTTCGTAAATAAAAACTGCTGCATCGTTATTTATTGTATATAGGTACTGGCTTCCGCTCACTACTGTAGATCCATATTCATCCAAACTAATAATATAAATGATAAATTAACTCTATGTCGGCCTGCTGTCTGCCTGTCTGTAGTACTTTTTAAGCTTAAACTGCTGAACGAATTGTAATCAAATGTGGTTTGCTGATACCAAGTTTTTAGATCAGGGAGTGGTCTTATATTTTTTATTCCGGAAGTGTGTAATTTTTTTCATTTTTTTTGTGTATTGCCGATTGTTTTTTCTCTTTTTTACGACAATAAATTTTATTTTATTTATGTATTTAAAATAGAGGGTGATAGTTTCTACAAGTGTTAATAGCTAGCAAACATTCCTCACGACTACCTAGGTACTATCGAGTCTACGCGGACGAAGTCGCGAGCAAAAGCTAGTTTTCTATACCTGAATCATAAAAACTTTGAAGCTATGCTGCATATATTCCAAGAGTTAACCTTTTCGCCGCCATTGACTTGATATAAAATCAGTATCTACATTTAGTGCCCCACACGACAATGACTTCATATCGAGTGGATGTAAACCTAATGTAAACTACATGCAGACACAGAATAAGTAATAGTACAAGTAATGCAGACAAGCTACGTGCTATCAATACCAAGTAAGATTCATTTTCAGTCTCATCTGACATAAACTTGTGAGTGACACTTCTGCATTTGACTTAAGGCGGCGAAAAGGTTAATCAGATATTCACGCTAACGTTTATCCTTTACTAGTGACCCGCCCCGGCTTCGCATGGCTGCATGTATTATACATATAAACCTTCCTCTTGAATCACTCTATCTATTAAAAAAACCGCATCAAAATCTGGCCTGGATTTGTTTTAGCTTTTTTCAGGTTGTCGTACAAAAATATAAATGCTGAAAGAGGTAGAGCACAGTTCTCAAGCAACAACGTTTATTTCGCGGCAATCATACAACGTGATTAACTGATAACAATATGAACATGTTTTGTAATTAAACAGAGTAATCCGAAAATTTATAAAAAAATTTGGCGTACCCCATAGAGTAGGATATTGTTGTTTAGGTTTAGAGCTACGTTGCGGTTGGTACGGAACCCTAAATGTGCAAAATACGACACGCAGTGTGGCTGGTTTTTTTTAACTATTTGAGACAGAGATCCGTGAGAACCCCATGAGTTCATGGAATTGCCACAAAGTATTTAAAAAAAATGTATGCGTATTTCGTGTGAAAGACCTATATTACCTATATAAATTTACAATATTATTTTTAATAATATATTGTAATTGAAATTTGACGTGTAACATTATGTTCCCATACAAATTATCATTATCCGTTTAAATACCCTGATATACAGGATGTTTGGTAGCTAGGTGCACAGCCAAGGTGCGTTAAGGGGTGATAGAGGACCTCCTCTGATTGCGCCATTTTATTTTGAAAATTTGCATTTTTCCATACGGCCATACAATGAAAACATCTAACTTTTTAAATTATTCTCTATTTTTTTCTGGATTATCTTAATTTTACAGAAGCGTTAAGAACTAAGGAAGTTTTTGAATTTAATTGAACATTTTTCTGACGACTTTTTACTACTTGTATCCACATGATATTCAGGTGCGATTTTTTCCATAATTTTCATAGGAAAAGTTGGAAAAGTGCAAATTTTCCAAATAAAATGGCGCAAATGTTAGAACCGAGAAGACTTGTTATATAGCAAGTGTGGTCTAAAATGTGTAAGTTGACCTCCTCTATCACCCCTTTTAAAGGCTTTGCACATAGCTTTCCTGCACCCTGTATTTCACCTGTACAGCTGCTTCAGCCGCGGCGCGCATATTCCTTATTTATTACTGAATGAGGAATATGCATGCGGAACGGATATCCATTATAAGTCGTCACTATATGGATAGTCAGTAAACCGTCAAACTATCACAAAAACTAAAAACTTACAATTATTATCAAAATATTAAAGTTCGAAAGAAAAGAAAGTTCGAAAATTATTGTTATTTTTTTATTGACTTATAGTAAAATGCATTGGTATATCATCTTATAATATATAGTAACATCATCTTACCCGCGAATGACCTTTTGCCTGCCTCTTCAATAATGTACATACTGTTTTGTGTTCTAAGCAGGGTGATACCACCAGTAATGGACAAGGCCCAATGATGTACAAGTGATGTACTCTTATGTAGAAGAATATGTCATTCGTTTTTTTTACGAGTAGAACAATTAATTTTAAACCGTCTGATCTTTGAATTAGGATTGAAGGGTCCATTACTGGTGCTTGTCAGCTTAAAGTGCTCATTACTGGTGGTGTCAATGTGAAAGCATAACTTTCAACTACATTATTAACCCAAAGCCTACCAAACCGTAAACTGGGGTTTATCATGCATACTATACCACAGTACTAACGATTTAAATGAAATTAGATATAGAGATAGGTAGTTTGAGTGAGTGGAAATTTGGGGTGGAAGTTTATAAAAGAATGTGATTATCTTTAAAGATAGGGATTAGAGGTAAGTAAAATAAATGAAACAAACTACAGTTAACAATGTATAATAATAATTTATTGTTATAATAAAGCTTCACATAATTTGGTTACAGTGACTACTAGTTGAATGACTAAATGTCAATGTTGAATGACTATACATATAAAATAAACTAAAAAGATACTTGTATAGGTAGGTATGTGCCTTTGCATGTCAGTAAAATAAACATTATTCTGCATGGCTGTTTGAAAAAATTCAATGCTTATCTTCTACATACATATTGAAATAAAATTAGTACAAATGTGGAAGACTGATTTTTGATTGTGCTTATCTATACTTATTGTAAATTGTCAAAAACTATTTGTAAGTCTGTAAAAACATACATATATGTATTCTTATATTATGTCTGTATAATACATTGCTTAGTTATGTACACATTGTGCTAATCATTTTCGGCTGTTTAATATTAATATCTGTAGTATTTTAAATATATAACTACTGACTGACCAAAGTAGAATAGGAAAAATTACAATGAGTTCAATCATCTATAAAACATAATAAAAACCACACAATAAAAGGACTCTAAAACGTCAAGCACCATGTCTCAATATTATCTAAACCTTTTGAGTATTACTTCTTGCTAAATATGGGATCTAAATAGGCCACAACCTTTGGCCAAATTTCGTCCGATGTGCTTCCCTCAAACTCTTGAAGAATGCCCTTTTCTTTATAAAAATTGATGACAGGACGAGTAATACCATCATATATTTCAAGTCGCTTTCTCACCGCCTCGGGCCTGTCATCTGGACGCTGAACTAAGTCTTCATTGGTAATATCATCTTTACCAGGATTTTTAGGTGTATTGAAACCTATATTGTATACTCTGCCAGAAGGCAGATGGACCCAGCGACTCTTGACCCTGTCAATGATTACATCAAAAGGCACCACAAGATTGATCACAACATCTACAGGTTGAGTTTTCCACAAAGCATTTGCTTGGCCAATAGTCCTGGGAAAGCCATCTAGTAACCATGGTTTATTTTCAACTTTTTTCAATTCTGATGTCATAAACTTTATCATTAAATCATCTGGGACTAATTTTCCTTCATTAAGATACTTTTTCACTTCTTTCCCCAATTCTGTCTGCTGTTGGATGTGATCTCTCAACTTATCTCCACTGGATACATGTGCAATGTTGTATTTTTTCACAATACGCGATGAAATAGTGCCTTTCCCCGAGGCTGGGGCTCCCAAAATAAGAGCCCTTAATAGTTTGCCCTTTAAAATCATGATTTGAAATAACCTGAACCAAACACGAACTACACAATACGGTCTATTTAACTACTACGATCACGATGCTATTTCACTCAATCGAACCTTAACTACCTGACTCAATAATACACTGTATCATAAAAATACTAAGCTAAAGTCTTATCAGTGACTGATAGAATTAATGAGATAAAGTACCTCGCAAAACTTGCAGCACCAATGTGAGTTTTCGTTTCTTGATTCGACGCCAAGTCATGGATTTAATTTCGTCTACTTGATTTCGATGTCACAGGTTTCAGAATAGCAATAAATACACTGTAATTCACACTATAAGAGTCTTATCAGCTAGACTCCAAGTGTAATTTGAATTTTGTGCGAGTTCAAAGTACAGTACAGTGCAAACTTCAAATAAATAACATTATCACTCGCGCTCGAAACGAAATGTCAAAGTGGAAACATTTGACAACTCGCTCTCAGGAGCGTTCGAGTCGAATAGTAGAAGTACCTACTACAGAGATAGCTAGGTATGCGCAAAGGGTATGCGTATCGAACGCCTGGCCTGCTCGTCTAAAAACAAACCACCAACTCAGCTGGTCAACTATTATTATTAACTGCGATGCAGCTGTACCATACTGTCTATATGGCGTCAGTTACACGGTCAATATTATCATGCGATACAGTAATGGCCTCTCTCTCACTTACATGAAAGTGAGAGAGAGGCCAATACTGTATCGCGTGATAATATTGACCGTGTAACGGTGTAACTGACGCCTTTCAAACAAATTAATAAGTATAGCTTGGACAGCCGCGTAAGGTTAAATAGCCATAAAACCAACATAAAACTTAAAGCAATAAAACTAATTGTGTAACAATAGCACTTCTTATTTCGATTAGTCACAAGTCGTAATAAGAACTTTTGAATTGGGACCTTCTTTAAAGCTTAAAATACATGCGTGTGTTCCGTAAGACATCAGACCACATCAGACTACCGTCAAATATTTTTTGTCGTAGTACAATTTTTATTGGTGGCATTTCACAATGAACTTTAGTGCGAACTATTACGTTAGCTTGTGCTGTGTGTAAGAAATGACCTATGCTCTTTTGTAATAGTAAGCCCCTTTGTAGTACTAAGGCTTTTATCACACTACCCTATCGGTAGGGCCCGAACTCAGGGAGGGGAGTTAAACTATCTCGCTCTAATGAGTGAGATGCTTTAACTCCCCTCCCCCAGTTAAGGCCCTACCGATAGGGCAGTGTGATAAGGCTTTAATTAGCTTACCTTTATACCTATATCCCAATCCCAAACTGAGTTCTTGAAGAAGATTGGCACTTGTTAAAAAAGCAAAAAAGAGTAGAAAATAATAAGGGCGCCACTGACGCTTATATCGCAACACCTTAATACATTTTACGGCTAACCGAAGAACTTAGAAAAAAAATGGTTGAAAAACAATTTAATTTCGCTCTATTAAATAAACCGCATCATTATACTCATTTTCGGCTAAATCAGGGATAAAGATTTCAAATATTACATATTTTTTGTAATTTTAAGTTAAGACTTTTTTGCGAAAAACGTCATTATACTCGTATTCGACTAATTCAGGCCTAAATTGGTTATCACTTGATAGTTTTTTACGGTAAAGCTTTGATTCATACAAATACATTAGTTTTTGTTTCATTCAAAAATACCAAGTAGTTTTGATTTTACAGGTATTTAAAGTGAGTCCCGCTAACCGCATGTGACGTCATTTTGCAACGCTACCAACGCTAGTCTAGTACGGAAGCGCGCGAACTGGCGCGAACGGAGTGAGCGCGTGTATAGCGAGCGTCGCACTATGACGTCAGGAGGGTGGGTCGTCGCGCGTTGCTTTAAAATTCAATATCTTGAAAACTAATGGACGTATCGAAATAATTCGTTCACATATATTCTTTATTTTCAACAGAGAATACAGAAAAATGGAATTATAAGTTAGTTAACATCAATCGTTACTGATTAAGATTAAGGATGATTCACGCTAGACCGTTCCGTGTCCGGGCCGGCCCGTTTTCTAGTACAAGAAATCAACGGCCGTCGCACGTCCTGTATTAGAAAACGGGTCGGCCCGGATCCGGAACGGTCTACTATGAATCACCTTTATACTTAAACCCGGTTAGATCTGTAACGCAAAGAATTTTATTTGGCTCACACATTATACCTACTACATAAAGTACTCAGTACCTTCTAATTAAATCTTCCAAGCAAGTCCTTCTGAATAACATAGTTATTCTGTTTGTTACAGGATGGCTCTCGTAATGCTCCCATGCGATCTGCCCTGGTGGACGTCGGTGCAGCGTCACTTGAAGCACCTCCTGCTGGCTTCGTCTCCGGCCAAGCTCGCAGCTAGCATGCTGAAAATTCACGACATGTGCAAGTAAGTTTTCCTAGTTGTATCCTAAACTATCCCTACTAATTTGAAATACGTTAAATCGATTCGACCAAGGTTTAATAATGAATGACATAAATGTAAATGCGGGACGCCTCGCTGTCGCCCACTCGCCCACCAAGGGTTCCGTTCCACCGTATCTAGGTACATTACTAAAAAAACATATTTTTTGTATGGCCCTTAGAGTTTTTTTATCATTTACTAGCTTTTGCCTGCGACTACGTCCGCGTAAACTTTCACTTCCTATTTCATATCTTAGAGGGATGATTTTCGGGATAAAAGTATCCCATACGTTAATCCATGCTAGGTATAAACTCGTAACTAGCTTCCAACATAATTCGTTCAGCCGTTTTTGCGTGATCGAGTGACAAAAATATAAGCATTTAAACATCCAAATAACTAATCATTCCTTTTCAGCATTGGCATAGATCCAGAGGACGATATCAAGGACCCAGATTTAATGAAAGGGTTCGAGCGGTTCCTGACCGAAGAACTAAAGACAGAAGAATGCCGGCATTTCCTAGACAACACTATTAGAATAATGGTGAACCGGGCGTTACATTTGAAACGATGGCGGCCACCCAACGGGTTAATGTTTAGCTTGCAACAGCAGAGTTAGTATATTATGTTGTTTATTTTGCATGCATTAGCACGCGCCTTGGTCGAACTTCTTAGCTAAGTAACCACGGGCTGGATTCTACAAAACAAGAAAGGCAGTCAATTCCCTCAGTACCTAGATCAAACGTTAAAATGACATGGACTGGCCGTGGATTAAACTTTATTTTTGTTTGGTCGAACCAATTTCACCGTGTTTTTAAGGGGCCTTTCTGGATATTTATACAAATATTTATACTTAAACGAATACTTACTTTATCAGCACTTACTTATTACCGCATGCGTGTCAAGTACTGTAACAGTGCCTGCACGCATACGACGTAGCTTATACGAAGAAAAGCCTTTTAATACAATCCAAAATGTTCGTACGCCTCGTAATAAGCTTATTAATCGTTGCAGGTGACGTGACTGAACTAGACTACAGTTTTGTATCCTCTCTGATTGCTCATGCTTTCTTCTCGACCCTTCCCAAGCGGACTCTCAAGACGCATCCAACTTTACAAGATTTCAACTTTACTCATTTTTTTAAGAATTTACAAAGGTATTTATTGTTAACCATATATCTAACTGCTTTATTATCGTTGTATTTGCGTTTTATTAAAGATATTAATTCTTTTTTTTTCAGTAAATCACAAATAAATAAGTTAAAAAGTTTACTTCATTATTTTGAATGGCTAGATAAGAATAACAATGAAGGATCTATCAAGATAAGCCGACAGGTAACGTAATGCTCATTCTTATAATATTGTGTATAACTTACGTACTTAAAATAATCCTATTAGTAGGTACCTACTTCATTAAGATATGAGCATTTCCAGTAATTCACTTAAGACTGTTTTTTTAAAAAAGAGACATGTCTAGATCGATTATTCTCCGAACTAGCAGCAGATTTTTTTAATGTAGACGATTTCTATAAAATCAAACTCCTGCGTAAACTACCTAACCGTTATTATTTAAGGTGATGACCTCGAAGCAATGGTTAACGATCGAAGACTGGCTGGAATGCACGCTGCCGCTGTGTAAGCTCCAGGTTCGTGCTTTTTCTATTTATCTTACTTGAACATGTTCGTAAGATAGGTATCACACTTCTAACCTCTTGACCGCCACATTAAATACCGAAAGTCGTGACTGACACACGACAAAGTCTTCAAGAGTCATCAAAGTCCCCAAGATGCGCAGTGATGGGACTGAGGGACCTGCATTTTTTGTCTATCGGTAGCTGGCTTGTCAGCGCATCGAATTCTGCACTTATTCTTCTGGAGTCACAAGTGTCTAAAGCCTACGGTGCTTACTACCATCAGGTAAAAGGCCGTATGCTTATTTGCCGCCGTCATAATATATTTAAAAAAATTGGATATAATCCGGATCCACACAATTGGCTATCATGTCCCAACTTACAAGGCGCAGTTATGCGATAGAATGAGTTAAAATATATCTTTCTCCTTTTAAAGCATAACTCACATAACTGCATAAAGCCACTGTGGCGGCCTGCGGTGGCGGCCAGTTGACACTATGATAATCAAGGCCGCGTGTGTGAATGAATGTTAGAGTACAGTCATTGTACAACTGTGATAGGCTGACTTAAAAGTTGTGATATTCCAGGTGCGGCACGAGGGTCGACCCGAGCGCTGCGAGGCCGAGGACGCGCTCCGCATCTGCTTCGCCTCCAGCCGCGTGGGCGGCGACGCACTTATCGATGGAGAATCACAGGTGCTCAACCAACTCTCAAGAACTATTTACCTACATTGGCAAGAACTTACATGCAAGTCTCTTTACACTGCGGGGCTATGGGCTAACGAGATTATAACATCCATGTATTGAAAAGTGGAAAATTTACTGAAAATTGCTCGCAAGTTCTTGCTAGTCTAAACCGCGCTTTATATTACCTACTCTTCTTCTAAGTCACATTAAAATAACCTGATACTACTAAATATATTAATCATTTATTTACAAGAAAATATTATATACAAGAATACAACAATAAGTAACTTAAATAAAACTAAAACTAACTTAAATCTAAAACGAACGATGCTGGCGGCATTTCCTCGCTGTATCGCAATGCCGATACGTTATGCGAGGACGATAATTGGCCGAGTGAAACGAAGGTCTCTGTTTTAGCTTCGGCAAAAATGCTTTCGTATATCCGGATTTCCGGCTGTTCTCCTCTAAAGGTCGCATTTACCAACGGATTTTCGTGAAATTTTATGAGCAGGGAGCCGATTTTTGAGAGTCGAACGCTCGAATTTTCACTCGAGATCCGTCAAAAAACTATGACGTTTTGACAGATGTCGAGTGAAAAGTCGAGCGTTCGACACTCAAAAATCGGTCCCCCGGTTCGGTAACTCTATATAATTTATTTATCGAGCTACTTTTTGGGAACTTAATATAACAATTTTTTTATCACTGATTTTGTGTTTCTGCCGCCGAATTTCGATTTGTTCACCTCTAAGGGTTGCATTTCACAACCGATTCTCGTGAAGTATTGTGAGCAGGGGGCCGATTTTTGAGTTTCGAACGCTCGACTTTTCACTCGAGATTTGTCAAAATAGTATGACGTTTTGACAGATGTCGAGTGAAAAGTCGAGTGTTCGACACTCAAAAATCGGCCCCCAGGTTCTTTGATTAGTTACATATAGAATATTTTTGTCACATAGTTTTGGACATGAGTTTTGGAAATTAAAAAAAAAACACTCACGAGGTCTACAGAAGCTCACAGAGCCATACTACTAAATTGAACTTCGTTCATTCCTGTCGCTTCGGCTAAACTCGATATACGCGATCGCGCTACGAACGAAAGAGCACGTAGGTACGTGTTCTTTCGTTTGTAGCGCGATCGCGTTTGACTGACGCCTTTCTCAAAACCATCATTTGAAATTCTAATGCTCGCTTCATTTTCAGGAATCTCTGTCGATGTTCATGATGCCCGAACTGCTGCCGGTCCTGTTGTCGGTAGAGGCTTTGGAAGACAATGAGGTCTTAAAAGTCGAAAACGTCAGATTAATCAGCCGAATCCCTGATAAGAAAAACAAATCGAATTTAGAATTCTTAGAAGAACCTAAACCAGTAAGCACTTAATTCATTTCAGTAATATGGACCACACCTCTTATTTATTTAATTTGAAAAAAAATTTTTTTTTAGTTCGTTGCCACTCGCATTCGTTAATTAAAACTTTTACTCTTATTTTTTTTTGGATCATCAGGTCACGGTTTGTTTGATGGATGCCGAGGACTATAGCGCACTGCCGTTCAGCCAATGGGAAGAAGATAACGTGTTACGTGAACTGAACAAGTGTCTGCTCGCCTTTCAACAAAATCCCATGCAGAGTCGCGACTCTCAGAGACACGAGCGAAGGCTATCTCCAATAGGTCAGTTATTTATAGTCTTTCTATATTATAATACTTATTATAATTAAATGTGATTTCAGTAGGCTGGAAATGAGGTTACTAGAATGGACGAAAGAAGAATATCTATAGTCAAATATTATATTGACTGTAGTGTAGGTATGAGATAAGAGTGGACGGGACAGTCAAAATGGAAAGACCTTGCCTAACTTTACCAGACCAAATTCGTTAAAATGGTCGTGAAATTCTGATCCCTCCAGCGGGGCTAGCACAACTGCCGCTGCGACGCGACGCGAGTAGAGAATTAAAAATCCACCCTCATTTTTCTAATTCGCATAATCCGAGCGAGACAGGTATCGCTGTGTCTCGCGAGATACGGGTTGGCAGCAAGTTGTGCTAGCCCACCAGGAAACATTGATTATAGATAATACAGTAGGTTTTCAAGTGTGCCTATATTTTTCAGGGGAGTCGTTTAGTCACACGCCGCCGGAGGTGGAGAGCAGCGTGGTGATTAAACAGGCGTCGTCGTGCAGCACGCTCAACAGCTACAACAGTCGCAGCCCGTCGCCGCAGCCGTGCGACCGCCGCGACTGCGCCAACACCCTCAACCTCAACGACCCAAGTAAGCACCAATACATGGTGGTTAAACAGGCGTCGTCGTGCAGCACGCTCAACAGCTACAACAGTCGCAGCCCGTCGCCGCAGCCGTGCGACCGCCGCGACTGCGCCAACACCCTCAACCTCAACGACCCAAGTAAGCACCAATACATCGTGGTTAAACAGGCGTCGTCGTGCAGCACGCTCAACAGCTACAACAGTCGCAGCCCGTCGCCGCAGCCGTGCGACCGCCGCGACTGCGCCAACACCCTCAACCTCAACGACCCAAGTAAGCACCAATACATGGTGGTTAAACAGGCGTCGTCGTGCAGCACGCTCAACAGCTACAACAGTCGCAGCCCGTCGCCGCAGCCGTGCGACCGCCGCGACTGCGCCAACACCCTCAACCTCAACGACCCAAGTAAGCACCAATACATGGTGGTTAAACAGGCGTCGTCGTGCAGCACGCTCAACAGCTACAACAGTCGCAGCCCGTCGCCGCAGCCGTGCGACCGCCGCGACTGCGCCAACACCCTCAACCTCAACGACCCAAGTAAGCACCAATACATCGTGGTTAAACAGGCGTCGTCGTGCAGCACGCTCAACAGCTACAACATATGTTTTAAACTAATAGTACCTTCATATAGGTTTTATTTGGGCTCAGGTATAGGATAGATTAGAACCTGTAGAGATACTCGTACTCAGAGTTAATTATTTGACATTTTCAACGCAGATAGGTATTTTATACCTTACCTACTACTTTACACTCAACTTGCACTTGGTTTCTGTATATTACTGGATAGTTGGAAACTTAATTTATTTTTATCTACACACATATCATAAATCCTCTAATATGCGTTCGGAAACCGTAGAAAATGACTCTCATTTCAACATTCAATGAATTTATGGCAATTTTCTTATCTGTGGCTAAGGCTACAGCAGTAATATAATTTTTAATTTTAATCTCATATATGATGTTAAAATATAAAAACGTCAAACAAAACTGTCAAAATTTAAATGTCAAAGTTGACATGTCCCTATTCTAGTATCACTGAAAATTCAAATTCAGTCGATGCGAAATGTCAGCTCGATGTTTTTTTAGTATATATCGCACGAAATTTGAGCTAGAACTACATGATCACATCAGAATAGGGACTCTTTACTTTTTAAAATAACATTCAGGTATCGGTTGCCAGTTCTGATTTCGATATTTCCGCAACCGTGCAAAAAAGGTTGTATTAACACAATTATTGTATTTATTTACAACGGTTTCTGAACCCATCTTAGAGTAGTTATAATATGTGTGTAGATAAAGTAATGTATGCAACTGTACATAATTAGGCATTAAAACACTCGTGTGACCTTATTATGAAACTCGCCTTCGTGTTTTAATGCCCCTCATTATGTACCAGTTGCATAATAGTAGTTTATGCAACTGGTACATAATGAGGGGCATTAAAACACGAGTGTGTTTTATGAAACGAGCCGAAGGCGAGTTTCATAATAAGGTCACACGGGTGTTTTAATGCCTAATTTAATTATGTACAGTTGCATACACTACTTTATCTACATCCATATATTAAATCCTCTTTCATGTGTTTCGTGTGGGCACTTCTCGCCGGCGTGCGCCATGTTTGCGTCGACAGGCCGGCCCGCGCCTCCGCCGCCAGCCCGCAGCTGTGTCTTAATTTTGTACGTGATCTCATTTAAGTGTTATATTTCGTGATCTAATAGGGGACGCACGCAACAGCCGCACAGTATATTATAAAGAGGGGTCTTATCTTCGGTATTTGAACTTATAAAAGAGGATTTACTATATGGGTGTAGATAAACTACTATTATTAAGTAATATGATAGCACTAAATGTACTTAGTATTAAATTATAACGTGCACATTTGTTTGTCCAAAGGCGTGGAAATACTAAAACACAAGTGCTGGTTGTCGGCGGAGGGCGCGACGCTGAACAACAGGCGCGGGCGGTTCATCGTGCTGGGCTCCTCGGGCGAGTGCCTGCCCGTGACGCGCGCGCCCGCCTGCGGCCACGACCGCGACGACAGCCTCTACTCCAGCTGCAGCTCCAGCGACGAACAATTCCACAGTGCCAATGATAGCTTCGACTACGGAAGATGTAACTTTATATAAAGGCCCATTTGCCTACACAGTGCAAGAACTTGCATGCGATTTTCATTATAGGTATCGCGGGCTTTGATTTGATCGTCCTCGTCTTACCCCGCAATGTAATCAAAATAGCATGGAAGTTCTTGCACCATGTAAATCGGTATCACATATAATTATTTACATATTTTGCTCCATAGCAATATCTTTCTAGACAGATTTACTTACTACGAACAAAAAAAACAACAAATAAACAAACAAGTGTTGTGGTAAACAGGCCTGCTTGGATAGTAAAATAGACACCGTAGCCTATGAATGCTTGGGACATAATTATCGAAATATATCTTGTCAACGTCTTGCATAGGTATGTAGCACGTATGTAGGTACAATAACGTACGTATGAACTTTTCAAACCAATCATGACACTTTGCCGTCTTTGCCGCAATTGCAAACGAAGAGCGTAGACACAAATCTCAGTGGGTACAATGCGGAAAAATTGCTATTTTTATTTATCTTACAACATCGATTTATTGGATTATGATTACTAAATAAATAAATACAAATTGGAGTTTTTTTCTCACATTTTTAAATTCTCGGTCCCTGTGCAAAAAAGATGTTCTCGGTCGGACCTTAATAATAATGGATTGGTTATGTCAAAGAATGATTCAATATGAAGAGTGTTCTTTTTGCAGATGGTAGCGAAGACGAAGGAAGGGGTGAGAGCGCTCGCCCCAATTCATTCCAGTACTCCAAGGAGTTGTCAACCGAAGAGCGTCGGCTGAGCTTCGCGGGCCGGCTCCGGGAGGCGCTGCAGCGGGAGGCGCAGCCTTCCTGCACCACCAGCACCGGCGACTGGTCCAGCGACAGCTCCAGCTACGCCGTCGGCATCAGCATCTCCGGCGCCGAGCTCAACGACAACGACATAAGGTACACTCAATAAGCAAAAAATATATCAGACAACTAAGGTAACTACGTTCCTAAGTAACAATGGAGAAAATGTCCTATACTGTATTGTACAATGTACATGACTAAATAAGTATTTAACTTTAACCTTAGGGTACCTACCCAAGTAACACAGCCATGTTGAATAAAGTTTGAGTAATAGCAATTCGCAAATGTTTGCGCCATAACGTGTGAGTAAAGGCCACTGAAATAGCCAAATTCTGAATAAAAATTCCTTTCGGCCTTTATAACTTAGCTTAGTAATAACTTCTATATCGCATTTAACACAGATTTTATTAAGTTTAAAGCATCGCAGATGACTGTAATTTGAAAAAGAGTGCCCGGGACAGCATTAAGCTGTATAACAGTAGAAGTAGCTGAATAAACCTACTCATTACGTCTTCAAGTCACATAAGGTTCCACATTTTATCAATTATTCAGCTACTGTATAAAAGTGTTATCTGGGTTCTTTATACAGCTTATTTAGGTATAAGGGAAATACGAGTCATAGTTTATAGCTAAATAACACATACTGAAGCTGAATAATGGTGTACTTAGTTAATTTCTATCAAAAGCTTGATTTTGAGTAACAGCTTTTATTTCGTCTTCAAGTCACATAAGGTTCCACATTTTATCAATTATTCAGCTACTGTATAAAAGTATTTTCTGGGTTGTTTATAGAGCTTATTTCGGCATAATGAATCACATTTGTTAAAGTATTTAAGTGTTATTCAGATATTTGTACTGCGAGATCATTATTTCTCAAATAAAACCTTTTATTCGAAGTTATGCTGTAAAATAGCTGCGTAGAGAGCCTGTATCCAGCTTGTACTGAATCGCCATTAAAACATATTTTTAAGTAAACAACTGAATCATTTTTTACGTCAAATGCTTCATATTGGTCATTAATTATAGTTAAAAATACCATTTATAATTTAATTCATAATTTTTGAAAGATATGCATAAGCTGTTCTATCCTAATTATTTTTGTCATTTCTGAAAGTGTTTATTTATGTCTTATTTACTATCACTAAACTTGATTATTTAAGCGGCGCTTTAAAAATATTGATATAATTCATATGCTATTCACGATAAAACTACTTGCGCAGTATTATTTAACGTGTGTCATGGTTACAAATACGTGATAACATTTACTTAAACCGATTCTCAATTTCCCGTGCACCTCCAAGTACAACAATTGTCAAAGCAAACACGCATTGCAAAATAAATCGCATTTTTTTCTATTTTACAACTTAACTCTTAATATTGTTTGTAAAGTATTACACAAATGAACTTAATTCTGAATAATTTCTGAATAAGAATATCCATATGCATTTGTCTGAACTGAATAAACGTGTAATAGCAACTGTATAAAATAGATGTTTGCTTTTTTTCAGACGTTACTCAATAAGTGGAATTACTAAGCTATTACCCAGACTTTACATCGCTGTTAAACAGATTTAAGCATTTAAAACTGTGCCCAAATTGCTTGAATAACAGCTGAGTACACGTGTACTCAGACATTATTCAGACAATGTTTCAACTTATAGTTTCGCGGATCGTTATTACTCAAACTTTATTCAATATGACTGTGTTACTTGGGTAGATATAGCGGAAAACAAGTTTCAAATAGACAATACACGACAACCCCTTTAGTGGTTTAGTGGTGGTGGTGTTTGTAACATTGTGATTTTTTACTCTACTTTTGTTGTAGAGTCAAACGCGGAGGTTCCATGGGATTCGTATTGACTGAAAAAGAAACAATGAGCAACGACAATCCTGCACCGTGGAAGGCTTCAGTGGAACGAAAGGAGACCGGGAACAGTTCCAAGTACAGCTTCAGTACGGAGTACACGTGAGTAACACCTTGTAACCCACGCCGCGGCACAGGTATCTACCACTAACTTCAGTGCCAGATTTCCTCATTAGGCCCGGGCATAAGGCAATCAATCTATTACCTAAAAGCTTGATTTAATAACCATTTTTGTGTTTCAGATCCGAACTAGAAGAAGTTTACGAGCAATTTAATCAATGGCTAAATGATCCAATTATAGATAATGAAGGCGGTGAACATAAACGCGAAATGGACTCTCGTGATTTAGCTGTCATAAGGTAACAAACCATACTCCATTAGCAATCACAACTACCTACTACCTAGTTAACTAGGTACCTAATTAAAACTATTAGTGCGTTGGAAAAAC
The DNA here is from genome assembly GCA_951800055.1 of Cenopis cana. NCBI lineage: Eukaryota > Metazoa > Arthropoda > Insecta > Lepidoptera > Tortricidae > Cenopis > Cenopis cana. Next base: position 15,597,968 of record OX637471.1, on the reverse strand, counting down.
TAAGCTGTTTGTAATTACTTAGTCCCTATTCCGGCGTAACAGCAGTGATACCTATTATTTCATCAACTTGAAAATCACCCACCTCACCTAACTCTGCCAACACCGACTAGGTATTCTACGTAAATACTAGACTGGACGAAACATACAAACTATTTTTCTATCAGTAAGGTGGACTAGTTACTGATACGAGCATGTTGACTTCTACTCAGCGGGGGGTTATAACGACGCTAAACAACAACTTACCTGAAGCGATATCCTATTGCGAGGAATCGAGGATGCATACCTATACCTTGTTACGAATTTGGGGAGTTGGTGCTAATACTGAGGACATTAAACACGTCTGGTATTAGTACATTACTTAACAAGGGCGGTAAAACAAGGAATGTCTCAGATCGCAGGTATTTGACGCCCGAGCCGAAGGCAAGGGCGATAAATATGCGATCTGAGGCTTTCTTTATTATCGCCCGTGGTAAGTACAACATTTTATGTCACCCCCTGGCCAGGAAGTGGGTTTTTTCGCGCGCGGTAATTGCCGCTTTATGGCCAGGTGTGACATAAATATATGTATATTATATAACTACTACGCATTTATGATGGGAGGGCAGGTTTCTACCACTTATACTGATCGGTTATCGAGTTGTCGGTATAAGCATTAGGTATACCTTCCAGCCCGGTTGTGGTTGATAATGATTAAAGCTTAAGCCACACAGAGAGCGGGCGGGCGGTAGCGGCGCGGGCGCGGGCGGCAGCGGCGCGGGAGCCGCCTTTAGCGGTGGCGGCAGCCAAAAGCAGCTCCCGCGCCGCCGCCGCCCGCGCCCGCGCCGCCACCCCCCGCCCGCTCTCTGTGTGGCTTAAGCTTAATGTGTCACTACGACTAATGAGGAAAGGGTTGATGTTTTACTGGTTGTTAGGTTCGCGGGGTCGCTGCTCAAGCGCACGCTAAGCGAGTCACTGGCGGGCGGCCCAGGCGCGGGCGCGGCGAGCGAGGCGGATGCAGCCGAGTTATACCCGCGCGACGCGCGCGACCGCGCCGCGCCGCGTCGCCTCGCGCTCGCCGCGCGTTCGCTCTCGCTAGAACTGGCGCGCCACCGCCACCGCCTCGCTGCCCAGCTGGTAAGTCTATCATCTTCACTCCTCTTCAATGCCCGAACGCCGCAAGAATCATGACACCTACATCAAGTTACAAACCACAAATATTTTTTACAAAAATAATCACAGACTCCTTGAAAATCTCATCTCTTCTCTCAAAGGAAGTGCTACAATTATTTAAAATTTAAAATGTGTTTTGACAGAAACGCAAAGTAAAAGAGTGTATACCAGAATTACCAGAGAAGAGAATACAGCATGTGCAGGCTAAATGCTCCGATGACGATTCAGAAGCAGACAAACAAAATTTGGCGTCCATGTGTGATTCAACTGATTCGCTCACCATGCCACAATTGAACCAGAATGTTAGGAAGAAAAAATTAAATTGGGTGATAAATATGATAGTTGAAACAATCGAAGAAAATATAGAATGTGAACCGGTGACGATTAAGCTAAAAAAACCGAAGGTCAGGCACCACTCCGCACCAACTATATCGCTAATGTCAAAAATGAGTCATCCCTGTGAAGTTAATTTTTATTCACTCATTATGTAACATGTTAATATTAATATGTAAACCTATATCCATCGTCATTTTGGCACCGTACTTTCTTAGTAGGTTTCGCTTTTGTTTCGGCTAATACCTATCAGCAGTTTGCATGTGCACCGAAATTATTGTTTTACGTGTTAGCTATGAGTAACTACCGTCAAACGGTGGTACCCACCTTCTGTCTAACTTATGCCTAAGGTCTTACACGATTTATAAACTATATTTTTTTATGAATAACATATCTACTTTCGCTGTTTGACTTAAACATTAACTAAGAATAAACATGTTTCAAATTACTAGTGTTAATCGGCCGATTGCAACATTAGGTTGTGGTTGCGGGTCGACGGCACGCATACTACGTACAGAAAATTAGATGCATACAAGTTTCCATGCAGGGATGCGATGCGCATCTATTAACTGACTGACCCAATTTCTGTTCTGCGCGTCATTGAGATGTTACACATTGCAAAATTAAGAGCACAATGACTGTCACTTTGATGCCAACTTTATAATGTGATATTGATATGGGATGCCGAATTAAGTTACCTGACGCCATGAGCAATTCAGTTCGGATAGAATGCTTTTTCTTTTATACTCTATTCTCCGTGTGAACCGCTAATCGCAATACCTGTCCTTTTGATCGATAGTCCGGTTACATTTAAATGAATAATAATGCATGTAGGTGCGTATTTGTCTGCAGCTAAGTCAACTGGCTCACAAGATAGTGTCGGGCGGGTCGTGCCGGCCGGTGGCCACGGGCAACTGGGGCTGCGGGCGGCGGCGGCGCGGCCACCCACAGCTAAAGCTACTGCTGCAGTGGCTGGCGGCCAGCGTGGCCGGCGTGCCCGCGCTCATATACTACACCTATGGCAATGAAAAACTTTTCAAGGTAAGGCAAGTCAAATTAAGACAAGTCTTGCTGGCCATATAAGTAATAAAAGAACGCACGCCTCTAACACGACAGCTGTCTAGGAAAGTCTCGATTCAGTCTTTCTCGACTCACCTCACCGCAACTATGCGTAATGAAGAGCGTAGACCAGAGAGCTGGTTTACCTAAAGCGAAGTAATTATAATTCCACGAGACAGTATGTTCTTACATGGTAATGAAAGATAAATTTATGACAGTTCCGGTATGTGTGTTTGCAGTGCGATACGCTGGTGCGCGTGCTGGTGGACCGCAAGTGGTCGGTGGGGCAGCTGGCGCGCGCCGTGCTGCGCTACGCGCGCTCCGCCCTGCGCGACCCGCGCCACTACACCTTCGACGACCACTCCCTCTTCGACGACCTCATCGGCATCGACCGCACACCAGACGATCTTTAGCAGCTGTACCTCGCGCTCTTCGGCGAGAAGTACAAGGAATACCCGTAGCTGCATCGAAATGCGCTTCGCGACTCGCCTGTTTGTTAATGAGCAGTTACACTGAACTTGATAATTATCGTGATAAAACTAAGAGGGATTTTTAAGACAGTTTTAAAACAAAAATATTTAAACGTTCCACGAAGTCGCCTTGTGTATGTATTAAAAGTCGTTCTAGATAAGCGATTTCTAATAGGCACATATTATTTATCACGACTGATTATTTCACTTCGCTGTACAAACGAAAGACAAGTGAAAGGAATCAGTCAAATTTAGTGATATGTTGATAAGCATTTACTTGATTTAATATATATTAGGATCACTTCTATGGAGCAAGTGTCACTACTCATTTTAAAAACATAATACTACCTACATGGCAACGTAAGCCGGCAAGGATGAGCTTGCGTACAGTAGATAATGCCTACCAGACAGGCAAATCCTTTTCTAGTCGAGGTGTGCTTATCCCAAAGAATGCGAATAGGTAACACAACGACGATATTCCCGGGAAAAATACTATGTAGGTACCACTTTCAGTACTCCACTTAGTGGAACAAAATAACCCACGTTCAGATAACCTAACGAGAATCGAAAAAGCCTTTTCGAACCTCCATTTCGTACATCGTGACCGACCATCGAGAAAGTCATTCCATACAGCAATATGGCTAGCACATGATGGCAACATGAGTTTATCGGCTTATCTCGAGCTATCAGTCACTTTCTAACAGCACCTATCAAAAAAAGACGCATAGCTCGAGATAAGCCGAGATACTCTCGAGGCCATTATGTGATAGCCCTACAGAGGTGGGAAAATGACAGCCCGCGGCCGCGGGCGAACTCCAGCCCGCGAACGGGTGCAATCAGACTGGCCAGTCCCTTCCAAAGTAGAAAACTATGGCTACGTATCGTTGCGAGGGGCGCGGGGTGGGATTTCTTTTTTTAGGCCACCTTTAAAAAAAGTTTGCCCTACAGTGTCGGTCCGGCCGCAGAATGGGTTACTCCCGATTGGTTAACACTGGTAACAGATGTGATTTTTTTCCCATTACCATTGAAATTCCTAGCTGTTTTACTACGCGATTAAAGGTAGGTTACCGCCAATAGCATTTCACCGAGGTGGCATTAAGTAATTAACGCACCGAGACGTAGCCATTAGGTGTTTTCTGTACAGGGTAACGGGGGCACGTAACATTTAACAAGGAAGTATTGATGTTATAACCTAACCTACCCCTAACTTTAAGCCACTAATATAATAAAATCCCCATTAGATTTTTTACAGAATTCGACAATATTGTTTGTATATAGTATAGTGGCAATAAATAAAATGTATGCTTAATAACATATTTTTAAAGGTAATAACTATCACTTAAAGTACAACTTAAGCAATATTTCTACGGCAATTGAAGCACCATATTACTACGATACATAATAACGTTATTAATTGAAAATGACTCTCTCACTGTCTAGGACGGATAGAGTGCAGAAAATGCTACATTTAAGGCGACTTCCTGATTTGTCGGTGCGGAGGCGGTACGATATAAGAAAACTAACAAATGTCAGTGTCAACTGTCACTCAACTCGGTACTACTTTTTACTGCGCCCCTACATTTAAATGAGTGCTTCCTGACTGGCGCGGGATGCGCGGAAGCGGGACGATGCAAAGGCAGTACTGGTCCGCTTCTGCGCATGATATTACTACTGCGCAAATGTAATACTGACAGTATTCTGTCAAGTGGGTTTGCGACGTCAGTATGTTTACGTCAATGAAGAAAATGTCACATATCCATCCCGCCCCGCCAAGTCAAGAAGTCGCCTAAGGGTCAGAAATACCGGAACAAAACACCTGAATAAATAGGGAGCGGTGGGCACGACATCACAAAGACCATGACATGCGGCATGACGAGTAACGTTGCCGCACTACGTCTCTGTCTCCTTTCCTCGCTACTTCCCATGCCGCTGCCGCCAGAGTTTGTGGCAGCCTAATCGCAGCCTCAGCCGCACGCTGCGGACTAAACAATAAATAAAATATGTAATTGTTTCAAGGCAATGTTTAGCACCAATCTGGCTAGTTACAAATTTGTGACATGGTTGAAAATGCTGAAATGGAGTTCTTGATTGTAACGCCATTTCACTCTACTATCAAACTTTTTTATAAACTTTCGACGGGTGAAGGTTGTACCTCGCCTATAAATAATCTTGGTACTCAATTATATACTTACCTTATTTAGAAGAATAAGGAAGATATCACCTTTGTATTTTTTTTATAAATACCTGATCAGAAAAACACTGCTAGTCTAAGTTAATTAGTCAGTGATAATTATGTAAGAGTACATACTACATAGCTAGTTGACATTAAGGAAAATACCTATAGATCAGGAACAGAATTGGAAAAGGCGTCTCTAAACAATGCAAGCGGCAAATCATGTAAAGCTTTGTCCACACTTGATCTTTTTACCGTATCAGATCTCCGTCGCGTATCGAATACGCGTATCATGATCGGTAAGTGTGGACGTGTTTGATAAGGTGCGAAGATACGAAGGTGTGATTTGATACGGGGATCGCGGCGATCCAACTGGAGTATGTTTTGCCCCGATCATAGCACGAGCGTAGCACAAACGCGTATCATGATCGGTATGCGTCCACACTTAGAATACGCGTGCTGGATACGAAACACCTATCTTGATCGCGATCTCGATAGAAGTGTGGACGCCTTTTTTACACGACAGTTGTAATTAATGTAATGATACGCTATGCCCAAATTGAGCGTCCACACTTAAAGATACGCGTGCTCGGTACGCGACGGAGATCTGATACGGTAAAAAATCAAGTGTGGACAAATGATTTTATTATGTATTTGCATGTATATTTATATAAGTACTTAATGGCAAATAAAATAATATTGAATTTGAATTTCAATTATGGAGTACCACCGTCGAAATTTTCTTTGTACTTTTCCAGTTTTCTTCCCATATTTAGGTTTTAGTGCAATTAATCGCAATCTGTAGGGGATCTATGATGGTCGAGTGATAGCGTGATAGACGACTAGATGAAGCATCTGTTACTTTCCGATCTATATCACTTCAACCCCTCAGAAGACAAAATCGTCTGTTTCCACGACACCTAGTAAGTTCGTAGGTACTTTGAATTTGCATATAATTTTGTCTTCTGTAATATTGCTGACCGAGAAATTGAGCTAAAATGCACTAAAACGCGAATATGAGAGAAAACTGGAAAAAGTAGTAAATATCGACGGTAGTACCCCATAGATGACATCGTATCTTCTTTCCTGATGATGATAGCTATTTATGATACAAGTGCGGAAAGTGAGTGATTACCGACGAGCGTGTTTCTTATACACGAGCGAGCGTAGCGAGCGGGTTTATAATTAGACACGAGTCGGAAATAATCTTTACGCGCGCGTATCATACAAAGTTTTACGATGCATTGTGCGAGAAAATAAAAAAGTTAATTTGAAATATATTCTTGAAAATTATTTTCTGGGGTTACATTTGATCTGATTTGTCACTTTCACTCGATATTTTTATCAAAAACTAGGTAAACAAGAGATTAGTACTTGAAATGAAAAATGGCGGAATTTTTCTAAATACATGCGCGCTCAACATCTATCCTACTGCGCATGTGCACATTTGTTTGTAAAATGCTAAGTAGGCAATGGCTTAATACGCATTCAGCCACGCATTTACCTAAAGTGATAATTTTCAATTTATTTATAGGTAATAAACTAATAAATAAAATCTAAAATGATAAATAATACGTTTAAGAAGTATTAATACTTATGTACCTACCTGTTTATAAGAATGTTAAACTCTAATTGATTAATTTGTGAAACGTTGCGTCGAACTGAAGACAAAGTAAAAAAATATAAAAAAAATATTGAAAAGTAAAAAACACTAGTGCGGAAAAGTAGCACTTTCCGCACAGTTTGAAAGCTTAGAAAACGCACTTTTCAAGCACATGCATTGTAAAATATATTTCAATACAAAAGTTGTAGAAAATTTTGTGATCTACAATATTGCCGAACTTATAGTTTAACGCTAAAATGCACTTTAAACGTAAACATGAGAGGAAAACTAGAAAAAAGAGTCAATTTTTAATGATATCTCCTGTCATATCTTCGTCCCTAGGGGTCATGGAAAAAATCTTTTACACCACACCTTGCCAAAAAGCGCATTTTTCTGCACGCTGCGCGATCAGAAAAACCCACTTTTTGGCCAAGTGGTGACGTAAAATTGTGTACAAAACACGGGTCGTAAAACAGAAAGCCCTCTCTCGCATATTTGAGACCCTCGCCTGCGGCTCGGGCCCCAAACATCTGCGATATCGGCCTTTCTTTGTTTTACAACCCTTGTATCGTAAATAACTATGTATCCATATGTTTAGCACTAAAATGAACTATAACGACAGTACAAGCAAAAAACTGAAAAAAGTGACAGATCTTCTACAATGGCGGAGAAAACCATGGAGCTGGAGGGTCAAAAATTTCGGGATACGATGACAAATATTGTTCTTTACGGCATATGAAAAACCCATAACAATCGGACCATAGTTAGAGTACCGGAACAACGATTTACCAAATGTACAACGAAAAATTTTGTATGGGCCGTTCCGTTCCGGTGACTCATCCAGCCAGCAGTTCTGCTGCAAGGACGCGGAGGCGTTGGCCACACCCGGGAGGGAGGGTCGAAGAGGCTTGACGACCTTGCTCAAATGATCGCACTGGCACCGCACAGACAGTCGGCCGGAGGTGCATAGGAACTTTAGCAGCCTCTATCCGTAGCTGCAAGTGCTGTGACAGAGCGAGCGTTCGGACCCTTTCGCTAGGTCCTCTACGTCTTCTGCCGCCCTGGTGTCTCCAACTGACCCTCCTGTCCGAGACACCGGAGAGCCAATAAGTACAGGAGGGGAGTGTAGGGCTATTGCAGTCGGGAGGTGGATTGAAGGGATAGATACAACCAGACCGAATACTAGCATCGTGCCCAGTAAAAGGAAGAATAAATAAATACGTGTGTCAATATGTATGAAGGGAGAATGACTGCTGTTACTCAGATTTGTGAGTTGGAGGGTGGCCATCGTGGCTTTCATCCTGTTGTTGTTCGATCTCGTCTAGTTCAGATTCAGTGTCCGTTTCAAGTAATATTGGTCGGCCAACCTTCCGCTTGCTCTGTTTGTTTACGATATAGTTAAACTTTATTGTCACTAGCAGCTGCGACGGCAACCTGCTGTCGATTGGTATCCGAAGACGACATTAATATTTACATTATTATCTTTCGGGTGTTGTTTTCTAAAGCGGCACTGCGGCATTGTTAGATTTGTAGTTACTTGAGTACTCCAGGTTGGGTGAGAGGGTTTTATGACGCCCTGCTCTGCTCTTACGGTTAGCACAAAGCGGATTAATATTTGGTACTTACACTATAATTAGGTACACCTTATTATCTAGTTACACATAAAAATTAAAAAGTTAAATACACATTTGCCACTCTTAGAAATGCACACAAAATATCAACAATTCAACATAACACCATCACACTAGATAAGTAGGTAACACAGTTTTATCACAAAATTAATGATTTATGTGTTAATTGCATCATAACTTCAATGTTGAATCTTCAGAATAGTTTTCGGCAGGGTGGGTGAGTTTTAACCAATTCTGGTTAGTGCTTGATTGAGCCCTCACGTGGCCCTCACTAAGTGTTGTCTTCGTGTGAGAAAGTGAGTGCTTCAATGCTTTACGCTCCATCTTGGAGAATTCGTCTTGTTGAGGTTCTTATTTTTCATAGTTAATTTCTTACTTCGAATCTGATAGCTGCGTCTTCATAGCTTTGATTTGAATGTTATGATATATACCTTCGGGTAGCCCTAGTGTTCTTTTTGTTTTTCTTACTAAAAGATTTGAGTTGGTAGTAGGTAACTTTCCCGATTTTAATGTTAAGGGATGATATTACATGTAGGTACTCTCACGGACCTTATGGTTGTAAGACATTCCATGTCAGGTAGCATGCCTATCGTTGTGACTCGAGGCAATATTTTTTTTGTGCCTTACCTACGCACTATTCTTTTGGTTCTAAAGTTTTTATTTTCTCCATTAAGTCATTGTTGGCGACTTCTTTCGCTGCAGTTGTGTAACAGATGTCAGGGACCCGAGTTTCTTTGAAAATATCCCGGGTGCGTTTTTTTTTTGGCTCGGCATTATGTTCAGTTATTACGCAATGTTTTATGGTAGAATTTTAAAATAATGATTTTATAACCGGTATCGACTATGAATGTGTAGTTATACCTAATGTTTTTGTCATCACGTAACAGCGCCGTTTAATTGAGACAGGTCTTTGATTACCTCTTGTTAGAGCCGAGAGCCCTAGGTACTAAATTTTAGCAATACAGATTAAAAGAAATGACGATAGTAGAAACCCAGGTATTTATTATCTGTTCTGTGTGTAGGCACACTTCAACCATTTTTCTTGTGTACAATAAGGCATTCACATACATACATACAAAAGAAGGTACCGCCGCGTTATTCAGTTGTCAGGCGTTTACTTTTAGTTAATGCTTTTACATATTTATCTTTATGTTATTTCCGGGGTTGTGAGTATCAACTTACTCGCCTAGATTATATAATATTACGATTATGCTTAAGGGACCACTACACGACCGTGGTGCCTGAGTAGACCTGGCTGTTACCTACATTGTGGACCCTATGCGAATGTGTTTCAAACGAATCATTAATTTTAAAAGAAATGTGAAGAGTTTAAACTGGAAAGAGCTCACCAATTCGCAGGGTTTGCATTGCGTATTATCCCAGCTGTCGTGCATGGGACGGACGGGACGAGGTTGTCACTCACATTAAATACACATACACTCACTATTTATCTAAATACTATATAAGACACTGCACTGCATATTTTGAACTGGCGGTCGGCATTTTAAGTATGAGGTAGAGAATCGCGCGAAGTTTGGTTGACTGGTTGGACGAAGAGTACCGCGGCGGTCCTTGCAGAACACGTGTTTCTATTGTTTCGCGAAGGCCTATTGTTAATTGCCGAGTTTTTATGGATGTTTTGGGCTGCGGATGGACGCGTCCGTACCCTATCGTGTCTCAAACAAGACTCCAACGAAAAATTTTGTATGGGCTGCACCTTTTTCGATATAACATTCTTCCGGCTCAAATTTGGGGATGGCGACAGGCAGCTCCGTATTGTGCAGGGTCTAAACCCTCTGATAACGTTGTCACCCCAACTGTTAGGTACATGATTTGCTTCTTGCATTCTACTTCATCAAAAATGGTCCTACTCTACTACTTTCCCTGGAAAATAAATATTATAAAACATCAATAATGCGGAAGTATAGGTACTACCGAAAGAGGATAACTTGTAATTTCATTGTTACCTAACATGCTGTTAGCATTTATTGTATTCTCGTTCCTGGTAGTTGAGCATAAAACGTAGTCACAATTTTAGTGCAAGCCAAATGCGGATATATTCTAGAGCTAAAATAAGACTCCTTTATCCTCAACTATCGGGGGTGAGATGGATATTAAGTTTACTTCAGCTCGGCAATGGCCCATTGTACTAACAGTAAAAGGTAAGTCATATACAGGTATATACAGATCACAGCATGTTAATCCGATTGTCTTCCATTGCTGGCAGCATCTCTAATGTGTCCAAATTTAATCGTTATTGTATTTTCGTTATTGGAAATGTACTTACTTACTGATATTTAACTGGCGAGAAATAAATTTATTGCCGCAATAAAAACAGATTTATTAATTAAACTTTCCATTATTTCCTAATTAGTAGCAAGACTGAAATCATAAATCATATCGTGCATAAGTGGCAAGTGGCAGTACCAAAAAACCTTGTTCAAAAATTAATGGTAGGTACGTGTATAGGCTGGTATAGGTATATCCTACTAATATTATAAATGTTTAGATGTTTGGATGTTTGTGACTCAATCACGCAAAAACGGCTGAACGGATTATGATGAAACTTGGATTGGATCTGGATTGGGTACGACTACGATTGCCGATTAAATTTTACTTCATGATGTTTTTGACGAGGAGCCGAGCGAAACGAGCAATTCAAGCATTCACAGCTCGCAAAAAAGTAGTTAGGCCAATAATTCAGTTGTCCTTAGAATTCATGTCACGGTTTAGAGCGCTTGTGGTTCTCGTGAACAAGCGCCTCATTGACGGGGTTACAATGGATTAACCCTTTTCGAGGCATAGTAGTACCTATAGTGACCACATGCATGTTCATGTAGCATGTACATATTAAATAGCCAAAGTTAAGGTTCAAATGGAATTGAATTTCGGCGAAAAGTTACTTGTGCTTAATTTCCAATACATAACTATTTTTAACCCCCGACGCAAAAAGAGAGGGGTGTTATTTGTTATAAGTTTAACGTGTCTGTCTGTGTATCTGTCTGTGGTATCGTAGCTCCCAAACGGATGAACCGATTTTCGTTTAGGTTTTTTGTTTCATACATATTTTTCTTTCTTGTTCTTAGCCATGTTTCTTTGTTTGGGCAAGACAGTTTTTCAGTGAAAACTCAAAAACCCATACTCCCATCTAGTTCAAACCAAAATTCGTTGAGTTTTATTGTACACCACCTCTTTTTTACAGATTTTAATTTTTATAGTTTGGAAATTAGAGGGGGGGGGGACACATTTTGTACATCTTTGGCAGCTAATATCTCACCAACAATTGACTTAAATGGAAAACTTTCTTAGTAACCTCGATATTATTTTTAAATGCCTATCCGAAAATCGCTCACAACTACTTGCATTGAACATTTTTTTTTCATCCCACGGTTATGTATGGAGTGCCCCACCCCCCCCCCGACCCCAAAAAATTTTTTGCGTCAATAACATTTCAGCCTTTATATATTTACTTTATATATTACGACACATTCGTTTTCTGAACAAATGCTTTCAGCGTATTTAAGCTTCAGTGCGGTCGTTGCTTAAATATAACTTTACTATACGTATGTAAATAACTTTTGGAATCTTTCATTATGAACGATAATTATGTATTCTCCGTACAATACCAATATTCAGGTAAATTTCAAACGACTACCTACACTATTATGCTTATAATGCGATGCTTATAAGATGGAAATGTATTAATATCAATATTTTTACCTAATCTGTATCTCATACTTATATAAAAATGGATTTAGCAAATGGCTGCACCCTGGCATGCAGAGTTCAGTAGCTAGTTGGTCTGTATCTCGTCTCGACATAGGTATGTATAGATGTAAAACCACTTATTATGTTTGTATTGCATTAATATAATGTATTACTTAAAAAAAGAGTCCTCTCATGCGACGACCCATTCCTTGCCTGTCGTAAAGAACATTAAATCGATTTACTAATTGGTTGATACCGTTGCAGCCCTTGGTGATGGTGCCAAGGTACGTCATGAGGGCCACGTCGTTGCATTGCTGAAATAAAATAATGCAAGGCTTAAGTACATCAAAGAAAAAATTAATCGCCAACTTAACATACATTTTAGTTTCTCTATCAATAAAGCTGGGAGTAAATACGGCATGCAGTTATAGTTAGTCAGCAGTAGCAGCTAAGTAGAGTAACTGTCGCGATTCTTCTTAATAATTAAGTCTGGTTCGACAGGAATAAGAATTTAAACTAAGGATAAATAAACGTCAAAATAGCATTGACTAGAGGTAGACTATTATTTAGGGTGGTCCTCATTTCGACGATTTGGAACAAAATTTTGTGACAGACGACTGACGGACGCGTGAGTAACAGCAATAGGGTTACTAAAAACGTCAAAATAAGGACCACCCTTCTATAATTTTATCAGTCATGCGCAAGTAAGAGTTTAGGCACAGAATAGTATTACATACATAGTATTACATTACTGTATTACATACAGAATGGCCACGAACCCCCCGCACCGAGGTCAGTTACCTCGTCCCTGAGACGCCCGCCTGGTTACGATCGGGTGCAGTCGCACCTCGCGATTCGTCCGCGCCAAACGCTACGCACCCGCAAACAATTGACGCGTGTACCGACAGCGCGCGCACACATCCTTACCCACAGCGCTTACGTTCCTTTGCGTGTCACAGGCTTGGTTTAGGTATGCCAATAGGATATGTATGTGGTCGAACAATGCTTACGTGATAGAAGTGCGTGCGGAACTGCTGCGAGGTGAGGAGGGGCAGCCGGTTAGCGAGCGCGCGCGCCTCGCGCAGCAGGCCGGGGCGCGGCGGCAGCGAGCCGTCGCGGATGGCGCGCACCGTCGCCAGCACTGCGCGCACGCGCGACACCAACATCTTTATCGCTGATCGCTGCGCTGTTAGGTGCTCCGCAACTAAATGACCAGATTCACTCATTTATACACCACGAACAAAGAATATGTCTTTATTTATACTCAAATAAAAAAATAATAATAAAAAAGTAAATATTTGTGGACAATCTTACACAAATCAACCTAGTCCCAAACTAAGCAAAGCTTGTACTATGGGTACTAAGCGACGATATATATACTTATATAGATAAATAAATACTTAAATACATAGAAAACATCAAAGACCCAAGAACAAATATTCGCGCTCATCACACAAATAAATGCCCCGGCCGGGATCCGAACCCGGGACCTCCAGCTTCGTAGGCAGGGTCACTACCAACTAAGCTAAAGCGGTCGTCAAATAGTAAATCCTCTTTAACCCTTTACCGCATGGAATTTTTTTAAAGACTGAAAAAAATATATGTAATTTGAAATGGGTCATGATCATGAAAAATAGTAAAAAAAATATTTTTAGGTTTTTAAATAATATATTTTAGAAAAACAATAACAGACAAATCTGGAACAACATGCACTGCGGGCTAGAATGCTGTAGTTGCCAAATTTGGAACAATATGAAGTACAGTTATTAAGTACCTAACTAACATTTTTGGCTAAGCAATATTAGCAATATGACAGTAATTGAAACTAAAATTGACTTTGCCCTTTTATATTTTATTACTTTGGTCGAAGAACAATACTTATGAACATACTGCAAACATTTATCGTTTTAATGAAATTCCTTGAAACAATTAAGATCCTTATTTAGACATAAAAACCTTTGCACTTTTAGCACATTTACTTGTATACAGTCAGCCAACTTACTAATTTGGCGACCTGAGATCCATTCTGGCCAATGGTTAAAACAACAAAATATTGAAATACATCATAGTGCATGTTGTTCCAAATATGAATATCGACACTATTTAACCAAAATGCATGTTGTACCAAATTTGGCTTCGTTCAAACAGTCGTTATTGCATAGTGTTCCGAATATGGTACAAACTTTAAATCAAGAAATAACTGTAAAACAAATCTTTTTACTTACGTTAATTGCCGTAACAATGTTGTTTATATATTTAACTGTACATAACAACAATAACTTCTTCAAAACTTTGATTTAAGTTCAGTAAAATCTCCCACCAAAAAACGTGAACCGTGCTTTGCCACAAACTCGCAGCAACTGTTTTTTTAACCTCACTTTTTGTAGTGTCAAGAAAGATTATCGCTACCAAAACTACCCTACATGGTAATGTACTTCTCTAACAAGTAAAAAAGTTCAAAGCGGCACACAGAAATGGCGGTACTAAATAGTGGTAGGCAAAAATGTCGAGTGTTCCGAATTTGTCACGATATGCGGTAAAGGGTTAATCCTACTAATATTATAAGTGCGAAAGTTAGTGTTTGGATGTTTGTGACTCAATCACGCAAAAACGGATGAACGGATTATGACGAAACTTGGTATACAACGAGATTATAGCCTGGATTAACATATATGATACTTTTTATCCCGAAAATCATCCCTTTTACGCGGACGAAGTCGCTGGCAAAAGTGAGTATTTTATAAAAACATATGCAGACTAGTTTTTCAATATACAAAGGAAGTATTAATATGCCTAATAAGGAACACAACCCCGAAATGACGAAAATTGTCAGCTTGGCAACTGGACGCTTAGCTTAATTGGTAACCACCCTGACAGACAGAATATTCAATTACAACGATTTCAATAATAACCCTTATATTAGTATAGACGCATTCGTGGCCCAGCGGTACCTAAAAAAATATCATAAGCTATGACTAGATTGTGTGCAAGGCATGAGACATACACATGATTATTAAGAATAGCTCTTGTATGTAGTAGTAAGATGATCAGTCAGGTTGTAGTTGTAGCTTGAATGTAGTAGTAATGAATGTAATGTGGTTATGAGACATTCCATATTTCCATATTTAAAAAAATGTTTTACAAAATCATTATTAGATACTGAGCTAACCGGAATTTAACTACCAGTTTGTGTCACCAAATAATTATTATTCCCATTATTTTGACACATTCAGTAAAGGGATTCCTGCTCATGTAATCATTCAGCATTGCTATGTTAGGCTGGCAAAGTGCATTGCACACAACACTCAAATCAGTGAAGAGAAGGCAAGGCAAGTACACGAATTTCGCATGGCCTTTATTTTTATACACAATTTTATTTTATAGTATATGCATGAACGTCATTAATAACTTCAGTTTGGAAATTAAAACTAAGTTTATGGCAAAGGCATAGGCAGCATCCTGGCTCATCTAATGTGCAATGAAACTGATATATTTTGCAGGTTCACAAAGTATTTTTCACATCACCTATTCGGATAAGGGCTTTTTCTTCCCTGCTAGGAGGGATCAAAGTGGTACTTTTCTTCCCTGCTAGGAGGGATCAAAGTGGCACCTTTCTGTAACATGTTATAAGTCATTGTATCGATTTTGATAAAATAAATGCACAACCATTGTTATTTCAGATGTTTCATTATCCTCAATAGGTGATGTGAAAAGCAGTATGTGTCACATGGAAGCAAAATTATTTCCACCTTGGGCGTTAATTTCTTGAATCCCTCACTACGCTCAGGATTCTATTTTAGAATCCCTCGCTACCCTCGGGATTCTATTATATAATCCTTCGCTTCGTTCAGGATTCAATTTACGCCCACACCGTAAATATGTCATTTTGCTCCCTTGTGACACAATCTACTATACATAGTAGGGTGGGTTGCACCAAGTTAAGATTACAGACTAATAATGGATCACTATAGACTGTTTGGTACAACCCACATTGTCTTACAAGTTAGGTTTTGAAATTTGTACATGACCAAAATACTTACCTAAACTATTAAGTGCAGCCTCCCCTGAAGAAACCCTTGCCACATGGTCCACTCCAATTCTCTCTGCCTCCTCTGCAGCTAGTGTATATGTGAGGGGAGCCAGAAGCATGGTAGCTCTTCCTTGTACAACATCAATCACAGACTCATACAATACTACTGGAAGTTGCTGTAACAAGACAATTTCTATAAAACTGATTCTTCACAGAGTGCAACCAGCAGTAAAGCAAACAGAAAAACACTCACATCACCATTTCGTCCAGCAGGGTTTAACATTAACATAACAGGGCACTCATTTATGTCACAGATTTGCCTATGTACTGCTATGTCCCGTTCCGTGGGAGTGTCCCCTGTGGTGTACCAGCCCAAGAAGTCCATGTCAGAGAACACTTGTTTAACTGTAAACAATATTTAAAAGTATATTTATCCCACATCCACTACCTGTAGTCTACCATTTTACATATTTAAGGTGGGACGCTTTCCATACATAACTCATGTGACAAACTAATTTCTCAAATTATTCTAGTTTGTACAAGTTTATTCTAGGAAAGGAGGCATTTTGCGCAAATGGAAAGCCAATTTATGAAAGTTTGTTACATGAGTTTCTTAAAATATCATACCATTAGCCTGCAAATGTCAAAATACGTTTTGTATGGAAAGAGTCCCACCTTAATTAATCTTGTTTTCTTTTGTGTAATATTTATTTTTAGTGAGCAATAATATTTTTTTGTATTTGTATTGTTACTTGTTCACAAGGCAAGTGTATATCTCATTAACAGAGTCATTAACAAAGAATTAACAAATTAAGCTTGTAAGCTCATTTGGGTTAATCTTATATTTTATATTAACTATAAATAATTAAAGGTTACTACTTACATTGTCCTTCCTTTAAATTATAATAATCTCTTTCTATGATAATGTCATTCTCAATTACACTGAACACTAGTTCAAAAGAGTTCATAACTTCTATGTTACGACCTTTCTGCTTTCCTATAAGTGCCCCAATTACTGTGAAGACAAAAATACAGATTTAAGTAACTAGCCTACCTACTCTAGAAATATAAGCTAACCAAACCATGTACCAGTATGAAACATAGTGAATTATTAAGTAATTAAATAAAAGACAATGGTTGAGTTCAATTACCAGTATGATTAAAAGTTAGGTTGTGTTTATATCACTATGAAATTATAATATGGATTCAAAATGTGTGTCAATCTTACCAGTTTGTGGAGAGCCCTCTTGTGCTCGAAGCCGAGTCCAATGTTCAGAAACATTCATAATGACTAAGGGATGCAGGGATACGGTGACCGACCCAGACGTAGCGGTGGTTACTACCACGCTCTTATTATCGACGGCTGGAGCCGGCGCTGCCGGAGACCTCGGGTTTGGGGGCTCCGCCGCGGGACCCGAAGATGCACTCTCAACTTCAACTTCCATTTCAAAGTCAATCCGATCCGCACTCGACATAATGCGTGATCAGCCTAAAGTTTCTCAGTATTTACCTTATCATGAAAGTCAAACAGATTTATATAGTGAATTTTATGATTGTAAGAGAGCGTATTTTACAACTCACGTTCAGTAAAAAAAAATACGAAAATAAGAAAAACAGAAAAGTAATGCATTATCCTACCTTATATTTTTTATATGATGTCAAATTGCATCATAGACAATGTTTTTTTAATGAATTAGTTTACTTAAAGCTGGCTACACAAAGCCCTGCCTGCAGGGCCCTGCTTGCAGTGCCACTGCCAAATCGTATTGTGTGTATGCATGCAGGGCCTGATGCCTACACACAATACGATTTGGCAGTACACTGGCAGTGGCACTTGAGACTTGAGTGGCACTGCAAGCAGGGCCCTGCAGGCAGGGCTTTGAGTAGGCAGCTCTATGATGTAGTTAGCTTAATCTATCCATCTAATTATGAACGAATTATAGATTACTTTCAAAGCAAGGTATATACATAACAATACACTTGATAAAACAAGAATTTCACAACACTGGCCGCAGACGCACGGTTTTCCGATACTGGATCAAATGAAAGTGATGCAATATAACAGTGACGTCATTCAAGGCCATATTTTCTAGTGTTTTCTACCTTCAAACGAATGTTCGGCAGTATCTAAAGTCTAAACTTCTTGATTTGTTCTTGATCCATGTTGGATCCATGCTCATTGCTCACAAAGAGAATATAACCAAAGAGAATATAACCACTACAGCCGTGTTCCGAATCACGCTTACAGCGCTATAAACGCGTTTACGATCGGACCGAATCACGCTCATAACGTTTACATGAGATGTCGTGACGTCATTGATGATGTCATGGACGGCGCCATATTGGCGTTTACGATGCTCACACTCCCAGGCGTAAGCACCTTGAGCCAAACGTCAAGTTGACGTTTGATATATGAAAATGACAGTAAACACGGGCTATGAGCGTGAATCGGTCCGATCGTAAGCGCGCTCAAGCGAATAGCGGTCCGAAACAAAACACTTCTCACGCGGCCTTGAGCGCGCTATTTGATTCGGACCGGCCGTCAACGCTGTAAGCGCTGTGAGCGTTGTAAGCGTGATTCGGAACACGGCTTACGTTTCACAGGGTGAAGCATAGACAATACACCTCTATAACATAAAACCACAAAAGCAGACCAAAGGTTTGTCACTTGTATAGATGGATATACTTATTACTCTTTGGTCACTTCATTGAAAACTTGAGTTGGATCGGAGCCTGAATAGCGTGTTTATCTTGACTTGAAGCATACCATTCAGTCAGTAAATTAAGTTTGAAGAAGTGTAATGAAATTATTACTTCCAATCAATAACCGTAACAACATTTTTTTGTAAATTAGTTACCGTTTGCCGTCGATCTATAAACGCAGCAGTTACGAACTACTACGAGGTACCTTCGAGCAAGTGATCGTGTTCAGCATTAACAACTCAACACACGCGTTTAAATCCTAATAACAGGTCAGCTGATAACAAATAATTTTCACTATAAATACAAAGTTTTAAAATGACTACTGCAGCGATAAAATTAGCAGGCATAGCAAAAGATGTGTCTCCGCTGTACTATAGGATCCTCACCAAATTTCCACAAAATTTTACATTTTGTTTTGCGTACGGATCAGCTGTGAAACCTCAAATATGCAACGTGAAAAAGCACAACATGATTGATCTAATTTACTGTGTTGATAACTCTCACCGATGGCATGCAGCAAACATCGAGCTAAACCCTTCTCATTATTCTGCACTCCGGTTCTTAGGCAAAGGATTTGTTGCGAGATTTCAAGAGAACTGGGGAGCTAAGGTTTATTTCAACACTCTTGTGGAACTGAAGGAAGAAAATGTAACTATTAAATATGGAGTTGTTTCACAAAAAGACCTGATTGCTGACCTCCTGGATTGGAATGACTTGTATCTAGCTGGTCGCCTTCACAAACCTGTGGAAATAATAAAGGAGACTAAAAGTTCCCAGTTACAAAATGCCCTGCAATCCAACCTGCGCTCTGCTGTTCACACCACCTTACTGCTCCTCCCTGAAACATTCTCAGAGTATGACTTTTACTTTGCCATTTCTAATCTAAGTTATGCTGGAGACTTTAGAATGACATTTGGAGAGAATAAGAACAAAGTAAGGAATATTGTGCAACCGCAACTAGCAAATTTTCGTGAATTATACAGACCGATCTTGCAACAATTCCATGCCTATGTAGATTTTCCATCTGGAGAAGCACAGTGTCATCAAGATTTACATCCAGAAACAAAACTTCATCACTTAATGCAGCTGCCCATGGTCCCACAACAACGGATAGTGAAGTTTTGGAATCATGGAGGTCTTCAACAAGATATGGAAGATGTGCTCCGTGCTGTCGCATATGACATAGACTGTGCAGTCATATTAAGACAAATTCTAAAAGATTTAGTGTGGCAATCTAGTGTGAGGCAGTCATTAAAGGGAATTCTTACTGCTGGATTTTTGAAATCCATCCGGTATAGTGCAAAGAAAATAGCAAAAATGTTTTAATTAAAGTATCTGATATGTTAAGCACTGAATAATAGAAGTTTATAAGAACAACTACAATGTAATAAAGCTAGTATTCATAATAAACATAGTCTATTTTTACCTTCTCAGCTTTAATACAACCTTTTTTGCTTCTAGGTTCCAATATGCTTTCTGATGAATCAAGCAGTGATTCTGAGACTGGTAGATTCAAAGGTAGATCTGAAAAACAAGATCAACAAAGCAGAACTACCAGCCAAAGAGATAACAATTCAAGGTTTTCAGGAAGAGATAGACATTCAGGCAACAACAGATTCCATAGAGACACTAATAGGAGAAGAGAGGACAGAGACAAATTTGATAGACTACCTAGAGAAAGACATAGGTATTCTAGAAACTCACCAATCCGAAGAAGACATTCTAATGACAGAAGTCCTAATAGAAAAAGATCGCGTGAAAGGCAAGTGCATAGAAGACCATCTAGAGAAAGATCAAAAACAAAAGAGCATAAGACTAGGAGCAGTAGTAGAGACAGACATCATCAATCCAGGTCAAGACCACATAAATCTTTCGAGCATAAACAAGATATTAAAGAAGAGATAAAACATAACTTAATATCGAGAGAAGAGAAAAGTACGCCATTATCTCCAAGACATAAAGGTTCCGATAAATTTGATAGAGGGACTCGAGATAGGGAGTCTACATCACCTGAGATTAAAGTTAAAAGATCGGAAATTTACAAACCTCCTGACAACCTCCAAACAGAAAAGAAGAAAAGAAGTGAAAGTCCATTAGTAATAGACAAAGATTGTGATAGTAATATGTCGGATGAAGTGCAACCTGGCTCTTATTACAGCATGATGCCTACTGTTGTCAAGGAAAAGTCTGAAGGATCTAGTGAAATAGATTCTTCTGATGATGAAAAGCTTCGTGCTAAATTATTAAACTTAGAAAAAGAATTACATCAAGCTAAAAAGAAAAAACACAAGAAAAAGCATAAGAAAAAGGGAAAATCTACTAAAGAAGAAAAAGACCATGAAACTTCAACTTCTGTCGAAGTAACAAGCACAACAGACATAAAAGATAAAGTGAAACCTGACTCTTTTAACACTAATGTTGATGTCGCAGAAGTTACATCGACACAGAAAAATAGTCAAGTGGAAAGCAATGAAGAAGGTGAAATCTTAAGTGATGACTCCCAAAGTGGCCTAGATATTGATCCACATGACTTGAGGCATAAGCTGAAGAGGTCTGTTGTTAAAGTTGAGCCAGTTGAATTAATCGACTTAGGGGGAAAATTGAGTTCAAGAACTGACGTTTGTGGGCCGGCACTCCCTCCACACTTGAAGACACATTCAAGTAGACATGCATCAAACAATGCCGAAGGGCCTGCCTTACCGCCCCACCTCCGCAAGGAAGACAGAAAAATAGGTACTTATTTGTCAGATTTAAATTTACTGATACTTTGTGACTTTCTACTTATAGTTTCTTCGTTACAGGTCCATCCATACCTGAACATCTACGTAAAGAACTGGCCCAAAATGAATGTGAAATTATCAAATGCGAGAGTTCCGACGACGATGGCATTGGTCCCTTGCCTGTGGGAGCAGAACACAAGTGGTCCGACGCTCACCGGCGCCTCGAGGAAAGAGCAATGGATATCAAGATAAGAAACGTGGACGGGCGTTCAGTCCAGTGTTCGAAAGTTAAATCCCGAGAACAGTGGATGCTAGAGCTGCCTGAAGGAAAAGCAAAATATATGGGGTTGGAAGCTCGAACATTTAGGGCCAAAGAAGGCCCTGACATGTCCAACAGGTAAATAAGTGAAACTAAATCCATGGGCAACGTTTTTTAGAGTATGTAATTACAACATTGCTATGTATATGGTTTCAGATCTAGTTGGACTGACACGCCTGAAGAGAAGAGTCGAAAAAAAGCTGGCCTGGAAAAGGAAGAAGATCCGGATGTAGTCCTACAGCGGGAGGCAAGGGCTCGCCAGCTGGCGACCAGAGATGAGGACCAAGAAAGGGCTGTAAAGTAAGTTTGAATAGTGTCAACAAACGTATATCCATTTTTTTTAGTTTTGCCTAAATTACCTAATATGTAGATGTTCATAAGCCTATACAAATTTAGACTATATTATATGGACATTAAAAATGATTTCAATTATAGTAAAAACACCATTCGATTGTTGCAGGAAACATAAGAAAAAGCATAAAAGAGAAGAGTCCTTACTTGAGATGCATGAAAAAAAGATGAAGAAGAAAAAGAAGGTAAATATCATTAACAATGTCTTAAATTTCTGCAAATTCCATATTGGGCCCTTCCGCCATAGCAACTCATACGAGTACATACTCTTTGTTCTTGATTCGTTGTTATAATTAAAATGAGGCGTTTAGTTCAGGGATGAGTCGGGGAGTATGACACCAAAATGTTGGTTTAGCTGGGTATTTAATTTAGTATCATCAACCTTGCAGATTTTCAACAAAGGTTGGCATAGTTGTACCCAATGGTCACCTGAGCAGATTTAGCCCTATACGCCTGTACCTACGAAATTCTCCCATGGTGGTGGGGGCTGGAGGGGGGTGAAAACCCCATCTACCGCGCTGCACTCTCATCTAGATTTCTATATAAGTTTAATAAATAGGTTATGTTTGGTATCATTTTCGTGTAACTCAAGGACGAGGAATTCATTTCTTTTGAACTTGCCTTTCGGACCTTCGGCTTCTCGGGCTCTCATCTCGCTGATGGGACGCTTCGGACTTTCGAACAGCACGCTCTAATGGGACGCTTTGGGCCCTCGGCCCTATTTCGGGGTGTCTTACAAGTGAATCCGGGGCTCAAAGTGAGCGGCAAGGCAAGGCCACGCGAGGCCGTGCTCCGCGTAGCGTAGGAACCCCCGAAGCGTCCCATTAGAGCGTGCTCTTTACTCGATCCCGAGAGCCACAAATCCTAAAGTCTTAGCGGATACTCAATATCCGTGTCATTCTTACAAGCGAACATGAGGGCCAAAGGCACACAGGCGACTAGCGGCGAAGCACGCGAGGCCGAAAGTCCGAAGCGACCCATTAGAGGGATGAGAGCCCGAGACTTGAAGGCCCGAAGGCCGAGCCCACGTGGTTACCCAAGATTCTTACAAGCGAAACCCAAATAACTTGAAGGCATGAAAGTGAGCGGCAAGGCCACGTGTGGCCGAAGGCCGAACTCCGCGTATAGCCGAAGGCCGAATAATATAAGTCCAAATCAACCCTACAAAAATCCGTTCTTTTGTTAGATAAGTACGATTTTGCTTCACCATTTACCCTGGGCGCAGACGCACGGTTTCCTGATTCGGTTTTCAGGGGAGGGGAGTTGAAGCATCTCGCTCTAACATAGAGATTCAGAACTTTTAGAGCGGTACGTACCTATATGCTAGAGCGAGATGCTTCAACTCCCCTCCCCTAGTCAGGACTCTGAATTCAGGACAGTGTATTACCCGCTTTAGACTAAAAACTTATGCGGTGTGGTTTTTTTTTAATTTATTGAATTGTGTAGGGCCGTTAGAAACGTCATAAACCAAAGTATAGTGATTAGTGGTCTCGGTACGATACCTTATACGGCGTTTCGTGAACAAAAGATTTCCTGTAACAGGGTAGGACCTTTAGGACCCAGAGATGGATTTTCGAAGTAGAGCCCTCGACATTTTTTATGTCAAATTTTTGAGGGGGGGAGTCTAGGTTTATCTTGATATCTGCGCCAGTTAAGCTACTGGGTCAAATTGGGTATCAATTTCGAGTAAATCAAGGATGCAAAATTCATTTCTGGAATTATTTTTGGACCATTCAATACAAAATTTTCGAAAAATAAGACAGAAAAGGTAATTTTGCATTCATAATGAAAACAGACAAATGGCCATAACTTAAAAAAAACACCTGCACATTTTGGAAAAAAATCAATCTTTAGTAAACCCTATTAATATCATATTTTAAAAAACATATCACAAAAATATACCTAAGTAAAAGCAAAGCAAGTATTACAAAATTTAAAAAATAGAAGTTATTTAAAAAACATAATTAATTAAAAAACATAGTTTGTGATCTTGGAATGGTAGTGGTGGGTTTATTAACTCATTAAAAATAAATTTCATGCCAATTCACGTCTTAAAATATTAAAAAACAATGAAATACATAAATTTCGCTCTAAAACTTCACGTATGTCATATGTTACATTCGAAATTGCAATAATTGCGGTAAACTTGCATTTTTGGTATGTTGTTTGGGTCCACCTAGATAGTATTTACTCAGATTTGCAGCAGTTTAAAAAGTTGTATATTGTATTGTAAAGTTTTAGCAAACTTAATTACCTTCATTCAAGACCATAAACCAAAAAAATATTCTTTCAAAAATTTACTTTTGGTACAAACTTTTATTGCCGACTGTACTTCTTTTCAATGGTCATCAACTACTCGTGGTGACGGTTCTAATGAGACTAAACACGATGGGTTTTCTCGTGTAGTCTAATAATTCCTGTGGCCACCTTCTGTCTCCATCATCAGATCAGCTCGATGGTACCATAATATTGCACTGTCACGAAACTTACATAAATAAGCCAAATTTCAGCACAATTGAATACCGGCAAGTGGTTGAAAATTATGGTTGTTGTGCTTGTGGTCTGGTTGTGGTCTACCCACACATTTCAACCATAACAACCACAATTTTCAACCACTTGCCGGCATCCGATTGACGTCACGTCACCTTAAGGACTAATGTAGGTTTCCATTACAGAAAGAATTTTTAAAATCGTTTTATTACTTCTAAAGATAGGCCCCTACAAACAATAGTACAAATTTGACATCCACGAATTATATGGATAACAGCTAAATAAAAAAAAAATGCCTACTAAATTTAACGGATCCTGTCCAAAATAATATTGGATCACCCTAAAAGTACAGCCTTATCAATAATAATAATTAAAATTATATTGGTCCTCCTTGTAAGTAATAATTAGCATTCATATACTGCGGAGATACCTTTGTAAATTGAAGAGTGTCCATTTTCTCATGTACCCCATTATCAGATCTTGGCCAAACTTAAAAGAAAACATATTGAGGCAGCCCCTTCCAAACAAAAAAAGAAACGCGAAATCGATCTAGCAAAGATATTAGTGAACATAACTAAAAAATATTTGCAGTCGAACACAGGACCTCCTCTTTTTTGAAGTTAGTTATGTTTTTTTTAAACCCAGGACCAGTATAAACTGATAAAGATGTTGTACTCTCTTCCTCGACCTCCTCGACGTCATCTTTGCTGAAACCCGTGGTCCACGCTGGACACACATTTAAAACTATCAGTAATCGCATTTGCGACTACCCACAGGTCTTGAAGCAGCGTGCATGGCATTCATTCTCGCTTTCAAGGACAGTGGCCTCTGCAGCTGTTCTTGCAGCTAAGTTCTCGTGCCGCATTCCAGATTCTGTGTTGGGTTGTCCATACGGGCTGCATGCTACTGTTCCTCCTTTTCAATCCACTCGTCTGTTAGAGAGGATATATATTGTGTGTCATTTAAAGTTTGTCCCGTAGCTAGTAACGTATTTCGGTACTTACCGATCCGCCCGCGCAGCCGTCTTTTTTTCTGTCATGATTTTGTAGGCAGAGCTTTATTGATATTTATATATTTAGAATCTGCATAAAACCAGCTTTCATATAGTATTTACTTTACTATTTAAATTAATTTTTTACATCCAATACCATAGTGCTGAATCAAAAATTAAAAATGTATATATTTGCGATTTTAGTCAGAAAATTATTCCAAAATAGTACGATCAGCAATGATGTCGGTGTATTCCTTTTATACGAAAATGATACCAAACTTGCCATAGTAGATATAAGAAATGAGTCAGCTTAGTTTGAAATTTACAGATCGGCTGCTATGTTTGGAGCCTCCCCATTTCTCACCACATGAAAAATCCGGGGGGACTCTACTTCGTAAATGCATCTTTGGACTATAGATATCAATCCTGCCAAAGGAAATCTTTTGTTCATTAAACGCCGTATTTTCCCTTTTCTTGGTCCGTACAGATGCGACTAAACAACTTATTAAAATAAAATGAAGCTCTCAATAGCTGCATTTTTTTAAATTGAATTTAGAATTTGATATTTTTTGAAAATTCATTTTTTTATTACTGAAAAGGCCCATATGTTCATTTTGTGGTATCATTTGCACTAAGAAATTAGTAGGTATTTTTTAAGCACACGTACGTAGATGAAAGACGTTTAAATAAATTACGCATTTAAAAGCATACGCAATAAAAGCTATGGGTCTTCGAATGTCAGATCTTGGGTAATTTAAGAAAAAACATTTAAAAAATCGTACCTCCATGACCGTGACTCTTAGGACCTAGAGGCCAAGGGTGGAAAGGTAGCAAATTCGGGATAGCAAATGACCCAATCAGCACCCCAAAAAAATTTGGACCGATGTGCCGAACAGCGTCAGCGTCGAAAATTCTTTCTGTAATGTGGTATATGTACTGGTGAAAGAAGTACTTATGTGCTATAATAGGTGGCTTAGATACATTTTATTCTGCAGCTCAGCCAGCATGCTTGTAATACGCTGGTGGACCCGCGCGAGTAATTGACAACATTTCAAAATTTATAATTATGTCTAAATCGAAAACCATTTCGGTAATAAAATAGTTTTTTTTACACGACTGCCCAAAACAAGGAGTGTAATATTTTCAGGTTTCATGTATGTATGTATGTGAATTTTTTTGTTCCCCCAGAACTTCTCAACACCTTAAAAGATTTAGATGTGTGACATAGACATAGGATATGTGACGTTCCAATAAAAACAATATGGCGGACTGTAGAATCCATTTTGAGTTCCTTAAAAAAAATTTTTTTTCGTCCTAGCAAATGAGGTATCAAAATGAAGCATTTGAAGAGACGATTCCAAAAATAGATAGAATGTATGTGTTTCTCAAGCAAAAAAAGTTCGAAGTAAAATAATAATACGGTATTAAACCCCTAGTCAAATCAGCAACTTTTTATTAAATGTCAAAAACGATTTGTTAATATGAAGTTTGTTGGGAAATACTCTCTTAGTGACGTCACTAAGACAGTGTGAGTAGGTTTGTTCAAATCAGCGTCCTTTTTAAATCTTTATGCTTATAAAATCTTTCAATTAGCTAAACTAAATTAATAATTGATGTTTTTCGAGTATTTTCGTTAGATCTTTTATTAGTCAAGTAAAAAATAATTTATCTTGACCTTAGTTTAATACCCTATTATAATAATTAAAAACACTACTGCACTAAAAAGATAAAAACAAGTTTCCTAAGAAAGAACTCAAGGAAATATATTTTGTTTGCAGTCGTGGGACCTAATATTTTGGTTTTACTTGTTAGAATTTTTCTTCGCCGGTTTTGAAGAAAATCGACAAAATGTATAAAACGGAAGTGTGACGTCATTCCTATGACGGTACCTAAATTAATACAGTCAACCATTCATAGAAATGACGTCATAATTCACTTACGACCTTGACCTTACGATTATATATTTCGATATCTTTGAATGAAAATTATGTTTTCGGGGGAAATAAAAAAAACCCGTGTACTTTAAAATTTCGTTTTCTATCGAACTAGGGCATAAAATGGCCCGCCCCGTAGCCCGGGCATAGCGGGCATAGAATACGGCTACGGTATCATCTGGTCGTAGAAGGCGACTAAAAGGGGGTCCTCGGGGTCCAAGACGGTCGTAGTTGGGGGGCTGCGATCGTCCATAAAAACATGGCGGGATCCATATAGGTAGACTCTAGGGCGGCACTGGAGCGTTCCATGGGTCAATTGGTAATCCAATAAAAAAGTTATGTTTGAAATCCATTTATATTATAATTACTGAGAAACACATCACAAAGAGACATACATTCTTATCGATTGTGGCTCACATGCTTAGAAACACACTAGGCTGATAATTAATAAGTACATGCAATTACTTCTTGTGTTAATCCTTAAATAAAAGAGACGGTGTTATTTTGTTTAGAAATCAGACAAAGAGGAGGGGAAGCAGGAGCGGCGACCCTTCAGCCGCGACGTGGACCTGCAAGTCAACCGCTTCGACGAGGCCCAAAAGAAGTCTGTCATCAAGAAAGCTCAACTCTTGGACTCCAGATTTTCTCGAGGCGAGGCCAAGTATTTGTAACATATATATGTAATTATGTTTTTTAACTTGCACATTATAATAATTATGTGTTGTCGGTACGTCATAGGATATTTTACACGCTATGTAGATCTTTTAAATCTTCAGTTAATACATTAGAGACGTTGTTTTAAATTTTAGCACTGGAATAAATTGTACGTATCATGAAATAGTAAGTAATGTTGTAGTTGGCGATATTTGTATGTTAGTTTTATCTACTTCTAAATATTGATTTTTAAGTATACAACAATGGATTTTTAAAAGTAATATAGGTAAATACTCCCATGGAATCGTTTTTTTTATTTAAACATACTCAAAATCTATTTATTTAAATGAATGATGAATGCGTAATGTGTGATGATATGTGGAGGCGAGCCGTCCGCCTCACAGTGGAGCCGTCACGGCCACGGCTTCGCCAGTGGAGCCCGCGGCGGTAGCTAGCTTGGCGGAGGCGCACGTTTTCGGCTTTGAATTTTCACAGCACAGCGCATTCTCCGATGTCATATTCGCGTACACCCATGGGTCGTCGCAGATCTTGTAGAATACGGAGAGCTACAATGCAAAAACACAATAAGTAATGCATTATAACTGATTCACTTGACTGTATTTAACGACAATGAAACGCTGCCTAACTTGAAACCAAAACCTTCCATTATGTAACCGTTGAAATATCCGTTTGTCAACATCACTGAATGATCTCATAACAAGTCGAAACCTTGTATAGGTATGCCAAGATTTTACAAGTTTTTGATTGAACTATGCATTTCTTCTTCGGCGAATATTGAATCATGGAGAGTGCTATTAATAAGTTTCATAATTTGTAACAAAGAGTTTGGTGATTTGGTGTTAGTTTATCTGGATGGACCAGTATTTGAGAAAATGAATATTGGACAACCTTGAGTTCGTCGCAGTCCTTGAGCCGGTTGCACAGGATCTCGGGGCCCTTGGCGCGGGTGGCTTGCGCGAGCGCCACGCAGAGGCTGGCGCAGGTGGCGTTGCCGGCGGCGCCGCACTCCACGGCCAGCCCGGGCGAGTGCGACAACAGCGGCGCTCCGTCCGCCATCACCGACCCGAACCCGCCACACGAGCAGTTGCCTTTAACCACGTCCTCTAAAGCCAATTTGTTCCTGTAACGTAGTATAACTACATGTAGACCACAATAATGCCCTTTCAATGTGCACGAGGTACTTGTGAGTGGCGCATCTTCTTGGATTAAACGATCTATATTACATATTATAAAATAAAAACATTCCGACGAATTAAGAACCTCCTCCTTTTTTGAAGTCAGTTAGTTACAAATAGGTCATTTTCTTCAACGAAGACAAGTAGGAATTATCTGCACTGAAATAAGTAGCGGTCTATGTATAATCAATTAATCATAATCATGTCATCAGTAAAAAAATCTCGTCGTTGTTACATTACCCCACAGTTTTGTCTTCGGGAAACGCGAATGCGAGCCCGATCAAAATGATGAGGCACGCGTCGCAGAGGAACAGTTTAGTTGAGGACATGGCGGCGGCGGCGGCTGACTGCGACTGCCGAGTGCCGCCGCTCCGCGACCTTATAAGCACGCCGCCAGCCGCCTCGCCCGTCGACACCTTACACCGGAATTAAACCGACACATATTGTAAGCACCATCACAACACACCACATATTAAGTTCTAACTTTGTGGAACTAGTGATTTTTGTTTTCGTGTTCCTACATTCATCAGGTCGCCCATACAAACTGCTAATTCACTTTGTTAGGAAACGAACATATCCAAGTAAAGCTTGATGTTAAAACGCATTTTCATTGGTCGATAGTGTCCCCATTCAGGATGCGGGAGATTTCCAAAACGCATAAGCCGGGTCCTATAAAAGTCCTATCGACCAATGAAAAACCGGCCAAGTGCTTGTCGGATCACGCACTACGAAGGGCTTCTCTTCCGTACCGACACCTGCTAGTGCACATTTAAAACCACTAGCCAATACCTTGAACGTATACTTTCAGCGATAAGTTAAAAACCCTTAAATCCACCTTGATCAAGCTAAAAATCGTTGAAAGTATTTATTAATGTACCTACACATTGCCTCAATTTTTTTTAGAATGTTAATCTCCGACCAACTGCGTGTCGGGCCACGCAGAATGTAGGGTTCCGTAGTTGTCCACCCGTTACATTATGTTGACTAAAAAGTTTGCGAACTTATATTTACTACGAGGGGCGTTCAATAAATTCTCGGTATTGATATCTTTTAAACCTTTTTAGTCAACTTTTTAATACTGGCCGGTAAGTGTCATTCATTAACATAAAAACCGGCCAAGTGCGTGTCGGGCCACGCGCAAGGTAGGGTTCCGTAGTCGTCCACCCGTTACATTATGTGGACTAAAAAGTTTGCAAACTTATATTTACTATGTTTTTGACAGAATTAACAACATTATCTAAGGCATCAATGGAAATCGTACGAAAGTTTGCTTTTGCAAAGTACATTTCTGAAGTTCGACTATTACTCGTTAACTAGTAATGTCTACTTAGCTGTGATAGTTTTCCTTTTAAATTCATCGTATATACTACTACCACGATTTTTTTGACATGCCTAGTAGCCACCGTTTAACTGGCAGGGGGGGGGGGGGGCACTTGACCATAACAAAAATTATCACTTCAAAGCTTAATATCACGCTAACCAATTATTTAATCAAAAAATGCTTGTAGAAACATTATAATATTTTTAAAAGAGCTATCCAACGATACCCCACACGATGGGGTTTGGGAGAAAAAAAAATTTCACCAACACTTTACATGTACGGGAGGTACCCTAAAAAAATTTTTTTTTAAGATTTTATTCTATCGTTTTGTCGGCGACATTGATATGTATACTCATGCCAAATTACAGCTTTCTAGTACTAACGGTTACTGAGAAAAACGGGGGTCGGACGGACGGACGGACGGACATGGCGAAACTATAAGGGTTCCTTGTTTACTACGGAACCCTAAAAAAGGTAAAATTCAAACAGCGATGTTCTTTTGTTTTTCTGCAACTGCCGAACAAACGTGATCACAATGAGCGATTTTTCAATGTTAATTAAATTAGAGCACCGAGCGGTAATAAAATTCTTGACCAAACAAGGAAAAAATCAAAAAGCTATAAAAGAAGAAATGGATTATGTTTACCGAGAGTCTGCTCCTTCTTTATCAACAATTCAAAAGTGGTCAAGTGAATTTAAGTGTGGGAGAGAGAGTATCGAAGACGACCCCAGACCTGGTCGGCCCGTCGAAGCTTCTTCACAAGAAAATATAAAAAAAGTGGAGAAAATTATATTGGAAGATGCTCGAGTGAAGGTGACAGCAATAGCTCAAATAACCAAGCTTTCTATTGGTACTATACACAATATAATCCATGACAATCTTAATATGTCAAAAGTCAGTGCGAGATGGGTACCGCGAATGCTGACGCCGCTTCAGAAAAATACGCGCGTTGCTTGTTGTTCCGAATTTATTAAGCTGTGTGGTGAAAATCCTGATGAGATACTGCAAAAGATTGTTACCGGAGATGAAACCTGGGTTCATCATTATGACTCTGAGAGCAAACAAGAGTCCATGCAGTGGCACATTAAAGGAACTCCTCACCCTAAGAAGTTCAAGGTCATGCCTTCAGCTGGAAAGGTCATGGCCACAATATTCTGGGATTGTGATGGAATATTGCTGATCGATTATAAAGAAAAGGGTGTAAATATCACAGGAGGGTACTACGCTTATATTCTACGCCAATTAAGAGAAGCAATCAAAGAGAAGAGAAGGGGAAAATTAGCCAAGGGAGTTCTGCTTCTGCACGACAACGCCCCTGTGCATACTGCTCATATCGCCAAGGCTGCTGTTCGGGAATCTGGGTTCGAAACTATTACACACCCACCGTATAGTCCAGACTTAGCCCCAAGTGACTTCTTTTTGTTTCCCAACCTCAAAAAGGACCTACGAGGAAATCGATTTTCTGACGATGAAGCTTTGAAGACAGCACTGGAGGAGCATTTTGACACTAAAGATAAAAAATATTTTTATGAGGGGTTAAAAAAACTAATTGACCGATCTTATAAGTGCATAAACATAGGGGGGGAGTATATTAAAAAATAAAATAAAAAAACCTATCGTATTCTTTTGTTTTCATTCTCATACCGAGAATTTATTGAACGCCCCTCGTATGTTTTTGACAGAATTAACAACATTATCTAAGGTATCAATGGAAATTGTACAAAAGTTTGCTTTTGCAAAGTACATTTCTTAAGTTCGACTATTACTCGTGAACTAGTAATGTCTACTTAGCTGTGATAGTTTTCCTTTTAAATTCATCGTATTTACTACTACCGTGATTCACATGTCTAGTAGCCACCGTTTAGCTGGCGGGGGGGAGATACTTGACCATAAGACCATAACAAATATTATCACTTCAAAGGAAAAAGGTAGATCAGAAAGGTAGGTAGAGCAAGGTACATCTAAAGTTAAGGACAAGCTTATAGATGGAAAAAAGATGTCTGCGTGTCGCCTTGTTAATGTTTTATTGTACCTAGTCTTTGTTTTATATATCTATATATCTTATGCTGTGCACTGTAGATGTGTAATTTTGATTGGTGATCACTCTTTTGTATCTATCTCTGTCTTGTGTCTCCTTTTTATTTATGTAATATTAGTTAATTTCATTTAAATAATCTGCATGTATATAGAACTAGCCACCTATTATATTGTCTCGACAACAATGCCATCTTGAAATAATGTTTTATGTCTCAGTGGGAATTGTTTTAGGATATAGACTATTTTTCCCCAATAAACAAAATATAAATAAAATAAAATAAAGCTTAATATCACGCCAACCGATTCTTGAATCAAAAAATGCTTTTAGAAACCTATAATATTTTTGAAAGAGCTTTCCAACGATACCCCACACGATGGGGTTTGGAAGAAAAAAAAATGCACCACAACTTTACATGTAGGGGAGGTACCCTAAAAAAAGGTATTTTTTTTAAGATATCATTCTAACGTTTTGTTGGCGTCATTGATATGTATACTCATGCCAAATTACAGCTTTCTATTACTAACGGTTACTGAGAAAAACGGCGAACAGACGGACGTGGTGAAACTATAAGGGTTCCTTGTTTACTACGGAACCCTAACAATGAGGCTAAATTAATCATTTAGAATGTTGCTTGTAATGGATACTAAAATACTGTTGTCAATTTGAATCTACTAAGCATCTAGTTGGAGTAAACTTCGTTCCAGATTAGATGACGAATATTTATTTTAGAATAGTATGAGAACTTTTCCTCATGTAATCTGGGACGAAGTATACACAGGATACGCGTAACTAAAAACCATACCTAATTTAAAAGAAATGGCGATTTGACCAAAGTCGACCTCTTGAATCAATGTAACCCCGGTTTATCGTTACTTAAGATGAAGGTTAAATGTACGAATGATCTGTAAAGGGTGAATGCATCTAGGGCATCTTTACGGTTTTCTTTTTGATATGGCTTTAAATCGTGCGCGGAGATATCCTCTACTAATGCGGGTATTGCACTGTCCTGAATTCAGAATCCTGACTAGTGGAGGGGAGTTGAAGCATCTCGCTCTAACGCATAGGTCCGAACTCTTCTAAACGTTCTGAATTCAGGACAGTGTATCTAATACCCGCTTAAGTAGTCTGACTACCTACCCACCCTGTCAAACAACATCTATAAATCACTTTTTCAAGAGGTATTTTAATGTATTATATTTAGGCTCCCTCACGTGTCCGCGGGGAAGGTGTTCGGTACGTATAGAGTAGCTATCCACATAAATTATTTGTGGGCCATAATAGTTGGGTTGGACACTCTAGTCTAGGGAGATCATCATGTCAGTGTCATGTCATGTTAAGTGTAGGTGTGGTGTGGGCATGTTTGTCTAAGTTATTTATGGTGGCGAATAGCAGTGGCGGAGCGTCCATACAATGCGATTCCCACCGGATTACCTAATTTTCAGCCAGTCCAGCTCTCTTACTACCTACGGCTCATAAAGAATTAGAAAGGCAAATTATGTCCGAATTCCCTACGAATATTTTTGACACGCTGCCACTCGCGAATAGATATTTTACTTAACGTAAACAGACACCGAACACTTGCAATCCCAGAGGAATAACCAGCGCGTTGCCGACCTTTATGCGGGTATTACACTGTCCTTAATTCAGAACGTTTAGAAACTTCAACTCCCCTCCACTAGTCAGGATTCTGAATTCAGGACAGTGTAATAACTGCATTACGTTATTTAAGAAACTAAGTGCCAGTTGCACCAACGTACGAACACAGACCGGTCATCGTCAAATATGGCGCTGGCAGCTGTCATCCCATAGAAACTTGTCAAACTTTCCATACAATCAGATTTGACGAACACCGCTTACGATTACAGACGGTTTGGTGCAACCCAGCCTAAGTCTCTCTTGTAATTAACTAAATGGGTATCAAACATCCAAACTTTCACAAGAATAGATTACTTAAACCAGTGGGTTGACGGCGAAAAAAACACAACAAAACAATGTTTTTTTTACACCACGTGCTCGTCAATGCCCAATTATATATCATGCAAACCTTACCGAATCATTATAACCCTTGGCTTAAGCCGGGTAGTAATATCGTACTGAATCTCATTATTACCCGCCGGGTAATAATGTGATTTCACTTTTCATAGTTCTTATAGTGCTGTCATTAAAGTCTAATGTCGTGAAGTCCACTAAGCGGCGAGGAGGCGGCACACCAGCTCCGTGTTTTGTTTGGAACGTCGTGTTCGAAACAAAAGACTGCGTCGTCGGCCGCCGCCGGTAGCGCGTCAAGCGCGTGGTTTTAGTACTGAATATTTGTAGAATTACATTTTGGAGTTTTCTTATACATTATTCTCATATTTTATTACATTTTTAAATAAAATCACTACGTAATATCCGTGCCTCGGACGTAGCTAGGGCTGGCCTTCCTCCCTTCGCAGCAGTTGCAGCAATGTTAATAAATACATACTTACATATTTGTGGACAGTCTTACACAAATCTACCTACTCTACCTAGTCCCAAACTAATCAAAGCTATGGGTACTAGTCGACGATATACATATACCTATAAAGATAAATATATACTTAAAATACATAGAAAACATCTAAGATTCTGGAACAAAATACTTGTGCTCACCACAGAAATAAATGCAAGCAGTCGTCGATGTACAGTTAGCGTCATAATTCATAATTCATTTATTGCAAACCATGGTAATTGTACAGTTGTTACAAAATAATATATTTCAGACACACATGGCACCCTGTGAGGGTATGGCATATCATGATACTTATATACGTCATATAGTATGTAGCAGCCATATAGTTCGGTACACCATATATTTTGTACTAGGTATTAAATACCAAAAACAAGATCCGCGTGAGTTACAAGAAGCTTAATTATACGGAGTAAAACAGATTCTATTAAAATACTTAGATACTAAAATTTGCTGCGATTGATTGATTTAATTCTGTTTTTAGTAGCCTTGGTTTTTTTTTTTGCCTCGCAAGAGGTGAGAAAAGTAGAGTATACTCCTCGGGGATAAAGCTGTTTTTGTCTTGGGAGCGCTTAAATCCCTCACTACACTCAGGACTCAGTCTTAATTCCCTCGCTTCGCTCAGGAATTAAGTCATTACTCCCTCGCTCCGCTCGGGAGTAAAATTTGGAGCCCTTCGTTACGTTCGGGATTCAATATCGCACCCGTGACATAAAACAGTGTTTTATCCCCTTGGTGTATAATCTACTATTGTTTACTTGACTTGTAATCGCGTCACCGGTAGACATGAGGTTGAGGTTAATAATATTGACTGTACAATTGTCGGGAAACATGGTTATTGTATCTATTGCCCCTCGCGGCCGTTTCTAATGTTATCGTTTCATTTGAGCCCGAGAGCGTGTTTTGATTATACTGACTACTGACCAGTGGGTACAATAAGCGATTTCTGCACTTGTATTAGTAATTGCATGACGATATGCGACGCTCGGTATCAAGTTGGAAACTATAATTCCCTATCGATTGTTCGGCTACCTACGATGCTGGTGGGTTTTATGCATTATCGATTCATTGTTCGATATGTTGATACGTGACAACTTCGGTGAATAATCAGCCGAGTCCTATTGCATAAGTGCCTCCTTCGAGTACCTAAGTGCGGAGAACCATTCGCCTTACTTCAATATGAATTTGACCGCGTACTCGTGTAAACATACTCTTAAATGGTGGCCCATAGCAAAAAATGTACTGATACATCAGTACCTAATCTACAATACAATACAAATACTCTTTATTGCATAACCTCAACAAAAATAACACATAACAGTTTATATTGACAATGAGTAGAGGCAAACAACAGGCGGTCTTATCGCATCTCATCTACCTACATTAAATTTTCTACAAAAAGATTCTATATCTACACTTTAGACCGTGGGCCAACAACAGGTCTCGATGACCAAGTGCCTCTCGCATGAAAACTTGTAGTGGTTAAGAAAGTAAGAAAAAAAATTGGTATCGTGTTGGTTGTTGTAACATGAATGTGGCCGACCCCTCCAGGTAAGTATGACAATACTTGTGTTAGGAGAAGCCGCTCCTCCCATCCGGAGTTATATAATAGACTGGTTGATATACAAAAACTACTACGACACTAGTTTCAGTCGAAAGACTGAATTTATTTTAATTTTTTTCTTACGTCTTTGGATTGCGGCTGCTCCTCAACCCGCCAACGGAATCGCGGCAGACGTCCACCTCCTTCATAATACAACTATCTTAACCACTGTACAAGTATTTGTGCGAGAGGAAATGACTAACGATTTTAGCGCCTGGCCCACGGTCTATAACTTAATCAGTTTCGCATCCTATATTTGTGTTTTGTGTGAAATTATACTGAAACTGTACTGAAAATTCTTTTTGAAACAAAAAAATATATATAGGTATCGAAATCGGTTCACGTGATAAGGAATATCTTCGAAAAATAATCAAACATAGGTACTAAGATGGTAAGCGGACACCGCAGCCTATAGAAGCCCGCAACTACAAAGGAGGACAGTCACACGTGCGTGTTGCTAACCCTTTACATTTTTTGAGGATTCACTGTTTTTGCAGCAGAGTGCAGACACGTTCTCAACACAGTGCATGCTCGGGAACTCTGGCAACCTTGCTCACCTCTAGGAACACAACACTACATAGTAGTATACTAAAATAATGTTATTATGGCTGTGGTCTTTTGCAAGGCGGAGGTACTTCTGCAGTTGGGCTGCTTCAGCGCAAGTTAGTGACAAAATTCGGCGATAGATGGCGCTGTACCCATGGCGTTCAATTTCTACATGCATTTTAAGTATTTTTCCTGAATTCAGGTCAGAGCCAGAGGGCCTACTGCGAACTGAAAACCAAATATCTCCCTCTCCGTTGGTCGAATACGCAAGTGCGACAGAGAAGGAAATACTTCGTTTTCGGTACGGTACGAGCTGTAGGCCCTTCACGACGGGTATAGTGTGCGCCATCCACGAAGGCGCGCCACTCCACAACTCAAGCCGTACAGTCAAGGGCATAAATATGTATACACATTTGGACCTTATTTCAATGGAATAAGGTGAAAAAGTGTATACATATTGGTGCCCTTGACTGTACATCTGCGCGCGCGATTAGTATGAGATTCGCTGTGGAGTGGCGCGCCATCCAAGAAGGCACGCCACTCCACAGCTCGAGCCGTACATCTGCGCCAGTGTTGCCAGGTCTCCTGTTTTTACAGGAGATCTACTGTTTTTGGGGTGTGTCTACTGTTCTACTGTTTTACCCAAAACCTTACTGTATTTTAGAAAATTCTACTGGATTTCCCAAAAATTCTACTGGATTTTATAATTTCACTTATTCAACTTCAATTATCAAGAAGAAAACAATAACATACATATAACTTAAATGCGCAGCGTCAAACAGAATGGCGCTCTACTGTTCATACAAAAGTGAACTTTTTTTGAACAGCAGCGTTTGTAAAACCTGGATGCGAAGTTGCATATCCGCAAAACTCGGCCAAAGATCTCCTACACGTATACCTACAACTTCGCAGGACAGGTGCACCATGTAACCGCATATCCAGAACTAAATTTGGCTTTGCTAGCCACTAATAACTGACGGAGTCGCTATCGCCGGACACGGCGAGGAGGACTATATTTCTATAGTGAGCAAGCAAATGGCAGCCATGGTCACCAAATAGTAATTATTTGATGTGAAGTTGAAGTGACAGATGAGATGAAATTTTCTATTATGAAATGGCTCTGTGGGTGTGGAGTGTGGCAGTTAATACTTACTATTATATTATCACTGAAATCACTATGAAATATGCATTTAGGTAAATTTTATGGAATAAATTTTGTCTACTGTTTTTTTTTCGAATCTCCTGTTTTTTAGAGCATGTTGCTACTGTTTTTTTCAAATTGGACCTGGCAACACTGATCTGCGCGCAGATTAGTATGAGATTCGCTGTGGAGGGGCGCGTCGTCGTCATCTTATATTAATTGTGATAACTGATAATAAAAGTGAATACAGGTACATCTGCTATTGACTATAATACGTATAACGCCGTCTGTACGAGGGTTCGTTTCGAAAACATTTAGGCCGGATATTATAGTTCCGGCTCCGGTTCCGGGTTTTACCTTATGCCCGCAAAAAATAAAAAAAACTAGCTTTTGCCCGCGTAACCTTGTATTTGAGGGATGATTTCAGGGATAAAAAGTATCCTATATGTTAATCCAGGCTATAAACTTGTTGTATACCAAGTTTCGTCTTAATCCGTCCAGCCGTTTTTACGTGATTGAGTCACAAACATCCTCACAAACACACTAACTATCGCATTTATAATATTAGTAGAATAATACTAAATGAAATAAATAAAATACCTAATAACGGGGTTTAATTAAATAATTAACCCTTTAACCGCCATCGTCGTTAATTACATCAAACAAAGTGACAATGTAAATGACAGCTTCGTGATATATGGACAAAGTTGAATATTGCGAGTAACAATTTTGACATTCGGCGGTTAAAAGCTTAACTAAAAGAGGTAATAAAAACGATTCATGCTACTGTTGGAAATATATTTTATTCAAGTATTCACGGTTTAGCCTATAAGGTCGACCGCTTAACTGAGAACGCGCGGTATAGTGCGTGTGATCCAGGAAGGCGCGCCCCTCCACAGCCCAATCTGTATAATTAGGTACGCATAGATTAGTATGAGAGTCGCTGTGGTGGGGCGCGTCGTCGTGGATGGCGCGCACTATAGTGGGATGCAGACACCCGCCACCCGCTACCCGCGTGACTTCTCCCCTCTTACCCGTCCCGTCACAGGCGAAGTCCGAAAACTCATATTAAGACGGTCGGTTACACTTACATATAGGCATGCAATAGTTAAATGCAATTAACTGCACAGTGACTCGTTGACTTGTCTACAGTAAGTAGTGAGCTCTAATTCCTGTGTACATACATAATACATCTTATATCTTGAAACGAGCAATTCTTGTATATTATTATTTATTTCGGGGATCTCGGAAACGGCTAACGATTTTGATGAAATTTGGTATGTGGGGGTTTTCGGGGACGAGCAATCGATCTAGCTAGGTCTCATGCCCGGGAAAACGCCGAGCGTAGCTCGACCGCCCAGATATTTTAAACTAACGTGAGACACCCGCCCGCGAGATACGCGCGCGGCGGCGAGCAGCGATTCGCGGTCCGGTCGGTTATCGTAACATCACTCAACCTGATGAACGACTCCAATTGCAGTCCGAAACATGTCGCAAATAGTGGGTGTCAACCGTTATTCTCCTGTGTACGTGTTTTGATGATTACTTAAATTTCCTTCATCTTTATTGGAAAATTACTACGGAACCATAAAAACGAGTCGAGATTTGTTATCGTGAAGTGAGATGACTTGCCAAATTGACGAATTAATAAGTAATATATTTTACATGTATTTACGTCACTTGGGGTACAGTAACTATCTATTGCACAAGGAGGAAAATAATGGAATTTCCAATAACTACTAACAACTCTACTCTCTTTATCACACCTGGCCCCTATTTCACCATGTTGACAATGACAACTCGCTGTACATTGCTGAGTCTACAAACGGACTGATTTTCTTTGAAAATGTTTGGTATGAATCCTAACGTCGGTGATTTAGCAGTCGTTAAAAGCGGTCAAATATTAAAGCTGTAACAAACGTTCGAATATGGTGCGCTCCGCACCGTGACCTTGGTCTGCTCCGAACCATATTCGATGGTATGTTCAGCGGTCCGCCGCACATTATTACTATTATTGACAAATGACGGTGCGCTCGGGTCGATGATTCTCCCACAGGATTTGGTGCGGTCCGCACCAAGTTCGAACGTTTAGACGGATCTGCCATAGAAATATCGTCGTAGCAGACCAAGGTCACGGTGCGAGCGTACCATATTCGAACGTCTGTTCATGTGTCATATGACACGGTTCGGTGGTGTGGCGCGTCGAGCGCACCGAACATGTCCGTCGGTTCGGTCGTACCATATTCGAACGTCTATTAATACTATCATAAGCGGAGTCGTTATAAGCGGATTCCACTGTATTTGTAGACTCGGCAATGTACAGCGAATTGTCATTGTCTGGTGAAAATTGACAACATGGTGAAAAAGGGGCCAGGCGGGCTGGGATGGTCGCTCTCCGCAGAACAGAGGCAGAGGTTATGCTACTTTATATACATAAGTATAGGTATGGTGTAAAATTCACTTTAGAAATAGATATATGTGGTACAGTAAAATTACATGTATTGCAATTCATTTTTCTGACATATAAATGATACATTTAGTGAATTCGATTTAAGTTAGTTTTATACATAGTGCAATACAAACAACACTAACCAATTTAATACCACTAAACAAATTTGATAAGCATATTTTATAGTAAGGATACTTAATAATAAGACTGATGCTAACAATTTCATTAATTGGCAAAAGCAACCTAGTAGAAGGAAGTCGTTTACGATAATTACGATTTCAAAATTAATTTAGGTACAGTATATCATCATATATGTAGATAACTTATATTAAAACTTAAAATTAATATCTTAATAGCAACTAATTCTTATAACATATAACACAATAGATTCCTGATTTTCGCATACTAAGGAAATAGGTCTATGTCAAATTAAATTACACTATAATACTTTACAGAATTATATGTACAAAAAAAACTAGACTATTGTTTATCAATAGTCCATCAGTGAGTTTGTACATAGAATTATATTAACATTAAAATGTGCTTCTAATAAGGAAGGCTGGGTGTAACATTTAACAATTCACATGGCATAGAGTGAGAATGCCTACTTCTATTGCTATTACACATACAACCAGGACAAAATCCGAGGATCTTAGTCCATTTGCGAAAAACTCTTCAGCTCCCAGAACGGACTCAAGTCATTACTGAACCTGTATAGATTTATAAGCTGTAGTATGGGGCAACTTAACATCAACCACTTGACAAAAACAGCACAGGGGGCCTACCGGAACCGAAAACGAAGTATCTCCCTGTCTGTTGCTCCAATATGCAAGTGCGTAAGAGAGGCAGATATTTCGTTTTCGGTTCGCGGTAAGCCCTCAGGAGAGCTCCCTCGTGGAGGGCAGCCTCTGATGTATGCTGTCATGCTCCTGTCCAGTTACAGGTGTTGCCTTAGTTACACACCAGTCTTTGTATAATTGCATTAATAAACTGTGGCAATCAATATAGCAAGAATATATGTGATAGATACTGACACTACTTACCTACATTGAAAGCTACAACCATGCTAAAACTTTAGCAAATTACCACATATTCACAATTGCATATGTTCACAAATGAAATCCAATAACCACACTATAACTGTTCCATTTTGTGCACATCACTGAAGTGTTGGTTCCTGTTCTAATATTACTGCACTCAAAGTCACAGAAATTAACTACTGTCACTGGTCTGTGTATCTACAGTGAATGATAATAACTCTCAAAGTGTCTACTGTAGATATTATCTTGGATATTATCTCTGTGGAGCCGGCTTTGGTTTGGGCATTTTGCCAAGTAAGCCCTGAATTTCTTTTTTCTCATCATAACTTTTCCACATTTCATACAAATTGATAATAGATCTCACAATTTCCTGTATCTGCAAAAATAATAAAATAATAGTATTTTCTGATTAAACATAGCTGATCAATTCAATTTAAAAAAAATAGTAAATATGGTCACAAATTACAACAGTTGCCCAAAGCAAGCATGGGGTTATATATTATACATGGTGGGAAACAAGTAACCCGACAGATTTTAACCTCCGACTTCTGATAATATTATGAGTCAATTAATGATGATACTTCCTTGTGAACAAATCCTTAGTCTAAGGCAGTGGTTCTTAACTGGTGCACGGTGGTCCGCTGACCACTGGTGGTCCCTGGAAGCAACTGGAGTGGTCCGCGAAGCCATAAAAATGATTGCATAAGTGATAACGAATCAACAAAACAATGTGTCGCGCGAGTTGCGCTACGAGGGACCGAGCGGAAAATAGGAGGTGGTCCACGGCACGACAAAAAAAAAGTGAAGTGGTCCCTTCCCAACTAGCAAAATTTCGTCATATAATGGTTGCGGCAACGTTTCTGCGGCATAGAAACGTAATCAGAACGTGTATACAACGCGATTTGGGCCCAATTTATTCAGCATTTCAGTCATATAAAAGTTGTATAACTGCAACCACCGCCACTTATAGATCATATAATAATCACCGACGTGACTATCTTATTACAATTTAGCTGTATTTAGCTGTATTATTATAGTTTTATTTTTACTTTTAATAGTTTAACTTAGTTTTATGATTAGGTTTTAGTTTGTAGGTTAATTTTAATTAGATATATTTTATTTTAATTTTAGATATTTAGCTGTATATTAGCAACTCATATGACTTTTATATGACTGATTTGATCTATAACTTCCACTTATATGACATATTTGTGGAATAATTGCATCCTTGGCAACTAAACAGAATATAACTCAATACTACAAGCGCAAGTGTTTGTTTAAAAAGGAATTTA
The DNA here is from genome assembly GCA_951800055.1 of Cenopis cana. NCBI lineage: Eukaryota > Metazoa > Arthropoda > Insecta > Lepidoptera > Tortricidae > Cenopis > Cenopis cana. Next base: position 15,554,535 of record OX637471.1, on the reverse strand, counting down.
ATTGGTTTGCATTGGATGACGGTAAGTTTTTTTTTATCCGCCATGATGTTACATGTTTTTATTAAGAATGCTCATTGCTCAATGCTCATTCAGTTTATTGATGAAGTAAACTATGTTTCATAGTAAATATTTAATGCCCCACTGTAATTCTTAGTTAATTAAATATAAATTTAATTAATATTGTTGATTGTCTTGAACGCCGCGGTTATACTGCATTTATCCAGCTATTACGCTATATAATCGCATATTATATAGCAAGTTTAGCGGTCCAAGCGCCATTATACATTTGTCGGACATATTTTAGGGTTCGTTAGAGTTTCTGAAAAAACCTTTTTAACAGATTTTTGTATTTTACTTCTAGAGACAAGTAGAACCATAAAATATGGTCATTGTAGCTGATGTGGGCTGTTTTTAGGGTTCCGTACCCAAAGGGTAAAACGGGACCCTGTTACTAAGACTCAGCTGTCCGTCTGTCACCAGGCTGTATCTCAAAAACCGTGATAGTTAGAGACTTGAAATTTTCACAGATGATGTATTTCTGTTGACGCTATAACAACAAATACTAAAAAGCAGAATAAAATAAATATTTAACATGATTTTTTTGCCGGTTTTATAGATAATGGTACGGAACCTTTCGTGCGCGAGTCCGACTCGCACTTGGCCGGTCTTTAAGAAAAGAAGACTATATGACTCCAAATCGCTGAATAAGATACTCATATATAACATGTTCTATAATTAGCTTTTATATGACAGCATGTAACATTTACAGCTATTGTGGTGTATAAGTTACATGACATATAGTAGCAAACTACATTGCTTTTACTCGACTGCACTTGACATGTCGTAAGTCAGATATATAAGTGACTGTTACTCGACTAAATAGTCATATAAGCCTCGTATAAAAGTGACTTATTCTGCATTTCTTATATGATTTATTGGTCATATAAGCAAGTCGAGTAAACATTTACTCAGCACCATAGTATGACTAATATGCTGAGTAACTAAAAAGCTGCATAAGCTGGCTTTATAGGACAGGTGCTGTAAAATTCACGTTTACATGACTTTTATATGATTTATTAGCTGAATAAGCCCAATCTTCTATGACTACTTTGCTAGTTGGGTTATCACTAAAAGGTTAAGAACCACTGGTCTAAGGAGTGGAAAAGCAAACTTCACGGACGATGACGTTAGTGACGTTTTAACTGATTTACGGCCAGTACCTACCACTACCAGACTCAGGCAACTCAGTACAAAAAAAATATTAATTTATTCGAGGATAGTATGGAACATTCGAGGTGGATAATGGCGGCAGTATTGAATTTACATAACAATTGCTGTCAATTCGCGTTCATTCCTTAGTATGAGAGTCCCTTAGTACGAGAAACATCAGTGATTATATTCTCTTTGGTACCTACCTACATTATTGACCAGAAGAAGTTTGCACACTTGCCGACTCTTTGGTACAGAACAGAAGTGAAATTAGTAATAATGATAAATTGATAACTTTTGACTACTATTTTTTGTTAAAAGCAGCAGTCATACCTACATTATGAGTGTTATAAACTTATAACAGACATAAGTAGTTAATAAATTAAATTTTAACAAAAACTTATTCATACTCAAAACAATGGCAGCTGGCAGGCAAGTTTCCTATTACCGCTTCCACGTTGCGTGTGTGTGTGGTTACAAAACATTGTTATGTTACCCTTGTGATTTTTCAACTTGTGGATTACCTAAATAATTTAATATCTCAAAAATTAGGCTTTATCCAGCAATGTTTGTATAACTTTTTTGTTGAAATAGGCACTTGAATTGTTGGTTAAAATCTGTCAGTTTACTCGATTCCCACCATGTATGTGTTGCGAGTAAGTGAGTAACGCTTGCACAGCCACAGACCCACATATTTGCACTTTTATATGTTGCAGGTAAATGGTACACTAACTTACCTTATCCAAGTCCACATTCAACTCTGCAAACCAAGGCTTTAGATTTTCTTTTCCCAACATTACACAAGCAATATGGAGAGCAGCAATTGCAATCTGAAATGACAATTTCATGTTATACAGGCTGTGTACCAACCACCATGGAACAAAAATCACAAGAGGAGCAGGGTTGTGTCTTACCTGGTATGGGGGGTAAAGCAAGCTGACATCAGTCCTGAGTGAGTCATTAACCACTCGCCATGCGTAGGTGAGCAGTTGGTCATCCTGACCTATATCTTGCACAAACAGCAACAATGGTCTGTATGGCTGGTAGACTATAAGACAGCAATCCAGGTTCTCCAGTAAGTAGAATTCACACTCTAAAATGTGGTTAGTCCTGTACGGGAATTCCTGCTGGCCGTAAGCATAGTTGAACTTGTTTTTGATCACAGTTTGGCAAGTGGTTATGAGACGGGAGTTCGATATAACCCCAAACTCTTCTACTTTCGATGCCAGGAACACGCATGTTGGAGCTAATAACAAAGGATCAATGCATTTAAGAGAATTTTTGGCGTAAAACCTCTTAAAATACACCGTCGCCGTGGCGATCACTTGTTGGCGAAGCTTCAACTGCTCTCCGAGAATTTGTATTATGCTGGCAAAGAAATTGAATATTTTCTGGTACTCCTCTTCTGTCAAAATATTGAGATCATGTTGTCGATCTCTTATCAAATCTTGTTTATCCAATATCCACTGCTGGTGGTGAGAACTTTGCCAGAAATTACCTGCCATCTTAATACCAGAAAAAGATAATGAAATCAAGTAGGCCTCATTAAGATTGGGTTTTTGTTTTTCTTACTACTAATTAATTTCACTGAGTGAAGGTAAGCCTGCTTGGAACTTCGCAGATAAGATAAATTAGATAAGTATGCTATCACTATCTAAATAAACAAACTAGAATTATTCAATCTACCTGGCCCGACAATGAGAATAATGAATGAAATGAATCGGCTGAGTACAATTACTACAATACAGTCAATACTGGTAGAATAGAAGTACTTTGACGTACACTAACGTCGCGAGACACAGCGTCGATTAGACCGCGGGCCAACGACAGGTCACGATTACCAATCTCCTCTCGAACTGTGGACGTCTGCCACGATTCCGTTGGTAGGTTGAGGAGCAGCAGCCTCCCAAAGACGTAAAAAAAATAATTAAATTCAGTCATTTCCTCTCGACTGAAACTAGGTTTAAATGATAGTTAAGAAAATACCTTAACGAAAAAAAATCGTCTGCCACTTGTATCGCGGTGGAATACCCGTCTGCCAAGCACGTGAACATGTAAAAAAAAAAATTCAGTCATTTCCTCTCGCATGAAATTTTGTCAGATGATAGTTTATGGACTATTATGAAGAAATAAATTCGTCTGCCACTTGTATCGCGGTGGAAAACCCGTCTGCCAAGGGCCTAAACATTGTATGGGGTTGTCTTCATAGGAAACTCACGTCACTTAAGTCGTTTTGTTTGGGCAAGACAGTGTTTCCTATGAAGATACGACCTGAGGCATATCGAATAACTTTCAAACCATCCTAGAGTACGTCTGGGATCACACACAATGAAGGGTTCCATACGGACACCTATTAGTTCACATTTTAAACCACTATTTAATAAATCGTAGCAAAAAAGGTCGTAACTTTATGGGAAACTCACGTCACTTAAGTCGTTTTGTTTGAACAAGACAGTTTTTCAGCGTTTATTCAAAAACCGTTTGACGTAATTTATTCAAACAAAACATTTTTGAAAGTATTTTTTTATTTACACCCTGCCAATTTTTTTCAGAATTTTTGATCTCACAGTTTGGAAATTAAAGAGGGGGGATGAAGTTTTTACGACTTTCACAGCGAATATCTCACCAACTGTTGACTTAAATGGAAAAGTTTTTTAGAAACCCCTATATCATTTTCAAAGACCTATCCATAGATACCCCACACGCTGATGTGCATTGTTTTTTTCTTTTCATCCCATACAATGTTTAGGCCCTTGGCAGACGGGTTTTCCACCGCGATACAAGTGGCAGACGAATTTATTTCTTCATAATAGTCCATAAACTATCATCTGACAAAATTTCATGCGAGAGAAAATGACTGAATTTTTTTATTTTTTTTACATGTTCACGGTATTGGCAGACGGTTATTCCACCGCGATACAAGTGGCAGACGATTTTTTTTCGTTAAGGTATTTTCTTAACTATCATTTAAACCTAGTTTCAGTCGAGAGGAAATGACTGAATTTAATTATTTTTTTTACGTCTTTGGGAGGCTGCTGCTCCTCAACCCACCAACGGAATGGTGCCAGACGTCCACAGTATTTTTTTATTCATCTTTCTTAATCACTATACAAGTTTTCGTGCGAGAGGAAATGACTGACGATTTTAACATTGTGGCCCGCGGTCTAGATGTAACGTGACAGCGAGGCAGAGGAAGGCCTGGTAAGGCCAAGCGCGAGTGTACAGACGGTGGCTTTGTCCACATTATCCGATATCGGGTCCGACATCGATAAAAAAATTATGGGAATGTGACCACAGACTAGCAAGGGTTGTATCCACGGATCTATACCTAAAGCTGCCTACTCCGATACAATATCGGTGTAGAATCCCACACCGATAAAAATGTATGGAAATTGGAAAACCGCTTAAGCTGCCTACACAAAGCCCTGCCTGCAGGGCCCTGCTTGCAGTGCCACTGCCAAATCGTATTGTGTGTAGGCATGCAGGGCCGATTTAACAGATAAAAAAATCGGCTTTAAGCTGCCTACTCAAAGCCCTGCCTGCAGGGCCCTGCTTGCAGTTCCACTGCCAAATCGTATTGTGTGTGTATGCATGCAGGGCCGACGAACATGGCGAACGTATAAGGGTTCCATTTGGGCTACGAAACTCTATCAATATTGAAATCGAAATAAAACTTAAAGTAAAACAATGAATAATATTATACAATTGCCAGGGTCAGTCTTCTGCTTGCCATGATCCTGACCGGACCATCCTTTGCCATCCATTTCCAAAGGAGCTAAGACAATGTTTTGTCTAAGATTTCTTATTTTAAGTATTTTCTCCTGAACCGTTCACTCGAATTGGCCAAACAGTCGTTGAATTCCGAGGGTAATTCAAAATTTAACAAAGTATCTTACTCACACAGTATAATTGAAAAAATTTCCATTATGTTGCAATCTGCTAGGGATGCTCTTATTATATCAAGATGGGTGGCTTATGACCCCTGGGTGGTTCTAAAAGTGCAACAAAAACTGGCAACCGTACTGTCTTCTCGAAGATCTCACGGTTCGAAATAAATGCCATACGATAAATAAATTATATCAAGAACAACACCAATAATTATAAAAATTAAAAACACGACTGCACTAAAAAGATAAAATAAAAATAAGTTTCCTAATAAAGAACTCAAGGAAATATATTTTGTTTGCAGTCGGGGGACCTACTACATACAAGTACCTAAAACCAAAATATTAGGTCCCACGAATGCAAAATAGTAGTTTATGCAACTGGTACATAATGTGCATTAAAACACGAGTGTGTTTTATGAAACGAGCCGAAGGCGAGTTTCATAATAAGGTCACACGAGTGTTTTAATGCAGCCCGCAGCTGTGTCTTAATTTTGTACGTGATCTCCATGTGATCTCGTTAGTGTTATATTTCGTGATCTAATAGGGGACGCACGCAACAGCCGCACAGTATATTATAAAGCGGGGTCTTATCTACGGTATTTGAACTTATAAAAGAGGATTTACTATATGGGTGTAGATAAAAATATATATTCCTTGAGTTCTTTTATTATTAGGAAACTTGTTTTTATTTTATAACAAATTTCAGCATTTTTTGAAATTCACCCTCTGAAGGGGTGAAAAGAGGGTTAAAACATTGTATGGGCATCCTGAGTTTTTAAAAAGTGAGTGACTTTAAATACTTGGCGTGTAGACTCTCAGTTAAAATATAAGAAAAGTTGTTTCGGCGTTTTTGAAAATTCATCGCTAAGGGTATTGAATGTCTGTATGGAAAACGTATAGTATTCGAAGCGAGGGACAATTATTTCGTTTATAGCAGGTAATTTATTAATATATTCTTTATTTTACTAAACGGTTAAAACTCACAAATATTAATTGTTACTTCGGGCGACATGTTTCGAACTCTTCGGGAGTTCTTCCCAACACAACACAACATGTCGCCCGAAGTGACAATTAATACGTGAGTTTTAACCGTTTAGTAAAATAAATGTTATAATTATAATAATTAAAAACACGACTGTATTAAAAAGATAAAAACATTACACTCCTTTTTTGGGCAGTCGTGTAAAAAGTGAACGCAATAGCACAGGAGACCTCCGGTAATAGTGCTTGATGTACATAGATCATTAAATAAGTACCTAATAAGTGACTTCAAATATTTCTTTATTGGTATTATATAAATTATATAAGGTTATTAGCTATTTATTTGCAATCACATAAATAATGCTTTCTTCTCGCTACTTCAGTTCAAAATATCGGCTAAAGTATATTCCTTGAGAACTTCGTTGATGACATGGAATAGTTGCTCGCTGAGCAGATTGCTGAGATTATCCATTTCGTTTAGTACGACATCCCGGGTGATACTTTGTACGAAATGGTTGATGAAGTCGTTGATTAAACTGGAGCCGACCATTCCCTCGATGCGTATCTGTCGAAAGGTTTCATTTAGTTTCCAACTGTTTTCGAAAAGTTATAAGTATAATGTATTAACTAGTTATATTAAAACATACAATTGCAATAATGACTTGTACATACCTGTCTTCTAAATCGTCTTATATCTACACGTATTTTTACATACGCCGCATACTCTGTAGGTATACTGTACAGCCTGTTCGCCCCTCATGTGTAACGTAACGATTGACGACGACATAAAATTAACTGATATTTTGGCGTTTGGGTAAGTACAATTATGCAGAACAATACCATATAAATAAATCATAGGGAACTTACATTGACGTCTTGAATGTCGATTTTAATATTTAGTTGTCGAAGAAGCAGATGTCCCGCGAGAATGTTGGTTCCGAGCCTTGCGTCCACGCCGACCTCCAGACGGTTGACGAACACTCTACGAATATAAAGTAGATAAGTCACATTTGTACACCAAGGGTTCCGTGGGATTAGTGTTAAAGCCCGTCTTAGACAGAGCTATAATATACATATATTATAGCAAAGCACCTTACGATATAATTTGGTATATTTTGCCTACTAGTTGACACACGCAGCTATAAAATATATATTGTAGCTCTATCTGTGACGGACTTTAAATGTACTTGTTATTTATTTAGCGTAATACTTTTGATATTGCTTCCGTATACTTTTTTTTATTAACTGTTAGGTGTTCCATTGCTCCACACTGCTGAGACTGCTCCGTTTACCCAAGTGAAGTAAATTTTCGTAATGAAATTGAGTTTTGAGTTTATCGAGGACTTGTATAAGTAATCGCCGCGGTTGATGTACTTGCCTGTAGTTGCCACCAGCTCTATGCAGCACCAATGGTCCAACTTTAGCCTCGGCCTGGTAACTACCTGCGCAACATTATATTCTCTATTAATATTTTGACTTGTAAACCTTGAACATGTAATCGAACATTGTCTTTTTTGCCGACTGCAAAAAAGTACATTACAGTACTTTTATTTCACGAGCGCGGGTGAGCCAAGGTTGTGTGTTGAGCTATACGTACCTACACACTATTGTGAGCTATGAGTTCACATTGTCTATGTGTTCGTATGTGCCCGTCGTCGTTTACTTATTAACCAATTTGGTAAATTATTTATTTGTTTGAAAGCATATGCTTCAAGGTCAAGGTAGGTCCCGTTGTTATCCGTGTGTTGTGAGAATTCAGTTCTGATCATGGTATTGGCATCTATGAATAATTGAGGGTACTCCTCAAAAATTTAAGGGATACATAACGATTTCAGTATTTGCGATTTTCCGGCAGCAAATCGAGTATTTCAGAAAATAGCATTTGGTGAAAAGGAACTGATGAAGAACACCACACCAATACAAAACTCTTAGTGTTTCATGGGTGGCGCTAAGATATTTCGATCAAGCGCATTGATCGAGCGACTATTTTCAGTAGTCAGTCAGTCATTTGTTGTTGTAATACAGTGAAAGAGGTTGATTTACCCGTAAACGTCAGCCAGGGCAGAGTCAGGTGAACTGCCACAGTCAGACGCAGAGGACTGAAGATCACGTCATCCACCACATACCAGCGCAGCCCGTCCATAAGGAAATCGGTGACCACAAGCTCCGCGCCCATTCTGTACATATTAGTACATTACTTACCAAGGACGATAAAACAAAGAATGGCTCAGATCGCAAGTATTTTACGCCCGAGCCGAAGGCAAGGGCGATAAATATGCGATCTGAGGCTTTCTTTATTATCGCCCGTGGTAAGTACAAAATTTTATGTCACCCCCTGGCCAGGAAGTGGGTTTTTTCGCGCGCGGAGCGTGCGATAATGGCCACTTTATGGCCAGGTGTGACATAAAATCATTTTCACACCACCTGCTCGATTTTGCTCAATTATATATCATACAAACCTTTCGGAAAGCAAATCATTACAAGTGGCCCTTGGTTTTAGCGGGTTATAATTTCAAATTATTACCCGCCGGGTAATAATTTCATTTGAGCTCTGATAGTTCTTATTGAAATGTCTTTAAAGTCTAATTTCGTGAAGTCCACACGGCGGCGAGGAGGTGGCACACCAGCTCCGTGTTTTGTTTGGAACGTCGCGTTCGAAACAAAAGACTGCGCCTGTAGCGGGTCAAGCGCGTGATTTTAGTTCCGTTTTTTTTTTCAAAAAAAAAATGACAAACTATATCTTTATTTTGAATTTTAAGTTAAAAAAAAACTTTTTTTTGCAAAAAAAATCGTCATTATACTCGATTTCGACTAATTCAGGGGTAAGGATTTCAAATTATATATTTATTTTGAGTTTTAAGAAAAAAATACATTTTTTTGCAAAATGTCGTCATTATACTCGATTTCGACTAATTCAGGGACAAGGATTTCAAATTTTATAGGATTTATTTTGAGTTTTAAGTAAAAAAAAAATTTTTGCGTAAAATCGTCATTATACTCGATTTCGACTAATTCAGGGATAAGGATTTCAAATTTTATATTTATTTTGAGTTTTAAGAGAAAAAAATATTTTTTTGTCAAAAATCGTCATTATACTCGTTTTCGACTAATTCAGGGATAAGGATTTCAAATTTTATATTTATTTTGAGTTTTAAGAAAAAAAAAATATTTTTTTCCAAATATCGTCATTATACTCGTTTTCGACTAATTCAGGGATAAGGATTTCAAATTTTATATTTATTTTGAGTTTTAAGAGAGAAAAAAATTTTTTTTGCGAAAAATCGTCATTATACTCCTTTTCGACTAATTCAGGGATAAGGATTTCAAATTTTATATTTATTTTGAGTTTAAAGGGGAAAAAAATTTTTTTTGCCAAAAATCGTCATTATACTCGTTTTCGACTAATTCAGGGATAAGGATTTCAAATTTTATATTTATTTAGAGTTTTAAGGTAAAAAAAAATTTTTTGCGAAAAATCGTCATTATACTCGATTTCAACTAATTCAGGGATAAGGATTTCAAATTTTATATTTATTTTGAGGTTTAAGCTAAAAAAAACTTTTTTTGCGAAAAATCGTCACTACCTATACTCGATTTCGACTAATTCAGGGATAAGGATTTCAAATTTTATATTTATTTCGAGGTTTAAGCTAAAAAAAACTTTTTTTGCGAAAAATCGTCACTACCTATACTCGATTTCGACTAATTCAGGGATAAGGATTTCAAGATTTAGAATTAAGGATTACTAGATTTTTAATATTTATTTAGAATAAAAAAAAACTTTTTTGTTAAAATAGTCATCATACTCGATTCCATATTCAATCACAAGTTAAAGTATAAAATTGGCCAAAGGTGGTGAGAAAAGTAGAGTATACCCCACGGGGATAAAACTGTTTTTGTCTTGGGCGCGCTTAAATCCCTCACTACACTCAGGACTCAGTCTTAATTCCCTCGCTTCGCTCAGGAATTAAGTCATTACTCCCTCGCTCCGCTCGGGAGTAAAATTTGGAGTCCTCCGTTACGTTCGGGATTCAATATCGCACCCGTGACATAAAACAGTGCTTTATCCCCTTGGTGTATAATCTACTATTATAACATTAGCATTTTTTTAAACACCTAGTTATGACATATTTCACCAAATAAAATATTTGGTCATACCCCGGAGCAACATCGAAGCCTATGGGACCTATAGGCCCCAGCACTAGAGGATCCAAGACTGGGATATTTTCATTGCCGTTGACGACGATTAACCTCAGTGACTCCAGCAGGTTACGGAGTGTATTTTCCAGAGCATTTCGGTTGACTACATCCATGGCCTCTAGTTCGACTGCTATCAAGTGGTCGTCCTTTGAGAAAATATTATCCCGTGCCAGCATGTTTATGTACACATCTTGTACTTTAAATGATGTGCTAGTCTCTATTGGCAAAAAGTTTTACAAGGGTTAAATAAGTAAGTACATGAAAAATAGTATTTTATACAATCGTTATATAATGAATGCTTTTTTAGTCGAGAACCGCGTTTAGACCACGAGGCTTGCCGAGTGGTCTAAGTAAGGTTCGAGACTCAAAAAGCTAATTATATAACTATTGTATACAATACTATTGGATTCCAAGTTTTAAAGAACGCCTGAAATAGCCCCACTGACAGTCGTCACCTGTCAGTGTCAGTTTTAGGCGCGAAATGAGTAGACTTGACATCTCGATGTAAGCTAGATTGGTTGGTTAGGCTTGGGTCGCGTGGCGTCAAGTTGCTTTTGTATTGATGAATTGTTGATTTAATGTAGATTCCTTGTATTTTTGTAAAAACAGCGATTATAATTTGTTAATTAGTGATTTCGGTTGTTTCATTGCCAAAATCAGAAGTGAGACACGTTTATCTAACCGCCCACAAAGTTGAGGTCAAACATGGCTACTCGCTTGTTTTTTGTAATGGCTGTGAATTGTTTCAAGTAATGAATCAATCGTATTCATAATCAGTAGAAATTTGATGTTTCGATACGTAAGCAACATTGACGATATGTAAGAAATGCAACCGAATCAGATCTCGTCACTGTCACTGCGCAGTCGCCGGTACTACGTAGCCGGTCGGATCGTATTTTGTTTGTTCGTGTTTTCTCCACGGCAGAATTAAAATCATCTCATAAAGAAAACGTGTTTGTAACTATAAGCGGTGTTGCAACACTTCACGGTCGAAGTCAATGCTGCATTGACACGAAATGACGTAGTAGCTACAAAGCTTTAAAAACCTGTGGAACAATTGGTTCCATGGTGATGTTTAGTGTTCACAGGTCAGATATTCATCGGAAAGGTGAAGTAAGAGCTGCCTTGCAATGGTGCGGTACACAAGCCCTACAGTATGCAGTTCCAAGTTTTAAATGCATGACATGTCATCGGGTATATAAATGTGGGAATCAGTGAAATGTTCACATACAGCGAGCGGCAAGTGTCATTGTCTGTAGCTTGTGTGGATACTGCAGGTTTCTATTGTCATACAAGGGGTAATGTACAAGCTGGTAACTATTTGCCCAAAGTCAGTGCTCTACTATACAAACAGGTAAAAAACAATCTTTGTAATCAGTAAGGAAATGGATTTTTGCCATAACTTTGTTAGTTATGTGACTGTGTAAAGTTTGTAGTAAAGTGCAGTATGGTGCTGTCTGATTCAGTACTTCCAGACTGTTAATCTGAGATAGTTAATAGATGAAATAACCTCTTTCATACAAAATCAAGCAACAATTCAGTAGTGTGGTATGTGCACTAGCTTATGACTTTTCAATGGTAAGCAATTAAGTTTTTAAGTGCAGTAGAAATATTGATAGTCGGTAGTTAAGTGAGCTAACTAGTTGGCTTGGCTCCTAGGTATTTGGATGGACACTAAGTTGTTGATAGTGACTTACACTTTATTTTAATTCTTTTGAGTTGAATTACCTTTTGCACATCAATAGTAACCTCTAAATGACTGTACAAAAAAAATGTACTTTTGCAAGCTGTATTCCAAGCTCTGCTATAGAGAGTAAAGATGTAAATGATAAAATGTCACATATGACATTTTCTAAGTAAAGATTTAGTGATGTAATTTGGAGTAATGAGTCAGTCATTAAAATTGTGGTATGGAATTATGGATGAATCCACCACAGTTAGTGGTTGTGGTTGTTTCCTAACATTTTTGCACATTGAGTTTTGATTTCAGAGACTGTGAGATGCACCTTACAGCATGGGTACATAGAATTTATGAGCAATGGTCAGGTGGTCAAAAGAAAAGCAAGGAAATACATGAAAGTTGCTCCACCGACAAGAGCTTGGCTTTTAAATTAATGATGATGATGATGGTACAAGTCATGGATGCTGTTGGGATTACTGAGTGAAGGTCCAGAGTGAGTACTGAGTGAATGCTGAGTTGGATCGACACATCTCATGTTAAGTTGCAATGTAAATGATAGCGCTGTGCCCTGCAATATTATTAAATTAGTAAGTAAGCAAAGTGTATAGCTAAGTGCCACATAGTATGTGTTGTGCACTGTTGTGACTAGTAGGTACATGTAATTTACCTACAACTTAATTTTGAATTTCATACTTAGGCAGTGTCTACTATAGGTAGACAGAGATCCTATTTGAGAACATGCTTGTGCTCATTTATGTAGGTGTACATGGGATGCATTGGTGACATATAGTGTAACCACACTCTAGATGATGGTAGTTCAAATTGGGTTGAAATAAAACTGCTCAACCAAGATCACTAGATCGCAAACTCTTAGGGTATTTCAGTGTTTAAACTGCCCGCGTGGCCGTGTCGGAGGTTTCCCCTGGATTTTCCCCAGGCCACTCTCCAACAAGCTGATGACACTGAATGTGAAATTAATGACTGGTTGAGGCTGAAATTCTTGAGACAAAGTGAGAAGCTTTGACTAATGTTTTTTAATGTCATAAATTACATTGGACTTTACCGATGAAATATTGTTCTGTTCTTTAGTACTTTTGTGGGAAAGTTTTACTACTTGCAAGTCTTTATTGTTCATGTGTAATGTTTCTTTACTTATGTGTATGTGTGTTAGCTTGTTTTGAAACAAGTTTGCAGGTCAGGTTTTGCCAGATTCCTGAAAATAAATTAGAAATGAAGTTTTGTGTATCGGTGTTGGTCCGGATGTCATGAAATGCATGGTGTGGTACCATGGGACTGGCCTTATGTTGGATATTGATGGTGGCCATAGTTTAATCGTTTATACATGATGGCCTGGTTGACTTGGAAATTGATGGAGTTACATTGATGAGTAATTGATAGCTGTGTACAGTCGGCAATGTAAGATCATACAAAAGGTGAAGTTTGGAAACTTATTTTATCCTTGTTCTGTGTATGTCAACTTAGAAGTTTTGACCTCACATATGAATCAAAAGGTGCAGCATAATATTAATGCAATGGATGAGGTAATATTTTGGATTTGATGAGATGACAATGCAATGTGTCATGAAAACCACTGTATTTAACATGCCTGAACATACCTACCCTGTATTTAAATACTTCTTGAATTTATTTAACTTGGCATTTAGTAATTTGCATTTGTATGTGTCAATTTTAAATGCTATTCTGCATAATGCTATTTTGGACAACTTGTATGTTAATGATTGAACACTTGTAGCAAAAGCCTTGTTGATCTTAACTTGTTAAAGTCAAAGGTGATATGGAGTTGTTTTAGTAAACTGAACACTTTTAGTGAGTTCATGAGTTGTAAATTGCAGACTGGTGGCCCTGTGATCTGCGACTTCACATGATTGCATAGTGTGGTGTGAATGAATAAAGGTCATCATCAAGGGCTTATTTGTTGATCTGCCTATTTGATGGACATCTTATGACTCATGGGAAATGATTATTTGGAAGAGATTTATTTGGCTTGATAAAATGTTATTTGCATTGGTTTAATTACTTCTGTTGTGTTGTGTCTGTGTGTTACAGTGAAGTTTTTGCCCAAAGGAGGTGCCAGTATGGGCTGGAGGCCTAGAAATGTTTATATGAGTCAGTGAAGGCCGAACGGGGCAAAAATGAGAGACAATACATAGCAGGAAGGGCATTGCATTATGGACAATGATGTACAACTGTATGTTTCACTAGAATTGTTGGATGGTAAGCGTAGTATGCTCTTTTGGCTAGGTGGAGCCAAGATTGGTGAAAGGTCTCTGTTAAAAGCTGAATGCGACAAGCTAAAGGCACAGTGAAAATGGTGCGTATTGGGGAAGACTTATATCTGTTAGTGGATTAATACAGTGATGTTCACTTTATTTTATGTGAATGGGTTTAATGAACTACATTCGATTGTGACTAACTGTAATTGTCGTGTTCATGAATGTAATCATAATTGGATCTGATTGTGTTTGCTTTTTGCAGTGATGGTTTACTGTGTGAAGAGGACGCTGTAAGCTGCGGCTGACATGCGAGTCCTCTGGAGCCACACATTTGCTTTCGAGTGGATGCTGGTCATACACCTCTTTTCTGGACCCTATCCTGTTAATGCTGCGAAGAAGAGAGCGATGCCTGGAGGCATGCGCTACTCACTGGAGCGGTTGGACTCAATGAACTACAGTTCATGAGCGTGTTCCAGTATGAGGTAATGTGTAGAGGATAGTGGTTAATCATACGCTGCTTTCATTATTGCACCTGAGGATTGTGATTCTGTTTATCATAAAACTAAACCTCCCCTTCTTCTATTGTTTTGAGTCAAAACACATTCTAGTCACTCTCATAGTTTCTCTTAAAGCCTCCCTGAGATAGGATAGGACATCCATCTACCGTTACATCTCTGACTGACTACATCTCTTTTATGATGAAACGGATCACAGCAGAGCGTTAATGATGGTAGATGTGTGTGCAGGTAAGCAAGCTACCAGTGGCGGCACGTCAAAAATATTCTTAGGGAAGGGAATAATTTGCCTTTCTTATTCCTTATGAGCCATAGTAAAAGAACTGGACTGGCTGGAAAATAGGCAATTGAGTTATATGGACGCTCCGCCACTGCAGGCTAATGGGATGCTCTGCTGACATTTTACTTTGAACAGATTGACAAGTTAATGATGACGTTATACTTTGAGCTGACCGACATGCATGTCTCTGTCGATGTTTACTGTGAGCAGGTTGACACGCTAACTATGGTGCCTCTGTCGACGTTTACATGGTGCGGGTTAACAAGCACTTCACGTGTATGCGGATTAACGGGTTGTTGTGACGGCTCCGTTAACGTTTTACATAGTGCGGGTTAGCAAGCATTTTACATGTATGCCGGTTAACAAGTGGTTACGATCCTTGTTAACGGAAGACGGGATCTAGGGACGCCTATCCCGTAGCAGGCGGGAATGGAGGACGCTTCTACCCGTAGTGACGAAGTGGGAGCTGCGGTTCTCATCTTGCGTCTGCAGACGGGTCGTGAGGGTTACCTCTGTCCGTACGCAGGAATTGTGTATCCTGCTAAGGCCATGGCAATGTAAATTTAAAGGTTTGAATATAAGCTGATGTATGATCGCATGATGATTGAGTGAATTATGATGAGGCTGATGTACATTATACTGTGGGTCTCATTCACGTCACGCCTCATCATTTATGGATGACTGAGCTATGAAGACTGTGGTAATGCGATGTTGAATGGAGACGTTTGATCATTGTGAACGTTTGATTGAACGATGATGGAACATATGGTTGTATTGAATGAGTGATAGAAATACAAAAAAAGGTTCCTCTTGTGCCTGTGGGTACGGAACCTTAGAAAAAGATTTCAGATGATTGAGATTGAGAAAGTTGTTGCAGATACGAGACGTGTCCTGTTGCTGGTTCTGGGCAGGTCACCGAGCAACGAGCATCAAAGCTGGTGCCGGAGCTTCCGGCGCCGCGTGAGGACGGGCGTTGGTGATGAAGATCGGAAGACGCAGTCGAGGACGATGCAGCGTCAGGAACGGCCGTATTGGATTCCAAGTTTTAAAGAACGCCTGAAATAGCCCCACTGACAGTCGTCACCTGTCAGTGTCAGTTTTAGGCGCGAAATGAGTAGACTTGACATCTCGATGTAAGCTAGATTGGTTGGTTAGGCTTGGGTCGCGTGGCGTCAAGTTGCTTTTGTATTGATGAATTGTTGATTTAATGTAGATTCCTTGTATTTTTGTAAAAACAGCGATTATAATTTGTTAATTAGTGATTTCGGTTGTTTCATTGCCAAAAATACTTTTTCTACGAGTCCACTAAAATAACAGAAAGTTGCCGCTGAAACGATCTCATTAGTGCATGAGGGTTACACGGTGATTAATAGCACGTGGTCGGCACATATCACAATACGTATCACGTGGGTATTGATGAATATTAAAAACAAGTCTAAACAATTATGAAATTTACGATAATATCACAAGTATTGTAAATTTGTAATAACAATTCCCACAGGGCCGGTGCCCTGTTAAGATGAGAAAAAAAAATCAGTCCATGCCCGCCTTTGGCATCATGTCAAATTTCGACCAATCACGACACAAGAGAATTTAAGTTTTTTTTTTAATGATTATGGCCAGTATCCAGACGACCGTTTAAGTAGGTAGACATTTGACAAGTGCATTAACGTTTTTAATTACGTTCAGAAGCGCGGGAAGCACTATCAATGTTGAAATATTCATAAAATGAGTCTACTTAAACTTAATTTTTTTCATCAAATTACGGCGTTCTATTTTTGAATGATATTTCGATTCTCCGCGCAGTTGTACAATGAAATATTATATTACTCCATAGAGCATAGACTTTTAGTTCAGCTTAAAATGTATAATATTGTGCAATGGTCTATGAAGTTGTAATTGTAATATTGTAGTCGACGAGTATAAAAAGAAAATTATTTTGTGAAGTCCAGTGAATAGTGACCTCACTCGTAAGTATAAAGAACCAAGGCGAAGCTGCGGCATATAATCATATAATACAGCTCAACGTCCATTCCATATTTGTGACAGATTTTTTAAAGTCCCGGAGATTATAATATGAGTCATAATACAAACTTACTAAGCTAGAAATTCACTTCTATGTGCGCGCCATCCACGAAGGCGCGCCCCTCCACAGCCCAAGCCGTGCAACTGCGCACAGATTAGTATGAGATTCGCTGTGGAGTGGAGGAGCGCGTCGTCGTGGATGGCGCGCACTATGCCTATGTAAAGTATTAAGTACCTATTTAAGAATTGGATATATTATTTTAATTTATTATATAGGATCATGATGATGACTATTATGACGAAAATCTTCAAATCACTTATAAACTTGTCAACTATATTACTAAGTATTCTGAGCTGTTGTAATATGTATGGACGCTAGAGCATCTTAACAAAATTCAAAAAACAAATGACCATAAAAACACTAAAAGACGATATATTTTTTTAACCCGAAACTTATCATATCACCACGTAAAATGATGTACTTATGGACGTTTGTTTGATAGTTTCTATTTTGCGGTGTTGTAGCCCCGGGCTCATCTAGCTACTTATATAAAAAGTGCTTACTCTTACCGGCGTTTTGAGAGACACCCCCAGCCTGTACGTATACACATAGCAGTAATGGAACCACAAATATAGTTTTCATTTTAACCTCCTTATTCATCTCGGTTCTGTAATGAAACATTAAGACAATAGTTATTTGTTATACAAGGGTGCAAAGTTGTATTTTAACCGCGAGTGTGGAATTGGAACACGAGCTAGCGAATGGATTCTAGGGTTGAACCACGAGCTAGCGAATGGATTCTATGGTTGAACCACGAGCGAAGCGAGTGGTTCGAAAATAGAATCCTGAGCGAAGCGAGTGGTTCAAAATTAGAATCCTGAGCATAGCGAGTGTTGCAACACACGAGACGTAAAATAACTTTGCAGCCGTGTGTAACACAAATCTTTTCACCTCACTAAAGCGAGGAAATAGAAAAAGGAAAAAACAAAAGTAAAACAATAAAAAATAGGGTTTCTTCTAATTTTTCATTTCATTAAAATAGAAATTAAAAACTAAATTAGAACAAAAAAAACGCAAAAAAAAAATTTAAGCAAAATTCAAAAACAAATACTAAAGTAAATAAATAAAGCAAAATTGCGTGAAAAATGTATTACTTTAAATTCAAATAAAAATATACATAATTTGAAATCTCTATTAGTCGAAATCGAGTATAATCACGATTTATTGCAAAAAATGTTTTTCCAACTTAAAATTCAAAATAAATGTTAAATTTGAAATCCCAATCCCTAAATTAGTCGAAATCGAGTATAATGAGGACTTTTAAAAAAAAAAAAATTTTTTTTCTTAAAATTCAAAATAAATATAAAATTTGAAATCCTTATCCTTGAATTAGTCGAAATCGAGTATAATGACGATTTTTTGCAAAAAAATTTTTTTTTTTGCTTAAATTTAAAAATAAATGTAAAATTTGAAATCCTTATCCTCGAATTAGTCGAAATCGAGTATAATGGCGATTTTTTGAAAAAAAATATTTTTTTTTGCTTAAAATTCAAAATAGTTATAAAATTTGAAATCCTTATCCTCGAATTAGTCGAAATCGAGTATAATGACGATTTTTTGAAAAAAAATAATTTTTTTGCTTAAAATTCAAAATAGTTATAAAATTTGAAATCCTTATCCTCGAATTAGTCGAAATCGAGTATAATGACGATTTTTTGCAAAAAAAATATTTTTTTTGCTTAAAATTCAAAATAGTTATAAAATTTGAAATCCTTATCCTTGAATTAGTCGAAATTAAGTATAATGACGATTTTTTGCAAAAACAAAATTTTTTGCTTAAAATTCAAAATAGTTTAAAATTTGAAATCCTTGTCCTTGAATTAGTCGAAATTGAGTATAATGACGATTTTTTTGCTTAAAATTCAAAATAGTTATAAAATTTTAAATCCTTGTCCTTGAATTAGTCGAAATCGAGTATAATGACGATTTTTTGCAAAATAAAATATTTTTCAGGACTTAAAATTCTAAATAAATGTAAATTTGAAATCCCTACCCCTAAATTAGTCGAAATGGAGTATAATGACGAATTTTTGCAAAAAAAATTTTTTTTGCTTAATATTCAAAATAATTATATATTTTTTTAATTAAAAATAAATATAAAATCCAAGGACTAATTTTTTTCACACCACCTGAAAAAAAAAACAGATGGCGAAAATTGTCCTGGCTGTTTTGTGTCCACACTAACCGATATCGGATCCGATACGAATTTGACCGATATCGGATCGGATAGTGTGAGCACTAAGCAGTTTTCCATAAATTTTTATCGGTAACGAATCCTACGCCGATATTGTATCGGATAGTGGGAACACCGCCTTACATGTTATTCTGTTAAAAAAGTAACTAGGAACACGTTCGGATTTCAAAATTACTTTGCACACATGTGGATAAAATGCAGTTTTGCTATCTGTTTTTAAAGAATAAAAAAGGGCTTTCCGAGCTAGTGAGGTGAAAAATGTTTTATGCATATTGTGAACACTGTATTCAAACACAATTTTAGGAATCGGCAACCCGTAAGTACAGCATTGGTCTTACAATTTTCTGTTTTTTTTATGTACTTCAATTATTACTATGCGGATAAGGAGGACACCTGTTTATTTAATCCTAAGGATTCTCCTCAATTGGATGGCACTATCATTTAATCCTTCTTTTAAATATGTTTTTATGTTCATCAATCAGAATCACGATAAGATAATAAAACTATTTTGCAAAATGATCTTGATTGTGAATATTGTGATAATAAACAAGCTTCTGTAAAAAGTAATAACTATATACCATTAGACAATTCGAATAAGTAAATAACAATAAATCTTTCAAAAATCCTGACATACCTAAACAAAGCTAGGAGCTAGGAACCATCTGGACCATCAAGCCTTTCGAGTAGAATCAACAAATTTGATTTCTGGAAATTCTGTTCTGAAGCCTTCGTACCTTGGCACAGTGAAAATCGATATGAAAGTCCCTGAGTCCCGATCTCATATTAATGTCACTATGACAAGGTACAGTCAGCCCATGAAAATGTTGAGCATACTTAGAACCTTGTCACATCGAAATCTAAGAAATATTTAGACTGAAACGTCATAAAATTTGAAACCTCTTTAATTTGACAAAGTACTAAAGTGCTCAACATTTTCGTTGGCCCACTGTACCTACGAAGTAGCCCAAAAATCAAATTTATTGACCGTAACTACTAAAACGCACTCAAATCGATTCATCCGTTAGGAAGCTACACCTACAATAACACCACTCTCTTGCCTTGCGTGTCGGGAGTTAAAAGCGAGTTATCTAGAAACTGACAATGTAGATCAATGCTTCTTTCTTTACCTTTAAGGGCTTTAAGAAGAATGCCTAGCTGCGATTTTCCCATACAAACGCTCTCGACTGTTTTCTCCCTGGTTTTTGAATCTAGAGCAATGATTTTTTCAAATAAGATCAATATCATCAATATCTATGCCGCTACGTTTTGTTTTTTTGGATCTTTTTATTTTAAAGAAACTTACAGCGCCTCAAAAATCGTAAAAACGGCTTAATTGAATTGGCTGCTAAAACAGGCTCAGTATACAAATATGACAACAAATATCCAAAAAATCAAAACGTAGCGGCATAGACTATTTCTTGCTCTTGCAGTTTCCAAAATTTTATAATGATTGGTTGCGTTTTGGAGG
The DNA here is from genome assembly GCA_951800055.1 of Cenopis cana. Classification (NCBI taxonomy): domain Eukaryota; kingdom Metazoa; phylum Arthropoda; class Insecta; order Lepidoptera; family Tortricidae; genus Cenopis; species Cenopis cana. The sequence goes on along the minus strand of OX637471.1, from coordinate 15,533,800 downwards.
AGGAAACAGTCGAGAACGAAACCTCGATTTTTGAGTTTTTTGCATGGGAATTTTAGTCCGAGCTGCAGTTGTCCTTATCGCACGAATTCTTGGCGGAGTCAGTTTTTAAATATACGTACACAGACGGAATAGGGATGGGCAACAGTCGTTGATATATATTGTCGATACGCTAGTGGTGGAAAATTATCGATAAATCATATTACCTACCAGAAAAGTTATTAATCATAAGAAGAAGCCAGAGTCATAATGGAGGAATATAGAATAGAAAGGTGACCTGGGAAGCATCTGCATACATCCGCGAAGAAATTCAAAGTTGTATGTGAAGTCCCCAACCCGCTCTGAGCCAGCGCGGGGAGTAATGCCCAAGCCCCCTCATCTATGAGAGGAGGCCTGTGCCCGTGAATAAGGCTTTCCGGCTTCGTATCACTATCCGGCCTCCCTACGGTCGGCCGTCTATACCTACTCACCCGGCGAGCTCTTCTCTCTCGGCGTCTGCAGTAATGTACTAGGTATTATTTTTAACCGACTTCACGATTTCAAAAGAGGAGGTTCTCAATTCGGTTGTATGTTTTTTTTTGTTTTTATGTTTGTTACTCCATAACTCCGTCATGTCTGAATCGATTTTGAAAATTCTTCTTTTAGTTGTAGGTATATTGTATATTCAAGTTGGTCCCGTTGTTGTCAAAACGCAGTTCTGATGATGGGATCCATGAGGAATCGAGGGAACTCCTCAGATTTTAAGGCAAACATATAGTTAGTGATTCTTGTGTTTTTATCAACAAATCAAGCATTTTCATACAAAAATGTGACATTTGATGAAGTGGAACTGCTGATGATGATCAGAATGGAACTCTTCAACGACGCATACCTAGTTTGCGTTTGGCGATTTGTTCTCTTCGTTATGTTTGTCAAGCAAGCTAGGTTTTCAAGACACATTTTTGTAAGCTTGACAAAGTGTTCTGATGCTGGATTCCACGAGGAATTGAGGGTACTTACTCTTCTACCATTATAAGGGACTTTGCCTCCTTGTGTCTGTTCTACCGCCTGTATAACGGGGTGTGCTCAGAGGAACTGTTTGACATGATGCCCACGGCCACCTTTCATCATCGCACCGCTCGCCATCGGCAGCGAGCGCATCCCCACACCTTAGAGCCACTGCGTTCTCGTACAGTGCGATTCAACAGGTGCTTTATACCGAGAACACTCAGGTTGTAGAATGAGCTTCCTGCCGAGGTATTCCCAATGGACTACAGCATGGGGCTCTTCAAAAAAGGCGTGAAAAGGGTTCTTAAGGGTCGGCAACGCGTGAGTGACGCCTCTGGTCTCTGGTGTTGCAAGCGTCTATAGGCGGCAGTAACCACTTACCATCAGGTGGGCTGTCAGCTTGTTTGCCTCCGACGTAGTATAAAAAACAAGCATACTTATAGCCATTTTTAGGGTTCCGTAGCCAGAATGGCTAAAACGGAACCCTTATAGTTTCGGTCTGTCTGTCTGTCTGTCCGTATGTCACAGCCGATTTACTCGGAGACTATAAGTACTACAATTATGAAATTTGGTAGGAAGGTGTATTTTCTAAACCGCTACATAAAAGTGATGTGAAAATAGGAAAAAAAAATTTTTAGGGTGGGCACCCCACCCCGTACATGTAACCGGGGGTTGAAAAAATTTTTTTTAATGCAATTAGTTTTGAGTGATATTTTTTGATAGCCCTTTATGAATAATATCGAGGTTACTAAGAAAGTTTTCTATTTAAGTCAATCGTTGGTGAGATATTAGCTCCCAAAGTTTTACAAAATGTGTCCCTCCCCTCTAATTTCCAAACTATGAAGATTAAAATTCTGAAAAAAAATTGAGGTGGTGTACAATAATAAATACTTTCAACGAATTTTGGTTTGAACGAGATGGGATTAAGGGTTTTTGAGTTTTCACCGAAAAACTGTCTTGCCCAAACAAAAGGACGTAAATCCTTGATTTGCCTATCAAAATACGACCTTTTTGGATTCAATTTATTGGATGGCCAAACTGTTAGCTTGTTAATTATTAATGATAATAAATATTATTTTAGTTTATAGGAATATAATATACCTCTCTGGTACCTCTCGGCAAACGACAGTCATGACAAGTAGTTTTTTTTTTTACTATTTACCAGCAGGGTACCCCCTGTCAATGCCGATTACCGAGTGGTATGGGATGGTAGAGGTTGCTTAGACGAAGTGTTAAGCTAAGGCTGTTAATTTGTTGAATAAACTCTAGGATTGTTAAAATGAACCTGGTGGAATTTTACTATTTTTACTTCTGAACTAATCCCAATGAAAGTGGTTTTAAATGTGGACTAATTAGGTGTCGGTACGGAACCCTTCGTTGTGCGTGATCCGACACGCACTTGGCCGGTTTTTATTTAATTGTATGGAATCTAGGAGTGCAGTGAGTTTTTTTCTTAACAAATATTTTAGTTTTGATATGGCCTTAAACTATAGGTAAACGTACCTACAGCCCCTTATACTAATTAATTGTATGCTGGGTCAGTAAGTAAATTCGCGGGCTCGCGTCTCGCGCCTGTGTGCGTGCGCTCACACATAGACAGCGCCCGCTCCCGCTCCCAGCAGCGCGACAGAAACATGTCAAAAATTAGAGATTTGAAAAGTTGTTCAGATTCAGTGGCTGCCGCGTATTGCTATGGGTCGGTCGTATCGTCGCGTCATTCGCTTGGTGTGGTCAAAGTTAAGTGTTTTGGTGTTATACTGTAAACTTGTGTGTGAAAGTTTGTTATTTACCTACCTATTATAATTTGGGGATTTGTGAACAATGGGACTTCTGTACGTAGTACTATTATTTATTATGTGCCCTTATACCAGTATATATACCAGTACATATATATAGTACTCTCTACCTTATACTTTCTTCATGGTCGTCTCTGTCCGTATGTGAAATCACCTCACGTATTTAATGGACACCCCTCATAACTGTTGCACTGTTGGAATATGTTTAGGTAAGGCATGGTTCAGATGAGGTGGTTTAAAAGCGACGATTAACTCTCAATATTAACCTAAAGCAGCTATCCAAATTCATCCTACACTATCGAATCGAAAACGAAGTATCTCCCTCTCTCTGTTGCTCCAATGTGCAAGTACGACAGAGAGCCAGATACTTCGTTTTCGTTGCCCGGTAGGCCCTCAGGAGAGGACCCTAAAAAGTTTTGTTCAAGGCCAGGCAGTGCCACTGCAAATGTCCCGCTCTAACACGCGTGAGTTTGCCAATTAACCATCCCTCTCTGTACATTTTGATTGATTTTTGGAATAATGGATCACTTGTCAATATCTATTCAATTATTGTGTTCGAACAACAAAAGAGTTATTGTAAAAAAACATATCAGTGTCGTTGACAAAATTACGAAATAATCAGCATTGAAAGTTTATTTTTATGACGATATTTATGATTTTTTTACAGAGTAACCAGGGCATTTTTCAATATTTTGTTCGGTTATTGTGTTAATTTGTTTCTTTCTCAGTGTACAAAATTTTTTGTGTAGTGTAATTCGTCATCATTTCTTCACACTGGGAAGCTCAAACTTTTCGTCGATTCGTGAACTTTACTGAGCTAATAAGTCGGGTTAACCGGGAACGGACGGACCGACGAACAAGGCGAAACTAGGCTAGGCGCGTACTCCCTTCCCTTGCCGAAACACAGCGATTACAGCCAAAGAGAATATAACATAACCACTACAGCGAGACAGGCCGAGCGCGATAGTGTACAGGCGGGGTCTCGCCGTCGATTCCCCACCTCCCCCAGCCCCGAGGGGGGATCCCGAGTGCTCTCGCTCGAGAGTGTACAGGCGGTGTAAGGGGTTCCTTGTTTATTTTGGTTTATTACTTTGGTTTATTACGGATCCCTAATAGAGCCTGTACACTCTCGCCGAGACACAGCGAGACAGGCCGAGCGCGAGAGTGTACAGGGGGGTGTACGAATGCTATATGTCCGACATATACACGATCATCTTAGCCCCTCTGAGGGCCTAAGATGATCGCGTATATGTCGGACATAGGATTCGTCCCTCTCGCACTTACATACTTGATAGTAAGGGACGATTGCTATATGTCCGACATATAAGCGATCATCTTAGCCCCGCTGAACACAGCGAGAGTGTACAGTAGCTGGGGTAAAAATGGAGACTTGTTGACTCCACGCGATGTTTATGTGAATACATTTGAAAATCACTTATATTAATAATGTCACACGTCACACGGTATATTTGAACCAAAATAAACACAAACAAATACGAAATGCCACAAGCTTGCGATGCGAAGTGTATTAGCGGCATTAAGGTAGTGGTAGACGGGCGAGTAAGTCTGGCGGCTTTACGGCTCGTCGACCTTACTCGCACGTGTAAGCAAGCTCGCCGGCGATCCACACCACAGGTTTGATTCAATAGAACGTAGTGGTTATACTTTGTGCAGTCTCAGTTGTGGCAAATGTGGCATCTCATGTTTGTTTGTGTTTATTTTGTTTGTTTTGGTTTATTTTAGTTCAGAGAGACCGTAACGTTATTAATATAAGTGATTTTCAAATTTATTCGCATTTGACATCGGGTCGAGTCAGTAAGTTTTCGTTTGGTGTTATCCACGTTTAGCCACGACTTTTAAGTTCGTCACGGTTTTAAACGTGCGACGAGCCGTAAATCTCCGCGTACTTACTCGCCCGTCTATCACCTACTTTATGCTTACACCACACTTCGCCGTATTTGTGAAAATATTCGTGCTACATCTCTTTCTTTAATATTGTAAAAGAAAGGGAGGCGAATACGCAACGCGAACACGCATAGCGAAGTGTAGTAGCGACCTCATATCCGTCTTTCTACGCGTTGACACTTTCACACTTGACATTGACAGTATGACTATGACGTTGACGTGCCCGGTGTCCGTCCGCCTGACAGGCCGGACTGAATGAATAAATAAACACCCTACCCTGACTTAACCTCTTGGGCATGAATAGCTTTTCTGCGGCGGCCTACTCTAAAAATAGAAAAGATAGCGAGCTCTGTAAGTGGGCTGTATTTATAACTCTTGTAAGTCTGATTTCCAAATCAATGGGAAACTAATTTAATTACAATGAGTAACAAACTACAAGACATGTTTTTGGAGTTGAACTGGAAAAAGATGTTTACTTGGAGTTATCTGAAAGGGCTGATAGTGAACCCGGCGCAGCTGTGGGTCGTGGCCTCGCTGATCCTTGCCGCGGAGGTGGTCGTGAACGTGTTGGTGGTGGACCGCGTGCCGTACACCGAGATCGACTGGAAGGCGTACATGCAAGAATGTGAGGGCTTCATCAATGGAACTTTTGACTACAGCAAGCTCCGCGGTGACACCGGCCCTTTAGTGTACCCAGCAGGATTTGTCTACTTCTATTCATTGCTTTATTTCCTTACAAGTCAGGGCACAAATATTACTCTAGCCCAGTATTTGTTTATAGTTATCTATTTGTTGCAGCTTGTGCTGGTTCTAAGAATTTATATTAAAACAAAAAAGGTACCACCATATGTTTTAGCATTTACAATATTAACATCATATAGAATTCATTCCATTTATGTACTCAGACTGTTCAATGACCCAATTGCTGTACTATTCCTATATATATCATTGAATCTGTTCTTAGATGACAAATGGTCCCTGGGCAGTGTATTCTACAGTTTGGGAGTTTCAGTAAAGATGAATATATTGCTTTATGCTCCTGGCTTGTTCTTCTTCTATTTGATAAATTTAGGCTGGGTTAAAACAATGAAACAGCTTGCTATTTGTGGATTTATTCAACTGTTGCTGGGCACACCATTTTTGGTCAGTAATCCTGTAGCATATTTAAAAGGCAGCTTTGATGTTGGTCGTGTTTTCAACCACACTTGGACAGTCAACTATAGATTCTTGGATTCTGAAGTATTTGAGAACAAGTCCTTTCATCTGATGTTATTGGTGATACATGTAATACTTCTTGTGATATATCTACCTCTATGTACTAAATATTTTCAAACATACAGTCGTCTCAAATATGTACAAAAACAGGTCCAACCCCAAATTGATTTAGAGAATAAAATGAACCAGAGGAAATTAAAATTGAAAAAGGAACAAAAGAGTAAAGTTGGCCCGGAAGTCGAACAGCTAACTAAAGAACAAGAAGATTTTTTGAGCTCTTTTGAAAACATGCTACAGAAGTCTTCTCAGAAGGGTGGGAAAAAGATGTACAAAAAACCGATTGAAGTAAAAGAACAAACTAAATACCATATCAACTTTGATATCCTGTCTCAGTTGTTCATACTTCCCATGTTCATTGTGAACTTTATTGGCATTGTCTGTGCACGGAGCCTCCATTATCAGTTTTACTCCTGGTACTTCCACAGCTTGCCATATTTGTTGTGGTCTACTAATTTTTCAATTATTGTAAGGTTTTTAATCTTGGCTCTTATAGAGTTTTCCTGGAATACTTACCCAAGTACTGTTTTATCTAGCATGTTGCTTCACTTGTGCCATTTGAGTATATTAGTTGGTGTTTATAAAAAAATCTCAGCTGAACTAAAAGTTGCTGCCAAAGTAGAATAAACATTTTAGGTATATGCTGAAGGAACTTTAAGTATTTTGTTAAATATATTTTCATACCAATGTAAGAAATTTGTCTTTACTCTTTTGGCCCTGAAAAACGCAACATGTAAATTTGAGAATTTAACTCTAAGTTTTTGTTCTTTATACACATAGTTAGTAATTACTAGGGATCGGAGTTTTCGTCGCACGGTAAGACTAATAGCAAGGTGTGGAGTCGACATTTGCCATAAATCTAAACTCTTATTCTATTATGTATCTAATTTGCTAAAAAGCAACACATTATTAATGTATGATCCCTTATTTGCAACACGTTATTTTTTATTTAAATATCAGCCTATGGTATGTCATAACATAACATAATGAAATGCTCCTAAAGCATCCTTTTGTTTTCAATACTTTTTCAAAGTTATTGTTGTCAACTGTGTATGAATGCATTATGCATGTAGATATTATTACATATTTGCCTTTGGTATACGGGAATTTGGATCTATCTATGGAATCCCGTTATACAAACGACTCCGCGTGATTTACTTCAAAGAGCAATTTTGTTTTAACATGGATCTATATTCAGTTTAACTGGTTTCCTTGGATTTATGTTCTGCCGTACCGAAGGTTATGTTTCATAAGTTATATATAAATATCAAATTTAAGGACCAATGTAAATAACTATGAACTCATCAATACTGAGTATGCTAATGTAGAATTATACAAATACTTATATGCCGAAAGTGCAATAAATAAATTTGCTCAAAATGTTTATTTTTATAACCGCATAGCACGGGGATCGTCAGAGTGTAATTTTCGATTTGTAGTAAAGTTATAATAAAACAATATAATTATAGTTTGCCGTCATATTTTATCCGCGCCTGTGGCTCACCTCAATAAATGGTTTCAAAATGAGACTATTTATTCTGCTAGTAGGCTTTTTAAGTCAAAACAAAGTCTCGGATAAAATTACTTTATGTGGTTGTTGGACATGTAAAATCTAGTTATTTTATTACTTTCCTCATACATATGTTCACTGATACGGGGTACCTAAGCCACTACTATGCGACATGAGCAATTGAGCATAATAAGAATAAAGCGGGTATTACACTGTCCTGAATCAGGCGTCCTAACTAGTGGAGGGGAGCTGAAGCATCTCGCTCTAACGTATAGGTCCGAATCCTTCTAAGGCTGCGTTTCCACCAGCGTCTCGCAACGCGCCGAGCGAGGTCAAATATATGAAAACACATCCTCGCACATCTCTAGTGGAAACGCAGCCTAAGTGTCCTGAATTCAGGATAGTGTAATACCCGCTTAACCCATCTAATGGTAAATGGGTAGTTTCAGTCCAGGTTTTAGCTAGGAAACCCTTGCCCGATGTATCAATCTACATGTTATCTAACATGAACCGCTGCACCGATTTAGATGAATTTGGTATGGATATTGTTTTGAGTCCCAAGAAAGGACATATAGGATAGTTTTTTAGGCGTTCTGACGTCCAAAAGAAAAAGAAGTAGGGTTCTCCCAAGGTCAAAAAAGTAAATGATACACTGTATTGTAGTTTGAGATTGTTTATTATGAATCATACTACAACTAATCGAAGGAAAATTTAAGATTATTAGAGGAGCAAAACATTTCCGCTGGTACATAATCATCATTTAGGATAATAACACCAATGCAAGCCGGCGCAAATAATGGATTTCACTTCACTCTATTATCTTATATTTCCACCTATATAACAAAGCTATATATAAACAGTAAAAGTATATCTGAATATTTTTTTCATATGGCTTCTATAAGTCAATAATAAATAAACCATAAGGGTTGTTTTTACCGTTTAATTCACGGCTTTACGTGATTACCGCATAGAAATAGAACGTCTTATCGTTCGTGAGTCATAACAAAATGGTGTCATAATAACAAATAAAAAAGTGATTGTAACCAATGAACCAATGTTGACAAAGTCACTACCTAAAAATTAGTGAAAACTTAATTAATATGCCAGGTAGTTTGATTGCAAATATAGGCAAATTGCTGTCTTATAATCTTATTGCAAATCCATAATTAAGTTACTATTAAACGCTCATTTAAAACTAGAGACCCTGAAGTCGAAAATGTAAATGCCTTCATTTTAGACTTTGATAAAAGTCGCGTCATTATAAAAAAAAAGATGAAATAAAACTACTCATACGATACGATCACTTTCCTACGTCGTAAGACCCAATGTATACTCCTAATGTACAAATTCAAATAGAGTTTCAAACTAACAAAATTAATGAATGTTCCAAATTCAAAATCACAAATATCTGCCTGGGAATTAAGAGTTATCGACTGGTTTAGTCTTTAGTTTTAAATAGGCGGATAGTGTTATAATTTTTAATGAAAAATGTTGATTATGATACACTTACCCATGATAAACTACACACGATGACCTGATTGGTCAAGTACACGCTTCATAAATGAAACGTAATCAAAACTATAATGTAAGCAAAATTTACATACGAAATTTGTTTAAATACAAAAGGCAACTTGACAGTAGTACCTAACTCAAATCAACTTCAGCTGCCACGCAGTAAAATCACGCTAAGCATTATAGACAATAAATGAAATCCGTTCAGTCAATATTATGTTATCCAAGATGGTGTGCAGCTCGGGTTTTCGTTCCAATTGGAGGTATACATCAGATCAAAAATATGAACACACTACTAACTCGTAATTTTGACGCGATTTTTGTTTTGATGTGAATGAGCTCGACTGTAGGATAAGATTATTATTATGTACTCGAAAAGGTAGTCACAACAAACAGTGTTTATAGACAAGAAACATGATTGGAGTTTGACGATTTATTCACAATGACACTACTGTCTACAGTACTCCATGTTTACATTTCTTTAACCGTAAACTACATATATAATATGTGGGCGTATAACAATGAAGCAAAGCAAGACAAGTTTATTCACGTGAAGTGACTCAAGTGCGTTACGTTGCGACGTCATAGACGTTGTGCACGTGAACGGGTTATCGTCGGGGATAGTGCAATACCGCGTAACTAGCGTTGGTAAATAGTGCGTATCTACACAACGACCATAATTCAAAACCGCGTAACTAGCACTGGTAAATACTGCGTATCTACACAACGACCATAATTCAAAACCGCGTAACTAGCACTGGTAAATACTGCGTATCTACACAACGACCATAATTCAAAACCGCGTAACTAGCACTGGTAAATACTGCGTATCTACACAACACCCAACTTTACAGGAGAAGCATAAAACGCGGAGATCGCCCCTTGAGAGTATATGAGCCGCGGCATTTTCATTAAGCAATAACTAGCTCGCTATTGGTTAAATGCAACGGGTGGTGAACTGGTATATTCTAATCAGGATTTTACGTTCGTTGGTGGAAAAATGTTAATTTGGCTACATTTGTTAGATACGCGGTATTAACCAATGCCAGTTACGCGGATTTGTTTTAGGGGTGGTGTGCAGATACGCAGTATTTAGCAGTGCTAGTTACGCGGTATTGCACTATCCCCGACGTTATACTACTTTATGTCACACCTGGCCATAAAGTGGCCATTATCGCACGCTCCGCGCGCGAAAAACCCCACTTCCAGCCCAGGGGGTGACATAAAATTTTGTACTTACCACGGGCGATAATAAAGAAAGCCTCAGATCGCATATTTATCGCCCTTGCCTTCGGCTCGGGCGTAAAATACCTGCGATCTGAGACATTCTTTGTTTTATCGCCCTTGGTAAGTAATGTACTATTACTTCATGTGTTAAATTTATTGGGCCACAGATTTTTTTTATGGCTACACGTACATCGGAAGCTGACCGCATAATAGTACATTACTTACCAAGGGCGGTAAAACAAAGAACGTCTCAGATCGCAGGTATTTGACGCCCGAGCCGAATGGAAGGGCGATAAATATGCGATCTGAGGCTTTCTTTATTACCGCCCGTGGTAAGTATAATATTTTATGTCACACCTGGCTATAAAGCGGCAATTACCGCACGCTCCGCGCGCGGGAAATCCCACTTCCTGGCCAGGGGGTGACATAAAATTTTGTACTTAACACGGGCGGTAATAAAGAAAGCCTCAGATCGCATATTTATCGCCCTTGCCTTCGGCTCGGGCGTCAAATACCTGCGATCTGAGGCATTCTTTGTTTTACCGCCCTTGTTAAGTAATGTACTATTGTCACCCCTTGGCCAGGAAGTGTGATTTTTCGCGCGCGGAGCGTGCGGTAATTACGACCTTATGGTTATACGGCCAGGTGTGACATAAAATCATATTTTATTTTAAATCATAATACCCTACTAGATAATTCAGAGTCATAAGACTCATAAGTGTATAGGTAACCTTGCATGAATTCAGAAACGGGTCCCTGAACTGAATACTGCTTAGCAGTCTGGTTTACCAAAGTTCGTCAATATCGTTAAACACTTGAGAGAAAAGCTTGGTTCGCATTCTGAATCATTTCGGCTGTACAGTCGATTTCATTCACATTTGAGCGAAATATCGATCAAAAATATCTAAACTGTGGTAGTGTTCAGAATTTTGATTCGTGTTTCAAATAGGTAAGTGACAAAAAACTGAGGGCTCAGTCTCAAATTTCTTCTTAATATTACTTAATATACCCACAAAACAGCCCACATTGCTGTTCAACTGCAATCATACCTTTACCGACGCGCTCAAACCTGGTTGACACAGATTCTTTTCATGAAAATGGACTCAATGAGTTAAGACTATCTTGGCAAATTCATTCGTGACACCCATGATCCACGGGCGACGGGGTACGAAAGACAAAGGGGGCGGTATGAAGTGTGCGCAGGCATATGCCGTGCTCTGACGTCGACGTCACTAGAAGGAAGCCGAGTGCCTTAGCGGTCCTCTGCATGGCCTCCTTCCCGAGCAGCGCGGAGATCTCCTCCAAGGCCACTCACGTATAAGAAGTTGCTCGTCTTCACGTCTAGGTGTACGACGCCGAAAGTGTACATGTGTTTGAGCGCTGTGAGCAAGGCGCGCATGTACCGCCGCAGTTCGTTGGCGTCCATGTCGGCTGCGTATTCCGAAATTTTCCTGTGGTATATAGGGCATGATGAAGACGACATGGTCGAGATTCCGAAATCAATACTCCACTCGGATAACATGGTTCCTATAAAATTTTAAACTCTCGCGCTTTGTAAATCATACTATAAAAGATGTGTTTAAACGGGTCTAACGCGATATTTATGTATTTACCTTTTTTACCGACGTTTCGACACTGGTCATGGTCACGGAATCACTGTCGTCTCAGCACGATGTCAGCGGAGATATTATGGGTACACAACTTTTGACTATCCCACAAAAGGTCAGGAGAGAGTAAAAGAACACATTGCAGCAGTCAAAAATCACCAAATAAACAAATCCGCCATGGGTGAACACTTAATAACGACTGGATCGAATCACTGGATTGAGTTACATAAACCCAAAATCGTCTCCAACGAACGCCATTGTATACGCTATACGCCGCGGGTGGTACGAGAAGCAATTGAAATAAAAAAAAAACCCGAGAAATTTCAATATGGAGGACGGTTTCAATCTATCAGCGACTTGGGGATACAAAACATAAAATCTCGGGGTAAATCTTCGGATCTGTGCGCGGATACTGTGTTGTGTGCCGTGCCTTAGACAATTAGAAACATAGTGGACCGGTAGTGATCTGTTTTCGAGTCTACCCCTCACATTTTTATCAACTTTTATGGGGTAGTCAAATGTTGTGTACCCATATCTCCGTTGACAACTTGTGGAAACGACAGTGATTCCGTGACCATGACCGGTGTAACCCGTGTCGAAACGTCGGAAAAAGGTAAATACATAAATATCGCGTTAGATCCGTATAAAAAAACCTTTTAAGTACATGGTTCCTACCGCCAATATCCCGTAAACAGTGCAGCTCATGACTGTGCTTTTGTGGAATGCGTTGTAGCCACGAGATGCTTGACAGCGTACCATCTCTTTTTATCCCCAGGCAACGACGCTTGCTGTCTCAACGAGGCCCGAACTGAATGTATCTTCGCCGATCTTCCGATGGATCTCGAAGGATTTCGCCAGTTTCGAGATCTTTGACATCAGCTCTGCCCCTTGGTCTTTGCTCTGTTGTCATTGGTGCAGTCACAGGCTCATTGTGCACGACAGTGGTACGCGAGGCACAACCCCAGCAATGGTACATAAATTACTAATTAGGCACGATTACTAGTGAGTACTGAGCACGTCCTTTGCCGCTAAATATAGATTTTTTCCAATTTCGGTTCGTTACTTAGAAAATTGAATAAAGTACATACTTATTCAAAACAACTTGATACCAGTAGAGCCCGTCACAGACAGTTATAGTATACATAATAGCAAGGCATCTTACAATATATTTTGACATATAATATGCGTACTAGTTGACCGAGTCCACACACGCAGCTATAATATGTGTCATAGCTGAGCGTAGGTAAGATGCCTTACTATATTATAGCTCCGCCTGTGACCGGCTTAATAATAATTGTCTGAACCGACATCACGTCTACACCATGCAGAATAGTTGATATTCATATCGTGCGTAGAGGTGAGCAAAACGTCATTGACAAGTAACGACCCCTGCCACCAGCGTAACCCATGTGTGTGTCACGAACGAATTTGCCAGGCATTATAAAGATATTTTTGCATTTGATTGCAGAGCATGAGCTCCACAAGGCAGGAGCTTGCACCGATTTAAATTAACTGGATGATATATTTAAAGAGGTCACAGATAGCGCAATGATTACAATTGCAACATAAAACAAGAATTCGTTCTAACTTGAAAGCAAATCTCTCAATAATATATGTATAATAGGTTTTTGATATAAAATTAAATTCCATCCAATGAAAATTACATGAGTGAAATGAAGGTGTGTATATTGTTCTAAAAATAATTATTATAAGAATTAATGTAAAGTTGACCATTCAGAGACTCGCCTATGGTTACCACATCACATTTATTATCATTTATTTTGTAAATCATAGTGAAGTAGAGATCCGTTGAAACATCGTTAGTAAATTAGTTTATATCTTATGTTATGTGTATCAATTTACTTAGTTGTAGTTATACACCTTAAATTTTTATTACAACTATGTAAAGAGGTTACCACCCAATAATTAAGGTGCATATCTAAACACGATTATTTAGAATTGTGTTTGCCTGCCATGTGTGCCATGTACTGTACTAGTTTCTCACGGATCCCCGTCATCGATTGATCAAGCTCGATCCAAAACCCAACGAGGAATTCAATGACAGTCTAGGAAGACTGAATTTACAAATAAAGGAAATCGTATATAGTGTTACGGGCGCGGCATGATAGTTCAGACGAAACCAAAGTTTTTCGTTTTGATTGCGAGTAATAATTTGTGCTTGAGCACGTGTCGAGAGGAATAGAGCGGTATGTAGAGCCGCGAGATACAGGTGTTGGCAGTGGGCAGGTGCGCGTCGTCGGCCGGCCGGATGGTCACCGACGGCATCGGCTGGAAGCCTTCCTCGCTCGCCGGCAGCGCGGGCGACCCGGTCCAGAAGTAAACCTACCACACCACACACGCGTTTAGCCTTTATTTTTCAATTGCATACACATGCACATACCGTATGTATTTTAACAGTAATAATTAGGGCCCGTACTTTTCATGCTGATGACATCAATTTGACGTAACGCTGCATATAGGTGATCCCAAATAGTTTTATTGTGATTATTAATCATTAGTCGTCAATCATTTTGATCTATTCACACGTGACGATTGAAGTAATCTATTCACACGTGGAATTATTAATACCTACACCTACTTGATATGTGAAACGTAAATGAAACTATTTCTTTTGTTAAAAAGAAAATTTAGAAATCCACCAGGTCACTTTTTTCCGATTTTAACAACTTATACAATTAATCACACATTTTTGTATATGACCGTTTGTTTCTCTCAATAAATAAATAAATATATGAAAAGTATAAAAACAAAATAAATAGTTTCATTAACGTTTCACGTATCAAGTAGGTATTAATTATTCCACGTGTGAATAGATTACTTTTGAAGTCATTTGTACATGATTAAAATGATTGACGACTAATGATTAATAATTACAATAAAACTCTATGGGATCATCCTATATGCAGCATGACGTCATCGGCATAAAAAGTACGGGCCCTGCGGCCCTGGTAATAATTAATTATAATCCCAGCAAAATATCTTTTTACGAACAATAATAGTAAAGCAAATGTATTGAGTAGTTGACATACCAGATCTTGCCGCTCCAGATGCGTCATCTTGTCGACGATGGCCCAGAGCCAGCGCTTGAAGCGCGCGAGCCGCTCGGGGGGCTCGCCGCTCTCGTCGTTGAAGCTGGTGTACGAGACCAGCGCCGCCACGTTGATGTCGCCGACCCCGTTCAGCAGCAGTCGCAGGTCCTCTGCCGTCAAGCCTTCCAATGCGGACTCGGGCAGCACGTCCAGGACGCCCACACGTATTGCCTACAATGCACATAACATAACCATACTATAGTAGATTGTACAACAAGTGCATAAAAGGCACCATTTTACACGAGACGTTTATTAAAATTGAGTGTAAAATTGGTTTTATGGACGAGTTATACACTCTACTTTTCACGTCGGTTGCGAGGAAATGAAACAATAATTTAAATAAGGTTATGTGATCACATTTACACTCGCTCGGTCGTTAACCTCGTTCGATGTTCGCGCGGGCTGCCGCGCGCGCACTGGCAGGCTGCGGGCGCAGCGCACGGGGTTGATCGTGTGGCTGTTGGACCGATCGCCTTGGTCTTAAAGTTCTTCGACGAAGATTTTACTTTATGCACTAGAGCTTAAAAAGCGATTTTATGTCGTCTACGCACGACTTAAAGTCGAACTTTACGAGCATGAGAAGTGAAAATATTATTTATTGTTCAATCTTGTTATCTTGTTTGAAAATATTATCTATTGTTCAGAACTTAAACTCTTGGTTGTTTCTTCTAGACAACCGTTGTATTTTTGATCATTCATTGATTCATCATTGGTGTTTCAGCAGGAGGGGCTTACTACCGTGACGTCATCGCGCCGCGTAAAGTACATGCGGCCGCCGGCTCACACATTGTGTGACTATTCAATGGCTGCGGAGCAGCGTTACGGATCGCACGCGCACGCGCTTGTACGATCATAAAAAATAATTCTTTTCGTGTAGTTTCGTGTTAAATAATAATGTCAAAACCACAGCATTATTGTAATGCAGCAGGTTGCACCAATAATAATAAGAACGTAGACGTAATAACGGTCATTGAGTTTGGTATTCACCAACGGTTGACATAAAAGAAAACAAAAATGAAAACGTTGGTTCTAAGAAACCTCTTTTATTTTTTAAAGTGATGCCTTTAAAAATTATATAAAACTTTGTATCCCCTGGTTACATGTATGGAGTGCCCCCTCCCCTACTTTAATATTTTTTCGTCATTTCACATCACTTTTACGTAGCGGTTCATACGAGTAGAACACACCTTCCTGCTAAATGTTTTAATTGTATTTGTAGTGCTTATAGTCTCCGAGTACATCGGCTGTCACATACAGAGGAAAAGACGGACGGACGGGTTCCGTTTTCACCATTTTGGCTACGGAACCTTAAAAGTAC
Source organism: Cenopis cana (assembly GCA_951800055.1). Taxonomy (NCBI): domain Eukaryota; kingdom Metazoa; phylum Arthropoda; class Insecta; order Lepidoptera; family Tortricidae; genus Cenopis; species Cenopis cana. The sequence continues at coordinate 15,517,559 of OX637471.1, read as the reverse complement.
TATTCGTAATTGTATTGTAAACAACACTACTAATAATAAAGTACATATATTAAAATAGGTTCTCGCTGGTGGTAACCCTAGCGCTGAGGGCGGGGCCTCGAAAGAGCGCGTTGCGTGCGATTGAAAGAGATGGCCACGTTTAGGCACGTTTGGCATACCTAAACGGGGAATTTGTTAGCAGAGAAACTTCTGTACTTGTACTATTACTTATTCTGTGGTTTCAGTCTGAAAAGCTTCTATTTTATGATACAATGTATAGCGGTAAAACTAGCACTTACCTCGAGCGCTTTCTCCTGAGAGAGAAGCATGCGGTGTTGCGCGTATTTCCGCACGTAATCGTAGACGTTGAGGGCAGTGACCTCGAGCTCGCGCCCGCCCGCCACCAGCTCCACGCACCCGCCTCCCTCCTCTTCGCACATTTCCAAGCTGGCACAGGTTCAACCATCAATACTTTATACATTCAGTAGTGATACGAGCAACACTACAAAGCTGATAAATAAGGTTAGGGCATTGTCAATTAAACAGCTAATTTTAATGAAATAGAGCAGATCGTCAGCTGTTCTCCTAAAGTTGTCGAACAAGTTCAATTTGCTTATTATTTGTAAGTCGCAATAAGTGACGATGAAAATAGCGTTAATGATGCGTTGATAAAGTAATAAAAATGCTTACCTAAAGTTGAGATCTAGAGCAGTAAACAAAGAATGAGAATCGCCTGTTTCAGCGTCAACCACGAGCTGCCTCAGACTTTCGTACACGACGGGGTCGAAGAACGCTAAATCGTGAAACCGGACTGGACGCCCAAGGATGTATTTCAGTACATGACGATTGAGGAACATAGGGCATAATTCATTTTGCAGCAGACATAAGCCGATGATTCTGTAATTAAAAATGAGGACGGGTTTATATGACGCGTGAAATACAATGTATTAAACAAAAAACAAAATTAAGATAATAAAACCCGTGTAACGACCCTTACACAAGAGCACTGCATTGCCAATTAACATGCTACATATGTAAGTGGGAAAACCAAATTTATTGCACATAGTTAAGGACTTCATTATGCCTAAATTTTATTGATACTATTTCGTACCCAAATTGTATGGGCAACGAAAGTTACCCATACATTTTATATGTAACCAAGTATGTACAGGTAGGATAAACAAAAATAAAACGTTACGTGCATATGTGGCGTGCGGGGCGTTTAACGGGTTAAACATAGAAATGAATCAAAGTAGGATAGTGACCTGCCGACATTCCTAAAAGCGTTAATTCGTTCAGGGGTCGCGCGCCCCTGCCTAGGTGAGTAGTAGCCGCGCTTGCCCGGTGAGTAGAACAAGGGAGCGGCGTCGTCGGGTGGCGGCGGTGCGGCAACGGGCGGGGGAGCACCGCCGGCGCCGCCGCCGCCGGCCCCCGAGCCCGCGGCCGCGGCGCTCCGCTCCGACAGTGAGAAAACATCTAGATCTGCACCCAAAACGACTATGTGAAGTCACATTTTAAACTGCACGAGGTAATACGCGAGCGCCATTCAAAACTATCACTAAATAAAGACTTAAAAACCATATATTATGAATACAATAGTAACTGTCTGTTACCTGATCACGCTTTCAGCGTGCCACACACTGCAGTGGCCTGCGGTGGTGGTCAGTTGTACATTATGACTATCCTAACATTCATTCAGACACAAGCGGCCTGATTGTCATAATGACAACTGGCTGCCACCGCGGCCGCCACCGCAGGCCGCTGCAGTGTGATAGACTTTAAGGGAAACATTAGTGGTCATGTTTCCACACAATTGTTCTCGACTGTTTCCTCCCTGGTTTTTGACCGTATCAATACTCTCATTATCTGTGTCTGTCTGTTCTGTTTTTTTTTTCATTCTTATATTTCGCTGTCTTCGAAGTATCCTTGGCATTAGCTGGAAGGACAGAGTGACTAATGAACGGGTGCTGGAAATTGCACAGCTGCCCAGCCTGACCGCTCTGCTTAAACAGAGAAGGTTGAGATGGCTGGGGCATGTGCATCGCATGCCACCCACTCGACTTCCACGTCGTGTCCTGCTTGGCGCTGTAGCAAATGCTAAGAGGGGTATCGGCAGACCTTTGCTAAGGTTCAAGGACTGCGCCAAGCGGGACATGACAGCATTCTGCATCAATCACCGTTGCTGGGAGCAGATTGCGGAGGATAGACTTAAGTGGCGAAAGACTATCCTAGAGGGGCGCGACAACCACGACAGGGCTTGGTTCGACCTTCTGGAAGACCGAAGAAGGAGGAGACATATCACTACAAGCTCTTCGCTGGCCACTTGTCCCCAGTTCTGCTGCCACCTCTGCGGGAGACAATGCCGTTCCCGTATAGGCTTACATAGCCACACCAGAAAGTGTTCGCAGGTCGCTGCATAAATCGTCTGATAAAGACGCAAAGGCCAATGATGTGTGATATTTATTAGTGCTAGATTACTTCAAACAGTGCCTAAACCACCCAACTGAATAAGCCGCATACAATTTTGAATATGTCATAATAAGTTAAGTGCAGATATAACAGTCCGACACAATGCACTTCCTTTCAACTTAGTTTCCAAAAAAAATATTACGATTGGTTTCGTTTCGGAAGAGGAAACAGACGAGAATAAAAACTCGATTGTTGAGTTTTTGCTTAGGATTTTTAGCCGGAGCTGCAGTTGTTCTTACCGCAAAAGAAATTGGATGGACTGATCAAACTTGGAAGGAACACCAACATTTGATCAAAAACTATAATGAACACGAAATAGTACAAGTGTAAACTTGTACAAAGATATTGGATAAGTGGAATGGGGGCGTCAAAGAAATTTGATCAAAAATTGGACGCAGAAATTGGACAAAGAAATTTTGGGCGAAGAAACGGGCCACCGTTTACGAGTTTTTTTACGAATTACCTACGGGCGGGGACTTTTGATATGTTTACCTCCTAACTAGTCTAAACAAAGTTACCAAGTCAAAAATTGTGTTCCAAGCATTTCCCTCTATCCCTACCCCTTTTTGAGTGTGAAATGACAGTTCTACTATCAAAGAAATTTGAAGATTGGACTAAGAAGTTGGATAAGTGGAATTACATTTACATTACACTTCCTTACCCTTACAAAAAACCGCAGCCATTGAGAAATAATATAGGTGCTCACCCAGTATCGCTTCAGAGGGATGCATGACGATGAGGTCCATGGCCTCACGCACCTTCTGCTGCAAGGCGTCTTCGCTCGCCAGCAGCACCAGCAGCTGCGCCGGGGTCAATTCCAACAGCATGCCCGTTATTTTGCCCGCGAAAGATGGATGAAGTGAGGCAACCTATGTGTTACGGGAGTATAAAAATCGTTAAATTATTATCTTATACCATAAGTTTACAAAAAGAAGTGGGTGGTGAACACAAAGATGACATCATAGTGTTCATCACCCACTTTTATGTAAACAAATAGTGCAACGTTATAAGTAGTTGACATCTTTTCTCCTGGCCCGTATTTTAGCTTTGGAATATTCTAGCATGCACAATTAAGTTTGTTTTTTGTACGGACAATTTCGACACAACTCTTGCCAACTTAAATATTGTTAAGTAGACATAAGCGTAGTTAAATTTTACTTAATTTTCTTCCAATAAAAGTCATAGTTAATCCTGGATTCAATCCGTTTTTTTTCCGAAAACGCGCGTCTAATCAGTAGTATAGCGTAAATTGCATAATTTCATGTTTAGAACCGGATTTATGGCATATAGGTATTACAATGAACTCACTTTAGGGTAAAGTCTTTCGCCTAACTGTGCTTGATGTAAGGTAAGATGTTCGTTGTGTCCTTGTCTGTCGCCGCTATATCCTGCTCCTTCGGTTCCTGGCGCGGCCTGTTAACATAGGTAATTAAACATTTATTTATTACCGGTTTGGTGCTAAACGTAAGCACGCAGTCTAAATCGCTATAACTAAATCATAATTAAATGCGGTATTCAAATCTGAAACTTGTTCGAAGCTTCTGTTGATATGAAGATTGTAGACAATGAAGCTTACCTGTGGTGAATACGGTCGGGCGTCAACACTGAGGGCCCGACGGGGCTCGCGCGAAGGCGGCGGCCGCGGCGCGGGCCCGCTGGGCGACCGGCGCGTCAGGTTCTTCATGCGCGGCCCGGGGCCACTTCTGTCACACAACATTTACACATTCGTATTTTATGTATTTCGGAAGCAGTACAACACTTAACTGTCTCTTTATGCACTACCTAACGCATAAAATACAAGTGATGATTTTACAACACATACACAGAACGAAACCGACAAGTAACATTTGCTAATGCATCCAGCAGGCATGTATAATGAAATGTTGCTGGGAACTCGACAAAACTTGAGCACATAGGTAGAAAACTGTAGGGTGCTTCCGTAACATACGATCACATATTCATAGGAAACTTATAAGTTATTCTAAATAATTTTCGTTAACTTTTTTTAAGCACTTACCCTAAGTTTTCTTATAATTCTCTATACAACTATGTAAAGTATACAATACATCTTAATTCGCAATCTAATTTATGTACCTTATAGTTTTTGACTAAAAAGCCTGTGAAAAGACGTTTTTGCTACGGAAGCCTAAAAATTACCCAGTTTCTCTGCAGAAAAGTGACCTAGTGCAAAATAATTTGCTGACCCTACCATTTCATAACTTCAAAGTGCTTCGTGATTGCTTCTAAATTAATATGAAAGGCCTATAAATATATTCACGATTGAAGTTTATAACAAATTGGTTTTTGTTTCTAGTCGGTTTTTTTTTGTAATTAACTGCATCTGATAATCGAGGAATAAAATTTAATTTCGTAATACCACTTGTACTTTATGAGAGGGATATACAGAGTGTTTGGAAACTGACGGCAACGACTTTCAGAGATACATGTTATTTTGTACATTTTTGACTATTATTGAGATATGGGCCATATTATTTTTATATTGTGTTGTGTGCTTTTTACGGCCGTAATACGAATTCATTAATTTATAATGTTATAATCATGCTATGGCAACTTAGAAGAAAAGAAATGGAACGCTTTGATTGAGCTGCAATCTATATATTGGTGACAAAATAACGAGCTCTTCAGCTCTAAGTACTGCTTGTCTTCTTTTCCAAGCCAAGGACTTCGTCGTTTTTACTCATGCTGTTAGATGTCAGTACTGCACACAGTTATGTTTAGGTAATGTACACATTGTAACAACTTTAACAAGTACCACGAACTTGTCTACTATGTATACATTAACCTTTACATTTACTTGTCTATGCCTTAATTTAGATGACGTATTTGCTACCTAAATTTATGGTACTAGGAGTTTTTCCTGTTTAGTTCGTTATCGTTCCAATTTACACAAAATATTTACATTTTTAGGTAATGTACACAATTATGTGATAACAACATCGAGCTAATTGAGCCTCATCAATAGTTCATGCAAACAGAAAATTGATTAGAGTGCTAGTTAAATACCCCATAGACATGGATAAATATATGTTGTCAGCCTCTCTTACGTTATAAGTTACGAGCAAAATTTTATGGACTATGAGTGTATATCAGCTTAAATTTGGGAGTAACGGAACGTTTATATTATACGTTGACATCTTTTGACAATTTTCAAAATAAAACTTCAAATATAAAACTGTTACTGACAAATCCATTTAATTTAATTTAAAATAGTTGCGTTTTCATTTAAATGCCACCATATTCGAAATAAAAAACATTGCATTGTAATACGCATAGTTTCAGAATGTAATAGTGAGCCAGGACTCGTAATCCAGGAATACCTAATACCTATGTCATTCAGGACACAGGACAGGAATTGTTGCGTTTTGTACGGTAGCCATTTTGTAAGGGTGGACACGGAAAAGGTAATTAAATTATAATTATTTGTATTTGTGTAATTGATATGTTGTAATAATAATATGACTTATTGTGCACCACAAAGTAATAACATAACAAAAAACTTAAACGAAGCAACTAAGTTATAATAGATTAATAGGTAATAAAGTCTAATCAAGTAAATTCTTTCATTTTTGTCATTTATTTTCCTTTCACAATTGCAGGAACCCCTTACACAGATTTCCAAGTCCTCACCTAAAGATTCAAACAGGTTTAGGGCTGGGAAGCTCAGTTGCGGATTTGATTTTGAAGAGCAGTCATCACATCACAAACAGGAGGGTTATAGAATTCATTTTACTGAAGTATACCACTACCCAGAAAATATGCTTGCGAGGTATTTATTTATTTTTATTGATTAGATTTGTTGATATCAGAGTGGACTGTGGGACGGAAAAATTAAAGCATAGGTACAATTTTGACCACAGTCATATTCTCGGAGGGATATGGAGGAATGCCTACTAAAAAAGAAAAATATACAAGCAAATTGTTATCTGCACTTGAAGGGTTTGAGCAACAACTGGAGTAAAAATATTGCAGCCATAATAACAGAAAAACTATGTCTGTTTGTACTAATTTGATGTTACAGTGTGTGACTGTGTGTATGGTCGCCAGAGTTCCCAATTATGCGCTGTGTTGAGAGACAATCTGCATTTTTCTTTTTGTGTAATTGCAGTGAATCCTCAATTCACTTCGGGGTTGGCAACGCGCTTGTAATTCTTTGGGAGTTGCAAGCGTCAATATCTTATGATGACTACTTACCGTTAGATAGGTTGCGTATACTTATATGTTGATTTGTTTGTTTCCAGCTCATTAAATAAGGGCATCGGCTGTGAGTACAATTTTGACCTTTTGGCATCGAAAACTCGAGGTCCATGGGGTCCCAGCGCACACAAGTTATTTACTGAAATCGTGAAATGTTTGAAGTAACTGGTGACCGACGAACCTGGTAAATTCCTCATACAACGTATCGGCATTTTTTTATATGTGCGGGCCACCTGATGGTAAGCGAACTCCAAAGGACTCAACGCGCGCGATCATTGCTGCCACATAGCGAGAAAATATATGTACCATGCCTCAAGGGGCCTGTTGTAGATTCAAGTTAGTTTTGATTTTATTTATGCCATGTATGTTATTTTTAATAGATTGTTTGTTTATAATAATAACACACATAAACAAGGAAATGAAGTTTCACTTGATTTTTTATTTAATATTGATAATATATTATTCTATTTTTAAGGACCTATTCCAATTCTATCCTATTATAATCTCCAATATGGACTAGTGTGGCATATCTTAGAAGTTACGTAGAGAAATAAGTTTCTAAACAGGTACGCAATTAATTTCATAATCGCGTTTAGAAACTTATTTCTACGTAACTTCTAAGATGTGTCAAACTAATTGAATGAATGTTTTATATGTGTATGTATTACCTACTATGCATGTGTGTGTGCGTGTGTAAATCAGTTTACACATCACGAGGGATAGATGGCAGCACTATCATCCAGTTTCCTAAAACGGTAGAGTTACCAGTCTATACTTTAGTATATATATTGTAGTCTTTGGTTATAATGCAAATCATACTGTAAGTGGGAATATAGATAACAATGGTGAAATTTGTTACACGAACACTAAAAATGTCTTCAGTTTCTCTCAATTGTGAAAAGGTATTATAATAAACCCGAAAGAGTCAAAATAACGTTTAAAAAAATTACGGTCATAAGACGTTCCGCAATTCAAATTAAATTGACCCATATATTCTCGTAAACTTTGCATAGGAATAGATGAAGTCAAAGAGGTCCAAAATAAGCTCAACTATCCCTGAAAGTGTTCGCACTGACCCTCCAGACAGGCTGTATTTATAAAAGGATGGATGAAAGGTATTTACCGTGCACCAGTACTGCCGCTCCCACTGCCGGGCGCGCCGGCCGAACCCGACGTGCCGTCGGTAGTCGGCGATCGACGGGCTAAATTCTTCATACGGGGACCTGATACACTCCTGGCACACAATCATACACTCCGTTTCAGTACTAACACACAACAACAAATATATGCATACACGTCATAAAATACAAGTGATCAGTCTAAAACGGTAAACAATTACTAAAGCACGGAGGTTAATAAAACCGACAAGTAACTTCAATTTGCTAAACCTTTAATTAGTCCTACGACTAAAAATTGCGTTCGCGATGATAATGAAACGAAGTAGATATTTGATATGAGCATAGGAGAATGGTGCTCGGAATGATAGTGGATGGGTTTGCGTTACCTAGTTCCGCCGTTGCCGGAGCTGGCCGAGGGGCCGGTGGAGCCGGCGGCGGGGTTGGCGGCGCCCGCGGCGGGCTCGAGCGGCGGCAGTTTCTCGTTGGCCAGCAGCGCCTCGGCCACGCTGGTGTAGAAGGAGCGGGCGACGCCGCTGCCTTCGCCAGGCTCGTCGCGGAACGTCACCTTGACGCGGTTCACGGCCAGCGGCGGCTGCGCGCTGTGCACGCGCCGGTTCTGTCCGGTGAACGCGGTGTTCAGTTCTGCGAACGTTTGCTGCAAGAGCTTCGCGCGGTCGCGCTCCATCTAAACCACAAAAATCATTAAACACTTAATTTTTGTTCACGATACTTGACTAATGGGACTACATAGACAATATCTGGGCGGCCGAGCTTTGATCGGCGTTTTCTCGGGCATGAGACCTAGCTAGATCGATTGCTCGTCTCCGAAAACCCCCACATATCAAATTTCATCAAAATCGTTAGAGCCGTTTCCGAGATCCCCGAAAAAAAATATATATACAAGAATCGAATCGACTTTTGGTCTTCCTAGTCTAACTAATATCTCACATTTCATGTGAACACTTTGCAGCTGGCTTTTTCCAGAAATAATGGGAAACATGTTGTCAGTGACGATATGAATTAATCATCATGAAATTCAGAAACTACACATAAAATATCTAAATTAATATTATAAAGAGTCAAATTTGTGTTGCCGTGTGTTGTTACTGTTAGTATAAAACGCTCACCTTGTGCAAAGTGAGATCTCTTTGCTGCGAGTTTCTCAGTTTCTCCATGTCGCGTCGGAACTTGACCTCCTTGACGGGGAACCCGCCGAGCTCGGCGACGACGGAGCCCGGCTCCAGGCCCACGTCCTCCGTGAACACGCGCCCGAACAGGTCGAGCGACAGCCGCCAGCGCCCCAGGAGCAGGTCGTGCGACACCGACGCGCCCAAAGATGGGCAAGCACGCCTGCACATACATCACATTTGTTCACTATTCGGCAACCATAATACTCATGTGTAATAGGGAATATGCATGCGGAGTGAATAGTAATAAGATGTCACTATTTAGACAGAAAATCATCAAATTATCACAAAAAAAAAAACAATTAAAAAGTTATGATACTTGAAAGTTTCGTAAAATTATGTATTTTTTTAAATTAACTAAATGTAAATTAAAAACCACCATCAGGATTCTTATGAGAAAGTAAATAAAAAATTGTACGACAACTATGTACCTAAATGCAATATTTCTAGACCAAAAGAACAAATTACTCGTTATTCCATACAGCCGTAGTACGGGGCGCATATTAGTATTTGACGTCACAAAACACGCCCAGTTAGTATGGAGCGTTTTGGCGTTTTGAGTTTTGTGTTGTTCTAAGTGTAGTTGTTCATTAGAAACATTTGTTCTTCTCCAAAAACTGGTTCGAATGGCGTTATGAAAAAAACTGATACATATTGTCAATTACTTACAATACAGGCAAATCGGTTGTGTTGGTACAAAGAAGAACTTTAGGGTGCCTCTTATTTTACGATTTTTTTTTGTTTCTCACGGGGGGCACCCGTTCATTTCGTTAAGTGGCGTGAAAAATCACTACTGTATTTATTTCAGAATTTATATTCAAGTTTTAGAGGACGCTACCGTCCAAGGAAAATCTTGAAAAAAAAAAACCTCAACATAACCTTTTTTATTTAACATTTCTGTAAATAGATATAATTCTCATCATTTAACTAAAAAAAATTGAAAATAAACTGTTTTTTCTTTCTTCATATCACAAGAATGCAATTTTTAAACATGCAAGTTGATTAGTAAAGCAATATTAGTTATTAATAAAACAACTTTATTGTTGCCAATCAAAAAAAATAAAAGTACAGAAATATAAATATTTGTTTTTATCGTAAATTTTACTTGGACGGTAGCGACCCCTAAAACTTGAATAAAAATTCTAAAATAAATACAAAAAAATCGTAAAATAAGAAGCACCCTAACGAACTTATCCTTATACGGGATCTCTTCCAGTTAACCTTCTAGCAAACATTAATCAAAAGTCAATATTTACGGTTGTGAAGGCGTAGTGATAGGCGGGATGAGCGGAGGCGGTGGCAGACCGGTCGTCTCCACGGTCACGTGAGCCGAGATCTCTTGCGATTCCAGCGGATCAGCGGCGCTCAGCAACTCGCCCTTTATTGAACATTTACTTATATATTACTACCAATATAAATACTAAGTTAATAATTCAAGAATAAGCAATAAATTAATATTGCAAATTAACACAACTTAAAGTGACACTTCACTGCTAGGGGTAATTTTATTTATCGCATTAGGATGATTTCAAGAGGTTTGCTAAATCTAATTTAATGGATCAGGTAAAATTTTGATAAGTAAAGTCCCCCATAAAAGTGGAGTGACTTACAGCACGTACAATGACAGTCTTGATGGGGCTGCGCGAGGACGAGGCGCGCGGCTCCGACAGCGCGATGCCGACGCCCGCCCCGCTCGGACCTACCAACAATACACATCTGATATCAACCGAAACTACTAACTCACATACACTACTATAGCATTCCGCACTAATGCTTCAGGGACCTGGAACAAAGTAATTTTGTACAAGGCGCAAACATGTAAAATTGTAGAATATTAATGATGATGTAACTTTTGATTGCTTAGTTAGAGCATACATAAATGGATTTAATAAATGCCTTATATGTCGTATCAGCGTACAGAAATAACAGATGCAAAAACGATCTGTGTCATTACACACACACATTTTGAAAAATAAATAAATGGGTCAATCAACTTTCCTTTTCGTTATTCTGTCCCGTCAGCCAGGAGACAACTGTAACTAAGTTTCTTAGAAAGTACCTATATTATAATATGGACTTCTAGCATGCTCAAGTGTTGGCCGGCGTCAGAATGGGTTTATAATTTTATAACCATCACTAAAAATCATGTTTAATAGAATTAAAGTCCGTAAAATCGCTGTTTTAAAGAGTGACCCAGGAGACGTAACCATGGTAACGAGCGACAAGAAATAATTGATTGACCCAAATAAAGGAAATAACACATTCTCATTTTAATGCACACAAACATCTCTCATAAAAAATAAGTCATCCTGAACCTTCTGAACGTTACCACGGGCAAACGCTAGGCTAGACTTATAATAATAATAGCTAAATAGAAGACCTGGTGAAGCCAAAGACGCCAATCCCTGTCGATGCGGCGCCTCTATGATGGAGCAGGCGGTATTGACGAGCGTGTGGAACTCCGAAGGCGACGCGCTGGCCTCCGCGAGCGACCCGAGCGCGCTCGACATCGTCGCGTGCGGATGTCTGAATGAAAACAAAAAACTACTGCTTTACGTCACAATAATCTTTCACAAACATTTGCTGACAATACAACATTAGCACAATGTCGAAATTAGTTAGATTGAAATAAATTAGGCTAGTACCTGTGCTGTTTCTTCCTCGAAATGTGGCGAGCTTCGTTTGAATCAGAGTCAGACAAGTATTCTCCATCAGTATCTACGTCCATTTTACTCATAGCATCTTTTGCACATGATAAATCCTGGTGAGAAAAATAATGAATAATTATGCACAATTACTAATATGACTACTTCAATATGTCAACTGATTTAGTGTAAGGCCTGAGTGGACGCTCGGAGCGGAGCGTTCGGCGGGGCGTGCAACGGGGCGGGCAAGCGTGCATACTATTTGTGCAGCGGCGACTCAGGACACCAGTAAGAGTTTCAATTGTTTAACATGCACGCCCCGCTGCACGCCCAACTCGAGCGTGCACTCAGGTCTTACACTTAGACATAAAAAATTAGAGAAAGGCATTACGCCTGAGAGCATTTGTTACCTGTGGTTCGTCGCGGCCCATGGAGTGCGAATGCGTCGGCGGAGCCGAGGCGGGGCGCGTCTGCCGCCACCAGCTGCGCTCCGCTCCCCGCGTCGACAGACCCAGGCGGCGAGGTACAACTGTACGCAACCCACAACTTATAAATACACTATCGTACACTAATTATGATTTAGATAAGGAAATTGTCTGTAGTTGTCATGTCTAGCCTGAATTCATAATACTAATAGAATTCGCAATTTCGTATGCAGGACTCTTTTTAGGGTTCCGTAGTAAAAAAAGGAATAGTTTTTATCTAATAGTATTCGAAGTATCGCATGACAGGTATGTTTTTGAAAGGTTTTCATTACTCTTATAGACTGATCAAACCACGAGGTTTTTTCCATAGCGTAACTACGAGAGGTGAGTCTTCGTGGATTAAATCATCTAAAACACTGAGGAATAAATAATTGAACGAACGAGCCAAGTTCTCCGAATCTACTGGAACAATCCGGCGTTGGTATGGCCGATGCCAAAATGGAGTAAATTGGCAGGTGAATTAATGAGACAAAAATAACTTTTATCGCCGAAAGGGTCAAAAAGATGTAAGTGATCATAATATTTGTAAATGTAAACATGGTTCCTGCGCGCCACTAGATGGCGCTGGACGGATTCATGAAGACATCGCGAGTTCAGTTAGGGGCGAACCGCTAATGATTATGAACAATATAAGTAGTGCACAGTATACCTTCGAGCGGGTTGTTGACGCCGGGCGGCGCGTCGCCGGAGGCGGGCACGGTGACCGGCTGCCGCGGCATGCCGAACAGCTCCTCGCGCCGCGCGTTAGGCTGCAGCAGCTGCGGCTGGTCAGCCAGAGGAAGAGCCTCTTGCATCGTCACTGCGAATTAACAGCCTATTACTACGTTGCATTCATAACTGTACCACTAGTATAAGTTTTATTGAAACAAAACACAAACGAACACGATTGCGTTTAGTCTTAATTTATATGTTACCACCTAAGGCCACCAGAGGCGCTGCTCGCGTTGCCTTACAAAATGAGAGAAAATGCGAACGCTTTCGTTTGTGTTTTGTTTCGAAAAAGGGTACACAGGTACTGGTCACAACTAAACTTGCATTGATTCTTTTGACATCTGCGGCTGCCTATGCGGTTATTTCTAGAATCACATATCATCACTATCATCATATGACATCACTTATAGCACGTAGTAATCAATTATACTACTTTTATCTCACGAGCGCGGGTTGGCCATTGTTGTAGTTGTGACATACAAAACACAGACAATGTGAACTCATAGCTCCTACACTGACGCACACATAGACATAGTGCATGTATAGGTCAACACACAACCATGGCTTGGTTGACCGCGCAGGTGGGTTCGTGGTCGTGTCGGAGGTTTGCCCCGATTTTCCAGGGGCCACTCTCCAACCGCACACTCTTATCGCTTTACTGGGCCCAGTCAGGTTAAAAAAAAACAAACGCGTTATGTCTACCTAAGCGAATGTGGAGAATTAGCAAAAGGAAATGCAAATTCTTATTGCGGTACGCATTGCGCTGGGAATTGAATTTTGGCGAAAAGTTACTTGCGCATAAATTAATTCCCATACATAACTATTTTGTTTTTCGCAAAACGACGTAGGTTAGTGCGACCTGGAAAAGGGTTAGCAAACCTCTGCTAACGAAATTGTCTTTTTTCACTGTCTCTCAAGCACATTTAGTCAAAGTGCAAACGAACTTTAGCGGCTATTTAGCTAAAATAGGTTTGACAAACAAGGGGGTAGGAACTTACTGTTGAAGGGGTCCGGCGGTGGGCACCCCAGACACAGCGTGGAGTCGGATCGCTGGAAGAAGTTGTGTCCGCGGCCGCGCGCACCCTCGCCCTCGCTGTCAGACTCGGCGGCTGCCGCGCCGCCCACAACCATCTCCTCGTCGCCCTCCTCATTCTCATTTTCATCCTGCGCCATTTAAAAAAGAGCACGCATGTTATAGTTGGCGAAATATAATTTGCATCGATTCCTCGAACAACTTGTATGGCGAATCGGTGCTAATAGGGTATTAAACTAAGGTAAAAATAAATTATTTTTTACTTGACTAATAAAAGATCTAACGAAAATACTCGAAAAACATCAATTATTAATTTATTTTAGCTAATTGAAAGATTTTATAAGCATAAAGATTTAAAAAGGACGCTGATTTGAACAAACCTACTCACACTGTCTTAGTGACGTCACTAAGACAGTATTTCCCTACAACTTCATATTAACAAATCGTTTTTGACATTTAATAAAAAGTTGCTGATTTGACTAGGGGTTTAATACCGTATTATATTCATACAAAGTTGTTCATAAAAGGTCTCAGGAATGTCATTTTGCTCATATTTGGAGCAGCCCAACTGGGAAATGTGCCCCTACCTTACAGAAGAACGCAGGCATAATAACACCACTACTTGCTCAGTAGATATGTATTGTTGAGCTCTTGGTGTGTGAAAATCGGCAGGGTTTCGAGGGTATGCTATGTTGAGAGTGGGCGATCTGCATTTGTCTCTAGGTGGAAATGACAATATAACAGCCGTGTTCCGAATCACGCTAAAATTGCTCGCAGCGCTTACAGTGCTCACGGCCGGTCCGAATCAGTTAGCGCGCTCAAGGCCGCGTGAGAAGTGTTTTGTTTCGGACCGCTATTCGCTTGAGCGCGCTTACGATCCGACCGATTCACGCTCATAGCCCGTGTTTACTGTCATTTTCATATATCAAACGTCAACTTAACTTTTGGCTCAAGGTGCTTACGCCTGGGAGTGTGAGCATCGTAAACGCCAACATGGCGCCGTCCATGACATCATCAATGACGTCACGATATCTCATGTAAGCGTTAAAAGCGCGAATCGGTCCGATCGTAAGCGCGCTTTGAGCGCTGTAAGCGTGATTCGGAACATGCCTAACGAATCCTCTTGCGAAAAAAAGGACCAGCAGCGCGCTTGTGATTGTTTTGAAGTCGCAAGCGTCTATAGGCTGCGGTGTCTGCTTACAATCAGGCCAGTATGTCATTTTGCCAGCGACGTACGTTGTATAAAACCCTTACCCATACCTTTTGTATGCCGTAAAGCGGTATGTATAATTGTATGCCATAAAGCGGTTGATTGTGACGCTCGCAATACTTTTGTAACAGCTTCTGTACTCGCACAATTTGACAGTAAATGATTTATGATTATGAACTGTGAGAGTATGCTTCAGGGTTTTTTCAGATTAGAAAAATCATGCGATTGTCGTCGTGCGATTTCATTGAAAACAATCTTGAAACGGATAAATATGCATCATGCTATCTTTACTAGCTACTAAAATAAGTGAAAATAGTACAATATTATCCTCGGGTGTCTTTGGGAAACGAAGAATTGTAGGCGAAAATGACCGTTAAAATACTAATCTTAAGAAAAAATCGGGGTATAGTAAGAGTTGGGTACTCACCGAGGACCAGAGGTGGTGGTGATGGTGGGGCTGCGGCTGCGCGGCGCGCATGTAGTAGACGAGCGCGTCAAGCACGTAGGCCACGTGCTTGAGCGCGGCCACGTCCAGCACGGGCAGCTGCTCCGCGTGCTCGGCGCTGTGCGCGCGCAGCAGCGACAGGCAGTACGCGAGGAATTCGCGCCGCGCGCTGCCCGCCTCCACGCCTGTTCACACGCATTTAAATATCAGTTGCATACACTACTTTATCTACCATCCATATATTAAATCCTCTTTCATGTGGGCACGTTGTACCGGCGTGCGCCATGTTTGCCTCGCTAGCCCAGCGCGCAGCCCCCGGCGCGGCGCGCACCTGTGCCGTTAAGGTTGTACGTGATCTCGTAACGGTATTATTATTGATGTCGTTATGGTGCCGGGAAGCTTCCTACACGGTATATTGCAAAGCTGGGCCTTACCAATGAGTGTAGATAAACATTAAAAAAAAATACAAAGCACACTACACACATTAATATCATTAGTAAATATAAACCTTAACTACTTGAAAACATGCCAGTTGCTTTCAATACGTACACGTAGCAACTACATGTATTCTTACTGGCGTTGCGAGCACGATAGCTAGGCGTATTTGACATTCCGGACTTTTTTTATTATAAGCAAGGTTATTGACGTTATGAACCCTCATGTATAGTCAAGGGCAAAAATATATATATAATTAATTACTGGCCAATGGCCATTAAACATTGTGATAACGGGCAGGGCATGCTGCAGCCGGATTCTTAAGTGTTCAACGACGCGTTCATCGGAGTCTGCACTGTCTGAATATTTATTAAATGGCTACAATATATTACATCTTGCAGATTTTTGCTTGTTGTTAATTTTAATTATATATAAAAGTAATTTCACTTGCAGTATACATATTTATGATTTCAGTGACGTGTCTATTAGGATGAGTGCAATTTTATGTATCTATTTATGACGACTTACTTTCTTTAACAATATTTGTAGCTATATCTTTTGCCCTTGACTGTGTGTCACCAAATACATAATGACAAATTGGTAATGTACCTTGTTCTCGGTCTCTAGTTCTCGGACCCTCCGAGAACCCTATAATGCGGGTCGCCGGCGACGTGAAGGAGGTGGCGCGCCGCACAGCGGGAGCGTTCGCCCGCCCGCTCTCTACTGTTGCCGTGCTCACGTTGTTCGATGTCAACGAGGCGCCGAACCTATTCAAACGCAAATCCCGTTACGAAAATAAATAATTATACGCGTAATACTGATTATTACATATAATCAAAGTTCATTAGTTACCTTAGTTGTGCCTCAGTAGCGTCCATAACGGTGACCAGCCAATCCCAAGTAGGTTTGAGTTGTCTTTCAAGATAGCATTGCAGGCGTAACGCCTCGCGATTCGAGAGGGGCAACATACGAGGTATGGGCAGTGAGACACGCTCGTATTCCCACAGCAGATCGGCTATCTGTCTAATAACGATGCCTGAGGAAATACATCAAATTAGTCATGATTGTCATTATTATTGTAATATAAACGAATTGTCTTAATTGTAATTAATTAGGGTAAGCTGTAGTAATGTTGGCCACCCTCAAATCACTGGCCTCTTGAATGCTGTATTTTTTTTACCTGTCAAGTTCGAAAACTATCTACTACATTTTAGAGTGTAGTAAACTAAGAAAAATTGTTTTTTTTTTTCTACTATATATTGAAGGATTGAGCTTAAGACGACGATATGAGAAAATTGGTTGCAGGGATTTGCATTTTTCTCAGCAACCAAACAACTGATGAAACCGAAATTGACTCACATGATCAATCATACCTTTAGCTTTAATTTGGCCGTTGTATTTACAAGATTGGATAACTTTTGTAACAGACTTTTCTTCGTCAAAAACACCTCTGTTTTAACAGGGATTTGCATTTTACAGACAAACGGCACTTGTTAAAGCCTCTTAGTTTTCAATATAGATTCATCTAAACAAACACTTCAAATTGGCTGTTGCATTTTATAAAACTAGCTTATAATTATTATTTAAACCGATAAATACGATTTCGTCGTATACGACCTTATAGTTTAAGACAGCGCGCGCCGTGTTTTCTATACAAAAAGATGACAAGACGTCCCCTGTGTCAAGTCAATCGGCCGACGGCCGCTGTCAAAGTTGGATCTATGCTCGTCGCGCTCCCGCAAAATTACGCAAATATATATTTAAAATGTTATTTTAATCACGTAAAAACACGAGGAAGTACCCAAGACGAAAAACAAAAGCTTGTTTAATTGATTAATGTAAAAATATGGTTATAAAAGGTAAGTAAAAACGCAAATATGTTTATTTACCAATGTTCCTAAATGTCATTCAATGTTCTAGTTGGAAAAGAACATAATGGCATGGAGTCGTCTCCGGATTAAAATGAAATAAACGAAAATGAAAAAATGTCATGTTATATAAGTTTTGCGAATGAAATATATTATATGTATTTGAGACATAAAACCTACTTACCTGTAATATAAACTGTTTTAAGTGTATTTTTAACCAATTTCAAAAAACCGGCATAGTGCGACTCGGACGTTTTAATTAATTTTTTTTAATATATATTTTGTACAACAGGCTTACAAAATGTGTTGCCAATGTTGGGTTTTATAATTAATTTAATCAGAAGTTCGGGTATTTAACTCAAGTCCCGTGGTGCTCTCAAATTTTTGTCTTGCTCACTCGCTAGTGGCAACTCGATATGCAATGGGTTCTTTGTGGATTACCAGAATTTTATACAAATATATGGGCGGCCGAATATTTTAATATTGAATATTTGGAATCAGATTTAGATGAATAGGTAATTATCATAGCTTAACATGTTAACTACGATTCTCTGAAGACAATGTTTTGACATTCTACATTGTTAACATGAAGCCACACTGTACCGACTGTACATGACGTACGCACATTATTGCCATACGAGTATGTTAGTTGTTTGTAGCGACTTAATTTCAGGGCCAAATACAATCGTGTCATGCTTTAACTGTAAACAAGTAGGTACAATATTGGATTTCTTACCTCCTTATCTGACATCGGTAATAATGTCGGCACGATAGTTTTACATGTATATATTTTTTTACCCTATACAATTCTTTTTATCAAATACATATATATCTCATTTATTACGTACACGATCTTCCTTATCGGTATTATAGAATCAAAAAAAATATTTAAAAATGTGGAAAGCATAAATGAATCCTCAAATTTGATAACCTCGGCATCGCGCACGGAATTGCGGGCGTCCCTAGGCTGCGGTATCCGCTAACCATCGGGTGGACCATATGCTTGTTTGCCACCATCGTATTAAAAAAAAAAAAATAAACATACTGTATAATAAGTCTCCTTTGATGTCTCTGTTCCGTGCGGCGCTCTGTCTGTCAACTCTGTCATGCGCTACTCGATCCCGAGCCGTGTAAGAAATACCGGGGTGGATGAGGTGGGGGGATTTCGGCACACTATTTGAGTTTCATAGTTTATCAGAGCGTCGCCTTAATACATTGAATTATTATTCAAGGGGCCAATGATTGGGGGGGGGGGGGGGGGGGGGGGGGGGGGGCAACATTACTACAGCTTACCCTATTAGGATTGAGTTTTTGTAATACTTAGTCATCTTGACATCTAGGAGTATTGGACATTATGAAAAACACTGACACTTCGATTTGGTTAATCTTTTAGAAATTTAAGAGAAAAGAAACATATTGGACGAACCAAAAGCCCTGGCGAGGTATGAAGCGGTGGTGGAAGTGGAGTGCGGGTCGTGCGCGCCCGCGGCGGCGGCGGCGGCCGAGCGGCGCAGCGACGCCGGGTCGATGAACACGAGCGACGAGCCGCCCGCCAGCCGCACGCCGCCCGCACTGCTGCTCGTGCCGCGCGTGCTCTCGCGGGAACTGCACAATGTCACATCTTAGTGTGAGGCCTGAGTGGACGCTCGGAGCGGAGCGGTCGGCGGGGCGGGCGAGCGTGCATAATATTTGTGCAGCGGCGACTAAGGACACCAGTATGAGTTTCAATTGTTTAACATGCACGCCCCGCTATACGCCCGACTGGAGCGTCCACTCAGGCCTTACACTAAGCCATTCTTTGTTATAGTTCTTCTATCTCACGAGCGCGGGTGAGTCATGGTTGTTGGTTGAGCTGCATACACATTGTCTATGTGTGAGTAAGCGTAGGCGCTATGAGTTCACGTTGTCTATTAGTGGCCTCGGTAAGAGGACTTATACGGCATTTCGTGAACAAAAGATTTCCTGTATCAGGGTAGGTCCTTTAGGACCCAGAGATGGATTTTCGAAGTAGAGCCCTCGAAATTTTTTATGTCAAATTTTTGAGGGGGGGGGTGAGTCCAGGTTAATCTTGATATCTGCACCAGTTAAGCTACTGGGTCAAGTTGGGTGTCAATTTCGAGTAAATCAAGGATGCTAAATTCATTTCTGGAATTATTTTTGTACCATTCCATACAAAATTTTCGAAAAATAACAAAAAATAGGTAATTTTTCATTCATACTGAAAACAGAAAAATGGCCGTAAATTTAAAAAACACCTACACATTTTGGAAAAAAAATTGGTCTTCAGAAAACCCTGTTAATATCATATTCAAAAATATATATTTCAAAAATATACCTACTGTGGAAGTATTAAAAAATTAAAAATTAAAAGATAGAACAAAAAATCAAATTAATTAAAAAACATAGTTTGTGATCTTGGAATCGTAGTGGTGGGTTTATTAACTCAATAAAAACATATTTCATGCCAATATACGTTTTAAAATATTAAAAAAACAATGAAATATATCAATTTCGCCCTAAAATATCTCGTAAAAATTTATCAAATTTTAGAGAGCCGCCCTGCTTCGTACGATTTAACGATTTACAAAAAGTCTTAGCTTATGTTATTAAGGACTAATGTAGGTTTCTATTACAGAAAGAATTTTTTAAATCGTTTTATTACTTCTAAAGATAGACCCCTACAAACGATAGTACAAATTCGAACTCCATGAATTATATGGATAACGGCTAAATTTAAAAAAAATGCCAACTAACATTAACGGATCCTGTCCAAAATAATATTGGATCACCCTAAAAGTACAGCCTTATTAATAATAATAATAAAAATGATATTGGTCCACCTTGTAAGTAATAATTAGCATTCATATACCGCGGAGATACCTTTGTAAATTGAAGAGTGTCCATTTTCTCATGGATCCCATTATCAGATCTTGACCAAATTTAAAAGAAAACATCATTGAGGCAGCCCCTTCCAAACCAAAAAAAAAACGCGAAATCGGTCTTAAACTAGCAAAGATATTTGTGAACATATCTAAAAAATATTTACAGTCGAACACAGGACCTCATCTTTTTTGAAGTTAGTTATGATTTTTTAAACCCAGGACCAGTATAAACTGATAAAGATGTTGTACTCTCCTTCTTCGGCCTCCTCGACGTCATCTTTGCTAAACCCCTGGTTCACATTGGACACACATTTAAAACCATCAGTAATCGCATAATTTGCGACTACCCACAGGTCTTGAAGCAGCGTGCATGGCATTCATTCTCGCTTTCAAGGCCAGTGGCCTCTGCAGCTGTTCTTGCAGCTAAGTTCTCGTGCCGCATTCCAGATTCTGTGTTGGATTGTCCATACGGGCTGCCACTGTTCCTCCTTTTATCCACTCGTCTGTTATATATTGTATATATTCGGGTATATATTGTGTGTCATTTAAAGTTTGTCCCCACAAGTGACCTGCTTGATAGGCTGCCCTAAGCGCATGCATACTGAAACTAAAATCCATAAAATATTACAGTGTAATTTTTATCACAGTCATCGTTTTAAAACCTGAAAATAACTTAAAGGAACTATCAGTGTTATTAGTCAGACACGTCGGTATAGTCAGGTAAGATTCTCTATTAGTTATTTTTACTCTTAAAAGTGGAAAACATTTCAATTCGGTGACTGTACCCAGTAGCTAGTAACGTATTTCGGTACTTACCGACCCGCCGGCGCAGCCGTCTTGCGACCCATGATATTTTTTTCTGTCATAATTTTGTAGGCAGAGCTATATTGATATTTATATATTTGGAATCTGCATAAAACGAGCTTTCTTATAGTATTTATTTCATTATTTAAATCAAGTTTTTACATCCAATATCAGAGCGCTGAATCAAAAAGTAAAAATTAAAAATGTATAAATTTGCGATTTTAGTCAGAAAATTGTTTCAAAATAGTAAAATGTACGATCAGAAATGATGTCGGTGTATTCCTTTTATACGAAAACGATACCAAACTTGCCTTACTAGATATTAGAAAGGAGTCAGCTGAGTTTGAAATGTACAGGTCGGCTGCTATGTTTGGACCCCCCCCCATTTCTTACCACGTGAAAAATCCGGGGGGCTCTACTTCGTAAATGCATCTTTAGACTATAGATATCAATCCTGCCAAAGGAAATCTTTTGTTCATTAAACGCCGTATTTTCCCTTTTCTTGTTCCGTACAGATGCCACTATATGTGTTCGTATGTGTCACAATTACAACAATGGCTTACTCGCGCTCGTGAGATAGAAGTAGTATACTAAACACGCGCGCTTACCACACTCTACCTACTGCTGGTGTACATTCATACATCAATTTACAAGGCTTCCTGAAAGGGGTAGGCAGAGCAAAAAAAAAATTAATCATATCCCAACAAACATATCCCTTATTAAACATACTATAGTCCTTTAGTCCTATCGGTACGCAAAAAGATGCTGCAAATGGTGTTAAAAGCATGAAAATCGGTACGATTGATCTTTAGGACATATGAAATAATTTGACCCGTTGTACGAGTTTTTCAAGAAAAACTAAAAAAAGGACCATTACAACCCCCCTCCCACCCTTTAGTTCTACCCCCATCGACCAGTCCTTTTAGTATGTTATTTAGGTCGACTGTACCTAGAACTCGGGCAAAATTCGCTTAGTCACGAATTATTTCCGCCAATTTTCCTTCGTTGATGTTGCTAAGCAAACTTTGTAATAATGAAAAATTATAAAAAAATACTAAATGTAAATATTTTCAAGACTGCTTTCTTGAGGTTAGATATGAGGATATTAGGTATATTTTACAAAAAAATAGTCAACGGTATCGTACCAGGAGGAGTCCAAACTTGGTATGTTTTGAAAATTATTTTTATTTTAATTTAAGACATGTGACTTAAGAGGGTACGAACATTTCGCTCCAACTCATCCTAGCCGCGATCTCCCTGCGAGCGGCCATGTTTAGCTACACACTAAAACGATTACTGTGTGCGTGCGGTTCGAGTGCTGCCGGTTGAACTGACATGTCTTGATCATTGTTATAGAGTTAGAGTGAGGTAGGAAAAAATGTGGTGAGTTTTAAATGTTTTTATTTTATTAACATTACGTACCTACGCACTTATTAAGGTGGTTCGATTTTCATACAAAAAACGATCGACATTTATTATCTCATTACACATTATTAATACTTAAATATGTGTTAATCTATTTACTTCTGACTATTCATTTTCGCGAAATTAATAAAAAACCTGTGTTTCATACAGAAATTACGCAAAAAACAACGTTAATTTTTTATAAATTTTACGTTTGGGAGCGTGATAACTGTCATGTACATTGTGACGTTCGGCCTGGTACTTTAAATTACTTTCCACAGAAACTACTTGGCCTAAAAATCTGAAATTGCACATACATATAATTCGGTAACTAGTCCAAACAACGCAGTCATAAATTATCGGGCGCTCGTTAAGAATAAAAAAATATAAATGGTGTTACGGGGACTAGTTTTACTTTAAATTACTTTCCACAGAAACTACTTGGCCTAAAAATTTGAAATTGCACGTACATATAATTCGATAACTAGTTCAAACAACGCAATCATAAATTATCGGGCGCTCGTTAAGAATAAAAAATATATAAATGCATATGAATATGAATATGAGAGAAAATTTACACAAAAGATAACCAGTAAACATATGCTGGGAGACTATACAAACTATTTTTAGAGGTGCATGAACATGAAATAATCAACAAAATTGGAATAAGTTTGTCAGGAAAAAAGTCAAATTTAGAATGATAATTACGTGGAGTCCACGTGTTTCGGGGACTAGTTTTACTTTAAATTACTTTCCACAGAAACTACTTGGCCTAAAAATCTGAAATTGCACACACATATAATTCGATAACTAGTTCAAACAACGCAATCATAAATTATCGGGCGCTCGTTAAGAATAAAAAAATATAAATGCATATGAATATGAATATGAGAGAAAATTTACACAAAAGATAACCAGTAAACATATGTTGGGAGACTATACAAACTATTTTTAGAGGTGCATGAACATGAAATAATCAACAAAATTGGAATAAGTTTGTCAGGAAAAAAGTCAAATTTGGAATGATAATTACGTGGAGTCCACGTGTTTCGGGGACTAGTTTGACTTTAAATTACTTTCCACAGAAACTACTTGGCCTAAAAATCTGAAATTACACATACATATAATTCGATAACTAGTCCAAACAATGCAGTCATAAATTATCGGGCGCTCGTTAAGAATAAAAAAATATAAATGAATATGAATATGAGAGTAAATTTACACAAAAGATAACAACCAGTAAACATATGTTGGGAGACTATACAAACGATTTTTAGAGGTGCATGAACACGAATTAATCAACAAAATTGGAATAAGTTTGTCAGGAAAAAAGTCAAATTTGGAATGATAATTACGTGGAGTCCACGTGTTACGGGGACTAGTTTTACTTTAAATTACTTTCCACAGAAACTACTTGGCCTAAAAATTTGAAATTGCACATACATATAATTCGATAACTATTTCAAACAACGCAATCATAAATTATCGGGCGCTCGTTAAGAATAAAAAAATATAAATGCATATGAATATGAATATGAGAGAAAATTTACACAAAAGATAACCAGTAAACATATGTTGGGAGACTATACAAACTATTTTTAGAGGTGCATGAACATGAAATAATCAACAAAATTGGAATAAGTTTGTCAGGAAAAAAGTCAAATTTGGAATGATAATTACGTGGAGTCCACGTGTTTCGGGGACTAGTTTTACTTTAAATTACTTTCCACAGAAACTACTTGGCCTAAAAATCTGAAATTGCACATACATATAATTCGATAACTAGTCCAAACAATGCAGTCATAAATTATCGGGCGCTCGTTAAGAATAAAAAAATATAAATGAATATGAATATGAGAGTAAATTCACACAAAAGATAACAACCAGTAAACATATGTTGGGAGACTATACAAACTATTTTTAGAGGTGCATGAACACGAATTAATCAACAAAATTGGAATAAGTTTGTCAGGAAAAAAGTCAAATTTGGAATGATAATTACGTGGAGTCCACGTGTTTCGGGGACTAGTTTTACTTTAAATTACTTTCCACAGAAACTACTTGGCTTAAAAATTTGAAATTGCACATACATATAATTCGATAACTAGTTCAAACAACGCAATCATAAATTATCGGGCGCTCGTTAAGAATAAAAAAATATTAGTTTGAATTTTACAATTAAAGGAAAGATCCGAAATGTTCACAGAACGTCAAGAACATAGAAGCACATATCCAGACATAGAAATATCACTAGCAGCAATAGGTAATAGGTAACATGGTGCCTTAAGGTATGATTCCGCTGCCGACTGCATACAACAACTGCACCTTCCGCCGCACTCCAAATTGAACTGTAATCATAAGACTAAAAGTCCCAATTTAGATTGAGCGGCGTGTGCTGTTCCGACACTTCTCCACTCATTTCAAATTGAGCTTTTTACGCATACAATTACGGTTCAATTTGGAGTGCGGCGGAACGTGCAGTTGCTGTATGCAGTCGGCAGCGGAATCATACCTTTACCTTTTAACTTGTGTGGCTGTAGTACTGTTGGATTTTTTCGTCCCAAACAATTTACGTTTATTGCCCATTTCTGTAAAAAATCATATTACTTTATTGCTTTGAGAAGATATAAAATACCAAGTATCAAATTATTAATCTGTAGCGGACGCGCTACATCTACAGAATAGCAGTATCGGTGTGAGCTTGGTCACCGACCTTAACGCACCGAGGAGAGCGACACGTGCGTTCCTTGGGAAGGCCCGGCGCGTAATGAATCGAACAACGTTGTCGCGCGCTGTTATATTGTGAATTATAGTGGTTTTTAAAAATTCGTCTAAATTAAGTGGGTTATCCATAAGCGTTAAAAAAAATAAGAAATATCAAGCAAAACCTGCAGTTTTATAATAATAAGTTTTTTTTTCAAAATATTATAAAACATGTGAGGAAAAAAATGTTTAAACAAACCGATTTGGACATTTTGTAGTATTTTTTTTAGATAGTAAAAACCAATATTTCAGAACTAGTGCGATCGCTATGTACTAAAAGACTATACATCCTATTGTAAAAGATAAACATCCAATCGTTTTTGACAATTTAAAATGGAAATATTGTACCTGAAAGATAGCTCTGACGCGTATTTTTGCAAAACACTCCGACGAAAACCTGACTGTTTTAAATAATCGTACATAGAAATAAAAGTTTAGCAACGCTATGGTCTAGAATAAGAGTTTATCTATACAAAACAGAAGTTTACTTTAACAATGTAGTCACTTGAACAAAGATATGACGTTAGAAAAAACCGTATATTTTCTAAAATACCAACTTTTTGTTCGTACAGTCTTAAATGTAATGATGTGATATATTTTTAGAACTGGCTCGGAAAGCCCTTTCGTTTGATACCACACACGATGGGTTTCAGAACATTTTTAAAAAAAATCCATACAAAAAAAGAGTCGTCATAATTTCTCTCCTCTTCGTTTTTTTTTCGTCCAACGGGTCAAATTATTTCATATGTCCTAAAGCTTTTAACACCATTTGCAGCATTCTCCATACAAAGCCCTTCTGTGCCGCCAGCACTACTATGACCTTTACAATAACCCACTCGTCTTTTGTGAAGATGAAGATTTATTAAAAAGTGTTGCATGATAGATGGATATGGCGAACGCAATATATAATAGTTAATACCGTATAGCCCATTGCATGGAGTGAGGCGCTAGGTTGGGGCGCGAGGGCGGCGCGGCGCGGCGCTCGAGCGCCTCGCCGTCGTGCAGAGGCGGCTCCGCCTCGGCATCCTGCTCGTCCGTCTCGCCCGCCTCGCTGTCCTCGTCCTCGGGCTGCGTCGAGTCGCCGCTCTCGTCTTCTGGGTATAGAAGAAGAGAAGCTATTCCTGACAAACAAAATGTACTGCTCTGAGAGGAGGAGGAGCTCGTAGAAACTCAAACCCCTGCGATGTTCCGCCTTCAACGAATCGCTAAGCGCATTGCGTGGCCCTACCGCTGCATATTCCCAAAATCATAACAAAAAATTAAGACTACATCTTAGTGGAAAATTTTGTTCACAATCATTCTGATTGATGGCAACTACGGAACAGTCTGCGAAGTAGTGCGTTTTAATTTCAGCAGAAACGTTTTATGCACGGGTGCACACAAACTACTTTACGGACTATTCAAGTCTTTAAGAAAG
Source organism: Cenopis cana (assembly GCA_951800055.1). NCBI lineage: Eukaryota > Metazoa > Arthropoda > Insecta > Lepidoptera > Tortricidae > Cenopis > Cenopis cana. Next base: position 15,490,489 of record OX637471.1, on the reverse strand, counting down.
ACACAATATGAGTCTAGAAACTGAAAACATTAATAATTCCGTACCACCGTCAGATCCTTGGGCCGCGCCAGTCTGAACGCTCCGCTGGGCTGTATCCGCATTGTCCTGGTCGTCTGAATCGCTTTCTGTCTCGGCTTCGGCCAATAAATCTAATTCACTTTCACTCTCTCCTCCTTCTGCGCGTTCCGTACCATTTTCTACTACTACATGTTGATCTTGACCTCTGAAATAAATATGTAGAGATTCATATTTGAGGTATACCAAACAAAACAATGAAAAAAATAAATATCAAGGTACTCGTATATGCCCCAGCAGATGTTGAGAAGCGTTATTATTACCTATCACCCATCGGATCGTCGTGGTGTTGACCGTCGGCGGGCGGGACGGGCGCAGCTGCATTGGGCTCGTCGGTTTCAGAGGCATCATCGTCACCGCCTAGTGCCTCGCCCGCGACTTCGTCCGCATATTCTGTAGCTACCGGGGTCGATGACCTATCGGCAACTAATGTGGAACTGCCCATAGAGGTGCCACCCGCGCCAGCATCACGACCCGGTGCTGCATTTGACTCTCTAAACAATACATTGCGCATTACAGAAGCATTTTGCACCTATGATGTGCACAATGTACGAGTATAATGAGCATTTCAATCTTTTAACACACATAAGTTATATGAAAGCGATTGACTTACCGTCGTGAATGTGCGAGACGTGTTGCTGCAGTTGATAGCGGCTCAACTCCAAACAAATCTTCGCTTCCGTTAACCAGATCCACAAACGTTGTTGCTAGAGGGAAGGGGGCCGTAGGGCGCACCACGCCCAAACGCACAGGCGCGAGTAGGGCATCCGCTGCCTCGACGAGTTCTTCGACTGCAAGAGCCACTAAAGCGGCAAATACGCGCCGACACCGAACCAATGAAGAAGTTATTGAAAGTGGCCTATAAAAAACAAATTCACGTTTTATAACATCCGCGTCAATCTGTAAATATCTGATCGAAGAACTCTGAAATTAACGTACCCTTTCTTTTTAGCAGCACCTGGAGCCATTTCTACGCTAAATATGACGAATATCCGAGCCACGGACCGTACGAATCTGCGTGCCACTTCACGCGCTCTCTCTGGGCGGCCTGGGATTGTTTCATTCTGTTGCTCCCTTACCAGCGTATTCAAAAGCGTGTCGAGCATCTAAAAATATTATTAACTTTTAAGTACTTTATCTTCGGAATCTTCATTTTTCAGCAAATGCGAATGAAAGAGACAGTTACCTCGTTGGGGCACTTGACGATGAGCGCATGGGTGAATTTGTCAAGTAATGTGGTGCCGGACTGGTGCGGTGCGGGGCTGCCGGGACGACTGTCGCCTTCTCCGGTGGACCCGTTGGCGCCGCACGACACAGCCGCCTCCACTGCCGCCCAGTCACCTAGTGACCAATTTTTTATTAACAACCTTGTCCTTATTGATCATCGTTGAAAAAATAATAGTTATGCGCTTTCAAGGAATGGATTCTTTCGACGGATGCAGTTGGTTAAGTTAAAAAGAATAAATTGTTCATACTCAGTAAGAAGATCAGGGCCCGGCGTGCAAATCTGGGCGGCTCTAGGTCGTGGTCGGGCGCATCCACCTCCGCGTCGGAGCCGGGCTGCTTGCGCGGCCCGCGCCCGCGCCCGCCACCCGCCCTGAACTGACGCTGTTCCACTGCTTGGCGCCCCACAGTTTGCACCAGAAATAGGAGAATAGATTCCCCTCTGTAAACAGAATAGTTATTTGTGCAACAAGAGATAAAATTTCTTTTTTGCTGCGAGTGCTGATTTTGAGTCCCAAGTAAGCGGAATTGGAGTCTTGAGCGTAGGGAGGGACTCAAAAGCAAGATGCAAATAACTTCTCTCGTGAGACATACAACTTTTCACCCCAGTAGTGAGAACACATATGCTTATACGAACATGTATCATCAGGAAGAAAACTTAAGACAGCATCGATCCAGACGCATTCAGGCGCACGACGCGAGATTAGGCTTAGGCGCATATGCATTTTCCAATTTATAATAGACCCCGAACTAGGAAAGGTCAGTTTTTGCCATACAAAATTAAAAATATACTTTGTCTCATGGAGTGAGCAAAAACTCATTTTTCTCACTGATTTGCTAGGGTGAAAATGTATTAAAATTCTTACCTCGAATTGAAATGTGTAGCAAGTTGTGTGTCTTTAGCGAGTCGAATGAGTAAATCGCGACGAGCCGCCCAGTTGCCACCGACCAGAGCCTTGCAGCGGCATTTCTCCCAGCAGTCACAATATGCCGTTGGCGACGTGCGCTTTAGCTTGCAATCGTGGCCTTTATGGCACACCTGAAAAACAATCGCATTCTATTAATAACTCTTAAGAATTTTTGAACTAAATTGAAGACCTCTATGTGGTTACGTTATGGATGATTCTTTTCGGCTCTTTTAACACGAATTCTCTGCTCGTAGACGCGTATCCGATAACATGCATTTCCTCTTATGTGGAGGAAATTGCGTAGCGCTACGAAAAGCTTTACAGCGAAAGTGTTAGAAACTTCGTGTTTTATTAAGATCACCTACACTCATTGGGAAAACCTACTTTCCAAACTTGTATCATAATCATAAATAACTATTCAGAAATCATTCGTGCGGCAAGTGCGTGTGGGACATCTTATTATCGGAAATTTAATAGGGTTGTTGAAACCAAATAAGAATATCAATTACGTCAAATTTTCTCGAAAATTAAATTAACTCTCAATGAAATGGCGAAAAAAAAAACCCAAAAAAATAATAATTAATTACATCCTAATAATACCCGCGGGGGCAGCTTGTGGCGAGCTGACGGTGAGTGGCGACACCGCGGACCCCTATTCCAGAGGGCCCGGTTATCCGGCCCTCGCCTCTGTGCTTGCCTTAACCGCCCGGCCAGAGTGGAGTCGCAAGAGCGGAACCTATGCTCCAGGTTGGAAGTGTAAAATGTCATAACGCCGGCGGCCTGCTGAACGGATTACCGGGATCTGGCTACCGCAGACTCACCTCTCGACAACCTTACAGCCGCTCAAAGGGATGTTGCCCCATTGTCGCACTGTACGTGCGACTGTTTTATGGGGCCCACCCAGTGAGCAGGCAAGTCACCGCCTGCCTTTTCACAATTTTAAGACTGATTGTCACGACAGGCGTCCGCTAGTCTCCTCCCATAACCCAGTATCCAGTCCATCCAACTCTCAACTCAATATCCCAATGACCTTAGTTTCCATCGCAGCCAAAAGGCTGCACTACAATAGTCTTTGCACCCGGCGGGGACCGTCTCCGGATGTATCATGTTGTGCGTTCGGAGACGGTATCCGCCATGTGTATCCCTTACCATTAGATTATTGTTGTCTTAAAGGGGCCTCTGCGCTGTTGGCTTCGGCCCCACGCATGCCTTCCATAGGTCCGGGGCCCCATGGTCCCGTGATATGGTAAAGACTACATAATAATAATAAATATTCTTTATTGCACCATAAATGAGTGATTTTAGTTATTAAGTCTTCAAAGTTTAAAGAGGGGCATACCTATTCTTTACCTTTTCTGCAAAACGCATCTCTGTATTGAAAGGACCGTCATTTACTATGACACTCGTGGTCAGTGAATTTACGGTCACGGACCTCAAGCGCTTTCTCTCTCTAAGGCCGCGGTCTCGACGTCAGCGACCAGCGGCGCGGCGGCGTGAATACGGTATTAAACTCACAGCAACTTTTTATTAAATGTCAAAAACGATTTGTTAATATGAAGTTTGTAGGGAAATACTGTCTTAGTGACGTCACTAAGACAGTGTGAATTGGTTTGTTCAAATCAGAGTCTTTTTTAAATCTATATGCTTATAAAATCTTTCAATTAGCTAAAATAAATTAATAATAGATGTTTTTAGAGTATTTTCGTTAGATCTTTTATTAGTCAAGTAAAAAATAATTTATTTTTACCTTAGTTTAATACCCTATTAAGTAGTGAGGGATTTAAGTACGCCCAAGACAAAAACAGCTTTATCCCCGAGGAGAATACTCTACTTTTCTCACTTCTTGCAAGACAATAAAGAAACCAAGGCCCAAGGCTACTAGAGAAGAGACGTAATCAAATCAGTCAGTCAAAGCGAAATCACTTTTGTGATTTGACACATGATTAGAATGTTGTTTACCAGCTTTTGCCCGCGACTTTGTCCGCGTAAAAGTCGTTCAATTCGTTCGTTGGTCACCGGCGTCGAGACCGCGGCCTAACTAGCAACATTTAATTCAAACGGTCGTAGCTTCGTTATTTTTTGAGATAATTGATTAGGATTTTCACCATTTTGCATAGTTTTTTGATTTGTTTTTTTCGAGTAATAATATTTTTTGAGTCAACAACCCTATTGTTCCACACATAGGCTGGGTTGCACCAAACCGTCTGTAATCGTAAGCGGTGTTCGTCAAATCTGATTGTATGGAAAGTTTGACAAGTTTCTATGGGATGACAGCTGCCGGCGCCATATTTGACGATGACCGGTCTGTGTTCGTACGTTGGTGCAACTGGCACAGTGTTGCATATCTTTTACATTTTATCTTTGGAAACAATACGTGCCTTGCGACAACGTTTAAACGGCCGTAAAGCAGCACCTTTTTTATCATTACAGATACCAATTGCGAATGTACATAGATAGTAACAAGTACATTCATCCACAGATCATATCATAGAGCATATGAGCATGAGTGTCATGATATGACACTGGCAATGGTCTTATTTGATCGCCAGCTTCTGATCTATCTATCACTGTGGTTTAGCGAGAACATGGTGTATTTAACCCTTTGACCGCCAGGGACGGCTATAGACGACAGCGGAAATTCGTGCCCCGGAAGCCAGAGACATAAAATAAAGTAAAAATGCCATACATCATAATAGGGTTCTAGGTGATGTATTTCATAGTTTTTTTGAACTGTTAAATTTGGACACACAATACAGGTTATTTATTGTACACGTGGGTTTTAATTTATTGTGGTGTATCTTGATTGGGATTTATATATCCCAATCAAGATACGTTTGAACCTCCCGCTCCCACTGTTCGGTGCCAATGACACAATACATGTTATGACTAAACAATCCTTACTACTATGTCGGTGACACAAACATGTCTGATCGAAAAGTTCTTACTGGTACTATAACACTACAGATTTCCATGCTGCCGGCATTTCCAATTGAAAATTAATTATTACGGCACAACATGGATTTTACTACTGATTTAAAAAGGGTAAAACAAAACACCCTTCACCTGGTCAGCAATAGTACATTATTCACCAAGGGCGATAAAACAGAATGTCTCAGTTTTCATGTATTTGACGCTCGAGCAGAAGGCAGGGGCGATAAATATGCGATCTGAGGCTTTCATTATTACCGCCCGTGGTAAGTACAACCTTTTATGTCACCCCCTGGCCAGGAATTGGGATTTTTCGCGCGCGGACCGTGCGGTAATTGCTACTTTATGCCCATGTGTGACATAAAATCCATATAATATGTTACGTTAATGAATAGCTCTGATAAAAAAATGATTTGGTTTTGTTAACTATCGAAGTTTTAAACAAAAACCTTCACGCACGGCTTTACGAAAATTATGTTAATTGAATTGCATCTTTTTACATGTCATCGTCAATCTTTCTTTTTCGTTGCTGTAATACGACTGTATTCGAAGAAAGTAGGCTGATCCTTTGAGTATCGGTAATAGGTTTCGCTATGGATGTGGGCTATGCGCAGACAGAGTTTTGACCATGAATTCGAGTAGAAATATGTAAGAGGCTCAATTTATATGTTTTTTGTTCGCAGCATTTATGTTCACTCGTTTGCAGGTACACGTTTATCGCGTCCCCATGGTCAAACTTGATATTTGACAAGCACAAAGAAAAAAATATCCTCATTATTTTTCCATTTACCTCTACTTAGTGGAAACTTAAGAAATATCTGGACATTAGGTAAAATTATTTTCATCTCACCCGCTCGGAAAGGCTTTCTTTATCCTTTCAAATCTGCGTGCAAAAGTCCACTTTCCACGCTAGCGTGGAAAGTGATTTTGAAATTCGAACGTTACGCAGTTCCATGAGTTCCAACTTTTTTCTATAAAGTGAAACGACAGGTCATTCCTAAGCGTTTAGAAGTATACATATCATGTACCTAATGGTGCAGTTTATTATTGTTTTGTTTTTATAATGATATTAATAATACTTTTTCCAGCTTAATTTGATGATATTCAATAATAATTTAGTTTTATTTATAAAGAAATAACACGAAGAAACATATTTGAAATGTTTATATGTTTCAATATTTTACGCTCAGTGCAATTTCGGAACGCACCGTTTAAAACGTTAGTTTTTAAGAAAAAAAAACTCGATGCGAGAGATTAAGATATTTAAATATTGTTTTGTTTTGTTGTTGAGTTAGAATAATATCAAAATAATGAATTTAATTAATTGATTTCAGTGCAGTGCAATTTTAACTCCTGATAAGTTTGGAAATGAGTGAAATATATTTGTTTTAGCCGTTAGCCGTGAGTATTTCATACCACAGTACTCAACATCAACAATAATAACCATCAAAAACATTACATGTAAAAAGATGCAAGTCTCGCAACACAGTTCTTTTACAACAAAAAGTAATGATATGTAATCTTAAACCAAGTCTGTTATATTTTAGTCAATAGTACCGGAGGGGTGCCCACAGAACAAAATTTCCACCGACTTGCATCAGCATTAGGTACTTTATGTTTTTGATCATGTCATTATATATATATTAAAAAACATAAAGTTATGCAGATGCAAGTCGGTGGAAATTTTGTTCTGTGGGCACCCCTCCGGTACTATTGACTAAAATATAACAGACTTGGTTTAAGATTACATATCATTACTTTTTGTTGTAAAAGAACTGTGTTGCGAGACTTGCATCTTTTTACATGTAATGTTTTTGATGGGATCTCACCCCTTTTTTTTCAGGTATGACTTCTAGTAACGAACATGCAAACTGTAAAAGTAACTTTGTAATCGCATGTATTTTGTATAGGATTACAAACTTACTTATGCAGTTTGTATATATCAGATACGTGACTGATATTGCAATATTTTTTAATTTTCTAGCAATTAATAGGCTAAAAACTAATTATGTTTAAAATTTGGAGCTTGTGGGTCTGCTAGAAGTACCTTAAACGATTGATGATCTGTCAGTCAGTCAGTGAGTCAGTGACAAAACTAAGGAATTTTGAGGGGCAATAGTTCTTAAAATAAAAGTTCAAATTGAATGTTATTGAGAATATATCTAACCCATATTATGCCCTACATGTTTCTGAAAATTCAGGGTTCTAGCTTTAACTGGGACAAAAGTACAGGATGTTGAAAATGGCCTGAATGGCTTCGAGAAAAGGATGGTACGGCCGTGCACCTTTTTGCTCGACTTGCGGGGGCACTGCCGTGCCCCCAGATTAGGCTCTTTGATGCATTTAAATGTTAATAATCCACGAAATGCTTTGTAACGGGTGAAATTTAAACAACCCTTTATAGAACACGAGTACATCTTGAATTATACATGAAAGTATTTCCTCGCTATGGTGAGATGAAAAGTTGTGTGTTGCGCTCGGCAGCAAAGTTGTTCGGCGTCTCGTGCCTTGAGAGCCTCGCTACGCTCAGGATTGTATTTTTGAACCACTCGCTTCGCTCGTGGTTCAATCTTACAATCCTTCGCTAGCTCGGCTCTCAATACAAACACTCGCGCCAAAAATCAACTTTGCAGCCTTGCATAACAAATAACTATTAAAATATCAAATTCATTAGAAATAGTTAGGAGCAGGATACAGGAGAAACTAAGTATTTCCAAATTTCAGGAACAAAACTAAAAGGTACTATTTTGGTTCAAAACACCCTTGTACAAACTAAAATTCCACTCTTGTAAAAGCTAAAAATGCTTAATTTTTGACAAGAATAACTACAAAATAGTTTCATCAGAGTTCATCTTCTATGGGAGCTATGTTGCCACAGACATTTTGGGTTATATATTGCAGAGGTACTGTTTGCGTTGGGAGTTAAATGCGCAATAAGCAAAACTTGCTTATCGTTGTGCTTTTGATATTGTGGGTTTTACCATATTATATAGAACTTTTTTTTCTCGCCTAACTATAGTGCGCGCCATCCACGAAGGCGCGTCCCCTCCACAGCCCAAGCCGTACAACTGCGCGCAGATTAGTATGAGATTCGCTGTGGAGGTGCACGTCGTCGTGGATGGCGCGCACTATACACGCGAGCTCTAGTCTGTCATTCAGAGATTCGAGTCAATATTACTTTACTAAATTCACGATTATTGTAATTATTTAGGGCAGGGCGCTATTTTATATATGTCTGGTTGTCTTCAATCCGTTCTTTACCTTACCAAGGCAATATTCTATACTAATAATTAATAACATAGGATTGTATCACATATATAAATCTGTCATGAAAACATTCAAAATCAGTCAATATTCGCCTCTTTTATGTGGATTTATTTGGTGACCGATGTAGATGCAATGACAAAGCAACAATAAAGTACCTACAGTAAGCATGAATGATTGTATGAAATATGCTACAATAAATTTGCTTGGAAAGAGAAACCTCCTGGCGGTTCTTGAATTGACATATCCCATATATCATATATCCCATTTTCGATACCCATCCCAAACCCATATGTAATTCGTATACCTGCAATAATATCTGAACACTGGAAAGAACGCACAAAATATCTGACCACTGAAAAACCAGTTCTACAGTCTTGACAAATATCATTGCAGGTAGGTAACAGCCAAATTTAAGAGAACAATTTACGAGTTAAAATACATGGCTATGAAATCGGAACTATAATTAAAACCTAGCAAAACTATCATGTTCACTCCTCTGTTCCTCATGCATATTTATAGACTGACATATTATTTTTCTTTTTATAGTAAAGTACAAATATGGATTGTTGACAGATTACAGCTTCATATAAAATAATGCCAAGCCATATCCCAATAAAAGTAATGGAACCATAAAGTCTAGTGAGTTGTAAAAACATATCCTACCACTCTACTACATACATAGCAGTCGAATATCCATGGTCGCGAAACCGTTACCAGCGTATAGTAGCATCCGAAATTAAACAATAGCTCGTCTAAACAAAGTACCAGTCGTACAGAGATTAACTTGTCCTAACGAGAAATGCTTCAAATAATCAGAGTCTAGATAAGTACATTCTGAATAGAGACCGTCGACAATACAAAGCTTATGCTGGAATCGAGTATCAAACAGGAATCTTAATTATATTATGTCTTGACGCTGTTATCAATACCAACTACATATAGTACACACACGATCCAACGGTTATAAAATATTCATATGAATAATACCTACGACAGAACCTCATCCGAAATGTGGTCCAAACGAACTAATCACCGACATCGAATGTGTTAATCAAAATCACAATCATTAAGCCACTAGCACATTTATGTTGTGTCGCACGCATGAGTAACTCTATAAAACTTAAACATGCACACTAACCTGACAACTAAAATGATACTATATAAATATGACATCACTGACTTGCTGGTTCCACTACTGTGTCGATTATTTATTTCTACGCGCAAAGCCGTGCCCACTATCACCAGATTACAATAACTGTGCCCTATAACCAAATGTAAAGCGTTGCAGCGCCGAAAGACGTTGACGATAAACATTACCTTAGCGCACTCCGTACAGCAGCATAGAGATCCGGTCAGTCCACATGTTTTACATTCAAAAATGTCCTGAGAAGAAAATAAAAGAGTTTTACGTCAATAGCACAAATGCATCACGTACCAGCAACTAGAAGACAGATTTACGAAGGCTCACCCAAGGGTTCCGTTAACCTTTTCAGGTAAGGAACCCTTCGTAAGGCACGGGTATGCAAGATAGAAGCTTACCTGGTTAATGTGTTCTTGTCCCGTCCAGGTGAAACTGCAGGTGTCGTTGCAGCAGAGCACCAGGAGCGGGGAGTGGTCGGGGTGTGCGTTAGGCGGGAAGATGGCGGCCGCGCGCTGCGCCTCGTCCGCTTCGCCATCGGCACACGAGCGGATCGCGTCCAGCAACACCACCGCTGCGCGGTATGCGCGCTCCGCCACCGCCGCCATCAACGGAGTCTGTCCCATGCCATCCCTGTAACGTCACGCACATTATAAACCTCCCACTCGGAGCAAGTCCAACAACAAGCTCTGACACTGTTCACAACACTCACGTGGCAGACAGCAGCTGCATGAGGTAAGGCTGGAGCGCAGGACTATCGCACATGGCCCGTAGCGCTAGGAGGGCGTTGGCTCGACGCTCAGCTGGGTCGGCGCTAACTACTCCTCCTCCGTTGTTGCCGCCACCTTGCATCTTTCTGTAAAAAGTACTATCACACTGCTTTTGACCCAGTCACAACCCATGAATAATATGGATAATTACATTGTTGAAAGTAGATGCACTCACCCGTTGCCGGTAAGTCCCATAAGGCTGTCCTCGTCGCCAGAAGCTTCGAAGGTCTCAGGGGGCCAGGACAGCGCTGGAACCGTTTCATCGGCGCCAGAGTTGATGTTGGCCGCTCCGGCTAAGTTAGGTAAAGTAGTAGCATTTTCTACTACAACAAAACAATAGATATAATTACAACGGATAGGTGTACTTGTCGATACTACAAACATATTTTTCACCATTAAAATATTTACCAATATCGGGTTCCTTATTTGATGTAGGCGCACACATATGTACGCAGGCGTGGAGTATATTCCTATTGCCATCGCAACGTTCTTGCAATATAGATAAAACTTGTTGCTCTGAAAATAAGACAATTTTCTGAAAACTTGTTGTTGCTTTACTGAATAAGACGATTTACTGACTCGGCAGCCATCGTCTGATATATGGGACAAAGTGACAGTGTAAATGACATCTTCTTGATTTATGATAAAGTTGAAAATAGTGTACAGTGGCGGGACAAGACCAACATTTGATGTGGGCAAGGTATATTAGCCGTGTTCCGAATCACGCCAACAACGACCACAGCGTTTACAGTGCTGACGGCCGGTCCGAATCAGTAAGCGCGCTCAAGGCCGCGTGAGTGGTGTTTTGATTCGGACCAGGCATGTTGTGTTTACTGTCATGTTCATATATCAAACGTCAACTTGTGCTGGCGCCATCCATGACGTCGTCAATGACGTCACGATATCTCATGTAAACGCTATGAACGTGATTCGCTACGATCGTAAACGCGTTTATAGCGTTGTAAGCGTGATTCGGAACACGGCTAATGCTCACACTCCCAAGCCGTGTTCCGAATCACGCCATCAACGACCACAGCGTTTACAGTGCTGACGGCCGGTCCGAATCAGTAAGCGCGCTCAAGGCCGCGTGAGTGGTGTTTTGATTCGGACCGGGCATGTTGTGTTTACTGTAGCCGTGTTCCGAATCACGCCAACAACGATCACAGCGTTTACAGTGCTGACGGTTGGTCCGAATCAGTAAGCGCGCTCAAGGCCGCGTGAGTGGTGTTTTGATTCGGACCGGGCATGTTGTGTTTACTGTCATGTTCATATATCAAACGTCAACTTGACGTTTGGTTTACGGTGCTGACGCCTCGGAGTGTGAGCACTGTAAACGCCAATATGGCGCCGTCCATGACGTCATCAATGACGTCACGACATCTCATGTAAACGCTATGAGCGTGATTCGGTCCGATCGTAAACGCGTTTATACGTTTTAAGCGTGATTCGGAACACGGCTTGTGTTTACTGTCATGTTCATATATCAAACGTCAACTTGACGTTTGGTTTAAGGTGCTTACGCCTTGGAGTGTGGGCACTGTAAACGCCAACATGGCGCCGTCCATGACATCATCAACGACGTCACGACATCTCATGTAAACGCTATGAGCGTGATTCGGTCCGATCGTAAACGCGTTTATACGCTGTAAACGTGATTCGGAACACGGCTCCAGGCGTCAGCACCTTAAACCAAACGTCAAGTTGACGTTTGATATATAAACACAACATGCCCGGTCCGAATCAAAACACCACTCACGCGGCCTTGAGCGCGCTAACTGATTCGGACCGGCCGTCAGCACTGTAAACGCTGTGATCGTTGTTGGCGTGATTCGGAACACGGCTATTATATTAGCAACGTTCTAAATTTAAAAAATTGATAATGAGGCGCGAGGACCCCCGTGCAGCGAGGCACGTCACCCACGCTCTGCCTTTGATTGTGAGTACCATTTTTGACGTTCGGCAGTTAAAGGGTCTCCAAAAGGGTTTTGAAGATGTTACAATGGTCTCAAGTGAAATTTACAAGTGCCATGGGACCACATTTACCATAACTCCTAAAATTTACTTTAAGAAATAGCTCAAGTCTTTTTAGTACAACATAACTTTTGGTTAAGAGGAGTATCATTCCTTTTTCATTAAAATGTTAACACCACTTACTAGTGACGTCAGATTCCAACTGGTGCAGTAGTTGACGAATTCCATCAAGATCACACCGTAACACACGCGGCATCATCAGTTGTGGTTCCGGCACCAAAATTATAAGCGCCACCTAAAGAAATACATAAATAGATAATACCTGTGTTCTTGTCCCGTCCAGGTGAAACAACTTGTTGCAGCAGAGCATGAAGGTAAAACTTTGCTTTGTTTTGGACTTCGTATTCCATCATCATGCCCCGCAGGTTACATACTCTTAGCGTTTTTTTAAAGCCCAGTATAAGTTTTTTAAAGTCCCGTACTTTACTGATCGGCAATAGAGGCTAATTTCGTTGTGACGTACGAGTACTCCGAAACAAAACACAAACTGCGGAAAAGTATGGAATTCTTCTACGCATTATAAAACCTACAGAAAATTTCCATGTCATTTTAGGTGAAAATGTAACTACGTGGAACTCTAAAATAAATGTAGATTTATCATGCCATAACATCTATTTGTTTGCGAAATTTTCGACAGCGACCGCATGTCAATCTTAAAAGAAAAAGTAGGGATTTCGGAGCTTCCATTCCGATTCCGGTCAATCGAACTTCTGATTGATTTTCCAACTCTTATTCCCGTTACGGTTTCGTCAATTATTATTTTATATTTTCAGTTCCGACTCCGCTTCCGTTAAATTCCAATTGGAAGTTAAAACGAAGCTTAAAGAAACGCATCAGCAAGACAAGTTTTGACTTGACGATCAGGAATGACCTATGATTAAACTTGCTTTTAACACTTCTGGTAAAACCCTATTCCGATAAACGCCGGTAAAACTTTTCCCTTTCGGTTCCGATTGAAATCAGACTCCCACTTAGACTCCGGTTCAGATAGTCAATCACCTTCATGTGACTAGCCTAAGAAAATGAGCGTCAGCTCATAAACCGACTGAAGTGGTACAGCCAGGAAGGTACCAAACGCGTTACCAAAACGACAATATAATCTATATACGAGCTTGTTATTTTAAGGACATCTTCGCATATTTTTCGCACTCTGCCCGTATAGGGATTGTTGATGTTGAGTGTACCTGTGATTTGAGTGCTGTGTGATGCGTGTGGTGCGTGCCGTGCGGGTAGAGCGGCAGCGCGTGCGCGGCGAGCGCGCGCGCCGGCGGCAGGTTCAGCGGCGGAGGCTCGCGCACCATGCCCACGCAGTCGCGCGCGATCGGGTACAGCGCGCCGTTTCCGTCCAGCATCACCACCACCGGCTCGCTGCCCTGCACCACAAAATTACGAACATAAACAAGAGAAGAGAGCTCAAGTTTCTTACTCCAGCATATTACTGTAATCCTCTCAATTATCTGTGCCCTATCAATTATCATAGTTTGTTACCGGCATGCGGGCTTTTCTATAATTTGGGTATTTAAAGTTTCTTAACCTCACCATGCGGCCATGCGCTTAATTTTATTATTAAACCAAAATTTCGACTTCACTAAATTTCTAACAAAATTTAAATTGCTAATGTACAGCAAAGTAAATTGTCAACTCAGTACAAACGACAGCCTTTATAGTTCTGTTTACTATTCACATAAATAGGATTTTAGTATCACTTTCAAAAAATGCCCGCTTGCCTGTAACGCACTGTATATATAAACAAAAGAAAGTAGCCAATTAATTCCATACCTCAGCAGCGGTGGCGAGTTGTATGGCTTGTCCGTTAGAGTGTCCGAGGAGCGCACCGTGGTCGGTAGGGAAGGCGCTGTCGGTGAGCGCGCGCATGGCCCCCACAGCGTACACGGCGTATGCGAGCGCGCCGCCCGGCCTGCGCACCACGGCGTGGACGCCGCGCCCGTCAACCTGGACAGAAAGGATATTGAAAACATCTTGGACACTTCCTAAGCAACAGAGTGGTGAAAGCTTGGAATAGGCTGCCAGATGATGTGTTCAGCTCTCAATATCACCCAATTTAAGAATACATTAGAAAAGCTATTTTAAACTAACTCAACAATGATATTCTATTTAAAGATAAATGGATATAGAGCGCGCCCCTCCACCACGAGTTCCGTGCAATTGCGCATAGATTAGTATGAGATGCGATGTAAAGGGGCGCGTCGTCGTGGATGGCGTGCACTATAATATAATACGCTATTATACTATTACGCTACTACATTTTACTATAATACGCGTTTCTATGGGATTCAAATAGCATTTGCATTCACCCGCTACCACCGAATTTTTTTATTTTTATTGATGAGTAATTTTCATACGTAATTTACCTACTCGTATATAGCATTTTTATTACCAAGTATAGTGATTACAGAGAACAAAAAATATCTGGATGCACTAATAGATCGGAAAAGAGGACAAACTAGAAGGATACGTACAGCAATAGAAATGACTTGTACGTCAGCAGGCAGAGCGATCTTTCTGGGCGACCGCTGCAGACAGTCCGGGCCACGCGGCCCCGCTGTACCGGAGCCCCACTTCACAGCGACCAAGTCATCTTTGCGCACCAAACGGCAGTCTTGCAGTAGTGCCGTCCAGTCTTCCGGGGTTGTTGGAACTACCTCCTGTGAAAACAATTACAAGTGTATATTATATATATGGACCATTGCGAAACCGAGGAAAAATCGTGTGTATTAATGGTATAGGGATCTTTGTCTTGTGATAGGTTACCTTTCCGTCTTTGCCAATGACTGGGAAGCGAACGGCCGCATAGGCGCCGTCAACCTTTAGGACGCGTCCGAGCGGGACACTCTTGACGTCCTCAAGAAACACGACTTCCTTCAACGGCCATTCCTCCTCATCGCGTTTAGACCCGTCGTTCGATGAACCCTCCTCTCCACGGAAAGTCACGCGTTTAGCTCGCTCTGTAAACATGTTATTCATTCAATAACAATGATTAAGGAATAAAAGGCACGCGATCAACTGAACACAGAAAAGCATGGATGATCAATTCAAGATCTGTCTAAATGTGAAGGTGTTCTAAACATTGTCCTTACTATGAGAGGTGCTAGTATCACTGCAAGTAGACGAGGCTGGACTTGGCGGCGGCGGCATATCGAGCCGATCTGCCATGTCTTTATTACTGTCCTTGCCTGCGTCCTTACTGGCACTGCTAGATGATGAAGCTTTCACTGAAGACACTGTTAGCGGCGACTGGTTCTGTACAAACAAAAATATATTTATTACCAATTTGACTTATGATTCACCATTGATACTTTTAGTACAAAAAAAAATTAACAATGTAAGAATGATTTATTTCTTGTCTGTTTTTAAAATAACCAACAAAACTTACCTGTAAATCTCGTTTATCCTTGTCTGAAAGCGAGCGATCTGGTTGCGGTGGTGGCAACAACTTAAATCGACAAGTGTCCGAGATATTCCAGGCAGCATTTTGAAGCACACCCACTTTTGGGACTCCCGTTGACATGTTAAATCCTAAAAATAAAATCATTTATATCAATTCAATTTTAAATATGAGTCATAGTCTGGTTACTCTGGTTGTGTCAGGAAGCAAGAAAACAATGTAAGTCCAGCACATCCATGTGTACATAATGTAATAAATGTGTACTAACCTACAGCCCCGGGTTGGTACATGGGCGCGTTTTTCATGGTGACGCTCTGGCCGGCCTGCAGGTCCTGCGGCGCGGCGGACGAGTGCCCGCGCTGCTTGCGGGAGCGCGCGCGGTGCTTCTCCCACAAGCGGGCGCGCTGGCCCAGGGGCAGGACACCCCTGTCAACAAACATATTACTGTAGTAATGCCTACATATACCTACATACCTACCTACATGCCTACATATTGCTGTAGTATGCTAGTATGCGGAGGCCTATTACGTCTAACATGGATTAGTACGTTGTGTCATAAGAATTCCACACAATATGGGGAAACAAATACATTTTAAGCTAATTAAATACCAGTATCAATAAAAATACAAAATTTGAACCCCTCATTTTGTTAAATTGACGCGAGGAAGGATAAAATCCTACAGATTTTTAGCATACAGCAACGATTTAATATTATTGTTGAAACACAGAAGAAATAAATTGCAGGTTCATTATGTTTTAATTTTTAAACTTTTAAACGGACGCCGCATTGAGAGTGTATTTAGAGAGAGAGAGAGAGAGAGTGTGTATTTAACACGAAGCCTCTACAATAAACAATTCACATTTACAGCCATTTTAGAGAAAAATATTTCACACCCACTAATGGTTATAAATTTCACTAAATTGAATTTTTCAAATCCTCAAATAATTTACATTTTTTTCCTTTGTTTTTATGTGTGGTAAGGTACACTGACATAAGTGATAGATAAAAATTAAGAAAAGGCCATTACGCATTTGGGCCTTATAAAGGGTATACAGAAGAAGAGTATATAGAAGCCCTTTGCGAACAAGTGTAATGAAATAATACTTACCACCAATAAAGTGCTCCTGATTCCAGTCTAGCAACAGTGTACAGTGAGCACACGTGCAGTGATACAGCCCTGTCGGAGCCAAACTCGGAGAATGTCTGTAGAGGATGCTCTAGACGAGATGCGCCTAGTGCATGCGCTGGAACCGAATATCACGTTATTTACATAGTTACACTTACAGTTTACTAGGTTTTTTCTAAATAGTATAATATATTCTCATGCTCTAAGCACTCTACAGTCTATTCATCCTTACGTGTCCTATCATGTATACTATGTATTTTTGAAGACATTAATCATTATCACATTTTTCTCTAGGATTCCAATACTTTGTGAGCTTCTTTAAGTATTTTCATTCATCATATCAACATTTTATTGTGATGATTATTCTGTAATCCTAGAGAAAAGAGTGATAGATGATGATGAATGTCTTCAAGAGAGTTAAATGATTAGACTAATAAAAGACGATCGATCGATGAATTGATATGGTTGGTTACAATTAGAACATTATTTTGACGAGGAGTATATATACAGTTGGTAATTACCGATGGATTCATCGAGGAAGGTGGCGATCCTGCCGGTGTCGGAGAGCACGGACACTCGGATGCCGGCCGCGCCGACGCTGACGATTCGCTCGCCGGCCGCCAGCCCCAACCAGTTGGAGCGCGGGTGGTACGCGCACCCGGCACCAGACGCCTGAACCACCACAACACAAATACATCATTCTAGACTTATATATGCGCCGATCAACTGTTTTGTTGCTCGTTGCCATTGTAACGCTCCCAGAAACTCTTTAACACGTTCCCTGCCCGGGTGCCCCCAAAGTGGGGTCACAGCCCCATACTGAATGCACAGTCCAACTGTCAGTTGGACTTGTGACATTGTCAGCTCGGTTTGTATGGGGACAGTGAACGTGTTAAAACTGATCTTCTACAGGGGCTTTTACAATGGTAAATCCATTTTACCAGGACACAACAACATCAAAAAGTTGTCCAACCCACGTAAGTCCCTGGTTATATGTTCATGAGAAGACTGATTCAAGACACCCGATCAACGATGCATTTCCGCACCCGATCCGTGCTACCTCAAACTAACCCATTCAACATTCTTTGCATGAAACTTAATATGCAATATATGCGTTATGAGCAGAAGAAAGCACTACCTTGGGTAACTGAGACGAGGCGGCGCTATTGTGAAGCTATGCCGATAGTGATAACTGTGCTAATAGACTTTCGCAGACAATGACTAAATATATAACAGTGAATTATCACGGTTTACGCAGACATGTAAGTAAAGTAGACGAGATCTCGCGTAGCAAACAGCAAAATGCACATAGCTATTATGAAAAAAACACTGCATCTATAGCTCGGAAATTAATGATCGTCCCATGTCCACCTCTAGTTTGGAATAGGTTAGACTTAAAATATTCCCAAACATACATATGTAACGAGTTAAGAAGCACATTTTGAAACAACTTTATGCCTTATTTTAATATATTCAGTGTTCGTAAAAAATGGATGAAACCATAGTTGTACCGTGTCGTGGCCGTTGATGATAAACTATAAAAGCGTCCAATGTATCGGATAGTGGTTTTAAATGTGGACTAGTAGGTGTCGGTACGGAACCCATCATTGTGCGTGGTCCGACACGCCCTTGGTCGGTTTTTTAAATACATAAGTTACATATGTTTTTGAAATCGTCTTTAAATATTCTTTATTTTGATATACCACTTGAAAAGATAGAAAACTTTTTTTTCCTCAGATGACAAGTTGGAGTACATAGTCCGCCATACAACGTCACATATTTTTTGTTATTTGTTATATGTTTTTTTGTTATGGCGTAAGGATTCTAAAGATACCTTGCACATTTAAATCGGTTCAGGCGAAAAGTTCTAGGGAAATAAAGAATCTGACATACATACATACCCTGAAAACATAACATTCCTTTTTTTTGGGCATTTGTGTAAAAATTTCATGTTTCGGCTCTAATAAGAAAAACAGTCATATAGTCACGAATCATCTGAATATGGTCTGATCGTATTGTTTCCTGATCTGGTCCGGAAGGCGTTTAAAAAAACGCGATATTTTTCATTACGGCTTTCTATTGCGGCACGGTTTTAGAATCCGCCGCGATATGAGACTATATATATTATAATTATAACCGTTAGAATTCTTTATACTGATGAAAGAATTTTTGAAATTTGTAGGCATGATATGTAAAAACATTTTGCCAATTTATTACGGTCCACAAACAGACCTCAAAGGTCGGACTGACGGACAGACGGACGGTTTAGGCATAGTAGAGGCATACATAATAGGAGTTGACATTCGTTAGTTACTCATCAGCTGCATATACATAAAATTAATAATATTGGCACTGTTAACAATAACTTTGCGCTGCATGTAGTTCGCTTGGCAAAGACCAAAAACAATGAGATTTACTTTAAACAGTTATGCAAATTTGACAACAATCTACAAGCAACGATATCTTAATTGCGGCGATGCTATATAGACTTTGTAAACCAATATACCACACCACTGCTAACTGAATACAAAATACACCAATAGTACAAGAAATATTATGTACAAGTGAAATATTACAAGTTTGTAAATGAAAACTTATGCCTTTTGTCCCGGTATTTTGTCTATGATTAAATCATTTTATCGGCTTACACTAAAGTTTAGTGAGACAGGCCCAAGAGAAAGGAGGACATTTTTTTTTCATTATTTGTATTCCATTGTGGCAATCAGTAAAATTAATCATTATCAAAACGATACCAGGATAAATCGCGCAGTAGAAACAAGTTCTAAATTGGAATTTTGAAATCGCCCATTATATAGATGCATATATTTTATATGGACTGACCAGGCCCCTCTACCACAAAACGTCTACAAAGTGATTAAATTGTACAATCCTCCATATAAAAAGTTGTCAATTTTGTCAAATTGTACCGTTGTAAAGTTTTATGGTATAGGCCCCAGACAGTGACAACGCCCCCTTGTGAACCTGCGCTTGTGGTGGCACCATTTGTAAAACTCTTAACTCAGTATAGTTAGTCAACATGAAAACATACAGTTATGCACAATTTATTTCGCTATGCTCTTCAAAAGGTCTTACTATACCGTGGGTCATTAGAAATTGGAAATTTTGTAAACAAATATGGCTGACTGACAATTCATTTGTCGTCTATGGATTAGTTGTAAAATAGTGATGAGAAAAGTCTATAACAATAATTAACCAATCCACTTGAGAAATTATTTTATTGATTATAACATTTCACTTATTAAAAGATGAAATTCTTTATTGTATAAAAGAGCCTTAATTAAGTATTGCTTTCCGCCAAACTGTATAACTGTAAAAAGTGTTTTTAATCAATATATGTTTTATTGATTATTCATTGCGAGTATTTGTGGCTCTTAACTTCATGGCAGAAAATAAAAATAAATTGGCAAAGAAAATTCATAGCAAAGTAAATGGAAAAGAGGAATGAGAAGTGAGGTTATTTGTAATTGAATCTATAATGACATTAAACTTTTTCGATATACTGATATTCCCATCAGTTAAACGAACTTCTTTTTCGATATACTGATATTCCCATCACTTAAACGAACTTTTTTTTCAATGACAATGTAGATTCCTAGCATTTTTACGAGTAAAAAAATTTGACAAGCTATTGTCACATAACTAATCACTGTAAACGAAAATTGTTTTTATTGAAATATGAATAATTAAAGACATTATGGCTTAAAATTAATGCAAATAGAAGAATTATGTCTATAACTTGTTGGTAAGACTGTGTTCGTTCTTTAAAACTGCGTGATTACAAAGTAATGAAGGTAAATTGGTTTGTTTACATCATTTGCCATTTCTATTGACCTGGACTTTAGAGAATGTCACCTTCATTTACTACATCTGTCAGATATTATATACAGCAGACATTATTTATAGTATATATTATTAATTTAAAAACAAGACTGTTTTTAAATTAATAATAGATAAGTTACATCGTTACCGTACCTTTACTACATATAATACATAAGTAGATGTAGTTATTACTCATTTAAGAAAGGGTTAGGGTAGTTATTAGTGTTATTACACACTAAGACAAAGTGAGTCACTTTTGGGCTCGCACTTTCGGTCACGCATGGTTCTACTTATACGTAGTATCTCCTTTGTCTAAGTATTTAGCTGAAAAATTAAAAAGACACTGTCAGACATTTTACCCGTAAGCAGAACAGAATTTTAAGAGCTCACGGAATGCACGCACATGTGCACACGACGGTCGTATTTGGTTATGTACGCTCCAACTTGACAAACCTCATCTTTTAGCCATAACAGCAGTGAATAGTGATGAACACTGAGCTGGACCAATCAAGATAAATAAGGTTGTGCCGACTAGTTGGTTAGAATGGAGAAATGGCAGCCTCCGGGGCCTTTGCCAATGACAGTTTTGACTTTTGTTTGACGTCTAGCTCTTGACAATTAAGAAGAAGAAACTGCTGAATAAGGTAATTAGGTTAGACTTACGTCAGTGCGTTGGTAGGGGTGCGCGTCAGCCCAACGCCACTGGTGCAGCTGGCCCTGCGTGGAGATGGCCACCAGCTCGCTGTACGTAGCGGCGATGTGCGTGAACCGAATGTTGCTGTCCCAGTATTCCAACTCCTCAGACACCCAAAGTGGGGACGCAGCCATAGCAGAATCTTTTTTCTTGCTTTCAGCTAAAAATATAGTACGTAATGTAATATTTTTACAAGGAACCCTTGTAATGTATCACGCATTAAATGTAAGTTTGCATAATGTTAAAAATATATGATTTGAAACTATACGTAAAGCATAGCTAACGAGTTTCCCTCTTATTCATGAACCATGACAAACCTCTGTTCTGTGTTTTACCAGCTTGTGTCAAACACAAATGTCAAAGTGGCAAAGACGAACGCATTTTTAGGCATTTAAAATAAAATAGAGTTTATGAAGGTTCATCAAATAAGGCAATTAATTGCGAGCAGCTAATAATGTTCGTTGCATAAAAACAAGTGAATAATTACTGTTATCCTTATCCCAGGAAGTGTCGCGGAGAGCCGACTCCAGCCACCTGCGGGGGCCGAAGTACTGCCGGTCGCGCCACCGACTGAACTCCGAGGGCCGCTCCTGCGTGGAGCTGCTGCTCTCGCGGTTCACGGTTCCGCGCCCGCTGTTGTTACCACCACTGCGACTAGATTCATACATTCTGTTATACTATACATTGTCTGAGTTCAATTATAGATCTACTAGCATCTACGGTTACTGATGTGCCGTCGGAAACTTTCCAAAATTGCGAATTTTTCCACATGGGTAAGTTTCTGAAATTTCTCACATTTTTGTATGGGGCTTGAAACTTTCCGAAATGCAAAATGGATTTTTTTTTATACTTCTATGAAATTGTTAAGGAATTTCCGAGAACTTTTCCAACTTTTTTGGAACCTTTCCGCAACATGCACATCTGTATCTACGGTAAACAACTCAAAAGTGTAATTACGTGCAAATAATAAGAGACAGCGACATCGAATAGAACAAGGGGATCGGCGTAAGCGTGAGCGTGCCAATAGATCGGGTCGTGGGCTGGGTGTCGACATGTTGTTGGCAGGATCTGATGGAGAGAGGATAGCAGAGCGTGGCGGGTGTACCTTCTGATAGCCGCGTACCCGAAGATGTCCTCGGAGAACATTGCGTCGGCGTCGATGATGACGGAGTTGTCCTGCTGCGCGGCGTGGAAGCCGCCGTCCAGCAGCGAGATGAGGTCCTCCGGCACGTAGCCGTCGCCGCCCTCGCCGCTCTCCGGCTCCTCGCCCTCCTCGTCGTCGCGGGACAATAGGTTGTTCACCGCCAAGTTCACGTCCAGGTTTGTACGCTGTACAACAAACATTCATTACCTACACATGCCAATATCAATCAACCTATATCCAAAATATGTGTTGGGAAAATGGGCTAGATACAATTTCACCAAGAACTTGATTGGAAGCAACTTAGTTAAAATTACTAAGTTGTATTTATCCGTGTCTTCATTTTACATAAAGGGTCTACTCGCTCTACCCTAAGACACTGGTCCCACCGCCGCCAATTAGCGAGTTGAGTACTTTTATCTCACAAGCGCGGGTGACCCATGGTTATGTATTGAGCTATACATGTACATGTACATTGCCTATATGTGCGTCAGCATAGAAGCTATTATAAGATCTCGTTATCTATGTGTTCGTATGTGTCGCAACTACAACAATGGCCAACCCGCGCTCGTGAGATAAAGGTACTATACTCTTATAGCAATTCCTCTCGCTTGAGCGACAAAACGAGTAGAATTACTATGAAAGTACTCACTGCTCGCCGGCGGTGGGACCAGCGGCTAAGGTATACCGGAAAAGATCCGTCATAGGTATAAGTTCGCCTATAGGATTTATTTCTCTTTTTGTAACAATGTTTATTTTTATACTATCTAATCTCATAACAGTTACCGACCATTTATCAACCTTACTGCATTGAGATAAGGTCTACCGATGGTGATGACAGTATAATAAAGGTTTTTATTACTACTATTTTAATCTATCATCTACATTGCTTTATATTAGCACAACTTTCCTAGGGTGGCAAGGGCAATAAATATGCGATCTGATATTTATTTAAATACATACCCAAATGTACATTTTATACAGATGCCTAGTGTTTATTTCCATTGTAGGTATTAAAGATTAATAGTAAAACTACTTACTTGTAATTCTCTCACAATAAGGTTTCGGCTTTTGCCCTGCAGGACCACTTGAGCCTGGGTGACCAGGTCTTCGGGCACGAACGGCGCTGGCACGGAAACCACGCGGCCCGAGCCTGACGCTCCGATTATAACGCCCGCGGCGCGACTCGTAGACCCTGCTCCGATCAGTTCATGTTCATACTCAACAGACAAACGTATAACAATATACTGATCATTTAGTACTGGGTCAATCAACTTTTTCTTGTTGTTATTCTGTCCTGTCAGCAAAGAGACCACAGTAACCGAGTTTTTTAGGAAAAATGTTATAATATGGACTCTAGCATGCACAAGAGTTGGCCGACGCCAGAATGGACTTATAACCATTGCTAAAAATCATGTTTAGTAGAATTAAAGTCTGTAAAATCGCAGTTTTAAAGAGTGACCCAGGAGACGTCATCATGGTAACAAGCTACAAGAAATAGTTGATTGATCCTACTGCAAAATATCTCTAACAGTTCAGTCTAAAGAGTACAGATTGGAGGTGGAAAAGCAGTGAACTTGGTATATACCTTGAGAGCTTGTGGCCGTGCGAATGGAATTCCTCATGATACGTGCTCTGGTTCGAGGTTGTTGTCTTGATCCGCAACCAGCGCCACCACTGCCGCTTTGCTTTCCCCCACTAGTACCGCCGCCACCACTGCCTCCTCCGCCATTTCCACCGCTCTTACTAGCGTCAGTTTTGCTCAAGTCCAATCGGTCGGGTATAATAGAAAAGGCGGCTCGGCAAATAGTTCCATCTTCTAGTAAACAGGCGATGTGGGCCGGGCCCGCGGCCACTGCGCGCACGCCGCGCAGCGAGCTTAGCGCCGACGAGCCGGCGCCGGTCCCGTACCGATTCCATCGCTCTGCTACTTCTTTAAGTCTGAAATTAATATATCAACATGCATCTCATGTCACGGTAAACACCAAACCGTCTGTAATCGTAAGCGGTGTTCGTCAAATCTGATTGTATGGAAAGTTTTACAAGTTTCTATGGGATGACAGCTGCCGGCGCTATATTTGACGATGACCGGTCTGTGATCGTACGTTGGCGCAACTGGCACTTAGTGTAGCAAAAAGAATTTGAAATTTCAATAGGGATGAGAGCAATTGTAAACCAGCTTATTTACTCACTAGCAACATTCACACTAAACTGAAAAACCCAATTTAAAAAACAAACTTGTGAATAGTCAAGTGCAAAAATATGAATCAAATGAATCCTCTTACAAATGTGTCCACTGACATAAGAGATATTTTTGAGCAAGTTTTATGCACCCATATTTTTGGACTTGATTGTACAATTATTATTACACTTCAGTATCTTCTGTACCCGGAACTTTTCTATTACCTACTTGTGCTTTCTTTCAAAGTGTACTAATGGTCCATTAATTGCGTTTTATCAATTGATAAATAATTGAATGAATGAATGGAACTTTGTTGTTGATTTCCGTCCTACTACTTGATTAATTTTCTTTACTTTATTTACAAACTAGCGACCCGCACTCGCACTTTCGCACGGGTGCAATGTATACGTATATAGTGCGCGCCATCCACCACGACGCGCCCCTCCACAGCGAATCTCATACTAATCTGTGCGCAGTTGTACGGCTTAGGCTGTAGAAGGGCGCGCCTTCGTGCATGGCGCGCACTATAAGCCTTCCTCTTGAACCACTCTATCTATTACAAAAAACCACATCAAAATCCATTGCGTAGTTTTAAAGATCTAAGCATACAACGGGACAGACAGCAGGAAGCGGCTTTGTTTTATACTATGTAGAACTAATCAAGTCATAGGACGAAAATCAACAACAAAGTCCCGATGAAGGACCAGCTGGCCAAGGATGAGCATCTACCTAATATTAAAGTCCATATTTTCTTGATGTGATTAGTGAAGATGTGGCTTTGACTTAAAATAATGGACAAAATACTGAAGTGCAATATTTGTACACAGTTGTTTGTTTTTAATTGGGTCGTTCAGTTACATGAGATATGGTTTAAGGAATAAATAAGCTGGTCATGTTTAATGTGGAGTCCAAAAATCTTATATCTTTAAACAAGCAATTCTTGTATATATATATTTATTTATTTCGGGGATCTCGGAAAAGGCCCTAACGATTTTGATGAAATTTAATAAGTGGGTGTTTTTTGGGGACGAGCAACCGATCTAGCTAGGTCTCATGCCCGGGAAATCGCCTAGCAAAGCTCGGTCGCCCAGATATTATTATTATATTAATAAGTGGTGACAGACACAGAAGTAAAAAAAAACAACGGGTTGCACTCCGGGAGTGCCGCCATAAGTGAAAACTCAATGACATGGTAAAGAAAGTAAATAACAAAGATATTCATATTCACATTCATATTCATACTCATATTCATATTCGAATAATCCATCTACATGTATACATTGCATGAATTATCTGATATTAAGAACATTAATATATATATGTAGATGGATTATTCTAATGGTGTCCAATGACCAGCCAAGTTGACCCCTCCCAAGATCGTAACCCCGACACTAGGAGGGGTCAACTCAGCTGATCTTACGAATCGTAAGACCAGCTGAGTGAGCTGAGTTGACCCCTCCTAACATCGCAATCACGATACTAGGAGGGGTCAACTCAGCTGGTCTTACGAATCGTCGCGAGTTTAACAATTTTCCCCCCATCACAAAAAGTGCTCAGCGCTGCTAAACAAGTTTTCACTTCCAAAAAACAATACACAAAATATAGCATCCAAAATAAACATAATTTTATCTCTTTCTCATTTTCTCATCTATTGCAAATTTTTCACAACTGTATGTAATTATTTTGAATCTTCTGACTCAGAATCATGAGTAAAAGTCTTATTAAGAAAATAAAAAAGACCTTTGATATATTTTTTCTGTGTCAGGTTTGTGACAAGATGTAAACTGTAGAAGCAAAGAAAAAAGTGTCACAAAACAGATTATTTGTTGTAAACATTGTTTTTCTTTATGGTAATGAAAAAATAGCACTCACAATTCTGAGTCAGTAAATCCAAAAATGTAAAAGGTACACAACAAAGTGATAATTGCCCTTTTATGACAGAAAACAAAAGTGAAATAACTATGGTATATTCCCTTTACAATCTCATATTTTTTTTGCTACAATAACATCAATGTCAAATTTCCAAATATTAGTTACCTTTTGTACATGTTGCATCCAAGTCATTCAATGAAATTGGTAAAAGCTTGCAGCCAGTATTTTGAGTTTATTATTTTTTCGATTTTAGGGTTCGGGACTGTTAACAAAATGCTAACATGTCTTTAAAATAATGCTTATAATAATGTAAAATTTCAAATTGGTGTATAATAATAAAATCCTAACATTAGAATTTTCATATAACATTAAATCAAGATTCCCTGATTTATTTAATTTTTAGTAGTACTAAATTAGTTCAAAAATTTACGAGTTGTTTTCAATAAAAGTGTACCTAGTTAAGGACTTCATTTAACTACTTTTTAATTGGTTCTTGTGTGTTACGAAAATTTGTCACACATGTGGGTATGGTTGAAGAAATATAAGCTGCACTGTTTCGCCATACAAGTCGTTTGAGGAATCGGTGCAGCTTATATTTTGTAAACTATAATTTTCGTAACCAAAAGAACCAATCAAAAAGTAGTTGCATTAAGTCCCTAACTATGTACACCTTATATGGGTAACTTTTGATACACAATGGAACCAATTAAAAATGTAAACATAAAAGTCTTTTTAACTATGTACAAAAAACCTATTATTATACTAGCTGGCTGATGACTAAATAAATATTTTCCAAGAGTAATATGCCTATGATAAAATTTACTGGTGACAGGTATGTAAAATATATTGTTTGCTTAAAATATAGGTATATGGTAAATCAACAAAAATTTGAGGGGCATTCATCATTATTATGGATGCAGGTAGAATAGACAATTTGTTTCGATTTCTCAGGTTTAGTCAT
This sequence comes from Cenopis cana, assembly GCA_951800055.1. NCBI lineage: Eukaryota > Metazoa > Arthropoda > Insecta > Lepidoptera > Tortricidae > Cenopis > Cenopis cana. Next base: position 15,462,925 of record OX637471.1, on the reverse strand, counting down.
ACAATGATGACTATGTTAATAGGACATATCGCGAAATCGTCCTATTCATTACATTACGCCATCATTTCTGTAAGTCTTATTCTAGATAAAGTACTATCCATTTTGATAGAACGGACATCTTAGTGCGACAATATTTACGAAACCATGAAAACGTGGCCTCCCGTGGTTTCTGCTAAAACCCAAGTGATTGCAGAAATATTCACACGAGTAGAGAATCGCAAAATTACTTTAAGGAATCATAATGGAGTCGTGTAAAAGTAATTATTCTAAAATATGCTTACCTGTCTATCAATTGATCCTCAGTGCCAGGCAAAGGATGGACCATAAAATGCATTGCAGACATTTCCAAAGGTCCTCTTTTGTGTTTATAATAGATTTCCTCGTATAATCTTCAACATTTGTCGCTTGTTGAAATAACACGATACGGCCATACCCAAGAGAACACCGCCATCTAAAATACTTTAGCAGCCACCATTGTTCTCGTGGTTTCTTTCGTGATCGTTTCTCGTTGTCGTTCTCGTCTCAAATACATGTGAGGCGGTGCGTGACAGAAAAAGAAAGAAAATATCAACATGGCAACTAAAGCGTATGTTCCTGTAAGTTGGTAATAGAATTTTGAGCTAAAGGCTGCGTTCCCACTATCCGATATTTTATCGGTGTCGGATCCGACACCGATGAAAAAATATAATTATGGAAATGAGACTGATATTGGATTGGATAGTGTGAACATTAAGCGGTTTTCTATGCATTTTGATAGGTGTCGGATCTTACACCGATATTATATCGAATAGTGTGGTATTTACATTTTTATCAATATCGGATCATGAATACACCAATATTGTATGAAATGAAAATAAATAGTAAATTAAAAACATACAGCCAACATAGGCACCAAAAAATAGCTCCTAAATTTTCTAGTCTGTGGCACAACTACTGCCTCTTGTCTCTGTCTGTTGATTTTGTAGAATCTTCACTCTACTAAACAAAAAAAAAGTAGTTAACAAAAAATGGCGGCCAAGTCAAAGAATAGACTCCTCAAAACTCAAAATAAATTATTGGAATATGATAAAATTCAACTTAGAGATGTTATTTGTTCCATTTGTCAGTCGATTCTTTTAGAGCCTGTGACATTACCTTGTTTCCATAACTTTTGCCAGAGCTGCTTCAAAGGTAGCATAGAAAACAATGCTTTGTGTTGTCCCCTATGTCGGTTGCGAATAGGTTCATGGCTAAGGACCACAACAAAACAAAACAAAATAGTTAATATCAAGCTGTGGGACTTTATTAGAACCAAATTTGCAAATGAAGTTAACACGAAGTTACAAGGAGAAGATTTAAACTTAAGTCAAGGTAAGTACTTCGTATTTGATAAAATTGGTTTTTCTATTAAGATAGGACAGCTCGTACTACTTGCTATTGACCCTCATAGATCATTGTAACACAGTAGGTCTCACTACATGTCATGATTAGCCCGATCAGCTACTGTTCCTAACCTTTCCTCACTACTCCCTCCCTCCTACTCCTATGCCATCTACAAAGCAGTATGTTTTAGCCCCCTTCTTTTAGATGTATGAATACTTAAAATTTGGTATTAAATCAGGATCTCATTACGCTTCCAGAACAGTGGTTTAAACCACCAGCTCAGCTACAGCGGTCATGTTAAAATATGTTGTTGTGAATCTCCAGGATCGGTAGATGATGATGGGTTATCTCGAAGAGATCGCTCATTCGCGATAAGACTGCATGTTGTTTACTTCTATTCGTAATCATAATTATTTTACACATTGTATTCTGTATTTATCTATATACATATGTATAATCGGAAGTTGATAAAAGAAGTCCCTATAATAGCTCAAAAATGCTATGAGAATTCCGATGACTGATGATGGGTTAATCACTATGCGAAATTGACCATAGGCACAGATTATATAATAGTTCTTCGAACAGATACGTATGTTCTAATAAAAAAGCTCATACCTACCGTTTTAAATGCCTACTAAATTTAACAATGAAGCGACCTTGAACGCTCCGGTCATTGGCTGCACGCGCCGAGCAAGCGCTAGGGTTGTCACCACTTAGAAATAAACTTTAGTGTTGGTTCTCTGGGATTTTCCGAGATCCTTCCAGTATCCGATCTGCATTTACATACATAGGTACAGGCATATCAACGCAGCAAGTTAAATAAGAGCTTTTCTAAAATTCAATGCCATCTATATAAAACGATAGGAGTCCACGGTAGGAGAGTGGCCTGGGGAAACCTCCGACACGACCACGCTGGCGGTTTAAGCACTGGAAATACTGTATATTGTATATCTCTCACCCTGTCTATGGTTACGTTACGACATACGGCAGAAAGTACTTAAAACATATTACAAAACAAAACACTTTATTTAGATAAGTACCTACCTAACTAGCTATATTCCGACGTAAGCACTAAAGTAGTCACCTGTCTTCGTTATTTATTTATAACTTGTATAACGTAATAATAGTATAAAAGTAGCACTCCAAACTTGAATTAGTCACTAGGCAATAGTACATTACTGCAGAGACCAGTAAGTAAGCCATCCTGGACGAGTATGAGTTAGCCGGCCGAGCCGAAGGCGAGGGCCGGCTATAATACGAGGCCAGGATCGCACTTATGGTCGAGGCATGTATAGTGCTTTTCTCAAAAATAAAACAAGTTGTATAAATAGCGGTAAAAATCATATTTTTCGCCAATTCCACCTCGTTTGTTCTAAAACCGTGGGGTCGGACTAGCTTTGGTTTGTGCGGGCGCGGGCGCCCCCCGCTCCCGCCGGCGCTGGCAGGGAGGCGCCCGCGCCCGCAGCAGCAGCTGAACTTATGATATGTAATGGGATTTACATACTTACTTCCTGGACAGTAGGTGTTACTTCCTGGACACTTCTGCCAACTGACCAGGATGAGCCACTTTCGGATACTATCTTCACAGATGTTATGAGAACATTACATACTATTTTTGAGAAAAATATATTTTAATATAAGAATTCTGATTACGCGTCTCACTTTTGAGGGTTAATTCCAGCCCTTCCAAAAGGTCACAAGTCCCTTTAGTAACGGCGATGTTTACGCCTTTTCTTAGGCCGTACAATGCCACCGCAAAACTTGACTCGGAAATCATAGTAAATAAACTATACTTAATACCAATTACTACCCAGGGATAAATATAAACATAAAATCAATACAGACAACTAAATTATTTGGATATAATAGCAGTTGCGGAGTAAACTTGCTAATTCTTTTGCATCGAAATAATTTTTGATTCGGTACAACTTTATTACGCGTGGCACCGTCCGGCCGTGAGCGCGTGTGCCAGCCAACTGACTGACCATTACACGCGCGGATGGCGAGTAGTAGGCATCGTTCTCGGTTCCCACGGCGCAGATACATACCACTGCCATAGGTTACAAGTGCATTAAAGTCCCTTTTCTCTGTGAACTCCAGAATTCAGTACTATTTTGTAAACTTGGTTGGACACACAAGTATTTCTTGAAATATGTTGAAACGTAATGAAAGGGTCTGGCCGGAATGCCATAGTGAAATCGCCCCTGGCTGAATATGAAATATTCTTATGTATGTTTACTAGCTTTTTCCCGCGGCTTCGCCCGCGTATTAAACGTAACTTTAAACAGTCTACAAAAAAAGGATGATCTAAGTTTGATTTTGATCCAACCAGACGCATGTGTTTGCCCGCGATTATCACGCGTTTGGCTGAACCGATTTAGGTGCGGATCGGAAAACTATTTGTTTTTTCTGGAGGTTTCGGTATTAGTGGCTTCGGTAAGATACCTTATACGGCGTTTCGTGAACAAAAGATTTCCTGTATCAGGGTTGGTCCTTTAGGACCCAGAGATGGATTTACGAAGTAGAGCCCTCGGCATTTTTTATGTCAAATTTTTGAGGGGGTGTGAGTCCAGGTTAGTCTTGATATCTGCGCCAGTTAAGCTACTGGGTCAAGTTGGGTGTCAATTTCGAGTAAATCAAGGATGCTACATTCATTTCTGGAATTATTTTTGGACCATTCAATACAAAATTTTCGATAAATAAGACAGAAAAGGTAATTTTGCATTCATACTGAAAACAGAAAAATGGCCATAATAACTGAAAAAAACACCTGCACATTTTGGAAAAAAAAAGGTCTAGAAAACCCTGTTAATATCATATTTTAAAATATATATTTCAAAAATATACCTACTGTGGAAGTATTAAAAAAATTAAAAATTTGAAGATAGAACAAAAAATCTAATTAATTAAAAAACATAGTTTGTGATCTGGGAATGGTAGTGGTGGGTTTATTAACTCAATAAAAATATATTTCATGCCATTCACGTCTTAAAATATTAAAAAAACAATGAAATATATAAATTTCGCCCTAAAATTTCACTTAAGAATTTATCAAATTTTAGAGAGCCTTCGTATAAGTTAACGATTTACAAAAAGTCTTAGCTTATAATATTATTAAGGTTAGTCCTGTAGGTTTTTATTACAGAAAGAATTTTTAAAATCATTTGATTACTTCTAAAGATATGCCCCTACAAACAATAGTACAAATTCGACCTCCATGAATTATATGGATAACTGCTAAATATAAAAAAAATGACAACTAACTTTAACGGATCCTGTCCAAAATAATATTGGATTACCCTAAAAGTACAGCCTTACCAATACTAATAAAAAAAAAGATATTGGTCCACCTTGTAAAGTAATAATTAGCATACATATATACCGCGGAGATACCTTTGTAAATTGAAGAGTGTCCATTTTCTCATGGATCCTATTATCAGATCTTGACCAAATTTAAAAGAAAGCATCATTGAGGCAGCCCCTTCCAAACCAAAAAAAAAACGCGAAATCGGTCTTAAACTAGCAAAGATATTAGTGAACATATCTAAAAGATATTTGCAGTCGAACACAAGACCTCTTCTTGTTTGAAGTTAGTTATGTTTTTTTAAACCCAGGCCCAGTATAAACTGTTAAAGATGTTGTACTCTCCTTCTTCGGTCTCCTCGACGTCATCTTTCCTGAAACCCCTGGTCCACACTGGACACACATTTAAAACCATCAGTAATCGCATTTGCGACTACCCACAGGTCTTGAAGCAGCGTGCATAGCATTCTCGCTTTCAAGGACAGTGGCCTCTGCAGCTGTTCTTGCAGCTAAGTTCTCGTGCCGCATTCCAGATTCTGTGTTGGGTTGTCCATACGGGCTGCCACTGTTCCTCCCTTTTCAATCCACTCGTCTGTTAAGTTAGGTTATACATTGTGTGTCATTTAAAGTTTGTCCCCACAAGTGACCTGCTTGATAGGCTGCCCTAAGCGCATGCATACTGAAACTAAAATCCATAAAATATTACAGTGTTATTTTTATCACAGTCATCGTTTTAAAACCTGAAAATAACTTAGAGGAACTATCATTGTTATTAGTCAGACACGTCGGTATAGTCAGGTAAGATTCTCTATTAGTTATTTTTACTCTTAAAAGTGGAAAACATTTCAATTCGGTGACTGTACGCAGTAGCCAGTAACGTAATTCGGTACTTACCGATCCGCCCGCGCAGCCGTCTTGCGACCCATGATATTTTTTTCTGTAATAATTTTGTAGGCAGAGCTATATTGGTATTTATATATTTAGATTCTGCATAAAACGAGCTTTCTTATAGTATTTATTTCATTATTTAAATCAACTTTTTACATCCAATATCAGAGCGCTGAATCAAAAAGTAAAAATAAAAAATGTATAAATTTGCGATTTTAGTCAGAAAATTATTCCAAAATAGTAAAATTTACGATCAGAAATGATGTCGGTGTATTCCTTTTATACGAAAATGATACCAAACTTGCCATAGTAGATATAAGAAAGGAGTCAGCTTAGTTTGAAATGTACAGGTCGGCTGCTATGTTTGGAGCCCCCCCCCCCATTTCTCACCAAATGAAAAATCCGGGGGGCTCTACTTCGTAAATGCATCTTTGGACTATAGATATCAATCCTGCCAAAGGAAATCTTTTGTTCATTAAACGCCGTATTTTCCCTTTGCTTGTTCCGTACAGATGCGACTATATACGACGTTTTGGTGAAGGTGGTTTCCTTATTTTTTAAAGAAATTATTGCAATAATTGTTGAATTTTTACGCCGGCAACGACTTACTACTACTAAGAGATTATGATTTCTACCTACTCTTGAATAGAAGTATCTGTCTCCCTTAAAAGAAGGAAATGTGGTCAAAAAGTCTGAAAATCAACATGGGTATTATTTTCAGACTTTGTGACCACATTTCCTCCTTTTAAGGGTTGAATACTCAAAAAACCTGAAAAACTTATTTACTCATTTATCATTAGGAGTACTCCTGTGAAGTTTCGAATAAAATAGTCTTAACGAATCTTGTTTTCCCATACACATTTTTGACCCCGTTTCACCCCTTAGGGTGTGAATTTTGGAAAATATATTCATAGTGCGCCCCTAGTATACCTTATAAGGAACCTACTTGCCAAATGGAATCTCTAGAACCAGCGGTTTGGGCTACGCGTTGTTATGCGAGTCTGTTTCTTCTTTTACATATTTAGAAATCTTCATGTCCACAATATAAATTACAAAATCGAGGCCATTTTCGTAATAAACGTCCCAAAAAACCATAAAAAGACACCCATATTGATATCTAGACATTTCAACCCTATCTCACCCCGACAGGGGAGGTGGTGTTTCACATCTTCCACGTTGGATTTTAAAATCATTGTTGTTTTCGTAATTAGCGACCCGACAAACCATACTCATTGTTGATTTTCAGACTTTGTCACCCCTTTTCCCCCTTTTAGGGGTTGAATTTTCAAAAAACCTGAAACACGTGTCTACTCATTTATCGTTTGGAGTACTCTTGTGAAGTTTCGAATAAAATAATCAAACTAATCTTGTTTCTCCATATGCCTTATGGCGTACAAAAGTGTAGTTGCTGGATACCTAGATATACAATAGATGTTTAAATAGACTTTCAGTTCATCATAATCTGTTTAGCCGTATTTGCGTTATTGAGTAACAAACATCTAAACTTTCGCATTTATAATATTAGTAGGATAAATCAGCTAGGATAATGTCCCTATGACTTTTTTTGTAGAATGTATTAGAATTGAATGTTCTCCAGTACGAGTAGTAGGAATAGTAATCATCTAATCATATTTTTATTTGAATGTTGTGATATTGAGTGTTCTCTTTTTACACTTCTGCACAATAGTATCACAGATTTTTAATATTGTTATCAATTGTAGTAATAGTGATTTGTAGTTAGCAAACTTTGTCATACACACATTTCATTCACATAATGTGTTAAAATTTTGTGTTTTAGAGAAACCCACTTTATGTCTTAGTGCACCTGGAGAAATTAGGGCAGAATATGAAGCAGAACTTAAGAGGTTGCAAGCTGAGCGTTTACAGCAAGAGCAAAAACAACTTCAAGAAACCACACTCCTAATCCAGTTAGTATACTTCTTTTATAATGTACAAAGAAAAGAAGAAATTTTAGCATATGTGTATGGTTGAAATTATTTTTGTTGAACATATTTGTATTAAAATGTTATTGGATTTTGAACCTTATTGTTTGAAAAGTAAAGTAGCTTTTTGAAGGAATAGCTTTGGAGCAATTCGTTCAACTGTAATGATTTTAAGTATACATCATTCCACTAAGTAAGTGGTGTAAAATTCATATTACTAGTTACATGACAATAAGATGAAAGCAAAGGGACAGTATCCTTAACATGAGTTTGCAATGTTTGCATTACCATACTCGCTAGCAAATGCGTAAACGATTTAGTATGGTCAAAAGTACAGCGTCTCTTTCGGTTATGCAATAGAACTAAGAATCGCCATAAAAAACGTTTACACAGTCGCTAGTGAGTATGGTAATGCAAACTCATGGTAAGGGTTTACTATGGCTAATTATGATTACTTGTTGACTATACTCTGTTTAGTAAGCTTGAAGACTGGGAGGAAATAATATAATTATTTCTCAGAATATGCTGGTATACATATACATACATACTAGTAGTATAAATAACCCCTGTCCCCTGCTCGTACCGCTGGGTTTTATTAAAAAAAACTTATAAATTAAATATGATTTAATATTTAACAGTGTCTATTCAGTGAAAGAAACCATCGTGAGAAAACCGGTTTAATCGGAACAAGGTGTAGTTTTCCCTTTGAAGGTCTGATGGCAGTTGCTTTCATAAATGACCCTTCGGGTACGGAACCCTAAAAACTGATTAGGTTTCAAAAGTTAACACGAGGATATATCATATATCAAAGTAAACCAGTCAATGCTAATTCATCAATTTTATACTTTATAGAAAAATCCAGGAAGAAGATGATAAAACCCAGAAGAAGTATTTAGGCATTCTAAAACAAGATGAATTGTTGGCCAAACAAGTGCAAGAAGAAAACAATAAGAGAGCAGCCCCTGCAAATCGATCTCGTCACACCTTGGCTCCTGCTAAGCCCAGGTTAAAATCGGCAAAGATAGATGCATTTTTAACTAAGAAATCTACTAGTTACAAAGTGTAAGTAAATGTTGAATAATTACTTAAGGAATTATAATGTCACAATATTACTAATTTGTTTACTAATAGTTTGTATTTCTTTGTAAATGTGAATCATGTACAAATAATTAATTAGCACTATCTTGTCAATATTTCCAGTAACCCCCTCTTGATTGATGACAGTACAAACAGCAGCAACGGCTCAGATTCAGTAGCACCTGCAGCTAAACCTGAAGCTCGGGGATCACCTGAAATGGTGCCCAGTTACGGAAAATTCCTTAAGAACATACTAGACAAAAAAATGAGAAACATTTCTGGTTTTTGGAATAAAGAAAATGGTGACAACTGTAAGGTAAAGATAGTTTAAAATGTGTTTGGATTAAAGGCCCTTTCTTACAAAGTAAGGGAAAACCGTAGAAAACGATTATTGACGTTTTATTCTGTTTTCTTAGGAAACAGAAAAGTGATGCTAAATTCTGATTACTTATTTGCACGAGTCAATTCCAAAATATTTTTTGTGTGTATAGCCTCAAATTTGTGTAAGTAATACTAAATATTTTAATAAGGTTGGTGATGATGAGTTCCTGTTTTCCCTTATTAGGGACAATAGGGACATTGGGCTCACTTTTAATAGGCTTATATTGACTCAAATTTTTAATCATGGCTCTATGCTTTGTCAACTTCAATTTGGGTTTATTTTTCAGAAAACCGACGTACTACCTCATATTAATAATGTATTTCCTAATGATGAAAAAGACTTGGATAAGACTCTTACCGCAACTCAATCCTTACCTGTATCCTTGCCATACACCGGGATACTACAGCATAAGATAAATAGTTTGGATAAATGCAGTGTTGCAAGTGGAAGTGTTGATTCAATGAGACAAGAACTCTGTTATTTCAAGCCTGTGCAAGGAACCACTGCAACTAGGTTTGTATATCAGCGCTTTATGTATGGGCCGCTAGTGGCTCTCGACGCTAGATATAAATTGTACAGTATTGCCGCTATTGCCGATGCATGGATGGAGGCAAATGCAGGCTAAGTATTAATTCATTCATTATGAGTCTAAGCTTATAATATTATTGCAATAACTGTTCATAATGTCTAACAATCTGACTGCAGTTACAATGCGAAAAGAGGGTTGCCGCTGCGTGTCCCTGTTATTCGCTTGGAGAAACCAGAAGCGCTCATGCTAAAGGATTCGCCGACACGGATGCAATACGTGGAAGGTCTGTGTTTGCTGCGCAAACGATCTCTCGAGCAAAACCTGCCCTCGGCATTTGTGATTGCCCTCACTAAGGTGTGTAAACCTTCCAAATTACTAGTATCCAATATTAGGTGGTTTAAATTAAAACTACAAAGAATTATTTTTTAAATTTTATTGAATAATGAAGATTACTTAATTCAACGAGCAAATGAGGCATCAATCGCTTTACACTATGCTAAATTCAGCGCGCTAACTGATTAGAACAGCGGAGTCGAGTCACTGTCTTATTAGCATTACTTGTTTGCTAGCTATTTGTCTTCTAATTTAACGTGTTAAATATTGCATGGTGTAAAACCCGCTTGACCCTTTTCCAGGCCGCACCAACCTATACATGGTTTTGCGAAAAACAAAATATATATTCAAAATAGTTATATATTGGATAAGATGATGAAGATTGGATGAGATATTTATAAGTAACTTTTCGGTGACATTCAGTTCGATTTAAACCTTAACTTTGGATATTAAGGTTGAAATTCTAACTACACGCATGTGGTCCATAAATCGTACTATGCCTGGAAAAGGGTTAAAGTCGGCGAGCCGCGTACATCTGTCACCTGTTATGCTACTGTTTGTTGGGCCTACATTATCGGACAACGTGATTAAGAGTTATATGAAGGATAAATCGTTCTGAATGTATTCTTTTAAAATCTGTTAAATCTATATCCCTTGAATTTAACCTCGGCAGTTATACGTAGAACTACCTGTGTTATAATGTATATTCTCTTATATTTTTAACGGCACAAAATCCCCTGAAATGGAAAAACCGGCAAGAACAGTCAACCACTAGATAGTGGGAAGATTCGCAAGCAGATGACGATATATGTTTAGCTCTATTTCAGGATCTGACCAGCCAACCTCAAACAAGGTCAATGCAAAGCTCGACTGTGAATGCCCCTCCTGCATCAAGAACTGGAAGAAATGCAGTAACTAAAAGTAAAAATGGCGCTCAAGTAGATGGCGTTAATAAACTGGATATCGAAACAACTTTGCGCCGCACGCGCTCAATGGGGAGTATTTCAAAAGGTGAAAACGAAACAACGCCTAAAAAGGCCAAAACGAAAGTTAGGCAAGTGGCATCTGAAAGAAAACCATGTTTGAGAAGTGAATCTAAAAAAAATAATGCCAAGAAAGAACACTTCAGCCCACCATTCAATTCAGACTCTGTAAATAATAATAAAGTCAATTTAGCTGTAAAGAATTTGTCTAGTCCGTTGCAACATTGCGAAGTTAAGAAAATTTTTGAAGAACAACTTAGAATTGTGAAGCAGATGGAGCAGGAGAAAAAAGATTTAGAGCTGGCGCGCAACATGGACGCGGAACTGAACAGACGCATCCTGCGGCGCGCGCCCGACAAGCGCCCGCCGCCCACGCTCCACTACGCGCTGCGGCCCGCTAAGAAGCTTAAGGTTTAACCTTTACCTTACTGTCTATACGTATGTAGATAGTTTGGCATATGTTTTTTCTATTTTTAGACTTATCACAAACAGTGATTGCTTCTCTTTTTTCTTTTGTTATGTTATTCTTGTTAGTTTATATGTAATAACAACGTGCAGTGTGTTATTCTTTCTCTCGAAATGGAAATAAATCTCAATAATTCAAGTCCAAGCGAAAAAAAAACTAGATACCTATTTAAAACTTCATAGTAGGTTTGTAGGCAATACAGGTATACAGGGTGTTCGGCACTTACCGTTAACATTTTTGGGGTGCTGGTAGGGTCACTTGCTACCTTTCCAACCTTGGACCCTGGGTCCTAAGAGTTACCGTCATGGAGGTACGATTTTTTTAATGGTTTTTTCTAAATTATTCAAAATTTGACATTCGAAGACCCATAACTTTTTTTGTGTATGCTTATAGTAGATTTTTTTTTAACGTCCGACAAATTTATAAAACTTGTCATTGTACTTTGAATCTTCACGCTTGGTCAGTAAAGTCGCTTTTTGAACGGCCTAATTTGATACAACTCGGACAGTTCAATTAATTTTAAGTATACTTACTTGTGCTTAAAAAATACTAATTTATTGATACAAATAATACCATAAAATGAAGACATGGGCCTTTTTAGTAACAAATAAAACGAATTTTAATATAAATGTGCTAATGCAGTCAGATTTTGGGTAATTTGGGAAAAACATTTAAAAAATCGTACCACCATGAGTGTGACTCTTAAGACCCAGTGTCAATGGGTGGAAAGGTAGCAAATGACCCTACCTAACCCCAAAAAAATTTGACGGTCCATGTGCCGAACATCATGTATATGGTACCAACAATACCTAGTAAGGGTACGGTTTTTTGTCGCTACAGTGGAGTGCCGAAAACTTAGTCCACTAAAACCTTTTAGAATGTGCTTTTGATACTAAATACTAAAATCTTTACAAACTCACACCTTCCTTCCTCTGTCACAAATAAAACGGACTTAGGCTGGGTTGCACCAAACCGTCTGTAATCGTAAGCGGTGTTCGTCAAATGTATGGAAAGTTTGACAAGTTTTTTTTTATTAATAGTTTTTATGGAATGACAAAGCTACGGTAGCCCAGTGGTTCAAGCGTGCGGCTGTCAAGCGGCGGTCGTGGGTTCGAATCCCAGCTCGTACCAATGAGTTTTTCGGAACTTATGTACGGAATATCATTTGATATTTACCGTTAGCTTTTCGGTGAAGGAAAACATCGTGAGGAAACCTGCATACATCCGCGAAGAAATTTAAAGTTGTATGTGAAGTCCCCAACCCGCTCTGGGCCAGCGTGGGGACTACTGCCCAATCCCTCTCATCTATGAAAGGAGGCCTGTGCCCAGCAGTGGGACGTAGATAGGCTGATGATGATGGAATGACAGCTGCCGGCGCCATATTTGACGAACACCGGACTGTGTTCGTACGTTGGTGCCGTATTATGACTATGATTATTATGCTATTTAATCGAGCACTATGTACGTATTTTTACCGTTTGACCAAAAAAGTTACAATGCGAAAATACCATTTTTTAACTAGTGTCTAATTATTTAAAAATTGATTTCAGAAAAAAAATGCGTATACGACCTTTTTCATTCATAGCTTAGGGAAGCGGTTTTAAAGTTTTACTTATTAATATGTATAGGGAAATGGTGATATTACGACGTATGTTTATATCATGCTCACGTATATATCATAACAAATTTATAAAATTGTCACATTATTAATTTTCCCTAAATTTTTATAGATTCCCCAAAATCCACTTTGTTTCGATCCCCTAATCGTTTAAGAATCGCTAGCCAAACCGTCCTTTAATATAGAACAGCAGTTACGAATTACAATGCTCGTACTTTATATATGGACGCTACTTATAATATTTTTTTTCGATCTCAGTTTTATTTATTTACTCATGAATTCAGGAATCAGGATATCATTTTGTTACGGCCCACACCTCAGTCAGCCGCGTTGATTTAAAGCGACACGTTGTTTGTGACAGCGTGAAATATAAAATTAGTGTATTTTTGTAGTTTTGACAGGAAAAGACCGGATTCTTTTATTAAACGAACCATACGCGTAACTGCACAGAGTTAATTTTTCAACATAGTCCGATGTTACAAGTTTATGTCCGATGTTTCTCGATGATAAAAAAAATCAAATACTATCTTACATACATGAAAAAATGAAAAATATAGGTTGAAAATATATTTCATACTTATTTATAACAAACGATAACCATTCAAGGAATCGTTAGATAAGTTAGTCAAGAAAAATAAAATCCGAGTGCTTACCAAGTATAGAAAATTAGTCCGATCTTATCCCAACATACCCTATGTATATTTGGACAGGACAAGTTAAAGATAACATACTGCATAGCATTTTTGTACTGCTGCCTTAGCAGAGTGAAAAGATATTATATTTTTCTATTAGTTGATATTAAGTATAACTGTTTAGCGCTGTGAATGTAAGTTAAGGGTTATTTAGTCGCATCACATAATTAGTGCGTGAATATGATTGCATAATAAATAAAGGAATAGCAAAGAAATCGATCGGTTGTGCTACAGACGGCTGGCCGTCCGTAGTAATCAGGGCCTAGCCGATATCGGCAGTCGTGTCCACTTATCAACATTTCATTTTACCTTAGCGGCTTGAAGCAGAAATCCACTTAGAGATATGATATGAGCTTGCTGAGTATATATAAAAAATATTGGATTTTTATATTCGATAGTTCTCGAGAAAACTGGAAAATACTTATAAGAAGCCATTACTGGGCTGAATAATAATATCCCGTGACATGACTTATGTATCCTATTAAAACAATAAAAACTGTCTGTGGATGCGACATTGACAATTTTGACATCGACACATTCGACAGTTGTCAGATGTGGGAGCTATCTTGTCAAGTGAAGTAACTGGGTTAAAACATTTGCTTCGAGCGATAGAGAAAGAAACATACGAATTCCGATCTTCGGGTGGTCAGGATAGACCCCTGAAATGTGTCACTGTCACTGTCGCAGGTGTCGGAGGTCGCAGGATACACTATACTTTTTACTTATAATTCAATATTTGACCAGAGTGCTAATATTATTCATCCCAAATAATACATACGCCCTTTTAGAACGCGGCAGTTTTAGATTAATAAAATAAGGGGGATTTAATGAAAATATACTGAAAAGAATAAATACGTATCTCCTAACATTTTGAGTATACTATTAAACACCTAAATAAAATTAAGAGGTTAGAAAAATGAAATGTTGTCAATTGTATGGTACCTACGATTTATCAAATTATTGATTGATTTCTTTTGGCTATTTCCTTTGGACATTATATAAACGTATACCTATCACGGTACAATTTATCAAATTATTGATTCATTTCTTTTGTCTATTTCGTTTAAACGTATTTGGGATAATAACAAATATAAATAGTGACGAAAGCTGGCATGAAACTAACCATTGTTAATGTCAATAACAGTTGAGTCACAAAATAAAGAATATACAGAAGGTCCGTTCCCGCCGTTCTTGAAAATACATACCTAAACTACAGGGTTGCTTCTGTATTGATTCTGAATTTTAAAAAGGAGCAGATAAATTAAAAATTCTTCAACATGACATTTACCTAAATATGAACCAGCGTATCTTGGTAAAAAACCGGCCAAGTGCGAGTCGGACTTCGCACATTTAGGGTTCCGAATCAACCTCAAAAATATGATTTATTCATATATTAGGTAGTATTTGTTGTTAAAATATACGTAATATTGAACATTGTCACCAAATTTCAAGTTCATAGGTCAATGAGAAGTCTAAAAATTCTTCGGAACAAATTTTGTGACATACGACGGGCGGACGGACGGACGTCTGGGAGACACCAATAGGGTTCCGTTTTGACCCTTCGGGTACGGAACCCTAATAAATTGATGCGTGACCCGCTGCGAGTTGTGACTTGTGACCGGCGGCGGTCGAGAGCGCCAACAAAAATATACCTAATTAATTAGGTACCTACTTAACTAAACCATAGTACTACTTAAATACTGGCGTTTTACCAGCGAACGATAAGATGAATGTGTAATGGTTGATCGTCGTTATCAAAGCGGCAAGTTTCAAAAAATTACCTACCTACCTAGGTATTGTAACTACCAAAATGAGAAAACCGTTTTATTTACCTTTCAATATCGTTTGAAAATTTGAAGAAAGTGTAGGCACCGTTTTTTGTTGTATTTAAGTGTATTTAAACAATAAAATACATTCCAACTGTAATAATATCGGTTATTCATTTTGACGTACGTGACATAAACTATATCTACGTAGCGGCGAGGACGTCAAGTGATCAACGCGCGCACAACTAGCACTCGCGACGCGACAGTGACAGTCGCGACTAAGCTAGTCCGAAATCAACCGAGAATGCCTGTAAATGTTACGTCATTGTGCGTGCGGCGAAAATGGCACTTTGTACTGAGCGGACTCTCTGCTCCGGCGCGCGCCGCCGCTATTTACTTTGTGGTTGAGTCCACATTCCTATCATTTGTTAATGTAGTTCTTATACAGATAGGCCCCAGTCAATTATATTCTGCATAACTGTTTATTTATGACGTTAAACAAAAATAATAATTTATTCACAACCTGCATATTATTACATTATACTTAATCTCTGGACATAAATGGTTCTAACATTCAATAAATGTTTCAAACATTTCTATGCTAAGTTTATATACTCGTAGGTACGTAAAGATAATAAATGAGACGAATTACTTACGTGAAATCACATTTGTCAACATCGAATCGCATTCTATATATGGAAAATCGATATTTTGATGAATACGGATTGATGGTTACGCCTTTCTGCGTCCAACCGATTTTCACAATTTGGCATATTCTTTCGCCTTGGTTTTTAAGCCAGAGTAACTTCATACATCAGAGCTTGCGTCAAATCCGGTAGTTCTGATGTTTTTTTTTGTAGACTTGTAACTTGTAAGCCTTTCCAAGCTCATCATTTTTTTTCAACTTTGAAAGGATTTATCTCGGAAACTCGGGTCTACATAGACAATTATAGTCTCATATTGTAGCAAATTTAGTCTGTATTAAAAACGTTCTGCGAAGGTACTATCAGCAACTAGACCTTTAGGGTTATAATCGGTCGGGTTCGGTGCTCGAGGTCACAAACTTGGATTATTCACTGGGCCAACATAATAAACCAATCTGCGAAAAATCATAACTACCGGATTTGATGCAAACTACCTACCTCGTACTTTCAGGCGACAAAGTTACTGGATTATTTGGGGTAATAAATAATACAATTTGTGTCAACAACCCTTATATGTGATGACATCTTTTAGCAGCTTAACGAAAGCATGCGACGGTATAGTTTATGAGCTGAAATTAGGGGCCATCCATAAATTACATCACACGAATTTCATGATTTTTTCCCCCTCCCCCGTCCTTGTCACAGCTGGTCACATTTGTGAGACTCCCCCCTCCCTTGTGTGACGTCACATATTTTGTAAATTTACATTTAGAAATACTTCGGTAAATATTCAATTTCACTGACACAAAATTCATGTGAAAAATTTTGAGATTTAAACTTGTAGAGCGAGTGGTCGACAAAACAATTGGTGTCTTATATTTACACAGATATAGTTGTATGTTTATGAGGTTTTCGTAAAGTAATAAAGTTCGTGTTTTAACACTTAGATTATAATAGAATAGATTTTGAAATGTGACGTCACGAAATTTCGGACCACTCCCACCCCCTTGTCACACAATGTCCCCCTTAACGTGTGACGTAATTTATGGATGGCCCCATTATGTGATGAAACATCCTTCAGCGGCTGAATGCAAGCATGCAATGGCGTCCTTTAGCAGCTGAAATTATGTGATGACATTCTTTAGGGCCTGAATAAAAGCACGCGATAGATGGCATACTATAGAAACTAAAAGCATGAGATAGCATACTTTTGACTCGCCATGCGTATTCGTGTGACAAATGTGATTCCCACCTTATTTAATGGTCAAAAAACATACACATAATTTACATTAAGTATTACATGACATGACACCGTGATGGTAAAGTCGTTATTATCATACAGTCAAATGGTAATGACTGGGCGTAGGTTCCCCTGTGAATTGATGTCCCTTAAAGTTAAAATTTGAAGACACTGTACTACAGTGATATATGTATAAAAACGAAGTACCTTCATTAGCGGTCTTAGTTGCACCGTAATTATTCAATAGGCACTATTATTATCTTCAATAACTAGTAAGAACGACGACTGAAAATATGACAGTGTTAAGTATACTGTATGAAATTAACCCTTTAACCGCCACCGTCTTATATATCAGACAAAGCGACCGTGTAAATAATATATTTATTATACCGGGTTATATGTATGTATGTAACAGTGGCGGCGCGTCAAAAATATTCTTAGGGAAGCCGGAAGTAATTTGCCTTTCTTATTCTTCATGAGCCGTAGTTAAAGAACTGGACAGGCTAAAAATTAGGCAAGCCGGTGGGAATCGAGTTGTATGGACGCTCCGCCACTGGTATGTAAGCACTTGATTGTACAGTATAACGAGACGAAAAGGTAAAAATAATGTGATTGAGATGACAATTGCGAGTACAGAACGAACCTTTTATCTCACGAACGCGAGTGAACCATGGTTGTGTGTGCATGCACATTGTCTATGTGTATGTCAGCGTAGGAGCTATGTGTTCGTATGTGTCACAAGTACAAACATGGAAAACCCGCCGCGCTTGAGACGCGCTCATTTGACATTGAGGTTGAGGTCGTTCCTTATCCCATACTTGTCTTAAAATTATTTGAACCGTCCGAGTTGTATTAAATTAGGCCGTTCAAAAAGCGACTTTACTGTCCAAGCGTTAAGATTCAAAGTCCAATGACAAGTTTTATAATATGTCGGACATTTTAAATAATTTCTACTTATAGTTGTCCTTTATTAGCTCGTTTTCATATTCGCTCGTTACAAAAAGTAGGTACTAATGGGTCCTGTCTCTGGAATGTTTTTTGCAAATTGTTCCTTGCCGTAGTTTTGCCCGTAGTAGGTGTCCTCCCCTGTTCATAAGCGAACATGTGAACTAAAAATTTGTGATCCGCATCAAACGCACGTACCTATATGAGTAGTATTAACTTGGCTAAATTTAACTTCGGCCGATGTGATGCAACAACGATATTGCCCACTCATGTAGGTTTTTACGCTTTCAAATTACATAAAGTTTTCTTTAAATATTTCTGACACCGCAAAATAAGAAAACTGCCTTGCCTTTAGCCGCGTTACGTTTTCAGTAACCGATTCTTGACTCTTGTGTGTTTCTGTTTACTTTGTTCTCGCCGAGGTATGAGCTTATTGAGAAAATAACCGTTCAGGGGATATATCGATTCGGTAAACCACGCCCCTCGTGAAAGAGACACGTTTATGTCTTTTGCGCACGGCAAAACGGGATTAAACGCTCTTCGGGAATGACAGTGTGCAGTTTTATGAAATTTCCTCTTGACAGAGATTAGATGTGATAAAATGCCATCATATTAATATAAATGTTAAAGTACGAATAACTCTGTCTGTTAACTTAACGAATTTAGATGCAATTTGGCATGGAGATATTGTCATCCCGAGGAGAGATAAGAGAGTTTTTATCCCGGAAATATGCCCTAAGGCAAGGGGTTTAATTCGGGACGCAACGCAAGTATGGCGTAAACTACTCCCACGCGGACGAAGTCGCGGGCAAATGCTGGTGTAGATGTTTGAGCATAATATGATAACAAATAAATAAGTTTGCCAGTTGTACAAAAGACTGAAGTGTCCCCATGCACCGGGCCACGAGCCCCGCTAACCGTCATAAATCGCGAATAAGCATATGCTTGATAGTAATTATTTCCAAGTCATCTAATAATAATTGTTGTATTAATAAGTTGGAAAAGACATCGGTTTGGATCTCATGATATTGTGATTGAATGTGAGTGTTAAACTAGTATTAAGAATTTAGAATTAGCTTTGATGTCATAATTTATGAAGGTATTTATAAATGGTGCTGTGGAATTCAATTCTCACTTAGCTTTCAATTAAGTTAAAATACCTATTACATGTAAAAAAATATATCAACAGCAGTTTCAATCATCAAAAACTAATTTTCATGAATGTTGTAGATGTAGAGTGCAGGGCCGCTCCCTGAGTAGTCGGGGCGGTGAACGATACCATACACCGCGTCGTGGCATTGGTAAGATCGCTACTTCGTGGCCCCTATACTACATAACTTTACATGTCTACAATTTTCCATTGAAAAACTTGTCAATTTAGCCCCCGATACATATCGCGTCTGTGACAGCACATTCTCCTTTGGCACACGTCGCATGTTAAGTATATATTATACGTGCTACTAGAAGTATCGGCTATACATCGACTAAAGCATAGATTACACCGAACTACATCTAGTGCACTAACTGGTGGAGGGGAGTTAAACTATCTCGTTCTAATGAGTGAAATGCTTTAACTCCCCTCCACCAGTTAGTGCTAGATGTAGATCAGTGTAATCGATACTTAACTATTCACGGAGTGTAAGTACCTACTATAAATAAGCAAGAACGAATAGTTCATTCGAAACTAATAGACTGGTTAATGTATGGCAGTATTTCATTTTTGGCGGCATTTTGTGAGCCACTTTAGCATGGCTCACAACATGCTGATGACATTGCAAAGGAGAGCTATTTTTAGAAATACCTTCCAGTCTATAAGGCCAAATTCTGTCAAACGAACGCAACCAAAAAACGACTAAAAGCTCTGACTATCCTCGAAGCCCCACACATTGTAGTGTTCACGTTTGACAGAATTTGGCCTTACAGTTCCGAACGTACGAGGGGTGATCCAAAAGTAATGATAACGAATATGTAAAACAACGCATGTGTTCAAAAACTAAATTTATTTTTCGACGTAATCTCCTAACAAGTCTACACACTTATTCCATCTTTTATCCAGACTACGAATTCCATTAAAAAAACCTAATATTTTGGTTTTACTTGTATGTAGTAGGTCCCCCGACTGCAAACAATAGTACATTACTTACCAAGGGCGATAAAACAAAGAATGTCTCAGATCGCAGGTATTTTACGCCCGAGCCGAAGGCAAGGGCGATAAATATGCGATCTGAGGCTTTCTTTATTATCGCCCGTGGTAAGTGCAAAATTTTATGTCACCCCCTGGCCAGGAAGTGGGTTTTTTCGCGCGCGGAGCGTGCGATAATGGCCACTTTATGGCCAGGTGTGACATAAAATATATTTCCTGGAGTTCTTTATTAGGAAACTTGTTTTTATCTTTTTAATGCAGTCGTGTTTTTAAGTTCTATAATTATTATTTTATTACGAACTTTTTTTGCTTGAAACACATACAATATATATATTTTTGGAATCGTCTCTTCAAATGCTTCACCTCACTTGCTAGGATAGAAAAAAAAATTACGGAACACTCAAAATGGCTCTACAGTCCGCCATATTGTTTTTATTGCAACGTCACATATCGTATGTCACCCGGGATGACGTGAAAGGCTTAAGCTGCCCTAACTGGGGGAGGGGAGTTAAAGCATCTCACTCATTAGAGCGAGACAGTTTAACTCCCCTCCCCCCCCAGTTAGGGCCCTATGGATAGGGTAGTGTGATAAACCTTTAAGGATTCCAGCGATACCTCACATATCACATCTAAATCGGTTAAAGCCGCCTACTCAAAGCCCTGCTTGCAGTGCCACTGCCACTGCCAAATCGTATTGTGTCTATGCATGCAGGGCCGATTTTTTTTCTGGTAAATCGGCCCTGCATGCATAGACACAATACGATTTGGCAGTGGCACTGCAAGCAGGGCCCTGCAGGCAGGGCTTTGAGTATAGTGCGCGCCTTCGTGGAGGGGCGCGCCTTCGTGGATGGCGCGCACTATAGGCAGCTTTAAGGCGTTGAAGTTCTGGGGGAACAAAAAAAAACACATACATACATGAAACCTGAAAACATTACACTCCTTTTTTTGGGCCGTCGCGTCGTGTAAAAAAAAGCCACTGCCTCTGTCTGGACCCAGTGTATTCATGAGTTGATGAATAGCAATATTACATTAAAGCTTTTCCTGTTCCGAACGAAAATTTGTTTAACTTCTGAGTTGCTAGCGCTAACTAAATTTTCCGTCTCTGTCGCACTCACGTACAGACTTGCAAGTGCGACAGAAAGAGAAAACTTCGTTTGTGGTTCGCGGTAGCTACCCTGTTTTTTAAGCTCACCGTATTATGAAAATTGCAATAGAACCGATGTAGCTGTTATAGCAATTTCGTTATACGGTACGGTACGGTGAGGTTCAAAAACAGAAGTTGAACAAATTTTGGATATCGTTGGGTATCTTCCATGAATTTACAGGCTACAGTATCAGGATTTTGTGGAAAGAGGAAGCAGTCCTTTTGGAAATCTTAGATGTCCTTCCCTGCAATCAACAGTCTTCGAAACATTGTTACATAAAAATGAATCTAAATGAAACCCATCATTATGTTTTGGTAGTTTTGGTAAGATGAGTCTTATCTACCTAGAAGACATTAACCAAGCTGGAAAGGCGTTATTCATCATTGGTGCTCTTCTAAGTAGTACATACAAACAGCAGAGTTTGATACCAAACCCTGAATTTCCCAATTTAAGAATCGAGGATGATGGAAGAAATAAGACGATTTATGGACTCCATTTTGGAGTATACATGTCAATGCCTAGGTATACAGGGTGGATTTTCTTTTTGGGTCAGTGAGGGCAGCTACCGGATCCCGTCCTGCTACGTGAAAATGGTCTTCGAAAACCTTCCCTCGATTTTGAATTAATGAAAATTGGCGTTTACCGTTTTGGAAAAACCATACAGGGTTCGAGAAAAAGGTAGGTAATTTTTGACAAACTTTTTTTTTTGATGATAATGTTGAACGATTTGATGGAAGCTTGTCTGGAAGAGATCGCTCTTTAGCGATAAGACCGCATGTGTTGTTTACCGAAGCTGCATGTTATTGAGTTCTTTTTCGAGGTGTACAATGATAGTAGACTGAATCCCGATGAAGCGTTATCTAATCTAAACACTAAACGGGCTAGAAAAGTCTTTTTTTCGAATAGGAGAAGTGAAATTAGTACATTACTTACCAAGGGCGATAAAACAAAGAATGTCTCAGATCGCAGGTATTTGACGCCCGAGCCGAAGGCAATGTCAATAAATATGCGATCGTTTTATGCTCTTGTCGTACAATCTACTACAAAATGACATCATTGTGTTATTCTTTTGGCTAGTAAGTACCTGGGTAAGGCCGTAGATTTTGCCACTTAGTAACGTTGATACTTCAACGTTATGGTAACGTTGAAGTAACACGAATGTAACGAGTTTAAAGCTGTAACTTATTGTTCCTGGCGTGTACGAGTTTGTAACAGTTTCGTAACTACAGTTTTATTTACAGAACAAGGTTTTTGATGACAGTGACATTGTCAATATTGTCATCACATGACATTGATGTACAGTTTGGCAGACATTTTGAACCACAACAAAAAAGCAAACACGGAAGTACGTCATGCCAACATAACAACGCAATAGGGATATCGATATCGATAAATGATGACCAGTGACGTCCACATAAATAATGGACGAATCTATTCCGTTTTTATTCGTTCTATTACTTACAAGCCAAAAGAATAACACAATGAAATAATTTTACTAACATTTATTTACGCTAGCCAAAGTATTAAATTCATCAGCACCGGGAATACGGGAATCTCGAATTGATTTTATTTTATCGAATGCGATGCTCAGTGGCGCTAGTGTTTACGTTGTGTCGTTCACACGGACGTGGTTTCTTTCTCGTATACGAGTCGCGCGCGCGCAGGCAGTTGTGTTTGTGACGTCAGACCGCATACGTGAAAAAACCGAATGGACCTCGCACCGTGTGAACGGCCGTCTCGTATAAGGTAAAACCCTATGCGAGAAAATATCGAATCGAATAAACCAGAGAGTTTGAGTATTGAAGTAAAAACTCCTTTCAACAGAACGGAAATGACCAAGTGACATTGACATGTAACTGAGAGGGAGTAACTGAGAGAGCGAGATATCGGTATTCGCCATGTTTTTTTGTGTTTTTAAAGCCTCAGACCATACAAAGTCACTTCTTCTTCCTAGTTGCGCCAGCCTGGTAGAATAAAATAGATTTGGAATAGATAGTGAAGTTATAGCCTTATCACACTACCCTATCGGTAGGGCCCTAACTCAGGGAGGGGAGTTAAACTATCTCGCTCTAATGAGTGAGATGCTTTAATTCCGCTCCCCCAGTTAGGGCCCTACCGATAGGGTAGTGTGATAAGCCTTTTAACCTGTATTCCAAAATAAAGACGTGGCTTAAAGGTCTTTGCAACCAGGCCAGAAAAAAAAAAAAAAAGAATAGATAGACGTTGCCGGCCGCCCGTCGGCCATTGTATGATTGTAAAATTAAATCGATTATCTTGAAAATCGTATTTATTCTACTGTATTCATTTAATATATACATATTCAATCAATTTCGGAATTCAGAATGAATTCAAAAAGTAGTACTAATTACAATGAGGACCTTTTTGAGTACATTCGAGTCAGTGAAGACGAAGATGACGCAAATGCTGTAGAAATTCCTTGCGAACTTGATGGAACCTTACTCCTGTCAACGCTAGTAGCGCAGTTTCCTGGAGCGTGCGGCTTAAAGTACCGTCATCCTGAAAGTAAATCTGTTCGTGGAATCCGCTTGAGTGATGGCAAGCTTCACCCTCCGAATGATGCCGGCTGGGGTAAGCATCTTTATGTTTGCGTGTTCCCTAAGGAAAATAAACGTAAGATGGAAGATGTCCCACCAGAGAATTCAGCTGCGAAAACAAAACGTCTTGAGAAAAAACTCACCTGTTCTGATTTAATTTGCCTTGGATTACCGTGGAAATCAACAGAAGAGTCTATAAGGCAATACTTTGAACAATTTGGAGAAGTGGTTATGGTTCAGCTTAAAAGAGATAAAAATGGTACTTTCAAGGGATTTGGTTTCATACGGTTTGCAACATATGTGTCTCAAATGAGAGCTTTGGCCCAAAGGCACAACATTGAGGGCCGCTGGGTAGATGTGCGAATCCCCAATTCTAAGGAAGGAGTTGTACCTCAAATGCCTTGTAAAGTATTTGTTGGAAGATGTACTGAGGATATGACAGCTGATGACCTTCGGGATTATTTTTCCAAATTTGGAGAAGTAACAGATGTGTTTGTTCCAAGGCCATTCAGAGCATTTGGGTTTGTAACTTTTCTGGACCCAGAAGTGGCCCAAAGCCTATGTGGTGAAGACCATGTTATTAAAGGAGCATCAGTGTCTGTGTCCAGTGCTGCACCAAAGATTAAAGCCAAATCTAACCAGAATTGGAAGGAAGATGGCTATGGACCTAACAACTGGGATGGAAACAGATCAGGTCCTCCGGGGGGATCAAATAATTCTGGTGGAAGTAGTAACATAGACTCACTAAATATGCAAAACTTGGGCATCAATCCTAATGGTGGCCCTCCAGCCAATTTCAACTTACCTATAAGTCTAGTAGCCGCTGCACTGAACCAAGCTGGGTGGGGAGGATTTCTTGGAGGGCCTGGCAATACAGGACCTAATTGGCAAGGTGGCCCACCTCAAGGCAACTCAGGAAAAAATTGGAATAGTAATCAAAACTGGGGTCAAAGCGGACCTCCTCCATCATGGAACCAAGGAGGTGGAAATCAAGGATGGAATGGTAGTAAAAGTGGCAACTGGAATCAAGGGAACTGGTCGAATGGCCAAGGAGGGTGGGGAGGCAATGGTAGCAACAGTTCCGGCCCCCCTGCATCAGGCAGTGGCTGGAACAACAAGCCCCAGACATGAGGTGAGCAGGCACTGCTAGGGTACATATTGGCACATATGTTTATATCGTCATCAGTAGTCTAAGATCAGAGTGTTAATGAATTTAATATTCCAAATTTCAAGTTTTAACAATGTACAATGTTTTAATTTTTAAGTGGCATAATAACACATGAAAAAGCATACTGGATGTATCAATTATATTTTACTTATGTAAGCTGATAAGAGCAGTGTGTTATTTTGTGATGTGGAGTGCTGAAGGAATTATATTAATAAATAAGTATGTATTCTGAGATGGATGTTTTAATTTTGAAAAGATTGGGAGTGGCTTTCTAATGTTGGGTTATATTTTGAAATCTTGAAGTATGATAGTTACTATGATACTGTAAATGTTTTACTGTTGGGATTTGTTTTGGGAATTGAATATGTAGGTATGAATGTTACACTTGTGACTGGAAGGGACCTTACATTTTTTATGAAGAGCCAGATGCCATGGGCATGGTATGCGCAGGTGTGAGTGACTTACGAGAGACTGCGACAGCCGGAGGAGGCAAGTCTGACAACAAGCTGGAACATGGTGAGTGGGCTCTTGTATGTTCAGTGAGGTTCTGTTGTGATATATGGATGTTTACCATTGTTGTTCTCCAAGACACCTTCACATGATATAATTTCAAGATACATACATGATAACCCATTTTATATAATGGTAAAACTTACATGTGTTTTATTTGGAGAAGTCATACATCTTGCAATAACATGAATCACCCTACATCCTAGTTGTTAGAATTTAATTGAATTGTGGTTGTATATTTCTTCCAGGAATAAAATGAATGATCTGGGATTCAATTAGTGATGTCTGAAAAAAGGCTGCAGCCCGGAAATGATTTGGAGGTAATAATCTGAATACATTTTTATATTTTTCCCTGTGACATTACTTGTGTAGATTTTATCTAATAAAATTATTTTGCTCCCCACAGCTTTAAGAAGAGAACTGAAGGGAGGAACATAAAAGGAACACAATAAAGGTTTCACTGGTGAAAAAGGAAGATTACATGTAGTATATTATTTTAGACTATAAGAAGGGGCGACTCACTCGCGTGACGTCATCGCGCCGCTCAAAGGGACTTTCAATGCGATAGAAAGTGATGTAGCGAGTGATGGGCGTACGATAGAAGGAGATGGCCAAGCGTAGGCACGTTTGACTTGCCTCGCGGGGATTTGTTAACAGTGAGGCTTCTGTACGTAGTACTATTACTTATTCTGTGCTATATGTTCAAGCAGTCCTCAGGAACTGGCTTTTTTCTAAAATCATAAAACTTGTGCTCTTTAAAGGCAGTAACTCAACACCCCTAATTCGTTGTCCCCGGTTATGACATGTGGTTCAAGTGAGACTATTTTAGATACAATTTAGCTTATTTTTTAAATGCTTCACATAGGAACAACCAACAACATTACGTAGATTCTATTAGTACCTATACTAAATGTCATTGTTAGTGAATAATTGAATAGTGTTAAGAGTCGTTTTAGTAAACTTCGGTCATAAAAATTGACGATATACCCTATCATCCCAGCCCAGCTAGAACGATAACTCGTACAGTATCGTTTTATGGCCAAAACGTGCTAAATCTTGATTATACGAGTATATGCTATCGTGCTTGCTAGGCAGAGCTGAGCCTATACCGAAACAAAACAAACATTTCCATCTCTGCCTCATACGAGTCATATGCCAAAATATATAACTATATTTTCGGGAATTAAGTATTATAGTGTTGCTTACTTAACATGAACTAAATTAAAATTATCTCAGTATACGTGGTATTAGACATGGGTATGGGTAACTCCCGTAGAAAGAGCATTCTGTAGGTGTAGAAGAAGGATTAGCGAATCACCAAAGGAGATGGACTTATGGTAACCGTGCCGTGGTGACTTGGTGACAGC
Source organism: Cenopis cana (assembly GCA_951800055.1). Classification (NCBI taxonomy): domain Eukaryota; kingdom Metazoa; phylum Arthropoda; class Insecta; order Lepidoptera; family Tortricidae; genus Cenopis; species Cenopis cana. The sequence goes on along the minus strand of OX637471.1, from coordinate 15,435,866 downwards.
AATCGTGGTTTTCTTAGAGCATGCGACAGAAACATTGGTTTAGAATTCTCAAATCTGAAAAAGGTTACGGCTAATGTTTCTAATTGTCATATTAATTTACATAGGTACACTATGCTATGCTATGTAAGATTTATACCTACCCACTAGTTTGCCCGCGTAAACTTCCACTCCCTATTTCATCCCTTCGAGGAATGATTTTCTGAATAAAAAGTATTATCCGGGCTATAAACTCTTAAGTATATAAGTTGCATCATAATCTGTTCAGCCGATTTTTCGTGATTGAGGAACAAACGTCTATACACATTCGCATTTAAATATTACTAGCGCCCTACCCCGGCTTCGCACGGGTAGGCCAGGTTTTCACTATAATATACATATATAAAGTAATTTTCTTACTTCACTAGTTTTCCATACAAACCTTCAACCCCTACTTTACACCTTTAACTCTTAAGCTTAAGCCACACAGAGAGCGGGCGGGCGGTAGCGGCGCGGGAGCGGGCGGTAGCGGCGCGGGAGCTGGCGGTACACGCGGTGACACGCTCCCGCGCGGCTCCCGCCCGCCCGCTCTCTGTGTGGCTTAAGCTTTAAGAGTAAAATTTTAAAAACGCTGAAATTGTGTCACAGGCCTCTTATAGACCGTGGGCCAGGCGCTAAAATCGTTAGTCATTTCCTCTCGCACGAAAACGTACAGTGGTTAAGAAAGATGTATAAAAAATTAATGTGGACGTCTGCCACGGTTCCGTTGGTGGGTTAAGGAATAGCAGCCTCCCAAAGACGTATAAAAAAATCAGTCATTTCCTCTCGACCGAAACCAGTGTTAAATGATTATCATTATGATAATTAAACAAATACCTTAACCTTAAGGAATAAAATTCGTCTTCCGCATGTATCGCGGTGGAATACCCGTCTGCCAAGCACATGAACATGTATGTGAATAGATGAGCTCTAGCTGTTGCCCTTTGTAGGTACTAATTTTAACCAAGAACTTCAATGTGTCGGGTTTGCAACTACGGCTACGGGCAAATCGTTTCTTATACTTCATTGTAGTGATAAGCAACATTATTAAGTGATGAAGTCGAAGATGATTTTAAGCGTACAGGTGCTGACTTAAAGCTTAAAACACACAGAGCGGGCGTGTGGCACGCGGGCGTGAGGCGGGCGGACGCGTGTCAACGCGCTGCAGTGTGAAACCTCGGCGTTGCGGCGGACCCAAAGGCAGTCTGTTTGCGACGTCTTGAAACAGACTTGCCTTTGGGTCCGCCGCACCGCCGAGGTTTCACACTGCAGCGCGTTGACACGCGACCGCCCGCCCGCCTCACGCCCGCCCGCCACATGCCCGCGCCCGCGCGACTCACGCCTTCCCGCTCTGTTGCCGCTATAACAACAAATACAAAAAGCGGAATAAAATAAATATTTAAGGGGGCTCCCATACAACAGACATGATGTTTTTCGCAGTTTTTAAAGAAAAGAATCCTTCGTGCGCGAGTCCGACTCGCACTTGACCGGTTTTTCAAGACAAACTTACGCTCGCAACTTCGTCCGCGCAAAACTCGAAATTGCCTGCGGGAAATAGTTGGTATTAAATTGTGTAGGCGTTTTATCTAAATGGGTTTTTCAAGACTAGCTTATGCACGCGATTTCGTCCGCGCAGAAGTCAAAATCGCCTTGGATAAATAATTGCTATTTATTGTAAATTGTGTAGGTGTACCTAGGCTTAATTATCGCTCTCCCAAACACACTTCTACTGTGCTTCTACTCCCTTAAGTGATTTCCGGGATAAAATTATTCTAGGTAGGTATTGTCCTTCTCGGGGTCTTATACATACTATGTTTATCCCAAAGGCCGTGCCAGGATAAGCTAAGTGACTCTGCCCCCCTCGAGTTTGGGCTTGTAATTTTTATGGACGGTGTGGCTCTACATTAGTAATTAATGTGCAATATTTGAACAACCTAAACTTTATAGTTTTTGATTTTAAAAAAAACGAATTATGATTTTTTTTCTAACCAACTGATTTTGACGCCCGAGCCCCGAAGGAAGTTCTATGTCACCCCCTGGCCAGGAAGTGGGATTTCCCGCGCGCGGAGCGTGCGGTAATTGCCGCTTTATGGCCAGGTGTGACATAAATATATGTAAATAAATAAATAAATATTTTGTGGATTATCTTACACAAATCAACCTAGTCCCAAACTAAGCAAAGCTTGAAGTACTTAAATACATAGAAAGCATCAAAGGCTCAAGAACAAATATTCGTGCTCATCAGTCATCACACAAATAAATGCCCCGGCCGGGATTCGAACCCGGGACCTCCAGCTTCGTAGGCAGGGTCACTACCAACTAAGCTAAAGCGGTCGTCATTATTTATTTGCCTTTTCTGTTTACTGGATTAGGTGGTACACGTGTCAAGGAATAGATAAATAGATACTTAAATACATAGAAAACATCCAAGACCCAGGAACAAATATTCGTGCTCATCACACAAATAAATGCCCTGACCGAGATTCGAACCCGGGACCTCCAGCTTCGTAGGCAGGGTACAACCAAGATGGTTTCCCACCCTAAAAAAGTTTTTTACCTACTTTCACGTCACTTTTGTGTAGCGGTTTTCAGAATACATCTTCCTACCAAATTTCATAATTGTAGTACTTATAGTCTCCGAGTAAATCGGCTGTGACATACGGACAGACAGACCGAAACTATACCCTTCCGTTTTAGCCATTCTGGCTACGGAACCCTAAAAATTAGCTAACTGAATATTCGGCGCCATCCCTATGTAAGGTTTATCCGTCACGGGAACCTCCTTGCAGCTTAACTGGCCTATTAAATTACCTAGAATACACGTAATCTGGCTATCGTTTTTATTTCTGCATGTCTAAAAACGTGCCCTCTTATAGGCAGCAGTTCTCGCTATGTGTAAGCGCGGCGCTCGGCTGTGTTGTAATAATATAATGGCTGCTACTTGTGTAAGAGCCGAAATGTCATGATAAACTTTCAATCTCAACGGCAAGCAGCCACGACCGGTATGCGCGAAACCGGTCGAACCTGCCCACCAAATCGCTTGCAAATTATGATAGGTATCTGCATATCGATTTAGGGATTTAGCATATAAAAACGGATCGGTACATTCTTGAGGCAGTTTTGTGATTACATAAGTAGGTATACCTAAGTATATGGACTACTAAGTACTATCTATTCTTAACATGTCGGAGGGAAATGATCAATACCGAGTGGATAGTACAGTCAAGGGCACCAATATGTATACACTTTTTCACCTTATTCCATTGAAATAAGGTTAAAAAATGTATACATGTTTATGCCCTTGACTGTACAAGCAGGAGACTATTACATTACTTAGGTAGGTAGGTACGTTTTTGATAATCGAGGATCATCAATTCATCATCATCAAGGGCAATAATTGACGAAAATATCGATAGACCCTTTTTTGTAGGTCTTAATCGTCAAAGCACAGAATTAACAAAGGTCCTAATTTTTAGGGTTCCGTAATAAACAAGGAACCCTTATAGTTTCGCCATGTCCGTCCGTCTGTCCCCCGTTTTTTTCAGTAACCGTTAGTACTAGAAAGCTGTAATTTGGCATGAGTATACATATCTTTGACGCCGACAAAAAGGTAGTTTTTTTAAGGGTACCTCCCCATACATGTAAAGTGGTGGTGCAATTTTTTTTTCTTCCAAACCCCATCGGGTATCGATGGATAGCTCTTTCAAAAATATTATAAGGTTTCTGAAAGCATTTTTTGATTAAAGAATTGGTTGGCGTGATATTAAGCTTTGAAGGGTGATTCCAAAAAAAGTGGCACCGACAGGTTAAAGTTTTTCAATAAAATTAAAATTGATTTTTTAACTATTATGATGATGATAAATGGGGTAATATATTTCAATCGGACCATATTTGTGAAAGGGAACGGGATATTCATAAAAATGACAAAATTGTGGCGTGTTGAAGTTTTGGAGATACAGGTTAAAGTTACATTAGACAGGTTAGTAGAGAAAAAATAACAGGTTAAAGTTATAATTTCAGAAATAAGAGGAGAAATAGTAACAGGAAAACAGAGTTGATAAAATAATAACAAGATTTATTTTAGGAGGGAGAGGCCTTTGCCCAGCAGTGGGACACCCATATAGGCTAAGAAAAAAAAAAAATTTAGGAACCAATCATCATATGCATAGCATTATAAAATCACGTTAAGCAACTTACATAACATAAAATAAGTACCTAGGTATTTCTTCTAGGTACAAATTAAAAATCAATATATTTGTAACTAATTATTGAACATCTTTTATAAACTTGTTTCTAAAGACCATCATAGGCATTACGTTACCTATTTATGATATGATTTTGAATGATCCCAACTGCTTGATGAACTTGTTGTGTTCCTTTGAAGGACTGCAGTTTGCTTGGAAAAAGCGAGTCTTTTTAATGAACCGTTTGGTCTGTAACGATTTTGATAATTATATTACTCATTTTATTACAAGCTTGAAAATGTTTCAAAATCCGGTATATCCCTACCCTGGTTAACAAATGCATCAGCTGTACGTTGAAAACTGCTCCTACTCCATCAGGAGCACCTTTACCATGGCCCGATTCTGAATAGTGCCAGTTTATGCATCTTAGCCGAGAAAAAGTCAATTTTAAAGTTGACATGAATGACATACACGCCAACTAGCAGACCCGAAGTTGGTCTAGTGGAAGATCCTAGAGCTAGACTAACCCGGCACTATACCGATGACATTCCGGACATCAGCCTGTACGAGATTACGAGTAGAATGGCTGAGCTGTATACTCAAAAACAACAGGGCACCCGGTGAAGACAGAATTACAGTCGAACTCCTGAAGGCGGTTGGAAAACCGATCCTAATGGCCCATCAGAAGTTGTTCGACTCCGTCTTACTGGAAGGGAGAACGCCAAAGGCATGGAACACAGGCGTGGTGGTGCTGTTCTTCAAGAAAGGTGAAAGGTGGTTCTGAAGAACTATCGACTCATCACGCTTTTGAGCCATGTCTACAAGCTGTTTTGAAGTCATCACGAATCGTCTCGCACGCAGGCTACCTTGATAACAATACAATACAATACAAATATTCTTTATTGTTTACCAAATAACTTCCAGCCTCCCGAACAAGCCGGTTTCCGAAGAGGCTTTGGTACCATGTCAGGTTATAAAGAAGACTAAAGAGTACAACCTGCTCCTCTGTTTAGCGTTTGTGGACTATGAGGAAGCCTTCGATTCGATCGAAAGCTGGGCGGTATTACAATCTCTACAGCGGTACCAAGTAGACCACCGCTATATCGAAGTACTGAAGTGTTTTTTTGTACGAAAACGCCACTGTGTCAGTCCGACTCCAGGACCGGAACTCGAAACCTATTTCGCTGCAACGAGGAGTCAGGTAAAGAGATGTTATTTCTCCTAAACTGTTCTCCGCTGCACTGGAGGATGTTTTCAAGAATCTGGACTGGAGAAGGCTAGGCATCAACATAAACGGCGAGTACATCACTCACGTTCGGTTTGCTGACGGCATAGTAGTCTTGGCTGAAACCACGGAGGATTTAAGTACAATGCTCGATGACCTCAGTAAAGCCTCCGAGCGAGTTGGTCTAAGGATGAACATGGATAAGATCTTTAGCCTGCCAAACGTCACATTAACCTGTACATCGATTACAAGTTAAAGTGACACAGGTTACAGTGAAAAGTAGGTTAAATATATTATTGTTTAAAAACCGCTAATGGTATGAATATTTCATTCATAATATAATCAGACATGAGTATATAGAACATTTTAATGATATTAAATAAATAACGTTTTATACCAATTTCATAAATAATCAAGACAAGTTAAAGTTAACATACCTGTTACAAAGTCCAGATTGCCACCTTTGATCACGTGTCTCCACAAAACTATCACAGTACTCACTCAAACGTTTCGCGTGGTGGTTAGCCTGATACTGACTGAATATTTTGTGTGCTGCTCTACGGCGGCGCCACCATAATGAAAATCAATTAATTATATGGTAAAATTATGTACGTTGAACGTACATCATGTACATATAATGTTTATGGCTGTACCTCTAGCGGAAAACGAAAATAATGGGCATTTATTGTGGCGCCGCTGGGGAGCATACTCTACAGCGGCGCCACTTTGAACTCATACATAGAAATGATATCAGCTGTTTTTTTCTTATTGATATTGATGTACGTATGCTGTTTATTGTGTACATATTGAAAAAAATCATTTATATTTAATGATCTTATGTACTTTAATTAATTCCGCGTTCTAACCTAAAAAGTGCACATGAGCGCGGGGGAGCGAGATGGAGATACCCCGCTTCCCGCGCTCCTGTGCAATTTTTAGGTTAGAATGCAGAATTAATTAAAGTACGTAAAATCATTTAGTAATAATATTTTTTTTCAATACGTACACAATAAAAAGCATACGTACATCAATTTCAATTAGAAAAAAACAGCTAATATAATTTCTAAGTATGCGTTCTAAGTTCTAAGTGGCGCCGCTGCAGAGTATGCTCCCCAGCGGCGCCACAATAAAATGCACTTTATTTCATTCCCCGATACAGGTACAGGGATAAACATTATATGTACATGATGTACGTTCAACGTACATAATTTCGCCATATAATTAATTGATTTTTATTATGGTGGCGCCGCCGCAGAGCACCACACAATATTTTGGCGGAATTGTGGTTCGGATACGAGTGTCTATGTGTGAGTGAGATGCCGTGCCACCAACACACAGGTTACAGTGAAAATATTGCTGGACAAATTTCGTGCGTGAATATTGTTGTTTAGAAATGATGTTTAAAATACGTAGAACACAAATTCAATTAAGTAATATTTCTATAGTTATATAGCACGGTACATTTTTAAAATAAACTTGTAAACTAATAAACTACAGAATTTAAACTGGCGGAGGGTCGCGTTTGGACAAGACAGGTTACAGTAAAAACAGGTACTTTTTATTTTTTTAAATAAAATGTATAAGTTTAAATTAAAAAATATGCCCTGGCCTCGATGTATTAGGTTTAGGTGAACCTATGAATATTTTTACTTTTCCTAAAAATGACAAATTTAGCGTACTTTCTATTCAAAAACTAAATGACAGGTTAAGGTGCCACTTTTTTTGGAATTACCCTGAAGTGATAATTTTTGTTATGGTCAAGTGTCCCCCCCTGCCAGCTAATCGGTGGCTACTAGGCATGTGAAAAAAATCATGGTAATAGTATATACGATGAATTTAAAAGGAAAACTATCACAGCTAGGTAGACATTACTAGTTTACGAGTAATAGTCGAACTTCAAAAATGTACTTTGCAAAAGCAAACTTTCGTACGATTTCCATTGATGCCTTAGATAATGTTGTTAATTCTTTCAAAAACATAGTAAATATAAGTTTGCGAACTTTTTAGTCCACATAATGTAACGGGTGGACGACTACGAAACCCTACCTTGCGCGTGGCCCGCACTTGGCCGGTTTTATTATGGCTATTTTGAATTTGCAATAGCCAAAACATGTACCTACAGCCAACTTCGTAAAATTAGTAGGTAGGTATTGATTTTTATTTTTTACTAACGGTGATGATTAAAACTAAATTATTTTTCTGCAGTTGTTTTTAAAATTAACCCCTTCAAAATCGCCCCCTTAACAAATTAAAAAAAAAAACAACAATTAAAGCCCATTCTTTTAATTATTAATGTAAGTATTAAAATATAAAACTGTCTAAATAACAATACATTGTTAAGAGTTCTATTGTTTTAAGAGGGTGTAGTGCCATTGTCAAATGTCCCACTCTAACACGCGTGAGTTTGCAATTAACCAACCCGCTCTCTACGGAAGCTCAGCGCGTACTTTTCGTTAATATGTATTGATGTTTATTCAAAACGTGTATATTTATAAGAATAATCTTTTTTGTCAGGTTTGAGAACTTATCATTGTACAACTATTAAACCAAAAATCATTGTTAAAGACGGGAGGGTTTTAAAGATCCAACCAAAAACATCGAAAAGAAGGGTTATGTTTGAAAAATAAAAGTATCGTGAAAATTTTTGCAAATCGTGTTTTAATTTTTAGCAGACTGGAGGAAAATAGTTCAAGATTAATATACTGAAAGGACAGATAGTAAATCCCTATAGATGTTGAGATCTACGTCGATAAACATTGACAAATTTGCTCTTAATAGGTATATAAAAAAAATGTAGGGGGTATATAAAAAAAACTCCAACCGTCCAACATCCAAGGGGGCTGCTGCGAACGTAGTCTGCAAGGTTGACTACTGAGCCTTTCCCTTTCGTTCATTATAGAATGGCATGCAGCTTGTGTTGTGACTCATGTCCACAAACATGCTGCACTTCCCTGAGTGCCAAGCCAAGCAAAATACCGATGGCGCATAGGTACAGGTATCAGATGCTAAAATGCTTAGGTGAGAATTAGGTTGCACACACCGGGCCCGTCTTTTTAGGGCTCCTTCCTTACCAAAAAAAGTAAAAATCACAATGAAGGGTTCCGAACCGACAGCTTATCAAAATTCAAAGTCCATGCATCTAATACCACAATTCACGGCCCAGCCTTACACATTGGGATGACCAGAACGCGAACGGTCGCTTTTATACTGTACAGTGAACGTGCAGGTTCACGATATTCTCTATATGGTTCATTCATAATAAGTGTAATGTATTAGCAATATTAGCATTGGTTCTTAACCTTTTAGTGATGAATCACTGATGATCGACCATTTGACTTTTTCTTGTCATGCCATGGACCACATCCTATTTTTATAAATGATTCGTTATCACTTATTCAATATTTTTCTGATGGCTTCGCGGACCACTTCGGGTGCTTCCAGGGACCACCAGTGGTCCGCGTACCACCGGTTATTAAGGAACCACTGCTCTCTGTCCATGGTCTATTTATGAATAAAACCATAGAGAATATCGTGAACGTGCACGTCCACGGTAAAGTGTAAAAGCGTCCAATGGCTTTATCGTGTGTATAGTTTTATTTTAAGCCGGAAACGTATATTTAAACAAAATCACAATGATAATCGATCGCCAATCTGTTGTAGATAATGATGGTGCATTGCATACATATATTATCGATTAATAGTCATTATGAAATTGTAAACAAGTGCGTGTCGGATCACGCACAACGCACAAGGAAGGGTTTCAGTACCGACACCTAGCAGTCCACTTTTAAAAACACTATTTAATACCTTGAATCAAAAAAGGTCGTATCTTCATAGGGAAGTCACGGCACTTACGTCCTTTTGTTTGGGCAAAACAGTTTTTGAGTGATAACTGATAACTCAAAAACCCTTAATCCCATCTTGTTCATGAAAACCAAAAATCGTTGAAAGTACTTATGTTAATGTCCACCACCACAATTTTTATAGTTTGGAAATTAGAGGGGGGGGGGGAGACATTTTGTAGGACTTTGGCAGCTAATATCTCACCAACGATTGACTTAAATGGAAAACTTTTTTAGTAACCTCTATATTATTATTTTTAAAGGCCTATCCAAAAATATCCCTCACATCTACCTGCATTGAAAAAAAAATCATGCCCCGGTTACATGTATGGGGTGCCCCCCCACTTTTATGTAGCGGTTTATAGAATAACGTAGTGGCACCAGTAATGGACCTGGCTCCAGTAATGGACCCAAAAATCTTTCACGGTCGAAATTAAGCAACGGAAAAGTATTTTAGTCATGGCAACACTTTAAGCATAAAGAATAGGCTTCTATGTATTACATTGCCAAATGACATACACCTCGGTCATTTTGTTTAAAAATGGCGCGGCGACAAAAAGTGTGCTCCGGCATTTTTCACGAATTACCTTAATTTCTTAAAGAAATAATTAAGGAAGTAGGTTTACGTTTTTGATTGTAAACTTTATTTTCTCTAAACAATATTATTTTGATATGATTTCGTGAGAAGCATTACATATTTAACAATACTTTTTTAAAGTGTTTATTGCATTAGAATCCAATTTGAATGATTTAGAGAGGATGTACATTACTGGTTCCTATTTTTTGTTAATCTCCAATTATGGACAATTTCTCCATGATTGGTTTTTCATACTGAATTCTGGTTACCCAATTATGGACACCCAATGTTGGACGGATTTATTGGCGAGGTAAATGTTTGAAAAATGCCACCCAGTTTTATTATAATAGTAGTTTATCTACACAAATATCATAATCCTCTAAAATGTACTTATGAAAATTTTCTTACCTGTGGTGAAGGTTACCAGCAGTAATATAATATTCATTATAATTTCCTATTAAGTACTATAATTTTTTTTTAAAGGAACAGGAAAATTAAAATTGAGTCGATACGAAAGGTCCGCTCGATATAGATTTTTTTTTGGATAAGGATTCAGGGAGAAAGATTTCAAATTTTACATTTATTTTAAATCTTAAGAAAAAAATTATTTTTTTTTCGAAAAATCGTCATTATACTTGATTTCGACTAATTCGGGGATGAGAATTTCAAATTTATTAATTTTGAATTAACAGCGAAAAAAAAAAAATTTTGCGAAAAATCGTCATTATACTCGTTTTCGACTACTTCAGGGATAAGGATTTCAAATTTTATATTAATTTTGAATTTTGAGAAAAAAAAATATTTTTTTCGAAAAATCGTCATTATACCTACTTGAATTCGGGGATAAGGATTTCAAATGTTATATAATACCGGCTACTATAAATATGTAACCGGTAGCACTGGTAGCAGTGGTAGCAATGCAGGTCATTTGCCTTCGGCTTCTGAACCCATCTTAGAGTACTTATAATATGTGTGTAGATTCTGTAGATAAAGTAATAATGTATGCAACTGTACATAATTAGGCATTAAAACACTCGTGTGACCTTATTATGAATAGCATAAACTACTATTATGCAACTGGTACATCATGAGGGCCATTGTTTTAATGCCTAATTATGTACAGTTGCATACATTACTTTATCTACACACAGATTTTAAGTACTCTACGATGTGTTCAGAAGCCGAAGGCAAATGACCTGCATTGCTTACCAGTGCTACCGGTAACATATTTATAGATGCTCTAAATATATATCAAATTTGAACTCCTTATCCCTGAATTAGTCGAAATCGAGTAAATTGACGATTTTAGGAAAAAAAAAATTTTTTTTACTTAAAATTTAAAATAAATGTAAAGTTCGATATCCTTATCCCCGAATTAGTCGAAATCAAGTATAATGACGATTTTCCGCAAAAAAAAATATTTTTACTTACAATTCAAAATTAATGTAAAATTTGAAATCCTTAACCCCGAATTAGTCGAAATCGAGTATAATGACGATTTTTCGTAAAAATTTTTTTTTTTACTTAAAATTCAAAATAAATGTAAAATTTGAAATCCTTATCCCCGAATTAGTCGGAATCGAGTATAATGACGATATTTCGAAAAAAATATATTTTTTTAACTTGAAATTCAAAATTAATATAAAATTTGAAATCCTCATCCCCGAATTAGTCGAAATCGAGTATAATGACGATTTTTCGTAAAAAAAATTTTTACTTCAAATTCTAAATAAATTTAAAATTTGTATTCCTTATCCATGAATCCTTATCCCAAAAAAAATACATTATTGCCGTGTCCGGGGAAAAAAGCAATTGCAGGCTGAGTATTTGTTTAAACGGACGAGCTTGCGAGTCCGTTTAATTATAATACGAACCCTGCAATTGCCATTCCGGCCGAGGCTAATATTGTACTTTTCTCAAAAATGGAGGAAATACGACAAAATTTGGATAAATATTTGATAAACATAACCTTAAAACGTCAAAAACATCATGCTCAACAAAAAATAAACAGCGGGATGTTTATTTTTTTTAACAGAATCGCAAGTGTATTGTTTTACCGAAAAACGCAAATTATTCGAAAGACTTAAAAAGACGTCGCGTTTCCAACAGAAAATTACGAGCTGAATTGGCTGAATACGATACGACCTGTGCCTCCTTTTATATGACAGTTTCTACTTTCTTTTAAAGTTTGGAATTCAACAAATAAAGGAATTTATATTATGTGAAATTGCAGGCGGCCTACAATGTTTTTAGAACATAAGGTGTCCAAGATTGGGTGTCCATAATTGGATTTTGTCTGTCCATCATAGGATTTTCGAAGATTTTCGACTTTTTCAGATTTGGAGCAATTTTCTCGGAACTTACAAGTTTATCCAAAACTTTTTTATGTTTATTATAATTAGTGATTATTAAGCTACATTTTATTTGAAATAACTAACATCAAACTTATAAAATAAGAGAGTTATAGCCAAAAGATGTCGACGGACTTCTTAAGCCGTCCATAATTGGTGCCACTACGTTACATCTTCCTACCAAATTTCATAATTGTAGTACTTATAGTCTCCGAGTAAATCGCCTGTGATATACGGACAGACAGACATGACATGTCTGTCTTTCCGTATATCACAGGCGTTATAGTTATAAGGGCTCCGTTTAAGCCATTCTGGCACCCTAAAAAATAATTAGTAAATTTAATGGTCCTATTTGTTATGGCCATTTTTTGGCCGGATGCTGTATTTTATGATTAAAGCAAGCCGCTTTGCACGGTGATAGAAAGGACCAAACTGAGTGATTTGACCCGCAGCAGCGGAAGTTTCATCCCTTAGGAACAGAGATGGCGCCACTTCTTTAACAAATATTGTAAAAAATTCTACAAGCTAAACGGATGGACCAATTTCCATGTTTAATAGCTCAAGTGAAAGCACATTAAATAAGTTACTTATATAAAAAAATATATATATACGCTAAAAAATACTGCCAAAAATTTATAACCTAGTAGATTGTACGACAAGGTCCAAAATAAGAATTATGCCATAATACCACGAGACGAGAGGGTTATTTTTCCGAACAAAGTGAGATACTTAATATGGCTTTTGACCAGAGTTTTACACTTATTGTTCACTTCGATAGCGAGAAAACAAACAAACATAGATTCCGGAGAATAAATATGTTTAACCGTAGATCAAATATTAAAATTGTAGCAGGTAGCAGAAAAGCTAAACTTATACTTACTAAGATATGAGTTCCACAACTTCTACAAATGTTTACAAAGCTTAATAAAGACCCGAGAGTTGCGGGGGCGGTCATCAAATATACAGGATGTGATAAAAAATCGCCTATTCGACAATTGAGTTATGTTATGGCTTAGCGCTACAATATTTTGTTATTAAATTTTAAAAATGCACGTAGGTATAGTTCGTACACAACTGTAAGGCCAAGTGCTGTCCAATTAACGCAAGCAAAAATCTACCTTACAGTCAGTAGCTCTAGTATAAGTTTTTTCGAAACATTAACTAATTCGAACGCGTTTGCGTTTTGTCTCAAACTGTATGAAAGTGGTATGAAAACGTGAACAGCACCTCTGACGGTCACTAGTGAAAACTAAAACAGCGAGTATAACATTTGTTGCTAACCGATGAACGCGCGTATTTCAAACTCGGTGAGAGCGTTTTTAAACATTTTGAGACAAAACGCAGACGCGTTCGAAAAAGTTAATGTTTCGAAAAAACTTGTACTAGAGCTACAGAGCTCTTCGAGTTTTGTTTGCGTTCGTTTGACAGAATTTGGCCTTAGAGTTTTGTACGAACTATAAATGGTTCCAAGATTTGCCGGAAGTTTGGTTTGGTAGAGCCATTTTTAGGGCAAAGGAAAAAACCGGCCAAGTGCGAGTCGGACTCGCGGATGAAGGGTTCCTACCCATTGTCTTTAAAACCGGCAAAGTGCGTGTCGGATCACGCACGACGAGGGTTCCGTACCGACACTTACTAGTCCACATTTCAAAACACTATTTAATACCTCGAATCAAAAAAAGGGTCGTATCTTCATAAATTCGATAAGTTACGGCACTTACGTCCTTTTGTTTGGGCAAGACAGTTTTTCAGTGATAACTCAAAAACCCTTAATCCCATCTTGTTCAAACCAATTTTCGTTGAAAGTATTTATTATTGCACACCACCTCAATTTTTTCATAATTTTAATCTTCATAGTTTGGAATTAGAGAGGGAAATGTGTCCCATTTTGTACAATTTGTACCACTTTGGGAGCTAATATTAATATCTCACCAACGATTGACTCAAATGGAAAACTTTCTTAGTAACCTCTATATCATTTTTAAAGGCTTTTCCAAAAATAACCCACAACTACTTGCATTAACAAAAATGTTCGTCCCTCGGTTACAATGTATGGGGTGTCCCCCCTAAAATATTTTTTTTTCCTTATTTCACTCACATTTATAATTCATTTTATAATTCATAGAATACATCTTCCTACCAAATTTCATAATTGTACTACTTATAGTATCCGAGTAAACGGGCTGTGACATAGGGACGGACAGAAAGACAGACGTAGGCAGACATGACGAAACTATAAGGGTTCCGTTTTTGCCATTCTGGCTACGGAACCCTGAAAACTGCAAAAATCACGTTTGTTGTATGGGAGCCCCCTTAAATATTTATTTTATTCTGTTTTTTAGTATTTGTTGTTATAGCGGCAACAGAAATACATCATCTGTGAAAATTTCAACTTTCTAACTATCACGGTTTTTGAGATACAGCCTGGTGACAGACAGACGGACAGCGGAGCCTTAGTAATAGGGTCCCGTTTTACCCTGTGGGTACGGAACCCTAAAAAATAGCGTATTATAACCGTGATAACCGTAATACTTCTGTAATTAATAGTAAAACTTCGTTTTTTCCCCAATTACAAAACGGTTTTTTAATTCCTGGTGGTGATTTTTTCCTCAGTGTATTTTATTCCACCGTATTTTACTATCAAGGATAGATACAGTTTAGGATAAAAATATTTGGTTAAAAATTTTCGTTCACTTTATATATCAGGCCCTAGGATAGGGGCTAAGATGATCGCTTAATATGTCGGACATATCGATAGCATTCGTCCCTTACTGTCAAATAAGTAAGTGCGAGAGGGACGAATGCTATATCTTATATCTTTAAACGAGCAATCCTTGTATATGTATTTATTTCGGGGATCTCGGAACCAATGTGCCGTCTCTCCCCCCATGCATCCAAGTTGTGGCCCACCGTACTCAATTATTATTCGGACAACGTCGAGTGAATCGTTCATGCATTCCCCAAGCGATTCGACATCGCGGCCTGCACCATCGCCGTGCTCGCTTGCTGTACAGTCAGCAGCAATGGTTGCTACGTGGGCGAGGTGCTCAAAATGATCTTCACATCACACATCTTTATTATATGGAAATAAGAGCGTGTGTAGATCATTTTGAACACCTCGCCCGCGTAGCAATCATTGCTGCTGACTGTACAACAGGCGCGTGTGATTTCAGAATCGTTGTGTCATATTACTGGCGATGTCCATCAGCGACAAAAGGAATACAGAATAGTACCGCCGCAGTCACTTGTATAGTTTTAGTACTTTTAGTTGAAGAACAGTTTCACGGTATTTTACCATACAGCTTTAGCACCGTGTGATATGATGAAACAATGTTTATGAACAAATTCCTCGGCCTACTAAGTCGCCCGCCCGAGACATATAATACTTAGGTTCTGATATGTGACTTTCTCGACTTAATCCAATTTACAATGCATTTTGGTATAGGCTGTTTAAACAAGGAACCCTTATAGTTTCGCTAAGTATGGCGTCCATGTCTGTCCGTCCCCGGCTTAGCACAGCACAGTATAGTGCGCGCCATCCACGACGACGACGCGCCCCTCCACAGCGAATTAACGAAAGAAGCAATTAACGAAAATTACCTGTATAAAGTGTATGACTAATTTTCGTTACACACTTGACTCAATTCAAATTTTGTCATAATTAAGTCCTTAACTATGTGGGTTAAACCGTTTTTTTTTTTATAAACATACTTTTTATTTGTATTCATATATACCTACAGGATGTACAATCCAAATGGGTCAGTATGGTGAAGTCGGAAACTATGAGAGATAGCGAGATCCTGTTCTTAGGAACCATGACGTCGATTTTAGATTTAATAATAATTACATTCAAACTTTTTTATTAACTCTTATACATAACCGGGAATCGAACCTGGTCAAAATCAATGTGTATACCGGGTGTACAATCCAAATGGGTCAGTATGGTGAAGTCGGAAACTATGAGAGATAGCGAGATCTGTTCATAGGAACCATGACGTCGATTTTAGATTTAATAATAATTACATTCAAACTATAAACAATAATTTATTCTAGTAAACAAGATTCCATTACCCCGACACGCACTTGGCCGGTTTTTTTAAATTACACGACTGCCCAAAAAAAGGTGTGTAATGTTTTCAGGTTTCATGTAAGTATGTATGTGAACTTTTTTTGTTCCCCCAGAACTGCTCAACGCCTAGCTTAACCGATTTAGATGTGTGAGGTATCGTTGGAATCCTTACGTCATCCCGGGTGACATAGGATATGTGACGTTGCAATAAAAACAATATGGCGAAATGCAGACTCCATTTTGTGTGTTCCGTAAAAAAACATTTTTTGCTATCCTTGCAAGAGTTGCAAGAGTAGGGTGACTGAAGCATTTGAAGAGACGATTTCAAAAATATATATAATGTATGTGTTTTAGTAAAAAAAGTTCGAAATGAAATAATAATTATAAATAATGGGGACTAATATTTTGGTTTTACTTGCATTGTATGTAGTAGGTCCCCCGACTGCAAACAAAATATATTTCCTTGAGTTCTTTATTAGGAAACTTGTTTTTATCTTTTTATCTTTTTATTGTTTTTTTTTTCCTATACACGCGCCTTAAATAAGATATTCCAAGTGGAAAATATTAGTTTTCCGATGACCCATCTTAAAGCCCCAAGCCCTCCGGCGTCGAGGACCATCGAACAGATGAGCATCGCGTGACGCAGCATTGCGTTTGCTGGTTTGCAACGACAGCGGAACAGCGACGGCGCGTGCGCGGGCGCACAGCACCACAGACGCCTCTCTCTGTTTCACAACACGACCTACATGGCGGCCACTGTCATACATAACCACACCTCACAATCGCGCGCGGGGCGGGCCTCCTGTTCGTTGTCTATTATAGATTACAGACAATTCTGTGGGTAACTCGGTATATCTCGGTATTACTCGAACTAATCATGAGCTCACAAGACTAATAAGTTTTTATGGCAGTAGGTAGATATATATCTCAGCTACTGCTAAGTGCTAAGTAGGTACGTAGTGCTGCAATTTTCTAATATCCCTCGTCAACAAGGAACCATCACAGTTGCCGTCTGTACGTGATTTAGCTCAGAGATCCGTGACGTGACCCCTTATTATTAAATGAGACGACCGCTTTAGCTTAGTTGGTAGTGACCCTGCCTACGAAGCTGGAGGTCCCGGGTTCAAATCCCGGCCGGGGCATTTATTTGTGTGATGAGCACGATTATTTGTTCTTGGGTCTTGGATGTTTTCTATGTATTTAAGTATTTATTTATCTATATAAGTATGTATATCGTCGCTTAGTGGGTACCTACTAAGCTTTGCTTACTACCCAAACTAAGCAAAGCTTGTACTACTATAGTACAAGCTTTGCTTAGTTTGGGACTAGGTTGATTTGTGTAAGATTGTCCACAAATATTTAAAAAAAATATATATTAAAAAAAAAAATATATTATATGAGGGCCCTTGCGGATGCACTTCGACCCAGTGGGATCGTTTGTGCAAAACATTTTTTTTCTGTGACCCCTTAACTACTACCTACCATCACCAATAGGTATATATTTATATAAATTCATCACGTCGTCAAAGTTAAACAATATTTAGGCGGGGTGTTACTAACTACTACTTACATCTCGATACAAGATATACCTAGAAGTTTACACGCACAGTACCCTTACCATGAGTTTGCATTATACTTAAACCGTACTCGCTAGCGACTGCGTAAACGATTTAGTATGGCGATTCTTAGTTCTATTGCGTAACCGCCAGAGCCGCTGTACTTTTGTCCATACCATACTAGGTAAATCGTTTACGCTGTCGCTAGCGAGTACGGTAATGCAAACAAACATTGCAAACTCATGGTAGTACTTAAGGGGGGACATATGCTGCGTGACACGCGCCGCGTGACCTGTCAGGCGGTTGTGATGGCTGGCGCAGGCGTGAAACGACGTCAACATGTTAACGTACACTTTTATCTTCATATATCTGTGTATAGATTGTTCCTTATTTCTCCATATTGTACGACGATAAGACTGCCTCTACTTTTTACACGACTGCCCAAAAAAAGGAGTGTATTGTTTTCAGGTTTCATGTATGTCGTATGTATGTATGTAATTTTTTTTGTTCCCCCAGAACCTCTCAACTCCTTAACCGACTTAGATGTGTGAGGTATCGTTATAATCCTTACGTCATCCCGGGTGACGTTGCAATAAAAACAATATGGCGGACTGTAGACTCAATTTTGAGTGTTCCGTAAAAAATTTTTTTTGAGGTATCAAAATGAAGCATTTGAAGTGACTTTATTTGAAGCAAAAAAAGTTCAAAATAAAATAATAATTATAAAAATTCAAAACACGACTGCACTAAAAAGATAACAAGTTTCCCAATAAAGAACTCAAGGAAATATATTTTTCATTTCTCATACTCTGAAAGTGGGTCATTGTTCATCTAAGTAGCGTGCTGAAAGTGGTCCATTTCTGCTCTAGAGCAGAAAAGTATTAAAACAAAATTGTATGGTGAATCGGAGTTAAATTGGGCAACGGCACTCACCTATATAAAGCCACATAGTACCTACAAATTCTACAGAGATCCTATATTTGTTCAAATGCCTGACTGCTTACCATAAACAACCTCCTTATTTTTTTGTTTTTTTTTTTGCCACAGTCGAAAGTAAAATCAATAGTTTGTGGCAGAAAAAAAAGGGAAACTATGACAAGGACAACAAATCATATGTCTCTCTCTGTCGCTCTTATATAAAGTTGTATATGACCCTCTCGTTCAGTAGGTATTATTATTTGATGTCGACTCTAATTAGTCTGAGCGTACGCCGATTATTTTTTTTATTAAAAATAAATGAAATAAAATGGTCCATACACAAACACCATTAACGTCAGTCAACAGTTCCCGCCAAAATGTTTTTTTCACTGATTCAGAAAATGTTTGTGCATAGGTATTGTTATTGAATTTAACAAGTATTTCGCGTTGCAAATACTTAACACAGTTCCTAATTTTTAGATCATGTCAATATTGTTTTACATCTTGTCTTTTGTGAAAAATGAAACGAAAATGTGCATATTTGTTTTTTTTTGTCTACGAAGCTGGAGGTCCCGGATTCATATCCCGGTCAGGGCATTTATTTATGTGTAATACCACGTATATTAACACGTATAATTGTTGTGGGTGTTTTCTATGTATTCAAGTATGCATTTATTTATCCATGTATGTATGTATATCGTCGCGTTAGTAGGTACAAGCTTTGCTTGGTTTGGGACTAGGTAGGTCGATTTGTGTAAGTTTGTCCACAAATATTTATTTATTTTTAAATATTTTGCTTTCCTCGTATTCGAAATGAAAAGCAGAGTGTTTACCTCGGGTGAAACCACCCATTTCAGCCTCGAACTATTGGCGCTCTCACTTCGTTCGAGCGCCAAAATATCTCGGCAGAAATGGGTGCCTTTCAGCCCTTGATTAACAATCTACTATTGTTTTAGTCGGGTGACCTACAACATACAAGTAAAACCAAAATATTAGGTCCCACGACCGCAAACCAAATATATTTCCTTGGGTTCTTTATTAGGAAACTTGTTTTTATCTTTTTAGTGCAGTCGTGTTTTTAATTTTTATAATCTACCTAAGCATAATTTTACAGTGACTTTAGGCAGGAAAGCTAGCTTTTTGGCCTGTTAAGTATTAGGTAAGTTTTTTTATACTGTGTTTCAATAAATAGTAACCTAACCTAACCTGCCTAAGGTTAGGTACGAAAAGTAAATAATTAAGTAACTATGCGGGTACCTATCATCTACTCGTGTATGTATTAATCAAACTTTTGTTCATGTTATCGTTTAGGCGGCTAATATTATCGTCGGATCTCTTTATGTGTTTTGTGAAGTGGTGATATCAAGCGGAAATATCCCTTCAATAGAAGTTACGCAGAACTGCTTTGATCAGATTTGAGCTTATCATGATAAGTGCGCTAATAGATATGAATCTGGAAGATTAGTTGAGTACGTACTATAAAACAATGAAGAAGTACGGTCAACCAATATGATCTCTGAGCCACTTCGTACCTTGTCACAGTGAGATTGATATAAGATCTCTAGCGGCTTTCATATTGATTTTCACTGTGGCAAGGTACGAAGTAGCCTAGAAATCAAATTGGGTGACTGTACGTACCTTTTAATTTTCTCATTGTTGTCTTTATCAATCATCAAGCGAGGCCTCACTTATTTATTTCTAAAACCATTGTTAGGTCCAAGAATTCAAAATTTTATTTTTAAAGTTATTTTATGCAGTAAAGAAAATACTTAGCTCTCATCGACAATGTTTACAAATATTTGTGAATGGCCCTAACTAGGGCTTATAAATCGAGTGGGGTATCGTTGTTCAAAGCCGATTGAGTATAGACAAATACTGTATATTTTCTTTTAAAAATTTTTGGAAAACAGAAATGAGAAGCGCGTCATAAACAAGTCTGCAAAACATCAGAACTACCGGATTTGAAGCAAGCTCTGATGTATAAAGTTACTGGATTATTATTGTGATATTTTGATACCTGTATACTTAGAGTGAACATCATGTAATCTTTTTTACATCGTGGGATTTACCCTATTGTCTACTTCTAACTTATATTTTACATATAAGTTAGAAGTAGACATATATGCGATCATCTTAGCTCCTCAGATAGAGAAGCTAAATTATATTAAACAAGCAATAAAATGAGGGTTTTGAGAAATACAACCTTATACGTAATCTAGACGTAGGTATGAAACTTTCGCTTAGCTATGGTGGCAATTGCAAACAATAAGGCTCTCGCTGGCTTGGGAGTAGATACTTACCTATTTAAACGGTACGTGAGGTACGTATGTAGGTATGGTGGCTTAGCTTAGCCAATCATTTATTCACGGATAAATTTGTACCTACCTACTATTCATAAATTTGTCCATAAATTTGTACCTACCTACTTGGAAACTTAAACTCCGAACATCCGAAACAATGTTATTTATAAACCTAATTAAAATAAAATGTAGGCAAATACCAAGCTAGTAGCTTCGTGTTGCATTAAGAAAAGCGCTATTGGCTATATTAGGTATCTACCTGCTTGCTTAGTGTACCGTACCTGGCCCTTATTTCACCAACTTGACAATAGGGATGTTGACTCAAAATGTATTAATACTCCATACGAAAGAATACATATTAACTATGCCAAAAAGTGAAAATCCTATTCAAATATCTCAAAAAATAACGAAACTACAACCGTTAGAATATTTTTAGTTAGAGAGAGAAAACGCTACAGGTCAGTGACGTCACTGACCTCGAGCGCCATAGTAAATGACGATCGTTCAATACAACGGGGCGTTTTGCGGAAAAGGGACAGTAAATGCCCCCTCCTAAAACTTTGAAGACTTATAATTATGTAATTATTTATTCTTTTGGATTACTTTTTTCACTATTTGATAGAGAATTTGATCCTTTTTCGAGAAAATTCGGATTCATTGATTTTCTTATTTGGTGTCAACATCCCTATTGTCCCGGCAATGTAAACCGAATTGTCATTATAAGGTGGCAATTGTCAAGTAGGTGAAACAGGCCAGAATTACCTACGTTAAAAAAATGACAATATTAACCCTTTTTTGAAATTGATAATGTGTCCTCAAACTTGAATCAAAAGCACCTGATTAAAGTAGGTAGGCAGATTTCCATTCAAACCGAATTTTCATTGTAGGGGACAATTGTCAAGTTGGTGAAATAGGCCAGAATTACCTACGTTAAAAAAATTACAATATTACCCTCATTTTTATAGTTTCGCCATGTCCGTCCGTCCGTCCGTCTGTCCCCCGTTTTTCTCAGTAACCGTTAGTACTAGAAAGCTGTAATTTGGCATGAGTATACATATAAATGACACCGACAAAACGGTAGAATAAAATCTTTAAACAACATTTTTTTTAGGGTACCTCCCCCTTCATGTAAATTGGTGGTGCAATTTGTTTTCTTCTAAACCTCATCGTGTGGATTATCGTTGGATAGCTCTTTCAAAAATATTATAAGGTTTCTTAAAACATTTTTAGATTCAAGAATCGGTTAGCGTGATATTAAGCTTTGAAGTGATAATTTTTGTTATGGTCAAGTGTCCCCACCCTGCCAGCTAAACGGTGGCTAGACATTACTAGTAAACGAGTAATAGTCGAACTTAAGAAATGTACTTTGCAAAAGCATACTTTCGTACAAGTTCCATTGATACCTTAGATTCTGTCAAAAACATAAAAATCGCAAAATTTTTAGTCCACATAATGTAACGGGTGGACAACTACGGAACCCTACATTGTGCGTAGCACGACACGCACTTGGCCGGTTTTTGAAATTGAAAATGTGTCCTCAAACTTGAATCAAAAGCACCTGATTAAAGTAGGCAGATTTCCGGTAAAATGAAATGTGTTTAGAAACGCGTCCAACGTTCATCCAACAATACCTATATAAAGACAGTTCTTCAGCCTTAGTAATTATAAATACCTACTTTAGTACTTTACTTTATGTTATGACAAGAAATACGTATTACCTAATTTACGAAAACATGGACAATTAATATAAATAAATTCTAAATTTTTCCACTCTTGCGCTTCTTGAAATAGTACCTATTCTGTTTTGCACTTTGCGGCGAATAGAAAACAGCCGCGCTGTCGGTGGTGTGTAGCAAAGGAAGGCTGACGCGACGTGATCCTACGCATTTGCGAGCTGCAGGCATTCTAGGAAAGTCTACTAATCGTCAACAAGGTATTGGTACAAACACTAGTACGCGCGTACGTAAGTAAGTATGCGCGCCATCCACGACGACGCGCCCCTCCACCGCCCGCTGCGTGCGCACACACATGCGCTGTGTAGGGGCGCGTCGTCGTGGATGCCGCGCACTATATTTGTCCTATGTTAGGCTGCGTTTCCACCAGAGCTGTGCGAGGATGTGTTTTCATATATTTGACACCTCGCTCGGCGCGTTGTGAGGTGTCAAATCTATGAAAACGCATCCTCGCACATCTCTGGTGGAAACGCAGCCTTACTTCGCAGTTAACGCTTTTTTCGATTCTTACGACTCTTGAGAACCATGACTACAAAAAAAACAGTAGGTAAGTACCTATAATAAATGCTACACAACCATTTGAAATAATTTCATAGGGAAACATAATAAACATTTAAGATTGTTGTTGATCGTACAGAAATAAAACGAGACAGTATCACAAAATAAAGATATATTAAATACAATTTTATGCAAGTACATAAATTATGAAAAATAAAATATATCATTAATCTCTACATTACACCAAAAACTTGTATTGTGACGAGTTGTAATCAAATATCCTTGTGATGCAATAACTGAACAACAGAACTGTTTTAAATATGTTCAAGTGTTTTTTTATGAACGAGTCCTCAATCAAAATTAGCTAATGAGGATGATATGATATTTTAATGACGCTGAGAAGCCGAACGGGCCTAGCGTCTCGTTTGACAGAGTACAGTCCAGTTTTATACAATATCATAGCTTAAAGTACATCGTTTTGACTAGTATTAAGCAAAAAGTGACAACACATATTATTCGTAGGCAAATCCAAAGGAAACTCGAGACAATTTGAATTGTTTGGTAAGTTGGGTCGCTAGGCCGGTTACTGAAGGACGAAAGATTTATCAATTAAATTTATCAATTTAATACTTTTACAGACCCTAAAGCTCTATAGAATCAGTGAGTGGCAGGCTTTTTATATGGTAGGTTATATATGGTAGGGGTATATACCAATTGAATAGGAATCCAATAAACAAAACGAGTAGGTTAATTTCCTTTCGGTTCATCAACTCATCCAAGTGATCGTAAACAGGCACACCAAAGTAGCTTGTCGCTAACCGACCTATCGACCCCAGTTAGCCTGTGCCAGACGGTCGCAGACGCAGACAAGTTCCTACGACGGAGTGACCTTGGTCCGCGAAGACCGGTTTTCTACTGGCATGGGCTTTACATGACATGATTCGCTTCAGTTTGCCATTCAATAACAAGCTGAAGCTGAATATAGGTAAGTGATGTTTCAGCTGAAACAACCTGTTGATACATAAATAGATACGCTCTTTGCATAAAATATCGCTAAGTGTACATACTATAAATTTATGGTTTTCATTCTCATACAAAATACACTTAATTAAATCATTCGACCTACCTATATCCAAATATTAATTTGATATTAGTATTTTTTCACATAAACATTCTGTTATGTATGCCGGGATATTTCGTTTCGAATTATTTAGGACCGTTGCACAGAATAGAAATCCGACGATTGTTACGTTGATTCTCGTTAATATTTTCAGCTAAGTAATACTTTCATATTTCATACAAATGTGTTCTCTTAGAGTATTTTAGTACATATTTCTTTCCGACGAAAAATACTGAAGCTCTTGCTTGGCATAATTTACAGCTGCGGGAAAATACGGAGGCTTTCTCGCCGACGTACCTACATAAATTTCCAAGACACAATGTATACCTACATATAAATGAGAAACGGTTACTGCAGCTACGATAAGTAAAACCCTTTTAAGAATACAACGTAGCACGAGTAGGTAGTATCGTTAAACATAATTGTATAACTATGTAAGTATATATTTCATACGTTCATTAACCATACATTTTTAAAAGCCTTATTGTATTTTTTCTTATTACTTCTAGCTTACTAATTTATAAAAATCATCATAAGATAAATGAAAATGAAAGTTTTTCAAAGTAACTTTGTTGTGCGAAGTACCTGGGAAGTAATATCGTTTATTCTTCATAGATACGATATCATTTTACACACGTTTAATCGATCGCTAGCCCGACGTCGCCGTCCATGCACGCAGCGAGTGTCTGGCCAGTTGGCACTATCATCAGAATCTTAGCAAAAGTATCGTATTGACAGTTACACGGGATATCTATACTAAAACTATATTTTTCGTACTTATTTGCAGTGTTTTACAACACATATAATATATCATCTCATTTATTGCTTTAGTTTGTGGAAATGGGGCCCTTATCTCTACGATACAAATATACTCGTACTTTTGTCTTGCATAACTTATTAAGACGATATACTTTTTATGTGTTTAACGAATGTATTAAAATGTATAATGCATCCACTTAGAGATGCGGGTTTGAACGTAGTTTCTCAGCATACATACGATTTTAAAAACTCTACCAATAGTATAAATAGGTATTCATTTTGAAACACAACAATAATAATGAAATTGTAATGCAATAGGTAAGTTAACTAATCTCAAAAAGAACTAAAATAACTTACATAACAAAATAGAATTCTATAAAATATTAACTTAGGTTAAATGTACCTACAGAAGAAATAACGGAATGTGAATAAGTACATGCATAAAGTAAAATAGTGATTAAAGTAACCGTTAATCAGCCAGTTCAAAAATATCAGTCCAAACATATTCCCACTTATAACATATACCAAACCTACTTCTTTGAGCGAGCTCTAGGTATGTAGAGTCAAGTGCCATGATATGTGTATACAATTTACTTAAAATTATGTCCCATGGTTCTAAATCGGCGACTTAAGAGTTTGGTACATATATTTATGAGAGCATTAATTTGATACATATATTTGTGCTAGACTACATGGCATAATACGTTTCAAAATAACGCACGAAAAGTAAAAAAAAAATACAATTATGGCTTTACAAACATTGTAAATATAAACTCTTTTAAAAAATATTGTTTTAAACCTCGACTTTCTGGCTAATATTTGCCGCGGTTTCTTCGATTTTAAACCCCGATTCAAATTTTTATACACAATACTTTTATCTTGACATTCACAAGTTTTTTTTTTCACTATTTTCAAATTTTAATTTTTCCATATTTTTATGACTAGGACAATTGCAAATTTTAATCATGTTCATGACCAATATTGTGTCAGGTTACTTTTATCTCTGAGTAAAGTAACGATCAAACATTTATTATAGTTTCTTAATATTTATTTATTTATAAAGGTTTTGTTTAATCAAAGTTACTGTAATGGTCAAAAAAGAATAAGCTTAAAGCCCATTTAAAGAACATACTTTATCTTGTTTCAAACACATAGTAGGCGTAAGTAGTATAACACTGCAGTTCATAAGTATGTGGGTAGATATTCCCACTTGAATTATGAACTGGGTATAACTATTATTGCTTTGATTAAAAATAATGTACATACTAATAAGATATTATATAAACATTTTACAACTAACATATATCTAAACATGGTATTGCAATCTAAACACAAAAAAAGGCTACATTTGCGTTTGCGTAATCACAGTCGTGATTTACCAAACTTTCAAAATTTGCATCATGAATGGAATGTTATCTGTTTATCTTAAGAGAAATAAAACTTTTAAACCTATTCGTCGCAAATGAATTGTAATGTTTAAATTGAAAATGCAATGCGAAATTGTTGAATAGGGTACTTGTCTATTAGGTAAAAATCAGCAATTTGCGCTTTTACCTAACATTCATCCATTTGGGTGGTAAATAATAACGCAGTACACACATGAGAAGAACAATATTTTTCAAACCCTATTGATGTTAAATTATATTATTATCTTGACGTAAGCAAATACCCCATTGCAACGGATAAACGTAGCAGAACCATTAAAAATATTTTGATATACAGATTGTTGTGGTAATAAGAAATTACATCAGAATATTTTTCGGCAAAGTATGAAGAATATGTACAGTAAATAATTGAAATACATATTCGTCATACTTTGCCGAAAAATATTCAACATGGAAGATTCTGCAAAAAACAGTTGTATTGTTTTAAAAATGTTCATAACATTTTTAAGTTCGTAATTACAATATAATCGAATTATAATGCCAGCCATTATAATTGCGCATACATTGCCGTTACTATTCGACTGTTACGGATTTTGCGAGATTTCGCGGGCAATCAACGTTGCAATTACGTAAAACAGCGATATGGTACGCAAGCAGTTGCATTGGGATGACGGTGAGGATGCCCTGCAAGCAGTCCACGGTCTTCGGTACCTGCAAGCATCGGGACGCCAGCGCCATGGTCTCTTCATCGCCCTCTTCGCACACGACGATAGGTCGGCCCTGCCGCGCCGTCACCTGCTGGAGCGCGTTCATGCACTTGGTGTGCACAGGGTCACGCATAACGATCATCACAACTGGCATAGAATCATCTATTAATGCTAAGGGCCCGTGTTTCAATTCGCCAGCCATTATGCCTTCGCTATGCATGTATGTCAACTCCTTTACCTTAAGTGCTCCCTCCAGGCATGTTGCAAAATTGTAGCCGCGACCCATTATGAGCAAGGAGCGTTGACGATATAAATCTTCTGCAAGGGCTTTCACTTCAGAATCCAAAGCCAATACTTGTCTAATCTTGCTGTCCAATTCATGCAATCCCGCTATAATGTCAGCGCGACGTTTTTGCAGTGAAATACGATCCTCACTTATAACTAAAGCAAACATGACAAGAGAGACAAATTGCGAAGTGTAAGCTTTAGTAGAAGCTACACCAATTTCCGGGCCAGCATTAACATGCACACCACAATGTGACTCACGGCAAATGGAGCTGCCCACTGTATTGGTGATTCCAACAATTAATGCACCATGACGCTTGCAGTATCGCAGAGCCATCAGAGTATCAGCAGTTTCTCCAGATTGGGAAATGAAGAAACAAACATCATCGCGAAATACTGGAGTGTTCCTATCCAAGAAGTCTGAAGCTAGTTCAACCATAACTGGAAGCTCAGTAAGTTCCTCCAACAACTGACGAGTAGCTACAGCACTGTGGTAGCTAGTCCCGCAAGCTATCAACATTAATCGCCGGCAACGTTTAATCTCAGGGATGTAATCCTTGATGCCTCCTAAGGTGACAGTACCATTGGCAAAGTTAAGTCTGCCTCTCATGGTGTTTACTATAGATTCTGGCTGTTCAAAAATTTCTTTTTGCATGAAATAATCATAGTTACCTTTCATGATTTGTTGCAATTCCAATTTTAAAGTCAATATTTCTCTTTGATGAGGGTCGTTGCTACTGCCTGACAGACGGTGAATGCTGAGAACTCCATCTTTGACATGTGCAACATCATCATCCTCAAAGTACAGGACACGGTTTGTGTGTTCAATTACTGCAGATGCATCTGATGCAAAGAAATATTCAACAGTACGTTCCTCTTCAGGTTGAAATTGGGCATGACTGTCAACACGTGGAACGGTAGGCACAACCCCCCTGGTAGCTTTGTTATTGGTGTACATAATAGGGACATGGTCGCTGGTATTATGGTGGTGCATTTTAAGACCTACAAGCAGGGGGCTACCTCTACGGGTTGCAACACACTCATTGGGGAAGTAGCGTGATTTGAAACACAGAGCAAATGCCCCCTCTAACTGCTGGATTACCTGTTCAACAAGTTCCTGGAAGTTGTAGTCCTTATGCTGGTTGTAAATGTGATGAACCAACTTGGCAATGGCTTCAGTATCAGTTTGTGATTCAAAGACATAGCCCTTGTTCTCGAGGAAGGTCTTAACCGCCTTGTAGTTAGTGATGATGCCATTGTGGATGACGACAAAGGCGTTGTCGTCTCCCGAGCGCTGCGGGTGCGAGTTAATGGAACTGGGCTCGCCGTGAGTGGCCCAGCGGGTGTGGGCGATTCCGCAATGCGACTCTACAATGTCCTCCACGCACAGGTCCAAGCTGCGCTCTTGCAATACTTCCTCAAGAACCGCTACCTTGCCGCTGTTCTTTATCACGGCTATATCTTTTTGGTCTGCGGCATCGATCGCGACGCCCGCACTGTCATAGCCACGATATTCTAAGCGTTTTAAACCGGTAACCAGCAATTCTAAAATTTCTCGTTTGGTCTTCGGAGTTAAGTGATTAATGTATGCAAATATTCCGCACATCGTTATCGGAGTATAGAACGTAAAAGGACTCGACTGAACGAAACGACGACTCGCGAGAGACTGCGATCAACAAAACATAAAACTGATATTGAAGGCCTACGTGTATTGCTCCTACCACTAATGAGTTACTTTCACTTGCGGCAAAGCACACGTCATCGTGTTTCCTTATCACAGATACAAGTTGCTGGAAAATTATCGCGGCAAACTTTTCTGCCGAGGTAGATACGTGGTTGTCAAACTGACGTTTGGTCAGTCAGGGTGACAGAACATAAACTTATTTTCCTAGTTAAAACTATTATTATAATTTTGCTCCGAGGAAAAAATAGCGCTAGAACAGTAATCGCGCCCAAATTTATGTTTATATCTTGTTTATATCTATATGTTTTATCTTAATATTCTTCGTACAGTGTTCGTACGTGGTTCGTACATAGATCCGTGTCGTACACAAAATTCAAATTTATGTAAAATATTGCCAACTTATTAAAGTTAACTGGTAAACTCTTAGGCAGTATACACACTATCCGATATCGGATCCGATACCGATAAATGACGATAAGTATTACTACTATTACTAGTATTAGTATTATAAAAGCGTCCATACAATGTAAGCCTGTAAGGTCTATAGTATTATTCGGACACTTGTATTCTGTACCGAACTATTTGGCCACGTTGGCTGCTACATACTATATGACGCTGACTGTAAATGCCAATACAAAACAGTTTTTTTTGTTGCGGATACTTTACGGATACTGAAAGCTAAAATGCCCGTTTATTAGTTTTATTACGGAACCTTAACCTATTCACCGCAACAGTAAGATACTGTAAGTTGTGTTGTGCCTCACACGCCAAAGTCTTCGTAGCAAAAGACTGAAAATGAACCTTGCTTGATAGCACGTAAGTTCCCTTTACATTGTACAGTCAGCGTTATACAGTATGTAGCAGCCAAATAGTTCGGTACACCATATTATATTTTGTAGGGTGTACCTACCTACCGAACAATATTTACATTACATTAAAACAAAACACGATAGAACGAGGGGACCTTTAACCTTTTCAACGCCAACGATGGATATATCCGTCACGGCGTGCATTCCGGCGATAACCTACATAAGAGGTTCAGTTCAACTGCGTTTGACATTCCTATGTCAGGCGTGTGAATAAGACTATTTGACGTGGCGTTGAAAAGATTAACACTGACCGCCAAAGCGATAGTGTCGTCGTGCCCAGTACGCCAAGCACTGTTTTTTTGGTGTAATGTCTAAACCAATAAAAACAAATTAAAACAGTTCATAAATGATTATATTCATGATCAAAGTACACCTTCACTCCGACCTTTTAAGTGTTGGCGTGGTGGGCACGACGACACAACCACTTTATAGGTTCTTGGCGGTCAAAGGGTTAAACAAATTAAAACAATGTATTTTTATACCAGTAGCTTCTTTATTGGTTTATCGGGATCAAAGAGGTCTTTACAAAATTATTGAAAACACATTACAAAGTTATACATTAGCTTAAAATGAGTTTTGTGTTGTATGTAATACTTTTAAAACTACCATCATAAAATTTGAAAAGAACAACATAATGGTTTTATTGCTTTGAATTATTAAAACCTACATCAGACATCACTTTAGTCCAAACTTAGGTTTATAAAACGATAAATCTGATTATCCTTTATATAACTAACAACAGAGCGTAACATTCAATTATCTACAGCTTACATGTTTCCAATAGTTAAAGACGTTCAACGTCTCGTGCGACTGCTATTTACTCAGTAGTCAACTACAGGGCACAGATTTACAATCGACGTACCCTTGCTCTTCTATTAATGATCTTGTCACCTTCCTTTATTTCACCACAAGAACGAGAGTAGAATATATCAAGTAACATTTTATAAAAGTTACTTAAATTTTTAAAATACTTATTCCACTTAGTTCACAACAAATTTCTAAAACTATAAAACAAAAAAACATGGAGGTAGACAATGAAATACAATAAACAGTGACATTTATATCCAATAAATATTCAAGTCATAACAAAACACTATTACTCTTTACGAACATCATCAATTGGACAGAAAAGGGGTCACTACGATCATAGATCAACTATGGTCTAGCCAAGTCTTTGACGAGACAGTGTTTAATATAATAAATGAACGTGTATATATATTTAAAGAAAGTTTGCACTTAAACATACCAGTTAGTGAATTTAGTTTTGTGACGTCGTTTAAAAATCCAACCACAATTCCATTGGTTTTCCTTCTGAATTCTTTGCGATGAAAAAACAAAACGTAACGAGCTTGTAGATATGATAACTCAAACTTTGCGAACAACTTACGACTAAAATAATCACAAATACATAAACTTAACATGTAAGCGTAACTAAAACGAACTAACTTTAAGAATATCGTGCTATGATAAATGCATAATCGAGAGAAGAGCGTGATGTCACCAGTGAAGAAGCTCCGATGAGAAAGGGAAGCTACGAGGGAGTCGCGAGGCGGCGGCGGCGCCGGCTGCCGAACCAAGTGGGGACTAACCAGAACCGAACGCAGGAGCATGACAGAACGAGGCGATGTGCAGCGGCCTTTGGTTACCGGCTGCAGTATTGCATTTGAAGTGCTCCATAGTTATTTCTTCTTCTGGGCCTTCTCGGCGGCCTTGGTGACTTTTCCAGTGGTCACTTCTTTAAAATTCACACTCTGAAAGAAAGAAACTCGGTTAGCTACTTGACGTTTAGTCGGACAAAGTAAAGACCGGTACACACAACAACGATTTATCATAACGATTTGATTGCGCAGCCCTTTTGTGTAGTTTATCGAACGGCCACAGCACAGTGTGTCTACACGTCTACGATATGTGTGACACATATCGTATCGTAGACGTGTAGGTAGACACACTGTGCTGTGGCCGTTCGATAAACGGTATGTGTCGTTCAATCAACTTTCCGCTGAAACTGGCACGAGAAACATGTCATCCGCAATGGAAGAAGACGACGCACCTGCGATAGTCTTGCTTCTTTTGTGTAAAAAGTAAAACAAGGTGTTAGGTGTAAGGATTTTATGAACAAGGGAAAAGTTCCCTTGGAAGAAGGCATCTAGGGCTGCAAAGAATGACCTAAGAAAATAGAGGTATCGAAACTTGTAGATACAATACTATCAGATATGTCACTGTCAGTTTCATGTTATAGGGTTCATCTTCCGCCGAGGGGCGTAGGTATAATAAGTATAATCGGGAAACAGCAGGTATCCCCGTTTTTTTTAAAGATTTGAATTTTAACGGTAATTTTCGCCTACAATTCTTCGTTTCCCTAAGACATCAGAAGATAATATTGTACTTATTTCGCTTATGTTAGTAGCTTATCACGTATCTAAGATAAGCACGCCGCATATTTTCCCGTTACAAGTTTTTTTTTTCCTGAAATCGCATGACGACAATCGCACGACTTTTCTAATCTGAAAAAAAATGGGCTATAGGTGCAGGCCGCTATTTCACCAACTTGACAATTGTCATCTGAGAATGACAATTCCAAGTACACTTCTGAGTCGTCACGTAACGATGGTCGTCGGATAGCATCGATACTTACCGGCCCGGCAATGTAAACCGAATTGTGATTGTAAGGTGACAATTGTCAAGTTGGTTGAAATAGGCGCCTGGTACCTTGATGACGCCAACGGCGACGGTCTGGCGCATGTCGCGCACGGCGAAGCGGCCGAGCGGCGGGAACTCCTGGAACGACTCCACGCACAGCGGCTTGGTCGGCACCAGCGTCACGATCGCCGCGTCGCCTGACTTTATCGACTTCGGGTCCACCTCCGTAGTTTTTCCTGAACATATGTTCACGATAATTAATAGGTGTGCAATCCACCAAGACGTAGGTGGAATATTACGCGGTAATTAACAAGTAGGCCATAGGTTCGCGAATAAGGCTCGATTTATAAAAACAAATTAAACTTATACCAAAATATTCTAAAAAAAGTAGGAACATTTATCAAAGGACTATAGCTAGCATCCGAGGATATCAGAAAGTTTACTCGACCCAATATCCATATTAATACCCTCAACGAAGCAAAATTGGCAGAAATAATTCGGGTATAAGCAATTTTGGCATAGTTGTAGGCAAAAATGTCCTAAACAACATACTAAATTTACTGGTGGATGGGGGTGTAGCTAACGGGTAGGGAGGGGTTTAGAGATCCGATTTTTAGTTTTCGTAAAAAAACTCTTATAAGCTGTTGCCCTCAACAAGAAGAATTCTTACACATAGGTAAGTCAATCTACATAAAATTCTCCGCAAAAAAGATTCATTACCTACACATTCACATCTACAAATATTTATGTTTATTATTAATATATTAAAACAACGCACCAGTCCGGCGGTCGCACTTCTCCTTGATCTCGGCGAACTTGCAGGCGATGTGCGCCGTGTGGCAGTCCAGCACCGGCGTGTAGCCGTTGCTGATCTGCCCGGGGTGGTTCAGCACGATCACCTGCGCACGCACACACATGGACCTCTCAACCACACACTATCATATCCTATCTACATTAATATATGCATCACCTTAATTAATCTTGTTTCATTTAGGTACTTAAACATACTTTGGGAACGCAATCTCGAACCGAGATTGACAATTCGAGATCTCGCGTGAAAAATCCGAGGTCGAGATTTGAGATCTCGTCAGTAAACAATTCAAAATCACGATTAATATCGTCCATATCAAGATTTCGCATTTTTTAAAGAAATCCATAAACGATGCCTAAATTCTATTACTCATAAGAACACAAGTTCACTTAAATGAGATACAAATTAAAATTAAGGTAACATATTTCAACACATCTTAATAAATATTTTCATATATAAATGATCTTAACTTAGTTTTAAATAGTATTTCTGAATTACACTCCTTCCTTCAATTAGTCGAGATCTCGATCGATATTATGGAAATCGAGATTTCTGGTCAACGAGCTTGAATCTCGAAAATCAGCTCGAGATCTCGTGATTTCGGGATCTCGCGAGATCGAGATTGCATTCCGTAAACATATAGTAGAATAGTGAAGACCCAAAACTTGATCTCAATGTAAACCCTCAATGTAAAACATGTTACCAAAAATGCGCATTCAACATTGTGCAAGCTGTATTCATTGTAATCTATTTGTTCTTACAATGCCACATACTTTCCTAATTGGTACAACTTTTTCTTGCCTAAACTAGAATATTGCGACAGGGCGATTACGATAAACGCCTAATTACCTAAATAATTAAATTTTTAATTCACTTAGAGTATGGAGGCAATAACATAACGCTTGCAGTGAAGCAGGGTTGGAGGAATCGTTATTTTGGCAAGGACGGAGGAGGCAGATATAGGTAGTAGGTATAGGCAGTGGCGGGTGAACAACCTGTGCGTTGAAGTCGGCGGCGCCCTTGGGGGGCGCGTTCTTGGAGTCGCCGGCCACGTAGCCGCGCCGCAGCTCCTTCACAGACACGTTCTGAAAATACACAAACGCACAAAGTTGCCTTCACTTTCTATTGCATCACCTTAATTAACTATTTCGACGCGAACAACCTTGATCTATTATTATTGTGAAATCAGCATAGCCAAGTTGCATTAAGAGCTACTTTCAAATGGAGTGACATTTCATGTAGGTATTGAATTGCAATACCCCCTCTGTCACGAATCCAAAAGAACAACTAGGCCGCCCACCCACGGTCTACAAACTGAATATAACAAACATCAGCCAAAAGCGACACCGACTCCGACACCTATGGATATCGCGCAGCTTCTCATCGGAACAAAAGCGGATTTTTAATCTGTAGGTGTGTGAGGACAAATGTTTGGAACATCGTTAATGCAGCTTCACCGTGCCTTTTGTAATTGAATTTCATACCACCCTTCAGAGACCAATAAAATATTGGTACTTAAACGGTAGGGGAAGTGCGCCCAAAGCGGGTACGCTCGCTAAGGACAAACTCTAAATAACCACAAAATGAATGCTGTAGCATTTTTTATGTTTTTAGACAGGAAACTCGGGCCATCCATTGTAGCCATGTTAATCATGAAATTCTAAATTTTAAGACTTTACGCGGCGATTACGACAGTTTATTTAACATAGACCTACCTAAGTACAATAGGTACCTATAACAAGTTCAATTTAGGACTCGCGACCCTTCAGATTAGGCTGACCATTGATAAATTTCCATTTACGATGCTATAGTTATAAATATTAATAATGTAATGACACGATAAGCGCGTGGGAGTTACCTTGACGT
The DNA here is from genome assembly GCA_951800055.1 of Cenopis cana. Taxonomy (NCBI): domain Eukaryota; kingdom Metazoa; phylum Arthropoda; class Insecta; order Lepidoptera; family Tortricidae; genus Cenopis; species Cenopis cana. Next base: position 15,400,475 of record OX637471.1, on the reverse strand, counting down.
TGAAGCCGACATTGTCGCCCGGCATGGCCTCCTGCAAGGCCTCGTGGTGCATCTCCACTGACTTCACCTCGGTGGTGATGGCCGCCGGCGCGAATACCACCACCATGCCTAACACCACAAACACTCTATTACTTAAACCATTCATGCTATCACAACGAAGTAGCGTGTACCATGTTTATGTTACATGCTTGGCTGTAAAGGTTCTCTTGCAACAGAAATAGACGCGTCGGGCCTGTGCAATAAAAAACTCTAAGTACCTACCTTTTACTTATTTTTTTACATACATTGGAATCTTTTGTTATTATGATTATAAAAATCATAATATATTCTGTAAGATTCTGATATTTAAGAAAAATGCCCCCGATTTGCATATTTTTTTGGTTTCCACTACGCGACGGTCAAGTGAGTAGGTGGAAAATAAAATTGGGCACATTTTTAAAATCAGGACCAAGATTGTGTTCGTTTATAATTTGAGTTATTTCTTCGTTGCTTTATGAAGTGTTTGTTTCGTCACGGCGCCGTGATTTCACCAGATAGTTACAACGGAAGACCAGCGCTGACCCTGCCATGCCAGCATAATGCCGAGTTGTGATCATGTGATCATTTCGTGGCAAAATGTAACGTCTGTTTGTCTTGTGTTTGACACGAATAAATGTTTTTATGTCACGCCTGGCCATAAAGCGGCAATTACCGCACGCTCCGCGCGCGGGAAATCTCACTTCCTGGCCAGGGGGTGACATAAAATTTTGTACTTAACACGGGCGGTAATAAAGAAAGCCTCAGATCGCATATATATTAATACCTGCGATCTGAGACATTCTTTGTTTTACCGCCCTTGTTAAGTAATGTACTATTCTTTCTCTTTCTTTCATCACGCTTGTGTAGCATAGCAAGGGACGAGATAAGAGTGGCGAAATTTAAGCATTTTTCCGTGCGCGTTAAAACAACAACGCGTTGGAAAAAGATGAATGTGTACCTACTCCACGCCGATGATAAGGAGATAAGGTGTCGGGGAAACCCCATAAACCCGCCTTAAAACTACATACGCGTGCTCGTCCGGTTTGGTAATTGTAAAGATTAAACGTGCAATTAAAATTAATAGGAAATTTTGCAATAACAAATTATTATGACTACACAGCCACATTAATAACATTTTCGGTTAGTTGTTTAATGCAACTACGACCGCGTATTATTCAACCATTAACAGCGGTGAGCTGCACCATATTAAAATTTTACCATCATACCTGAAGAACAATAACAACAGAATCCTCATACTTTTTAAAGGGTCGGCAACGGGCACATAACTCTTGGAGTTGCGAGCGTCTATAGCGCGCGCCATCCACGACGCGCCATCGCCACTCCACCGCCCGTTCCGTACAATTGCGCATCTAGATTAGTATGAGATGCGCTGTGGAGGGGCGCGTCGTCGTGAATGGCGCGCACTATATAGGCTGCGGTGCCCGCTAACCATCAGTTGGCAAACAACAAATATGGTATAGAACCAAAGAAGCGATGTAAAAGCGTTACAATTCCAATGTGAAATGGTTAAGTGGAACTAGTAGAGTTAGAACTCACCGGGCTTGAGGATGCCGGTCTCGACACGGCCGACGGGCACAGTGCCGATGCCGCCGATCTTGTACACGTCCTGCAGCGGCAGCCGCAGCGGCTTCTCCGTCGGCCGCGACGGCGGCAGGATCGCGTCCAGCGCCTGACACATACCCTATTAGAAATACCTACACCCGAAGCACACTGTCCACTGCCCACACTGTCTATATACACGCGAGGATTGGCATTTTTTTTATGTCGGGCGCATAGCTTTCATCTCTTAACTCTACTATTAAGAAGTAAGTAGGATAGGTAGGTACTTAAGTGCGGGACGACTCCGATAAAAAAATATCCGATAAAAACGCGATTGTGCTAGCGAGGCTAGGCAGGGCCGGTTAGAATATATCCTAGTCAAACTTCGTTCCTGTGTACAGTACCAAGCATCTAATATTGTCATCAAATAAAACCAAGTGTTATTTTTATTTCATCCATTGTTGCCCAGGAATGAACTCTTCTCAGTGTTGCCTGCCTGCACCTTTGAGTTGTAAGTATGACCTGTATGAAGCTGCATTGACTGGTCTAAATTAAAATATGTATTTGTTATGATCATCTTTTCAGATGTCATACTCAATAGGACACTTGAGACGAAAAAGTGTCATTTATAACTTATAACAGACATTTATTCAATCCATTTGCATGGAACGTTAGGTAATTTTTAAATGTCATAAGGCGTCCGCGAAAAGCTAAAATTGAATCTGTAAAGGTCAAAGGAGAGCGGTCCGGGTCCGGGGAGCGTGTTCGAAGGACGACCTTGTGCACAGTGATTGGCATTTGTGATTGTAAAACACGATTACACCGGGTACGATACTCTCTCAATTTTAATTTTATTTAAAGAACCTACTTTACTTTCATTTTGCATTTTTTAAAGTGGTTATGTTGGATTTGGGGTGGGGGTTACTTTTATCGTAGATGATGAGTAATGAAACTGATGAAGCATTCTGTAAAACACGGACTATTTAGATAATATCATAATTCATAGACCATACTATTTAGTTTCTATAGTAGGTAGAATAATACCACTCCGAGCCAAAAAGAGACGAGCTTGCAGACTGTATGTACCTAGTTAGAGTGTGGTTTAACTAAAATACTAAATTCACCCGATAGGTACAACACAGTAGGTGTGTAAAGACTCTTAAAACTAAGATTTTCTACTTATTTCTACACTAAGTAATATGTAATCGAGTTTCTATTACATACAATACATAGGTGTCTGTCAACATACTATCCAATAATCGCGATTGTAGGACGTGCGCTCATGCGTTAAAGTACCTAGTAATATAATGGAATGGGAAAAGAGCATCTACGTATGTAAGTGTAAGGTCAGTGTCTAAGTAATCGTAGGTACTGTAGACCTATATAATTATACTTGTAACAAATCAACCGAAGAAAATATTGAAAAATGCTTTGGTAAAAATATACACCTGTAATAGACTAAAAGATATATTATCCATCCAAATAGATACCCAACGACTCTCTTGTTGGTAAGTGTAAAGTTGTTGTGCTTCGATATACGGAAATATTAAAGTTAACCTCTACTCATAAATAAACATCGATGAGAATATATCAGAAAGTAATCGTTTGTTGCATGACATTCGCGAGTGATCAACCTTCGACATTCAACTACCTATATATTAGGTAGGTAAATACAACCTGAATGAAAAAACTGGTCCTCATTTCGGAAACCGTCCTGCTTTAATAATACCTACCTACATGTTTGTTTCTGTGTGTCATACAGTTTTACTAAATAAATTAAGTATAAGGTGCCTGCTTAAATATTTTTATTCGTTTATCGAATGTAGTTATTGTCATTTACGTAACTATATTAGTACCTACATTTGGTTGTTGGTTAGGTTGGGTAGAATAGCGTTACCTCGATGAGACATTTCCCCTCGACTTTTCCCTCCTTGCGTTCGATGGTCCACCCCTTGAACCAAGGCATTTTGTCGGAGGGCTCCAGCATGTTGTCGCCGTGCCAGCCCGAGATGGGCACGAACGCCACGGTCGCCGGGTTGTAGCCTGCACAAAATAAACACAATGTGCAATGGAAATAGCGATCTTCGTGATCTAGTGCTTCGAATTATTTGGCACCAGCTCTGATGATTCTAAACGAAATACGTTCCGTAGAATTCATTTATAAAGGATTTCTGACGTTTAAAAAAACCTTCATGATTCATACAGATTTATTTTTCCAGTAATATCACTATTTCTTTGGGAATAAAATGCAGTAAAAGTAGTGGAGGGTTAGGTTAGGTATACTAAAAGTGGTACACGCAGTTTTTCATGTCACTAATTTTGATGACATGTGTAAGTCTTATATTTACAGACTTGCTAATACCTACTGACTGATCTAAATGTGTCATCCTGTATAGGAGATTAGAATAACAAGCTAAACTAATAAAATAAATAAAACGACATGAAACTAACTTCGTATGTAGCTAAGAACCATCTCCGCCATCAAGACTTTGTATATTAGGTAGGTACAGTCAAGGGCACCAATATGTATACACTTTTTCACCTTATTTCATTGAAATAAGGTCCAGAAATGTATACATATGTATGCCCTCGACTGTACATATATATGTATACCTACTTTATATTGTCATTTGTTCGGTTTTATTTGTTCAATTCAGGATTTGCCTCGCCCTCTCGTTTTGCCATTCTCTATCAATTTTAGGCTGTACTATTTTACGAGGTTCTAAGTAATTAATGACGGATCTTCTAGTAAGTTTTGTATGTCAACCGACAATTTATACGTCTTGACGAATTCGCTAAATAAATTTATTTTGGTCAAAGCAGTAGAGTTGTTAATAATACAAAACTTCTTTGTTCAATTACAATAAATGGGAAGTTCCCAAACGATCTGCCTGAACGTCAATTGGAATGCAAGTAAGAGGTGCACAAGTCGGCATTGACTGCGCTATATTTGTCTGCTCGATTCATTTCCGCCATAATTAGCTAGTTTTACTAGCTCTCCTCGAAAATACGAACCTTTCTTTTTTTTAAGTAGAGTTATAGAGTGCTCTGCCTAAACATAAAGAGACTAATAAGACTTCCTCCTCTACTCAGGTTAACAGTTATCTTAGTTGCACTTTGAAAGTACCGTAGCTGCCGAAAAAATGGCGCAGCGTACCAGTTTTTCCGGTAGTGACTGCCATCTGCTTTAACCTTCCAACTTAACAAGAAACTAAACCTTATGTTATAGGATTTCCTCGGGAGCTTGTCTGGTAGAATAATAACTAGACTGACCTATTTTCTTGATATAAGAGGACACCTCCTTCTTGATCTCCTCGTAGCGCGCCTCGTGGTAGGGCGGCTCGGTGGAGTCCATCTTGTTGACGCCCACGACCAGCTGTTTCACGCCGAGCGTGAACGCCAGCAGCGCGTGCTCTCGCGTCTGCCCGTTCTTGCTGATGCCTGCCTCGAACTCTCCCGTTCCTGCGGCCACTATCAACACTGCGCAATCCGCCTGCAAATTGCATTGCTCCATTACCGAATCTGATTACGTATGCTTCTTGGTTCCATGGCAATCCGGTAGCCACTTACCTGGGAGGTGCCAGTGATCATGTTCTTGATGAAGTCTCTGTGTCCGGGTGCGTCGATGATTGTCACATAGTACTTGGCAGTCTCAAACTTCCACAGCGCGATATCGATCGTGATACCGCGTTCGCGCTCTGCTTTTAATTTGTCTAGTACCTAAAACGGTACAAGATTAGATACCTACTTAGTCCTATGTTGGAGAAATGAAAATAATAATAAATGTAATAAAATTATAACAAATATGGCTCTCAGGCCAGAAATCTCATTGGAGATTTCGACCTTGCCGGTGGTAGAGATTGTTTTTTGGCCAAAGTAAAATCCTGAAAATATATTCCAATCACGTGAATACCAAATTGGCGCGAGATAGGTATATTGCGTTCAGAAGTTGCCACTGACAATCATCACTTAACATTCAAAACTATGCATGGTTTCAAAAATTAGGACGACCTGAAGTTGACTAATGGGTTGTCAAATAACTGCCTGCTGAAAATATTGCTACAGGATAATAGAAGCACATACCCAAGCATACTTGAAAGATCCTTTGCCCATCTCCTGGGCTTCCTTTTCGAACTTCTCGATGGTACGTTTGTCAATACCACCGCATTTGTAGATGAGGTGCCCGGTTGTGGTGGACTTGCCGGAGTCGACGTGGCCGATCACCACAATATTAATATGCGTCTTCTCCTTACCCATTTTATGCGATTATCAATGAGCTGTCACCGAAACCAACCGGACCTATATATAAAAAGCACCATTAAAGTGGCTGAAGTACTGAAAGAATAAAACTGTAAAATATCTATTCTATTGTATTACGAATTACCACAGACTTTTGTAGGTATTAAAGGTCTATTGTTACGCCTTGTTATTATGTAAGACAGCTAGGTGTGTAGTATATAATATTTCGCAAAACTTCAAACAACTGTAATTGAATGCGCAACCGCCGAACTGCAGTTGCTCTCACATTGTGAACGTACCTACCTATATATCTTTATACCTAGTGTGCAAACGTTCAGAAGGGACAGTTCATTTACCTATTATCCACAATAAAAGAAACCTAACTCGTGGATAGCTACCACGATAAGTCAATGCATTGTCTAAATTTAGTCGACTTCATATGTGCTATAAGCGTACCTAAGTGCATATAATTGCACGTTTCAAAATAGAATAATCTTAAGCCACAAATGAATTGGCGGGCGTGACACATGGACATGCCGGCGCATCGCATGCCTGCCTCCATCTTGTCCACCTCTATCTAAAGACGACCAATTATCCAAAGGTTATTATAATACTTGCGTTCAAAACAATTTCAATAACTAAACTATAGCTAAATTATACACAAAGTAAAAACTTAGGTAGGTACGAGTTTTATATGGTGACGTGTCACATTTTTTAAGACGTGCGTAGACCGTATTATGTCAATAAAAATTTGAAATGTCTCTCGTTTTGTGTACCTATTGCGTACCTACTCATGTTTAATTTTGTAGGTATAGTTTAAACCGATAGTGGCATCTGTACGGAACAAGAAAAGGGAAAATACGGCGTTTAATGAACAAAAGATTTCCTTTGGCAGGATTGATATCTATAGTCTAAAGATGCATTTACGAAGTAGAGCCCCCCGGATTTTTCACGTGGTGAGAAATGGGGGGGGGTCCAAACATAGCAGCCGACCTGTACATTTCAAACTAAGCTGACTCCTTTCTTATATCTACTAAGGCAAGTTTGGTATCGTTTTCGTATAAAAGGAATACACCGACATCATTTCTGATCGTACATTTTACTATTTTGGAACAATTTTCTGACTAAAATCGCAAATTTATACATTTTTAATTTTTACTTTTTGATTCAGCGCTCTGATGTTGGATGTAAAAATTTGATTTAAATAATGAAATAAATACTCTAAGAAAGCTCGTTTTATGCAGATTCTAAATATATAAATATCAATATAGCTCTGCCTACAAAATTATGACAGAAAAAAATATCATGGGTCGCAAGACGGCTGCGCGGGCGGATGGGTAAGTACCGAAATACGTTACTAGCTACTGGGTACAGTCACCGAATTGAAATGTTTTCCACTTTTAAGAGTAAAAATAACTAATAGAGAATCTTCCCTGAATATACCGACGTGTCTGACTAATAACAATGATAGTTCCTCTAAGTTATTTTCAGGTTTTAAAACGATGACTGGGATAAAAATTACACTGTAATATTTTATGGATTTTAGTTTCAGTAGGTATGCATGCGCTTAGGGCAGCCTATCAAGCAGGTCACTTGTGGGGACAAACTTTAAATGACACACAATATATACCCTCCCTAACAGACGAGTGGATAAAAGGAGGAACAGTGGCAGCCCGCATGGGTATGGACAACCCAACGCAGAATCTGGAATGCGGCACGAGAACTTAGCTGCAAGAACAGCTGCAGAGGCCACTGTCCTTGAAAGCGAGAATGAATGCCATGCACGCTGCTTCAAGACCTGTGGGTAGTCGCAAATGCGATTACTGATGGTTTTAAATGTGTGTCCAGTGTGGACCAGGGGTTTCAGCAAAGATGACGTCGAGGAGGCCGAAGAAGGAGAGTACAACATTTTTATCAGTTTATATTGGTCCTGGGTTTAAAAAATCATAACTAACTTCAAAAAAGATGAGGTCCTGTGTTCGACTGTAAATATTTTTTAGATATGTTCACAAAAATCTTTGCTAGTTTAAGACCGATTTCGCGGTATTTTTTTGGTTTGGAAGGGGCTGCCTCTATGATGTTTTCTTTTAAATTTGGTCAAGATCTGATAATGGGATCCATGAGAAAATGGACACTCTTCAATTTACAAAGGTATCTCCGCGGTATATGAATGCTAATTATTACTTACAAGGTGGACCAATATATTTTTTTTTATTATTATTAATAAGGCAGTACTTTTAGAGTGATCCAATATTATTTTGGACAGGATCCGTTAATGTTAGTTGGCATTTTTTTTAAATTTAGCCGTTATCCATATAATTCATGGAGTTCGAATTTGTACTATCGTTTGTAGGGGCCTATCTTTAGAAGTAATCAAACGATTTTAAAAATTCTTTCTGTAATAGAAACCTACATTAGTCCTTAATAACGTAACCTAAGACTTTTTGTAAATCGTTAACTCGTACGAAGCAGGGCGGCTCTCTAAAATTTGATAAATTTTTACGTGAAATTTAAGGGCGAAATTGATATATTTCATTGTTTTTTTAATATTTTAAGACGTGAATTGGCATGAAATATGTTTTTATTGAGTTAATAAACCCACCACTACGATTCCAAGATCACAAACTATGTTTTTTAATTAATTTGATTTTTTGTTCTATCTTTTCATTTTTAATTTTTTTAATACTTCCACAGTAGGTATATTTCTGAAATATATATTTTTAAATATGATATTAAAAGGGTTTTCTGAAGACCTATTTTTTTTTCAAAATGTGTAGGTGTTTTTTAAAGTTATGGCCATTTTTCTGTTTTCAGTATGAATGAAAAATTACCAATTTTTTGTTATTTTTCGAAAATTTTGTATGGAATGGTACAAAAATAATTCCAGAAATGAATGTAGCATCCTTGATTTACTCGAAATTGACACCCAACTTGACCCAGTAGCTTAACTGGCGCAGATATCAAGATTAACCTGGACTCACCCCCCCCTCAAAAATTTGACATAAAAAATTTCGAGGGCTCTACTTCGAAAATCCATCTCTGGGTCCTAAAGGACCTACCCTGATACAGGAAATCTTTTGTTCACGAAATGCCGTATAAGTCCTCTTACCGAGGCCACTACGAGAGTTACCGATATATAAGAAAATATTATGAGCTCGTAAGCTCGATTTAAAATATCAGTTTCTTATTGAGAATAGGTATAGGTAGTATGGCGGAAGTTTTATAAATTATTTTTCAAGAACCTCTCTAATACACCTCACATTTTAAATCAATATCAAGTTAGGTAGTATTATTTTAGTAATAACGCAAGAATTGCGCAATTAAATCTGAAGACCTATCTACCGGCAAAATCAATTTGCACACAATTCTATATTATGGTGTTATACATAGTTTTATCACGTTTGTAAATATAATGATTACTTAACAACAAGATATGTCTTTAAAACAGGCAAATAACTAATAAAACTTAATATGATTTAAGAAAATATAAAATACTCACCTCTTGCAGCCGTAGTCGCGAATTTTCCGACCGATTTTCGAGCATGCGCTGTTGCAATGTCGCCCGGGAACTAAAATCAATAAATCAAATGAATCCTTTTAAGTTATTAATTTAGAATACTAGTATTGAAATAACTTCTGATGTTCACAGAATAAGAAATTCGATTTAATATTCATACTATACCTTGTTTTATTATAACTCTAACTGTTTTTCAATCATCGTAATTTTATTACATGCCGGATATTAACAATTTCCTTTTCATTGATCAACATTTTTCCATTGCGTTCAAATGTTTCTTTCGTTGATTGTGGACTGCCAGTTATATAAGTTGTGAAAGGATAAGGTTTACAGATTCATCCTCTATCGTTTGTATTTTTGTGATAGGTATGGCGCTATGCTGTATGTACCTACAAATATAAATATACTTAACAGCTACGTTCGGAACATCATGGGAAAATAATACATAGGTGTACCTACGCAATATCCTTGATTCAATGCTTTATTTATTAATATCAATATACACACGGTAGTGTATCACCCATGTTCGCGAAACACAAAAGGTGACATAACGGCCTTGGTTACATTTCGGACCGCTTTAAACTAAACTTTAAAATTTTCACACTACCTGCTCGATAATGCCCAATTAGGTATTAGTACATTACTTAACAAGGGCGGTAAAACAAAGAATGTCTCAGATCGCAGGTATTTGACGCCCGAGCCGAAGGCAAGGGCGATAAATATGCGATCTGAGGCTTTCTTCGTTACCGCCCGTGTTAAGTACAAAATTTTATGTCACCCCCTGGCCAGGAAGTGGGATATTCCGCGCGCGGAGCGTGCGGTAATTGCCACTTTATGGCCAGGTGTAACATAAATATCATTACCGAAACCAAATCATTATAGCCCTTGGCTTTAACCGGGTTGTAATGTTGTACTGAATTTCATTATAACCTGCCGGGTTTTTACTCCTCATAGTTTTTATTGTTATGTCATTAAAGTCTAACTACGTGAAGTCACACAGCCGGGGGGGAGACACAAGGCAACATCGATCGCCACCTGCTGCAGCGTGTGTTTTATTACTTAGTCCTTATCAGAATACGTTCAAGATTGATATCTCAGCGTTCGAGAGGTTACTAAGAACCAATCTGGGTCAGATTTTTAAACAGTGGCGGCCATGTTGATTTTTTTTATTTACGGGCCGAACTCCGATTACGTTCAAAATTGATATCTGATCATCTGAGAGGTCACATCATGATTTTGTTTACTGTCCGCTTACGTTCAAAATCGATATCTGATCTGAGCGGCTCAAATATGCATTTTCACATCACCTATTCGGATATAAGGGCTTTTTCTTCCCTGCTATGAGGGATCAAAATGGCACTTTTCTTCCCTGCTACGAGGGATCAAAGTGGCACTTTCCTGTAACGAGTAATTGTATTGTATCGATTTTGATAGTTAAGTATTGTATCGATTTTGATAAAATAAATGCACAACCATTGTTATTTCAGATCTTTTATTATTCTCAATAGGTGATGTGAAAAGCAGTATGTGTCACATGGAAGCAAAATTATTTCCACCTTGGGCGTTAATTCTTGAATCCCTCACTACGCTCAGGATTCTATTTTAGAATCCCTCGCTACGCTCGGGATTCTATTATATAATACTTCGCTTCGTTCAGGATTCAATTTACGCCCACGCCGTAAATATGTCATTTTGCTCCCTTGTGACACAATCTACTATTTGACCAACAATCGGTGGCCAACAATAGGCAATTTACTTTACCTACTTATTTGACAAAAAAATAATGATAATTTCCAACAAAAACTTAAATGTTATAATGATAAAATGCAAAGTTCGTAAACGGTTCCGCTAAAAAGTGAACTCTATCTAACTCTCCTTAGATCACAGCTCTTCTTCTGACTTCTGATATTGGTAGGTATAGATCCCAGACACCAGACATCCAATCAAAGTTAACCGCCAGTGTGGAATTGAAACACGAGCCAGCGAATGGATTCTATGGTCGAAAATAGAGTCCTGAGCGAAGCGAGTGGTTCGAAAATAGAATCTTGAGCGTAGCGAGTGTTGCAACACACGAGACGTAAAATAACTTTTCATCATATTTGACCTAAGGAGCGGGTTGAAAGTGGGCCATTGCGCCCCACGGGCTAACATGTATACATATTTTTGATTCCAAAACATTTTAAATTAACCAATCCAAATGCTTCACCACGTTGAATCCACCAATCACAAAACACGTCGACAGCCAAATGAATATGAATATGGATATGGATGTGGATGTGGATGTGGATATGGATATGGATATGGATATGAATATGAATATTTTTTACGAAAATTCGTCATTATACTCGATTTTGACTAATTCGGGGATAAGAATTTCAAATTTTACATTAATTTTCAATTGTAAGTAAAAAAAATTGTTTCCGAAAAATCATCGTTATCGATTTGGACTAATTCGGGGACAAGAATTTAAAATTTTAAAATAATTTTGAATTTTAAGTAAAAAAATTTTTTTTAGTTTCCTCGTATTCGGAATGAAAAGCAGAGTGTTTAACTCGGGTGAAACCACCCATTTCAGCCTCGAACTATTGGCGCTCTCACTACGTTCGAGCGCCAAAATATCTCGTCTGAAATGGGTCGCTTTCAACCCTTGGTTAACAATCTACTATTGCAGCCGTGTGAAACACAAATCTTTTCACCACACTAAAGCGAGGACAGTACTACATAAGAAAAATAACTGAAATATGTAAAATCAGCCTTCATTTTAAATAGTATATAACACATATATAACACAAATTAATATTCGCCTCTTTTTAAATAACTATCTATCGTTAAATTTATATTATTACAATTTAAATTTCTGAGGTTTACCGTTTTTGTGTTCATCAGTTGGCGCCTCTGCGCTCTCTCTTAGTCCACCTGTCAGTTTGTTACTGGTTATAGTGGTTATTATGGGCGTAAAAACCAATTTACGTTGAAATCGTATTTCATACAATTAAACCGTACCGTATATATTTTTATCGAACATCCCGTATTGTAGCGCAGTCCCATTTTGTTTGGAAAAAGAATGACATAAGTTTACGAACGATAAAATTGTCGCAAAGCACTGTAAATATGGGTTGCGGGACAACAAATTACAGTAGATGTAGATCTACACTACATCTACATCTACTGTAATTTGTTGACCCGCAACCCATATTTGCCATTATCAATATCAGATACTGCAAAATAAACCCGCGTATCCCACCCATAAACTATGAAATTTGATATTTCGGAGGACTAAAGTCACACTAGCGCCTCTAGCGGCGAAGGCGGCCCTCATGAAATAGTAGATTGTTAACCAAGGGCTGAAAGCCACCCATTGCTGCCGAGATATTTTGGCGCTCGAACGAAGTGAGAGCGCCAATAGTTCGAGGCTGAAATGGGTGGTTTCACCCGAGTTAAACACTCTGCTTTTCATTTCGAATACGAGGAAAGTAAAATATTTTTAAAAATAAATAATGATTTGTGGACAAACTTACACTAAAATCGACCTAGTCCCAAACCAAGCAAAGCTTGTACTAACCCGACGATATATTACATACATGGATAAATGCATACTTGATACATAGAAAACACCCACAACTATTATACGTGTTCATCACACAAATAAATGCCCTGACCGGGAATCGAACCCGGGACCTCCAGCTTCGTAGACAAAAAAAAAACAAATATGCACATTTTCGTTTCATTTTTCACAAAAGACAAGATGTAAAACAATATGGACATGATCTAAAAATTAGGAACTGTGTTATTTGCAACGCGAAATACTTGTTAAATTCAATAACAATAGAAATTGTACAAACATTATCTGAATCAGCGAAAAAAACATTTTGGCGGGAACTGTTGACTGACGTTAATGGTGTTTGTGTATGGACCATTTTATTCCATTTATTTTTAATAAAAAAATTATCGGCTTACGCTCAGACTAATTAGACTCGACATCAAATAATAATAACTACTGAACGATGGTCATATACAAATTTATATAAGAGCGACAGAGAGAGACATGATTGGTTGTCCTTGTCATAGTTTCCATTTTCTTATCTGCCACAAAACTGGCCACAAACTATTGATATTACTTTCGACTGTGGCAAAAAAAAACAAACAAACAAATTAAGGAGGTTGTTTATGGTAAGCAGTCACAGTCAGGCATTTGAAAAAGTATAGGATCTCCGTAGAATCTGTACTATGTGGCTGTATAGGTTAGTGCCGTTGCCCAATTTAACTCCGATTCACCATACAATTTTTTTTTATACTTCTCTGCTCTAGAGCAGAAATGGACCACTTTCAGCACGCTACTTAGATGAACAATGACCCACTTTCAGAGCATGAGAAATGAAAAAAAATCTTCTGCTTTGTGGTGGGTTGACTGAAAACGATCGCCTAACCGGTTAGGCGCAATGAATGAGGTTCGCAGCCGCAGTTCGTCTTCATGTTTATTTTTATGTACTATCGAACCAACTGAATCGTGACCCACCGTAGCACCTTGTCACAGACAATGTCATAGTGACATCGTGCTGCCTGATAAGGAAAATCATTATGACACTTTCTGTGACAAGGTTCCATGGTGGGTCACGATTCAGTTGGATCGATAGTACAGTGATAATTATTTACTGTGAAGCTTTCCGATTAAGATATTTTTTTTGTTCGAATGTTCACTGTTTCCCAATTTTCCCACACAAATTTGATAAAGGTCTGATGATGGGATATAGAAGAATCGAAGGAAATCAGTCGTACACATTCTTATCTAGGCCTCAAAATGTGATAGCATACACATGCGATGGTCTAAGACCCAGCAACATGTTAAGTCGGGAACGCTTCATGGCTCTCTACTCTACCTATATCTTTTATCTTATCTGTAATCTGTCACTAATAGAAATAATTTCCTTTGGTCGCTAGGTACCAATGAATATAGTAATACTCTAGAGTATTACTACCTACGCCCGTACCTAGGTACGTACGTACACGTACTTTTATAGTCGATCATAATAATCACGCTTATACTTATCTACCTAATAATGATTTATGACAAATCTGTTTGCAACATAATCCGCTAAGTTGTCATTGTATAGCGACTTTATTCATCCTACTTTTTAGGGTTCCGTAGTAAACAAGGAACCCTTATAGTTTCGCCATGTCCGTCCGTCCGTCCGTCCGTCCGACCCCCGTTTTTCTCAGTAACCGTTAGTACTAGAAAGCTGTAATTTGGCATGAGTATACATATCAATGACGCCAACAAAACGGTAGAATAAAATCTTTAAAAAAAATTTTTTTAGGGTACCTCCCCATACATGTAAAGTGGTGGTGCAATTTTTTTTCTGCCAAACCTAATAGTAGATTGTTTGACAAGGGTCTAAAGTAAGCCATATTACCACGAGATGGTTATTTTCCCGAACGTAGTGAGGGAAAATTGTTCGAGTGGTAATATGGCTTTTAGGCCCGAGTTATACATTCTACTTTTCACTTTGATTGCGAGAAAACGCATAAACACAAATTATCCACCTTAAATGAATAATTTAACTCTTGGCGGGCGTAGGTATGTCTAATTTGACAGCTTGTTTTTTTTTTAAGGCCAGCACCATGCCTCGCTATGCGTGTTCGCTTTGCGTATTCGCCTCCTTTTCTTTTATATTAAAGAAAGAGATGCAACATGCGCTTTTTTTTTTCTTTTAAGAGGAGTAATTGCTTTTACCATAGACACCGCTTTATTTTTAGAGAACTGAAAAACGTCTTTCCTGATTGGTCGATTTTAGTACAGCTGTGTTCTGGTTAGTTGATATTTTTACCAAATAATTTTTAATCTGTCAAATTACTGTTCTGTGATTGGTGGATTTAATAGGTGAAGTATTTGATTGGTCAAATTAAAATGTTTTGTAAATCATAAATATGTATACATATTTTCCCTAGGGCTTAAATTTACTACTTTAGCCCCGCTTCACAAGTCTAATATGACACACTTTTCGAGCATGAGAAGTGAAAAAATATTATAAGGTTTCTAAAAGCATTTTTTGATTAAAGAATAGGTTGGCGTGATATTAAGCTTTGAAGTGATAATTTTTGTTATGGTCAAGTGTCCCCCCCCCCACCCCTGCCAGCTAAACGATGGCTACTAGGCATGTGAAAAAAATCATGGTAGTAGTATATACGATGAATTTAAAAGGAAAACTATCACAGCTAAGTAGACATTACTAGTTAACGAGTAATAGTCGAACTTCAGAAATGCACTTTGCAAAAGCAAACTTTCGTACAATTTCCATTGGTACCTTAGATAATGTTGTTAATTCTGTCAAAAACATAGTCAATATAAGTTTGCGAACTTTTTAGTCCACATAATGTAACGGGTGGACGACTACGGAACCCTACCTTGCGCGTGGCCCGACACGCACTTGGCCGGTTTTTTTTTTCAAATTTTACAGGTGGGTAATATTCACGGAGTAAAATGTATTTAACAATAGCAAAACAGAAGTAAATAAGGTCGCAGCAAGAGATCGCCCTCCACCGGTAGACGATAACAACACAGCCAGTGTCATAAGTCATAAAATACTTTCTGCTTTAAATTGGAAATAATAGGTTGCTGATGTACCAATCAATCTCACTTTGCCAAACCGAATGGAACGGGACGAGCCACGAGCCTGTACCCCACAGTGCATGCTCTATTGTTCTGCCACCGCAGTTTGTTACGGTTTAAAGCTATTAGAGCAAGAACAGAATTGGAAAAGGCGTCTCTAAACAATGCAAGCGGCAAATCATGTAACAGTTGGGGTGACAACGTTATCAGAGGGTTTGGACCCTGCAGAATACGGATCTGCCTGTCGCCATCTCGAAAGTTGAGCCGGAAGTACGGTATACCGGAAAAGGTGCAGCCCATACAAAAAAATTCGTAGTACATTTAGTAAATTGTTGCTCTGGTACTCTAAAAGAGGTCCGATTGATATGGTTTTTTGGTATGTTGTGAAGGACAATATTAGCCATGGTAACCTAAAAATTTCTGACCTCCAGCTCCATAACTTTGGCCGCCATCTTGGAAATAGTGTCACTTTTTCAGTTCTTTGCTTATACTGTCGTCAAAGTTCATTCCAGTGCTAAACATAGTTTTGCAATATTGTAGAATACAAAATTTGTTAAAACTTTTGGGTACAAAGATTTTTTCCATGACCCCTAGGGACGAAGATATGACAGGATATATCATTAAAAATTGGCACTTTTTTCTAGTTTTCCGCTCATGTTTACATTTTAAGTGCATTTTAGTGCTAACTATAATTCGGCAATATTGTAGATCACGAAATTTGCTACAACTTTTGTATTGAAATATTTTTTCCAAGACCATTAGGAAAGAAGATATGAAGACATATATCGAGTACCACCGTCGAAATTTGCTACTTTTGCAGTTTTCTTCTCATATTTAGGTTTGAGTGCAATTAATCGCAATCTGTAGGGGATCTATGATGATCGAGTGAGAGCGGGATAGACGACAATATAAAGCATCTGTCACTTTCCGATCTATACCACTTCAATCCCTCAAAAGACAAAGTCGTCTGTTTCCACGATACCTAGTAAGATCGTAGGTACTTTGAATTTGCATATAATTTTGTCTTCTCTAATATTACAGAACTAGAACTTGAGCTAAAATACACTAAAACGCTAATATGGGAAGAAAACTGGAAAAAGAAGCAAATATCGACGGTAGTACTCCATAGATGACTTCGTATCTTCTTTCCTGATGATCGTGGAAAAAATATTTCAATAGAAGAGTTGTAGCACATTTTGTGATCTACAATATTGCAGAACTATACTTAGCGCTAAATTGCACTTAAAACGCAAATATGGGAGGAATAATAAATAAAAAAATGCAGTTTTAAAGATATCTCCTGTCATACCTTCGTCCTTAGGGGTCAAACAAAAAATCATTGTAGCCAAAAGTTTTAGCAAATTTTGTCTTCTACAATATTGCCAAACCATGTTTAGCACTAAAATGAACTTTAGCGACAGTACAAGGAAAAGACTGAAAAAAGTGACAGATTTTCCAAGATGGCGGAGAAAGATATGGAGCTGGATGGTCGAAAATTTCGGGATACAATGACAAATATTGTCCTTTACGGCATATCAAAAACCTATAACAATCGGACCATAGTTAGGGTACCGGAACCACGATTTACCAAATGTACAACGAAAAAATTTGTATGGGCTGCACATTACCCGATATAACATACTTCCGGCTCAAATTTGGGGGATGGAGACAGGCAGAACCGTATTCTGCAGGGTCTAAGCCCTCTGATAACGTTGTCACCCCAACTGTTACATGACTTGCTTCTTGCATGCTACTTCTTCAAAAATGGGCCTACTCTATATCACATGGTATCTCGTATATCTCCTGGCTACACGTGCGCAGCGCAACACCTGCCTCACCTTGGTATATCTTGGGTTATCGACAACTTCATACACCACTAAGATATCGACGTGGGTCGGGTCGGGCGGGGATCGATGTGCTAAATACATACCTAATACGTATTTAGCACATCGATCCCCGCCCCGAAAATCTTGCTGTAGATATATCGGGAGATTGTTTTTGGGTTCAGTTACAAATAAGACAGGACTCTGCAATATATCAGTAGGTACTTTATTATTTATATACATGTAAGTAAATATAAATCTCTTAATAACTACATGACTTACAATTATTTGAACAAACTGTTAGGGTCTTTGTCAGTTGCAAAAACAAAACTTTTCCATTCGGTGGTCAATAGTTAACGGCTTATGTGCATGCACGTTATGTTTGTATTACATGGATACACAGTTTATGCGGATTACTATATAGACCTATCCAAAATTAAGCTTTTTAGCCCTTAACTTTGACATGTCCACCGAACAGACGCGCACCTAAATCTGACATTGACCCGTTAATAAGTACCTAGGTAATATGTAGATACTCAAAAGGTAAATGTAACGCGGGGACCGACCCACTGTCCCTTTCAAAGTGTTACAGGTTACAGGGTTTTTAGTGGCGTCTCTAGCCCATGTATCGCCCGTATGCAAATCATTACCCTAGCGCACTGCTCGGCACCCCCTAGGACCGCTGCGCGCGCGTGCAACGCACACCCTGCACTATAAGTAAAGCCGGATCTGAGGGTTTACATAAGGCCACACCAACCTAATAGAACAGACGAAATGAATTTTTGTCAGCAATATTTTGTGACTTGGCCTGGCCTACTTGCCAAACAGTAAAGAAAATATACAATTACATAAAATTTAAATACTCGTAATTAAGATAATATTGTGATAAAAATGTCAAATATTTTTATATATAAATGTATTCTCCAGACTTGGCAACCTTATAATATACAATGGTTTTCTGCCACGTGCCAAATGTCTTTTATGATATGTGACAAATACGAGTTCGAGAGAGAATACAACTCGCCCACCTGTATAAGTATAACCAAACTTTCATCAATTATTATACTATTACGTTTGCACAACTTACATTAAGTAGATAACTAATAGTATTACATATAAACATAATACTTTACAAACTGCATCTAGATAATGGTCCAAAACTAAATTTTAATCAGTTTAAGTAGGTACTACAGGTTTTACAGTAGTCTAGTAGGTACTACAATTTAGTTCTTTAAACAACGTGAAATCAAGCTTGACTGGAATGCATAAGGAAGTCCGCATCCGCAATAACAATTTCGGCTATACAGGGTGTTTGGTAGCTAGGTGCAAAGCCTTTAAAGGATGATAGAGGAAATCATTTTACACATTTTAGACCACACTTTTTCAAAATAATAACGCGCATATCATAGAAACAAGAAGACTTGATATAGCAAGTGTGTTCTAAAATGTGTAAAATGATTTCCTCTATCATCCTTTAAAGGCTTTGCACCTAGCTACCAAACACCCTGTATATTGCTATCGAAATTACGAGTACCTAGATAATTGCTAGGAGCAGTGAGTGCGAGTGCGAGTGTACTATAACGATGCAACAGTCGATTGATTCACCAAATTAACACTAATGCCGTTCTATACTTCTATAGTATAATACTGAAATCCGGTCCAAAACTTGCTAGCATCTATTATTTAAATAGGTAGATCTGTATTACCATTTTACCTTTTATCTAATGGCTCGTCTAATGACCTTGATCGTTTCAATGATAGAACGAGTTTATTTTTACCTTGTTTTTATTATATGGAGGAGGGATTATTAATGTGAAGCAAGAAATACATTCCAAATATTCCAATAACTTTTGAATTAGCTAAAAAAACCATATAAACAATAATTGATATAGGGCGCAAGCACTCATCTCGTGCATAAATGGAAGAAATACTATTTTTAATACAGTTGCTCAAAAAGTGGTACTTTATGTGGCTCTATATCGTGCGCAAAGTTGGATTTATCGCACTAGTGCTTTTTACTTTTCCTTTTTTTTTAATTTACAGTTGGTCCTAGCCATGCATCCAACCGAAGGACCGAACCGAATTAGGTTCAATCAGTTTACTTAATAATTTAATAAAGCATTTGGTATTAAAACCTTACTTGTATTATATTCATAATCATAATATTAAAATTGCATATTAGACAAGTTTACTGTTTACCAAATATTAGAAATCTAAAACATGTTTCAAAAACCTTCTTTCATATAAGGACAGTTACATATCACGTCCTGTACCAAACTCAATACAGCTATGGAAACTTTTAAACGGATAAGGGATCACTCCTCGGTCAGAAGGTTCCCATCAAACAAGGATACAGCCGCCCATTTTCTATTTACTCTTTAATCACTTTGCATATTTTTGGCGATAAAACAATTTCATCGATCTGCACCTACATAAGAACTTATTTACAATAAAATATTTATATTTTAGGTATATAGGTATAATTTATTTCAAATTGCATTGATGCTAAAAACTACTAACAAATGCAATGCTATTTCCCCCCGGGCCAGGGCAGGTAGCTTCCCCAACCCTTTGTATTAGGGTCCATCCCTGAAAAAAAAATGTAATTAGTTGCTATTAAATATTAAGGAAAGTGTGATGAAATGCAAACTATCACTGCAATAGTACATTACTGCGGAGACCAGTAAGTAAGCCATCCTGGACGAGTATGAGTTAGCCGGCCGAGCCGAAGGCGAGGTCCGGCTATAATACGAGGCCAGGATGGCACTTATGGTCGAGGCATGTATAGTGCTTTTCTCAAAAATAAAACAAGTTGTATAAATAGCGGTAAAAATCATATTTTTAGCCAATTCCACCTCGTTTGTTCTAAAATCGTGGGGTCGGACTAGCATTTGTTTGTGCGGGCGCGGGCGCCCCCCGCCCCCGCCCCGCGCCCCGCGCCGCACACCCCGCTGCTGCTGCGGGCGCTGGCAGGGGGCGGGGGGCGCCCGCGCCCGCAGCAGCAGCTAAACTTATGATATGTAATGGGATTTACATACTTACTTCCTGGACAGTAGGTGTTACTTCCTGGACACTTCTGCCAACTGTCCAGGATGACCCACTTTCGGATACTATCTTCACAGATGTTATGAGAACATTACATACTATTTTTGAGAAAAATATAATACTATAATACTACTCGGTCACAATATTTGGGCGCCTCCAGCGTGACGACATTAACGCGATTGGGCACGGTGCATGCGGGTGTCGCTGTTTGGGGAGATGGCCAGATATTGTGACCGGGAGCCCCTAGTTTTCCATAATCTTACTTGCAATAATTTCCATATGCCATAATTGTAAATCTTATAATTATATTTGCCAAAATATCCCATGACAAAAATCTTACAGGCCATAAAAGACATATTAATCAATTTCCATAATATCGAATGCAATAATACGAGTAGCGTCTGTCATAATAGTACATTACTTAACAAGGGCGGTAAAACAAAGAATGTCTCAGATCGCAGGTATTTGACGCCCGATCCGAAGGCAAGGGCAATAAATATGCGATCTGAGGCTTTCTTTATTACCGCCCATGTTAAGTACAACATTTTATGTCACCCCCTGGCCAGGAAGTGGGATTTCCCGCACGCGGAGCTTTCGGTAATTGCCGCTTTATGGCCAGGTGTGACATAATAGTACATTACTTAACAAGGGCGGTAAAACAAAGAATGTCTCAGATCGCAGGTATTTGACGCCCGAGCCGAAGGCAAGGGCGATAAATATGCGATCGGAGGCTTTCTTTATTACCGCCCGTGTTAAGTACAAAATTTTATATCACCCCCTGGCCAGGAAGTGGGAATTCCCGCGCGCGGAGCGTGCGGTAATTGCCGCTTTATGGCCAGGTGTAACATAATAGTACATTACTTAACAAGGGCGGTAAAACAAAGAATGTCTCAGATCGCAGGTATTTGATGCCCGAGCCGAAGGCAAGGGCGATAAATATGCGTTCTGAGGCTTTCTTTATTACCGCCCGTGTTAAGTACAAAATTTTATGTCACCCCCTGGCCAGGAAGTGGCATTTCCCGCGCGCGGAGCGTGCGGTAATTGGCGCTTTATGGCCAGGTGTGACATAAAATTCATTAGTCCTAATCAGTACAATCCATAAACACTCAAACTGACAAATTTGACACGTTTGTCAGATAGGTACTGTCAAATTACGGTTAGTTTAAGATTCAGTAGCGTCTCTTAGAGCGGAAAGCTGTCAAATTTGACGTTTGTCAGATAGATACTATTAAATTTTCGTTACGTTAAGGGTTCACTTAATATCCCTTAGAGCAGACCAAATTAACCATTGTGTTTAAGTCATTTAAATAATACTTTTATGGATAAAATAATTATGACAGTTCTAATTAGGAAAAACAAGTTTTATGTCATATAAGTGCTTATGGCCCATTAAAATTATGGAACATAAAATTATAGAAAATGATGATTATGAATATTAAATTGGTATGTCAGGTAAACATTAGGGCATATGAAATTATGGCACAACAGATTAGAGCAAATTAATTATGGAAATCATTAGTAATTCTAATAACCCATTGTGACCGGATCGTAACTTCGAATGCTCAACATTGAACTGGTCTAGAAAAAGGTTTCCGCAATATTTATGTATATTCCACTATGTAAGCCTATAGGGGACCGGCATTGTCTTTCCCAGAGATAGCAGGAGAAAGGGTATTCACTAATATTTTCCTGTTTCTTCCTTCAAGAACCTTGAACTAGGCTCCTGGTCTGGGCAACGAATGGTTGTGGATGGAATGGTGGAAAGCAGAACGTTTCAATTCGGGACTTTGTTTGGACACAAAACAAACTAAAAGTCCGAACCAAGCCAGGTGTTCCGTACACCGTATGGTTCTCCGTTATTAAAGCCAAAGTCGTCGAAAAAATCAAATGATTTATTTATTTAACATTAAATTTATTTTGACTATGTGAAATGAGCACCTTGGCCTATTTTTTTTTATTCAGCACTTTCGTCAGAGGACTAAAGCAGGATATATTCTACCGTAGAATTGCAGTTAGAATGAGTAAATTTGGATAAATTAATATTAAATTGTGAGGCTCAGGAAAGATGGTGTGGTGTGCTCCTGTTTACAGAATACGGGGAATGATGGTAGCGCTGTTGATATGTTCAGCTGTTTGTCGGGTACGCCAAGGGTTCGTACGGGATCCGCTGATTAGGCGCGGTCCAAAAGGTTGGATAAATTGGTCATATTTCGGAGCTGATATCTAAGCAACGAAAAGGAATAGGTAAAAAATGTATAGGATCAAAGTTATAGGGAAATTTATCAGTATTCACAATTTAATATAAAAAAATCCTATGGCCCTTCTTTTTTGAGATCTAAAGAAATAACCACAAACGGGCCCTAATTTGTGTTCCGACCCACTTTTAATATGTTTGTCTCCTCAATAGGCCAAACAATATCCCAAAGTCAAACTTTCTGTTTTCTACCATTCCATCCACACGCTCTTGTGAGCACTAATATCCGAGACTGTATATCGTGTCAGGGAGAGTAGTAGTACAAATCGATCGAAATTTAAATGACCATTAAACATTACCCGAGTGTTCGACATTAGCAGACTTGACCGTATTCATTGTTTGCACATAATATTATATTACCTTTAGCGACCGCCTGAATTTTGCTCGTCTCGTCATTTGTCAGGGACAGGATCTTCTGCAGGACTGGGACCAGTCGACTACGCTCGTCACCCGGTGGTAGTGTCAGGAACTAAACACAATACATTTATATTAGCAAACGGGTTTCCGATATACCAATACCGCCCAATAATATTATTAATTAATATTAATAACCTTCATGTTTGAAAAATAATACAATTTAATGTGATCATATCTTTACGTCGCCGGTCCTTATTTAGTTATCTGGCTGGTTGTCCGTCGGCCCTTGTTTGTAATCTGAATTTGTCATACCTACTGATTATAGTTATATTCTGGTAGTTGAAAGGACATAAAGATTATAATATTATTGGCTGATACTGCATACATGCATGGTACTATATCGTAAAGTTGAGACTACAAAAGCAAATAGCTATGATGGTCAAACTTAGCTATGACTGTGGAAAGCCGGCATGCAGTTAGTGGGCGTGCATATAATTACATTCGACCGATGTCAGCGCTGACCGTCAGGATAAGATTAAACACTGCCTATCAATACCGAAACTTACATAAATAATCGTAGATTTAGCTATATAATAAAAAAAATGCAATGTAATAATAACAAAACGTACACGTACATCCTTGCGTGACAGCGTCTAACTCAATTGTTATACGATGTGTTTTAAAAAAGGAGTATTATAATTACGTTAGGGTATTTAGATACCCACCTATATAACATGTGCTAGCCTATGATTTCATACAAGTGCCGATGTGTATTATATATTTAAAATGTTCATCCCATCTCTCTCTGCTGGATACATCATACAACTATTTCACAAGGCGTGTCGAAAAAATCGACAAGATTATAGGATGTTGGTAAATTGTAGCGGAGACCGGACATAATCTATTCGTTCGTTGATGAGTATGAGTTGGAAGCGTACTAGGAGTAATTACTCGTAGTAATGTACATACAGTACCGCCTAATAACATCTCACCTCAATGTCTGAAAAAAAAACAAAACCGGCCAAGTGCGTACTAAGCCACGCGCAATGTAGGGTTCCGTAGTTGTCCACCCGTTAAATTATGCGGACTTAAAAGTTCACAAACTTATATTTACTAAGTCGGAATTCTTCGTACCGCCAAATTTACAAATGCTGGCCAAGAGCGATCCCATTTTTAATAATAAAAGAAAAATATATATAATATATTTCAGGAAGTATTAAAATACAACATGAGAACATGAGCGTGCTACTGTATGTACACTATGTACAGCTAATATTTACTAGCTAGCAGCTATTATAATTACCTTCAGTGTTCCTTTTTGGCGACAATTACTTATACCGTGCAGATGCGCGAGCGAGTGAAATAGCGATATAGGTACATTAAATAACGGTGATTCTGCATATGCAAGTAGATGACTGTCGACAGAAATATAGAAGAAAAAAATATGCTGCGCTGATCCCAGTAAATGGTATAAAGGCAAGCGCATGGTAAGTGATGGCGGCGTAGATGTAATATTATAGATCTAGATAGGTACACAATCGCCGAAAAAAATGACTCGGTTTCGGTACACTCGTGTTGGTATTTGTGTTTACAAATTTGACACTTAATACTAACAGCTGTAAGACTTTTTTGTACGAAACTATTAGAATGATTAGATTAGATTAGATTCATTTATTTCATGATAAAAATTACATTATAAATTTGTACACAACACACACACACAATTTGTAACTGACAGTGTCAAATTGGGCCACATTTTCGTCATTCCTGTTCGGCATTGTGTGTCTATTTCTATATTCTAAGTCAATGGTTGGCGGTGGTTCGGCAAATACCTTAAGCGTGACGTTCTTCATGTACTCGGCGTTGTGCGCGGAGTTGCCGGCGGCGCCGCGCACGCGCCGCAGCTCGCCCTTCAGTAGCTCGCTCAGCTGCGCCATGCGCGCGCACTCGCGCTCTGACTCCGCTAGCAGCACCGTCACGTGCTTTACCCTACAACATGGCAAACATTAACCCCCTTATTCATAAAACTTAACAAACCTATGCTAGCTAAAATGTGTTTTGACCCTTTCCCACAAATACAAATATCAAAGTGTTAGATTGTGCCCTATTTATACGGCCGTTTTAGCTTATCAGGCGCGTGGAGGGTGCATTGTTTTTAGGGTTCCGTAGTAAACAAGGAACCCTTATAGTTTCGCCATGTCCGTCCGTCCGTGCGTCCGACTCCCGTTTTTCTCAGTAACCGTTAGTACTAGAAAGCTGTAATTTGGCATGAGTATACATATCAATGACGCCAACAAAACGGTACAATAAAATCTTTAAAAAAAAATTTTTTAGGGTACCTCCCCTACATGTAAAGTGGTGGTGCATTTTTTTTTTTGCCAAACCCCATCGTATGGGGTATCGTTGGATAGCTCTTTTAAAAATATATAGCGTGATATTAAGCTTTGAAGTGATAATTTTAGCTATGGTCAAGTGTCCCCCCCCCCCTGCCAGCTAAACGGTGGCTACTAGGCATGTGAAAAAAATCATGGTAGTAGTATATACGATGAATTTAAAAGGAAAACTATCACAGCTAAGTAGACATTACTAGTTAACGAGTAATAGTCGAACTTCAGAAATGTACTTTGCAAAAGCAAGCTTTCGTACAATTTCCATTGATAACTTAGATAATGTTGTTAATTCTGTCAAAAACATAGTAAATATAAGTTTGCGAACTTTTTAGTCCATATAATGTAACGGGTAGACGACTACGGAACCCTACCTTGCGCGTGGCCCGACACGCACTTGGCTGGTTTTTTATTTATTAATTATTATCTGATTTTAAACTATACACTACCATCAAATATGTGCGAGTAATATACACTTAGCCGGCAATTCTTGTGAAAAATGAGCTACAATACCAGGGGGACAAACCTCTGTTGCTGCGAGATCAGCTTGCGGCGCAGGTCCTGTATCTCCTGGTCGGGCGTGAGTCCGAGCGCCGCGGCGTCCGACGCCTCGTCCTCGGGGACGCCCTCCTCCAGCAGCCGCTCCAGGGGCACCGGCGAGCGCGCGCCGCCCTGCGTGCCGCGCGTCTCCCCGTACTTCGACGGCGGCGGCGACGGTGCCGCCTCGGAACCCTACCATAAAAATACCTCTAGTATAAGTTTTTTCGAAACAAAACACAAACGAACGCGTTTGCGTTTGGGTTAAAATCTTTCGAATATCTCCGTCTCTATCTCATTTGCTTCGAGCGATAGAGAAACATACGAATTTCGACCTTCGGATGGTCAGGATAGACCCCCTGAAATTTATCACTGTCACTGTCGCAGTTGACACAGATACAGTATACTTTTTACTTATAATTCAATATTTTGACCAGAATGCTAATCTTATTCATCTTAACTACGTACATACGTACATACGCCCTTTCAGAACGCGGTAGTTTTACTAAAACAAGGTGGATTTCATGAAAATATACTGAAAAGAAAAAATACGTATCTCCTAACTTTTTGAGTACTATTAAATACCTAAATAAAATGAAATGTTATCAATTTTCAGCGAATTTGAATTACACTGCAGGGTTTAGATTGTATTCACCTTACCTCGGTAGCCCGCGGCCCCGCAATGTAATCCAACTTGCACGCAAGTTCTTAGTTCTTGCTGATGTAAATCGGCCTTTGGAAGTTCTTAGCAACTCCAAACAGCTCCTTCTCACCTCTCCTTCTTCCCTCGGTATCATGGACACGTTGATGTCCATGTCAACGTCGCTCTCCTCCTTGGGTATGACGGGCACGACGTACGCGCGGCGATCGAGCGCGAGCGCGAGCGCGGGCGCGGGCAGCGGGGCGGTCTCGCGCGCGATCGTCAGTTGATTCCTCAAATCGTCCAACTCCTTGTGGAACCGCGTCTCCATCTCCGCTATTTGTGCCTTGTAGCATTGTGTTAATGTTGATACCTGCGGACACGTCCATATTAGTCATAGTGACTGGCCGTACATGATTACGCCATCAATAATCGATAAGTACGTATGTCCGTAACGCATAATAGCGCTACTAATATTTTGACCATATAAAATAATATATTCAGTTCAGAGTACGCGTGAGGGTGGTATTTCTATATTTAATTAAGTAAATTAAAATCGTGGCTCCTCCTGTTCATTTTATGACATCAAAAATTTCTACGAGCTGTTAACCTTTTCGATGCCAACGACGGATATACATATCCCTCATGGCGCGCAGTACTATATCAACCTACATGCATTTCTACAGGGTTCAACTTTGCATATATATGACATTCCGACAGTTTTATTATTTGTCATGGCGTTGAAAAGGGTAAAATATTATCGTGGTTCGTGGTCATGTTTATCAGCCTATAAGCGAAAGTTGAAGACAGAAAATAAGTAAAGTTAACTTGGGTTAGCACTTAAGCTGCGAATATGCTACGGCAGCCTAGTGGTTGAGGTATGCAGTTGCCAAGCCGCGATCTTGGGATTCGAACGCCAGCTCATAGAGCCGTAGGAGTTTCTCGAACTTATGTACGGAATATTATTTGATATTTCCCGACAGCTTTACGGTGAAAGGAAACATCATGAGGAAACCTACACACATCTGCGAAGAAATTGAAAGGCATATATGAAGCGTCCAACTTGCACTGGGCTAGTGTGCAGAAGAGGCCTGTGCCCAGCAGTGGGACCTGGGACATATAGAGGCTGATGATGATGAATACTAGTCGGATTGTATGCTTTGCGAGTTTTCAATACAAAGCAGTAAAGCCTGCAAAAATCGCCGTCGCTTTATCCACTGCCTTTGTACCTCTAGTATAAGTTTTTTCGAAACAAACTACACAGTTTTATACAATAAATTTTCTGTTTCTGTTTCAAAACACAAACGAACACGTTTGCGTTTAGTCTCAATTTATATGGCAAAAAATATAGTTACCATTTATATTAAGGCCACCAGAGACCCTGCTCGAGTTGCCTTACAAAAAGGGATTAGTCCTAGGGAAACGCGTCCGTTTGTGTTTTGTTTCGAAAATACTTATACTAGCTAGAGCTACTGAGCACTGTACCAGGCGGCTTTCACTTCGTCAGTTCGCTGCGCCGCTGCAAGTACATCCCCGGGCCGCTGCAAGTACATTCAGTGGCGAATTGCTACCGAACGGTCGCGTCGTCTCGTCAGTCGCTTGGTGTGGTCAATATTTGTTATTTACCTATTATAATTAGGGTTTGTAAGTTGGCGATTTGTTAACAGTGCAACTTCTGTACGTAGTACTATTACTTATTGTGTGACTGTACTATGTACGAGTGGCGTATCTGTTCTAGTGTTACTTGTAACTTGTGGTGCGTGCGCTCGGCTTCTAGTTGCTGCGTGAGCCGCGTGAGGTCGGCGTGCAGCCGCCCGGCGCGCTGCTGCGCGCGCGACAGCTCGCCCGCCGCCTCGGCCGCGCGCCGCCGCGCCGCCGTCGCCTCCGCCACCGCCTCCGTGCACTGCTCTCTGAAAACGATACACATCACTATTACAACCATCACTTATACCCAATAAACCTACTCCAATACTTCCAGTACTTCCTTAAGCGTCCCACACACTGCAGCGGCCTGCGGTGGCAGCCGCGGTGGCGATCAGTTGTACATTATGACTATCCTAACATTCATTCAGACACACGCAGCCTTGATTGTCATAGTGTCAACTGGTCGCTACCGCTGGCCGCTGCAGCTTGTGATAGGCTTTATGGTGGCATAGGGCAAATTGGCATGTGTGTGGAACTGTGTGACACACGCCAATCTTTACATATCCTCTGCTTCTCCACATGAACCACATTCCGGTACTAGTAAAAAATTACTAGAAGCCATGTCGTTATATATAGGCCAATGACTTGAGGCGTTTTGTCGATACTTTAAGGATTCCACACTTATCTTTTCAGTTCATTCGACAGCCCAATGTGATTTAAGGTATATAGCTATAGATAAGGTATGTGTATACATAAATTCTTATATATTTCTTTACCTTTTCAGTACTTACTACCATTTTCTTAAAGAAATACTAAAATTACTCAAAAAGTTCTTTACATACTACCTGTCACATTTTTTTGAATTTAAGATTATTAAGTGAAATTTAATTTCTTTTGAGTAAATAAATGTCTTTAACCGGAAGTTAAATGGCATGAAAAGGACCGCATACGTCGATTTGGTAATGGTCCATTACTAATGGAGCCAGAAGGAAACCATAGGAATTCTTTAAATAATCAACGAATACTACATCATTATCTGTATAATTCTTTTAAACTAAACTTTAGTTAATTATGCGCATTGAACTACATCGGATCGTGATTATTTGTAATAAGCAATCTAGTTATTACGCAAAACCACTCAAAGATCGTTTATTTTATTTAAACTTGTTAAAAAAATGAAGTTGTTGTTAATATACTTATACAATACATTCGATTATTCATACCTATACGTAGGACGTTATTTGAAGATCCCTATGACACTTGCAGTGACAGTTCATTTATATAACCTTGGAACAGCGTCGATGTCACGTCGAAATGTTAATAAGCATCTTTTGGGAATGTAGCTAATTAATTTATGTAGGATTGTAACATTTACATAATAACAATATGAAAGAAACTTGAATTGTCCCTTATTTCCCAGAAATATGCTTAACGGAATATACACGGTGACGTACTGCAAAAGTTATATCGTTGGTCTGTATCGACTAAGGAAGCGGTGCCGTCGATAACAGATGTCGATAATAATAAAACGTGTCTTATATTTCATTTTAATTGTTACGTGACTGTAAAAATAAAACAACGTTAAATTACATATTTATTTATTATTTGACACTTATTGTTTTGACCTGTAGGTACTGTCTTTCTTCTGGTGCGGCGTAAGAATACGTTATGTCCAAATTTTATGTCAATAGGTCAAAGGGAAGTTGAAAACATCTTCGAAAAATATTTTTGTGACAGACGACCGATGGAAGGACGAATGAGTGACAACAATAGGGTTCCGTTTGGACCATTCTGAAACGGAACCCTAAAAATGGCGGTTTAGTAGCCAGAAACGTCTTTTACACGAAAACCGCATTTGAGGTTTAAATTAATGTACGTGAGAGGACGCTGATAAGAAACGCCACAGATAAAAAAAACAATTGAAGTATCGACACATGCACATCACTATATGGTATGTCACTGTCAGTGTCATAGGGATCTTCAAATAACGTCCTACGTATACATCATAAAGCTAACCTTTCTGGATACGGAAAAATACAGAATTCATGTTTCCGTTATTTAAATTAATATAAATTAGGTAGAATTTCAATCCAATATTGTCTTGTTTGCAAAGTCAAGATAAGGGATATGTTCTCTCGAACTTAGAACCTCAAATATATATATAGTAAGTGATATTAGACCACGCTACGGTAGCCCAGTGGTTCAAGCGTGCGGCTGTCAAGCGGCGGTCGTGGATTCGAATCCCAGCTCGTACCAATGAGTTTTTCGGAACTTATGCACGGAATATCATTTGATATTTACTGTTAGCTTTTCGGTGAAGGAAAACATCGTGAGGAAACCTGCATACATCCGCGAAGAAATTCAAAGTTGTATGTGAAGTCCCCAACCCGCTCTGGGCCAGCGTGGGGACTACTGCCCAATCCCTCTCATCTATGAGAAGAGGCCTGTGCCCAGCAGTGGGACGTAGATAGGCTGATGATGATGATTAGACCACGAATCCCATGTTATACATCGTTTCGAGTAACGATTAGGCAGTCATGCGAGTGCCAGGAAACAGCACTTTCTGGCCGGTTAGAAGAAATTGCCTATAATTTTTAAAGAACTCCCGTGCATTGACACGGCTTAAGTAATCAATAATCGTTGTCAAGAGGAAAAACCGGTCAAGTGCGAGTCCGACTCGCGCACCGAGGGTTCCGTACACAGTTCTTGTATATGTAGTTGTGTACCCGTCCCGACCCCATTAATTCAGGAACAATCTTAAAAAAACATGACAGCACCATCTATCGGCGCATTGTGTTACTAATTTGCGCGACTGAATAACTTAGTACGTATGTTGGTTTTTCAAGGATAATTCTTCATCACATCAACCGATTTCAATAATTGTTTTTTTATTTGAAAGAAGGTATTTTCAACGTAATTTTGTAAATTTAAATATAAAACAAAAATATATACAAAGGTGATTAAATTACAAACTTAGTATAGAAGAGTTTTTTGATGATCAAAAAAAGAAAAACTAGATAGGGCTATGGCTATATTTTTCCTGTAAAATATACATGCATATTAATGTTGTGTAATAATTTCAAATTTTTTTCTTCGTAAACTTCGGAGATAAGGGGGGGGAATGGTATTTTTTTTTACATTTTCCCTCGTAAATCGAAACTTCACCAACGAAAAAAAAAAAACTAAAAATTGTTTCGGAATGTACAAGTCAAGCCCTTTCATATGATACCCCACTTGACATAGTTGCCAGAGTTTAAAATTTTGAACCCCCTTTTATCTGAAGTAGTTCCTGAGATATTTAGCGATGTGACAGACAGACAGACAGACAGACAGACAGACAGACAGACAGACAGACAAAGTGAAACCAATAGGGTTCCTTTTTTACCTTTTTGGTACGGAACCCTAAAAATGACGTCAACAGCCAAGCGAGGGGTACTCTAGCGCTTCAGACGTCTAATTCTTTTTATGCATTTTTATCGAACCGTTATACAGGTAAATTACTTTCGAGAAGTTTTTGCATTTGTAGTAGTATTTGTATATTTACAGGGATTCTACATTTAAATTTAAACACAATTAAAAAAAATTACACACATTTAAATTTTGTCCGTACACATACACCAAATGCAAAAACGTCTCGAAAGTAATTTGCCTGTAATAATTGTGACAGTATTTGTAATCTTTTGGCAGAAGTACCTAAGGATCAAACGACTGAAATTAGCATCTAATTGTGGACATACTGCAATGAAAGTGTGAATATACTTAAGAGGGCGCCGAGCATATTTAGCAAAAACAGCCTTCACCTCTCAATCTGTGGAGGTCACGATTCTCTTCAAAAATATATAAAATATATGTAATTATTATCACAAAGAGTGTGTTTACAAGTTATCACTATTAGTAATCTATAATAAATTACACTTTAATAAATACAATACCGTAAAGTTGCACTAAAAATGAGAAGAACGCGTGTCGGCGTTTAGGCAAAATTGAATTGAAAAATCTATTATTTCGTTTCAAAATCACACTCAAACAAATCTCAAAAGTATTCACTATAAGTTATCACACTGTTCACATTTTTCCTCGCAAAGACCAATGAGAATTTCAAACGTAAATCTAAACTTTAGTGACTTTTCCATACATTTTCCCTGCCACCATACTTTGGAAAAATCGACAGATGGGCATTGGCCCTCGGTGAGAGCAGACGCATGCTCCTTTTTTCGCTTTGACAGCTCTGTTTTTGACATTTTGCCCGTATACGAATACAATATGTATACCACACACAAAGATTGTATTAATTGAAGTAGGGTAAATAAATATTGACGTGTGGCGTTTTAAGAACCTTTTAACATGGAATTTTTGGTATTAGCCTTTTATTTTTTAGAGAACATACAGTGTTTGGTCCCGAAAGTTTACTTATGCGTTCAAATTATAATGTTTTCCTTCCCGAAAACGCATTCTAGACGCAAAAAGGTTGCCGATGCGTTTCATTACAATGGAAATTAATTTCAATGAATGGTCACTCTGACGGAACATCTTTATAACGTAATGACATTTGTCACTTACTTCAAATGAAAATTTGTGTACATTTTTCTTTCTTTATATTTCAATAATTTTACGTATCTAATGTTGATATCGAACACCAAATACGCATACACACACGCCTCTCGACAGTTTGCCAACAACGCATACTTATCTACTGGCATTTTTTGGACATATCGCGCGTCGTCCCTATTATCCTCGAGTACATCATGATGACGGGAAAGGTGGAGGATAGACGAGCTCGGGCCAGCCAGGTGGATTGAAAAAATCTCTAAATTCGCCGGACTCCGAGAACACCAGGCGCTGCATGCAGCGCATCATCGGAACCACTGGCGAGCCATCTGCACTCCCCGCCAGAGACATAGCGGTCACGATCCTCAGCATTGAAGAACCCACTGATTGGATTGATTGGATTGGAATACTTATTGAAATTTGTGTGGATATTCACGCTTTCTCGTCAAATAGGAATACATTTAATGGCTAAATATATCTCACATGTCGTGATATAACTTCAGGAATCGTGGATTATCAATCTGCAGTGTCACACAACAAAGAAGCAGCAGAAGATTGTACTGTCGAAGCCGCATGGTCATACTAATTATAGAATGAAAATATAAATGTGTTTTTTTTATCTTAGTTATATCTCTAACGACGACGTATAATCTGAGTCTTATACAAAATATATGCATGTACTTATGTAGTCCTACTTATTTCTGCAGGTCTGTAAGTACGGTTTCTAATTTCTATTTGATTATTTTTTATGGTTTGAAATTATTTGGTTCACTGCTTTGATTTTGGATATACGGATATACGTACTTTAGTATATACATTGTAGTCTTTGGATATACGTAAGTACGTCACACCGGGTAGAGTCAGTCCGACCCAGGTCGGGCCTAGTAGAGTTTAGTTTAGTGAACCAGCGACAAGTAGCTCGATTCCACTCACAACTCAGATTCGGTAGAAGCCGCGTAACCAATCTCACTGGAGCGCAAACTCTTAGAGTATCCCAGTGTTTAAACCTCCCGCGTGGTCATGTCGGAGGTTTCCCCTCGATTTTCCCCAGGCCACTTTCCAACCGCGCACTCCTATCGATTTATTGGGCCCGACCTATAAGGCCACAATCAGGTTGAAAAAACAAAAAAAGTACGTCGCAATAATTGTTTGGACGTTACGTAAACGTAGTCAATAATAGTAAGATTGCAATTTCAATTGCGTATATTATAAGTATTATAACTGTTACATTACAGCATGTATGCAGCATGTACATGGATTTAGCTATACGCAACCATTGTCCAAGTAGTGTTAAAAGTTCAGTAAAATTTACTCCACTAATTATTCTATTCAATTATCGTTCTTATAAGAAGGAACATGAGAGCTAATTTGTCATAACATAACTATGGACTCGTACCGTACATTCAACCATGCACACGATAGCGCGTCCGGCCGGCCAAGTTCCAATTACAGATAGTGACAATGATTTACTAAATCCTACTTGATCATATTTGTCCTACTTATTTCATTATCATTAGGTTTTAAGAATACTTAACAAACTTATTTCAAAATACTGCCATTAATTTTCATTAAGTTTCATTACATAATATATATCGAAATAAAACAACCGCATCTTCGCTTAAAACTCGCATTACCTATAAAAGCCGCTTTAGCTTAGTTGGTAGTGACCCTGCCTGCAGAAGGATTACACATTCTTAAGTTTTATTCACCATTTATTCAATTAAATATAATTTAACAACATAACAGCTTAAGCCATGGCATTGATACACTTAAATATAGGTATTTTAATCTATTTGTATATGAAAAATTAGGAGCGTTTTACTAAAATCAAATCCCAATTTTCAGAAGTAAGGTTTTGGTGACAGATCAGAACTTGACTTCTATTTTTACATTTTTGTCATGCCTTAATAAATCATCAAATATTGTAAATCAAAACTTTGTATTCCTTACAGAAATTGACAGAGCATTGTCATTGTACAGTGACAAGTTATGACAATTTCGATTTCTCTAAGGAGTTTTTAACTCTGATTAACTGGTGGCAATACACAACTGAAAATACCTATTAAAAAAAATGTAAGTCAATGACCCGGGCCAACAAAATGAAGTAGTGTGTGTGAAATATGTATGTGTGAGTTACTGGGGAAAATAATTAAAAAAAATAGAAATTTGACAGGCGCTGATAATTTACCCTGCACGACGCAGTCTTAAGAAACTGCGGAAAACGCAGCTGAAAAGCTCTGATATTAGGTAATCCCGTTGTTACTTACTCGACTGTTGCCAGTTTGGAGGTCAGGGTTTCGATGTGAGCCTTGAACGCAGCCGCTTCTTCTTTCAGTCGCTCCTCTTGGCTGTGATCCACCGTCTGATTTTGACGCAGCACAGCTTGAGCTCTCACCTGCATCAAATATGAAACCTTATTATATTCGTGTTAACACACCTCCTTTCAGCCCCTGGTACAGTAGCGCAGTACTCGCAGTAGCGAGGGGGTGTATGTAGGTGAGGCCATAGTACTAACCATCAGTCCTGCATATTGCGGAAAAATCGACAAGAGTTCGCGAATGGTAGAATAAATAAACTAAAATTACTTTGTAAAAAAGCTCAAGTTAATGCAGTCGTAACCGCAAAAACATAGTGAATCGTAGGTGTCCATGAGAAAATGTCAATTTTGCCTAATAAATACCTTATAACTTGTATGCTCAGTCTTCAAATCTTCCAACTCAATTTTGGTGATGTTTAATTGGTCATGTAGTTCTGCGCACTTAAACTCGATTCGCTTCAGTTTGTTATTCAGCTCCGCTTTGTCTTCACCGAGGCTGATGATAATCTTTTCTTTGTCACTTAATAACGCAGTCGTCTCCAGGTTGGATTCTTCATTTTTCCGCTTCTCATCTTCAACTTCTTGCTCTAACTTTGTTATGATATTATTTTTAACTTGAATAACGTTGTCCTTCTCCTTGGATTCGTCTATAGCACTCTGTAATTCTTCTCTAAGCACCCTGTTCTGTGCTTCTTCGGCTTTTATTTGTTCTTCCAACAAATTAATTTGCACTTTCATCGAGGCGATGGTTCCTTCTTGTGTGTCGATTGTAGATTCCATCTGGAAGAGAAAGATATTTGCAAATTGCTGTACCTATATTGAATATTCACTAAAGATAAATTTAGGACGCGATGCAGCGTGGATTGTGCCTCTTGCTAAGAACGTTAACATTTCAAGAATTCCTACTTATACAGTTCAGGACGTTCTAAATGAATCCGTCCACCATGCTAAGTAAGACCCAGTTCACATATTATATTCAATTTCAAGTTTGAGTGATCGTACTGCAGGATAGCGCTGCGTCAACATCAAGCATAGCCGACGACGAGGCCATGGTTACAACTGAGAGTTTGTACAGGTTTACCGCTGCCGTGTGCTGTGTGTGCTCTTTCCAGCCGGCTTATAACTGTGCAGTTGAACTGTATAACCAAAACAGCGCGGGCATACCCTAGTGTATATGGCCAGCTTAAAAGCTTCTAACTCATACGTCACCTGTATAATTTTTTTCTTATTCTCCTGCATTTTTGAAGTGAGGTCATTCATGGATTTCTCATAGTCTTCCATTTCTAGGCTCAGAACATCCTTCTTTTTTTGGTGGCGCCGAACCTTTTCTAGGCTTTCCTTGGTAGCCTTGTGTGCCTCTATTTCAGTTTCGAACCGTTGAGTGACACTTGCAAGTTTACCTAAAAAAAAAGGAACGCTATATTGTCTTACGACGACTCCATGAGTTGGGAGACAGACACAATCACGACACTTTTCTGGGATCTGTGCTAACTCTTGCCTATTGCTGATTTATTTTCTTATATTCAATTTATTTGTTGGTTAATCTTAGTTAGGACTTTTTACAATATTTATATAAGTAATAAAATACAAACGTACTAGGTTTAGCCCGCGACTTCATCCTCGTATAGGTGTTAATCGCACAGGCAAAACAGGCTCTGTATGCCTAGTGCAGGGACCCGTTGCAAAACTTGTAACAATATGTGATAAATGTCTTATGTATTATTTACGATTTGCTACATGTGCAGCTTTAATTGTGGCACTTCCAATTAAATTTCTCTCCCTTTTTGGACTTTAAGGATCATTTCCGGGATAAAAACTATACTTTCCTTCTCGGCGTCATCCAGTTATCTAAATCGGGTCAGCGGTATAAGGGTGAGAGGGTAACAAACACCTAGGCAGAATTAATTTCGCTTTAATAATATAAGTACGCAAAGTATGGATGATAAAAAACCAAACCTAGAGTGCCGCCGGCAATGGGGCGGTACCTGTACCCTGTACCTCACCTAGCGGCGGAATCGGGCGACAGAAATATTCCTCTTTCTGTGTCCGGAGATTCCTCTCCGGATTATCCACGCCATGGCAAGGAGGTACCTGTTGTAACGCACTTGATCCAGTCATCTAGCGAGTCTCTTGAGATGTTGATCGGGTTCCGACTCTGGGTTATTAAGTTAAAACCATTCGCAGAAACGACTATTATAGTCCGTACAAATTCTGTCAAATGAGCGCAACCAAAAAACGACTAAGAGCTTTGATTGTGTCTATCTTTGCTTGCGTTCATTTAACAGCATTTGGCCTTACAGTTTTGAACGTACTATACCAAGTTATTAAAATTTACCTTTAAGTACATCCAATTCAGCCATAGAATTCTCCATCGATTGAACTGTGCTAGTCAAGGTTTGCACTTTCGTCTCAAGCTCGCATATGATGGTGTGGTCCTGCTCCGTGCGTTGCGGTTCCTCTGCCCGCCCGTGGTCCAATTCGTCGCTCGAGGCTACACTTGTTTTGGTGTCTTCGAGCAGCTTACTAAGTCTCTCTTTATCCTTTTCTGCGTTTTGCAATTGCATCATGGTTTCGTTCAATTTCTTTTTCAATTTTAAAGCAAAAATCCGTAGCTTAGTGTACCTGTAATTTATTTTCGGTATTGTTAATACATTCAAGGCACATGATCCACATAATACGAGTCGTGTCTATACGGGCGATTTCTGTAACAAGGCGGAACAATGCTGCTTCACGCTACAGCGTTGCCAGTTGGCTTCGTATGGGTTAATTATATGAGCGAGGGACGGCGGCTGGAATAGTAGGAGATTTTTTGCCACCACCAGAGCCAGGAAATCAAAACCATCGCGGACAGAACATCAGTTCGATGGTCTGACGAGATCTGCCGGACAGCGAGTACCTAAGCAGGTTGGCAGAATCAAGGAATCGCAACGCAACAAACAGCTAAGTACTATCTCGACCGACAAGACACCAAGAGAGATTAAAATAAAAACCTCTTGAATCGGTTCATCCGTTTGCGAGCCACAGACAGACACACGTTTAATTTGTAACACCCCTCGTTTGCATCTGGGGTGAGTTTTCATATGCTTCCCCAAGTAGTGGTGCCGATTTTTGCGTTTCAATATAGCCATTTAGTCTTCTAAGACCTTAGTCATAAAAATCCATCAAACCTATTTTAGCTAAGATGCCGTTAAAATTAGTGTTTCTTTATCGGTGACTTCGACATTTGTGTTTGTGAGAAAGGGACCAAAACACATTTAAGCTAGCAAATGTTTGTTAATTTTTATAGAAACGAACGAACGGCCCCCTAAATTGTATAAATAGATAATTGTACAGTCTACATGAAATATCATTGGATTATTAGAATATAAACATACTTTTCCTCGAATGTCTCATCTAGGTCTCGCATTCGTGATATTTCTTCCGCTTTTGATATCGTTGAAGTAGACATGTCTTCGTTACTTATGTCAGCTGCTAAAACACAAATAATAAGTACAACATATTACACATACGAATACAAAAAACACATGAATATATAATAAATAGATTCACCGGAGCCAGATTGCAGTTTGAGTTTCTCTATTTCTTCTCTTAAAGACGATATAATACTTTCTTTTTCAGCCAAACTCTTAATTGCCGTCTCTTTATCAGATAACAACTTCAGACTTATATCACTTTCTTCTGTAGTTTTCTGCTTCGCGGTATTTAAATCATGTTTTAATATATCTATTGATTTGCGAAGATCCTCTTTTTCCTGATTTAACACATCTCTATCTTTTTCTAAGGTATCTATTAACCTTTCCATTTCGCCAACCGCCTTTTGTAATTTAGATATACTCTCTCCACGTTCTTTGAGCACTTGATTTATTTCTTTCATTTCATTTAGTAGTTCTGCGTTTTCCGTCTTATAGGTGGAAAGCTTTAATTTGGCGTCTTCATATTCAGTGACTAGACTATCAAACTCTTTTATTTTAGTACGCGATTCTTTAACTTCCGCTATAAGTGAAGCATTTTCTTGTTTATAGGCTGATAATTTTGTTTCTAATTTTACAATATCGGCTTGCAAAGACACATGTAATCCAGATATGTCAGCCTCGTCCTTGGGCTGCTCTAAGGAAAGTTTTAAAGTTTCAACTTCTTCCTTCAATAATCCATTCATGTCTGCCAAACTCTCATACTCTTTTTTCAGTAAATCATTTTGGTCTTGCAGTACTGCCAATTGACTTTTTAAAGTATTGACTTGGCTATCTTTTTCCAATTTTGTGTGGTCTTGTAATAAAGCATTTTCTTTAATTAATTCATTAATTTTAAAGTTTAGATTATGGACATCACTTTGCATTTTGTGAACTTGACTGTTCAAAGTTTCATTTTTTCCCTCTAATTCCAACGCCATATCTCTAGCGTGCAGTTTTTCCTTTACTAATGTGGACTTTTCACTTTCCAATGCTCTTATCTGTAATTCCAAACTTTCTATAGTTTTGCTATTTGCATTGTTGTTTTGTAAATTGTCATTAAGCTCTACGCTGTTGGCCTGTGCATTTCGCAATTCTGTGTTCTGACTTAAGAAAAAGTCATGTGCCTCCTTTAAAGTTTCCAACTGAAGTTTTAGATTGTCGTTGTCGATTATATTATCTTTGAGAACCTCCACTTGTTTATTAAGTTCATTATTAGTTTGAGTCAATTCATTGTTTTCTTTCTGTAATTGTATGTTATGGCTTCTAAGAATACTAATCTGATCTTTAAACTCTAATATTGTAGAATCTTGATCAGCTACATCAGTCTGTCCTTTTCTTAATTGGTTTTCTAACATGGCCAATTTATCTTTTAGATCATTATTTTCTAAATTAAGTTTTTTTAACTGGCTATCTAAAATTTTAGACGCCGCAATAATGTCACTTTGCCATTTAGGAATGTTTTCTGAATAATCTTTTACGGTTTTTGATAAAATAAATCGCGAATTTTTAAGTTGATTTATACATGCAGCACATTTAGATATTTTATCTTTGTAACTTTTTAACTTAATACTAGATTTCTCATGATTGATCTTTTCATTTTCATACAATTGTGTCAATTCTTTAATCTTATTCTCATATTCAACCATTTTATTCTCAGATTCAGTAGTTGGCCCAGACATTTCAAGCTTTTTTTCTAGGTCAGCAATTTTGTCATCAAGTTCTTTTATGGTGGCTTTATATGTTGATTCTGAAATAGAAAAAACAACGATAATGACATTAAAACATTCTCAAGCAACAGATGGGGATATACATAGACATGTTACAACTGAATTAGTAAAGAGATATCTTAAATAGAAATGTAACAATTTTCGTTCAGGTTAGACCTTTTCCCAGCAATGTGACATAAAGAGCTTGATATAACGGACCGAACATGGCACGTAGTATGGATAACGTGACCCGTTCTATGAAGGGTGGGAAGCTTGTCTTCGTCACGTAGTCTCAATATCCTCTAGGGAAATCTCGCACTTTTTCAAGTTCTATTCAAATTATGGCGAACATTCCAGCGCTTTTTAAACTCACAGCACCCTATCCAATGTCACACAACCCGGGGTGGTCATTGGTTGTAAATAAATGGGTTACATAGTATGTGCATGTTTCCTAATAACATACTCGTGGGTATTGATTAAACTATGTTTTACCTGACTGGAGTTTTTCTTCTAAAACCTTCAACTGTTCTCTTTGCTGAAGTCCAATATTATTAAACTCTTCCATCTTTGTTTCTAAATCAGACAGCTGATTGAGAAGTTGCTCATTTTCCTCCACAAGTCGATTATTTTGTCTTTTAAGTGAGATATTTTCACTATCAAGGTTGGATAACTGCACAAGTGAATCAGCATATTTTTTTTCTTTAACAATTAAATCTGCTTTGTGATTTTTGATTTCATCCTCATACTTCATACACTGTTGATTTAAACTTTTAAGTTTATTTTGAGCAGACTCCAGGTCAGTTATGTAGTTTAGTTTTTGTTCAGTGAGTGAATTAGCAAGTTCTTGCAGTGTATGAAGGTTCTCATCATATTGTTTTTTTGAGTTTTCATATTCTGCATGTTTAATTTTATATTGATCTATTTCATTTTGCAACTCTGTAAAAAAAAGAAATATATGATTATAATCTTCCCAGTATATTAATTAATAATACAATATTTTTTTGTGAATCCAACACAAAATGTTCAGTGAAACCAATATTCGGCGCATTTGTAAGTGTCAATACAACTAAACAAGAAGATTGTTTTTTAATTTTGCTAGACAATTTTCAGAACAAATGAAACAAATTCTGGTTCCTATTACACAACAAAACAATGCCATTGTTTATTTTTCACTGGGAGAGGATGGGTTAATCTAACTAAGCACACAGTATCAAATTTCAATTTCATATCTTGATTTGTCTGCATGCTTAATAGATACATCAGTGGCTGGTACACTGGTCAATATTTTGCTTTCACTCAGTGAATAAGTATTACTCTCCTACATGGCAATGGAGCCAGCCCTCTGGGCACACTGCCCCTTTGTTGATTTGGACCAAATATATTATTTGTACCTACATTTTATATGCTTTGTCAATATTTAGTTTATAGTTAGTTATAGGTTAGTGTGTTTATGTTATAGTTTATATGTTTAGTTTATGTTATGGTGCCATTTATATATCCCATTTCTTAAAAAAATCTTTATATCTCAATAGATGTCTGAGAGCACTTATCCTGAAGAACTCCTGGATAGTTTAAACATGTAGCCCATAGTGATTGCCCATACAATTTCAACTGTCACATTGTACACTATCAATTACACACCTTGCTTAGAATGCCTTGCTTTTTGAGCGATCACAAGCAGGCCTTTACATTTAGTAATTAATTCCTCCCTAGATAGCTCATCAAAAGCATTTTTCTTAGAAACATCTTGTGGATTCTGGAAAACAATATAACATAATTTACAATAAGATACACAAAGTTTTATTCACATTTTAAAACATGATAGCATTTTATATGCAATCAAAATTAAACATTTATTTTGACAGTAAAAACAATAACAAATATTGTGTTTACATTATTTTCAAAACTTAAAGTGGTAACTTTTCTGTACACTCGGAAGTAATGGAATGGTTTAAGGCCGCAGTCTCGACGCCTGCAACCAGCGGCAAGTAGCGAGAACAATGTAAGCTAGCTGCTGTCTGTAGCATTTATAATGATGCTTGTTTTATTTTATTTAATTTATTTAATTTAAGTTAATGCAACTTATTTTATTTGAATTCTAAGTGTCTGTAACTATGATCCCAGTTGGTCGAAATAAATGAATTTATTCTTATTATTATTCTTATAATAGATAACAGATAGATTGATAAATAAGTTAATTTAGTTCGTACAAAACTCTAAGGCCAAATTCTGTCAAACGAACACAAGCAAAAAACGACCAAGAGCTCTGACAGTAAGGTCGATTTTTGCTTGCTTTCTTACAGTTGTGAACGTATTATACGTAAAAAAATTATATCCAGTTCCCTGCAGGTTTTTGCTAGGCAACCCCTGTGCGATTTATGAATCTATCTATAAACCAAACCCTTCACCACGCAATGTATTTTGAAGGACGGCATGATTTCAAACCTTATCTTACTATGATAAGGTCCAAAACTAATGAAAAAGTGAGCTACTCGCCGCCTGGTTAAGGGTTAACTGTAATGTAGTATTTGTGATTTTTTAAATAACAGATGAGGGTAGCTTTGCGATACAGGATCCAAGACTAGAAGGTACGACAATTTTAAAAACATAAAATAAACATCTCGGAGAAGTAATCAAGTGCATAATAGAATCTAACACAAACATAATTATACAATTCAATGTACTCTTTGGCAGTTGCGACGCTATAATAACTATCTAAAATGTTAATTATTATCCTTTGGAGAAATGGAAATACATAATTCGTGGCAAAGGCAGTTTGGAATATTCAGATA
Source organism: Cenopis cana (assembly GCA_951800055.1). Taxonomy (NCBI): domain Eukaryota; kingdom Metazoa; phylum Arthropoda; class Insecta; order Lepidoptera; family Tortricidae; genus Cenopis; species Cenopis cana. The sequence goes on along the minus strand of OX637471.1, from coordinate 15,357,032 downwards.
AAAATGCAGTAAATACCTTAGGTTCCATGTTCTCCATTGTAATAATTTCAAGTTTTAACTATGTAAAGTTTCATAATCGAAATTAATTCTTACTGATCCTTGAATGAGAAAAATAATACATTTATAATCGAATATTAACATAAAGTACACGAAATAATGACAATGACAAGTAATATCATGAAATGAGATGACGCCTGACGGACGACTGACGAGAACGAGACGAGACGACAAAAGTGACGTGACCATGACGTGACGATACATTGTACGAATAAGGAAAATTCAAGATAAATGCATTTGTAGATATCTTATAGATAGCTAAATAAAAAAATAATACACTTTCTTTAATGGGTGATAAAAAACCGAAGTGGTACCACAAACATTTAGAAGAATGGTAGTCCATTCCATTCTAGCACATTGCAAGAAAGAGATAGAGCTTTACGAAATTGTAAACACCACGGATCTATTCCGTGGTAAACACCAAAACCAAACCGTTCGTTTTCGTTGTGTACGTAGTGTGTACGCGCTATTAGCGTTTAGAAATAATAAAAAGTATATAGTCTGTCTATGAACACTAGTGATGCCCCAACATCTCGATAAATAATAATTATTATATTATTTATTATGGAGAAATTGACAATGGTGAATTAATTTATTTCCTTATATGTACAAAATTCTTACCTCAAATAACAAATGGACATAAACACAACGTATAGACGTACATTACGTTGCATAAAACGATGCGACCTGCATTTACCTTAATTTTTGAAAGTATAATTACCTATTTACTGTTCGGCTAAATACAACCCATCATTCATTTTGGTTCATAATGGTGTAACAAAATAAATTTATTTAGATGATTTCAGTAATTTTCCTATATCGGTATAAAAACTACCTAATTATTTAAAAAAACAATTTCTCTTTCAAATTTGTGTTTTTAGTTTTACAATAATATTTAAAGCATGATAGAGAAGGTTCACACAATATCGACCCTTACGGGAGCCTCCGCGCTGACCGTTTAAGAATACTGGTTTCTAAGAAATCAAAAACTTGTTGACAATATTTAAGTAACGTTTCCCTGTATCTGTTCTATGATCTTGCATTAGTATGTATTAGAACATTGCAAAACTAGTTTTACGCGCTTAAATTCACATCAAAATCGGGCGCCTAAATATCACCCCGCTCCGGGACCTTGCCAGAAGTGCCTATTATTTTTCCTGGCACCAGCGGGAATGTGTCAATTAAGCCGAAACTGCAAAATTTCGCTTGCCACATGAAGGGATAATTGATTTTTTTTAGCTTTATTTATTTATAATAATAGCATGTATAAAAAAAGCGCATTTATCAGTGCTATAAATGTATTTAATAAACTGCCAGGCGAAATCAAAGTCCTAGAAGGTAATGAATTTAAATGTAAATTAAAAAATGGCTTCTCAGAGACGGGTTTTCCACCGCGATACAAGTGGCAGACGAATTTATTTCTTCATAGTAGTCCATAAACTATCATCTGACAAAATTTCATGCGAGAGGAAATGACTGAATTTTTTTATTTTTTTTTACATGTTCACGTGCTTGGCAGACGGGTATTCCACCGCGATACAAGTGGCAGACGATTTTTTTTCGTTAAAGTATTTTCTTAACTATCGTTTAAACCTAGTTTCAGGCGAGAGGAAATGACTGAATTTAATTTTTTTTTTACGTCTTTGGGAGGCTGCTGCTCCTCAACCCACCAACGGAATCGTGGCAGACGTCCACAGTAATTTTTTATTCATCTTTCTTAACCATTCTACAAGTTTTCATTCGAGAGGAGATTGGTAATCGTGACCTGTCGTTGGCCCGCGGTCTAGTAGAACAAAAGGTGAAATATTAATATACTTGTTCTTTGGTTTTTCAATAAACATTATTGATCCATATTATTTATTTTGCTCGTATATTTTTATGACAAGTCGCAAAGTACAGTACTTACAGAAATATATAATGAGAGCAAACAGATGAATATAAAATTCCTACTTAATTACCTATAAAAATAATAATATTATCTCCGGTTCTTTTTCTATGTTATGTTCTTAATAGCGATTCACATTCGTACCGAATAGGAACCAAAAAATAAAATATTTTTAATATAATAAGAATCCATACAACATTCTACTATCAGTTTACACAATAAATAGTCACATCACTATCGGGGAAGAAAGAAATGTATGATGGTCTTGGAATTGAAAGTAATGGCGGCTTCTCCAGTCATTGCTGCCTTAGTTTTAACTAGTGAAATAAGCTTACTTTTTATATTATAGATGGTTTCAATGAATTGTATATTGTCTTATTATTAATCTTTGAGTGTGGTGAAATGTGACTTCGTTCTGTCTCTGAGTACTTATTTTTCCAGATACATACTTTTCCAGGTAGGTGAGACGAAATGTCTTCCAACTCTTCCAAGCATTAGATGTATCATTTTTGTAGTAAATGAGGCGTGTAATGAGTTAAGTAAAGTATGTTTTTGGCTATAGTACTGTTTATAATATCGACAGCAATAACAAGTATCTAAGTTACTAGCCGTGACACATTTTGCTTTGTATGTAATTGTCAAATTAAACATGAATATGAATATTGTATGCGCCGAAATGGACTAAATACTCTTGCAAAGTATGCTTTGCTCTCTTTTATGTTACGTTGGTTACAGCTTCTGATGCATAGCGTATTTTTGGTGATGAAATGTTCTATTAACAGGTTGGGAGTGACATAAACTTGGAATTTAGTAACAATTAGTACTGCCTTTTCGAAGTTTTCGTCATCTTCAAAGATTTTAGGCTTCATGCATTTCTATTTTTCATTGCTTATGTCTTTGCTGATAATGTGATTAATTGATATATTGATACAAATTTTAACAATAAAAATTGTCTCTTTAAATGAATAATGTAGTGTCATTTAAATTTGCAAATTATTTTTGTATATAATGTACTTAATCATCATCTTGGAATAAATATAAATTATATTCTATCTTCTGTTTATCTGACTTAACTCCTGAGTTCCCATGCTAGGAGAATGCCTACAAGGAGTTAAGTAAATTGTAGTACAAAAGAGTGCTCTCTTTTGCACTATAATGAATAGTGAAATAATGATAGAATAATGGCACTTGATCCAAGAATTTTTTTTTTATAGTCATGCATGTAATTCTCCAAGTTGCGTATAAACCCATTGAGTGACTTGTGTCACACAGTATCAGTATCTAATTTTAAATTACCTACTACTTGTATTATTGACATATCATTACACAGGCTAAAAAGTCACTGATTTGCAACTAAAACCATATTATTCTTAATGTTTCTGTTTCATAGTCTTCTGTCTATAATATTAATATATATAGGTATATATAATATATATGAATTGGTATACATTTAACATTTACTATTTATATTCTTATATTTGAATTTGCACCATCCACTATTTGTCTGCTTTGCCCAAAGGTTGAATGGTAGAGAATGCTTATGACACAAAGTGCGTTTTTTTATAATAAAGATTAAATAAATAAATAAATCACCATGCTCTGGAAATCTACTAAATTAAATTTTAGTGAATGTTAGGATATTAGGCTGTTTCTTAGAGCATTTAAGATGGGAGCCGCTATTGATATACTTACCCCTCTGCTAAAAGCATAGGATAAAAATCTGCCAACTAATTAAAAACTACTTCATTAATCGCTTATACTTCAGTCTCAGAATCGTTCCCGGCATGTGAAGAGCTCCATCAAAATGCCTTAATGTGCTGTTTTTGGGTGCATAAAACGTAATAATTTATCAAATTAACACAAAGATGAATTATCATTTTACATGCACATATATTTTGGATCTAATTATAATTTTCTGCACAGTTAAAGTTTTAATTGAAATCGGAAACCAAGCATTGATTACAAAGTTATTCAAAATTATTCGTACTTTGACCATCACGCTTGGCCACTATTTTGACGTGAACTGTCACCGTATTTAGGGACTATAAGAACTACTTTCCATGAGAATTTATTTGAAATATGATCTTTACGGAAATCTGTCAGTCTGGCTATCCGATATTGAACCTAGTGGAAACGCCAGTAAGTGGAAACTTCATTCCTCAAGTTTGGTGTTTTAAGTGTGCGTGCCTGATTGTTTTAGTGTAGGTGCGTAGTAATGGGGCAATGTTTTGCCAGTGTGCGTAGTTTCTTTATATGTGTTACCTCGCCTCTCCCAAAATTTTGCTAAAATTTTTGTTAGGAAAGATGTGCTGAAGGCGTCTCCTGTGTTTAATGCTCTAAGGGCTATTTGCTATTTGACACCTGAGTTATAAATTTCTCCAGCAATGCTTGAATAAGCTCTTTCAAGTAAAACAAAATTTTTCATTATTTCAACTCAGTTTAACCCTAATGAGCAACAACATAATCTTGAGGATAAAATTACTACCATATATGGTGCCCCTTTTGTATTTTTTTCTGCACAAAATTTTAACTTTAGTACAAACTGGTTATCTGGCACTTTTATGCCAGATTATTATGGTATTTGGAGGTAATATGAATCAATTTAATATGTATACTGTAAGAAAAGATTGTATATCGTGTCCCTTGTTGTCAATAATAGGTGGTCTTTTCACAATGAAGCAACCTCTTTTAGACATCTTTGGGTAAAAGATCCAACCCCAGCACACACCAAAAAACACTTAAGTGTTTTATAATTACAGTAGATTTTCAGTGAAGTCTTCTACTCCAAATCTAATCTAAACAAGGTATAATTTTCCCTCCTAACTTGTAGCTTCGTAAGATGGGCCACTGAAATTAAATAAGATTCTAGGTATAATAATTGCATCCGCGAAGTTTTTGGGAAATTTTTGTATTAAACTCAGGGAAAACTGTACAGCCACAGGCCTTTACTCCATTCGCAAGTGGGTCATTTTCAGATTTAGGTGCATATATTTTTGGTGGACATATCAAAAGTTATGGGCTACAAAGCTTAATTTTGAATTGGTCTACTACCTAACTTGCATAAACTGTGTATTCATTACTAAAAATCCATGTAATAAAAACATAACTTACATGCACATAAGCAGTAAGCTATTGACCACATGGACAACCTTTGTTTTGCAACTGACAATGACCCAAGTGCAATAAATGCGAATCCACTAGTGCTTCAACTATGCGGCTCGAGTATCTAACCCTCACCTCCGCATATGCATACATTTTCAACAATAATATTGAATGTAATTGAATCTAGTGGGTTCAACTTGCGTTTGTTAGAATATATTAATGATGCCTCAGAACAAATGCCACGCTATGCGACATAAAGTACCTAGAGCACTATGTTCCCTTATTCCCGCGAATGACTCAATTTACCTACATTTCAATTTGAATAATACAAGGTGCCTCGAGAGGATTAAAATAATTTTACCAGCATCTTCCTGACCATGTTTAGAAAATTTATAGAATGTCATCAATTAAGCTGGATTCACCCAATTAAGTATATATGTATTTTATATCTGGTGTCCTCTAATAAAAATAGATAACAACAACAACCAACAGCATATTTTTAATGGACAGAAATAACTTTGATTCATGTGATTAAAAAAAACCTAATTGAACCTACGTACATAATCATTAATCATATACCTATTATCATTTCTTACTCCTTCAGATCGCATCAATGCGCTGGTAAAATCCTTTGTGTCCGTCTCGAGCATGATGTATATTTTATTTATATAAGTTAATAATGTTATTAATTAATAATTATATACTACTACTCGGTCAGCTATCCAACATTGACTTTGCTAGCGTCTTCAATTCTTCATATTATAACAACAATGTTCAAGTTTGTTATTAAGAATTTCCTGCAAATGAAGAAATACTTTGCGTGTGGATTTACTCGGTTCGTCTTGAAAGTTGGTATGAAACATGGCTTGACCAGCCAGGCATATGTTATTCAGTAAGTATTCATTTTAAAAAATCGTATGTGACAAGCAGAAAAAAGGTCAATAACATACAACGCAGTCTCAAATTGTACAGTTCGTACGTATCACACCACACATCTGTGGCTCTAGTATAAGTTTTTTCGAAACATCAACTAATTCGAACGCGTTTGCGTTTTGTCTCAAAATGTAAGAAAACGCTCTCACCGAGTTTGAAATACGCGCGTTCATCGGTTAGCAACAAATCGCTGTTTTAGTTTCCACTAGTGACCACCAGAGGCGCTGTTCACGTTTTCAATTTTCATACCACTTTCATACATTTTGAGATAAATAGCAAACGCGTTCGAATTAGTTAATGTCTCGAAAAAACTTATACTAGAGCTACTGTAATGTTTTCGAGATGACTATTTCTCGTGGGTAAAAGCCTGACAATAATTATATGGGTGCGTGCTATGTGCACTAAAAAGTGAGATCACAAAACAAAATCTTTATATTATTCATTGTTTTCGAAAGTGAAGCGAATTTGTACATATTTATAATACATAAAACTTTTCTTATTGGTGAAATTAAGTGAAATGGTAACTTTTTTGAAAATTAAGTGTACTCGAACTTTTAGTGAATGTTGTTTGGATAACGAATCATAAAACATCTTGGTTTCAAGGACGTCGAATATAGGCCAAAATTCAACGTCAAGTTTGCTAGGCGTTACTGTTCTATACTTATTTCGAAGGCTTATCATGTATATGCGCGCTTTTCACTGCCACTATGTGCGACTACACTTTTTCTAAAAACCATGCGAATTTTCTTAAATATGTTTTATGTCACATCACTCGTCCATAAAATGGCAATAACCGCATGCGTGGCGAAATCACACTTCCTGGCCAGGGGAGACATAAAATTTTGTACTTACCACGGGCGGTAATATAGAAAGTTGCCTTAGGCTCGGGCGTTAAATATGTACCTGCAATTTGAGACATTCTTTGTTTTACCGCGGTCGGTAGGTAATGTAGTATTTTTAAATTGTATTTGATCTTGTCTTTGAGATTAATTTTGAAATTTAGGCAACCTAGCTAAAAGAGTTACCACGAACACTGATGAGCACTGCTTGGCTAGCATTTAGCGAGGTTGTCGTAATTTCAAAATGGATACCTACCTCTCAAACACATGTCTGTAGGTATGTGAAAATCTATATTTGAAAGTAAAGGGTGTAAAAAGAACGCAACTTTTAAATTTGACGCCATTTTTGCATTTTAGTTCCGGTAACCCTAAAAAAAGCTATTTGATAGCTGATAGTTTAGGGTTTTTAAAAAAGTAGCACACTACACGAGATAACAACTCATTATTATTTTTGAACAAAAAATAATGAAAATTTGGCTACGAATTCTCGCAAATTTCGTGTACTGATTCGTTTCGGTAGCAGAATTGGCGCCCTATGTCATGTGATTTAACACCATTAGATTTATTTCTATGGGATTATTTGAAGTCAAAGATTTATGCCAAAAGTCCTAACGCATGAAAGGTGGAGGTTCAATGTTGCATTCCCGAAATTCAGCCACATTTGAGCAAAATAATCAAAGAAAATTTCATCAAAAGAATTCGTATGTGCCAGTAAAATCGTGGTGGGTATTTGCCCGATTTGCTATTTCATACATAATCCTATCCTATGTAGTACATGTTTAAATAAAAAAAATACAGTATAACTAAAAAAAAATGTGTTTTCCATTATTTTCAAATATTGCGTACTTTTTGGGACATCCTGTATAAAAAAGCTTCTGCTGCTTTGCAAGGTTAGGATCTTTCTGTAAAAATTGTCTATACTGCTCAAAACAAAATAAGCTCCACTTGCATATTTCTGTTTTATTGTTAGTTAATGGGTATAAAATAATTGATAAGTTGCTAATTAATGATGCACCGCATCCGTTAGTATCCAACCACTTTCATGCTGGTGTTTAAATATAATAGCTGGAAAAAATATACATTACTGTTCCATATATAATGATCAAGTAACGATCAAAATGCTTGTGGCACCTATTTTCTTCTGAGTAGTATATTTTGTCCATCCCATACTGGGCATGCTGCGTACTTTGAAGAAAGTTTGACGTTGTGTCTTATTTTATAAACTTATTAAATCCATAGAACGGCAAAGTGGAGTACTATGTCCAGTGACGAAGACAAGCCTCCGGCGCCGCCCGTGCGCCTCACTAGCAACCGCGCTGCCGACCGCGTGGACTCCGCGGCCTCCGTCGACATGAGGCCGCTGCCCAAAGGTTAGCACGCGCAACGATACGGAAAAACTATATAGCATTTTCACCGCCAATGACTTGATATAAAGTCAGGAAATAAAGTGCCCCCACACACCAATGCCTTCACGAGTCGACCAAGTCGATGTAAAGGCAAGCCACGTGCTATCAAGTAAGGTTCATTTTCGGTCTTTTGTTACGAAGACTTTGGCGTGTGAGGACTGTGTGGCACAACTTACAGAATCTACTGTGGCGGTGAATAGGTTAAATGACAGAGATTACACAACTAACGACATGTTATATCTATGCAACAAACTTAAACGACTACCTACTACACTATCACTATAAAGAGTTCCCATTTCAGTGAAAATTTTAAGTTTTAGAGGTTTAAAAGGTTTCTAAAGGTCAAAACGAAGTATACGGAATAAAAACTTCACGTCAAGAGACGACGTGACTTGATGACAACTATTTTACATATCGCCTATTTGGGATTATTCCCATTTGTTACCACAACTGGATATACGAGTATATTCGGTTTTTAGTGTAGGGGAAAATTATAGTGTTGTACCAAATCATTACTAATTTTAGTGATAGCTGAATGTTTTCCCCCATTAGTTGCTATTGGTAGCAGACGAGGGAAATCCCAGTAGCAGTAGTAACAAATTAAATTGACAACATTCCAAAATTTATAATAATAAAGCCTTTATTGACAATCTATAGTTTTTAAAAAATTATAATGTAATGATGCCTAAATCGAAAGCCATTTCGGTAAATATGCTACCTGAACGTAATAAAATAGTTTGAGACTTTTTTCTTCGCTAGATTTGAAGAAAATCGACAAAAGTATAAAACGACGTCATTCCTATGACGGTAAAGGAGCAATACTGTCAAACTTTGGTAATGCTGTCAAACATTCATAGAAATGACGTCAGAATTCACTTACGGCCTTAGGATTAATATTATGATATGTAATAAGGATTTCGGGAGAAATAAAAAAACACATGTGGACCTTAAAATTTCATTTTCTATCGATCTAGGACATAAAATGGTCAACTTGTAAATTTGAAATGTTGTCAATTGGTGGTAACCAGTGAGAATAACCTCCTAGTTGTGGGCACTCTGAGTATGCAAGTTATTTTTCCCTAGATCTGTGTTGTTACAAATGATAATGATTTGAGTGAGCGTTTAATTAATAAAAACTTAAGATCAATGTCAATAAAATTGAAGTCATTTTCATTGATTTTGTGTCTACATATAACTTCACGTAGACGCCATCAATGACGTAACATCCATTGTTTTAGAACCCGACGATGCCACCGACAGAAAAAAGAAAACTTTGAAGGCTAAAATCAAGGGATCTAAAAGCACTGCACATAATGATAACAAGCCAAATATTAGCTATCCCACTAACTTCGAACACACGGTACACGTTGGATTTGATGCGGTTACTGGAGAATTTACGGTAAGGATTTTTTGAATAATATTATTTTGATTGATAATATTGGAGAAAGTATGATTAAAATACAGGTGAAGAACAGATAAGGGTCAGCGCAAATAGAATAAGATATTATAAATGTACTTAAAAGGTTTGTTTTGACGGGTCTAACGCGATATTATGTATTTACCTTTTTTTTACCGACGTTTCGACACGGGCTTCACTGGCCGTGGTCGCGGATATGACAACGTCGGTAAAAAAAGGTAAATACCTAATATCGCGTTAGACCCGTCAAAACAAACCTTTTAAGTATGTTTACAAAGCGCGAGAGTTTAAAGTATTATATTATAAATGTGTCAGTATTAATGAAAATCTTAGCCCATGGGATCTAGCTAGAGGATCCTGCGATTCCTGCGGCGGACGGTGCACGGAGGCGGTATCTCACGCTGTAACGTTAGCCTAATATAATAACATGGGGCAGCGGTAAGCGGGAGGATAAACCGCTCCTAAGCCGCGTTGTCCCTCACTTTGCATGCTTATTTTAATTGAAATAAAGGGCAACATACGAATTAATGTGATGGTGATGTCACCCATGTCGCAGTTTGAGCTGCTAGTTCTTCTGGCTCCAACTAAAGTTCTAATATATCTGAGACTTAGTTTTCGCCAAGCCACTGATATAGACAAACCACAATAAAAGTGGTATAACACTAATTAGAACGAAATAGAACGATTGTATTATTGAACCGGTTTTTAAATGCTAATATTCTGTTTTGTGGCACATGTTATGTTATGAATAGCTTTCAACCAAATTTAAGTTTTATTGCTTTCCCTTGTTTAAATTCGGCAGCCTAAATATTTCACTATAATATAAATAATATGTTTTACTGCTTTGGCTTCGTTATTGAATTATGGTATTTAGTATTTCATTGTTTTTCTAATTTAAGAAGGAAGTTCGATTCGGGCGGGTGGTTGTTACCATTGTTTTTCAAACGAACTTGCCTTCAACTTTTCATTCCATCCATAGACGCGAATGTTTGTTTTCCGTGTAAATAAGTAGCCCAACAGTTCATTAGTTTAATTTCAGAAAGTACCTGTACTACATTATTATTACGTTTTCACCTAACGTTGTTGGTTCATCCTTTTAAATATTGATAAATGATATAGTATGGTTTTTGATTCATCTCTTACCTTACTGGCAGTGCTGGATTAAAACTACTTGATGCCCTAGGCAATCCACGTCTGTGGGCCCTCCCCCCATCCATAAGTAAACTGGTATTAGTATTTAATAAATATAGATATTTCAAATAGATTTGACGACCGCTTTAGCTTAGTTGGTAGTGACCCTGCCTACGAAGCTGGAGGTCCCGGGTTCGAATCCCGGCCGGGGCATTTATTTGTGTGATGAGCACGAATATTTGTTCTTGGGTCTTGGATGTTTTCTATGTATTTAAGTATTTATTTATCTATATAAGTATGTATATCGTCGCTTAGTACCCATAGTACAAGCTTTGCTTAGTTTGGGACTAGGTTGATTTGTGTAAGTTTGTCCAGAAATATTATTATTATTATATTATTATATATAATTAGTGTAGGCCCGGAACTAGAAAACGCGTCTCTAAACAGTGCAAGCGGCAAATCATGTATAACAGTTGGGTTGACAACGTTATCGGAGGGTTTTGACCCTGCAGAATGCGGATCTGCCTGTCACCATCTCGAAATTTGAGCCGGAAGTACGGTATAGGTACCGGAAAAGGTGCAGCCCATATATATTTTTTAAATTAATTTCATATTAAAATTATTTATTAGGTATCGTAGAAACATTCAATTTGCAGATAATTTTATCTTCTTTATGATTGCAGACCTACAGTTTGCGCTAAAATGCACTAAAACTTAAATATGAGGAAAAAAAACTGGAATAGTTAGCGAATTTCGACGGTAGCACTCCATAGACTAATATATTAACAATAGAATATTGGGTATACATATATATCGGTGAACCCTGATAAGTAGTTTTAGCTTTATATTTAATTTGTTATGTTGTTAGGATATTTATTGTTTAGCATAATAAAGAACAATGATTGAAAAAAAAACCCTGATGTAGTTACATACAGAAATACAAATTATGACTTATACATACTTAGTATCTCAGACTGCTCGCATATTTTCATATTTCCTTTTCATTTCACCACATACAATGCTTTCTGAGAGCAAATACATGAGATACGAAAGCGCTATATATGTATAAGCCTTTAATAATCGATTCTTTAAGATTATTATACGTACGTTTGCAGCTTTTATATGTAGTTGCATTTTTTGGTAGTAGTGCTAGCGGCACGCCAAAAGATGGTGCAAATGGTGTTAAAAGCATAAAAATAACCTTTTTTTGTAGAAAATTTGTAGAGAATTAATTTAAACTGGCTCAAAAAGCCCTTTCGTTTGATACCACACACGATAGGTTTCAGAACATTTTTTTTTAAATTTCATACAAAAAAAAGATGTCGTCATAACTTCTCTCCTTTTCGTTTTTTTTTACGTCCAATGGGTCAAATTGATTCATATGGCCTAAAGATCAAACGTGCCGATTTTCATGCTTATAACGCCATTTTGCAGCATTTTCCACATGTAGCCCTTGTGTACCGCCAGCACTATAAGCCCTAGTTAGCTTATCCAACAAAAACAAAATCCAATACGAATCGTCCTCATCAATACTCATTATTAATTCTACTTCGTCTTGCTAAATTTGCGGTATGTAATTGCAAATGCATTTTGAACTTGACGTAAATTGATAGCCTGGCTACTGAAATTTTACATATAACAACTCAAATTTTTGGCGGGAAATTCAAAAAATCTTAGGCTGGTCACACTTTGTGTAGTACGAATTATAGTTTTGATACTAGAAATTATTTTTGATTTTCTGTGCACATGTAACCTAAGGAAATAAGTTAAATATACGTTGACGTGCACTCAAAGTTAGCTCACATAAATTCTACCACTATGTAAAGTACAGTCAGTGTAAAGTACAGACCCATGAAATCTTTAACAAATTACCACAGATTATTGTTGGAAAAGTACAAAATGATTTAAATATTAAAGGCTTTAAATTATTTCTAATAGATAAAGCTTATCATCAAAACAAGATTTTTTAACGGATCCATTAAACAACTACACTGCATTTCTAATGTTTTGATTTTATTGATAATTTCCAAAACTCCTAGTTTATCCGTTTCTTTACATACTTGTCCTGTTTATGAGAATATTAATAAATTACGTACTTAATTAAAGCTATAGGCAAATAATAGAAACTAGTAATTAAGGTATCAAAATAATAATAGAGCACCAACCTCCTAAATTGTTTTCGACTTGTAAACATTGCAGCTTTTCGTTATACAACGCTTCACGTAGTTCACGTCGCCTTCGCACATTGTTGTAATAATTTTCGAGCTTAAATAATAGTTTGCGGGCCTCACTCGGTATGTTCATTAATTAATATTATTTAAAATAAATCCTTAATAAACCGTGGAAAATTTGAATCAATGACATAAATTGACAACTGACATTTAAAATCATAGACAATTTGTGATACCGCAAGGAAATATCTGTCAACAAAATTTGGTTAGCCAGACTCTATGGGACCACTCGCATGGTACCTTCTTTCAAACAAAAAGAGAATAAATAAAATTGGGCAAAGTGCTATAGAGTAGGCCCATTTTTGAAGAAGTAGAATGCAAGAAGCAAGTCGTGTAACAGTTGGCGTGACAACGTTATCAGAGGGTTTAAACCCTGCAGAATACGGATCTGCCTGTCGCCATCCCCAAATTTGAGCCGGAAGAATGTTATATCGGAAAAGGTGCAGCCCATACAAATTTTTTCGTTGTACATTTGGTAAATCGTTGTTCCGGTACTCTAACTATGGTCCGATTGTTATGGATTTTTGGTATGCCGTAAAGAACAATATTTGTCATCGTATCCCGAAATGTTTGACACTCCAGCTCCACGTCTTTCTCCGCCATCTTGGAAAATCTGTCACTTTTTTCAGGTTTTTGCTTGTACTGTCGTTATAGTTCATTTTAGTGCTAAACATGGTTTGGCAATATTGTAAAACACAAAATTTGCTAAAACTTTTGGCTACAAAGATTTTTTCTATGACCCCTAGGGACGAAGATAAGACAGGAGATATCATTATAAATTGCCACTTTTTTCTAGTTTTGCTCTCATGTTTACGTTTAAAGTGCATTTTAGCGCTAACTATAGTTCGGCAATATTGTAGATTACAAAATTTTCTACAACTTTTGTATTGAAATATTTTTTCCACGATCATCAGGAAAGAAGGTACGATGTCATATATGGGGTACTACCGTCAATATTTCAAACCTAAATATGGGAAGAAAACTGGAAAAGTAGCAAATTTCGACGGTTGTACTCCATAGATGACTTCATATCTTCTTTCCTAATGGTCGTGGAAAAAATATTTCAATACAAAAGTTGTAGCTAATTTTGTGATCTACAATATTTCCGAAGTATAGTTAGCGCTAAAATGCACTTATAATATAAACATGAGAGGAAAACTAGAAAAAAGTGGCAAAATTTAATGATATCTCCTGTCATATCTTCGTCCCTAGGGGTCATGGAAAAAATCTTTGTACGTAAAAGTTTTAGCAAATATTGTATTCTACAATATTGCAGAACTATGTTTAGCACTCGAATGAACTTTGATGACAGTATACGCAAAAAACTGAAAACAGTGACACTATTTCCAAGATGGCAGCCAAACTTATGGCGCTAGAGGGCCGAAAATTTTAGGTTACCATGGCCAATATTGTTCTTTACAACATACCAAAAAACCATATCAATCGGACCTCTTTTAAAGTACCAGAGCAACGATTTACTAAATGTACTACGAAAAATTTCGTATGGGCTGCACCTTTTCCGGTATACCGTACTTCCGGCTCAAATTTCGAGATGGCGACAGGCTGATCCGTATTCTGCAGGGTCCAAACCCTCTGATAACGTTGTCACCCCAACTGTTGCATGACTTGCCGCTTGCATTTTTTAGAGACGCCTTTTCCAATTCTGTTCCTGCTCTACTAAAGAATTAGAATCACTTAAAGTACCTACCTTAACAAGATGAATCGTGAACCTCCTCCTTCTGTTGAAGTCGGTTAAAACGATTTAAAGATTGGTACTGCAAGATAAATTTTAGAGATCAGTATTTTATTGTTAGTGAGTGAAATTATCGTCAAAATTTTGTTCTGTTACTGTCATCAGGATTGTAATCTATCTGTCGTATATTTATTAAACTAAGTATCACAGTAAAACAAACGTTGGTATTATTTTTTAGTTAATAATTAGTAGTAACACGGAATGGCTATCAACATCTAAGCAAATGGTATCTTTTTGAGGTTGCATCCTGCAGATACCCAGAAATATTGAACTCCTCTTGTGGATAGAATCCTGACTAGGTAATAGACTCATAAATTACCCGCACAGTTTAGACATACAATGTAAGGCCTGATTCGTAACGGATTTACCAAATTCAAAACCTACTTAACGGATTTAATATAACTTTGATATTCTATAACTTATTGAAAATTAGCTAAAAATTTATAATCTATCAGTGAATTCAACATTCCCCATTCTTCACGCGCTCGAATCGTATGCCCTCTATCACACATTCGACAGTGCTTTTCGGTGTGAATTGTATGATGTATGTAACAATCTTTTTTGCACTTGCAAAAGACTCCCATGGCCACAGAACCCAATATCGTTCAATAGGTCAATACTTGTGGGACTTTGTTGGATCACGTTTTTAGGCTCAATTTCGAAGGCGTATGTAGCGGATGATTTTCTTATTATCTATATATATAAAATTGATAGGGTGACTGTCTGTAACTTGGGTATATAACGTAGGCAAGGGATAAGATGGGATTATTGGAAATCCACCACTAAAGGGGTTAAATAGGGATGCAAAGTTTGTAAGCGGGTAATCATTTTTCTGAGGTAGAGACTTGAACCTTTGTACAAAAACTCCCTAATATAATACAAGGAAAGTTAAGTCCACGTTGTCGCAATTTTCGTAAAATCGTTTAGTACCTAATATACCTATAGTAGATAAATAGAATTAAAACTGACCTACCCGGGGTACGTAGTCGTGGCGGGTTATAAATGCAAAAGTAAATCTGTATGTCTGTTCTGTTACCCCTTCACGCTTAAACCGATGAACCGATTTAGATGAAATATGGTATGGATATAAGTAGTTTAGAGTCCCAGGAAAGGAAAGGACATAGGATAGTTTTTATCCCAGAAATCATCCCTTGAGGAAGTGGAAGTTTGTATGGAACAGAGATAACTATGTCAGCAACTGAAATAAAAGAATAGCAATCACATTCTTTCTAACGCGATGACCGAGTTCTACGCAAACGAAGTTGCGGGCAAAAGCTAGTCGCAGATAATCTCCAACTATGTTCAGAAAGGATTTATTATCAAAACAACAAAGTTACATACAAAGAGTATAATAATATATGTCAGTTACATAGTTCAGAATAATGTTGAAATATCTTATTATTTAACGAAATCGGTGAGCACTGTGAGCAGGTTCTTTTAGTGAATGTTGGTGTAGAATTCTTTATTGAAACGTAACCAACGCTTGGTTGAGAACACCACTTCAATAAATCGCCAGCTCCACCAGATATATGAAGACACTTCTACATTTCTATAGTTGCAAGGGGATCGTAAGTAGTGATGTGCCGTTCCCAGGAATATTCCCTAGGTGGGAATATTCCCACGCAAAGGGTACATAGGGGGATTTTGAAACTGTGTAGGTCTACATATTGTGGCATCGGGGATTATATCAAAACATAAGTCCTTTAACTTTTTACCGAGACATTAAGCAGTATAACTCACCTACGAAAGTAAATTCCCTATGCTCCCGGGAATATTCCCAATGTTCCTGGGAATATTCCCCAAGTTGAAATAACACAAATTTTACAAAATAACTTATTTATTTAACAAATACAATACAAATCATCACAGTTTAATTAAAAATTGATTGCGCCCCGCGCATTACGAAAAAAAACTAGTTTTATTATATAAAACTGTAAATTTATTTGTAAAACATGCCTGTTACATGTTGTTGTACCGATCATAAAAACAAAGTTTTTATCGATAGTTATTTTATTCTTCGGATACTATTCATTGTATAACTTTAATTAAAAATTTAGTTTCCCAATCTGTAGTGCATTATTCGCCTGTTTTGCCCACAACACATCACTAATCGTAAAGAAATTCTCTTTCAGCAATGGTATAATATTTGCTTAAAAGTCCCGTTGTATCAGTTTTACGTAGGTTTCACCAAGAATCAATTATTTTTGACTGCCATTTGGCGGCAATTTATTTTCAGCGTTGACTATAATTCGTTTTTGCTATTATGAGACAATTTGTTTAGAACAATTGTTGTTGTTATAATATTTTTATGACTCTGGCATTTTGTATGGTGGAGATTATAAATGAAGTATGTTGCGAAATGTTCAAGAAAAAGCACTTTGAATTTGGTAAATCCGTTACGAATCAGTCCTTATGTAGGTACTTAGTTGTAATTGTATGGTAAATAAAAAGTTTTGGATGGAGTGCCATGATTACCGCTTTTGTTTCAAGCTGCCTATAACAGTAAGTAATAGCATATTGTGTTAGCATATAAATTAGTATGTAGTTTATGCATTGTATTTCTTACCTTATTAGTTTCTCCGGAATCGTACCGTCAACAATTACACCGAAGCCCATATTTATCTGACGCTACGTGTATCGGTTTCACGCATAAGTACGGTTACATTCACGTACGGTGTCTGACGACGGCTCATATAGTGTCATACATATTCCAGTATCTGGCTCCTGGCCTGTAGGGAAGTTCGCGTATAGAGATTTTTTTTCGGGGAAGGTGAGTAAGAGTCTTAGTGAATACTTTAGTCTCGGGTGGACCGCTGTCACCTGTTACATTTTCCAGATATTGATGTCATTTTTTATATGGAAAAAATACAAGTTTTCTTCTAGAACCTATCGAGTGTAGATATCGAGGGGTATCAAAAAACCGGCCAAGTGCGTGTCGGTTCACACACAACGAAGGGTTCCGTACCTGCACCTACTAGTCCACATTTAAAAACACTATTTAATACCTTGAATCAAAAAAGCTCGTATCTTCATAGGGAAGTAACACCTCAATATATTATGAACATGACTGCAATGCAATAAAGAATAAAGAAGTCACAGCACTTACGTCCTTTTGTTTGGGCAAGACAGTTTTTCAGTGATAAGTCAAAAACTCTTAATCCCATCTTGTTCAAACCAAAAATCGTTGAAAGTATGAAAATCGTTGAACTGCCTCTATTTTTTTCAAAATTTTAATCTTCGTAGTTTGGAAATTAGATAGGGGGGACACATTTTGTACGACTTTGACAACTAATATCTCAGCAACGATTGACTTAAATGGAAAACTTTTCTAGTAACCTCTATATTATTTTTAAAGGCCTATCCAAAAATACCCATCACAAGTACCTGCATTGAAAAAAAATTCATCCCCCGGTTACAGTAGGTTAATATTATTTTTCCTAATTTCACATTTATGTAGCGGTTCATAGAATACATCTTCCTACCAAATTTTATAATTGTACGTACGTAGTAGGTACTTATAGTCTGTGAGTAAATCGGCTGTGACATACGGACAGACAGACATGACGAAACTATAAGGGTTCCGTTTTAGCCATTCTTGCTACGGAACCCTAATAAAAACCGGCCAAGTGCATGTCGGATCACGCACAACGAAGGGTTCCGTACCGACACCTACTAGTCCACGACTTTCAG
This sequence comes from Cenopis cana, assembly GCA_951800055.1. Taxonomy (NCBI): domain Eukaryota; kingdom Metazoa; phylum Arthropoda; class Insecta; order Lepidoptera; family Tortricidae; genus Cenopis; species Cenopis cana. The sequence continues at coordinate 15,338,588 of OX637471.1, read as the reverse complement.
AGCAAATATCTCACCAACGGTTCACTTAAATGGAAAACTTTTTTAGTAACCTCAATATCATTTTTAAAGGCCTATCAAAAAATAACTACTTGCCCTCACAACTACTTGCATTGAAAAAAAAATTTCATTCCCCGGTTACATCTATGGGGTGCCCGCCCCCAAAATATTTTTTTTCCTAATTTTTTCATCACATATATGTAGCGGTTCATAGAATACATCTTCCTACCAAATTTCATAATTGTAGTACTTAATAGTCTCTGAGTAAACCGGCTGCTGTGACATACGGACAGACAGACGGAAACTTATAGGGTTCCGTAGCCAGAATGGCTAAAACGGAACCCTATAAGTTTCCGTCTGTCTGTCCGGAGCCCTTTTTAGGGTTCCGTAGCCAGAATGGCTAAAACGGAACCCTAAAAAGGGCTCCGTGAGCTGATTCCAACAATATTCACCTTTCACTCGTCTTTCTCGAAAAAAATATTCATACGCAAACTTCCCTATAGGACAGTAGCCAGGTCCTGAACTATCAGGCGTCATAGATCAGAGAACATAACGTGATATACCTCATCGTTCATGTTGATATACGTATTTGCGGATTATTCCCATCTATTACCACTGAAAAAAAATCAAGAATCGAGCGTTTACCATAAAAACTATAGTAGGGTATGTAATTAGTACCAACATTTGAATAGTGATAAGATGGGGGAAAACCCAACTGCTACATGTGGTAACAGGTGAGAATAATCTGTTTTTGCTGCTGACAGTACGAATTTTCGCATTTAGCATGCTTTTAACGTTTTCCCGTTTTTTTAGTAGGAGACTTCCTATATCTTGTAATTATTATTTGACTATCATATGTATGTAGTACACATGGTTACGTATTAGGTCACATCACGCTTTAATTACGTCAGTTTATACAATATATACGTTTTGATGTTTAAATTATGTTAAATTCTTAGTATGTACGACTTATTCTTTGATATTTTTTTACACTTCAGCGTAGACTAAATAAGATTAAGGCTGGGTTGCACCAAACCGTCTGTAATCGTAAGCGGTGTTCGTCAAATCTGATTGTATGGAAAGTTTGACAAGTTTCTATGGGATGACAGCTGCCGGCGCCATATTTGACGATGACCGGTCTGTGTTCGTACGTTGGTGCAACTGGCGCTTAAAGTATATAACGTATAATAAATTCTTCAAGCATTTGTAATAGTCAATTGAAATACAGTATCTTTGAAAAATTAAATTTATTTAAATATGGTTAAGTATTTTGTAAATCATACGTATGTATTCATATTTTCCATAGATAAGCCTAATTATGATACACTTTACGAGCATGAGAAGAGAAAAAAAATATTAAATACTTTCGTTAAAACTACACTCGGCAGCAAAAACTCGCTACTGCATAGGTACAAAAGAAATAGATGAGCCTACGCTATGCATGATTGGATTGACATAGGTATTTAAATGTGCCCGTATACCTTTTTAGGGTTCCGTAGTAAACAAGGAACCATTATAGTTTCGCCATGTCCGTCCGTCCGACCCCCGTTTTTCTCAGTAACCGTTAGTACGAGAAAGCTGTAATTTGGCATCAGTATACATATCAATGACGCCGATAAAACGGTAGAATAAAATCTTTAAAAAAAAAGTTTTTTTTACGGTGCCTCCCCTACATGTAAAGTGGTGGTGCAATTTTTTTTCTGCCAAATCCCATCGTGTGTGGTATCGTTGGATAGGTCTTTTAAAAATATTATAAGGTATCTAAAAGCATTTTTTGATTAAAGAATTGGTTAGAGTGATATTAAGCTTTGAAGTGATAATTTTTGTTATGGTCAAGTGTCCCCTGCCAGTTAAACGGTGGCTTATCTTATCTTATCTAGATGAGGGCCCTTGCGGATGCACTGCGACCCAAAAGTTAAACGGTGGCTACTAGGCATGTGAAAAAAATCATGGTAGTAGTATATACGATGAATTTATAAGGAAAACTATCACAGCTAAGTAGACATTACTAGTTAATGAGTAATAGTCGAACTTCAGAAATGTACTTTGCAAAAGCAAAGTTTCGTACAATTTCCATTGATACTTTAGATAATGTTGTTAATTCTGTCAAAAACATAGTAAATATAAGTTTGCGAACTTTTTGGTCCACATAATGTAACGGGTGGACGACTACGGAACCCTACCTTGCGCGTGGTCCGACACGCACTTGGCCGGTGTTTTATGATTTACATGACTTGGCCACAAAATATTAAAAACGGGATTAAGTATGACATTGAAGTTATCGTCGTATCGTGGTTTAAAATAAAACAAATCTCAAATTTGAAAAAAGTTTCGCCACGACAACATTTTACCGGTTTGACTATACTTCCAATCCAACTAGTATTTATAAAAAAAAAACAATTTGAGGGGTAGAGTCGTTAGCGAACTTTACCGGTATGTACACTTTTGGACCTTATTTCAATGGAATAAGGTGAAAAAGTGTATACATATTGGTGCCCTTGACTGTACAAGTAAAACCTGCGCTTACTAAATTACAATTATCGGAACAAAAAAAGGCAGATCAGATACCACGCAAAAGCAGATACCCGAGGAATTAGTCCCGTGATATGAAAAACTGGAAGTCGCTTGCCAGAGCCAAATTACGATGAATCAGATCGAAGTGGCTTAGAAGCCGACTAAAGACTATTTTATTTGTTTTAAAAATCAATATTATTTAGTTTTAATAATTTTGGTTTAAATTTATAATTAATATTACCTTAATAAAAATGACCGTTGTTTATATAAATAATATTTCACTATACCTCGTATGTTCATAAGTTTTGAGACGACACAAAATTTCGTATGTAAAAGTAACTGAAGTCGATTAAATAATTTTCGAAATGTGTCATATTTATTATTATTAATGTCTGTACGTTATAAAAATAAATTTAGTTGATTTCTAGGTTTTTGTTGAGTTTTTTTTTTCATAGATTTTTGTTAGGTCGTCTGAAAAAGCGCCCGTGCAGACACGCGACTTATTTTACGGAATCATTTGCTTCATTTATAGTGGTTCATTTTATAGCTGCAAGATTTGGATGAAATTGACGTTAGGCATTTTTCGCCTGTTCATAAAAAAGTAAAACTAATAACAATCTGGAAGACTTGGGTCAAGGCTCGATGAAGACACTACTCAGAACTAAAAATCGAAGGAAAAAAAATTGTGACGCTTATAATGTGAATATTTTTTTTACGACTGTACATGATCAAGTTAAAAAAAAGGATTTACAGGCTGATTACATGTTAGATAAGGATTTGAAAACTACTTACAAATAGTCGATGCCACACTTTTACACTAGGAATTTGGCACTCTTTCTTCGAAAATAAGGAATTCTAAGGAAATATACTACCTTCGTATGAAAATATCTTCCCTACTACAATACAGGCAAGATTTAAAATATAGGTTATTCTCCATATTAGCTGAAGCATTTCTCAATATTTTGGTGTATAATTTGATATTCCAGCTATTACAGTTTTCTTTTACTTTAGATACATTCTCGCCAGTAATCATAGGTACCATTTTCGGGCTCGTGCCGACACCCCTCAGATGCCAACATATATATGACTGTAATGAAAAACACAGAAGGCTATTTGAAATAAACACAATTTATTTTAATTAATTATAGTGTAGTTGTTAAATAAAATATTAATGTAATCGAACATTTCAGTAATCGAACTATTTGAGATTACATTCGTCTCAAAACTTATGAACAGATGAGGTATACACTATTTCTCCCAATTTACGGCTGCTAAAAGTCACTATGTTTAACAACAATTAAACTATTGATAATATTATACACTGACAGTTGACACTGAAATAAATACATTACACTATTTACACACTTTAATTGTAATTACAAAATGATTTATAAACGCATTAATATTTAAAAACACGATTATATCCATCGTATCAATTTAGTATTTAGTGTGTTTTGCTTGGTACCGGACGATATAATGTTCAGCTATAATAAATAATAGTTTAAGCGTAATTTAGTTTTATCCATCTCCTGTAAAATCACCTCTAATTCAGTAATATTGTTTTTTGTAAACATCCCTTAGATAAGGAATATGCATGCGGAATGAATAGTAATAATAAGATGTCACTACCTATATTGACAGTAAACCATCAAATTATCACAAAAAAGGAAATAAAGATATGACACTTGCTAGTATTCAAAAAAATATTTATTGACTAAAAGTAAATTAAAGACTTACCATCAGGATTCTTATTAACGTCACTGCAACACTCTCAATAAGTATGAGACGTATTTCGAGACCCATTTTTATTTTTTGTTTTGTTCTGAAACGTCAAAAACGCTAAGTTAGTATGAAGTTTGTAGGGAAATAGGAATCACGACTTTTCTATGGTCAATCATCGTACATTTATACTGTTTTACACATTAAAAAATGTTTAAAATAGCAGAAAAAATTTGAGGTGTGATGTTTTGCGAGTATTTTCGTGAGCGTTTGGTTTATTGGTGTTATCAAATTTATTTTTATTAATGTCAACATCCCAATTGTAGTAGGGCCATATAAAAATTTGTTCCTGTCTAAAAACTGGTTCGATTGGCATCATGACCCGTCCAACTGAGGAAGATGTTTGAATGCCGTGAACCTAACTTTTTACTTACCTTGACTGGTAAACTAATGATTAATGAGGATCATTAAGGAATGTACTGACCTCCATAAATATTATCGGCCCACAGAAGCCATTAGGGTATTTTCTGAAGTAACCTACACATATTATGCTCTCTTGCTCCCGGGTTATGTCGTGAAGTGGAAAGGAAATATGCATGGTTTTCTTTTTTATAAAAATATTCGGAATGCACCGCGCCGATGCGATTTTGATCACAGTCGGGCTTTCAACAATAACCTTTCAGATCTGGTGAAATCTTAGGCTCCACAAATATATAAACTATAAGAAGGAATATAAAAAATCAAAATTTTGTTCGCACTCGCAATACGTGAAAACGCATTACACAAATGGCACAATTTTTTCAAAGGTTGCTGCAGCGACTCCTATTTAGTCGCTTCCCTTGTTTTGATCGAGTTCCTTGCCAATTTGCGTGTCAAGCCATAACTTTGTTTGGCATTTTTTTTTGGGTTACCTAAATGTATGACTAAACTTGAGTCACGCGTCAAAAAGAATCAATTGACAGTCATTAAAAGAAATGTTTTGTATATTTTGATTCTGTATATGCATCCAAGGGGTTGATCGATCGCTTCGGTGTAGTAACACCCTTACTTCGCGGCTCTCAATATCTGTCATTAAATTTCCACAGTTGGTTAGTAGCGTTGTAACTTACAGGGAATGCCAGAGGCATGGGCGCGGCTGCTCATGGCGTCGAACATCAGCAAGCAGGAGCAGAAGAGCAACCCCCAGGCGGTGCTCGACGTGCTCAAGTGGTACGATGCGTCCGCGACGCAGCCACCACCCTCCAAGTACATGACGTCTGCCCAAATGCACACGACGCATTCAGGTACATATTGGGTTCCATTACACTACGCTACAAGATGTCGTCGTGTGTAATCTTAGATTGTTTTAACATACTACTAAAGTATGCTTTCGTACAGGGTCTTCAGTATCACGAGTGTCTTCCAGTAGCCCATCGTCGTCAACGCCAACGGACACGGAGCATCCCGAGCCTCCGCCCCCGCCGCCATCACGACCAGATCGCACAAAGAGTATAGTAAGTTTTCTGTGCAATTTTGCGTTTTAATGGCAATTTTCTAATGAAAAGATTGTGGTCATTTGCTTAATGCAAATAACCACAATCGATTCGATAAAAATAATCTATATTATTTATTTAGCACACTAAAATACATTTTTTTAGGCTTCCGTACCCGAAGGGTCAAAACGGAACCCTATTGGTGTCGTCCAGGCGTCCGTCCGGCCGTCGTTTGTCACAAAATTTGTTCCGCAGAATTTATTGACTTCCCATTGACCTATGAACCTGAAATTTGGTGACAATGTTCATTATTACGTATATTTTAACAACAAATACTAATATATTGATATTCCAGATGTTTTCATTCAAATTACCTTATTTTTCCTATTAAAACAAACTTAATTTTGTGGTTGGTTCGGAACCCTAAATGTGCGGAGTCCGACTCGCACTTGACCGGTTTTTTTATTTCATCTATTAATCCGCTAACACCACTACGATTTTTACTCATTGCAGTATACGAAACCAATCGAAGAGGAAGAAGCTCCGCCGCCACGTGCCGCGCCGGCGCCTGCGTCGCCACCGCACGCGCCGCACCCCACTATTACCGCGCATCCGGTAAATGTTCTTCCATTACTTTTTACATATACCTTACAGTTATGGAAGGGTTATACAGAGATATAGATTCGCCTCTTTCCTGTAGACATATCAAAAGTTAAGGGCTACAGAGCTTAATTTAACCCACATAAACAGTGTCTCCGTATGTATAAACCAATGTATGGTATAAATAATTTTTCTTGAACGAATGGCCCTTCTCTTTGTGCCTTCTAAACAAAAGCCCCGTCTTTAATTGTTAAGCATAACCGCTAATTGATACCTGTAAACTGAACGAAGTAAACGTTAACACTTTCGGTCAAAAGGTGGCTTTACTTACAAGGAAAGAAGGTTCACATTAAAAATACGACTTATCAGTGTTGACCTTTTGTATTTAAAACAGCAATAGAGCAGCGTAGGACGCGACTAATAAAGTTTAACAATAGAGTCACTATTCGAGTAAAGTATTTGTGGCACGTGGCTAAACAATGGCTTTGTTAGACCCATGGGTCCTTAAGATAAGACCCAATCTAGAAAAATAATTCCAACTATAATAAAAACATACTTGCACATAAGCCGTTAACTATTGACCACAGGAGGGACTTTTGCTTTTTCAAGTGTTTATAACCCGAATATAATGACAGATAACTGCGGTGTGTTATACAAGTTCGTTTTGTCCGTGCAGCAGATCCCGAGCAGAGTGGAGGTGAGCCCGGCGCCGGCGCTGGACCGCAACAAGAACCCGGCGGCCGCGCCCGCGCCGCAGACGCCGCCCGCGCACGCGCCGCTCCCGCCGCCCTCTAACGGCGCGCAGACCAACACTGAAACCGGGTAACATATTCATATTGTTTGAAAAACGAACACGTGAAGTGGCTATTTTCAATCCGCCCAAACTAAATTATGACCCTTAAATGCATTTCATAATTTAAGGTGTACTGGAAATATGAAAAAAAAAACTAAAAAGTTCTTCATTCAAAACTTGAAAATATAAAATGTTAGGATTTTTTCAATTTTTACGGTCCGGTTAAAAATCTTTACATTATCAAAAATTGGAACGAGTGATTTTCCGATTTTTTTTCGTGAATTTGTTTGTTGTTAATGTGAGAATAATAAATTTTTACTGTAAACTGTATAATTGTGTTTTTCATGTATCTACAGAAGATCAACTGGACAGCAACAGAGGAAAAAGAAAATGACTGATGAGGAAATATTAGAGAAATTAAGAACTATTGTTAGCGTTGGTGATCCCAATCGAAAATATACGAAAATGGAAAAAATTGGACAAGGGTATGTATTTTTGCATATCGCGTAATGTTTCTTAAGGGTCGGTGGATCTATTTCTGCGTTTTTTTACCCGCTATTAAGCGATCCTGTACCAAGCAGTGGTGTAAATTATCGGTATGCCCGTGAAATATACTTTTGACACCTGTTATTCAGAAAAGAGTCATTGTTGCCTTCAAATTAGGGATTAAAGTCGTACTTTTCTTCCCTGATTTGAGGGCAACAATAATTATTTTCCTCATAGGTGTGAATAGCAATATGTGCTACTCAGTAGCAAAATTATTTCCGTCTTGGGCTTTAATCGCTCGTTTTTTTTACAATAAATCTTTTTAAATACCGGTAACCGAAACCAAGAACCCTATTCGTTTCGGATTATGCCAAAACGGTTTAAAAAAATATCGGTATTCGATCCCTTAATCCGTGTATCGGCAGTGAATGTGTGAGCTGCCTAGGCGTCATATTTATTGTTGTTGATAAAAAAAATGTCTATGTATTTGTAGAGCGTCAGGCACGGTGTACACGGCCATCGAAACGTCGACCGGCATGGAAGTAGCTATCAAACAGATGAACCTTAGCCAGCAGCCTAAGAAAGAACTTATTATAAATGAGATCCTTGTTATGCGGGAGAACAAACACAACAACGTCGTCAACTATCTCGACAGCTACCTGGTTAACGAGGTGAATATATCGAAGTTCTGAACTTAATCCATAACCTCACTATGATTATCTCAGATTAATTTTATGACTGCAGCAATGGTTGCTACGCGGGCGAGGTGTTCCAAATGATCTACACACGCTCTTATTCCCTCATAATAAAGATGTGTGAAGATCATTTTGAGCACCTCGCTCGCGTAGCAACCATTGCTGCTGACTGTACCAACGAGTTTTACAAAATATCGGGGAGCACAAATAATGACAAGTATATGTCACGCGATTTATAACCTCTAGCCGCTCACCATACGAGAAAAAATGGCAAACTCCTATAACAGTACCCTTACCATGAGTTTGCAATATTTGCATTACCGTACTCGCTAGCGACTGCGGAAACGATTTAGTATGGACTAAAGTACAGCGCCTCTGGTGGTTACGCAATATAACTAAGAATCGCCATACTAAAACGTTTACGCAGTCGCTAGCGATTCCGGTAATGCAAACATTGCAAACTCATGGTAAGGGCACAGGAAATATTTAGAGTAGTGTATTGTTTTCGAATCGAATGAAACAAAACAAATGCCCTTTGTGATAGATACATTCCATTGAAGTGAATTTGTTGCAGCATTATCAGTTTGAACACTTTGAACCTGCTTCAGGTTAATGGTTCTAATTTGCGTTGTCAGGAGTTATGGGTAGTGATGGAGTACCTGGCCGGCGGTTCGCTCACGGACGTGGTGACGGAGACGTGTATGGACGAGGGCCAGATCGCGGCCGTGTGCCGCGAGGTGCTGCAGGCGCTACACTTCCTGCACACGAACCACGTCATACACCGAGACATCAAGTCCGACAACATACTGTTGGGCCTCGATGGACAAGTCAAGCTGAGTAAGTTACTGTTACATTACTTTAACATTCGTAACGTTAATTTAAAGCTGCCTACTCAAAGCCCTGCCCTGCGTATTGTGTGTATGCATGTAGGACCGATTTTTTTATCTGTTAAATCGGCCCTGCATGCATCAGCTTTACTGTTACATTCGTATAGTACTTTTATCTCACGAGCGCGGGTTGGTTATGGTTGTAGTTACACATACGAACACACAGACAACGTGAGCTTATTGACAATGTGCATGTATAGCTGAACACACAAACATGGCTCACCAGCGCTCGTGATATAAAACTACTATACTAAAATGTACAGGATGATTCGACAATATGTCAAGAGGAAAGCTATACATACAGTATTCGTATAGTTAATTTTAAGCATATCCACATATCACAGACGACACATGCCGTCCCATAAGTCTATGCCCGCTTATTTCCACCAATCAATTTTTATTACATTCATTCAATTCCATCACTTGCTCTCATACCGCGTGTGACGCGTGTCCGATTTCAAAAATTTAGCCTCGAGAATGCATCTGTATTGATGCAAGTGACTTTCTCTTCTTTACATAAGTATGCGACGGAACTCTAGAAGTATCAAAAAAAATCTCGGCCAAGTGCGAGTCGGACTCGCTCACCGAGGGTTCCGTACGTAACGGAAAGGGGTAGTAAGTTCAAAATTATTAAAAATGTTTTTATTATATGATGTAACTAAAAATGTACAGTTTTCGCAATTTTTCCTTTATCTGTGCTATAAGACGTTGCTTCGTACCAAATTTCAAGATTCTGAGTTCACGGGAAGTACCCTACTGTAGGTTTTGATTCCCTTGCGAGTGTCGAAAATTTGCGGAAATTTGCGGCATAAACGGCTGTATCTTTTGATTGCGTTGGTTTAGAAGTTTGATTTTTTCACAGCTCCAAGGGACAGTAGACCTGAGTATTTGATATAAATTCCAGCTTGATACCACCACGCGTTTCTGAGAAAAAGGGTCTTGACAGACAGACGGACGGACAACAAAGTGATCCTATAAGGGTTCCGTTTTTTCCTTTCGAGGTACGGAACCCTAAAAACTCGAAAACATGTATCTGAATTGCAAAAAATGTTAATAATTTGAGACCGAATTGTATATGAGCTAGATGAAATCGGACACGCGGTATGAGAGAAGTGATGGAATTGAATGAATGTAATGAAAGGTGAAAATAAGCAGGCAAATAAAAATACTATACTAAAAAGTACAGGGTGATTCGATAATATGTCAAGAGGAAAGCTACAGAAAGGTAGGTAGGTACAGTATTTGTTTGATAAAGTTGATCCCCAAATTAACTTTCAACACCCTTTTCTCCCCTTCGGAGGGCGAATTTTGAAAAACGCTGAGGTCCGTTTTCTTGTAATTTAATGAAAGGTCTATAAACGAAGTTTCAAGTTTCTAGCTTAGAAAAAAAAGTTAGTTGTACAAACTTTCAACCCCTTTTTCACCCCTAAACGCTGAAAACAGTTTTTTAACATTTAAATGCGATCTATTAGCGATATATAGCGATGATCTATTAGCGAATTTCCAAGTTTATATCTTAAAAACATATTTTTTTTCCATACAAACCTTCCACCCTGATGTAATATGAAAAAAGTAGATAGGTTATAGGCGCTCTGAAAGAGGCATACTAAAACCTGGCCAATTCGTAAGCCTTGCCTCAGTCTAGCGTCGTCAACGGAAGCGTCAACTAGTGTGTCACATCATCAGATTTGGTTAGAATATGCGACTAAAACATAATATTGCCATCGTGCGTGATGAGATTTTGCATGAAATACTCGAGTAAAACGTGTAAAAGTAGTGGAATAACCTAACATTCGTAAGTAATTACTTTTTTCATAAATTTAACGTAGACAATAATAACGTGCACTAAATATTTCATCATTCTAATGACAACTGCAACAAAAATATACCCGACGAGCGAGTGCAACGGAGAAGAAATATCTGCTGATCAATGAATATGAAAAACAGAGGGGTCGTGACCAGTCTCTTGGGCTTATCCTTGATAATAGTTCATCATCTTCAAATTACATACCTAAGTACTATTATTATTAGATTAGATTATTTATCATACCAAGTGTATAAAAACTAAAATATAAACTAAATATAGAATTTAATTATGGCCTGGGTGCGCGATGACAGCGCCAACTAGCGGTCAAAATTACGGCGGACTTAGAAATATCCAATGGCTGGCTATCATTACGAAAAGAAGTAAAGAAACAAATAATTTCAATGAAATATCGTAATTTTCATATATTCTATTCGATCACGTTAATCTATAGTTTCTATTTCACGCCTAAAATGGCTAAATCAATCAATTTCAGGTAGTACACACGGACTTTCTCATGGCTGAACTCACGAGAAATAAGTAAAGAAATAAACAAATATAATTGAATAACGCATTTCATATATATTTGAGACGATCATTTATGACTGCAATGTCGTAAATAATGCAGACTTTTTGTGTATTTTCAGTTAAACATGGCAAAATTAATTATAAAAACTCCAATGAAGTGCGCACTGCAAATCCTGTCATGTGGCTTTGGGTACCATGGCGATCGATTGGCACTGAAATAAAGCAACAAATAAATTATAGTAACTTAACCGTTACTTCCTACAGCATACAAAATATAATATTAAAAATGTTGCTTTATAGGTTAGCTTTCTTACTTTTTCCTCGACAACGATTGTCCATTTCATTTGTTGTGCTCGTTTCCAACTTGCTTGTGGAAATTTATATTTAGTGATCACTGTTTGTGCCGTTCTTCTTGCAGTTAACTACGCAGCTGGTTTCGTAACGTATTGTTTATTTATTTTTACTTCCAATGCACGGATATGTAAATTTCGCTAGTAAAAAGTGACAGATAGTCCGCCGAAAGTTCCTTTTTTGGCCACGGTGCGCGCTGCGATCGATTCGTGGTTCCCCCACCACCTACTTCGCACCCAGCGAATAGGTTTCCATCTAATGAACATTCAGTTGAGTGGATATAATACCGTCTCAAAGAAAAGGAAACTTGGTAACCTCGAGAGTTCAAGTAAAATTTGTTCCGTACATTTTAAGGACTAATTACCTAGGTCGTATTGAAAGTAATTCTGAATATTTGTAAAAATAAAAAATAATAAATACGAATGAGAATATTTTTAGTTCTTTCCATATCTATTTTTAATATTTTTTGGTTCGCCACTTTTACGCTTGGAATTTCGTATAGACAACGTATCTACCTCTCTTTTATATAACATCATTGTTCCACCTCTATAAAATTAAAGATGGCCGACGGAGGAGCTGGTTCCTATCAGAAACATAAAGCTATGGATCTAACTAGACCCTGGAAAAAAATTGATGCTTTTGTCCAGTGTGTCCACATTATCACGTGAAACTGCCTCACTAAAGGAGGATATACCTAAATAAAACCGGCCAAGTGCGTGTCGGGCCACGCGCAAGGTAGGGTTCCGTAGTCGTCCACCCGTTACATTATGTGGACTAAAAAGTTCGCAAACTTATATTTACTATGTTTTTGACAGAATTAACAACATTATCTAAGGTATCAATGGAAATTGTAACTAAAATTATCACTTCAAAGCTTAAAATCACTCCAACCGATTCTTGAATCAAAAAATGCTCTTAGAAACCTTATAATATTTTTAGAAGAGCTATCGAACGATACCCCACACGATGGGGCTTGGAAGAAAAAAAAAATGCACCACCACTTTACATGTAGGGGAGGTACCCTAAAAAAATTTTTTTTCAAGATTTTATTCTACCGTTTTGTCGGCGTCATCAATATCTATACTCATGCCAAATTACAGCTTTCTAGTACTAACGATTACTGAGATAAACGGGGGACAGACGGACGGACATGGCGAAACTATAAGGGTTCCTTGTTTACTACGGAACCCTAAAAAACGCAAACCCATCTCAGAATCGCCTGTGGGACGGGGAACGTGTTAAGATTTCTTCTTTTTTATCGAATTAATTAAGTATCAGATGTTACCCTATACTTTTTGATATATGGTTCAATTTGCAATGACCATCATATTTGTTTCTTTGCAGCTGACTTTGGTTTCTGTGCGCAAATATCTCCCGAACAAAACAAACGAACGACGATGGTGGGAACTCCTTACTGGATGGCACCTGAAGTAGTTACAAGAAAGCAATATGGACCGAAGGTAACTCTCTCAGTTGATCGACATCTAGAAACGAAGAGATCCGAATAATGTTACGGAAACACTAGTTAGGATATGTTTTGATATTATTTTGTTTTCAGGTGGATGTATGGTCGTTAGGTATTATGGCTATAGAGATGATCGAAGGAGAACCGCCTTATCTAAATGAAAATCCTCTTCGAGCTCTCTATCTGATCGCGACCAACGGGAAGCCAGACATCAAAGACAAGGACAAGCTAAGTCCCGTGTTCCAGGACTTCCTCGACGAGTGCCTCGAGGTGGACGTCGACCGGCGCGCCACCGCGCTTGATTTATTAAAGGTACTGCCCTCCTGTCCTCATTGTTATTACTTGGATATGATTGGATCTAGTGTGCTATAATAGTATATTACTTACCACGGGCGGTAAAACAAAGAATGTCTCAAATCGAAGATATGGGCCGATGATTTGTGGTTTCGTCAATTCCTCAAAGATCCCGACTTACCTCCGGTATCTCATTATCGGTTCTGTTTCAAAGTGTGCTAAGCATTAGTTGCCTTAGGCTGGGTTGCATCAAACATGTAATCGTAAGCGGTGTTCGTCAAATCTGATTGTATGGAAAGTTTGACAAGTTTCTATGGGATGACAGCTGCCGGCGAAATATTTGACGATGACCGGTCTGTATTCGTACGTTAGTGCAACTGGCACTTATAAGCCAGCGCTGGTCTTCCGGCGAGACCAGTTTTGTAGATCACGTAGGCCGTTATCCGACGCGGCTTTAACTTATACTGAACGCAGGCACTACGCTTGCTTCAAACAGCGCCATCTGGCGGGCTGCTAATTGTAATTGTTATATATAATGGCTTGTGTTTGTTTCAGCATCCGTTTCTGAAGCTGGCTCGGCCGCTGGCGTCGCTGACGCCCGTGATCATGGCGGCGAAGGAAGCCGCTAAGGGGCATTAGCGGTGGCTGCCAGCGGCCGCGCGCCGCTAGTCCTCAGTGCCTGCTGAATCCTAAATGAACGCTTCTCACTAATTACACTACACCTCAGCCACAGTACGAATATTTACGTTAAGCTCGTTTGACTTATTTACATCATTCGACCGTATTGTGATAAACAGTCAGTACTTCCAGACATTTTTATCTTAGACTGATAGTTAATCATCCATTTGCGAGATATTTCGTTTTACATTTTTTATCGCCTAGCATGAAGCATTGTTATTTAAAAATGGAGTTCGTATGTAATACTGATGAATTGACCAAACCTAACGTAAAATTTAGTGTCGCTATTTCGTTAAACTTTAATAGTTTGTAAAACTGTCAGTTGCCTCTTTCGACTACTTATTATTGTCATTTATTTATCCGTGATGAACCCTCTTTCGACTACTTATTATTGTCATCTATTTGTCCCTGATGAGCCCTCTTTCGACTAATTATTGTCATCTATTTATCCCTGATGAGCCCTCTTTCGACTACTTATTATTGTCATCTATTTGTCCCTGATGAGCCCTCTTTCGACTAATTATTGTCATCTATTTATCCCTGATGAACCCTCTTTCGACTACTTATTATTGTCATCTATTTGTCCCTGATGAGCCCTCTTTCGACTAATTATTGTCATCTATTTATCCCTGATGAGCCCTCTTTCGACTACTTATTATTGTCATCTATTTGTCCCTGATGAGCCCTCTTTCGACTAATTATTGTCATCTATTTATCCGTGATGAACCCTCTTTCGACTACTTATTATTGTCATCTATTTATCCGTGATGAACCCTCTTTCGACTACTTATTATTGTCATCTATTTGTCCCTGATGAGCCCTCTTTCGACTAATTATTGTCATCTATTTATCCGTGATGAACCCTCTTTCGACTACTTATTATTGTCATTTATTTATCCGTGATGAACCCTCTTTCGACTACTTATTATTGTCATCTATTTGTCCCTGATGAGCCCTCTTTCGACTACTTATTATTGTCATCTATTTGTCCCTGATGAGCCCTCTTTCGACTAATTATTGTCATCTATTTATCCCTGATGAGCCCTCTTTCGACTACTTATTATTGTCATCTATTTATCCGTGATGAGCCATCGGCAGAAACAAGAAATGTAAATGTACAATTAATAAAAGTTACGCAATTGTTAAGTGTCCTTCCGCCGACCCGCAATGCAAATAAGTGTGTTATAATTATAAGTTTAACATATTTAGTGTATCCGTGTATATGTGTCTGTCTGTGTCATCGTAGCTCCCGAACTGAACCGCTTTGAGTGCGATTGAGTGGAAAGTCTTGGTGGCGAAGATGGCTCATTGTTTTATGTCGGATCTTTTTTTAAAGTTCTTAGGATTTATTCTGTCTCACTGTACCAAGTCGAAAGAGTGAAAGGAGGTGCGAAATCTTGTAAACCAACGAGGTAGTAGCAGAGATAATTAAATTATAAAATAAATGCCAATGTTTGTACAACATCGCATTCCTTTATAATATACGTTTAGTATAGAGAGGTCTCTGTACAATTTATTTCGTATTATAAACTCAAAAGTAATCGTACTAAACCTCTGTTTAAGATATTGGCGCCATCGATTAGGAGCTCTTTCATTGAGGTCATAGATAGCGCTATTGTGCCAACCATCAAGCTCATTGTTTTGAAGGAAGTCGACATTGTATAGAAATTGTCGGTCTTTATAATTTACTTGTCTTTGGTAGTAATACGTGGCCGTATTTTCTCGACCCGACTAAAAGGTCGCATCAACCTCATGAAGTAGTAAAACTGGGAATAAACAGCTGTAGCTTGCATCTGAAAACGTCATATATGCAGCAATCCCAAACAGTAATATATGGTGGATGGTGATGTCAATACATACCACTCGCTACACCCCACTCCTGATTTCGAGGTATAATCAAAATGTGCTAGGCCCGTTAACGTACAAGCTACAGCCAAGCGTATTCTCGGCTTCTTAACATCAAAATCTGTATTCTCGCATATTTGTGCTACTTCGATTCTTAATTGCATGTTGGAACTTACTTGTCCATTTATTACTTAATTTGTAATCTCTACAATAACCACTCTTATAGTTAGGCAGGTTTGACCATCACATATTTCCTTTATACTTAATTACATATATATCGGAATTAACATATAATAAGCCCGACCGACTGTTTCAGTCGTACTCCATTATAGCAATAGATGTCCTTTTAGACACGGCACTCGGTATTTAAGTGACTGATGCGACGAACCAAATCATAAACTGGTAGGACCTTACTGTCTAATCATTAGAGTATGCTTGGCTTTTTTACTCTAGTACAGTGGCGGCTGCTGACCACGAGAACCGGTGATGCGCTAACGGCTAAATTATTGAACACTAGCCTTTGCCCACGACTTTGTTCGCGTAGAACTCGTTCATCGCGTTAGAATTTAATTGCTATTCTTTTTTTTTTAGGCGCTTACCTAGTCATCGCTCTTCCATACAAACTTCCACCCCTTAAGGGAGGATTTCCGGGATAAAAAGTATCCAATGTCCTTCCCCGGGACTCGAACTATCTCCATACTAAATTTCATCTAAATCTGTTCAGCGGTTTAAGCGTGAAGAGGTAACTGACGGACAGACATTGTATGTTTGAGATTGTTTTATTGTTGGCGATGGTGTTGAGTGTTTGGTAGTGCAACGCACGAGCGCACTTAGGGTACAGCCGCCACTCTATTTTATGAGCCAATGTCATCAATTAGTTAATACAAGTTTTGTGAAAGGGTTAAAACACGGAAGTTCACCAAGTGGCCGCTTTATTATGCTCTTTCGCGAAACCCAGACATTATGTGCAAAGGTGACGAAATTAAAGAGCAATATTTTATCTTTATACATATAGTGACTGCCGAAAACAAAGTGATCATATTTTTACATGAGGAGATTAATTAAGAGTGCAGTCCAGTAATTAAAGTATTTAAGGAGTCCTATGTAACGTAGTGGTGTTATTTATTATTAATTAGCGACGAAATCTCTTATTGACGACTTTCTCTCCACTGTGCCGTCATACAGAGATTGACTCTAGGACCGATAGCAGTAGATAGATCTCTTAGATATTTTGACATAACTAATACCTAAATATAGCTGCAAGCCTGCAAATGAAGACTGGCAGTTTGAAGATCTTGTGTAATGTAAATTTTAGAATACTTAGGTCTGTTACATTTTATTATCCTCTATTTGAGAACAGTAAAGCAGACACACATCAATACTAGGATGTGGCATTATCATTTCAGACGTGGCACTCGTAACAACTTTAAAAATTTGAAGCATTCTATTTTTTCTTTGCTTAAAAGTGGGGCAGTTTCACGTGATAATGTGGACGCGCTGGACAAAAGTACCAAAGCTATAAACTTGAAACTTCGTTTATAGACAGACCTATCATTAAACTACAAGAAAACGGATTTCAGCGTTTTTGAAAAGGGGGTTAGAATTTTGTATGGCCAACAGCGGCGGCGCGTCAAAACATATTTTTAGGAAAGCCGGATATAATTTGCCTTTCTTATTATTTATGAGCCGTAGTAAAAGAACTGGACTGGCTGAAAATTAGGCAAGCCGATGGGAATCCAGTTGTATAGACGCTCCGCCACTGATGGCCAACCTGTTTTTTTTTAACGTGAGCGACTTCTTTTTCGACGTGTAGTAGAGTAGGCTCTCGTTTCTTCTTTAGACAAATATTTGCTCCCGAAATTAACTATCAACCTCGTTTTCACCCCTACAGATGGCGAATTTTGAAAATCGCTGAAATCCATTTTCTTGTAATTAAATGATAGATCTATAAACGATGTTTCAAGTTGCTAGCTTAGAAAAATAGTACATTGTACAAACTTTCAACCCCTTTTCCACCCCTTTAAAGGGCAAATTTTGATAAACGTTTAAAACAGTTTTCTTCCATTTAAATGCTTGGTCTATTAGCAAATTTTCAAGTTTCTATCTTAAGGCGCGTAGTAAGGTGAAATACAACTTTTTGATCGCTTTGATTTAAAGGCTTAAAACTAAAAATGTGCAAGAAATATAGGTCTCAAAAAATATTTTAAGAATTTATATGTCCTCTTCAATCTGAGCTGCGGAAATTGCGATACGCCCAGATTGCCCTCACAAAAAAAGGTCAAGTAAAGCATTTTTCAATCCTTTAAATCGCTACTGCTCAGTGTCTACATATGTTTTTGAAACGGCATGTCCAAAAAATAAAACTTTATTCAGTTTTTCATAATTGGAGGATAAAATAATCATGACTTTTATCAAAAACCTAGAAATACCTACCATACCGTCGTCATACATGTTTGGTTGGATAAGTGCGCGGGCGACGACGGGCAGTCTGTCACTCACCGGCTGTCGGTCAGGACGGCTGTGTTGCTTTGCCCATCGTTTAAAGACACTTTTCGGAGTGAAATTACGTTTATTAGTCAGTGGTAAACTTAAAATACTTGACCTGTTGTTAGTAAGATGACGGTATGGGTAGATTTTTCTCTATGGCTATCTGAATCCTACAGTAGACTCCATTAACCCTTCGTTCACTTTTTTGATGTATTAAATATATGAAAAATTGGAGTCTGCAACATTTAGCTTGAATTGATTCTAGTAGGAATTATGGTCTATTGTTTCAGAACATAAATATAAATAATAATTGACAATATTTCATAATTTCCAAAAGTCTTAATTCGAAAACCATTTCTGTAAAAACGTGTGAAGTACACAAAAAACATTTTTTTAGATTTTTTTCTACGTTAATTTTGGAAAAAATCGCAAATTACTGTAAACCGAAAGTTGACGTCATCTTCCTCGCTGTATTCAGGGAGACCTTAGTACAGAGTACAGACAAGCGCTGCTCTGGAGTGGCTCTGGATTCTTGTTGGGAAGATGACGTCATATTTTACTTACGCCCTTTTGTTTTGGAATTACCTACTTTTCAACGTGTTTTTTTTGTATGAAATAATGAGTTAAATTGAAAAATAAAAAATACGGGTAGCTTAAATTTTTACCTATTTTCTAACTAGTTCATAAAATAAAGTAGTTAAAAATATGAAATGTTGTCAATTATAAATGAACCTCCGCGGATTGTGGACATAAATAAATTTATCAGCTCATCGATAGATGTGATTGCAGCGGAGGTACATTTGGCATTATCCCTGCTATTGATTGGATTCTAATAAATGAAGTTTGTCCACAGCTATCTTGTATTACAGTTGTACACTATTCTGTTAGGTTTAAGTTAAAAATGTGAATGAATTCCCGAGACAGCAAGATGAACCAATAAAGGTATATAATTATCTACGCATACAGCACGTCCACGGACGATTTCGATATTTCCCTTGCGGTACATATTCACGAAAGAAAATGTACACATTTATGCGGTTTCGGCGTTGCGACATAGAGCTCGTGGTCGTGCTAGGTAAATACTATCGGGCACAACCACGGAGAAATTTCGAATCGAGGTGTTAAACATAACTTTAAACGTATAAAACTTAATGGTTTGAATTCAAATTTCGTTTCATGTCTCGACCGGAATAGCAATTGCAGACTTCGTATTAATAATTCTCTCGCAAGCTCGTCCGTTTAAAACTAATACTCAGCTTGCAATTGGCTCCTTCCCGGCCTTGACAATACTAATGTACTATTATGACAGAATTTACTCTTACAGATCCGCACTATAGGTACTAATCCTTATTTATCGATTAACTTTGAGGTTTGGGAATATACATAGGTATGACCTGGATTGTACTGTGTGAAATATGACAGGCACTTGCGGTTCGAGATTACTATACAATTTTTGTATTATAATTTTTAAAACTACACAATAAGTTCGCATTTAAGTTCATGTAAAGTTGATGGACTCGTTCCAACTGCACGCCGACTGCTCAGTCCCCATTCCCCATGTAAGTTCATCCATGTAGTTTGTAGGAACTGAAAATTAACTTTCTTCATTTGCCTTAAAAGTATGCTGCTTATTTTATGATAATAAAGAATGTTGTAAATACTGTTTATGATTATGATCATCATAAAAACATTGTATAATATTAAAAAAAACTCGCATTCAACAATCTACGAATGATTTGGGTCCCTATTATTTTTGATTCTTTATTTATTATACGACTATTTTTATAACTTTCTACGCCAAGCTAGCTATTATGATCGCCTTCACGCCCGGCAAAACATTCTACGTACATACATATACTTAAAATTATTAGAAACTGTCAGAGTTGTATCAAATTAGGCCGTTCAAAAAGTGACTACTATCCAAGCGTGAAGATTCGAAGTCCAATGACAAGTTTTATAAAATGTCGGAGATTGTAAATAATTTCTACTTATACTTGCTAGGGACAATGTTTAATATTAATATCCGATCCGACATGAAAGCGATCATAGCTAGTCAGGTTTTTGAATAAATTCCTATACTAACATAATTGTTTTACAATATATTGCATGGTCCAAAACTTTGTTAAATAATTTGTATATGGAAAAATGTATACGGTGATTCGGGGCTACTATGTCGAAGGATGCCCTTTATGTTTACTTTCTACAATGAACGAGGTAAGAACTTCGCACAATAGCCTCGGGTCATCTTCCCTTAAATTATTAATAGTAGGTATTCATTATTTTTGAAAGTATGTATTATTAATATTTACAGTATTATTTTTTACATATATGCAAATTTTATTGTAATTCTTGGGGATCGGAAGGTACCTACTTTGATGCATTTGATAGATATAGAGTATGACAAATCCAAATCAGCATTTTATATAATTTAGTTTGTTAATATCGTGACGCTTGACCAGAGAGAATGAGTTGTTTTTGATTACTAAACGCGTAAAAACATTACTATTAACAAACAAAAAACAAATGAAGCTAAATAGTTATGGGCCGTGACTTTTGAAAACAGTCCAGTCAGCTGCAGAGAAAAGGTACCCCCCTGCATAGAAATTTGTCTGCACGGGGAATCAGGTTTCTCTGCATCTGACCGTACCTAGTCTAAAAATTGTTTAGCAGTAAGCAGTAGCTAGCAATTTTTAATACTGACAGGTGGCGAATAAAATGTGTGTAAATTCAATCCTAATGTTATTTGAATTGCATAGTATACTCATAAGCCGTTACACAGACTTGTGTAGAATGTAGATACGGCCCATGTAGGTACGGCAAAACAATAAAAGAATATGTAATGCTGATTGCGACTATTTGTAATGTCATTTGCATTAAACAATCCAATCATTTCTATTCTATAATACTTATTATATTTATTCCTTGAATGAGAAATGGAATCAGATGTATTCTTTTAGTTATTGAGGTATGTTTCCATAATGATGTGCCAATGTTGATGAAATGATGATAGATCACAGCGCGAATGGACGCCGCCGTTAAGCGATTAAAACAAGCTCTGCCCCGAAAACTGTATATGTTTATGAGGTAAGAAAGTACCTAATCAATTTTAGGTTTGACTTTTTTTTATCCAATATACGATACATGATTTGAAAGACTAAAATTGTATTAATCATCGTTCCATATTGAGTCTTTCTAACACAATTGACAATATTTCATAATTTCCAAAAGTCTTAATTCGAAAACTATTTCGGTAAAAACGTGTGAAGTACACAAAAAAAATTTTTTTAGATTTTTTTCTCCGTTAATTTTGGAAAAAATCGCAAATTACTGTAAACCGAAAGATGACGTCATCTTCCTCGCTGTATTCAGGGAGACCTTAGTACAGAGTACAGACACAATTTAAATCGCTGCTCTGGAGTGGCTCTGGATTCTTGTTGGGAAGATGACGTCATATTTTACTTACGCCCTTTTGGAATGACCTACTTTTCAACGTGTTTTTTTTGTATGAAATATTGAG
Source organism: Cenopis cana (assembly GCA_951800055.1). Taxonomy (NCBI): domain Eukaryota; kingdom Metazoa; phylum Arthropoda; class Insecta; order Lepidoptera; family Tortricidae; genus Cenopis; species Cenopis cana. Next base: position 15,316,456 of record OX637471.1, on the reverse strand, counting down.
TTAAATTGAAAAAAAAAAAATACGGGTGGCTTAAATTTTTACCTATTTTCTAACTAGTTCATAAAATAAAGTAGTTAAAAATATGAAATGTTGTCAATTGAATTAAAAATGTATATCTCTTCTATTAGTTCCCGCTTACATTTCATGATACTAAGAGTTGGGAGTTAAAAAAAACATACGGAACGGCGGGAAGGCGATGGCTTTGCGTTGTGCAGTTAATATGTCAAAGCTAAATGTCATCAGGTCCTAAACCGTAATGCATTATGGAATTATGCCTCGCATATTACAATTTAGAATAGAAGTGAAGCATTTACCTAGTATTAAGTTTACAGAGTCTATCGGAACGGAACATACATACTTGTGAATGGGCTTCATTACAAAACTAAAGTTTCCTCTTTTTTTAAGTTATTTTATCCTTTATTCAAAAAAGTAAATAAAAGATAATTCTTGTTAAATATTTTAGAGTGTGCTGGCAGTTTAACGCATTAGGTATGGTCGGCGTCCACTCGGGTAGGGCAGTTTGGAACAGAAATTGGTATTGAAAGTCCAAAAAAAGAAAAAAGTGAGTGGGTGCCAGCCTTCAGTAATCTACGGCTCTCTCTCTCTTTTATTTTATTAGGTTGTGCCTAATGATGCTATTGTTTCGGGTTTAATTTATATCCTTGCGTATTTTATATTCTATTACTTTTAAGTGTTGATATGAATGGAGTGAAAGTGAGAATTGTATAAAAAGGTATTAAGTATACACAACAAGTGGGCGTTTGGTCAGAACCGGCCGGCCCCATCTGTACATAGTACTTATACCTATAACAGACACGTTTGAATCGAGTACTCTTTGACAATATAAAGTGACCAATTAACGCTACGTAATAGGTACGGCATTGGTTTCCAGGTTGGTGTAATCTACGACTATGGCTTATGCTTTTTATCATACCTATTAATATATTTGCACTCATTGCATCATTACCACATCAGTGGTAAGAGGCCATCAGATCGGTTGACATTATTCCTCTATGAAATATTAAGATAATGGCGCTCGCCACCCAAAGTTATTGTTACATAGCCATGAGAACTAGACGGGCAGATCATTCAGAACATGTGGTTTGGTGGCCTCGACTGACGCGCATTAAGTATTGATCACTCGCTTCGAGCCTACTGGAGCATTTATGTTATTAGCATTTGGGCCTAAATCTTAGTTGTAATTTCATTTATTTGGCCACTTGTACAGTCAGCGTCATCCAAATCAAATTGTTCACGCGGTCCACCTTGTACAAAATACCAGAGCATGCACATCGCCGAATACTTAATTACATTCAAGCCGCCTTTGGTACCGTAACAACCACACCGCTACTGATAGTTCAGTTTTCTAGTGTGTCCTACACTAGAAAACCGAGCTTTATTTTAAATGTTCTGAGATTAATCTCTCTTAGTGTAAGGCCAGAGGGGCTACTCCGAAACTCGAAATCCGAACTTCGTGTTGTGCCGTCCCTTTCACTCATATCGTGCATAACACGAGAGTGAAAGGGACGGCACAACACAACACGAAGTTCGGATTTCTAGTTTCAGAGTACAGGGCCTGAGTGGACGTTCGGAGCGGAGCGTTCGGCGGGGCGGGCGAGTGCATAATATTTGTACAGCGGCGACTCAGGACACCAGTATGAGTTTCAATTGTTTAACATGCACGCCCAACTTGAGCGTCCACTTCTAGTAGAGAGGCCAAGTTGAAAAAACGCAATTTCCGTAGGACTGAACAGGTTTATACCGACAAGTGGTATCGTTGGAATCAGCATGCTCTACTGATTATCAAAACGCATGTTGTCGCTTTCTAAAGTAGTGGAGTGAGTTTCTATGACGTCATAAGTAGTGTTCGGAGTTTCGGTGGCAAATTTCACAGAGGTAAATGGAGTCGCCTAACTATTATTTTGATTAAACGAATAACGATTAAATGATTAATTTTGCACAATATTCCTTATAAATTATCTTGCGAGCATTACCTACTTATACCACGATAACACAGGACTACTAATAACACAAGTATGTAGGTAAACATTGTTTAATAAATTTATTTATTTTTACTTATTACATACGTACAAACATGTCACCTAAACAGTCGGGACAGTATAAAGTTTGTACCGGCCGCCATTTAATGTCATACTAAGTACTTCAGGTAAATGAATAATTTATTTATTCAAATCTTAAAAAGTTAATCATAAAAACGACTCCATTACCAACTGTGTGAAATTTGCCACCAAAACTCCGAACACTAGTCATAAGCAATCATAAGTTTTATGTATGAAAAATAAACATTTTTTCTTCAAAAACCTATCGAGTGGGGTATCAAACGAAAGGGCTTCATGAGCTGATTCCAAAAATATACCACACCTTTAGATTTCGGTCACTGTTGTCGTATGAAATAAAATTCATTTTCAAAACGCATCATGTTTGGGCCCTTCCTAACAGGAGATGCTTAAATATTTTTTTCTTAAATTTATGCTGAACGACTCACTGTATCCTTAATATCTATACGCAATGAAAAGAGTTCGGAAAATATGAATGCCTACCATTTATTTCATTATTTTAAAGCAGCAAAACTAGCATTTTTTTAGATCTGACTGCAGTTCACGTATGTGTACGTGATTTACTTCCGAACTCCTTTCACTGCGTTTAGATAATAATGATACAGTAAGTCGTTCAGCGTATACCTATAAAAAATCATTCAACCGTTTCCTGTCAGGAAGATACCAAACTTGGTGTTTTTGAAAATGAACTTTATTTTTTACGGCACCACTGGCTGGAATCTAAAGGTGTGGTATATTTTTGGAATCAGCTCATGAAGCCCTTTCGTTTGATATCCCACTCGATAGGTTTTTGAAGAAAAATTGTTTATTTTTCATACATAAAACTTATGAAGTCATAAAAACTTACTCCACTACTTTAGGAAGCGACAACATGCATTTTGATAATCAGTAAACGATGCTGATTCCAACGATACCACTTGTCGGTATTAACCTTTTCAGTCCTACGAAAAATCGAAAATAAGGCACTTTCGACGAATTGGCCTCTCTATTATTCAGGCCTTACACTTAATGTTAGAAAGAAAAAAAAAAAAGCCACACAAGATAGAAACCTACCTTGGTAGGTACCTACTAGCATTATTTTACACTTCCATGTGACAAAAGGAGCGAGCTCCGCATGTTACTTATTGTATCAATACAATGATGAATTCCCTGCGTTATTTTTCAGTCGAGCTATCTCTCGAATTTTGTATTTTGTCTATCACCAAAAAGAGTAGGTTGTCAGTGATCGTTTAATCTCTTTATTTGGAGCATGTCGTATTGAATATTTTTTGAATATTCAGTATAATGCTCAATACACTAATACGCCACCCACCGCTCCCAGTGGCGGTGTGGTTGTTAATGTTACGGTACTAACAGACTAATGTCGGCGTGGATGTCATCAAGTTTTAGGTGTTGTGCGTACCTACGTGCTCCGGTGCTACACGGCTGATGGCTTGAATAATTGTTACTGGTTAACCTTTTGAACACCAAGAACACTAAAACATGTCGCGTGTTGTGCCTACGGCGCCAATAACGACTATAGGTGTTATGACATACGTTGTCAAAGACATCTTCGTGCATTGCACTAAAGTTCATAATCTCATAAGTAAAATGAATTAGCGATACCTAGTTTTTTTTTTCTTGAACGAATTATCCTTCTCTTTGTGCCTTTTAAACAAAAGCACTGTCTTTCATTGTTAAGCCTAACCGCTAATTGATTGATACCTGTAAACTAAACGAAGTAAACACTTTCGGTCAAAGGGCGGCTATACTTAAAAGGAAACAAGGTTTACATTCAAAAATACGACTTATTAGTGTTGACCTTTTGTATTTAAAACAGCAATAGTATTCGTAGAGCAGCGTAGGGCGACTTATAAAGTTTAACAATAGAGTCACTATTCGAGTAAAGTATTTACGAAGCATGTCCCTTTGTGGCACGTGGCTAAAGGCTTTGTTGGACCGATGGGTCCTTAAGATAAGAACCGTTCTAGAAAAATAATTCCAACCCTACAGTTGAAACTTTTAGAACTGAGCCCATGAATGGTACAATAGATACAAAAGCCATTGTATTTATACAATGCCTTTCATCTGTTTTAGTTCAGGTAACCGCTAATCAGTTATTTACAAAAAAATGTTGGAACTACATTTCATGTATATATAGAATTTTCAACCTTGTTGAGTACCTAGGTTTAAAATGGTCTAAGAGGAAAATAGCACCTTCAACACTTGTGTATATTTTTGAAGCACCTTACGCGCCACGTCTGGTATATGTAAATGCAAAACGTGCGAAATGTTTTTTTCTTTGAAAGCGTTTTTATCCTTATGAGGCGATAATCCGATGAAATCACATTGTATATCGTAGTCCTTTTTCTAGTGATTAAGTACGTTCTTGTTGGGCGGCGGGCGCTTGGGCGTTTGTAAAATCTAAGCGCCATTATTCTGTTTGTTGTGTTAATTTGTGGGCTAAAAAGTTTCAACTATTCGGTGTCACTGCCGTATTACGGGTAGTAAAATTGCATGAACATGTTTCGACCGTCACACTACGGCAATAAGATCGACATCTATCCATGCAGTTTTACAGCTCAGTGTACTGTACATGAAGAATGACGTTCAAAGGGTTTTTCATAGTAATGTTTCCTAGTTTTTAGTGATCTTGACTGCTTCATACTACATGAAGCTGTCTGTACGAAGGCCTATATTAATTAAGCACTATAAGTATACAATACTGCACCAACCAATATACTCAAGAGTATTTTTGTGCAATAAGTAATATAAAAATATTACCTTCCAGCAAAGTTATTCTTTATTGCAAAAACTTGTAACGTTCTGTGACATTTATAAATGTATTAAGCCCGTGATTATTATGAAAAAATAAAAGTATAGAAATTCATTGAGTTTTTAGTAATATTTGTAATTATGTATTAAATTAAGTTACTATTGTATTAATAAATGTAATAGGTTATTGTACAAGAAAGCGATTAAACGTTTTTCATGATTTTTGACAGTTGTAAAACATCAGTGCCATGTATGAGCAACTTGTGCGTATAAACTACGAACATAGAGGTACTATAATAAAAGACTCACCATGAACATGCCTTATTATTATCTTAGGTTAGGTTTTATAACAATTACAACGGTTGTACAAAAAGGATCCAAAAAGGTGAGTGGTGTGGGGTGCGACGTGAGCCTTTTTGGACCAGTTATACACCGTTGCAAATACACTAAGCATCAGTGGCGGCGCGTCAAAAATATTCTTAGGGAAGCCGGAAATAATTTGCCTTTCTTATTCTTCATGAGTCGTAGGAAAAGAACTGGACTGGCTGAAAATTAGGCAAGCCGGTGGGAATCGAGTTGTATAGACGCTCCGCCACTGCTAAGCATTAAAAAAGTTTTGAGCATTTTTCGAAATTCGCCCTCTGAAGGGGTGAAAAAGGGGTTGAAAATTTGTATAAGGAGCAAATATTTTTTTTTTTAAATGAGAGATTTGAAACTTCGTTTATAGACCAATGATTAAATTATAAGAAAACTAATTTCAAGGAAGAGTCATTGGAAATTCACCATCTGAAGCACTCCACTTGGTGAAAAGGGGGTTGAAACATTGTATGGGTAACCTGTATTCTCAATTCTCTTCTCAATAGCAGCGTTTTTGAAAATTCATCCCCTAAGGGTGTAAAAAAGGGGGTTGAATTTTAGTATGGAAAAAGATTAAGTAATACGAGGGCGACCGCTTTGTCCTCGTTGGTAGTGACGCTGCCTACGAAGCTGGAGGTCCCGGTTTCTGACACACACTGACACAGCGTGAAATTGTCTACTACTAGAATTAGGAAAACACTGTGTGTCTGTGTATGTGTGAGTGATAGTTAGAAATAGCGTGAAGAAACTTTCTGTCGACATTAACCTTTTCGACGCAAAACCAAATGTGAAAGCACTCACTCATACGCCAAGCCGTTTTCTGCAAGACACCGAATGACAGGTCTAGGGATGTTACTTGTAACTATCGATACTAAGCATTTTAAAGAACTTAGTGCAAAATGGACCTACGCATGCTGTTTTCATATTATAGTTTGACAAAAGACTGGCTCATTTCAAACAAAGACAGAGAGAATCATACTATCTTTATCTTACACTAGTACTGGCACCCAAAAGCAAAGGATACCTATAGTTTTCTTTGTTCTTATTTAGGTACTGACAATTTGGTTTGACCACCTATATATTCCTTTTAAATTCTGTCTGAAAAACGAATTCCGGATTGTGCTTTCCCTTTCACTCATAAGAAGTATTACTTAAGAGGGAAGAGGACGGCACGATCCGAAGTTCGTTTTTCGGAGTCGGGTTTGCGTTTTGACATAATGAGTTACAGATGTTTTGGCAAACATTCTTATATCCGTACATCTAGGTACACTAAATTGACATTATAGTAGATTGTTAACCAAGGGTTGAAAGCGACCCATTTCAGACGAGATATTTTGGCGCTCGAACGTAGTGAGAGCGCCAATAGTTCGAGGCTGAAATGGGTGGTTTCACCCGAGTTAAACACTCTGCTTTTCATTCCAAATACGATGAAAGTAAAAAAATATTTTTTTTACTTAAAATTCAAAATTAATATAAAATTTGAAATCCTTATTTAGTCGAAATCGATAATGATGATTTTTCGCAAAAAAAATGGTTTACTTAAAATTGAAAAATTAATATAAAATTTGAAATCCTTATCCCCGAATTAGTCGAAATCGAGTATAATGATGAATTTTTAGCAAAATTTTTTTTTTTTACTTAAAATTCAAAATTAATATAAAATTTGAAATCCTCATCCCCGAATTAGTCGAAATCGAGTATAATGATAATTTTTTTACTTAAAATTCAAAATTAATATAAAATTTGAAATCCTCATCCCCGAATTAGTCGAAATCTAGTATAATGATGATTTTTCACAAAAAAAATAATTTTTTAACTTGTAATTCATAAATTAATATAAAATTTGAAATCCTTATCCCCGAATTAGTCGAAATCGAATATAATGATGATTTTTCGCAAAATTTTTTTTTTTTTTTACTTCAAATTCAAAATAAATATAAAATTTGAAATCCTTATCCCCGAATTAGTCGAAATCGAGTATAATGATGATTTTTAGAAAAAAAATTTGTTTCTACTTAAATTTCAAAATTAATATAAAATTTGAAATCCTGGCTGGCATTGGCCGATTTGGCTGTCGACGTGTTTTGTGATTGGTGGATTCAATGTGGTGAAGCATTTGGATTGGTTAATTTAAAATGTTTTGGAATCAAAAATATGTATACATGTTAGCCCACGGGGCGACATGGCCCACTTTCAACCCGCTTCTCAGGTCAAATATGACCCACTTTCAGAGTATGAGGAATGAAAACGAGTTAAGTAGCAGAGGATATAACTATTAAGTAATCATGAAATGTTTTTAAAAACAGGACGAAATCAGTACTTACGTTTTCTATGTTAAAGTCCGATCTTTCTTCGAATTCATATTCATCAGGTACAGGACTTTCTAAAAGTCGCAATAACTCTTCAGTATCCATGTCTTACTAAACCGATATGTAGATAATAGGATGAATAAGATAACGCCAGCACTACCAATAAATTGAAACGTCTCATGCGGACTGATTTATCGGTCAACGGCGTAGGAAATGTAGCAATATAGTATTTTCCCTATATTATTTAGTGACAAGAGAAGGGATGCGACACATTTAATTAACAAGCGAGAATTGTATATCGGTAGTTCCATTTTCAAAACATATATTTTTTTACAGGTTGTTAGGACAAAGGTTATTGTAATAAAGATCATCATAATTATCGAACATTTAAATTATTAAGTACAATTTAAAGTGAAAAACTTTCATTTAACGCAAATAAATATTGTAAGGAATTTTGCGAAACATAATTACAATATTACATTTGAATGTCTTTCCACATCACTAAAGACGGATAAGACGGATTAATCGGTCAATGGCCTACGAAATGTGCCATAATTAGACTAACATCAAAGGTCTGAAATAGAACACGAATTTCTATTTAAATACACAAGTTACACAACTGAATTGTAAATTTTACTTCGGAACAGGAAGAATATTTATTTAAATATGTTATACCCAAGACTTTTTTATATTATCTGGGCCTTTTAAAACGATATTTTTCTTACGACTCATATATACGTCTTTGGCGTTGAACCTGCGGTGCCAATATATACGTCTTTGGCGTGGAAAAGGTTAAGGGGTGGTTTTTCTACAATGAAGTGTTCAGTGTTTGTTTTAATAGTTCAATATTTATTTAAAGAGTGCGCACACCATACTTTAAAGTATACAAATACCATAACCATTCCACAAACAAATAAAAAGTGAAAATTTGCAAAAGTGGTGCCATCTAGCAGCATTTAAGCTTTAGGTAACTTAGGCGAACCACCTGAAGGACGGGATGCAGGTTAAAAATATGTATTTTATTATTATCAAAAATGTTTTTTTTTTGTTTAATCTAACTTGAACAGTTTACGAAAAATGTCACTAACTTATTATTTAACATTCTGAAAAACTCGAAAACAAAAGAAGATCGAGGACTGCAGTTACACCCCCTGAAAGAATGACCTGACTCTTGTTCGCTTAGTCTGCTAGACCCTTGTATTAAAACTGCACAGTCAGATATTTAGGTATCGAGATTTGTCTAAAAAAGCCATTCCCGAAGAGTGTTTGCATCCCGTTTTGTTGTGAGCGAAAAACATAAGCGCGTCTCTTTCGCGGGGGGCGTGGTTGAGCAAATCGATGTATCCTCTTAATATATATAATAAACAAGTACACAAGTTTACCACAAATATATATAATCCACTAATCAACACAAGTACAAAAGCACCACACCCGTAATTTGATTATAATTAAAAAAATTAGATGGTCTCTTCAATTTTAAAATAAAGATAAACAGTCGATCGTATTCAACTGAGTTTACTTATACGAATTACGAGAACCAGATCTCTTTATTTTAACATTGGGTCCTGATGGATTTACGACTTTAGATGGAACTGGCCTTCCCCATGCAGTTCTGAAACAAATATGTAACATACTTAAATCATGAACATAATTTTACTGAACTGTGTCTCCAACCCGCGTTGGGCTAGTGTAGGTAGACAGCATATCCGTTCCCTCATCTATGAGAGGAAACCTGTGCCCAGCAGTGGGACGTAGGACTGGTGTGCACAAGGCCGTCACCTAATAAAATACCTGTTTGTGATTGAGACGTGTAAAAGAAAAATATGATTTTCACTTCTCATCCTCGAAAAGTGGCGTAATATTAGGCTGGTACTTCACTTGGCCGTATTTGTGTAAATATTCGTGTTGCATCTCTTTCTTTGATATTGCAAATAAAGGGAGGCGAATACGCAACGCCAAGTGAAGTGCAAGCCTTAACTATGGTGAAATTATACCAATGGGCCATGATGGCGCAGACAAGGAAGCAGCTATGCGATGGAATGAGATGTGTGTCTATCTCCCTTTAACGCACAACTGCGTCCTTGTCCTGTGCCTTCATGCCGCTGCAGGTACCACCGCGGCAGGTAAAGGTATTCATATTTTCCCTAGGGGCTAAATGTACTTTAGCCTCGCTTGAAAAGTCTAATATGACACACTTCGAGCATGGGAAGTGAAAAGTACCATAATAAGGAATACTCTGCCAAATAAGTGTTTGTACTTACAATTTACTACGTAGTTTATCGTCATATGCATTATTGGCGCGAAACAGTCTCTGGAACTGAAAAATGATAAAAAAATATTTGTACGTATCCACTGAAAACAGGCCTCAAGGGATTCACTTTAGTTTTTTGGCAATTTGTGAGTGACCATTCGGATATGGTGAACATTTTCCTTACTTCCTATAACTAAAGGGGATGGAGTTTATTTTTGGGTCAGCGAGGGTAGCTACCAGATCCCGTGCTGCTATGACATTAGTTTCACCTTCTCCCTTGCTTCCCCTGGCCGTATTGATAATACCTTCCTCAAAAAAAAAACTTCCATCCATGGTAAGTTGTCAAAATGTCATTGTCAAACGTCACCTTTGTCAACCGCCACCACCATTTATGAATTGTTTGAATTGGTTTAGATGTTACATCAATTCAACAGTGCTTGGCGTGGTGGGCACGACGACACACTACCACTTTGGCGGTCAAGGGGTTAAATATAATGAGTTTGTAAATATATATACCTTAATGCTATTGAGCATATCTCCTTGTGTGGCTGCAGTACGCTCGTCCGAGCGCACGCGCGGCGAACGCTGTGTAATGGCAGGTTCGGGCGCAACGCGCTGCGCGCCGAGAGATGCCGCGCCGAAAGAGTGCCCGCCGATCGACCCGTTCCGGGGAACGGTAACAACTACAAAATGCTTACCAGTTAAGTATTTTATTTTTCTCAAAAACCCGCCCGCAAACTGCACGTTACTCGCTACATATTGGGAGGTAAAGTGTCTAGTTTAAGGTCAGATCAAAATTCAAAAATAAAAAAAAACATTGCAGGCGGCCTGCAATGTCACATATAAATTCCTTTATTTGTCGAGTTCGAAACTTTTCAAAGAGTGGAAACAGTCATATAAAAGGAGGCACGGGTCGTAATCAGCCAGTTCAGCTCGTATTTTTCTGTTGAAAACGCGACGTGTTTTTTATGTGTCTCGAATAATTTGCGTTTTTCGATGGAAAAATACACTTGCGTAAAAAAAACGTTTTAAGGTTATGTTTAACAAATATCAATTCAATTTTTGTCGTATATCCCCCATTTTTGAGAAAAGCACTATATTAGCCTCGGCCGGAATGGCAATTGCAGGCTTCGTATTATAATTAAATGGACTCGCAAGCTCGTCCGTTTAAACAAATACTCAGCCTGTAATTGCTTCCTTCCCGGCCACTGCAATAATATACTATTGTGTATCAAGCGAAATAATTAAATAAATCTATGCAAAAAAAGGTATTAAATGTAATGCAAGTAATTATAGGTACAGTCAGCGAAATATAGCATGTAGCAGCCAAATAGTTCGGTACACCATATATTTTGTATGGTGTTTTGAACTATTTGGTCACTTTGGCTGCTACACACTATATGACGCTGACTGTACCTAAAATAGAACCTGCACAACAAACGGGAACCTATTGCAGTCCCCCCGCCTGCCAGGCCTCTTGAACTGTACTGTACCTAGTTAAGATAAGATATAAGTAGAGCGATCCGGTTATAATTTTAGAAAAAAAATTAAAACTCGCGAGTCGCGAATAATCTGTATCTATCTTGTCTGTCCTTTTGCCATTAGTGGGCATCTATATAAAACTTTAACAAGCAATAAATTAATGAACATGCAGCCGGAGTAGGGAGTGCAATCTTGCAGCATAATACACAATCTCGGTATTTGCAAGATTGGAAAAGTCTAATCTCGCGAGATCTCGGTATTTGCGAGATCTCGCAAATCTACAAATTACTTTAAATAATTATAACTATTCCATTTAAACTCGGTATAATTGCAGTTTTAGGGGCGAAATGATTATTAAATACAATTATGCCGATTCATTTATTAAAAAATCAAGAGTAATTTTGAAGAACAAAAAATTAAAATTACATTACATTCGTCTGTCAACTAGCATTTTCTGTATTTTGGATGTTTCGTTCGTGTATTATGCTCAACAACAGAAAAGGTCCATTCTACCTTATAGCTTGTACATATACGCCAACTTTTGCCTCTCCTGAATCAATGAGTTTTTTTTCTAATACTTACATATGTTTCTCAAAAATGACAAACACATAGAAATGCTGTAGTAAAAAGGTTACAAGTGGAAAAATAAGGGTAAATAAGGGAGTGGGAGTGACTAAATTTAGCTAATTTTTCTGCTCTCTATGTCCTACAAATAATTATACCTACAGTTAAAATGTCTTTTCTGGTATTAAAATGGTAATAGTTAGTGCATAAATTGGTTACAAAACTATTAAGTAATTTTTATAGGTACAATATTTTACTAAATCAAATCATCATTATTCGGCGCTCACATGCAGACTCGACCCAGCCGGCTTCTGTGCTTATTAGTGTTGGTAGGTTTTATTAGGTACTTTTGTACCTGTACCTATCGTGAACAGCAAAGCTGTTTCAGAGGTGATAACTTGATAATATCGATTTTTAGGGTTCCGTAGTAAACAAGGAACCCTTATAGTTTCGCCATGTCCGTCCGTCCGTCCGTCCGACCCCCGTTTTTCTCAGTAACCGTTAGTACTAGAAAGCTGTAATTTGGCATGAGTATACATATCAATGACGCCGACAAAACGGTAGAATAAAATCTTTAAAAAAACATTTTTTTAGGGTACCTCCCCTACATGTAAAGTGTTGGTGCAATTTTTTTTCTGCCAAACCCCATCGTGTGGGGTATTGTTGGATAGCTCTTTTAAAAATATTATTAGGTTTCTAAAAGCATTTTTAATTAAAGAATTGGTTAGCGTGATATTAAGCTTTGAAGTGATAATTTTAGCTATGGTCAAGTGTCCCCCCCCCTCCCCCTGCCAGCTAAACGGTGGCTACTAGGCATGTGAAAAAAATCATGGTAGTAATGTAACGATGAATTTAAAAGGAAAACTATCACAGCTAAGTAGACATTACTAGTTAACGAGTAATAGTCGAACTTCAGAAATGTACTTTGCAAAAGCAAAATTTCGTACAATTTCCATTGATACCTTAGATAATGTTGTTAATTCTGTCAAAAACATAGTAAATATAAATTTGCGAACTTTTTAGTCCATATAATGTAACGGGTAGACGACTACGGAACCCTACCTTGCGCGTGGCCCGACACGCACTTGGCCGGTTTTTCTTTGTCACAATACTTAAATTACTAATTTGACCAGCTGAGACAAATGTTCTATGACCGACAAAGCGGCATATTCTTCTTTTAACACTGCATAGGTAATTTTTTTCCAATCTTGCAAATCTTGCGAGACCTCGTCCGATTTTGGGTGCAAGATTAATCTTGCGGAATTGGTGCGAGATCTCGGTATTTCGAGATCTCGGAATACCGAGATTGCACTCCCTAAGCCGGAGGCATGGATTTGGCCGACAAGTCTCATTTAATGCTACCTACTCCATGCCTCCGACTGCTCGTTATCTTTATGCTATAAATTTCGATGATATTGATGTGTATTTGACACTGGTCTTTTTTTTCAAATTCATTTATTGCTTGTTTCGGTCTTTTGAGTGGACTTTTGTGTATTTTCTTTTAAGTAGGCGGGGTGTTTTAGTTTTTAAAATTTACTTTTTTATTTAAGACTTTTTAGTTTCGATTATGGTCCTTGCAGATTACGTAAACGCTCTTTATAGTAGAGAGGCCAAGTTGAAAAAGCGCAATTTCCGTAGGACTGAATAGGTTTATACCGACAAGTAGTATCGTTGGAATCAGCATGCTCTATTGATTATCAAAACGCATGTTGTCGCTTTCTAAAGTGGTGGAGTGAGTTTTTAAGACGTCATAAGTTTTATGTATGACAATAAACATTTTTTCTTCAAAAATCTATCGAGTGGGGTATCAAACGAAATGGCTTTATGAGCTGATTCCAAAAATATACCACACATTTAGATGTCGGCCATTGGTGTAGTAAAAAATAAAATTCATTTTCAAAACACACCATGTTTGGGCTCTTCCTAACAGGAGATGCTTGAATGAATTTTTCTTAAATTTATGCTGAACGACTCACTGTATCCTCAATATCTAAACGAAATGAAAGGAGTTGAGGATTTTTCATGAACAAAAACTTATTATTTTTCATACATAAAATTTATGATGTCATTAAAACTCATTCCACCACTTTAGGAAGCGACAACATGCATTTTGATAATCAGTAAACGATCCTGATTCCAACGATAGGTACCACTTGTCGGTATTAACCTTTTCAGTCCTACGAAAATCGTAAATAAGGCTCTTTCGGCGAATTGGCCTCTCTACTATTAAAAGAATTTCCTTTTTTTTGCAAAATGCATAATAAAAGTTTATAAATATACATTGTTACACGTGTGTAAAGCTAAACTCGATGACGATGATAATGAAAACATGAGCCATTGCGCATAGCCGATAGCGGTTCCGACTATTAAACTTTGAATAATTATAAATCCTAAACGGTTATTTTCTCTAATTAATGACTAAAGAAACCTTATAATGATTTTAAAATACCTGTTCAATGATACCTACCCCACATATACGGCAAATTTATTTTTTGTATTTTTTCAAATTGGGTCTGGTGGCCGCCATCTTCGTTTTTTTTTGACATTTCTAAGAACACTCGGACCGGTAAGACAAATCTAACGATATCTCAAACATTAAAATCCGTTCAGGGGTTCGGGATATAAATAATATTACATACATATATACAACATAAAAGATACGCGCGAAACACATAACCCTGCCTTGCAGTCGGGTAAAAAAGTATAATATGTTAGCATGTAATCAACATTGAACTTACCTTTTAGTTTGGATAAAGCACGTCTAATGGAACCCGCGGAACCATCCCGGGCGAGCGATCTCTTGCTGTTACTGGCGCTGGTGTCGGGCGTGTTGGTGGCGCGCGTGGAGCACAGGCGCGCGCGCGCCGGCGGCGGGCTGCGGCTGGGGCTGCGCCCGAGCTGCCGCCGCGGGTTGGTCGAAGCCGAGCCTCGGGACGCGGCTACATTGGACAATTGTTTTATGATTTTGAAATAATGACGTCGTGTTTGTTAAAATATGTAGGGTAAGCTGTAAGTAGTAATGTTGACCGCCCCCCTCCAAACATTGGCCTCTTGAATGCTGTTTTTTTTCCTAGCCTACCTGTCAAGTTTGAAAACTATCTAAGTACTACATTTTAGAGTGTAGTAAACAAAGAAAAATATGCAATTTATTTTCTACCTTGTATTGAAGGACTGTATCATTCAAGAGTAAGTACTCAGTTAGACATGTTGTATGAACCCCAAAACTGCAGAGAGATCTCATGAGAGTCTCTGAACTGAAGTCGTAACCGCTACCGCTCCAGATTTTTGAAAAATGCAAATTACATACATATTGTGCTACATACACACTTGAAGGAAAGTACATTAACCTGTGCTGAACATCGCTGCGGTCTTGTCCGCGACTGGGGCCACTCTGTAGGCTTTTTGAGCGGTCACAGTTACCGCCTGGTTTAATCGATTTATTCTATTTCCTGTGTTCCTTGTCTCTTTACCCTTCATTTGAGTATTCTGTGGATAAATGTTCACCGTAAATATAAAAAAAAAAAACCTTTAAAAAAAGGTGGCACTGGTATTCATTACCACACTGCATCTCATGATAATTCCAAAGCCCGAACACGGCTAAGATACACTGTTTTATTACAAAAATCTGTTTGCAATATATACGATTTACCTTGTTGTCTGCCAGAGCCATCCTCACGGGTGACAGAGCCTGTTGCACGGGGCGTGAAGTTCTCACAGTTCTTACAGGTGTATTCGGATTCTGGGAAGACAGAATTAATTTAATAAAGTATCGTTTCCCCACAGTGAGAGTATCGCGGTTAAAGCGCTAGCTCTGACTAATTCAGTTGGCTCTGAATAATGTTGGCTTCACTACTGCAACCCTTGTGTACTTGTGTTGTCGTGACCACGGCGCAAAAAACTACTATAGGATAGGTGTTATGGCGTCAGCTGCCAAAGTTACCATTGTGTCTACTTACAAGTTTAACACTTGCAAGAGAAATAATATATGAATATATTATGTATTTATTTTAAGTATTTACTTATGTTAGACACAGACTGACTGACTCACTCATCAACATGTTTGACTACTTCCACCAGGTGATCGAGAATGTTGAAATTTGGTGGCCATTGTGGGCAAACAAATGTAGGTAATCAAGTATCAACAAAGGAAAACTTCTACAGGCACTAAATTTTCATATAATAAAAATGTAAATTAAGTATTTTGAGTGGGTAGGGGTACCTAATTGGTGCGCCTGCTACATTCCTTGGATAAGGTAACAGTTCTTTAGGCTCCTTATCTCTTCAAAAGGAAATTGTTAATGTTGATTACCAAATGGGTGCTTATTTGATTAAAGATTTGTTACCCTATCGATAAAAAAAAATCGTTAAAGGTTGCGCTAATATACTTTAGAAGTGAGATCAAACTGGAAACCAAGTTATTTCAAAGTTCCTAGATCTAGATCATAGCTCTTGCTTGTCATGCATAATGTTTTTCATTGCTTGAAATGATTTGTTATGTTATGTTACTTGCTACTTAATAGTGTGACTTGGCACGTGGCTTCTTATCTACCCACCACTCACTCACTTATCTTTGAGGCTGAATATTTATAAAGTCTTGGTCACACCGCGTTGCGCGACGTCCGCGCGACGCGACCGCAGCGCGCCGGAACGTATGCTAACAGGTTAGCGACGTCACACTGGCTGCGCGACGCGAGCGGGACGATTTCATACATTATGGCGCGCAGCGCGGCGTCCCGCTTGCGTCGCGCACGCGGTGTGACCAAGCCTTTATTCGAATAAACAATTAAGTGTGTCGAAATTGAGGTATCAAGAAGGTAGGGAGACAAATTTGAAAAAGAGACAATTTGCCAAATAAACAATTAAGTGTGTCGAAATTGAGGTATCAAGAAGGTAGGGAGACAAATTTGAAAAAGAGACAACTTGCCAAGTCGCACCATCGAGTGATTGGACTTGTTTCAAGACCGGCAAAAATAACAATCACAATCACACTAGGAAAAGCAATCTGAAACTGCTGAAACACTAGGCACAACTAGTTACTATATAGTCTTGCCTAGAGTTCCTCATCATTAGAGAACAAGACGCAAGGAAGCTCTAACATTATTATTGCCAATATGCCTGGCAGTCGACCTGCCCTTGGGAATGAAGTTGGTTTTCCCCGAGTCAACAGTTCTAGAGCTGGTGTGAGAAGGGATCGAGGGCCGCTCGCCGCCGCCGACGGAGCCTCCGCGCCGCGCAGTGTTCCGGCCCCGCTCGATTTGGTCACTGAATAATTAAATAAAAAAACCTTTGTAAATCTGTTTTGTTCTGTTCTGTTCAGTCAGTGTAACTCAACCAAGATAATCCTTAGTAAAAAAAGCCCTGCACATGGACGTATTTTTATACAAACACTATTGACTCCTTCAACTCCTTGAACGTTCTTAATGTTCTTATCTATTCCGTGTGTAGCGATACAGGTACAGGCGGAAAAATAAAAGAAGAGATTTGATAGATGGGCTACACTACAAATTTACAAAACCCCGTGGGGGGAAACTCGCTATGCAAAGTTAAGCACATAATATCGTAGGAATATTTAAGTTCCACTCAAGAATCTAGTTACCTACCGCTGCCGAATAGAGAATTAGTGAAGCTTGTAGAAATTATTATAAACATAAAAACGTAGATACCCTTTGTTGAATGTCCTCTGCATACTAGCCTTAGATGATCCCGTAGATCTGCAGCTGTCCATACCGTTCTGCATTTTGTTAACAGCTGCTGCGAAAAGGTAGGTAGTTCTCTTATAAATAATTGTTATAATATTATAATTATTGAATGAATAAAGGCGAGAAAAATATAAGGTACATAACATTCATGGTTTAGAAAAAAGGTTAGCTCTCTTTACATTAAGTATACCTACATGATAGTTAAAACAGATCACTCTGAAATATGTCACACTAGCTTTTGCCCGCGACTTCGTCCGCCTAGAACTTCTATACCTATGTAGGTATCTATGGCTTTCCAAAGTGAGTTAGAATGCCGTCCTGGATCATAAAAACTTTGGGTAGCTATCGATTTCCCTGGGATCCCATCAACAGATTTTGATTTGATGAGGATGACAATGGAATCACCACAGGAATGTAGTCTTTGGGAAAAAAAATATTTTGAAAATCCGTCCACACTTGAATATATAAAAAATATGTAGGTATAGAAGTGATTGTGTGGTTTGAAAAGGACAGTTTTATTGCGAAGACGCCGCAAAGCAGCATCCTCAAGAATAACGTCGTGTATCTTCGTGCAGTAGGGTCATTTTCTAAACTCGATTTTTTTTGTGTCCGAGCTGAAAATCGTAGTGTAGCATGAGATAATACGTACCATTTTTTTTTTCATAAAGAATACATGTTTCCACGTTGAGGTCCACTCAAATTCACTGACTTATTTGTTTTTAAAATACATTAAAAAATACCTAAATGCTCAAATTAAGACTCCGTGCCCTGTCCGGCATCGAGTTTTGAATCAATCAAAAATTCCTATCAAAAACTGTACATTAGAATCACTGATTTCGTGTCAAAAACTTTAACTCGATTATATTTACTATCACTGAGCACAGACACTATTCACTTCACTGTGGTGAATAACTTTTAATTGATGTTTAAAAATCGTCCGAGCGCGAGAGTTAAATTTTGTCGGCAAAATTCAAAGGTCCCTGGCAGCCATCGTTTACATTTGATCAGCTTCGCGTCCTGCTTCACATGTGCTCTCAAATGTCAGCTATTATATATAAAAAAATATATATATAGCAAACCGCATTAAGTTCGAGTAAACCACCTAAGTACTTCGGTTTCTGGGTGGGCGACAATTTTTTTGCTTTTGCTTGCAATTTCGGTGGCCCTTAGAAATTCAAATTCTTGCATAAGTAATCATTAACATATGTATGCATTATAAAGCACTTTTGTGTCTCTATATAAACGATAACTTAAAATATTATTAACATGTGATTTGATTTTTTTTATGATTTTTTTATATCGATTTCCAATTCCCCCTGTCCTAATTCCCATAGCTTGTTTACCCAAAACAGCTGATTTTGGGGCACGGGAATTGGGAAGGGTCACTTATTTTGTTAATAAACCGCATTTAAAAACAATAATTATGGATGAAATGCATAAATAAATATAATTTGTACTAAGTATATCGATTAGAGTTGTAGTTTATGCGTTTATTTAAAAAAAACAGGCCAACTGCTACAATTACACTTAGCTTCTTAAATATTTGAAAAGAATCAATAAACAAAGTCAATGAACATTATGTACATAAAATCATGTAGGTATATATCGATACATTCGCATTTTATATACAACGACGGTGGCAAACAAGTAAGCAGACATCTCAAATTTTATAAAAGGTCAGCAACGTACCCGTGACGCTTTTGGAGTTGAGAGCGTCTATATGTACATCTGCATTTAGTGATAGTTTTAAATATTAATACTTGTATGATTTTCTGCAAAGAAGTTGCTATGTGATTGTATTTATAAAGAGAAATTTAACTTAAAATATAGATTTTTGGTTAATATAAATTTCCTCGGTTGAAACTTGAACCCATGATTGGTAAAATTGGGCTAAATAACTTCGATACAATTGAACTTTATAATTCTTGATAAATTAGATGGTAAATAATAATTTTAATAAATTTTTTTCTAAGAAAAGGCAATTCCCATGGACAGATAAATTCCCGTGCCCTGGTCAAATTTTCAAATTGCTATAACTTCCGTAATTTTATAT
This sequence comes from Cenopis cana, assembly GCA_951800055.1. Lineage (NCBI taxonomy): Eukaryota > Metazoa > Arthropoda > Insecta > Lepidoptera > Tortricidae > Cenopis > Cenopis cana. The sequence continues at coordinate 15,296,909 of OX637471.1, read as the reverse complement.
GTATAAGTACCCCGTAAGAAAATTTGTGTTTATTAATTTTTTTATCAAATTATCAGCATAAAATTTTCTATATATTATTGGTATTTCAAAATTCCATGGGAATTTGACAAAAATGCCCGTTTGGTGAAATTGACTCAGTAGCTCCACATCATCTTGAATCTTCAATCTTCGAGCACGGAGCGACAGCGACACACGATGTTTTCGTCTCGTCGGCCGTCGCAGGAAAAAGATCGAGCTTAGCCCGCCACCACACAGGCGCGACACGGGTCCATCGGTGTGAGACGGGCGTCAGTGACCTTGGTACGGCACGACTACGGCATAGGGTTACCAAATGTAGTAACCTTGGCACGAGGAAACCATAAAGTACCTTTTTGTTCCTGTGTGGCTTTTGATATGATTGCCACAGCCTATATGTATACACAGTAATATAAACCCGCAGCCATATTTAGTTTTTGATTAAGTGATTAGTTGATTACATTGATATTAGAAATAAAACTAGTTACGCGCACGTCGCGCTAGCGAATGTTGAATGAAGCGAGTTGCGCCGTTGCGCTGGATTGAGCCCCTGCCACAGATTAGGTATACAGGGTGGATTTTCTTTTTGGGTCAGTGAGGGCAGCTAGCTACCAGATCCCGTGATTTGTATGGGAAAAGTTTAGACATGGGGAAAAGCGTTAATTTTCGATCACCGTTATTGTTATTCCCGTTCCAAAAAAATCACATTGAAAAATCACCGTGACTTTGTCACTTCGGTTATTTCGTGTCACGGCATTTGTGTGTCGATCGTTCCCGGCAGTTACTGATATTTTTGTAACAACTGATGTTACTCTGTGACAGGCTGACAGCGCACCGCAGTCACAGTCACAGTTAGTAACAGCGGTCACGAGGCTTACACACTGTTCCTGTGATATCGTCGCTAAGTAACAACGTTATTTTGTAACGTTGTTACTTCGTGATAAGTCACACTGTTACTTTTTAACGGCGGATCGCCGTGATTTTTTCATCGTGAAGTTATTTATCACCCACCTCTAGAAAAGTTTTCCTCGATTTGTGGCTTTTCTAGCCGGAATTTTTTTTTGGTGCCATACAAGCTTTTGATCCTGAATAGGAACACGATCGATTGGTATAAAAAAAAAGTTTGTAAAAATTGCCTTTTTCTCGCACCCTGTATGTTTATTCCATAATCTGAAAACGCCATTTTTCATTAATTCAAAATCAAAGGAAGATCTTCTAATTCTAAGACAATTTTCACGTAGCAGCACGGGATCTGGTAGCTGCCCTCACTGACCCAAAAAGAAAATCCACCCGTATAATAGCCCCTGCAACTCGCCATTCCCCGGAATGGTTTCCATTCCACACACCGCGCGCCCCTCGCGCGCCCCCGCTCGCGTACTGACACGCACCCATAGCCGCGAGACGGGCTTACAGCACACATGCTTCGGTGTGGCTTTTTTTTTTTTTTTCTTTGGCGCCAGTAACATTAATACCTACGCGAGTGGACAGCGTTCGTTCGTTCGTTCAGAAACTATAAAGAGTTAAAACCCTATAAAAGATAGTTAATCCAGTCGATATGTACATTGTACCTGGAAAGTGCTCGGAAGTTTATGGGGTTATTTGGGGGTACACTAGGAAGACTACCCTAAGTTTTCCACCTCGAGGCCCTTGTGCTAAGGGGTGGAGGGGGGAAATAAAATTCCATCAACTTCCGAGCACTTTCCAGGTTCACTTCCCCTTGTTAGGACATATCGACTGGATTAAGTGTGTTGGTGTTCACCTTCTCTAAATTTCGAGGCCCGAGGTCGTGGCACCGCCAGTATATCAGACCGGGTGTTCCACTGTATGGGCGGCGGCGGGCTCTGATTGGTTTTCTCGAAGAGTTTCGAATTGGTTTTCCGCTTTATGGTCTTTTCGGCAATAGAATACACTCCATACGCATGCACCGGAATACGATCCACGTCACTGAAGTATTTTCTCCTATAACAAACTTCATTAAATTTACTTTTAACCGTAATCAAACAAAAATTTTACTGAACCAAATACTTTATTGCGTCCGCGCTCAGACATGATCCCTATGACACATACCATACAGTGATGTGCATGTGTTGATCCTTCAATTTTAAGGGTTCCGTAGTAAACAAGGAACCCTTATAGTTTCGCCATGTCCGTCCGTCCGTCCGTCCGACCCCCGTTTTTCTCAGTAACCGTTAGTACTAGAAAGCTGTAATTTGGCATGAGTATACATATCAATGACGCGGACAAAACGGTAGAATAAAATCTTTAAAAAAATTTTTTTTAGGGTACCTCCCCTACATGTAAAGTGTTGGTGCAATTTTTTTTCCTGCCAAATCCCATCGTGTGGGGTATCGTTGGATAGCTCTTTTAAATTATTATAAGGTTTCTAAAAGCATTTTTTGATTAAGGAATTGGTTAGCGTGATATTAAGCTTTGAAGTGATAATTTTTGTTATGGTCAAGTGTCCCCCCCCCCCCCCCCCCCCCTGCCAGTTACTACGGTGGCTAGTAGGCATGTGAAAAAAATCATGGTAGTAGACATTACTAGTTAACGAGTAATAGTCGAACTTCAGAAATGTACTTTGTAAAAGCAAACTTCCGTACAATTTCCATTGATGCCTTAGAGGCTTAGATAATGTTGTTAATTCTGTCAAAAACATATTAGTAAATATAAGTTTGCGAAATTTTTAGTCCACATAGTGTTAATGGTGGACGACTACGGAACCCTACCTTGCGCGTGGCCCGACACGCACTTGTTTTTATTTGTGGCGGCTCTTATCAGCGTCTTCTCATGTACATTAATTTAAACCTCAAATGCGGTTATCGTATAAAAGACGTTTCTAACTAAGCGTTTTTAAAAATTAAATTGAAATATAAGACACGTTTTATTATTATCAATTATCGACAACACCGCTTCCTTAGTCGACACAGGCCACAACGATATAATACCTATAACGTTTGCAGTACCTACATCATCGTGTATATTCCTTTGAGCATATTGCTGGGAAATAAGGGACAATAAAAGTTTCTTTCCTATTGTTATTAATGTAAATGTTACAATTCTACATAAATTAAATAGTTGCATTCCCAAAAGATGCTTATTAACATTTCGATGTGACAGCGACGCTGTTCCAAGGTTATATAAATGAACTGTCACTGCCAGTGTCATAGGACTCATAGGGATCATGTCTGAGCGCGCACATAATAATTACCTACCGTTACGTCAGGACGACCGTCCACTTGGTTAGGTGTCAGTGGGGCAACTGTGAGATAGCAGAGCGGGCGCTACCGTGCCGAGAGGGCCCCGCGGCCCGAGAGGCCGTACTAGGCACACGAGTAGGGTTGCCATATGGAAATGTGAAATGTCCTGATAAAAATCCGGACATCCCCCTTAAAGACCCCCCTGACTTGTAAAAGTGCCATTGCGGCCTACTTACAGAATAAAGTTCATTTTATTCATTTTATTTTAAAGTCCTGACATTTCTTCTAATAAGGGGCGAAACTTCGGTTTCCTCGAAAAAAAATATTTAATTTGGTTTCTACTATCACTGTGCAAAGTGGCTTGCTTTCATCAAAAAGTGCAGGATTTTTTTCATAACCTATATGACTAGGACCTCCACATTCCACAATTCAATATACTATAAAAAAAAAAAGTTTATTGTTCTAAGTTACTTGTACATTAACATCACGGCTCTGTGTCCTGAGCTATGAAGCCCTGTGTTACAGGGCACAGTTACGTATTCATAGTTCATAAACCTATTTTATCTACACACATATCATAAATCCTCTAATATGCGTTCGAAAACCGTAGAAAATGACTCTCATTTCAACATTCAATGAATTTATGGCAATTTTCTTATCTGTGGCTAAGGCTACAGCAGTAATATAATTTTTAATTTTAATCTCATATATGATGTTAAAATATTAAACGTCAAACAAAACTATCAAAATTTAAATGTCAAAGTTGACATGTCCCTATTCTAGTATCACTGAAAATTCAAATTCAGTTGATGCGAAATATCAGCTCGATGTTTTTTTAGTATATATCGCACGAAATTTGAGCTAGAACGACACGATCACATCAGAATAGGTACTCTTTACTTTTTAAAATAACATTCAGGTATCGATTGCCAGTTCTGATTTCGATATTTCCGCAACCGTGCAAAAAAGGTTGTATTAACACAATTATTGTATTTATTTACTACGGTTTCTGAACCCATCTTAGAGTAGTTATAATATGTGTGTAGATAAAGTAATGTATGCAACTGTACATAATTAGGCATTAAAACACTCGTGTGACCTTATTATGAAACTCGCCTTCGGCTCGTTTCATAAAACACACTCGTGTTTTAATGCCCCTCATTATGTACCAGTTGCATAAACTACTATTACTTTTTTTTGCCGTTTTAGCAATGAATTATTTCTTCTTTTTTATTTACTTTTTTGGAAAAAAAATTCAAAATGTTCCGTGCGCGCTGAGTTAAATTTGGCATGCGGGGACTCGCGAATTGATTGAGATCACTTTGGCTGTAATTTATCCTATTTTATATTGTTTTCGAAGAAATATAATTATTTTTGTTGATTACTGTTTACTAATTTATTATTACGTTTATTAAAACTGTGTAAATGTTAAAATAAATGTATCGTAAAAACATTTTTTTAATAGGGTCTGTGGTACGCGCAGCGTAGCGTCAGTCGAGAGGGCCCGGAGGGTGGTTGTAGGAGAGAAACACTGTGTTGTTATGATATGGTTTACTCCAAGTCCAGGTTTACTACGACTCTCAACTCTATATTACAACTAGCTATTATATATTGTTAACCTACGTGCTCCGAGAGGAAATCCCTTATCGTTTGAAACGGCATTAATCTACTTTAGTTATTAAAATCGCTTGATATACACTTCGTGCATATCAGAGCGTCTGCCTATCACACCTCCCCTGAAATGGTAAGGGGTTCCCTCCCCTGAAAAGAACACTATACATGACAGTATAACTTATAATTGAGGTTATTATAATATTCATTCTTAAGTAATACTAGGTCTTAATCAATCACAAGATAGGAGATTCATAATGCTAAATACAGACTATTATTTTTCCCTCATAGCTTAATCATAATCATTCGTTTAATGGTTTTAACCATATAACAATACATGCAAATGCATTAAAAAAAATTAAAGACACAAAAAGTGGTCTGTATGGTTCATGATAATCATGATTAAAATAAAATATGAACCTAATTTCTACACAAGTCCAAGTTCTTTTCGTCTATATATAAGGTCTTATTTTTCATACACAGTAAATAAAAGTAGTATTAGGTACTTTTCCCAGGTTTAAAATCGTATCTATCACTTAATCTTTATTTTAAATTACTCTTCAAAAGACGTTGTGGCTGTGGTACCTAGTTATAACCGTATTATCTCGCGTTTGCCTCCTATTACACTTCAGTAGCTCTAGTATAAGTTTTTTCGAAACATTTACTAATTCGAACGCGTTTGCGTTTTGTCTCAAAATGTATGAAAACGCTGTCACCGAGTTTGAAATACGCGCGTTTATCGGTTAGCAACAAACGTTATACTCGCTGTTTTAGTTTCCACTAGTGACCACCAGAGGCGCTGTTCACGTTTTCATACCGCTTTCATACATTTAGAGACAAAACGCAAACGCGTTCGAATTAGTTAATGTTTCGAAAAAACTTATACTAGAGCTACAGTTTCGGACAATCTTCGTATCACTTAATCGTCTAAAGATATAGACGCATGTTTTGCCATTAATACTCCAACGTAACAACCAACCAACGTAACAACGTAAGATCGTCTGTCTGACGTTATCGTAACAACTGATAATAATTAATTAAGTATAATTCAGATCATATCCCGATCGGTAATTCTCATTTTCCCTGTACAGTACATGACCTAGGTAATTCATCTTGTCCCGCGCGAAAAACATTTAAGTATCTATGCTAGCATACTAATATACACTTTATTGAGCTCATTTCTAGTAATCATCACTCTACTATGATCAAGCCTCGTAACGATACGTCTAAGCGTGCCTTCGTTAATAGAGAATCCTGATTCATATCATCACTCTACTATGATCAAGCCTCGTAACGATACGTCTAAGCGTGCCTTCGTTAATAGAGAATCCTGATTCATATCATCACTCTACTATGATCAAGCCTCGTAACGATACGTCTAAGCGTGCCTTCGTTAATAGAGAATCCTGATTCATATCATCACTCTACTATGATCAAGCCTCGTAACGATACGTCTAAGCGTGCCTTCGTTAATAGAGAATCCTGATTCATATCATCACTCTACTATGATCAAGCCTCGTAACGATACGTCTAAGCGTGCCTTCGTTAATAGAGAATCCTGATTCATATCATCACTCTACTATGATCAAGCCTCGTAACGATACGTCTAAGCGTGCCTTCGTTAATAGAGAATCCTGATTCATATCATCACTCTACTATGATCAAGCCTCGTAACGATACGTCTAAGCGTGCCTTCGTTAATAGAGAATCCTGATTCATATCATCACTCTACTATGATCAAGCCTCGTAACGATACGTCTAAGCGTGCCTTCGTTAATAGAGAATCCTGATTCATATCATCACTCTACTATGATCAAGCCTCGTAACGATACGTCTAAGCGTGCCTTCGTTAATAGAGAATCCTGATTCATATCATCACTCTACTATGATCAAGCCTCGTAACGATACGTCTAAGCGTGCCTTCGTTAATAGAGAATCCTGATTCATATCATCACTCTACTATGATCAAGCCTCGTAACGATACGTCTAAGCGTGCCTTCGTTAATAGAGAATCCTGATTCATATCATCACTCTACTATGATCAAGCCTCGTAACGATACGTCTAAGCGTGCCTTCGTTAATAGAGAATCCTGATTCATATCATCACTCTACTATGATCAAGCCTCGTAACGATACGTCTAAGCGTGCCTTCGTTAATAGAGAATCCTGATTCATATCATCACTCTACTATGATCAAGCCTCGTAACGATACGTCTAAGCGTGCCTTCGTTAATAGAGAATCCTGATTCATATCATCACTCTACTATGATCAAGCCTCGTAACGATACGTCTAAGCGTGCCTTCGTTAATAGAGAATCCTGATTCATATCATCACTCTACTATGATCAAGCCTCGTAACGATACGTCTAAGCGTGCCTTCGTTAATAGAGAATCCTGATTCATATCATCACTCTACTATGATCAAGCCTCGTAACGATACGTCTAAGCGTGCCTTCGTTAATAGAGAATCCTGATTCATATCATCACTCTACTATGATCAAGCCTCGTAACGATACGTCTAAGCGTGCCTTCGTTAATAGAGAATCCTGATTCATATCATCACTCTACTATGATCAAGCCTCGTAACGATACGTCTAAGCGTGCCTTCGTTAATAGAGAATCCTGATTCATATCATCACTCTACTATGATCAAGCCTCGTAACGATACGTCTAAGCGTGCCTTCGTTAATAGAGAATCCTGATTCATATCATCACTCTACTATGATCAAGCCTCGTAACGATACGTCTAAGCGTGCCTTCGTTAATAGAGAATCCTGATTCATATCATCACTCTACTATGATCAAGCCTCGTAACGATACGTCTAAGCGTGCCTTCGTTAATAGAGAATCCTGATTCATATAAATTGCTAATAGGGATGTTGACACCAAATAAGAAAATCAATGAATCCGAATTTTCTCGAAAAAGGATCACATTCTCAATCAAATAGTGAAAAAAGTAATCCAAAAGAATAAATAATTACATAATTATAAGTCTTCAAAGTTTTAGGAGGGGGCATTTTCTGTCCCTTTTCCGCAAAACGCCCCGTTGTATTGAACGATCGTCATTTACTATGGCGTTCTAGGTCAGTGACGTCACTGACCTGTAGCGTTTTCTCTCTCTAACTAAAAACATTCTAACGGTTGTAGTTTCGTTATTTTTTGAGATATTTGAATAGGATTTTCACTTTTTGGCATAGTTTTATGTATTCTTTCGTATGAAGTAATAATAAATTTTGAGTCAACATCCCTATTCAACATTATTAGCGGTTATTAGCACTCCGCTTTCCCTTTTATGATCTACTACTTTAGGCTGGCCAAGCCCCAAAGACGTAGTACATGGGTGTCATATCCTGTTTATCACGTTCGATGAACGAGTCATTAAACGAGCAACTACTCCAAAGAAACTCCCATCCCGAGAGTCAGAAGAGCAAAATAAAGTATCCTATTAATCTTCGGACAGTAATTATCGAAATCTATTCCATTTTTACGTATAAATATTGCATGTAAACTGTAACTACACAACCCCATTCTCGTAACCCAAATCTCTTAACCCAACTTCATTTTTTTTAGGTTACCGACAACATAACGCTAACTCATTATTGCAATAATTCAAAACTATGTGATTAAATGCATCATACGCCAAAATATCTACATATTGGAAATGATTTATTTTACTACGTTGCTATCAGAGTCACGTAGTGGATGACATTGACATCACTCTGCACATTTGACCTAGCGAAATTGCCTACTCGGAAAATACATAGTACGTCCGCGACCTTGCTTACTCACATTGTGGTCATAATGCGTATACACAAATCCCATTATGACATAACTGCCGTTATTCGCAATATCATTTTCCATTACAGCTATGCTAAAAAAAAACTGTATCCCTCTAACTAATAATAGTACCTTTCATTTTTTTCCCTTCAAATAAATGGTCTAATTGTTCCCATATCCACAGCCGCAACTTCCTTTTTTACACATAGTCAACTAATAATAATAAATAATACTTATTATTTAAAATCATCCCTTGTAGCACAGGGATAACAAAACACACATACATATTTGTACCCTGTACAGTTCGCCCATTTGTCTTAACTTAATTATACTACCTACCCATAACAAACAATAAATAAATGCAAACTTAAACCAAAAAAACTGGTTAAAGAAAAAAAAAAACTATGTACACACATACTTTAAAAACGTCTATCTCAAATTTGCCGCCGATCGTGCCGCTCGACGATCCCAGCCGCTGCACATCTCCTCCTCGATACGCCCATAAACTCGTGATAAGACGTAAGCCGACATGTTTGTAAACTATCAGCAGCTCATAGTCCAACTAATGACTCAAATAATTGTAGCCATCGTGTGGTTATCCTCCGATCGCTGGCCCATCTTCTTAATTAACAGTGACAATAACTTAGTAACATACAGGCACTGTTACCCTACAGACGTTCCTCCAGTGCTATTCCCCGTCAGGTGCCTCGTCTTCCATGTTGTCCTTACGAGTATGTCACGATGCCCCGGTATCTCGATGTCACGCAGTCACGGTCGCCATGTGGTACGCGCAGCGTAGCGTCAGTCGAGAGGGCCCGGAGGGTGGTTGTAGGAGAGAAACACTGTGTTGTTATGATATGGTTTCATGGTCCATTCCTAAAAATCCTGACACTTGCCAAGTCCGGCCGCAATCCGGACAAAGGGTCAAAAATCCGGACATGTCAGGACAAATCCTGACGTATGGCAACCCTACACACGAGAAACCCTAAAGGAAGCGGCCTCATCTGGCAATTTTGCCAACGGAATTAGTATGATAGGTACCTATAGTCATTGAACGCGCCATAACTTATATATCTGATCTACTCTACAAATTCGGTTAATTGTATGTTACTTACTGCAGACAATTTTTCTACTTACCTAAACGCGTTGCCTTGTTTGGTTAACCACGATTCTAGTTGCTCCAGCCAACCCTGTAAACAAATTGGCAAAATGTACAAAGCACACGAAACATATACCTAACACTGAAACCTAGATTGAAGCGACTGCTAAGGATCCGGGACGGTGTCCTCTGTTTTTTTTATTAATAATGGGATTGCTCTTGGCCAGCATCTAGCCAGGGGGCAAAGTTAAGTTCATTTGACGAAGCCTGTTGCGGATTTCATCTCTGGTGTCTGTTTGTTTTTTTTAGATTAATTGTTTGTGACGAAGCCTGTATTGCGGATCTGATTTTGTGGACTCTGTATGGTAACTTAGATTGAATAAATTATTAACTTTTTGGCATAATTTACTAGTCCCAAAATAAATATTTATATTTACAATAATACACTATTTGACTACTTAAAACAATTTTATGGTGCCATTCGAACCAGTTTTCATTGACGATCAAATTTCTATATGGGACCAACTACAATTAGACCACAATAAAGGGCAAAAAATAGGGATGAACCTAGCTCGCCGCTAGCGGCCGCCCAAACGGCTCCTACAAATTGGCACGGGCAGATGACGTCACCCGCCTGGTATCGAACCAACCTGTTGTATGGGAAAATAAGTATTTTGCTGTTTTGGTCGTAAAATAATGCGTTTAGGTACATAGTTGCCGTAAGTACATTTTTTAAAACCATTTTTACTTAAGTATTCTATTGATACCTTTTGTTTGACTTTTGGATGACAAAAAAAAAAACATAATTTTCCGAATTATCGATGTTAAATATCTTTTATGTCGCACCTGGCCATAAAGCGGCAATTACCGGACGCTCCGCGCGCGGGAAATCCTACTTCCTGGCCAGGGGGTGACATAAAATTTTGTACTTAACGCGGGCGGTAATAATAAATAATTCTTTGTTTTACCGCCCTGGTTAAGTAATGTACTATTTTCTATTTTGGTAAAAGTTTATAATTTTCAATTCAATGTGATATTTTGATGGTTTACTATCCATAAAGTGACACCATGTTACAAATTTTAAGATACTGTGTCAAATAGTCTACCTATTATAAATGCGAAAGTTGAGATGTTTAGATTAGATGTTTGTTAGTCAATCTCGCAAAAACAGCATAACGGTTAGCAGCAGCCTGGGTTAACATATAGAATACTTTTTATTCTAATAATCATCCCTCAAAGGGGTGAAATATGAAGTGGAAGTTTAAGCGGACGAAGTCGCGGCCAAAGGTTAATCCTAATACCTATCCTAATCCTAAAAATATTATAATCGTGAAAATTTGTGCGGATGTAGGAAAGTATGTATGTACGTTCCACTTAATCTCAAAAAGTACTAGACCGATTTCTATGCAACTTTCCAGTATTGTAGCTTAGACACCAGAATAGGACATAGGCTATAATTTATCTCAAAATTCATCCCTTTAGGGGGTTAAAGGGGGGTGGTCATTTTGTATGGAGAACAATTTATTTTTAAGATAGAATCTTCTCTAATCGACTAAGCATAAAAATGAAAGAAAACAACTTTCAGCGTTTTTCAAAATTCGCGTTCTGAAGGGATGAAAAAGGGGTTGAAAGTTTGTATGGAGGGTAGATATTATTTTCAACGAGAGACTTGAAAAATTAGCATTAAATAATGAAAAAAATAATTTCAGCGTTTTTAGAAATTCGTCCTCTGAAAGGATGAATAAGGGGTTAAAAGTTAGTATGACCAACCTATTTTTAACTAACTTCGTAACGGAAGTAACTTCATTCTTGGCGTGTAGACTCTCAGCTAAGCATTAAGTGATTGCAGCTTTTTGGTAAATCCCCTAAGTAAGGGTATAGAAAAGGGGGTTGAATGTTGATATGGAAAAGAGTACTTCATTCATTCGAAGTGAGCGACTAGAAACTTCGGTTTTAGTAATATACCTATAGAGAATATACAAAATATAGTAAAATACTACACGTGCGAAGTCGTAGCGGGCTATAGATGCGAAAGTCTGTCCGCCTGTCTGTCACCCCTTAAACTTAAACCGCTGAACCGATTAAATGCAATTTGGTATGGATATATTTTAAGTCGCAGGGCCTTCCCTGCGATAAAACGTATCATATATCCTTATATATGATACGTTTTATCGCGGAAATCATCCCTTTTAGGGGGTGTAAGTGTATATAATAATAATAATAATATGGAAGACATATAACTAGACAAGCGCTTCAGATAAAAGAATAGCAATATTCTATCGCGATAACCGAGTTCTACGCAGACGAAGTCGCGGGCAAAAGCTAGTTAGTAGTAATATATTAAGTACACACCGAGGGAACAGAGTAGGGCGTTTCAAATTTCAACCTGCGTGTAAAATTGACTCCCTAGCCGTAGCTTTACTATGGAGCGCTCGTGGCCCAGCGGCGCCTGCATGCCGCAAGCGTTATTCAAAGTTTAGCACAGCCGCGGTCAGTACATGGATGGGTGACCGCTTTGAGTGGTTACTAACTGAGCGCTCCCGTGCTTTGGAAGACACGTTAAGCCGTTGATCCCGACTGCTGTCTATGGCAGCAGTCGTTAAGCCAAGTTGGAGGCCTTCGGGCGGCTTGAAAACTTCTAATAGTCAAGTTGCCCACACTCACTTGACAAAGGGGGGTCGAAGTTGCACCACGTCCGTAGGGAAAGTGCCCACCGCTACCCTACACGTGACCCTTGGGTGGTTCTAAAAGTGCAACAAAAACTGGCAACCGTAGAACCGTACTGTCTTCTCGAAGATCTCACGGTTCGAAATAAATGCCATACGATAAATAAAATACTATGGGACTATATTATTGAAGAGCGTTCTACTATAAATCACCTGCTGATGACCAATGACCGAACCCGGCCTGCAAATCCTCATCCAGCCGATGGCTTCTCGCGCTGTCATCCGATAGTGCTTGATCAGGTAACTGCCGATCAGCGACCCCGTGCGCCCTAGACCTGCCTGAACAAATCACTAATTACTCTAAAGTCTAATTAGTTTTTGGACAGCAGAATCAATGGGATCACCTATGTACCTAAGTACACGTAATCCGGTTATTAATATAACGTAGGTACGTAACAGTATGACCACACTTTATATAACAAGTATTGGTACATTGGGTAGATATTATCCTTATGCTAGCACCACACTTCGCCATAGTTGTGCAAATATTCGTGTTGCATCTCTTTCTTTTCGTGAATTCGTGTTGCATATCGCAAAAGAAAGGAAGGCGAATTACGCAACGCGACCACGCATAGCGAAGTGTAGTAGCACCTTGACAGTAGGTACCTAATTACTCAAAGTAAACATATGAATATCTGTCAAATTAGATCAGCTTGACAGGACTGGTTTCCAGCGAGGCAACTAGATCCATAAAGCATACTTAAAGACAGATGTACAGTAGGTAATAAAAAAAGCTATTAAAAACGGTATGCCCGGAACACGCCCGGAACATGCCCGGAAAAGGAGAACTTACGTCGCGATAATGACTTCGAAACCTATCGTTGCGGGCGTCGCGAATTTACAGGTCGGTAATGGGAACTACTTGTATAGAAAATTGTCTTCCCTTCAGGCTACAGGGAGAGGTTATCCCACGCTCCATCTGTCGCTGCTGGCCGCTTTGCTGGCCAAAACAGGGCAGCAATTATTTAAAAAAATAATTAGAAAATTCGGCGAGTTCAGACTTCTGAAATTGCTGCAGCACGCGTTTCTTACTTAAATTTATAGAACCTCAATTAAGAATTTTCCTATAATTTTCAAGTTACTTAAATTGTTTGATACCTCGACCGGGACGGGGATTGCCTGCCTAGTAGTTTAGTGCTAGCAGTACCTACACTAGGGCTACATATGGAAAATGCTGCAAGTCAAGTCGCTTTAAAAAAAATTGAACATACATAATTAATTAGGGGCTTTGATTAAAACAAAACTTAACTATTAATTCCTTTGTGTAACAATGACTCATTCATATATTTTGTATGGCTAACTTTCGTTACACAAAGCACGCGATCGTAATTTTGTTTTCATTAAGCCCTTAACCCTTAACTATGTACATTTTTTTTTAGAAAAAGCATGAAATTAGGCACGCTTGGTATTTAGGCCATATGAATCAATTTGATCCGTTGGACGAAAATATAAAGAGAGGAGTTATGACGTCATCTTTTTTTGCATCTTTTGGCGTACCGCTAGCACTAAGTTACCTATTATTACTAGACGATCTTTAACACTCGAAAGGCGATCGCCTCCTATCCTACCCGACCTTTGTAACTATCTAGTTATGTCAAAATTACTTGATAGGTGGACGACTACATTTCGTTTGTATGTGCTTAATGTGTCCATTACTGGTGGTGTCACTCTATCTATATGGTATGGAGTATGGATGGAACCCAAAACAGCTTTCCTAATCAGTAATCACAGCTGGCACAAAATACCATAATAAGTATGTAGATACTGCGGGTGTGTTGTAGGTACTGCGGGTCGTGATAATTGATATTAGGTATACTTTTAAAACAGCGGTACCTAGTGTTATTAGGAGATAATTCTGAATAAACTCGTAACCTTGCAGTGCACTGCTATGGCAGAGTCGGAGTCCTCGCTGATCTGCAGGAACTTGAAGAGAACGTGTCGCGGCGGGCAGGAGCCGTCGGCGAAGAAGAGGTCGTAGTGCGCAATCCCGACGTTCTTGAATCTGCGCGAGTATGATGCTCCTGTTTACGTGCTTGTAATCTGATCTTACAGGATGTAACTTCATTAATTGGTATCACATTCTTATTAGAAATCATAGTTTTGTATGGGTTTTTGCCCATAAGATTCACATACCATACCCAACACAGCGATTTTCTGATTAGGGTGTAATTATAAATGATATGATTATGTTATATTATGATGAATCTGTCGTCGGATTTCAAGAACGTGATGGTTTGAAATCTGATGTCAGATCCGTCAGGCCGTCAGCAGTAAGCGCTGTGAGCGTTGTTAGCGTGATTTGGAACATGGAGTTAGATTAAGATGTATACTTACTATAAAACATTCTGAATATATACATAATTTATATATATATATATATATATATATATATATATATATATATATATACTTATATTAATGTGTCCGTATCAGCTGTAGAGCAAAATTGACCTCTTATAAAGAAATATTTTAACTCACATGTCTCCATCGTAAAGCCTCTTGTTCAATCGGATAACAGTTTTAACATCATTCTCTAGGAAATAATCCACATAAATTTCGGGCGGATGGTATAACGATACGCTGTAGTCGACGGGGCCAATGAAAGCTAGAAATTTTCCTGGAAATACCAAAGTGGGAAGAAAGTTAAGGCGTTCGTTGAGTTCGTTCGTTAACCCATTAACGCCCAAATTAAAACTGGCTATATTCTATTCGTGTTTATGTTAACACGTTCACAGTCCAGTGCCCCATACATGGATCACGACGAACTATCTCCACAAGTCCGTGCCCCGTACATAGGTCACTATAGCCGACCAGGTACGCACGCAAATCACTATTATACATTGCTTGATCTTGATAATTGGATGATCAAACGAATTTACCATTGAGTGAAGTTCGATCTCAATAATCTTGTCTTCGTCGAAGAGATTTAACATGTACAGCCACCAGCACCAATATCTGCCATAACAAAGGCGGCATAATTATCTGACACGTCCTTACGGCCCTACAAATATAGTCGTGTCAGATAAGGTAAATGTACGGAATTCCGTAAACGTACGGTATTCCGGAAATAATCGGTTTAGGTCCAAAAATAAGAAAACTATAAACTATTTTCATAAAATATATATGTTCAAGTAAAGTGTGGACTATATTGCGTCAAATGAACAAGAGTTGTTGGGACTGTGAACATATGGTATATTTTTACGTAATATGTTTTGGTCAGTCCTTGTCAAATCGCCGAAATGGTAGGAAGTGTTTCGCGTGTGCTTAAGTGACGCAACGGATTTTCTTAAGGATTTCACAAGTAATGGGCAAGAATTTTCATTACAAATTGTTTCAATAATGGTGTAAGATTTGATAACAAGTTGACTAAATAAATTAACATGGAAATTCAGTTTGAATTTAGTAAATTACGGCCGATTTACTGATTGCCGCAATTACATACATCAAAAAACAGCCTTGTCCCGAAAAGCGGCAAACTTACGCAATTGAAGAAAATAAAGGGATTTTGTTTTTGGGTTTTGCCAGGAATTCACATAAGATAATCAAACAAACAGCGCCGTTACGAGCATGATGTTTGCCATAGTTCCATATGATCAAATTACGTATTATGATTTTGTGGACCATTGTTATAAAAAAACAGTCTAAAGTTATCAAATTTCTGACTTCCGCAATTCCCTACAATGTTTCTTTGGCTGTGCTTCTAATTGCGTTAAAATAATTCTGGAATTATACTTATGATTTTAAATGATTACTCAGTATTTTTAGCTATATTAATGTAAACTAACGCATATCGAATTTTTAGACCGAACTAGACACTTGGGGAAAATTGGGGACACTGATTTTAGGACCCATTTGTCTCTAACCATCAGTCCCCTGTGTGTGTGGGACAGATTCAGAATCAGATTTTTCCCATTTGTCTCCACTGGCAACGACATGGAAGACGTCATTTTCATTTGCCCCACAAAAGTAGAGATTAACTGAAAATTATGACCGGATCCACTTACCCTAGTCTCCTCTAATAATAATAGTACATTACTTACCAAGGGCGATAAAACAAAGAATGTCTCAGATCGCAGGTATTTTACGCCCGAGCCGAAGGCAAGGGCGATAAATATGCGTGTTTATGGCCAGGTGTGACATAAATATATTTATGTCACACCTGGCCATAAAGTGGCCATTATCGCACGCTCCGCGCGCGAAAAAACCCACTTCCTGGCCAGGGGGTGACATAAAATTTTGTACTTACCACGGGCGATAATAAAGAAAGCCTCAGATCGCATATTTATCGTAAAATACCTGCGATCTGAGACATTCTTTGTTTTATCGCCCTTGGTAAGTAATGTACTATTAAACCTTTTTTTTGTCAAATATGGAATGTTATTTTATTTTTGATCAAGTCATATTATTTTTTTGTGTCCTATTTCATTAATTCTGCAGAAAAGGGGCATTTACAGTATTTACCGGATTTACGTGCACGCATTAACGGAATAACCGACTGAGACTATTTTTAATCCGTAATAACGGACATTTAAGAGGGTCATAAAAATGACTATTACTTATCAAAATGCAGTTTAATTTAAAGTTGTTGTATAACATTCTATACCTACTCTTAAAGCCACTCTTTACTAGTGAACCAATTTCAATTAGCTAAAATGTCAGGTTTTGCTGCAAATAGCTTACAAAGTCAAAAATGCCTTAATACTCCGTAATTCCGTACACTTACCTTATTTATGCCGGCTTTGTTTTGGCAGATATTAATGCTGGTGACTGTACCGTGTACCTATCTCCCATCCCTATTCTCAAACCCTGCTTGCAAGGATAATAAGCGGCGAAGGTCCCTCCCTAAAGTTTTCCGAGGAACAAGGTAGATACCTATGTGTTTAGTAGTTACCTGGCACTATCCAATTTAGGTCACCTCCTGCTATCTTGTCCAATCTTTCGTACTCTTCGAAATTGAAATCTTTGAAGTTGAAGAATCCTAAGTCGCGTGCCTTTTTGATGGCCTTGAGGCAGTCCAGTATAGATATCGTAAATATCGAGTCGCCCTCAGTTGCGTCTTGGAAAGGTCTTAAACAGAGATTATTCAAATATAATATGCTGACACGTAAAATTTTCTTTTACTTATCACTCTCACTTATATGTACTAACATGACAACGTGCATATTGCGCGGCGTAGTGGCGCGGGCTGCTGCAGCGCGTATCCTTAGAATATCATCTTTTTTGAGAAAAGCACTATACCATACCTCGGCTGGAACACAGAACAGGGCTTGCCTGCCTCGTATTACTAGACGACCGAGCGAGGTGATACTGATGAACACACTCGGCAGACAACCCTTTGTTCCCGGCCTTTGTAGTAATTTAGTACGTATTTATTGAGGTATTTATGTAGTGTACCTACCTTCCACTATTCAAAGGGTCATACCAACTTGCTACAAACGTAAACCACTGTGTATATCTACTACTGGACTTGGAATATCGTAGCAAGATAGTTATAGTTTGATACGAACCGATAATTTACGGATCCATTCTTCGTCAAAGGTTTCAAGGCATCTTTTGGGCACAAGCCTAAGTGCAGCACTCCGTAGCATCCCATAAGGAAAGCCGCATTGGCCGCTTTCCTCGGGTCTGCCGATGCATAGTGGATAATAGCTTGCTTGTTCAAATACTGTTTCAACTTTTCACTCAATAGTTTACAGTACTTATAAACACAACCGAGGTTAAGAGGTCCAAAGTCTGAGTAATAATTTTCATATACTAATTCGTTATCGATACAAAAATAATGTGTCTCTAGTGTATTTGTGATTTGTCTATCGTGGCGCACAGTAGCAAAATATAATATGTTTTTAATATATTCCGTCACATACACAAAGTCGTTGCTCCGCTGCATCATTGCAATAGCAATGATTTGTAAACAGTTACTAAAATAAACATTTTATTAAATATCTGTAAGCTCCATTACCAAATGTCAGTAAGACACATGTCATCCTCTTCCAATAATTCATTTTTAAAGATTTTTCCATAAAAGGTTTATAGACTTTTTTCTACTTCATAGCTTCGTGAGAGCGGCCTCCATGGGCTAACTCCGGGGTGCCGCTAAGGGGTACAGAAAGTGAAGAGAGAGGAGACAGTGGGGTGCCTGATGCCTGATAGTGATAGGTAACAGGTCTTCGTCTTAAGGTGATGAGTTAGGAGGCCTGTAAGTAAAAGGGTTACATATTAAAATACCTAAAATTCATATACCTATTGTCAAAATACTTTTGTACGAAATACCTATTTTTAAAATTCCTAACCGTTATTTAACCTACAGTTTAAATGACCGAAGTTTGAAATACCTACGTTCAAAAAACCTATTGAACGAAATACCTACTGTTCAAAATCCCTAACGGATGAAATACCTAATGGACGATTCGTCTAAGTTTTATATACCTACGGCCAAAATACCTACAGTCAAAATACCTACAGTACATTATCGCGATACGTTTATAAAAAAATGGTTTTTGAAATAGGTAAGTAGTAGTAAAAACCATCAAAAATTAAGAATGTCAGTTGAATATTAATTTTATGGGAAAATGTTCGGTTCTGGCGCTTCGCCGGCCGCTACCGCGGCACGCTCGCTTTGCTCGCTCGACTCGCGCGCTGTAGGGTTGCAGTTCTACCTAACCACTCCTCCTCGCTTCGCTCGTCGACATACCTACACCGACCTGCCTTAGATTAGAATATGAAGGTTGTGGAGAATAGAGGTGGAGATTGTCATAACATATTTTTTTACCTGTACCTAGGGCAGGTCGGTGTAGGTACGACGACGAGCGAAGCGAGGAGGAGTGGTTAGGTAGAACTGCAACCCTACAGCGCGCGAGCCGAGCAAGCGAAGCGAGCGTGCCGTGACAGCGGCCGTTGAAGCGCCAGACGCGATATTTTTTTAAATAATTTAGCTTGTATATAATAACAGTAAACACTTAGCTAGGCACTTGTACTGTAGGTATTTCGACTGTAGGTATTACGACCGTAGGTTTAACGACATATAGGCATTTTAAAAATAGGTATTTCGTACATAGGTATTTTGAAAATAGTTAATATCAATTTTAGGTATTTTAATATGTAACCAAGTAAAAGGTAGCAAAGTGTATAAGACATGCTGTCTGCTATAGCTGTAGCATACTAGTATTAATTTTTTAACCGACTAAAAGAAGGAGGTTCCGTGAACTGATTTACCTGCATTATCTATCAATTTAAAAACTGTTATTTGGCATGAGTAGGTATACATATCAATGACACCAAGTAAACGGTAGCTAAAATCTTGATTAAAACATTTTTTAGGGTTCCTTACGCATAAATTGTTGGTGCAATTTTTTTTATCAAAACCAATTGTTTGGGGGGGATGGGTTGCGGAAATATTCTCTTGCATTTTCTCCTGCACTTCGCAATCTTCGGCATCCTCTTGTGTGAGACGTCATTGGCACGCGCACGCATGTCATCCCTCACAACGTCCAGCCAGCACATCCAGGGCTTTCCCCTTTTTCCGGGTCCAGGCGGATGCGGCATAGCCAGACATTTGTTACCCACGTAACTTGCCGCAAGTTCTTGCAAAAATATTATTAAAGGATATACATAAGAGTAGTTTTCAGGTAAGGACTTAATTTGACTACTTTTTAGGGTTCCGTAGCCAGAATGGCTAAAACGGAACCCTTATAGTTTCGGTCTGTCTGTCTGTCCGTATGTCACAGCCGATTTACTCGGAGACTATAAGTACTACAATTATGAAATTTGGCAGGAAGATGTATTCTATAAATGTCTACATAAAAGTAATGTGAAAATAGGAAAAAAAAATTTTTTGTGGGGCACCCCATACATGTAACCGGGAGATGAAATTTTTTTTTCAATGCAAGTAGTTGTGAGGGGATTTTTGGATAGGCATTTAAAAATAATATCGAGTTTACAAAGAAAGTTTTCCATTTAAGTCAATCGTTGGTGAGATATTAGATTCCAAAGTTGTACAAAATGTGCCCCCCCCCCCCCCACACCCCTCATTTCCAAACTATGCAGATTAAAATTGGAAAAAAATTAATTTGGGGTGGTGTACAATAATAAATACTTTCAACGAATTTTGGTTTGAACAAGAAGGGATTAAGGGTTTTTTAATTTTTAACTGAAAAACTAGGTGTAGGTACGGAACCCTTCGTTGTGCGTGATCCGACACGCACTTGGCCGGTTTTTAATTCGTTCTTTTGTGTTACGAAAATTTGTCACACATTTAATTGGGTAATTGAGGTCGTAACACAAAACCAATAATTAAAAAGTACTGTATATATAAAGAAGGCTAACCCAGTAGCCTTGTTTATTCCAAATTTCAAATCGCTAGCATAAGTAGTTCTTGAGATATTAGCGA
The DNA here is from genome assembly GCA_951800055.1 of Cenopis cana. Lineage (NCBI taxonomy): Eukaryota > Metazoa > Arthropoda > Insecta > Lepidoptera > Tortricidae > Cenopis > Cenopis cana. Next base: position 15,276,098 of record OX637471.1, on the reverse strand, counting down.
TGTGACAGACAAGAGTGAAACCATAATAAGGGTTCCTTTTTCATTTTTTGGTACGGAACCCTAAAAATACATGTGTCCTAATCCTAACTTCACCAGTATTATTACATGCGTGCGTAAACATGGTTAAGGAGACAGAAAAATTCAATGTTAATCATGTCACCTTTTATCTTCCTTTTAGGGATCTTATTTGGAAATAAAAAAACACAATTGTACATGAAATATTTATGTCGATCATATGTACTTACAGAAAATCTATACCATTTAGACAAATGAAATAAATAATAATTAAGTATAACGTTAAATCACACTTATGATTAATTAAAAACATTTATAGTATAAAATAAACAGTGACTTTATATTCTTGGTAACTTTTTCATTGTTATTATTTAGCCTATCTACGATTGCCATTACTTCCAAATACAAACGTAAAACTAAAAATAACAAAATGTAGATACAATTGCTTCATAAATACATGTAGGACGGGTGTATGACGAACAATGTGTTATATACATAATTAGCAACTGCTAGTTCGCCCTTTGTACACGCAACAAACTTGCGAAGAGTTTTTTTAATGGCAGGTGTATATTCTAGATTCTAGCCACGAACTTTCGGTCCATGCCTAAATCGTAAAAACGACGAATAATATAATAACTTCATGTGGTATCAAAACAAATTTGTATGTGAGAAAAATAATCTTGGAAGTAGGTATACAGTGTGTAAATTTAATACAAGCAACAACAACTGCATTTTAGTGTCCTGAATTAATATTTTTTTATAAACATAATTTTGGCCCTGTGATATTTAAAAAAAATACCGAGAAGCAATGTACATACATTGCAAAAAAAATCGCGATGAAATAATTAACCGTATGTACATACCTATGTACGGTTAATTATTTAATTGCGATTTTCAGCAAAAGTTAACTAAATCTACTTCTTAGAACCTGTGCATGCTAACTATTATTTATATTTGCTTGTATTTGACTTCCACAGAAATTTGGGTAATAAAGTAACAATGTCTAGATATTAGAATATATTTCTGGAAATACATAATGAGCTAGACAAGCTAATCCTTTCTTTCTTCGGCTGGTATGAAGTCCATCGAGGCAGAATTAATACAAAAACGTTTCTTGGTGGGCGCCGGGCCGTCATCAAACACGTGGCCCAGGTGAGCGGAGCACTTCGAGCATCGCACCTCAGTTCGCACCAAACCTGGTCGTGTTAAAACCAGTAATATATTCGCTCCAACTTTAATTCGACAAACACAATCCGTTCACCCACAATACCATTATTTACACAAATACACATTAAAACCATTGTGTGATGCCATGATCATGTATCCAAAATGATTTCCGGAGTAGGTGTCGTGAATTTGCAGGCGCGTTGTCGCAGCAGCGCGGGCGTCATCCAACCGGCGGCCATCCGGGCAGCAGGCGGGACGGGGGCGGGCGCCGGGCGTGCCGGGGCGGGCGGGAGGCGGGCAGGGGACCGGGACAATGCAGTGGCATCATTTCATGCATATTCCAACATTCATGAGATGGGATTACGTTAGCCAGTGAATGTAAACATTATAATTATATCGTAATTTAATGTGCGTTTAATTCGCAATTGAAACAGAAAATGTTCGTGAGACGGTGTAATGATTTAAGAAGTCAAGGATAGAAAGTAGGTAATTATGATGAAAAGAAGAGTGATGATCAGGTTAGGAAGGACAATCACAATTATTAAAGATTAAGTATACGTAACAAAGAAAAAGCATAAGATATTTTTTTTACCAATACAGGACGACTTACGTTTACCGTGAGGTCAGGATTGTGTCGGAAGGTGTTCATAGGGTACGGGGAAGACAGGCAGAAAAAAGATAAAAAAAATATATTAGCACCAAAAATCCACATTCCCGACACCAGAATATATAAATATAAAAAATTTAGAAATAAATACATAGTTACATACGACCATTAGGCATGAAGTAAAAATGTAGGTACATAGGTTTATAGATTTATTCTCTAAAACTGTCTGACGGCGACGGGGCTATTGATGATTCGAGGATCATTTGTAACACCCACAATATAGGTAAATTATAACCAGTGAGTTTAAACGGAATGTAGTCGAGACAGTCAGTTCAATTAATTTTGTGTCATGGGTAGTAGGCGTAGATACACTCACTTTTGTATCTCTATAGAATCGATAAAAAAGATCCAAGGATCAGCAATAAATATCTACCGCAAACCTACCTATCTACCGCAAACAAATATTGGCCCAAGAGAGTAAGGTACGCAAGCAAGGTCGCTAATCAGACGCCTGAACAACTATTAGTTATTTCAAAACAATAATAATAAGAGTATCCATTAATAATATTGATAAAATAACAACTAAAAAAAAAAGGCGAAAAATAAATATCCACCCACCTTATCCACTTAAAGTAGGTCTTTAACCCTTTTTAGCATTCCTATGAAGTGCCTACCTATACAGCGTGTAAATTCACGAGCAAATGATCAAAGCGTTTAAGTAGTGTAATAAATCATTCATTGAGATGATTTTGTAAGAAACACTTCGTTTAGTCACAGTTATTATTTTTGAAAAATTACCGAGCAGCTATACAGGGTGGATTTTCTTTTTGGGTCAGTGAGTGCAGCTACCGGAACCCGTGCTGCTACGTGAAAATGGTTTTAGAAGACCTTCCTTTGATTTTGAATTAATGAAAAATGGCGTTTTCAGATTTTGGAAAAAACATACAGGGTGCGAGAAAAAGGTCATTTTTGACAAACTTTTTTTTTGATGCCTGTCGATCCTATTCCTATTCAGGATCAAAAGCTTGTATGGGACCAAAAAAAATTCCGACTAGAAAAGCCACAAATCAAGGAAAACTTTTCCCATACAATTTGTATGAAAATGAAAACTTTTTTTTTCACATGCTATTTTTTTATGCCAATCGATTCCATTGCTATCCAGCATCAATAGTTTCCAAAGGGTCAACTTCCGGTATGTAAAAGCCAAAAATTAAAGAAAACTTTTCCCGTATTTTTTTTTTATCTAGCCTAAAGGGTCAACTTCCGGTATGTAAAAGCCAAAAATTAAAGAAAACTTTTCCCGTATTTTTTTTTATCTAGCCTATAGGGGTGTCCCACTGCTGGGCAAAGGCCTCTCCCCATGAATTCCACGACTCCCGTGTCTGTGCTTCGTCCGGCCAGTTGGCGAAGAAGGCATCTAAGTCATCCCGCCATCTCCGTCTAGGCCTGCCACGTCTGCGTCGCTGTTGTGGCATCCACTTGGTGGCTATATTAGCCCACCGATCCGTGCATGCGACAGACGTGGCCCGCCCAGTCCCATTTGAGCCTAGCAGTCTTTGCGCCTACATCAGCTATGTGTGTTTTAGAGCGCAGCGTGGTGTTCCGGATGTGATATATCCTCTTAACACCTAAAATGCTGCGCTCCATAGCCCGTTGACACACCTTCAATTTGGACTTTTGACTCTCCGTGAGTGACCAAGTTTGAGCACCGTAAGTTAGGACGGGCAGAATACACATGTCAACAAGTTTGCGCTTAAGTGACAATGGAAGGTTGCCCTTCATCAGCTCTTTCATGGACCAGTAGCTCTTCCGATATACATTTACTATGGAGAAAAGATACATTTTTATTCACATTTTTCTATCTTGCTTATCAGTCTTGCTACGTTTAAGGAACATGATATTGTATGAAACATAACATTAAAAGCATTCAAAATATCAAAAAACGGGAATATTGAATTTCACTATTACTCCATAGTAAATATATGGGAAAAGTTTTGCTCGATTTGTGGCTTTTCTAGCAGGAAATTTTTTTTTGGTCCCATACAAGGTTTTGATCCTGAATAGGAACACGATCGATTGGCATCAAAAAAAAGTTTGTCAAAAATGGCCTTTTTCTCGCACCCTGTATGTTTTTTCCAAAATCTGAAAACGCCATTTTTCATTAATTCAAAATCAAAGGAAGGTCTTCTGAGACAATTTTCACATAGCAGCACGGGATCTGGTAGCTGCCCTCACTGACCCAAGAAGAAAATCCACCCTGTATATGTACAATTGTACATATATCAATATAATATAATATGTAAGCAATCTCTTGTATAATGACAGTGTCTGATTAATACCAATAAATGAGTATGAGTATAGTTCAATTACATACGAGCTTATTTAAAGTAACGTCTTCGAGTGTTAACGACCAATATTCACGGCACTGGAACCTCGCATGTATGACCGTCACGTATGTATTTTACCGGCGTATTTAAATTAACAAAAATCAAACAAGTACCTATGTGTGTGTGCTTAATAGACCCCGCCCGTCAGTTATCTCTTTTGTTCTAATAAATAGTTGATATTTAATGCGTGGTAGTTCAAATATGCTATAATTAAATTATATAAAACAAAATAAATACCATATTATACACAGTGAAGGATAATCACAAAATACGAGACATGAAACAATGGATACAATTGAGCAAAATTAATGTTAGTTGCACCATACCCACAAAATGATGATTTCTTAGTGTGATCTGACCTAGGTTTTAAATAAGAAAAAATCGTCCCTCTTGCACTAACATATTTGCTATACATATAATAAGGGACGAATGCTATTTGTCCGACATTAAACGCGACCATGCTACAATCTGGGCTGATTGATAAAGCTCTGCCTCTCTGCGAGTTATTTGCATAACCCTAAAAACAAGAAAATAAATAATTTATAATCTATATATATATAAAGTTGATGGGTGACTGATTAATCACCGCCCCGCCGAAACTGCCGGTCCTAGAAATTTGAAATTTACACTATAGTTAGGTTATATAACGGAGGCAAGGGATAAGAAGGGATTTTTGGAAATTCCACCCCTAAGGGGGTAAAACAGGGGTGCAAAGTTTGTATGGGGGGCAATAATTGTTTAAAGGTATATCGGAGGCCAAGATCCACTTCGGGTCGCTGAGCCATCGGAGTAAGTATATAGACTTGAAACTTTGTACAAAGACTCCTTAAAATAAGACAATGAAAGTGATATCTGCGTTTTCAAAATTTTCGTCTCCTAAGGGGTTAAAAATAGGGGTGAAATATTGTATGGGGAGCATTTTTTTTTTAAAGTGAGAGTCTTCAAACTTTGTATGAAAGTTCCTTATAATAATACAAAAAAAGTAATTTCAGTGTTTTTTGAAATCCATCCCCTAAAGGGGTTAAAAAGGGGTTCAAAGTTTGTATGGGGAGCAAATTCTTTAAGTGAGGTACTTCAAATTTCTTACAGAGACTCTCTGTTTAAATAAAACAAAACTAATTTCTGCGTTTTTTGAAATTCAACCCCTAAAGGGGTTAAAAAGGGATTCAAAGTTTATATTGGAAGCATACATTTTTTGAGTGAAGGACTTAAAATTTCTTACAGTAACTGTTTAAATTAAATACTACAAAACTAATTTCAGCGTTTTTTTTTAATTCATCCCCTCAAGGGGTTAAAAAGGGGTTCAAGGTTTGTATGGGGAGCAACATTTGTTTAATAGAGAGACTTCAAATTTTTTACAGAGTCTCTGTTTAAATACAACAAAACCGGTTTTAGTAATATAATATAGATAAATATATTAAAAACTGACCTACCCGTACTAAGTCGTGGCGGGTTAGAAATGCTAAAGTATGTCTGTCTCTCCGTCTGTAACCCCTTCACGCTTAAACTGCTAAACCGATTTCTAGATGAAATTTGGTGTGAATATAGTTCGAGTCCGAGGAAAGGACATAGGATAGTAGTTTTCATCCCATCCCTTAAGGAAGTGGAAGTTTGTATGGAACAGCGATATGTAACTAGGTAACCACCTGAAATAAAATAAAAGAATAGCGATAAAATTCTAACACGATGACCGAGCTCTACGCAGACGAAGTTGCGGGCAACAGCTAGTAAAACATATATATGTAAAAATACTTTTAAGACCTTTATAGCGTAAAGTATTTTACATATGTTTTAATATAAATTATTTATTTTCTTGTTTTTAGGGTTCCGTACCAAAAAGGTTTAAAAGGAAACCTTTAAGGTTTAATTCCACAGCCGCCAGCAGACAGCAACTGCACGTTCCGCCGCACTCCAAATTGAACCGTAATCATGAGACTAAGGCTGGGTTGCACCAAATCGTCTGTAATCGTAAGCGGTGTTCGTCAAATCTGATTGTATGGAAAGTTTGACAAGTTTCTATAAGATGACAGCTGCCGGCGCCATATTTGACGATGACCGGTTTGGTGCAACCCAGCCTAAGGCTGGGTTTGGTGGTGGTTTTACTAAAAGTCCCAATAGGGATGACGACACTATAAAAGAAAATCAATAAATCCAAATTTTCTACATAAAGGCTCAAATTGTCAATCAAATGGCGAAAAAGTAATTCAAAAAAATAAATAATTGCGTAATTATTAGTCTTCAAAGTTTTAAGAATGGGTATGTTCTGTCCCTTTTCCGCAAAACGCACCTTTGTATTGAACGATCGTCATTTACTATGGCGCTACTTAACAGTGACGTCACGGTTAGGTAGCACTTTCTCTCTCTAACTACGAACATTCTAACCGTTGTAGCTTCGTTATTTTTTGAGATATTTGAACAAGATTTTCACTATTTGGCATAGTTTTATGTCATCTTTCTATTGAAGTACTATAATTTTTTGAGTCGACATCCCTATTGTGCTGTTGCGACGCTTCTTCGCTCATTTCAAATTGAGTTTTTTACGCATACAATTGCGGTCCAATTCGGAGTGCGGCGGCACGTGCAGTTGCTGTATACAGTCGGCAGCGGAATCATACCTTTAAGGTGCGACTTTGTCTGTCCGTCTGTCTGTCACATCGCTATACAAATAGCTCGGGAATCACGGTTAAGGCTAATGTGCTTGAGTTGCACATTCTGAAACAGTATTGCTTTCAGATTTTTTTTTACGATGGATAAATTTCGATTAATAAAGGAAAATAAAAAAATTGTATTCCTGACTGAATGGGGTCGAGTCGAGTACACGATCACCCGCCAACCGCGCACTCCTATCGCTTTAATGGATCCGGCCTATAAAGCCACAGTCAGATAAAAAAAAAGAGAGAACGCGATCTGTATATGGAACCCTCGGTGCGCGAGCTGGACTCGAACTTGACCGGTATTCTTATTTTCGGTACAGGCCTTATTATAACCATTACTAACACTTATGTTATTAGGTACTTACACCTTAGAGGCTTAGAAAATATGATAGGCATTACGTATCTTTTGTTAAACAAATTAGCAAATTACATATAAATATATTATGTAATATATGTATGAATGTACATATATTATAAGATACACCGCTTTCAGTGTTTTTGTAAAGTAATTAAATATCTTTTACTAGAAATACTGATATGCTTTCCACATCAAATAGCTGAGGAGGTTAGTGCATGACATGAAATGTAGATGGATTAACAGTGAGAAGAAGCAAACCTACTTGAAGTGTATTATGAACATGAATTTATGATATAATCAGAAGTTCTGATTCAGAATCCGGAATTTTATAAGCATTTTTAGAGGTGTCATATTAGTGACTTCTTTTTTATGGAGTTATAGGTATTGCTTATATAAACATACAATAGGAACATCCCCGGACACAAACATCTAAGAACCGTGTCAACAAACTAGACTTTCAATTGAATCACCTCACTGTTCTCGGTTCACTCCTTTGAGACACAAGATAAATTTATGGCACCGCATATTTGCGTCAGGCGCTAAAAATGCATGAAACCAAATTAGATGTATCGTAATATAAATTACGGAAACGAATGTAATTGTAACAATTGAAAATAGTTTTATGAATAAGTACCTGGACTCCATCTGAACTGTTCCAAGTCAAAAAGAATAATTATCAAGAAAAAAAACTGTAAAACACTCGTTAATGCTAACAAGTAGTTGGTCAGATTATTGTAATTTCATAAATTATGGTGTATTGTAAATTAATAATACAGGATGTACCAATGATGTTTAACATACTAACTACATGTGACATAACAGTGGGACACGCTGTATAGGTATAACTATATACATATATACAATTAATTTAATGAATAAGAAGTCGCCATGGGCCACGACATGACAGTTCAAAAATGCCATCAACTTTCCGGATTCTGGATGTGATACATACATGTTATTATTTTCAATGCCAGTGTCATTTCAAATGAATTTTGAGATCTTGTTGCCTTGGACAACACAGAGCTATATGATATAACAAAAACTTGGGAGAAAATTTAAAATTGCGAACAAGATTAGAGTAAAATGTTCACTTCATAATAGATTTGAGAGTCATGAAAACTGTTTGAGATAGGATTTTGGGTTTCCCTTGCTGACAAAGTCATCTCCCCATAATTGCCATGAATACTGTGTCTGTTAGTCCTATTACTCATGTGTTCATTCCATTGGTACCTTACATAATGTTGTTCATCTTACAAAAACATAGTAAATATAAGTTTGCGAACTTTTTAGTCTATATAATGTAACGGGTGGACGACTACGGAACCCTACCTTGCGCGTGGCCCGACACGCACTTCACGCACTTGGCCGGTTTTTTTGTATGTAATTTTTAAAAAAAACCTCAGAACATTTTTTTTTTAAATTCCATACAAAAAAAAGAAGTCGTCATAACTCCTCTCCTCTTCGTTTTTTTTTCGTCCAACGGGTCAAATTATTTCATATGTCCTAAAGATCAACACTAACAGCACATTGCATAACAGATACCATCAGCTACAGCTACAAATATAACTCTAGTCCTGTCTGATTGAAGCAGCGAAAGATTTTATTTTTTTACACAGTCAAGAGTTATTTCAAATATTGTAGGTAATTGTTATCTGTGATTTATAATAATCCAATATGTGATTTAAAATTCAGTTAAATTTATATTTTTATTCATTATGCTTTTAGATTAATCTTACTCAGTTTGTATACTTGTATTGTATAGTGCTGGTTGACTGATTTTAATTAGAACAAGGTTATTTCGACATGTTATTTGATTTAAAAAAATACTATTATGTCACACCTGGCCATAAAGCTGCAATTACCGCACGCTCCGCGCGCGGGAAATCCCACTTCCTGGCCAGGGGGTGACATAAAATTTTGTACTTAACACGGGCGGTAATAAAGAAAGCCTCAGATCGCATATTTATCGCCCTTGCCTTCGGATCGGGCGTCAAATACCTGCGATCTGAGACATTCTTTGTTTTACCGCCCTTGTTAAGTAATGTACTATTGTAATATGCTTGCATAATAGTAATGTTATTAATCAAAAATTTGGTGTTTTTCTTTCACCGTTTCGTACCTTTGAATGATTTCCAAAAAATACCGGGATCCCGGTATTTGAAATTAAATACCGGTATTGAAATCTGCTCTGAAAAAGGCGGTATCCTGGGATCCCGAAATACCGGGATCCCGGTATTGAAAGCTCTACCCAGTACTATCCATGCAGATTCTACATTCCATAATAACCATTATAAAATATTTAGTCACATGTTTGTTTTATTTAATTATAAGATAAGCAAAATTCAACTTTATTATTTGAAAAGCTTGATCAAATTTGTGAAGTAAAAATTGTGTATGGTTTGGATGAAACTATAATATATAAGCAAATACCTGCTTAGAAATGAAATTCAATTGAAATTGATATTTGTAGGCATAATGTGGAGATCCGATGTAATTATGTATAACTCTAAAGCTGTTTGTAAACCCACAATTAACAAATAAAATAACCATTCATTTATAAAATCCCTCAATACAGTGGTGACTTGCATAATTATAATGTAGGTATAAGAGGCCATGACTTTTTTCTGGCAATGACATTGAAAATAATGTTACACTTGGATGAGTTTGCTGATATGAGGGTGGTCAAATTAACTTAGTTCATGATATTTGATATATGAGTATTAGTCCAATTAATTCACAGGTACCAGGTTACATACCTGCACTAGTGTCTTGATGCAAAGTGACTTTTTCTTTGGCTAGGACATCATTGAATGCTGGCCAGCCACAACCGGAGTCAAACTTGGTTTTGGAACTAAACAAGTCCTGCCTGCAGACTACACATACATACATCCCTTCTTCATAAAATTTATTGTAACATCCTAAAATAAAGAAAACCAATATTTTAACAATTACATTACATCGTACACACAGCAAGTATGTAAATGAGTCATATTTACCCGTATAAGGCCGTTCAGTTCCAGCTTCTTGAGTGACATGGTACTGCAGAGGTGTTAAACGTTTTTTCAAGGCTTCTTTATCTTCCATTGCTCTCCAAACTAAAGCTGTAAATAAGGAACTAAAGTTTAGAAGAGCTAATGCTTCTATTTTGGCGTAATGCCAAACTAAACGAGGCAAGGTTATTTCGTATCGTTTTACTGTCAAGGTATAACGCCCGCGTGAGGGGCCCCGGAAGGATACGTACCTGTAGTAAAAGGATGTCTTAGCTTTATTGGGGCAAATTTTATATTTACGTTCTGGCTTACTACGTGCCTAGACGCAATAAGAGGTCTGAGTAAAATGCGCATAACTCACATAGCCCAATTCATAAATATATTGTTATATTTGTTATGCAATCGAATATTTTTGAACTGCGATAAGATAACTTTGTCTATAGATTAAAATTACCAGTCACTGGAAACACTTAAATACTAAACATGTACAGATGATAAGCCGATATGCGCGTGTTGACCGGTAAGGTAAGCTAGAGCTACAGACAGTACAGTAGTTACAGTATATACTTATATATTATATAGTAGTTTTGTGGTAGTTTTTATTAATTTATATTGACGTCATTGACAAGACTGTGGACAAGACACTACGTGACATTGACAGCTAAAAGTGTTGCCAGGTGATAAATAAATATATTTAATGCCTAGTATTCACATGCGTGCCCAGCAGCTGGATCTGAGTGGTTATATCTCTTTGGGGCCCACTGTCGCACTTACATATTCTCCCTCTCAAGGTCAAGGTCTTGGTACTAGAAAACTGTAATTTGGCACGAGTATACATATCAATGACGCCGACAAAACAGTAGTATAAAATCTTAAGAAAAAAATTGAGGGTACCTCCCCCAAACCTCCCCTACATGTAAACTATGTAAAGTGGTGGGGCAATTTTTTTTCTGCCAAACCCCATCGTGTGGGTTATCGTTGAATAGCTCTTTCAAAAATATTATAAGGTTTCTAAAAGCTTTTTTGATTAAAGAAACGCTAGACGTGATATTAAACTTTGAAGTGATAATTTTTGTTATGGTCAAGTGTTGTAGGCATGTGAAAAAAATCATGGTAGTAGTATTATACGATGAATTTAAAAGGATAAAAAAATCACAGCTAAGTAGACATTACTAGTTAACGAGTAATAGTCGAACTTAAGAAATGGACTTTGCTAAAGCAAACTTTCGCACAATTTCCATTGATAGTATTGATACATTAGATAATGTTGTTAATTCTGTCTAAAACATAGTAAATATAAGTTCGCAAATTTTTTAGTTCACATAATTTAACGGGTGGACAACTACGGAACCCGAACGGAACTCTACATTGTGCGTGGTCCGACACGCAATTGGCCGGTTTTTTTATCCTTTTACAGTCGTGTTTTTAATTTCTATAATTGTTATTTTATTTCGCTTTTTTTTCGTTTTCTTTTTTTTTTTGAAATTCATTACCTACATTATATATATTTTTTAAAACGTCTCTTCAAATGCTTTATTTTAATATTAAGGGTGGCACCCATGCCGCTAAAGGGGAACATGAATAAAAAAAATAGACCTACCCCATAGAGCCCGCCTCAAAAACTAACGGATGAAGCTATAGTCTTCAAATTTATGCAGTTTAAGTATCGTGTTGACGCAAAGCTACCTATACAAATTGTCCAAACATATTTTTATGGGTTTATAATGGGGGCTCGCATACAACTAAAGGGGGGTGCGAAAAAAAAATGTATCGTTAACTAGAGCACATTGCGTGCATAAATACAGTATTTTTTGTTATTCAAAATATTGAAAAATAAAGGAATGAGAAGGCACTTAAATTATCATAAAAAATATTTTCTCCTTTAAAATCTCATTAAATATTAATCCTAGCGAAAAACTGTATATAACCTTTTTTGTAGATAATTTTATGTATACCTATAGATCACTTGTGCCTAAGAACGTTTTTTGATGTGTCACCGTTTAAAAATACCGAAAAATGGAACCTTTAAAAGCGGCGGGGGTAGGTGCGGGGAATTTTGATATGTGAACCTCCTAACGAGCCCAAACTTACCAAGTCAAAAATTGTGTTCCAAGCTTTTCCCTTCCCTCTATACCAAAGAGAATATGGGCATTTTTCAAAAAAAGTGTACATGGCAAAATTTGCGTGTCACAAACTTTAAACGTGATTTTAAAAATATTCCCTTTCGTATTTGGGTATATGAGTGGTATATTTTGATTTTGTAGATTATAGCAATTATGTTATATTTATAAAACGATTAATATTATATTTATTGCTAGATTTATAACAAAATAAAGATACGAAAAGTGCTAAAATGTGTATGTCACACGTCGAATCAGTCATGTTTAGAGGCTTGCAGAAACTCGAAAAAAAATCGAGTGAATATTCAATGTGGTCACACAGGTAAAGTAATGAGTCAAGATATTAAAATGTGCTTTATTTATTAAAGAATACGGTATTTAATGCCAAAAAACTACTTTTTCCACTGTTGGGATTTCTTGGGAGAAATCGACCATACCGGAACCTCCGGTTATTGTCACAGCGATTTTAACAATACTTGTGGAATCGATATTCCCTAAAACGCATTTATTTTGCAATCCTGGCAACATTAGAATGCTATAAACATTGACCGCCAATACGTATTTAACGTCAGCTCCTTCAAAACGGTGACGAAAGGCGGCCGCAGTGTTGGTGCACAAAAAAAGTATTCGGACTCAGTCACAGTATTTTCTGTAAGTAGATTATAATTAACTTTTGTAAACACAATTAGACATTTAATAGACTATCATAGTATCCGAAACGAAACAAAAACCACATTGAATAGGTTCAAAACAAGTTGAAATCTTGATTTTAAATCGTTGCGGTAGAATCCGTCATATCCGGATAGTAACGTGACATACCTACCGGAACGATTTTGTGACTAACTGGAGTCATAAAGCTTAGTACACAAACGAAATGTGACCGGTGTTTTAAACCGACTACAAAATAAAAGGAGGTTCTTAGTTTGACCCGTATGTTTGTATACATGTATGTTTGTCAGCGATTATCTCGCATTTGGCTGAACCGATTTTGATGCGGTTTTCAGGAAAGTATTTGTTACAGACTGGAGAAGGTCTCGGTAAACGACAATCATATTTCAATAACTAAAAAGTAAATAATAATTACAAATTAAAAAAAAAAAACCACCATTAATAATATACTGAAAATTCTAATGTAATCTGGACACGTGGCGGTTCTTTTTTAACACGCTTTTATTAGGTCGACCTGTATGTAACTATGTAATGGAATCTAAGGTAACTAATTTAACCATCTTCAAATCATCGTAGCGTCATGAAAATTGGCAGCTGTATGTGGTTCTGATGACAATACAATAATATGGTACTGTCGAACTGATCTGATGATGGAGCCGGAAGATATGAACTGGAACTTCATGATGGAACATCGTATCATAGCTGTGTTTGGATTTGTTAGAAAAGTCTTGTAATGAACTTTGACCACGATTAGGTTTCAAGGTCTGATAGGTCGACCTGTATGTAACTAACTATGTAATGGAATCTAAGGTAACTAATTTAACCATCTTCCAAGGATCGTAGCGTCATGAAAATTGGCAGCTGTATGTAGTTCTGATGACAATACAATAATATGGTACTGTCGAACTGATCTAATGATGGAGCCGGAAGATATGAACTGGAACTTCATGATGGAACATCGTATCATAGCTGTGATTGGATTTGTTAGAAAAGTCTTGTAATGAACTTTGACCACGATTAGGTTTCAAGGTCTGATGATGAAGCCGGTAGGATAGGCACTGGCATTCCATGATGGAATATCGTATCATAGTCGTGTTTGCACTTGTGAGAAAGGTCACGTAATGACTTTGAACGATCTGGTTTCAATTAACAAGCGTGTTTTTCTAGTGTTTTTAAACTATTAATTTATTACTTATTTTTTTATTATTATGCGTACGCCACTTTAACACCACAGACACAGAGTACAGAATACAGAAGTACAAAACGGTTATGGTACCTACTTAAGGGAATATAATTATTAATTATAATAGGTTAGCTATGAGCGCCGCGCCGGCGCGCCGCCGCCGCCGATGAAAACTTCGCGCCGCCGCCGCCGATGAGGCGCCACCGGCGTGGCATCGGCGCGGCATCCTTAATACCCGCGCGCGCTGTAGCCCATATACAATAGTGGCTCTGTGAGCTTGTAGACCTCGCGAACATAGTTTACGTTCCAAACCTTAGCAGTGCGCATAATAAAAGAGAATGAAAAGCGCTTTTTTCGTATAAGAGGAATTTCGACGTACATCTGGATGTCCGATGGAAGAAGGGGGAAGGCGGTTTGAGCTTATGGAGCTCCTAAGCACACTCGGCGAAGTACAACTTGTAGAAGACGCACAGCTAGACAGGCAACTTTGCCTCTATGTGCTAGCTTCTGCACCTTAGTATACCGTACAGCCGCCAATGAGCCTCCTGGCTCTGCGATCCACTGAGCTGAATGCAGCAAGTTAGCACTTACCATGAGGTCCGACGAGCAGCCGTCGGTGACTACTCGGATTGACCAAACTGAAGGGATATGCCGGAAGCTTGAGAAGCAGATTAGCATCACAAACCCTTTCAAAAGCCTTCGAGATGTCAAGAGACACAGCAAGAGCCTCACCGTGTTTCACGATAGCCTCGCCCCAGTAGTGTGTGCTGCGTGACATACACAAGAAGAACCCCAGTGGAACGGCGCTGGCGAAAGCCATATTGCCGATTACTGAGGTCTTTAGTTTCAAGCTAAGTCAGCAGCTTATTGTTCAGAACTCTCTACATAACCTTACAAAGTATGGAGGTGGTGATGATATGTCGAAAATTACAGGGATCGGCACGACTACACTTGTTAGGCACTGGTTGCACATTGGCAAGCAAAGATGCCGGAACAAGTGTGTAAAAATAGGAGACAACTCGGGAACACAGTGCTTCAGAACTCTTGCGGATATACCATAAGGCCCACTAGCATTGGTCACGTCTGTAAGGCCAAATGCTGTCAAATGAACGCAAGCCAAAATCTACCTTAGTTATACTGGGCATTTTCCGCAAGTCGACATCCAACGTGCCTATTTTGCGTGAAAAAGGGGGTAGCGCTACTCTAACCATCCTAGTTCCTGTATGAAACCTATCAGTGCCTTTATATTGTTTACTGCTTCCTGCAGTGTGTTCGGATTTCCTAGGTGTTTCTTCCTGTATACTTCTACCTGCTTACAGTCTAGTAGAATGTGTCTAGCAGTCTCTTCTGCCTCCATGCATGCTCTGCACAAGGGACTGTCGGTGATTCCCAAGTTGTAGAGATGTTTGTTTAGTGTGTTGTGTTGTGTCCTGTTATTATGCCTACTACTTTACGTAGTTGGTTTCTGTGTGTTCTCAGTAGTGTGGTTGTGAGTTTGGGATTTTGTTTTTTAATATTATTTCTTTTGTCTGCCTGCATGTGTCTAAGTCTTCCCAATGCCTTTGATGCAGGTGTTTTATGTATCGATTTAGTTCATTCTGTATGTACAAAAATACATGGCAGGGGCACAATTGTCTTCTAAAGAATCTACCTTACAGTCAGAGCTCTTGGTCGTTTTTTGCTTGCGCTCATTTGACAGAATTTGCACATAGAGTTTTGTACGAACTATATTAGAATTACTGGCAAATAGAGAGGCGAAGAGATTGGACTTCTCTTATGCGGTGAAAGCCAGCGAACCATCAGAGTTCTGGATAGGAGGAAGTATCGGACGACAGAAATTGGTTCCCACCGATTTGGATAAAGACCAGAACTGCTTACTACCAGGAGGGTAGGCTACTAATTAGGTTTCTACACGTTTGATGTGGCCAAAACGAGCCATACGGATCATTTCAAGATTACTGCAAGGCTTGGCGGCGAAATTAAATGCCCTCATCTTAGAGCGAACCCTTCGAGCTCGAAGTTTGCGGGCACGACCTTGAACTCAGGCCTGGCAGGCACTTTTTGCGGAAGTCTGCCTACGTATTGTACCATAAGGCATTGCAATTTATAGAGATGATTAATTAATTTATGTTCCCGCACCAGCTACGATCCCGGGCGGTCCTTTTAACTAAAAGGTGCTAAAAATTATTAGTTTTTATATGCAAAACGTGCTTTCAAGGCCACGCCGCCGATACGCCGCCGCCGCCGATCGATTTTGACCGGCGCGCCGCCGCCGACCAAACACCTATCGGCGCTCATATCTATAATAGGTACAACATTATACCTAGCATTTACAAATATTATTTATATTATTTGGGCTGCATTTAATTCAAGGTGTTTCGGTTATATAATCCTAATATCCTATCCCAATAATATTATATTCAGGTATCGGTTGCCAGTTCTAATTTCGACATTTCCGCAACCGTGTAAAAAAGGTTGTATTTAAATTAATACAATTATTGTATTTATTTACTTCGGTTTCTGAACCCATCTTAGAGTACTTATAATATGTGTGTAGATAAAGTAATGTATGCAACTGGTACATAATGAGGGGCATTAAAATAAGAGTGTGTGTTTTGAAACGAGCCGTAGGCGAGTTTCATAATAAGGTCACACGAGTGTTTTAATGTCTAATTAAACTACTATTATACATTGATTAATACATAATAAACGATGTTAGTCACACAATACGTTCTTTTTGGTATTTTCTTTCAGTATATTCAATATGTGTACACTATTCCTTACAATTTCCAGTTAGTCACATGAGATTCCGCTTAGTCACTGTCACAAGATTTGGAGTGTTTAAAATAATTATTTCTGGCTGCTGTAGTGCAACAATTCGCATTTTTAAGCGTTTACATTACTAAATGAATATTCCTTAATGTATTAAATTTTTCTTTTTATTGATTAGTACTATTTTAACACCAATAAATACATGTTTTAGCAGTCATTTACATGCGATTGTGACGAACTGGACATTCATTTTATCCTCCAAGCTTATTTTTTCCTTTAATTCTATAAATTAAGCCCGTTTTAAATGGTTTATTGTCTTTATTTCAAATGTGTAAACTGAAACTGGTCCAAAAAACACTACAATCAATTTATAATGAATTTTATAATTGTGACTATCCGGAACTAGTTCCACCGTAATCTGAAGTTAAAATGCCAATATTTTCTATATTTATTAATATTTTCATGCCATTTTCGCAAATAATACACTATAACTTATGTGGAATCGAATAAGCAAAGAAATTTCAAAATTGGTGTTAAGAAAAAAAGTCGTTCTCCGGTTCGTCACGTGTACACTTTTTTTGAAAAACGCCCATATATAACCACTGTCTCTATACCTTCAAAATGACAGTACTAATACCCCAATTGCCAGGATCGAAAAAAAAAAATTTTTTTCGGGCCACAAAAATGGAGTCGACAGTCCGCCATATTGTTTTTTGTATACACTCGGGATGACGTAAGGATTCCAACGATACCTCACACATCTAAATCGGTTAAGGCGCTACACTGAGAAATTTGGAGACTTTGAAACTACTTGAGTTATGTAATTTTTTAAGAAAATACAGACATTTTTTCCCAGTTCCGAAGGACCCAACAACTACTAATTTACGCCCTAGAAACAAAATACCTGTTCCTTTCTCAAATTTGACCATCCATAGTTCTAGTCCATATGTCATGTGCATGTGCATTAAAGTATACAATAAATTACCAAAGAATATTCAAAGTGAAGAAAAAGATAGTAAATTCAATAAAATTATTACTAAATATTTAATAGATAAGGTAAGTGTACGGAATTACGGAGTATTAAGGCATTTTTGACTTTGTAAGCTATTTGCAGCAAAACCTGACATTTTAGCTAATTGAATTTGGTTCACTAGTAAAGACTGGCTTTAAGAGTAATCATTTAAAATCATAAGTATTACTCCGGAATTATTTTAACGCAATTAGAAGCACAGCCAAAGAAACACTGTAGGGAATTGCGGCAGTCAGAAATTTGATAACTTTAGACTGTTTTTTTATAACAATGGTCCACAAAATCATAATACGTAATTTGATCATTTGGATCTATAGCAAACACCATGCTCGTAACGACGCTGTTTGTTTGATTATCTTATCTGAATTCCTGGCACAACCCAAAAACAAAATCCCTTTATTTTCTTCAATTGCGTAAGTTTGCCGCTTTTAAAAAAAAATATAAAAAAAAATATAAATATTTGTGGACAATCTTACACAAATCAACCTACAAACTCAACTACTTGTCCTTTTCGGGACAAGGCTGCTTTTTGATGTATGTAATTGCGGCAATCAATAAATCGGCCGTAATTTACTAAATTCTAACTGAATTTCCATGTTAATTTATTTAGTCAACTTATTATCAAATCCTACACCATTATTGAAACAATTGATAATGAAAATTCTTGCCCATTACTTGTGAAATCCTTAAGAAAATCCGTTTAATGACTTAAGCACACGCGAAGCACTTCCTACCATTTCGGCGATTTGACAAGGACTGGCCAAAACATATTATAATACGTACCTAAACATATACAGAGTAGGCCCATTTTTGAAGGAGTAGAATGCAAGAAGCAAATCGTGTAACATTTGGGGTGACAACGTTATCAGAGGGTTTCATAGATATAGTATATGAGGGTTTAGACCCTGCATAATAGGATCTGCCTGTCTCCATCCCCAAATTTGAGCCGGAAGAATGTTATAGGTATCGGAAAAGGTGCAGATGACTTCATATCTTCTTTCCTAATGGTCGTGGAAAAAATATTTCAATACAAAAGTTGTAGCTAATTTTGTGATCTACAATATTTCCGAACTATAGTTAGCGCTAAAATGCACTTAAAATGTAAACATGAGCGGAAAACTAGAAAAAAGTGGCAATTTTTAATGATATATCCTGTTATATCTTCGTCCCTAGGGGTCATGGAAAAAATCTTTGTACCCAAAAGTTTTAGCAAATATTGTATTCTACAATATTGCAGAACTATGTTTAGCACTCGAATGAACTTTGATAAGCAAAAAACTGAAAAAAGTGACACTATTTCCAAGATGGCGGCCAAAGTTATGCCGCTGGAGGGACGAAGATTTTAGGTTACCATGGCTAATATTGTCCTACATACCAAAAAACCATATCAATCGGACCTCTTTTAAAGTACCAGAGCATCGATTTACTAAATGTACTACGAAATTTTTTGTATGGGCTGCACCTTTTCCGGTATACCGTACTTCCGGCTCAAATTTCGAGATGGCGACCGGCTGATCCGTATTCTGCAGGGTCCAAAGCCTCTGATAACGTTGTCACCCCAACTGTTACATGATTTGCCGCTTGCATTTTTTAGAGACGCCTTTTCCAATTCTGTTCCTGCTCTAATACCATATGTTCACAGTCCCAACAACTCTTATTCATTTGACGGAATATAGTCCACACTTGTACATATATATTTTAAGAAAATAGTTTATAGTTTTGTTATTTTTGGACCTAAACCGATTAATTCCGGAATTCCGTACGTTTACGGAATTCCGTACATTTACCTTAACTGTTTTTATTCCATACAAGAGTTTTTTGAAAGTTAATTATATAAATATATGTATAATTATAATTGAGATTACATATATTGAATGTAGAAATTTGATACATATTTAGAAATATACATAGTACTAGAAGAGTAAAATATGTATAAATAAGAATATAGACATTAACATAATTTTGTATAATACTCTTAGTTACTAGTTATACATTCATAATTTAGAATCTATTTGTTGATACCTATGTCTAGGTTTAACTATATTGTATGTTGCAGTTTGCAGTGCCCTTACAGGGTTTCATAGCTGATCCTACTAATGTGTAAAACCTATTGTACCTATGTAAGCAATAAATGACTGAATAACGCTGTCCTGCCCAGATTAGCAAACAGTAGGGGCTGATTTTCAGATATATGATTCTTGACTATATGATTGTGGTACTGACAATAGTGAAACATGATTGCTTAAAATTTTCTCGATAGAAAATATCCAAATTCGAGTCTATATTTTCCTTTTTTTCCTCAGCCTACTAAAACAACGCATTATTAAGAGACACGATTAAGTTAATATTATGGTATTTTTGCGAGGGTGCGAGTCGTCAATAGGTGGAACGGAGGAAGAAAATGCAGGAGAGGGCAGGAGGTATTTATTGTAATTGTAAATTAAGGCACCTGGAACAACCAGATACTGCGTTTAGCCTATTATTCTAATTGGTAACTGAAGAATATACAATTAGATTTAAAAATATAGGAACTTACAATAATGTGCCTTGGAAAACAGTATGATTAAACTGCACTGAAGAACACAATTAACTGGTAAACTACAACGTGCACTGCTAAGAATTCACACACAGTTATGAATAAAAATATTTAAATTTAATTTGATATTGATCAGCAGATGTGTTTATCGATCAGCCAGTAAGATCGAACTGAACTGCCAGAAAATGGCTGCGCAGTGTCACGTGGAATTGGAAATCGAAGTTCAAATTCAAAATTTAAAATTTAGAATAGTACTTAAAGTAGCCAGAAAGTTTATGTGTAACGTTCTGTTTCACGCATCGTTACAATTTTACCTCATCTAGGTACTGACAAGAGGAAATTTAATAAACCTGCACACAGTCAGATATTTAGTCTAAAAAGCCATTCTCGGAGAGGGTTGCATCCCGTTTTGTCGTGAGCAAAAAACAAAGGGTGTCTATTTCAATCGATATATCGCCTAGAAACTCACATACATACATACATACATAACATACAAATACATTCATGAAACGTGAAAACATAACACTCCTTTTTTTGGGCAGTCTTGTAAAAAATAAGTAAAATGCGACTAAAGGGGGGTCACCGGGCTTGCAAGTGCTCCATGTGGTGGGGCCCGTAGCACTTGCTTATCAGCCCCAGGGAGGGTGGCTCGCTCTGAAAATGGGTCCAGTGTTTGTACTGGGTGGGCATGCGTTGGGCCCTGGTTTTACTCGTAAAAAAAACATAGTTAGAAATAGGTTTTATTTAAAAGCTACGAGTAGTTATATTCACATTATACAACTAAAAATCAAAACCTCCAAATAGGTACTAAGACACAGACGGCAGTGCGTATTAATTTTATTTTTAACTAAAGCTTAGTAGATTGGTACTGCTCGAAAAGGGTTACATTAGGCCTGATCTACATCCGCCTTGCCCTCAGGCTGTGAAAGTGGCATATGACTTGAGTCTGTAGATACGCCAGCAATGTTAGGGTTGATTTGGTTTTTCTGTAATTAAAAATAAGTAATTAAATCACCATATTCCATGTTTTACTTTAGATGAATTAAGAATATTTTTTACCTCTCCACTCTGTCTCTTATACATTGATCAAAATAAGCCTGCCCCTTACGATCGCAAATAACACCACACCTTTTGTAGGTAGAGGTAGGGTGCTGTGGGGTTGAGTTGGAGGTAAACAGGTTAGTAAGCTCGCAAGAGCTCAGGATGGTCTGTGGTACAGTACTTTTATCTCACCAGCGCGGGTTAGCCATAGTTGTACTTGTGACACATACGAACACATAGACAACGTAAACTCATAGCTCCTACGCTGATAAGTACACAGACAATGTGCAATGCATTTATAGCTCAAAAGTCTCAACACACAGTCATGGCTCACCCGCTCTCGTGAGATAAAAGTATTATAAGAGTGAAGGAATGATTTTTGTCCCTAGCTATCAACGCCACACAGCGTATCCTCAAAATGGTCGGCAAAGAGTTCGTGATTCTTGAGCTGTAACCAGGCAGGCAGTGTGCTTGTTGTCATAGTATAAAAAAGCAATTTCAAGGAATAATCATACAGCAAGCGATTCCGTGCTCTTTTGCATGTGCATGAGGACGAAAGCAGTGTCTTCCAGGTCGGAGTCGCTCCCCGAAACCTGAGCGGCGTCTAACGGTGGTTGGGGGCGGTTGTCGTGCGACAGAGGGAACATCTGGAAATATAGACGACACTATCTAAATTCTTATCCTTGGCCCGCTTTTATTGGAGGCGAAAATAGATGTTCACAAAATCAGAAAGTGTTCACTATATACAATAGCATCACGTGATTACGAATTGTTGTGCTTGGTGATACAGTACAGATAACCTCCCTGTAAGTGCCAGTTGCACCAAAGTACGAACGAACACAGACCGGTCATCGTCAAATATGGCGCCGGCAGCTGTCATCCCATAGAAACTTGTCAAACTTTCCATACAATCAGATTTGACGAACACCGCTTACGCAACCCAACCTAAGTAAACACCTCCAAAGCTAGTAGGTATTTATAACACTTATGCTGAATGAAAGCGATTCTCTTACACTTATGTTATTATTCAATCCAATGGCTGTAGCATCCTTTGTCCATATGTTCGCCGCGAGGCGGTCCGCCTCGCACGTCATCCACCGGGGCGGCGGCGGCCGCGGGCGGCGCGAGCGCCGACGAGGGTCCTACGGACAGCCAGGAATTGCACTTCACTATCACGGCTATGCAAAAAGGTATCTCAGCTATGTATTTGACGGACCTTTATTACGAAAGTGAAAGTGCAATTCCTTGCCGTTTTATTTTGTAGGTACGGATAACAGATCGCGATAGACATACCTATAAAAAGTCAAAACCGACTAACCAATAACTTTGTGTAATTAAAAAAATAGTTTATATAATTCGACGTTTTCTGTAAGATCGGATATAACATAAATCTAAGTACCTGAGGAAAAACAGAATAAGGAACCTATCGAAAATATTTTATGCATGAAGATACCTAACCATACGAGTAGGTATCCACAAAGTATTAGGAACAAAAATAGTATAAGTACCTATTATTATAGTTAGTTACTTTGAATTTAAACTTTCGTGAGACATGTTATAACTTTATTTTACTAAACGGTTAAAACTCACGTATTAACTGTCACTTCAGGCGATATGTTTCGAACTTTAATCGTGACGTGACGTTGGCTGGGTGTTAACGCCGGCATGGAAACCTGTGATTCCGATCATAGAGCGGGAAGTGCGTTATGAGTTCGAGTGGACATAGTGAGTTCAGTGTGCTTACCAGTGACAATTAATACGCGAGTTTTAAGCGTTTAGTAAAATGTAGTATGAGTACCTTTATTGTAGTAACATTATGTAATACATATATCAAATTTACCAAGTAGAACCGGGTTAGAATGGTTGCAGTGTGTTGTGTTGTGGGTTAGCGTTTTACCATATTGTGGGTTTAAATATCAACAAAATGTTATAAGTATATGGTAGCCCAAACATCCTTGAACACCTTCATTTTTAAGTCAAGGCTCTCACGAATTTACCTCAGGTGCAATATATATTGCTCTCGAGCTAAATAGTTAGGAGGCCCCTGAGCTAACCTAACTCGCATTAGGTACAAGAAAGTTCTTCTTGTCTTACCCCGTACATATGTAGGTGTTAGAATGTAAGTACCTGTACGTCATAACGGCAATTTAATTTCTTCTTCGACTTCGAATATTTGTGCCGACATACATTGTTTCTCCTGTCAGACACGAGATCAGGCTCAGGGTCCGTATTGAGTTTAGTCTTGAGTTCAGTCTTGAGTTTAGTTTTAAGTTCAGTCTTGTGTGTTAAATATTTCAGTGCATCAACTGCTATCAAGCTCGGTGACACAACAAAAAATACAACGTTCAACATAAATTCCACCTGTCTGCAAAAAATTTCGAGGTAAATTAAGTAAAAAGTGTATAAATAATTACTTTTTTTTTACAGAGATAGGGGTTTGCATAATATTTTATTTATTATTATTTAAATTGCAATTCCTATTAAGGCTATTTAAATTATAATTCCTAACCCTAAAAACTGTTAATGTTGAAAGTTGCTAATGTAAATGATAATCATA
Source organism: Cenopis cana (assembly GCA_951800055.1). NCBI lineage: Eukaryota > Metazoa > Arthropoda > Insecta > Lepidoptera > Tortricidae > Cenopis > Cenopis cana. Next base: position 15,252,012 of record OX637471.1, on the reverse strand, counting down.
TCGAAAGTAGATATAAAATTGTCCAAATGCAAACGGAATCGTACAAGCTGACTACTCGAACGGTCCTCTGGCGAGTATCCGGGTGCACCGGCCAGCAAGCGTCGTCGTACACCACCTGGCGGCCGCGCAGCTCGCACTCGTAGTAGCGGTCGAGACGTCGCGGCCCCTCCAGGAGCCAGTGCAGGCCCCACACGCCCGCCCGCGGCCACACTAACCCCAGCAAACCTTTTAACACACCTGCGAGAAATAAAAAGGTTTTACTCAAACCTGGGTGTAAGGCTTGTGGCCCCTTTCGTGTTATTCGTAAAGTTTTTGTGAATAAGAATAATAAGAATAATAAAAGTTTATTGTCACACAACATAATGTACAAGCAAAGCAACACTACACAAAAATACTGACACAGAAACAATAAGTCCGCGCACATTGCAGTGTGACAATAGGAGCGAACTCAGCATATGCCGCGATACACTAGGTGCACCCAGCGCTGGTTTTCAGTTCACCCCTAATGACAACTGCTTTAACAAATCAACAAATTAGCGGGTGCTTAAATAGATTATATACATTTTCGTAGCAAACCAGAATTTATAAGAAAATAAATAAAGGTCTGCCTCGTCTCCGCTGTGGGCTGTCTGGCTGCCAGTCAGTGGCGAGCTTGGCCCACAGCTCACTCGGCATTAGGGCATGCAACCGGGATCCCGAAATCCCGGTAATACCGATATGGTTTTCTCAGTATTTCAATACCGGTATTCCAAGGACTAATACCGAAATAAGTGAATTCAGTTATTTTGTTCTTTTAAAATTCATAAAATTGAAACACGTAGTTTATTTTCGTTACAATGAACAATCGCAGTTAATATCGAGTGAAATTACTTATTGTATTTCGCCATTTTAAGGCTATTTGTAGTGCTAGTTCGACATGGATCGAATGCGCATCAGGCGGCTGCAGTGCGTCGGGCTATCCACCCGAACAGCCGACCGACTACCTGACATGAGCATGACCCGACAATGCACGAGTTCAACCGAAGGGCGATAACGATAAACTTTACTGCGATCGTAATTTACCTGCTTGGGGCTTTTTTATTTCTCTTTCTAACTCATTAAGAATATTAAAACAAATACACCACGGTCAATAATAAAATATATGTTCAATCAGTCGCCAAATTGCAAAGCCAAATAGCCACGGTTACTAAAAGTACTCAGTCAGTGTCACTTACAGGGTGGCCCAAAAATACGGTGACACGGAATTTGTAGGATATTTCTTATTACGACACGACTAGGTACCAGACTTTTGTAAAAAAACGTTAAAAATACTATCATTAAACTAAACAAAACACTAGTTATATGCAAAATATTCCCCCTTTGGCTTTGATACACAATTGCAAACATAAGTTAAACTGACGACCAAAATCCCGCACGTATTAAAACGTCCTTTTTGGAAAGGTCTGCATTTCGGTTTAGTGGTACAGGCCCTTCTCTCTAAGTTAGACTAAAAATTATAATCCATTAGATTAAGATTAGGCGAAAATGGTGACCAGTGTGTCGATCTTATGACCCTAGGGCAGTTTTCATGATAGCTCCAAAATTTGCCCATATTCATAAGCTGATAAAAGTAGCTGGCTACCTTACACACCTAACCTTAATCGATTATAATATTTGGTCAACCTTAAAGACAAGGGTCACTAAACCTAGAAATGTACATTGCTCTGAAAGTAATACTTGCCAAAAAATTGGCAAGATAACGTATAAGGACGTGCGGCATTTTGCTAGTCAGTTTAACTTACGTTTGCAACTGTGTATCAAAGCCAAAGGGGAATATTTTGCAGATAACTAGTGTTTTGTTTAGTTTATTAATAGTATGTTAACGCTTTTTTATAAGTCGTGTAGTCGTGTCGTAAAAATAAATATCCAAAAAATTCCGTGTCAACGTATTTTTGGGCCACCCTGTAATGGTAATACCAGTTAGTTGTCTTCTATGGTTCGGTGGATGTTTTTGAAGTTATGGTGATTATTTTGCTTTGATTAGTAGCTACTTAAAATATTTTAGGTTTATTTTTGCTGTGATTAATACTATCATTATGATTAATACTATTATGTGAGCAATGCTGCCAAATAACTATTTTAATTTAATTGGAAGTAAGATTGATGATTATTAAACGAATTATCAAAAAAACTAAGATTTTTAATGAAAAATCCCCAAAAAACACCAAAATACCGAAACATCGGTATTAATCCCGAAATCCCGGGGTTGAGATTTGAATACCGAAACTCAATCCCGGTATTGATTATGGTCCGGTATTGTATGCTCTACTCGGCATGCGGCAGACAAGACCAGCCCAGTATAACACTTTAAGGCGATATATCGATTGAAAGAGACACCCTTTGTTTTTCGCTCACGACAAAACGGGATGCAACCCTCTCCGAGAATGGCTTTTTTAGGGCAGTGAAATTGTACATTAAAATCGCAAAGCGAGATGTAAAGCTGCATTTTTGGTATGTTATTCGCACCCCTTAGGAGTATGTGTGACTATATTTTGCAAGCAAAAAAAATTTGTGCTACCTGTATGATACGTGAAAAACTGCAAAATTTTCGGACTTTTTTCAGGTATTGTAGTTCAATTCAAAAACTATGGGTTTTTGACATTACTTGTCTATGGAATTTTTAAAGTACATTAAATTTGCAACAATTTGAGCCTACCTACAGCTCCGTATGTCTTATAGTTTTTGAGACATGATGTTTGAAAAATACTGCTTTATTGAGTTTTGCCTATAGTGCGTGTTGTTATGGGTTTCCGTCGGACAAACACTTCACCACCGGCCACCAGCGCCGGCTTTTAGTATGTTATCAGGCATATCTCCTGGACCCCGAAACTGCCGGGAGACAATCTCTCCAAGGTCGCTCTCCCGAGTAATGACGTCATGAAAATTGCCGCCGAAACGTTTGGAAAAGTGGCAATCACACCCAACCTATGCAACATACATACACGTGTATGGTATCAAATGAAAGCTGAATAAATATGCCATAACGTATACCTAAATTAAGTTTCAATACATTGAGACAATTCAAAACTATAAGCAAAATAATAAAAAAGTAAGGAAAACATTTTCGGGTTTCCAGATTTTGCATAATAACTAGAAAAGGTACCCGAAAATTATGTTCCCCATAAATAATAATTAGTATTTCAGCTTTACATTATCATTTATTGTTTCTGGATATGACCAAAACTGTGAGAGAAATGCTGAAAAACCCAACAGCGCGAAGCCGTTTTTCCATATAAGATAAAAAAAAGATGAAACGCCTATGTTCCATGAACCAGCTCAAGCGTTTTAGTATATTGTTAGACATGATATTCCAGCCGAGTCCCACCTAAGTTTGGAGGTCTTGGCAGTTGGAACCCACATCTACAAGTCGTAGATGTCGAGTCGTCGTGTTTTGGAGCGCAGTTCCGTGTTTCTGATTCGATCAGTTCTGCGAACACCACCCTGTACTGCGCTCCATCGCCCGCTGGCAAACCTTGAGTTTGGACTTCTGAGCCTCAGTCAATGACGAGGTTTGAGCGCCGGAAGTGAGGACGGGCAGGATGCGCATGTCAACAAGTTTGCGCTTGAGACACAATGGAAGGTCGCCCTTCAGTAGCGCCTTCATGGACCAGTAGCTCTTCCAGGCGTTCTCGATACGTCTATAGATTTCCATGGACTGCCTGTTTTCGAAGTCTCTCATGCCACCATCACAGAGATAATGTATGCGGATGACCCATGCTTCGTTTCAGATAGGTACCATAGATGACTTATAAAGGTTCATTATAAGTCTAAATAAAGCATGTTCGAAATTTGGCCTCAAAATCAGTGTCAAAAAGACAGATATTATGACTATGGATGGGCAGCACCCTAACAGCTAAGTGTGACCTAGATGTCAAAATAAACGGTAGAATAGCAGCTGCCGCAGCTGCTTTTGGGGAGCCCAAGGTTTTTCGTTCGCACGATCTCAAACTATCCACGAAAATCTGCGTTTATATGACCACGGTACTGCCAAACCTCTTGTACTCTTCTAAAACATGGTGAAAGCACATACCCACATTGGACAGATTCCACCTCAAATGTCTCCGCGATATTATGATCATCAGATGGGAAGATCGCGTTCGGAACACGAACGTTGTACGGCGTGCAAATATCGGCGGCATTGAGGTGTATCTAATGAGACGTCAACTGCGGTGGTGCGGGCATGTGTCTCTCGATCTCGGATCTCGTGGATCTCGGAAAGTAGAGTGGCGAAGCGCATCTTTTCAGAACTCCAGTACGGTAAGCGTATACTCGGCGGCCAGTACTTAATACAAGGATGTTCTGAAAATACACATGAGACGGTGCAAAATAGAGCCCTCTGGATGGGATCATAAGGCTGCTCAGCGTCCCGAGTGGCGACAGCTCATTCATCAAAAGGTGAACGACTTCAAAATCGAACGTCTTGAAGACCTGGATAGGAAGCGGGATCAGTTAGCCATCAGCATTTTATGCAATGTTCGGGTAGATAGCCCGACACAATGCACTCGCCTGATGCGATTTTGATCCATTTCGAACTCAAATAGCCATAAAATGGCAAAATAAAATAATGACGAAGTAATTTAACAATAATTATAAATGAAATTGTTCTGTTTATCGAAAATAATCTACATTTTTCAATTTACTTCATATTAAAAGATCAACAAATAATGAATCTCGGGATTCCGGTATTTCGGTATTGGTCCTTTGAATACCGGTATTGAAATACCGAGAAAATCATGTCGGTATTACCGAGATTTCGTGATCCCGGTTGCATGCCCTATATGTACACATGAACACATTTTGTGTCACATTTTTATCAACTTTTGTGGGGTATTCAATTGTTGTGTACCCATATCTCCGTTGACAACTTGCGGAGATCCATAGCCCTCTGGCAAACCCCGAGTTTGGATTTTTATATTTGCATACTGCATAGCTACTTTATGCCTATGCTATGTGTGATATATTAGTAGATTCAAGGGTCGCGAAAACAGTAAAGTGTTACAACATGCTGATATTATACGGGGTGCTTACGTTTATACGTATAAATACCTACTTGTCGCCAACTCAGACATACCGAAAAATAACAACATCCCGATGACACCAATCACTACGACGACAACGTTAATAGTCGCCACGTCGCTGTATTCACAAGCGCGCGTGAGACGGGCGCCGCGCCGCTGCGACAGCGGCAGGCCCGCGGCGTCCTGTCGCGCCGCCGACATCTCCCGACATGGGAGTTTGGGGTTGTCGCCTGACAATCACAACTTTTAGCTTCAGTTATACAGTAAGGGCAGCTCCGCTTGCGTGTTTCAAAATCGATAATCGAAAAATAGAACTACCCCATAAGGCCCCCATCAAAAAGCAACATTTAGAGCAATAATCTTAAAATTTTCATCATTTCAATCTTGCATCTTGGTGACCCAAAGCTATACAATTTTTTCAAAAATATTTTTACAGGTTTTCAAGGGCGCGAAAAAAAAATAACCCACCCATCGAGTGGGGTATCGATGAATAGAGCTCATTGAGTGCATAATTATAGTATTTTTTGTTTTTAAAAACATTGAAAAACAAAGGGATGAATATAGCCACTTCAATTTTCATATAATTTTACATTCCCCCTTTAAAATCTCATTAAATATTATTCCTAGTGACAAAGTGTGTAGAACCTTTATGTAGATAATTTTATTTAGATTACTTATGCCTCAGAAAGTTTTTCGCTATGGGTTACCGTTTATGAGTTTATCATGAAAAACCGAAAAATGGGACTTTTAACGCTAATCCCCCCCCATTTAAGCTGATTTGCAACGTTGATCGTTGATATTTATTATTTTTTCAGTTTATTTTAAATGTTAGTGCTAATATTTACTGTATGTAACTTTGACTTGTAATTTTTTTTTTTCTTTTACCAATAAAAGTGAACTGAACTGAACTGAACTGAACCCCTACCCCCCAGGGGTGGCGGATGGCTACCGGGCTAAATTAACTTAGATTTACGTATATTACATCTGTGCCAAGTGAATTCATCCGATACCAAAATTACATCACCAAAATCCTCACGACACTACTTCCCGTACTAAGTAATACTAATAGTTTCGAGAAATGCCCTTGATAGGTACGATACGAGCAGTAATGAGCATCATACCGTAACAAACGCAGTCACAATGCCACACGCAGTAACACTGGTCGCCTTTCTTTATGACCGCATCCCGAACTGCGACAGACTCCTCGTTCCCATTCAACAAGTAGACTGCATCGACGGAAATAAATTTCATTTAAAAAAACAAGTTTTAATTGAAAATTACAAACTAAGTAGCTATTCATCCGATTCCAATTTTAAAAAAACGTGCGTGTTGGACCATTCACAATAGGGATGTTGACACCAAATACGAAAATCAATGAATCCGAATTTTCTCGAAAAAGGATCAAATTCTCAATCAAATAGCGAAAACAGTAATTCAAAAGAATAAATAATTACATAATTATAAGTCTTCAAAGTTTTAGGAGGGGGCATTGTCTGTCCCTGTTCCGCAAAACGCACCTCTGTATTGAACGATCGTCATTTACTATGGCGCTCGAGGTCAGTGACGTCACTGATCTGTAGCGCTTTCTCTCTCGAACTAAAGACATTCTAACGGTTGTAGTTTCGTTATTTTTTGACATATTTGAATAGGATTTTCACTATTTGGCATAGTTTGATGTATTCTTTCGTATGAAGTAATAATAAATTTTGAGTCAACATCCCTATTAACGGTTCCGTGCCTAAGTATCTTCTTTCTATGATCTAAGGCCCCGGTCGTCAGTTTGATTTTCGTGCACTATAATCACATAAGCGCATATATTATATATCAATTACTAAGCCAACTAATTATCTAGGTAAACATACATACTACACCACTACCGCTGACCACAAAAAAAAAAAAAAAAAACAATCGGTTCACGGTTGTTCGATCCATTTCAACTACTGAGCTTTCGAAGTTTTCTATGGGTCAGGAGGTTTGGTTTAAAGAGGTCAGGACAGGACTAAAACGTAAGTGATTATATGCTCAGTGGAGATGACATTTCGTACCCGAGCAGTGCTGCAGGTCGACGGGCAGTGCGGGCAACCGCAGCCGCAGGCGCCGCGTATGGCGCGGAGGCAGCACCGCGGGCTCCGACGTCATGCCCCCCGGCCCCTCGGCCAGCTTCGTCAGATCCGAATCACATTCTCGTATTTGCACTCTGAATTAAACGGAATTATATTGTACGGTTTGGGCTGTGGAAGAGCGCGCCTTCGTGATGACGCACTATACCTACCTACTCACGTCTTTATTGCAAGAACTAATTACCTAGTTATTTAGCTATTTCTTTCTTAGCTGCAAAAATCCCTTATCTGCTCTTTGTAATTATCGTTTTACCTTCAAGACACTTTAAGCGCCTGAGTTTAAATTTCAGTCCTTGTTCGTTTCGCTCGCATAGGTACTAAGCGTGCTAGTTACGTACTTACTATTGCCGACTGTTCCTATTATAGAAGTAATAATTTAGACTTAAAATGTTAACCCGATTTTGTTTGATATTTACTTACCTATATCGCGAAGCGAAAAGTCCCGTGTTTGTTGCCTGCACCGTCAACATCGATTGTGGACCTCTTGTATTATCAGCAACAATAATCGCAATGCGACCGGGCGCGCTAAACATAATAATAAACAAGAATAAATAAATGCACCGGTATTATTGTCAGCCGCTAGCTAGATAACCTTTTCTGATCCAGCTAGCCGCTGGCAAACGCAAACCGAATGCTGCTCCTGTACAGAAGATCAAATGAAAGTTCTCCAAACAAAGAAATCTCCTGTCCATCTGTAGGTATAGTCGCCATCGGATTCATCGACCCGAACATCTCAAAACGCAAGTTTATGAATTTTATGATGGCGGATGTACCGCAGCCCAAATAGTACCTAATACCGCAGACCATAATCCGTGAAATCTAGCACTCACCCCTGAAATCTAAATTAACACTTGCCTTTTTACGAGTATTAATTAATGTATACATTTTAGTAATTTTATTTAAAAAACTGTTCATAATTTCACAGTCATTGCGTTATTTATCTACAAGTTACAAGTGTTACAACCAACAGCGTTACAATCACTACCTAAAGTTACGTTACGTTACGTATTTTCGTCATTATTGGTATAAATAGATATATTAATAGGTAGGTATATACACTTAGCAGTGGCGGCGCGTCAAAAATATTCTTGGGGAAGCCGGAAATAATTTGCCCTTCTTATTCTTCATGAGCCGTAGTAAAAGAACTGGCATGGCTGAAAATTAGGCAAGCGGGCGGGAATCGAGTTGTATGGATGCTCCGCCACTGACACTTAGTAACGTAAGTACCTAGGTATAATTATTGCCTGTTGTCATAGTTAACTACCATATTATAGTAGGTACCTCACGTGAACAAGCTGGTTATCGTCCGCCCGTGCCTCCAAGTCGACTTGGGCTTGGCGCACCGCCTGATGACGCATGGTTAGAAACTTGTCCGATGCCAGAGTTACAAGATTGAATTTGTCTCCCTTAAGATTACTTAATGCTCTTGCGACTCTCACTACTACTTTCCGGTAACCCTGCAAATTAAGTTTAGCAAATTAAGTTCCCTCCAATGAGCCCAAACACGATGGGTTTATTTTATGTAGTTTAGGAGTTGCTATGGCCACCTTCTGTCTCCATCATCAGATCAGCTCGATGGTACATTGCATTATCATCGTAGGTACTTACATAAGTATGCCAAATTTCAGCTCAATTGGTTGAGGAGAACTGATCTTAAATTCAGTTGCAAGATTTGTCCCACACTAGTAACAAACAGGGGAAGTCAATATAAAGCTTGTAAAAATAAGGATCTTGTCAGTATCTATCTACCTATACCTAGTCAACAGCAGAAATAACTATTAACAGTTTTTTATCTTGCCACAGTGCAATTAGGTGAAAAGTTGTTAACTTTTCTTTGATATCGAGCGTGTGGCTGACCTTAATTGATTTACCTATTCCGATTGATCCTTTTGGCCTATTTGTAGAATAAATGTTTTATTTTGAATTTTATTGCTTGCTATGCGTAACACACGGGATTGTCCGAAATGCAGTCACTGCCCGAGTCGCTCGAAGATGGGTTTGATACAAATTTTAAACTGTGTTTCGCGATGTTGGTGCCGTGGTGGGCAGGAGAGGGACGCTATGCGGGCGCTGAGAAGACGCTGGCAAGACGCCGACATTTGAAAAACGTGAGAGACGTCGCGTTGTCGCTGTGTGTGGTAAGACGCAGAAGATGCTCTATAGACGCCGCTGGCGTCACAGCACAGTTCCGCCGATGCTGCGCGAACGGCAGCGTCGTCGCTGCGCAGGCGCTGACTACTTAGGACGCCGACACATAAAAAGGCGCTAGTGTGGGGTGTCTCTTAGTATATAGAACATCCGGAACCCCAAGGATGTAGAATGAATAAATACCTCGTTTCTGTCCTCAGCAGAGAAGTTATAAGAAGACCTTTTTGATGTATCAATCTTGTCAATGTCCAAGACATCCTCGGATGGCACAAGTATATAGTTGGAGTCATCTATTCTGAAAAATATACATTACTAGCTTTTGCCCGCGACTTAGGGGACTAGGTTTAACTTTAAGGAATCGTTAATATACCCTTGTAGCAATCTTATCTTATAGCAAATTATCTAAGTATGTAGAGTTCGTTGGGATTGCAGGGATCAAGACTTTCCAGGAGTACCTCTAGTGTTCGACAACCAATTATACAGTAGGAAGGTATCAAAATATATTGAAATTAATTTCTGCGGCATCAGGAGTACCTACGTACTAATAATTTACAAGAATCAGAAAGTGTCAAGTCAAGAAATGAAAAAAAAATATTCCCATACCAAATGCATAATTCTTGTTGCTTGATATCGTGTTCGTGCTTTCTTCTAGTAGTGGAATCAATACGCACAAACTACTCTTAGGCAAAATGAACTCCTTTCTCGGAACGTCATATGACTTGTAGTGGACGTTCATTTCTGGGCCACTCCACTCCGGGGTCAGGGAGTTGAGCCTGAAATTATTTAAGAATGTGTCTAGGGTGATGGCACCAGTTACCGGCACTTTAAGGAGGTTGTGTACTTTCATCAATGATAAAAATAATATGGTTGTACTTAGGACAAAAATAACTGAATAAAAACGTTAAATATATCTCTGAGTAACTACATATTAGCTTTTTGTTGACTGAAGAGACACGGATAAATAAAAACATTCTAATAACCAAAAATATAGGCAATCTCCAGTTATCGGCAGCCAGTCTCCAGTGTTCGGCACCCAGTAATCGGCAGTCTCCAGTATTCGGCACCCAGTAATCGGCACTAGTTTAGTGCAAGTATTTCGAATAGGTACTTTTGTTTTGATGTATTTTACGGAACAGGATAAAAAGTTATCGTTGAATGAAACGAATAAATAAAGAATCGAACTGTAGAAAGTTGCTTAGGGTGTTCTGTTTCTTAATATAACCTAAAATAAACTTTTAGGTTATAAAAATGAAAAGTGACAGCGAGAAGTTGAAATGTTCCGAGAGAGCTAGCTTGAAAAAGTAGAAAAACTAGTAGACTACTGTAAAAAAACAAGCTTCTACGTTCAGTAGTTTTGTTAGGACGTTGATTTTTTTAATTGATAATATTAGATTAATAGTACTGCAGTTAGAATGAAAATCATGCATTTCTCTCACTATCTGTCCTCGTATTGATATATTGTGAGTCATTGCGTCGGGCAAAATCTATGTATCTACGAATAATTTATTAATGGCATATTAAGAATCATTATTATCACCATCTGCCGATTACTGGCGAAAGTGTACTTTCACGGGACCAGTATTCGGCACTATATTTTTTAACAATAAGCTAACATAAAAAATTTCCAATACAACATTATTTGAAGGATATTTATAGCTATACATAACGTAAACAAAAACTCAAACATCTTTCATAGTTATTAAATAATCGACAAATATGTACAGTCACTCTCTTAACTATTTCCTTAAGGATTATTCATTTTCTTCAAAAGCACTGTTTTTCTCACTTTTCTCATCATTTTCATGTTATCATCTTTAAACAAAACCGCCTGTGTCTATGATATTGTCTTGGATGAGAGTAGAATATACACTGTCTATGGTCCAGTGTTGATTAATTGTAATAATTGTTGGCAGTCCTAATTTTAATCCAACTTGTAAAAAAAATGCCGATTACTGGAGCCTGCCGGTTACTGGTGCCATCACCCTAATATTAATCAGAGCCACTTTGATCGGCTATATTCTTAGCTTAGCACCTTTACGAGTAATGTAGCCATAAAAAAATCAGTCAAATGCCAGTCCGACTCGCGCACCAAGGGTTTCGTATTACAGATCATGTAGGTACCCATCCCGACTGTCCCGATCTCCCGACCCCATATACAATGATTTTCTTTCGGGAAAACTCGGATCTCAATCGGAATACGATGGCACCCGAACTGTCAATCAATGATTGTATTAAATGAGTGACGTTTTCATAGGGTCGCTAGGCCAGTTACGCGGCCTGCGGCAGTTTGCGGACCCCTGACCGACTAGGTTCCTTCAACTAAAGATAATAACAATTATAAACTAATTTAAGAAAAAGTGTTAACCGTTAGCTAAACTTGATTAGAAATGCTATAAGAATCTATATAATTTTGTAACTAAAAGATTGATCTTGAACAAGATAAAACGTTACAATTCCCGCATTGAATCCGTAGTGCGTGCGAAGCGTGGAATTATAGTGAATCTGTACAAAAAATAAAGAGACAGCTGACATTGAAAGTTAATTAATGTTACTTAATTTTGGATTCATTCATATTTTTTGATCAGTTAAATAATTCAGTTTTTGATATGATTTCGTTAGATTTTGGCATTTTTAAAACTTTCTTATCAAAAAATTGTGGTGGCCGGTATCTGGTACACAATTACCGAAAAGGTCAGTTTGCGGCCCCACTATAAAGACCATTGATTTTGAGATGTTACATAGTGAAATGTGGAATAATAGTAGTTTATGCAACTGGTACATAATGAGGGGCATTTAATGCCTAATTATGTACAGTTGCATACACTACTTTATCGACATCCATATATTAAATCCGCCAGGTGGACCGACGACCTGAAGAGAGTGGCGGGAAGCGGTTGGATGCGGAGAGCTGAGGACCGGGTGTGGTGGCGCGAATTGGGGAAGGCCTATGTCCAGCAGTGGACGACTACAGGCTGAGGATGATGATGATGATGATATATTAAATCCTCTTTCATGTGTTTCGTGAGGGCACGTCTCGCCAAAAAGGTCATTTTTGACAAACTTTTTTTTGATGCCAATCGATCCCATTATAATACAGGATTAAAAGTTAAATTTCCAGCTAGAAAATCCATAAATCGAGGAAAACTTCTCATTTATAGATTTTGGAAAAGAAAACATACAGGGTGCGAGAAAAAGGACATTCCTGACAAACTTTTTTTTGATGCCTATCGATCCCATTCCTGTCTAGGATCAAAAGCTTGTATGCTACCAAAAAAAATCGAAGATAAATTTTCTCATACAAATTGTATGAAAATGAAAACTTATTTTTCACATGCTATTTTTTTATGCCAATCGATTCCATCGTATCCATTATCAATAGGTTCCTAGGGGTCAACTTCCGGTAATGTACTAAAATGCCACAAAATAAATGTATGGGAAGATAATTAATATTTTTTCCCATACATTTACTACGGAGAAACAGTGAAATTTTATTCTCATCATAATCCTCGTTTTTAGAAATAGAAATTAAAATATTTATTTGCTAGAATACGTTACATATAGGGTCTTAAAATAATTAAAGTATCAGTAAGTTCCTTGATATTTTGAATACTGTTACCGTATTTTTTTCTTATAGTATTATGTTCCTAATCCTTAAACGAAAACAGGACAGAACAGGAAGATAGAAAAAAGTGAATAAAATTTCACTTTTTCTCCATAGTAAATGTATGGGAAAAAATATTAAATTAATTATCTTTCCATACATTTATTTTGTGGCATTTTAGTACATTACCGGTAGTTGACCCCTAGGAACCTATTGATAATGGATAGGATGGAATCGATTGGCATAACAAAATAGCATGTGAAAAATAAGTTTTCATTTTCATACAATTTGTACGAGAAAATTTATCTTCGATTTTTTTTGGTAGCATACAAGCTTTTGATCCTAGACAGGAATGGGATCGATAGGCATAAAAAAAAAAGTTTGTCAGAAATGACCTTTTTCTCGCACCCTGTATGTTTTTTTTCCAAAATCTATAAATGAGAATCTTCTTTAATTCGAAATTAAGGGAAGGTCTTCTAAGACCATTTTCGCGTAGCAGCACGGGACCTGGTAGCTGCCCTCACTGACCCAAAATGACAATCCACCCATAAGTACCTAGGTTTTGCCGAATAATTGTATACCTACCTTCCTCCAGCATTTCCGGAACCGGAACAAATATTTAAAAATATCTGCACCACATAATTATGCGCCTTTACAAGCTTTTGATCCTAGACAGGAATGGGATCGATAGGCATAAAAAAAAGTTTGTCAGAAATGACCTTTTTCTCGCACCCTGTATGTTTTTTTTTCCAAAATCTATAAATGAGAATCTTCTTTAATTCGAAATTAAGGGAAGGTCTTCTAAGACCATTTTCGCGTAGCAGCACGGGACCTGGTAGCTGCCCTCACTGACCCAAAAAAACAATCCACCCATAAGTACCTAGGTTTTGCCGAATAATTGTATACCTACGTTCCTCCAGCATTTCCGGAACCGGAACAAATATTTAAAAATATCTGCACCACATAATTATGCGCCTTTGATATAAAAAACTTATTAAAAACTATATTATAATCATTCTAGTACCATATTTAAGGGGGCCGCAAACTAGCTCACAGGGGGCCGTAAACTGGCGTAGGCGGCCGCTATCTGCCGCATTCGCTATTTTGTCACATTTTCTACTTTTTTCCCAAGTTTACGGATGAAAGTACTAACTTTTATTGTTAAGTACGCATCTTGACAATACTCAAGACTTATTTATATGACTACCATCCAATATGCATATAGGTGTCATATTTTTTTACTTGTCTAAAGTGCGCAACTCGGCTAAGAGGCCGCCAACTGGCCTAGGGACCCTATCCATTGTTATGGAACTTTATTGTTTAGTGTCAAATGTCAAAGTGAAAAATGTCAGTGTCAAAGTTACCCCTACGGCTGTAAATGGGTACCTACTGAAGCTAATTGAGAGGGCACGATAAATACGAACTTTTCCGATAAAGTACGAAGGAAAATCATTTTGCACTACATCTGTACCTACTATGAGCAACTACCTAAATATCTTGGTTTTTTACATTTTTTTTTTATTTGAGAGAAGGGCATGTAAAGTTAGAAGCTTGACGCTACATGAGATCTGATATCTTTTTGACAGTGCGAGCCATGTGGTCTTGTCTTGGCAACATTTTAAATGAAAATATTTTTGGAGGGATTTCATATTTTTATTATCAGTACCTAAACTTCAGAGATAGGGGAAGGGGGTATTTTTTTTCCTTTGAATCATTGGTATTTAACAGAAGTTATGTAAGTTGTTACCTGATAGGAACTCCCTTGGTGATATCGTTCCATTGTGTGTTTCCCTTCAAAGTGGTCAACTTTTCAAATATATGCACTTGCACGTCGAACCACAACATGGGATTTTCGACTTCGTACAAAGCGAAATCTTTCCCCGAGCCGTCGATATTATCATTTTCTTCAATTCTGGTTTTAAGTTGAGGTCTTGATTTAATATCATTCAAAATAGTAGTGTCCATTTCGGTGCTTTCTTCAGTGATCAATTCGTTATCGCTTGTTCGTCCATTAGCATTGTTTGCCTTTGTAAACAAGTAACACAGATTATAAAGATGGCAAATTACCTATGTGTATACGATACAATAAAGTTTAGACAGACGCACTGGACAAAATCATAACATGGGTTATAAATGCTTCTCTTCTCGGGAACGGTCAAGCCCCGGTGACGGTATGAGGGTATTTCTAGCGGGAGGAGCGGGAGCAGGGCAGGACACGTAGATTATGAGTAGATAGGTACCGAAAATATTCTAATATTATTAGAATGTTTTCATATTCTTATAATATCAGTGAGTTCTAATATTATAATATATCTACACGTTGGTATTTAAACTATTTACCTTTAAATCTACTGTATATAAAAGGTAAGATTATATATACGTACTAACTACGTAATATTTCTGAAAAATTTGTTGTAACGGACATAAGCCAAATAGAGTTGCCCCTTACTCCATTTTTTAGTTTAAAGTTTTAGTCGGCACTCGGCAACAGGCGGCCCGCGAGTCTCCCTGGCTTTATTGTTTGTAAAGGTTATTATGTTAAGAATTTAATATACCTAATAGGTATTTAGAAAATTTGAAATTTTTAACATACGTGATCGTCTGTATCGCCAACCACGAATACTTTCATAGTTGGCCAGGACGAGATATGTGGTTGTAAGTATATTTTACAGTTAAATCCGTTAAATCTACCTAATTTTTTTCAAAAATTTCCCGCTCTCCGTTTGCGTTAGACAGTATGAAGTATTTTCCACACCTGCATCTCAATGTTCAAAAAATTTCGCGCTCACTACGCTTGCGTTTGCATCAACATCTCTGCATGCGTATGCATCGCGTTTTCATCTAGGTGTGTTATAACAGCCCCCCCCCCCCCCTTAAAGTGTCTTTATCTGCATGCTTGCATTGATCAAATGAATCGCCAAATTACGATGCGGTTGAAATGCGAATTATCTGGTTTTGGTAAGGAATCTGGGTTGTCTGTGAAAAGTCGATTTTTTTTCGTTTTCTCGTTTTTAAAGTAAAAAAGGGTGCTAATTTTAACTACGTTACTGCCGGCGTACCAATTTGTTTCGAGTTGATATCAACAGACAGTGATCATTATCATCTGCGGCCCACGAAGATTTTTTAGCTACTATGTGGCCCGTGGGTGCTAAAAGGTTGCCGACCCCTGTTGTAAAGTAATGTTTTTTTTTGCGTGCCTTACGACGTAAGAATTCAATGATTAGACGTACATAGGACGTTACTCTTAAACACACACACCACCACACAAACAATTTTTAGACATCTCCTAACTTCTTTATTTTAAACGATAACAAAACCTTTACTACATCGATCGATAGAAAAAAAATACTGATTTCAATGGTATCTTTAGTGTACTTGCGACAAAATATCCCTTACGACATTTGAAATTTCCACTGTCGATATGATCTGAGGGTCGCTGGTTTTGTAAAAAAATTGGCCCAAGTTGTTTTAAAGTCACTCCATGTCAGTCACACCATGGTATTCATTCATATGGCTGCAGACGGCTAACAACTAGTGAGTTAGGTTACAGGGTTAATATACAGTGTGGAAAGATAAGTCGGGCTCTGGAGGGAAACTACCTTAAATCCTTAAGCTGGCTCATTTTACATAAAGGAGACATTCCTTTATTTTTAAAAAGAAACAAAACTGCATTCAAAGTTTTTTTTAATTTTCTAAGATTTTCTATGAAATTTAATCATATAATTCGATTTTATGGATATCTTGTCCAATAGACGAGTGTAGGACCTAATGTTTATTAGAGAAATATGATCATTGACATTGACAGTATCGACTAATGAAATAAAAAAGCGAAGGTTATTTTTTTTTAATTTTTAGCTGGTTCGATTCCCGGGTGAGGCAGGCAAATTTTAGAAAGTCCTTGAATGCAGTTTCGTTTCTTTTTAAAAATAAAAGTATGTTTCCTTTGAGTAAAATGAGCTAGCTTAAGGATTTAAGGTAGTTTCCCTCCAGGGCCCGACTTATCTTTCCACACTGTATAACCCTCAGCAATTGTTAGTCGTTCTAAGGTTTGGTTTTTTAGATGAATTTTCATTTTTTTCCATGTAGCTGGGACGCCCCCATCGAGGGGACATTTCGGTTAGAAGTGTGTCATTAGAATTTTTGCGTTTATAAACACACAAACAAACAAATGTAATTAATAGCAGAGGCGGGATACCGGTATCTTATCCATACAAAAATATCGGGTTTTTTTAATGGGGCAGTGCTTTTTCCGTTCGCTGGGGGCACGGGGTAGTCTAATAATACGAAGCTGTTACCAAAAATACATGATTTAGTACTAAGTACCTAATGGTCGTAAAGAGCATAAAATTATTCAAAATATTGGGCTAAGTATTACGGGGTTATTTTTAAATACCGGTTCCAATCCCTGATTAGTGGTGTACATTTGTATAACCGTATCGTACCTTAGAAAAACGTGAAGGTGAGTACTCTCTGCTTCCTCGACTGGTCTCTAAGCTATCATCTTCCTCAATAACTACATTCTTTTCATGCCGTTTAGCGCGATTTGTAGGATACACGATGTTTATCTTATTAGCGTTTCTACCTAAATTAGGAAAAAAATACAAACCACTAAGTTAATGCCTGCACGTCCAAATGAGTGGTAAACATTCTCATCATGAGTGGGGTAACTGGGATTATATTTGCAATTAGATCAAATTTGGTTTAAAGTGCTCCGAATCAGTCTGAGTTGGCATTGGTAGGTTTGTGCCATAGTAATTCAATATTCAAAATCTTTATAAAATTACCAGCATAATAGATCTCAACTAATCGTATGTACCAACAGTACCTACCTACCAAAATAAAGATACCGGCCAAGTGCGTGTCGGACTTCGCACGTGACTGCTTTGGAGTTGCGGCCGGCCCCGGCGGCCGTCTACAGGCTGCAGTGTCCGCTTACCATCAGGTGGACCATTAGTCCATTACGCTTGTTTGCACCGTCGTTGTATAAAAAAAAACACACACACAAGGGGAAATTTGAAATTGTGTAGGTCTACATATTGTGGCATCGGGGATTCCATCAAAACATAAGTCCTTAAACTTTTTACCGAGACATTAAGCAGTATAACTCACCTACGAAAGTAAATTCCATATGCTCCCGGGATTCGGGAATATTCCCAATGTTCCTGGGAATATATTCCCATAGATGTATTATGACTTGATACGTATGAAGTATTTGCCGCATTTGCATCATAGTGTTCGAAAAATTTCGCGCTCACGTTTACATCTACATGACTTGATGCGTATGAAGTATTTTCCGCACCTGCATCATAATGTTCGAAAAATTTCGCGCTCGCTGCGCTCGCATTTTCATCTAGATATGTTATGACTTGATGCGTATGAAGTAGGTATTTGTCGCATTTGCATCAGTGTTCGAAAAATTTCGTGTCCCCAAATTGAAATAACACAAATTTTAGAAAATTACTTACCTAAATATTTAACAAAAACGATACAAATCATCAGTATCATCACATTCATCACAGACAAAAATTTATTGCGCCACGCGCATTACGCAAAAAAACTGGTTTTATTAAGTACTTAGGTACCTATATAAAACTGTAAATGTATTTGTAAAACATGAATACCTATCATAAAAACGAAGTTTTTGTCGAAAGTAATTTCATTCTTCGGGTATTATTCATTGTAACTAACTTTAATTAAAAATTTAGTTGCCTAATTGCTGAGAACAGGGGAATATCCCAGGGAATATTCCCACGGCACATTACTAAATTTTAAGTAAATACCTATTATAAGATTTATAATATCAGTAAGTAACTCCAAAGAAGTTGAAACCCGCATGCATTTTAGAGTGTGAAAACCGGTTTACTCTCAACACAATACATTGTAGGGAACCAGAGAGGTGAGAAACTGGTCGGCGCGGTGTCGGCGGGGCGGGGAATGGACCGCGCGAGGCGGCGCGAGGCCGCCGCCGCGCCGCCGGCGCCGCCGAGCCAGTCTAGTCTCCGCGCGAGAGCGTTCCTCTGACCACGTCTCAGTGCCCCCTCGTCGTGCAGCATACATGGAAGCTTTCATAAAAAGCGTTCGCGCCCAGCCCTGCCTTTGGAACCCCCTGCACCCGGACTACCGTGAAATGCATGTGAAGGACGAGGCCTGGCAATGCGTCGTGGACCAAAACAACGACCGCTCTATTCCTAATAGTAAGTTAGACTAGAATTTAGTGCTGTTGTGTTGACCCTACTAGTACTGTATAAACTACGGAACCCTAAAAACGACGTTAACTGACGAGAAGCACTCGCAAGTTTGAACATAAAAATGTCAGTGGCGGGTCGAGCGGGTTAGCGATCAGCTATTTTAGGGTGCCAGTTTGCGACCACTTAAATAAGTTGATGAACTGAAAGGATTTTCTCTTATGTTTTAATGGTTTCCTATTCAATAAACTGTCAAATAAGTAAATGCATACCCGTACAGTGCACAATAACGGCATGCGGCGAGGTGCTTAGACATTAGGAATTTAACACTTTAGAGGCACGTTCAGTTTAAAACTGGTTTTAATTTCATATTTACTTTATGATTTTCACCGCCTGGTGATTTTGAGAGGAATAGAAACCTAGTCCCAAATAACGTGTTCATGAAGAACATTTTTAAAATGGCGAAAACGGAACCTTTGTAGTTTCGTCATTGTCTGTCCGTTCGTCTGCATGTCACAGCCGATATACTTAGAGACTATAAGCATTACAATTATGAAATTTGGTTAGGAAGGTGTATCAACCGCTACGTGTATATCGCGCGGACCTTCACGCTCTTGGCCCGCTTATACCTATATGCATGTAGATGAACCTATCTGAGGGGCTGCTCCGAACTACATCTAGTGCACTAACTCGTGGAGGGGAGTTAAACTATCTCACTCTAATGAGTGAAATGCTTTAACTCCCCTCCACCAGTTAGTGCACTAGATGTAGTTCGGTGTAATCGATGCTT
Source organism: Cenopis cana (assembly GCA_951800055.1). NCBI lineage: Eukaryota > Metazoa > Arthropoda > Insecta > Lepidoptera > Tortricidae > Cenopis > Cenopis cana. The sequence goes on along the minus strand of OX637471.1, from coordinate 15,232,111 downwards.
AAGATGATCGCGTCTATGTCGAACATAGATATAGCATTGGTCCCTCTCTCACTTACATACCTGACAGAAAGGGACGAATGCTATATGTCCAACATATAAGCGATCATCTTAGCCCCACTGCAAGGGCAATTATTTGGTAGAAATAATAGATACAGTCAACAGCAATGTATCATTTTAATGATCATTTTAGTACTTTGTCGCACTAACTAATGTAAGAATACTGCGACAATTCGCTATTTGACAGTTGTAAAGATAAAATAATTAATGTGTTGGATACAGTCTGTAGCTTATAGGTTTACAATACTCATACAATAGGTTTTGTGCTTTAAAATTTATTGAAAACATTTTATTTTTGAAAAATAAATTAAGAGTTTTTTTATCTGTGGATTACAAAAACCGAAACGCGTGTGACGTCACATTTCAAAGTTAAGGTTTAATTCTGCAACAGACAGCAACTGCACTTACTGCACGTTATGTTTCTCCGCACTCCAAATTGAACCGTAACGGTATTCGTAAAAAGCTCTATTTAAAATGAGCGGAGATGTGTCGCAACAGCACAAGTTACTGTATGTACAATTTGGAGTGCGGTGTAACGTGCAGTTGCCGTCTGCTGTCGGCTGCGGAAGTAAACCTTTAGTTGTTTATCAAGTGCGACGTCACAGTACTCACAGTCACGTGATCCGCTGTTTTCGCGCGAAATTCAAATTACTTAAAGAAAAAAATAGTTTTTTTGAAAGAAATTAAGAGCTTTGGGGGAAAAAGATAATTGTTACAGGTATAAAATAAACCTACGTATAATTTAAAATACATTTCCTAAAACTGTCAAGTAGCCAATTGGGATGCTTCAAAGCAGTGAAAGTGACAGGGTACTAAAATGATCATCAACTTTTTGCTGTTGACTGTACGTACGTAGTTATATGTATAAAAACCATCATAACCTTTTACAATTATAGCTCATAGCTAACATATGTTCGTTGTGGTATGTTACAGTACAAATTGCAAAATCGGAATGGAAGAAACTGCGTGACAATCACCGAGACGCTTTAAAAAGGGCAAAGCTTGGAAAAAACAAATTACTCCCCGCACAAATAACGACCTGGAAATACGCTAAACACATGCAATTCCTAGAACCACACATGAAGTATCGAATTACAGAGCATATTGAGATGGAGCCTATAAGTGACAGTAGTTCAAAGAGACGGCGAGAGGCGAGCGCGATAACAGTTGGAGCTGAGCCTGTCTCACCATTCCCGCCCAAGCGGCGAGCGGCCGACACCGAGGCCGCGCCCAATGCAAGACAAGACCCCGATGCTTTAGAAACCTTCTTCAATTGTGTTCTCAAAAGTACAAGAGAAATGCCGACCTGGATGCAAACCCAAGTCAAAAAGAATATATTTGCAGTAATAATAGATGCGGAGGAACGGTTATCATCTCGAGAGACTGATTCGCCTGACCAAAGTTGCGAAGATCTTCAAACAGAAAATAAGATTAAATGTGAGGTCATTACTGCTGATTATTGAAGCAATTAGCAATAATCTTACTGAGAGTACCTGAGCTGGTTATTGGAGCATTCCTAGTACTGCAGTTGGAGTGTTGAGGGTGGACCGAGACGAGAAGCGGGGGGCGCCGCGACGTGCCCAGCGAGAAGCGAGGAATGGCCGCTGAATTTTCTGCTATTTTATTGAACTGCCTTTTTTCTGTAATTGTGTAAATAAAACGGATTCATAATAGATCAAACATTTTCTAATACTTGTGGTAATATTATTGTTGCTTTGGTTACCACGGTGATAACGTGCGTGAGGACCCGCCGTTAAAGACCGGGCGGACAGCTCCGCGCCGGCGATTCGTAGCGCGTATCCCGCTCGTCTGGGCTCGACCATGCCAACCAGCTCTGTACGCCAATCTTCCATGCCATACGAATATTCAGTGTTTACCGCCTGAATGAAAACAATGCGATATTTTCACAAAATATAGGTAGGTAGGCACGGTCAAACAAAAATTACGTGCTTTGGAAATAGAAGTACAGAAAAAATTATAAAACTGTTCGGTAGTTACCCTCTTCGACAGTTGGCTATAAGATCTGTGATCGTTTGATGTCGCCAGGATACCGCTTACGGTCTGTGAATTATATTCAAAAGATCAAAATCAATCGTTACGTTTCCATTTATAACGGGATAACTATTTACCAGTCACCTAAAGGTAAACCAGAAATATATGACAATGCGCCATGTTACGGAATTCCATTAGAACGAATTTCTTACATTGGCAATAATTATAATGATAATGAGTGTAGCATTTAAATCGGTCAGTATGAGAAAGTCTGAAACTATAAGACATAGGTACCTACGAAGATCTGTTCTTATATGTCATCGATTTTAGTGACAAGGAAAACTGCATTCAAATATTTAGAAAAAACTGTGCTCGGGAATCGAACCCGGACATATAAAAAAAAAAAAACCGGCCAAGTGCGTGTCGGGCCACGCGCAAGGTAGGGTTCCGTAGTCGTCTACCCTTTACATTATGTGGACTAAAAAGTTCGAAAACTTATATTTACTATGTTTTTGAAAGAATTAACAACATTATCTAAGGTATCAATGGAAATTGTACGAACGTTTGCTTTTGCAAAGTACATTTCTGAAGTTCGACTATTACTCGTTAACTAGTAATGTCTACTTAGCTGTGATAGTTTTCCTTTTAAATTCATCGTATATACTACTACCATGATTTTTTTCACATGCCTAGTAGCCACCGTTTAGCTGGCAGGGGGGGGGGACACTTGACCAAAGCAAAAATTATCACTTCAAAGCTTAATATCACGCTAACCAATTCTTTAATCAAAAAATGCTTTTAGAAACCTTATAATATTTTTAAAAGAGCTATCCAACGATACCCCACACGATGGGGTTTGGCAGAAAAAAAATTTGCACCACCACTTTACATGTAGGGGAGGTACCCTAAAAAAAAATGTTTTTAAAGATTTTATTCTACCGTTTTGTCGGCGTCATTGATATGTATACTCATGCCAAATTACAGCTTTCTAGCACTAACGGTTACTGAGAAAAACGGGGGTCGGACGGACGGACGGACGGACGGACATGGCGAAACTATAAGGGTTCCTTGTTTACTACGGAACCCTAAAAAACCGGTCAAGTGCGAGTCCGACTCGCGCACCGAGGGTTCCGTACACAGTTCTTGTATATGTAGTTGTGTACCCGTCCCGACCCCATTAATTCAGGAACAATCTTAAAACATGACAGCACCATTTATCGGCGCATTGTGTTACTAATTTGCGCGACTGAATAACTTAGTACGTATGTTGGTTTTTCAAGGATAATTCTTTATCACATCAACCGATTTCAATAATTGATTTTTTATTCGAATGAAGGTATTTTCAACGTAATTTTGTAAATTTAAATATAAAACAAAAATATATACAAAAGTGCCTTAATTACAAACTTAGTATAGAAGAGTTTTTTGATGATTAAAAAAAAGAAAAACTAGATAGGGCTATGGCTATATTTTTCCTGTAAAATATACATGCATATTAATGTTGTGTAATAATTTCAAATTTTTTTTCTTCGTAAACTTCGGAGATAAGGGGGGAATGGTATTTTTTTTACATTTTCCCTAGTAAATCGAAAATTCCCCAACGAAAAAAAAAACTAAAAATTGTTTCAGAATGTACAACTTGTACAAGTCAAGCCCTTTCATATGATACCCCACTTGACATAGTTGCCAGACTTTGAAATTTTGAACCCCCTTTTATCTGTCATTATTCACAGAAAATAAAATAAAATAATTTAAAAAGCCATCTTCTATGTATCTGGGTTATTATTATTATTGTATGTCTTTTCCATTTCACGGGACCATGGGGTCCCGGACCTTTGGAAGGCATGCGTGGGGCCGAAGCCAACAGCGCAGAGGCCCCTTTAAGACAATAATAATCTAAAGGCAAGGGATACACATGGCGGATACCGTCTCCGAACGCACAACATGATACATCCGGAGACGGTCCCCGCCAGGTGCAAAGACTATTGTAGTGCAGCCTTTTGGCTGCGATGGGAACTAAGGTCATGGGGCTATTGAGTTGAAAGTTGGATGGACTGGATAATGGGTTATGGGAGGAGACTAGCGGACGCCTGCCGTAACAATCAGTCTCAGAATTGTAAGAAGGCAGGCGGTGACTCGCCACTCACTAGGTGGGCCCCCTATAAAAGGCTACCGGATGGCAGCGAGGGTGGCAACACTGGTGTGAGCAGCTCAGGGTGTAGAGAGCCACAAGCTGCCCTGGGGGCTTATTATTATTATTATTATTGGTTTTTGTGGGCCTTCTATGCCGCCTCGACCAGTTATTGATCTATTGTGGCAGCCCTTAAAGTTCTTTGCTTAAACCCGTTGCTTCCAGGAATTTCCAGACTCTTTGGGTAGCAATCTGTTGTATCTCCTCTGGATGCATGATGTGCTTCCCTAGGTAGATACTTCTTTTGCGCATAAGTGGTCCACAGGAGCAGAGGATATGGATGGCAGTTTCCTCCGACTCCTGGCAGAACCTGCATGCTGCACTTTGTTTTATACCCATTTGTGTAAGATGTTTGTTAAGTTTGCAGTGACCAGTGAGTATTCTCGTCACTGCGCAGGTTTTGTGTCTTTTGAGTTGTAATAACTCTTTAGACAGCTTGGTGTTGTAGCCTTAAATTAGCGCTTTTGATTGTTTTAGTCCTTTTGTGAACTTCCACAACTCTATAGCTTCCAGTTTATTGTTTAGCAGAGAGCTTACTTTCTGTATCTGGTATGTATCTGGGTTACCCTTGTTTATAACTATTCCAAAATTCAAATCGATAGGATAAGTAGTTCCTGAGATATTTAGCGATGTGACAGACAGACAAAGTGAAACCAATAGGGTTCCTTTTTTACCTTTTTGGCACGGAACCCTAAAAACCAATAGGGTTCCTTTTTTACCTTTTTGGTACGGAACCCTAAAAACTTACATGAGTAATTTAATTTATATTTGGATATGGATTGTGTAGGTCATAAGCAGTAAATGTCAATATGAAACATGGTATCTAAAATGTTTTTCAACGATTTCACTATTGCATTTTTATTGTCACTAAAATCGATGACATGGTTCCTAAGAACAGATCTTCGTACTTAAGTAGGTATATCTTATAGTTTCAGACTTTCCCATACTGACCGATTTAAATGTTACATCCTGTATAGGTTGTTTAGTGCCAGAGCTAACAGGTAAAGAAGATATCACTATAGTCTGTTTATTATTATTATTATTACGTATCGGTTTATTTTAGTGTTATGTTATATAAGCAAAGTGAAAACCTATGTTTATAATAGGCGGTGGAGAGCACAAAAAAAATCGTTTCACTATCTTTCCACAGGGTAAGCATGTTAGCATGCCAGTAAGCATGAGTCCTTGAAGGAAAAAGATACCTAGTAGGTCCCGATTTACTGGTAGGTGGACTAGGTAGTCAATAAGATGGTATACCTAAGCGAAACGGTGCAATTAAAAATAGACCTTATTGGCAATCAACAGACAAGGCGGTAGGTTTAGTTGTCTAGGAACGATACAAATTACTTCGATAAACCTCAACTTGTACGCCTCAAGCGGCGCGTCGCGCCGCAGACGCAGCACGTAGGGGTTCAGCAGGCGCACGCGCCGCTTGCTGCTGCCGTCCAACACGTGCTCGATGGGCACGTACTCATCTGCCGAATTCTGCTCAAATATGTAATAATACTATAATCATTTCATGATAATGTTATTACTTAGTATGTATACATAGGTTTGACTTTAAAAAAACAGCCAAGGACGTGTCGAACTTCGCATACCTATTTAGGAATTTTAGGATTCCGAATCAACCGCAAAATTTGGTGGTGTTAAGGGTCCTTACAAGGTAAAAAATGGTCATATATTTAGCCCATTTTCTGTTAAATTGACAAGTTTCTTGACATTTTATCAATGTTACTAAGTATCTAGAACAGGACTATTGCGACTTAATGACATAAATTTTAAATGTATTTCTTGCATTTTTCATTAAGAGGAATGCCTAGCTGCGATTTTCCCATACAAACGTTCTCGACTGTTTCCTCCCTGGTTTTTGAACCTAGAGCAATGATTTTTTCAAATAAGATCAATATCATCAATATCTATGCCGCTACGTTTTGTTTTTTTGGATATTTTTATTTTAAAGAAAGTTACAGCCCTCCAAAAATCGCAAAAACGGCTTAGTTGAATTGGCTCCATAAAAAGGCGCAGTATACAAATATGACAACAAATATCCAAAAAATCAAAACGTAGCGGCATAGATTAGTTCTTGCTCTTGCAGTTTCCAAAATTTTATAATGATTGGTTGCGTTTTGGATGAGGAAACAGTCGAGAACGAAACCTCGATAATTCAGTTTTTTGCAAGGGAATTTTAGTCCGAGCTGCAGTTGTCCTTATCGCACGAATTCGTGGCGGAGTCAGTTTCTAAATATACGTACACAGAAGGAATAGGGATGGGCAACAGTCGTTGACATATATTGTCGATACGCTAGTGGTGAAAAATTATCGATAAATCATTATTACCAGAAAAGTTATTAATCACAAGAAAAACCCTGAGTCACAATGGAAGAATATTGAATAGAAAGGTGACCTGGGAACCCTTGTCTTTGATATAGGAATAAATGCTACTTAGTTAGTGGTAAAGTTATTAACGAATTATAGGTTTTTATAACCCACTAGCTTTTGCCCGCGACTTCGTCCGCGTAGAACTCGTGGCGATTAAGAGTAAGAAAAATGTCATGTAATAGAAATAAACCTAATTTTTTTTATAGATCTACATAGTTATTATATAATTAAAAAAAACTGACTTCAATGGGGGAGACCGGTGAAAGATGATTATACTTAGATGGTGCACTCTTGGATTCCATACAATGAAATAAAAACCGGCCAAGTGCGAGTCGGACTTGCGCACGAAGGGTTCCGTACCATTATCTATAAAAACGGCAATAAAAAAAATATGTTTGTTGTAAGAGAGATATACATATTTTTATGCCAAGATAAAACGCTATTATTTTCAATATGATATTGCTAAGTATTTCAATACAATACAATACAATACAAATACTCTTTATTGCACACCTCGATAAATAGAACTATTACAGAGTATGTATATTTAAACACATATATATTACATTTATATTTAAACAGAGTATGTATGTTTATTTCAAGTTAATAAAGTAAAAAAAAATTAGGCGTTATTTTATTTCATTTTCCTATCAATATATTGACGTAAATAAACATTTATTATAAAAGCATTACATTAATTTACTTGGTAAGAAAAATAAAAAGCAAAAAGTTCGGTCAATCTCTGGATTTGAACCATGAACCTCTTGATTGCGTGTCAACCATGTTAACGTCTGAGCTAAAGTAGATTGATTTTAGTTGACGAAATTATTGTACAGTTTTCATAAAGTGCTCAAGGGGGGACTTTTTCTATGGTGCGATCTGTACCTACAGCCTAATTTATCGTATGCTGGGTCAGTAAGTAAATTCGCGGGCTCGCGTCTCGCGCCTGTGTGCGTGCGCTCACACATAGACAGCGCCCGCTCCCGCTCCCAGCAGCGCGACAGAAACATTATGTCAAAAATTCAAGATTTGAAAAGTTGATCAGCTAGGCATTCCTCTTAAGATATTTTGTTTCAAACATCACTCCAAATCGACCATTTTCGAGCTAAAAACTGCTTTTTTCCGCTTAATTTCTAAACACATAATAAAATCAAAAAAGGGCAATGTTACTATCTAATACTTTAATAAAATCATAGTATCCTATAATCACTTTATTGGTTTTATCAATACTTTTGTCAAAATTTTATAAAACTTGTAAGGCCTCTTAATAGGAAAAATAAAGAAATTCCTAAGAAAATATCTGATTTATTTAATCAATAAGATTACAGTGCATAACAACGTCGTGACTTTTGGACGATGGAGCTTTGCACCAACAATGATCCAGAGGTTATAGAAGACTTGCATTTTTTGTGGACCTAGCCTACTTAGAGTAAACGCGGGGAGGTAGGTAGATACTTACGGCAGACGCGCTTGTGAGCTTGATAGTGAGCGCCAATTTCTTATCACAGTTTCGCAAAGCGTTGTGTTTGAATAGTTCTTCACGTTCAAATCTAGTACCTTCGTTATCGGGATATTTTTGCATGTCCTATAATAAGAGCGTGTATGGACATATAGGTATGTGGTACAGTCACCAGCATTAATATCTATCTGCCAAAACAAAGGCGGCATAAATATATTGGTGCTGGTGACTAAATGGCATGGTTATTCTGTGGGCCTAGCACATGATGGCGGTGTCAGTTTGTCGGCTTATCTCGAGCTATCCATCACTTTCTAACAGCACCTATCAAAAAAAGACGCGTAGCTCGAGAAAAGCCGACATACTCTCGAGGCCATTATGTGCTAGCCATTCTGAGTGGAGTGGACTTACTTAAAGTGTAACGTTGCGGTTAAGAATCTAATAATATTCACAAATACGTCCTTTAGCATTTATCTATTTACATGCGCGACGCAAGTTGGAAGTCGCGCTACGCGTTCTCTGCCCGTAGATAGTGTTGTAGGTACCTACCTATTGTCGTAAACGTATCATTGAAAACGTCCCGCTGCTCGCGTCGCGCAGCCTCGCCACAACTTGGCGCGGATTGTGGCGCTGCAAGCGCTTTATCAGTAGGCCTAGCACTTGATGATTGATGGTGATGATTGAGCGCAACATGTGGTAGGCCTACTGTTCATTACATGCTCGAGACGCGCAACAGTTAGTTAGGATCACACGCAAATCACGCAATGTGTAAGAAAACCGCTGCCGCTGCCGCTGCTACCGCCGCGCCGCTCGAAGAGTTGGCCGGGCCGCGGCAATCGCAGCATTTCAATTTAAGCCGTCCTCTCCCGGCGAAAAAAATATACAATGCCATTCTTTTGTTATCTGCCCTGGGATCCCAGGGACGGGTAGACGACGGGTATAGATACATGCGGTCAACGCAATGGTCGCATTTATACTTAACCGTGGACGTGCACGTCACGTCGACCAATGCATCCCGAAGTACGTGCAACAGAGCGCTGCGATTGCCGCATTACACCTACTGAACCTAACTTATTCACACAAGCCAAGGATATATTTATAAAAGGACTCACATCAATCTCGCAATTAATAAAAACTGCCGTTACTTTCACTGCAGCCTCAGCTCCCATGCTTTCCATGGAATTCTTCAAGTCTTTACATATAACTATGCAAGCGAGTAGTACAGTCAAACCTGTAAGATATGCCATGAAGATAATTGTTCTTAAGAGGCTGTCTACCGTAACGTTTAAATAAGTTACAGGTCTAGTCGAGTGATCATATCACCCACGACAGCTACACAATAAAAACAACGTACTTAAACGAATTATTATAAAACTCATAACGTGTCTTACCATATTTGAAACAACGAGAAGACATACCTAGTAATAGGTATGCTATTATTTAATATGTCAAGTAAAATATGTATTCTTACTTATTATATTTTAAACTTGTTAGTTTTTGATACCTAAGTGGCTACCAAGAACTATACAGAATATTAGGAAAGGCATAAGTAATTTACTTTAAGGGAAAGGCAGCCTCGGGGACCTTTGCCTGTTGCCCTAAGAGTATATTAAATACTGTTGCCAATAAAACGCGTGAGTGATTATATCAAGGCGTATTAACTACGCTAAGATGTGTGGGGTGCTTCGAATTTGCCTATGTGTGTGAGTGGGAATAATTTATTGTTGCCATTAATAAAAAACATATTTATTCTAGATCAATTTTATTGCGCAATATTATTGTGCAATATTATGGCTCAATATTATGGCGCAATATTATTGTGCAATATTATTCAGAGCTGTCATGCCTGGTGTCATTAATTTCAAACTGACATCTTGTTCAAATTTTCTTTGCGTTTACTTAATTTTGGTTCTCGTCGCCATTTTGGCGAGAGTCACACCATGTATTTTTGATAAATAGTATTATTCAATATTGCGTTTATCCACTGAAAATCAATTGACTTCTGTTTCATTGGCTTCCGTTTGTAGTGGTTTTTTTCGTTGTCTGGATGTGATATATTCAGGGCACCGTTTTGGGTAGGCTGAAAAACAACCATGTCCACATATATGCTTCCAGAAAGACTGCCGATGTTATATGTGGAGCAAAACCTGCTCAAGAAGAAACAACTCGACTACAACGTTTCCCTAAACCGGAAACGACAATTATTTTAAGGTAAGAAAACTTTTCTCTTTTAATTCGGCTACAACTTGTAGACTACAACTATCTAAAGCCGGGTCCCTCCCTACTGTCCCTAGTCCCTACAATAGCGAGCTGTAACTGTAGTGTAGCCGATTAGTACATTCCAGTACAACGGTAGTAATAAAGTAGGCCACCGATCGCATATTTATTGCCCTTGCTTTCGGCTTGGTCATCAAGTACCTGCGATGCCTAGTCTCTGGCGGATTGTATTGTAATCAGACATGAGACTGGCGGCTCCAAATATTCAAGTTTGTTTGACGCATAAACTACCTACCGAACTAATTACTTTAATTTTTTTTTAGTTTTACAACTTACACGCCAGGGAAGTCGTAAATAGAAGCTAAGTAGTATATACAAATTGACGTAATATAGGATTAATAAATATGTATTTTCCTTTTTTGTAGGGTGACGGCTTGGGCCGTACGTCGTGGGCCTTATCAAGATTGGTCTTCTTAGAAATCTCTGTTTTCTCTCCACGAAAATAGTAAATATTTATTATGGCCAGCATTTTGAAGATTCCTGCTACACTGCTATAGCAAAAAACGCCTCAGCATTAATGCAGTTCCAGGAAAAAAGAATATGTCATTAGAACCATGCATTCACCGAGATCCTTTTACCTGGCAATTGTAATAGGTAGGTACAGGTAATAGTAGCTACATAAAATAACTTATCGCAACATCTCTTCTAACATATAAATAAATAAATAAATATTAGTGGACAATCTTACACAAATCAACTTAGTCCCAAACTAAGCAAAGCTTGTACTATGGGTACTAAGCGACGATATACATACTTATATAGATAAATAAATACTTAAATACATAGAAAACATCCAAGACCCAAGAACAAATATTCGTGCTCATCACACAAATAAATGCCCCGGCCGGGATTCGAACCCGGGACCTCCAGCTTCGTAGGCAGGGTCACTATCAACTAAGCTAAAGCGGTCGTCACATACTTGTACATATATATAAAAAATTATACATAAAGGAAAACATCGTGAAAAACCGGCCTAATCAATATTGGGGGAGAATCTTGCACAAGTTGAACTAGCCCTCTAACTGAATAAGGCTTGTGTTATGAGTACTAGGCGGCAATATATTTACCTAATTGATACAAATACTTAAATACATAGAAAACATTCAAGACTCAGAAACAAATATTCATGCTCATCACACAAATAAATGCCCTGACCGGATTCGAGCCCAAGGAAATAGGCAGGGTCTCTATTACCCACTAGAAGAAGAAGAAGAAACATTTATTTACTGCACAAAAGACACACAGATACAAAAAATAATAGACGTACAAAACTCAGAACATATAAAATAATGTGTGTCTTCGCGGCAGCAAATCGGTTGCACTAGGCTAAACTGGTCCTATATCTAGTACTTAGTGTACTTACCCAGTCTAATAATGCCGTGTCTAAAATTAGTGCCTACACTATATCTTGGGATTAGGTGTCAAAGCAGCCCTAGGGTTCTGAGGGCGTAACCGCGAACACACTAGAAGGATGATTTTATTTATTTATCGTATTGCATTTCGAACCGTGAGATCTTCGAGAAGACAGTACGGTTGCCAGTTTTTGTTGCACTTTTAGAACCACCCAGGGGTCACGTGTAGGGTAGCGGTGGGTACTTTCCCTACGGACGTGGTGCAACTTCGACCCCCCTTTGTAAGTGAGCGGGCAACTTGACTGTTAGAAGTTTTCAAGCCGCCCGAAGGCCTCCAACTTGGCTTAACGACTGCTGCCATAGACAGCAGGGATCAACGGCTTATGGTGCCTTCCAATCCAAAGCACGGGAGCGCTCAGTTAGTAACCACTCAAAGCGGTCACCCATCCATGTACTGACCGCGGCCCACGTTGCTTAACTTTGCATAACGCTTGCGGCACGCAGGCGCCGCTGGGCAACGAGCGCTCCATCCAGAAGGATGATGAACATCCATAACGTTTCAGGATAATTGTCAACGGGATCCGGCCGGAGCTGGGTGTTCGACAGGTATTCCGGCGGCAAGAACAGTAACTTCGCCACCTGGAAATGCCGCGGAACCAGCCTCGCTTCCACTATTTATGTATGTTTTGCTGCTTATATTATTTTATACCCACATCATGTATCTGAATTACCTATTAGTACTAGTATTATTACTTATTCTGTGCTATTGGTTTGTATTTTGAAATAAATCATAGCCTATATCGTATTCTGATATCCAAGTTACAATACTGGAAAGTTTCATAGAAATCTGTTCAGTAGTTTTTGAGATTAAGTGGAACGTATAGGTATCCATCCATCCATCGCACAAACCTTCACGTTAATAATTAAGATTTGTAACAATATAATTCCATTTATTGGATCTCGATTTGACGATCATTGTCCACATAGTCGTTTCTTCGAACGGTCTAATAGCGAAGACTTTCGAGTCTCGACCAACATCTCTTACTAAAGAGACTCACGACGATGGCTGGGTCAATCGGATATTCTGTGGGCAAGGGTCTAATACAGAAGGCGGTACTCCTGGACACGGCGTGGATAATCAGAAAGTTCCTTATTTTTTTAACCTGACTGTGGCTTTATAGGCCGAGCCATTAAAGCGATAGTAGTGCGCGGTTGGAGGGTGGCCTGGGGAAAATCCAAGGAAAACCTCCGATACGAGCACGCGGGCGGTTTTAACACTGGAATACTCTAAGAGCTTACGCTCCAGTGAGATTGGTTGAGCGGTTTCAACCGAATCTGAGGTGTGTTAGTGGAATCGAGCTACTGGGAGTTTTGTCGCTAGTTCTGTAAACCTAGCCTAGCTGAGAAGAGTCCAGCAAGAAACTCAGCTAGGCCCGACCCATGTCGGACTGACTCTACCCGGTATGCGGCGGTATCTGTCTGTCTGTCTGTTACTTCTTCACGCTTTAACCACAGAATAAGTAATTGACCGAGTGAAACGAAGGTCTTAGTTTTAGCTTCGACAAAAATGCTTTCGTATGTCCGGATTTCCGGTTGTCTTCGTCTACAGGTCGCATTTTTCAACCGATTCTCGTGAAATTTGGTGAGCAGTTTCGAAAATAAAAAGAAATTTTTTGTCGAGTCAGTTTTTGGAAATAAAAAAAAACAAACTTTTTATCAAAGATTTTGTATTTTTCTGCGGCCGTTTTCTCCTCTACAGATCGCTATTCTCAACCGATTCTCGTGAAATTTTGTGAGCAGGTTTTACGACTACATAGAATTTTTTAGTTGAGTAAATATTTGTAAATTAAAAAAAAATTTTTTTTGAAAATGTATGGGTATGGTATGTGATGGTATGTTCTCCTCTACAGGTCGCATTTCTTAACCGATTTTCGTGAAATTTTGTGAGCAGGTTCGGTAACTGTATAGAATTTTTTATCGAGTCACTTTTTGGAAATTTAATAAAATAATAATTTACATGAAATTTGGTATGGAGATAGATTGAGTCCCGGCAAAGGACATAGGATACTTTTTATCCCGGAAGCCATCCCTTAAGGGGGTGAAAGTGTGTGTGAAAGAGCGATGACTAAGTAAGCGCCTGATATAAGTCAGTAGCAATTACTTAAATTGGCGATGAACGAGTTCCACGCGGACCAAGTCGCGGGCAATAACTAGTAGGGACTATAATAGGAATGTTGACTCAAAAATTTTTATTACTTCAATGCCAAATAGTGAAAATCCTATTCACATATCTCAAAAATAATAATTATAAAAATTTAAAAAAACACGACTGCATTAAAAAGATAAAAACAAGTTTCCTAATAAAGAATCAAGGAAATATATTTTGTTTGCAGTCGGGGGACCTACTACATACAAGTAAAACCCGACTGCAAACAAAATATATTTCCTTGAGTTCTTTATTAGGAAACTTGTTTTTATCTTTTTAATTTTTATACTACGTCGGTGGCAAACAAGCGTACGGTCCACCTGATGGTAAGCGGACACCGCAGCCTATAGACGCTCGTAACTCCAAAAGAGTCACGTGCGCGTTGCCGACCCTATATAAAATTAATACAGTCCCTATATTAATGCAGTCGTGTTTTTTAATTTTTATAATTAATATTTTATTTTGAACTATTTTTTGCTTGAAACACATACATTATATATATTTATGGAATAGTTTCTTCAAATGCTTCATTTTGATACCTGTGTTTTTGTTGCAACGTCACGTCAACGTCGTCCTATGTCACCCGGAATGACGTAAGGATTCCAACGATACCTCACACATCTAAATCGGTTAAGGGTTTGAGAAGTTCTGGGGGAACTCGGTAACCGTTAGTACTAGAAAGCTGTAATTTGACATGAGTATGGAACTATGGAATCCTACATTATGATTATACATGGCCCGACACGCACTTGGCCGGATTTTTAGAGTTCCGTACCCGAAGAATCCACACGGTACCCTATTGCTGTCACTCACGCCGCTCACGTCTGTCCGTCCGTTCGTCCGTTGTCTGTCACAAAATTTTGTTCCTAAGAATTTTTTAACCTATGAACTTGAAATTTGGTGATACTGTTTATTATTACGTATATTTTACCAACAAATACTAATATACATAATACATATTGATAAGACATGTTATTTTTATTTTGAAATTTCCTTAATTTTCCTATTAAACTAACTTAATTTTGCGGTTAGTTCGGTATCTTCGCTAAATGTGCGGAGTCTGACACGCTACTTAAGAATTTCTCATAAACTACTACTAGTAAAGAAGTCCCTAGGGATATTTATAAAATGAAATGTAAATAAATAAGGGACCGCTGTCGTTTGCGGACGGTTCATACCGAATCCCAAGATTTGGCGTAGGAAGTAGTTTTTATGAAATCGACTGCCACTTGAATTACGAACCTACAGGGGAAACTAGACCTTATTGGGATTAGACTAGAATCCGTACATAAGTTTTTCGTTTAAAAACAGTGGTAGGAACCGAGGCTCCGACCCTGCGTCCTCCAGATTGAAAGTCGCATGCCTTACCGCTCGGCTATAGTGGCTAATATGATATACCTGAATTATTAAAGGTATTAGTAATTTATTAATAGGTTGCTACAACATGAAATATGTTTCAGACGAACTGCCCTTCGGAGCTCCTGCAACGGCGACATTACTTAAGAAATTCGATGACCTTTTTGATGCAATGAATGCCAATTCGACCGACTTAAGACGCGAAAAAAGGTTCAGTAGTACCTCACTTCTCGAAGTCCTCACTTAAAGTATTTTGGAGAAATGAAAAAAATATTCAAGAAATGAAATTTGTTAATTCGAGGAACCCTCCATCACAGTCAGGATGGAAACAAACCATTAGAGGAGTGGAAATGCTGTAGAAGAATATCACAGAATTAGGTATTCAGGCTCTTTCCACTCGCAGGTTAAACTTTTTTTGGATGTGTCAAATACAATTCAGGATCAAACTGTAACCCGACAGTTTCCCAATTAATAGCGAGATTTAAAACTACTATAATAACTTAAAAAAATCGGGAAAAAATAAAAATTGTGAGGTGCAGTAATTTAAAAAGTTTGCTCCAGGCGAGCGATGCTCAGACCGAAATTGCTACGAAAGAAGAATTTGAGGAAACCACAGTTGATACAGATGAATCAGTAGACATAGAAACAACTTCGGAAATGCAAGCCTGTGCACCCGGTTTATTATAAAAAAAAAATATCAGTTGTGAAAATTATATTAATATCCTGACATCGAACCCCGGTAGTGAACCAGCGCACCAGTTCACAGAATTCAAAGAATATGGTGAAGGCAATAAAAGTTTGAATTACGCCAACCAGGATCTCATCAGTGCAGTGCAGCGCAGGAAGTTGCGTCCATCTGCAAATCTTTTTTTCGCCAATAATTTGCATGCGGAAAAATTACGCGAAAAGGGGATGCTGCTTTTAAAAAGTGAATGTAAGCAAAAGTTTATATTCCTACAGAAATGCCCTCAGCATTTTAACAAAAAAATTAATGACATTTCATGCCATGTCTAATATCACGTTAAAGCGACATATTATATTGATAAATAGGGATCTAGCAGAAGAATCAAATAAAAAAAAAACAATTGTTTGTCCTCCTCTACAGCGTTTCTCAAACGATTCTCGTGAAATTTTGTGAGCAGGTTCGATATACATATAACATCGTTTTTGGAAATTAAAAAAAACACAAGGTCTACAGCTCACAGAGCCAGTACAGTATATTACTTATATACAATATAATATATATATTCCTAGCGGTGGTGATGTGAAAAGTTGTGTTTCAGGGCAGCATAGTTGTTCGGCGTCTCGTGCCTTGAAAGCCTCGCTAGACCCAGGATTGTTCTTCGGACTGCTCGCTTCGCTCGTGGTTCCAGATACAATCCTTCCCTAGCTCGGCTTTCAATGGATAGGGACGACGAGCGTTTGACCCGCTGCACTTTTACGTAACGATTTATTCAAATGTATACAATTCATCTAAAAAGGACCTTAGTAAGTACTTAGTAAAAAGGACCTTAGTAGTACAGCTTTTATAAAGACTGTATCGTTAAGTAGATACAAAAACTTTGTTTTCTTGGCGTCCAAATAATAAATGATCACGCATTTTGTCATAAGTAATACATTGTTTTTAATAAACTTTACCTACAGATAAATTTGCTTTTTAATTTATTAAATCCGTGTAATTAGCGTGATAACAACTGAGTTATATCATCGACTTTCGGCTTTAACAGATGGTGTCTCAAGGAAACTAAATGATACATTCATCATGTCGTTTTGAAGCGCGTAATTGAGTTTATGTCGTGCATTCTTCCTTATCGCACTTACGTATTTACTAGTCAGGGACGAATGTTTCCGACATAAAAGCAATCATGCTAGCTAGGGAGGTCTTATCACTAAAAAGTGATTTCTTTATACATCCTTTGGGTTAGCGGGGAAAAAAACAAATATTATGAACTGAATACTAAGATAATTTACATAAAAAAACATATATTGTGAGCATTTTATTATACCGCCACCGAAGCAATAAAAAAAAAAGATTTTACTGGGATTTGAACCCGAGACTCCAGCTTCAGAGGCAGGCTCACTACCAACTAGCCCATATTTTAGTTCACTCGTCCACATCGGTGGTCGCTAGTAGTATAAACGAAGTTATGACAGATACACACTACGACACGCCACGATCACTCTTTTCAAGTATGTAGTTAGCGTTCTTCTCCTTTAGTGAGTATTATATTCTTTGGATTATATTCTCTTTGAGTGACAGTGGCATTTCAGGGATCTAATCTATCCTGACCACCCGAAGATCGAAATTCGTATGTTTCTTTCTCTACCGCTCGAAGCAAGTGCGATAGAGACGGAGATTATTTCACTTGACAAGGTAGCCCCCACGACTGACAAATGTCGATGTCAGAATTGTCAATGTCGCATCTATAGACAATTTATATTGTTTTAATAGGATACATAAGTCATGTCATGGAATATTCTAATTCAGCCCGAAAATGGCTTCTTACTATAGTGCTAGCGGCACGCCAAAAGATGCTGCAAATGGTGTTAACCCTTTGACCGCCAAAGTGTGTCGTCGTGCCTAGTACGCCAAGCACTGTTTTTTGGTGTAATTTCTAAACCAATAAAAACAAATTAAAACAGTTAAAAAATATTTTTTTCATGATCAAAGTACACCTTCACCACAGAATAGTATAATATATAACAATGACAGTACTACATGTTATACGATATACCATACACGCTGCCGAAAACAGACTAGGTTGGCGGAATCTAACCATCGAAGAAAGTGATGGCAAGGGGTCACGACCCTCAGAATTGTGCATTCCTCCTCGGAGAGAAGTTTACCGTTTGGTGTGAAAGGAGTTTGATTGTAGAGGTACCTCTGGATCACTTACTGTGAATTATTTTGCTTAGATCTTAGATATGATTTCCGCTACCCTAGGCAGCGGAAATCATACCTTTACTTAGACCACTCGGCAAGCCTCGTGGTCTAAACGCGGTTCTCGACTAAAAACGCATTTATTATACAGGGTGTTCGGCACATGGACCTGGATGGATGGCATGGATTTTTTGGACTTGGACCCTGGGTCCTAAGGGTGAGGGTCATGGAGGTACGATTTTTTAAAAGTTTTATCCTAAATTACCCAAAATCTGACATTCGAAGTCGAAGACCCATAACTTTTTTATGTATGCTTTTATTTAAACGTCTCGTCTACGTACGTAGGTACGTGTGCTTAAAAAATACTAATTTCTTGATACAAATAATACCACAAAATGAACACATGGGCCTTTTTAGTAAAAAATAAAACGAAAAAATTTCCACTATTAACTAATTTAATTAAAAAAAGTAGCAGCTATTGACAATATTTCATAATTTCCAAAACTCTTAATTCGAAAACCATTTCGGTAAAAACGTGTGTTGTTGTTGTTGTTGACGTCCTGTGGCACCCCGGAGGTGCAGAGGGCCTCCGTCAGATTGCGCCACGCCTTCCTATCTTCAGCCACGCTTCTAGCTTCGCTCCAGCTCAGTCCGACGGCTCGCAGCTCGATCTCGACGGTCCGCCGCCATGTGTGCACCGGACGACCGCGGTTTCGCCTACCGCCCGGCGGCTGCCACTCGAAAGCAATGCTGGCGTTGTTAGCTCCCCCTCTCCGAATAGTGTGGCCAATCCATTTCCACTTGCGTGTCGCGATCTCTACGCTAATAGGGGATTGATGGCATATGCTCCAGAGGTCTTCGTTTCGAATCTTTCTTGGCCAGAACACGCGGAGGATCGACCTCAGGGACTTATTGACGAAGACCTGTAGCTTGTTCGTCAAGCCCTTTGTCACTCTCCACGTTTTACAGCCAAAAAGCAGTACCGACTTCACTAACGAACGAAAAACGAGTGTAGTACACAAAAAACATTTTTTTAGATTTTTTTCTCCGTTAATTTTGGAAAAAATCGCAAATTACTGTAAACCGAAAGT
The DNA here is from genome assembly GCA_951800055.1 of Cenopis cana. Lineage (NCBI taxonomy): Eukaryota > Metazoa > Arthropoda > Insecta > Lepidoptera > Tortricidae > Cenopis > Cenopis cana. Next base: position 15,212,873 of record OX637471.1, on the reverse strand, counting down.
TGACGTCATCTTCCTCGCTGTATTTAGGGAGACCTTAGTACAAAGTACAGACAATCGCTGCTCTGGAGTGGCTCTGGATTCTTGTTGGGAAGATGACGTCATATTTTACTTACGCCCTTTTGGAATGACCTACTTTTCAACGTGTTTTTTTTGAATGAAATAATGAGTTAAATTGAAAAAGAAAAAATGTGGGTGGCTTAAATTTTTACCTATTTTCTAACTAGTTCATAAAATAAAGTAGTTAAAAATATGAAATGTTGTCAATTGAGAGCATCATTTTATTTTAAAAAGTTCTTTGGTTAATGATTTTTCTAACGGTATGTTACAACTCAAAATTCAAACATTTATTCTGCAAATAGGCCACAACGCCACAAGGGCACTTTTACATGTCATAATGTTAAAGATTTACAATTTAATAAAGTCTGACAATAAGATCGCATAGTATAGTAACTATAGTACAACATTCAATCAATTAAACAAAAAACACTCCAAATAAGTTTTTAGTCATAAGGGTGAAGAAAATCGTACTTATCTAACAAGAGAACGGATGTTCGTAGGGTTGATTTGGACTTTCATTATTTGGCCTTCGGCCATACGCGGAGCTCGGCCTTCGGCCATACGCGGAGCATGGCCTTCGGCCACTCGTGGCCTTGCCACTCACTTTCATTTCATGCCTTCGACCCTCAAGTTAGTCAGGTTTCGCTTGTAAGAATGTTGGGTAGGGTCCACGTGGCCTCGGCCTTCTCTCATCTCTCTAATGGGACGCTTCGGACTTTCGGCCCTACGCGGAGCTCAGCCTTCGGCCTCGCGTCGCGTGGCCTTGCCACTCACTTTCAAGCCCCGGTTCGCTTGTAAGACACCCCCAAATAGGACCGGAGGGCCCAAAGCGTCCCATTAGATTCTTTCCATTCTCTTTACTTGATCCCGAGGGCCACAGGTCCTAAGGGCAAGTCTAAGCGGATACTTAATATCCGTGTCATTCTTACAAGCCAACCTGAGGGCCGAAGGCGCGCAGGCGAGCGGCGAGGCACGCGAGGCCGAAGGCCGAGCTCCGCGTAGGGCCAAAAGGCCGAAGCGTCCCATTAGAGAGATGAGAGCCCGTGGCCCCAAGGCCGAGCCCACTTGGACCCTACCCAACATTCTTACAAGCGAAATCTGACTAACTTGAGGGTCAAAGGCATGAAAGTGAGCGGCAAGGCCACGAGTGGCCGAGGGCCAAGCTCCGCGTATGGCCGAAGGTCGAATAATGAAAGTCCAAATCAACCCTACAAAAATCCCTTCTTTTGTTAGATAAGTAGTACTTTTTTCACCCTTCTGACTAAAACAACAGTACAATATGGGGACTACAATATGGGGGTCTTCAAGAAGGGAGTGTATAAATTTTTAAAAGGGTCGGCAACGCGCGTGTGACTCCCTTGGGGTTGCAAGCGTCCATAGGCTGCGGTGACCGCTTACCATCAGGCGGAACGCACGCTTGTTTGCCACTGACGTGGTATAAAAAAAAAAAACTTATTTGGGGTGGGAAGCGTTAGAAACATCATAACATAAACCAAAGAACTTTGTAAAATAAAATGAAGCTTTCAATAGGTGCTACCTTTTTGTTTTATTAAATTTAGAATTGGATATTTTTTCGTAAATTCATTAGTATTTTTTAAGTATACAGTAGACAAAAGACATTTAAATAAATGACGCATTTAAAAGCATACACTAAAAAGTAATGGGTCTTCGAATGTCAGATTTTGTGTAATTAAAGAAAAAACTTTTAAAAAATCGTACCTTGTAGCTCCCCCCCTCTCTACCCCTCTCAATCATACATCTTCCCCATACTTTAAATAAAAGACCCGTGAAAATAACTTAATTTGATTAGGCCATGTGATCGTCTAGTGATAACCTACGTTGTGTACCGAATAACCCCGACTCTTTTATGTGAATCGAATCAGACCTGAACTCCTCACTAGTAAACCTCAGACCCTAAAATACCTACTAATTTTTCCTACCAATTCTACCACGTATTTTTCTACTAAGTAGAATTATTTTTACTAAATTTCCATAACATTACAATAGCTTTCCTATCATATTTTACTTACTCAATATTTAGATTTTAAAATACATAATAATAATAGTATTATTGGTAATGTAACTCCAACAAGATCTACGTGTTCAGTTACGTTATTAACAGCGGAGGTTTCCAATGGGCGGCAAATACCCTTGAAAGCCTTACTTTTTTCCCCTAAGTCAAAATCATCCTGCTACCATAAATATGCAGTAGAAAATAGAATCGTCGATACCCAATTTTAAGCTACGGCTAAAAAGGATAATTTTGACTGTTGTATTGTATGTCTTTCATATCTCATACAATGCTGTTAATACGCCAAGATGGAGCCTGAACGTAACCTAGACCAGAACCAGACATATTAATGAAGATAAATCCATACTAATGAAAATAAATTCATTAATAAATCTTTAGATGAGAAGCATCTTTAACTACCAGTTTCCTCTACCCTAAACTCACATCCCAATGTTTCCTAACCATTTACAAAAGTATATCTCTACTCTTTCCCAGCAATGAGTATTCTTTCACTCATGATATTGGAAAATAATACTTGTAGACTGCTCCGCCTGCTACTTTCAGAGTTAGTTCCATCTTTCTGAACCAGCCCTGCTATCCTAATCATGATTGGAAGAATTGGACCTTTACAACACATAATACCTATAAAAATCTATGAAACCCAGTATTTTTAGGACCTATTTACAGAAATTATTAGTATACCTCTTATTTATTACACAATACACCTATAATCGCGTGAATACCTAATACCTAAACCTAGATCCCTAAACCCTCTTTCCTAACGTCCTAGGGTGGATTTCAACAAGAAATTTTTCACCATACAAAAAAATATTTATTTTTTTACTTCTTTCAAATGTGACAAAAACTATTCTAAATGATGTAGGAATGTTTTCTGAGTAATTTAATTATATTTAGCCAAGCATTTAATGCGTATTTTCGAAGTTATAAGATTCGTAACATTGAACCATGAGATGGTGTTGACGAATGTGGTCTGGCGATGATTTTTAATAGACGGTGATGATATCACTTGTATGGTAATGACTGGTTGCTGGTATAAAGGTAGGTATAAAATAAAACACTGAAAAGCAAATTAACATATTTTTTATTTGATAAATCAATAATAAGTACTAGTGATGCGCCGAATACGTTTTTCACCGAATACGAATACTCGGCCGTTCAAGGTTCAATTTTTCGGTTTTTCATTAAAATCTTGTCAACGGTGGCCCATAGCAAAAAAACTTTCTGAGGAATAAATGATCTACATAAAATTGTCTACAAAAAAGGTTCTATACACTTTTCCGCTAGGATTAACATTTAATGAGATAAAAAAGGGGGAATGTAAAATTTTATGATAATATAAGTGGCTTCTCATTCCTTTGTTTTTGAATATTTTTTAAAGCAAAAAATACTATATTCTTGCATTCAACGAGCTCTACTCGTCGATATACCCCACTCAGTGATAGGGCTTGCATTCCGGAATTCCGGAATCTCGGCCAATTTTTCCGATATTAAATTCCGGAATTGGTACACTCAAAATATCGGAAATTCCGGAATTGGATTTGATGAATTTAGAGAGAGAAAATAGAGTGTTTTGTATGTTTATTCTTAAATTTCACAATGTAAAACTGAGGAATTGTTCGCCTATCACCAGATTCATAAACATTTTGTGAATAGATTTAAACCTAATATTGGTATTCCATCACGTATACTCCTCCTATCCGTATTTTGGATACGACGATCACTAAACTCCGCCGTTAGCTGCGTTCGTGTGCTCTTAGTGTGGCTTACGTACCTAGCCGTTCATGGATGTGGTCTATGGTACTAAAGCCTATTCGGAAACCGGCTTTTTCGGGAGGCTGGAATTCATCAAGCCTGCGTGCGAGACGGCTCGTAATGACTCTTGGAAACAGCTTGTATACATAGCTCAAAAGCTTGATGGTTCGGTAGTTGTTCAGTAGTGTGTTGTCACTTGTCAGTGTTGTCACCATTCTTAAAGAACAGCGCCACCTCGCCTGTGTTTTATGCTTCTGGCGTTCCCCCTTCCAGTAAGACGGAATTTACCCACATGAAACTTCGTGCATTTTTTTCGAAAATCACGAGTTTAGTGCTGATAATGAATTAATGACCATATATGACTACTAATGAATCACATTTAGCACTCAGCTTATTTGATCCCGGAAAGCCGTTAATTCAGTAGGTGAAGTGAAAAAGTAAATTGAAAGTTCGAAATATTTTAATATTTTTACAAAAATTTAAAATACAGGCTACCCTATCTGGATAATGCCTATAAAACGATAATGATTATATTTTTAGTACATTTTCGTGACATTAATTTAGTTGAAAAAGGTAAATCCCAATTCCGGAACCAGTTCCGGAATTCCGGAATTGGTGCCCAATATCGGATACAATTCCGGAATTAGAAAACCGTCCGATATTGCAACCCCTACTCAGTGAGGAAGGCTAATTTTCATATATTCTTGTAACTTGTAACAAATTCCACTCAAAAATATTTCGGTAAATATTCGGCAGTTAAGGCTTTCTTATTGCAGCGAAACTACAAACGCGACACAAGAAATCCGCTAGGCGGCGCAGCATTATCGTAATTCTCCCCAGTAACAAACACAATTACATTTTACACACACTATCTCACTTTACTGTGACAGGTCACTGACCTCGTTTTTTTTAATGATTGCTGTAACTTAGAATTTGAATATGTGACAGACCTTCTTTGTCAAATTAACCAGAATAAGCCAGAGTGGCGCACGTGATAATTAGGTTCTCAACCATTTAAATTTAGAACAGATTGTTATGACATTCACGCAAAAGAGTGTAGACTTGTCATTGCATATCTCTGTCTCTGTTGCGCAGTATTGACAGATTTCACTTAACTAAATAAGGGCTAAATTTTATCACGACTCGACACAAAAAGTCAAAGTTGCAAGCCACAAATAAGTAGCTTAATTTCAACCACTAAGCCAAGTACATTGTGGTGTAATTAGTAATCGCTTGCTCTCTAAAGCACAGGTCACAGGTTCGAATCTCAGGCAAGAGCAAGTTTTTTTTTTGTGTTTTATTTAAACAACCGTAATTTTTAGAGCATAAATAATTATTGAGCGTTATTTTGGTAAATACATATTTTGTACTTTTTTTATTTATTTATAAAAAGATTCAACATAAATATTTTGCTTTGCTAATAAAAGCTTACAACTTTATTTATTAGTTCTTTATTATTCTTTATTTATCGTATCCTTTATTTCGAACCGTGAGATCTTCGAGAAGACAGTACGGTTCATAAATCCATCTTAAATAAAATTCATGATTTATTATATAATTTATTATAAACATAAAACATAAGACTGAGGGATTATAATGCGTGCAACCACAGTGCGTCTATAACAGTTTGTAGCCTGTCTCTCAATAAGCTGAGAAGACGTTGATAATTATGTCAGTTCCCCGCATTTCCTCCCATATTTCATTGCAGTATCTATTGCTTGAATTGCTTCTTTGGTTCTTTCATGGCGATGATCCCACTGTTGAACCATTAAACCCCAAAGATTCTCAATCGGGTTCGAATTTCAGGCGATGGCATTACATCATTACATTTATGCCTGGATGTAGCTGTAGAGTAAACCATTCCCAAGTGACCCGTGCTGTATGGGGAAATTATCTTGAATAAAGTAAGGAAAGTCAGTAGAACAATTTGCAGCATCACTTCGTCCAGTAAATTCACGTAAACATTTGCGCATGATGGGGGTATGAAGTGAAGTTCACCGAAGCCGCTGATCATAGATCTGAGACCGCGAAGCCGTCACCAGATATCCTCCCCCACATACTAGCCGTAAGCGGCCAGAATTCCTCAGAGATTTGGGCCCTTTCTATTTCAGATATTATCCGAGGCATCTTTTCATTTAAATTTGTATTATTCTTTTTTTATCGTTTACGTTGATATGTTGGAATAATTACACAATGCAATAATATCACTTTCATCGTAATACTGATGTCATTCTGCTTTACATTGAACTGCAGAGCAAATTGAAGTCGAATAGCGTCAAAACTTTGGCAGGATTACGGTCTGTTTGGGCATATTTATTTTGTTACAATACGAAGCTCAATATATTTAATAATTTAAAATATTGTATTTGAAATACCAAGCTTGAATTTAATTTGCTAATGTCAGATGTCAAAATATGTGTCAGGCGCTATGAATATACTCACACATAGACATAAAATATACAATATGCTATATGAAGGAGTGTGACCCGTATAATGGAAAAAAAATCCACATTCTAAAAATACTCAATGAAACCTTTTGTAATAAGAGAGGGCTTAAAAAGGAAAAAAATATATAATGATAAGCTTTATTAGCCACATTTTATGTTTTCCACTATCTCGAATTGTAAAAGTACCAGGAAAACTATTTTAAATGTTTATTCGTCGATATGACTCACCAGTAATTTACCCTGAAAATGTTAATATCATCTAGTTACTGGTATTAAATATGCGATTTTTATAAATGTCAAACTGCAAAAAGTGCGACAGACGTCCGTCCAGCTCGAGGCCCAACGGCCATCTGTCTACTAAAATGAAGCGCGCAGTTTGCTTTTCTGATATTTTTGAGTTTTGTTAAATATAAAAACATTTTTAAAAAAATTAGCCGTAAAATACACTTCTTCACATCGTTTCCTATCTATTGATATATTTTACTCGAGTCTGAGTTGGATATATTTTATATACGACTCACAATAAGATCAAAATTTACCTGTTTTTGCGATGTGAGATCATCGAGCGAAGTTTCAAATATCGTGTTTTCAGCCTTAAAATACACTAGACCGACTCTTGAACTATAACATATCTAAATATCCCATCAATAAAGTGAGTATTTAATGGTTTAAAATTGAATGAAAAATACTATGATTTCGAATAACGTGGTCTTAAACCGAATAATTCGGCTGAAGACCGAACATTCCAAAACATGCCGAATCGGTTATTATTCTGTAGATGCCGCATACCGAATAACCGAATATTCAGCGTATTTCTAATAGAATATGCCAAATACCCAATAATAACCGAATATTCGGCGCATTTCTAATAGAATACGCCGAATACCGAAAAATAACCGAAAATTCGACGTATATCAAATAGAATATGCTGATATATGCTGAAAACCGAATATTCGGCGCATCTCTTTTAAGTACACCACTTCTTGATAATCTTATATTTTTGTAATACTTGACAGCCAAAGTGTGTATTGCTTTTTATCGAGGACGTTAATATTAGTATCACATTTGATTTAATTTTCGCTGCGACGATCTGAAAAGAAGAAAATCTATATCATGAGTCCAAATCTAAAATGCGGCAAAAATATCATTTAAAACGAGAAAATCGTAACACCAACAGGGCAATAACATATTTTTCGAACGCGCGTCACCAAACATAAGCATAGAGTTTATTAATTTGTTAAATATTTACAACTCGTAGTGCATAATACGCAAAACCAAATAAATAAATAAAGAAAATCGCCATCACCATACATATGGAATCATAACCGTCCATTGCTTGAAAACCGGTGATGACGGGTATGGTGTTGACAATTTGCAAACTTTTTGAAGATTATTCTTGAACGCTAAGTAGGTATTATTGCTAAGCCACTGCCACGTCATTAATCTTCATTTGGAGTTACGGTTTCTTAGGTAATTTGTTTTAATATAATATAAGTACTTACTTTTAACGGCTCCTGGATGGTTATGACGCGAATCAAGGCTAATAATTTCTCCCAAAAACACTTTTTTGATTTTTCTGTTTGGTGCGCCTATATGTAAACGTCCACTCACTTTCGATGTTCAAATCGAATTCAGGGAGCAGAAGGGGACACCCACGATGTGTTTCACCGCGGATATACAAAACTACCTCGACTTTGATAATAGGCTGACGGTGTTGACGAATTTCGGTACTAAATTTTTAAATAATTTGATTTGTACTTATTTGATGAACGAATTATTTAATATTTTTTTTATATGTAAAAAGGCAACATGGAAAAACTGTAACTGACGAAAATTTCGGAATCGTACGTTGCGTACGCGATATTTTTCACTACAAACATAAAGACTTGGATTTTTTCACACGACGGTGATGATTTTGAACACATAAAACATTTTCCTCCAAGAAAACTGTTTAATTTTTGGTGATTTTGATTGAAGCACTATTAATATATAAGTACTAGCCAATGAATAAAAAAGTTTATATATCTGAAACTTGTTAATTTTTTTTTATAATCACCGAAACATAACTTTTCGCCTCATTTTGAAATCCACCCCCTAATCCTACACATGACTTTAATCCTAATCTACTTACATCCCCATATAGCTCTAATTCCTACTCTAGTGTATGCAAACCTCAACCGTGAGGTATTTACCATAGTGTTATGTAGTGAGGCCCTACTTTTACCTATATACCTAAACAGTTCCCTACTAGAACGTTCAAGTGGCTAGCTTGAGAAATTCAACCTAAAGCCTGTGTATTGTGTCATATCACAACTGACCGAAGTCTAAAGGGATCTGTGACATGAAACGCCCTAACATATAATGGAATATATAAATATACATAATAAAGACCGAATTCCATATACCAGTAAGCCCTTTCAAGCGAAGAACCCTTCTATACCTACCTCCTTCAATCGCGGAGGTCATGATCAGACTACACCAGTTGGACAATGGAACTCGCCAAGGGTAATGTAGGTACGTCCCATGTTGATAAATAGGAACGCCCAGACGCCCTAAACAGTCTGGTAATCTAAATGACTCCGGAATAAATTTGTTTGGCAAACCGTTAGGTTAAACGTATTCCGTCAGACTAAACTGTATGCCTGGAATGTGATCTGGCTCTCTTAAAATAAATAGCAATAAATTTTAACCCCTTAAAATAATAATGAAATTGAAAGTAAAGAAGATTCCCTCACTATGCGGAACATTTCCACATAATAACGGAATCCCAAACCAAAATGACGAGAAACCCACCAAAAATATTCTATAGATCCAGAGTCACAGACAGTCGAAACAATAATAATCCGTCCGCTCCGCGCGCCCGGCTATTTATAACTAAAATTACTAAAAATAACATTGCCTGCATCACCTAGGTATATCGCAAAAATCCTCCGCATCGCAACCATTGCCAGTATCGCATGCATCACTCCAAACGAAACTACACCGCGCGCGCTTACGTTTACGGTCGCAATTTATTATGCTCTCACGACATAGGCTCTTATTGAAACGTATTGTAGCCGCCTCCGCCGCCGGCCATGTTTGTGATTATGATATTAGATTTTGCGTCGTAATTTGTAAAGCGTTTATTTAATTTTTATATAACTTTGATTAGTTTTTAATGAAATACTTAAGATAATATTACCGATCTTTGTTTAGCATTCGGTAAAGGACAGGCGTTCATTGTAAGCGTCTAGTTACAACCTCCATGACCGTCACTCTAAGGAGTAAGGACTAGATATGAGCGCCGATGGGCAATTGGCCGGCGGCGGCGCGCCGATCAAAATTGATCGGCGGCGGCGGCGTCGGCGGCGTGACCTTGTAAAAACCTCAGGTTCAAAACAAAAATTCGTTTTTTTTCCTTATTTGATGCCGTACAACGTCGTTTTTACTGTCAGGATTACGTTTTATTCCGTCCTAGTCGATTACACATGGTGGGTTACATATTGTGTATAAAGACTAGGTATGCTCTGCTGTATATGTAGGTAATATCTAAGTGGCAATGAAAACAGCAAGTCTATTGCTACCTGCGGGAAACTTCGCGTCAAGGTGGTCCAGTCACATGACAAAGCTTTAAAATATGATATTTGTATGTAAACATGACAATTCTGCTCAAACTCTTGGATGCCTCCGAAACGTGGTGTTTCTAACGCAAACACACTCGTATAATATATACTTCTAGGATTTATCTCAAATACTAGGAGCGGCATTATGCCCGTATTAGGTAGCGGACCCCAGGCATCCTTCAGGATGCAACTGTACTGGGATAACGCTAGGAGGATGATGATGATGACTAGGAGCGGCATTATGCCCATCTTTTGGTGAACCACGAATACATCGAACCGTGTCAGAAACAAGCAAGTTCTTGAATATAAACTTTCGTGAGACATGTTATAATTTTATTTTACTAAACGACAATTAATAACGTTTTAACCGTTTAAAAGCATGTTCTTCACTAAACCAAACTAATTTCAACGGCATTGAAGATTATTTAATACGCAGTAGTCGCGTGGACTCTGCTAACTACAGGCCCATTTCGGTCACATCCATTAACTGCAAGATTATGGAGTGTTCTGACTGAACAGCAGGCTCTTTGGCGTATCTAGAATCAAATGATCTCCTCAGTGACCTACAATACGGCTTTCGTCACAATCGGTCCACTGGGGATCTTCTAGCGTACAACACACACACCTGGAATAAGGCCATAGAGATAAAATACGAAGAAGCCCTAGCGGTTTCTCTCAATTTCACAATGGCCTCACTCCAGGTGTGTTATTGCTTTGACATGGTCTGGCACAACGGTCTCTAATCTGGGGGCACGGCAGTGCCCCCGCCAAGTCGAGCGCGAAGCAAACACTGCCGTACCATCCTTTACTGGAACCATTTCGCCGCATTTTCAGGCCCCTATTTGAGAACCTCTGGATAAGACCAGAACGCAGAAATTTTCGATATCCAGTAAGCTATAATCACATACTTTAAATCCAAAATTTCAAGTCTGTAGGTCATTTAGTTCCGAAGTTAAGCGAAAGCAAAGTTTCGCATTTTCGAAACTCACACACTCATAATCATAAGAATAGAAATAGTACTTCCCATAAACTCAGAGAGCTGAAATTTGGTACAGAGTTAGGGTTTAATAGCCACATAAATGGAAAACTATAAAATCTGGAGTACCTGGCAGTGGCGGCGCGTCAAAAATATTCTTAGGGAAGCCGGAAATAATTGGCCTTTCTTATTCTTCATGAGCCGTAGTAAAATAACTGCACTGGCTGAAAACTAGGCAAGCCGGTGGGAATCGAGTTGTATGGACGCTCCGCCACTGGTACCTGGTGACCCTGATAAGACACGCAAACTGCATAAGTAAGTTTGTAATTCTATACAAAATACATGCGATTACAAAGTTACTTTTGACAGTTTGAATGTTCGTTACAAGTCGTACCTGAAAAGAAAAAAGAAGGACTGCCTACAAAAAGAGATGAGATCCCATCAAAAACATTACATGTAAAAAGATGCCAGTCTCGCAACACAGTTCTTCTACTACAAAAAAGTAATGATATGTAATGTTAAACCAAGTCGGTTATATTTTAGTCAATAGCACCGGAGAGGTGTCCACAGAACAAGATTTCCACCGACTTGCATCGGCATTACTTTATTTTTTTAAATATATAAAATGGCTTGGCCATCGCACGGCTACATAATCGCAAAAGAACAATCGTCAGCTGATTAATTAAAATATTCCTAATTAAATGAATGCAGTTTGAGCGATACACATGTATAAGTAAAGCGTTGTGTGCGATGGCCAAGTCAGTCTATATATTTCAAAAAATTAAGTAATGCCGATGCAAGTCGGTGGAAATCTTGTTCTGTGGACACCTCTCCGGTGCTATTGACTAAAATATAACCGACTTGGTTTAACATTACATATCATTACTTTTTTGTAGTAGAAGAACTGTGTTGCGAGACTGGCATCTTTTTACATGTAATGTTTTTGATGGGTCAAACTTTCTTCGTATGGTCTGCCTGCTGGTTGTTGTGCTTGGATTGGATATCGGATTTCCTGAGGTATAGAATCTATTGGAGTGGTAATTGATGGCTGCTCGTCTGATCCGATGGCTATTAATGACGTTGTCCCCCATGGGTCAGTGCTTTCTGCGACTCTTTCTGCTGTGCGCCCGGTATCTTTGGGTATGCAGACTTCAGTACTGTTGTAGAGAACTACATATCCACTGCACGAACCAGTATGACCAGAATTCGGACTAATGGGAAGTTATGATTATGCCTGTGAACCTTTCTCTCTTCGATTAGAGCGATGCCAGTCCAGTCTGGTTAGGTTCAATGCCACAAAAACTCAGACGTGTCTAATTTCCGCGAAAAAGAGGCAAAAGAGACCCCTACTTTCCGAAATGTAATCGTGCCTATTACCGGCTTTTCGGCGTAACATTGTTTTTGACTCTCAGCTTTGGCAAATATATAAGTAAAGTAAAGTAAGTAAGTAATCTAGAACATCGGCACAAAGTTGCCCGTCTGTCGGATTTTGTTTAGAATCGCTCATTAAGGATCCCTTTTGTGCATTTTTGGTACTGAATACTAAAATAAATAACGCTATATAACCGTAAAATATCAAATTCCAAACTAGTTTGCCGATCGATGATATAAGTGTGTAAAAGATAAGCTACACAGTATCTGAAACGCGCGCGAAACAGAGACCGGCGCGCCGATCGCGGCGGCGGCGTAGGTTTTTGGCCGGCGGCGGCGGCGCGGCGGCGCGGCGCTCATATCTAGTAAATCTCAAATCAAATACTATTTTGGAGGAGATTTTATATCACATGGTAGTTTAATTGCTTGTAAATATTAATAAATCATTATTTTTCATTTTATTATTAATTTCTATCTGATTTTTAAGTAACTAAATGTATATTTTGGCGAAAAAAGACAAGCGTTCATTCACATCCGGCGCGACGGTCTTCCATAATACTCTATTAATTAGAGGTCTCGCATAATACTGTTTCCGGTCATTAATCTACTCAATCAGTCAACTTTTTGAATACAGTTTTAGATGTTTTAATATTTGATAACCATTTAACTTGTTTAATATGCATTTTTAATGTTTAAAATATTATAGAAGGTTACTTTTAATGGCCTTTGCTTTATTAAATAAATCCAGCTTTGCGCACGATATACAGCTACATAAAGTACCACTTTTTGAGCAACTGTATTAAAATAGTACATTACTTTACTTACCAAGGGCGATAAAACAAAGAATGTCTCAAATCGCAGGTATATGACGCCCGAGCCGAAGGCAAGGGCGATAAATATGCGACCTGAGGCTTTCTGTATTATCGCCCGTGGTAAGTACAAAATTTTATGTCACCCCCTGGCCAGGAAGTGGGTATTTTCGCGCGCGGAGCGTGCGATAATGGCCACTTTATGGCCAGGTGTGACAAAATAATATTTCGTATCGATACAGGATTTCCTGACTGTGAAAAAGTTTTGCTACACTTTCAAGACACATAATTTCACACACTCAGTGTAGTACTTACACACAAAAGGTAGACAACTAATGGTAGGGCAATGGAGTGACGACATAATTATTAGTCCAATAACAAAGGTAGGTATCATGATTGTGGTGAACTTTAATATGCAATTGTCAAACATGTCTATGTTGAATTATAAATAATGGATTCTTACTGTCTAAATAATAAAACTAAGATACACGACTCCAGATAAGACCTCGCATTTCACAACTATTGGCGATAATAGGTACTATTCGTTTTAATTAGAAAGAATAATCACGAAAATGTTCTATGCTTCTGTGTCGGCGCCCGCAGCGGAAGTGTTTTGAAGAAGTTTTTGTTCACCTGACTGGAAAACAACAAAATAAAACATGTCGTATGCGTGCATATTCCTTTCATAGATATATGTATATATATCTATGCCAACTAAAGATAATTTTACGGCCATTTAGCCGAGTTGTCCACTTTAAATTAGTAAAAAATATTAAATCTACTGTAAATTGGTCCTGAATATAGCCAAATGTGAAACAAACAACCATCTAAGGCAGTTTCATCCATTAATATGTTATTTATTGAGAAAATGTTAGAAAATAGCGAATATGCCAGATAGCGGCCGTCCGCGCCAGTTTGCGGTCCCAGGTAAGCTAGATTGCGGCCACCATAAAATTAATACTAAAATGAGTATAAAATAAGTTTGTTTATCACAGAGGCGCATAATTATGTGGTGCAAAAATGTTTCAATATTTGTTTCGCTTCGGCAAACGCTGGAAGGCATATAATTACCTATTCGGTAAAACGGTTACATATTAAAATACCTAAACCTGTTTCGACTGTAGGTATTACAACCGTAGGTTTAATGACATATAGGTATTTTAAAAATAGGTATTTCGTACATAGGTATTTTGATATTAGTTATTTCAAGTTTAGGTTAATCGTTCAATAGGTATTTCGTCCAATAGGTATTATGAAAATAGGTCAAATAAGTCATACGGTATTTTAAAAAATAGGTATTTTGAAAATAGGTATATCAATTTTAGGTATTTTAATATGTAACCCGGTAAAACCTATAGGTATAATAATGGCGCAGCGCAAATCTATAGGAAAATAACATTATTTTCACTTATGATCTTAAAGTTTTTCTTTATGTTGTGCGTAGACAACATTAAAGTCGCTTTTTATGATCAAAGTAGTCCATAAAATGAAAAGATCACTGAAAAGTAATATGATCAAGTCCTAGAAGAGCCACAAACAAGCATAATAAGGCGTCGCAGAATAAAGTTGTTATTTTATCTCATTTGCTTTAATTAATATCAATTCCGTATTTTTATCGTTAATTTGATATTTAAGTCGATAAAATACTTGTCATTAATTATCTTAAAAACGCGAAAGAACGTTTTTATTTATATTTGGCAGTATGAAGTACCCCAAGTCATAGCACTCGTCAGAAATAAAATATTCGTGGCGGGAATTGAATTTCTATTATTTTCTTCAATTTTGAAGTGAACAGTGAAAAGTGATTCAATTAACACAATGGAATATTCAAATACGTTTAGGTATAATGTACATTTTCTTGAGTTACCTACTTTTAATTAAGTTCTGAAACCATTAATAAGAAATAAATAGTGAGATAATTTATACAACGGTTTCTCTTTTTGTTAATAAAATTGGATGTTGCTTCATCGCTAGCCGTTCGGTATTCACTTTTATTACACATTTCATAATGTACTTAAAATCTCAAAATCGGTCTTTATCGTGGGCCCTATATCTCACCTTTTCGGTAATTGTGTATTCCAGATACCGGCCACCACAAATTATTATTTAAACAAGTTAAAAAAATGCAAAAATCTAATGTAATCTTAACAAAATAGTAATCATATCATATTTAATAGTGCTGTAGTCATAGCGGCACACCAAAAGCTGCTGCAAATAGTGTTAAAAGCATGAAAATCGGTACGATTGATCTTTAGGCCATAATTATGAATCAATTTGACCCGTTGGACGAAAAAAAAAGGAGAGGAGTTATGTATGACGACATCTTTTTTTATCGCGCACTATAACTGATCACACAAGAAATTACCTAATGTATATGAAAATAAAAGTTAGTGACACAAATTATCTCTTAGCGCCAACTGTCTCTTTACTTAAACTACAGAATACAGATTCACTATAGGGTATTAAACTAAGGTAAAAATAATTTATTTCTTACTTGACTAATAAAAGATCTAACGAAAATACTCGAAAAACATCAATTATATAAACATAAAGATTTAAAAAGGACGCTGATTTGAACATTTTGATCAAACCTACTCACACTGTCTTAGTGACGTCACTAAGACAGTATTTCACTACAAACTTCATATTAACAAATCGTTTTTGACCACATTTTTGACATTTAATAAAAAGTTGCTGATTTGACTATGGGTTTAATAATGGTTTAATACCGTATTAGTCTAGAGCCGTGTTCCGAATCACGCTTAGGTACAACGCTATAAACGCGTTTACGATCGGACCGAATCACGCTCATAGCGTTACATGAGATGTCGTGACTAGGGAATGCAAATACCGGGCATATTTCAAAACCGGTAAATTACCGAGTTAAGTGGTACAAAACCGGTAAACCGGTAAATTACCGGTTTTTACAATTTGCTACTTAAAAAGCGCTATAATCCCTCATAAACCTTTATTTACTGTCCAAATAGTCAACAAACAATATAAACAGTTATCATGTGCCGTAAAAATCAAATTAAGTAACAACGACGACATTCAAAGGGCCCATAGCATAGTACATAGTACTAGCCATCCTAGAACTTATCGCCCTGGCGAAAGAATCAGAATCAGAATATATTTATTGCTTCAAACTAATATAAATAGATACAAACTCTTTACCGACTAAAAAGAGAGAGAGATGGCAGCAAATAGCCTGATAGTATTACGTTGGAATACTCTAGCAGATGGTCAACCACTGTGGTACTGGGAGTTATAGGAAGCTGCGTGTGGAGACAAGCTCGTACCAACTCATATTCCACCAAAATCAATGTTGGATGTGCCGCTTCCTCGTGTGTGCAGCAAGTACGCCTGTCCTGGGAGAGCATCTCGCACTCGTCGCAGGATAGATGCATTTGAGATGTGGTGCTGGCGCAGAATCACATGGACTGAACGCTGCACTAATGTATCTATTCTCGATGAGCTCAAAATCAAAGTCGGGCTCTCCACTATCTGCACACAATGTGTCCTCAGATTCCTCGGCCATCTTGTCAGGTCTGGACCGGAGACCTTGGAAAAGATTATTATCACTGGCCGTATGGCGGGTAAAAGAAGCAGAGGGCGCATGCCTATGCGTTGGGTGGACACTGTAACATCTGCGACGAAAGCCACGTTACAGGCCAGCATACACCAAGCCCAGGACCGCGCGGCTTGGAGAGCGGTAATAAAGGATGCCCTCAATCGTCGTCAAGTCCCTCAGTCATGAGGATACGACGAAGAAGGAGTAGAATGTCCAGCAATGGACGTCTTTCGGCTGATGATAGGTACCTATTTAGCACTTTAGCAGCCCAATCAGCTGTCTATGGATTAACCTCGGTTTATGGGATGCTCGGTATAAGTAAGGGTTCTTTTTCTTTTGTAAGTTATTCAGCAGATGGATCATAATTATTATTGAAAGAATTGAGACCAAGAGGTGAGACGGGAAGATTTTATAATTATTTTTTCAAACATCTCTAAAGAATTAGGTCAGTACCTTAATCATTTTGGCACTGAGTAACGTAGATAACATCAACAATTCAATAAATAAAAGAGATTTATAAAGTACTGAAAATTTTAAAAATGTATTATTTTATGTTTCGGTAAATTACCGGTTTTACATAAAAAATACCGGTTTTTTACCGACCTCAATTTCGAGAAATTTACCGGTAAACCGGTACACCGGTTTACCGGTTTGCATTCCCTTGACGTCATTGACGGCGCCATATTGGCGTTTACAATGCTCACACTCCCAGGCGTCAGCACCTTAAACCAAACGTCAAGTTGACGTTTGATATATGAACATGACAGTAAACACAATATGCCCGGTCCGAATCAAAACACCACTCACGCGGCCTTGAGCGCGCTTACTGATTCGGACCGGCCGTCAGCACTGTAAACGCTGTGATCGTTGTTGGCGTGATTCGGAACACGGCTTAGGCCACGCGTCTCTAAACTAAACTGTGCAAGCGGCAAGTCATGTAACAGTTGGGGTGACAAGTTGACAACGTTATCAGAGGGTTTCGATCCTGCAGAATAGGGATCTGTCTGTCTCCATCCCCAAATTTGAGCCGGAAGTATGTTATACCGGAAAATGTGCAGCTCATACAAATTTTTTCGTTGTACATTTGGTAAATCGTTGTTCCGGTTCCCTAACTATGGTCCGATTGTTATAGGTTTTTGATATGCCGTAAAGGACAATATTTGTCATCGTATCCCGAAAATTTTGACGCTCCAGCTTCACGTCTTTCTCCGCCATCTTGGAAAACTGTCACTTTTTTCAGTTTTTTGCTTGTAGGTACTGTCGTTAAAGTTCATTTTAGTGATAAACATCCGACGGGCAGAATCCATTTACCGTACAAAACCTTATCTATATACTGTCATGGCGTCGTTACCGAACAACGTCATTGAACACGTGACATTGGCGAAATCATCATAAATTTGATGGAAGCCATTTTTTAAGAATTGAATTGAATTAAACATAGTTCAGCAATTTTGTAGAACACAAAATTTGCTAAAACTTTCGGCTACAAAGATTTTTTCCATGTCCCTTAGGGACGAAGATATGCCAGGAGTTATCCTTAAAAATTGCCACCTTTTTCTAGTTTTCCTCTCATGTTTACGTTTGAAGGGCATTTTAGCCCTAACTATAGTTCGGCAATATTGTAGATCACAAAATTTGCTACAACTTTTGTATTGAAATATTTTTGCCGCGACCATTAGGAAAGAAGATATGAAGTCATCTATGGGGTACTACCATCGAAATTTGCTACTTTTCCAGTTTTCCTCCCATATTTAGGTTGGAGTGCAATTTATCGCAGTCTGTAGGAGATCTATGATGGTCGAGTGATAGCGTGATAGACGATAAGATAAAGCATCTGTCACTTTCCGATCTATATCGCTTCAATCCCCCAGAAGACAAAATCGTCTGTTTCCAAGATACCCAATATGATCGTAGGTACTTTGACGTGAGTGGGAGGCCGCAGGATCACTATTGGCATTCGACCGCGTGCCGACCCGGCGGGCAGCCCAGGGTAATGGGCCGCAAACCTTTACGCGCCAGTGGAACGGGCGCATTGAATTCTGTGGGATCTTCTTTGCAGGTTATCCCCTGACCCGGCCGCACGATCCCACTACGGTGGAGGCAGTAAATGCGCATAGCGCCTGGCTCTGCCTCCAGCCGGTCGCCGGCGTAGCGGAACCGCGAGAGGATTATTCTCGCGTTCCCGCTCCGCGGCATCCTTCTGAGACATAGCGTGTTGACAGAAGGAGGCCATCGCCTTCCATGCCTCCTTGCTGTCAAGCATGGCGCCAACAACACTTGACAACGAGAGGTCGGGTCCTATTACTGCTTGAAAGGCAGCCCGCTGAGGTCCGAAAGCAGTACACTCTTCTAGAGTGTGACGCGCCGTATCCACTGGCGCATCACACTCATGACAGTAAGGGGAGGATTCCCGCCCTATACGATGCAGATACTTACCAAAACATCCATGGTTAGTAAGCATCTGCACCATGTGGAACGTCAAATTTCCGTGCCGCCTATCAGCCCAGCGCTCTAAATGAGGCAGTATAATATTACAGACCTAGAACTTGAGTTAAAATACAGTAAAACGCAAATATGGGAAGAAAACTGGAAGAAGAAGCAAATATCGACGAAAGTACTCCATAGATGACTTCGTATCTTCTGTCCTGATGATCGTGGTAAAAATATTTCAATACAAAAGTTGTAGCATATTTTGTGATGTACAATATTGCCGAACAGTTACGGCTAAAATGCACTTAAAACGTAAACATGAGAGGAAAACTAGAAAAAGGTGGCAAATTTTTAAAGATAACTCCTGGCATATCTTCGTCCCTAAGGGACATGGAAAAAATCTTTGTAGCCTAAAGTTTTAGCAAATTTTGTGTTCTACAAAATTGCCGAACTATGTTTAGCACTAAAAAGAACTTTAACGACAGTACAAGCAAAAAAACGGAAAAAAGTGACAGATTTTCCAAGATGGCGTAAAGATATGGAGCTAGAGAGTCGATAATTTCGGGATACAATGACAAATATTGTCCTTTACGGCATATCAAAAACCTATAACAATCGGACCATAGTTAGGGTACCGGAACAACGATTTACCAAATGTACAACGAAAAAATTTGTATGAGCTGCACATTTTCCGGTATAACATACTTCCGGCTCAAATTTGGGGATGGAGACAGGCAGATCCGTATTCTGCAGGGTCTAAACTCTCTAATGACGTTGTCACCCCAACTGTTACATGACTTGCTTCTTGCATGCGACTTCTTCAAAAAACCGGCCAAGTGCGTGTCGGGCCACGCGCAAGGTAGGGTTCCGTAGTCGTCCACCCGTTACATTATGTAGACTAAAAAGTTCGCAAACTTATATTTACTATGTTTTTAACGAATTAACAACATTATCTAAGGTATCAATGGAAATTGTACGGAAGTTTGCTTTTGCAAAGTACATTTCTGAAGTTCGACTATTACTCGTTAACTAGTAATGTATACTTAGCTGTGATAGTTTTCCTTTTAAATTCATCGTATATTGGCAGGGGGGGGGGGGGGGGGGGGACACTTGACCATAACAAAAATTATCATTTCAAAGCCTAATATCACGCTAACCCATTCTTTAATCAAAAAATGCTTTTAGAAACCTTATAATATTTTTAAAAGAGCTATCCAACGATACCCCACACGATGGGGTTTGGCAGAAAAAAAAATTGCACCACCACTTTACATGTAGGGAAGGTACTAGGGAATGCAAACCGGTTAACCGAAAAACCGGTTAACCGGAACTTTTTGAGCTCGGTAAAAAACCAGTTTTTTACACCACTAACCGGTTTTTAACCGAAATTGTATTTACTATAAAAAACGACTTCATGGGGAGATTAGAGCGTTCTTTCACCTCCAAATCACGTTATTTAAGGATGGTAGGATGTACGTTTAAAGAAGTTAGTTTCTTTTTCTTACGACTGTGGATAGAGCACATGAATATCATAATGTTAAAATGTTGTTAGTTTCCCATATGAACACTTCATTTGAGTCTGCCGCGTCAAAAGCGCAGAAAGGGTTTATGGCCGGGTAAGCCCTATTGTTTTACTTGGATAGTTTTGCTACCTGCTACTACCCTGTAGTAACGTATCTAATCAGTCAGTGCTCAGAGATTTTTTTAAATATTTTTTTTCTATTCATTTCAATGTATGTACTTAATGTTTGTTATAATATGTCATTGTAAAAAGTAGGTAGGTACACTAGGTACCACCTTAACTTTGCTGGTGCTATACTGGTAATATTACTTTTCATCGCCGCTTATTAAGATATCTATATATATCCGTATATTATAACAGAATGTTTCATAATTTTATTTGTCACTTGTCGATTTGTTTTGAAGTTTATAAAGATGATGATAAAAACCAAATTCGTTTTATTTATTAGCTTACTTATACCTATTCACATCACTAGAAACATGCCCGGATTACCAATAGAACCCAGAAATAATAAATTTATAGTCCAATACTTCGATTTCAGGTAGTTTGTAAAAAAACCGGTAAAAAACCAGTTAACCGGTTTTTGTCCAGTCAAAACGGTTAATAACCGGTTTTTGATTTTCACCGGTTTTGCATTCCCTAGAAGGTACCCTAAGAAAAAAATTTTTTTGAGGTTTTATTCTACCGTTTTGTCGGCGTCATTGATATGTATACTCATACCAAATTACAGCTTTCTAGTTCTAACGGTTACTGAGAAAAACGGGGGTCGGACGGACGGACGGACGGACATGGCGAAACTATAAGGGTTCCGTTTTTGCCATTCTGGCTACGGAACCCTAAAAACGGAACCTGACTATATTACTATATGTATAATTCCATGCTCCGCACGCACTACGGAGGCAATACGGGAAATGTAGTTTTTTTTTTGTTAATGATTAATCTTTTTACACAACCTGTCGCCGGCACATGTGCTAGCTCCATTTTATTTATCACAATTTACATATTTAATTTAATAATGTTTATATTCACCTCCTCGTTATAATAGTAGGTGTCGTAATCGTCGCCCTGATAATTAACCTGATCGTCTTTATAATTTTCGGCGGCGTCATCGTCATCATCACTATCCTCTGGTTGTTCTTCCGTTTCTTGGAAGAGAACGCGTTTAGGAACTTTTCTCTCTGCTGAGGCCATTTTTAACGGTCCTTTGGACTCAGTATTATCCTCAGGATCATTTTTCATTGCCAGTAAATTGTCGGCACGTGCGCTGTCTTGCAAATGTTTAGGCAATCTCAATAAAGCCATGCCTTTTGGTTTCTCTTCGGTCTCCTTTTCCTCCCTAACAGCATGTGCTGCTGCAGCTTGTAATTTCTAAAAACATAATGCTAGGTTGCTGGTACACTTCGGCAGTGTTGCCAGAACGTGCTTTTTAGCACGGTTTTACGTGCTTTTTTGGATACGAACGTGCTTTTTACGTGCGCTCCCTAAAAACGTGCTAAAACCGTGCTTTTTTAAGTGCTATGGTGTTTTATGATTTTACTACTAAATGAGGAGGTAATGTTGGTTTGGTTCTTTCTAAAACTGTAATTTTTTTTCTAACAATCATTGTGTTAAACAATCTTTTTCTCCTACCCTACGCTTTGATATCCTAAAGTTAAAAGTTATGTTTTACCTGTGGTTGCCGTTGCAGGAAAGAACTTGTCCTGCAACTGCAAGCTCTATCCTTCGTGTCGTGTAAAGGCTCAATACTCTGTATGTGTCGAAAACCGGCCAAGTGCGTATCGGACTTCACATATTTAGATTTCCGAACCAACCGCAAAAGTATGTTGGTTTTATATTGAAAAATAAGGAAATTTCCAATCAAAAAACTCTGTTTTATCAAAATATAAGTATTTCTTGGCAAAATACCGGTAATAATGAACAGTGTCACCAAATTTCAAGTTTATGGGTCAATGGGAAGAAAAAATAATCTTACGAACAAAATTTTGTGACATACGACTGACGGACGGACGGACGGACGCGTGAGTAACATAGTGGTAGCCGTACAGGCCCAATTTCAAAGAAAAACCGCAAATCGATGTACAGTTTAGCCATTTGGCACACGCATACTAGAGGTCAAAACAAAGTTTTTGACCCGCAGTTCCTAAAAAAAATTCCCTTAGGAGGGAAGTGCCGAGACATTCTATTTTTTGTATGGAAAAAAAATTTTTTTCTTCAGAAACCTATCGTGTGTAGTGTCATATGAAAGGGCTTTTTGAGGTGATTCTAAAAATATACCACATCATTACATTTCAGCAATTTCTTTTTATATAAATCACAAATAATTTTCGAAACATACCAAGTTTGAGGCCCTCCAAACACGAAATGGCTGATTTTTATTTAATACAGTATATCACAAATGGTACGTAATATCCTCGTATCTAACCTCAAAAAAGTAATTTTGAAAAGATATCCATCAAGTATTTTTTTAATTTTTCAATATTACTAAGTGACACGGTTCTACTTCAATACCTATTTTACGTGATTTATGGAACTTTAGTGCAGATACGGTACAGATTAATCATAAAATGATATGTAGTATCCATATATCCATCGGGAAATACCTCTTTAACCCTTTACCACACCACCACCCACCCACCACCTACCCACTATACCAACTGATGAAAAGGTGCAGTTAAAGGGTTAAAGAGGTATTTCCCGTTGGATATATGGATACTACGTATCATTTTATGATTAATATGTACCGTATCTGCACTAAAGTTCCATAAATCACGTGAAATAGGTATTGAAGTAGAACCGTGTCACTTAGTAATATTGAAAAATTAAAAAAAAATACTTAATGAAAATCATTTCGAAATTGCTTTTTTGAGGTTAGATATGAGGATATTAAGTATCATTTGTGGTATATTGTACAAAATAAAAATCAGCCGTATCGTGTCTGGAGGACCTCAAACTTGGTATGTTTCGAAAATTATTTTTAATTTAATTTAAAAAAAATAGCTGAAATGTAATGATGTGGTATATTTTCGGAATCGCCTCAAAAAGCTCTTTCATATGATACTACACACGATAGATTTCTGAAACAAAAAAATCTTTTTTTCATACAAAAAAAAGAATGTCTCGGCTCTCCCCCCCTAAGGGATTTTTTTTTAGGAACTGCGGGTCAAAAATTTTGTTTTGACCCCTAGTAAGCGTGTGCCAAACGGCTAAACTGTACATCGATATGCGGTTTTTTTAATCGTACGGCGTACACTAACAGCAATAGGAGTCATTTTCGACCCTTCGGTTACGGAACCCTAAAAACGTGCTTTTTATTCCATAAACGTGCTTTTTTGGACACCCGACCGTGCTTTTTGGCGGAAGTGCTCTGGCAACACTGCACTTCGGCTTCGGCACACCGGATGCGTGCTGTGCGCGTGTGTGCACGTAGACGTGCGCGCACGCGCATCCGGTGTGCCGGAGCCTTAATTGTTTAAGTGTTCTAAGGACCCTCAGTGATACTGCCTGACTACGATTATGGATATATGATTCAAGCCACCTGTAGAGATCACCATGTATACCGATACCGACCTCAAGTAGCTTGTGTTGTGTGTATAACCCGGCAATATATATTGCACGTCGGGCTTTAGAAAGAGATTCGGCTAATTTCGGCTTCATAGAGCGTTGTCTCACACTACCTGTGTCACCTGTGTGACGTTTGTCAGTCGTCGTCAATATATATAATATAGAGTTGTTGAAACCCCTCAACTCCAAATTGTTGGATGTACAAAATGATACATGATTTTGACAATACTTTTTCTAGTAGTTGTAGATTGTTGTCTATAGATATCCAAAGTTTACATGTCACCGAATTGACGTATGTTGACGTATGTTGAATTGACATTTGATGGCTAACTATTCAAAAAGTGACACTGTGTTATAAATTTTAACATGTGTCAAATACCCTATTCGTCGAAAGTGCTAGAGTAGGCCCATTTTTGAAGAAGTAGCATGCAAGAAGCAAGTCAAGTAACAGTTGGGGTGACAACGTTATCAGAGGGCTTAGACCCTGCAGAATACGGTTCTGCCTGTCTCCATCCCCAAATTTGAGCCGGAAGTATGTTATACCGGATAATGTGCAGCCCATACAAATTTTTTCGTTGTACATCTAAACGAAATGAAAGGAGTTGAGGATTTTTCATGAACAAAAACTTATTATTTTTCATAAATAAAACTTATGGCGTCATAAAAACTCACTCCACCACTTTAGAAAGCGACAACATGCTTTTTGATAATCAGTAGAGCTTGCTGATTCCAACGATACCACTAGCCGGTATAAACCTTCTCAGTCCTATGGAAATTGCGTTTTTTCAACTTGGCCTCTCTACTATAAGCCAAGCTAATTTCAACGGCATTGAGGATTATTTAATACGCAGTTACGCAGTAGTCGCGCGTCGACTCTGTTAACTACAGGCCCATTTCGGTCACATCAATTCACTTGGAAAAGTTGGAAAGGACAAGGAAAGAAAGCGTGAAAACTATATCTACATCTAGTGATTTGTGGTGGGACTGCTAGGTGATGTAAGGTAAAAGTACCCTTCACCGAACGCTTAAGACCTACATGTACGTTTGTTTTTTTAATAAGGTTTAGAATTTTTGTACGATTATGATCAACAGCATATTGTGAAGATAGATAAATTTGTCATCATTTAAATGTACGTCGATATTTATTACATAGACGTATATAAAAATAATTTTTTAAATTTTTTATATCGATTACACTGATTTGTCCCATTCAACGAACTAAGAAACGGAATTTGCACCCATTACCGGATCGGCATGCCGTATCACCAAACTAGGGAAGAAATGTATGGAATGATGACAGTGTGTGAGTTTGTAAACTGATGAGTGACTATTTATTTCAACATAACTGCACTAGTTTTGTGATTTCGAGCAATCTAGACGGTAATTTAATCTAAGAAAAAAAAACCGCATATAATTAAAAATTCAAATCAAATAATTTTTAAAATAAATAATATACATGTCTATTAAAAATTCTTAACTAATCGCCAATAATTTATTTTTATATAATTTATTCGTTAACGGTTTACATGTTAAGAAGCGCTGGTTTTTTTAATGATATACGAAAAATAATACATTTCAATATAGATCTAGTTGTAGGCTGAATATGGTTTATATTCCAATGAACGCCAAATAGCAGCTAGGCCGAGATAATCATATGTTCGGTATCAGAGACCATGGGTACGCTTTACCGAACGGGCGTTCGGTAAAGCGTACACATTGAACCTATCACGCGAACATATTTAATAAAATAGTGTTTTAATCATAATGATTCTGCCATAACAACATAACTACATTTTATCTAGAAACAAGAACTATTGCAAAATAATAAATACACAATTATTTTGCTTCTACTGATGTTAAATAAATAATATGGAATTTTTAAAATTACCTGGCCAATGAAGCTTATTTTGACGTCAAAAAGTCGTGAAAACTATACATTACAAAAAATCTGTCTCGTTTATAGGCGTTCGGTAATTGCTCATTAAATTACTCTATTAATTGGCTATGTGTAAAGCGAAGTAGTATATATATAACGTTTATGATTGACGAATGAAAAAATAATTTTCAAAACATACGTTTTTCCCTGATTCCGAACGCTGTTCGGTAAAACCTTCAAGCAGTAGATGTGGGTGACCCATCACCGAATTTACATTTTTGTTGAATTCTGTAAATTTGACTGCACTTATTTCACTTATTTAACTCAAACACACACACTTATTAACTCATGATACGATAACACCCTATTTTGAAGCATTAAGTCACTTTTAAACGCTTTTATGACCTTACGAAGTACACTCAGTTTCTTAACCATTTTCGTAAGGAGTCCCATACAACGCTGCGATCGACCTGCTCAATCGATTCTCCCGTTACAACTGAGAAACAAAATGGCTTTCTTTGCCTCGTAGTGGAAGGAATAGGCTATCGGAAAAAAATATCACAACGTAATATTAGCTGTAAGAACTCAACTTATCCTCCTTGGACCCCCGGTACCAAATTTTGTACATAATAAAGTTCACCGTTCAGTCCTCAACATCCAAGCAACTGTGTAATAATAAATGCCGATAGTACATATTTTTGTACATAATATTTAGCTATGGCGCTTTTGAATTTGAATCTTCACGGGTTTATTTTGACAGATCATAGAGTAAGAGTGTTCTTTCTTAGAGCATTTAATTCCTTATACATCGTACATACATGTAAAAATAGTATAACATATAAATATTTTAAAATTTTAAAGTTATCAAAAAAAGTGTGTTCAGGACTGACAGCAAATAATAATTATGTACATAAATTTGTACAAAGGGCGTCTAGCACTTTGACATTTAAAAAAAGCTGGGTCTTAGGAGGTTAGGGCTTAAAATATAAAAAAATCCGGCGGTAAAGGGTACATCTACCTTATGTACGCACGACAGCGCCTGGTAGGTTTACTCATAACAAGGACTAATATTCGGTTATTTACATTTAGGGATCCATTTAATTGCTTAAAACTTGAAAGGTTTAGGAAATCAGAGAGCATTATTATTTGCATTTATGTCTAAGTTTCCATTAGTGGGTACACAAAGGGCATGACTTATATTAAAATCTCCGAAAATAGTGTAGTAATCATATGAGTTATTTGTTATAAGATCAGAGACGTAATCAAAAAAGGTTTGAAGGGCTGCATAATGATCGCTGCCGTGTGGGAAATAACAACAAGCGAAGTCTTGGGCGTTGCCTGCCGATGCCGGTCGGTGCCGCGCGCAGCGCCGGCAAACTCGATGCTCAACCACAGTCACAGAATAGTATAATAGTATTACATCCACAGTTCCAAACCCAAACCAACCGCAAAACTAAATTCCAAAGAAAACTGATTTATCTTTATCAATACGCAAAGTAGGTATCACCAAATTGCAAGCCCATAAGGTCAATCAGAAGTAAAAACAACAAATTTTACAAAAACTGAAATTCAAAGGGTTTGTGTACTACTCGTAATGCTAGCTTAGGTACCGTTTCAGCTTTCTAGGACTTCAGTAGTTTTTATACTTACTGTGAAAATTGACTAGTACAAACAAACCTGTGTGACAGACGACGGACGGATGGACGGACAGACGGACGCATAAATAAGAGTGTAGTGACTGGAAATAGATAGCCAACTTCACGCATATTGTGATCCCGACTAAAGCGCCACCAAGTGCTAAAGTTAGTAAGCATTATCTTGGATACATGTGAAAAAACATACAAAAAGTGCATCCGCCGCTGGGGATCGAACCCGGGTACATTGTCTCTAAAGACAATATACTTTACCACAGGCACAAAATAAAGAATATACAGAAGGTCCGTTCCCGCCGTTCTTGAAAATACATACCTAAACTACAGGGTTGCTTCTGTATTGATACTGAATTTTAAAAAGGAGCAGATAAATTAAAAATTCTTCAACATGACATTTAAATATGAACCAGCGTATCTTGGTAAAAAACCGGCCAAGTGCGAGTCGGACTTCGCACATTTAGGGTTCCGAATCAACCTCAAAAATATGATTTATTCATATATTAGTATTTGTTGTTAAAATATACGTAATATTGAACATTGTCACCAAATTTCAAGTTCATAGGTCAATGAGAAGTCTAAAAATTCTTCGGAACAAATTTTGTGACATACGACGGACGGACGGACGGACGTCTGGGCGACCCCAATAGGGTTCCGTTTTGACCCTTCGGGTACGGAACCCTAATAAATTGATGCGTGACCCGCTGCGAGTTGTGACTTGTGACCGGCGGCGGTCGAGAGCGCCAACAAAAATATACCTAATTAATTAGGTACCTACTTAACTAAACCATAGTACTACTTAAATACTGGCGTTTTACCAGCGAACGATAAGATGAATGTGTAATGGTTGATCGTCGTTATCAAAGCGGCAAGTTTCAAAAAATTACCTACCTACCTAGGTATTGTAACTACCAAAATGAGAAAACCGTTTTATTTACCTTTCAATATCGTTTGAAAATTTGAAGAAAGTGTAGGCACCGTTTTTTGTTGTATTTAAGTGTATTTAAACAATAAAATACATTCCAACTGTAATAATATCGGTTATTCATTTTGACGTACGTGACATAAACTATCTACGTAGCGGCGAGGACGTCAAGTGATCAACGCGCGCACAACTAGCACTCGCGACGCGACAGTGACAGTCGCGACTAAGCTAGTCCGAAATCAACCGAGAATGCCTGTAAATGTTACGTCATTGTGCGTGCGGCGAAAATGGCACTTTGTACTGAGCGGACTCTCTGCTCCGGCGCGCGCCGCCGCTATTTACTTTGTGCCACAGGGCCACGTGTGTGATGCTGGTAAGCATCGAATTTTTGAATACCTTGTTAACAGTCTACCTACTTTTACTTTTTAGCTGACTATTCGAGCAAGTTTAATAACCATGAAAATAGGTGGCGCTATTATTAATTCCGTCAGCTTTCTTCTAAGATGAACAACCATGGACGGACGCGTGAGTGATAGTAAACGCTGGCGTCCACTAGGCTCGCCGAGCCGAGTCAAATCTAATCGAAATAATTCGCCTTCGGGTCATTCCAAAAAAAGTGGCACCGACAGGTTAAAGTTTTTCGACAAAATTAAAATTGATTTTTTAACTATTATGATGATGAAAAATGGGGTAATATATTTCAATCGGACCATATTTGTGAAAGGGAACGGGATATTCATAAAAATAACAAAATTGTGGCGTGTTGAAGTTTTGGAGATACAGGTTAAAGTTACATTAGACAGGTTAGTAGAGAAAAAATAACAGGTTAAAGTTATAATTTCAGAAATTAGAGGGGAAATATTACCAGGAAAACGAAGTTGATAAAATCATAACAAGATTTATTTTAGGAACCAATCATCATATGCATAGCATTATAAAATCACGTTAAGTAACTTACATAACATAAAATAAGTACCTATGTATTTCTTCTAAAACAAATTAAAAATCAATATATATGTAACTAATTATTGAACATCTTTTATAAACTTGTTCCTAAAGACCATCATAGAAATTGAAATTGAATTGAAATTGAAATAGGCATTACGTTACTTATGATTTTGAATGATCCCAAACTGCTTGATGAACTTGTTGTGTTCCTTTGAAGGACTGCAGTTTGCTTGGAAAAAGCGAGTATTTTTATTTTAAAAATCCGTTTCGTCTGTAACGATTTTGATAATTATATTGTTACAAGGTACTCATTTTGTTACAAGCTTGAAAATGTTTCAAAATCCGGTATATCCGGGTTGTCATTATGTACTGTTATGTGTTACTTTTGTTGAGGTTATGCAATAAAGAGTATTTGTATTGTATTGTATACCCCCTCAAATCTGCAATGACGGCAGCTGTGTCCCCGAGATAAAAAGGCGAATTGCAATGGCAAAAGATGCTATGACCCGTTTAAACAACATCTGGAAGAAAAGAGGAATCGGTATCAAAACCAAGATGAGATTGATACGAGCCCTGGTATTCCCTATCTTCTTGTATGGAGTGGAAACGTGGACAATCCTGGCCCGCGAAAGACAACGGATTGATGCATTCGAGATGTGGTGCTGGAGACGGATGCTGAGGATACCTTGGACTGCGAAGCGCACTAATGCATCGATCCTCAACCAGCTGCGAATAAAAACTCGCTTATCTACTATGTGCCAACAACGGATTCTTGCGTATTTCGGCCACACAGTGCGCAGAGGCGGCGAAAATTTGGAAAAACTGATTGTGGTTGGGAACACCGAAGGCAAAAGATCGCGCGGTCGTTCACCAAGACGATGGACCGATCAAGTGAAAGACTCGTCGTCCTCCAAATTTTACACGGTTGTACGAGACGCGCTGGACAGGAACCGGTGGCGTAATATCATCCGTTCCAGATGCAACCCTGATGCTGACCACGATCCTCAGATATGAGGGACCGACCAGAGAGAGAGTATACCCCTACCCTGGTTAACAAATGCATCAGCTGTACGTTGAAAACTGCTCATACTCCATCAGGACCATTGTTACCATGGCCCGATTCTGAATAGTGCCAGTTTATGCATCTTAGCCGAAGAAAAGTCAATTTTAAAGTTGACATGAATGACATACACGCCAACTAGCAGACCCAAAGTTGGTCTAGTGGAAGATCCTAGAGCTAGAATAACCCGGCACTATACCGATGATATTCCGGACATCAGCCTGTACGAGATTAGAATGGCTGAGCTGTATACTCAAAAACAACAGGGCAGCCGGTGAAGACGGAATTACAGTCGAACTCCTGAAGGCGGTTGGAAAACCTATCCTAATGGCCCTTCAGAAGTTGTTCGACTCCGTCTTACTGGAAGGGAGAACGCCAAAGGCATGAAACACAGGCGTGGTGGTGCTGTTCTTCAAGAAAGGTGAAAGGTGGTTCTGAAGAACTATCGACTCATCACGCTTTTGAGCCATGTCTACAAGCTGTTTTGAAGTCATCACGAACCGTCGCGCACGCAGGCTACCTAGATAACAATACAATACAATACAAATATTCTTTATTGTTCACCAAATAACTTCCAGCCTCCCGAACAAGCCGGTTTCCGAAGAGGCTTTAGTACCATGTCAGGTTAAAAAGAAGATTAAAGAGTACAACATGCCCCACTGTTTAGCGTTTGTGGACTATGAGGAAGCCTTCGATTCGATCGAAACCTGGGCGGTACTACAATCTCTACAGCGGTACCAAGTAGACCACCGCTATATCGAAGTACTGAAGTATTTTTTGTACGAAAACGCCACTGTGTCAGTCCGAATCCAGGACCGGAACTCGAAACCTATTTCGCTGCAACGGGAAATCAGGCAAGGAGATGTTATTTCTCCTAAACTGTTATCCGCTACTCTGGAGGATGTTTTCAAGAATCTGGACTGGAGAAGGCTAGGCATCAACATAAACGGCGAGTACATCACTCACCTTCGGTTTGCTGACGGCATAGTAGTTTTGGCTGAAACCACGGAGGATTCAAGTACAATGCTCGATAACCTCAGTAAAGCCTCCGAGCGAGTTGGTTTAAGGATGAACATGGATAAGATCTTTAGCCTGCCAAACGTCACATTAACCTGTACATCGATTACAAGTTAAAGTGACACAGGTTACAGTGAAAAGTAGGTTAAATATATTATTGTTTAAAAACCGCTAATGGTATGAATATTTCATTCATAATATAATCAGACATGAGTATATAGAACATTTTAATGATATTAAATAAATAGCGTTTTATACCAATATCATAAATAATCGAGACAAGTTAAAGTTAACATACCTGTTACAAAGTCCAGATTGCCACCTTTGATCACGTGTCTCCACAAAACTGTCACAGTACTCACTCAAACGTTTCGCGTGGTGGTTAGCCTGATACTGACTGAATATTTTGGCGGAATTGTGGTTCGGATACGAGTGTCTATGTGTAAGTGAGATGCCGTGCCACCAACACACAGGTTACAGTGAAAATATTGCTGGACAAATTTCGTGCGTGAATATTGTTGTTTAGAAATGACGTTTAAAATACGTAGAACACAAATTCAATTAAGTAATATTTCTATAGTTATATAGCACGGTACATTTTTAAAATAAACTTGTAAACTAATAAACTACAGAATTTAAACTGGCGGAGGGTCGCGTTTGGACAAGACAGGTTACAGTAAAAACAGGTACTTTTTATTTTTTTAAATAAAATTTATAAGTTTAAATTAAAAAATATGCCCTGGCCTCGATGTATTAGGTTTAGGTGAACCTATGAATATTTTTACTTTTCTTAAAAATGACAAATTTAGCGTACTTTCTATTCAAAAACTAAATGACAGGTTAAGGTGCCACTTTTTTTGGAATTACCCCTTCATACATTAACTATGAAAGTGCGTCCATTCGGTCGATTCGATTCGGCTCTGCGTCAATCGACGCACTTTCATAGTTAATGTATGGAGGCGAATTATTTTCGATTCGATTCGACTCTCCTCGGCGAGCCTAGTGGACGTCAGCCTTAATAGTCAGGGACGGATTTTCAAGAAGTAGCATGCAAGAAGCAAGTCGTGTAACAGTTGGGGTGACAACGTTATCTGAGGGTTTAGACCCTGCAGAATACGGATCTGCCTATCTCCATCCCCAAATTTGAGCCGGAAGTATGTTATACCGATAATGTGCAGCCCATACAATTTTTTTCGCTGTAAGTACATTTGGTAAATCGTGGTTCCGGTACCCTAACGATGGTCCGATTGTTATAGGTTTTTGATATGCCGTAAAGGACAATATATATCATTGTTTCCCGAAATCTTTGTAGCCAAAAGTTTTAGCAAATTTTGTGTTCTACAATATTGCCGAACTATGTTTAGCACTAAAATGAACTTTAACGACAGTACAAGCAAAAAACTGAAAAAGTGACAGATTTTCCAAGATGGCGGAGAAAGATATGGAGCTGGAGGGTCGAAAATTTCGGGATACGATGACAAATATTGTCCTTTACGGCATATCAAAAACCCATAACAATCGGACCATAGTTAGAGTACCGGAACAACGATTTACCAAATGTACAACGCAAAAATTTGTATGGGATCCACCTTATCCGGTATAACATACTTCCGGCTCAAATATGGGAATGGAGACAGGCATATCCGTATTCTGCAGGGTCTAACTAAACCCTCTGATAACGTTGTCACCCCAACTGTTACACGATTTGCCGCTTGCACAGTTTAGAGACGCGTTTTCTTGTTCGGGGCCTAGGTACCCCCTTATTCATAAAACTTAACAAACCTCTGCTAACTAAAATTAAAATATTGTTTGTCCCTTTCTCACAAACCTAAATGTCAAATTGACAGATAAGGACGAACGAACTTTAGCGGCTTGTTAACTAATATAGGTTTGATGGGCGTTTATGAATAAGGGGGCTAGACTATAAGAGAGAACCCACACTAGCGCCTGTTCACTGTTAGCCTCGGCGTCCTGCCAGCGCCCGTGCAGCGGCAACGCAACTTTGCGCAGCGTCAGGAGGGTGTCACTCCGTCAACGCGCCGCGCGCGGAGCGAGTACCGCCTTACCATTAGGATGTATATTTAGTGGCCGCCACTCATCTCATTGATACCGGACGGTGATGTCGCGCGCACACACACACACACACACACGTACACACGTACACTCATACACACACATAATTGATACATGATAGATTTTAAACTAATATAAAGATTAGATTAAGACTCTTTCATTATATACTGCTACATATATAAAAATATTGTAATTGTTTCGCTATAACATATTTATTCCACTGTGATTATTGTAAAAAAAAAATTAAATAACCACCATGTACTTAAATGCGGAAGAGCGGGTTCTCCTGATACAGGTGTAATACTCACCTACTAGGAAAACTCAAAAACACTGTACCTAAACAATAATATATTATAAAAACAATAATAATACACCGACGAAGACGCTGCCTGGCAGTGCTGGCGTCACGGCACATTTTCCGCCGACGTTAAGTACGTCGACGCTGCGCGGGCGCTGGCAGGACGCCGATGCTCAAGAGACGCTAATAGTGTGGGGTCTCTCTAATAGATATCTGTTTGGACCATTCGCGCGGCGCGAATGCTCCCACTGCTCGAGCGCGAACAGCGCTAAACCGTATACTACAGGAGGCCGACGATATAGAAGACATATTTGCTGATGGTATTGGCGTATTTTGTAGAAGAGTTCTAGCACTCATATCATAGTCATACTTAGTATAATGAAATTGTGCCATTTTCTTGTTGTAGAGTTACTTTTTAATAGTTTATTTTGTTTATTTTTATTAATTACTGTGCCTTTACTGTTCACACATAATTGTTTAGTATTTGCTTCTGTTTAGCTACCAAATAAGTGTTTTGGTGTTATACTGTAAACTTGTGTGTGAATAAATGAATTAAATTATGGTTCAGAATCCTAAACAGTGCCTAACAACGTCACGAATTTTGCACGATGGAGCTTTGCACCTAGAGTTGCCATATGGAAAATTGAAATGTCCTGATAAAAATCCGGACATCCCCCTAAAAGTCCTGACATTTCTTCTAACAAGGGGCGAAACTTCGGTTGCCTCGGAAAAAATATTTAATTTGGTTTCTACTATTTGCTTTCATCAAAAAGTGCAGGATTTTTTTCATAACCCCCACCGATGACTATGACCTCCACAATTCAATATACTATTCATAGTTCATAAACCTATTTATACTTTTTTTGCCGTTTTAGATTTTTTTTTTTTTTTACTTTTTTTGGAAAATATTTCAAAATGTTCCGAGCGCGCTGAGATAAATTTGGCATGCGGGGACTCGCGAATTGATTGAGACCACTTTAGCTGTAATTTATCCTTTTTAGGGTTCCGTACCAAAAAGTTAAAAAAGGAACCCTTATGGTCTCACTTTGTCTGTCTGTATGTCTGTCTGTCTGTCTGTCACATCGCTAAATATCTCAAGAACTACTTATGCTATCGATTTGAAATTTAGAATAGTTATAAATAAGGGTAACCCAAATACATGGAAGATGGTTTTTTAAAATATTTTATTTTATTTTCTGTGAATAATGACAGATAAAAGGGGGTTCAAAATTTTAAAGTCTGGCAACTATGTCAAGTGGGGTATCATATGAAAGGGCTTGACTTGTACATTCTGAAACAATTTTTAGTTTTTTTTTTCGTTGGGGAATTTTTGATTTACGAGGGAAAATGTAAAAAAAAATACCATTCCCCCCCTTATCTCCGAAGTTTAGGAAGAAAAAAATTTGAAATTATTACACAACATTAATATGCATGTATATTTTACAGGAAAATTATAGCCATAGCTCTATCTAGTTTTTCTTTTTTATAATCATCAAAAAACTCTTCTATACTAAGTTTGTAATTTAATCACCTTTGTATATATTTTAGTTTTATATTTAAATTTACAAAATAACGTTGAAAATACCTTCTTTCAAATAAAAAAAACAATTATTGAAATCGGTTAATTTGATAAAGAATTATCCTTGAAAAACCAACATACGTACTAAGTTATTCAGTCGCGCAAATTAGTAACACAATGCGCCGATAGATGGTGCTGTCATGTTTTTTTAAGATTGTTCCTGAATTAATGGGGCCGGGACGGGTACACAACTACATATACAAGAACTGTGTACGGAACCCTCGGTGCGCGAGTCGGAATCGCACTTGACCGGTTTTTTTATATTGTTTTCGAAGAAATATTACTATTTTTGTTGATTACTTACTAATTTATCATTACATTTATTAAAACTGTGTAAACGTTAAAATAAATGTATCGTAAAAACATTTTTTTAATAGGGTCATTCCTAAAAATCCTGACACTTGCCAAGTCCGGCCGCAATCCGGACAAAGGGTCAAAAATCCGGACATGTCCCTAGGACAAATCCTGACGTATGGCAACCCTATTTGCACCAACAATGACTGGGGAGGTAGGTACTTACGAAAGGACGCGCGCGCCCTTCACCAAAATATCAGATGTCTTAAGGCGATATGATTCGGGCTTCTTGTAAAATATGTGATGCGAAATATGGTTTTATTTTGAAATAAACCATATTAAAAATGCAAAAAAATATAGGATTATATTTTAGTTAGACCTTCAACTAGTTAGTATACCTAATTGATTCACCAAGGTGATTCAATCTAGGTGTTTCAGGTATACTAGTACATGGAAAGTTAGCTTTTGTAAAGTACAGTCAAGGGCACCAATATGTATACACTTTTTCACCTTACTCCATTGAAATAAGGTCCAAAAATGTATACATATTTATGCCCTTGACAGTACATAAGTTCGACTATTACTCGTTAACTGGTAATGTCTTAACTGTGATAGTTTTCCTTTCAAATTCATCGTATATACTACTACCATGCTTTTATTCACATGCCTATAGTAGCCGGGTGGATTTCGACGAGAAATTTTTCACCATACAAAAAAATATTTTTTTATTTATTTCTTTCAAATGGGACAAAAACTATTCTAAATGATGTAGGAATGTTTTCTGAGTAATTTAATAGTATTTAGCCAAGCATTTAATGCGTATTTTCGAAGTTATAAGATTCGTAACATTGAACCATGAGATGGTGTTGACGAATGTGGTCCGGCGATGATTTTTTAATAGACCGTGATGATATCACTTGTATGGTAATGACTAGTTGCTGGTA
Organism: Cenopis cana; assembly: GCA_951800055.1. Classification (NCBI taxonomy): domain Eukaryota; kingdom Metazoa; phylum Arthropoda; class Insecta; order Lepidoptera; family Tortricidae; genus Cenopis; species Cenopis cana. The sequence continues at coordinate 15,176,080 of OX637471.1, read as the reverse complement.
TAAAGGTAGGTATAAAATAAACCACAGAAAAGCAAATTAACATATTTTTTATTTGATAAATCAATAATAAGTACTAGTGATGCGCCGAATACGTTTTTCACCGAATACGAATACTCGGCCGTTCAAGGTTAAATTTTTCGGTTTTTCATAAAAATCTTGTCAACGGTGGCCCATAGCAAAAAAACTTTCTGAGGCATAAAGGATCTACATAAAATTATCTACAAAAAAGGTTCTATACACTTTTCCGCTAGGATTAACATTTAATGAGCTAATAAAGGGGGAATGTAAAATTTTATGATAATATAAGTGGCTTCTCATTCCTTTGTTTTTGAATATTCTTAAAAACAAAAAATACTATATTCTTGCACTCAATGAGCTCTACTCGTCGATATACCCCACTCGGTGAGGAAGGCCATTTTTCATATATTCTTGAAACTTGTAACAAATTCCACTCAAAAATATTTATTAAATATTCGGCAATTAAACGGAATAATTCGGCTGAAGACCGAACATTCCAAAACATGCCGATTCGGTTATTATTCTTTATATGCCGAATACCGAATAACCGAATATTCAGCGTATTTCTAATAGAATATGCCAAATACCGAATAATATCCGAATATTCGGCGCATTTCTAATAGAATACGCCGAATACCGAAAAATAACCGAAAATTCGACGTATATCAAATAGAATATGCTAAAAACCGAATATTCGGCGCATCTCTTATAAGTACACCACTTCTTAATAATCTTATATTTTTGTAATACTTGACAGCCAAAGTGTGTATGGTTTTTTATCGAGGACGTTAATATTAGTATCATATTTGATTTAATTTTCGCTCCGACGATCTGAAAAGAACAAAAACTATATTATGAGTCCAAATCTAAAATGCGCCAAAAATATCATTTAAAACGTGAAAATCGTAACACCAACAGGGTAATAACATATTTTTCGAACGCGCGTCACCAAACATAAGCATGGAGTTTATTAATTTGTTAAATATTTACAACTCGTAGTGCATAATACGCAAAACCAAATAAATAAATAAAGGAAATCGTCATCACCATACATATGGAATCATAACCGTCCATTGCTTGAAAACCGGTGATGACGGGTATGGTGTTGACAATTTGCAAACTTTTTGAAGATTATTCTTGAACGCTAAGTATTATTGCTAAGCCACTATCACGTCATTAATCTTCATTTGGAGTTACGGTTTCTTAGGTAATTTGTTTTAATATCATATAAGTACTTACTTTTAACGGCTCCTGGATGGTTATGACGCGAATCATGGCTAATCATTTCTCCCAAAAACACTTTTTTGATTTTTTCGGTTCGGTGCGCCTATATGTAAACGTCCACTCATTTTCGATGTTCGAATCGAATTCAGGGAGCAGAAGGGGACACCCACGATGTGTTTCACCGCGGATATACAAAACTACCTCGACTTTGATAATACGCTGACGGTGTTGACGAATTTCGGTACTAAATTTTTAAATAATTTTATTTGTACTTATTTGATGTACGAATTATTTAATATTTTTTTATATGTAAAAAGGCAACATGGAAAAACTGTAACTGACGAAAATTTCGGAATCGTACGTTGCGTACGCGATATTTTTCACTACAAACATAAAGACTTGGATTTTTTCACACGACGGTGATGATTTTGAACATATAAAATATTTTCCTCCAAGAAAACTGTTAAATTATTGGTGGTTTTGATTGAAGCACTATTAATATATAAGTACTAGCCAATGAATAAAAAAGTTTATATATCTGAAACTTGTTAACTTTTTTTTATAATGACCGAAACATAACTTTTCGCCTGATTTTGAAATCCACCCAGCCACCGTTTAGTTGTCAGGGGTGGGGTGGGGGACACTTAACCATAACAAAAATTATCACTCAAAGCTTAATATCACGCCAACCGATTTTTGAAAAATGAAAATGAAAAAATGAAAATGAAAAATATTTTATTCATAAAAATGTAGTCTTAATTACACAGGTCGGTTGGGGCTACCTAGTAGGTAAAAAGTATTACCCGTGTCAGGTAGTCCCGCTCTTCCTACATCTTAGATCGACATTATGATATTCAAATACAGGTAAGTATAAACTAAGCTTATTTAATAACAATTTTTGTTATAGGACCGTGTTGCACGAGTGTGTGTGTGTGTGTGTGTGTGTGTGTGTGTGTGTGTGTGTGTGTGTGTGTGTGCGTGTGTGTGTGTGTGTGTGTGTGTATGTGTGTTTTGTGTGTGAGCGAGTGTGTGCATGTACATATTAACGATTATCTCTAGCAAGCAAAGACTCGGTTTCATTATACGTTAGCGTTTTGAGCCATTCACTAACCGCAGCCTTACATTTGTGCAGAGGTAATTCATATATATTTATTTTATGGTTCACTTTATTATATAAATATCCAGATTGGGCCTTATATTGTCTTCTGGCAAATACAGATCGTGTGTTAGTCGAGGGGACAACAACTCTCTTTCGTCTTCGTGTTAACAACGCCGGGTCAAATTTTAAACTTTTGTGTACTTTTAGAATAGTAAGTAATATATACAGTTTCCTCATGGAGAATTGATCACTAATGCCGTATAGCTCGTTTGTTGGAAATCTAAATGGTTTGAAAAACATAACTTTTAATAGACAGCGCTGCCCTCTCTCTACTTCAATGAATTTAGATTTTATAGCACCACCCCATGCAGATATACAGTAAGTCATCACCGATTGTGCAAGTGTAATATATAGTTGCTTCAGAAGCGGTTTCGATGCGGAGTGTCTTAACATTTTAAAAATCCAAATAAGTTTCCTTATTCTATTATTCACATATTCGATGTGAGTATGCCATGAGAGTCGCTGATCAAGAAATACTCCCAAATATTTGTAAGTGTGTACTTTTTTAATTTCCATACAATTGCAAGTGCTAGCGTTGCCATCATTACAAATATGTATTTTTAATTTCAGGTTACTGTGTGGTTGGGTACGATCATATTTAGTGAAACACATATAATTAGTTTTATCAATATTTAGGGTTAAAAGGTTATTTCTTAACCAGCGAGATATAGAACGAAGACCCACTTCTGCGCTCCTGTACACAGACTCCCAAGACTCTCCCTCAAATAGCACAACAGTGTCGTCGGCGTACGATTGTAAGGTTCCGTTTCTTATTTTAAGGTTTGTCAGGTCATTTATATATATAAGAAACAGCGTTGGGCCAAGGACACTCCCTTGGGGGACACCGTAGGAGACTTCATTGGTGTTGCTAACATGTTCTTCTATTTTTACTTTCTGCGTTCGCTTCTGTAAGTAGTCACTCAGTAATTTCAGAGGGACACCTCTTATCCCAGCTCGTTCCATTTTGCTTATAAGAATGGGAAGAGAGACGGTGTCGAAGGCCTTTTTAAGGTCAAGGAATACAGCTAGGCATTTCTTACCAGAGTCAACTTTGTCCGTAATATAGTTAGTTAGGGTTAGGGTAGCATCTTCAGTTGACCTGGACTGTCGAAAGCCAAACTGCCGGTCTGAAAGGATGTGAAATTTATTTAAATAGGACATGAGTCGACAGTTAATAAGTTTTTCCACAACCTTTGAGACCGCAGGTAAGACTGAAATGGGTCTGTAATTATTTACATCGTCTCTCTTTCCACTCTTATACACTGGAGTTACTATTGACTGTTTTAGTGGCTCTGGGAAGACACCTCGACTAAAGCATATGTTAACTAAGTGACTAATTACAGGTGCTATGAGATAGCATGCCATTTTTAGAAATTTAGTAGGTATGTAAAAAATTTTTGAATCAAAAAAATATTTTAGAAACCTTATAATATTTGAAAAATCTATCCAACGACACCCCACACGATGGGGTACCTATGGAAGAAAAAAAAGAAATGCATCGCCACTTTACAGAAGTGTAAATGTATCTATGGCATCGACCCTACTAGTGGCATCTGTACGGAACAAAAAAAGGGAAAATACGGCGTTTAATGAACAAAAGATTTCCTTTGGCAGGATTGATATCTATAGTCTAAAGATGCATTTACGAAGTAGAGCCCCCCGGATTTTTCACGTGGTAAGAAATGGGGGGGGTCCAAACATAGCAGCCGACCTGTACATTTCAAACTAAGCTGAATCCTTTCTAATATCTACTAAGGCAAGTTTGGTATCGTTTTCGTATAAAAGGAATACACCGACATCATTTCTGATCGTACATTTTACTATTTTGGAACAATTTTCTGACTAAAATCGCAAATTTATACATTTTTAATTTTTACTTTTTGATTCAGCGCTCTGATATTGGATGTAAAAAGTTGATGTAAATAATGAAATAAATACTATATGAAAGCTCGTTTTATGCAGATTCTAAATATATAAATATCAATATAGCTCTGCCTACAAAATTATGACAGAAAAAAATATCATGGGTCGCAAGACGGCTGCGCGGGCGGGTCGGTAAGTACCGAAATACGTTACTAGCTACAGTAGCAGTTGGGTACAGTCACCGAATTGAAATGTTTTCCACTTTTAAGGGTAAAAATAACTAATAGAGAATCTTACCTGACTATACCGACGTGTCTGACTAATAACAATGATAGTTCCTCTAAGTTATTTTCAGGTTTTAAAACGATGACTGTGATAAAAAATTACACTGTAATATTTTATGGATTTTAGTTTCAGTATGCATGCGCTTAGGGCAGCCTATCAAGCAGGTCACTTGTGGGGACAAACTTTAAATGACACACAATATATACCCTCCCTAACAGACTAGTGGATAAAAGGAGGAACAGTGGCAGCCCGTATGGACAATCCAACACAGAATCTGGAATGCGGCACGAGAACTTAGCTGCAAGAACAGCTGCAGAGGCCACTGTCCTTGAAAGCGAGAATGAATGCCATGCACGCTGCTTCAAGACCTGTGGGTAGTCGCAAATGCGATTACTGATGGTATTAAATGTGTGTCCAGTGTGGACCAGGGGTTTCAGCAAAGATGACGTCGAGGAGGCCGAAGAAGGAGAGTACAACATCTTTATCAGTTTATACTGGTCCTGGGTTTAAAAAATCATAACTAACTTCAAAAAAGATGAGGTCCTGTGTTCGACTGTAAATATTTTTTAGATATGTTCACAAATATCTTTGCTAGTTTAAGACCGATTTCGCGTTTTTTTTTTTGGTTTGGAAGGGGCTGCCTCAATGATGTTTTCTTTTAAATTTGGTCAAGATCTGATAATGGGATCCATGAGAAAATGGACACTCTTCAATTTACAAAGGTATCTCCGCGGTATATGAATGCTAATTATTACTTACAAGGTGGACCAATATCATTTTTTTTATTATTATTATTAAGGCTGTACTTTTAGGGTGATCCAATATTATTTTGGACAGGATCCGTTAATGTTAGTTGGCATTTTTTTTAAATTTAGCCGTTATCCATATAATTCATGGAGTTCGAATTTGTACTATCGTTTATAGGGGCCTATCTTTAGAAGTAATCAAACAATTTTAAAAATTCTTTCTGTAATAGAAACCTACATTAGTCCTTAATAACATAAGCTAAGACTTTTTGTAAATCGTTAACTCGTACGAAGCAGGGCGGCTCTCTAAAATTTGATAAATTTTTACGAGATATTTTAGGGCGAATTTGATATATTTCATTGTTTTTTTAATATTTTAAGACGTATATTGGCATGAAATATGCTTTTATTGAGTTAATAAACCCACCACTACGATTCCAAGATCACAAACTATGTTTTTTAATTAATTTTATTTTTTGTTCTATCTTTTAATTTTTAATTTTTTTAATACTTCCACAGTAGGTATATTTTTGAAATATATATTTTTGAATATGATATTAACAGGGTTTTCTGAAGACCTATTTTTTTTCCAAAATGTGTAGGTGTTTTTTAGAGTTACGGCCATTTTTCTGTTTTCAGTATGAATGAAAAATTACCTATTTTTTGTTATTTTTCGAATATTTTGTATGGAATGGTACAAAAATAATTCCAGAAATGAATTTAGCATCCTTGATTTACTCGAAATTGACACCCAACTTGACCCAGTAGCTTAACTCGCGCAGATATCAAGATTAACATGGACACCCCCCCCCCCCTCAAAAATTTGACATAAAAAATTTCGAGGGCTCTACTTCGAAAATCCATCTCTGGGTCCTAAAGGACCTACCCTGATACAGGAAATCTTTTGTTCACGAAATGCCGTATAAGTCCTCTTACCGAGGCCACTATACTGGATCACACAGACAAACTGTTCCGACAGTTTTGTGAGACCCCGTTAATTTTATGTTTTTATACCCTGATTATTAAATAATTAATTTAAAAAAAATTTAGAGGTGGTACCCCAAAATACATTTTTATACTCGTCCACTGCAATATTACAATTAGAATTTCATAGACCATTGCACAATATTATACATTTGAAGCTGAACTAAAAGTCTATGCTCTATGGAGTAATATAATATTTTATTGTACAACTGCGCGGATAATCGAAATACCATTCAAAAATACAACGCCGTAATATGATGAAAAAAATTAAGTTTAAGGAGACTCATTTTATGAATATTTCAACATTGATAGTGCTTCCCGCGCTTCTGAACGTAAAACCGTCAATGGGTGGATTTCAAAATCAGGCGAAAAGTTATGTTTCGGTCATTATAAAAAAAAGTTAACAAGTTTCAGATATATAAACTTTTTTATTCATTGGCTAGTACTTATATATTAATAGTGCTTCAATCAAAACCACCAATAATTTAACAGTTTTCTTGGAGGAAAATATTTTATATGTTCAAAATCATCACCGTCGTGTGAAAAAATCCAAGTCTTTATGTTTGTAGTGAAAAATATCGCGTACGCAACGTACGATTCCGAAATTTTCGTCAGTTACAGTTTTTCCATGTTGCCTTTTTACATATAAAAAAATATTAAATAATTCGTACATCAAATAAGTACAAATAAAATTATTTAAAAATTTAGTACCGAAATTCGTCAACACCGTCAGCGTATTATCAAAGTCGAGGTAGTTTTGTATATCCGCGGTGAAACACATCGTGGGTGTCCCCTTCTGCTCCCTGAATTCGATTCGAACATCGAAAATGAGTGGACGTTTACATATAGGCGCACCGAACCGAAAAAATCAAAAAAGTGTTTTTGGGAGAAATGATTAGCCATGATTCGCGTCATAACCATCCAGGAGCCGTTAAAAGTAAGTACTTATATGATATTAAAACAAATTACCTAAGAAACCGTAACTCCAAATGAAGATTAATGACGTGATAGTGGCTTAGCAATAATACTTAGCGTTCAAGAATAATCTTCAAAAAGTTTGCAAATTGTCAACACCATACCCGTCATCACCGGTTTTCAAGCAATGGACGGTTATGATTCCATATGTATGGTGATGACGATTTCCTTTATTTATTTATTTGGTTTTGCGTATTATGCACTACGAGTTGTAAATATTTAACAAATTAATAAACTCCATGCTTATGTTTGGTGACGCGCGTTCGAAAAATATGTTATTACCCTGTTGGTGTTACGATTTTCACGTTTTAAATGATATTTTTGGCGCATTTTAGATTTGGACTCATAATATAGTTTTTGTTCTTTTCAGATCGTCGGAGCGAAAATTAAATCAAATATGATACTAATATTAACGTCCTCGATAAAAAACCATACACACTTTGGCTGTCAAGTATTACAAAAATATAAGATTATTAAGAAGTGGTGTACTTATAAGAGATGCGCCGAATATTCGGTTTTTAGCATATTCTATTTGATATACGTCGAATTTTCGGTTATTTTTCGGTATTCGGCGTATTCTATTAGAAATGCGCCGAATATTCGGATATTATTCGGTATTTGGCATATTCTATTAGAAATACGCTGAATATTCGGTTATTCGGTATTCGGCATATAAAGAATAATAACCGAATCGGCATGTTTTGGAATGTTCGGTCTTCAGCCGAATTATTCCGTTTAATTGCCGAATATTTAATAAATATTTTTAAGTGGAATTTGTTACAAGTTTCAAGAATATATGAAAAATGGCCTTCCTCACCGAGTGGGGTATATCGACGAGTAGAGCTCATTGAGTGCAAGAATATAGTATTTTTTGTTTTTAAGAATATTCAAAAACAAAGGAATGAGAAGCCACTTATATTATCATAAAATTTTACATTCCCCCTTTATTAGCTCATTAAATGTTAATCCTAGCGGAAAAGTGTATAGAACCTTTTTTGTAGATAATTTTATGTAGATCCTTTATGCCTCAGAAAGTTTTTTTGCTATGGGCCACCGTTGACAAGATTTTTATGAAAAACCGAAAAATTTAACCTTGAACGGCCGAGTATTCGTATTCGGTGAAAAACGTATTCGGCGCATCACTAGTACTTATTATTGATTTATCAAATAAAAAATATGTTAATTTGCTTTTCTGTGGTTTATTTTATACCTACCTTTATACCAGCAACTAGTCATTACCATATAAGTGATATCATCACCGTCTATTAAAAAATCATCGCCGGACCACATTCGTCAACACCATCTCATGGTTCAATGTTACGAATCTTATAACTTCGAAAATACGCATTAAATGCTTGGCTAAATACTATTAAATTACTCAGAAAACATTCCTACATCATTTAGAATAGTTTTTGTCCCATTTGAAAGAAATAAATAAAAAAATATTTTTTTGTATGGTGAAAAATTTCTCGTCGAAATCCACCCCAATGCACTTGTCAAATTGTCTACCTACTTAAACGGTCGTCTGGATACTGGCCATAATAATTAGAAAAAAAAACTTAAATTCTCTTGCGTCGTGATTGGTCGAAATTTGACATGATGCCAAAGGCGGGCATGGGACTGATAATTTTTTTTTTTTTCACCTCACTAGCTCGGAAAGCCCTTTTTGGGCGGCCGCATATTTATAAGATATTTCTAACAGAAAAATTCTGAAGCTAGCCGGAAGGCACTCGGTGCATACATTTTGTATTTAGCTCCCGCACACTGTTAGAATAATTCTAACTCTGACAGTGTGCGGGAGCTAATACAAAATGTATGCACCGAGTGCCTTCCGGCACAAAATAAAGAATATACAGAAGGTCCGTTCCCGCCGTTCTTGAAAATACATACCTAAACTACAGGGTTGCTTCTGTATTGATTCTGAATTTTAAAAAGGAGCAGATAAATTAAAAATTCTTTAACATGACATTTAAATATGAACCAGCGTATCTTGGTAAAAAACCGGCCAAGTGCGAGTCGGACTTCGCACATTTAGGGTTCCGAATCAACCTCAAAAATATGATTTATTCATATATTAGTATTTGTTGTTAAAATATACGTAATATTGAACATTGTCACCAAATTTCAAGTTCATAGGTCAATGAGAAGTCTAAAAATTCTTCGGAACAAATTTTGTGACATACGACGGACGGACGGACGGACGTCTGGGCGACACCAATAGGGTTCCGTTTTGACCCTTCGGGTACGGAACCCTAATAAATTGATGCGTGACCCGCTGCGAGTTGTGACTTGTGACCGGCGGCGGTCGAGAGCGCCAACAAAAATATACCTAATTAATTAGGTACCTACTTAACTAAACCATAGTACTACTTAAATACTGGCGTTTTACCAGCGAACGATAAGATGAATGTGTAATGGTTGATCGTCGTTATCAAAGCGGCAAGTTTCAAAAAATTACCTACCTACCTAGGTATTGTACCTAACTACCAAAATGAGAAAACCGTTTTATTTACCTTTCAATATCGTTTGAAAATTTGAAGAAAGTGTAGGCACCGTTTTTTGTTGTATTTAAGTGTATTTAAACAATAAAATACATTCCAACTGTAATAATATCGGTTATTCATTTTGACGTACGTGACATAAACTATCTACGTAGCGGCGAGGACGTCAAGTGATCAACGCGCGCACAACTAGCACTCGCGACGCGACAGTGACAGTCGCGACTAAGCTCGTCCGAAATCAACCGAGAATGCCTGTAAATGTTACGTCATTGTGCGTGCGGCGAAAATGGCACTTTGTACTGAGCGGACTCTCTGCTCCGGCGCGCGCCGCCGCTATTTACTTTGTGCTTCCGGCTAGCTTCAGAATTTTTCTGTTAGAAATATCTTATAATGTGCGGCCGCCCTTTTATTCTTTAAAAACAGATAGCAAAACTGCATTTTATCCGATCCGATATCGGTCAGATTCGTATCGGATCCGATATCGGTATTATCGGTTAGTGTGGGTGGACACAAAACAGCCAGGACAATTTTCGCCTATCTGATTTTTTTTTCAGGTGGTGTGAAAAAAATCAATCCTTGGATTTCAGATTTTATATTTATTTTGATTTAATTTTTTTTTTAATTTAAAGCAAAAAAATTATTTTTTTTGCAAAAAATCGTTATTATATTCCATTTCGACAAATTTAGGGATAGGGATTTCAAATTTTACATTTATTTTGAGTTTTAAGTCGAATAAAAAAACCAGGTTTTTATTATTCCGTGCTGCTATTAATCACCGTGTAACCTAAATGCACAAATGAGATCGTTTCAGCGGCAACTTTCTGTTATTTTGTTATTTTCGTGGACTCGTAGAAAAAGTATTGTATACAATAGTTATATAATTAGCTTTATCTACACACATATCATAAATCCTCTAATATGCGTTCGGAAACCGTAGAAAATGACTCTCATTTCAACATTCAATGAATTTATGGCAATTTTCTTATCTGTGGCTAAGGCTACAGCAGTAATAAAATATTTCATTTTAATCTCATATATGATGTTAAAATATTACGTCAAACAAAACTGTCAAAATTTAAATGTCAAAGTTGACATGTCCCTATTCTAGTATCACTGAAAATTCAGTCGATGCGAAATGTCAGCTCGATGTTTTTTTAGTATATATCGCACGAAATTTGAGCTAGAACGACATGATCACATCAGAATAAGGACTCTTTACTTTTTTTAATAACATTCAGGTATCTGTTGCCAGTTCTGATTTCGATATTTCCGCAACCGTGCAAAAAAGGTTGTATTAACACAATTATTGTATTAATTTACTACGGTTTCTGAACCCATCTTAGAGTAATTATAATATGTGTGTAGATAAAGTAATGTATGCAACTGTACATAATTAGGCATTAAAACACTCGTGCGACCTTATTATGAAACTCGCCTTCGGCTCGTTTCATAAAACACACTCGTGTTTTAATGCCCCTCATTATGTACCAGTTGCATAAACTACTATTTTGAGTCTCGAACCTTACTTAGACCACTCGGCAAGCCTCGTGGTCTAAACGCGGTTCTCGACTAAAAAAGCATTCATTATATATAACGATTTTATAAAATACTATTTTTTTCTCTACCGTTTTGTCGGCGTCATTGATATGTATACTCATGCCAAATTACAGCTTTCTAGTACTAACGGTTACTGAGAAAAACGGGGGACAGGCGGACGGACGGAAGGACATGGCGAAACTATAAGGGTTCCTTGTTTACTACGGAACCCTAAAAATAAATAAAAAAAAGTAGTAATTAATAATTAATATATTACATAAAAAGTGTAGTTACAAATATATATCTACTATATCAATGTTCAAACTTTAGGTCATCAATGTCATTTATGTCATCATCATTAATAAATATTTTCATTTTCATTTTCATTATGCCAAACGCGCTTGTAAGCTTGATAGTGAGCGCCAATTTCGTTTCACAGTTTCGCAAAGCGTGGTGATTGAATAATTCTTCACGTTCAAATCTAGTGCTTTCGTTACCGGGATATTTTTGCGTGTCCTATAAGTATGTATGGACATAATTATAGGTGTACATGGCACTAAAGCTAGTCTGAGGGGATGTAAGTTTTCTTAAAATTCACAAAGATGTCACTTTAGCATTTAGGTAGGTACATGCGCGACTGAATTTGGACGTCCGCGTCACGCGTCCGCTGTGCTGTGCGTCGGAAGTGTCGGAACGTATTGATAACGTCCCGCTCGCTTCGCGCAGCCTGTGTGGCGTTGCAATTTACCAATTGAAAAGCCCGGCCACGATTTGGCGCGGATTGCGGCGCAGCAAGCGTTTTAAATTTGTTTATTGCATGCTCGGAGAGGATTTTGGTCGTCGCCGCGTTGGTGAAAACACGTGCCCGGAGCGACGACGAGCAAAATCCACTACCGTACAAAACCAGTTGCCTACTGTCGTGGCGTCGTTAGCGAACAACGTCACTGAACAAGTATTGATTGCGAAATCATCATGAATTTGATGGATAGCCATTTTTAAAGAAGAAGAAGAATGCATGCTCGGAGGCGCGCAACAGTACATAAGTTGCACACGCAATGTATACCTAAGGAAAACCGCTGCAGCTGCTACCGTCGCTCGAAGACGTGGCCGGGCCGGCCGCGGCAATTGCCGCATATAAATTATAAAACAACGGCGTGCTTTAATCCGTTCCGGACTTCCGGTACGATGGCGCCGCTGGCGATGTCGTCAGGCAAGCTGGGTGTAAGCGTATATATAATATAAGCGAGATCGCTTTCCTTCTTTTACCTCATTGAAACTTACCTCAGACCGATACCTGCTCACCTTAAATTGAGTAAAGCTAATTTATGTAACTTACGCAATTGATACCTACTGAACCTAACTTATTCAGAGAAGCAAGGATAAACTAAAAGGACTCACATCACGTTCGCAATTAATAAAAACTGCCGTTATTTTCACTTCCATGGAATTCTTCAAGTCTAATATACATATAATTGGTATGCAAGCGAGTAGTACAATCAAACCTGTAAGATATGCCATGAAAATAATTGTTCTTAAGAGGCGGCCTACCGTAACGTCTAGGTATAAAGCTTACACAGAGAGCGGGCGGGCGGTAGCGGCGCGGGAGCGGGCGGTAGCTCCCGCGCGCCTCCCGCGCCGCTACTGCCCGCTCCCGCGCCGCTACCGCCCGCCCGCTCTCTGTGTGGCTTAAGCTTAAGTTACAGGTCTAGTCGCGAGTGATCATATACTTAACCCACGAGAGCTACACAATAAAAACAACGTAAACGAATTATTATAAAACCCAAAATGTGTCTTACCATATTTTAAACAATCACGAGAAGACTGAAGAGAAGACATACCTAGTAATATGCAATTATTGAATATGTAAGTAAATTATGTATTCTTACTTATTATAATTTGATATCTAAGTGGATGCCAATAACTATACAGAATATTAGGAAAGACAAGCAATTTACTTTATGGGAAAGGCAGCCTCGGAGCCATAACATGACATATGGACGATGACATTTGAAAACAACTACATTTTTCTTAATGCCTGACGTATCAACGTGCCAGTAATAAATATTCTTGGTCACTTCACCACAGAATAATAGAGCAGGAACAGAATTGGAAAAGGCGTCTCTAAACAATGCAAGCGGCAAATCATGTAACAGTTAGGGTGACAACGTTATCAGAGGGTTTGGACCCTGCAGAATACGGATCTGCCTGTCGCCATCTCCAAATTTGAGCCGGAAGTATGTTATACGGGGTAATGTGCAGCCCATACAAAAAAATGCGTAGCACATTTAGTAAATTGTTGCTGTGGTACCCTAAAAGAGGTCCGATTAATATGGTTTTTTGGTATGTTACAATATGGACAATATTAGCCATGGTAACCTAAAAATTTCGGCCCTCTAGCTCCATAACTTTGGCCGCCATCTTGGAAATAGTGTCACTTTTTTCATTTCTTTGCTTTTACTGTCGTCAAAGTTCATTCCAGTGCTAAACATAGTTCTGCAATGTTGTAGAATACAAAATTTGCTAAAACTTTTGGTAAAACTTAAGATTTTTTCCATGACCCCTAGGGACGAAGATATGACAGGATATATCATTAAAAATTGCCACTTTTTTCTAGTTTTCCGCTCATGTTTACATTTTAAGTGCATTTTAGCGCTAACTATAGTTCGGCAATATTGTAGATCACAAAATTTGCTACAACTTTTGTATTGAAATATTTTTTTCACGACCATTAGGAGAGAAGATATGAAGTCATCTATGGAGTACCACCGTCGAAATTTGCTACTTTTGCAGTTTTCTTCTCATATTTATGTTTGAGTGCAATTAATCGCAATCTGTAGGGGATCTATGATGGTCGAGTGATAGCGGGATATACGACAAGATAAAGCATCTGTCACTTTCCGATCTATACCACTTCAATCCCACAAAAGACAAAATCATCTGTTTCCACGATACCTAGTAAGATCGTAGATACTTTGAATTTGCATATAATTTTGTCTTCTGTAATATTACAGACCTAGAACTTGAGCTAAAATACACTAAAACGCAAATATGGGAAGAAAACTGGAAAATCAAGCAAATATCGACGGTAGTACTCCATAGATGACTTCGTATCTTCTTTCCTGATGATCGTGGAAAAAATATTTCAATTGAAGAGTTGTAGCACATTTTGTGATCTATAATATGGCATAACTATACTTTGCGCTAAAATGCACTTAAAACGCAAATATGGGAGGAATACTAAAAAAAATTGCAGTTTTAAAGATATCTCCTGTCATTCCTTCGTCCTTAGGGGTCATACAAAAAATCTTTGTAGTCAAAAGTTTTAGCAAATTTTGTCTTCTACAATATTGCCGAACCATGTTTAGCACTAAAATGAACTTTAGCGACAGTACAAGGAAAAAAGTGACAGATTTTCCAAGATGGCGGAGAAAGATATGGAGCTGGAGGGTCGAAAATTTCGGGATACAATGACAAATATTGTCCTTTACGGCATATCAAAAACTTATAACAATCGGACCATAGTTAGGGTACCGGAACCACGATTTACCAAATGTACAACGAAAAAATTTGTATGGGCTGCACATTACCCGGTATAACATACTTCCGGCTCAAATTTGGGGATGGACACAGGCAGAACCGTATTCTGCAGGGTCTAAGCCCTCTGATAACGTTGTCACCCCAACTGTTACATGACTTGCTTCTTGCATGCTACTTCTTCAAAAATGGGCCTACTCTATAAGTAATAGTACAAGTACAGAAGTTTCTCTGTTAAGGCGAGGTTCTTGTACCGCGCAATGCTAAATTTCACCCCCGCACCCCGCATCGTGTGCGAGAGAGACAACACTTTGTCCGAGCGCTCCGTCTTATACAAGGACGGAGGTCACATGCCGGTGCGTCTACCACAGTGTAGTAATTACAGTAGCGCAACTAGTGCAAGTCGTCACGTCACAGAAAATAGTGCGCGAATTTAGTTAGTTACATACGTTGAATTCAAGTCCAATCAATCAAATACATACGTGTATGTTTGTAGTACATAATACATATTTATATTGTATTAACATTTGATAAAATTTAACGTAATTGCAAAAGGAGTTATTTTAATTAACATGTTTAGTTTAATTTGTTTAGGTATGTATAAGGCCCTACAAGAATGGAGTGTATATCTACATTTCTAAAGGGTCGGTAATGCGCACGTGACACCCTGGAGTTGCAAGCGTCTATAATCTGCGGTGACTACTTACTATCAGGCGGGCCGTACGCTTGTTTGCCACTAACATGGTATAAATATGTTATTTATATTTTTTAACATGTGTACCTACTTGACATTTTGAAAGTGCTTATTTATATGCCTATTTGAAAGAAATAAATGACTTTGAACTTTGAACTTTTAAAAAATGCATATTTTTTATACCACGTCGGTGGCAAACAAGTTTGCGGCCCGCCTGATTGTAAGCGGTCACTGCATCCTATGGACGTTTGCAACCCCAGGGGCGTCACATGCGCGTTGCCGACCCTTTTAAATATTTATACACTCCTTTCTTGAAGACCCCCATATTGTACCTACCTAGTACCTTCCTTGACAAACATAACGAAGAGAACAAATCGCCAAACGTGAACTATGCGTCTTTGAAGAGTTCAATTCTGATCATCATCAGCAGTTCCACTTCATCAAATGTCACTTATTCAAATGTAAATGCTTGATTTGTTTGAAAATACTAAAGTCACTATGTATGCCTTTCACATTTGTGGAGTTCCCTCGATTCCTTATGGATCCCATCATCAAAACTCGAGCATGAAAAAAATTACCCGCGAAAATAGAACTTGCTTAACAAACACAGCTAGGAGGACAAATCGCACAAACGTGAACTTTTCGTCGTTGAAGAGTTCTGTTCTGATCATCATCAGCAGTTCCACTTCATCAAATGTCACATTTTTGAATGAAAATGCTTGATTTGCAGATAAAAATACAAAAATCACTATGTGTTTGCCTTTAAGATTTGAGGAGTTCCCTCGATTCCTCAGATCCATGAGAACTGCGTTTTGACAAAAACGGGACCAACTTGTATACTTACAATCTAAAAAAGAATTTTCAAAATCGGTTCAGAGATGCCCGAGTTCTGGAGTAACAAACATTTAAAAAAAACAACGGGTTGCACTCCGGGAGTGCCGGCAGAAGTGAAAACTCAATGACATTTAGGTATCCCTGAATTAGTCAAAATCGAGTATGCTGATTTTTGGAAAAGAAATATTTTTTTTACTTAAAATAAAATAAATATGAAATTTTAAATCCTCGTTCGTTCGTTTGAAATTTTCGTTTTTATTCTCTTAAAATTCAAAATATATATAAAATTTGAAATTCTTATCCCCGAATCAGTCGAAATCGAGTATAATGACGAATTTTCGTAAAATATATTCATACTCATATTAATATTCATACTCATATTCATATTCATATTCGAATAATCCATCTACATATATACATTTGTCTTGAGTATCATTGTGTCCACAATACTTTACAATGACCAGCCAAGTTGACCCGTCCCAACATCGTAACCACGACACTAGGAGAAGTCCCCTCCTAACATCGCAATCATGATATTAGGAGGGGTCGACCTAGCTGGTCTGCCGATCTGTCGCGAGTTTAAACATTTTTCCCCATTACAAAAAGTGCTCAGCGCCGCTAAAGAAGTTTTCACTTCAAAAACATACAAACCTCCCCTTTTGAAATCTTGAAGTCGGTAAAATAAAAAAACATACGACCGAATCCGAATTGAGTAACTCTTTTGAAATCTTGAAGTCTGTTAAAAATATGGCCTTGAATGACGTCACTGTTATATGGCATCTCTTTCATTCTAATATCTCTATTCTAGGATCTAATGAAAGAGATGCAATACAACAGTGACGTCATTCAAGGCCATATTTTCTAGCTTCAAACGAATGTTCGGCACGCAATCTCCAAGATGTATCTAAACTTCTTGGTACCCAATACCAAATATTTTTGAAGTGAAAACTTCTTTAGCAGCACTGAGCACTTTTTGTGATAAGGATAAATTGTTAAACTCGCGACAGATCGACAGACCAGCTGAGTTGACCCCTCCTAGTGTCGTGGTTACCAAGTTGGGAAGGGTCAACTTGGCTGGTCATTGTAAAGTATTGTGGCCACAATGATACTCGGGACATATATGTATGTATGTAGATGGATTATTCGATTATTGCGAATATGAATATGAATATCTTTGTTATTTACGTTTTTTATCATATCATTAAGTTTTTACTTCTGCCGGCACTCCCGGAGTGCAACCCGTTGTTTTTTTTAAATCAGTCAAATACTGTCCTGTGATTCAAATTAAAATGAGGTCAAATTAAAATGTTTTGTAAATCATAAATATGTATACACGCTTCACAAGTCTAAATATGATACACTTTTCGAGCATGAGAAGTGAAAAATACTTTTAGTAGGTAGTGCTTGTACTGTTTTACTCGATACTGTGGAACTGTACGATGTGCCGTGTATAGGTACCTACTGTTTGTGTTTGATGTATTAAATAGAGGAATGTAGATTTTCTAGATACTAACCTTTTCTGTTTATTCAATCTCCAGACCCTCAGAGACGATATCTTCTTTTTATTTCGGTTTGCAAAACCATTTTTTTTTTCGCTCGTGGCGCTGAAAAAAAATTGCGTACGTCCGACCTCCAATGCGCTCCGCGCGGGACTGACGCGGTGGAGCAAGCGCGGAGCGGGCGTGAATGTACCATAAATTTCGTTGTTATTGGGTGAAAAAATACAAAAATAAGTATATTAAAAATTTTAGTCCCGAGTATCCTCACACCATCAAAGACGTTTATTTTGGTGTAATTTCCAATTCATAAAATTACGTAAGATTGAAATAAAATGAGTTTTAAGATCAAGAATAGAGGTATGTTTGGCATTTTTTTCTATCGAACAAAGTTTGTCCAATTACGTAACGGAGTCCCGACTGTACTAGTTGAAGGTCTCAAATATAACCCTATATTTTTTTTGGATTTTTAATAAGTGGTGTTTCAAAATAAAACCGTACTTAGAATCACATATTTTACAATGAGCCCGCCTTAACAAATCCCCCGTTTAGGTATGCCAAACGTGCCTAAACGTGGCCATCTCTGCGTTTTTTGCGTTTTTTGTACAAGAAAACGTATGGATACTATCCGTTCTTGTACCCAACCAAATTTTTGCTTGGGACCTTGGGCTTTAACTCTCTGGAAGTAAGACGTAATTTTGCACTTCTCACGACTACCTGTAACATCTTGCGTGGTGAGTCGGACTGTGCGGAATTAGTTGAGCCTTTGGTGCGACTGTTTGTCCCTACACTTACGAGGATTGAGTTTCGACCCCGTGATCGATGTTTGCTTGCGGTACCGATATCACGAACTGTATCGCGCAGAAAATCCCCGCTGGTCCGCGCTTTGCACCTCTTGAACCTGCTCCTTGCATCAGCCCCTGAGTGTGACGTGTTTGCGAGCGGATGGGCAGTATTGCGAGATGAATGTTTGAGGTTCTGCGAGAAGATGGATGTGCGTGTTTCGTCGGTATGAGTGCTTTGTTAAAATTACTGTCTTTGTGTTTTTATGATGTCATTTGCTAGTAGTTTTTGTTTTTTGAATTGTAATTTCATAGCGCTTTGGATGTTTTCTTCTGTAATGCTATGTAATTAAATTGTATAAATAAATAAATAAAATAAATCTCTTTCTATCGCACGCAACGCGCTCGTTCGAGGCCCCGCCCTCGGCGCTAGGGTTACCACCAGCGAGAACCTATTTTAATATATGTACTTTATTATTATTAGTAGTATTGTTTACAATACAATTACGAATAGTACTTTTAAGGTTCCGTAGGTGCAACTGACAGTGTCAATCAGTGCCACATTTTCCGTAATTTTTGTTCGGCATTGTGTGTCTATTTCTATATTATAAGTCAATGGTTACGCATGATACTTATATATATTATTTTACAGTACTTACTTATTAGCAGATGGTTCTCGTCACCGTTTTGGCGTTTCAGTCACACCATTTATTTTTGCTAAATAGTATTATTCAATATTTCGTAGTTAATTTATCCCTTCACTGACATTGGCAAAGGCCCTCGAGGCTGCCATTATGCTGCCATTTCTCTTTTATAATCACGAAAGATCAGAATAAGTGACAGTTTAATAGTAACTATCAGGCTGGCGCAACTAGGAAGAAAAAGTGACTTTTGTATGGTCTGAGGCAAAGAGAATATAACCACTACGTTCTAAGAGACAGTCTTATAACAAGGTTTTTGATGACAGTGACATTGTCAATATTGTCATCACATGACATTGATGTACAGTTTGGCAGACATTTTGAACCACAATCAGGGACTGGAAACTTTCTTAGAGGCCGCCCGTCGAGAAAAAATGAATAGAAGGTGGCGACATCTCTGGTCCGTTGGATGCTTTTTTTGCACCTTTTTTTGACAAGCGCCACAGACTACTTAGAAGATACCAAAGATACTAAGGCGCGTCCTGACGTACCAGCGCACTAGACTGGCAGGATAGTGTTGCCCATGCCGCTGGAGCGTTAGGATGCGCTTTTAATAGTAATTATTTGACCCACCACGTGAATTACTTTTAGGATTTAAAAGTAAATTATACATATTCGTTCTTAGGATTTAATTTAAGAGTCTTACGTAATTGAAATTAATAAAATCTTGAAATTCGGTCTTTTTGTTTTGTCAATGGTTCAAAACCATAGAGATTTCTATACTATTCATTAGTCTAGAAAAAAGAACAACTCTATGGTGGTTTCAATGTCAGTGAGTCGTTTACAAACAAGTTAAGTTTTCATAAAAAATAAAATAAAATGATAGTTTCATCGAGGTTTCATCGTTGTGATAATTGTGTGTAAACATTTCAAAACGCGAAATATTTCAAAGAGGGCTGTGCGTTGAAAAATAATCTTCGATAGGCAAGTTTATTTGGTGTATGTTGTGCCTTGATTCCGAAATCGTAAAATAGGTATTCGTCGTAACTAATATCAGTGTTCATGTGTTAAGTTAGTGTAAATGAATTGTGACTTGTTTACTTTTGTTAATTGTGTAGTTTAAATAAATACTTCTAGCAATATTGCGTATTTTACTTGAGATGTGTTACCCTAGTAAGTGTTTTGGTGTTTACCGTAAAATGCTGCAACTTTGCCAATTAGTCTCAATTTTGCCTATTTCGTTTCAATTACGACATCTAGCATTAGCTTAGTTTTATCTTGTTTTTTACCATTTAGTAGTAATTTTCATTATTCTGGCAACACATATTTCATTTTTTTACAATGGTAACTCCGTTGTTGCTCCGTCAGTTGTCATCATAAGTTTGAATGGGTAGCAGCAGTTTTTTCAGTGTCTCGCAACTTTTGAATTTTGATCTACAAAAAAGGTGTTTTTTGAAGAGCGGTAACGTGCCAGGGTAAGTAAATACTGTCTATTTTCCGTAGGTTTAATATTTTTAAGAAAAGGACACGATTTCAGCATACTAACGTAGTAGGCAATATTGGGCAGTGTTTTGGAAACTTGAGTGACACAAGTTTGCCTGGGTCTAGGGCTGTCACTAGCTGGGTTTTTATAAATGTACAGAAAATAATTCAAATTGGCGTTTTTTAACTGCTTAAATAGCTTTATTAATTACTTGATTTTTATTCACTTGCAATGTAAGTCAAATTTTGTCACCAACTTCAAGTGGTCGAATTGGGTTAATAATTTGTGGGTACTATTGTATTTCATAGGTATTTGATACTCATACCATGTTATAAGAATTGATTGTTTGTTGATTATTTTGTAACTACTTAAAATATAATATTTTTAAAATAAATAATAATCTTTTTTTGGCACAACCCTACAGTTCACGGTAGTTTTGTATAGAAAGTTTGTGGAACCTGCTACAACTTTGCCTATTGCCCGTGAAAAAAAAAGTATTAAGCTTATGGCAATAATTTGAATACCAGGGAAAAGCACAATGTCTCATGTACTAGAGTAAATATTATTACAAATAGCAACACATTATTTATTGAGATATCCGTCTAGGCAAAGTTACATCTTAGGGCTACAATTTTGCCTGCCACTTTGACTGCTTGTAAATCGGAAATACTGTATGATTAGGTATTGAGATTTGAGTCTTATCTGGCAAGGCATAGGGTCTGTTTTCCGACTAATACTCATTAAACCCACAATGAAAAATAGGTTTACAGATATAAGAAAAAAACGTCAAAATCCAGGCAAAGTTGCAGCATATTACGGTACTTAAAAACCTACAATGTGGCTAGCAAAGTATGGAAGAAAGCGTAACTAAAATGTTATATCATTTGTATTTTAGACACGTTTTCGTCCTTACTTTGCTAATAACATTGTAGGTTTCAAAGTAAACACAGAACAAAAAGGTTGTTTTGTACGTGTGTGGGTGCGTGGTAGTATGAATGTGTGTGTATGTGTGTAGGTGTATGCACACATTTGCATGTGTGCGTGAGTTGTGTATGTGTGTATCGATGAGTTTGCATCCACCTTTCGCTAGGGGCTTGGGGGGGGGGGGGGTCAGTTTTTTCTCGGTGTTGCCACTCTTTACATAAATATACTTATTATACTCTTTGACCACAATAAAAAGAAAACGCGGAAGTACGTCATGCCAACATAACAACGCAATAGGGATATCGATATCCTATATATCGATATCGATAAATGATGACCAGTGACTTCCACATAAATAATGGATGAATCTATTCAGTTTTTGAACATAGGTACATACTAGCCAAAAGAATAAAACATTGAAATAATTTTATTAACATTTATTTACGCTAGCCAAAGTATTAAATCCATCAGCACTCGTTCTTGATTTGGTTGAACCTTGCGTACATCTACAAAGGACTTGTATAGTATATGTATCTTATGAGAACTGCTGCATCACCTGTTCCTTCTTCTATATCTTTTGGCTTTGTCAGACTTCCATCAAACACACTCATGGCATCTGCTGCGGTGCCACGTAACATAATAAGTATTTTGTACTTCCAAGTCGACCAATTTGACTTGCCTTCGAGACTTCCGATTGAATATTTTGACGAGATGACTTCCATGGCTGGACCGAATATCCTTTTAAATCTTATTCAGAGTAAACGCGTGTTTAAAACGATAGAACCATTATATTTTATTATAATATCGACCAGAACAATATTTTATTTTAATTTTTACTGCAATAATCAAACTCTCTGGTTTAGGCTGTCATTGTTTTCAGTTGTCAAGGAAACAAACATTGACAAATTAAAATAAAATATTGTTCTGGGCCCTATTGCATAATAAATTACAACTAATATTACAAGCGGTAGTCTCCTTTCAATCCCTTTCATTCGAAAGAGACTTCCGCTTGTAATATTAGTTGTAATTTATTATGCAATAGGCCCCTGGTCGATATTATAATAAAATAGATTAGATTAGATTATTTATTTCATGATAAAAAATTACATTATAAATTGTCATACATGTCAAAGTTATAAGAATAGTTATCATGATCGTCAAAACAGCATAAATAAAAATAAAACAATGTCTACAATTAATAATCATAAAGAAAACAATTATCAAATTCAAATATATCTCCCGCTAGGGATCGTCATTCACTTAATAATATATATAATGTCAATTTCAAAAATAACATAAAAACAAATGAATGGGTACCTACGCATTACACAATTTTAATAACAATAATTTACATGTCAAGTTCAAGGTACTCTTTAACTGAATATAATGGATTTTTCAATAAAAGGCATTTCAGGCGGCGTCGAAATGCTTCGTCAGAGGGTTCTAGTCTGAGGTCGGCGGGCAGCCGCTCGTAGTAGGTAGGCCCAATGACACGCGGGTTCTTGCATGCAAGTGCCATGCGACGGGGAACTGTTCTCAAACGCCCAGTGTGGCGGAGTGTTTTGCCAATCACATTAACTTTATTAAAACTAGAAATATTGTTTCTTACGAACATTATAATTTCGAAAACGTAGAGTGAGTAGAGCGTCATTATACCATCATGTGAAAAGTGTCCTCTACACGATGTCTTCGAGTTTGCTCCAATCATTGCACGCACGGCACGTTTCTGCATGAGCAGCACTCTGTTGGCATCCGTTGAGTTTCCCCACATGAGTGTGCCATACGACATCAGGGAATGAAAATGGGCAAAATAAGCCTGTTTCAAGGCATCGTCAGATATAAGTGGCTTAAGCTTACGCAAAGCAAAGACTGCACGAGTCTGTCACATAATTTGTCTACATGGCACTTCCAGTTAAGGTAAGAGTCCAGAGTGAAGCCAAGGAACTTACATTCTTCGCTTATCGGCATCGGGCTGTTGGCTACGCACGGGGGAATTGTAATTCTGCGGCCCGAGAAGACCATGACGTTGGATTTCGCAATGTTTAGGAGTAATCCGTTGGTAGAGAACCACCTCTGCATTTGATCACATCCGTCATGAATCTTCTGTCCGAGTTGCTCAAACGTGCGCGCGCTAACTACCACCGTGGTATTATCCGCGAATAGAACAGAGAGGCCAGCCGTGACGGCAGTAGGAAGGTCGTTCATAAACGTTAGGAAAAGGGTATTTCCTAACGCCGAACCTTGAGGGATTCCAATGTTTACGCTGCCGGCACTAGACCTCAGTCGTTCACCGCTCACAGATAATTTGACAACCTGTTTCCGGTTGGACAAAAATGACGTAACCAATTTGTGGCTCAAGTCTCGCATTCCGTAATGATGTAACTTGTCCAAAAGCAGTTCATGATCAATGACATCAAAGGCCTTGGACAAGTCACAAAATATACCCGCCATCTTGCATTTGTCATCCAGCCCGGAAACAATGCAGTCAAATATCTTGAGTGCAGCTGTGGTTGTGGACATGTTTTGCCGATAAGCGAATTGGCGGTCAGTCAGTAGGTCATTGTTCTCCAAATGGGACATTATATGCGACGAGAGAATAGACTCCACAATTTTGGAAATTGTGGGGACTATTGATATTGGCCTATAATTCGTAACGTCACATTTGTCACCATTTCCCTTATACACTGGGCTCACTCTGGTGCTCTTGAGCACTTCTGGATACACACCTGTTTCAAAAATAATATTAATAAGTACAACTAAAATGTCAGAAATAATTGGCCATATACATAATAGAATATTTGGTGAAATGTCATAAATGTCAACAGTTGCACGTGTCTTTAACATGTTTTGTATTACCCTATTGCGTGTCATTTGTGACAGTCGGCAAGGTCATCATCGGTACGTCAAGGTCATGTAGGTAACTACGAAGATAGCGCCTGCTTAATGCTGGATCCGTTCGGATGGCATAGTTTAAACCTATATTTAAGAAGTGCGAATTAAACGCATTTGGGACTTGGTTAGGCGGTAGTTTAGTTTGGGAGGAATCATTACAATAATATAATGGTTCTATCGTTTTAAACAAGCGTTTACTCTGAATAAGATTTAAAAGGATATTCGGTCCAGCCATGGAAGTCATCTCGTCAATGTATTCAATCGGAAGTCTCGAAGGCAAGTCAAATTGGTCGACTTGGAAGTACAAAATACTTATTATGTTACGTGGCACCGCAGATGCCATGAGTGTGTTTGATGCAAGTCTGACAAAGCCAAAAGATATAGAAGAAGGAACAGGTGATGCAGCAGTTCTCATAAGATACATATACTATACAAGTCCTTTGTAGATGTACGCAAGGTTAAACCAAATTCAAGAACGAGTGCTGATGGATTTAATACTTTGGCTAGCGTAAATAAATGTTAATAAAATTATTTCATTGTGTTATTCTTTTGGCTAGTAAGTACCTATACCTATGTTCAAAAACTGAATAGATTCGTCCATTATTTATGTGGACGTCACTGGTCATCATTTATCAATATCGATATCCCTATTGCGTTGTTATGTTGGCATGACGTACTTCCGCGTTTTCTTTTTTATTGTGGTTCAAAATGTCTGCCAAACTGTACATCAATGTCATGTGATGACAATATTGATAATGTAACCTTGTTCTAAGTCCCGTCTCTTAGAACGTAGTGATTATATTCTCTTTGGTAACTATGACAAATTACTTTTATAAAACCCAAACCGACTTCTGACGTTGTCTGTCTCGATGGGTTTTTTATTGATCAACTTTTAGATGAATGAAACGAAACGTAAATAGAAAAAATATTGTAGTTTTCTCATTAAAAAATCTATATAAGTAAATGTAATTTAAGTCATATTTTCTGATTTTTAATTAACAGTATTTAATATTTATTGACGTTATTATTTGAAGCTTTTACCGCAGAACGTGCCTGATAAAAAACTCGTTTAAATATCATGTGTCATTATTTCTAATGCCAAAACAAAAAAAAACAATACAAGGAATAGATATAGGGATAGATATGTATATTTCGGCTACTTAGAATGCAAACTAAATTAGAATATGTAAAGAAATTAAATAAATGTTTTATGTTTTTATATAGATGCGAGTTGTGCCAGATTGAGCCCCTGCGACTTGCCCGTCCGAGGTCTGTTTTCCACACACCGCGCGCCCCTCGCGCGCCCCCGCTCGCGTCCGGACACGCACACATAGCCGCGAGATGGGTTTACAGCACAGCACACATGCTTCGGTGTCGCTTCTTGTTACGTTAGTACAGTCCGTCGACACTTCATAGTAAGATAAATTCTGGACGTACCTACTTTTATACCAACGTTGAGGCATAGAAATAATATTACCGAATTAAAATGACTGCTGCTGCATTTTGGTACCAAATACCATAGTTGCTTTCGAATATAGACGTATTATACTTTTCTTTGGGTTGGTACGCTTGATTAAACGTCAGCCGGCGTCTCCCGGGGGTATTTGAAATGTCGTCTGGCATATTTGTAATTTATTGTGTTTTTGGTAAAATAACGTAGCTGTCATTTAAATGGGGGGCGAATCCTTAAGGAAATGTGAAGTTTGCGGTGTTAGACGTGTAAGAAGATTAACTTCTGATGTATTTTTGGCCAGATTTCCACTTGATCCGGACAGGTCGGTAAATTGATTTCTTAAAGAGATTTATCAATAATTCTTGACTTTTAGTATTAAACAGTTAATAATTTCATTAGTTCGTATCATGGATTTTACGAACATTCTGAAAATAAAGTTATTCATGACAAAAAATGGGTAAATTAAAATAGGACTCTGGACTAGTGCGCGAACATTCTTACTTATCGATAATCCTCTTATTTCAGATGTGATCCAGCTAGGTCTCATGCGCGGGAAAACGACGAGCACAGCTCGGCCGCCCAGATATTATTTACATTCACCGCTGTATACCGGCCGCTATATGACGGCACCGCTATCCTAGGAAACCAGAGCTTAATCGTTGACCCGCCGTAACGGCTAGCCGGTGGTGGCCGGCGGTGGAGGTGGCGGCTGGCGGCCAGCTGACAGTACGAAAATCCAGGCCGCTAGTGTCTGAATGAATGTTAGGATTGTCATAGTCTGACCGCCACAGCCACCGCCACCGCAGGCCGCTGCAGTGTGTGACCGGCTTTATACGGCAGATTATGCACTCTGGCAGCGAAAGATATATTTTACCCTAATATGAAAGTAAAAAAAGTTCACAATCAGAAATCGTTTATTCATTTATTCTTCCGTGAACTTAATAAGATTTTTCTATTTTACTTACATTACTATTTTCACAAAAATGTTTGACGCTATTATTAACACGAATAAAGAAGAAAAGAAGTCAGTATTGGTAAAGAAGTCATACACTTATACACTTTTTAATATGAAATACCAAGATTTTTGCAATTATTTGTAACTAAGTAATTATGTTAATCCAGTTGGGAAATTTCAAGTAAGTATAAGGCGAAAAAATCATGATGATAATTAATAGTTAAAGTTTCAACTAAACACTTTAATAACAACGCGTTGTTTGCAGTAATATTTACTACCATATAGTCTCGATTTTCTAACATACGTTTTAAATAGTTGCAGAGGATGCATTATGATGTAATATTATTATTTTATTTTCATCACACTTGGTCGCAAAGGGTTTCTTCAGGCGCAGGCATATCATACTATTTACACCCACAGGCGTAATGGTTGTTATGTCACACCTGGCCATAAAGTGGCCATTATCGCACGCTCCGCGCGCGAAAAAACCGACTTCCTGGCCAGGGGGTGACATAAAATTTTGTACTTACCACGGGCGATAATAAAGAAAGTCTCAGATCGCATATTTATCGCCCTTGCCTTCGGCTCGGGCGTAAAATACCTGCGATCTGTGACATTCTTTGTTTTATCGCCCTTGGTAAGTAATGTACTATTTTCTTAATCGTATCTGGCACTCTTTAAAATTATTTCTGTAGTAATTATTTATTTTCAATTATTTATAGTCACCAGTTAAAAAGCGAGAAGATGATACTAACTACGGTGTCTAACAACCTAACTAGTTAAATAAATCTTAACATTTAAAAAAACACTAAAAACATATTTAGATAATATGCTGTTGGTTTAAAAATTAAATCAAAGTGATTTAGTGTCCGTGTAAAAAATATTTGAACAATGTTTTTAAATCGTGACTGCACTGATTTTGCTTTAGGTGTATTTTTGTCGTAAATTGATTTGCCGCAAATGTGATGAAAAACAGTTTGGCCCCGACAGTCGAAAGATAACAAATTTGTCTAAAGAAACCACTCGTGCATTCCGCCCTCGGCGCCGGAATACTATTACTCCCGTTCGTAAAAAAATCTTATCGACTATTTTAGCTATATATATAATATGGCGACGGCGCCACGGCCACGACTACGGTGGACTACGGAGATATTTATGGTTAATTTTTTCGCTTTTTTACTAAGGAATGAAGAGCCAAGTAAATAGGTAACAAGCAAAAATACTTAGTAGTTGATGCGTGATGAATACCGAAGGGATAGCCTGATTTAGTACTTAACAAAAACTATACAAAATGAAAACACGTTGCGATATTGCCACTAAGCATTACCAAACATGAATACGAGTAACAAAAAAAAAACAATGGAACTCTAAAGTAAACTAAGATTTACGATAAAATAACCTTACATAACATTATTTTCGTATCGCTACAGGATTTCCTAACAGTGAAAAAAACAGTACCTCTCTCTCAAGACACAATTTCATACTAAGTGTAGTACACGCAAAATGTATACAGTCAAAGGTAGGACAATGGAGATATAATTATTAGTCCAATGACATAGGTATCATGATTGTGATGAACTTTATGCAATTGTATAATATATGTCTATGTTGAATTATAATGGGTTCTTACGTCTAAATAATAAAACTAAGAAACACGACTCCAGTTAGGAACTCGCATTTCACAACTATTGGCGATAATACTATTGGTTTAAGAAAGAATAATCACGAAAATGTTCTATGCTTCTGTGTCGGCGTCCGCAGCGGAATTGTGTTCTTTATTTGACTGGAAAACAACAAAATAAAACATAGGTACATACTCGTAAGAGTGCATATTCTTTTGCCATGTCAACTAACTTCAATAAAATAATTTCTAGATCCACAATACTAAACGCTAGTTCAATACCATAACGGGTTGTCATTCATTAAAATCTTTATTTTGTCTGATTGCAATAAATGCTCTTAAATGCCTGTAATGAACATAGATAGTCTCAGATACTTAAGTAACTTATATTATACTATATTTAAGCACTCGATTTTATAGTAACTAACAATGTTTTATTTTTATAATACAAATAAAACATGGTTTCTCGAATTCATAACGACACGTGTAATTTTGGCATTGACGTATATGCTAAACTAAACTTCTTGGAATTGAATTACAAATCAAGGTACAAACGAAATAAAGCTTTTCAATATGTATTATACGAATCAATATCGGTTTCTGATATTCATTGCCGTATTTGTATCTAGGGTGAATTACTTATGAGACAAATTAAACGTAAGTTTTGAATAATAAGGAAGCGAAGTACTGAAGGAACTTACCTCGCAGCACTCATAGAACTGCATGGCAGTCTCGCCGTCGGGGAAGGTGACGGTGACCGTGGTCTCCTGCGGGTCGTTGCTGGTGTAGTCCGTGCCGGTCCAGCTGAACTTACCTCGCAGCACTCATAGAACTGCATGGCAGTCTCGCCGTCGGGGAAGGTGACGGTGACCGTGGTCTCCTGCGGGTCGTTACTGGTGTAGTCCGTGCCGGTCCAGCTGAACTTACCTCGCAGCACTCATAGAACTGCATGGCAGTCGCGCCGTCGGGGAAGGTGACGGTGACCGTGGTCTCCTGCGGGTCGTTGCTGGTGTAGTCCGTGCCGGTCCAGCTGAACTTACCTCGCAGCACTCATAGAACTGCATGGCAGTCTCGCCGTCGGGGAAGGTGACGGTGACCGTGGTCTCCTGCGGGTCGTTACTGGTGTAGTCCGTGCCGGTCCAGCTGAACTTACCTCGCAGCACTCATAGAACTGCATGGCAGTCGCGCCGTCGGGGAAGGTGACGGTGACCGTGGTCTCCTGCGGGTCGTTGCTGGTGTAGTCCGTGCCGGTCCAGCTGAACTTACCTCGCAGCACTCATAGAACTGCATGGCAGTCGCGCCGTCGGGGAAGGTGACGGTGACCGTGGTCTCCTGCGGGTCGTTGCTGGTGTAGTCCGTGCCGGTCCAGCTGAACTTACCTCGCAGCACTCATAGAACTGCATGGCAGTCTCGCCGTCGGGGAAGGTGACGGTGACCGTGGTCTCCTGCGGGTCGTTGCTGGTGTAGTCCGTGCCGGTCCAGCTGAACTTACCTCGCAGCACTCATAGAACTGCATGGCAGTCGCGCCGTCGGGGAAGGTGACGGTGACCGTGGTCTCCTGCGGGTCGTTGCTGGTGTAGTCCGTGCCGGTACAGCTGAACTTACCTCGCAGCACTCATAGAACTGCATGGCAGTCTCGCCGTCGGGGAAGGTGACGGTGACCGTGGTCTCCTGCGGGTCGTTGCTGGCGTAGTCCGTGCCGGTCCAGCTGAACTTACCTCGCAGCACTCATAGAACTGCATGGCAGTCTCGCCGTCGGGGAAGGTGACGGTGACCGTGGTCTCCTGCGGGTCGTTGCTGGTGTAGTCCGTGCCGGTCCAGCTGAACTTACCTCGCAGCACTCATAGAACTGCATGGCAGTCTCGCCGTCGGGGAAGGTGACGGTGACCGTGGTCTCCTGCGGGTCGTTGCTGGCGTAGTCCGTGCCGGTCCAGCTGAACTTACCTCGCAGCACTCATAGAACTGCATGGCAGTCTCGCCGTCGGGGAAGGTGACGGTGACCGTGGTCTCCTGCGGGTCGTTGCTGGTGTAGTCCGTGCCGGTCCAGCTGAACTTACCTCGCAGCACTCATAGAACTGCATGGCAGTCGCGCCGTCGGGGAAGGTGACGGTGACCGTGGTCTCCTGCGGGTCGTTGCTGGTGTAGTCCGTGCCGGTCCAGCTGAACTTACCTCGCAGCACTCATAGAACTGCATGGCAGTCTCGCCGTCGGGGAAGGTGACGGTGACCGTGGTCTCCTGCGGGTCGTTGCTGGCGTAGTCCGTGCCGGTCCAGCTGAACTTACCTCGCAGCACTCATAGAAATGCATGGCAGTCTCGCCGTCGGGGAAGGTGACGGTGACCGTGGTCTCCTGCGGGTCGTTGCTGGTGTAGTCCGTGCCGGTCCAGCTGAACTTACCTCGCAGCACTCATAGAACTGCATGGCAGTCTCGCCGTCGGGGAAGGTGACGGTGACCGTGGTCTCCTGCGGGTCGTTGCTGGTGTAGTCCGTGCCGGTCCAGCTGAACTTACCTCGCAGCACTCATAGAACTGCATGGCAGTCTCGCCGTCGGGGAAGGTGACGGTGACCGTGGTCTCCTGCGGGTCGTTGCTGGTGTAGTCCGTGCCGGTCCAGCTGAACTTACCTCGCAGCACTCATAGAACTGCATGGCAGTCTCGCCGTCGGGGAAGGTGACGGTGACCGTGGTCTCCTGCGGGTCGTTGCTGGCGTAGTCCGTGCCGGTCCAGCTGAACTTACCTCGCAGCACTCATAGAACTGCATGGCAGTCTCGCCGTCGGGGAAGGTGACGGTGACCGTGGTCTCCTGCGGGTCGTTGCTGGTGTAGTCCGTGCCGGTCCAGCTGAACTTACCTCGCAGCACTCATAGAACTGCATGGCAGTCTCGCCGTCGGGGAAGGTGACGGTGACCGTGGTCTCCTGCGGGTCGTTGCTGGTGTAGTCCGTGCCGGTCCAGCTGAACTTACCTCGCAGCACTCATAGAACTGCATGGCAGTCTCGCCGTCGGGGAAGGTGACGGTGACCGTGGTCTCCTGCGGGTCGTTGCTGGTGTAGTCCGTGCCGGTCTAGCTGAACTTACCTCGCAGCACTCATAGAACTGCATGGCAGTCTCGCCGTCGGGGAAGGTGACGGTGACCGTGGTCTCCTGCGGGTCGTTGCTGGCGTAGTCCGTGCCGGTCCAGCTGAACTTACCTCGCAGCACTCATAGAACTGCATGGCAGTCTCGCCGTCGGGGAAGGTGACGGTGACCGTGGTCTCCTGCGGGTCGTTGCTGGTGTAGTCCGTGCCGGTCCAGCTGAACTTACCTCGCAGCACTCATAGAACTGCATGGCAGTCTCGCCGTCGGGGAAGGTGACGGTGACCGTGGTCTCCTGCGGGTCGTTGCTGGTGTAGTCCGTGCCGGTCCAGCTGAACTTACCTCGCAGCACTCATAGAACTGCATGGCAGTCTCGCCGTCGGGGAAGGTGACGGTGACCGTGGTCTCCTGCGGGTCGTTGCTGGTGTAGTCCGTGCCGGTCCAGCTGAACTTACCTCGCAGCACTCATAGAACTGCATGGCAGTCGCGCCGTCGGGGAAGGTGACGGTGACCGTGGTCTCCTGCGGGTCGTTGCTGGTGTAGTCCGTGCCGGTCCAGCTGAACTTACCTCGCAGCACTCATAGAACTGCATGGCAGTCTCGCCGTCGGGGAAGGTGACGGTGACCGTGGTCTCCTGCGGGTCGTTGCTGGTGTAGTCCGTGCCGGTCCAGCTGAACTTACCTCGCAGCACTCATAGAACTGCATGGCAGTCTCGCCGTCGGGGAAGGTGACGGTGACCGTGGTCTCCTGCGGGTCGTTGCTGGTGTAGTCCGTGCCGGTCCAGCTGAACTTACCTCGCAGCACTCATAGAACTGCATGGCAGTCTCGCCGTCGGGGAAGGTGACGGTGACCGTGGTCTCCTGCGGGTCGTTGCTGGTGTAGTCCGTGCCGGTCCAGCTGAACTTACCTCGCAGCACTCATAGAACTGCATGGCAGTCGCGCCGTCGGGGAAGGTGACGGTGACCGTGGTCTCCTGCGGGTCGTTGCTGGTGTAGTCCGTGCCGGTCCAGCTGAACTTACCTCGCAGCACTCATAGAACTGCATGGCAGTCTCGCCGTCGGGGAAGGTGACGGTGACCGTGGTCTCCTGCGGGTCGTTGCTGGTGTAGTCCGTGCCGGTCCAGCTGAACTTACCTCGCAGCACTCATAGAACTGCATGGCAGTCTCGCCGTCGGGGAAGGTGACGGTGACCGTGGTCTCCTGCGGGTCGTTGCTGGTGTAGTCTGTGCCGGTCCAGCTGAACTTACCTCGCAGCACTCATAGAACTGCATGGCAGTCTCGCCGTCGGGGAAGGTGACGGTGACCGTGGTCTCCTGCGGGTCGTTGCTGGTGTAGTCCGTGCCGGTCCAGCTGAACTTACCTCGCAGCACTCATAGAACTGCATGGCAGTCTCGCCGTCGGGGAAGGTGACGGTGACCGTGGTCTCCTGCGGGTCGTTGCCGGCGTAGTCCGTGCCGGTCCAGCTGAACTTACCTCGCAGCACTCATAGAACTGCATGGCAGTCTCGCCGTCGGGGAAGGTGACGGTGACCGTGGTCTCCTGCGGGTCGTTGCTGGTGTAGTCCGTGCCGGTCCAGCTGAACTTACCTCGCAGCACTCATAGAACTGCATGGCAGTCTCGCCGTCGGGGAAGGTGACGGTGACCGTGGTCTCCTGCGGGTCGTTGCTGGTGTAGTCCGTGCCGGTCCAGCTGAACTTACCTCGCAGCACTCATAGAACTGCATGGCAGTCTCGCCGTCGGGGAAGGTGACGGTGACCGTGGTCTCCTGCGGGTCGTTGCTGGCGTAGTCCGTGCCGGTCCAGCTGAACTTACCTCGCAGCACTCATAGAACTGCATGGCAGTCTCGCCGTCGGGGAAGGTGACGGTGACCGTGGTCTCCTGCGGGTCGTTGCTGGTGTAGTCCGTGCCGGTCCAGCTGAACTTACCTCGCAGCACTCATAGAACTGCATGGCAGTCTCGCCGTCGGGGAAGGTGACGGTGACCGTGGTCTCCTGCGGGTCGTTGCTGGTGTAGTCCGTGCCGGTCCAGCTGAACTTACCTCGCAGCACTCATAGAACTGCATGGCAGTCTCGCCGTCGGGGAAGGTGACGGTGACCGTGGTCTCCTGCGGGTCGTTGCTGGTGTAGTCCGTGCCGGTCCAGCTGAACTTACCTCGCAGCACTCATAGAACTGCATGGCAGTCTCGCCGTCGGGGAAGGTGACGGTGACCGTGGTCTCCTGCGGGTCGTTGCTGGTGTAGTCCGTGCCGGTCCAGCTGAACTTACCTCGCAGCACTCATAGAACTGCATGGCAGTCTCGCCGTCGGGGAAGGTGACGGTGACCGTGGTCTCCTGCGGGTCGTTGCTGGTGTAGTCCGTGCCGGTCCAGCTGAACTTACCTCGCAGCACTCATAGAACTGCATGGCAGTCTCGCCGTCGGGGAAGGTGACGGTGACCGTGGTCTCCTGCGGGTCGTTGCTGGTGTAGTCCGTGCCGGTCCAGCTGAACTTACCTCGCAGCACTCATAGAACTGCATGGCAGTCTCGCCGTCGGGGAAGGTGACGGTGACCGTGGTCTCCTGCGGGTCGTTGCTGGCGTAGTCCGTGCCGGTCCAGCTGAACTTACCTCGCAGCACTCATAGAACTGCATGGCAGTCTCGCCGTCGGGGAAGGTGACGGTGACCGTGGTCTCCTGCGGGTCGTTGCTGGTGTAGTCCGTGCCGGTCCAGCTGAACTTACCTCGCAGCACTCATAGAACTGCATGGCAGTCTCGCCGTCGGGGAAGGTGACGGTGACCGTGGTCTCCTGCGGGTCGTTGCTGGTGTAGTCCGTGCCGGTCCAGCTGAACTTACCTCGCAGCACTCATAGAACTGCATGGCAGTCTCGCCGTCGGGGAAGGTGACGGTGACCGTGGTCTCCTGCGGGTCGTTGCTGGTGTAGTCCGTGCCGGTCCAGCTGAACTTACCTCGCAGCACTCATAGAACTGCATGGCAGTCT
The DNA here is from genome assembly GCA_951800055.1 of Cenopis cana. NCBI lineage: Eukaryota > Metazoa > Arthropoda > Insecta > Lepidoptera > Tortricidae > Cenopis > Cenopis cana. The sequence goes on along the minus strand of OX637471.1, from coordinate 15,141,436 downwards.
CGCCGTCGGGGAAGGTGACGGTGACCGTGGTCTCCTGCGGGTCGTTGCTGGTGTAGTCCGTGCCGGTCCAGCTGAACTTACCTCGCAGCACTCATAGAACTGCATGGCAGTCTCGCCGTCGGGGAAGGTGACGGTGACCGTGGTCTCCTGCGGGTCGTTGCTGGCGTAGTCCGTGCCGGTCCAGCTGAACTTACCTCGCAGCACTCATAGAACTGCATGGCAGTCTCGCCGTCGGGGAAGGTGACGGTGACCGTGGTCTCCTGCGGGTCGTTGCTGGTGTAGTCCGTGCCGGTCCAGCTGAACTTACCTCGCAGCACTCATAGAACTGCATGGCAGTCTCGCCGTCGGGGAAGGTGACGGTGACCGTGGTCTCCTGCGGGTCGTTGCTGGTGTAGTCCGTGCCGGTCCAGCTGAACTTACCTCGCAGCACTCATAGAACTGCATGGCAGTCTCGCCGTCGGGGAAGGTGACGGTGACCGTGGTCTCCTGCGGGTCGTTGCTGGTGTAGTCCGTGCCGGTCCAGCTGAACTTACCTCGCAGCACTCATAGAACTGCATGGCAGTCTCGCCGTCGGGGAAGGTGACGGTGACCGTGGTCTCCTGCGGGTCGTTGCTGGTGTAGTCCGTGCCGGTCCAGCTGAACTTACCTCGCAGCACTCATAGAACTGCATGGCAGTCTCGCCGTCGGGGAAGGTGACGGTGACCGTGGTCTCCTGCGGGTCGTTGCTGGTGTAGTCCGTGCCGGTCCAGCTGAACTTACCTCGCAGCACTCATAGAACTGCATGGCAGTCTCGCCGTCGGGGAAGGTGACGGTGACCGTGGTCTCCTGCGGGTCGTTGCTGGTGTAGTCCGTGCCGGTCCAGCTGAACTTACCTCGCAGCACTCATAGAACTGCATGGCAGTCTCGCCGTCGGGGAAGGTGACGGTGACCGTGGTCTCCTGCGGGTCGTTGCTGGCGTAGTCCGTGCCGGTCCAGCTGAACTTACCTCGCAGCACTCATAGAACTGCATGGCAGTCTCGCCGTCGGGGAAGGTGACGGTGACCGTGGTCTCCTGCGGGTCGTTGCTGGTGTAGTCCGTGCCGGTCCAGCTGAACTTACCTCGCAGCACTCATAGAACTGCATGGCAGTCTCGCCGTCGGGGAAGGTGACGGTGACCGTGGTCTCCTGCGGGTCGTTGCTGGTGTAGTCCGTGCCGGTCCAGCTGAACTTACCTCGCAGCACTCATAGAACTGCATGGCAGTCTCGCCGTCGGGGAAGGTGACGGTGACCGTGGTCTCCTGCGGGTCGTTGCTGGTGTAGTCCGTGCCGGTCCAGCTGAACTTACCTCGCAGCACTCATAGAACTGCATGGCAGTCTCGCCGTCGGGGAAGGTGACGGTGACCGTGGTCTCCTGCGGGTCGTTGCTGGTGTAGTCCGTGCCGGTCCAGCTGAACTTACCTCGCAGCACTCATAGAACTGCATGGCAGTCTCGCCGTCGGGGAAGGTGACGGTGACCGTGGTCTCCTGCGGGTCGTTGCTGGTGTAGTCCGTGCCGGTCCAGCTGAACTTACCTCGCAGCACTCATAGAACTGCATGGCAGTCTCGCCGTCGGGGAAGGTGACGGTGACCGTGGTCTCCTGCGGGTCGTTGCTGGTGTAGTCCGTGCCGGTCCAGCTGCACGTGGCGTCCGACAACTGCCATCGTAAATAAACACAATTCACTAACGTATCTATTATATTAACACACCTTTCAATGTAGTTGTGCAGCGATTACACAAATCTTCAAGAAATTCAGGGACAGAGTTAAATAACATTCGTACTACCTAGTCCATAAAAATGTATATGTCCATAAATTTTAATTTTATGTCGATAATGGAGAATGTTAACTAATTAAGAATTCCATTTTTCTGTATTCTCTGTTGAAAATAAAAAAATATATGTAAAAGAATTATTTTGATACGTCCATTAGTTTCCAAGATATTGAATTTTAAAGTGACGCGCGACGACCCGCCCTCGTGACGTCATAGTGCAACACTCGCCATACACGCGCTCACTCCGTTCGCGCGCTTCCGTACTAGACTAGCGTTGCAAAATGACGTCACACGCGGTTAGCGGGACCACAGATCTAATAAAACCATAGATGGAAGGTATTTTAATTGAACAAAATGCCTTATCTAATACGCTCTTTACTCTGATATCAAACTTCCTGTGTTAAAATGAGATAGTATCATGGCTCACATACCTGTCTTCAGGCCGTGCGCGGCACGTCAACTCGACTGCCATATTTGTTTGGAATGCAGCTGGATACCAAAAGCGTTGCCGTATTTTGCAAAGAATGTGTGATTTTTGTATTAATGGTGAAATTTACGTTTAGTGAACATATTAAACATTAGATTTAGCGTACGTGGTGCCATGGTGTTCGCATCGAATGGGTGTACTTAGTGAAAATAATACAAATGTGTGATTCCACCGGTAAGCTGTATGACATAAATATTGTGATTTTAAAGTTTATTAAGTAAAAGCCTTATTGAATATGTATTACTGGAACATCATTTATAGTTTTGTCCATCAATTTTACGCATTTGAATCATCATTTCATCGTTATTTTAATAATAAATAATGCACACCGATATTTTGACAATTCACCTACCACGTAGTGTTGTACTCGAGATCCTTATCGTGACATTGATAATAATCAATAGTAAATTAAAGATATTTAGGTACCGATATTTTTAATTATGAACAGATTTCCTGCTGATTTGGAGATAAGAAAGAAATTGATCAAAAAATATAAACAGAGGCGAGGAATGGAGTCTACACAATACTCAAGAATTATCTTCGGTACATTTTCAAGAATCCTTTCGTCAGGGATACATTCGAAAATCTCTCCATCCACGTGTCTTTAGCGTCGAAACTCTAGGTCCAAACGCGCACCAGTAATTTACTGAAATCGCGAAGGTAACCGAAGAGCTGTCGACTTCCTCGCACAACTTATTAGCGAGGAAACTAAATTAATTTTAATATTATTTAAGATTCTTGTATATATTTTATTGTAAATAAATAATTTAGTATAAAGCATGTACTTATTTAAAAAAATGGAGTCATAAATACAGTCTATTCATCCTTACGTGTCCTATCATATAAATAAGCTCTTCATGAAGACATTAATCACCCTTTTTTCTAGGATTACACAATAATTCATAACTTAAATGTTGTTGTATACTTAAAGAAGCTAAGAACAAAGTGTTGTAATCCTGGAGAAAAGTGAGGTAATGATTGACGTCTTCAAAAATTGTTTGTTTACATGCAAGGACACATAAGGATAAGGATGAATAGACTGTCGACAAAAGCTTACGATGAAGACTGCACATCACTAGTAGCAATCACATGTGTCAAATATTTAGCAGGGGAAAATGGTGCCATTCTACCATTTAAGACCAAGTAGAGCGGCCATCTTTGTCTCTTTTTCTCTTTGCTGTACTTCTTGAGATAGTAAAGGACGGCATTACTTATTCAGATCCTGCGAAAATACCTTCCATCTATGGTTTTATGAGATCTGTGAGCGGGACTCACTTTAAATGCCTATAAAATCAAAACTACTTGGTATTTTTGAATGAAACAAAAACTGATGTATTTTTATGAATCAAAGCTTTACCGTAAACAAACTTTCAAGTGATTTTGCAGACCTATTGACATTCTCCATTCATGAAAAATTACATTTTACTGAGACGTCAGTATCATAGACAATGACCGGGACAACTATTGCGATGTAGTAGCGGTTAGGACAAACTGACACAGGTCTATTCTAGAAGAGATCCGTCACCGCCACCGTTCTGTTGCTGCGAGCCACAGCTGTGTAGTGATACTCAAAGACTATATATTACTCAAAAAAATCATACGAAATATAAACTGGCACATGTTTTTAAAAACTTCAGTAGTTCGTTATGAATCCAATGATGTAGGATACTGAAGAAAAAAAAGAAGTTAAACTTAACTACTATCCCGTAACTCGGTCATTAAAGAAAAAAACCCAAAATTGCTGGTAAAACTGTGAATATCTCGAAACACAAAAAAACGCAGAACATACATGGGGGTCAAATCGATAGCTTAGCCTCTTCATTTTGGCGTTGGTTTTAGGGACACCCTGTATATGAAGTGATATTTACCTTACTTTGAGATTTTTAGGATTTTTGAGCTAGATATGGATACTGAAAAAAATTGCTTTTGTAGGTAATGGACCTACAAGAGCAATTTTTTTCAGTAGTGTCGCCTTAAGAGCAGGGGTAGGGCAAGCTCTCTCCATACAAACTTTGTGCAGGATTTACTTCGTTTGTGTTTGCATTAAAATTATGATTTTTGGCCAGCATGCTTATTTTTCTGATAGCTATTTCGTGATGAAATTTTTTTTTATTAACTTTTTTTTTTAACTTTTGATTTTTTTTGAAATATTTGATAATTTTCACATCACGATCTTCGCATGTCTAATATTTACAACCAAAAAACATATTATATTTGTTAGTGTCAAAACCGACGAATAAAACGTGCACAAAGTTTGTATGGGGAAGGCCTTGCCCTGCCCTGCGCCTTAAAGGCCGTTGTGATTTACCTCGAACTCAGTCTCGTCGTGTACGAGCATGTCTACGAGCAGCTCGCCCGTGGCCACGTTAGTGAGCTGGATCTTGGACGCGTACATGGTGTGGTCGAACAGCACCTGCACGTGCGCCTGCGAGCAAGCGGTCTCCGAGCTGCCCTGCGCCACCTCCGCCTCGCAGTCGCACGAGAAGTACGCACCGGATTCCTCCTCCTGTCGTATACACAAACTCCTTGAATCCATACTCAAAACACTTGTCGCCGGCAAATGGGTCAGTTCCATTTAATTTACATATTTTATAATATTTATATTCTCACCTCGTTATAGTAGGTGTCGTAATCGTCGTCCTGATAGTAAACCTGCTCATCTTCATAATTTTCGGCGTCCTCATCGCTGGCCTCTGGTTGTTGTTCTGTTTCTTGGAAGAGAACGCGTTTAGGAACTTCTCGTTCCGCGGGGACCGTTTTTAACGGTCCTTTGGACTCAGTATTATCCGCAGGACTATATTCATCAGTTTTCATTGCCAGTAAATTGTCAGCACGTGCGCTGTCTTGCAAATGTTTAGGCAATCTCAATAAAGCCATGCCTTTTGGTTTCTCTTCGGCCTCCTTTTCCTCCCTAACAGCCTGTGCTGCTGCAGCTTGTAATTTCTAAAAACGTAAATTAAAAGAAAATCAATTCAAAGTGCATACAAATATTCTGCAAATAGGCCACAAGGGCACTTTTACATGTCATAATGTTAAGATTTACAATTTGATAAAGTCTGACAATTAGATAGTACATATCAACATATTCAATTACAATTTAAGAAATACTGGAATAAATCTGTTATAAATATTACAATAGTCTCAGTCTGAATAGCAAAGAGTATATGAAATTAATATCCCAAAGATGTAAATGGTCTCTGAGCGTCAAAATACAATTAATAATAATAATAACTATTCTAACGTGCTTAGAGATGTACATGGTCTCAAAGCGTCAAAATTGAAATAATAAATTTAAGAAGAATAGAAAGAAACTAATCCTGAACAGGATGATGTCTCTCGTCAATCCCCAATAAAAGGACACTAGTATTAACGTAGTTAATAGTCCTTGCGAGCATTGTGCTAGGTTTTGGTATAAAGGCTTCGGCAGCAGCCGGTGTGCCCAAGCCTTAAACGTTTAAGTGTTCTAGAGATAATCAATTACTGGATTGCTCAAATGAACCTCTGCAAAGACATTATATGTAAATGACAAATCATCGCTTAGAATAATACATTAAACTTTTTGGCAATGGCAGCTATATGTACATAAACAATAGCATAAATAATACACATACCCGTACACATTCCTTGACTTTCTCAAAGAATTCAGTCGCCATTTCCAAAGTCTTAAACCTGACTGCCAGCGTCTCTTGGTCCCCAGCGGGATTTTCCGCGTAGTTGCGGCCGGCCCACGTCCACGCGCGGTCGCTCTTGCTCATGGGCAGCAACTCCAGTTCCGTGAACAGAAGCATATTCAAAACAGCCTTGTGCACCTGCCAACAACATAACTTTCAGTAATATTAAAGGCAATTATCTCTAAATTTTAGTAACATTAACAAGCGTGGGCATGTCGCCATAAATTATATGGATTAGTTACGCTACGCCACCTCACATTAGTGGAATCTAATAATCACCGCCATAGTATTAAAACGAAAATGTTTGCGCACCTGCTCCCGTCTAAACAGCAGTCTGTAAGTGTTTTTCTCTGGGTGATGCAATATCTTTAATTCTCCAACACCTCGTTCCTTCCATTCACGGGAGGTGTCGTTGTACCTGAATAGCTTACATCGCCTTCCAAATAGTTTCTCCTGAAATAAAATAGTGCATTGTTTAATGTTTCTTATTTAGTACAAGGTTAAACCGCCGAATAACACGAAGCATGTAAGTTCTGCCTTAAGCAATGTTGAACCAACGTATTAATTAATAATATTATCAATTGATCAGTAACACTTATTCTAGACTAATTAAATTAGTTAATGTAGTGTGGACACTTAAGATTTTCTTAATTATTAATTTCTAAGTAATCGCATCAATGTTGCATTACCTCGTCCTCCTCGCCGGTAGTGACTGTTATTTTATCGGGTAGCGGTACTATGGGCTCGTAATGCGGGTCGTACTCTTCCTCTGCTCCGTTGCCTGCGTGAGCTTCATAATCACAGTCGCTAGTATTCTTTGGTTTCGACGTCTGTGCAAACAACTGTTGTCCAGCACCTTCCCATTTAAAATCAGGGTTTTCTGAAAAACAAATTATATCAATAAATATTTTTCTACAGGCCCTACAAATACAAAAGAAATCAATTTATGAATTCACAAGCAATGTAAATACTTACGTTGAAATTTCAGTTCTGGTTGGCTTTTAATAGCACTAAAAGTTGATAAATTATCAGTGCCCAAAATTTTCGGACTTATGTCCGTCGAATTTTCTTTATTTGTGTTCAATAGTTTAACGAGCTCACTATTATTTTCTGCAAGTGGTTTTGTGTCAGTTTTAGGGTCAAAACTCCAAATAGACTTGCCGTTTCCAAAGGCAGGCGAGGCGTTGCTGGACGTGAAAGTCGATGTTTGATTGAAACTAAGAGGTTTGTTTGTATTACTAAACAGGGTACTTTCTTTTTCATTGAACATATTAAAAGGTTTTTGATCCGTTACACCTTCCGAAAATCCGAAAATTGACTTAGTTTCTGGTTTTTGGCTAACATTTAGTTTGCTGTCCGCAACTGTCCCAAATATAGTCTTCACTTCAGAATGACCATTATTACTTGGTTTCGCCCCAAAAATAGAAGTATTTGATAGGATCGAGTTTGCACAGGCAAATATTGATTTAGGGTCCGATTGGAGACTGTCAGTAGTGGCGGTCGACTGCGGGCCGGGGAGGGTAGAAGAGCTCAACATTGGTGCTCTGAATATTGAAGCAGAGATGTTTGCGAGAACAAGTTTCGGTTTTTGAATAATTTCCTCGGTTGACTTACTTTCATGGTTCTTTTTGTCTGGCGTAACATTGTTAGAAGTTACGTTTTGCGGGCTAGAAAAGCTAGTTGGGGCTGTGTAAGCACTTGGCGCAATATTACTTTTCGATGTTATCGGTTTCACATCCTTGTTGTCTTCGCACCCTCTGCAACCTTGACAAGCCTCTTTATTTTTGTACAAAAAGAAATTCTCAGGCAACATTAGTTCCTTCGCTTTTTTCTTATCGTCTGCGTTCGATTGCGTTTCGGTAATGAATTGTACATCGTCATTATCGCTATCAACTTTAACAGCAACATTTGGGCTTTGTTGTGTTTGATTACTACTCCCGCCTCTCGCTTTGTCCACGGCATTTTTAAACTGCATCGCAATTTCATTTGTCTTAAATTTCAAACAAAAACTCTGTACAGTTAGTTCTCCTTCACTGAAATCATTAGCAGCAAAAATCCAATTCTTTTCGTCTTTTAGGTTGTAAGTAATATCTGGCGTAAGTGCGTGATTTAGACATATCTTGAAAACTTGCTCGCGCCGCATGACAACTCTGAAAAACAGGGTTAGGAAAGGATTAATAAATCTAATAATCCTTCTTCTAGTAGTTGCAATAGCTCTGTTATCCCAAGTTTACATGTCATCGAGTTGACATAAAGTAATAAGGTCCATGCAGTATTTATTTGATATGATCGTCAATTCAAAAAATACGATGTGAATACGATGGTTGATGGACGGTCGCCAGTGTTCGGAAATCGTCGTAAACAGCAAATTATCTCCTTCCAAAGACTTAAGTGCAATATTTACCACGAGGTACTTTAATACAATTATTATTAAATTCATTAGTAAGCCTGTTAAAATAATTTATGAAATTCTAACCAGTCAACTGAGGTTGTAAGTGTTTATTTTATCTTATATCTTTAAACGAGCAATTCTTGTATATACATTTATTTATTTATTTCGGGGATCTCGGAAACGGCTCTAACGATTTTGATGATATTTGGTATGTGGGGGTTTTCGGAGGAGCAATCGATCTAGCTAGTTCTCATGCTCGGGAAATTGCCGAGCTTCGCCCAGATATTTATATATTACATATCACAACACAACAGTATTCATGCCCATATATGTAACAAGACTACAGGTATAGTAAGTGAAGCTAGTGACCGAGTTTTTTATTATTTATTACCTCAATTTGGATGTATGTTTGTGCCGCAAGATTTTCACAATGCCAAGTCCTCTTTCTTTCCATTCACCAGAAACGAATATCAACAACTTTGCTCTGTGGCCAAAAAGCTCGTCTTCATCTTCTTCGCCTGTTACTACTTTTACCTGTACATCAAAACAAAGTTCAATAAACATTTTCTTAAATAGACCCAAGCCGTTTACAAATTATATTAGCAAGTGTAATAAAACTAGTGATGGCCGTTGCCAAGTAATATTCCCTAGCTGCTAATAAATTGACACCGCAATCAATCCAATTCACAATTCAGTTTCCTAAGGTTTAGTATTGCTCAAGAATTATTATTTAATAATTAATATATTTTTTGTTATTTAGACATTGTTTATTAGTAACAAGATTTTCAAAAGATCACGTACTAAGTGTATATATGATACAATAAATTAAGTACATATTATTTGATATCTGGCACAAAAAAAATTCAATAACACCTACAATGTTACAATCACAAATAGTGGAAGTAGTGTCACCCAATGTATGGGAGGTGCACATTTTGGTGGCACAGATGTAATATAAGTACGTAAATCTAAGTTAATTTAGCCCGGTAGCCATCCGCCGCCCCCTGGGGGTAGGAAGGGGGGGGGGAGGACTTTGAAAGTCTCATTTTTCAGTTTTTCATATAAAAACTCATAAACCGACCCATAGCAAAAAACGTTCTTAGGCATAGTAATAGAGCTCATTATATTTTTTGTTTTTAAAAATATTGAAAAACAAAGGAACGTAAAACCTCACATGTGGGTGGGTTTTTCTCCACGAAGACATGTTTTCTCGTCACAGTTATGTATTACAGGTTAGTGCAGAATTTATTAAGCTTCAATGTTGCCCTTGACCATATTTTAATAGGGTACGTTGATTTCGCACAAAATGCGAAAATCTTACGGATGGAGTACGTTTCCCAAGATAGTAGCGGCTCTAGAAGATCCTGGTGTGGGGACTTTTGGGAGACGAAAACAAGGCCTTCAATGAACATTCGTGCCAAATTTTATCAAAGTTACCCACATTTCGAGGTTGTGCATATCTCGACTGGGTTAATTAATCCTAGTGACGGATGGCTACCGGGCTAAATTAACTTAGATTTACCTATATTACATGAATTACATCTGTGCCAAGTGAATTCATCCGATACCAAAATGTGTGCTACTTCCCGTACTAAAAGACATAACTCAGGTTGAAACTGACATTTTCAGATATTATTGGACTTCATTTACGAATCTAAGTTAAATCAGTAAAGTCAGTAGTTTCATTAGCTTAAGCTAAAGATTGTGACGGACGGCCCCAGCAAATAGTCTCCTACAAGCCTCTGCAATCCCGCGCTTCTAATCCCGCAGCAAATGGAATGGAAAAACTATGAATACTAAAGTAGAAACGAATTCTTCGAGTCGAATTCTTAAAACGTTTGTTTTAACGGGTCTAACGCGATATTTATGTATTTACCTTTTTTACCGACGTTAAAGTGTTATAGAAACTCGAATGTTTTAACTGTTTTTAGAAGTACGAATTTTCCTCTGTTACCTATAGGTTAATCGATGCAGCATCTGGCCATTGGCCAACTGGCAACCGAAAAAATATTCAAGTATTATCTATGTTGATTATTGATAAATAATATGTAACAAAGAATATCTTACCTTATCCGGTAATGGCACGATTGGAGTTACATGTATGTGGTGTCCCTCGTCTTCTGATGCATACTCGTTCCCGTCGCTTTCATCTCCATTGTCGTTCTTAGGCGACTTAGCGGGACTTTTAGCTTTCTGCTGAGTTTTTGGCTTAAATACAAAGTCGAAAGTAGCTGCTTCTGTGTGTTTTTGAGGCGTCGGCAATAAAGCTGGTTTATTTTCTTCTGTCGTTAGTATTGGGCTTGGGATGACATCACTGTTTTTTCCGGTTACTAGAGTTGATGCTTTACTTACAGAAGACGCCTTCTCATTCTTATTACTTAAGATGTCAGTGGATTTGACTTGGGGGTTGGAGGGGATCCCAAAATTAAACTTATGAGCACCAGTGCCGTCGAAAATAGAAGTAGTTTCAGTTTTATGTTCATTAGTATTAAGAGCAGCTGGAATACCAAATTTAAATTTTGGTGTTGACCACATGTTGTTAGCTGTAACTGTTTTATTCACTGCACTGGGATCTTTCGGACTATTGCAGGCGCAGCAACTATCAACACCACTTTCATTTCTAACAAAACATGCTTTGCATTCCCATGTTCCTGCAGAAGGTTTAAACATGTCTCCCCATGAGGATTTCATTGGTGCACTAGTTACTTGTTCTGTTATCTGAACAGGATTAGACTGTTGAGAAATTCCAAATTTAAATTTAATTTCGTTGCTTGGCATAACATTGGCAGTTGTCTTTACATTTGGTGCAGCACTGCCAGGATTTTTTGGGCTGTTACATGCAGGGCAAATTTCAACACTAGCCTCATTCCTGACCAAACATTCCTTACATTCCCAAGAACCTTGCTTGGGTTTGAATTTCTCGCCCCAGTTAGAATTTGCGGGTTTGTTTTCAGTTGTAGCTCCACTTTGAGTGGCAGCATTCAATTCTTCTTTAGCTGCTTTAGTATCATCTTTTAATTTAGATTGTGCAGATTTCACGGCATCGATGAAGTCGTTGCAAGCTTGTACTGTTTTAAACCGCAAACAAAAGGTTTCCGGTGTAAGCTCACCTTCGGAAAAGTCTTGAGCACACCACGTGACAGCTTTGTCTACATTTGGCATTTTCTGGAATGTCATATTTTTTGTAACGACGTGGTTACAGCAAACTTTCATCACCTGTTCTCTTCTCATGAGTAGGCGCAATTTTTGCACGTTTTCTTTATATACGAGAAGCTTTATATTTCCAAGACCGCGTTCTTTCCATTCTTTAGCAACAAAGCGTAACAATTTAGCTCGATGTTCGAATAAAACAATTTCACCCTCTTCTCCCGTTTTCGTGTCGACTAATGCCGGCAACGGCACAACAGGTAAGAACTCTCCTGTCGGTTCGTATTCTTCTACCGTATCCGATGCATTTAATTTGTCAGATGAATCAGTGTTTTGCTCGGACACTTTAGCGCTATTTGTTTGGGAGTTAGAAGTATTAAACAAATTATTAAAAGGTGAAGAAGCAGGGCCAGTTTTAAAATTCAAGCTGCTAAATACATTAACTTTTGTTGTTGGAGTACTTTCTACATTGCTTCTAGGAGGCTTTGTTTCATCAACGGCCTTAAACGCTGGAGTACTACTAAAAGTAAAGCCTCCAAACACTGTCTTGGCAGGTTGAAAATTACTGCCTGCAGTAGATTTGATTTGTAATTCTTTAGTTATCTCCGATTTTTCACCAGTTTTGATCGAAGTTAGATTTAAAGGGACTTCTGAATCTGCGCTGGTTATTGCAGCTTCTGATCTAGCTTTTTCAAATGCTTCGTAAAATTTCCGCGCAATATCAGGTGTTTTGAATCTGACACAGAACTTTTCTAGCACAAGCGTTTCATCCGCAAAATCATTGGCTACCCAAAAGTAAGCTTTAGTTTCATTTTTCATAGGTTTTATTTCCATGTAGGATGTTATAGCATGATTGGCACAAATCTTATGTATTTGCTCTCGCCTCATGAGTACTCGAACTTTTCCAGTGGTTTTATGCTTAAGCAATTTCATTTCGCCAAGCCCTCTTTCTTTCCACTGATTGTCGACGAACCGATAAAGTTTCGCTCTAGCCGAAAATATAGCCCTCTCATCTTCCTCACCAGTTGTTACTTTAACTTCTGCTGGCAACGGTATAATAGGCTTGAAATCTGGACATGGATCATAATTATCGATGGATGTGTTACTTTTCTCAGACAATGTCCTAGATTTGTTGTGATTGTCATTAGCTACGCCAGCCGAAACTTCTTCATTCATGCTAATATTGGAGAATTTGGGTGAAAATGATATAGAAGCTGCCGCTGTACTCGAGTTGGGGGAAGGTGCCTCTTTAAACACTGCATTTTTAGTCCAATTTGAAGACACCGCGCTAGAGCTTATTTTGTTCTCCAGTGATGGGAAACCAAATGTTGGTGTGGGTTCAGTTGCAGGCATTTGTATTTGATAATTATGAGGAATGCTTTTAATGTGTTTGGGTGGCACTGTTACACTGAGTACTGGCGCTGGACCAGTTGTGCCAGTAGGCAATGGATCTGACGACGTGATTACAACGTTAGCTGGTAACGAGCGCGGAATATTCTTAGCTTTAGCATTTTGCGTCATAGTCGTTGTTGTGACTGGTGTTGTTGAATGCGGTACTGGCAAAGTAGGAGCCACAACTGATGATGTTGAAACTGAAGCTGGTACAGGTACCACTGGAACCGAAGGAGCAGTTGGCATTGACTGCTGGACCAGATGTGCCGCATCTAAATACATTTGATCGGGGGTTGAGAATACACCTGGATAGTTAACTTGTGATCTAGCTGCATCAAATATTGATGGTGCTCCCGGAACTGATGATGGCTGAGGAAATTGTGAATATAAATTGAACAGATTCTGACCATAAAGTTGGAATGGATTTGGAGGCACAGTAAAGGGTGGTATCAGCCGTTGATTAAATGGTGGCAGTACCTGTTGAGCAGTGAAAGGCATCTGTGGTGCAAATGTAGATGTGGCATCATTGGCTGTGTATCCCTCATCAAGGTTAAACAGTTCATTATCGTTGATAGTCTGCTGTTCAGAAGCTTTTTTTATTTTAATTATATCGTTCTTTAGCTCAGCTATTTGTTTCTTTAATTCACCAACTTCTTTACATTCCGTCCTACACTCATCAATTTGATTTTTAACTTGGTCTACAGAAATTTTAAGCAAGGCAAATTGCTCGGTGGTGTTCTGCATGTTAGAATTTATCGTGCTCATAATTTGATTTCCTAGTATACGGTTTTCTTCAAACACATTCTTTGCGAGTTCAATGAAGTCATTCATTGCAGTATCTTGTTTTAACATTGATTTTGCCTTATCGAACTTACTTAGGCTTATAAATTGTTGATCATTCACATTGGGAATCGATGTGGGACCCATACTCAAGTGTGACAATCGTTTTGGGGTAGAGCTAAAGTTTTGCGAAAACAATGATTGATTTTTAAGAAGGATGTCTTCATTCCCCTGTATAGAAAAATATTCATCAGAAGAATTTTTGAAATTTTTATCAGTTGGTAATGACAATTCATTTAAATGGATATCTAATTCATTGATTAACTCTTCTGTTTCCATGAGAAGCATATGATTTGATTTATTCTCTGGATCTTTGAGTTTGTAATGAGCTTCGTAAGCATACTTTTGGGCGGTTGATAGCAATGACTTATACCTTGAATTGGACTCATCATTAATGTGGTCATGAGAGTATTTGTTTTCATTCAACGCCATTTTTTTATAAGTTGTACTCAGGTGATACAATGCCTGTGCATTCTTTAAAGGTGTCAATAATTCAATTGCCTTCTCAAACTCGTCATTATTTAACTCGTAGAGGGCCACATATAATTTGCATTCTTCAAGTAAAGCATTTTTGTCTTTTGGCGACAAACTGAGAGGCTTGTCAAACAAACGTTGGTCGGATTTTGTAATTGTATCGTTCTTCTTCTTCTCCATAAGCTTTATTGCTGAAGTAAAATACAGAACTGCCCGCATTTCCCAAATCTGTTTGTCTTCAATGTCTGCAATCTGCTTAGCTCGATTACTGAATATGCGGCCAAGTTCACAAAGAAGTTCTGCGTCTAAGCCGTGGTTGTCAATACATCGCACGACTTCTATCCCACGGCTGAGGGTTGCGCGTATGTCTGTCATTTCTGTTCCCAACTCATTTTGACTAAATTTGTAAGCACAGTCCCACCATTTCATATGGGATAAAGAACACAGTAATTCCGTAATATTGGCCGGAAGGGTGTTTGGCTTACCTGATGGAATGATCTTGTCATGGTTCAATCGATGTTGGCGACATGTCAAGGTGGCACAATAAAGGAATGCATAGACGTCTAATTGACATAAACTTTCTGGGCCACAATTTGCATCATTTTGAACTCCCAGCGGTAGCATGTCAAAAGTTGTACATTTAAACTGTGACATTGTTTTATATTGTAGCAAGAGCCACACAAAATGGTGAAGAGAATTACCGTAGGCTCTTTGAGCTTCGTCATCATGAGTTTCAACTTCACTTCTCTTAGGTAACATCAAAGCAGGTGCGTCAAATGCAGTAGAGACCAAGTGTGAAGTGTTAATTTTTTCTAGATGGTAACGGCCGGAGAATATCTTTCCGTATAATTTGTCTCTCCAATGTGTACCAGAACAATTCTGTGAAACACGGTCCAGAAAAGATTGACTTTTATCATTGAGATTAGATAGCAGGTAATGTCCTGATTGTGAACATCTATACGAGCCTTCTGAATACCAGCGCCGCACTGCTTTCTGTTGTGTTTCTGGAGCAGAAGTAACCCAGCTGGCAGAAGGGTCGGCGACTGACGAATGCCATGCCATTAACATCAGAGGCTCAGCATCTCTAGTTGCATCTCTCCAACTGTGAGTCGCTCCGCGTTTGAGCAATAAAGTTGCAGCGATGAAGGCAAATTGACTGCGGTGGTGTTTTAGTAGGCCTGCGTGAAATTCGCAGTGGCCAGCATTAACCCCAGCTTTAGCAATCCTTTCTATAGCTTGGTCATAAACATGAAGAAGCTCTGTTGACTCAAAAATGCTTTTATCTTCGTTGCCTAGTGTCCGGGTTAGACTCAAAACACACATCCGTTTTGCGACTGTCAATAAAAGCAACTGAAAACCCCAATCATTGTTGCTTCGAGGGTTGCATTTAAGAATTTGTGCAATTGTCTCATACCATTCAAAATTGTTGTTGAAGTAAGTTTCACGAAATTCTGTGTTGTAACTGTGAGTAAATGCTTCTTCAACATTATTATTTTTCATGTACAATTTCAAAAGGCGAATGTGTAGCAAAACGTCCTTAGGCCTGACAGCCAATTCTTCTTTCAACAAGTCGACAAGGGCTTGTGGGTTTGGATTAGCTATGGAGAGCAATTTTTCACGCAATTGAAATGTTACTGGATGTTTGGGGAAAATTTTTTCTGCCTTTTCACACCAGTATTTGGAGCGACTGGGATCAATATTTTCTTCTACATCAGCCAGGATTTCACAAACTAAAAAAAAAACCTTCATAAGGAATGGCTCACTTGATTCAAGCAATGAAGACCACTAGCTGCCAATTGGCGGAAATAATTCGGATATAAGCGGATTTTGGCATAGTTATACGTCGTAGTTGTAGTTTTTAAGGGGGGCTCCCATAAAGCTAAAGGGGGGTGCGGAAAAAAAAATTACCTACCCTATCGACTCGACTGGGGTATCGTTGTTTAGAGCTCGTTAAGTGCATAAATTCTGTAGTTTTTGTTTTTAAAAATATTGAAGAATAAAGGAACGAGAAACCATTTTGTAAATTTACCTTGCTCCCTATATGGGAGCCCCCCTCAAAAACTAAATGGATGGCTTCAAATTTCCACAGTTTAAGCATCGTGTTGACCCACATCTACTTACATCGTCAAAAAATATTATTAAACGCTTATAAGGGGGGCTCCCATACAGCTAAATGGGGGCGCGAAAAAAAAATATTGACCTACCCCATCGAGTGGGGTATCGTTATTTAGAACTCGTTGAGTGCATAAATACACTATTTTTTGTTTTCAAAAATATTGAAAAACAAAAGAATGGGAAGCAATATTTGATTAACATCGCCCCTTGAAAATCTCCGTAAATATTCACTCTAGCGAAAAAGTGTGTAGAACCTTTTTTGTGGAGAATTTTATGTACATTTTTTATCTCTCAGAACATTTTTTGCTGTGGGCACAGAATAAGTAATAGTACAAGTACAGAAGTTTCTCTGTTAACAAATCCCCCGTTTAGGTATGCCAAACGTGCCTAAACGTGGCCATCTCTTTCTATCCCACGCAACGCGCTCTTTCGACGCCCCGCCCTCAGCGCTAGGGTTACCACCAGCGAGAACCTATTTTAATATATTATTAGTAGTGTTGTTTACAATACAATTACGAATAGTACTTTTAAGGTTCCGTAGCCAAAATGGTGAGAACGGAACCCGTCCGTCCGTCTTTTTGTCTGTATGTGACAGCCATTACTTATTCTGTGGCCGACGTACTCGGAGACTATAAGCACTACAAATACAATTAAAACATTTAGCAGGAAGGTGTGTTCTACTCGTATGAACCGCTACGTAAAAGTGATGTGAAATGACGAAAAAATATTAAAGTAGGGGGAAGGGGGCACTCCATACATGTAACCAGCGGGGTAATCGCGTAACGATAATATGTACTACCGTTGGTACGTATTTAATGTCAGTTTCAGTATGGGATTTGACATTTAAATCTATCGTACTAACGGTCGAAAACGTTACGTGATTACCGCGCAGGGGATACAAAGAGAAACGATTTGTTTAATGATCGTACAACAGCGCAGCAGCGCGTGCGCGTGCGATCCGTAACGCTGCGCCGCAACCACTGAATAGTCACACGACGTGTGAGCCGGCGGCCGCATGTACTTTGCGCGGCGCGATGACGTCACGGTAGTAAACCCCTCCTGCTGTGGGCTTCCGTTTAAGAGTTTTTAACGAAAAACTAAAAAAGTGAACTTTACACCCCCCCCCCCCCCCCCCTACCCGTTAGCTCCACCCCCACTCCTCAGGATTTTAAGTATGTTGTTAAGGACATCTTTAACTACAACTATGCCAAAATCCGCTTATATCCGAATTATTTCCGCCAAGTTATCCTTCATTTACTGAATCAACTGTCATTTAAGTCATTTAGGATCGAAATGATATATTAATGAGCAATTCTTGTACAATTATTTACTAATTTTCCTATGTTGAGTTTTCGGGAGCGACCAATCTAGACTAGAAAACGGGGCTCTAAAACATGCAAGTAGCAAATCATGTAATAGTTGGGGGACAATGTTATCAAAGGGTTTTGACCCTGCCCTGCAGAATGTGGATCTGAACCGGAAAAAACCTCTGCTAACTAAAATGTTTTTGTCAGTCTCACAAGCTCATATGTCAAAGTGACAGATAAGGACAAACGAAATTTAGCAGCTATTTAGTCCATCTCATGCAATTTGAGACACTGATCTATCTCCACTTTTTTCTGAGTTTAACATTTTTTTTGGAAGTAATTCAATAATATTATTCACGCCGATGTCCTATGTGATATTAGAATCAAGTTACAATATAAGACACTAATAGGTTTTAAATATGCGACCTAATTGCTGCATACCTATATTGACTATGAAGTAGGGTAAAGGGTGGTCCAAGATTTTAGGAAAAAGAAAATGTATTTTCATTTCTGCTACACAAGTCTTATTCTGATCTTGAATTAGCAAAAGGAACATAATTGAGTTGTATTATGTATATTAGCAACATTTAGAGGTTGCTCTGATTTCCAAGTTAAAAATATACAAACTCGTCAAGCACCTACAGTCACCAGCATTAATATCTGCCAAATCAAAGGTGGCATAAATATCAGACACAACTTTTTATAGATTGTATATTTTAATTGTATCATGTTCATAAGGCCATATTGACTTAGGACTCTTCCGGTGCTTTAGGTATATGTTCTTCCATATTTTTCTATCCATTGCTATTTTTCTCCAGGCTTTGCCTATTTTTGCTAATAAGTTCTTCTCCCACATTTCTTTTTCTAACTTTAGATATCCAATTAATTATAGTTTTTGTTTATGCATTCATTGATAGATAATACAAAAGTTACAGTTAATAAGGGTTATAATAATTGTTTCATAACAGACTTTGTGTGTAACAGTTTTTGTTATTGTAGAATCAGTAATGTCTATTAATTTAAACAACCCTAAATTTATTAAATACTACTTTAATCCCTCAACTACATAGTCATGCAACATTTAGGCCTCATTCTGTAATTAGCTGATAGTCAATTAAGGGTTGTTTAAATTACATCCAGTGTTTGTGTAACTGTAAAGTCAACATCAAAAAGATGATTACATACATACTGCACAGGCAAGCTTTAAATTATTGATTTCGCACAGCCAATAAATCCTGTTTTCCAAATACACACTTCTGTTGTCATAATAATGAATTATATAGATTCTTTTGAATAAGGAATGTTTATAAATTATATCCAACATTTCTATAATAAAAATAAGGACAGGTCAGAGCATACACAGGCATTACAATCTTTAAATGTCATTAAGGTAGGCACTGGGTGTTTATTAACACATTATTATGGGAAAAGGGGTTTTAATCAGGTACAATTGAAATTTATTACCGGCTCATAACAGTCAGCTTGAGACCAAGGCAGTTGAAACACATTTGAAACTTAGGGCAAATCTCAAAAATTATATGTGACAATTATATGTGAATAAGTCTCATTGGGGAAGGCCTTTTTCCAGCAGTGGACGACTACAGGCTGAGGATGATGATGATGATGATGATGAAGTCCCATTTCCCAATAGTAATGTGTGAAATCGGGTGTTTAATCATTTTCAGTCTTAACTGGTAAATGCATTCTAAAGACTCATATACATAAAGAACATGTATTTAAAATCTATAAATAACTAATACTATAAAGTTTGATACAGCTGGCTTGTGTTGTTACTGAATTTGACAAGTTAAATATTTAATTAGTAGTTGGTATTTATTGCGGCCATATTATACACAAACGAAAAAGGATATTATTATTGACAACTAAGCATTATCAACCCACAACATGTCAACCAAACTAAAATTCTTTAAAATATTGATAATTTCGCTTCATGTTTTGATATAAGTAAAATGATAAGAGCCCAGACTATAAATTGCTCATTAATATAATCACTAAAAGACATTAGAGTCGTGAGAAATTAAATAAAAACACTCCTCTATGAATATATGTATATGGATGGTGGCCATTTCTCCTACCAATGTAATGGTGTACACTACTTACTGTTCAAGACTAAGCTGTTCTGTGTCGGACATAGTTCGTACGATGTTTTAAACTCTTCCAATGCCCTTTTCAGTTTTCCTGACTTCTGCAACGCTTGCCCCAGAAGAGCATGTGCTGCTGCGTTCGAACTGTGTACAGCCAAGTATTGTTCGACATATCTGCAGCAGTTAGCGTAATCCCCCACTTCAAAATACAGCCGTCCGATTGAATAACCCCGAGATGTGAACTGAAATAGGAAAATCCTTGTGAAATATACGTCACTTCACCTGAAACATCATAATCCCGTGGATAGGCCTTACCTCTTTCAATGGTAATTTTGATATTAAACTCTCCACGTGGGCATCAATATCCTTTTTTGTTCTATACATTTCCACAATCAAACACGGAGTTATTTCCAAACCGCGAATTAGACATAGACGGAGAAAAGCGCATGGAGCAAAGATGCGGTAAACGCCTTCGTCATTCCGGTGTCCCAAGTAAAAAGGGTAATCGTGTAGAGTTGCCAGTTCTTTATGCAATGTACCTTTGATAAAAAGGGGCAGGTTACACTGAGATTATTATCACAATAATTGGGTAAAAATAGGGTAACAAAATCCTAATTTAAATTTTATAGTCGTCCTAGATAGAGCATGTTTATATCTCTAGCTAATACCACAAGTCAATAAATATGCGAACAGTGCTGCGTGGTGGCCGCTAAGCTATGGGTCCGGTTACACATTTCAAATATACTTGGCACCAGTAACACGGTGATTATTAACACGCGATAGATAGACTCTTTCACAATACGTATTTGCCGAATATTCACGAATAAATATTCATTAAATTTTGAATACGACGATAATATTGACACCTCGGTATTGTGAGGGATAATCACCGTATAATTTATGCCTTTGCTTCAATATTCATCAATATCCACGAAACACGTGAAAATAATTACGTGTATTGCGTGATAATAATGACCGTTTAAGGCTAAGCGCATACAGAGAGCGTTCTGCGTTCTGCGTGCAGAGTTGTATGAATTCAAGAAGCGTTCTGACTGCCTGCTGTGTGCATTATCGTAAGGGACTCGGTACAATACCACAGAATAAGTAATAGTACAAGTACAGAAGTTTCTCTGCTAACAAATTGCCCGTTTAGGTATGCCAAACGTGCCTAAACGTGGCCATCTCTTTCAATCGCACGCAACGCGCTCTTTCGAGGCCCCGCCCTCAGCGCTAGGGTTACCACCAGCGAGAACCTATTTTAATATATGTACTTTATTATTAGTAGTGTTGTTTACAATACAATTACGAATAGTACTTTTAAGGTTCCGTAGCCAAAATGGTGAAAACGGAACCCGTCCGTCCGTCTTTTCGTCTGTATGTGACAGCCGATGTACTTGGAGACTATAAGCACTACAAATACAATTAAAACATTTAGCAAGAAGGTGTGTTCTACTCGTATGAACCGCTACGTAAAAGTGATGTGAAATGACGAAAAAATATTAAAGTAGGGGGAGGGGGCACTCCATACATGTAACCAGGGGATACAAAGTTTTATATAATTTTTAAAGGCATCACTTTAAAAAATAAAAGAGGGTTCTTAAAACCAACGTTATCATTTTCGTTTTCTTTTATGTCAACCGTTGGTGAATACCAAACTCAATGACCGTTCTTACGTCTACGTTCTTATTATTATTGGTGCAACCTGCTGCAATACAATAATGCTTTGGTTTTGACATTATTATTTAACACGAAACTACACGAAAAGAATTATTTTTTATGATCGTACAAGCGCGTGCGCGTGCGATCCGTAACGCTGCTCCGCAGCCATTGAATAGTCACACAATGTAATGTGTGAGCCGGCGGCCGCATGTACTTTGCGCGGCGCGATGACGTCACGGTAGTAAGCCCCTCCTGACAATACAGACAACGCAGAACGCTCTCTGTGTTTGCCTACTCTAAAAGATTTATATGCTCACTTTTGACTTTGACACGATTTTTTTGGATATTTTTTATTACGACACGATTACACAACTTTTATAATAAAGAGTTAATACTAGTATACTAATACTATATACTAGTTATCTGCCAAAAAAACATACGTTAAATTGACTAGACCAAAGGGGAATATCTTGCAGATAACTAGTGTTTTGTTTAGTTTAATGATAGTTTTTTTAATGCATTTTTTTAAAGTTGTGCAGTCGTGTCATTATAAAAAATATCCTAATAATTCTTTGTCATCGTATTTCTGGGTCAGCCTATATACGAATTGATGTGTGTACATATAAAATTTTACAAGTCAAGTCTCATTTAACTTTCCCCATTACAAGTTTAGAGTTTTATCCTGGCAATACTTTACTGTTTCTGGAATGTTTGCAAGAGTTGTCAATCCATTCCATTTTAAATAAAATACGTTATTTAAGCTGCATACACACAACCGATAGACAACAAATCGTCAAACTATAGCCTTGTCCACACTTGTATCTTTTTACCGTGTCGTATCTCGGTCGCATGGCATCGGCGCGTATCATGGTCATTAGTGTGGTTGCGAATGTTGCGATCCCTTCTGCACCGCGTATCTTAAATCGCGTATCGAATACGAGTATCATGATCGGTTAGTGTGACGGGACGAAGATACGAAGATGTGATTTGATACGTGACCCGCCCTGATCCAACTGGACTGGAGTAGGGTTTTCCCCGATCATTAAGGTTACCATAGCGGCGATACGATACGGGCTCTAATCATCAAGAACAAATTAACAATACTCTAAAAACTGTTGTCAACTGGCTTAAATCAATTAACTTAAAAGTAAACGTAGATAAAACTAAAACAATGCAATTTAGAAATTATAAAACAAACCCATTAAATTTGAATATAGAACACAGCGGCACTACTATTCAAAACATAAACAGTGCCAACTTTTTAGGCGTCTCTATAGATTCACATTTGAACTGGAAATCTCATATTGAAAAGATAAATAAAAAAATATCCAGTCAGTGCTATACTTTGTCTGTATTATCCAGTACCTGCTCAGAAGAAGTTGTTAGAAATGCATATACATTTTCGTTTATATAAATCATATATTATAAATCATATTTATTATAAATCATAAATTTACTTTTCATTTCTGTTCAGAACAGCGCATCAATTTGCGTTTACAATACAAGTTTAATATATCATTGCCAGCGATTAGACATGCAACCTATTATAATAGCACCTTTATTACAGCCATCAAAGTATTCAATCATTTACCTGTTAATCTGAAAATGTTAAGCGGAAATCACTTCAAGCGCCAATTAAAGCGATGGTTAACTGAAAATGTATTTTACGATTTAAAAGAATACTACCAGTTCAATAGTTCTTAAGTTATGGAACCTGTGTTCTTTTATATTTAACTATTATTGTATGCCCGAAATGGGTTGCCATTGTGACTCACATGTTTATATTTAAGACCGTATTTGAACATGGTAAACAATAAATTATTTCTTTCTTTCTTTCTTTAAGTTTGCACACGACGCTTTGTCCACACTTAATATCTTTTTAGCGTATCATATCTCCTTGGCGTAGCACCGACACATATCATGATCATAATGCCCGAATTGAGTGTCCATACTAAGGATACGCGTGCTCGATACGATACGCTTGATCTCGGTACGCTAAAACGATACAAATGTGGACGTATTTTTTACACGACAGTGGTAATGATACGATAATCCCAAATTGAGCGTCCACACTAAGGATACGCGTGCTCGATACTATACGCCTGATCTTGATATGCGATAACGCGAACACGATACAAGTGTGGTCAATGCTTATATGACTTGTAGCCTCTCCTTATTTATTTATCTATGATTACAGAGTGACTTAGAACGTAGTCAAAGAGAATATAACCACTACGTAGTGGTTATATTCTCTTTGGAGTGACTGTCTATGGCCGTATTGATCGTTTAAAAAGGCCTATCACACTGCCCTATCGGTAGGGCCCCTATCTCCTAAGTAGGATGGTGTAATAACAGATAGAGAGATGGGCCCTACCATTACCAAAGAGAATATAACCACTGATAGGTCGATCGGGTGTTCCCGACCAAACTTGCCCTATCGATAGTGTGTGGATGGTGTAGTGTAATAAGAGATAGGCAGTTAGTGTGCTCAGTTTCTTCAATCTGGTGGCTCCAGTACACTTAATAGCATATTCGACAACTTTTCCCGTAGTTTCAAGTACTCCTTCACCCACGTCTTTCTTTTCCTTTGTTGTAGCGTCTACAATTGCCGAGGCAAGACCTATTTTTTGATATTTCGATAGTACAGGTGCCATAACGGTAATGCTCGTGATAAAATAAACTGTGTACCGGAGAAAACGATACGTACAGCCAGAATGCTAAAATGCCAAGACTACTGAGTAAAGCTGGCCGCAGACGCACGTTTACGTATGAGTTTTCAGAGAGAGGGGAGTTGACGCCTCTCGCTCTAAGAGGGAGAGGCTTCAACTCCCCTCCCCTCTGATTCCGTTCTGAATTCCGTGCGTGTGCGGCCGGCATTAGGCCCGATGGATAGTGTGGTGTGATAAGTGACTGAAAAGCTAGGGGCCACGCCCACCCTATCGATGGGACCCAAATAGGACCCTCCCGATAGGGCAGTGTGATAGGCCTTTAACCACGAAAGGAAACGTAGAACGTAGTGGTTATATTCTCTTTGGTTTTAATTTTAACTACAGAGTATATATCATATCTTTGTTTTATTGACATATTTGTCATCAGTTGTCAAATTAATTGTCATTGTCATTATTTACTGAATTTGGTATTTATTGACATTATTATTAGATTTGATGATTCTCGCTTTATATTTAGTTAAATGAGAAAGTCGACAAGCTTGCGGAAAAACATCGCTGTGATGTGATTAAAAACTATCAGGATTGAAAACCAGAAAATTGAAAGTTATCTTTTAGGATGGCAGACTCAGACCTTACTTATGGGTCGACTATGTCGGCGGAATCTATGAAGGTGATCGCAGAAAGCGTCGGCATTGCGACACTTGGCGACGATGCCGCCAAGGATCTCAGTGATGATGTATCATATCGACTGAAAGTTATAGTACAGGATGCTATGAAGTTTATGCATCACTCTAAACGGCAAAAACTATCAATCACCGATATTGACCATGCTCTAAAGGCAAAAAATTTTGAGGTATGTACTCTTGCTCTGCTTTGTGGGAATGTTGTAATGGTGAAGTTGTGTTTTCTTATATCTGACACCTTGCAAGGTGGACAGCTACGTGCCAAACATTTGGGAACAACATCTATAGTGGATGCTCACTGGTAGTCGTACAAGTTGACAGTATTTGGTTCATTCAACTTATTTCTTATAAATCATTGCCATGGTTAAGTTTCCTGTGTATGTCTTAAAACCATTCTGTTGTAAGGATTACATCAAGCCATCCTCTCCCAGTGATAGAGATCCCTGGGTACATAACAAAACAATGTTATTGTGTATATTTTTTTAGCCGTAAGGGGATGATTTAATCAAATACTATATTTTGAATAAATATTGTCACAATCTTTTCACAGGTCATCAATCCATTCTGCTAGTAACATGTTCTAGTTGCCTCGTGGCTTTTGGTAACAACTAGATAACTTGTATCTACTAATTTAACCCATTATATTATGTTTTATGAAAATGGCTGACTGTCGAGTTTCTTTCGGCGTTTCTTCTCGGCAGTAGCCTCTGTGAAACGCTAGTAGGGTTTGACTTGTAAAAGTGCCATTGCGGCCTATTTACAGAATAAAGTTCATTTTATTCATTTCACTTTATTTTTATTCTAGCAACTATTTTTAATGACTGTGCACCAACTTTGTGCAAAAGTAATTGCCTAATTTCTCTAGGTGCATAGAAAGATGGAACCTCTATCTTTCATTATCTTTTGACATATTTTCAGTACCAATTAATTAGTGGTTTCCTAATTTGGTGCCCCAGTTTTTTAAGTTTTTTAAAGGATATTTACTAAATTTATTCTTAATTAAATTTCTAAACAATAATATTCCAAAAATTTTTTTTGAAGTAAATTCTTGTTATATATGTACTAAGAAGTTGTGTCACAAAAAAAATTAAATGCACTCAGATTTCCTTAACTACCACTTAATGTTTGGGCCGGTAAGTAAGCAGGCTGAGGAATGGCAACCATGGAATTGAATGGAATTGAATAGACCTTATGTCAACCTGTATGTACCCTGCTGGGACTGGACCGCTTCCCTTTCAAAGGGTTTTTTATGGGTTTTGCGTAAGGCTTTACTCACCATACCCTTTAAAGCCCTTATCAAAAGGCTAGCCTATTTGTATATTTTTCTAAATTTATTTTTATAGACCAATATTTTTTTTCATGACACACGGATATTCTTTGTCCTATTTCTTGCAGGGTTTATTGTTGAGGTTAAATCCTTTGGCCTAGATATAGATATATATATTCATCAACATATTCTATAACTTTGTTAATTATCGTAATTTATTCCTTCATGTGGTTTCTTTGACTTTGGTTTTTTGTGTATTCATAGAAAGTTTTTCACGTTTAATGGTTGCCCATAGGTTGTGATGTCTCCCTAGAACTACACTATTAAATGACTGCTCATGTATGTTACAGCCTCAATATGGATTTGTGCAGCCAGATTCATTGCCCTTTAGATTTGCATCTGGAGGTGGAAGAGAATTGCATTTCATTGAAGAGAAAGAGATTGATTTGAATGAAATCCTGTCAGCACCTCCGCCTAAGATTCCCTTAGATGTGTCTCTGCGAGCTCACTGGTTAAGTGTGGATGGTGTGCAACCAACAGTCCCTGAGAACCCACCCCCACTCTCCAAAGAATCACAAAAACTGGAATCAGTTGACCCCATCAGCAAGCTCAGCAAGCCTGCTAACAAAGACTCAGCAGGTAAAGTAAACTTACAACTGTAATTAATTGGCTGGCCGTACAAATATCTGTCTCCGAATTTAGTAATCTATGAGAGACTGAAAATTACATGCGACACAATCAAGCCTCATGTCACAATTTATAACATTGTGTCACTATATGATTTATTAACATTGTGTCACTGTATGGGTATACAGGATGTCCTACAGGCCTACAGGGGAAGTACTTTAAGTATTAAAGATAGGAAATTTCACACAAATAAGATTTCATTTAATTATTTTTAATAATTAGAGCTGCATTGACAGGTTTTAGAAAAAAGGCCTATGTTTACCGGGAATCTAACCTGCTAAAATGAAAACAAAACCATGCTGTATTTTTATTATTGCAATTGAAAAGGTTTTACGTATTCATTATTTCTCTAAATAATTAAGCACAACCTGTGGGTTGACGGCGAAAAAAACACAACAAAACAATGTTTTTGTTTACTTGACTTCTTTTCGAGTCACCGGTAGACATGAGGTTAACAAAGGAAATCCATGAAATTCTTTTTTTCGCCGCTTTGATTCCTGAGGGGCTAAGATGATCGCTTGTATGTCGAACATATAGCATTCGTCCCTCTCTCACTAACATACTTGACAGTAAGCGACGAATGCTATATATCCCACATATAAGCTGTCATGTGTGCCCCACTGGTATGGCAGGAAACTTTTGTAAAACTTGAGAATGCAGTACTATATATATTTTTTTAATGAAATTAATTCTTCTTTCAGTAAAATGTCTTATCTTAAATATTTAAAGTACTTCCCCTCTATGTGGCATCGCCGTGGGACATCCTGTGTAGTGAATAATAGGGTATATAAATAAATTCCATAAAATAATCAAAATTGCACTATTTGGTACCTATGGGTTGTTTCACCAGTCAGTATATAAGTAGATGTTTATTTTTGGCCAGGTAAACCGATATGTGGCAAAGCAGCGCGGCTGAAGGCGTCCGAGTCTGTGAACGTGAAGCAGCTGGCCACTCACGAGTTGAGCGTGGAGCAGCAGCTCTACTACAAGGAGATAACCGAGGCCTGCGTGGGCAGCGACGAGGGACGTCGGGCGGTATGTTTTACAGTACTTTCATCTCGCGAGCACGGGTCGGCCATTGTAGTTGTGACACATACAAACACATAGACAACGTGAATTCATAGATAGCTCCTACGCTGACGCACACATAGACCATTGTCTGCATGTATAGCTCAACACAGTCATGGCTCACCCACTCTCGAGTGGTGCCCCGTGTGGTGCCGGGTTAGAATAGCACCACCCCCTTCTTCTTCCCATGGGCGTCGTAAGAGTCGACTATGAGATCCGGGTTGAAGGGTGTTTGTGGGCGATGGGCTAGCAACCTATCAATGCAATATCACATTTTCTCCATCTTTAATACTACGATTGCTAAAAGTGCCTCTGGAATTAAATTTCATGTGCTCTGCCTACCTCTTTTACAGGCGTGAGGCTTGAGTTTATGTATGTATTTACGTTTTCTGATGCAAGCACCAGCCTAAAACTTTAGGCTTCAAAAAAGGCTACGAATACGTAGGCCACACTGAAAGTTTTTAGAAATGGTTACTTAGAAACCATACATTAAAAAACTAAAAATGCCGTTTTGAAGTGGAACTCTTTGGCAACATTATGGAGTATATTTCATTCGTCTGTCGTTTGTTTTTGTCATTTAGCGTCAAATTGAAAATTGTTTGTTTCACGTTAAGATGAATTTAAAGTGAGAAATTTTGGTCGAGATTTTTTTATGACTTTCTATTGTATTGAAATCAGCAATATAGTTATGAAAGACTTTTCGATTGGCCTTTGATGATGAAGCTACATCTCGCAAGACTATTTACAACTAGTTAAGGGGAGGTATCCCCAACGCAACTGTCCCGCTCTAACATGCGTGAGTTTACAATTAACCATCCCGTTCTCTACGCAAGCTCTGCGCGCAGTTTTGTAAATATTTAGCTATAGTCATCAAGCCAGTCATTTTATCAAAGCAAACCCTGCGAAAATGTCTATAACTATTTACGATCTTTAATTGAGTACAAAAATTAAATGTTAAATATCAGTAATATAGCCGTAGTATTGAAAAAACATTCCAAAAAGGGGTAACTTCGCGATTTTTTTCTATCGAGTGAAATTCATCAGGTCATGTAACTGACTGCGATTTTGACTAGACAATATCCTTATGTAAGACATATATTTTTTTTAGATTTTAAAACACTATATTCTATGTCTCAGATGGTTTTTAAAAACCCAAAAGTGGTAATACACGGCCTTAAACGGGTTCAAATGTCATCGCATCAACGACACTGATGATCTTCGTGAGGGACGACATTTTATGGCGATTACTGAAGAAAACATCAGTGCTAGGCGGCTCATGATAAAGACTGATAAGAGAGTGACCTATCAGCAGATTCAGGCAACCTTAGGCATCAGTATGAGTCAAGTGCAGAAAATCGTTCATGAGTAATTAGCTGTTAGGATACTCCGAATTCGTTGGGCACCTCATAATTTGGCCGAAGCTCAAAAACGCCGTAGAACCGAGCCATAAGAAAGAATGAGCAAAGCGTTTTTTTCAGAGGCTCCATCAATTCAGCGATAT
This sequence comes from Cenopis cana, assembly GCA_951800055.1. NCBI lineage: Eukaryota > Metazoa > Arthropoda > Insecta > Lepidoptera > Tortricidae > Cenopis > Cenopis cana. Next base: position 15,112,183 of record OX637471.1, on the reverse strand, counting down.
ATTGATGTAATCGTAAAATAGTCCATGAAACAAAATTACAATAAATAAATTGCTAGTTAGTTTAGTTATTGTTTTTCTAAAAACTTTCAGTGTGGCCTACGTATATACAACACAATAAAATACAAACAGGTATACCACATCTCAAAAATATAACAACCCAAAAGAACATAAAGCTTAAAGTAGACGTAAACAACATGAGGTCTTATCATTATATTTTATAATACGGAACCCTAAAAAGAGCAAGTCCTTCTGGATAACCTTTCGGTAGCAAAGATAATGCCAACATAATATTCATAATATGGAAAAGCTCTCTCTAAAATACTTTAAAATAAAACGTGTTAAATACATGAATTATTTGGTTACCAGGAAGCCCTGCAATCTCTGGCGTGTGACCCGGGGCTGCACGAAATGCTGCCAAGGATGTGCACTTTCATTTCTGAAGGTGTGAAAGTCAACGTTGTGCAGAACAACTTGGCGCTGCTGATCTACTTGATGCGGATGGTCAAAGCATTGTTGGACAATCAATCACTTTACTTGGAGAAATATGTAAGTGACTGGGTTCCGTCCTCACCTCACCTCCAAAGGGAAAGAGGGACCTTATACTCGTAGGATCATTTTGTTCTCCATCTACTCTTTCAAGACCTTGTTTTATGTATACCCCGAGGAGTCTGTCTAATGGTAGGCAATCACCATACTCTACGCATGCTTGTTACATGCGCGTAGCGCACACGTACACTGACGGCCAAAGATTTCGGGTCACCCGAGTTTAAATAGACTCATAGGTTTTGTTAAATATTCTACACTCGTTTTATTTACATAATATACTATTCTTCGTGTTGCCCAACTGTATTAGCAATTTCCGGGATCCCATGATAAAAATATCAATGTCCAAAAATGACGATTTTCGCAATATCTCGCTCCGTTAACATTGTTTTTCATGGGTTTTTAAAGTCCGATTTAAACCTGGAAACGTAACTTTTTTTGACTGTTACTTTTGCAGTATATATGTAAAATTAAATAAAGATAATGACATGATTAAAAAACTTACAATCTCGCAGTATTTTAGAAAATATGACGGTTTTTTACCGACCCGTATTCTTTGTTCGTGAGTGCATTTGTTTAAGATTCGTTGTGTTGACAGCTATAGGATAAACTATAGCTATAGAGAAACCTAAATCACACTTTCAATTCAACACACTAAACCCTTACTGACCACCAGGTATGCTCCTGGTAACATAACACGACTTAGAGCCCGGACACATGTCGACGGTACGGCGCCGCGCCGTACGCGGCCACGTACAAATAACAAAGGCCGTAGACGGTGCCCGGTGCCGTACCGTGGACATGTGCCCGGGCCCATACCTACAGAGCAAGTACATATGTACAGTAGTTTCCCAGTGTAATCAGGATTGTAAACCATTGTTAAACATTACAGCTGCACGAACTGATCCCGTCGGTCTCAACGTGCATAGTTTCTCGTCAACTTTGTCTAAGGCCTGAAATGGACAATCACTGGGCTCTGAGAGATTTTGCTGCGCGCCTCATGTCTCAGATCTGCAAAACGTTCAACACGTCTACGAATAATTTGCAGACAAGGGTCACGCGGTGAGAGCATTAAGAAAATCGTAACTGAGCTAGACTACAAATTATAAACTATAATAATTATGGTTCACCTAAACTAAAATAATAGCTATGCTTGATGCAACTATGGAATGTGGTTTTGTCTTGCTCGCTCACTAGTGTTAGCTCGACATGCTGTACTCATCGTTCGCCCGTGGAAAATTACAAGAATCAGCATGAAAGGATTATTGTATAAACGGATCATTAAAAAAAAAAGACACTACATTTTAATTGTTATATTATAGGTGTAATTGGTGGTTTTCAGGTTATTCGCTAAAGCTCTTCAGTGCCCGTCTCAAACTAATAACGAAACTGGTGTAGGGCCATCGATGGCCAATATGAAAGAATCGGAGAAAACACCGCTTGCCTCGCTCTACGGCGCGATACAGGGGCTGGCCGAGCTTGGTCCTGAAGTTGTAAAGGTACGGGTTCTCATACTTTTTTTTTTTTTAGTTTCTATGGAAATGTATGGCATAAATTCGCATTCGCGTCAAAGATACAAGTGTGGACTGGAGGTCATGGATGCAGTGAAATTATCTGCTATGAGACAAGAAAAATATCAATATCTCTGTAAGGATGTCATAGTGTGAGAAACATCGGACTTACTGTGTGCGCAAGTACGATCATATAAAATCATATATAAAAGTGATCAATTGAATGCTTACCTACATAAAAACAAATAAAATTTGTACAGAAACTATGTAGGTAATTTCACGACTAAAACAGCAAAATACTTATTTTCCCATACAACTTTGGTTCGATACTGTGCGTGTGACGTCATTTGCCTGTGCCAATTTGTATTAGCCTATAGAGAGCCGCTAGCGACGAGCTAGGTTCGTCCCTAATTTTTGCCCTTTATTGTGGCCTAATTGTAGTTGGTCCCATAGCAGACATTTGATCGTCTATGAAACTGGTTCGAATGGCATCATAAAAAAAGTCAAATAGCAAATTAGGCATTATGTAGTTGCATAAACTACTAGTGTATTTATATCCGTTCAGGTGTTGATATTGCCGCGCGTGCGGTGGCTGGGCGAGCGCGTGGAGGGCGCGCTGACGGGCACGGGCGGCGCGGACCGGCTGGCCGCGGGCAACCTCAAGCACCAGCTGCTCAAGGTGCTGGCGCCCGTGCTGCGCCAGCAGCGCCAGCCGCCCGACCAGCCTGACGACTACAAGTAACCTTCCTAACATACATGCCTTTTTTATACAACGTCGGTGGCAAACGAGCGCACGGTCCACCTGATGGTAAGTGGATACCGCTGCCTATAGACGCCCCGCAATTCCATGGGAATCACGTGCGCGTTGCCGAACCTTTATGAAATTTGAGGATTCACTGTGTTGACAGAAGAAGGGACAAATTTAGGTCCCTCGCTTTCAACACAGTGCATCCTTCGTGAGCTCTGGCAACCTTGCTCACCTCCAGGAACACAACACCACATAGCATACTTGTATAGTATAAAATAATGTTATTATTGCTATTGTCTTCTACAAGGCGGTGGTACTTCCCCAGTTGGGATGCTCCAAACGCAGCAAATTCATTTTCTCAAAAATGGCCCGCAAACTGGACTTTAGTAGCTACATATTGGAAGGTAAAATGTATAGTTTAAGGTCAGAACCAAATTAAAAAGTAAAAAACACTGCAGGCCGCCTGCAATGTCACATATAAATTCCTTTATCTACACACATATCATAAATCCTCTAATATGCGTTCGGAAACCGTAGAAAATGACTCTCATTTCAACATTCAATGAATTTATGGCAATTTTCTTATCTATGGCTAAGGCTACAGCAGTAATATAATTTTTATTTTAATCTCATATATGATGTTAAAATATTAAACGTCAAACAAAACTGTCAAAATTTAAATGTCAAAGTTGGCATGTCCCTATTCTAGTATCACTGAAAATTCAAATTCAGTCGATGCGAAATGTCAGATCGATGTTTTTTTAGTATATATCGCACGAAATTTGAGCTAGAACGACATGATCACATCAGAATAGGGACTCTTTACTTTTTAAAATAACATTCAGGTATCGGTTGCCAGTTCTGATTTCGATATTTCCGCAACCGTGCAAAAAAGGTTGTATTAACACAATTATTGTATTTATTTACTACGGTTTCTGAACCCATCTTAGAGTAGTTATAATATGTGTGTAGATGAAGTACTGTATGCAACTGTACATAATGTACTATTAACGGCCGGCTACGACATCGATCGGCGGCAACGGCAGCGATTGTCCTAATACATTGCGTGTGATCTCAACTAATCACAGTGAGTTGCGCGAGGCGACCGTGCAATGAACAGAATAATCGCTTGCCGCGTCGCCATTCGCGAAGAGTCGTGGCCACAACAAGGATGTATTGTACCAAAGCGTATGTAATCGTAAGCTGTGTTTGTTACAATCTGATTGTATACGCCGATTTACTTTTGCAGGAATTTGCATTCTATCACATGGTTCGATCGTAGCGTACTCGTGTTACCTCGTTAGCCCGTAGCCCAGCACGGTGACATGTACATGGAGGATTACTTTCAGGCGTGATTACGGGTACCTGGGCCCGAGCCTGCAGCAGATGGTGAGCAAGCTGCGTTCGTCGCCGGCGAGCGGCGCGGCGGGCGGCGCCGTGGCCGTGGTCACGTGCACGCCGCCGCTGCTGCCGCCCGCGCCGCCGCAGCCGCATCTGCCGCACGCTGCGCTCACCTCCAAGACTGTCGGTAAATAAGATTTTTTTTTCTAAGTCTATAAGGGGTTCCACTGCTGGGCAAAGGCCACCCCCCTTGACTTCCACTCGTTTCGGCTTTCAGCTGTTTCGGGCCAGTCGTCAAGAAATGTGTCCATAGGCATGTTCCGAATCACGCTTACAGCGCTATAAACGCGTTTACTATCGGACCGAATCACGCTCATAGCGTTTACATGAGATGTCGTGACGTCATGGACGGCGCCATATTGGCGTTTACGATGCTCACACTCCCAGGCGTCAGCACCTTAAACCAAACGTCAAGTTGACGTTTGATATATGAACATGACAGTAAACACAATATGCCCGGTCCGAATCAAAACACCACTCACGCGGCCTTGAGCGCGCTTACTGATTCGGACCGGCCGTCAGCACTGTAAACGCTGTGATCGTTGTGGGCGTGATTCGGAACACGGCTCAGGTCATCCCGCCATCTCCGCCTCGGCCTGCCACGTTTTCTCCGAGCATCTTGCGGCACCCATCCCATTGTTAATTTTGCTCAACTCTGTGGACGCATGCGGCAGACGTGGCCGGCCCAGTCCTATTTCAGCCTGCTCCAACATCTGCAATACCGGTTTCGAGTTTCGAAATTAGCCTTATATTCTTTTTTTATATAGGTTAGGAAATTATTACGTTTTATTGGAAATCGATCAAGCGGATTGGTGTCAGACCAACAGTTATAATTGTCTGACACTGAGAAACCTCTAACTTTAGCGTGGTCACGTCTTTCCTTATGCCGATGATACAGTCATCGTGGTTGAGCATAGCACTCGGTAGTTAGCGTGCAAGACGGCGGAGGCAGAACTGCACAAGGTGTCTTCTTCGTCTGAATTGAATGTAACCTACTCACTCTCAACTCTGCGAAGATCAGCTACCTATGCTTTTCTAAGTACAATAGTCAAGCCGCAACGTGGCTTAAAACATAAAAAATACACCTGCAAATTTGCACGAACACAAGATTTTTGGTAATTTTTACCTTTTCGGCTAAATGAATGTGTATATTCATACACATTCTTATATGGAACCATACCTATTTATCATAAATAATGATTGATATCTGTTTTACACGAAAACGGTACCCCACAATTTTGAAATAAAATAAAATGTCATTTTCTCACATTGTTCGAGATACCCACCATAAACCCAAGTTATGAATGGTAAAAAAAACGACGAAGTACTTCGAGAAAAGGTAGGTAGTGACCTTGTGCTTCGTTTGGCTCGTCTGGGCGGCGGTACGACCGTGCCCCCAGATGATGACCTCGACGGAAAAACCGGGATTATCCCCTTTTTTACCGGGAGTAACCTAGAATACTTAGATACTACTATTGCTTGAATACGGTATTTGATAGCATTTTATTCGCGCATCAGAAAGTGCTATATTATTCGATAAATAGCGGCATGTGCCTCTCCTCAGATAGCCTCGGAGCCCGCAACGTGATGATGAGTGTGAGCTCCGCGCCGCAGTCGCCGTCGCCGGCCACGCCGCCGCCGCAGAAGTTTGTCATCGTGTCTCAGCCCAAGCCGCCGCAGGTAAGTGACACCGCCGACCCACCCAGCTTGATGACCCAAGTAAGTTCGTCGCACCTGGACTGCACTCCATAAGGGAATAATAAACCCATTGTCTACATATTGGTAAGCTTTTTGCAAAGTTCATGTTGGCACGTAGATACTAAAATAGTTACATGTTTTGGAATGTTAACCGTGCTGTGCATGTGTAAAACCGGCGACACTGTGCCAATATCTTCATGCTTTTCTGACCTTACGTTGTATCCATCACCTTAGACAAATAAGCAAAGACTACAATATATATACTAAAGTATAGACTGGTAACTCTACCGTTTTAGGAAACTGGATGATAGTGCTGCCATCTATCCCTCGTGATGTGTAAACTGATTTACACACGCACACACACATGCATAGTAGGTAATACATACACATATAAAACATTCATTCAATTAGTTTGACACATCTTAGAAGTTACGTAGAAATAAGTTTCTAAACGCGATTATGAAATTAATTGCGTACCTGTTTAGAAACTTATTTCTCTACGTAACTTCTAAGATATGCCACACTAGTCCATATTGGAGATTATAATAGGATAGAATTGGAATAGGTCCTTAAAAATAGAATAATATATTATCAATATTAAATAAAAAATCAAGTGAAACTTCATTTCCTTGTTTATGTGTGTTATTATTATAAACAAACAATCTATTAAAAATAACATACATGGCATAAATAAAATCAAAACTAACTTGAATCTACAACAGGCCCCTTGAGGCATGGTACATATATTTTCTCGCTATGTGGCAGCAATGATCGCGCGCGTTGAGTCCTTTGGAGTTCGCTTACCATCAGGTGGCCCGCACATATAAAAAAATGCCGATACGTTGTATGAGGAATTTACCAGGTTCGTCGGTCACCAGTTACTTCAAACATTTCACGATTTCAGTAAATAACTTGTGTGCGCTGGGACCCCATGGACCTCGAGTTTTCGATGCCAAAAGGTCAAAATTGTACTCACAGCCGATGCCCTTATTTAATGAGCTGGAAACAAACAAATCAACATATAAGTATACGCAACCTATCTAACGGTAAGCAGTCATCATAAGATATTGACGCTTGCAACTCCCAAAGAATTACAAGCGCGTTGCCAACCCCGAAGTGAATTGAGGATTCACTGCAATTACACAAAAAGAAAAATGCAGATTGTCTCTCAACACAGCGCATAATTGGGAACTCTGGCGACCATACACACAGTCACACACTGTAACATCAAATTAGTACAAACAGACATAGTTTTTCTGTTATTATGGCTGCAATATTTTTACTCCAGTTGTTGCTCAAACCCTTCAAGTGCAGATAACAGTTTGCTTGTATATTTTTCTTTTTTAGTAGGCATTCCTCCATATCCCTCCGAGAATATGACTGTGGTCAAAATTGTACCTATGCTTTAATTTTTCCGTCCCACAGTCCACTCTGATATCAACAAATCTAATCAATAAAAATAAATAAACACCTCGCAAGCATATTTTCTGGGTAGTGGTATACTTCAGTAAAATGAATTCTATAACCCTCCTGTTTGTGATGTGATGACTGCTCTTCAAAATCAAATCCGCAACTGAGCTTCCCAGCCCTAAACCTGTTTGAATCTTTAGGTGAGGACTTGGAAATCTGTGTAAGGGGTTCCTGCAATTGTGAAAGGAAAATAAATGCCAAAAATGAAAGAATTTACTTGATTAGACTTTATTACCTATTAATCTATTATAACTTAGTTGCTTCGTTTAAGTTTTTTGTTATGTTATTACTTTGTGGTGCACAATAAGTCATATTATTATTATAACATATCAATTACACAAATACAAATAATTATAATTTAATTACCTTTTCCGTGTCCACCCTTACAAAATGGCTACCGTACAAAACGCAACAATTCCTGTCCTGTGTCCTGAATGACATAGGATTATTCCTGGATTACGAGTCCTGGCTCACTATTACATTCTGAAACTATGCGTATTACAATGCAATGTTTTTTATTTCGAATATGGTGGCATTTAAATGAAAACGCAACTATTTTAAATTAAATTAAATGGATTTGTCAGTAACAGTTTTATATTTGAAGTTTTATTTTGAAAATTGTCAAAAGATGTCAACGTATAATATAAACGTTCCGTTACTCCCAAATTTAAGCTGATATACACTCATAGTCCATAAAATTTTGCTCGTAACTTATAACGTAAGAGAGGCTGACAACATATATTTATCCATGTCTATGGGGTATTTAACTAGCACTCTAATCAATTTTCTGTTTGCATGAACTATTGATGAGGCTCAATTAGCTCGATGTTGTTATCACATAATTGTGTACATTACCTAAAAATGTAAATATTTTGTGTAAATTGGAACGATAACGAACTAAACAGGAAAAAACTCCTAGTACCATAAATTTAGGTAGCAAATACGTCATCTAAATTAAGGCATAGACAAGTAAATGTAAAGGTTAATGTATACATAGTAGACAAGTTCGTGGTACTTGTTACAGTTGTTACAATGTGTACATTACCTAAACATAACTGTGTGCAGTACTGACATCTAACAGCATGAGTAAAAACGACGAAGTCCTTGGCTTGGAAAAGAAGACAAGCAGTACTTAGAGCTGAAGAGCTCGTTATTTTGCCACCAATATATAGATTGCAGCTCAATCAAAGCGTTCCATTTCTTTTCTTCTAAGTTGCCATAGCATGCAAATAAGTATCATTTGATAAGCTTATTCTATGTCAAACATGAAAACATTGCACAAAGGAGCCTGATTAACATCGAATTGCCCGGCAGCATATATTGCATGCCTGCATGTAGATGATGTAGTTACCATTTATTATTGTATGTATAACTAAGTAATTACTAGTGATACAGCCAATAAAGACCGAAACAAAAAATATATAATTTGAATAATTTTAACGCATTTTAACCTTTTCGGCGTCGACGACGTATATATGCGCACCATCGGTTCAACGCCTACGACGGATATATCCGTCACGATATCGGCCAGGTTCAACTGCCCCAGTAGCTCGATTCCACTCACACCTCAGATTCGGTTGAAGCCGCTCAACCAATCTCACTGGAGTATTCCGGAGTTTATACCGCCCGAGTGGCCGTGTCGGAGGTTTCCCCTGGATTTTCACCAGGCCACTCTCAAACTGTGGACTCCTATCGCTTTACCGGCCCGCCTTGGGCCCAGCCTATAAAGACAGGTTTAAAAAAATCAACTTCTCTTTTGACATTTCCATGTCATAGCCTATGAGTGACAGTGTTAGTATTTGTCAGGGAGCTGGAGGCTGGGCTGGAGGTTAACTGCATAATTTCGTAGTGCGTGTTCCATCGCCTAACCCAGGGGCCTCCGAACTACGGCCTGCCGGTCAATGCGTTATTTAAGTACTGGCCCGGCACGATTGTACCTCTCAGGTGAAATATGGCCCTCGGGTTAAAAAATTTGGAGAGCCCTGACCTAACCTACCTGGATCATAATCATATTTAGTGTAAAAAATATAAAATAAATATTTTAGGGTCATCAATGGCTACTACTTTAGTTTAGGGCGGGTTGCTCAAATCTACGATTACAGATGGATCATCGTTAAATATGGCGCTGACATCCCTTACAAACTTAACTTGTCAAGCGTTCCGGACGATAACATAAAAAAACTGTTCAACTATGGAATACGTGGTAATGCATACAACCTGATTAAGTCATATTTAAGTAATAGAAAGCAAGTAACACAAATAAATAGAATTTGCCCAAAATCAAACACAGAGACCACGTACTCTTCCGATTCGCGAGAAATATTATACGGAGTACCGCAAGGGAGCGTTTTAGGCCCGTTGTTGTTCCTTATTTATATAAATGACCTCCCACGCACCATCGACTATCCTACGGTACTTTTCGCTGACGACAGCACAGTTATTGTTACAGCGGAAGACTTAAATACATATGAACATAATACAAATAGAGCACTTGGATTAGTAATCGAATGGTTGAATAAAAATAATTTAAGAATTAACTTTACTAAAACGAAAATTATGAATTTTACACAAAGAACTAACAAATTTCCGAAACTAACTGTGACATATAATGGCCAAGACATTAACGAAACTGACATTGAATTTTTTTAGGATTAAGCATAGATAATAAGTTGACATGGGTAAATCAAATTGAATCAGTATGTAATAAATTGAATAAGTTTTCGTATGCTTTATATAATCTTCGGAAAGTTGTCAACCTATCGACAGTATTTATGGCATATCACGCGTATGTTACGTCAACGTTAAAGTATGGTATATTGTTTTGGGGAAACGCAACAGACAGAGAATTGGTTTTTAGAGGCCAAAAAAAGTGTTTAAGAGCCGTCTGTGGTATCCGACCTATAGAGTCATATATTGACATTTCCGTGCCTTTACATATATGAAATGTGTTTATATGTAAAATCAAATGTAAACCTATTCCCCAGTTTTAATAGTGCACGTCATCGGGGTAAGATAAACAACAGACCAATGAAAACAGCCTTATTCGCAAAAAGTGTTTTTGGCATGGCACCAAGAATATTCAACCGTTTGCCTAATTTCATTTTACACATAGAGGATGTAATCCAGTTTAAAAAAGAAGTACACAGATTTTTGACCAAAAAAGCATATTATTCGATTAAGGAGTATCTAGATGACCCGCATGACATTTAATAAGACAAATATCTGGGCGACCGAACCTTGCTCGGCGTTTTCCCGGGCATGAGACCTAGCTAGATCGATTGCTCGTCCCCGAAAACCCCCTAAAAATAAATATACATATAAATAAATAAATATACAAAAATTGCTCGTTTAAAGATATAAGATTTCAAGATTATTTTTATTTATTATTATCGTTATTATTGTACCTAAATTCTATTTTTATTTCGAATATTATAAGATTGACTTAAAATTTTACTTGTAAACATTAGTTACTAGACAATTATTCGTTCGTTTATTTAATTGTGTATTTTAGTTTTGTACCTATATAATGATTTGTATGTCTTATGACAAAACACAGTTGAACCATATTTTATTACATTACACCTTTGTATTGTACCTGTGTTTAACAAATAAATTATTTGATTGATTGATTGAATGAATAACATTTTAACGAACACTAAGGTAAAAGTACCCTTCACCGAACGCTTAAGACCTACATGTACGTTTGTTTTTTTAATAAGGTTTGGAATTTTTGTACGATTATGATCAACAGCATATTGTGAAGATAGATAAATTTGTCATAATTTAAATGTACGTCGAAATTTATTACATAGTTAGACGTATATAAAAATAATTTTTAAAGTTTTTGATATCGATTACACTGATTTGTCCCATTCAACGAACTAAGAAACGGAATTTGCACCCATTACCGGATCGGCATGCCCTATCACCGAACTAGGGAAGAAATGTATGGAATGATGGCAGTGTGTGAGTTTGTAAACTGATGAGTGACTATTTCTTTCAACCTAACTGCACTAGTTTTGTGATTTCGAGCAATATTGACGGTAATTTTATCTAAGAAAAAAAACTGTCTATAATTAAAAATAAAATCAAATATTTTTTTATATAAATATCTATTAAAAATTGTTCGCTAATCACCAATAATTTATTTTTATATAATTTATTCGTTAACGGTTTACATGTTAAGAAGCGCTGGCTTTTTTAAAGATATACGAAAAATAACGCATTTCAATATAGATCTAGCTGTAGACTGAATATGGTTTATATTCCAATGAACGCCAAATAGCAGCTAGGCCGAAATAATCATATGTTCGGTATCAGAGACCATGGGTACGCTTTACCGAACGGGCGTTCGGTAAAGCGTACACATTGAACCTATCACGCGAACATATTAATAAAATAGTGTTTTAATCATAATGAATCTGCCATAACAACATAACTACATTTTATCTAGATATAAGAACTATTGCAAAATAATAAATACACAATTATTTTGCTTCTACTGGTGTTAAATAAATAATACGGAATTTTTAATTGTGTAATAATGTATTTTACAAAAAATCTGTCTAGTTTATAGACGTTCAGTAATTGCTCATTAAATTACTCTATTAATTGGCTACGTGTAAAGCGAAGTAGTATATATATAACGTTTATGATTAACGAGTGAAAAAAATATTTTCAAAACGTACGTTTTCCCTGATTCCGGACGCTGTTCGGTAAAACCTTCAAGCAGTGGATGTGGGTGAGCCATCACCGAATTTACATTTTTGTTGAATTCTGTAAATTTGACTGCACTAAATTCACTTATTTAACACAAACACATACACTTATTAACTCATGATACAATAACACCCTACTTTGAAGCATAAAGTCACTTTTAAACGCTTTTATGACCTTAAGAAGTACACTCGGTTTCTTAAGCATTTTCGTAAGGAGTCCCATACAATACAACGCGGCGATCGACCTGCTCAATCGATTATCCCGTTACAACTGAGAAACAAAATGGATTTCTTTGCCTCGTAGTGGAAGGAATAGGTATAAGAACGAACATAGCTGTAAGAACTCGACTTATGGCTTAAAATATAAAAAATCCGGTGATAGGGCAGATCCGGTAAAGGGTACATCTACCTTATTTACGATTACAGACGGTTTCGTGCAACCCACCCTTACTGATGGTTAACATTTTACTTAAGTTTAGAGCAATCGTCCTTGGTTTAGAGCATATGCATAGCTGCGAAACGGAAAACGCCATGTGTTCTGCCTGGAATTCGGTTATCATTATCAATCATTTTTTAATTTGCCCATATAGTGAGTGAGCGAATTGACAACATTTCATTTTATCTTAGCGGCTTGAAGTAAAAATCCATTTAGAGATATTAGTAGAAGAGATCTTAGGGGTCATAATAATTCCCAAGGAAGCGGAGTTTGATTTTTTTAGTTCTTTGTGTGTATCTTTTTGACATACTAAAAATCTTCCAAAATCTGACCCTGCAAAATGCGTTTTTTGACCCCCAAAAAAATGGGATATTTTTTATTACTCAATAATGCTTAGTGCTACATAAAAACTTTGTATTAGAAATATGTTTAGCATAAAAAAATTATCTATAACTTTGCTTCTTGTCACTTTAATGATAAATCTAATAGTTCACGAGAAAAATGCTTTACAGCATTGTGTTTCTTGTTAAAAACCTGTTAGTTAAAAGGCTTACTAAAATTAAACTGTACCTTATGTAATCCATAGAATTCGTACATTTTGCCTTGCATCAAATCGGGTAGTTCTGATTTCTATATATGTTGCATGTAGTGAAGTTGTAATGACGAGTCCAATTTTTCGACCTCGAAAGCCTTCCGTAACCCTCCCCGATCCCCTCTTTTGTGTCCCTAATTACAGTTTTTTTTATTTTTTTTTAAAACGGCTAAACCTAGGAGTAAACCATCAAAGGGTAAAATGTTCCTTATAAAATTATCTACAAAACATTCTTTGGAAGTATGTTGACCTATACTTTTCAAAATATGCTAACATTCATTGGGGTAAGAACAAAGTAGAGATACTAACGCGCAGATTTCTAACATAATTGTGCGCATTGGGTTACATTACAAGCATGGAACTTCTACCATAGACAGAGTATTCCGCTGTGATTATTTTCAGATATAAAGAGAAGTCAGATTTGTCCCCTGTGCGTGGGGAGAGCGGGGTGAACGGGACCAAGTACACCTCTTTTTCGTTTTCTTTTTAATGATCAGCTAAGGCTATTAGGGCGTGTGTGGTATCGTTTCTGTGTAAAAACAGATGTCAGGAATTAATTTTTAAGGTTGCCAACCCGAAGGGTCCAAAGGGGACCCTATTAGGATCACTTACACGTCCGTCCGTCGTCTGTCACACAGATTTTACAGCCGAACAGCTGGAGCTGCAGGCTTCAAATTTTCACAGTATAAGCATCCTATTGACCCAAAGCCGTACAAACTGTTAAAACTTATTTTTAAAAGTTTTTAAGGGGTTGGGGGGGGGGGGGGGGGGGGCTTCAATAAAGCAAAAGGGGAGACGCGAAAAAAAAATTGACCTACTCCATCGAGTGGGTTGTCGTTGCTTAGAGCTCGTTGAGTAGATAAACACTGTATTTTTTGTTTAAAAAAATGTTTGAAAACAAAGGAATGAGAAGCCACCAAGATCAGTTTTTTGAATTTTTTTTTTACCTTTGCATGCATGAAAAAGCACGAAATATTTTTATTTTTCGGTAAATGTTTCTTTTCTCTGAAATTTCCTTATTTTTTTCTATTGAAACCAACTTAATACGAAAAAGAAGGAAATTTCAAAGAAAATATTTGATTTATCAATATATTAGTATATGTCAATACAATATACGTAATAATAAACATTATACAAAACTTCAAATGCATACGTAAAAAAAAAATTAAAAAAAATCTGACTTTGGCGGCTTCTCATTCCTTTGTTTTCAAACATTTTTCTGAACAAAAAATACTGTATTTATCTACTCATCGAGCTCTAAACAACGACACCCCACTCGATGGGGTAGGTAATTTTTTTTCCCGTCTCCCCTTTTGCTCTATGCGAGCCCCCCCTTAAAAACATTTAAAAATAAGTTTTGACAGTTTGTGTGGCTTTAGGTCAATAGGATGCTTATACTGTGTAAATTTGAAGCCTGCAGCTCCAACCGTTCGGCTGTAAAACCTGTGTGACAGACGACGGACGGACGCGTAAGTGATCCTAATAGGGCCCTCTTGGGACCGTTCGGGTTGGCAACCTTAAAAATGAATTACTGACATCTGTTTTATATGGAATCGATACCACACACGCCCTAATAGCTGATATTTAAAAAGAAAACGAAAAAGAGGTGTACTTGGTCCCATTCACCTCCCCACGTACAGGGGACAAATCTGACTTCTTTTCATATCTGAAAATAATCACAGCGGAATACTCTGTCTATGGTAGAAGTTCCATACTTGTAATGTAACCCAATGCGCACAATTATGTTGGAAATCTGCGCGTTAGTATCTCTACTGTTGTTCTTACCCCAATGAATGTTAGCATATTTTGAAAAGTATAGGTTCTATCAACATACTCCCAAAGAATGATTGTAGATAATTTTATAAGGAACATTTTATCCGTTGATGGCTTTCTCCTAGGTTTAGCCGTTTTCAATAAAAAAATAAAAAAAACTGTAATTCGGGACACAAAAGAGGGGGTGGGGGAGGGTTCCGGAAGGCTTTCGAGGTCGAAAAAATGGACTCGTCATTACCACTTCACTACATGCAACATATAAAAAAATCAGAACTACCCGATTTGATGCAAGGCAACCCCCCTGTTTTACGACGATTTCTATGGATTAATGCAGAAGGCAAGACACTTTACCCTGTGATACTTGGGACCAATAAGAATGATTTCATCTGAGAAAATGAAAATTTCATCCACTGGATTTCAAGATGGCGGTCCTTTTCTAAAGTGGGAGCTGCATTTTTTCAAAAGTGATTTGTTACAAAACGGCAGCTGCCTGCATTTTATTAATACTGGTATCAATCGATTGGTACTGACACCACTAATCAAAATAAGAAAAATGTTATTTATAAATTAAAAATGGCGGCAATATTATCAAAAATGTAAAATTTTCATTGTTCTTTTTTTCATTATATTAAAAATAACAACTAAATGTCCAATTATATCGTCACTTTATTTATTTAAACAAATTCTCGTAGTATTATCTACGAGATAAAACAAAAATATGAAAATCCGTCGATTAGTTTCTAAACTATATGAATTACAAACGGGCCTCGGCAACTGTATCACGGTAGATATGGAAAAAACTGCACTTTTGTAATGAAAATAAGACGCGTTGTACAGTCGTAGTAGTGAAGAGACCGAACTTAGTGATTGTTTTCGATGCTATCTCATTTTCATCCGTCAGAAACCGTTTAGAAACCTTTGGTAGCAGTGCATGGTTCATATTCATGTGTCACACTTCAAACGTTTCCAATGCTATTGTATCTGCTCTAATGTAAAGTAATGAATGATGTTCCACATTTTGTTTAGCATGTGCAACTGTAGCTGCAGTTAGAGCCCAACCAAAGTACTGTTTTGTTTGATCGCTAGACTCAACCGGCGAGTAGCGCAGGTCACGCAGTTCACAGCTCGCAGCCGGCCAGGAATCCGAACGTCCAGGTATTCCTCACTAGCATCTGCTGCCTTGTCCAACAGTCATTCAGTCATCTCAGAGGAATTGTTTTCATCTTCCAAAAGTCCTTGCTCCGTGACTTTTAAGAATCGCCGCTATTTTGGAAAATGAGTACTCCTTTCGTGAGGGCTTTTTTCACTTTTTTCGCTCGGCGCAAAATGCAAAAATTGCAAGCAACTACGATGACCTAGTTATTCAGCTCTAATACACACATTCAGTGGATTGCACATTACGTGTGTACTGTACATTTCCCGTATGTGTTGTGGTTTTCACGTGTTGGCGGGTTTTGTGTGTACCTAGTGCAAATTTTGCTATTACCGCTTTTTTCCAAACCTAAGTTCTTTATTCTCGGCTATATGTAAAAGCTAAATAAATTCTTACAAACCTGTGAAACAAAACTTTGACGAGAGAACATGCATTCGTGGAGACACAAAGCACAAATGGAGAACGTTTTCAAAGATAGCGGTGATTCCTAGTGCTGGGGATGAAGGCAGGGCCTCCAATACACCATTCGTACCAATAACAATAAACGTTCTCCAAATATATCAAAAAGCATTCGCCATTTTTAAAATAAGTAAATCGTTATTGTTAGGTAAGCACTTTACTATACATTTAGATAGCCATATCGTGAACTACCGTTACTAATTACTGAAATAAAACACATATTCTACTATTTATTGTTCATTTATTACTTCTTTCAGTCATCGCTAGATTGTCACTTTATACATATTTGACTAATTATGTCGGAGTGGAGCATATTTAGTTATATTTTTTTTTATCGAATGATTGATCTGAGCACCAAAGACGGCATAACGCTGAAGCAAAACCTTGTCTTAGCTGACGCTACAAGATTAGTTCAATAAATATAAATGGCAAGCTTAGATAACGTTGACACTCGCTCATTAGCGATTATCATTAATTTAATATACTTATGATGGACCGATAAATAAAATAGGGTTGTAATTCAACATTCCTACAACCTGTATTGATAATATCATTATATTTCTATTGCTAAATGGAAATGAGATTCCATCAAAAAGCAGTGAGATCTTGTCTCCAAGTATTTTCTGATCTGTTAACTTTGTAGTCAGTACTTACATAAGTAGCTATCAATGAGCATGTGTATGTGGTAATCTAAAAAACATACGTAAATTTTGCTTCCTATGAGATAGATAGATAGATATACTCTTTATTGCGCACTACAAAGTGGAAATATTACAAACAAAACTTATGACTAATAATAAGGCAACAACAGGCGGTCTTATAGCTAAAAAGCGATCTCTTCCAGACAAACTAACGAGATAAGTTTGAAGTATTTATTTTGTGAATAAGTACAGAATGAGAGTAGCTGTCGACTGTTGGTTAATATGTAAGAGTTGTATTTTGTCAATTAGACAATCCTAACGATTTAGGTAGGTATAATCCGACGACAATTTTTCAGCGCTTCATTTTCGGAATGCGCTTTGTGCATATATTTTTTTTACAATGTTGTTGGGGACAAGGTAGAGACGAATGTTTTGAGTAGTTGATAGTGTGTGTTGTGCATGTACTTTGGTTTGCGTAGTCGGTGGTGGTGACGAGCGGGCCGGCGAGCGGCGTCGGGCCGCCGCCGCAGAAGCTGGTGGTGGTGGGGCTGCCGCCCGCGCCCGCTCCCGCGCCCGCGCCCGCCCCCGCGGCGCCGCCCGCGCACTCGCTCGCCGCGCCCGCCTCTTCCGCACAGGTCAGCCAGGTCCGTATTCATTTGCCCGAAGGTATCCCATTGGGGTAGGTAGGCAGATACCGAAAAAACGCCAAATACTATGGTCTTTAAAGTCCAGGTCAATAGAAATGGCAAATGATGTAAACAAACCAATTAACCTTCATTACTTCGTAATCACGTACTTTTAAAGAACGAACACAGTCTTACCAACAATTTATAGACATAATCCTTCTATTTGCATTCATTTTAAGCCATAATGTCTTTAATTATTCATATATCAATAAAAACAATATGTGACAATAGCTTGTCAATTTTTTTTACTCGTAATAATGCTAAGGTCAAGTCCATAATTCGGCGGAGTAAACTGGCAGATGAGATGTTGCTAGGGGTAGAAAAAAAAAATAGTGACGGTATATATCGATAAAAATATGTCGATAAGTCTAACTTACTATACCCTCTTATTCACAAACAAAGATGTGCCAGCATTTCGGAATATTAAAATCGATATACTATTCGATAGGAAGTTTTTTCGATCAAGATTTAAGTCCTACTACTTTACTACCTAATTTAGTAAAAGTTTCTACTTTTCGACAACTAAAGGCTCATTAAGCGGACAAGAGTAAAATAAATATGAAGAAATATGAAAAAAGCATAAAATTTACAAATAATTTTAATTTGTCAAATTGAGAGCATTTTAGATTGAGAGAAACACTACTAATTTCGATTTTCGATGATCTCGGCAAGCACCAAGGGGTACCCGATAAATAGGTCCGTAAGATCCGTACGTCTAGTGAGGTCTTAAATAAATAATATCGATATGAACAGCACTGGTCGTACTGTGGCAACATTTGTGCATTTTGACTTGTCAAACAACTACGCCGAATGGTGGATCAGAGTTTAGGAATCTACATTGTCATGGAAAAAAAAGTTCGTTTAGGTGATGGGAATATCAGTATATCGAAAAAGAAGTTCGTTTAAGTGATGGGAATATCAGTATATCGAAAAAGTTTAACGTCATTAAGTCATTATAGATTCAATTACAAATAACCTCACTTCTCATCCCTCTTTTCCATTTAATTTGCTATGAATTTTCTTTGCCCATTTATTTTTATTTGCTGCTATGAAGTTAAGAGCCACAAATACTCGCAATGAATAATCAATAAAATAATTTCTCGAGTGTCAAGTGGATTGGTTAATTATTGTTATAGACTTTTCTCATCACTATTTTACAACAAATCCATAGACGACAAATGAATTGTCAGTCAGCAATATTTGTTTACAAAATTTCCAATTTCTAATGACCCACGTATACATACTTATTTTGAATATTTTGCAGGGATCGGAACCAGTATTAAAAAAATACCCGAAATAGCCCAATATTTTGAATGAATTTATGTTCTTTACGTAGGACTGAATCATATATTTAGGTAACAACTTCGTATTATTAGATTGTCCCATTAAAATGAAACAATAAACCACAGAACGAAAAATAACGTAATAATTCCGGTATTTTTGTTCGGACAAAATACCAATATCCGACCTGCATAAATATTCGTCGATTGCGGGAACTTCTGAACTGACCTTTTTTCAGTATCGCAGAAATTCTATCAAGGGTACCTTGATCGCCTGCCTAGCTGTGCTGGTCGCCGCACTCGCCGCCTTCCGTTCCGAATCTTCCATCCCTCTCCTGACCATAAATCCTCTTAGGCTGGGTTGCACCAAACCGTCTGTAATCGTAAGCGGTGTTCGTCAAATCTGATTGTATGGAAAGTTTGACAAGTTTCTATGGGATGACAGCTGCCGGCGCCATATTTGACGATGACCGGTCTGTGTTCGTACGTTGGTGCAACTGACCCTTAGTCAGTCTGCTTTCACTTTTACACTTTCATATCAGACAGTTACCGCATAGTGTATTATTAACTAGTACGAAAAATTTTGGTACTTATTTTGTTACCCCAAGTATCATTATTGTTTTGTCACTTTATACAGTACTGCATTGCAACACGTAGATTTTTTAAATTTACCGCTATTATCAAATCTCAACGTTCATTAGCCAGATTGTATGATTCGTTGCGTCTCGGATGCGTGTACATAAACAAATCTTTATTTTATCTAGCTGCAGGGACGTCTGGGCGTTATGGGCTGTTGAAAATGAAAAGGATTACAAAATAAACAAAATATAACAATGAAAATATAAAACATGGTGAATGCAATGTGTGATGTATTGTTGGGCAGGCGCCAGTGTCGGTGGTGGCGAAGCCGGTGTTCGCGCGCGGCGGCGCCGGGGCCGGCGGCGGGGGCGGGGGCGCGCCGCAGCCGCCGCCCGAGCTCGACGACCTGTCGCACCTGGCCTGACGCACCGCCAGACCCAACAAGCAAACCAAGAAGAAACTCTCCTGATGCACACGTACACAAACCGGATCTAATCCTCCTAGCGACCAGAAGCAAAAGCACGGATGTAATCATTAATGTTTTCTCGATAGTTAAGTTAAGGGTAACCTTTTAAGTTCCAGTCTAAATGTTACTGACTCAAGTTATTGAGGACTAAGGTATTTTTAAATGTAGTCTCCTCTTTCTCCAGCTCTAACTGCATAAACTAAGTTTGACATAGGTAATATAATATTGTATTGTAGGTATTGTATAACTTTTACGAAGACATCATTTGTGGCGTGAATGAAAACACGCGTCAGTTGAGCGACGCGGATCTCGGTAAAGTTTAATTATATGGCGATGTATAAAAGTGTGCTCGTTTCATACAACTTCACGCGATCATGCGCGAGATCTTAAATGAATTTTGACGTAGCACGTTTGACTGATATCATAATTATTTTGATTCATATCTAATGGAATACAAATGATAATCATGAAATGATTAAATGTTAAAGTCTGTATTATTATACGATTAAATATACACATAAAAACTTAAGTTGACTTACAGCTCCCTTGACCCGCGTCTTAAATTTTGACGGGCAAAATTATGAATGTTTTCAAAGCTTCTGAAATAAAAGCAATTGTGTAAATTTGTTTGACAAGAAAATACAGTACAATGTTTAAAAGTACCTACATCTAAAAACCATACTTCTATAATATTTAATTCGACTTAGTACACAGTTTCTCCATGGGCAATTTATTTTACGATAGTGTTTAGTATTAAAAAAGCTTGCAGAAAGCAAGTTCTGCTAATTATAGTACTTACACAAGATTGTGTTACAGTCTACCTTTTTCCATATTTATAAATGTTAGTAACGCAAATATAAATATACTATTTGAAAAAGAAACACGTTTTTATTCAAAGCTAGAAGAAGCTTCTTCGTCGTTACACTTTTGCCAGAGTGGTCGTGGCCGTCGTGGTCGGGGTCGGAGCCGTGGCTGTGGGTGGCGAGCTTTACCACCCGGCGCCATTCAAAGCTAATGAGATACAATATGTTAACCCATTCACGGCCACGGAACACAACACGGATTACGAAAACACGTATGCTCCATACCCTTGCATTGCCTCCTTGGGCTGGTTTTCTAGAGCTATGCTATTTTTTTTTTATACTACGTCGGTGGCAAACAAGCGTAAGGTCCACCTGATGGTAAGCGGACAACGCAGCCTATAGACGCTCGCAACTACAAAAGAGTCACGTGCGCGTTGCCGATCCTTTATAAAATTTGAGGATTCACTGTGTTGACAACAGAAGGGCCAAAAGCTCCCTCGCTCTCAACACAGTGCATCCTCGGGAGCTCTGGCAACCTTGCTCACCTCCAGGAACACAACACTACATACTGGTATAGTAAATAGGTTATTATGGCTGTGGTCTTCTGCAAGGCGGAGGTACTTCCCCAGTTGGGCTGCTCTAAATTCGAGCAAGAGATGACATTATGCTGTGCCCTACCTCTCTTGTATGTGCTATGCTATGTTTTAATACATTTGTCACGTAGCTCGAGCTGGAACTATGTGTCAAATGTATGGAAACATAGCATAGCATAGCTCTAGTGGAAAACCAGCCTTAGTCTCGTAGCACCACATATGCACCTGAGATATCTGACATTTGTTACACCATTTATCTACTTCTTCTGCAGGTATCTCCTGGTAAACTCCAAATTCAGAACTCGAAACGACATTTTCTTTCCTGAAAAGAACTTAACACTCTCCATTTGCGAAATCAACCGTACGTATAATTTACCTACATTTATTTTAGTTTTTTCAGATTTAGCTCTATCTAGGTACTCACTTCTACTCAATGGGCCATGATGGGGGAATATAAGCAGGTACTATTGTGTAGACAGTGTAGTTGTCATACGTAAAAATTCAAAAGAACCGTTGATCATTCAGTCGCATATACTGGCTTTTAAATAGGTATTCTTTGACGAGTAATGAAGGTCTCTCATTGCGTCTAATATAATAATTTTAGTCTCCTTAATTCGTGCATATGCAATGAGAGGTCTACGTATTATTAGGTATTAGTAGGTACGAGTAGTATGTATGAAAAAGAAAAGACAATTACAAATAGAACATTACAAAACCGAAATTTGCCACGAAATGGTCACAACTCAGCGTTATGCTGGCCGGGCCAGCGCTGGTCTTCCGTTGTTTGAAAATGTGTAATGTCGCAGAAATATAGGCAGCTAAGTTGTTAATAATAGTTCTAATGAACATGGTTTTAGGTACATACATACACTAGGTGAAACTCATTGGTAAGGAAGATTTGGTTTTCATGCCGATAGACAAACTTTATTGGATAAAATACGTTTGTGGAGACCGTTTACCGTTGCAGTTGCTTTAATCAAGATAAAAATAATATAAATAAATAAATATTTGTGGACAATCTTACACAAATCAACCTAGTCCCAAACTAAGCAAAGCTTGTACTATGGGTACTAAGCGACGATATACATACTTATATAGATATAAATAGATACTTAAATACATAGAAAACATCCAAGACCCAAAGTCAAATATTCGTGCTCATCCTCATCACACAAATAAATGCCCCGGCCGGGATTCGAACCCGGGACCTCCAGCTTCGTAGGCAGGGTCACTTCACTACCAATACCAACTAAGCTAAAGCGGTTGTCAAGATATAGGTAGGTAAGTTGGCGGGCATTGAACGGGAACATCACATTCACATCATTGAGCACGTGGCGTAGGTAAAATACTATTTTTTTCTTTTAGTAACTTGAAGATGCCCCCGAAAAAAAGTATACTCAAATGTGATTAGTTTACATGAATTGTACTGGTATAATGAAAATAGTATCCCACCAAAAACATTTTCATGTAAAACTGGTTAAACTTTGCGCACTGTCAAAAAGTTGTCAGATCTCATGTAGAGTCAAGTTTCTAAGCTAAGTCTACACGCCCTAAATTCATAAACTCTACACCTTAGGTAAAATATGTAAGCTTGACTGTTTCGCTGTTGGTAAAAAAATGATTTACTGTTCGTTACTTTTCTGTTATATACAATGTAAGATCTGTTTAAATGATCTTGCGACTCGAAGATCGGAATGGCGGACTGCTGTCAGTACGGGTGTTAAAGCCTTCGAACGCTCTCGTCTTGAAGATCTAGACGCCAAACGTCAGCTCCGTACATCTCTGCCTAAAACCTCCTATCAGTATACAATATCAGGGCGGCCGGCGTTTTGCCGGGCATGAGACCTAACTAGATCGATTGCTCGTCCCCGAAAACCCCTACACACCAAATTTCATCAAAATCGTTAGAACCGTTTCCGATATCCCCGAAATAAATAAATAAGTAAATAAATAAATATACAAGAATTGCTCGTTTAAAGATATAAGATACTCGTATAACAGTAATGGACAGCGTCACTGTGTTTCTTGCGACCGTATCTTCAAAACCAAATTCGGTTTTGCGAGTCACGTTCGCGCCCATGCGCGTAAAGTCGCCGGTCCATCTTATATTTATATAAATTTTGCCAGGATGTTGCCGTCGACGGACACGTCTGGGAGGACATCATCATCATTATGTTATGCAATAATAGTTGGTGTAGTAACAAAACGCGGCCAAGCCACATATTTTGACTAAGGTGTAGAGTTTATGAAATTAGGGCTTGTAGAGTTAGGGCGTGTAGAGTTAGAAACTTGACTCTACATGAGACCTTATAACTTTTTGACAGTGCGAGCCATGGTCTCGTCTTGGCAACATTTTAGATGAACATGTTTTTGATGAGATACATACCTATTTCATTTCTTTTGGAACTCATTCCAGTATGACAATATTGACAATCTCATATCATAACATCCCCTAATAAAGGGTGGGGGAGGGATTTACTAAAAATCCTGAAATTGGTTATTTAATATCTTGGCGACCGAGCTTTGCTCGGCGTTTTCTCGGGTATTAGATCTATAGCTAGATCAATTGCTCGTCCCCGAAAACGACGTACCACATTTCATCAAAATCGTTAGAGCCGTTTCCGAGATCCCCGAAATAAATAAATATATATGTGTATAAATAAATATAATATCTGGGCGGCCGAGCTTTGCTCGGAGTTTTCCCGGGCATGAGACCTGGCTAGATCGATTGCTCGTCCCCGAAAACCCCCACATACCAAATTTCATCAAAATCGTTAGAGCCGTTTCCGAGATCCCCGAAATAAATATATATATAAATAAATAAATATACAAGAATTGCTCGTTTAAAGATATAAGATATCTGGGCGACCGAGCCTTGCTCGGCGTTTTCCCGGGCATGAGACCTAGCTAGATCGATTGCTCGTCCCCGAAAACCCCCACATACCAAATTTCATCAAAATCGTTAGAGCCGTTTCCGAGATCCCCGAAATAAATATACATATAAATAAATAAATAAATATACAAGAATTGCTCGTTTAAAGATATAAAATACAGTGGCGGAGCGTCCATACAACTCGATTCCCACCGGCTTTCCTAATTTTCGGCCAGCCCAGTTCTTTTACTACGGCTCAAGAAGAATAAGATAGGTAAATTATTTCCGGCTTCTCTAAGAATATTTTTGCCGCGCCGCCACTGATAAGATAACAAAATTTTGCGGAAGTCAAAATACCAGCCCCTGGTTTGAGTTGACGGGCATGAGGGAAAATTCCCAAATCAATTCTTTTAGGATTTTTTAGTTGATTGTGTGCTAATACTTCAGGAAGTGTTGATCATCAGTGATTGAATGAGTGACGAAATCGGGGTTTTTATAAGAATATCAATTAAATCTAAAGTTTAGTAAACTTTATATGTTGAGGTAATAAGTCCACTATTAAAATCATATCCTGAAAATTATGTTTATCTGGTATAATCTAAACCCAAGTTATGAGGGTTCAAAAATCGACGAAGCACTTCGAGAAAAGGTAGGTATAGTGTATAGTGCCCTTGCGCTTTGCTTGGCTCGTCCAAGCGGGGGCACTACCGTGCCCCCAGATCATTTACCTAGATAAGTATGTTTCTCACAACCTGTTAAGACTTAGGTACTTCACCACTAAACCCTAGCATATCTTGCTGATATTTGTAAAAACTGATGCTACTACACACGTGCAAGAATCGCATGAATAATTAATAATATGACTATAGTTCATGTCATCCACGACGACGCGCCCCTCCACAGCGAATCTCATACTATAATGACAACATTTCATATTTTTAACTACTTTATTTTATGAACTAGTTAGAAAATACGTAAAAATTTAAGCCACCCGTATTTTTTCTTTTTCAATTTAACTCATTATTTCATACAAAAAAAAACACGTTGAAAAGTAGGTCATTCCAAAAGGGCGTAAGTAAAATATGACGTCATCTTCCCAACAAGAATCCAGAGCCACTCCAGAGCAGCGATTGTCTGTACTCTGTACTAAGGGGAAGCGAGGAAGATGACGTCAACTTTCGGTTTACAGTAATTTGCGATTTTTTCCAAAATTAACGGAGAAAAAAATCTAAAAAAATGTTTTTTGTGTACTTCACACGTTTTTACCGAGATGGTTTTCGAATTAAGACTTTTGGAAATTATGAAATATTGTCAATTGTACGGATTGGCCTGTGGAGGGGCGCGATTCATTGCGGATTACAAAGATACAGCGAGTGCAATCGATCTATGAAACCCCGCAACGTAAATAATTAAACCTGCATGCGATCCTTGCACGTGTGTAAATCCATTGTATAAATCGGGCTTATACCTACAATGAATATTTTTTTACATTCGTAATTTACGAGTAGGTATTAGATAAGTAGGTAAGTACATGTAAAAACGCTAATTCTGTAGGGCAAACTAATTCGATAATAAGTAGAATATTGGGTACTTGTTATTGCTACCGTAGTAAGTAGCAAATAAGTAACAAATCATTTAAATACCAATAAACCAAACGCACGAAAAAACTCGCAGAACTTCGCGCTTCAATTTATAGGTAAGTATCTGCTATTTGAAACATTTTAAAATGTGTATAAATGGACGCTGTTTAACAATCGAAAAGTGGTGACGTCACTGATTCCGATTTCCCTACAAACTTTAACACAAAATTAAGAAAGCAATTTTGTCATTTCCAAAAAAGTAGTTGATTTAACTATCAGTCAACATCCCTATTGAAAGGATCCATAATTGATTGATTTATTTGAAAGAGATCTCACTTCTTTTGTTTTAGCGCAACCGTTTATCTACGAACTTGGCATTTTTTCACATAGTAGAGTAACTACAAGCGACACACCATCATTCATGAGGTAATAACTAGCGGCCAACTTATTTCGCAGTAACTCCAGCGCATTAGTTCGAGTCGTGGTTGTAAGTAATGACATGCATGCATGTGTGTCACAAATCGGTAGTAAATAATAAACCGCTACAAAGCGATACAATACGACACGTGATCCGGCTATTTATGTGTGAGAGCCGTTTCGTCGCCGAGGAAGCAGTGCGGCGTCTGGTAGGGTAGAGCACAAGCGGCTGGCCGCAGGGCAGGGGTATTGGGCGCGAGTCGCGGGCGAGAGCGAGCCCCAGCAGGCGACGGCGCACGACTGACCGGCGGACGGCCGCTCCGCCCTGTGCTCCCGCACTCGCCGGTCGCGGTGCATTCTGTCGCGGACGCAGCTAGGGCGCACTCGGCCACGGCTGCCGCCGCCGCGTTCTCATTGCTACTTTACGTATTCCCGCCAAATACTTACTAAGTTTTTATGCGTTTATGTTCTCACGTTTCAAGGTTTAAGTGAAGTTTTTCTTTTCGTAATGAGTTGTTTCAATGTGTTCTTGATTCTTTTGTTTATTTTCTTACCGAAGTCGACGGAAGCAATTCGATGGCTGTAAGTGCTCACATTTATTATATTACTCAGATGTAGTTATAGTTTTTGGTGTCAATTCGTCAATGAAAAATTTGTGAATTATATTTCGCATATAGGTATTTTTCATTTCGCTTAACTAAGCTTTGCTTTCGCTTAATGGAACTTCATTCATTTCCCAATCGATGAAACCACTATCTAAAAAACGTCATTGTGAACTCATTCGGTTAGGATAGGTAGGTATTCGGTTTCAGATGGTTTGAGAAAAAAAACATACTAGGTACGGGAAATAAAACTTGGGCAAAATAAATAATTGCTATTTTTTTGTGCCAATTATTCGAGTAGGTACTTAAATCAGAGTTTCTACTTATTGTGCAATCAGATACCTTTTCCGTAACTTGTATAAACTGGTAATAATCGATAGGTTTACTTATCGATACTCTACAATGTACTTATAACAATGCTTGTCTTAACACGACACTGCAGATAGAGACTAGAGAGAGGTAATTATACCTCATTTTCTGTGTTTTTATCGCTAGAACCTCGGTGGTATCTAGAGGGGTAAGTACCTACTTACTACTTTTTTTATAATACATAGTAGTTTTAAGGTGCTTACACATGGTAGCGCATGATTAGGTAGAGTAGATATTAGTGTTTTGAAAAATGAGTTTGATATTTAGTGTTGTTATTAAAATATCAGCATATGTAGGGTCAATAGGCCAGTTACGCGGCCTGCGTCAGTTTAATATTTAGTGTGTTTATTAAAATATCAGTGTATGTAGGGTCGCTAGGCCAGTTACGCGGCCTGCGTCAGTTTATTAAAATATCAGTATATGTAGGGTCGCTAGGCCAGTTACGCGGCCTGCGTCAGTTTGATATTTTGTGTGTTTATTAAAATATCAGTGTATGTAGGGTCGCTAGGCCAGTTACGCGGCCTGCGTCAGTTTAATATTTAGTGTGTTTATTAAAATATCAGTGTATGTAGGGTCGCTAGGCCAGTTACGCGGCCTGCGTCAGTTTGATATTTAGTGTGTTTATTAAAATATCAGTGTATGTAGGGTCGCTAGGCCAGTTACGCGGACTGCGTCAGTTTGTTATTTAGTGTGTTTATTAAAATATCAGTGTATGTAGTGTCGCTAGGCCAGTTACGCGGACTGCGTCAGTTTGATATTTAGTGTGTTTATTAAAATATCAGTGTATGTAGGGTCGCTAGGCCAGTTACGCGGACTGCGTCAGTTTGTTATTTAGTGTGTTTATTAAAATATCAGTGTATGTAGTGTCGCTAGGCCAGTTACGCGGACTGCGTCAGTTTGATATTTAGTGTGTTTATTAAAATATCAGTGTATGTAGGGTCGCTAGACCAGTTACGCGGACTGCGTCAGTTTGATATTTAGTGTGTTTATTAAAATATCAGTGTATGTAGACAGTTACGCGGACTGCGTCAGTTTGATATTTAGTGTTTATTAAAATACCAGTGTTAGGGTCGCTAGGCCAGTTACGCGACCTGCGTCAGTTTGCGGCCGCCCGAAGAACGAAGTTTTTACAGTTAGATATTTATATGTCTACATACTCTACATTGCCCTAAAGAAACAGTGAGTCGTATCTATTTTAATTGGACTTTTTAATATATTAAAAAAACGATAAGAGATCCATTCAGTTCATCAACTCATCTAAGTGGCTGCAAACCGGCGCATAAAATTAGCTAGCCGTAAACCCACCTATCGAACCTACCTGATATTTATATCGATGTGTAATTTGTGTAGGTACTATTCTGCAATATACCTAGAAGTATCCGTTCCGTCAGGTTAGAGTTAAAACTTCTTGGACGCGGATAATTGTTTTATGTTCTATTTTATTTACAACTGCCTTTTACTTGCATGATGTAGGTATGACAATATCACAACTTGTTTATGTGTGTATTACAAATTTCACAACATTACCTGCTGCCAAGCGAACGCCTACGGATTATGAAAGTAACGCGCATCAACTTTGGATCCTAAAAACGCGCTCGCGATTACCTATACCCTATACACCTATAAATATGTTTAACTTTAAATTTTAAACGTTGTCGTTAAATTTTAAATTGAGATTTCGCTAGCGGATGCGTCCGCTAGCGAAATCTCAATTTTTAATCAAAGTGAAAATTGAAAAAATGAGAAGAGAAGAGATTGAATTCTCATACTCTTTCTCATTCTTTTTCTCTCTTCAGAGTGTTATGATTGAGAAATTCACCATCACAGGGGATTACCACGGTGGCTTAGCTGGTAGAGCAATGGACGGATTCCAGAGGTCGTGGGTTCAAATCCCCCTGTGGTGTTTAATTTTTCAATTTTCACTTTGATTAAAAATTAAAAAATAAGTTTAAATTATTAAAATCATTATGAAATCTCTATGGAATAGGATTGTCATATTGGCACGTTATAAGTAGTGAATGTCCCCTTTGAGTGCCGTTTATAAGACAAGGTTTTCTTTTGTGCAATAAAGATTTAAAAAAAATCTCGATGAAGCCAAAATTGGGTCTATTTGTCTACGGGTACCTTCAGCTATCCTTTCTGACAATCGGGTACAGACTACAGAAGCCGACTGCTATCTAGTACACCTACACTGAGTCGTTTTCAAAAAAAAATGTACCTAGTTAAGGGCTTAATGAAAACAAAATTACGATCGCGTCCTTTGTGTAACGATGACTCATATATGTATTTTGTATGGCTAACTTTCGTTACACAAAGGACGCGATCGTAATTTTGTTTTCATTAAACCTTTAACTATGTACAACTTTTTTGAAACCTACTAATACTTGTATTTACCACGGGCGATAATAAAGAAAGCCTCAGATCGCATATTTATCGCCCTTGCCTTCGGCTCGGGCGTAAAATACCTGCGATCTGAGACATTCTTTGTTTTATCGCCCTTGGTAAGTAATGTACTATTTTAACTAACCTAATACTTTTTTAACTTACTACTTACGACACAGAAAAGTATATACATATATTATATAATTACTATTGTGTGGGGCGCGTAACTAATCAGGTCCAAATAGTTCGAATGACTTTAGCAGCCATTACCTATAGGAGAACAGTATTTACTATAAAGCCTACCTAGGTACCTACCCTACCTATAATATTGGTAGGTATTATTATAAGTACATATTATTAACTGTAACAAAGCTCGATGAACTCAAATACCAATCTTTACGCAAGCAAACAAAAATGTTAATTTATTAAGTACTTAAGAAGGTTTTGTATGGACATTGTATTTTTTTTATTTAGGTGCTACTTTTTCTAATGGCCGGTATACACATTGATTAGTGTTTAGTGCGAGTTCATAGAATAGAAGAGTGTTCTATTTTATTGCGAGTAGCATTTATATTTATATTCAGGCCTAAAATAAGGTGTTATCATGAGCATGACTGTATCTTGTTTAGGTAAACCTACATTAATCTTATATCTTTAAACGAGCAATTCTTGTATATATATTTATATATATAATATATATATTTCGGGGATCTCGGAAACGCCTCTAACGATTTTGTCGAAATTTGATACCTATGTAAGGGTTTTCGGGGACGAGCATTCGATCTAGGTCTCATGCCCGGGAAAACGCCAAGCAAAGCTCGGCCGCCCTCATATAAGTACAGTCGACCAAAAAAGTGGTCTACCATGTACCTACATGGGAAATGCAATAGACAAAACAATATTTACGATATTGTTTTGAGTTGGTGTACAAAAATGAAATAGAATCGAAAGTCACTTAAAACCCCTCTAACCTCTCTTTTTTTACCTATTTTCAGTTTTAATCACATAACAATCGCAGGTGACTCCCACGTTACAATTTGTGTTTACTGTTTACACACGTTCCCACAAAACGGCATGTGTAACAATGTAATTGTCACATTTCACAAGTTCAATTGTCGTTAGCGAACAGAGAGGTGAATCTATAAGCCGTAACACGAGCGCCCCTGCGGGCCGTCGGGCGCGGGCGGCGCGCGGCGCCCGCCCGCCTGCGAGCTGCGTGTCCGCTCGCTCGTCCTAATTGTACCTACATTGCACACTAATGAGCGGCGTTGTTCCGTTGCAACCCACAATTATTCGCCCGAGATTACACCCTGAAACGCGTCGGGAAATGTGAGCTTGCGTCCGCGTTCAGGAATTCGTTAATAATTCGCTTCATTCACGGGGAGCCTGGATTTGAACTGGAGTCATTAAAAATATCCGCCGCTAATAATAATAATATTTTATATTAATAATATCGCCGCTCATTATTTAGTATGTCATTATCGAGTAACAGATGAGGGTAGTTTTTGCCTCTCGTATATTAGACTATTAGATGTTTTCTTCTACTTAGGTATTTTAAACAAACTATGTTATAATAGGTATTTACGCGGTACGGTCTAATAACGATGTTCCATCCCACCTGTGGTGTTGAATTTTTCAATTTTCACTTTGATTAAAAAACGATGTTCCAATTTGTTTAATTCATTGTTTCTCAAACCTCAACTCTTACAACCTTACTCTCTTTTCTTTATTACCGCCCGTGGTAAGTACAAAATTGTATATCACGCCCTGGCCAGGAAGTGTGATTTTCCGCACACGGAGTTATGGACAGGAGTGCAATAAAATTATTTGATTATTGTTGTGCACAATAAATAAAAGGTCACATATAATTTATTATCTTCATCGTCTTATGCACTGACGAGCAAAAATAATGCATACACTTAGACCAATGCAGTGACTCTTTGATCAAACGTGCGTTACTTACCTACATTGGTTAGTGTGCAGGCCAAGGGCCCGCCCTACTGTGAGGACATCCATTAAAACAAATGCAGTTCATGTGCACGCTCCACGCCTCGCTCGCAGCAGAGCGTGCACACAGGCCGTATACTTGGACATTCAAGAGTTATTTGTATCTTGACCATTGACCGTCTAAGATTTGGTTCTAGGTATAAATTCCATGGTTATTCGTGACTACGTAGGAGGTAATATTTTTCGTGTAGTAAGCATAAAATATAATATCCTTTGTATAAGTGATTCCCGTGAGAGAGGCGGGCTCAGTTTCGCCGAGTTAGCAAGGGCCGTGTGTGGCAGACCGAAAAAAATGATTTCCCTCGCTCGAGTTCCCATCGTGAGTTTTCCAGGCGGCCGTCCCGTGCATCTGGCGGGACCTATTATTAGGGGACTGCTCTTAATGCTTTCTTAGGTATTTTTATATGGAAGCCGTCTTAGTTTTACGATTGTGATTTTTATTGAATTCTTTCATCCGGGATACGTGCTCGCGGTATGCTTGCGAGCTGCGAGCGAAGGTAAAATACGAGCCACTTTACTGGATTTATTTTATGGCATTGTTTGTGCACAGATTTCTCTGACGTTAAAGTGCGGGTGGTAGGAACAATATTTCGTAGGTACACTATTCCGGCATCTTTTAAAAGGTAATAGAAAGGAAATAGATTAATTATTAACATTGGTTTTATTAGATTAATACCCTGATCTTTTTTAACCTGCTGAAGATAAAACTATCATAATTGCTTTCACCGTATTTATGGGAAAAAAAACAAGCATTACGTCTGTAGATACATACCTATTTATAACTATGCATTTTTACAAAAAACGTCTGTGATAAGATATAATGGTCACTAGGTACAGTCGCCATCAAATAAAGGTACACGTACTCTTCAGGGTGCTCAAAAACGTCTGAGCATGCTTGACAATAGACTCGTGTTCAGATATTTGTGAGCACCTTGTTTGCTCCGATTAATCTAACTGCGACGATAGGTACTAACGTGCGAACTGAAACTACAGCAAAAGTCGAAAGTGCAGCCTAAGCGCGTTAGTAATGGGAATGGGGTTAAGACGGTATGTCATACGACTCGGTCGAATTCGTTGAATGTTTTATTCGGGGAAAGAGCATCTTTACACAATAAGTGCAACAAGCGGCGCACCGCACGATTCATTTGATCTGACACGAATTTATCCGCGCCGCGGTCTCTTTATTTACTCTACGGCTGCATTCACTTTGTCCTGACAAATTCAATAAATTACCCACATCCTCACCGCGAACTCAAGATTCAGATTTAGTTTAGCTTTTATTGCCACAGCTGATGTTGCTCAGCCGTATCGATGGCTCCTTTTAATGGCCGCCAAGTTGTCAGATCACATTTGACAATAATTATAAAAGAATGAAAAACATAAGTATAGTTGTCAAAACAATTTTTCATTTCTCATACTCTGAAAGTGGGTCATTGTTCATCTAAGTAGCGTGCTGAAAGTGGTCCATTTCTGCTCTAGAGCAGAAAAGTATTTAAAAAAAATGTATGGTGAATCGGAGTTAAATTGGGCAACGGCACTAACCTATACAGCCACATAGTACAGATTCTACAGAGATCTTATGTTACCTTACCTACTTGTTCAAATGCCTGATTGCTTACCATAAACAACCTCCTTAATTTGTTTTTGTTTTTTTGCCACAGTCGAAAGTAATATCAATAGTTTGTGGCAGATAAAAAAGGGAAACTATGACAAGGACAACATATCATATGTCTATGTCTCTCTCTGTCGCTCTTATATAAAGTTGTATACGACCATCTCGTTCAGTAGGTATTATTATTTGATGTCGAGTCTAATTAGTCTGAGCGTTTAAGCCGATTATTTTTTTATTAAAAGTAAATGAAATAAAATGGTCCATACACAAACACCATTAACGTCAGTCAACAGTTCCCGCCAAAATGTTTTTTTCACTGATTCAGAAAATGTTTGTGCATATTGTTATTGAATTTAACAAGTATTTCGCGTTGCAAATAAGACAGTTCCTAATTTTTAGATCATGTCGATATTGTTTTACATCTTGTCTTTTGTGAAAAATGAAACGAAAACTGTATAGGTTAGTGCCGTTGCCCAATTTAACTCCTATTCACCATACAATTATTTTTTTAATACTTTTCTGCTCTAGAGCAGAAATGGACCACTTTCAGCACGCTACTTAGATGAACAATGACCCACTTTCAGAGTATGAGAAATGAAAAATATTTTACTTTCCTCGTATTCGAAATGAAAAGCAGACGAGTGTTTAACTCGGGTGAAACCACCCATTTCAGCCTCTAACTATTGGCGCTCTCACTTCGTTCGAGCGGTGGTTCGAGCGCCATAATATCTCGGCAGAAATGGGTTGCTTTCAGCCCTTGGTTAACAATCTACTATTTATAATGCATGTGCTCGAATAGTGCGTTTTCTAAGCAGCCAAACTGCGTACCACTTTTCCGCACTAGAGCTTTTTACTTTTCAAGTTTTTAGTGTTCCGTAGTATACAAGGAACCCTTATAGTTTCGCCATGTCCGTCCGTCCGTCCCCAGCTTAGCTCAATAACCTTTACCTACCTACTTTTACTTTGTACTAAAAAGCCGTAATTTGGCAACGATATACCGTTTTGTCGGCGTCGTAGAATAAAATATATATATATTTTTTGGGTTATTTCCCCTACACGTAACGTGGTGGTGCATTTATTTGGATAGCTCTTTTAAAATATTGTTTTAAAATCATTTTTTGATTCAAGTATCCGTTGGCGTGATATTAAGATTTAAGAGAGTACGAACAATTACGAGGGAGTCCACTAGCGCCACTCGTGGACAATTGTAATTATTTAAAAACTATAGATATTTTAAAAAGCCGAATGCTATGTACTGTATTTTGTATTTAAGTACCTCCCTTTTGAATACATCAAACTAGTTATTACGTTGCTAGATTCGCCGAATGTGGCTTTATAAAATGAAACGGCCGCTTTATTTTTGAGCAATAGAAGATTTACGATACAAGTTCGGAAAGTAAGCAATTCCCAACAAGTGGCGTGATTTTAATTTTGTAATTAGGGTTCCGTACCCAAATGGTAAAACGGGACCCTATTACTAAGACTCCGGTGTCCGTATGGCCGTCTGTCACCATGCTGTATCTCATGAACCGTGATAGTCAGAGAGTTGAAATATTCACAGATGATGTATTTCTGTTGCAGCTACAAAAACATATACCAAAACACGGAATAAAATTAATATTTAAGGGGGCTCCCATACAACAAACGTGTTTTTTGCCGTTTTTATAGAGAATGGTACGGAACCCTTCGTGCGCGAGTCTGACTCGCACATGGCCGGTTTTTAGTAAATCATTACCAGAGTGCAGCCCATGACAATTCCAATAAGCTCAAACAAGGCTAAGCTAAACTGTTTCATTACGGAATACTGTTGCCTACCTTCCGGTTTCAATAACCTGATCAGGTTGATGGTAACATTACATGAGGACCGTTTAAATCGGCTTCGTCATAGTCGCTTCAGTATCTTGAATATCTTGATCGAAATTCGAAATATCTTAGTGCCACCCAATGAAACACTAGAAGTTTTGGATGACCGTCTTCTTCATCAATTCCCGTTCACCAAATGCCACTTTATGAATGCAAAAAAATGCTCGATTATAGAATTACCGAAAATACTAAAATTGCTATATTATGTGTCCCTTAAAATGTTGAGGAGTTCCCTCAATCCCTCACAGGTCCCATCATCGGAATTGGATTCTGGGTAACAATAAGAATAACCTGGGAGCATATATAATGCAAATGCATGCATAGCATATGCATTTGTATGTAATGTAAATTCTTGTAAATTAGCTTAAGTTAATCTATAATGTAATTTATATTATGAAATACTTAAATAAATCTTAATCGAGGCTTTCAAACAAAACAGTAGATTGCTTGGCAAGGGTCTAAAGTAAGCGATATTACCACGAGATGGTTATTTTCCCGAACGTAGTGAGGGAAAATTGTTCGAGAGGTAATATGGCTTTTAGGCTAGGCCACTTCGATTGCGAGAAAACACATAAGTACGCAAAAATTATCCACCTTAAATGAATAATTTTACTCATGGCGGGCGTATGTCTAATTTAACAGCATGTTTTTTTTTCTAAGGCCAGCACCATGCCTCGGCCTCGCTATGCGTGTTCGCTTTGCGTATTCGCCTCCCTTTCTTTTGCTATATTAAAGAAAGAGATGCAACATGCGCTTTTTTTTTCTTTTAAGATGCGTAATTGCTTTGACCATAGACACCGCTCAATCTTTAGAGAACTGAAAAACGTCTTTCCTGATTGGTCGATTTTAGTTCAGCTGTGTTCTGGTTGGTTGATATTTTTACCAAATATTTTTTAATCTGTCAAATTACTGTCCTGTGATTGGTGGATTTAATAGGTGAAGTAAATCATACATATTTTCCCTAGGGCTTAAATCACTTAAATGTACTACTTTAGCCCCGCTTCACAAGTCTAATATGACACTTTTCGAGCATGAGAATACGGTATGAAACTCATAGTCAAATCAGCAACTTTTTATTAAATGTCAAAAACGATTTGTTAATATGAAGTTTGTAGGGAAATACTGTCTTAGTGACGTCACTAAGACAGTGTGAATTGGTTTGTTCAAATCAGCGTCCTTTTTAAATCTTTATGCTTATAAAATCCTTCAATTAGCTAAAATAAATTAATAATTGATGTTTTTCGAGTATTTTCGTTAGATCTTTTATTAGTCAAGTAAAAAATAAATTATTTTTACCTTAGTTTAATACCCTATTGAAACAATATTTAAATATCGGTTCATAAACGACGGAACTCAGGTTCAGTTTAGATAAGACCACAGAATAACTAATAGTATAAGACACTAAAATAATTACAAAGCACATAACCGAATTCAGAACCTCCTTTTTTGAAGTCGGTTAAAAATATGAAAGTGTATCAAGCCTCTTTCTTCTTCTCAATGCTGGTCAGTAAGCCTCTCTCAAGTAGTCTCCTCAATAAGTAAGCGCAGTGACTGACGAACACCTTGATGCAACGGGGACAATTAAAGGAAAATTAACGTGCTAAGTACAAGCTATTAGATGCGAATTAAATTGCTTAGTTAGGTTGTAGAGTGTACGAGTAGGTGGTTAACCTACTCAAGGTGAAGCCAGTGGCTGTCGACTGCCGCGCGCAGTCTGGCCGCCGCGCCCGTTGACTCACGCCCGGATTTTCCACCCCCACCCTTCGCTCAAACGTTTCAACTAACCTAAGCTTAATTACTTAATTACAGCTTTTGGCAACTGATTAGCCTTTGGCAACTGATATTTTTTTGCTTTTTAGGGTTCCTTACAAACAGGTTACTATGAACCTTTATGGTGCTCTCCGTCTGTCCGTCTACGCCTGTCTCAGGAACTGCTGTCAATAGGTCAATAGGTATGCTATGCAATAGCATATCGGCTTGATATTTTGAACAGGTAGGTAGTTGGTAATAAAGCCAAGCCAATCCTCCTTTCTGCTACACTTTCAAGACATGGGATATTAGAGTATACTCGTACATAACGCTCTATAAGTCTATAAGCAGAAGTTACTTACTTACTTAGGTACATTTTTAGTAGGTAGTTTCGTCATGTCTGTCTGTCCGTCCGTATGTCACAGCCGGTTTACTGGGATACTATAAGTACTACAATTATGAAATTTGGTAGGAAGATGTATTCTATGAACCGCTATATAAATGTGATGTGAAATAAGGAAAAATAATATTTTAGGGGGGGGGGGCACCCCATACATGTAACCGGGGGACGAATAATTTATTTTCAATGCAAGTAGTTGTGTGGGGTATTTTTGGATAGGCCTTTAAAAATAATATAGAGGTTACTAAGAAAGTTATCCATTTAAGTCAATCGTTGGTGAGATATTAGCTCCCAAAGTCGTACAGATTTTACAAAATGTGTCCACCCCTCTAATTTCCAAACTATGAAGATTAAAATTCTGAACAAATTGAGGTGGTGTAAAATAATAAATACTTTCAACGAAAATTAGTTTGAACAAGATGGGATTAAG
The DNA here is from genome assembly GCA_951800055.1 of Cenopis cana. Lineage (NCBI taxonomy): Eukaryota > Metazoa > Arthropoda > Insecta > Lepidoptera > Tortricidae > Cenopis > Cenopis cana. The sequence goes on along the minus strand of OX637471.1, from coordinate 15,074,350 downwards.
CTCAAGCCACACAGAGAGCGGGCGGGCGGTGGCGGCGCGGGCGCGGGCGGCGGCGGCGCGGGAGCTGCTTTTGGCGGTGGCGGCGCGGGAGCTGCTTTTGGCGGTGGCGGCTGCCGCCAAAGGCCGCTGCCGCCCGCGCCCGCGCCGCCGCCGCCCGCGCCCGCGCCGCCACCGCCCGCCCGCTCTCTGTGTGGCTTAAGCTTTAAGGGTTTTTGAGTTATCACTGAAAAACTGTCTTGCCCAAACAAACGTAACACGTAAGTGCCGTGACTTCCCTATGAAGACACGACTTTTTTTTTGATTCAAGGTATTAAATAGTGTTTTGAAATGTGGACTACTTACTCAGTTGTTGAAAGAGGGCCCGACCTCCTAACAAATTATAACTTGTAATTGTAATATTACAAAACTTAACAGACACTTCACCATAAATGGTGCCAACGTACGCAACGCTCGATATTCGATTATTCACCCTGATTGTTAGAGTTAAGAGAACGTTAGAACCCTTATCGTTTACTTATTAAGTAGGTAAGTTGTAGTTTAGTTATGCATTATTAATTAATTAAAGATAGATTAAAATGTTTTCGGTTGATGGTTTAGTATACATAATAATATACCTCTAGTGACACCATGTTATAAATTTTCACATGTGTCAAATACCAAATTGCAATTCTAAACGCAAAAGTAAGGCGCTGCTTTACATTAATACAAACTAATACACATATTCAAATTATACAATATCTGGGCGGGCGTTTTCCCGGGCATGAGACCTAGCTAGATCGATTGCTCGTCCCCCACATACCAAATTTCATCAAAATCGTTAGAGCCGTTTCCGAGATTCCTGAAATAAATATAAATAGATATATACAAGAACTGCTCGTTTAAAGATATAAGATGAGATATTCATAAACCTCACTAAACGACCTTTCCAATACAGCTTTAAAACATTCATCAATTCAGAAAAATACAAAATATCCTCCAATCTCATTTCGACTTGCAACATTTTTGCCACATTTTCGTTATTTTTTATTAATTTTTTTGTATGAAACCGTATATTTATTTCACCAAAAAGGAATTATCGTGTCCGATTTAGCCGATATCTATTCCCCATAGCAAAAATAGATTACCTACCGGGAAAGCCTGTTTGTGATGCCTACTTTTTCCACATTCACACTTATTTTCCCGCGGGTGAATCTGACTTGTTGTATACATGTGCTAAGAATATTACACATTCTAGAAAAACCTTACCATTTTATAAATTTGATGCTTTTAATTCGAAGGGAAAATTTTAGGCTCGAAAAATTACCACTTTTTCGGACACACCAACCCTTTTCTTTGACACTCTGGAATTGTATCATCTTTAAACTTTCTATCGACAATTTTGAGATAGAAACAACGGTCATAATTATGTTTTATAAAATCCGAAAACGGCCTCTTTATATGAAGATGGTGGCAAGAGCACGCAGGGCCCAAGGTGGGAAACTTGTACTTTTTTTCATGACCTCATCCTCATACTCCACTAATATATATACGTTTATATCATTATATCAAATATTTTTCACCTCACTAGCTCGGAAAGCCCTTTTTTATTCTTTAAAAACAGATAGCAAAACTGCATTTTATCCACATGTGTGCAAAGTAATTTTGAAATCCGAACGTGTTCCTAGTTACTTTTTTAACATAATAACATGTAAGGCCGTGTTCCCACTATCCGATACAATATCGGCGTAGGATTCGTTACCAATAAAAATGTATGGAAAACTGCTTAGTGCTCACACTATCCCATCCGATATCGGTCAGATTCGTATCGGATCCGATATCGGTTACGGGACAATTTTCGCCCATCTGATTTTTTTTTCAGGTGGTGTAAAAAAAGTCAGTCCTTGGATTTCAGAGTTTATATTTATTTTGAATTGAAAAAAAATTTATAATTATTTTGAATTTTAAGCAAAAAATTTTTTTTTTTCAAAAAATCGTCATTATACTCCATTTTGACTAATTTAGGGATAGGGATTTCAAATTTTACATTTTTTTTTAGTTTTAAGTCGAAAATAAATATTTTTTTTTTGCAAAAAATCGTCATTATGCTCGATTTCGACTAATTCATGGATAAGGATTTCAAATTTTATCATTATTTAGAATTTTAAGCAAATAAAAATATTTTTTTTTGCAAAAAATCGTCATTATACTCGATTTCGACTAATTCAAGGATAAGGATTTAAAATTTTATAACTATTTTGAATTTTGAGCTTAAAAAAAAATTTTTTTGCAAAAAAAATCGTCATTATACTCGATTTCGATTAATTCAAGGATAAGGATTTCAAATTTTATATTTATTTTGAATTTTAAGCAAAAAAAATGTTTTTTTGCAAAAAATCGTCATTATACTCGATTTCGACTAATTCAAGGATAAAGATTTCAAATTTTATCATTATTTTGAATTTTAAGCCAAAAAAATATTTTTTTTGCAAAAAATCGTCATTATACTCGATTTCGACTAATTCAAGGATAAGGATTTCAAATTTTATATTTATTTTGAATTTTAAGCAAAAAAATATATGTTTTTTTGCAAAAAATCGTCATTATACTCGATTTCGACTAATTCAAGGATAAGGATTTCAAATTTTATCATTATTTTGAATTTTAAGCAAAAAAAATATTTTTTTTGCAAAAAATCGTCATTATACTCGATTTCGACTAATTCAAGGATAAGGATTTCAAATTTTATATTTATTTTGAATTCTCAGCAAAAAACATATTTTTTTATGCAAAAAATCGTCATTATACTCGATTTCGAATAATTCAAGGATAAGGATTTCAAATTTTATCATTATTTTGTATATTAAGCAAAAAAAAAATTTTGTTGCAAAAAATCGTCATTATACTCGATTTCGACTAATTCAAGGATAAGGATTTCAAATTTTATAACTATTTTGAATTTTAAGCTAAAAAATATTTTTTTTGCAAAAAATCGTCATTATACTCGATTTCGACTAATTCAAGGATAAGGATTTCAAATTTTATATTTATTTTGAATTTTAAGCAAAAAAAAATGTTTTTTTGCAAAAAATCGTCATTATACTCGATTTCGACTAATTCAAGGATAAGGATTTCAAATTTTATCATTATTTTGAATTTTAAGCAAAAAAAATATTTTTTTTGCAAAAAATCGTCATTATACTCGATTTCGACTAATTCAAGGATAAGGATTTCAAATTTTATATTTATTTTGAATTTTAAGCAAAAAAAAATATGTTTTTTTGCAAAAAATCGTCATTATACTCGATTTCGACTAATTCAAGGATAAGGATTTCAAATTTTATCATTATTTTGAATTTTAAGCAAAAAAAATATTTTTTTTTGCAAAAAATCGTCATTATACTCAATTTCGACTAATTCAAGGATAAGGATTTCAAATTTTATATTTATTTTGAATTCTTAGCAAAAAACATATTTTTTTATGCAAAAAATCGTCATTATACTCGATTTCGAATAATTCAAGGATAAGGATTTCAAATTTTATCATTATTTTGAATATTAAGAAAAAAAAAATTTTTTTGCAAAAAATCGTCATTATACTCGATTTCGACTAATTCAAGGATAAGGATTTCAAATTTTATAACTATTTTGAATTTTAAGCTAAAAAAATTTTTTTTATGCAAAAAATCGTCATTATACTCGATTTCGACTAATTCAAGGATAAGGATTTCAAATTTTATATTTATTTTGAATTTTCAGCCAAAAACATATTTTTTTTGCAAAAAATCGTCATTATACTCGATTTCGACTAATTCAAGGATAAGGATTTCAAATTTTATAACTATTTTGAATTTTAAGCTAAAAAAAATTTTTTTATGCAAAAAATCGTCATTATACTCGATTTCGACTAATTCAAGGATAAGGATTTCAAATTTTATATTTATTTTGAATTTTCAGCCAAAAACATATTTTTTTTGCAAAAAATCGTCATTATACTCGATTTCGACTAATTCAAGGATAAGGATTTCAAATTTTATAACTATTTTGAATTTTAAGCAAAAAAAAATTTTTTTGCAAAAAATCGTCATTATACCCGATTTCGACTAATTTAGGGATAGGGATTTCAAATTTAAGATTTATTTTGCATTTTAAGTTGTAAAAAAATTTTTGCAATAAATCGTGATTATACTCGATTTCGACTAATGAAGATTTCAAATTATATTTTTATTTTTTCCTTACTTTTTTACTTTTGTTTTTTCCTTTTTCTATTTCCTCGCTTTATTGAGGTGAAAAGATTTGTGTTACACACGGCTGCAAAGTTATTTTACGTCTCGTGTGTTGCAACACTCGCTATGCTCAGGATTCTAATTTTGAACCACTCGCTTCGCTCAGGATTCTATTTTCGAACCACTCGCTTCGCTCGTGGTTCAACCATAGAATCCATTCGCTAGCTCGTGGTTCAACCCTAGAATCCATTCGCTAGCTCGTGTTCCAATTCCACACTCGCGGTTAAAATACAACTTTGCACCCTTGTATAACAAATAACTATTTCATCTCCACCTTTAAGCACGGCAAAATTCCCTACTTACGGAGTGGATTAATTATAATTCTCTTTCCCAGATAAATGGTAACTCTTGGTTCCTTGTCAAGAAAGACGATTTTTAATTGCATCGTTGCGCTTCTATTAATCTACTATCTCTACCTGCATTGCGGCTACTCAAGAAATGGTACTCTGGGATTAAGATAGGGCACGGCCAAAGCTCTCACACGGTCCTCGATCGAACAAAAAGTACTCAATATCAGTATTCAGTGCTTCAACAAAAATAAATGTCAGCGTTAGTAACGCGAATTAGTCGCCGTGATTTATGGCTGCATTAGTGCGCGGAGACATGGTGGAGACAACGAACGGTACAAGCTTACTTACGATACGAATAAACAAACGTCGCACGAACTACAATAGCATCTCGAATAAATCATGCGTCCATTCAATTGAGTCCAGATTAAGCAAGTGCACTTCGGAAGTGTCAACCATCTATCCCATCAGCTTTTAAGTACATTCCAATTTTCAATTTAAAGTTTTGTATACTTTAGTCTTCGGTTGTTTATGCCGGGTCTTAAGCGGCTATTACACTTCGTCGTTCACCTAATGCGGTCGCCGAATTCATTTTAAACTACTTACGAACGTCGTCTTTACACTAGTCTCTCCGCCTACTACGGCGACTTGCTTGGCAGCTGTCGACCGCCGAATGCGGCCGACTAATGTTCTTTACACTTTTGCGGTCGCCGAACGACGAAGTGTAATTGCCGCTTTATCTTAGGTTAGGTGGAGTCAACTGCACGCGTAGGTGCCTATCTAGCAAACTGTTTGGTACCTACTGTACTACGAGTATATGTGTTTGTAGAGGAGCCCTAAATGTGATTTTGGGATTTATTCGAGCGCGTCAGATTAAGACATGGGGGATACCTTGTACTCTATTGAGTACATGAGTACCTCCTTCATTTATAAGCCCTCTATATACCTACGTTCGTTTTTTTTACGTTTAAATCATCCGCTACTACCTAGTTTGCGTCACGTCCACATCGTCAGATTAGTAAGTCTAGAGGTAAGGGAGCTTCTTTAGGATCTACTTCACCCTCCCTGAAAATCTGACGCGCTCGATTTTTTTTCTTCATTTAAACCCTTTCGAAGCTGCCGTCCCGGGTGTGCAAACCGGCAAATTCATCTACCTATTTTCGTTGTCAGAGATAGGTGCGTGGGGCTTAATACAATATCAATATCTGGCGCCTTGAAGTGTCTGTAACTTTTATTAAGTTGTTTTTTTATTAGATGCTCTTCCTACCGGCGGAGAGATAAACAATCATATAACCTTTTTTAGGGTTCCGTACCTGGAAACGAAAAAAAAAACGGAACCCTTATAGCGTCACTTTGTTGTCCGGCTGTCTGTCTGTAAAGACCCTTTATCTAGAAAACGCAAAATCAACAAAAACTTATTATGTGGTTAGTGCATCTAACAAAATTGCGTAGGATCTAACTATGTTACATTCAAGACAAGTACTAGTCTACGTCCTTTTTCGTAAGTCAGTCCTGCATATTCCTCGTGGTACCACGAACAACAACGCATTCGAGACACATCACGCGGGTTCCCTCGTGACGTGAGGTGGGCTTTTATAGGTACTTTACCCGGCAGCATGGACTATTTCTCTAAAACTAAAATAAACAAATATTTATAACACTTATCTTTAAACGAATGCCCCTTTACTAATTATATATATTTATAAAGTTAAAATCACGATTTATGGATGAAATCGCGTCCGGGATAATAGCAAGATTTTGAAGGGTATGTTTACGTATGTAAACAAAACCTTGTATTGTATTGTATTGTAACTTGGTACTTGCGTTATATTTGATAAATTTCGTTTCATAGTGAAACATCTAGTGCATAGCAAACAAGTGATAATTACAATTGTACATGTTAATTCGGGCAAATCTCTGTAAAAATATCTCAATAAATTAACTAGTAAATGCATATATGATTAAAATATTTCTTTATTTCGAACTTACTAAAAATGTTTTAGTTGAAAATAAAGTATCATGATATTTGTGTCTAACTATTCGTGTTGCCATATAAGCGACAGTGCAGGCGCCCCTATTAATTTCTACTCTTTTTTGCTAGGCTATATTTCTGTTGCCGCTATAACAACAAATACTAAAAACAAAGTAAAATAAACATTCCTATACAAAAAGACTTTTAAGAAACTTTGCTCGTTGCCTTATCATTAGGCGCTGGGTCTCAAAATGTGTGGGAAAACTAAAATGCGACTCGCACTTGACCAAAATTCTACTTGATATTATTTAACATTATTATTTATAAATAATGCAATAAATTATAAATAATGGGAGCGCTCGTGGCCCAGCGGCGCTTGCGCACCGCTTGCGCTTGCTAAGGTTATGCAACGTGGGCTAGGGGTCACAAAACCGCTAGTATTTTTGAAAACCGGTTTTTCGGTTTTTGTACATTACAAAACCGGGTTTTCCGGTTTTTCGGTGATTTTTCGGTTTTACATATAAAAAGTGAAAAAAACTGCATTTTATGAATTTAAACTTTAATATTCAGTCATAAGTATCAGAAGTGAATGTCATGAACGACACTACACAGCTCATTCGGTCAGAAGTGTCTCAAGTGTCAGAACGGAACGGAACAAGTGAGTGAAGTGAATGATATTTTCTAGGATTACAGATTAGGCAAGCAACACTCCGACCATGGTTGCCATTTTGATGTGATTGTGTTGCAATTGTTAAAAAATATCTCTTTCGGTATGTTTATTGGTTTATTTTAAACCCGCACACACTTTGTTTTACATAATCTTTTGTCATGTTAATTAACTTACAGATATTGTTCTTTATTTTTATTTACCGTGTATTCATTTGGTGTATGTTACATGCCGTGGTTTCACTGAAATGATTCCAAGTTTCCAACGGAAGACCAGAGATGTTGTATTGAAAAACAAACTATACGTAGGGTAGGACAATTAGCTAATTTTTATTAATTCACTTATCATCATCATCATCATAATCAGCCGAACGACGTCCACTGATGGACATAGGCCTCCCCCAGAGAGCGCCACAAAGACCGGTCACGGGCCGCCCGCATCCAGCGGATCCCCGCGACCTTAACCAGATCATCAGCCCACCTCGTGGGGGGCCTTCCAACACTGCGTCGTCCGGTACGTGGTCGCCATTCGAGAACTCGCTGGCCCCACCGGCCATCGGTCCTCCGGGCAATGTGGCCTGCCCACTGCCACTTAAGTTTGGCAATTCTTCGGCCTATGTCAGTTACTTTGGTTCTTCTGCGGATTTCATCATTTCTGATTCGATCTCGCAGAGTAACTCCAAGCATAGCCCTCTCCATTGCTCTTTGAGTGACTTTGAGCCTCCTTATGAGGCCCATAGTGAGCGACCACGTTTCAGAGCCGTAGGTCATCACTGGCTACACACACTGGTCGAAGACTTTCATATTGAGACACTGCAGGATATTGGACGAAAAGATATTGCGTAGTCTCCCAAACGCCGCCCAGCCAAGACGGATTCGACGATTGATCTCCTTCTCGAAGTTGGACCTGCCCAACTGGACCGTTGGTCCCAGGTACACATATTCGTCAACAACTTCGAGCGTAGTGTCTCTGATCTTAACTGGAGTTGGTACTACATGGGCGTTAAACATGATTTTCGTTTTGTCCATGTTCATCTTAAGACCAACTTCTTCAGAGGCCCTACTCAGATCATCGAGCATAGTACTTAAGTTCTCCATCGTCTCCGCCATAACCACTATATCGTCGGCAAACCGAAGGTGAGTGATATACTCGCCATTTATGTTGATGCCAAGCCCCCTCCAGTCCAGAACCTTGAACACATCTTCCAGTGCAGCAGTGAATAGCTTCGGAGAGATGACATCTCCTTGTCTAACTCCACGCTGCAATGGTATCGGTTTAGAGTTCTGGTCCTGGAGACGGACTGACATAGTGTGTCTATTTGGCATCGTTGGAGAGCTTGTAGCACAGCCCAGGTCTCGATCGAATCAAAGGCTTTCTCGTAGTCCACATACGCTAAGCAGAGGGGTAGATTGTAATCCTCCGTCTTCTGTATAATCTGACGAAGCGAGTGTATGTGGTCTACGGTGCTGAAACCTTCCCTGAAGCCGGCTTGTTCAGCGGAAAATATAATTCAATTATATTTTCTATATTTACTGATAAACTAAAAAGTAGAAATTACAAATAGAAGAAGTTATAAGTAGTAATAAACTGATAATCAAAGTAATACTTACAACTATCAAGTGTTTAAGTGTAAAACCGAAAAACTCGAAAAACCGGTTTTTACAAATTTGAAAGCCGGTTTTCTCAATCGACGAAAAACCCGGTTTTTCCGGTTTTTTCGGTTTCGGTGAAACCGGTTTTGTGACCCCTAACGTGGGCAGCGGTCAGGACTTGGATGGGTGACCGCTTTGAGTGGTTACTAACTGAGCGCTCCCGTGCTTTGGAAGGCACGTTAAGCCGTTGATCCCGGTTGCTGTCTATGGCAGCAGTCGTTAAGCCGAGTTGGAGGCCTTCGGGCGGCTTGAGAACTTCTAACAGTCAAGTTGCCCACTCACTTGACAAAGCCTAATCCCAATAAGGTATATAGAGTCCCCTTGGGGTTGGAAGGTCAGATGGCAGTCGCTTTCGTAAAAACTAGTGCCTACGCCAAATCTTGGGATTAGGTAGCGGACCCCAGGCATCCTTCAGGATGCAACTGTACTGGGATAACGCTAGGAGGATGATGATTTATAAATAATGGTACGGAACCCTTCGTGCGCGAGTCAGACTCGCACTTGGCCGGTTTTTATTTTTTTAAACGCCGTAAATTTGTTAATGTGTTTGAAAGTTTTGGTTTTTTTGCTTGACATTCCTCGTATATCTAATATTAACAACCAAAAAAAATATATATATATTCGGGAGTGCCAAAACTGACGAATAAAACTTGCACAGAGTTTGTATGGAGAAGGCCTTGCGTGTACAGCCGCCTTAAGGACGTCACCGAGGTTAAGCAACGGTATTATTATAATATTATTATATTTTTATGTCATTATGTTTTCTTGTGTATTTATTTATCTATTTACCTTTTGGGTAAGAGCCTCCTCCATCTTTTTCCATTGTTCTCTTTCTTTGCCGTGATTCCACCAGTTCTTTCCCGCAACTTCTACAATGTCATCCGCCCATCGTTTTTTTGGTCTTCTCTTCTTTTACCCAGTGGCCCAGACCATTTTTAACACCATTTGCAGCATCTTTTAGCGTGCCGCCAGGACTATTTGTAGACTGTGAGGTCCACCTTTTGTCCGTGTAGGTACCTTGTAATGTGACCTTCCCATTGCCATTTGAGTTTCAGTGCATGTCTGAGAGCATCTGTTAATTTCGTCTTTTTCCTTATTTTTTCACTTCGAACTATCTCTATTTTTCTAAGTTTCAGGATGCTTCCATTGCACGTTGAGTTGTGATTGTTTTATTTCTTATTTTGTTTGTAAATACCCAGGTTTGGCAACCATATGTTAAGCTAGGCAAGATGCAGGTTTCTGCAGCAACGGTATGCGCGTTGGTATGACCTACAAATTTGTACCTACGGAACCCTCGGTAGGTGAGTCCGACTCGCACTTGTCCGATTTCTTCTTCCTATCATCCAATCTTCAAAATCCAACCGGTCCCAAAGATGCTCGATTAAATCCGCATGCATGGTGCCCTCCCCTAGATGGTACAGGTACAGTGTTGAGACTGTTGAAAATTACATCAATTATTTACATAGGTACCTTTACTGTATAATTTTAATTAACATTAACTATTATAGTATACATTTTTTTCTATGTAGTAGACATAGACAAATAACCTCTCTATTGCACAATTTGTTAAGTAATCCCTGCATTTGTTTCAATTATTCAGGCTTCCTACTTGATAGCTATTTACATTTAAATTGGGAACGGGATCTGCCGTACCGTGATATAAATTAATGTGTACGCGTGTCCAGAATATACAAACGGCCATTTTATATGATGCCGTGCCAAATTAGAGCAATACTCACGCTTGGTTTCATTTCGGGGGGTTTCTATTTTATGAGCCCGACCCATGGTAAATAGTGTACGTACGTAGGTACCGAATACCTACTCGTTAGGTACAGGTACAAACCACAAGATTCAGTACCTAATAAACATCCGTGCAATAGAAATTATTAAATCGAATCCCCGCCTTATTTATAAACATAATTTTTAGGGTTCCGTACCCAACGGTACAAATGGTGGTCTGACTCCGGCTGTGGCCCATAACAAGTTTATTGAAAATAAAATATTCAAACAATGCACTTGTATTTTCTGCGAATAATAAACGGAGAATAGACACGAGGTTACAAGGTCAAGTGTGGTAAAAGGGCAAAAAGATAAAAATAAACGGTACCTACCCCCTTTATCTCCGAAGTTACCCTACCGATTTTTTAGAGTTCCGTAGCCAAAATGACTAAAACGGAACCCTTATAGTTTCGGTCTGTCTGTGTCTGTCTGTCCGTATGTCACAGCCGATTTATTCGGAGACTATAAGTACTACAATTATGAAATTTGGTAGGAAGATGTATTATATAAATCGCTACATAAAAGTAATGTGAAAAAAGGAAAATAATTTTTTTTAGGGGGTCACCCCATACATGTAATCGGGGGATGAAAACATTTTTTTCAATACAAATAGTTGTGAGAAGTATTTTTGGATAGGACTTTAAAAATAATATCGAGCTTACCAAGAAAGTTTTCAATTAAGTCAATCGTTGGTGAGATATTAGCTCCCAAAGTTGTACAAAATGTGTCCCCCCTCTAATTTACAAATTATGAAAATTAAAATTAGAATAGAATAGAATAGAAGATAATTTATTTCAGTGCAAGAACACAGTAATACAATTATACAATTAAAAGAAAACAATGGAAAAACTTATTAACTAAAATTGTACACTGACCATTACACTGAAAAAGGTGTACACTCAGCATAATGCCAGGTGCTACTAGAGTACCCGACGCTGGTCTTCCGTGAACACCTGTAGAGGGAGCGCAGTTGCGCGTTGCTGCTAGTCGAATCTAATGCTTGCGCTAACAATTGCGACAATTAGTACGCTAAGAGGCGAAAATGAAGCAAGTGGAATAAAATAACATGGCGAAAGAAAGTAAAATAATAAAATATATACGTACATTTATAATAAGATCATTGCAAAGTAAATATAGACACTACCCCGTAGTTAATTTTTGCTTATTGAGAAGATAGCTTTTAAATTTAACTTTAAATGACTGCAACGAAGTAGCTTGCTTATAAGGTGGCGGTATGTTGTTCCAGCATTTCGTGGCGGTGTACTTAAAACTACCACGAAATGCTGCAGTTCTGTGTTTGGGGCAGAAGAGAAGAGTAGAAACTCTTTCGCGTTGCAAAAACCTGAGCTTTTCATGCAGGTATCGAGGTGCTTGGGTCTTCACAATCCTAAACAGTAAGCAAGCAAAGTGGAGGGAACGCCGAGACTCCATGTTCATTAGGTCGCTCCTGTTAAGATATGGAGTCACGTGAGTTCTTGGTGGAAATTCGCAAAAAAATTGAGGTGGTGTACAATAATAAATACTTTCAACGAATTTTGATTTGAACATGATGGGATTAAGGGCAGTGAACGAATATAAACATGGAAGCAGCCTCTGAGAACTTTGGCGTTGAATTTATCGGGACACTTAGCACACAAACACAAATACACACACATTTAAATACGACGTTACGTATATACAGAGATATAATACGAAAACGATAACAAAATAATAGTTATCTCTTTTACACTAATTGTAAACACTTGCGCGTGACTGAAATGGTTGTATAGACAATAACTGCCAATCAGCAACTTAATCCGCCAATGAGCTTCTTGCTGCAGGCGCTAGCAGCAGGCCGTACGCCACGGATCTGTGCCGTCACGAATCATATTTGATAGATGTCAATGAGATTCATGGATAGGTTCATGCAACAGATTTTAGACAGTCAAATAATTAATCAATATTTTAATTTTCGGCACGTTGAAAGAAAACAAAATAAATAGGTTAACAGTATTGTAATAAAATTGCTGATTAATTTGTATTATTTATACTTTTACACTCCGTTCCAGACATCTGACTGAGTTATTCCACGGGATAAAGCTATTATGTCCTTATGTCCTTCCTAGGGTCTCGAATATCTCCATACCAACATTTATCACAATCGGTTCAGCTGTCTAAGCGTGAAGAGGTAGGTAATAGATAGTGAAACAGAGTAGGTACTTTCGCATTTATAATAATTAGTATGGATGTGTACAGCCGGGCAGTGCGTACCCATTTACTCATGTTCACGTACAGTCAGCAACGTTTACGTCGATGCAAATAGAGGGGCTATATCTGAATACGTCCACTGCTGGACATAGGCCTCCCCCAAAGAGTGCCACAATGACCGGCTAATATGATGATGATGATGATGATCTGAATACACCTTTACGTATGAGTGGCAGAGGAAGTAGATTGCACAGGGATATGTGCGACATTACAGGGTCGGTGAAATAAAATATTGTCTATTATTATTATTATTTTTTCAATTTAACAATTGTTTAATACAATAAATCGTCGCTTGGCCGCATTCGTTATTACCTAAATATTCCTTGCGCGTTCTTAATATTAAGTGCTATGACTATCCCATTTCTCCTTCTACTTTGTGCTTGACTCTTATGTGCTTGTGCTAATTATAAGTGCTTGAAATACTTGAAACATTTAGTGCACAAAGGACTGGGTTGTTTACATTCTGCATCGCCGTGTACCCATTCCCTCAAGTAAGTGCGTGAATTAAGACCTTACACAATCTAGCCACAAATACTTTGATGCATTCCATAAAAAATGTACTTCCTACATTTGGCATAATATCATCCCTATACAAAATATTGATCATAATATTTTTTTAAGGTTTTACTAACGTTATAGATTTACTTACACGTGGAAAGTGATTCCCTTGTCTTTGTTACGATCCGTATGATTCCTGCACCACTTCACAACACATGAAGGCATCTTAAATTGTAAAAATTCCTGATTTTTTCATTGCGTTTCGACATCCGCCATTCACTGGGATGACAGTTGAACTAAATTCGTGCCGGGCCTAGTTATTAAGGACCTGCCCCACTGGGGTTAGTTTGTGTTGCGTCAAAATTTAGCAGGCAGAATGCTTCTATGTTTATATTCGTTCACTGATTAAGGGTTATTGAGTTTTCACTGAAAAACTGTCTTGCCCAAACAAAAGGACGTGAGTGCCGTGAATGAACGACCTTTTTTGATTCAAGGTATTAAATAGTGTTTTTAAAAGTGGATTGCTAGGTGTCTGTACTGTACGGAACCCTTCGTTGTGCGTGATCCGACACGCACCTGGCCGGGTTTTTTTTAATTATTAGATATTTTGAAATTACTTAAGAACAAATATATACTACCTACGTGCCACGTGGTGGATTTTTAGCATCATAATGTCAATTTTAAAAGGGTTAGGTTAGGTTCAGACCATGGTCACTGAACAGTTAAGTACCTGTGCTGTAACAGTAGGTAAAGTGGCATTTAAAACGCAGGTAAAAGCCCTATATATAGCTGAACAGTATGTAGTTCAATGTTATTTTATATGCAATGTTAGCCTTAAGCCCGAAAATTTGTAGGATATCGTTGGAATATCCATAACTGAACTGAAGATGTCTAAATTTATGACCATCGTGATGATGTTCTTACAACTCAGGCCTTTAAACAGCGACCCTTGGCTTAGTAGCTCGTAGGTAGGTACCTACTAGCAGCTATGTGATTTAATTACTGATTAACTAAGCTCCGTCCTCACCTGTCAGCTCACGGTCACACACGGTTTTTACATGGAAACTGTCAAGTTTCATTTGTTACTTTTTAACAGTTTCCATATAAAAAACGGATTTTGCTCGTCGCCGCGTTGGTGAACACACTTGCTCTCGGCGCGACGACTAGCAGAATCCATTACCGAACAAAACCAGTTGCCTACTGTCATGGCGTCGTTACCGAACAACGTCTATGTACACGTGGTTGGCGAAATCATCATAAATCTGATGAAAACCATTTTTAATAAAAAAAAAATAGTTATTTGTTATACAAGGGTGCAAAGTTGTATTTTAACCGCGAGTGTGGAATTGGAACACGAGCTAGCGAATGGATTCTAGGGTTGAACCACGAGCTAGCGAATGGTATTATCTATGGTTGAACCACGAGCGAAGCGAGTGGTTCGAAAATAGAATCCTGAGCGAAGCGAGTGGTTCAAAATTAGAATCCTGAGCAAAGCGAGTGTTGCTTGCTACACACGAGACGTAAAATAACTTTGCAGCCGTGTGTAACACAAATCCTTTCACCTCACTAAAGCGAGGAAATAGAAAAAGGAAAAAACAAAAGTAAAAAAGTGAGGAAAAAATAAAAATATTATTTGAAATCTTTATTAGTCGAAACGAAATCGAGTATAATCACGATTTATTGCAAAAAATTTTTTACAACTTAAAATTCAAAATAAATCTTAAATTTGAAATCCCTATCCCTAAATTAGTCGAAATCAAGTATAATGACGATTTTTTGCAAAAAAAGTATTTATTTTCGACTTAAAACTCAAAATAAATGTAAAATTTGAAATCCCTATCCCTAATTTAGTCAAAATAGAGTAGAATGACGATTTTTAGAAAAAAAAAAAATTTTTTGCTTAAAATTCAAAATAATTATAATTTTTTTTTAATGCAAAATAATCTGAAATCCAAGGACTGATTTTTTTCACACCACCTGAAAAAAAAAATCAGATGGGCGAAAATTGTCCTGGCTGTTTTGTGTCCACCCACACTAACCGATATCGGATCCGATACGAATCTGACCGATATCGGATCGGATAGTGTGAGCACTAAGCAGTTTTCCATACATTTTTATTGGTAACGAATCCTACGCCAATATTGTATCGGATAGTGGGAACACGGCCTTACATGTTATTATGTTAAAAAAGTAACTAGGAACACATTCGGATTTCAAAATTACTTTGCACACATGTGGATAAAGTTCAGTTTTGCTATCTGTTTTTAAAATAATAAAAAAGGGCTTTCCGAGCTAGTGAGGTGAAAAATATTAAAAACGGGTGTAGCGTGAGATGACAGGTGAGGACGAGTCTGCTTGTGAATAACAGCCCTGAATGAAGTCATCAAGTAGAGTTTGGATAAATATCCACAGAATCTAACCCTCGGTAATTTAGTAAATTGGAGGCTCGAATCTTGATTTTAACAGTCATTACTCTTGGAGCGTGTGTCGAATGGTTCATAATTACAGTATCATTCTTCGGTGTGTAATGACGCGTGATACTTTATGCGACACTGACGGGACGCAGCGCAGCCCCTTGCCTGTTGCTACTGATTGTAACAAATTGATATTTCTTCTATGTGATTATACCTAGTTAACTTCCTAGAATCTGCCCGTAAAGGATGTGGGCTGCGGTATGACTTTGCACTTATTTATATCCAACATTATCAAATTATCCGTTATATGCCGAGCAAAACTTAACTTTAGTAATACCCTTTTGAATAAAATAATAGCTAGGTAAGTATATTAAAACATACGTTTATTTTTAAAAAGTGAAACCGACATACCAGGGCTCGCGCACCCAAGCAGCGCGCGCCTTCCCGGGTCGGAGATGGCCATTACAGAATCATATTTTGAACCGTTATAGCCATCTCCGCCCATTACAGCACAGACGCATATATCAATATCGCATCCGTGTCATAAAACTGTGATTTATCCCATTGGTGTACAATCTACTATTATGTCACACCTGGCCATAAAGTGGCAATTACCGCACGCTCCACGCGCGGAAAATCCCACTTCCTGGCCAGGGGGTGACATAAAATTTTGTACTTGCCACGGGCGGTAATAAAGAAAGCCTCAGATCGCTTATTTATTGCCCTTGCCTTCGGCTCGGGCGTCAATGCGATCTGAGACATTCTAATGTTTTACCGCCCTTGGTAAGTAATGTAGGTAGATACTATTATTGAGCAGGTAATTTAACATTTAACACATTCAGTTAGTGTTTTGTATGTCTGCGATACCTTAAGTTGCAGTACAGTAAGCAGTTGAAGTACCTACATATCGATATAGGAAAAACCGGCCAAGTGCGTGTCGGGGCACGCGCAAGATAGGGTTCCGTAGTCGTCCACCCGTTACATTATGTGGACTAAAAAGTTCGCATACTTAATATTTACTATGTTTTTTGACAGAATTAACAACATTATCTAAGGTATCAATGGAAATTGTACGAAAGTTTGCTTTTGCAAAGTACATTTCTGAAGTTCGACTATTACTCGTTAACTAGTTATGTTTACTTAGCTGTGATGGTTTTCCTTTTAAATTCATCGTATATAATCACTTCAAAGTTTAATATCACGCCAATCAATTCTTTAATCAAAAAATGCTTCTAGAAACCTTATAATATTTAAGAAGAGATTAAAAAGAGCTATCCAACGATACCCCACACGATGGGGTTTGGATAAAAAAAATGCACCACAACTTTACATATAGGGGAGGCACCATAAAAATTTTTTTTTTAAAGATTTTATTCTACCCTTTTGTCGGCGTCATTGATATGTCATACCTACTCATGCCAAATTACAGCTTTCTATTACTAACGGTTACTGAGAAAAACGGGGGACGGACGGACGGACGGATATGGCGAAACTATAAGGGTTCCTTGGGATTTTGGTGGTCGCCGCGTTGGTGAGTACACGTGCCCGGGGCGACGACGAGCAGAATCCATTTACCGTACAAAACCTTGCCTACTGTCATGGCGTCGTTACCGAACAACGTCACTGAACGTGACATTGGCGAAATCATCATAAATTTGATGGAAAGCCATTTTTTAAGGAATTGAATTAAGGGTTCCTTGTTTACTACGGAACCCTAAAAAAGTAAAAACTCGGCGACTTTTACAGTTTCGTTTAAAAATAAGTGGGTGGATTGGGCGGCGGCGGCGGGCGCGGGCGGCACGCATGCCGCCGAGACAATCATACACCATTTAATCATCATTAAACAGGAATCAGCACCGCCGCTGCTGCAGCCGCGTCCGCGTCCGCTCTAATGCTTCTATTCTAAAACCATTTAGGTACTTTGTTTTTACATTCATTTAGATTTAAACGAGCTTTTTGAATGCAACAATGTTGACGGGACACATAGCCCACATAAGTACCTATACGTAACGTACCATTACGTTACCTAATAAGCATAGATTTATTACCTACTTAGATCATTCCTCCTAGGTCCTCGATATCGTCTTTTGTAAATAGATATACAAAAATGTACTAGGACCCACTGCTGTCGATGGGTAGAATTGGCGTTTGAGAAATTAAATCACGTACCTACTCAGGCACAAAGGTGCAAAGACCAAAATGCAAATAGAAAAAGGAAAAGAGTGGTGGCTTATGCATGACAGAGCGTATCGCTTCGCCCCTCGGCGGGCTCTTTGTCTCGTAGATCGAGATAGGCGCGTACAATTAGATACGGGAATTATTTTATTAGATCGCTCGTACACGTGCGCGCCGTGACGAACGCGATAATGTTCCCAGTGCCGAATCGGACAACGGAACAATTACATTCCGCATGAATTATCCATAATGGACACGGCTACGGAAGCTTTGTGTTCGCAGCACCGTGACTCCGTGTCCCGACCCGACCGCTATTGCGTCGTTTCGCGACAATAAACATTTTTTTAAGGGTTGCTACGATGGATGCGAATTTGTAATGCTCGTGGCCCTTGTCGCACCGGTGGCACGACCAGTGGTGCAACCCTATTAAGTTCGCTTATTTACAAAATTAGCTTGCGAACTGGAAGCTCTTTCGGTCGTCATTTGCGTCATGACATGACGTCGCGTGCGCGCCGCCGGCACCCTTCGTATTACACGAATATCGGTTTACGTAGCGAAACACAGAAGTCATTAATAGAGCTGCAGCAATATCCCGTTCCAATTACCTCCATGATGTGAAGTAGGTATACCTATCTATAGTGTACCTACTGCCCGTCCTAATTTCTATGTCAGTTCAACCGTAACACCGTGTTTTAGGCGACGTGTGTTATTTTAAACGTATAAGTATTCTATGTAGTTTACCTACTTATTTAAGCGTGATACCTAATACGTACGGAACCTCTCGTGTGCGAGTCCGATCACACTAGGCTAACTGCAGACTTCTAAATTTGCTATATGTACATATTTAATACAAATAACAACATTAATTTGACGACCGCTTTAGCTTAGTTGCTAGTGACCCTGCCTACGAAGCTGGAGGTCCCGGTTTCGAATCCCGGCCAGGGCATTTATTTGTGTGATGAACACGAATATTTGTTCTTGGGTCTTGGATGTTTTCTATGTATTTAAGTGTCTATTTATCTATATAAGTATGTATATCTTCGCTTAGTACCCATAGTACAGTCAACAACAGAGAAAAGGGACCCTTCGTGCATACAAAACTTCTATAAAGGGGGGGGGGGGTAACCTTTTCTCTGTTTCTGTCTGTACAAGCTTTGCTTAGTTTGGGACTAGGTTGATTTGTGTAAGATTGTCCACAAATATTTATTTTATTAACTAACTAATGGACATTGTACGAAATTCTGTTACCAAAATTTCTTAAGTTTTAATCGTTACCTAGAACCTAATGTAGTTAACCTCCGTTTTTTCCTTTTATTTTGATTATATGTAGGAACGTTATTGTTTGAACGGTAAAGTAGCTTTTTGAAGGAATTGCTTTGGAGCAATTCGTTCAACTGAAATGATTTTAATTATAATTACTACAACCATAACCAGTAGGCACGTTCTGCGGGACGTTCGGCGTTCCACGTCCACGGGTAAACATTAAGTTTTTGTGGTTGTTTACATCTATTGCAAAACGCGATTACCAAAACTGGCACAAAGCGCGCTCCCCGTAACTGTAAGGGATTGTCCTAATACAACGTGATTACGTGATGATCGCGTAATCGCGCGAGTGAAATTCGCGAATATATTGAACTCGAATAGGTGTCCTAAAGGGATCGTCCTAAAACAAACGCGACTACGCGATTATCGCGCAAACTCGCGTCTTTTACTAGTAAATATTCTAAGTAAAAGTCGCGTAATCGCGCTATCATCGCGTAGTCGCGCACCTATTAGGACGATCCCTTATATAGGAAATAATAATCGGTAACGCATGTCCTTGGCAGGCAGGCACGACGAAACATCAATGGAATTTATTACTCTGTCTACGTTAACCCAGTTACGGTAACTTGAGCTGTATAAAAAGCGGCAAGTACGGCATGGCATCCCCGGTGGTGGCGTGGCGGGTAGTACGGTGTGCCCTGCCGGCCTCGTCGCACGTAAGCGAGCTTTACTTACTTACTTATTACGCACGCCCTGTCTTGCACTTTTTGGTTTTTATTTATATTTGGTAGGTATGCTTAGTTACCCAAACATTATACATGTTGGAGACATGATTTATTAATTAGATTATTAAAGTCTTTTTTCTATTTTGAGTACTCAAGGATTTGCCTTTAATATCTAAGTCATGCGTAGGTAGGTAACTTAATATGTTATAAATAAATGAAAAAACTAGTGTTCCACGCACTTTAGCTCTAATACTGCATAAGGCGAATTCTAATAAAGTCGCACTTACCTTTTAGTATTTTATAAATAGGTACCTTCTTTCTGTTTCCTTATCTACAGCACCTTCGTAACTGCAAATCTATTTTGTTACAGATCCCGGTAACATGATAATACGAATAAAAATTGAACTATTTCGTTAATAACCAGTGATCATGAGCTTGTTTGTTGATTTACGTCATATCAAAACATCCGTATCAAATCTGTCAGAGATGGTTGATAAAATATCAACGTCGGTCGGCAAGGAAAAACACTGCGACGGGAGGCACCAACACGAAAACGCAGAACTGTTCGAGGAGCGGCCCGCTTACAAGCCCTCAGCTTTGGGGTTCGGGGTTCGATTCTCTCAGAGCCAAGAAGACGTTTATAAAAATATGCCTTCTTCGCGGCTCCGTAGTCACATGTCACTTCCAAATTTGGGAAAAACGACGGGTGTATTTGACAAATCTAACATATCCCATGAATGTGGCCCTAAAATAGTTGAATTAGATGACAAAGACACTGACAATTCCGCTAAGGCAACCATTCAATCTTTAACAGATTATATTAATGATTGGATTATGGCTTCCGCATATAAGAGACCGCATTTTGATGATAATGGAGACACACATCCTATGGACTTCGTAGAATATGTAAAATACTACATATGTGAGCTGAACGTGCCCGAAGAAAAACAACTTCATTTCATTGTGTCATGCTTTGAAGGCGTACCGCTCATGTGGGCTCGCTGTTTCAAAAGTGAATTTAAAAATGTGGATAATTTCTTTAAGGCGTTTGAAGAAGAGTTTTGGGGACCTGATAGGCAAAAAGCTGCCCTGTATGATATGAAGTTGGGAAAGTATGACGTGGCGAACCAACAGATGTCTATGTCGGAATATTTCCTGCAGAAAGTTTCCAGCTACAGACACCTAAATCCGCCGCCCTCTGATCTAGAGATAGTGTACTCACTAGCAGCTCATTTCCCTTCTGCCGTAGAGCTGGAGCTAAGGCTGTCTCCGAAACCGACGCTCCGCGAAGCGTACAGGATGCTGCGACGCAGAGAGGGCGAAGCGACGGACTTCCTTCCGAATTACTTGTACGAAATGTGCGAAGCGTTCCAGCGCGGGCACCGACCGGAGTCGGCGCGTCGCCAGGACGCACCCCTCGCGACCAAATAAACAAAAAACCATTCGTAGAAAAACTAGCGTTTCAGTTAAGTACAGTGTACTTAACACAATAATACATGCATTGATACACTTGTCCATTTATGAAAATGATCGTGATATACGATCATTCTGCTCAATTCATGCACTTAAATAATTTGTATTCTAGTGTTTACTCACCTGCAAATAGCGAATTAAAGACACTTAATAAATAGGGTTTGTTTCAATCTTCTACCCCATTGATACCTACACATTGACAATGGCGATTTCAACCACTCTGAAGGAACGAAAAATATGATGCAATTTTGATTGCTGAAAATGCTGAAGCAAACTTTGTTTCACCAAGTTAAAAGGCTGTTTTTTTAATCCCCTATTGGTAAACGTTACATAGATATAGTTCGGACACAACTCTAGGCTAAATTCTGTCAAACGAACGCAAGCAAAACTAGACTTGGAGCTCTGACTGTAAGGTACATTTTTGCTTGCGTTAATTTGACAGTACTCTTGGCCTTACAGTTTTGTACGAACTAGGTAATACCAATACTTAATTACATTTGAACATGAACATGTCGCCCGGTGTGACAATTAATACGTGAGTTTAACAGTTTAGTGTAATATAGACTTATTTACATTGTTAGTTTTACCTATTGATAACTGCACTCTTCTTCCCGCCAAGGCAAAGCGTAAGATCGCAAAATGCAAGCCTTATCGGGAAACGTTTGTTACCTTTACAAGTGCGCATATACCTAGTAGACCAGGTATGTGCGTAGCTAGGTAACTGTGTCCATAATAATGTAACCGCTTTAGAAAATGCCCCTTTGGGTATGAACTGACTCAGCTCACTTGATAACTAATGATAAGGTCGGCGAACCATGACTATTTAGACGTTATTTTATTACATAATCACGAATCAACACCAACTATTAACTGGGCTCCCCTACGGGAGCCCACGATACTAATTATGAGGATTTACTCGAACGTCGTTGGAACCTAATGGGTTTTGAATATTGGATGATAAAGGTTATATGATGTGTAGGATTTCCTCCGCCGGCGGGATTAGCCTTTAATAAAAACAGATACACGAACATACTTCAGGGCGTCACTTATTGATAGTGTATACGGCCTACGTATCTTTGATAACGAAAATACGAGTATGTTAATTTGCCGGTTTGCATGCCAGGACTGGTCTCGAAGTGTATAACATTAGGGAAAATAATAATAATCGAGGGCGTCTGATTTTCAGAGAGGATGTTAAATAGACCCTAAAGAAGCTCCCTTATAGTAATCTGACGATTTGGACGTGACTCAAGATTTTTGGGCTTTTATTCCAAAAAATCGGACATATATATAGAGCTCATAAATGGTGAAGGTACTCCCATATCTTAATCTGACGCGCTTGAGTAAATCCCAAAATCGCCTCTTGGTGTCCCCTACCATATAGACCGACCGTCTTCATGAGTCCTCGCCTGCGCGGTACGGGGGCGCCAGGGTATGACTAAGGAGACTGAGCCGGCGGTGCGGGCGGCGACACACACACGACACAACTCTTGCGTACTAAGTAGAGACTAATGAAATGGGGTACACGGTACACTTTGTATCGAATTGCCAGACAAACTGACACGTTTACTACTACTACTGCTACTTTTTTGACAGTTTTTGCTTTAGGTACTTATGTGGACGGAGTATGGCTTTTCTTTGAATTGAACGACCTATGTTGCTGAGGTGTTAATATAAGTAACAACGTGTTGTTTGGTTGACACAGGGCCCTGCACGAGAGCGAAGGCAATTGGACGGAGCTCGACTGCGCAGCGGCGCGACGCAACGGGGCACTGTGGGCCGGCCAGGTAAAATAAAACATTTACTGAATTCAAACAACTAAGTGCCTACCAGTGGCGGCGCGTCAAAAAATATTCTTAGGGAAGCCGGGAATGATTTGCCTTTCTTATTCTTCATGCACCGTAGTAAAATAATTGGACTGGCTGAAAATTAGGCAAGCCGGTGGGAATCGAGTTGACGCTCCGTCACTGGTGCCTACTTACATAGGTAAATCTAATTAGCCGGGCCAGGATTTGTTTTCGGTGAACACACGAGAGCGGAATTTTGTATTTTATTTCTATCCGAGACTCTACAGCACTTCTTCTAAGTACGCTTTCCGTACCACAAATCTTCAGTCCTCCGTAGGTACTACATAAATTTTTGGAGGAGTGCACTTACTTATCTACTGAAAAGGTACATTGATTGAATCTCTTAAAGCTGCCTACTCAAAGCCCTGCCTGCAGGGCCCTGCTTGCAGTGCCACTGCCAAATCGTATTGTGTGTATGCATGCAGGGCCGATTTTTTATCTGTTAAATCTGAGTAGGCGGCGTAACATTCGGTTATGATTTTTTTATCTCAAAATATAATAGACACTAGACATATATCTCCAATTCACCATGTAGTGAAATACTAAATAAGTATTTACTTTTCCTCATTACCTTATTCATATTAAATCATATTATGTCTGTGAATTATCGGGTAAGTGTATATATATATATATTCTCAAAAATGGCCCGCAAACTGGACTTTAGTCGCTACATATTGGAAGGTAAAGTGTATAGTTTAAGGTCAGATCCAAATTAAAAAGTAAAAAACATTGCAGGCCACATATATGTCACATATAAATTCCTTTATTTGTCGAGTTATAAACTTTTTAAAATGTAGAAACTGTCATATAAAAGGAGGCACAGGTCGTATTCAGCCAATTCAGCTCGTATTTTTCTGTTGAAAACGCGACGTTTTTTTATGTGTCTCGAATAATTTGCGTTTTTCGGTGGAAAAATACACTTGCGATTCTGTTAAAAAAAATAAACGGCGGGAAAACATGATGTATTTTCCCCATTTTTGAGAAAAGCACTATATTAGCCTCGGCCGGAATGGCAATTGCAGGCTTCGTATTATAATTAAACGGACTCGCAAGCTCGTCCGTTTAAACAAATACTCAGCCTGCAATTGCTCCCTTCCCGGCCACGGCAATAATGTACTAATATAACAAGGCTGTACTAATTGTAAAGATGGTAATAAATAGGTAAATGGTGTGTTAGGGCCGCGCGTGCCGGCGGCAGCCCTCGGCGATGCCGCACGTGGCGGCGGCCGCGCGGCTGGCGCGCGCCGCCTGCCTCGCCGCGCACGCCGGCGACCGCTGGAACTGTTCCTCCATCGAACGCGCGCCCTACTACTCGCCGGATCTGCTCACTGGTAACTTTTTTATCGACCAGCTACATAGTTACTTAACCCTTTGACCGCCAAGAACCTATAAAGTGGTTGTGTGTCGTCGTGCCCACCACGCCAACAACCACTTAAAAGGTCGGAGTGAAGGTGTACTTTGATCATGAATAAAATCATTCATGAACTGTTTTAATTTGTTTTTATTATTTAGACATTACACCAAAAAAACAGTGCTTGGCGTACTGGGCACGACGACACACTATCGCTTTGGCGGTCAAAGGGTTAACCTTTTCACCGCCGTTGATTTGATACAAAGTCAGGACATTAGGTGCCCCGCCCAATAACTTCATATCGAATCGATCAAGTCGATGTAAATTGTAAAGGCAAGCTACGTGCTATCAAGTACCTGTTCATTTTCAGTTTTTTGCTACTAAAACCAAGACTGAGGCTTGTGAGGCACAACTTACAGAATGTACCTACTGTGGCGGCGGATAGGTTAATAGGTAGCCAACGCCATGCAAAGCGACCAGTGAATTTTTTTGTAAATTATGGAACGAGGGTACCGTTGTTGATTAGCGCCGGGACTTCGCGGTAGTGAAAATAAGTACAGCGTATGTATGGAATGTTTTATTTTACGTAAACACAATGAAAAACAAACGAAAAATATGAGGGTAAAGCGAGCTTATCCCTGTCCCTTTAAGGGATCTCTTCCAGCAAGCCTTGTATGCAAATGCGGTTCGCAATAAAAACAAATGTAAGATGACAATAATATAGGCACAGGCTATGTCTTAGTTTAATATCTAGTTAGGCATCATTATCGTAGCGTGATGTGAGCTTACATAGCAACAATCACAGGACAGTATTAGTAGATAAAAAAACCGGCCAAGTGCGAGTCGGACTCGCGCACCGAGGGTTCCGTACTAACCTGTAGGTATATAAGTAAAAGTTCACCCATTATAACAATCGAGTCATAGTTATGGTCCAAGTAAAAAAAATTTAATTATTAAAAATATTTTTATTAACTAGTTATATGATGTAGGTAACTAAAAATTTACGGTTTTTCCGCAATTTTTCCTTTTTCTGTGCTATAAGACGTTGTTTCGTACCAAATTTCAAGATTCTGAGTTTACGGTTTTGATTCCCTTGCGAGTGTCGAAAATTTGCGGCATAAACGGCTGTATCTTTTGATTGCGTTGGCTTAGAAGTTTGATTTTTTCACAGCTCCAAGGGACAGTAGACCTGAGTATTTGATATAAATTCCAGTTTGATACCTCCACGCGTTTCTGGCAAAAAGGGTCTTGACAGACAGACAGAGGGACGGACAGCAAACTGATCCTATAAGGGTTCCGTTTTTTCCTTTCGAGTTCCGGAACCCTAAAAACAGTATAGTTATAATTTAAATGTAAACGAAATACCCGGAGGGTAATTAATAATCATACACCTCACATAAATAATGAGCGCTGAGCGCGGAAGGGGCTATTCATAAATTACGTCATTTCAAATTTGGGGGGGGGGGGGGGGGGGGGGGGTCATAACATTGGATGATGGTAGCATGACGTAGGAGGGGAGGGGGGTCAATCCCAAGATGACATCATCTCTCGCATCTTTAAACAGTGTTTTAATGAGTAAAAAAGGAATAAAATTCGTGTTTCTAAACTGTTAATGCTATAAAAAATTACCTACTAAACTTGAATCAACAATAAATTGTTATAATAAATAAATAGCTAATGAAATTGGCTGGAGGCTCTGATCAAGAACCACATGATTCCAGGCCCGATTAGATTCAGAACTTGGAGGAGTGGGTGAAGTCCCCATGGGAAAACACTAAAAACCTGTGGGTTGACGGCGAAAAAAAACACAACAAAACAATGTTTTTGTTTACTTGACTTGTTTTCGAGTCACCGGTCGACATGAGGTTAATAAAAATTGATATTTGATATTTAGAGTTGAATCTTAATTTATTGTTTGTTGATTGTTTTAACTTTAAAGAAATAATAATAACTAAATCATTTTAAATAGATTTTTATTGAAAAATTAAGCTAAGAACGCATTTTTTTAGAAATGACATCATTTTATTTGATAGGGGGGGGGGGGTCATTCGAATTATGATGGTTGGATGATTTTAGGGGGGGGGGGGGGTCAAAATCGTCAAAAATAGATGACGTAATTTATGAATAGCCCCGAACGAACGCCCGCGCTGAAAGAAAGGAGCGCTGCCGTTCCGACCGTTCTGCTGGCCGCGTCCGCATAATGCTAGAGGCATACTCCGGTACCTGGCTAGTAAAGTACCTAGTCCAGTCGAAATAGCACAACCTCGAAATGTTGCTACTTTACTTTGATGTTTGGTACGAATGTTCATTGTAGGCCTTGTTTTCGTCTGCCAAAAGTACCCAAGCCAGGACCTTCTAGTGCCGCCGCTATCTTGGAAAACGTAGTCAATCGGTAAGATTTGCGCATTTTGTGCGAAATCTACGCACCCTCTTAAAATTTGGAAACATTCACTCTATTACATTGTAGACAGTTTTCGCTGCAAAGCAGAAAAACTATGTTATCGGCTGCGAGCGTAGCGCGTAGCACGCGTCGGCATTTTTTCTGTAGCTACGACGTGCTACAACACCGCTACGACAGACAGTGCTACGACTTTTTTGCAACGATCGATTTATTTGTAAACAAATACTGAAATACTACCTACAATTAATTAAATTAATTATAACTGTAATAAGTAGGTTATATGAGCCCAACAATGTTAGGTCTATGGCTATAGCTATAGTCTCTTTATCAGCATTGTCAGCATTAGAATACATATGTATGCGTGTATATTATAATATTAAAATATTATACATACAAATGTATGTTGGCAAGAAGTTGTTTTTTGGTATGTTTCCATATACGTTAACTCGTTACACTCGTTACGATAACACGTTTAACTATTAAGTATTTAGTATATTTAGTAGAGCGGTTTTTAACAGTTTTGATCCTTTTCCGTTTTTGATTGTGTATACGTATTGAAATTGTTATATTAAAAGTTATCTTAAAACGACGTATTCTGGCACAAAATTCTGAGAAATGTAGTGTATACTTAAAATTATTTGAACTGTCAGAGTTGTATGAAATTAGGCCGTTCAAAAAGCGACTTTACTGTCCAAGCGTGAAGATTCAAAGTCCAATGACAAGTTTTATAAAATGTCGGACATTTAAATAATTTCTACTTTACCTTGCTTTGAAATGAAATGAAATGTTTATTTAGCTTTGCTTAGATATGCTTTCCTTGCCATTACCGCCCTAACACTTTTAACCCGTGTAGCTTTTCACAATACTTTTTTTGCTCTCCTCTCCACTTACCTACAATGTGAGTCCTAAATATCAATAAACCAACTAGCTATCTAGGTATGCACACTAAACTTAGGTAGTGACTGTAGCGCTAGCGAATCGGTCAGATGGAAAGTTTGACTTACAATACATTCGTAGTTAAGTATTTACATACACAGTGACTTACGCGAACACCTAATTAATACCAAATGTTCATGGATTGAACGACATATACCTATGTAGTTAGTTGGAATCGATTGTTTAAAAAAAAGCAAAATAAACGTACCGGTCGCCCGTTTGGTAGTGACAACGCCGACGTCGTCATGGCGGACTGAAAGGAGAACCTTATTGAATAAATGCACCCGTCACGCGATCGCTTCCTTACTCCGCACAGGCACGGTACGCCTCGCCGTATTTTATACTACAACGAGTATAACTATTCTATGAAATAATACTTCCCCGTCCAATGGCAAATTGTTAAGGCGCTACACTGAGAAATTTGGAGACTTTGAAACGCTGTCCTGCCCAGTCTAGCAAACAGTAGGGGCTGATTTTCAGATATATAATTCTTGACTATATGATTGTGGTACTGACAATAGCGAAACATGATTGCTTAAAATTTTCTCGATAGAAAATAAATCCAAAGTCGAGTCTATATTTTCCTTTTTTTCCTCAGCCTACTAAAACAACGCATTATTAAAAGACACGATTAGGTTAATATGATGGTATTTTACCTCATCTAGGTACTGACAAGAGGAAATTTAATAAACCGGCACACAGTCAGATATTTAACGAGATTTGTCTAAAGCGCCATTCTCGGAGAGGGTTGCATCCCGTTTTGTCGTGAGCGAAAAACATAAGGGCGTCTCTTACAATCGATATATCGCCTTAAAAACGACGACGATTTGAGACGTTAGTGCCGTAATGAAGCCTGAGTCTTCTGGTAGATGTCGCTGTACGCCTCCCTTAAGGCGTTGTATAAATGAAGGAAGGATTGACAAATTTCAAGCCGGGTAGCAATCGCACCTATAGCTCAGTTGGCTAGAGCGACTGGCCGCGAGTGCCGGGAGGTCGCAGGTTCGAATCCTGCTCGGTGCCTAAGTTTTTCAATTTTTCCTTTATTTCTAAATTTCTAGTATGCGTTAGCAGCGTTACTGCTTAATACAACATTAAATATCGCCTTAAGCCAAGAAAGCTAACCTAATTCATTATTATTTTACTTGCCGTACTTTTATTCTGACGATTTCAGTATTAGCAAAAAGCCAAAATTCTATTCTGTCAATTTCAGTACCTAATAGGTATTAAAACTCCTATGTAGGTAGGTAGGTACTTAATCCGTAAAATAGCTGCGGTGTGATTTCGTGCCTGTTACCTAGTTATATCACAAAAAAACCGGTTAAGTGCGTGTCGGGCCACGCGTAATGTAGGGTCCCGTAGTTGTCCACCCGTTACATTATGTGGACTAAAAAATGCGCAAATTAATATTTACTATGTTTTTGACAGAATTAACAACATCATCTAAGGCATCAATGGAAACTGTATGATTTGTTTCATTTTATTTAAAGTACATTTCATAAGTTCTGCTATTACTCGGTAATATGTAATGTCTACCTTGGCTGTGATAGTTTTCCTTTTAATTCAATTTGAGAAACCCTATAATATTTTAAACGAGGTATCTAACGATATCCCACACGATGGGGTTTAGAAGAAAAGAAAAATGCACGTCCACATTAGACACCTACGCGACGTAAGGTACCCTAAAAAAATCTGTTCTCTAAATTTTATTGTACCGTTTTGTCGGCGTGATCAATATGTATACTCATGCCACATTACAGCTATCTAGCACGGTTAGACGGACGGACATGGCGAAACTATAATATAAGGGTACCTCGTTTACTACGGACCCCTAAAACACGGATACGCCAATCTTCAATTCTTCAGGTTAATCCTCAGTGCCAGAATCCCGGTAGGAGTGCGGTCTACCCGCACGAGTTTTCCTCTTCAAATTTTCGAATTCTTCGGCTACTTACATACATTTCAAGCGTTAACTACGACGTTTAGCGACCGCACTGACTGACTGACTGTTTTCGTAGCACTACGCGCGTAGCTCTTCACACGTAGGTAGGTAGGTAAACCTACCATGGGCCTATTGCATAATAAATTACAACTAATATTACAAGCGGTAGTCTCCTTTCAATCCCTTTCATTCGAAAGAGACTTCCGCTTGTAATATTAGTTGTAACTTATGTATTATGCAATAGGCCCCATATTCTTCAATTCGTAGCGAAAACGCATAAGTACGTACAATGAAGTTACTTGCATTCCATGTGGTTATAATAGTTAGTACGAGTGTCGAGTACTCGTAGTACCTACTTAGTCGTAATAAAAAGTAGATAACAATAAATATTACACGCTTAGCACTATCAATCAGTTTGAATCCGAAAAACAACTAAAAGTTAGGAATAGAAAGGAAGGAAGGCAAACAATGGCGAAGTTTTTCTAGTTTGAGCACGGTCGCCGACATTGTGCAGTTGGCAGCCGCTGCCGGATGCGACGGCGAAATAAGTACGGACCATTGTTTTTGGTCGCCTCTTCTGTTCCCCGTGCCCACTTAAGGAAATTAATTGACACAGACTAAACCTTGTCTGCCACTTGCCACCGTTTAGGAAATGTTAATTTAAACTTGTGCATCAAAACAAATCCAATACCTACGTTCGTAGAATAAATGAATGATAAATTTAAAATCACCCAAAGGGTTTTACATTAGCGACACAAAAATGTATCTCGTCACTCAGTATCGCCTAGCCATAATGTAATATGGCGGATTATACGATTTGCCTGCGACAGATACACCATGAAGGTTGTCAATAAGATCACTTTAAAAAAACTGTAAGGTAGGCGGTAGGTTAGGTTAGGTTCGGTAGGCGACCTTAATATAATAATAGACTATAGTTTCTGCTCGAGAATTCTCGCCTCGATTTGTCAATTAGTCGTGACGGGAAAAAAACTCAACTCCTCGAGAATTGTCGAGTTCAATTCCATGTCTCTCTCTGTGATGCACGTGAAAAATCGTTACTATTTATTTGTAGACGTATTTTTAAAACTATATTTAGTTTTATTATATACTGGCACATATTGGTAGGTACAGCACACAACGTAGGATCGAGATATAATTGCGTGTTGTGCCCACGAATACATTTTTCGGGACCAATAAGTCTCCTTTCAAGCATGACAAGTGAAAGAGGTCGAAAGTCGTACCGAAACGCCAGGAGGAGCTTCATAGTCCATGAAACCTCATAAAAGGAGACCTAAGTACAAGGACATGTGCATACTTCCAGTTACAGTTCTCATCTATAGTGCACATAGGTACTTGGTGTTTGATAGCATCTCAAAAGGCCAAACTCGGGATTTGCCAGCTGGCCATGGAGCGCAGCATACTGTGCGTATTTAATGGACCGAATCCTGAACACCCCGCTGCACTGCAAGACACAAATAGCCAACGTACCTACTTAGCTCGGAGAACGGCTAACTTGGAATAGGAGTGGACTGGTCATGTCTACCCTGGCGGCAGTTTGAAACTGAGACCAGGCAGACCTCGCCGGCGATGGTGGAACGAGTTACTCTTTTTGAAAGGATCAAAGGAGTGGTCGACGATGCTTTGAAACTAGGTATATACGTGTATTATTAAAATTTAAAGAATCTTGGGAAATTCTGGTCGATAATTCTCGTGTCCCGAGAAATGATAAAAAGGTCGAATAACCAGAATCCTTACAATAGGACAACATCAGGGCAGAGTATACTTGAAGATAAATCAATCTTAAAGCCTTATGGACGAGGGTAATTTAGTTATCTGCTCAAACGAAACTGATATTGTGAGTTATCTTTAGCCTGTTGAATTAAGAAGGCTATCGATAAAAGGTTCGCCTCACAAAGTGATCAGTGCGAGGGTGGGGGTACAGCGAGTCGGACAAAAGATTTAATTACACGCATGAATCAAGCGCAAGGGCGGGCAGGGCGGCGCGCGGGGCGCGGGGGCGCGATAAGCCCAGCGGTGCAGTGGCGCGCGATCCTGCTGATGTGCCATGTGATAAAGCCTGGCGGCTGCCATTGTTTAGCCTGTCTGAGGACGCGCGTGCGGGCTCTATCAAGATTAGATTGGTTGTAATTAAGAATAAAGGATTTTATAGTAGTGGATGACCGTTGTCTACCTACGCTATCTTAGATGTCTGAGTCGGATTTCGGAGTTTCGAATAAGAGGCATTCTAGGTAGACATAACAATTTAACAGTGCGAAGGCCGGTATTTAACATTAGAGACGTTTTAATTGATATAAAATGGCTTCGGCACCCGACTTCGTTCGCGTAGGCATAATAGGCTATTATCATGCATAAAAATTCAAATATCAATATATGTAGGCATAGTTATTACCATAAGAAATACGACTATAAGACTATTTTATTATAAAAACACTCACGAGGTCTACAGCTCACAGAGCCACTAGCACAGAATAAGTAATAGTACAAGTACTAGTAGTACATAAGGTGCGATCACATCGCTGCTTAACGGTGCGTTAACGCAGTGACCAGAGATAAACTAAAACGTCACGCATGAGGCACATCTATATCTATCTATAAACCTACTTGTATATGCTGCTATTGAAACTATTTTGTTATACAAACATAAGATTGCATTTTCAAATAGTAGTTGTATTTTTGAAGTGAAAACTTCTTTAGCGGCGCTGAGCACTTTTGTACTGGGGAAAAATGTATAAACTCGCGATAAATTCCAAGACCAGGTTAGTTGACCCCTCCTAGTATCATGATTGCTATGTTACGAGGGGTCCCCCGCTGGTCTTCTTAGAAAGCCAAGGTTCTAACTGTTTTAAGACAATCCTAAGATTTTCCATAAAGATCATATTTCAAATAAATTCTCATGGAAAGTAGCTCTTATTGTCCCTAAAAAAGCGTTTCCAAAGTCCAATATCGGATAGCCAGACTGACCGATTTCCGTAAAGATCATATTTCAAATAAATTCTCATGGAAAGTAGTTCTTATTGTCCCTAAATACGGTGACAGTTCCCTTCAAAATACCTAGTGGCCAAGAGTGATGGATAAAATACCAAGGGCCTGACACGCTTTGTAAGAGAAAGATAGCCTTATTGCGATTCCTATGAGAGGAAGTAGAAAATAGTGCGATGTTTTGTCCTTATCACCGATCGAAAAATTTTGTATTTGTGTCAAAGTTTTGTGTCAAGAAGATTGCAAAACAAATTGGCAATATTTGGTAGTGCATTTTATAAATGGAGAATTAATGATAAGTTTGGTTTAAATGAATAATAATTTACCAATTATCAGATCCGTAGTGTTTGGGTGTTCAGTGCAAACATGGTGGGGTGTTCAGTGTTGGGCTGTAAAAGCAAACTCGACCGAAAAAAGGCGGATGTTACATTCCATGCGTAATTTGCGTAAGTACATTTTCTTTGCATTTTGGACCCGTGTTTATTTCTAAAATCTCACCGGTACCAAGTTACTGAGCTAAATCATAAGTTATATCATGAGACACTTGATGAAATAGGAAAAATATGTAAATTAATTCAAAAATAACCTCCAAACATTTCACATATAAACCGATCAAATCGCGTAGTATAAATCTACCATAGAAGCCAGCTTAGAATTGATGTCCCATCATTCAGTCGGTTTATAATTCGATTTCGGGATACCAACAAATAATAAAAAAATCCCCTGAAGATTACCCCACGTTTCGGGAAATTCAAGTAATTTGATTTTTTCAGTTTTTAGGGTTCCGTAGTAAACAAGGAACCCTTATAGTTTCGCCATGTCCGTCCGTCCGTCCGTCCGACCCCCGTTTTTCTCAGTAACCGTTAGTACTAGAAAGCTGTAATTTGGCATGAGTATACATATAGATGACGCGGAGAAAACGGTAGAATAAAATCTTTAAAAAAAATTTTTTTTAGGGTATCTCCCCGGGTGACAGTAACGGAAACGCACAGGGCCGGGCCGTCTTTAACCAATTTGAGGCCCTGGGCACATTAGGGTAATGGGGCCCCTATGACCTTGATAGAGCACGATTCTGTTAGAATAGACAAAGAAAGTAAACGAGTCACATTAAATGAATAGATATTAATAATATAATATTTCCTAAAAAATAAAATTAATTTTCAAAATACACTAAATTTGGGTTCTTCCTTAGAGCAAACAGCTAAATTAAATTTTCTTAAATAAACGCCTAATTCTAACCAGTCATATATATTTTTTTAAATTGAAAATGAGGCCGACGCTTATGCGAGCTCACCCAGAAGATTCACTCGTACCTTAAAAAGGTCCAGGTTATTTGAACTCGGAATACCAAACCAGTAAACATTATAAAAAAAGATGATTTTGACCAGGTAATGAAAGTAGCCAGTCGTACGTCGTCTGGATATCTGATGGAAGAAGGGGGAAGGCGGTATGAGCTCATGGAGTTCCTGAGCACACTCAACGAATCTAAAGAAATAAAAATGGGACATAGGTAGTATTGCTTACAATTTTTGAAGTGAAAACTTCTTTAGCGGCTCTGAGCACTTTTGTACTGGGGAAAATTTGTTGAACTCGTGACAGATTCTAAGATTCTAAGACCAGCTAGTTGACCGCTCCTAGTAATCGTGATTGCGATGTTAGGAGGTGTCAACTCAGCTAAACTCAACTGGCCCCTATACCACAAAA
The DNA here is from genome assembly GCA_951800055.1 of Cenopis cana. Lineage (NCBI taxonomy): Eukaryota > Metazoa > Arthropoda > Insecta > Lepidoptera > Tortricidae > Cenopis > Cenopis cana. Next base: position 15,039,758 of record OX637471.1, on the reverse strand, counting down.
CTTTACAAGTCTACAATTTGACAAAATTGCACAATTTTCCATGGAAAAAGTTCACAAATTTGTCGAATTGTACGCTTGTAAAGTATTGTGGTACAGGTTCCTGGTCTTAGATGCATAAGACACAATGATACTCGGGACATTTTATGTAAATGGATTATGCGAATATGAACATGAGTATGAGTACAGTACAGATACGGATACCGATACGGATACCGATACCGATATGAATATCTTTGTTATTTGGGTCATTGTCAGTCGGAAAAAAAAAGTTGTCCATTCGGTGGACAATAGTTAACGGCTTGTGTGCATGTAATTTACGTTTTTATTATATGGATTTATAGACACGGAATTACAGATTATGCGGGTTATCAGATCAATCGAAAATTAAGCTTTGTAGCCCTTAACTTTTGGCATGTCCATTCCACCGAAAAGACGCGCACCTAAATCTGACAATGACCCATTTACTATCTTTATTGAGTTTTCACTTCTGCCGGCACTCCCGGAGTGCAACCCGTTGTTTTTTTAAAAATAGTTTCGATAGTATATCTACAAGTAGGTTTATAGATACACATAAACATTCTATTTATGTAATCATGGAACCTGCTCATACAATTTCGAAGCTCATAAAAATTAAGTTTATATTGTAACCATATCAATATTTTTAGAGATAAGATTACCATGGCACAGTAACCATCAAATATATCGATACAGATCAAGGTATTGTAAAATCAGAACATGCCTGAGAACAAAAAGTACCTATATCTAGATCTATGATATGTGATGCATTTGGTGTTCAAGAGCATGTTTTCGTGTTCAAGAATTTCTGAGCACCTTCATCATTCCAATATATATCGGCTCTACCTACACAATGCTGGTTGTAGAGTGATGGATTACCTGTCAGCTGGTCACAGCATGAACATGTGAAAATTTTTTTTTCAGTAATTTCCTCTTGCTTGAAATTATGTCAGATGACATTTTATATAGAGCATGCTCCAAGGGGCTATACTTACGTTTGCAAAAATTGCGGACCGCGAAATGTGTTGTGATTTGTCTTCCTGAGACCCTCGACTTTATAAAAAGCCATGTTGCCATGCGCGCGTATGGTTCTTTGTTATGCTATTGTTTTCATAAGTATTCCACGGTTCGAAAGTTAGATGGGGATCACAATGAAATGTTTAAAAATTAAATGTTGGCAAATTTCGCTTTTATTTGAATACATACTTATATATTGTATATCCGTCGGATACTATACCTACTGACAAGCAAAAATAACGGGTACACTTTATATGGAAGTTCCATAGAAAGTGTACCCGTTATTTTTGCTCGTCAGTATATACCGTAGTATGGAATAGTACATAATTGTGTGTAGGTACAGCATATATCTGTGTGGTGTGCCCAGTCAGACAATCATTACAAGTGTATACATCGTCCAGGTACCCGCGAGCAAGCGTACGTGTACGCGATGTCTGCGGCGGCGCTATCGTGGTCGGTGGCGCGCGCGTGCGCGGCGGGCGCGCTGGCCGCGTGCTCGTGCGCCGCGCCGCCGCGCGCGCCGCCGCGGCCGCCCCGCCAGGCGCACGTCACGCCCGCCGAACCGCACGCGCGGTTCAAGTGGGGCGGTTGCGGCGATAACTTTCAGTGGGCTGATAGGTCGGGAATATTTACTAGATACTATTAAATTTCAATAAGTGTTGCTATTGTATAATTTATGTTTGAATCGGTGATTCTCATTATATATGAACAGCGCCTCTATTTATTCCTAATATAGTCCAGGACATGGCTCCTACTCTGTCCTGTAGGGAAGTTTGCGTATGGGGTTTTTTTTCGCGAAAGGTGAGTAGGATTCTTAGTAAGTATTTTAGACTCGCTTCGCTCGTCGTCGTACCTACACCGACAGCTATCGATGCAATGTATCGACATATTTTAAAACTTTGATTCCTGCCAAAATGCAGTGGGTATGCACCCATGCGGGTAAGGTAAGGAATTCCCCGTGCACCCACTGGTGGGTGGACCCGGTGGGTGCACGGGTCGCGAGCTGTAATCTGCGCCATTGACTCGACCCATCACAAAACAAATCTGATGAATACTTAAGGCGCGTGTAAAGGCAAGGCATTCTCCATACAAACTTTGTGCAAGTTTTATTCGTCGGTTTGTTAATATTGTTGCTTGTTAATATTGGATATACGAAGAATGTCAAGAAAAAAAAATCGAAAGTTTAAAAAAAAAAAAAAAAAACATAAAATAGGTATTTTTAAAAATCTTGCAGTTCTGGCTAACATAAAAATAAGCATACTGACCAAAAATCATAAGTGTAATGCGAACACAGGCAACTTGCACGAAGTTTGTATGGAGAGTGCTTGCCTCTCTGCTTCACCAAACACAAAACGTTAGAATGGAAATAGCTTCAATTCGTTAGTTGAGCATCACCCTTCTCATTTACAGATTTGCCAAACAATTCATAGACATGCATGAGATAGACGTTCGCGATGGTAAAATGGAGGACTTGATGGAGGAGACTACAACGACAGAACCACCGAGCACGACTGACGCGAGCACGCCGGCGCCCGTGGTGATCCTCGTGGACGATCAGCCGGCGCCGGCGGCGGAGAACGCCAGCGTCACGGCGCGCCCGAAGAAGGGACGCCGCGGACGGAAGCGGCTGCCGCGCTCGCCGCGCCGGGGCAGACCTACAAGGAAACGGTTCAGACCAAGGTAATTAGTTGTATAGTTCCCGGCAAATATCTTGAACCCATCGAAACCTTCCCTCTCTGTCGCACTTATGTGCAAACTTGCATGTGCGACAGAGAGGGAAAATTTCGATAGGTTCAAGATGTTTGCCAGGAACTATAGTTGTTTATGCAACTGTTGCACAATGAGTGGCAAGAAAACAAGAGTGTGGTTTTATGAAACGAGTCGGAACAGAGTTTCATAAATAAGATTACACGAGAGTTTACGGTCTAATTATGTACAGTCAATCAATTTGATTTCTGGGCCAGTGCGTACCTTGTCGCAAGTCACAGTGAAAATCTATATGAAAGCCACTAGAGATCTCATATTAATGTCACTGTGAGAAGGTGCGAAGTGGCCCAGAAATCAAATTGGTTGACGGTACAGTTGCGTAGGTAAGGTACACTAGTTATCCTCTGTGTTGCATGTGTAACCGTTGAGCTGGCGTAAGCAAGTTTACCGAGCGCTCCCCTCGCCTCGCGGCGGCCACCATCGGCAATGTATTTTTTTATTTTTTTATTTAGGCAACAAACAGTCAAATAAAGAAATAGGTAATGGTTTTCCATTTTTATTACTCATATTAAATGACCTTGAGTGTCATATCATATCTTAAATTTACAAAAACTGTTTAAACAGGATTATACCTTTTTTTTGTGGAAATGCTTTATGCATACGCCCTGGTCTGGGAAACCTGATGGGGGTGATGTGGGACTCTCACTCGGGGGCATACCCACTAAAACCACACCGGCGTTTCCCGCTTTGCCGTTGACGGGGATGTCATGGGATGAACAGGATTATACCTAGGTATGGATGTAGATATAACATTTGACCAGGTGCTTTAAGAAGAGAACTTTGTACTTTCACGAAAATAAGTTGTAGTCACTTTTTAATGAGATTTTAATGCTACACTAATGCACTAATTCATTGCGAGCTCTAATTATCGAGATAAAAATCTCATTAAAAAAACTGACTAAGTATCTGCAGGATCTTCCTGTGTAACTTTCACTAAAAGACTAGATGTCCACTTTAAACTTGTTCTTGTTCTCAGATACGACTTTGAAGACAGGAGATATCGCAACCTGGAGTATCGCATGGCCGCCGACGACCCGCGCTTCGACCCACAAGTGGATCTGCGCACGCGGCTGCAGCGACTGCGCCCGTTCATCGCCTCCGCTAATCTCATCAACGTTCGTTTTGGAAGAAAGGTACCTACAATATCTATAAAGCTCTCTGGTTCTGGGATGATTTTGGGATGGTTAACGGCATTGTGTGCTTCTTGTTGGCAATTAAGATTAAACTTCCAACATACTTTATGTCACACGGCCATAAAGCGGCAATTAACGCACGCTCCGCGCGCGCGGGAAATCCCACTTCCTGGCCAGGGGGTGACAAAATTTTGTACTTAACACGGGCGGTAATAAAGAAAGCCTCAGATCGCATATTTATCGCCCTTGCCTTCGGCTCGGGCGTCAAATACCTGGAATCTGAGACATTCTTTTTAAGTAATGTACTATATTATACTCTTTGGATTAAACAAGTAGAATAGGGTTGCCATACGTCCCGTTACGCCGAGACATGTCCCGGTTTGAAGCGTGGTGTCTCTGTGTCCCGGCCAGCAAACAAATTGTCCGGTTTCAAAAGCCTAATGAATTAGGAGGGACAGAGACCAGCTAGTTAAATAAGCATATATGCATGTACATATGTAGTACGAGCGTGCAGCGCAAGAAGGGTGCCGGGCAGTGCCGTCAGCAGGTTGCAGATGGGGAACGAACTGTATCTAGACATAGGTGGGCATTAACTCGTTAATCCGTTAATCGTTAATTAACGAAGTTAACAAAACGCTTAATGGATTAACTTTTAAGTTAACTCCGAAAATTGTTAACGGACTCATTAACTTCCGTTAACTTTCAATAAGTCCGTTAAATCGTTAAAAGAATAGGTATTGCACTGTGTCGCCAACACTTTCTGACTAGGACGTCCATCCGATGATGAAAATCCGAGGTCTATTTGTGTGTCTCTGTTAAACTTGTAGGTATCCTAATCACGCATTTTATACGGTGCTTACCTGAGCCTATGTGTAGTAGCCGAGTGGTTCATGAGTATGACTCTCAAACGATGTCCTAGATTTTCGTCCTGGCCTTTGAGTTAACGGATTAACGATTAACGTTAACTTCCGTTAAATCTTTCAGAATGTAACGCTTTAACGTTTAACGAAGTTAACTTATTTTTTAACGGATTAGCGATTAACGAATTTAACTATTTGATTAACGGTGCCCGCCTCTGTATCTAGAGTAGAACCGTCCACGGTCGCTTCCACATCTACTGTCCTTTGACTATGAGAATGAGTCAAGCGTTGATGTCCGTTCGAATTTTTCTTATTGATCTATTACCTAGAGAAGGTGTATGTTAGTTAGCGCGACTATCCGAACTCATTTGATTTTGAATTGTGTAAAATGTGTAATAATAACGCATCGTTCCCGTGCGCGCCGCGGCAGGCGACCGCGGGGACGGGACGGGGCGCGGGCGGGGCGCGCTCGCCTGATGCGCGCGGCAGCCATGTTTAAATCGAGTAGTAGTAGACGAGTCCGCGCATGGCAACGCCGCTGTGATAATCGCAATTACTGTTCGCGCCAAAATTCTGTTCTAGTTAAGTTAACCTGCCTTTTGTGTTCCTAGTTTGTTTAGTTTACGTTGTGTTTATCAGTCATTAAAGTAGTTTCAGTTTAGAGTCACTAGTTTTACTTCGGTCATTTAGTCAACCCTGCACCTCATGTACAATCGTCTGGTCCTACGAGCTCGGATGAAGTGTAGTTAATATGAGTGACAATATTCGTAAACCAAGGACACGCAGTGAAACAAGAGCAGAAAAGATGAAAGTGGCCGAAATCTGCGCTGATTCGGGAATAAACACGCCGTCGTGCTCTGGATTAGCTTCTAATCCGCCACAGCCCGCCAGCGGCTCTGCGGTAGGTGGTCAAGGTGACCACGGTGAGAAACTACTGCCGCAAGGGTCAGAGATATGCTCGCCGACATCGGAGCGCACCGTGAAACGGATCTCGAGGTTGCGAAGCTTAAGGAGAATCTGATAAAGAAGAAGCTCGCACTTGACATGGCGGAGCTAGCGGCTCAAGAGGAGGAAGAAGACGGAGCGCCGGCGAGTGACGCGAGCATTGCCTCGGCGCGCGTGTCGCGCTGGGTCGACGAGGCGTCCGTCGCCCCCCGCGCGACCGACACGAGCCCGCCGCGCGCGCCCGCCGACCCGACGCGTTGCGCCCCCGCGCCCGCACTGTTGCCGCCGCTGCCGCGCACGCCGCCGCCGGAGCCGCCGCCGCCGCCGAAGAGCCAAGCTCTAACAGACATTGATCGGCTGGCGGAGGCCATCGGGAGGCTGTCACAGGCGAGAGGAGTGCCGCGGCAGGCGCACGAGCTCCCGTCTTACGATGGTAACGCCGCCGACTGGTTGTGCTTTGAAAAAGCTTATAGAAGCACAACAGACATGCACAACTACAAGCCATTCGAAAATATGGCGCGGCTGAGGGTGGCGCTCGTTGGCGAGGCGAAAACCGCCGTCGCCGACTTACTTCGAACTTCGTCCGACCCCGAGGAGGTCATGAGAGCGCTCGAGGATGAGTTCGGGCACCCAAATCGGCTGCTAGAGTGCGCACTGAATAGAATCCGCGCATTACCGACACTCACAGAGAATAGCCCGGATATACGCAAATTTAGTACCACAGTGCGTAATTGTGTGTCTGTATTAAAAAGTATACGTGCCGATGGATATCTAAATAATCCACAACTAGTTAGTGAATTGCTATATAAATTAACTCCGTATCAGAGATCGCAATACGGATACTTTGCGATGGGTTTGGACTACATCAGTGATGCGGATTTGCGAGTGTCCCCCAACTTGGTCATCTTGCTCGAATTCCTGGACCGGCTCGCGCGAGCGTCGGCGTATTACGCGCCGATCAGTGCGGAATGCGCGCCGTTTCCCGGCGCTTTCCGGCGCGATAAGGATAAGGCGGTGGCGCCAGTGCGAGCGGGCGGACAGAAACACCGTATTCACAGTATTCACACACAAGTTGAAACAATTGCTGCTAGTGAGATCGTGTGTGTAAAGTGCAAAGCGGACCATAAATTAAGTGAGTGTAGTCAGTTCAAAAGTCTGCATATTGATGAACGTTGGGACTTAGTGAAACAAAATAGACTGTGTTTTAAGTGCATTGTGAAGACTCACTCGAGTAGATTTTGCCGCGCTAAACGTTGTAGTAAGTGTAATTGGTCGCATCACGAGTTACTACATAAGGACAGACAGAACGTTCCGCCGCCCGCGGTGGAGCCACAGCCTAACGCGCCGCCGCCGGCTGCGTCGCCCGCGCTCGGACTTGCGGCGCCGGCGCCTTTGAAATGTGAAACACTAACTAATGTCGGTGAGTGTCGTGCGCGTGCTTTGCTAAAAGTGATACCTGTGACTTTGTTGACAAACTCTGGTGTTGAACGACCTTCGTACGCGCTTTTGGACGACGGCGCGTCCGTGTCGATTTTAGACGATAAACTCGCGAGTGATGTTGACGGACCTGTAGTGCCGCTTAAGTTAATGACGGCGCGTGGACATTGTGTTACTGATAACACCTCGCGAAGTGTTAAAATCGTAGTGCGCGGCCCGAACGGAGTGTGTCATGACATTGCAGTGCGTACTTTGCGTAATGTGGACTTGCCGTCGCAAACGTTACCGGCGCGAGTGCTCAAAGACAACGCACACCTGCGGGACCTGGATTGCAGCGAAATGAGGGATGCGAAACCCATGCTGTTGTTGGGACAGGACAACTGGAAGCTCATCGTCGGCAGGGAGATTCGACAAGGTAAATCCGGTCGTCCGGTCGCTTCTCTTACTCGCTTGGGTTGGGTCGTCCACGGCCCGCTAGGTGGGGGGGTTGGTGGTAGTGAGATTGATTCTGCCAATTGCATGTCCGCGCCGCTAGATGATTTACATGCGTTAGTGAAGGGTCAATTCGAATTAGAGGCGATAGGTATTTCGCATGTGTTGCGTGAAAACTCTAACTCGGAACGCGCTTTAGAAATATTAGACAAAACATGTCGGCGCGTGTCGGATAACGACCAGCAGTGGGAAGTGGGCTTGTTGTGGGCGCGTGATAATATAGAGATGCCCGACAATTATGATTATGCGTGTAGACGACTTGCCGGGATAGAACGTAAAATGGATCGCGACCCTAGTTTTGCCAACGCCTATACTAAACAGGTGGACCGATTGCTGGCAGCGGGTTACGCGCGCAAGGTTGATGGTATCAAGGCGAGTCCTGTATGGTATCTTCCGCATTTTGGGGTTTTAAATATTAATAAGCCCGGGAAGGTGCGTCTCGTCCACGACGCTGCTGCCCTCTATCAAGGAGTGTCGTTAAACAGTTACTTACTTAGTGGGCCCGATTTGATGAATTCTTTGTTGGGTGCTCTATTGAAATTTAGATCTGGGCGTATAGCTTTCACCGCCGACATTGCGGACATGTTTATGCGCGTAAAGATCCGTGAAGCCGACCAGGGAGCGCAGCTATTTTTATGGCGCGGGCAAAATAGGGACCAGGATCCCTCGATTTATGTGATGACATCGATGATTTTTGGTGCCGCGTCCTCTCCCACATCGGCCATATATGTATTGAACAAAAATGCGGAAGAGTTCAAAGACACGCATCCCGCGGCGGTGGAAGCTATAAAGACAAAGCATTATGTAGATGATTATTTAGACAGCGTCGACTCTGTAGACATGGCGGAACAGCTGATCGCCGACGTCACCCACATACACCGTGCCGGTGGTTTTAATATCAGGGGGTGGGTGACGAATGCACCCGAATTAAGTGAAAGGCTGCCAGCTGTTGCGCCGGGTCGGGTGAAGTTAGATAAGTCCGAGAATGAGCGCACACTGGGCATGATATGGTGCCCAGCAAGCGACTTCATGAAATTTGACCTCTCCTTCAAACGATTGCCGACAGAAATTGTTGAGGGCCATATCAAACCTACTAAGCGCGAGTTCCTCAGATTTATCATGAGCATCTACGATCCACTTGGGTTGGTATACCCGTGCATTATACAATCGCGAGTCCTGATGCAACGCGTGTGGCAGTCGGGGATAGAATGGGACGAATGCATCAAGGACTCCGAGGCCACTACCTGGTTTCAGTGGTTGAACAAACTAAGAGCTCTATCGAGCGTAGCTGTGCCTCGGTGGTATGGACTACAGCAGACAGCGAATGTAGACCTTCATATTTTTGGAGATGCGAGTGAGAAGGCGTATGCTGCGGTAGCGTTCTTGGTAGGCACTGATAGTGGCGGCAATAGGGTATGCAGCATGGTAGCCGGTAAGGCGCGCGTAGCTCCCGTAAAGGTAGTGTCGATTCCGCGACTTGAGCTGCAGGCGTCGGTATTGGCATGCAGGTTGGCAGTGACTATAAGATCTGAGTTGAACTTCGCTATCACCAACCTCTACCTTTGGAGTGATTCAAAGACAGTCCTCATGTGGATTAACTCGGACGCAAGAGACTATCAAAAGTATGTCTCACATAGATTAGCGGAGATTGATAACTTGAGTAAGAGGAGTGACTGGCACTGGGTGCCTTCCGAGTCCAATCCTGCTGACGAGGCGACCAGGATGGACTGGCCTAATAATAAAAACATGTGGCTTTCGGGTCCCCCCTTTCTATGTGATCCACAGGTGCCGTGGCCGACCTGGAGCCGCGAGGAGTCTCCAGCTGATGACCCGGAGCGCTTGGAGAGAGCGCTAGTGGCAGCCAACGCTGGCCAGCCACTTATCGACGTAACGCGCTACTCCACGTGGACACGCGCTGTGCGCGTAACGGCGCGCGTGCTCGCCTTCACAAGCGCGTGCAGAGCCAAGCAGAGGACGGGGGTAAGCGAGCTTACAGTGGAGAAGCTGCAGGAGGCCGAGCGCCTTCTATTGAGGCAGTCACAGGCGCGCTCCTTTCCCGAAGAGCTGAGCGCGCTGCGGGCTGGGCGCTCACTGCCTAAGTCGAGCCGCTTGATGAAACTTGACCCCATGCTGTACGAAGACGAGCTGCTCCGCGTCAGGGGACGCCTGGGGGCTTCCACCGAGCTGTCTTTTGACGAGAGACATCCTTTGATTCTCGATGGTAGCTGTCCCATCACACGACTTCTGGTGCAGCACTACCATACACGTGCACTGCACGCCAACCATGAGACAGTCGTCAACAATGTGCGAGAGAGATTCTGGGTGACCTCCATCCGGCCTACAGTGAAGGCGGTCGTTGCGCGCTGTCAGTATTGCCGGGTACAGCGCGCGCGGCCCAATCCGCCGAAGATGGGTGACTTACCGCTCGTCAGACTTACCACAACGCGGCGAGCGTTTGTAAACTGCGGGATCGATTATTTCGGTCCAATGGAGATAACCATAGGCCGTCGCCGGGAAAAAAGGTGGGGTGTGCTGTTCACTTGTCTCGCGACACGCGCCGTCCATCTCGAGTTGGCTGCATCCCTCAGCAGCGACTCTGCCATACTTGCCTTGCGCCGCTTGATAGCGCGCCGCGGGCAACCTGCGATGATCCTGAGCGACTGCGGCACCAACTTTGTCGGAGCCAACAGGGAACTACGCGCTGCGCTGCGAGGCCTAAACGCCGAACGACTTCAAAGTGAGGCCCTGACTAAGGGCATCGAGTGGCGCTTCAACCCACCAGCAGCGCCGCACATGGGCGGCGCCTGGGAGCGACTAGTGCGCTCTGTGAAGAACGCTCTCCGTGCTACGCTGAAGGAGCGAGCGCCAGCCGAGGAAGTGCTACACACTGTCCTTTTGGAAGCAGAGCTGGTCGTCAACAGCCGCCCGCTCTCGTATGTAACGTCTGATCCAGATGAACCAGTCGTACTTACCCCAAATCATCTGCTGCTGGGCACAGCTGCTGGTGACACACGCATGTCGACGTACGATCCTTCAGATGTCGACGCTCGGCGCCAGTGGAAGAAGGCGAACGGGTTGGCTGAGATGTTCTGGAGACGGTGGACCAGAGAGTACCTGCCTACTCTGCAGAGACGGCAGAAGTGGGCTACGGCAACGGACTCGGTAAAAGTGAGTGATGTAGTGGTTTTGTGCGACGGCAAACAGCCACGTAACGTGTGGCCCCGTGGCATAATAACGAAAGTGTTTCCGGGAAGTGACGGTCATGTGCGTGTGGTAGATATTAAGACATCTACTGGGACGCTGCGTCGTCCCGTTGCTCGGATAGCCGTGCTACCTACTGACGGTACATTTGTCGATTGAAGTCTCCAACTGGGGGGTGGTAATGTTAGTTAGCGCGACTATCCGAACTCATTTGATTTTGAATTGTGTAAAATGTGTAATAATAACGCATCGTTCCCGTGCGCGCCGCGGCAGGCGACCGCGGGGACGGGACGGGGCGCGGGCGGGGCGCGCTCGCCTGATGCGCGCGGCAGCCATGTTTAAATCGAGTAGTAGTAGACGAGTCCGCGCATGGCAACGCCGCTGTGATAATCGCAATTACTGTTCGCGCCAAAATTCTGTTCTAGTTAAGTTAACCTGCCTTTTGTGTTCCTAGTTTGTTTAGTTTACGTTGTGTTTATCAGTCATTAAAGTAGTTTCAGTTTAGAGTCACTAGTTTTACTTCGGTCATTTAGTCAACCCTGCACCTCATGTACAGTGTAGGTACAATACTTTTTCTTTCATTTGTTCCGGCCTTGGTCACTGTGTTTATGGCAACCTTAAAATAGAATGTATCATCGTGTAATGCAGGCGGTATCACTGGCGATGCGCACAAAGTGCACGTGCCACGGCGTGTCGGGGTCGTGCTCGGTGCGCACGTGCTGGCGGTCGTTACCGCCGCTGGCGCGCGTGGCGGCCGCGCTCGCGGTCGAGGCGGCGCGCGCCGGCCCGCTGCGCCCGCGCCGCCGCGCGCGCCGCACCAAGCCCAGGCTGCGTTACGTCACGCCCAGCCCTGACTACTGCGAGCCCGACCCCGCAGCCGGCTCGCTCGGCACACACGGAAGGTACCCCGCTAATGTTAACCTTTTCACCGCAAATGAAACGGGTCAACCTAGGAATAAGAGAGATAACAAGCTGGAAACTTGTATAAGTACACCTTCATTTTGGCGCTCTATAAGCTGCCTCAAAAATCACTAAAAATCTCATGTGTATGCTTCACAAGTTATTCAAGGTCACAAAAATCGAGTTTTTGCGATTATCTCGGTTTCTAATACTCCAATGAAGTTATAGTAGTTTATCTACACACATACCATAAATCCTCCAAAATGCGTTCAGAAACAGTAGGCAATAAACCAGAATTACAACAATCAATGTATTTATGAAAATTTAATGAGCAGTCATTGCCTACGGCTTCCGAACGCATCTTAGAGGGTTTATGATATGCGTGTAGATAAACATCAATTACCAATTATTTTTTAAACGTGTTGCGCAGACGCTGTAACGCGAGCGCGGGCAACGCGGCCGGCGGCTGCGGGCGGCTGTGCTGCGGGCGCGGGCGGCGCGCCGTGCGCTCCACGCGGCTCGAGCGCTGCCACTGCCGCTACCACTGGTGCTGCCGGGTCGACTGCCAGCTCTGCCGCATCACTACGGAGGATCACTACTGCAACTGAGGCCCTATTTACATGTTTAAAACTCACTCGCATCACAGCCTCGTATTGCTGAAATTATATGTACGAAAACGAAATCGCCCAATCCACCGGAGTAGATATGATATACAGTAGAATCCGCTTTTAACGACTGCTAAATCACCTGACGTTAGGATTCATCCCATACATTTTCAAAGAAAAACAGTCCGTTTTGTACGACGTTCTGTTAGTGCGACGTAATATTGCTGGTCCCTTGATGGTCGTTGTATCCGGATTCTACTGTACTAGGCACATTTTAATATTTTTAATCAAATAATTAAATTTATGAATTTGTGTACCTACGTTCATTTGCAATGTAATTTCTAAGTAATACCAAAGAATACAATTTTACAAGCTGTAAAATCGTAAGTACTTACATATATGTATTTAATTGCTTATCGTTAAACAACGTTTTCGCTTCCTTTTCAAGCTAACCGTAACTACTAACTGGGTCATTGTCAGATTTAGGTGCGCGTCTTTTCGGTGGACATGCCAAAAGTTAAGGGCTACAAAGCTTAATTTTCGATTGATCTGATAACCTGCATAATCTGTAATTCCGTGTCTTTAAATCCATGTAATAAAAACGTAAATTACATGCACACAAGCCGTTAACTATTGACCACAGAATGGACAACTTTTGTTTTTCCGACTGACAATGACCCAACTGGGTCATAAAGACTTGAAAAAACAAAAGTCGTCCCTTCTGTGGTCAATAGTTAACGGCTAGTGCATGTAAGTTATGCTTTTATCACGTGGATTAATAGAAACGGAGACGCTGTTGATGCGGGTTACTAGTCCAATCTAAAATTAAGCTTTTAATAGGTATGTCCACAGGAAAGACGCGAACCTAAATCTCTTTATGACCCAATTACTACGTAACTACTAACCAGAGCGACATTCTCGACTCTTTAACGACAAAGCTCCTTAAAACAAGATTAACAAACAAAAACTACTAACTAAAAATATATGCATATAGGTAGTAGGCATGTGGCAAAACAGCAATCCAATAAGTACCTAAATGATTTAACCGCCTGTAGAATGTGCCCCAGATGATTCGATATTTTCAAATGTTAGCTAGTCATGTTCCAGTAAGTTTGTTAAATACGTCGTAACAAGTAATACCTTTTAAAAGTAAATTTTAAATTATAAAATTAGCTAAGTATTAGTAGAGAGTAAAGAGTTTACAACTGCATGTTACAGCCATTCAGTCCATACAAAACACGGCAGCAGCAGAGATTAAATTTGTGTCTTATAGCTACTTGACTAGTGATTTTTAGGGTTCCGCCCCAAAGGGTAAAACTAAGACTCCGCTGTCCGTCTGTCACCAGACTGTGTCTTATGAACCGTAATAGTTAAACAGTTAAAATTTTCACAGATGCTGTATTTCTGTTGCCGCTATAACAACGAATATTAAAAAATAGAATAAAATAAATATTTAAGGAGGCTCTCATACCACATACATTATTTTTTTTGCTGTTTTTATAGATAATGTTACGGAACCCTTCGTTCGCGAGTCCCACTCGCACTTGGCCGGGTTTTGGCGATATTTATTAATATTCAACCAATGTGTAGCCGTTTTGTAAACCAGAATAGACACGCAAGTAGGTAGGTACAACAGGCTGGACGTACCTAGCAGTAGGTACAACAGGCTGGACGTACCTAGCGCGCTTTGTTAGAAAGTCATCTATTAATCCGGCTCGAATTGTACCCAAGCTCTTTACTCTTTGGTATAGTAGGAATAGTATATCCTAAAATACCCATATAATAATTATAAAATAACCACATAGGCTAAGTATTAAGTAGAAGACGTAGCTCTACCAAAATTGATGCAAATTGGAATAGATTTTACCTACTTAGAAATAGAGTAATATATAAGGATAGTTTAGATATAATTAACTTTTATGTGTAGTATTAGGGTAGACCTAGGTGTATCTCGACAATAAAGAACTGTTATAGTGTTGTAGTAAATAGCGCTATAAATAAGGCTTTCAAAGTAACTCGACACATGTATGTATATTCTACCAGCTTCGTAACATAAATTTCATAACTGATTATGGCTCAGATGTTTATGAGAGCCTTTTACGTACCGCGTCGCAGTAGGTTGACCGCGGAAAAACGAGTGATACCTATTATTTCATTAAGGCAAGGTGGGTAAAATGATTTTATTAAAATCGTCTGTTTTGCAAACTTTGTTTTTCCAGAATTAACAACATTATCTAAGGTATCAAATTATACGAAAGTTTGCTTTTGCAAAGTACTTTTCTATGGGGCTTCAAAGAAAAAAAATTGCACCACCACTTTACGTGTAGGGGAGGTACCATAACAAATATTTTTTTCTCGTTTTTATTCTACAGTTTTGTCGATCTCATTGATATGTACCTATATAGCTATTCATGCCAAATTACAGCTTTCTGATATGTACTAACGGTTACCGAGCTAAGCTGGCGACAGACGGCCGGACGGACGGACGGACATGGCGAAACTATAAGGGTTCCTGGTTTACTACGGAACCCTAAAAAATATTTGTCAGGGCAATCACGGCAATACAACCTACGTTTTATCGGCGCACGGATAAAATTGCTTGTCCATCGACGAGAAGCCAGGCAACGCGAGAAATTTCATAGTAGGTACCGACGATAAAACAAATGACTAAGTAGGTACAAGTATTTGATCGGCAGTAGACATTAGGTATGTAATTCCTCGCATCGTTTCGCCTTCGCCTCTTCTCAGCGGTGAATATGTACGAGTAGGTACCTTCATTAGCTAGGTACACTACGCACGAACGTCATACCGCAGTGAACCACGCAACGCGCTAATTGAAACAATAGATCCACGTGAATACTTATGGTTGCGCAGTATAATATACGCCGCCGTCTGATTTACCGCATATGATACCGTTGACCTAGAATTAAGGTCCAAAAAGGGCTACAAAATAAACATAAGTATTTGTCGTATTTTCAAAATATTGCTAAATTTTTCATGTCCTTACAATAATGTTTAAGCATAGGTAGTTACCATACACCTATTATAGAGGTATGTGATAGAGTTAAAATAAAAAGTTAATCAATAAAACACTTATGTTACTTCCAATTTGGTATGTTGTAAATAAAGTTCGTACTTAGTATATTTTGTTTTATTCGGCCCCGACCCCACGGTGTAGGTAGGAGAGGATGCCTACGCTTCCGTACCTACCGAGCAACGAAAGACACCGCATCGGCTAGCTAATTTGAGGGAACACTATTCTGTAACTCATCGTGTCTCTAGGCTTATCTCGAGCTATCCGTCACTTTCTAACAGCGCCAATCAGAAAAAGACGCATAGCTCGAGATAAGTCGAGATACTCTCGAGCGCAACATGTGCTAGGCCTACTGATCTCTATGTTCTGTAGGAAAACATCATGAGGAACTCTGTCTAATCCCAGCAAGGTGTAGTTGTCGCTACGTATAAGTAGTTCCTGAGGCCGGGGCTACCGCGAACCACAAAACGAAGTATTCCCTCTGTGTCGCACTTACATACAGACTTCTAAGTGCGACAGAGAGGAAAAGTTCGTTTGTGGTTCGCGGTAACCTCTCTGTACCATATCTTGGGATTAGATGTCAAAACGGTCCCCGGCTCCTTAGGGCACAACCGGGAAAACGATATTATGAGATTTATTTTTAACTGTTAATTACTACTTTGAGGTGTACGAATTGTACGATGCCCAAATAAACCAAAGCAGAGCCAGGGGGTGCACTTTGCGCCCCCCTCCCCTCCCTATTAGGACAGTAAATACATAAGTAAAATTAAATTTATTTTATTAAGTTTTCATGTGCAATCATGTGATGAGTCGGGAGATGCAGATCCACCTACCTGAAAATAATCCTGACGGCGCCCATGAGACCTGTACCATGTTACCATGAGTTTGTATCGAAAACTCTTACCGTACTCGCTAGCGACTGCGTAAACGATTTAGTATGCCGTTTCTTAGTTCTATTGCGTAACCGCCAGAGGCGCTGTACTTTTGTCCATACTGCCAGTTGCACCAACGTACGAACACAGACCGGTCATCGTCCAATATGGCGCCGGCAGCTGTCATCCCATAGAAACTTCTCAAACGTTACATACAATTAGATTTGACGAACACCGCTTACGATTACAGACGAGTTGGTGCAACACAGCCTAAATCGTTTACGCAGTCGCTAGCGAGTACGGTAATACAAACATTGCAAACTCATGGTAAGGGCACTGGCGTTGGGGAAGGGCTAGGCTATAATTTATGTATTGCATGCCACCTGAAAGGTTAAATAAATAATCAGTGATCAATTGACTGTATTTATTAGTTCGTATTTGATTACATTGCCAAAGGAGGAAATATTAAACCTTACACAATTATGCTGACCGGAAACTACTATTTAGTGTAACAAAATTTGCTTTATATGTAGTTTCAGATCTCACAGATACAATCCCTCAAATACAGCCAACGTGTTCGAGCGGTTCATAACAACATCAGTCCGTTTCCACGGGCACCAAGGTAGGTGTCGGATGGCATAAGTACTAAGTGCCCCGTGCGCGGGACTACTGATATTTATCCTAGATTGATTGATATTAGATCGATTAAGGGAAAAATAATTCCCCATCGCATAGAAGACAGGTGCAAAAATAAACACGTCGTTTACTGGGAACTGGAGGTTGGCGCGCAACCCGCTGCGCCACGTGAAAGTCGAATGGGACATTCTATAAAGAATTACCATATAAAATGTATCTCTCAACTTAAATTGCACTAAAATGTAAATCACAGCCTCACACATCCGTCACGAGAAAAGTTGTGTAATAACAAATACTTGATAGTCTTACCTAATGTTGTTGTAGCCGCCCGGCACAAAACTTAATTAGGTTTATTTTATACTTGAAATAGTACATTACTTACCAAGGGCGATAAAACAAAGAATGTCTCAGATCGCAGGTATTTTACGCCCGAGCCGAAGGCAAGGGCGATAAATATGCGATCTGAGGCTTTCTTTATTATCGCCCGTGGTATGTACAAAATTTTATGTCACCCCCTGGCCAGAAAGTGGGTTTTTTCGCGCGCGGAGCGTGCGATAATGGCCACTTTATGGCCAGGTGTGATATAAATTTTTTATTGACTCAAGTGGGAGCGCTGTAGGATATGCAGCACACTAGCGTAGCTTATTTCCCCAAACGCAAGATTATGATTACTTGTAATAAAATAAAATTTCTCTAAGCCAAAGGTCAGTAAACCAAAAGCCCTTAAATATCGTCAACTTTCGCTGAAGCTTCGCTGGGTGGGACTGTCTTCGACTGTATGTCCGCTTATGATGTCACAACAAAACAACAGTTCAAACCCTGCTATGACGAAAAAGAATTTCGTTTGTTCCGATCTTTTAAGAGGAATGCCTAGCTGCGATTTTCCCATACAAACGTTCTCGACTGTTTCCTCCCTGGTTTTTGAACCTAGAGCAATGATTTTTTCAAATAAGATCAATATCATCAATATCTATGCCGCTACGTTTTGTTTTTTTGGATATTTTTATTTTAAAGAAAGTTACAGCCCTCCAAAAATCGCAAAAACGGCTTAGTTGAATTGGCTCCATAAAAAGGCGCAGTATACAAATATGACAACAAATGTCCAAAAAATCAAAACGTAGCGGCATAGATTAGTTCTTGCTCTTGCAGTTTCCAAAATTTTATAATGATTGGTTGCGTTTTGGATGAGGAAACAGTCGAGAACGAAACCTCGATTTTTCAGTTTTTTGCAAGGGAATTTTAGTCCGAGCTGCAGTTGTCCTTATCGCACGAATTCGTGGCGGAGTCAGTTTCTAAATATACGTACACAGAAGGAATAGGGATGGGCAACAGTCGTTGACATATATTGTCGATACGCTAGTGGTGAAAAATTATCGATAAATCATTATTACCAGAAAAGTTATTAATCACAAGAAAAACCCTGAGTCACAATGGAAGAATAGGTGACCTGGGAACCCTTGTCTTTGATATAGGAATAAATGCTACTTAGTTAGTGGTAAAGTTATTAACGAATCATAGGTTTTTATAACCCACTAGCTTTTGCCCGCGACTTCGTCCGCGTAGAACTCGTGGCGATTAAGAGTAAGAAAAATGTCATGTAATAGAAATAAACCTTATTTTTTTTATAGATCTACATACTATATAATAAAAAAAACTGACTTCAATGGGGGAGACCGGTGAAAGATTATTATACTTAGATGGTGCACTCTTGGATTCCATACAATGAAATAAAAACCGGCCAAGTGCGAGTCGGACTTGCGCACGAAGGGTTCCGTACCATTATCTATAAAAACGGCAATAAAAAAAATATGTTTGTTGTATGGGAGCCCCCTTAAATATTTATTCTATTCTGTTTTTTAGTATTTGTTGTTATAGCGGCAACAGAAATACATCATCTGTGAAAATTTCAACTGTCTAACTATCACGGTTCTTGAGATATAGCCTGGTGACAGACGGAGAGCTGAGCATTAGTAATAGGGTCCCGTTTTATCCTTTGGGTACGGAACCCTAAAAATGGCTATAAGTATGTTTATAATGGTAGAAGAGTAAGTATACGCTCAATTCATCATGGAATCCAACACCAGAACTCAAGTTTGACAAAAATGTTAAAAACAAAAATATACGTGGTTGAAGAGTTCCATTCTGATCATCATATACATACAGTTCTACTTCATCAAATGTCAATTTATTTAAATGTACATGCCTGATTTATTTGTTAAAATACTAAAATGTGTAATGTAACTTATGTATGCCTTTAACATTTGAGGAGTTCCCTCGATTCCTCATGGATCCCATCATCAGAACTCGAGCTTGACAAATGATTGTCTTGTAAATCTAACTTGCTTAACAAACACAGCAAAGAGGACAATTCGCCAAACGTGAACTATGCGTCGTTGAAGAGTTCTGTTCTGAACATCATCAGCAGTCCCACTTCATCAAATGTCACATTCTTGTATGAAAATGCTTGATTTGTTGATAAAAACACAAAAATCACTGTATGTTTGCCTATAAGATTTGAGGAGTTCCCTCGATTCCTCATGGATCCCAACATCAGATCTGCATTTTGATGAACTGAATTGAGAACATCCTCTTTTGAAATCTTGAAATGGGTTCAAAAGAAACCCATACTATAAAAGAATCACACATTGCGCACGTGAACTTTCAACCCTCGCTTAAACCCTTTAGGGGATGAATTTAAAAAAAAATGCCATAATCAATGTTTTTCACTATACATAAGAAGCTTGTGACCGAAGTTTCAAACTTCTTACTTGAAAAACAACATTTTTGTCATACAAAAATTTCATCCCTTTTTTGAACCTTTTAGGGGATGAATTTTTATACCAACTCTATATCATTTATCTTATTTTTTAATAAGTAACCTTTGTACAAAGTTTCAAGTCTAAGACTCTCCAAATGAACGATATCCATACAACGGTTCAACCCCTGTTTCACCCCCTTAGGGGTTGAATTTCGAAAAATCCTTTCTTAGTACACGTCTACGTACCCTAAAGAATATATGTTCCAAATTTCATGGTTATATCTTCAGTGGTTTAGGCTGTGCACTGTCTGTCAATAGTTGTCTAAGTAACGCAAGTTTTATAATATGTATAGATTATATTATGGCAGGGCAGCCAAATAAATATACCACAATTTTAGCTAACCAAAAAAAAACAATACTGTTATTTGTTCTTATTTCTGTTTATTATTTTGTTTAGATATGTAAAATAAAGAGAGATAGATATACATATTTTTATGCCAAGATAAAACGCTATTATTTTCAATATGATATTGCTAAGTATTTCAAGTTAATAAAGTAAAAAAAAGTTTAGGCGTTATTTTATTTCATTTTCCTATTAATATATTGACGTAAATAAACATTTATTATAAAAGCATTACATTAATTTACTTGGTAAGAAAAATAAAAAGCAAAAAGTTCTGTCAATCTCTGGATTTGAACCATGAACCTCTTGATTGCGTGTCAACCATGTTAACGTCTGAGCTAAAGTGGATTCATTTTAGTTGACGAAATTATTGTACAGTTTTCATAAAGTGCTCAAGGGGGGACTTTTTCTATGGTGCGATCTGTACCTACAGCCTAATTTATCGTATGCTGGGTCAGTAAGTAAATTCGCGGGCTCGCGTCTCGTGCCTGTGTGCGTGCGCTCACACATAGACAACGCCCGCTCCCGCTCCCAGCAGCGCGACAGAAACATTATGTCAAAAATTCAAGATTTGAAAAGTTGGTCAGCTAGGCATTCCTCTTAATTTGTATACTAATAACTTACTCTATGGTTTAGAGAAATTGGTCACCTAGCGGTTTACTAAGGCAAATGTAATATGGGTGGGCATAAGGATAAACACATTTACATATAATCTACAGCGTTATCTTCTTGTCGATGGGAAGTAGCATGAGCCTTTACGTATAATGCTTATTCGATATTCCTTTTACAGTAATAGTGTAATACTGCAATCACAACTACATTATGACGATAAAATATTAAAAAACATTGTAGACATCTATAAGTTTTATTGCTTTCTATATGAAAACGTGGTACTGTCAGTTACTCTTAATGATGCGCTACTTTATAGTGAACGATACAGCATTATTTAGGGGTAAATTGATCGTAGCGTTTTAACGGTACAGGGCTGCAGGTAAGTACTATGTAAGTATATGAGCCCGTTAATACCATCCCATCATAGAACTATTCATGTGATCCTGATCAAAAATCCTTTTTGCGCAGATCTTGCGACTTACTGTAGGCATTGATCAGACACTTAGATACGGCGTTAATAGTGCAAAGATATTAGATCAAATTTGATCAAAAATGACTAACGGCTTCTTATTCAACACGACAGGAGCTAACTCCACTGTAGCATTTCCACGGAACAACTGTTGTTCCATGGCTTCACTAATGTAGGTCTTCTGATGAATAGATCAGAAAGAATTAAGTGAAAAGGAGATGGATTACTCTTAACTCTTACAGGTTTTTAGCGGACGTTACTATTATGTGCCGACATGGAAAGAGCATATAAAAAAACCGTGCAAAAAAACACTGCAGTCGTGTACCTCTTTTTCATTACGAAAAAAATATATAAAACCCGTTGCCTCCCGGGTTCGGAGATCTCCGAGCACATAACAAAATAATGGTTTTGTTTGTTTTTTTACCGGGAGGCAATGGGTTAAGTTTACACGCTTGTCCACATTTTTAGTTATCATACATTAAACTCACTTGGAATCTCACACTACCATTAACTTATATGCTACAAACTGATGTCGGTTTATGTAAAGTATATGAACGTACATATAATATAAATAGCATTGAACAAATATTTATGTGAAAGAGCATTAGGTGCTTTAAACATATCACAAGCTTATAGTCTTGAATACAAGAGTACGAATACAAACCTTACAGAGCATACGCCGTGTCAATTACAGCCGTATGTGGATACGACAGCTCACGACGACTTTTAGGTGTATAGTTGACTAAATATAATTTGCACCAATTCCTCGAACAACTCGTATGGCGAATCGCTGCAAATTATATTTCGTCAACCATAATAAGTATTTAGTCGTCTTATATCTGAACTAAGAGCCAAATGTACGCATCAGGTTTAGACATTTGATATTTTACCTTCTATTACTTTAATATTACGCCTATGTTACTTGTAACAAATAACAAAAACCGACACCAGCTAACAAAATTTGAATATCATACATTGATCCACCTCATCATAACTCTGTGTGCACGTCGTGGAGACTACCTGGAAAAGCGACACTATCATTAGAACACGGTAACTTACATTAACGACTATACATACATGTCAAATGAGCTACGACACGAAGTATTTTAGGCAAATGTTATTATTATTACCTGTATCACTTCCTGTTGTGAGTGTGTCGTGAATATGGCTCTCGATTTCCTGTACGGACAAAAAATAGTTATTATTTATATTACTAACAAAAAAGAAAATAAATAAAGTCTATTAGAAAATAAAAATTACTTGAGTTTGTAAGATCCGTGTTCAGTATGTCTGCCATATAAAATATCCTCTCATTTTCTCAAAGGTTAGCTGGAAGAGATCCCTTAAAGGGATAAGTTCGCCTTTGTACGAATATCTACCATTAAGTTTGTTTTCCTTGTATGTACTTGATTTGTGCAATAAAGTGTTTACTACTACTACTACTACTACATATCCTTACCGCCCACACACAATGTGTTTCATAACATTAGCGATGAAATAAATACATAAGACAGGCAGTCATTAATTATCATAATTATATAAACTCGGCAATAATACGAGTAGCTTCAATGGATTGACAACTTTTTTATGGAAACCACCAGTACTTCTACAGTTAATGATAAACAATGCGCTTAGAATCATCCAGTATTTATCGATTTTTTAAATAAAATTCAACAAGCCGAGCACCACAACCTGTAGTTAGTAGGATATCTACTACTACTTAGTTATATCCAGTGTTAATTTAAGAGGCCTTACAAGTCTTAAAAGGTTATGAACTAAAATTATGACAAGATAATTCCAATAAACCGTACTAAGGATACGATGCTGTTATTAAACTTGTATTGTGTTACATTTTATGCTTTTATTGTGTGTAATAGAATTTATGCGGGAAAATATAAATTTTAGCTTGGAATTCACCTATTTGGAGTGACTTTTGAACCGATATTTCTTAATGAAACATCAAAAATCTCAGACGTATTGAAATATAATAAACGGGTCACTCACGTCTCGAATATCGCTCGACATGTTTCGGACATGTTTCTATTTTGAATACTACGTCTGTGGCAAGTGTAAACGAGACTTTAGCATGTGACATTGTGAGTGATGCGGCGCGGCAAGCGTTTTATCTGTTTATTGCACGGTCAGGACGCGCAAGGCACCGCGGTCAGTTGGGATCACAAGCAATGTATTGGGCGCCCATTAGACAGTAGGTTTTGCCATGGCAAGTTTGACTGATGGTTGCATGATAGAAAATCAAAATATTCAACCATCACTCATCACCCTAGACGATAGGTTTTCCGTCAGTCAAAATCTCTGCCATGGTTTTGCCATGGCAAAAGCTACCGTCTAATGGGCGCCTTAGTAAAACCGCTGCTGCCGCCGCTCGAAGTCGTGGGCGGGCCATTAGACATTCGGAAGTGTATGTAACCTGTTCGTGGTCGGCCGCCTGGTAGAGGCCGCGGCGCACGCGCGCCTGCAGCGCCTTCACCTCGGCGTCGTACTCGCTCCACTCGGGCACGATGCGCATCGCCGCCGACAGCTTCGCCTCCTTCGTCATCGGGTTGTTACACTGGACAACACAAACAACATTAATCATACTCTTATCTGCAATATTCGATGAATTGTATCCTTAGAACTAACCACATTCAGTGCGTAAATAATTCATCCACTCATTCGAAAATACGCCTTTCGAGTACATAAATCAATTACCAAATGAATTGTTACCCTTGTGGTTTAGAATTAACGTCGCACGCGTTCAGTGCGTCAGCAGTGCATTTACACTCATGCGACTTTTTTATTCTTCATATGAATGACTATTAAAGGTGTTTTATTAATGAATAATACGAAATTACGCCAACGTCAGTGTTAATGATTCACCTGATTATTAGAGGTATTTTGATAAATGAATTACCAAATCAATTGTCTTCGCTTGCGGTTTGGAATTTTCATCGCACCAAGTCTCGCACCAGAGCCACTCCTGCGGTAGAGATTTTATGGCCACTTGATGAATCATATTGTTCGGTAAATCTTGATCTGTTAAAATAAACACCAAACGTAAAACACCAAGTTTTGTTATTAATTATGCGTTGGAAACAGGAAAGGAAGATTTTTGCTGCAGCGAGCCTAATACAACAAGCATTATAATGATGAGGATTTCTAAGAATGACATTATTATCTTAACTTGATTTTAAGGCGATATATCGATTGTAAGAGACGCCCTTATGTTTTTCGCTCACGACAAAACGGGATGCAATACTCTTCAAGAATGGCTTCTTTTTAGAAAAATCTCGTTAAATATCTGACTGTGTGCAGGTTTAATAAATTTCCTGTTGCCAGAGTTTAGATGAGGTAAAATACCATCATATTAACTTAATCGTGTCTTTTAATAATGCGTTGTTTTAGTAGGCTGAGTAAAAAAGGAACATCTATATGTTCCTTTTTTACTTTTTGTTTCTATCGAGAAAATTTTAAGCAATCATGTTTCGGCTATTGTCAGAAACACAATCATATAGTCAAGAATCATATATCTGAAAATCAGTCCCTATTGTTTCAGAACAGCGTTTCAAAGTTTCTAAATTTCTCGTTGTAGCGCCTTAACAGCTGTTGTTGTCAAATACACTTTCGCCACAGCGCTGCTAGGTGGTACGTCCATAAAACAGCCCCCGAGTTAAGGTTATAACTGAGTAGTTTGTACAGACCTAGATTGGAGAGACTGTTGGGATCCTGGCTGAGCGCTTGGTACTGTCCGCGCAGCCGGTCGCCGGCGGCGATGCGCCGGAACCGCTTCAGGTCCACCACGTACAGCGCGCTGATGTGGTAGCTCCGCCCCTGCAGGTGGTTGCGCCAGTAGCCTTGCTTCCAGAACCTGCGCCGATCACACCCCTTATAATTACATCTACTTATACACATCCAAAAGGCAAACTCAGAAAGTAACAGAAATGAATGAGCACTAAATGTTTACATACGGCATAGAAGGCCCACAACAAATTAACAATAATAATATTTGCATACCTAAATCCTTCCATCTCCTTTCTACTATCACAGAATGGCGTGTATCCGTAAGGAGCGCCGCCCAAGTCTAAGTCTACTAGCTCCTTTAGATCTGCGCGAACGATCTGTGAAAATACAACGATTATAGCCACATCGCCGATTCAACTCCGCAAAGTATAAACCAATTAAGTGGAAACTCTAGACAAAAAGTTACCTGGTCAGCGTCGACGAAAATGATTTTCTTGACATGCAGCGGAAACAGTACGTCGAGGAAGAGGATCTTGTAGCCCCAGATGGTCCGCTGGCGGTCGCGCTGCCGCTGCAGCCAGCGCGGCCACTGGTACTGCACCAGCTCGTATTGGAACCCGTACTCTTGAGCCATGTACGGCAGGATATCCTGTACGTGCCGCATATTTAACAAAACTTTCGGATTCACTTACGAAGTAATACGTCAACAACAATTATTGTCATAGTCATAAATTGAAGAATGAATGAAGAAGAACTTCGACTTGTACTGCCATTCGCCATTCATTTATTCACACACAAGTTTACAGAATAACACCAAAACAGTCCTTAAAAGTAAATAATTTACTAGTCTCTAGCTTTAGGAAATCCCATGGTGGGGAAAGGTCATATTCAATTATTTACTAGTCTCTGTATAAAAGTAAAATTAAAAATTTTAAAACCCCCGACCCAAAATATAAACTCTAAAAACTAACAAATCATATTTTAAACCTATTATAATTATTATCGTCACATATATTATGTAAGTTCAAATATTTTTATTTTCCAAGCGTCGTCGCGTCGAGGGACCGCTAAGTGAAAAAAACGTACACCCGTCCTAACATAAAATAATGACTAAATTAGGTAACCACCACCCCTTTATCTTTAAAATAATGAATCAGGTTTCTTTGAACACGTGACGGGAAAGATTCAGTTAGCAAGAATGAACTCGAGCATAGAAAGCATAATGATGACCTCAAAAATAAAACGGCAGTTTTATTTCATAAAGCCACAGTCGACGATCCTAGTAAAGTAAAGACTGGTTTGATGTATTCAAAAGGTACCATATTTAAGAGGAGGGGTAGGGCAAGCTCTCTCCATACAAACTTTGTGCAGGATTTACTTCGTTTGTGTTTGCATTAAAGTTATGATTTTTGGTCAGTGTTCTTATTTTTCTGTTAGCTATTTCGTGAGGTAATTTTTTTTATTTTTTATTATTATGCTCTTTATTTATTTTGAATCTTAGGTTGGGTTTTTACAATATTGTTATAAAAAGTAAAATATAAAAATACACTTACAAAACAAAAATATTATAATAACCAAACCTAGGGTGCCGCCGGCAGCGAGGCAGGGCCTAAGCTACCGGCGGTTAGGGCGACAGAGACAGGAACCTCCTGACTATCCGCGCCGTGTCCAGGAGTACCGCCTTCTGTATCTGACCCTTGACCCAGCCATCTAGCGAGAGTCTCTTGAGGTGTTGGTCGAGACTCTTCGCTATTAGACTGTTCACAGAAACAACTATCGGGACAATGGTCGTTGAATCAACATCCCACATGGCGGTTACCTCGTGGGCCAAGTCTATGTACTTGCTGAGTTTGTCCTTCTCGGCCTTCACGAGGTTCTCGTCATGGGGGATGGTGATGTCAACGAGCACTGCCTGGCGTTTTGATCGATCTTATCAACACGATATCAGGCTTATTAGCTACAAATTAATTACAACAAATTAATTAATTACAAATTAGCTACAAATCCGTGATGACAGATCGATCCCAATAGAGCGTGGCACGACCATTTTCGAGAACTGGCGCAGGTGTGTACTTATAGTACGGCACTTCGACGTCCACAAGACCGTATAGAAGGGCAAGTTGCTGGTGAATGATCCTGGCTACAAGGTTATGTCTGTGCAAGTACTCGCCGTTAGCAAGATGACCACAACCGGAAATGATATGCCTGAGTGACTCTCCGGGACGGCGGCATGCCCGACAAATGTCGACCGTACCGTCCTTCAGGATATACCTCCGGTAGTTGTTCGTCATGATAACTTCGTCCGCAATTGCACAGACAAAACCTTCGGTTTCCCCGAAGAGATCCCCGAAACGTAGCCAGTTCACCGACGCGAGCAGGTCTACATCGGGTCCCGTAAGGGCCCTGTAGAACCTCCCGTGTAGCTCCTTACTATTCCATACGGCCTTGCGGTCCTCGGTACTCATTACTTTAAGTCTGCGCCAGTTCTCTTTTGCCATGGAGAGCGGGGTGTAAGATGCGTCTACTGCAACTACGTCCCGGTGCATCCCGTACTCGCTGTTTAGGAAATTTATTATTATTTGTTTTTTTTTGAAATATCTGAAAATTTTCACATCACGATCTTCGCATATCTAATATTTACAACCAAAAAAAAATATTATATTTGTTAGTGCCAAAACCGACGAATAAAACGTGCACACAGTTTGTATGAGGAAGGCCTTGCCCTACCCTGCGCCTTAATACAAAATACAGTACATAGAATTCCCCTTTCACAAATATCTATCGTTAAATTTAAATTATCACTAGTGGCATAATTCACGGGTGGCGCTAGCGGATCCGTTCAAGCGCTCTTAAACATGACATGACACATTGTTTTTTGAAACGGGATGGAAATAAATGTAATAGCTATTGCAAAAGTGCTGATGTGCTCACCTTCAGTGACGGACTCAGGTAGTTCTTGAGGAACCAGAACTTGACGGGCGACTTAGTGTGCTTGAGCACGGAGAGCATCATAATGCGCAGGAATCGCTCGTAGAGATGTCCAGAGGCCACGGAGAACACGTTGATAGTCTCGTCTTGAGCCTCGGGCTCTTCGCCTCCACCGAAAGAACTATAAAAAGAATCGGTTTGAATATTGTTTTGGCGGAGTAAATATTCCTTACGAACGCAAATTATAGAAAATTTCCTTATTGAAGTGGAACTTTAGAACTGCACTACACGTATTTTCTTTACTAGTATAAAAGAGACCTAGAAACGATCCTAAACTTAGGGTACCGTTACGATACCCAACAATTGACACTTATATTTTAAAATTAAAGTTCTAGTGGTGGAAAAGGCGAGTGTTTGCGATATTTATGAACAATATTCGTAATGCAGTTTAACAATATCACCTACTCCCACGCCATCTACGCTTCAAAGTTGCAACCTTAGCACATTACCCGGCAGACTCGGCTAATTTCGGCTTCGTAGAACATTGTCACACTACCTACGTGACGGTTGTCAATCGTCGTAAAAATATATAATATAGAGTTGATGAACAGCTAATTCTCTATTTCCAAAGACCGACGTGCAATAGGCAAATTAATAATGATTCGCAATATCTACTGTACATTTTTACGTTCACAATATTTGCATACAATCAGCGAGCAATTAGTACACTCTTCGGGATCGAGTGAAGAAACCCGGCGTAAGAAGAGGTTGTTCTAACTGTATTTGTATGTAATGGTAGTAACCTAGCGATGGAGCTCCACAAGCCGGCGTTGTTGTTGTCTTCATTGTCGACGAGCAGGTCGAGGTTCTGCTTGTCCGGCTTCTTGCTCACGCGCAGCTTGATCACGTGGCTGCGGAACGAGCTCACCAGCACCTGGATGTCCTCGCTGCCCGCCGGCGTGTCCGTGTTCTCGTGCCTGCACCAACAACACGTTATGTACAATCGTCAAAATCAGCATCTTCTCATTGATGAGTTAATGGGCTGTAATTAATAGGCTAGAGAAGGCTGGGGACTTGGGATTTTCTTCTTTACTGTACCCTCTATATGGGCGCCTCTTCAATGTCAAGCAATAAGGAGGTAAAAAGCTAATGAAGACACAGATATAAGCTGCGTTCTAGTGCTATGGCTGGGCAGAATACACGTTAAGAGTTACCCAATAATCTGGTAGATGTCATCGGAGCGTCCGGGGCGGAGGCGCAGCGTCCAGGCGCCGGGGTTGGCCTTGAGCTGGAAGTAGCCCAGGTTGGCCATGACGATGGTGTCGACGGTGTGCTGGCTCGCGCGCCCACCCAGCACCAGCTGCAGGCCGCGCGGCGGCGTGCCCAGCGTCACGTCCCAAGCGTGACCTTCCACCAGTAGATACTCCAGCTCGAACTCGCTGCATACATAATAACTAGGTCAATCTTTTTTTTAAGTTGTGGTCCTGTTTGGCCAGCACTGCGGCCAGTAACAGATAGACTGGTGGACAACCTCTCTCTGTGACCTGAAGGGCCAGCAGAGAGGTCTAAATAGGGTCAATCAACTTTTCCTTGTTGTTATTCTGTCCCGTCAACCAGGAGACATCATCAGTAACCGAGGTACAAATGCTATAATATCGACTTCTAGCATCATGGAGAGATACCCACGTCAGAATGGGTTTATAATCATCGCTAAAAATCATGTTTAAGAGGTTTAAAGTCTGTAAAATCGCAGTTACTACAAGAAATTGTTCCTACACCTTCATGTAGTCTTTCACTAACTTTTTAAGTAGTTCCTGAAAGAAATTCATATTGTAACATTTAGAAGATCTTTTAAGACTAACAAGAAGAAATAGTCATACAAAATGGTTGTGAAAGAGTTTAGAAATTAATACTTAATATAAATGAATAAAAAATGACTTTTAGATAAATATTTGTAATATTATACTCGTATATCGTTGGTTAGTAAAAAACTTAAATAAGTTTGTTAAACAATGCTATTTTGAACTGGGTATTAGTACTCGTAATAAGCTGGTCTGCAAGAATCCCTGGCCGGTTCTGATTGCTGGATGGACCGCGCCAACGAGTCGCTCTTATAGTCTATCTCTGGTCTCTTAACCTCGCGACATGTGCAGCCCATTTCCATTTTAGTTTCAGGGTAAAAGCTTCGTTAGTGATATATCTGAGCCTGGGGTATTTTCTAGGTTAATTTTTACCATGTATGTACCATTGATAATTTCTCTTATATCGAGTGTCATAAAAATCGTATTAATAATTAATTTTGGTTTAAATTGTTACAATTTTATTGAATTTTAATAAAAATTTACTTAATTATAATTGTTTAATTGAACATGTTTCTTCAAAACTTTGACAGCTAGTAGCGACCCATAAAATACATTAACATATGAAAAAAACTAGCATTCGTTAATCGGGGTACTAGAACCTAATAGCGGGGCGAGACGACTTTTTTGAAAGTTAATTTTTTGAATCACCCTAATAGCCAGTTATCTTATGTGATCGGCTGTTTTCGCGTCAATTACAAATTACTTTAAACATTGTTTCATCCAATAAACAACGCTTTTTGGAGAAAAAACTTATTGCAAAGGGTAGAGATAGAGATGAATAATCCTTAAACATAAACGTTCATCAAACCTATTTTATCTAAAAAAATGCCGTTAAAATCCGTTAGTCTTTATCTGTCACTTAGACATTTCTGTTTGTGAGAAAGGGACAAAACACATTTTAGTTAGCAGAGCAGAGAGGGTGTTTGTTATTTTTTATGAATAAGGGTGAAAAGCTATACCTGTGCACTACTGTGTCGACATCCGCCAGCCGTATGTTGTCCAGATCGTAAACGGACTTGACACACTCGACGAGCCAGTTGGCGGGCGTGCGCAGCTCTAGCGACAGCAGCGGGGCGTGCGGCAACCGCGCGAAGCGCGCCAGCGCACCTCCCGTCGCCGCGCCGCTACTCGTGAATTGCAGCTCCGGCTCCAACACGTAGCGGTAGAAACTGATGAGAACGACATCTCGTTTACCATAGTTACAACATGTACACGATGCTTGATGAAACACTCCCACGTACAGCAGTGGACATGGTGATGGTAATACAATGCTTCAGAATTATACTGGCGAGCTTGTCGCGATTGACTCTATAATGAGGAGAGACTATGATTTTGCAAGTTTACGACTTTCTGAGTTTGTATGGTGCGGATAATCTACGAAACTACCTACTCATCCGATTTCATAAAGTCTTTCGCCAGCGGCTATGTTATAGCTTGGATTTTCAGGAGTGACATTGGCTATAAATCCCGTGCTCTGGGGTTTTTAGTAACCAAGGCCTGACCTCCAAATTGACAAAATAATCACAAATTTAATACATGTATGGGGCAACTAGGGCAATAGCAATCATCTGAGCACCCTTGCAATTTATTTTACAATGCATATGCTGAGAAAGTGTCTCTTTGCATGGGCCAACATAGACACGTAAAGTGCTACTTACCGCACACGTGCGGTAAAGTAAAATTTTATATTTTCTAAGATCAAACATTCTACATGGTCCAAACTTAAGGTGTTTCAAACTGATTAAATCGATAAAATCTCAGGGTTGTAATTATTCAATATAACTTGAGTCAATGTAGGTTTGAAATGAATGAACAAAAGTAGAAATGTCTCGTATATAATATTTTGAGTTGTACAAAAACAGATAAAATTGATAATAGGTATAATATTTTTACACAAAAAATTCTTAACTTCCGTTTGGACAACGCGCTACACCATATTTTTTTACTTTTTTTAGCATGCCAGTGTCTTCATAAAAGAGGTTTAATTTCTTGAATAAATAATGAAAATATATAAGATATTTAATTTACTTCAGTTTTATCTTCAAAACCATTTTAACCATATAGTCAGACTATTATTAATAATAGTTTACTATTACGTTTCAAAATTGGTAATTTATTTTACACAAAATTTGGCTGTTCGACTAAAACCAATGCCTTAAAAAATGTTGCTGCTGAAATGCGCGCGCGCTCTGCGCTATTGGTTGCTTGTTTCCCGCCGACTTAAAAAACCCGCCATCACAGTTTTCATCCTCACTTTTCCTAGTGCATTTGCGTATTTGTTTTGAGTTATATAATCAGGTTATATTGGATAATATGTCAAAAGTTCAAGTGATGAATTACTACATTTAACCCCGCCTGATATTCTGCAAGAAGTACAAGATGCAATTGACAGCCTCTTGCCGGCGAAATCAAGAGATAGATATTTAAATACATATGAGAATTTTCATAAGTGGAAGGAAAATAAAAAAGCATCTTCATTCTCTGAAAATCTGCTGATGGCGTATTGAACTGACTGCAAATTATAAGCCACCCAGTCTGTGGTCAATATGTTATGTTGAAAAATACCAAAAGTGTATTAAGTGTAGTGCGTTCATGCAATTTGTCTGAAATGACTACTAAATTAAGCCAAACTATAAAATTCGCAGGAAAACCACGTCGATTAATCTACAAAAAATGTCTAACCTCCCTTTTAATTTTAATAATAACATGAATTAAAAAGTTCTTTTTATTAATGTTTTTTTATTTCCTCGCATGATGCATTGTAAAATGTTGTACGACACACGCGCGGATAGGTTATTCCCAACTCGTGTCGGTGTAAAACACTCACTTCGTTCGTGTTTTACATCACCGTCACTCGTTGGGAATAACCTACTTATCGCAATTGTATCATAAATAACTATTAAATGTGACCGGAACATAAATCATCTCATTACTATTTAATAATTAAATTTGAAGTTCATCAGGGAAGAAGTCATACCTACTCTACGAATTAGTAAAGATACTCACTGGCACTAAAACATGGAAAATATAAAACCCATACCATACCGTTATCAAAAAAATAATAATATTTTATACTTTCACCGCGCGCCATTAATTCGCAAATATTAGCAATCGATGTCGATGAATGCTTTATTTAACTTCAAAATGAAACAATTGTGATAATAAATAGTAATAACCTATTGCCATCAACAACTACAGAAAATGTATTTACGCCAATACAACATTTTTATTTTATGGAATTGATTTTACTTGCATACGTACTTGTATGTGTTGAAAAACGAGAGGCTGATCATTACACTCTTGGCTGGGGGAGCGTCCAAATTCCTACTAACGATTGTCCTAAAGTCACATGCCAGAACAGTTTTGCCCTATTGGACTTTGTCATAACGTTTAATTGTCCTAACATTCATTTTCCATAACGTATTATTAATCCTAAAGCATATTAGTCCTAAGTATTTATGCCATAATGATTAAGAGTCCTAAATTTATTTACCATAATATCGATTAACCTACTTTGGGCTACAAAGACAATTTTATGTCACACCTGGCCATAAAGCGGCCATTATCGCACGCTCCGCGCGCGAAAAAACCCACTTCCTGGCCAGGGGGTGACATACAATTTTGTACTTAACACGGGCGGTAATAAAGAAAGCCTCAGATCGCATATTTATCGCCCTTGCCTTCGGCTCGGGCGTCAAATACCTGCGATCTGAGACATTCTTTGTTTTACCGCCCTTGTTAAGTAATGTACTATTACAATCCATAATATTGGTACCAAATCCGAATCGAAGCACCCCACTATCGACGTGGTCTTGTCTGCCCTACCTCTAGAGTGTATATGAAAACCCGGAAGCGCGGAGGGAGAGCAGCCCTCGCCCGCCGTGACAAGGCGCGGGAGCCGTGCGAAGCGGAGCGGCTGAGCAAGCCGAAGCTGCGGAACGGAGTACGTGCGACCGTGCTTGACGCAAGGGCGGAAGGGCTGGTCTTCCCGCAGCGCCGGAGCTAAGGCGGAGTCCGACTGCATTTTTTAGGGCTACTGAGTGTTAGGATAAATCACACTGGGTCAATCGTCATTAGGGACACTAAACGTTCGGACAAATAATATTAGGTAATAAGCCAGTAGGATAAATAAATTTCGGTCAAAATGTATTTCTTTTCTTTCGGTCTTTATTAGGGCTAAAAAAGTTAGGACAAATGATCACTAAGACAAACAACATGTTGGCATACAAAAATAGGACTAAAAACTTTAGGGATCTCAATATAGACCCCTCTTGGCTCTCTCATCGCGTTCACCGTACGGCCTCTATCGACTACTACAGTATAGTACTACCACAGTACCGCCTCTAGTGTAATGATCAACGTACCTCACTAAATGTTGTATCATAATGTACTATTACAGAAGCATTACAGCGTGTAGTGCTGAAAACTTCATCCAGCCCGGTGACAAATACGTACGTAAAGTTTGTGGTTACTGAATCAATCATATTTTCAGAGCAACGAAGGCTATGGGTATAAATAAGCTAACACACAAGCTGCTTGTTAGTATAACACCAAACTTGCGATAAAGTAGACCGGAGCTAAATTAAGGGGTTGAAATTGAAATAAATCAAAATGAAGTCTTACATGCAAATATTGGTTCTATCGCTGCTTGCCTACGCCGTTGTTGCTCGAGTTACACGTAACTATCGAATAATATTCTTATTTTAATTTTATGTTATATTAATGTATATCTTTATGTAAATAAAGCGTAGCATGTTCTTTGTAATGTTTGTATACTGAGAAATTTTCGTAATATTACATATTTAGTACGTAAAAATCCTTGTTAGATTGGTGATGTTTCTCAATGTTAAGAAGAATACATTATAAGTTCACTAAAACATTAATGAATAGTTAGCGTAAATGGATACAAATACATATATTATTTATAACTCAATTGATTATTGTTTAATTACTGTTTTTTACAGCAAGTAACAAGTTCGAAGAAGGATTACTGAAAGTAATCGATATATGCAAGAAAGGTGATGTACAGTCGCTGCCGGTGCCATTACCTTCGCTGAAGTCTTTAAATATTCCATCTATGAAATTTTACCGCGACGGGTAAGTTGTGGTCTGACAATAATAATATATGATAATATGGTTATATCTCTTTAAGATATTTATAGATAAAAAATTCGTTAAAAATGTATTTATATTTAGAATTTATAGATATGTACAGTCAGCATCATATAGTTAATAGCATCCAAGGTAGCCCAATATTTGTTCTGGATTTTCTTCAGGCCACCCTCCAACCGTGCACTCCTATCGCTTTAATGGGCCTGGCCTATAAAGCAAAAAGCAATAGTCGGGTTCCCAAAAAAAAAATCGTAAAACATCTTTATTATTATAGGATTAAGGATGTATTAGAATATATTTGGCTGTTTTATGATGATATTTGTAGTTATGGTCATAGTCTCATGTCCTTTGTGCCATTGTGATAAGCTTAAAAACTTTCAGCTTATGGTATTGACCCTGCTCTGTAAACGGAATTAGCAAAAATCGAAGAAGAAAGTACATACCCTGATGTACATTAACAAAAGAAACTAAACGTTTTATCAGTATAATGTCTTATCTTCAATATTCAAAGTACTTCCCCTCCATGACGCATAGCCGTGGATCATACTGTATATGAATTGAATTTCTGAAGAAACCCTTTGCAAAATTAAGAAGTTGATTAAAAAAATGTGTTATTGTTCAGTCTTATGTACTATCGAGCCAACTGAATCGTGACCCACAGTGGAACCTTGTCACAGAAAGTGTCGTAATGACTTCCCTGACGGGTCACGATTCAGTTGGTTCGATAGTACACAGTACACTTAAATATTAAGTAGTATATAGGTGTGTATTTTTTTATCCACAGTTATACTATCTCTCTTCGTGAGATAAAAATCAAGGGGTTGGAAAATTTGATGATACAAAAACTGTCAGCGTCTCCGTCAGCTAAGACACTGTCGCTGGAATTCTTCGTGCCCGCACTGGAAGTCCGAGCAGGTGATACATAATTAAAAGCTGGTCTATTATCAGCGAGCCATTGACTCACTTATCTAAAATAAAAGCTAACTTTATTTTTACGTTTCAGACCAGTACCATCTCCAGGGCAGAGCATTATTCTTTAGTATTGACGACCAGGGTGTACTCAAGTAAGTGTTAATATTTACTAAATAAACGTTGTCAACACTACGTATTAAGAACACGTTCTTAATAGAAATCTACTGTATACTTAAAGGTCTCGCTTCTCTCAAATACATCAATAATCTATACCTATACCTACTATAGACTGGTTCACGAAATCCGGCCTACATTTTTTGGCCCTGACAGTGCATGATAAGCAAGAATAAAGGACTTTAAAAAATCTTTAAAAAAATATTAGTCTTTATATCTTTAAAAAAAATAACATTACGACACAGGGACGAGGAGTTTTCAAAATGTTGAAACGAGTTTTTAATATACTATTATTTATAGCCTAACAAATACCTATATAAATAACAATGTGTTGTTTATACTATAGGTCCAACCTCAATAAGCTTAAAGTCCATGCTGACTTTCAGTTCGGGGCTAGCGGCAAACACACGGTCTTGACTGACCTCAACCTACACTACTCAGTTGGCGACATTAAGGTAAAAATGATGAAACTAGATGCGTTATAACTAGTATAGGTACTTACATATTAACGAAATCCTTTCTACAGGGTGAACAGAAATATAAAATATGATTCTATAAATGATTATGAACTACTTTTACCATGGGACCAACTTTGTCCGTGCCTAAATAAGTATGCTGTTTCATAGGAAAAGGACATCAGTCGCCTAATCGAAATGTATGAAGAAGCAGATTTCACGGCGATAGTTGGTCCCATAGTAGAAGTGGTTCAGAATCATTGATAGAATCATATGTATTTTCATATTTCTGATCACGACTTATAATTCACCCTGTATTTATACGTCGTATTCATAATATGTCTCGTCAAAGTATTATATATTGTTTCAGGTGCATCTAAGTGGCAGCAATAGCTTGGTAACAAGCACAGCCAACATCAAGTTACGGGAACTGATAAAAGACAAGGGAACGAAGGAGCGGATTAAACATTTGGTCATTGAAGAAGCGCATAAATACCTCCGAGGCCACACCCCGCAAGAGTTCGTTGACATCATCTCTGCTACATAACTTATCATTTATCATTGTACCTACATAGTAAAGTAGTTAGTGACTAGAATGGCAATAGTTGCGCCGCTAACAAACAATGTATACCTATTCTATTTTTATCCATTTTAATAAGTTTCCATTCTGACATTTGACATTGACTAAATAAAGTTTCATATTAATGGACATAAACTTGTGAGTTATTTAATAGCGCAATTGGTTGAAAAGTCGTGACTACTCGTTTTCCGAGTTTCATCCTAATCAAAACTTAAGAGCTTTGCTCTTGTCGATGGCGTAACCGCCATGTTTCTTTGTTCATTGCCAGTCTCTTAACTATTCTCCATATAGTGAGGCAGTTTCACGTGATAATGTGGACACGCTGGACCAAAGCACCAAATTTTTACCAGGGTCTAGCTAAGTCCAATGCTTTATGTTTTTGATAGGAACCAGCTCCTCCGTCGGCCATCTTTAATTTTATAGGGGTGAAAAGTTTGTATGAAAAAGAAAAGTTTTTAAGATAGAAACTTGGAAATTCGCTAATAGACTAAGCATTTAAATGGAATAAAACTGTTTTCAGTGTTTATCAAAATTTGTCCTTTAAAGGGGTGAAAAAGGGGTTGAAACTAGATCGCATACAAATACTGTGTGAATGTAACCAGCGTAAAATAGCACCTAGAAGCCGATAAACATTTCGAGATGGGAGCCCACGTTGTACTAGACATGCTAATTCTTTATTTTTTTATTTATTTATATGGAGAAGCAACAGCTTTTATGACAAGATAACACTTTAAACATATAAACAGGTAGCCAATTATAGGATCTCACAGGTAGAAACAGTATATATTAAATATAAGCAAACTTATACTAATGTCACGCACATACGCAACTGTTCATGCAAGCAATAATGCTGGAGAAAAACAAACTCTCTAAATAAAAAGTAGTTTGTGGCTTTAGGGCCACAAAAAACTAACTTAGTGCAAACATTTATACACACACAATAAACAAGCTATACACGATATTACACAAGAAAACTAATATTAAATAGCAGCACTGACAAAGTGACAACAACACGTTCACCTAAAATACTGATTAACCAGGGTTCGCCTCACGCTAGGAATTGCACAATTAAATATATCAATATCCACTTCTTTCGATATTTCATTTAAATTGCGACTTGCGCGTCTCAAAAAGCTGTTCTGTCGGTATTTGGATGATGCAGTTTTTAGTGATATAGGGGGATGATACCTTTTTGAACGAGTAGGGGTATTAAAGTAAAGTTTACTAAGTACCTCGGGAGTATCCGTTATGCCACTGGCGATGTTCAAAAGATAGGTAATATCAGATGTCTGGCGACGTTTCTTCAGTGGAACAAGATGATGATGTTTACACAAGTTGATATAGTTAGATGAAATATAGGGAGTTTGAAAACTCAGATATTTTAAGATTTTTTTCTGCACACGCTCAATCCTATCAATATATATATATATATATGTATATATATATATATATATATATATATATATATATATATATATATTATAACAAGGGTTCCAAACCTGGGAAGCTTACTCAAGTTTGCTTCTAACATACGAGCAATATAACACTTTAAGTGTTTTGGCTTGAGTGAAATGAGTGGAACTGCGCATTATGAAACAGAGTGTCTTAATAGCTGCACTAATTATGCTATTAATAATAATATTATGCTATTAATAATATTAATAACATATTATGTTCGTCAAAAATTAGTTTGGAGTCGTGTATAACGCCCAGGCCCCTATACCACTAAACTTTACAAGTCTACAATTTGACAAAATTGTACAATTATCCATAGAAAAAGCTGACAAATTTGTCAAATTGTACACTTGTAAAGTTTTGTGGCATAGGCTCCTGATCTCTTATCGATGTAATTTTTTCCAAACAATGGTTCTTTAATACATAAGAAGTGGAGATCAACTCACGTTTACGTGAGAACGTTACAGAGAAGCATTTGTAGGGATTGAGATCAAGTTTGAACTCATGACAGTATTTGTCAAGACGTGAGAGGTCAGACTGCAGTAATAGTGTATCTTGGTTATATTTAATCTTACGAAAAACTTTCATGTCATCAGCGAAACAGAGTAATTTAGAATGCAAGGAACATTTACCGATATCATTAATAAACAGCAAAGGGGCAAGAAGGGACCCTTGAGGGACCCCGCTAGGCACTGTTACCCATCCAGATATCAAGATATGTAATTATTTACTACAACAGCCTGAGACCTGTTATCGATGTAGGAAGAAAACCATCTCAATAAGTCACCACTGATACCTATTTCCCTCAACTTAAATAACAGTAAACCGTGATCAATTAGCTACCAATCTTCGAAATAATCCGACTCACGTTTGGCCGTTTTTTTAGGGTTCCGTACCCAAAGGGGAAAACTCCGCTGTCCGTCCGTCTGTCCGTCCGTCCTTCTGTCACCAGGCTGTATCTCATGCACCGTAATAGTTAGACAGTTGAAATTTTCACAGATGATGTATTTCTGTGGCCGCTATAACAACAAATACTAAAAAATAAAATAAATATTTAAGAGGGCTCCCATACAACAGACATAATTTTTTGCCGTTTTTATGATAATGGTACGGAACGGAAGCCTTCGTGCGCGAATCCGACTCGCACTTGGCCGGTTTTTTATATTTCACAGAATGTAGTGCAAAACAGTCCCCGGGCCGGTGACAAATACGTAAAGCTAATAGTTACAACTGAATCAATAAAGTTATCAGAGTACCTGTGAGGCTTTAATATAAGTATAAATAAGTTACGTAACTCCCATGTAGCTCATTAGTATGCCACCAAACTTGCGATAAAGTAGACCGGAGCTACATTAATTTAAGGGGTTGGAATTTGAATATATATCAAAATGAAGTATATGCAAGTTTTAGTTCTACTGGTGCTGGCCTACGCCGCTGTTGCTCGTGTTACACGTGAGTACTCTAACCTATTGATAAATCGCGTGACATTCATACCTTTAAAGACGAGTATTTTTGTTAAAACCAACGGTTCCGAAAGGAGATAGCAAAATTCCATATCGTGTACAATGCATCAGTAGCCTATTACTGCCTTAGTTTACCGTTACCTAGATTGATTGTATGTAGTAGTTTATAAGCATTTAGGTAAGTACATATATAAATTAGTACCTATGTAATAAGTCGTCGTAAATAATGCCCATAGAAAGAAACCTAGCTTAGTTCGCCCTAGGTCAATTTACGTAAGATTAAATCTCACTATTTATGTTATATCCATTTTTTACTGATGTATTTCATTGATGAAGTCGTATCCTGAGCAATTACTGGTATAAACATAATATTAAATAAAATACGCTTACTTTAGTGTTAATAAATTTGTGTTTACATACATATTTTGTTTTTCAGCAAGCAACAAGCTCGAAGAAGGCTTATTGAAAATTATCGAGAAATGCGTAGAAGGCGACGTTCAATCGTTGCCGGTAGCATTCCCCTCGCTGAAACCATTAAAGATTCCATCTATGAATATTAATTACGACGGGTAAGTGAACGTATCGACCAAACCAGGGGAAGCATACCGAATTAAAAACGTAGACTTACTTTTAAAATTGTGAATTTTATCCCTTCAACCTCAGCTTTTTTGTCTGTATTTCTCGAGTTTAGAGAGAATTAGACTTCTTTGAAATAGGCAGGTGCATAGTAATATGCATTAGGTACCTGTGTGGAGTACCTACGCTAGCAAAAAGTTTCTCGTTTACAAAACATATAATTTAAATATGAAGTAGTAGCTTTTGCCCGCAACTTCGTCCGCGTAGAATTCATTCATCGGGTAACAATTTAACTGCTATTATTTTAATCTATCGCTCATCCATACAAACTTTCATTCTTTTAAAGATGAATTCCGGGATAAAAAGTATGCTACTACCTTGCTCGGGACTCAAACTATCTCCAAACTAAATCTTATCTTATATCTTTAAACGAACAATTATTACATATTTATTTATACATATATTTATTTATTTCGGGGATCTCGGAAACGGCTCCAACGATTTTGATGAAATTTGGTAAGTGGGGGTTTTCGTGGACAAGCAATCGATCTAGCTAGGTCTCATGGTCGGGAAAACGCCGAGAAAAGCTCGGTCTCCCAGATATTTTTGTCTAAATCGGTTTAGCGGTTTAAGCGTGAAGAGGTAACAGACAGACATACTTTCGCATTTATAATATTACTAAGTAAGTATGGATTACATTTGTATTTTTTTTATTTACAGTTACACAATTTCCCTTCATGAAATAAAAATCAAAGGGTTGGAAGATTTAATGATTCAAAAACTGTCAGCGTCTCCCTCAGAGAACTTACTGTCGCTGGAATTCTTCATACCCACATTGGCAGTGCGAGCAGGTGATATACAATTAAATTAAAAGCTGGACTATTTATCAGCGAAGCATTGTCTCACTTATCTCAAGCTAACTTCATTTTTACGTTACAGACCGGTACCATCTCCAGGGCAGAGCAATGTTATTTTTTAATATTGACGACAAGGGTGTACTCAAGTAAGTGCTAATACTTAATAAAAGTTGCCGAAGGTTACATATAAGAACACACAATAGTTAGAAATCGATTATATAAAGGCCTCGCGTCTCCCAACGGACGCAAAGTAGGGAGTAAAGTCAATCTTAAACAGAACGCGCCTCCAGCGTGTTTCCAAAAAGCCTTTACACGAATTTTCAATTTAAACAATGTCTACTAAGAGTGGGGCGTTCATTTTAACATTGTTTGAACTCTACTATAGACTGGTACCCTTGCTGGTTTCACTTGTACGAACTACGTGTTTCAGTCTAAACAGTTGTTGACAAACTTGGAATAAATAACTCTGGTTACATACGGATAGGTCCATGAAAAACCAACGAGGCCCCATCAGTAAAATATTTTAAAAGATTTGTGAATAGAATAAAAAATAAGATTGCGTTGAACAGTGCACTAATAACATTTAATAATTTTATGCTGCAGGTCCAACATCAGCAACCTAAAAGCCCAAGCTGACATACGGTTCGGAACTAAGGGCGAAGACACGGTCATGACTAACATCAACCTGGACTATTCAGTTGACGACATTCAGGTAAAATACAATATATGGTCAAATATGCCCTGCCCGCGCAAACTTCCTATTTTAACTCGAACTTCGAGAAATGATTTAGGGATAAAAAGTATCTTATTCTACAAACATAAAACAGATGAACACAAAATAGTCTATAAAAAATACAGTAAATTGCCCAGGGTATGTATATCAAATTCACAGCGCTGAACTCCGCTGTTGAACTCCAAAAATAATGGTAAAACTACTTGGAATATTATTAAAGACAAAACGAATTATAAAGGATTTGTAAGCATAGAGTCAGTAAAAGTAAGATAAGAGATAAATTCTAGCTATCTCTTGGGGGTTATGTACCAACATGACCCCCAAGAGATAGTCGAAGCATTTAATTATCATTTTTTAAATATTACAACAGCTATAACTAGTAAAAAAAAAACAAATACCGATAACATTCAAACTGTGAGCGATAGTATTTCATTACTCCATGTACAGAATATTATGTTGTAAAACATATAAAATCACTTAATAATAACAAAGCCGTAGGATTTCATGGTATAGCAACGCGAATACTAAAACTTAGTTCAAGTCTTATTGCTCCTATATTAGCACATCTGATAAACGAATCCTTCAGCCAAGGTAAATTTCCTTCAAAACTGAAGCAGTCAATAGTAAAACCGTTGCGTTGCAAAAAAAAGATATTACACAAGATATGAACAATTATCGTCCTATAGCACTGATTTCAATTTTCTCCAAAATATATGAGATACCCATAGCAATACATCAAAGAATAACTCGTTTCTGTGATAAACACAAAATCATAACTGAAGAACAAAACGGTTTCCAACAAAAAGGAAAATCTACAACTTTTGCCTGCTATTCACTAATGAATTTTTTTAATATAATTAATTTTATTTTATTTTAATTGAATCTGATTATTTTATAAGGCCATAATTTTTGCATGTTGAAATAAGCTAAGTGTATCAATCAATTTCACACTTTTATATCATAAGTGAACTTTATGTAACCACATCACAATTTTATATGTTAATCCGTGCTAAAAACTCGTTGTATACCAAATTTCATCATAATCCGTTCAGCCGTTTTTGCGTGATTGAGTAACATACATCCAAAGATACACACTTCACTTTCGCATTTATAATATTAGTAGCATAAAGAAACTACTTCAATTTCTATGTCATATGTCATATAGTACGGTCGGCTACACTAGGGACAAGGGGCTTAACACCTGTGTAAATTGTCACATAACATCATGTTTGAACTGAACTGTCATACTAAATTTGTTAATGATTGAAAGTGACAAAGTACCAAAGTGTCCAGCTACTTATGATTATGAGACTGACTGCACCTACTCTAAATATATTTGGTCAAAAAAGATTTTTTTAGGAACTAAGGGCGAGGACACTGTCATGAACTTATGAATAACCTCAACCTTAAAAAAGAGTAAATGTTGAAAACAATACGTGACCAGAGCTGGCTCATTCCTCGGGCAAAGAATAGGCATCGCCATTCGACGGCGGAATGCAGACAGACAGCCTTATGGGCACTATTCCGCAGGGAACGGACTTGGGGGACATAGTTTTATAATTTTCTTTTAATTTGTAGTTAGATTGTAGGATTAGTTGAATATTTTTGTTAATGTTATTTCGTTTTGTTCCTTTAATAAATTGTATTCATTTTTTAGCTATATCTAAGTGGCAGCAATAGCTTTGTGAACAGCCGAGTGAACGACCAGATATCGGACCTGATGATCGACAGCGAAATGGCGGTACAGCTTCAAGATATAATCATAGACGTAACGCGTGAATATCTCAGAGGGCACACGCCGCAAGAGTTCATTGAGATTATTTCCACTATAGAATAATTATTAATTATATTAGTTATCAAGCTGCATCATTTATAAAGCTGCATCGTCAAAGAAACTAACAGTTATTGTGATCAAATAAACTGTATTCACTCAAACAAGATCGAAACAATAGAAGTAACGTTCGCTATATTAGACTGCGAAACCCATTATCGCGAGGTGTCACTTACATCTTGGTCACTAATGGGATTTTTTCATAGGAAATTGTCGACGATTAGCGAAATGATTTCAATGCAGTATGTAAATGCGTATTTGTAAATTATGTACATAAATTTATCCAAAACCATGACAATATATTGTATTAATGTAGCTTTAAATTTTGTTTTATTTAGTCACATATATTCTAGCTAAACATCAATTAAAGGGTGTCCCAAAGGGTGTAGCCAGTACTTTTCCGTACAAAATGTGCGTGCGTGGCCAATTCAAATCTTGCGTAAATTTTGGGACATCTGTTATTTTTAAAATTTTCACCATCTTCACGTCAATTAAATTGTCAAGTTAACTAATAAATTAGTTACATAAACTAATACGCGGAGTCCACACCAATGTAGTAGCGAAATCAGATAATTTATTGTTCATTTAAAGATGCGTCTTTCGCTGATGATCCCGTCACGATTCACGATCTGTCGCGCAACTCATTTTTTGTCGGGACCCACAGAAAACCAGCGTCGGGACACCTTTTGTGACCCGACTCATACTGAGTGGGCTCCTTTTTAGGGTTCCGTAGTAAACAAGGAACC
Source organism: Cenopis cana (assembly GCA_951800055.1). Lineage (NCBI taxonomy): Eukaryota > Metazoa > Arthropoda > Insecta > Lepidoptera > Tortricidae > Cenopis > Cenopis cana. The sequence goes on along the minus strand of OX637471.1, from coordinate 14,995,180 downwards.
CTTATAGTTTCGCCATGTCCGTCCGTCCGTCCGACCCCCGTTTTTCTCAGTAACCGTTAGTACTAGAAAGCTGTAATTTGGCATGAGTATACATATCAATGACGCCGACAAAACGGTAGAATAAAATCTTTAAAAAAAATTTTTTTTAGGGTATCTCCAGTACATGTAAAGTGGTACAATTTTTTTTTCTTTCAAACCCCATCGTGTTGGGTATCGTTGGATAGCTCTTTATACAATTACAAGGTTTCTAAAAGCATTTTGTGATTAAAGAATTGGTTAGCGTGATATTACGCTTTGAAGTGATAATTTTTGTAAAGTAAAGTAAAGTAAAAATTATTTATTGCATTTGTTATGGTCAAGTGTCGTCGTCCCCCTGCCAGTTAAACGGTGGCTACTAGGCATGTAAAAAAAATCATGGTAGTAGTATATACGATGAATTTAAAAGGAAAACTATCACAGCTAAGTAGACATTACTAGTTAATGAGTAATAGTCGAACTTCAGAAATGTACTTTGCAAAAGCAAACTTTCGTACAATTTCCATTGATACCATAGATAATGTTGTTAATTCTGTCGAAAACATAGTAAATATAAGTTTGCGAACTTTTTAGTCCACATAATGTAACGGGTGGACGACTACGGAACCCTACCTTGCGCGTGGCCCGACACGCACTTGGCCGGTTTTTCGAAATAGTTTTAGTTATAATATAAGTAGGTAATTTAATTGTTATTGTAACTTTAGCAGTTGCCGAAATAAAGTTTTTTCTATTCTATTCATTGTTGGATATTGGAATTCGACATAATTTACTATTTTACTCAATTGATCATTCATTCAAGTGAACTGTCTGATATCATCATTACTCGTAAGTACTTAGTTTGCAGTGTTCATTCAAGACAGCCACGAGCGATTACATAATTATGTAAGCATTGCGAATCTATACACGCGTCGATGTGCATCAAATCAAGGCAATGATACTGATGGAATATAGTAGGTATTAATCTGAACGTCTAGGCTTAGCACCATATTATCAAAATCAAGTTTGTGTATTTAACACGCATTTAAAGCGATATTTTTGATAGGACATATCTTCGAATTAGAACTCTGTAGAATCAACGCCATTTAAATTAACCTTTTAAGGGCTACTGAAACCATTATTTATTGTTGCATTACCTACTTACTAAATATACAGACGTTATCTTGTGACGTGAGCAGTAACTATTTACACATATAACACACGTTTATTGTTCCAGCAAACATCCAAAACCTACGCAGCACGCGCTCCACTTGCGACAGACGTCGAACAATACGGCTTAATTATTCAAGTGCCGGTTAAGAGATTCAAAATCAACCATTTACATTAAACACAAAAAAATATACGTCTTGTGTGGAGTTCAAACAAGGATCCATTGACATTAAAAATATCACTTGTGTATCAATGGAACTGATATTACCATACATCATATTGAGCACTGTTCTGTTTATTCAGAGATTTCAGTTGTATAATTTCCTAAAGGGCAATTTACAGTGAGACTAAACGGTATCAATCTTTCTTTCATCCCGGAAAGGTTGTAATTTCCTAAGGGCAATTTAAAGTTAGAATGGACGGTACCAATGTTGCATGAGTCGTCAAAAACACGATATAAAGCTTTCATCCTGGCCTGGTTATAATTTCCTAAAGGGCAATTTAAAGTTAGAATGGACGGTACCAATGTTGCATGAGTCGTCAAAAACACGATATAAAGCTTTCATCCTGGCCTGGTTATAATTTCCTAAAGGGCAATATAAAGTTAGAATGAACGGTACCTATATTGCACGAGTCGTCAAAAACACGATAAAAACCACAGAAATATATCAAGATAGAAGGAAAGAGTTCAGCAATTTGTAGGGAGACCGAGCGTGTAACATTTTGCGTAGGTACTTTGACGTCATGAGCGTAATTTAGTGATGAGAAACATAAGCCGCGCGAAAACGATTCAAAAGGATCGATTAGAAGTATGAGAACACGGCACCGATTCTATGCATCGATTTAAAATATCGATAAGAACCGACAGAGGAAATGGTAATTATTTTCGACAGAAGAAATGTTTTGACAGAGGAAATGAGTAAGCTCAGAATTTAAATCGAAAAATATAAATGTAGGTAGGTACCTACCTAATGACCAATAAATTGCGTTACATTTTAGTAATTTGTACATATTAGCAGCTCCAGTTATTAACTAAGTACCTATAAACGTGTACCATTTTCAGGCTTCCGTACCCTAAGAGTAAAACGGGACCATATTACTAAGACTCCGCTGTCCGTCCGTTTGTCACCAGACTGTATCTCATGAAAAGTGATAGACAGTTGAAATTTTCACAGATGATGTTTTTTCTGATGCCGCTTTAACAACAAATGCATATTAATATAATATGCATAACAATAAAATAAATATTTAAGGGGGCTCCCATACAAAAGATATAATTTTTATTGCCGTTTTTATAGATAATGGTACGGAACCCTTCGTGCGCGAGTCTGACCCGCACTTGGCCGGTTTTTTATATATTCTTTGCTACAGACCATGGAAAATCAAAGAAGTCCCGCGAAGAAATATTAAAGGTAAGAGGAAAGCGATTAATAATATTTGTTTTGCACTACGTACATTATAAAGCTGCATAATAATATAAGAACGTAATTATCATTTCGTCGTTTTCAAAATCGATTTTAATAATCGTGTAAGAAAATCGCAGTGTACAGCACTATTCTTTAGTTTTGACAGAAAAAATGACTATCGACCTTGAACGTGACTCGACAGTTTGAATAGCTTATTTTTACATTGCTGGTTTTGAACGCACGCCAAGTCTGGCTCGTCAAATTAAAGCCGCAATGGAAAGCTAGCGTTGACACACAATCGCCCGCTACCGTTAAGATGAAAATAATAAAATATTTCGTTTTTTAATTATTAACAGATATTTAAGGACAAATTGTACTTACCAATGAAAGGAAATAACACGATTAACAGCTCCAACTTTCTTGGAAGTGTTTGAACAATTAATTATTGCGCAAAGAGCCATTTTGTTTTTAAAACCTGGCGTCGCACGCATAACGCGATCGGGAGCACACTGATGTTTGCGGCGAGCAGTTGTGTCTCCGGGACGTAATTTCGCCACGCGAGGTACATACACTCTTTCCTTCTATCTTGATATATTTCTGTGATAAAAACCCTTCATCCAAACCAGGTAAATTAATGTAGAACTTCCAATCAAATGACCTCTAAGTACATTTCTACAGCACAATATATTCGAGTGTCATTCCGTATATTTTTTTGTAAATTTGGTTAACACTTTTGGTAGACTCTGATCGCCACTAATTTACGAAAACGATGGCAGATAGGCAGCCTAGCAAGTAAGTGAGGTTACCTTTTGAGCGGCATGTCAGAGTTCTTGTCCTGCGGGTTGAGGAAGAGCTTGATGCGGCAGTTGATGACGCGCCGCAGCACCAGCAACAGCGGCGCCACGCGCTGCGCTGCCGTCGACGCCGGATCCAGCACCGCTACGATCTGAACATACCGTCACTTCATATAGTTACGTCCGCAATGTCAATCTATTTGTAATTTGTATTTTGATGTAATCTATTTATAATTGTCCAATTTATTGTATGCTATTTCCAACACAATCTTTGTATTGGGTCATTGTCAGATTTAGGTGCGCGTCTTTTCGGTGGACATGTCAAAAGTTAAGGGCTACTAAGCTTAATTTTCGATTGATCTGATAACCCGCATAATCTGTAATTCCGTGTCTATAAATCCATGTAATAAATACGTAAATTACATGCACACAAGCCGGTAACTATTGACCACCGAAGGTTTCCCCTGAATTTTCCCCAGGCCACTCTCCAACCGCGCACTCCTATCGCTTTATTGGGCCAGGGCTATAAAGCCATAGTCAGGTTCAAAAAAAAATTGCTACTTGATCATAAGGCCAATAAAAACTCCTGTGCCCATTAAGAACTATTGTCCTCGTTTACACAGAAAATTTCGGAGCAGAAATAGTGCTAGCGAAGGCTACAACATCCGTAGTGCGTTGCGATCTTGGTTAGTCAAACGGTCAGCAATAGTCTGATTGCGGGCCGTGCCTAAGCCTATCTAATATGGCTTGCCAAGTCAAAATAAACGTTACGGCTATAAATCACCTTTCGTATCGCACTTTAGCGATGAAAGTTTATGACGATAATTTTGAACGGTACCATATCGGTACGTTAATTTATGCTAGATAATGCAGCAACGATAGTAGTGTCAGGGCGGTCTCACTCCGTCAGTTCTCCGCGCCGCAACAAGTACAACCGTAGGTGGTACCATTCAGTGGCTACCGCAAATTGCTACCGGACAGTCGTGTCGTCGCGTCATTCGTTTGGTGTGGTCAACGTTTGTTATTTACCTATTATAATTTGGGGTTGTAAATTGGGGATTTGTTCACAGTGGGACTTCTGTACGTAGTACTATTACTTATTCTGTGGTAGGGCATAGAATATTACCTCAATGGCGGCCTCGTTATCGTAGAGCGGTGGCATCTCGACGAGCGAGTGGTCGGTGCGCAGCCCCGCGGGCAGCGCGGTGCGCGCGCGCGGACTGCGCGCCGCCAGTACCGCCACCGCCTTCAGCATATCGTCCGAGCTCAGCTTCGACAGGTCGTCGTCTTCCTCGTCTATACACCACACAAACATTAACCCCCTTATTCATAAAACTTAACAAACCTCTGATAACTAAAAATGTTGTTTGTCCCTTTCTCACAAATGTAAATATCAAAGTGACAGATGAGGACAAACGAACTTTAGCGGCTTGTTAAACTAAAATAATCGATGGACGTTTATGAATAAGGGGGTAAAGTAAAGCTGCATTGCATCCCCACTGAGATAGAGCGTTAGTACCTCCGCTCCACTCCGCTTCAGTGGTAATGCAGCATTTCCATTTGTACTATCAAGTGAATCATTTCGCTTCACTTTAAATACAATATGTGTTATCATAAATTATTATTTTTCTCAAAAATGGCCCGCAGACTGGACGTTAGTCGCTGCATATTGGAAGGTAAACTACTAGGAAGGTGAATAGTATAAGGTCAGATCAAAATTAAAAAGTAAAGCTGCCTACTCAAAGCCCTGCCTGCAGGGCCCTGCTTGCAGTGCCACTGCCAAATCGTATTGTGTGTATGCATGCAGGGCCGATTTTTTTATCTGTTAAATCGGTCCTGCATGCATACATACAATACGATTTGGCAGTGGCACTGCAAGCAGGGCCTGCAGGCAGGGCTTTGAGTAGGCAGCTTTAAAAACATTGCAGGCCGCCTGCAATGTCACATATAAATTCCTTTTATTTGTCGAGTTCCAAACTTTTTAAAAAGTAGAAACAGTCATATAAAAGGAGGCACAGGTCGTATTCAGCCAATTCAGCTCGTTAGTTTCTGTTGGAAACGCGACGCGACGTTATGTGTCTCGAATAATTTTCGTTTTTCGGTGGAAAAATACACTTGCGATTCTGTTAAAAAAATAAACGGCGGGAAAGCATGATGTTTTTGACGTTTTGAGGTTATGTTTATCAAATCGTAATTCACATTTTGTCTCATTTTCCCCATTTTTTGAGAAAAGCACTATATTAGCCTCGGCAGGAATGGCAATTTTAGGCTTCGTATTATAATTAAACAGACTCGCAAGCTCGTCCGTTTAAACAAATACTCACCCTGCAACTGCGTCCTTCCCGGCCACGGCAATAATGTACTATTTCTCAAACAGGCTGCAAAAGGTGGCACTTTCTTTCGGTATAATAGACTTCGAAACCCAACGTTGCGGGCGTCGGGCGGATTTACAGGTAGTAATGGGATTTGTATACGAAATTTACGGCGAGTTCCGGATTGCAAGCGCGGGCGGCGCACCAGTTCTTAGATTTCATGTGGAATGAACCTTTTAATTTACTTGCCTGCCTCGAATTACTAGACGCATCTCGGTCTATAACACAGTCGGCTTCTGTTTCTATAACGTTTTAGTAATGGGTAAAATGCAAGATTGGAACGAATATCTACAGGATGAATATTCAGCGTTTTTACGTCGGTTTCTTTCTTCGTCATTGAATGTTGACGTCAAAGGAGACGATGATCAGAGTCAGTTTGAATTGATTAATGTTCTCGCTGTCTGTTGTAACATTGTGTAGATAATTGTGAGTTGACAATGACATCAGAAACGAGCGTTTCAAACGCTAGAAGAATCGCTCCATGGCTAATGTTGACAGCACGAATTCAACCCAACAATCTACTCGTCATTATTAACATAATTTAAGCAAATACATATCAAATTATTTTTAGACACCGGAGCAAATTATTAACCAATTTTCACTCACCGTCGTCAGTAACTTCATTTGTCACCGTTTTTTTCTTATCAAATATTTCTGCTAACTTATCGGCATACATTTGGCTGCTGAATCTGTAACCCAAATCAAGAAAAACACGTTTCACAATAACTGTCTAAATTGGATGATCTATATATATGTATTCATTCAGATACGCTGTCGAAAAACCATATTGAGATAAAGAGCCAAAGCGGTCCCCTGGCAAATTTAACAGAAGCGTGTGTGAAACGGACTCCATAGTCTGTACCTCTCTAGAAGCAGGAAGTCGTCAAGCGTGAACCGCTCGTCGTCGGCGAGCGGGCCGACGAGCCTCGCGTTGTGCACGACGGCGCGCGCGCCGGCGCGCAGCTTCATGCCGCGCGCGCACAGCACCCGCGCCGCCTTCAGCACCCACTCGTAGCGGTTCAGCGCGGGCACCAGCTCCGGCTGAAAACGACATCACTATTACCCCCTATTCATTAATAGTAGATTGTGTCACAAGGGAGCAAAATGCCATATTTACGGCGTGGGCGTACATTGAATCCTGAACGAAGCGAAGGATTCTAAAGTAGAATCCTGAGCGTAGTGAGGGATTCAAGTATAAACGCCCAAGGTGGAAATAATTTTGCTTCCATGTGGCACATACTGCTTTTCACATCACCTATTGAGGATAATGAAAGATCTGAAGTGCTACCGGTAACATATTTATCAAATTTGAAAACCTTTTCCCTGAATTAGTCGAAATAGAGTATATTGACGATTTTAGCAAAAAAAAATTTTATTTCAACTTAAAATTAAAAATAAGTGTAAAATTTGAAATCCTTATCCCCGAATTAGTCGAAACCGAGTATAATGACAAATTTACGCAAAAAAAAAATTTTCTGCTCAAAATTAAAAATAAATGTAAAATTTGAAATCCTTATCCCTGAATTAGGCGAAATCGAGTATAATGACAATTTTTCGCAAAAAAAAATTTTTCAGCTTAAAATTAAAAATAAGTGTAAAATTTGAAATCCTTATCCCCGAATTAGTCAAAATCGAGTATAATGACCATTTTTTGGAAAAAAAAATTTTTCAGCTTATAATTAAAAAAAAGTGTAAAATTTGAAATCCTTTTCCCCAAATTAGTCGAAATCGAGTATAATAAAAAATTTTCACAAAAAAAAAATTCCAACTTAAAATTAAAAATAAGTGTACAATTTGAAATCCTTATCCCCGAATTAGTCGTAATCGAGTATAATGATAATTTTTCGTATTTTTTTTACTTTAAATTCAAAATATATATAAAATTTGAAATCCTCATCCCCGAATTAGTCGAAATCGAGTATAATGACGATTTTTCATAAAAAAAAATTTTACTTCATCATCCTCCTAGCGTTATCCCAGTACAGTTGCTTCCTGAAGGATGCCTGGGGTCCGCTACCTAATCCCAAGATTTGGCGTAGGTACTAGTTTTTACGAAAGCGACTGCCATCTGACCTTCCAACCCCGAGGGGAAACTAGACCTTATTGGGATTAGGCTTTGTCAAGTGAGTGGGCAACTTGACTGTTAGAAGTTCTCAAGCCGCCCAAAGGCCTCCAACTTGGCTTAACGACTGCTGCCATAGACAGCAACCGGGATCAACGGCTTAACGTGCCTTCCAAAGCACGAGAGCGCTCAGTTAGTAACCACTCAAAGCGGTCACCCATCCAAGTCCTGACCGCTGCCCACGTTGCTTAACCTTAGCAAGCGCAAGCGGTACGCAGACGCCGCTATTTAAAAAAAAAAAATATATTCGCAATCAAAGACATTGAGCTGACGTTTCGTATCGACTGAATTTGATTTTCAGTGATACTAGAATTTTGTTGGTTTTGTATGATGCTTCAAATTTGAATTATTTCATTATATATTTTATGTCACACCTGGCCATAAAGCGGCCATTATCGCACGCTCCGCGCGCGAAAAAACCCACTTCCTGGCCAGGGGGTGACATAAAATTTTGTACTTAACACGGGCGGTAATAAAGAAAGCCTCAGATCGCATATTTATCGCCCTTGCCTTCGGCTCGGGCGTCAAATACCTGCGATCTGAGACATTCTTTGTTTTACCGCCCTTGTTAAGTAATGTACTATTATTTTATACTGGCAACGGAAATATCCTTGAACAGAAAAGTGCCACTTTGATCCCTCCTAGCAGGGAAGAAAAAGCCCTTATCCGAATAGGTGATGTGAAAAAACAAATTAACAAACCTCTAGTAACTATCCATACTAATATTATAAATGCGAAAGTGTGTCTGTCTGTCTGTTACCTCTTCACGCTTAAACCACCGAAATTCGGTATATGGAGATAGATTGAGTCCCGGGGAAAGACATATGATACTTTTTATACTGGAAATCATCCCTTAAGGGTTGGAAGTCTGTATGAAAGAGCGATGAGTAGGTAAGCGCCTGATATAAGTAAATAGCAATTACTTCAGTTCTACCGCGATAAACGAGTTCCACGCGGAGGAAGTCGCGGGCATTAACTAGTAGGTATAGAATATACAAGTAGTTATAGATGTGCCACCGAGCGACCGGGGTCTTCCATCGGTTGGTTACAAACTGTGGTGCATAGATAGCGTACGAGTCAACATAGATAGCACATGTTACCACTGACCAGTATATCGCAATCCTGCCTCTCATGGCAGCCCTCGTCCTCCAAGAGGCGCGCCACGTAGGCGGTGGCCTTGGCGGGCTCGAGGGCCGTCAGCGCCGCGAGCACCACCTTGTTGAGCGACTGGTCCGACCTGGAGCCGTCCACGTTCGGAATGAACGCCACTCGCACTCCGCGGGAATCTCTCTGAAATTTCAAAATTTATAAAATACTCGATATTTTTTTTAATATAATAGCCAACTTCTGGTGAAGCGCAGGTTTAGAGTACCTTTACCGAATTACAAATCAGCTCTTGCCAAACGCTCACCAGATTATATGCATCTACGCATCTCTAATACTTAAAATCTGTCAAACACATAGCATTCAACATTACACAAAAGGTAAAGTTAAGCCGCTTGTAAAAATTTGGTTACTAGCACTTACATACCATGGTATGTAAGTGCTAGTAACCAAATTTTACTTAAACTTCCGTGTCATGACACGGAGGCCCTTCTGACATGCTAACACGTGCAACAAGACACTCAATACTCCCTCTTTCAAACACAAACACACACACACGCACACACACACACACACACACACACACACATACCGTGGCTCAAGCACTGTCGTATCATCTCTTTCATTATTTGTGTGCTGCTCTACGGCGGCGCCACCATAATGAAAATCAATTAATTATATGGTGAAATTATGTACGTTGAACGTACATCATGTACATATAATGTTTATGGCTGTACCTCTAGCGGAAAACGAAAATAATGGGCATTTATTGTGGCGCCGCTGGGGAGCATACTCTACAGCGGCGCCACTTTGAACTCATACATAGAAATGATATCAGCTGTTTTTTTCTTATTGATATTGATGTACGTATGCTGTTTATTGTGTACATATTGAAAAAAATCATTTATATTTAATGATCTTATGTACTTTAATTAATTCCGCGTTCTAACCTAAAAAGTGCACATGAGCGCGGGGGAGCGAGATGGAGATACCCCGCTTCCCGCGCTCCTGTGCACTTTTTAGGTTAGAATGCAGAATTAATTAAAGTACGTTAAATCATTTAGTAATAATATTTTTTTTCAATACGTACACAATAAAAAGCATACGTACATCAATTTCAATTAGAAAAAAACAGCTAATATAATTTCTAAGTATGCGTTCTAAGTGGCGCCGCTGCAGAGTATGCTCCCCAGCGGCGCCACAATAAAATGCACTTTATTTCATTCCCCGATACAGGTACAGGGATAAACATTATATGTACATGATGTACGTTCAACGTACATAATTTCGCCATATAATTAATTGATTTTTATTATGGTGGCGCCGCCGCAGAGCACCACACCATTATTTTTGTTAAAATGTTTCTGTATACTTAATCAAACCTGTTTCACGTATTTCCACTCCAGGGCCCCAAGATACAGGCTCAGCCTAGTTTGGTGTCCTCCAGACATTTCTTTGTTATGTAAACTTGTGTGTTTAAGCGAATAAATAAATTTAAATTTGAAATTTGAACTATAAAATAAATAAATAAATAAAAAAAATAAAAAAAAAATATGTTTATTTTCAGACATCAGTGGTCCATAGTTTTTTTTTGTATACAACTATGCTCGCTTTGTAATATTATGTATCACAAACCCACCCTTAGGCCTTATTTACACACGTACGAGACTCGTATGCGAGTTTCATTACATTGCGGGTTACCGAGGTATAAATAATTCAATCGATCTATCAAACCGCGCAATGTAGTGAAAATCGCATGAGAGTCTCGTACGTGTGTGTGTAAATAACACCTTAGTGTCTGATGTATGTTAAACAGACAGGAGCCGTTTCGTTACTTCTATATTTAAATAAATAAATAAATATTTGTGGACAATCTTACACAAATCGACCTAGTCCCAAACTAAGCAGAGCTTGAACTGTAGGTACCAGCACATGGCATATGGGTATTTGCATATAACATACCATGAAATTGATAGCATTCTTCAGCAGTTCCCTTGAAAGTTTTTGGTTGAGATCGCCAGTGATCCAAACGGTTTGTGTGATCTTCTCCGGCTTCCCAGACTTAGTGAAGTATCTTAGGAGTGGGAGGGCAGTTGCCACAGCATCGCGTCCTGAAACATTGTCGTCAATATCATGCCATTCGTTTTGTTCCGGGATTTTCGAATTCCTTGGAATATTATTAAAATACTAACTATAATAACTTAATGAGTCGAAATTCACCTTCATTGTCCTCACAAATAATAACACATCTCACTGTTTCGAATAACAATACAATACAAATACTCTTTATTGCACACCTCACTAAATAAAACTAATACAGAGTATATAGATTTAAAACTAGAGGTAAACAGCAGGCGGTGTTATCCAAAGACTACAATGTATATATTAAAGTAGTGTTATCGCTAAAGCGGCAATTACACTTCGTCGCATGCAGCATGCGGCGACCGCAAGTGTAAAGGACACGTTAGTCGGCCGCATTCGGCGATCGACAGCTGCCAAGTCGCCGTAGTAGGCGGGCAGGCTAGTGTAAAGACGACGTTCGTTGGCCTAAGTAGTTTAAAATGAATTCGGCGACCGCATTAGGTGAACGAAGAAGTGTAATTGCCGCTTAAAGAGCGATCTCTAACTAAGGTATAGACCTGATAAGAATGCAAAAATAAACCGAACCGTACATTAAAACAGATAATAAATATTTAAAAAAATCTTGATTCATTATTGTCTCTAGGTACTCGTATCTTAAAATTAAAGCCCTCGCCACACTGTTCAATTGCAATGATTGCCCGTAAGAAAGGGGTACTTCTCAGAGATCGATCCACTTCATCACTTTGAATTTCAACACCAATATAGAATCCTGTAGCAAGTTCAGGTAACTCAAACATACCTGTCAATTGTAATAGCCTATGAACTTTGTCTTCCGTGAATAATTCGCTAGAAGCAGGCACTCCAGACAGGTCCAAGTACTGTGAGGGTTCGGAGCTGAGGACGCGTTTGTTCAACCTATGCAGAAGACAAAATGTATCACTCAGTAGGTAACTTCACAATAACAGAAGTGTCAAGTCAGGAATTATAGCCCGTTTATAAGCTCACCTAGGCATTATATGCGACTGTTTCATAAGAAAATCAAGTGCATCATCCATATCGGAGAGCTCGCCTCTGAAAACGGCTCGCTGGAAGCGGCCCGTGTGTCGCGAGAGCGCGGACACCAACGCCTCCTCCAGTAGTTCTACGGATGCCGTCACCGGCGTCGGTCCATCGTCCCACAAAGGCACGCCGTTGATCAATACCTGCCAAGTGATAACGTTATCAAGTAAAACAATTCTTAACATATGGTCAAATTATTGATTTGTAAATAATTGTAACATTTTTAACCTTACCTGTGGAAACTTATCGGTGCCAATTTTGGACACGAATTCTTCAGCTAATTGACTGCCGAAGTTATATTCAGAGTCTTCGGCAATAATTTCGTCGACATTACTCGCAGACGAGCTCACGTATTTTTTCAAGTTCATCTTGACATGTTCAATGGTGATCGGTTCGTCTTGGGTTGAGTGGACAAGCTAGAAAACAGTCAAAGCTTGTGAGCAATTTTAAGCATATCAGTAAGTCTTTCATACTAAAACTATATATCGAATATTAATATATCCAAGTCCGTCTGTCCGTCATAGTGCTGTTTGTTCTACTATGTATATCAGAGTAAGCGCCTCGCGTCGTCGTCCCAACGTGATATTATTTAGTTCTAGGAAATATTATAATGATATGTATGTTAGTCTTTAAGGTATTTGTATTATGGGCCACAGATGCCTGAAATAAATGATTAAATAAAATGAATTAATAATTATATCATATGGACGAAATTTCCAACACAAACCACTACGCTTTTATACTTGTTTATATAGATGACTATACGGGCCCGGCCACGACTTGTGGTTTTTCTAATACATTGCGTGTGATCTCAACTAACCGAAGTGCGTTGCGCATCTCGACCGTGCAATGGACAGAGAAAACGCTTGCCGCGCCGCAATTTGCGCTAAGTCGTGGCCACAAAATAATTCTGATTCGGGCCGTAAGGTTGTACCTGAGTGAGAAAATAGAAGGCTTCCTTGTTGGAGTTCTTCTCCTGCGCCACGTAGTTGAAGGCGGAGCGCACGGCGGCGGCGAGCGCGGCGTCGGCGCCCGGCGCCAGCACGAGCCCCACGCGCACCGGCGTCGCGTGCCGCAGCAGGGTCTCGCCCAGCTTCAGCGGGGGGCCCGACGCCACACTACTCCCGTCCACTACTATCACCTGCACATGCACATACATATGACTATCACAACTGTTTTGTTTTTTTAATTAAAATGGGATTGCTGTTGGCCAGCATCTAGCCAGTCATTTTCTTTCTTTATATTATTGCTTATTTGGCAAACAACGTTCTCAAAGATTATAAAATATATGAGCAACCTTATGCCCTTGTCAATAAAGTCGTGTTCATTTGTCATCGATTTGTCCGTGCATATCATTATTTTCAAACTCTGCTGTAGCCAGTTGCAACATTTTTTTAAAGCGTTTATTACCTTTGTACCCTGTACTGTTTATTGAACGGTTTATTGCCTTTATACCCTGTACTGGTTATTGAACCCGTTAATGAATGATTAACGGGTTCAATAACCAGTACAGGGTACAAAGGTAATAAACGCTTTAGAAAAATGTTGCAACTGGCTACGTTAATGTTTCCAGTCGATATTGACAGCCACGTCATGACAAGGGTATATATATCCTGTCGCATCTTGCAAAGTGTCTTCCGTTCCGTCCTTAATTTGCACCTCCATAATTCTACAAATTAAGGAAGTCCTAATGATGGAGAGCGTTTCATTTCCATACCACGCTCGTGCACTCACTATTAACCTAAACAATTTGTGTCATGATCATGGCTCAATTGCATTATAACTAAAAATATTTAAAAGGCCCCCCACAAACGAATTAGATCAAACAGGCGAACCGTGCGTGCCTCAACCTGAGGCTGCCTCAAATCCGTAAGCACCTTTAGTAACACAGTACTCACATAATTGTAAATGTTCCTCCTAAGATTCCTGAGCATGCCAGGGTAGGTGGGCCTCAACAGCTCCATGTATGAGGAGGGCCAGCGGCGGTAGCGCTCGTCGGCCTCCAGGTCGTTGAGCCACGTCACCGCCGTGTCGCGGATGTCCAGCCCGTACTCCTCCCACGTCAACGACTCGCCCACTTCCAGGGACATCACTGTGTTGATCAGCTTCTTGGAGAGACCTTCCAATCACATATAAACCGTTATAGCAATTGAAGCCATAATTATATGGCAGACATAATTTAAAATCATAACTATCATAAGCATTCCTTTTCATCCAATTAATTCAGACTTTGCCCTGGTCAATGTAAGTATAATGAGCTGAGGACCAATCAGAACCTCAAGTTTTTTCGAAACAAAACACAAACGAACGCGCTTGCATTTAGTCTCGTTTTGTTTTGTAGGGCAACGCGACCAGCGCCGGAATGACCGGGGAACGTTTATAGAAATATGAATAGTCAACAAAAATACCCAATGCATGCAGAGTGTTCATAGGGCCGATGTCCTCTTTCAGAGCGGCGAGCAGCGCCAACACGTCCACGTCCTCGGCGTCGTACTGCGCGCCCGAGACCAGCAGCAGAGGCTCCGCGGCGCGCAGCCCCACCGACGACGCCCACACGTCTTGGTTGAACAATACTTCGTCGCGGAATGACCGGGGAACGTTTACGTGGATTAACGATTTCGTCTAAAAAATTATATTTAGCATGTTTAATATCATTCTTCCACCTTCAATAACCTCCTAAGGCTCACTATATAAATGGCAAGAGGATGAATGTAGGAAATAATAAGATATTCTTTGGTTTCTAAAAAATGGTTCTGAAGCAAAATTATGTTCCACTGAATATGAGGGTCATAAAGACTTAAAAAAACAAAAGTCGCCCCTTCTGTGGTCAATAGTTAACGGCTTATGTGCATGTAAGTTATGCTTTAATAACGTGGATTAATAGAAACGGAGACGCTGTTGATGCGGGTTACTAGTCCAATCTAAAATTAAGCTTTGTAGCCCTTAACTTTTAATATGTCCACAGGAAAGACGCGAACCTAAATCTCTTTATGACCCATGATTTAAATTTCGTTAAAATAATAATTCATTTGAGTTTTCAGTAGGCACATAGACATATATTGTAAGTACTCTTTGCAATAGACTTAACAACACGTTCATTTCATGTAATAAAAGTATGGGGAAGTCAAACAAATGAATAAAGTTTTGACAAACTGCTTAGCGCTGTGCTCACACTGATTTTTCCATGACATTGTTAGTTACTGTACAAGTTTCAAAACTTTATTAATTCGTGTGCTTAAAACATAGAATGACCGTGTTATAAGAAGTACAAAAACATACTTCGACGTATTTAAACAAAAAACCTCAACCCAAAAAATTTCAATTTTATTGCTAAATCAGAAATCATAAATTTCAATGGTGATCTCTTGTGTGTTGAGACCTTTTCGTTTAACTTTGTCCACTTTTAAGTAGTACCTGCATAGGAAAGTTTTGCGCAATTGATGTGAGGACCCTCAGCGGTTCGTCCCCCCCAGCGTCGGCCGCGTCCGCGACCGCCGCGGCGGCCTGCATGCTTAGCGCTTGCATTTGCCATACTTTCAATGGCGCCAGTTCCTCACTGGACTCTGATAGGTGACGCCGAAAACGCTCTAATGGCGTACGCAACGCAGGGAACAAATTCCTGCATTTTAAATGATTATTAGTTGCCTAATATAAGTTACAGAAAAAGCGATTTCCATCAATTTTCACTAAAATTGACTTAAAAGTTATGTCAACTCTTATGAAAAAACTAGTATGTGTAGAATACTATTAACTCACTTTAGTCTACCAAAATTAAATCCATCGATCTGATTTTGCGGGTCATTCTCATCCTCTTCTTCGTTCACTGGAGAAGTTTCATTGCTCTCTGATTCTTTAGGAGTAGAGTCATCCTGACTCTTGTATTCAGTACTCTTCAATTGTAACTCAATTCCATACCCAGAAAGACGTAGTTTGGGTTTACTTCTCGTCTAAATAAAAAATGTAATTGAAATAAGATTAAAATAACAACAAGATATAGGGATAAAGAAGGTGTTAGTCGTAGTTTATTAAGTAGTAAAAGTTATACCAACCTTTAGATTCCACCTAACAACATAATTAATTACGCCTTTGTCAGCATAAGCGGCAAGGATGTTATGTTTGCTGGTGAAGTCTTTGGAACCCAACTCCCCATATAATATTGCCGTAAGAGTTTTGTTATCACTGCTTGGATAAGAATGGTCCAACAAATATGTCTCCAACATGTGTTTTTCCTGTAAAATGATATATTATTTATTACAAGATAACTCGGTACTTATATGTATGATGTAATTTATATGGACATTTTAGATTTGATCCATACTAGGTATTTTAATACTTACGGGTTCAAATTGATTATATAATTTGAGAATGTCGCGTAACACATCATTATCACAAACATTTTTCGAAGCGATGGATACAAATGTGGGGCAAGCAACACTCTTGGCCCCATTCTGTGTTGCTATCTCTTCAAACATACGGACAGTAGGTGAAGTAGTATGCATAGACAATGCCAGTTTAGCCATTCGCAGCTGTGCTGGTGCCAGCAAGGAGCTTGCAACACCAATACATGCATCATATATTTCTTTGTCAGTCTCTGTAAAGACACATCTAATTAAAACCTAGTAATACAAATTAAAAAACCTTACAAATGAATAAATAAATTACTCAAATTCTGACTAGTGTTGATAATTCCAATAAATTGACTTTTTAAGTAAGTGATAAAGCTACTTCTTGTTTTTACGGAAACAGAAAACCCATTAAGTTTGAAGTTTTTTAAATTTAGATCCAAAAATGATGTGTAGTGATGAGATATTTGCTACAAAAACTTAAAAGAACTTATAAAAACTTATAAAACTAATAAATCTATATTATTCAATGCAATAGTCCTGCACAAAATAGTAATGACGAGAAAATGTCAAGATATTCACACAGAAAACCGTCTACATAGAGCAAGCAAGGTAAGCACCCCCCGTCGTCTACCAGTCTCTGGGATCCCAGCATGATCCCAGGGCAGATATAACAAAAGAATGGCATCGTTTATTTTTTCGCCGGGAGAGGATGGCTTAAGGAAGCAACTTAAATTTGCTGCCAATCATATGGATATTTTTTTCTTGTTTTTAATCTGCAATCAGTAGTACTATAAGTAAATTTGTTGAGAGCTTTATATTTTAACATGTCAAGTGTGTCCTCCATTGTACATCTACACCTCCATTAAATCAAGTCTACTAAAATGTCTGTCCTTTTGAGCCTCTTCCCAAAGTCTCTGGTTCTCAGTTTTACAGCAAGCTCATTTGGATGATTATTCAGTCTCTCTTTGTATGCTTTGGTCACAAAGAGTATCTCTTCCATCACTGTGTTCATTTCTAGATATTTGTGTATTTCAGAGTTGTATGGATATAGACACATAAATTTCTTGCACAGTGAATGCCTGAACATGTAGGTTAGGTATGAACAATTATACCTATTTGTAAATGATGATGAGATCAGACAATAAATGATAATGCGAAGATTTTATTTATGCATGAGTTTATTCCGTCTAAATTGGAAGGTTTGCTTGTCGCATTTCATAATTAGTGCTTACACCAACTCTTGGGATCAGGTGCCAAAACATAAATGTATGAAGGCAAATATATTCTTATCTTTTCCAGCTAACTTTTGAGAAAATAACAATTTTATTTTGCAACTAACATTTTAATTTAATTGTTCCTTTCCGTATAATTATAGACTACTCCATTTTTGAGGTGTGTAGCTGCCATTTAGGCAAAATTTTTATAAAGTAACAATATATCATTGCATAAACATTGTTTTAGGTTTTCGAGTTACTCATAATACTCATAGACTTTCTATAGTCTTCTAAACCTGTAGTATCTTCACACATCCTCAAGCTATACCATCTGATATATGATAACATAAAATGGGATTTACTGTTCAAATCAGCGTCATTCAAAAAAAAACTTACAGGGTTACAACTACTACAGGATTAAAAACTACCATGTAGCCTGTGAAATTCTTTGATTCTTAACATGTCCCGCAAAACCTTGGAGGTTAGGTAAAAAGTTGAGTAGTGTCAATAAAGGTTATCGTTAGAATGACTTACCCAAGTCTTCAAGACTAGATTTCAACGAATTAATGCCATCCACAAATGACCAGAACAAGTCAGAGCTTTCACTCGACAGATATTCAGCCAACTCTAATACAATTGGAGTTGCTTCCCATTTAGCACTTACGAAACTAGTGACTGATTTCGCTTTTTTCTCAACCCATTTAGGATTTAAATGTGCCGAAGTAACAATAACAAGGGCTAAAATTACTACCCATACTCTAAAGCCGGACACTGTCATTGTGCCCAGAGAACCAAAATGTTATGCTACTTATCGAAAACTAGCAAGCTATTTTACTAAAATAAATGTGTGTACAAATTAAAACACGTAATACATTTTAATTACACGTATTATCGTGGTAAGCATGAAATAACTTCTATCAACTCAGCGTTAAAGGCGTTTATCACCAACCAATCAGCATCATACATGACATTACAAAATGAAATGGATTGCGTTCCGATTCAAGACTACGGTGTACACTGTACAATACAATAAGAGATAGGAGTATTTAGGTATGCAATACATTGAAGTCATGATTTTTTATTAAATTGAATAAATCAACAAATTATTGAAACTTAATACGTGCTTAATACTCTCTTAATTTTAACCTAATTTCACCAATTAGAAAGATTGTGAAGGAGCACGTAAATTATCCTCCGTAGAACTTCCTCCCTCATAAAATTTATATATCAACAATAGATCAATTTCGCAGTATAAGAAAGTTACTAAATTTAATAATTGGCCTAAAAATTTGCACTGGAAAAAGTACAAGTGGTATTGCACCATTGCACTATAAAAACTTAAAGGTTGATGTACAACCGACTTTAGGACAATAAGAAAATGCACCAAATTTGTCTATGCCTTGATCATTGATGGATCAAATGCATTGATGCTTGCTTTTGCTTTCAGTCGCACCCATCCAATCCAGACAAGCCAAGTCCAACCAACCTCTTCTTTTTCCGTCATTAGTTCACATACAATATACAATACATATTCTCACTTCCATTAGCTCATAGTTGTTGTAATGTTTGCAATGAAGTAAGTTTTAAATTTGTCTGGCATGTTTTATGAAGTGCTTACTAAAAATTTGTTAACTGTTCTGTGACCCGTTTAACAATATTGCATCTATTAATATAAAGACATCGATTTCTATCTTTAATTTTAGGTTGCTTCTGTAAGTTAAAGTCCAGGCTCCATTCAGGATCTATATGTTTTGACCTAGTCCTCGGAGTACTAGAGAAGTGATTGGACTACCGTTAAGATGCAGTACACTTCCGATGAAGCCTACGCTCGACTCATTAGCCATAAGATGACAGTACCACAAAGGATAAAGGTACACAAGCATATATATATAACTTTTACTATATTTAATTTGATAAAGGAATATCCTAATACTTACGTTTTGCGTTTCTAGGCAACTGGTGACATAATGGATGATGAAGCCCAGAATGGTTTAGGCACAGGATGGGATTATGCCAATGAAAAATTCGATATGAAGGTACCCGAAAGGATCCTGGTTGTTGGACAAGACCAACATATAGGTGAATATTGTAGTTTTATTTGCCTAAAATTTACTAGTTTAATGCAAGGATAAAACATTTTAACCTTCACACACACACACTTCACACCTGTTCTAGTGTCAATCAAGAAAGCATTCCCAGAAATACATACACTGACGGTCACACATTTCGGGTCACCCTAGTTTAAATAGACTCCATAGGTTTTGTTAAATATACTACACATTTTATTTTACATAATATACTATTCTTCGTATTGCCCAACTGTATTAGCAATTTCCGGGATCCCATCATAAAATATCAATGTCCAAAAATGACGATTTTCGCGATATCTCGCTCTGTTAACGCTGTTTTATTCATGGGTTTTTTATGAGTCCGATTTAAACCTGGAAACATTACTTTTTTTGGGTGTTGCTTTTGCAGTAGGTATACATGTAAAATTAAATAAAGACAACATAATTAAAAAACATACAACCTCGCAGTATTTTAGGAAATATTACTGTTTTTACCAACCCCGCAGTATTCTTTGACCGTGAGTATTTATTAAATGAACAAAATTTGTTCTACTCTATCAAACAAGAATGTGTGCTTGTTAGCATGAATTTTTGGTCAAAGGTGTCACTCGCGAATAGCCGACCCGTAATAAAACATGATCAGAATACAAATTTAGTAATAAAGGAAAAATTTAAAAATGTAGGCGCAGCAGGATTCGCAACTGCATCATCCTGGCATATTGACTAGGTATTATTTATCAAATTATTTAGAAAAAATAAAAATATTACGTACAACTGGGTCACATGTTTCATCCCTAATAATGATTAAAAATTTTCATGTGTAGGTACCAAAGCTCCACCTCGGGAAATTCAGCTAGACAATGCTGTTCTCCCCAATGATCCCGGAATGATTCGAGTGAACACCCCGCCTCGTATGATAACTCTTGACCAGCACTATTTCCCATCAGCTGATGACTTCCAGGAGAGCATGCCCAACTCACCTCCCAGGAATGTAAGACTGTACAGATCGCAGGCAGATGGTGCACTGTCTCAACCACATGCCGATCACTTCAATGAATCAACTATGACAGAATCAAGACTCATCTTGAGGTAGGTGCAATATCTGAGTTCCTTTAATTAGTAGAATTTTATTTAAATGGGTACAAACACAAAGATGTAGTTATATACTTGCAGTAAGTAGCATCTGCATTCTTATTTAAGCATTTCCTTCACTAATGTGTGACTTCACTAGTATTTTCTTCACTGTCACTCATCAAGAATACTGACAATGTCTGAAGAAAGCAGTGATTGTTCAAAAGAAACTTGCTGTTGTGGGTTGTGTTACTCTACAACTACATAGATCTCTGTATCATTATAATTTACATATGGCACTTCAACCTCATGTCATGAGTTACAACTGGCATAATATATTGAAGGAATGTAACTAACTTTGTACATTCTTTATGAATATGAAATGTCATAATCCTTTCACCTGTATTACCTATGCAAATAATTGGATACACTTATTCTTTCCGCAGAGATCCAACACCTCCTATGGGAGCTGGCGAGGGTCTCTCCACTGCTGAAGAGATGGTGCATTTACGGCGGCAGATCGTCAAACTAAACAGGCGTGTAATGTCGATCGAAGCTGAACAACTCCAAAGACAGCAAAAGGAAAAGATAGCTTATGCTATTGGCATTGCATACTTGTTGTTCAAAGTTATTGCTTGGCTCAATAGATCCTAAACAGTTATACAGCATTGTTATCCAATGTAGATGTTGATTCTGAAGTATCTTACAGTTGGTCGATTTTAATATTTAAAAATGTACTACTATGTTAATGAAATCTGCTAAACCTGGTCAACTTTGACTCATTTTGTTTAGAAATGTAATGTCCCTTAGGTTGACAAGTCTTTCTCTAGAAAACAACCGTCTTCATAGCGGTGAAAGTAGATAATTATGACATGTATAAATGTATTTTCTTTCTTTCTAGTATCTAGGCAACATTTTTTTATACAATTACTTCAGTTGGCGACAAGATAATTATATCTTAAGCAAACTATTTATGTTATAAGGTATAACATTTGGTCACCAGAGCATTACGATTTCTTGTACAGCAATCTTATAAATTTTAGATGTACATAATTCAACCATCTTGAATTACTAATGAAATCGAGTTATGGTCCTGTTAGTGTAGTTGACACCAATGTATGAGTTACATTTTATTCAAATAAACCTTAGAAAAAATAATTATCTTTATTTCATACACCATAACTGATGAAATTATTTAAGATGTCCGACTTTTTTTGAAAACTGCCATTAGATTGTGAACTTCTTGTTTTTACAGTGAAGTCGCTTTTTGAATGGACTAATTTGATAAAACTCTGACAGTTTAAATAATTTTAAGTATACGTACACGAGGAATTCTTTAAAATGGAATCCAGAGGGAAATTAATCGTGTGCATTCATCTTAAAACAAAAAAAAACACATTAATTATTAAAAAAAACCTACAAAACATAGCTAAGACTCTAGTCCCACCGCCGGCTAATGGGTCTATTCAGGGGCATATTTTGAAATTTGGCGCCCCGGGCCAATAAGTTTCGCGGCCCCAGAAATCAAGAAAAGGTGCCCAAAAAATTCCTGTGAAGGTGCTGCGAATGGTGGCTTCCCGCCCCTCTCAGCCTGCCGCCCTGGGCCATGCCCCCCTTGGCCCTAGGGTAACGCCGCTGGGTCTATTTTTGGTACGGAACAAGAAAAAACAAGACTAACTTGGTTAACCTATTCACCGCCAAAGTAGATTCTGTAAGTTGTGCCTCATACGTACGCCGAAGTCTTCGTGGAGAAAGACTGAAAATGAACCTTACTTGAAAGCACGTAGCTTGCCTTTACATCGACTTGATCGACTCGATATCAAGTAATTGAAAAGGTTAAGAGAGACCCACTGCACAGCCACCACCTTGTGTCTTAGTTGAGCACATGTGTTGCCTCAGCCTCAGTCCAGGTATTTGACTAACATTTGTATACTTTTGAATCAGACCAAGAAAAAAAGACAGACGGAGTATTACGAACAACCTGGTGAAGACGGTTTTAACCTTTTGAGCGCCAAGCATCGGACACAAATCACCCATCGCTGACGCCACGTTCAAGGCGAAATTGAACCTTACGCAACCGCGCATAGATTGCTATTGCTTTGGCCAGGCTATCGCCGTTGATGGCGACTGGCGTCCATGGTAAGATATAAGTAGCCGACTGTGGCCGTCAATAGGGAACAACCATGCCCAATAAGTAAATACGTCCACGCACACGCCTAGTGAAGCCGGTATTTTAACCTTTTGAGCGCCAAGCATCGGACACAAATAAATATTTGTGGACAATCTTACACAAATCGATTAGTCTCAAACTAAGCAAAGCTTATACTATGGGTTGGTACTAAGCGACGATATATACATACTTATATAAATAGATACTTAAATACATAGAAAACACCCATGACCCAAGAACAAATATTCGTGCTCATCGCACAAATAAATGCCCTGGCCGGCCGGGATTCGAACCCGGGACCTCCAGCTTCATAGATAGGGTCACTCTACGACTCTACCTACTTAGCTAAAGCGGTCGTCAAATGACCCATCGCTGACGCCACGTTCAACGCGAAATTGAACCTTACACAACCGCGCATAAATTGCTACTGCCTTGGCCGTCGTTGGCGTCTATGGCAAATTTTTCCGATGACGTATTGTATAAAAAACTATGGCGGTCAATAGGCTTGACTATTAATACTTACTTTACTCTTTGGGCTTTACAATAATTTGCGACATGTATAAGTTTTGTGCATGGTTTAGTTTGTATATGAGTGAGTGTAATAGCGTGCTTATAGGCATGGTATGAAAAAGGTTGCTCATATCGCTCCATCTATCTTTTTTCTTGGTCTAGGTTTTCAATTTGCTACAGACACAACCTTAAGACCTTCATCTACTTCGAATATAAATGCCTGTAGCAAACCAATTAGTAAAACAATAATATCTGTGTAACACTCAATATATTTCGAAAAAATACTATTACTGTTAATACGAATTATAACTGCATATTCAAAACCTAATGATCTTCGCAGGCTTGATAAATATAGATTGTCTAGGTTCTAAATGAATACTGTGGTATGCAACACATGCAATATTTTTTCTTATGCATTTATTAATAAAAATATTTATTCTTTGTTATGGCTGTGTGGGCTTGTCTTCATAAATAAAGATCACAGAGAACAGGGGTCCACCAAGACGTTGTGCTAACCAAGCATTCTTTACTACAGCTAGCTTGAGTGAATCCACAGCAAATCTTGTATTCATCTTTTTAAAATTTGTATGTACGGCTCTCCCCATTCCTTCCAAAATAATCAAATCCACTCCTCGCATCTTCATTTCAGAACTAAGACCTGTCAAGATAACATATATCTCCATTAGTATAACAATACTGTACAATATCAAAATAGTAAACAAAGTTATAGATTGTGATTCCTAACTACAAATTTTGAGACTTATGAATTGAAGTTTGTAGTGATGAGCGGCTAAAGCGGGTATTACACTGTCCTGAATTCAGGACACTTAGAAGGGTTCGGACCTATATGTTAGAGTGAGATGCTTCATCTCCCCTCCACTAGTCAGGATTCTGAATTCAGGACAGTGTAATACCCGCTTAAGTAAGACATCTCATCTGTCAAATCAAGCGATTATTATCAAATAGTTCACAGCATCGATTTTACAACGGATTTTTGAAATATTTTTATCATGCCTAATATAATATATTCCATATCACAATTGTATCATTCTACACAAACAAAATTTTGTTACTTATTATGTATGGCGTTCTATATTCCATGCAATAAGAAAGACAGACATTAAATGGTCCCTAACTGAACTCAGTTCCAAGTTGCCGGAGACTTTTTCGTGTTGTATTTTATGATATTTTGTTTTGATTATAAATGTATTGTTTATACCTTATCGATTTCTATCAATTTACGGAAATGTGATATGAATCAAAACGACAGACTTGGTCACAACACTGGTTTTAAAAAATAAAAGACATAACACGTAACTGTTTGGGTGGTGAATTATTATCGTAAAATCCTCAACAACTCTGATCTGAAAAAATGTAACGTGGGTTAAATTAAGTTTGAGAAAAGTAAAATATTTTTTTATTTACTTGAGAAGCCCTATTATTATTACGTGACTTTATTGAAGTTGTCATGTGTCAAATATTTGAAGTAAGAAATCACAATGTATAATCATGTGTGCACTATATAATAAAATATACCTATGTTAATTGTCCTGAGGTCAAGGCAAGGTCCTCTTTGTCCACTTGACCTTACAACGAGATTTCCCATACCAAGTGCAGCTGACAGCACAGGACAGATCGCAGCAGCCTGCTGCACAATATCTTCGAGCTCCACATTAGTGACATCATTGAGTGCTGGCCACTCATTAGCACAAAGAATAACAGATGTGCCTCGCAGTATCAGGGCACGTACAAATGGCAAAACTCCTAGCACTATGTCTACACCACTGTTATCCACAAATATGGCTGCACATCGATGTACAGTAGTCTGAAATAATACCAAATTAAATGATACCATCAATTGGCAAATTACTAATTTACAATATGACTTATATGAGGCAAGTTAAAGAATACCTCTAGTTTATCCAACCACTTATCAAGACCATCATAAAGCCATGGTCTGCTTTGTATTTTTTGTAATGCTCCATAAAGTCCACAGTCTAATATAGCAGCAACAGCCTGGGCCCCACAATCAAACATGTTTCCTGTAGTAACATAAGAAGGAACACAAATTAGCAGATATAAATAAACAGGTTTATAATAACAATTATACTACAACCCTCTCACCTGCAAGGACTCCTCTACACAGTTCTATCCACCGTTGTCTATCATTGGGTATTGCATCAATTTCTGCCAATCTTGAACGAAGCACTGCAAGTGCCCTTTCATTATCATACTTCTTTTGTTGTTTCCACAAATCAAAGAATCCCTGAGAACGAAGGCATGTTTCGTTGATGTCAAGAAGTAATCGTATTGTCAACTGCCCATGAGCACTAAAATTATAAACAGTAATATTATTACATACATATTTTAAGAACAAAAACAAAACGATAAATATCACAAGAAAACAGAAAAATAAACAATATCTAAATAAGAATATTGGAATACCCAGCAAATAACAAAGTAGCTTTATTTAGGCAACATCAGTAATAAAAATTAGATATGAAAAATTTTTCACCATTTACACTTACAGCGGATTAATTCTCAGCTCTTTCAGGGCTTCCAAATAACACGTCTTATATTTTAGGGCTCGTATCTCTACCGTCGGATCGTCAGTATGGGCTAATGCATAATTCACATTTCTCTCTACGAGTTTTTCGCAGGTGTTGAGCCAATATTCTCTTGCCTCATCGTCGACTAGCAAGTCCAAAGTATCTGGAGTATATTTATCTGGTTCTTGCAAGATATGTGAAAGACCGAAGTGTTCCATTATGACTATTAAAATGACAGTAATTCAGGGCGATGTGCACTATTTACAAATTACCAGTCTCATTGTAATCGTTTTATCACTGAGCAAATATTTTTATAACACAACCTTTATCTTATCAAGCTGATTTATTTTCTCTATTTGTCTTCAGCTTCACTGCGTTTGGTTTACTCTTTGGTAGACTGGGCTAAATTATACGGAATTATACAAATATATATTTTTTTAAGTATGCTGGCTGCTGGCGATGGCGTACTAGACCGTGGGCCAGGTGGTTAAAATCGTCAGTCATTTCCTCTCGCACGAAAACTTGTAGAGTGATTAAGAAAGATGTATAAAAAATTACCGTGGACGTCTGCCACCATTCCGTTGGTGGGTTGAGGAGCAGCAGCCTCCCAAAGACGTAAAAAAAATTTAAATTCAGTCATTTCCTCTCGACTGAAACTAGGTTTAAATGATAGTTAAGAAAATACCTTAACCAGACCTTAACGAAGAAAAATCGTCTTCCACTTGTAGCGCGGTGGAATATTCGTCTGCCAAGCACGTGAACATGTAAAAAAAATAAAAAAAATCAGTCATTTCCTTTCACATGAAATTTTGTCAGGTGATAGTTTATGGACTATTATGAAGAAATAAATTCGTCTTCCACTTGTATCGCGGTGGAAAATCCGTCTGCCAGCCCTAAACATTGTATGGGATGTAAACAGGATGTAAAGAAAAAAACAATGTGCATCGGCGTGTGGGGTATCTATGGATAGATCTTTAAAAATGATATAGGGGTTTCTAAAAAACTTTTCCATTTAAGTCAACCGTTGGTGAGATATTCGCCGTGAAAGTCGTAAAAAGTGCATCCCCCCTCTTTAATTTCTAAACTGTGAGGGCAAAAATTCTGAAAAAAATTGGGAGGGTGTAAATAAATAAAGACTTTCAAAAATATTCGGTTTGAATAAACTACGTCAAACGGTTTTTGAATAAACGCTGAAAAACTGTCTTGTTCAAACAAAACGACTTAAGCGACGTGAGTTTCCCATACAGATACGACCTTTTTTGCTACGATTTATTGAATAGTGGTTTAAAATGTGAACTCGTACGTGTCGGTATGGAACCCTTCATCGTGTGTGTTCCCAGACGCACTCTAGGATTGCTTGAAAGTTATTCGAAATGCCTCGGGTCGTGTCTTCATAGGAAACCAAAGAGTAAAGTAAGAATTAATAGGTAAAGAGTACCCTCTTGAACCATTTCATTGAAACCAATTTGACAGCGCCATCTATATTTGCCGCTACAACACTAACCATGTATGTGTGCGTGTGTAACCATTACTTACACATACATAAGCATACTTTAAATACCAGGTTTACTTTGGCGATTTAATACAAGTAGATTTTATTTCCTTTGATCAAAAGATTGCGTTTATGAACGAAAGAGATAAAATCGACTTGTATAAATCGCCAAAGTAACCCCATTAATTACCTACCTATTATGTAGGTATACCTGTCTTAAGTAACGAGCAGCAAAATAAGTACTTCGCACGTATTTTTCACGGTATATATTTCATATTGATATAAAATAAAATAAGTATTTAAAAAACATACTAGGTAAATGATGCATAACAACCTGTATAAAACCACCACCGACGTTTTGTACACTCTGTACAGAGATCAATCAGTATTACACATTTTTATTACAAATTGTAACGACAAATTATAAATTTTAAGGACCTAACTTTAATTGAAAATTTCATATTTAACATATCTTCTGCCAAGGGCGTCGCCAATGGAGGGCAGGGAAGGGCAGCTACCCCCCCTAAAAGCTTCATGTGCTCTAGACTGTACCAACAATCATAATTTCCTTGCCCTATATCAACTATCTAGGTCATCAGCTGGCGACGCTCTTGTCTTCGGCATTTCGGTGCAAATCATTTGCCTAATTTTGCGTAGCCTTGAGATGTCCGTACCCGGGTGCTTGGGCGCTTTTCTTACGCAGAGCAGAGAGTGTACTATGCTGGTGCAAGCCGATTTTGTTTATAGCCCATCTGCAAATAAAAATTAATTGACGTGATTGATAAAATAAAACAAACAGTACAAAATACATTATAAATGCGAAAATTTGGATATTAAGATATTTGGATGTTAGTTACTCAATCACGCAAAAATGGCTGAACGGATCATGACAAAACTTTGTATGTTGTATTGAGTTCATACTCTGGATTAACGTGCACAATTCTATCCATATGTATGTGTAGGTAATGGTTACACACGCATTTTAAGAGAAGTCGGGCACAGCATAATGCAATGTCATCTCTTGCTCGAATTTGGAGCAGGAAAACATCCGCCTTGCAGGAGACCACAGCCATAATAACATTATTTACTATACAAGAGTTGTGTTGTGTTTCTGGAGGTGGGCAAGGTTGCCAGAGTTCCTGAGGATGTACTGTGTTGAGAGCGACGGACCTTTTGTCCCTTCTGCTGTCAACACAGTGAGTCCTCAAATTTTATAAAAGGGTTGGCCATGCGCACGTGACTCTTTTGGTTGCGAGCGTCTATAGGCTGGGGTGTCCGCTTGCCATCAGGTGAACCGTACGCTTGTTTGCCACCGTCGTAGTATCAAAAAAGGATAGTGTTGCAGTGACAAATATAGATGGCGCTGTCAAAATGGTTTCAATGAAATGTTTCACGAGGGCACTTTTTACCTATTAGGTAATACTTACTCTTTGGTCTTGTTTATCCCGAACTATCTCCTGCGTGTAGAAGTCATTTCATTATCAGATGATTTTTCCAGTTTTCCACCAACAATGTAACCCAAGCTATGAATTGCTCAGGAAACTTGTTAGGATTTAGCAAATTATGGGTTGATACTTGATATATCTGAAAATGTCAGGATAAGGTGCTCAGGGTAAATTGAGAGTTGACATACCTAGTAATTCTAGTATGTCAAAGGCGTAATCTTATAACGATAACGATTTTGATGAAATTTGGTATGTGGAGATTGTGGAGGTTTTCGGGGACGAGCAATCAATCTAGCTAAACCGCCCGGGAAAACGCCGAGCAAAGCTCGGGCGCCCAGATATTAGGGTTTATTCACTTCATGCGATCGCAAAACACCATCACTTTTAAATTAACTATAAAATTTCACAACTTCTTTTTTGGTACAGTCAAGTGCAAAAATATGGGTGCATACAACTTGATCAAAAATATGTCCCATAGCTCTTATGTCGGTAAATTAAGGTTTTGGTACGTATTTATGAGAAGATTCATTCGATACCTACCTACATATTTTTGCACTTGACTGTACCTAAAAGATAATATTTTTCTTATCAATGATGATGTATAAATTGTTTAGAATCACCTTTTATCCAATTATAACGAACACTAGAAATCGACAGGATAGTAGCAATTGGCCCATATTCAGAATTTGATTACGTACACCGCGCGATATATGTTGTGTAACCGTTATTGTAAATTTATCACATAATATGTAAAATATGAACTTACCATGGGTTTTACAGCCAAACACACATAAGTAATACGGGTATTGTGCTGGCTAGAACTCTCTTTACTAATACAGAATTAGCATCCGTTGGCGCAAAGTAAGAGACTATAAATGAAGAGAACTCTGATCAGCAACGCGGAGGAGCATTAACATTACACTTAACACAAAGCTCTTGCTGGTGATTTTTACAAAAAATTTAGCGAAGTTTAGTCAGAATAAAATTATTTCAATTTGTTATTCCCGCAATTCATTCATCAAGAACTGTCATTTTGAAAAAAGCTGCCAGCAACATACTTTTATATACTCTTACACAAAAATGTTCTAAAAATTTTATTAGAAATTTCCATTAAAAATCTGTTTCAAAGGTTATTAATAATGACTCAACATTTTCCATGGATTGTACATTGACATCTAGCGACTATTTTTAATGACTGCGCGCCAACTTTGCGCAAAAGTAATTGCCTAATTTCTCTAGGTGCATAAAAAGATGGAACCTCTATCTTTCTCAAACGTCAACGAAACGTCAGTGTCTCCCCCCTGAAACTCACGTCACTTAAGTCGTTTTGTTTGGCCAAGACAGTGTTTTCTATTAAGATACGACCTGCGGCATATCGAATATCTTTCAAACCGTCCTAGAGTGCGTCTGGGATCACACACAATGAAGGGTTCCATACCGACACCTACTAGTTCACATTTTAAACCACTATTTAAAAATCGTAGCAAAAAAGGGCGTATCTTTATGGGAAGCTCACGTCACTTAAGTCGTTTTGTTTGAACAAGACAGTTTTTCAGCGTTTATTCAAAAACCTTTTTACGTAATTAATTCGAACCGAAAGTTTTAGAAAGTATTTATTTATTTACACTCTCCCAATTTTTTTCAGTATTTTTGCCCTCACAGTTTGGAAATTAAAGAGGGGGATGAACTTTTGACGACTTTCACACCGAATATCTCACCAACGGTTGACTTAAATGGAAAAGTTTTTTAGAAACCCCTATATCATTTTCAAAGACCTATCCAATAGATACCCCACACGCCGATGTGCATTGAGTTTTTTTTTCATCCCATACAATGTTTAGGGTTTGGCAGATGGGTTTTCCACCGCGATACAAGTGGAAGACGAATTTATTTCTTGATAATAGTCCATAAACTATCACCTGACAAAATTTCATGCGAGAGGAAATGACAGATTTTTTTATTTTTTTACATGTTCACGTGCTTGGCAGGCGCGTATTCCACCGCGCTACAAGTGGAAGACGATTTTTCTTCGTTAAGGTATTTTCTTAACTATCATTTAAACCTAGTTTCAGTCGAGAGGAAATTACTAAATTTAATTTTTTTTTACGTCTTTGGGAGGCTGCTGCTCCTCAACCCACCAACGGAATCGTGGCAGACGTCCACAGTATTTGTTTATACTTCTTTCTTAATCACTGTACGAGTTTTCATGCGAGAGGACGTTGGTAATCGTAACCTGTTGTTAGCTTACGGTCTATACGTATGAGGAGGACTATATATATATACGTTTCGCTTCGCTCAACCTCTTGTACAGATAATAACACTGCGTACAGCAGGCTCGCGCAACTAGGAAGAAAAAGTGTCAATCTGTATGGTCTAAGGCTAGAAAAATAAATAAAAACTTGGCGAATATGTGGCGAATACCGATATCTCGCTCTCTCAGTTAATCCATCTCATTGGTGGTCTCATGGTATCTTATAAAAGCCTTATCACACTACCCTATCGGTAGGGCCCTAACTCGGGGAGGGGAGTTAAACTATCTCACTCTAATGAGTGAGAAGCTTTAACTCCCCTCCCCCAGTTAGGGCCCTACCGAAAGGGTAGTGTGATAAGCCTTTAAGTAGTTTGTGACTGGACTGCCAGTGTCACATAACATGGTTCTTGTGACATAAAATTTTGTACTTACCACGGGCGGTAATAAAGAAATTACATTCTTTGTTTTACCGCCCTTGGTAAGTAGTGTATTAGTACCTTTGGTACTCATCATAGGCCTTTGGTACTACGTATTGTTTAATTCAATATCTGGTGATTTTATTGCATTTCAACGATAATAAATCCGCGAAATTGAGTAAATAGTGAATAAGAATAAGTAAACAACACCGATGACAGTACATAAGAAACCACTGACAATCTAATCAAAGTTGCCAGGGTCGATAAAATTAGTTCCGTTTTTTTTTGCCAAGCTTACAAATCATCATCATCCTCCTAGCGTTATCCCAGTACAGTTGCATCCTGAAGGATGCCTGGGGTCTGCTACCTAATCCCAAGATTTGGCGTAGGCACTAGTTTTTACGGAAGCGACTGCCATCTGACCTTCCAACCCCGAGGGGAAACTAGACCTTATTGGGATTAGGCTTTGTCAAGTGAGTGGGCAACTTGACTGTTAGAAGTTCTTAAACCGCCCGAAGGCCTCCAACTTGGCTTAACGACTGCTGCCATAGACAGCAACCGGGATCAACGGCTTAACGTGCCTTCCAAAGCACGGGAGCGCTCAGTTAGTAACCACTCAAAGCGGTCACCCATCCAAGTCCTGACCGCTGCCCACGTTGCTTAACCTTAGATACCGCAAGCGGTACCCGGCGCCGCTGGGCCACGAGCGCTTGCAAAAGCTTACAAATCGTGCGGTAATTCGTTATTTTCAAATTTTTCTTAGGTTTATATTATAGAATTTGTATTATAGTTTATAGGTAGTCAGATGATTTAAACGATAAATATTAATTCATAAAGATATAGATTTGTACGATTTGTATTCTAGAAACTTGATTAACATTATTTTAACGCAAAAGTTGTTTTTAGAAGCCAAGCGCTCATGGGTCTATTTAACTTGTTCTCGGCATCCCATTGGTCGTTGAAGCTATGGTCGAGCAGCTGCTTCAACTTCATATTGTTTATGGCTTGCTACCTATCGTGCTTATCGTATCTGTTTCAAGTTCAATTTTATTCTTATAGTTAAGTGCTGGGATTTAGTGAAATGTGTTTGAAATGGATAAAACTGGTTCTATTCGAAAAAGACTGATCATCACGTAATGTACATTGTGATATAACATGTGTTATTAGGTTATTATAATTGGTGTTGTAAATGATTGATGTAACAAACCAGTGTTCAGCAAGATGGACGAATTGTCTAAGGGCATGACACAAACAGGAAGCGCCGCTACAACTGAAGAAATTGAACATAATAATGGTTAATAGTTTAAATTTATTTACTACGTTACTTTTATACTTAACGAACTGAATATTTATGTCCTTGGTCAGTAGCTACTTGATCCAGGTACTCGTTTATTTACGTGTAAACATCAACATTTTGAGAAAAAAAAACCGTTTTCAACATATATTATTACCATTTAAATTGGGATCTTAATAAACCTGATTACTAAATATTTACTGAATAAGCTGTTCGGAGGTGGTAATTTTCGGCACTTGTATAGACGGTTGGGGAAGATTAAGACTAGTTTGTGTGTATGTATACCCATTTGACTTAGATTTACTAATTATTCGTTTTCTCGTGATCTTCTGTTAATTTAGTGCTTATCAGAGCCAAATTTTCTCTAAGCTCAAATGAATCAGAAAATAGCATTAGTATAGTGTTACCGTATGGGCCGGTTGTAAGATACACTCATGCAATTTTGTTGGCCATGTAGTGATACAAGCCACCTGCTAAGTTAGAATAGGGTTTAGCAGAGATAACTCTGAGATACTCAGAAGTCAGAGATGGGAATCATATTGAGAGAAACATATTTACCAATCGGAATGTGTTAAATTTCATCAATTCATCAGACCCTGAACAAATATGAAGGGAATGTTATATGCACTATAAAACTATGTAGTCAGTATAAGAATTATTTATCAATTCATACATCTAAAAATGAGATTTATAGAGACCATTATAGTTGTAGTCATCTTTCAATATTGTACCTTTAATTATATGCACACACACACACTACACTTTAGTATAGTGACTATAAAGACACACTATAGTGTAAATGCACTTTATAGGAATATAAATAATGAGTAAATTTATGGTTTATTCAAAGAACATGATGTGATGAACAGACCTATTGAATGAGTGATCATACATAGTAAAAGATATTCTGCTGATTACAAAGGCCTAGATGTAGTCTAACTAAAAGTACTTACTACTTTATATTGACACCTTCACACATATACACATGTTGAATTTCCAGAAAATTCTTACTAGGGTACTTGTTATTGTTACTCCTATACTTTCTTTTACTTCTAAACAACCTACCACTAAAAGAATTATGGCTATCAGTTAACACTGTATGATAGAGTAATTGATCAATGATATTAGGATTACTGTGTTGACATTTTGATTTATATATCGAGAAATTAGAAAAGTAATTTATGATTATTAGATTTTGATTGACCAAATTACCCATTAAACCCATCCTCTCCCAGTAAAAAAAAAAACATTTTTTTTACTATCCCAGTTTGTTTATTGGGATCCCAGTCACTGGTAGCGGATGGCTTAATCCAATTAATACAATTGGATGCACCTTGGTGTTTCACAGGTGATTTCTAAAGGGCCAACATGTAGAGCGGGCATAAAGTTTTTTGATGCAGTCAATTCCAAGAAGCGGGGAGCCACTAACTAAGTGTGGCAACCTAATATACCAAGGTCAGCAAGGGTAATTCTGACCTTGGTTGAAATGCTCAGAGAATCATGAATGAACAGATCATAAATCAAAATGAAATTTAATAGGAACCCAAGCCTTCCATTTAGTGGTGATTTATTAGTTTTATCAGTAAAACCTCACTTTAATTCAATAAGACTCAACCTATGTTTACTTGTTCCGTGACTAGTGATAATGATAACCTTTGTGATCTAGAATGGAGTTTGATAAGTAAGTGCAAATCTACCTCAACTTTATTCATGAAAATGCAATTATGTCATGATCTTTGGATTGGGTTCAAATGGGATGATATAAATGCGGAATGAGTTTGACTTCATAACAACACATGTTGAAGTCTAAAGACACAGTTACAGTTCATACCTAACTACAAAGAAAAAATATGTATGTATGGTATGGTATGTATGTATGGTAAAATATAAATGGAAAAGCTCTAGTCATTATCATCTTTTATATAAACCTTTATAAGAAAGACATGAATATTACTGTTCCCACTTTAATACAAAAATATTTTTCAAATATGTATTTCTACACATTTATTCTACACAGTACATATTTTCGTATTTTTATGATGTGATTCATATTGATATTATTAATTATTCACAGCTATAAATTTTCAAAAACAATCTTTACAATATCATATCATATCATCAGCCTGAGTTGTACCTTTGTCCCACTGCAGAGCATGTGCATTCTCTTGTCGAGGGAATCGGCTGTAATACCCATATCAAAAATTTCTTGTATATTTAATGTAACCTGCTGAAATTTTCTTCAGTGTGGGTTTCCTTCCTAATAGGAAATTCTTGTTAATGATATGGATGGTAGGTGTAGGTACTTGATTCTATTTAGTCTGATCTCAGTACTTAGACCGTTTCCTATCCTATTATCTGTATTTTGGTGTGTGTGAAGTGTGTTGTTTTGTATTTCCTTTTTATGTGACTTTTACCAAAGCAATACCTTAGTTGTCGCTTTGTTCGTGTCTTTTATAACCTTTTGGCTCTGGGTTTTAAACCAAATTTGGGCAAATATTGGAACTGCAATTTTGTAATACTTTGTAATATGTACTACCTAACCTAAGATCTAAAACTCTACTAATTCTTGCTTCTCTTGCATATTGAGAAAGCTCTCATCTCTCCCCTGAAGGAGACATGATGGAATTAAACATTGTATTAAATTAAGGAAGCCTGTTAAAGCAGCAACTTACGTGCATTTCACGAAATTTATATTTTCCCTTTGTGGGGAACAAGTTGGCATGTGATGTTAATGTGTGTGGTAATATGGGAAAAAAGGCTTTAATCTATCTTATCTATACTGATAGTAATACCTACTATAAAGAGCTATTAGTGCATGGCAGTGATTTGGTTGTAGGAAGCAGTCACCTAAACTCTTCATCCAATAAAAAAATCTTCACCAATATTTCTTACCTCACCAATATCACCATCAACAATATTGCTCATCCAATAAAATGGGCTAGGATCTAAATATGCATCATACCCTTTTAATCGATTAAGTAAAAGTACTTCCTTTTTGTAAAAATACCTATTAGTTTTTGGTTAAAGCAAGCCACCTTGCACAGATAGTAGGAACCAAAAAAAGTTAAGTTTTTTGGTTCTGTTATTAGCGAAATCGTTTATTGTATAAATGTGTTTTTATTAATGAAAACTAGGTATGTGCAGTATTAGTGTGGTAGCCGATGACAAGCACCGCTTTTGCAGATGGCGTAAAGCGTAGTCTGCGGCTCGCTCGCCAACTATGCTAGCGTTGGTAGAACAACTGCGGTCATACTTTGGTGGAGGATGTGAGTGCGCATGCGGCTGGCGCATGTCGTGTGCTCTACTTCATTCACCTCACAGTTTTATTTTTGTTTGTTTCATTTAACAATCAGATGTTGCGTGTCCCTAAATATTATTAGGTAGGTAGGTAGATACCTATGTAGCTTTACAAATTTTAGACGTTTTGATCCGTTGGACGCTAGACTCATCTCATACCAAACCCGTGACCTCCATCGTGTTGTCAATTACCGAAGTAACCTATGGTCATTTGTTCCATGTTCCTGAATGCGTATGCGCTTTTGTTTTGTCACCTCACCTGTTCTGGTCAGAATAGGAATCAAACTACAAAATTGTGCTTTCATATAGTGTAAACTAGTTACTGCCCGCAACTTCGTCCGCGTGGAACTCGTTCATCGCGATAGAATTAAGTAATTGCTATTTACTTATATCAGGCGCTTACCTAGTCATCGCTCTTTCATACAAACTTCACCCCATTAAGGGATGATTTTCGGGATAAAAAGTAGCCTATGTCCTTTCCTAGGACTCAATCTATCTCCATGCCAAATTTCATGTAAATCGGTTCAGCCGTTAAAGCGTTGCACATTGGTTGCGTGCGCAACACGTAAGCGTCGACGTGCAAGTGTAAAGTATGAATCTCCATAGTAGATGTCACACCGCTTGCTTGACGTGTACCTGTGCGTGTGCGTGCGCACGCAAGCGGGATGACGTCTACTATCTATGGAGATTCATATATACTTTACAACGCGCACGTCGACGCCTGTACGTGCTGCGCACGCAACCAATGTGCACCGGCCTTTAAAAGTAGGACTCTTAAAGTCACGACATATACTGTTATACCTATTAAAAACTTTAGTAAACAACAATTTAATTAAGAGGAAAAAATAATATGAGAAAAGTGTTGCTTGAGTACTATGATAAAGTAGAGAGAATATAATAGAGTCCGTCACAGACAGAGCTATAATATATATATTACGTATATATTATGCCAGCTAAACGACAATGTCCAGCTATTATATATACACTCAAGAGTAAAAATAATGCCTACACTTTGTATTGAACTTCCATAGAAAGCACGCGCACGCACACGTCAAGCAACACGCAAGCGGTGTGACATCTACTATGGAGATTCATACTTTACAACGCGCACGTCTACGTGCACGTCGACGCTTACGTGCTGCGCACGCAACTAATGTGCACCGGCCTTAAATTGTCGCATATTTTGGACTGAAGGCTAATAAATATATCGTATTAAAACGAGCAACTGAACCATCGTCATATGATTAACTACTACTTAGGCGAATTTTTGCATATATCCATCATCGATGATTTCGTTTGGTTGGTATTAGTAGGTGCTGCTACTACTCGCACGTTATACTTACATCTACATATTTTGGTAGTTCGTTTGTAGTAGGTTCACGTTCCTGAGTGTTATTTTGAACGAGGTTTACCTCAATTTATCGTGAAACGTAACACCGGCAGCGTAGTAATGTGCTAGTGTGGCAACCTGGTGTCAGGCCAAGAGAGCGGGTGTTCCCTGTGTCGCAACGTGACTCAGCGACCCTGAACGAGTAGCGCGGGTGCGCGTATTGAGAGGTCACGCACGCTATACCTACCCTACCCTACACCTTGCGCCGTTCCTGTCTATACGTACGTAGCAGCAGGTGTAGGTACCTACGTCTCGCACATATCACGTTAGGCGTTCCTACGCTTTCTAGCTGCTGTTTTGCTGGAATAGGGTACAACAGTAATGGTGTAAGATCCGGTATATTATATGAAAATATACCTATCCTTATTTGTTGTTCGATAATGATAAAGATTACGTGGTAGATAAGCACAGGGGTTGCCTAGCCAAAACCTGGGGGCCGATTTTTGAGTGTCGAATGCTCGACTTTTCACTCGAGATCTGTCAAAAAACAATAACATTTTGTCAGATGTTAAGTAAAAAGTCGAGCGTTTGACACAAAAATCGGCCCTCTGGTCTGGGCTGAACCTGGGGAAAAAAACTTAGGTACTAACTTTTTTCAGTCATGTCAGAATGTGTGATTTGAACCTAAGCTGGTTAACAGCCGTAAGAGCCCGTGTGCTTTTGCCTTGTTGATCGTACATTAAAAGTGGGTATGTTGCGTCTGTATGCGTATGTTCGGGAGGGCTCAGTATCACAGTGACGACAATGGGCATGTAAAGTACAGTTCACCACAAGGATGATCAAGGTCAAGGGCTTTCGTCTAAACTCAATTCTATGAGTTATTACTCCTCATACAAATATCAGCCCAAATAGAAACTCATCACAGTGGCTCTAACGGTAGTTAATATTTTTTTCTATTATGGCTAGGTTATCATCTTCATCAGTATTGCGGCTTGACTTGCGTACATTAGACATAGAAAAGCTTTTTTTTATAAACAAAGAGCTTGGTTTACACTGTAAATAATATTATGATATGTTATTTTAATGTGCAATTTGGTAAAGAAGGAATGATTTCGGCAGGCTCTGCGTGGGGAGTAGTGTATGTAAGCGAGTCGTGCCTCGAGTGCGAGCGCGTGCGCGCAGCGTGCGAGCGGCTGGGGCCGGTGCTGCCGGCGCCGGCGCCCGACGCGCTGCCCGCGCCGCCGCAACCGCCCGCGCCACTCTCCTACTTCGTCACCAAACCTTTCGAGGGAGAACTCTTCGATGCAGCACATAGAGCCAAATACAGGTCAGTTCTCACTTATACGTTCATTTTATCCACATTGGCCGGTGATATATTCTTAAGGCAATTAAACGTTCAAATGCGCATTCCAGAAATGTCCCGCTAGTTATTGTTTGTCAACAATCCACGAACTAGGTATATTTCCAATTCTTAATGAACGCCACCGAGGGGTGATTAATGTGCGTATTAGCAATCTGCAGTTCTAAAAGCTTGGTCACACCGCGTTGCGCGACGTCCGCGCGACGCGACCGCAGCGCGCCGGAACGTATGCTAACAGGTTAGCGACGTCACACTGGCTGCGCGACGCGAGCGGGACGGTTTCATACATTATGGCGCGCAGCGCGGCGTCCCGCTTGCGCCGCGCACGCGGTGTGACCAAGCCTTAATCCGCGCAAAGAGATTCACACTCGCGACTTACATAGAGCGAATCCCATACAGATTTATATCAACTTGATCTCAGATATCAAAAATTCAAAAATAAATAAAGCTAAAACCTAAAATAGAATTGGGATTGGGACAGACAGCAATCAAGTGTTTTTTTAAACAATTTTCAGCTAAATATTGCCAAAACGAATGAAAACTTTACCTAATAGATTTAGATAGAAAATGGAAATGAACCCGGTTGAAAATGTTTGGAATAAAACATAATGCAATGTATCGTCGGCCAGTAGTTTGACGTACCTAGTACCTTCTTTAGAGGCAATATAGCCAGCAACAGAAAAAGCCTTCTTTTCGGCTGCCACTAGTCGGCGGTATTCCTTTTAATTTAAAGCATTAATAGTACCCAAATGATCCCAATGATCCCCCCCATTTCATGAAGATTAATTTCTTTATGGTGGAATCAAGTGCCTTATGTACCTCATGATGGTGACGGACCGCATTCCACGCAATCCCGCAAATCCCACGCTTGAAATCCCGCAGCAAGCGGGATAGGAAAATAGCGCGGGATATCAGGATACTGAGATCTCGGTATTTCACGGCACGTTAACGCTCAACATGACACGGCACCGTGCATCTACAATTCTTCACCACACGGACCGCTGCGCGCCGGAACGTATGCTAACAGGTTAGCGACGTCACACAGGCTGCGCGACGCGTGCGGGACGGTTTCATACATTTTGTCGCGCAGCGCAGCGTCGCGCTTGCGTCACGCAAGCGGTGTGACCAAGCCTTAAGACGCCGCGCCATTTCACGCCGTGGTAATGTGGCCAGGCCCTTAATCCAATTGATATTTTGCCTTAACATTAATATGGACATTTTTCTTGTATGCCTTTCAATGCCCGTGCTTTATAGATTTTATTTAAAAAAAAATTGCCGTCACAGTTACTTGTCCGGATGTCATTTTATTTAGTCGAGCTCTCTCAGCAGAAATTCTGACAGAGCTCGCTTAATACTTGGACTGGAATGGACACGGTTGGCATAGAAAAAATGCATGCGAAAAATAAAAGTTTTAATGTTCATACAAATTGTATGTTAACATTTTCCTCGATTTGTGGCTTTTCTAGCCGGTTATATATATTTTTTGGTTTTATACAAGCTATCCAGGATAGGAATGGGATCGTTTGCCTTAAGCTTAAGCAACACACAGAGCGGGCGGGCGGGTGGCGCGCTGGAGCGGGCGGGAGCGGGCGGGAGTTTCACACTGCAGCGCGTTGACGCGCCCGCCCGCCTCCCGTTCGCAACCGACCGCCTCACGCCCGCTTTAAAAAAATAGCTTGTCAAAAATTATCCAATTTCTCGCACTCTGTATGTTTTTTCTAAAATTTGTAAACGTCAATCTTCATTAATTCGAAATTAAGGGAAGGTCTAATAAGACCATTTTCGCGTAGCAGCACGGGATCTGTGGTACCTGCCTTCACAGACCCAAAAAGAAATCCACTGTATAAAATAAATGTTCAATTGCCGGTTAGATGTATTTTATGTTTCGATTTTTTTTACCTGTTAAGTCCAAATTTTCCACTGCATACATTATGTTTAGTTTTAGTAGGATTTACTTTTTAAGTACTCGTACCACTCACTAAATTAGTCTTCAGTTACTTATGCTAGGTTTTATTAATTCAATATTATTCCGTACACTGTTGAGTATTTAAGATACTCCATAAAATTTGTGACAGTACATTGGTCAACAATTTAGTACCGAACTTGGCACCTATTCAGATATCGCTACTTTTGGTGGCAAGTAAAAATTAGGCCTATTTTTATTTTTTGTACGTTCTTCAAACAGTACGCAAGCCAACTTGGCTTTGGTAGGTAGACTACCTACCAAAGGGTAGGTAGTCTACCTTTCATTATACCGCCACCACCATAGCAATAGTATTGGCGGATGCCGTATAAATACGCCTGTGCAACTTTGTAGAGCTCAGGGCTGTTGTTAAATTGTTTCCAATTCCATGGGCCACCGAAAACATAAAGGACGCGTACGCTCGGCGGTACCGCGCCCGCGCGCAGCCGGGCAGCGCGCGGACACCGGCCGAGCGCGGGCGGCGCTCGCCCTTGCGCCGCGCGCGACGCTCCTCGCTATTTTCAGCCACGCATTCCTCGCGACTGTTTTTCAATCTAACGTGAAACGCATAACGCGCACGCTGCTTTGAGCCTTTGTTTTACGCTGGTCGACGCGGTATACGACTAATAAAAGTTCGACTTATTGTAATACCTAATTAAACAATAGCCATGGGTTTTCAAGGTGATCAGTGTTGGTGGTGTATTGTGGGTGCGTGGTAGTAGCTACGCAATGATGCTGAACAGTGGTGACAAGTGGAGCGTATATCTATCACCAGGGCCTAGTGCCGACCGGACTTGACGCAGAGCGTCGGCGATGGGCCCCACGCGGCTGCCGCCGACGCCCGAGGAGGAACACCCTTCTCAGGAGTTTCTCTCCTCTCCAACTGACTTAAAAACATCGTGCCTGATAAAATGTGATCAGTAAGATATTTCGTTTAATTTTATATTTTATTTACAGTACAGTGTATACTGCGGTTCCTTCGTGAACTTGCTGCTTTATCATATATCTTGAATCTTGAACCAATCAATACTCATTGCCCGCTATTAGGTAAAAATACATAGAGTGGAACATACAACGTTACCCTTTTTAGAACCTGTTAAAACAGCATTTTCTTCGCGCTTTTTTTTTACAAAGAATGCAAAGCATTAAACAAATAACCGCGGTCCATATGCAATGCTCCTTGGTTTACAACTACCTCCGAAATCCACAAGTAGGTACAGTCAGCCTTGAAAGTGGTCAAACAATTAAGACCTTCATTAACAAATTTTAGTCGAAAATTAGGTACGTAAAAAATTAATGTCACGCGATTCTCGATAATTGTTTACATTTTGTCTGGAATTCGTGTGTAAGTCATGAACTATTTCTATAGTGACACGTACAGGCACGGTATATACGTATACCTACGGCTTCCTGTGGCCACCCGTTGGGCGGAGCGCGACACAGCGCGTCGTCACTGACACGTCACCGCGGCTATGCCGAGACGCCCACCCCAACCATAAACTAACACTTTTATTACACTAACCTTATTTATGATAATACCTACGTGATTACCCCCAAAAGTCGTGCGCACTGTTCAATTAACTTGGGCCTAGAAAACGGGCAAACACTCCATGCCTTTTTCTACGTTCATAACATATGTACCTAGCTTTTTATTTATATTATACACACTCGACTTTGTATAGTCACATATCTTTGCTGTTGTATGTGCTTAGGTATTTTTCATTTTATTATGATCTTCAAATGTAGCTTATTTATATTATTATGGCTGTATTTGAAGCTGTAATTTTTCTATGGTTAGTTTTAGGCGTCTTTCGGTAGGTAATGAAAAGCGACAGAAACGGATTTATGACGTTGTATTTCAAGAAACAGAACTATTCTGTGATATAAGTTAGTTCCTTGTTTTGTAAAATTTAGAGGCCTCAAATTTGCTTTGATCCCTTAAAACTTTATGATGTTATATAACAAGCCAGTTGTTTTGTTGTTACCTATCGAAGCGCGTGCCGCGTGCGGTCCCAGGTGAGTTTTCTCACTTTGTTTTCACAGGTGCATGTGAGACATAACATTACTATTTTAAGGCTATTATAAAGGTAATTAAGCTAAGCTGGGAGACTTTCTTACAGTTAGTAAGCCAGATAATTAACAATGTTTTTACACCACCTACTCGACAACGCCAAATTATATATGAAATTTTTTTTAGAAACCTATCGTGTGTGGTATCATATGAAAGGGCTTTTTGAGGCAATTCTAAAAATATACCACATCATTACATTTAAGCCATTTTTTTTTAATTAAATCAAAAATAATTTTCGAAACATACTAAGTTTGAAGTCCTCCAGACACGATATGGCTGATTTTTATTTTGTTCAATATACCAAAAATGATACGTTATATCCTCATATCTAACCTCAAAAAAGCAATTATGAAATGATTTTCATTAAGTTTTTTTTTTTAATTTTTCAATATTACTAAGTGACATGGTTCTACTTCAATACCTATTTTACGTGAGTTATGGAACTTTAGTGCAGATACGGTACATATTTATCATAAAATGACAAAACAAAAATTTTGAACCGCAGTTCCTAAAAAGATTTCCCTTGGGGGGGAAGTACCGAGACATTCTTTATATTTTTGTATGGAAAAAAATTTTTTTTCCGGAAACCTATCGTGTGTAGTATCATATGAAAGGGCTCTTTGAGGCGATTCTAAAAATATACCACATCTGTACCGTATCTGCACTAAAGTTCCATAAATCACGTAAAATAGGTATTGCAGTAAAACCGTGTCACTTAGTAATATTGAAAAATTAAAAAAAAAATCTTAATGAAAATGATTTCAAAATTGCTTTTTCGAGGTTAGATATGAGGATATAACGTATCATTTCTGGTATATTGAACAAAATAAAAATCAGCCATATCGTGTCTGGAGGACCTCAAACTTGGTACGAGTATGTTTCGAAAATTATTTTTGGTTTTATTAAAAAAAAATAGCTGAAATGTAATGATGTGGTATATTTTTAGAATCGTCTCAAAAAGCCCTTTCATATGATACCACACACGATAGGTTTCTAAAAAAAATTTTTTTTTTCCATACAAAAAAAAGAATGTCTCAGCACTCCCCCCCTAAGGGAATTTTTTTTAGGAACTCTAAAATCAAAAAAAAATCAAAAATTTTGTTTTCACCTCTAGTATGCGTGTGCCAAACGGCTAAACTGTACATTGATTTGCGGTTTTTCATTGAAATTGGGCCTGTACCGCTACCACTAATAGAACTGATAGAACTGCAGTCAAGTCCACTAAATGCTAGTTTGGCTTCTTTAAAAATAAATAAATATAGTAAGCATTCATATTTTTCAAACTCCTTTCATTGCGTCTAGATATCGAGGATACAAAAAGTCGTTTGGCGTATTTAGAAAAAAATATTCAACCGTTTCCTGTCACGAACGGGCCAAAATTGGTGTTTTGGTAATGATTTTTATTTTTTACGAAACCGCTGGCTGAAGTCTCATGATGCGATATATTCTATCGAATGTACTTTTTTAAGTAATTATTGCAAGGATAACACATGTCGGAGAAGGTAATAGTGTTCCGTTGGCAACCTTTGGTAAGCAACCCGAAAAAATAAACACCCTAAGTGCTAAAGTTTAAACACTTTCTACCTCCGAGTTTAATAAATCTGTAAATTTCTGCTGCGTTGAACTTTTTTAA
Source organism: Cenopis cana (assembly GCA_951800055.1). Classification (NCBI taxonomy): domain Eukaryota; kingdom Metazoa; phylum Arthropoda; class Insecta; order Lepidoptera; family Tortricidae; genus Cenopis; species Cenopis cana. The sequence continues at coordinate 14,950,578 of OX637471.1, read as the reverse complement.
AACCCCTGAGTATAGTACATACTGATTGCGACCCAAGCAGTCTGGAAATTCCTGGAGGCAATGGGTAAAAGCAATAGTACATTACTTACCAAGGGCGATAAAACAAAGAATGTCTCAGATCGCAGGTATTTTACGCCCGAGCCGAAGGCAAGGGCGATAAATATGAGATCTGAGGCTTTCTTTATTATCGCCCGTGGTAAGTACAAAATTTTATGTCACCCCCTGGCCAGGAAGTGGGTTTTTTCGCGCGCGGAGCGTGCGATAATGGCCACTTTATGGCCAGGTGTGACATAAAAGAATTTATGTTACACCTGGCCATAAAGTGGCCATTATCGCACGCTCCGCGCGCGAAAAAAAACACTTCCTGGTCAGGGGGGTGACATAAAATTTTGTACTTACCACGGGCGATAATAAAGAAAGCCTCAGATCGCAGGTATAAATATGCGACATTCTTTGTTTTATCGCCCTTGGTAAGTAATGTAGGTACTATTTAAAGGCTGCCACAATAGATCACTATCTGGTCGACGCGGTATAGAAGGCCCACAAATTAATAATAATAATAGTGCATACTGAATGTAGTTCGAGACGTTTGAGGAATAATGGGAGGAAAGGGTTGTTGGTATTCTAATTTTTTAATCGACACCAGATCTTGCCTCCTCCCTTTCACTCTTATAGTGTATAACACGAGAGTGAAGGGTACGGTACTATACGAATTTCGGATTTCGATGTTCGGAGTAGACACTCAGGCCGCCACCCGGGCTTTGAAAGTATTTAATTATAGAAAAAATGTTTGGCAGGGTCCTGGGCCCGACGGCCGTGCTGCAGCTTGCGGAGCGCGAAGAGGCGCCGCCGTCGAACGCGCGCCCGCTCTACTCGCTCGCAATGCGCGGCGCGGTCATATGCTTCTCCGGTTTCCGGAAAAAAGATGAACTCGTAAGTACCACCTCATAAGTGCCAAGTTCGCAAAGTAAAAACGGCGACATACCGGCCGTGGGTTACACGAACCATTACCATTTAACATCTCCTAATTACCGAATATAGGCCAGGAGATGATGGCACAAATGGCACCACTTTTGCCCCCTACTAGAAGTATGGCAAATATAATAACAGTCACATTGTATCATTTCAGTCAGCTTTTCACTACACTGTTAGTTTCTTCGATAAACACTAACTAACATAACTATAGTAATTAAGTATACTTATGTTTAGTTATAACATTGACATAACAATGTTAGAACATAATCTTCATATGTCCCGAGGTGGGCGTAAATAGCTGCGACACAGTTTATACTAATGCAGCTGCTTACGAACAAACTGTTTTTGTATGTCTGTTATTATGTTCAATAAATTATCTTATCTTATCTTATCATGTACTTTCCAAAAATCCAAATGCCATACTGGCACAAATCGTTTTGCAAAAAAAAAGAATCATTACTCCTTTGTGGCGGTATGGCGGCCTTTTGGTCTCATCAGAAAAGTATGGCATGGTGATTTTTGTGAATGACTACTCGACGATGATTAGCTGTGCAAAAATTAGCCTGGTACAAATGGTTCCTTTTTAATAATTTTATTGACGTGTTCATGTCGGCATGGCGGCCTGTAAGCCGCCTCGGAGAAGTATGTTATGTATATTACGATACCGCCTACTTCATTTTTCATCGACTATCGGAAATTTCACCAAGCGGTGAGGGCCACGATGGATCGAGACCGATGGAGAAAAGTCATCAGGGCGGTGAAATCCAGCAGTGATCACGATCCTCAGTAATGAGGGACCGACTGAAGAGAGAGAAAGATCGGAAAACACAAGAATTTTTGTGGTATAGTTCCGACACAACTCTTAAGGCTAAATTCTGTCAAACGAACGCAAGCAAAGCTAGACTTAGAGATCTGACTGTAAGGTAGATTGTTGCTTGCGTTAATTTGACAAGTGATGGCCTGTGGCTAAACAATGGCATTGTTGGACCGATGGGTCCTTAAGATAAGACCCGTTCTACAAAAAGGATTACAAGTATACCAGCGCTATGATATGAAGATTCCTTTTCGTCATTACATACCTTTAGACCCCTGTAGGATCGCCATACTGGTACAAATGGTTGGAAATTTTGTGTCATCATCTCCCGGCCTATGAATAGACCCGAGAGACAGGTCGTTGCCGGCCACATGTACTTACTTGTAGCGGCGCGGTGACGTCTCGAAGTTAAGAATTGTAAATTGATAAAGTGATTCACTTTACGTTCAGATCAATCAAGTATTATTATATGTTTGTTGTGGGCCTTCTATGCCGTCTCGACCAGTCATTGATCTATTATGGCAGCCCTTATAGTTCTTTACTTATACTCGTATATTAATTAAGTAGGAAGAAGAATTACAAAAAGAGAAAACCACATTTACATTAATTTGTAAAGCCCGACCAGGAAAATAATGACCATGTACCATGTTGCGGAATATCATTGTAACTAATTTCTTACACTGGCAATTTTTTTTATGACAGATTGTCAGCATGTCAGTGTCACTGACTGACTGACTTGCGGTTTATTTGAATGAAATGAGAAAAAATACCAAAACGATTCATACTCAAGAGCGGAACATTATCAATATATAATAAACTGCTGAGAAGAAAACGGTCGGGATATGAATATATTTCCTTTTCCTTTCCAATCCTCTCCGATCCTTTTATTCATACGAACAACCCTCGGTCGATACTTGTAACCTTCGGTACAATAATTACAATTACGAATGTTGAGTGTCACACTGTAAAACCAGATATTATGCATGAATGTAGAAACTGCGTGCAGGTTCTCCTAGGATTATAAATTTTGGTTGATTTTCTTGTTTATATAATAGTGAGCAAAAGCGAATTATTATTATTTACACAAATTATAATATTACTATTATTGATAATAATTGCTATCCTTCCAACCGCTCTTGTTTGATGTATGATGGCCTGGCCACGACATTGGTCTAAGGCGACTGGCTAAGGCGACCAGCGGCGAGCGAATTAAACAAAATCAAGACCGCTGAAGAAGCATGCCACGAGAATTCGCTGTGGGCTAAATCGCGCGCGAATTTACTCGCGCGACCGGCTGCGGCGGCGAGCGGCGCGGCGGGCGGCGAGATCAAAGGCACTGGCGGAAAGAGCCATGCCACGAGTCAGAGCGGCGCGAACGGTCTTAGCGGCGGCACGGATCGGGCGGAGTTTTAAAAAATAAAATATTTTGTTTTATTCGCTCCGCGATGTTGGACACAAAGGCGTTTATCAGTGAAATTTTAAATAGGCCTGCCTTGTGGATGGCACAGCATCCACAACACTAGTTGCGGCATGTAATCAAACGGTTATGGGAAGAAATAAAAGAACGTTTTCCGAATCAGAGCTATTTACTTCGTGCACACCTTCTCTCCTATTTAAAATGTCTGTAATAAAATACGAGCTACTTTCGAGACACTGAAGGGCCACTTTTGATAATGACATTTTGCGTCCTTTGAGTACGTCCCATTCGCTCAATGCCGCTAAGACAACTGCGTTGTCGTGGCATGCTCACAGCTTAGACCGTTTTCGCCGCCCCGCTCGCCGCGCCCGCGGTCGCCTTAGACCAATGTCGTGGCCAGGCCATGAGGCTTATGTATGAGACTGTGACATTGTAAAAGAAACTTAAGCCTACCGAGCCGGCACGGCAAGGATGGAAAGTCACGTCAACGAGTTTTGCACTCTGCTTTTCACTTCGCTGTACGCACCAGTTAGTCCAATACTTGGCTATCTCCAACTTGGCTAAACGACTGCTGTCATAGACAGCAGCCGGTCCCCCATCCATGTTCTGAACCTGCCCGACATTGCTTAACCTTGCATACGGGCCACGAGCGCTCCGATTGGGTTGGGAGTGGGGCATCAAATGAAAATACTTATGAAGATTGCTACTCACATTTGCAGAAAAAAAATCTCCCTACGCGCTACGCGGACTTCCCTATAGGGCACTAGCCAGGTACTGACTACAGTACGTTGGAACTTAACTAACTTCCCTCGCCCATTTAGAAAGATGATGATTTTAGATAAAGTGACAATTAGGTATAGTGCGCGCCATCCACGACGACGCGCCCCTCCACCGCCCGTTCCGTACAATTGCGCATAGATTAGTATGAGATGCGCTGTGGAGGGGCGCGTCGTCGTGGATGGCGCGCACTGTACCTAATTGTCACTTCTAAAAGTGGACGCATTGTTTTTGTTCTCCTACTCTAATGTGAATCTGGTGCTATGCGAGAGGATTTCTGCTATGCTCGTCAGCGAACATTTTTAATTCATAATGTGAACAATAACGTCACTTTATAGTTGTGACATCAAAATGAGGTATTTTATTTGCCATAAGTATAGTAGATAGAGGTAGAGTGATTACTGATTACACGTGTGACATACACTTATAAGCTTCGTTAGTTTTCATTATGATGGTATAGCGATTCAGGTGTACCTCTAGTTACGTACAACTGACTTGAGTCACCTCACCTTATATTTTACTTATTGTTTATTATTATGTCGGAGAAAATTATTTGAGCAATGCGGGTGTACTGTGTACTCTATTTGTGTATTTGCATCATGTTCATATCTACTATTTACTACTACTACTGGTACTGGGGTCCCTCAAAAATAAGGAAAGACATTATGTAAACTTTTTCACAGACTAATGTGGGGTCATTACTTATAATAGTACTTACTTTAACGGCGCAGCGACCCTAAGAGGATCTTGGCCTCCGCAACGAGAGCACGCCACCTTTCCCGATCCTGCGCAGCCTCCTGCCAGTCTTCGACCTGAAGCTGCCGCAGATCCGCCTCCACACTGTCTTCCCAGCGATACCTGGGTCGACCATCCGGGCAGCGCCCACTCAGTCGCCCCAAGTATGCTTTCTTGACGGCTCGATCCTCTCCCAATCTCAGTAGGTGGCCGAACCAGCGAAGTCTGTGTGCCTTTGTTTCGCCGATGATATTCGATTCGGCCACCAATTCTTCGATCTCGGCATTTCTCCTGATCCTCCAAGAGCCATCATCGTTCTTGACAGGTCCCAGGATTTTCCGCAGAACTTTTCTTTCTGCTACCAGGAGTTGATTTTCTTCTTTTTGGGTTAGTGTCCGGGCTTCACAGCCGTACATGAGGATAGGCCTTATGACGGTTTTGTATATCCTCATCTTCGTACCTTTGCTAAGAAGCCTCTGCTAGCCTCTGCCTCTGCTAAGAACTTATAATAGTAGTATTTTCTTTCTTTCTCGAAGAAGTCGCATGCAAAATGTTAATGCAGTTGTATATATCTGTTGACAGACGTACCTGATAACGCTTATACACTATATGGGAGGATCAATCCGCAAAGACATGTCGAGCAAAGTGACGCACCTGATCGCGGCGGCGGCCACGGGGGACAAGTACCGGTACGCGTCGGGCTTCGGGCTGCCGGTGCTGGCGCGCTCGTGGGTCGACGAGTGCTGGCGCCGGCGCGACGACCCCGCCTGCCTCGCCACGCACGACGCACTCATTGTCAGTATCACTCGATCAATACAAACACTTACCACCTTATTTATTATCGTTGCTCGAACGTATTTCCTTATTATCGTCTGATTGAATGTGTGTCGCAGGCAAATCGTATAATCCGCCATATTACATTATGGCTAGGCGTTTTACAAAACAGAGCTGTTTTGTATTACGGCGGGTCAACGATTAGGCGGATTGAATATAGCTGATTGAAAATCCGCCGAAATGTGTTCGGCGCTTTGCAAGTGTCACCTCTTCGACAGCTTTTAGTTCCCATTTTTATTTAACACTCGCAGCGCTGTTTACCAATGACAATCCGGTCATTTTGAAAAACGGCTAGCTGTAATGTGGAACGGCGGATTATGCAATCCGGCAAGTACAATCCGGCTAAACGTGAGCCGCCATATTGTAGAACGTATTGCAATGACGATCCGGCTAATCGTTAACCCGCCGTATTACAAAACGGCTCTGTTTTGTAAAACGGCGGATTATACAATCCGGCTGCGACATATACATATGGTCTATTCATCCTTACTTGTCCTATCGTGTAAACAAACTCTCTTGAATACATTAATCATTTATTACACAATAATGTTGATATGATGAATGAAAATACTTAAAGAAGCTCACGAAGTATTGCAATCCTTGAAAAAAGTGTGATAATTATAAACATCTTCAAGAATAGTTTGACTATAAACCAAACTAATTGTATTTAATGATAATGACTATGCATAAAATGACGTGGACATACTTTGGACTATAATATAAGTTTTTCAACATACAACCTAGCTAAAAAAAAAATGACCATGTAAAAACTTACAGGACAAGAAATAAAAGGCTTTTTATTTATTTATTACATGATAGGACACATAAGGATGAATAGACCATATGGTATATATGAACTAAACGAAATATGGTTATAACCACCTAACTTAACAAATAAAGTAGTATGTTATATGCATGGTAGATATGTATGGACATATACAGCAGGATTTTCTTTTTGGGTCAGTGAGGGCAGCTACCAGATCCCGTGCAGCTACGCGAAAATTATCTTAGAAGACCTTCCTTTGATTTTGAATTAATGAAAAATGGCGTTTTCAGATTTTGGAAAAAAACATACAGGATGCGAGAAAAAGTCATTTTTGACAAACTTTTTTTTTGATGCCAATCGATTGTGTTCCTATTCAGGATCAAAAGCTTGTATGGTACCAAAAAAATTTCCGGCTAGAAAAGCCGCAAATCGAGGAAAACTTTTCCCATACATTTACTATGGAGAAATAGGGAAATTCGAAATTCTCGTTTTTTGACATTTTGAATGCTTTTAATGTTATGTTTTCATACAATATCATGTTCCTTAAACGTAGCAAGACTGATAAGCAAGATAGAAAAATGTGAATAAAAATTTATTTTTTCTCCATAGTAAATGTATGGGAAAAGTTTTCTTTAATGTTTGGTTTTTTAGTACATTACCGTAAGTTGACCCCTTGGAAACTATTAATATTGGATAGCAATGGAATCGATTGGCATAAAAAAATATCATGTGAAAAATAAAAATTTCATTTTCATACAAATTGTATGGGAAAAGTTTTCCTTGATTTGTGGCTTTTCTACTCAGAACTTTTTTTTGGTCCCATACAAGCTTTTGATCTTGAATAGGAATGGGATCGATAGGCATAAAAAAAAAGTTTGTCAAAAATGACCTTTTTCTCGCACCATGTTTTTTCCAAAATCTGAAAACGCCATTTTTCATTAATTCAAAATCAAAGGAAGGTCTTCTAAAACCATTTTCACGTAGCAGCACGGGATCTAGTCGCTGCCCTCACTGACCCAAAAAGAAAATCCACCCTGTATACACTTGCAATGTATGCGATGCCAGTGGGCACCTTGCAACTAGGGCAAGGCTGGGTTAACCAAGGAACGCTACTGCAGCGGCCTTGTCAATGGTGTAAATGCATTTGACCATAACCTAAAAGCCGATTTATTATTCCTATTGATTTTAGAAATGCGGGAAATACTTTCTTTGCGTTAGGTAATTGACTTCAGTATGGACACAATGCTTGGGAAAAACACCTGTGCATGATGAAGCGTTACTTTATATCAATACAATTGGTCTAAATACAAATGAAGGGGGAATTACTGTCGGCGTGTTCTGCTATTCATCAGCAGTGTCCATATTAGCAAAAAAAGCTAAATGCTAATAGATATAACGCGTACACCGTACAGTACTGCTATTTTCTTAATGTTCGTTTTTGAAGATATATATCGATACCCTAGTTCACAATCTTACTAATTACGCGGGAAATGTTGTTTAATTAGTACAGGACTTTTAAAAGCTTACCTCCCCTACATGTAAAGTGGTGGTGCAATTTTATTTTCTTCCAAACCCCATCGTGTGGGGTATCGTTGGATAGCTCTTTCAAAAATATTATAAGGTTTCTAAAATCATTTTTTGATTAAAGAATTGGTTGGCGTGATATTAAGCTATGAAGTGATAATTTTTGTTATGGTTAAGTGCCCCCCCCCCCCCCCCCCTGCCAGCTAAACGGTGGCTACTAGGCATGTGAAAAAAATCATGGTAATAGTGTGTACGATGAATTTAAAAGGAAAACTATCACAGATAAGTAGATATTACTAGTTAACGAGTAATAGTCGAACTTCAGAAATGTACTTTGCAAAAGCAAACTTTCTTACAATTTCCATTGATACCATAGATAATGTTGTTAATTCTGTCAAAAACATAGTTAAGGTAATTAAGGAGCTGGTTTGACTGCAATGTTTACAGAAGGAGCACAAGTTGAAGGTGTTCGCGGGAGCGCGCGTGTGCTTCGTGGGGTTCCCCGCGGACGAGACGCAGCACATGGGCGACGTGCTCGCGAGCAACGGCGGCGCCGCCTGCCCGCTCGACGATCCCGACTGCACACACGTCGTGAGTACAGTACCTACCCTACCCTACCCTACCCCGCACCGCACCGCACCGCACTCTACACACAAAACATCTCCTTCCTTAACACACCTAAACATCCATCCATCGGAAACATTGTAAACAACATTCTAATAGTGCTTCTGAATTTTATAAAAAAACGCCTCATGTTAGTCGACATCCAATGTGCCTATTTTGCGTGAAAAAGGAGTAGCGCTACTCTAACCACCCTAGTTCCTGTATGAAACCTATTCCTATTAGTGTCTTTATATTGTTTACTGCTTCCTGCAGTGTGTTCGAATTTCCTAGGTATTTCTTCCTGTATACTTCTAACGCCTCATGTTATTAGCATACTTACCGTACGGTTTAGGTATTCACGTGTAGCAGCGTTTGATTTTAGGTACATATTAGAATAGAATTACGGCGAGATATTTGAAACTAAAGTTTAGAGTTAATTTAGTGGATCAAGATAAGAAGATAACATTACACACTGTCCTCCCCATAGATTAGATTTAACTCTGTAGTGTTAGTGGACATGTGAGACAGGGCTCGGAAACCGGTTAATTTTTCAAACCGTTATGATATACTTGCAGCAAAACCCTTATATTTCGGTTTCGGTACAAAAACCGCTATTTTTAAACCGGTTTACGGAGGAGCTTTATATAAAGGTTTCGTTCGATTAACCGGTTTAGAACGATATAATACGGTTAAAACGAACCCACGATTACCTACCTATCGGATATACCCAAGCCGTTTGCGTTTGTGTGTGTTCATTCATATTACCGGAACTTCGTCGCTTTCGGGACGGACGTTTACGTTTGATAAATAACATTGCATGAAATAGTGCCTTACCAAAATTAGTACGACTCCTTAGCTCGAAAATATGACGAATACGGTCCCATCTGACAAAAACCATGAAACTGGGCATGCAGGTAGCTTTCATATTTGTGCTTCAAAAATGTTAGGGAAACACGTTGACAGACCTTTGTTTCCCCCCCTACCCCCACTTTTGTATGCCGAATTACAGTTTTTTTTAAATTTTATTGAAAACGTCTGAAGCTAAGAGAAAACCGTCAAAAGGAAAAATGTTCCTTATAAAATTATCTACAAGTCATTCTTTGGATGTATTTCGATAGGACCTATATTTTTCAAAATCTACGAGCATTCATTAGGATAAGTACAACAGAAAAGATGCTAGAGGTCAGATTACTAACATTTCTGTGGGCATCGGTCTACAAGCATGAAATTTGTACCAAAGATAAACTATTCCGCGGTGATTCTTTTCAGATGTGGAGATTAGTAAGATTCGTCCCCTGTGCGAGAGGAGAGCGGGGTGAATTGGACCAAGCACACCTCTTTTTAGTCTTTTTCTCACTGATCATTTAAGGCTACTATGGCTTGCGGGGTATCGTTTTCATGTAAAACAGACATCAGGAATTCATTTTTAGGACTCCAAGCGGAATCCAATTTTTGTCAGTCATAAGTCCGTCCGTCGTCTGTTTTACAGGTTTTACAGCCAAACGGTTTAGGCTACAGGCTTAAAATTTTCACAGTATTAAGCATATTGTAGACCCAAAGCCACACCAATTGTGATATATTTTTTAAATAATTTTAAGGGGGTCTCCCATATAGCTGAAGGGGTGCGAAAAAAGAAATTTTTTACCCACCCCAACGAGAGGGATATCGTTATTTAGAGCTAATTAAATAGATAAAAACTTTATTTTGTGTTTAAAAAAATATTTAAAAACAAGGGCGTGAGAAGTCACTAAAGTCCGCTATTTTACAAAATTTGTTCCTAATATTTTTTATACTTCTCATTGACCTACGAACTTTCAATTTGGTTATAATATTTAATATTACGTCCCTTTTACCAACAAATACAAAAAAAAAGAAAAATATTTTTTACAAGATTTTTTTTTACAAAAAATGGTTTCAGTTTTTTTTGTGTTTGTTAGTAAAATATACACCATAATAGACATTACTACCAAATATCAAATTCACAGATCAATGGGAAGTTTAAAAAATCTTTTTTTTTCTAAAATAGTGGTTTTAGTGACTTCTCACGCCCTAGTTTTTATGAAGGACATCTTATTGAATCAGTTAAAGTAAAAAAAAATTTAGGACTCACTATAGATCACAAGTTAGCTGTCATGGAAGCCTCATACGGAGGAAGTTTGTAAAAAGCTCAACAAATATGTATATGCGCTTTACAAGCTAACGAAGCAAGTCAGTATTGAAGCGGTTATATCAGCATATCACGGATGTATTGGATCATCCCTTTGCTATGGTCTTATTTATTGGGGGAATTCTACCAATACAGATCTCATCTCTCATGTTATCTTTAAGCTCAAGCCACACAGAGAGCGGGCGGGCGGTGGCGGCGCGGGCGCGGGCGGCGGCGGCGCGGGCGCGGGCGGCGGCGGCGCGAGCGCGGGCGGCGGCGGCGCGGGCGCGGGCGGCAGCGGCCTTTGTCGGCAGCCGCCACCGCCAAAAGCAGCTCCCGCGCCGCCGCCGCCCGCGCCCGCGCCGCTGCCGCCCGCCCGCTCTCTGTGTGGCTTAAGCTTTAATATTATGTAATTTAAAAATGAATTTGTATGCCTAACGACGAAACATAGAGCACATATTTTGTACCTACCGCCATATAATGTATTACCTATGTTTACAAATAAATCACTTTGACTTTAAATATTTTGTTAAACAAAAATACAGTATTTATCTACTCAATTAGCTCTAAATAACGATATCACACTCGAAGGGGTGGGTAAAAAAAATTTTTTCGCATCCCTTCAGCTCTATGGGAGACCCCTTTCAAAATTATTAAAAAAAATTGTTTACAATTGGTGTGGCTTTGGGTCAACAAGATGCTTATACTGTGAAAATTTGAAGCCTGTAGCTCAAACCGTTTGACTGTAAAACCTGTAAAACAGACGACGGACGGATTTATGACTGACAAAAATAGGGTTTCGCTTGGAGCTTTTGGGAACGGAGCCCTAAAAATGAATTCCTGATGTCTGGTTTACACGAAAACGAAACCCCGCAAGCCATAGTAGCCTTAACTGATCAATGAGAAAAAGACTAAAAAGAGGATCCAATTTCTGATCCAATTCACCCCGCTGTCACCTTGCCCAGGGGACGAATCTAACTAATTTCCACATCCGAAAAGAATCACCGCGGAACACTTTATCTATGTTACAAATTTCATGCTTGTAGCCCGATGCGCACAAAAATGTTTGTAATCTGCCCTCTAGCATCTTTTCTGCTGTACTTACCCTAATGAATGCTCGTATATTTTGAAAGCTATAGGTCCTATCGAAATACATCCAAAGAATAACTTGTAGATAATTTTATAAGGAACATTTTTACCTTTGACGGTTTTCTCCTAGCTTCAGCCGTTTTCAATAAAATAAAACTGTAATTCGGCACACAAAAGTGGGGGGTAAGGGGGGGGGGGGGGTCTGTCTCTGTCAATGTGTTTCCCTAAAATTTTTAAAGAACAAATATGAAAGCTACTACTACTACCAAGCTTCATGCTTTCTGCCAGATGGGACCGTATTTCGAGCTAAGGAGCCGTACTCCAACTCGCACGCGTCTACAAATATTACCCGACAAGTTGCAACGCGTGCTTGTGTGTGTGTACGTAAGTACCTACCGACACCGACCCCCGCCAGGGGCCCGGCCGGGTCGCCGCGGTCGCGCCACTCGTGGATTAAACCGGTTTATATAAAGTTCTTAAAACGTTCGCGCTCTCAATAAAGTTCGGAGCTAAACCCAAAAAAACCGGTTTTAACCGGTTAAAAAAAAACCGGTTCCGAGCCCTGATGTGAGAAGAGTTACAATCAAAGGCTTACCGTATATGGCAAGTGACGACTGTGATAAGTAAAAATCTTTTTATTAATTCCTCATCCCTAAAAGCTGTTTGTATTTAACGTAACTATTATTTAATGCACCATGTTAGTCATCAATTCATCATGGTAGAAAGTTTCGTGTCTTGATTATTTGTGTGTTTCCATACATACCAATAATGAAGTGGTATGTCTTGCGCCAAGAACTTCACTACCTTCTTCATTTTTGGCCTTTGACTGTAATTCTCACTGTGGTTACGAATCATAGCAAATGAGTTAGTGCCAGAAAAAAACATTCTTTTCGGTATCATCCTATCAGGTACAACGATTTCTTTATTAGTCTTGTTCTATATTCGTCACTGCTTCTGTATATCTGAATGGCATCGATGTTCCTAATAATAATAATCTTCGGTCACGTTCAGTCTCGTGTATTAAATTTTTCGTCTCTTTGGTCACAATATTTGAATGTACATCAAAGACTACAATATTATATACTAAAGTATAGACTGGTAACTCTACCGTTTTAGGAAACTGGATGATAGTGCTGCTATCTATCCCTCGTGATGTGTAAATTGATGTACACACGCACACACACATGCCTAGTAGGTAATACATACACATATAAAACATTCATTCAATTAGTTTGACACATCTTAGAAGTTACGTAGAAATAAGTTTCTAAACGCGATTATGAAATTCATTGCGTACCTGTTTAGAAACTTATTTCTCTACGTAACTTCTAAGATATGCCACACTAGTCCATATTGGAGATTATAATAGGATAGAATTGGAATAGGTCCTTAAAAATAGAATATTATATTATCAATATTAAATAAAAAGTCAAGTGAAACTTCATTTCCTGGTTTATGTGCGTTATTATTATAAACAATCTATTAAAAATAACATACATGGCATAAATAAAATCAAAACTAACTTGAATCTACAACAGGCCCCTTGAGGCATGGTACCTATATTTTCTCGCTATATGGCAATGATCGCGCGCGTTGAGTCCATTGGAGTTCGCTTACCATCAGATGGCCTCACATATAAAAAAATGCCGATACGTTGTATGAGGAAGTCACCAGGTTCGTCGGTCACCAGTTATTTCAAACATTTCACGATTTCAGTAAATAACTTGTGTGCGCTGGGACCCCATGGTCCTCGCTCGAGTTTTCAATGCCAAAAGGTACAAAATTGTACTCACAACCGAGGCCCTTATATTTAATGAGCTGGAAACAAACAAATCAACATATAAGTATACGCAAGGTCTGTTTAACGGTAAGCAGACACCATAAGATATTGACGCTTGCAACTCCCGAAGAATTACAAGCGCGTTGGCAACCCCGAAGTGAATTGAGGATTCACTGCAATTACACAAAGAGAAAAATGCAGATCCTCTCTCAACACAGCGCATAATTGGGAACTCTGGCGACCATACTGACCACTGTAACATCAAGTTAGTATAAACAGACATAGTTTTGCTGTCATTATGGCTGCAATATTTTTACTCCAGTTGTTGCTCAAACCCTTAAGTGATAACAATTCGCTTGTATCTTTTTCTTTTTTAGTAGGCAGTCCTCCATAACCCTCCGAGAATATGACTGTGGTCAAATTTGTACCTATGCTTTTATTTTTCCGTCCCACAGTCCACTCTACTCTAATATCAACACATCTAATCAATAAAAATAAATAAATACCTCGCAAGCATAATATTTTCTGGGTAGTGGTATACTTCAGTAAAATGCATTCTATAACCCTCCTGTTAGTGCTGTGATGACTGCTCTTCAAAATCAAATCCGCAACTGAGCTTCCCAGCCCTAAACCTGTTTGAATCTTTAGGTTAGGACTTGGAAATCTGTGTAACATACCTGCAATTGTGAAAGGAAAATAAATTCCAAAAATGAAAGATTTTACTTGATTAGATATTATTACCTATTAATCTACTATAACTTAGTTGCTTGTTTAAGTTTTTTGTTATGTTTTTACTTTGTGGTGCACAATAAGGCATATTATTATTATAACATATCAATTACTGAAATACAAAAAATTATATTACCTTTTCCGTGTCCACCCTTACAAAATGGCTACCGTACACAACGCAACAATTCCTGTCCTGTGTCCTGATGACATAGGTATTAGGTATTCCTGTATTACAAGTAGGGAATGCAAATACCGGGCATATTTCAAAACCGGTAAATTACCGAGTTAAGTGGGACAAAACCGGTAAACCGGTAATTTACCGGTTTTTACAATTAGCTACTTAAAAAGCGTTATAATCCCTCATAAACCTTTATTTACTGTTCAAATAGTCAACAAACAATATAAACAGTTGTCATGTGCCGTAAAAATCAAATTAAGTAACAACGACGACATTCAAAGTGCCCTTAGTACATACAAGTGTCTAGTACTAGCCATCCTAGAACCTATCGCCTTGGCGAGAGATGACGGCAAATATCCTGATAGTATTACGTTGGAATACTCCAGCAGATGGTCAACCAGTGGTACTGGGAGTTATAGGAAGCTGCGTGTGGGGACAGGCTCGCACCAACACCAACTCATATTCCATTCCACCAAAATCAATGTTGGCTGTGCCGCTTCCTCGTGTGTGCAGCAAGTACGCCTGGCCTGGGGACCAACGACGCGCTGACGGTACAAATATTAATCGTGCGCATAGTAGAGGCTTCTGGTGACCTGAGAGGAATGGAGAATATTTCGCTCAGAGAATTAGCATTGCGAAAGTCAAAGTCACCAAGAGGGCTCTCAATAGAGAGGAATATGCTGGGAGTTTGCACATGCGGAAAGGTTATCGAGTGGCGAGCTGGCGACCACGTACCGGAAGGCGCACCGTGGGTAGATCCAAGGTGGACTGATGAGCTGTCAAAGGACACTGATGTCCGCTGGATATGGGTGGCGCTGTACCGATAATTGTTGCACTCTTTTGGGGAGGCCTATGTCCTGCAACACCTAAGCACACAGATTTCTGAACTTAGGTTCTCAAATAAGTGATGACAGATCAGAAGATCTCGGATGGCCAAGACTGCGGTGAAACGACTCGATAGGATATGGAAGAACAGAGGCATAAACCGCAAAACTAAAATAAGACTCGACGCTTCAAAAACCTGGAGTTATTCAGCAGAGGGATCATAATTATTATTGAGAGAATTGAGACCAAGAGGTGACACGGGAAGATTTTATAATTATTTTTTAAACATCTCTAAAGAATTAAGTACCTAAATCATTTTGGCACTAGGTAACGTAGATAACACTAAATAAAAGAGATTTATAAAGTACTGAAAATCGTAAAAAAATAATATTTTATGTTTCGGTAAATTACCGGTTTCACATAAAAAATACCGGTTTTTTACCGACCTCAATTTCGAGAAATTTACCGGTAAACCGGTACACCGTTTGCATTCCCTAATTACAAGTCCTGGCTCACTATCACTTTCTCAAACTATGCGTATTACACTACAATGTTTTTTATTTCGAATATGATGACATTTAAATGAAAACACAACTATTTTAAATTAAATTAAATGGATTTGTCAGGAACAGTTTTATAAATATAATATTTGAAGTTTTATTTTGAAAATTGTCAAAAGATGAAAGATGTCAACGTATAATTTAAACGTTCCGTTACTCTCAAATTTAAGCTGATATACACTCATAGTCCATCAAACTTTGCTCGTAACTTATAACGTAAGAGAGGCTGACACATATATTTATCCATGTCTATGGGGTATTTAACTAGCACTCTAATCAATTTTCTGTTTGCATGAACTATTGATGAGGCTCAATTAGCTCGATGTCATGAAACAAGTATAAGATGGAACTGGTGATACACACATACAAATGTGTGTGAAGGAGATGTAAGCATAGACAATAACACACGTGGGAGCGAGAAACAATGACATATCTCCTGTCCCTCATCGCGTATAAGGCAGCGATTGTCTGCCACCGGCCTATGCCACCAAAGTGTCATCGATAAACCAGTGGCCAAAGTATAAAAAAATATATTACCCATAATGTTGGGTAAACTAAACCGGCTCGAATGTTAAAAATAACAGATTAAAAATTTAATTGTGACGTGATTAGAATACTATTGTGAATTTCATTATTATAATGGCTGAATAACTAAGACGTTTTAATCTAATCGTGATTTTGTTAACTTTAATGTAGGTATTAAATTAGTACACATTTATATCGTAATTGGGAGGACATCGGATGTTTTGTGTTTGCCCGCTAATATTTACTAAGAGTTTATTTTGAAGATTCACAATAATTAAAAACCTACTTGTTAGTAAAAATGGGGAGATTATTCTTTTTGTGGTAACCCCAGAAAAAACTGTCACAATATCTCCGTCCTTGTGTGTGATTCGCTAACCCTCCTTCTATATATCCTCTTTCTACGCTCGATGTTGTTATCACATAATTGTGTACATTACCTAAAAATGTAAATATTTTGTGTAAATTGGAACGATAAGGAACTAAACAAGAAAAACTCACAGTACCATAAATTTAGGTAGTAAATACGTCATCGAAATTAAGGCATAGACAAGTAAATGTAAAGGTTAATGTATTTGTATACATAGTAGACAAGTTTGTGTTACTTGTTACAGTTGTTACTATGTATACATTACCTAAACATAACTGTGTGCAGTGCTGACACCTAACAGCATAAGTAAAAACGACGAAGTCCTTGGCTTGGAAAAGAAGACAAGCAGTACTTAGAGCTGAAGAGTTCGTTATTTTAACACCAATATTTAGATTACAGCTCAATCTAAGCGTTCCATTTCTTTTCTTCTAAGTTGCCATAGCATGATGTACATCTGGTTTCTCTCATTTTCATTCATATGGTTCTTAGGGTTTCGTTCGTACCCAAAGGTTATTAAAGAACAAATAATATTTATAATATTCTGATAACACAGCTTAACTTTTCTAGCTCTGGTGGAAAAGCAAACTTACGATGAACCTGATGTTTGACTTCCTAAAATAGGGTTGCTGACTCCAAATGAAAAAATCAATCATTTCGAATTTTCTTGCAGGTGTATGACAATTAGAATCAAATGGTGAAAAAGCAGTCTAGGAGAATAATTAATTACAAAGTTATAAGTGTTCAAATTTGGCATATTTATTAGAGAAATAATACAATTTGAGTCAATAGCCCTATTGCCGTAGTCGTACTCTCTCTTCCTGTCGAATCTTTAAGGCTTGGTCGGTGGTCGCTGCGCTGCGCGCCAAAATGAATGAAACCGTCCCGCTCGCGTCGCGCAACCTGTGTGACGTCGCTAATCTGTTAGCATACGTTCCGGCGCGCAGCGGTCGCGTCGCGCGGACGTCGGGCAACGCAGTGTGACCAAGCCTTTACGGTGTATTCTAGTGACATGGTGCTTACAATGCCGAGCTGCCAGGCAGAGTATTGTTGTAACCAGATTATGCACGGTATACATGTTGGCCCAACGTCGGCCAATCTGCGGGACGCAGCTATACGATAGAAGGAGATGGTAATACACCGTGCTCGCTCTATCGTATAGCTGCGTCCCGTAGTTTGGCCGACGCGACGTTGGGCCAACATGTATACCGTGCATTAGACTAGTGTACAAGGGACTGGTACGAATTGAGACGAATATAGAAATTAGAAACGTGAGGGACGAAAAACTTTATTCTTTCTTCCTAAAGTTGTCTTCACCTATGTATATACTTGTTGATTGCCGTCAATACATTAGCATTAAATTCACGCAGACGTCAAGGTCAATAAATATCCGTCGTTATATAATTGCACAATAAGCGAGATTGCACATTTTAAGTGCAGTGAATTATGTTTTATTATTCTCTTAGTAAACATTAATTACTCAGTCGTGTGAGTAGTGATAGTTATTGATGTTTGTTTGAAGTGAACTATAGACATGTGATGTTGATGTATATACCCTTATTTTTCGTAATACCGAGGCAAGGAATTGCATGATCTCTCTACTGTAGTTCGGATTCTACCCACCACAATCCATTCCGCACGCCGCGAAGTCGACCCATTGTTTGCTTTTTTATGTTCATCACCTAGTATTGTAATGCTTTTGCAATCTTATTTTTATGGCCGACGCAACACTCGACGCCTGATGGACAGTAATTATTGAAGGAGCACCTGTCACAGCGAGAACTGTGCGGTCTCGTGAGTCAAAACCTGGCCGCTTTTTGTTGGAAATTCAACTCTGCCGGATCGATTTATAGATGCCGTAAACTCATTTATTGTAAATCTCATGGAAACCGATAGTGTCGTTTTCGAGAACTCATTTACATTTAATAAACTAATACTTCAATTTATAATTGCTTGGGGTAAGAGTTGCATATTGTTACAATCTGTTCTATATATCTTTATACTGCTATGTTAACAACCACGTATAATGAACCATAAGAGTAAGAAACTATAAGTTTGAAGTGATGCTAAAGTTATTAATGAATCCTATGCGGTCTGTGCTACCAAACAATATTTCGTACATTTGGTAGGAATAACTAAAAAACTTCTGTGACTATTACAAAGCATTGTTAAAGTTATACTATAGCAATGTAGAATATGTAAGAATGTACTAATTCAGCTATTTGTCTTTGTATATAATACGTTTTCGCAATACTTGACGCAAATCTAGGTGAATTGATTACGTTTAACGTAATATTCTGAATATTCCATCAGGCTAGAGTGTTGTTGCACTTAGATAATAAGTATCACTGGTATATTTCGTAGTTGCACTGTCCTTCAAATATCGCATTGTGTATAAAATAATAACATTATTATTGTGATGTTTCTTGACTTTCACGAGTAAATATGTCTAATTTTATGTGCACTCAAAATTGGACATTAATGCGGGCTTTTCATTTCGGTCAGTAATTTGTCAAAAAGGATATACTTAGGTGACTGCTTCCCTGTGTCTAACTGCTCTATCTCAATAATAATAATACAACTTTTGTGCATGTTTGTATTGGAATGGCTTCATTACATCATTGCGTGGTGTGTTTCACACATGTTTCAGGTAATGGCCAATGGGGAGACTTTCGGTCGTTCGCTTATCCTATCACCCCAACCCAGTACTCCAAACATATCCTCGAAGCCCTCTCGTACGTCACCCAATTCGCAGAGCACTCCGAAGAGCTCTATTTACCGTAGACTATCCGCCCGGCTGTCGGGGCGGCGCGCCAGCGGCACGCCCGGCAAACCCGTCGACGAGCCCGAGCGGCGCCTGCAGCTCGCGCGCGCGCAGGTGCTCGCGGCTCGCGACTGTGTCGACTCGGCCGCCGTCGTCTACTTGACCCGTGAGCTCGTAGACCCCGCCGACGATACCTCGCCCTCTGGCCAGAACAAAGAAAACAAACATATATCGCAAGCGATGCAAGGCGCCGTCAGAATTAACGCCAAAGATAAGAGAGAAGTGTTTAGAAATAAGTCAATTAATATGTTTAATCTAGTGGATTGCCTCACGGAGGCGGGGTCTCTACATTCTTCTCTTACAAAGAGTTTATGTGATTTAGATTGCAAAGAGGAACCTGCTTTTCTGCTGCCTATTTCAACGGGAAGCAAAGAGTTGCAACATTCTACGACTACTATCAGTTCTGGGAAAAAGAGAAGTCGCAATTCTACTGATTCCAACTTTCAAGTGAGCCCTATAGACGCAAACCTTTCTCCGGATAAGTGTGAAGACAGCAATTGGAAGTCAATCAAACGACTTAAGATAAAAGATTCTTTTAAGTTTAAAAACCGGCCAACGATTTTCAAACGTACAAAAAAAGACTCAGTCTCTAAAGCTTCGGGCGACATTACTATTGAGCCAGTGAGTCCGGACAGTGTGAAGCCGACTGACCCGGCAGGGGTATTCCTTGCGTCTACCTCGTCCCCCGTCAGAGAGGATGACAACACCTCCATTTGCTCGATAAACACTAGCAAGCAGTCGGGGTTCTTTGATATTTCGTTTGCTTCAATACGCAGTTCTAAAACCGTCAAATCGGCATCGAAGTTACGGAGAAGCGTCAAGTCATTCACAGCATCGTTTAGGAGTGAGAGAAAAAAGAAATATGAAAAAAGACCTGAACGTAACACCGTAGAAGTGAGCGCCTGCCACCTTCCTCCTCAAGTCAAATATGTATCGACACCGAGCAAAGATATTGACGATATGAATTTAGATATATCTCCTGTACAAGTGGACACTATAGACAGTACAGATATGGCTAACAATGTAAAACACGACGTTGATGTGGACGAGCTAGATGATTCAGTCACATTTAAAACTCCACAAAGTGTAGGATTCCGAGCACACCGGCACTCTATCTGCGGCGGGCCAGAACTGCGCCCCGCGAGCATCTCCTCGCACGCGTCCTCGGGCTCCGGGCCCGCGCCCGCGCCCTCTCCCGTCCCCGCCCCAGCCCCCGCCCCCGCTCCCTCGCCCCCTCGACCCCTCCGCGACCAGCTGCCGCTCGCCTCGACGCCTCCCATCCGTGATGTCCGCGCCATATCGCAATGCCATGGAATATCGTTGCCGGTACTAACACCATTTAATTTAGTATTACTAAATTTTAGACATGCTTATCATGCAGTCCAACATTTTATGACTCTCATTTCGAATATAGCCAAAACAGGCATACTCGTTCGAGACAGCCTCGCACTCGGATCGCCTCTTCGCTCGTATGCATGCAGTCTGCGCAAATATAACGTTTTTATAGGCATTACTTTGGCTAGCTGATGATAAGGGCGTGCACGAATAGATATCATTTGTAAGAGAAACTTAAAAATGGACAAAATACACGTTAATGAGGTTAGACAGCGTTTCGTGTTATGTAACGTAATGGTACATTGACTCTGTTAATTATATCCAGGTGGTTGACGAGCACAACACAGCGGTCGCGCCGGAGTGCTCGCCGCGAGTGCACGTCGTCAAAGCAGAGTGGTTTTGGGCGTCAGTACAGAACGAAGAAGCGCAGGATGAAAGGGATTACCTCTTCAAAGATGTAAGGCTGGTTATGTTTATTTAATTGGACCTTCGTCCAATTATATTTTTTAATAACCATTTATATAAGTGTGTGTAAATAAGTGCATGTGCTTCTGTTTTGGAGCAGTACCTAGACGAAGTGTCGAGGCGATCGTCTGTCGGAGGCGTGACCGGCGCAAGCGGCGGAGCGAGCGCCGGCGCGGACGATGTGGGCGGCGCTGCGAGCGCGGCGGGAGGCACGCCGGCGCACCTGCAGCGCCTGCGAAAGCGCAAGCTGCGCGGCGGCGAGGCCGCGCTGCAGAAGCGCCGCTCTTCCATCAGCGACACGGTGCTTAGCCTCTCCGGCAATATGCTGCTCGACTACACACCCTCGCCCGACAGCAAACAGTTGCTGGAAGGTACAGTAATATTGTGGCTCCTCTCTCACACATGCCATGCGACACCGCGAAACGCCAACTTCGTTCGTTCGTTTATCTCTCACGGCCCGGCCAAGACTGCGCGGCAAGCGATTTATGTGTTCATTGTACGGTCGAAACGCGCAACGCATTGTGGATGGTTGGGGTCACACGCAATGTATTAGGAAAATCGCTGCCGCTGCCGACGCCGCTCGAAGTCGTGGCTGGACCGTCATACTTGTTTGCACATCCGCGCGACAGGTGGAGATATGCGAGCTTCGAATTCCGCTTTTGGCGGTAGCGCCGCTGATATTGTTAGTATTGTTACTCATTCGTTGTCTTCCAGAATTATTTGATAGACTGATGTGCTTGTTTATTCTTTAGAATCGGAAGTGCCCGACAATGTGGTTCGGAAGCTGATGTCCCCTAGGCAGCAAGTGTTTATGGAATTACTGCAAACAGAATCCAATTATGTTGGGATTTTGCACACAATCGTTACTGTAAGTATGAATCATTATTTTGTTTTCCCTTTTTATTTTCACGACGATGATGAATAGAAAAAAAAGCAAAAGAATAATGAAGTAAAAGGAGGAAATGGTCTCATTAGGTTATTTTCTGTACATAAATTGAATAAATGTAACATTTCGTTTTCAGATGTTTAAGCAACCTTTGGAGGATATGGCTGAAGAGGACAATAGTAATGGCAAAATGGCGTTGCTCAACAATACAGAATTAAAAATTATATTTGGAAATTTACCGCCTATTTATGAACTTCACCAGTAAGTTATTGACTATGAAGTAAATGGTCCGTCAGAAGCAGAGGGTGTTCACTTCCTTATTTGACAACCTTTTATTTCTTCTTACTTGTTTTAAAAATCGATTATATGGTATATACACATGTGTATGCATTCACTTAAAATATAGAAATAGACACACAATGCCGAACAGAAATGGCGGAAAACTATCAGTTACATGTCAATAATTTCGTACAAAAAAAGACTTACAGCTGTTAGTCCGAAGTGTCAAATTTGTAAACACAAATACCAACACGAATGTACCGCCCATGTCGTACGGGTGGTACTTTTACGGGGTCCATTTTTTCGGCTGTTTGTGAATCTAGTTCTATAATAGAACATCTATGTGTGTATGTGCTGTTGTGTACTTGTTGGTTGTATGTGTGAATGATGTGTGTGCACCAGGGGCATGTTGGAAGAGCTGCGGTACGCGCAGGCGCACTGGAGCGAGGAGGTGAGCATCGGCCGCCTCATGCTCAAGTACACACCGGACATGGTCAAAGCTTACCCGCCTTTCGTAAACTTTTTTGAAAACACCAAGGAAATGCTGCAACAGTGCGACCGTGAGAACCCAAGGTACTTTATTAGTGATTTATGGGGCAATTACACTTCGTCGATCGCCGCATGCTGCATCCGACGACTGCGAAAGTGTAAAGAACACGTTAGTCGGCCGCATTCGGCGATCGACAGCTGCCTAGTCGCCGTAGTGGGCGGACAGACTAGTGTAAAGATGACGTTCGTTCACCTAAGTAGTTTAAAATCAATTCGGCGACCGCATTAGGTGAACGACGAAGTTTATCTGTAATCAAATTATTACACATTTCATTTATAATACGATTTCATGTTTTATTTTTATTTACACTGTTGATTCCTTTCAGATTTCATGCATTCTTGAAAATCTGTCAGACCAAACCTGAGTGCGGCAGGCAAAGTTTACAAGAACTTTTAATAAGACCAGTTCAGCGATTACCGAGTATTAGGCTGCTACTTGATGGTGCGTACTTATTTCTTAGTGTCTATTATAAGCTATTTAATTTATATATTTATTTCGGAGTATTTACATCCATATATGTTAGTAACACATAACAAAAGATACACAACACAAAGTAATTAATTCTTATGATCTAGTTTGTTAGTAGGTAGGTATACTTAGGCCACAAAAACTGTCTATGCTATGCCAACAGAGAATATATTTGGAATTCTCATACTATCTCCCTCACACTACTTCAGTAAAGTAGTGTCAACAACGGATTTGCCAAGGTATTATAGTACTCACTTCTTCTCTGTAACGGGCGTAATGTGTGGGTGTTTCAATCTCTTGGGTAAGTTACTGTCAAAAACTGCAGCTAATTGGACATAAATATAGGGTATATCTGCTCGCGTACTTCAAAGAACGCAAACAGCTCCGGGTGGTAAAATATGATCGATGACCGTCTTCATTCTCCACACCGGTGAAACTTACAGACCCACAAAGTTTACCTCTAATATTGGTGAGGATGCGCTTGTAGCATTAAACTAACATATAATTTTTCAATATCAATATCGCTTTTTCGACCCTAGGGTGGAAAGTAACTGTTTATAATAGTTCAATAGGCCTGGGCCGGACGCCGGCAGTGCGCGGCGCCGGCTGCTGGTGGCTGCAGTACGTTCTTTGTTATGAATCCGTAGAATTAGAATATCATGTACTCGTACTTTTACTTTTCTCATAGTCGAAATGACCCCGTTGAACTATTGGCCTTAAAATATCTCATGTGAAATGGGGTCATTTTCAACCCTCGGTTATGGCTGAATTTTTTTTTGTTGAACGTATTTCTATTGAAATGTTATTGGATTTTGAACCTTATTGTTTTAAAGGTAAAGTAGCTTTTTGAAAGAATCGCTTTGGTGCAATTCGTTCAACTGGAATAAATAAATATTAGTGGACAATCTTACACAAATCAGCGTAGTCCCAAACTAAGCAAAGCTTGTACTAAGCGACGATATACATACTTATATAGATAAATAGATACTTAAATACATAGAAAACATCCAAGACCCAGGAACAAATATTCGTGCTCATCACACAAATAAACGCCCCGGCCGGGATTCGAACCCGGGACCTCCAGCTTCGCAGGCAGGGTCACTACCAACTAAGCTAAAGCGGCCGTCAATGATTTCAAGTATAACAATATATAATTGTTCGTGCAGATATCCTGAAGCACACGCACAAGAACAACCCGGACCACGGCGCGCTGGTGGCGGCGCTGGCCGGCCTGCGCGAGGTGATGTCGCACATCAACGAGGACAAGCGCAAGACGGAGGGCCAGCTGCAGATGTTCGACATATACAACGAGATCGACCAGTGTCCGGTGCGCACCTTTGTATTGAACGATCGTCATTTACTATGCCGCTAGTCAACAGTGACGACACTGTTGAGTAGCACTTACTCTCTCTAACTACGAACATTCTAACCGTTGTAGCTTCGTTATTTTTAGAGATATTTGAATAGGATTTTCACTATTTGGCATAGTTTTATTTATTTTTTTGAGTCAACATCTACATGCGTAGATGTGAGAGAGACTAAAATAATGTGTACTTTTTGTAGGCCCATTTGGTGTCATCGCATCGATCGTTTATCGCCCGGTGTGAGGTAGTCGAACTATCGAAAGAGCTTTCCGGCCGAGGCGATCATCTCGTACTATTCCTATTTACCGACACGATGGAAGTTTGCAAGAAACGATCAAAGGTAAGTAACAAAAAAAAAAACAATTATTATGTATAGGTGTGTATGAAACTGTCATTAATTTCAAAGACATTCTGCGCCAGCTTTCGTATTGGATGCCCCCCACAGGTCCTTTCTGTGCAACGATGTGTTTTCAGTTAAAATGTCTCTTATTTATTAAACATTCTTTTCTTATCGTGAAGCTCTAAAACGTAAAATAAAATTCCCCTCTCCTACAATATACAGAACTATGGAAAAAATGCAGTGTGCATGCTGGTTAATATGATGTTAATAATGGAATATATAGTTATAGTACGCGCCATCCACGAATACGCGCCCCTCCATCCCCGCGCCCGTTCCGTACAATTCGCTATTTGACAGTTGTAAAGATAAAATAATTACAATTTACAAGGTTTACAATACTCATACAACAGGTTTTGTGCTTTAAAATTAATTGAATACATTTTATGTTTGAAAAATAAATTAAGAGGTTTTTTTATCTGTGGATTACAAAAACCGAAACGCGTGTGACGTCACATTTCAAAGTTAAGGTTTAATTCCGCAACAGACCGCAACTGCATTTACTGCACGTTATGTTTCTCCGCACTCCAAATTGAACCGTAACGGTATTCGTAAAAAGCTCTATTTAAAATGAGCGGAGAAGTGTCGCAACAGCACAAGTTACTGTACAATTTGGAGTGCGGTGTAACATGCAGTTGCCGTCTGCTGTTGGTTGCGGAAGTAAACCTTTAGTTGTTTATCAAAGCCGTGTTCCGAATCACGTTTACAGCGTATAAACGCGTTTACGATCGGACCGAATCACGCTCATAGCGTTTGACATGAGATGTCGTGACGTCATTGATGATGTCATGGACGGCGCCATGTTGGCGTTTACAGTGCCCACACTCCAAAGCCGTGTTCCGAATCACGCCAACAACGATCACAGCGTTTACAGTGCTGACGGTTGGTCCGAATCAGTAAGCGCGCTCAAGGCCGCGTGAGTGGTGTTTTGATTCGGACCGGGCATGATGTGTTTACTGTCATGTTCATATATCAAACGTCAACTTGACGTTTGGTTTACGGTGCTGACGCCTCAGAAGCCGTGTTCCGAATCACGCTTAAAACGTATAAACGCGTTTACGATCGGACCGAATCACGCTCATAGCGTTTACATGAGATGTCGTGACGTCATTGATGACGTCATGGACGGCGCCATATTGGCGTTTACAGTGCTCACACTCCGAGGCGTCAGCACCGTAAACCAAACGTCAAGTTGACGTTTGATATATGAACATGACAGTAAACACAACATGCCCGGTCCGAATCAAAACACCACTCACGCGGCCTTGAGCGCGCTTACTGATTCGGACCGGCCGTCAGCACTGTAAACGCTGTGATCGTTGTTGGCGTGATTCGGAACACGACTAGAGTGTGAGCACTGTAAACGCCAATATGGCGCCGTCCATGACGTCATCAATGACGTCACGACATCTCATGTAAACGCTATGAGCGTGATTCGGTCCGATCGTAAACGCGTTTATACGTTTTAAGCGTGATTCGGAACACGGCTCAAGGCGTAAGCACCTTAAACCAAACGTCAAGTTGACGTTTGATATATGAACATGACAGTAAACACAACATGCCCGGTCCGAATCAAAACACCACTCACGCGGCCTTGAGCGCGCTTACTGATTCGGACCGGCCGTCAGCACTGTAAACGCTGTGGTCGTTGTTGGCGTGATTCGGAACACGGCTCAAGTGCGACGTCACAGTACTCACAGTCACGTGATCGGCTGTTTTCGCGCGAATATCAAAATACTTAAAGAAAAAAAAATTTTTTGAAAGAAATTAAGCTCTGGGGGAAAAAGATAATTGTTACAGGTATAAAATAAACCTACGTATAATTTAAAATACATTTCCGAAAACTGTCAAGTAGCCAATTGCGCATAAATTAGTATGAGATGCGCTGTGGAGGGGCGCGTCGTCGTGGATGGCGCGCACTATAATGATTATTATGATATCCAGGCGTTCAACAGCAAGAGTCCAACAAACGGCACGAGCACAATGCGAATAGGCTCGAGTAAGCCGTACAGACACATCTCCCTCATGCCGCTGAGCACCGTGAAGCGCGTCGTCGACATCCGCGAGGCTGAAGGTACATATCCTCACACATTTACTCATTTCAATATACTTTAAGCTATTCACCGCCGTTGACTTGATTTAAGGCGCAGGGGTGGGCAAGCTCTCTCCGTACAAACTTTGTGCAATTTTTTCTTAGCTTGTGTTTGCACTACACTTATGATTTTTGGTCAGTATGCTTATTTTTCTGTTAGCCATAACCTGGAGAAATATTTTTTAAAGTTTTTAATTTTTTTGTATTTGTTTGAAATATTAGATTTTTTTTCTTGAGGCTCTTCTTATATCCAATATTTACAAGCAAATGAAAAATTATATTTGAGAGTGCCAAAAGCGACGCATAAAACGTGCACAGAGTTTGCATGGAGAAGGCCTTGCCCTACCCTGCGCCTTAAAGTCGGGACATTAGGTGCCCAAACGCCAGTGATTTCATATCGAGTTGATCAAGACGATGTAAAGGTAAGCTACGTGCTATCAAGTAAGGTTCATTTTCAGTCTTTTGCTACGGAGACTGGCGTGTGAGGCACAGCTTACTGAATCTACTGTGGCGGTGAATAGGTTAATAATCCTCCTGAACATAATTGGGATTTTGACTACAATAAAAATAAATTAGCCTGACAATAAACTAAAATCTAAATTCATTTATGACAATCACAATCGTAAAAAGTAGTTAATTTGACTATCGGTCAACATCCCTAATTAATGCTGTATGCAGTATTTATAGTGAGTGTAATGTGCATAGATTGCCACAATGTGTTCGCGCTGATGTGTCGGAGCAACCAGGAGCTGAAGGAGAAGCTGTACTCGTTCATGATCACGGACGAGGCGGTGGACAAGTCACACTTCCTGCGGCAACTCTGCCGGCAAATGGCCAACACTGTCTGCAAAGCGGACGCTGTGAGTGTTACAACTTTTGCAAACTTCAAACATTAATTCGTGACATACGAGTACATGTTATTACAAAACAAACAAAGAAATAGGATAACGTTGTGAGGTTGTCACGAAACGGACCCAGCTCAGCATGGTGCTTACTTATAGTCAGCGCTGCGCTGATCTTCCGCAGAGTCCATTTGGTGAGGACAAGGGATGTGTTACCCACACGTCAAACGGCAAGCAAATGCACACACTACATACAGTGGGAAAAAATAAAAGAAACAAAAGCTATACAGTTAGAGAGGGCACGATAATAAATACAAAGTAGTGCACAATGAAATAACACATTTAAAATAAGTACTACCAACTACAAACCAACTTCATTTTTCGTGTTTGATATCGTTACGTAATCTTTAAGATAGACTAGATCGATGAAATAATGCAAGTATAGTGCGCGCCATCCACGACGACGCGCCCCTCCACAGCGCATCTCATACTAATCTATGCGCAATTGTACGGAACGGGCGGTGAAAGGGCGCGTCGTCGTGGATGGCGCGCGCGCACTATAGCCTATTGATGTAAGTTTGTGTGACACGTAACACGTGTATACGTAATAAGGGGTCAGAGGTGAGCGTGCGTGTTTCTGCAGGACAAGTTTCTGGCGTCGCTGGAGTCTCACCAGCTCGACATCGACACGAGCGACCTGGCTCTCAGCACGCTCTCCAAAGTTACCAAGTTCGCCGCGCGCACCAGGATAAAGGTATGCGATCACGATCTCGCACACCATCATGTTTTTACATTCATAATTATGAAAATAGTTTGTTACACCTGGTTTGTAATAGGGTAATTGACTCGGTTTTGTGATTTAATTCAGTTCCCATTATTATTTTATTACTGAATCCACTTGTAGTACCTATTTTTGCGCACGGGCGGGGGGTAACTTTACGGCTTATGGAAAAAACTATAGGCACTCTAAATATTAAATGTTCACCTTATTATATGTACATTTATTTAAACGATATCCTGCATAAGTTGTCTTTTCTCCTTTTGTTTTTGGACGACATGTAGATTGAATGTAGATGTACATTTGAAGTCAACTACCCTGTTGTACTTTTTAGCATGATTAAATGTATTATAATACTTATAATAAGTTACATTTGTATTCTAGCTTAGCTTGCATTTTAGTAATGACAGATGTTCAATAACCGAGATGATAAGTGATTTCTAAATAGTACAGTGAAGAATGCAAATGCAACCAATGCGATCTAGCAACTGTTAAATGTAACTAAGGCATGACAACTTATGAAATCTACAGACTTGCCTGTCATTAGTAAACCTTATTCATTGTTGGTCATGCATATTTCACGCACATGAGAATCAAATAGACGTATCAGATGGTTTTTTATGTACAGTCGCATACACGGAGCATAATATCGAGGTTCGTGTATTCGTGTTCCATTACGCCAATACACATAATTATTCTGTCTGTTTAAGATACTTCATAAATCATCAGTTAACAAAATGGCCATACAATAAATAAATACGGTAATGTTAGAGGTAAAGTTTTAATACATTGTTTGATTTTGTCCGAAATTCAAATAACCAGTTGCAGTATTTTATACAGATAGAAATCGGTAGAGCTGATATTGGTTGTAGTTCGATTAGCGTAAGCAAGTTAATGTAGTTTGATTGTATTGGTTGTGAGCGGAGTGGCGGAGTGTAGAGAGCGGTGTAGTGGACGGGCTGGTTGTGTTGTAGCTGGAGGCGCTAGCCGGGCTGGGCGGCTGGCTGCGCGCCGAGCCAGGCCCGCCGGGCGGACTACTAGACACATGGGTATTGCGCGCTCACTTACTCGCACAGGTCTGACGCGCCTCGTCGCTATCGCAATAGATCCGACCCCACACCCACACCTACACCCACACCCCTCCACGCGACATTCTAACAAGCCGGGCCGGGAGACTACGGATCCGAGTGTCGATCTGAATGTTGCATTAGTAACGCCCGGGACGGTTATTAATTATTATACGCTGCTAAAAAGGTGAACATGCAGAAATATACATCTACATTTTGAATCTCCTCACACTAAAAATAAGAAAATATGGTTATACCCAATAAAATACGGCATTGCTACAATGGACTAATACGGTATATTCAGTTTACTATCAATATTAGATCGACACTGGAATTAATTTCCGATAATTCAAATGTTACTCATCTCAAATATAACATTTTTTTCCATCTGGCCCGAGTCGCATATCTAGTGTTGTAAAAGACTAGAGTTTTTTTTAATTATGACTCCGAACTCTAATAGCGAAGCTCTAATTACTCAATAGCTAATTATTGCAGTCTGCTCAGTAATTTTCACTGACTAATCGACTGTGACAGTGGCATTCGGACTCGAGACTCTTTTCTAAGTTTGTGTCTTGTGTCCCTTCGCGGAAGGTGTTTCAAGACTCTTAACTGCTTTGTGTTTGAAGTTTGTGCTGCTCGACGATGACACTTACTCTTTTAGTTCGATGGAGTACTTCACTGGAATCTTTTTGCGACTCTAAGCTGACAAGAGAATTTTAAACTGGAAAGATTCACGGTCGTTCCAAAGACATCGAGTTTACTGGGCGCTGTATTACTTGTCGAGTTTCTAAATTGCGGAGTTCAGAACTCTAGTCTTATACAATATTAGTAACATCACTTGTTACTGACATACATTGCCCTAAACAAAAAATTGTGGGCACTGCCGTGAAGTGCCGCCAATATATTAATTGTTTCGGTAGTGGGTGGTCTCAATGTTTTGAATTAACGCTTAGCTTTCCATCATTTGTGATTAACAGTTTTCGTGAGCGTGCCATACCTATCACGTGTTAGTCCATGTCTTGTTCATCATCATATTTGATACACACCCTTGTGTCGTATTATTGTGTTGTAAACATTTCTGTGAAATTTGGGGTACATAGTATTATTATCATCAGTCCTTATTATTATGATATATATTATTATTTATTAGTTATTATATTATATCTAATGGTTCGCACTATGACTTTCTCCGCGTAATATTTTACTCGTATTATTACTACAGGTGGCCCAAAATTACGTTAACAAAGAATTTTTAGGATATTTTTTATTACTTACACGGCTTTTGAATTACGACATTAATAACTTTGTTTACAATAATTAATATAATTATCCTCCTTTGATTTGTTGAAATAATGCAAACTTTTGTTAAAATTTTGCTGCCGCTCTTCCAATGTTATTTTTGCCCACTCTTTGTTAAGTGTTGCTTTCAGTTACAAGTCTTGCTTAGTGGTACAAGTCTTTGTCACCAAAATTGACCATAAACTATGATCCATTGGATTTAGATCAGGCGAGTAGGGTGGACACTGTCTTGAGCTATCTCACACTGTCGTTTTCTAGCTTCGTGTAAGGATATTCGTTCTTTGCATTGCGAAGACATGACAGACCAATAATAAATTAATAATTTTAAACAAGTTGTTAACTTCCAATCGTTACAGTTATTTACTTCACGAGCGCGGGTGAGCCATGGTTATGTGTTGAGCTATACATGCCTTGATGTCCGTATGCGTCAGCATAGGAGCTATGAGTTCATGTGTTCTTATGTATCACAACTACAACTACAACCCGCGCTCATCAGATAAAAGTACTATACCCAATTGTGTAAAAATATAACAAAAGAAAACAAACGAACTCATGACAAGCTCAATTTGCACAGTATTTACTTTTTAATTTGGTCAACGTATTTTTGGGCCACAGTGTATTTTTTGTCTAAAGGCCACAATAGAACGAAAGAAATCAATATTCTAGACCCCTTTCCACTGAAGAAGGCCGGATGTGAAATCGGCAGCAGTAAAGTAATAGTGCGCGCAGTGCCCTAGGTTCGGCGAAGGCGGCGGTGTGATGGCGGCAAACATCTGACTAAAGCAGGTATTACACTGTCCTGAATCAGGCGTCCTAAGTAGTGGAGGGGAGTTGAAGCATCTCGCTCTAACGTATAGGTCGGAACCCTTCTAAGTGTCCTGAATTAAGGACAGTGTAATACCCGCTTAATGCATTCACGCATGTACTTTATTACTGTTTCCATCCAGTGACATATGTTATACTGTTGTGTAATGTAATATTTATACGGACCGAAATAAATGTTTAACTTATTAGTCTTATTACAAACAACTTGTGCGATCTACTGCTACATGCACGCTTGGAGCGGTGCAGCGTGTATATAAAACAAATGAAAAATCCATTGTTCACACTTAGTACGTATCCACCAGAGCTCGTGCGGAGATTGGTTTCTTAGATTTGACACCTAGCACCTACCTTTGGTGGATGTTCAAGTACTGGAAAATATATTACTTTGTCTAAATTCAGTATGAATAATGTAACATGAGTGTAACTGGCTCATTGGAGATAAGTTCATGTTAATTAAAGATAAAAACATGACAATACCCTACTGTTTGTTACTTAGCATCTCAAGATATCCATAAAAACCTTTGCTTATTATTTAAACTCATCATACCTAGCTTGGGCGGCGGTTTATCTGTTATAATGACTATATGACTAAAGGACCGACAGTAGACGTAATATAATTTATGTCACACCTGGCCATAAAGTGGCCATTATCGCACGCTCCGCGCGCGAAAAAACCCACTTCCTGGCCAGGGGGTGACATAAAATTTTGTACTTACCACGGACGATAATAAAGAAAGCCTCAGATCGCATATTTATCGCCCTTGCCTTCGGCTCGGGCGTAAAATACCTGTGATCTGAGACATTCTTTGTTTTATCGCCCTTGGTAAGTAATGTACTATTGTACTGAATCATCTTGTATAACAAGACGAAAGGGTACAAATTATATTCGTTGTATAAAATCTGTTTCCAAGTGTAAAACCTGAGTGGACGCTCGAGTCGGGCGTGCAGCGGGGCGTGCATGTTAAACAATTGAAACTCATACTGGTGTCCTGAGTCGCCGCCGCACATGCACAAATAGTATGCACGCTCGCCCGCCCCGCTGCACGCCCCGCCGAACGCTCCGCTCCGAGCGTCCACTCAGGCCTTACACTAAAAGAATTGATGGCGACAGGTGGGCCGCGCGCTGTCGTTCAACAAGACGCCGTCGAAGCTGAAGCGCGCCATGTCGTCGATGATCTCCCCCTTCGGCTCGCAGGCCAACCTCACGCCCGCCTCGCAGCTCGCGCAGATGCGTCTCGCGAGTTGCAACAACATCAACGTGAGTAGCCTTTCCGATATAAATATAACGAGTAGCGTGTTTCGATGCTTCACAGATCATAACAATTAAAATGAATAAGTAAGAATGAATACAATGGTGGTGTTGTTCTCAGGAGATGGGCACGAGCAGCGGCTCTGGCGGCGGCGCGGAGGGCGGCGGCGAGGTGCTGGTGGCGCCGCTGTCCGTGCAGCCGACGCGCAAGGCCACGGCGGGGGCGGCCGCCGCGCTGCGACGCTTCTGACGGCGCACGTCGCGTCGCGCCTGACTCGCGCCCGACCCGCTTCCCCCTCCGGCTGCGAAATGTTGTTGATCTCATCGCTTGCCCGGAGAGCGCCTGTGCGCGGCTAGCACTAACAAATACATCATTATTTGTGGACAATCTTGCACAAATCTACCGACGGTAGGAGAGACGTGGTAATGAACCACCAAAATATTCCGAGATTGTCCCGCCACATGGACGTGACTGCAGGAACATGCAGCTAATCATTGCGGGTTTTTATTGTTAAGTATGAAAAGTAACGCTTACGAGTGAAGTGGATGGACCCAGTTATTTTGAAAGTATTGACGAAACGAGTGTAGCCGGTGAACTACGCTTCAACTCTCCCATATCTGCCGTCTTCATTTTAATTAGCTTCGTCTGTGAGAATTGGCTTCGTCTTACTTACCGACTCATAGCGTCCGTCGTTTATGTCCATTATAACCTTGTGCCAAATCCTCAAAAGTTTCATTAAAAGTGTTGCAAGTGAACTAACTTGTACCAGTGTAAATATGAAATGATAGAATTTCTCTGAGGCCTTTATAGACTTGTGGCATAAGAGGGAGGGTGCATGGGTTGCGGCGGCTTGGTGCTCTAGCTACAGTGGCCAGTGACATATCAGAACTTTTTCGTTATTTTTGTAATAGTTGATTTTTCGAATCTAAACTACACTATATTTCATGGTTAATTTTCAGTTAATTTTGAATGGGCCCCCTAAAATTATAACAAGGATTTGCAGGGATGTGGCAATGAAAATCTTTACAATATATTTATAGATCGGACGAGAGTAGACTAATATGGAAGAGTGCTTGGAGTGCCTTGGTAATATGAGCGAATTGTAATGATGGAGCGGGTTTTATATAGTAGATTATATTTGGTAGTATTACTGTAAAACGTGTCACAAAGTGCGGCCTGTATAGAAATCGAATACTAGAAGTAGTCCAATCAAAAGTATTTTTGTTATGTTATAACCAGTCGGGCTTGCTATTCGCACTCGCCTGGTGAACCTATTTATTCTTTACAATGCTGATTGGTATCAGTAGCTCTTGGAGAAAAATCGAATATGTTACAGTCAAACGTATTAGTTTTCAGAGATCTAGTTTTTCAAATAATATGTACATATCGTGATATTTTTAATATTATCTTGAAATAGGCATTTGATTTTAAGTAGTAATAATATATTATTTGATATCAGCTTGCGCGACAGTCGCTAACGGTAGCCTGCCCGCGTCCCGGTCCCGAGACCCGCGCGCGCTTGTCGGCGGCGCGGCGGCGGACCCTCTTCACTAATTCATCTAAGTACCTACTACTTACTATCTTAAGTTTTATGAAGAGTCTCACTAAGGCTATCATCTTATCAACAATCAGTGTGTGTACACGTAATAGATTGTACAAAGATCTATATTTATAATTATATTTAAATGATTGATAAAATAAACATTTATTTTCAGTGAAAATGTTAAGGTATTTTATTTTCTCACATGAGTTTTTCCTGCTTCAAACTTTCTCCGCGCGATGGTGGTTGCGCATCTACCAAAGATGTGGTAAGCAGCTTACCGTAAGCTCGTTACATCTCCATGATCCGATCAATTAATGCATGAAAAATGGGTCAACCACGGAATGAGAGATTAACCTATTAGCAGAGACTAGGAATTATATAGACTGCCAATGCCTATACATTAAATGCTTATAATTTTAAAATAATGGGCCTGCTGTAGCTAGTTTCACTCTGGAGAGATCACTTTACCATTTAATTCGTATGCCACTAAGACCTCTGCTTAACACATAGCGCCATCTGTTGGGAGCTTCTTCGTTGTGTTCCCTCCCAATTTTTTTCAGAATTTTTGACCTCACAGTTTGGAAATTAAAGAGGGGGATGCACTTTTTACGACTTTCACAGCAAATATCTCACCAACGGTTGACTTAAATGGAAAAGTTTTTTAGAACCCCCTATTAGAGCAGGAACAGAAATGGAAAAGGCGTCTCTAAAAAATGCAAGCGGCAAATCATGTAACAGTTGGAGTGACAACGTTATCAGAGGGTTTGGACCCTGCAGAATACGGATCTGCCTGTCGCCATCTCGAAATTTCACTCAAAAGTCTCCAGATTGCCCAAAATAAAATAGTAAAAACACTTTTTCGATACGACCGACTCACCCCCAGTACTAAAATTTACTCAGAAACTAAAATCATGAACATTAACCAGCTTTATTTTAACAATATGTGTCTACTAATTAGGAAAATAATAGATAAAAAAATTCACTCACAAATTACGTTTAAAACTAAAACCGAATTAGGATTACGCCCACTACGTAACTCAAATAGTTTGAGTCTAAAGCCAACGCGCACTAATTTTGGAAAAAAAACCATAGGCTATGAAGGTGCACAGTTTTACAATAAAATACCAACTGAAATAAAAAACTGTAAAAGTTATAATGTTTTTAAAAATAAATTAAAAAAGTTTGTAATTGAACATATCTAAATCCGGACCTGGGCGAATGCCACGACCGACCCCACGAACGTAAACAAAAGGTTGTCGCTAAGCAGCGCAACAGTGTTACCGCGATCTGCCTTACTTTTAAATACAACTTAGTTTTATGTTTTAGTGTATTCTACCCACATGTGCATTAACTTAACAATAATATGTGTTTTGTTACTGATAAGTTTTAGTTAAGTTGTACTTTGTATCAGCGCCTTGCGGTGCTTACCTATTAATATTTTAGTTTTATAAATTAAATTCTCTTAAGTGAAATGTAAATTTCTTTGAGATAAAAATAAAGTTCTTTAAACCTAAATTTGAGCCGGAAGTACGGTACACCGGAAAAGGTGCAGCACATACAAAAAATTTCGTAGTACATTTAGTAAATCGATGCTCTGGTACTTTAAAAGAGGTCCGATTGATATGGTTTTTTGGTATGTTGTAAAGAACAATATTAGCCATGGTAACCTAAAATTTTTGGCCCTCCAGCGGCATAACTTTGGCCGCCATCTTGGAAATAGTGTCACTTTTTTCAGTTTTTTTGCTTATACTGTCATCAAAGTTCATTCGAGTGCTAAACATAGTTCTGCAATATTGTAGAATACAATATTTGCTAAAACTTTTGGATACAAAGACTTTTTCCATGACCCCTAGGGACGAAGATATGACAGGAGATATCATTAAAAATTGCCACTTTTTTCTAGTTTTCCTCTCATATCTACATTTTAAGTGCATTTTAGCGCTAACTATAGTTCGGAAATATTGTAGATCACAAAATTAACTACAACTTTTGTATTGAAATATTTTTTCCACGACCATTAGGAAAGAAGATTTGAAGTCATCTATGGAGTACAACCGTCGAAATTTGCTACTTTTCCAGTTTTCTTCCCATATTTAGGTTTGAGTGCAATTAATCGCAATCTGTAGGGGATCTATGATGGTCGAGTGATAGCGTGATAGACGACAAGATAAAGCATCTGTCACTTTCCGATCTATACCACTTCAATCCCTCAGAAGACAAAATCGTCTGTTTCCATGATACCTAGAAGATCGTAGGTACTTTGAATTTGCATATAATGTTGTCTTCTGTAATATTGCTGACCGAGAAATGCACTAAAACGCAAATATGGGAGGAAAACTGGAAAAAGTAGTAAATATCGACGGCAGTACCCCATAGATGACATCGTACCTTCTTTCCTGATGATCGTGGAAAAAACATTTCAATACAAAAGTTGTAGAAAATTTTGTAATCTACAATATTGCCGAACTATAATTAGCGCTAAAATGGACTTTAAACGTAAACATGAGAGGAAAACTAGAAAAAAGTGGCAATTTATAATGATATCTCCTGTCATATGTTCGTCCCTAGGGCCCTAGGGGTCATGGAAAAAATCTTTTTAGCCAAAAGTTTTAGCGAATTTTGTGTTTTACAATATTGCCAAACCATGTTTAGCACGAAAATGAACTATAACGACAGTACAAGCAAAAACCTGAAAAGTGACAGATTTTCCAAGATGGCGGAGAAAGACGTGGAGCTGGAGTGTCAAAAATTTCGGGATACGATGACAAATATTGTTCTTTACGGCATATCAAAAATCCATAACAATTGGACCATAGTTAGGGTACCGGAACAACGATTTACCAAATGTACAACGAAACAATTTGTATGGGCCTTTTCCGATATAACATGCTTCCGGCTCAAATTTGGGGATGGAGACAGGCAGATCCGTATTCTGCAGGGTCTAAACCCTCTGATAACGTTGTCACCCCAACTGTTACACGATTTGCTTCTTGCATTCTACTTCTTCAAAAATGGGCCTACTCTATATATCATTTTCAAAGACCTATCCATTGATACCCTACACGCCAATGTGCATTGTTTTTTTTTTCATCCCATATAATCCCGACGAGTTCGAAACATGTCGCCCGAAGTGACATACAGTGAGTTTTAACCGTTTAGTTAAATAAAGTTATCCCATATAATGTTTAGGGCCTTGGCAGACGGGTTTTCCACCGCGATACAAGTGGAAGACGAATTTATTTCTTCATAAACTATACTGACTGATAACTATACTGACAAAATTTCATGCGAGAGGAAATGACTGATTTTTTTTACATGTTCACGTGCTTGACAGACGAGTATTCCACCGCGCTACAAGTGGAAGACGATTTTTTTTCGTTAAGGTATTTTCTTAACTATCATTTAGGTATTTTAGGTATTTTAGGTAAAAACCTAGTTTCAGTCGAGAGGAAATGACTGATTTTTTTTTATACGTCTTTGGGAGGCTGCTGCTCCTCAACCCACCAACGGAATCGTGGCAGACGTCCACAGTATTTTTTTATACATCTTTCTTAACCACTGTACGAGTTTTCATGCGAGAGGAAATTGGTAATCGTGACCTGTCGTTGGCCCAAGGTCTAGAAGCAAAAGTTAGCAAATAAAAGGAATTGAAGTATTTATGTAGGTATATTTTACTACTTTTTGATTCATGTAGTTGAGGTCTCTTCCGAGGTCTTGCAGAAGGCTTGTGTGAGTCAGACGCCGCGGCGCGGGGCTGGCCGCATGAAGACTATGGCGTTGTGAAGCGCGCGCAGCGGCACGGCCAGCGCGGCGGCCAGCAGCGGCGCTGACGAGATAGCCACCGCACGCGCAGGCAGCTCCGTCATACTCACGGCCACTATCTCTCCTATTAGCACCGCCTGCCGAATGCAGACATTTACTTACGCGTACCATACCTATCTTCAAATTTTTTTACGTAGTATAGACGACACTGGAAATACTTTCAGCGATGGTACAAGTAATGACCTGTTGCCATCAACAACTACAGAAAATTATTTACAGTTACAGCATATAACAATACAATACAAATCTTATCTTATCTTATATCTTTAAACGAGCAATTCTTGTATATTTATTTATTTACTTATTTATTTAGGGGATCTCGGAAACGGCTCTAACGATTTTGATGAAATTTGGAATGTAGCGGTTTTCGGGGACGAGCAATCGATCTAGCTAGGTCTCATGCCCGGGAAAACGCCGGCTATATCTTATACCTTTAAACGAGCAATTCTTGTATATATCCATAATATCTGGGCGGCCGAGCTTTGCTCGGCGTTTTCCCGGGCATGAGACCTAGCTAGATCGATTGCTCGTCCCCGAAAACCCCTACCCCCTACATACCAAATTTCATCAAAATCGCCCGCCCAGATATTTTATATTATATCTTATCTTATCATATATATATATCTTATATAAACGAGCAATTCTTGTATATTTATTTATTTACTTATTTATTTATTTCGGGAACCTCGGAAACGGCTCTAACGATTTTGATGAAATTTGGTATGTGGGGGTTTTCGGGGACGAGCAATCGATCTAGCTAGGTCTCATGCCCGGGAAAACGCGGAGCAAGGCTCGGTCGCCCAGATATTACTCTTTATTGCACATATCTCGTCTTATCGCTAAAAAGCGATCTTTTCCAGACAACTTCTGGGTAACGGAAAAATAGCGACAAATGTAACATTACACATAACATACCTACACACATATAACACACATTACGCATAACATTTTTATCTTAGAATTTATTTTGCCTCATAAATGTTACACAGAAAACTTCCGTGACTCTCAGATATATTGAAATATAATAAA
Organism: Cenopis cana; assembly: GCA_951800055.1. Lineage (NCBI taxonomy): Eukaryota > Metazoa > Arthropoda > Insecta > Lepidoptera > Tortricidae > Cenopis > Cenopis cana. The sequence continues at coordinate 14,910,822 of OX637471.1, read as the reverse complement.
CGAAAGGGTCGCGACCACTCATCATTAAGGACCACGTAAGTATTGGCCCGAAACATATCGAGCGATATTCGACGATAAAGACGTGCGTTTATTATACTCAATATCTGGGCGACCGAGCCTTGCTCGGCGTTTTCCCGGGCATGAGACCTAGCTAGATTGATTGCTCGTCCCCGAAAACCCCCACATACAGAATTTCATCAAAATCGTTAGAGCCGTTTCCGAGATCCCCGAAATAAATAAATAAATAAATATACAAGAATTGCTCGTTTAAAGATATAAGATAAATGTGTTAAAAAAAACATGTAGTGTAAGTCGGGAGGCTGGTTATTACTTATTACAGACATTACTTAAAGCGGTATTACTCGTCGCCGTCGTGTCGTGCAGCATGTCAGCATAGTTGTATTTAAAGATTGTCAGGCGGTGAGGTCGCCGGAAGTACAACCATTTAATGAGGGCTACCGCGTATGGATTCGCCGCTAGAGGCGCTAGTGTGACGTCAGTCTTCCGAAATGTCAAATTTCATAGTTTGTGGGCGGGTTACGCGGGTTTATTTCTAATCAGATTAATATGGTGACTATTTTGGAATATCTGAGATTGATAATGGCAAATATGAGTTATGGGTCAACGAATTTCTTTGCGTTGCGACAATTTTATCGTTCATATAAACTTATTACGTTTGGTACAGTCGAGTTCGAAAATGTGCAAGAACAGTTTCTTTTTAATTTTTTTCGCTGCTTCTTGGTCAGCATCTAGCCAGGGCGCAAATATGAGGCCGACGGTGAAGCGAGCTCGCCCAGAAGATGCCTATTCACTCGTGCTTAAAGAGGTCCAGGTTATATAAAGTGAACAAAATATAACATTACGACTATGCTGAAGGGGCATAACGTGTTAATGAACTGGACTGTACCCACGTAACTTGAACGATACTCGCCGCTACGAGCAATGGAATGATCCGCCACGTGAAGCTAATGCGGGTGTTGCAGGTGTTCTCCTCAGTGGCCACGTTGATGTCGGAACGGAAGTCGCTGCTGCGGTACACGTACATAAACGCCACGGTCTCCAGCACGCACACAAATGGAATCGCCAGCTCCGTCATAACAGAGTCCACGCTCTCCAAAAGCGCTAGACCACCCTGTTCAACAAATTGACACACTTTACCTTTAGTATGTTTTTTCGAAACAAAGCACAATCCAACATGTTTGCGTACGGCAAAAAATAGTTACCATCTAAAGCCACCTGAGTGACCAGAGGCGCTGCTCGCGTTGCCTTACAAAATGAGACTAACCGCAAACGCGTTCGTTTGCATTTTGTTTCGAAAAAACTTATACCTACTTGATTTTTTTTCAATTAATGTTGATTTGTTCTGTCGATAACCCTCGCTTGCGTCATCGTACTTTGTTATCGTATTGTTTATGGCTAAAATTTGACTGGTGAGCTTCTTTAGGTACCAGTACCCGTCGTCTACCAGTCCCTGGGATCCCAGGGCAGATAACAAAAGAATGGCATTGTTTATTTTATTCGCCGGGAGAGGACGGCTTAATCAAAAATTAAAGTTGCTGAGCAGCTGGTTTCTTATGATTAGGTACTTTGATTAGGAATTGATTTTCACACTCACAGATGTGGCATACGGCAGGCTGAGAAGCAGACAAGAACAAATCAGTGCTCCCACCACCTGTTGTTCCACGAAGCTAAAAAAACACTTTTAATGAATTTACAGCATTTATACTCAAATTCCCAACCAGATTTACATTCCGCGAGCCCAACTTCGGGGGTTCGGGGTTTGTTTATAAATACTTTGAGATCAAATATTAACCCCCAGCCAGTCGATAAAGTAATACCTCAAAATTTGATATGAATAATGTTTCAATAATCTTTTTTCTTTTAGATTCTTTAATCTTATGTGACATATGTATATTGTTTTAACCTGTTTTGTGTACGAGTACAATAAAGTGCTTACATACATAATAATCATTGAAGGCCTTATTGTTTTCGTTACCCTAAAATCCCCATGCCTGGACCTGGTACAACCACTATCTTGGAAAATGTACTCCATCCGTAAGATATTTGCATTTTGTGCAAATCTACCTTAAAAATTTACTTCGTTTTTATTACGTTCGCATTTTGTTTGGAAATATATTAACAAAACGAAATTTTACACCGAAAATTCTATACTAATAAAATACTTTGCTCCCTAACAAAATGCAACCCTTCAGAGGGCGAATTTTGAAAAATGCTGAACTTAATTTTGTAAATATCTTACGGATGGAGTACATTTTCCAAGATAGCGGTTCTACCAGGTCCTGGCGTGGGGACTTTAGGGAGACGCAAAAAAGGCCTTCAATGAACATTCGTACCAAAAAAATCTAATCGTTCGAACATGAGATATGAAAAGGTTTCTAATAAACGGCTCCAATGAGTACAATCCTCCTCCGTCCCTTCCATACAAAATGACTAGGCATAGGTACCTTCATATATAATCAACATTGGCGTTTTTAATTGTAAATTACGAGTGACACTACATATAAAGAAATATATTACCTTACTTACACTAATTTTACTCTGTATTCAAAGATAGTGTGCAAGGCTGTCTTGATTAGAGAATAGGCCACCACAATATAAGAGAGACATAAACCGCCAAAAATAATGCAAGACCTAAAAATATACAATTTTTAAGCATATTATGGGAAATCAATTTTCTTGATCTAAGATACGAGAAGCAAAAACTATCCTCAGAGGAAAGGGGTCAAAAAGTCTCAAAATCCGTCTTACGAAATAAATGGATGGCACCTAATGTACATATATATGAATATCATTATCGAATACAGATGAAGGTAGTTTTTCATATATGCCGGATCTTAGACCACAGGTATTTAGATAAATTACATATAAAGGGAGAATAAGACTTACAATGCGTGGGAATAATTACCCTTGGCAGTACATTGTGAATACATGGGTATGATCCACAAAGTACCTGGAACATATAAAGAATAATTTTTAAGAAAAGAAAACCGACTTCAATGGGGGAGGCCGGTGAAATTTTATATAAAATTTGAAATCCTTGTCCCCGATTTAGTCAAATATCTTACATAGGTACCATTGGCGGCGCGTCAAAAATATTCTTAGGGAAGCCGGAAATAATTTGCCTTTCTTATTCTTCATGAGTCGTAGGAAAAGAACTGGACTGGCTGAAAATTAGGCAAACCGGTTGGAATCGAGTTGTATAGACGCTCCGCCACTGATAGGTACTTATTTCAATATCTTACACACGTAGGTAACGGAATGAAAACAGAAATGCCAAGATAAAGAATTAAGTATTTTAAAACATTCGACATATTTCCTTGTGACTTGGCTTTTACAGACTTGGCTTTGCTGGAACAAAATTATCGTAAATGTGGAGACGATGGACAAAACCACTATTTTTTCTATATCATAGCATAGCTTTATGTTTTTAATAGGAAGCAACTCCTCAGGCGGCCATCTTAAATTTTATAGGGGTGGATCTGGAAAGTTTTATGGGGAAATTGAAGAAAGTGAGGTCGAGGACGGACTTACTCTCACGAGTGTGGTAGCTGCGGCCCCCAGCGGGCTGCGAGACGTCGTCGCTGATCCCGCACACCGAGGCCGCGGTCGCGTGCAGCGCCGCCAGCGCCAGCACCAGCCCCGACTGCCACACGTTCTCACAGATCAGCAACGGGTCGATGCGGCCCGATACTGACAACGAAGTGAGGCGACGGACTTACTCTCACGGGTGTGGTAGCTGCGGCCCCAGATGGGCTGCGAGACGTCGTCGCCGATCCCGCACACCGAGGCCGCGATCGCGTGCAGCGCCGCCAGCGCCAGCACCAGCTCCGACTGCCACAGTACGTTCTCACAGATCAGCAACGGGTCGATGCGGCCCGATACTGACAACGAAGTGAGGCGACGGACTTACTCTCACGGGTGTGGTAGCTGCGGCCCCAGATGGGCTGCGAGACGTCGTCGCCGATCCCGCACACCGAGGCCGCGATCGCGTGCAGCGCCGCCAGCGCCAGCACCAGCCCCGACTGCCACAGTACGTTCTCACAGATCAGCAACGGGTCGATGCGGCCCGATACTGACAACGAAGTGAGGCGACGGACTTACTCTCACGGGTGTGGTAGCTGCGGCCCCAGATGGGCTGCGAGACGTCGTCGCCGATCCCGCACACCGAGGCCGCGATCGCGTGCAGCGCCGCCAGCGCCAGCACCAGCCCCGACTGCCACACGTTCTCACAGATCAGCAACGGGTCGATGCGGCCCGATACTGACAACGAAGTGAGGCGACGGACTTACTCTCACGGGTGTGGTAGCTGCGGCCCCAGATGGGCTGCGAGACGTCGTCGCCGATCCCGCACACCGAGGCCGCGATCGCGTGCAGCGCCGCCAGCGCCAGCACCAGCTCCGACTGCCACACGTTCTCACAGATCAGCAACGGGTCGATGCGGCCCGATACTGACAACGAAGTGAGGCGACGGACTTACTCTCACGGGTGTGGTAGCTGCGGCCCCAGATGGGCTGCGAGACGTCGTCGCCGATCCCGCACACCGAGGCCGCGATCGCGTGCAGCGCCGCCAGCGCCAGCACCAGCCCCGACTGCCACACGTTTTCAGAATTCAGCAGCGGGTCGATGTGCCCCGATGCTAACAACAGATTTTTAAGTAAGTTAATAGTAGCACTAAATGTTTAGGATGGACGAAACTTTACAAAAAGACACCTAAAACTGGTATCCTGGACGTGTTCCTCATTGCCTCCAGAATACGAATTTACCGGTTTTAAGAGGGCGTAGATGCCATTGCAAAGGTCCCGCTCTCTACGGAAGCTCAGCGCGTATCTCGAGTGTATTAAATTTAGCATTGTATTATACATACCATAGTGGTTCAACCCTTTTCCATGAACAATTTCTGTGCCCGTGCCAGCAGAATGGATGTAAAGTGATATTACTAAAGCATCCAACAAACCCTGCAATAAGTATCAGATTCAAGTAACTGCGGCATTACATTTCTTTTGTACTTAGTTATCTATATATAGGTAACTATCAACATCATATATATATATGCCTACTTGTATACGACGCTCGTGGCCCGTGGCAAAATAAGTAATCGGATAGTGTGTAACACATGTGTAACAATCGCTTGCAAGTTTTAACTAGTAACTAGAATTTTTGTTTTCTGGCAGACATTTTCTGAGAACTGTGCTCTTCGGAGTCAAATTCTATCCTGACTATTCCTGACGCGATGCACATACAAGTGATGTAAGTAATATGTTGTCTAAATTCCAAATGATACTTACTCAAGTTATATCCACTTGTAACAATCGTAAATAGGTAGGTATGTACAGTGAAGGGCATAAATATATATACATTTTTGGACCTTATTTCAATGGAGTAAGGTGAAAAAATATACACATATATAAAAATATATACATATTGGTGCCCTTGACTGTACTTAGGTATTACAAACCGCGAAAATATCATGTTCGCCTAATCTGAGGATTTCCTTAATAAATCTCTTCGGAGCTGCAGACACTGTATTGATGGCCGCAGCCGTCAGACAAACCACCCACATCCACGGCACGCACACGATCCACGAATACAAGTTGTTCCACACTAACTAAAACATAAAAGTGAAATCACTCCTGCTTTCCTGGGCTATTTTACGGAAAGTTGTTAGTACACTCTACTTTTTTTTAATTTTGATAAAATCGGATTTTTTCTAGCCAGAATCGAAAGCACTTTCGAATGATATAGGGGAAAAAAAGTGTCCCAAGATTTTTTTATTCCATTCCGTTACCGTTCTCATACTAAGCTTGTAATGCTTGTATGGTGGTACTTAACGGAATGGAAAATCTGGAAAATGTATGAAAAATTTGGGACACTTTTTTTCTCCTATTAGGTTCGAAAGTGCTTTCGATTCTGAGTAGAAAAAACCCGATTTAATCAAAATTTAAAAAAAAAGTTGAGTGTACAACTTTTAGTAAAATGGCCCTCCTAATATTTACGTACAAAGGTACATAACATTCAGTGAATGACGCTGGAGAACTGGAGATCTCTCATGGTATTTGGAAAACCTCCGCAGGTTAAGTTAAGATTTAAGCTCGTAATTAAATTAATGCGACCCGTAGGGTGACACCACCAGTAATTGACACTTTAAGCTGACAAGCACCAGTATGGACACATCAATTCAAACTCATAAATCATACGGTTTTAAATTCATTGTTCTATAAAAATTGAATTATTATTTTATTTCTCGTATGGCATTTATTTCGAACCGTGAGATCTTCGAGAAGACAGTACGGTTGCCAGTTTTTATATTGCACTTTTAGAACCACCCAGGGGTCACGTGTAGAGTAGCGGTGGGCACTTTCCCTACGGACGTGGTGCAACTTCGACCCCCCTTTATTTCCAATAGCTTAAAAATGGAAAATTACGCCAACCTGTTAACGAAGAGAGTTTTTGTGCTTCCTAAACCTAGAGTTAATACTACTTTCGGCAGACGCTTTGGCGATGTCCTTGGTATCACACTTTATAACATTGCTGTAAGGCAACAACATACAATTATACATAGCTCAGTTAGTGAGACCAAAAAATATCTATAAGTGGCTAACCTCGCTGAGTTACATAGAGACTGAGACCTTACTCTTAAAATTAGTATAAGATTAGTAATTGTACCAAAAATTTAAAGTTAGTTCTTTAAGATACGCTTCCAATAATTACATTATAACTAGAATTGTTAATCATAGTTGCTAAGTTAACTTTGTATTAAACTTGCGCATGACATTTAAATATTTAGCTGGTCTCCCGCGATACAGGCCTAGCCTAGTGCGGGGACTCCTGGAATCTCTGTATAAACAGAATGTCATGCACCAAATGCCTGTTTTGTAATTCTTTTTGTATCTCTTTCTTTTCTGTGCAATAAATACTTTTTATCTTTTATCTTATCTCTCTTTGTCAAGTGAGTGGGCAACTTGACTGTTAGAAGTTCTCAAGACGCCCGAAGGTCTCCAACTTGGCTTAACGACTGCTGTCATAAACAGCAGCCGGGATCAACGGCTTAACGTGCCTTCCAAATCACGGGAGCGCTCAGTTCAGTTAGTAACCACTCAAAGCGGTCACCCATCCATGTACTGACCCCGCCCGACATTGCTTAACCTTGCATACCGGTTGCGTCACGCAGGCGCCGCTGGGCCACGAGCGCTCCAGAAAATTGAATGACTCTTATTTTCTTTTACATAAGAGTCAATGTACATCATTGGGACTTGTCCAGTACTAGTGGTGTCCCCTACCTAAATTTGACTGCCAGACGTGGTGTAAAAAACCGGCCAAGTACGAGTCGGACTCGCGCACGAAGGGTTCCGTACCATTATTTATAAATAAATATCTGGGCGGCCGAGCTTTGCTCGTCGTTTTCCCGGGCATGAGACCTAGCTAGATCGATTGCTCGTCCCCGAAAACCCCAACATACCAAATTTCATCAAAATCGTTAGAGCCGTTTCCGAGATCCCCGAAATAAATAAATAAATAAATATACAAGAATTGCTCGTTTAAAGATATAAGATATATTATATATATAAATAATAACGATAAATAATATCAAGTAGAATTTTGGTCAAGTGCGAGTCGGATTTTAGTTTTCCCATACATTTTGAGATCCAGCGCCTGATGAAGGCAACGAGCAAAGTTTTTTAAAAGTCTTTTGTTTTTAATATTTCTTGTTATAGCGGCAACAGAAACACATCATCTGTTAAAATTTCAACTGTCTAGCTATCACGGTTCATGAGATACAGCCTGGTGACAGTGGTGACAGACGGACAGAGGGCCAGCGGAGTTTTAGTAATAGGGTCCCGTTTTACCCTTTGGGTACGGAACCCTAAAAAAGATATGACCACTTAAATAAGTCCTACGCTGGCCGGAATGATAAAGTTGAGGGCATGACCGTTTGTGTTATTTTTCAGCATCGCCAATCTCTATATTATTTAACCTACTAATTACGCACTCACGCCGATGATAGAGGAGAATCAAACGCTTTCAGACTGGAAAAACAGCACTGTAGCACATTATAATGAATAGTTGACTGTAGTAAGTAGGTAGGTAATTGACGTAAAATTAAGTATATTAACTATTGACATAATTATGTTTCTCAATTGCAATTAACCCATTCGGTCATAGGTATTGGCTGGTTTCCAAACGGCTAATAATAAATAAGTATTAAGGCTTATCACACTACCCTATCGGTAGGGCCCTAACTGGGGGCGGCGAGTTAAAGAATCCTTGAGTTGGGGCTCCCTACCGATAGGGTAGTATAATACCACGATGGTTATCGATATAGACAAGCTAGAGTTTTATAATGGAACTTACCCTACCAAATATTACGCGTTCAGCAATCATAAGACACCATAAAAATATCCAAATGCAAGTTAGGGATATGAACAGCGGCACATTGAAGGCACCAAAACCGTAGGTTGGCGACAGCCGAAGTAATTCCAAACTAAAATAAAAAAAATATGTAAATAAGTTTCAATGACCCGAACTTAGGAGCTTAACTTAGGTGACTATAGTTAAGCCCGTGCCGTTTTACGGCTCGTTGACTTTACACGTTGGCACCCTCAATTCTTCGTACTTGCCGAGTAAGTTCGGCGAGAGGCCTATGCTCAGCAGTGGGCAATAACGGGCAGCGCCGGCCCTAGCCCTAGATCCGGGTGGGGCGAGATGGTCTTTGGGCGCCCTTTGGTTTGAAATTTTTCGACGTTGCCAGTTTGGCGCCCCTTGACATCCCGCGCTTGGTGCCCATTGACATCCGGCGCCCGGGGCAGCCGCCCCATCCGCCCCACCCTTGGGCCGGCCCTGATAACGGGCTGAAAATGATGATGATGATGATGAAGTTCGCCGGCGATCCAACAGGTTTGATTTTTACTCGTAGCCCGCCTACGCTCGTGTGTCTGTCACTGCCGCGAGCCGCAACCCGCGACTTTGTGCAGTCTGTGGGATCGTCCTAATTGGCGCGCGACTACGCGATGATCGCGCGATCGCGCGACTTTAACTTAGAATATTTACTAGTAAGAGTCGCGAAAATCGCGTAGTCGTGTCGCGTTTGTTTTAGAACGATCCTTTCAGGACACCTATTCGAGTTCAATATATTCTTATTCGCGTATTTCACTTGCGCGATCGCGCGATCATCGCGTCGCGTTGTATTAGGACGATCCCTGTGGGTGCGGATATCTTGTGGAATTTAATGTTTGTGTTTACATATTTCTCGGATTACATCTTTCCCGGATTTACTAAAAACTGGTAGAGTTGTACCTATTTTTAAGAAGGGTCAAGCCAATGATCCTGCTAATTACAGACCCGTATGCATCTTACCCGTTTTCTCAAAAGTTTTAGAAGCGGTCCTAAAAACCCAAATAGTGGATTTCTTTGAACGGAACGATCTTTTCTCGCACAACCAATTCGGGTTTCGAAAAGGGAAATCGACTACCGGAGCCATTCGAAGGGTCGTGGATTTTGTATTAGAGTCCATGGACGGGTCGCAGAAATGCGCGAGCATGTTCTGTGACTTGTCCAAGGCCTTTGATTGCATACGACATGACCTTCTCATACCTAAACTGCGCTACTACGGATTTGACAACACAGCTCTAAAAATGATGATCAGCTACATGCAGAATCGGATGCAAGTAGTTGAAGTCAACAACACTGTGTCATCACTACGAGAAATAAATATAGGTGTACCACAGGGATCGATACTGGGCCCAGTATTATTTCTCATTTATGTAAATGACTTATCATCTAGTATACCTGAATGGGCACAAATAACCCAATTTGCAGATGACACACATATAGGAGTTAAACATAAGGACATGTCCACATTAGAGGTAAAGTTAAAGAAAACGGTAGACATATTACAAAAATGGTTCGAAAGTAATGGCATTGTTTTAAATAAGGACAAAAGTGTATTTGTAAATTATAAAACGGCATCACGGAAATCTGACAGTACAATAAACACCAATATACATTACACGAACAACACATGTTTTTTAGGCTATGAACTTGACAACAAACTTACACATGGCGGGCATGTAGAGAAGTTATGTGCAAAATTAGCAACAGCAAATTACGCCTTGCTGAAGTTAAAGCCCTTAGTAAACTTCAAAACCATAAAAACTGTATACTATGCATACGTCCAGAGTATACTAAATTATGCGATCACCATCTGGGGAAATGCAGCCGAAATAAACCGAATACTGATTCTTCAAAAGCGGTCTATTAGAATTATCTACGGTATCAACCAACGCACATCTGCCAGACCCTACTTTGAGAAGTCTGAAATTATGACCGTTATTTCACTTTTTATATACAACTCAGTCCTAGAGGTTCATGAAAAGGCAAATACTCTCCTTAAGCGCTCTGATTGCCACAGCTATAACACGAGAAACAAGAGCAAACTGATGCTTCCAGCACTTAGGTTAAAAAAGTGTCAAAAGCAGGGTATTTTTATAAAGATAAAATTTTACAATATATTGCCTACCCATATCACCAACTTGCCATTTAAATGTTTTAAACGCGCTTGTAAGGCATTTTTCCAAAAACATGCCTTTTATTCCATTAATGAATATTTGTCACTTAAAAATATAAATGTATAAATTAAGGCATTGACATGTTATAAAATTAATATTTTGTTTTATATACACTCTGTATATATTATTGTATACAATTGTAATATTTACTGACATACCATGTAATGATCATGTTACAATATGGTTAATAAATGAAATTGAAATTGAAATTGAAAATATTTTGGTTCAAATATACCTTACATTAATAATATAAGTGATTTTTAAATTTATTCACATTTAACATCGCGTTCAGTGAGAAGTATGTCTGTCTCGAACTCTCGATGCCGAGCCGAGTAAACTTCATGAACTTTAAAAATGGAGTGCATTATGTAGGTAATAAACATATACACTTACTAAAAGTAGTTGTAAGCAGGCGGACGGCATAACAAAGGATATCCATTGTATGTCTCGTTACATTTTAGTACTTGGATTGTAATCAGTTCTTGCGAGCTAAAACAATGTGCAATATTTACCATACAATAAGTATAGGCACATAAAAGAAAACAATAGAGAACGTGGACGATGGTAGTCAACATGCGATGCGATCTTATTGCTAAGTAGCGATTTCTTCCAGACAGCCATTTGGTCGTGGAGAGATGCAAAATGTGCTGTTTAACCTGATTAGAATACCCAGGTGAAACAGAAAAGACTTCGGTTTCGTAGAACGAATTAAAATACCGTGGTGAGGGCATTCCTCGACGCCACGCGACATTCTGGACTCCCTCGGTGTACGTACACCTCGTATTGTGATCTGGAAACTCCAGTGTGTCCATGCACCGTCTCTGTGAAACGATCTCATTTTAAGTACCCACAGTTTAGGAGTTAAGTAGTACAATGTAATTTGGAATGTAAGTTAAATGGTATTTGCCATTATTCGTATTGTGACACCTACGTAAATGCCAAGTTTTGTGTTTCGGTCCAAAAAGGTTTAAGTTCTTTAAACAATCAAAAACTTTATAGATAAGATAATAATTTTATGTCACACCTGGCCATAAAGTGGCCATTATCGCACGCTCCGCGCGCGAAAAAACCCACATCCTGGCCAGGGGGTGACATAAAATTTTGTACTTACCACGGGCAATAATAAAGAAAGCCTCAGATCGCATATTTATCGCCCTTACCTTCGGCTCGGGCGTAAAATACCTGCGATCTGAGACATTCTTTGTTTTATCGCCCTTGGTAAGTAATGTACTATTTCACGCCTCTGCTCGGAAATATGGCTATAGATGGCGGGAATTGGGGCGTCAAAATTGTTAATAGTAGTAGACTCATGAACAGGACAACTATGAACCTAAACCACATCTAAACCACACCTAAACCGCTACAACAATGTTATATTGTTGTAGCGGTTATAGTAGTGCTATCGTCCAATCAGAACACGCCCGTATTTCATATGACACAAAATCAACCAATCACAACACGTAAAAATTAGGTATTTTTTGGTGTCGCCGACTATGTTATGAAAAAGAAGGTTATTGATAGGCGTTTTTAAGACTTCTATGTGCTTTGAAAGGTTTGCATTGAAGATTTATTACATAAAAACGCCTTTGAATTATCTATAACACACTGGCCATTAAGAACGTACTCGAAAAAAAATATGTAGGAGGCGGGAGATTTTAAGGTTTTGGATTGGCGTTTTGAAGATTTTTATGTGCTTTGAAAAGTTTGCATTGAACATTTATTACATAAAAACGCCTTTGAATTATCTAATAACATACTGGCCATTAACAACGTAAGTACTGGAAAAAAAATAAGGCGGGAGGGAAGGATTGTGTTGCTGCAACCAACAAACTATAAAAATGGATTTGATTTCCTCTCAGTAGACGTGAAAAGCACTATGTTAAGCCTCGGCCGAAAGTGCAATAGATGGATCTCGTACTTTCGAGGGCCTCCGCTGCGCGTCGGCCCTCGAACTAACTCGTCCATCTATTGCTTACTTTCTAGCCTCTACAACAATGTACTATATTTGCATTAGGTACCAGTCCTTTGTACTTAATCTAGGTTTGCACGCGACTCTCGGCGCGCCAGTCTGAGGGATCGTCCTAGGTGCGCGACTACGCGATTATCGCGCGAGTAAGCGATGCGACCATACCTACATTTTACTATGGTCGCATCGATTACTCGCGCGATAATCGCGTAGTCGCGCACCTACTCGTATTAGGACGATCCCTGAGAAGATAACTAAGTATGACAACGTAGGCGTTCTTGGCTTCCAAAGGGATAAATAATACCGGGTGTTCAAGTTAACTTGAGATAGGTACCTGTGAAAGTGACTTTATCGTGGTGCTTTCTGCTAACGGATCGTACGCTATTAAGTTCCAATTTCTAAAATAATAAGTAACATAAAACATTACAAAAATGGTTAGTTAATACAGTCTGGTCACATACACACTTCACAGGTACAGATAAAAATATCTGAACATGTGGGTACTCTACATTAAGATTCGGCAAGGAGGTAGAGTCGTGTTCAAATGTAGATATGTGAGCATCTTGTTCGCTCTCATGTATCTGATTGCGACTGTACCTACAATAGGTAAGTTATGTAATAAACACACCTGCAATAAGTAAAGGGTAGTCTAGAATCTGACGCGGAGTAAACCACATAAAGCAATGTAATCGCAGCCATGGTACAGTAGTTGATGGCACGAATTATGTTGGTTATGCACATTGCTAGGCCGATACCTGCATACCATGTAAGACGTATTAATATTACTAATAAGTATCTACTAGCTTAGCCAGCACGATAGCGTTTACGTCAAACCTAGAAATAGCGTTTGTCTCTCACAAGCACGCACGAAGTTCGAGAGGGGCGAATGCTGGAAGAAGTAAGGTAGTAGATACCTCAGTGTGCTGGCGGCCGACATGAACGCGATCTCGCTAACTAGGCCGGTATAGAGCAGGTAATAACATAATTTAAATACAAAGTTAGTAGGTATCTAGTGTATCTACTAGGTAAGTACATAAGTTTAGTAAAACTAAGGTTTTGCAATTCGGATTCGGGACCCGTTACGTAAAGTAACACAACAAATTCCACATTAAACAGGTGAGGTAGCTATAACCATTTTACAAATGTTCCCTGTATACGAGCACTACGAGTAGTAGATTTGCTAATTACGTGGCCGGTCTTATTGTCCCAGCAAGTCCTCCTACTTGCCGTGTAATAGATATGAATTTTGACTCGTAAAACTGTATGGCGATCACCTGACCTGTGAAGTGGGGTTGAATAATTACCGTCAAGCATAGGAAGAGCGCGAAAAGCGCGTCCCGGGCCGCTGATGCTCCATTGGCCGAGGTACACTTCGAAGTGCCGCATCGGGTTGGCCAGAGCCGCGACTGCCCCCGCCAGAAACAGGTAGTATACTATACAACATTAACTATTGAATGTACAACAATAACTATTGATTAAGAAGTAGAAATTTGTTCAAAAGTAGAAGTGAAAAAAAAAGGATGGTGACGTAAAATGCAAGCGAAGCTTTACCACCGCATATACATGGGTTTACATGGAATGCAGCGTGCAGGATATCTAGGGATTTATGAAACTATTACAGTATTGCCATCATCATCAGCCCAGCAGTTCACTGCACTGCTGAACATTTAGAGTCTCCCCAAACCTATCGACGTGGAGTCGGCATAAGCCGAGTGCTTTACTCCACCCAGTCGCTTTGCGTCGGCCGAGCGAGGCGATCATCGCATTTTTCGCTCTTAGGTATTGCGTACGTATTTAAGGGATCGTCCAAATTGGCGCGCGACTTTCTTAGAATATTTACTAGTAAAAGTCGCGATAATCGCGTTTGTTTAAGGACGATCCCTTTAAGTTTAGGACACCTATTCGAGTTCAATATATTCGCGAATTTCACTTGCGCGATCGCGCGATCATCGCGTTGTATTAGGAAGATCCCTCAAGAGTTTTTGATCGGCTCGGCTCACAATCAGCCTGTCCAAAGACGCGAATTTAAGCTGGGTCCTCTGCTTTCCTTACCCAGGCCAGTCGCTCCCACTTCCCCCTCCTTCTACCATCGGCTCAAATATGCAAACAACAAAATTATTTATATTTATGGTAGGGTCAAATGCGCGCGTATGATTCAGTTTGAATAAATATATACTCAATCAAAAGTTCTGTGGTCACACCACACCAGTCTACACCTTAAACTAGTAAATATGTATAATACAAACAAGGGCCGGCGGTGAGCGCGGGTGTCACGACCCGGCAGTGCATGGCGAGGCAGCTGGAGAGCGCGAGCGAGGCGGCGCGCAGTCGCCGGCGGCCGCGGAGCCGCCAGTGCGTCGTCGTGCCCGCCGCGTTGTCCATGCCCGGGATATTCATTGTCGACCATTCCACCGACCATTCGCTTTGCTAACACAAATAAGTGCTTTATTAGCATTCGCTACTATGTTCAAGTGTCCCCCTCCCCTCCTTGCCAGTACAGCTAAACGGTGGCTACTGCTCACTGGGATATTGTCGTGAACAGAGCACCTAGTTCGCTGCGATATATCTGATGGCGACTGTACCATACAAACTGGAGTGCGGGGTAAGCCAGGGAGGGCTGAGCTCACCCACTGTATTTAATTTGTATATTTAATGGCCTAGTCGAGGCGCTCAGCAGAATGCATGTTGGCTGTCACATTGACGATGAATGCATCAACAACATAAGCTATGCTGACGACATGGTTCTGCTGAGCGCGTCGGTGTGTGGTAATAGGACACTATTGAGAGTGTGCGAAATATACGTCAAGAATCATGGGCTTAGATACAATGTGACGAAAAGCCAATATAATATGGGTTTTGAGGTCGGACGAAACCGAACAGTAGAGGTGCCACGGGTCAATCTTGACGGGGTACGCCTAGACAGGGTCGATGCTTTTAAATATCTGGGCCATTTAGTTAGTTACGTGGGATCTCAAAGACGATACCGACATAGAAAGAGAAGGACTCTGTCGGTCAGAGCAAACATGATCGCCCGCAGGTTTGGGCGCTGTTCGAGGGAGGTGAAGATAACCAGCTTGTAGCTGCGGTACACGCAACGGGCCTACAGTGCCCTCCGGTCCGCGTACAATTTAATAAGGCGTTGGCGGGGCTGCCTCGTTTCTGTAGCTGTAGCGCATCAGGGATGTTTGCTGAAGCAAGAGACGACTGCTTTCACGCCACTAAGCGCAAAAGGGCCGCATCTCTGGTGCGCCGGGTGCGTGGCAGTCATAATCATTGATTTATTGCATGGTATTATTTACAAAATGTTCTTAAATAAAAAAAATAAAAAAAAAACATTTCAGACTCATAGAATCCATATTTGTTAGTAGTTACATCTCAAAAATAAATAGGTGTTAACTAGTAGGCAAATACTTCATCTTATCATTAAATAGTGCGGAAATATTAAATGTATATGTATAACTAACCTAAGCCTTAAAAGTAAAAAATAATAATTTTGCGAATGATAGGGGATAGGATCGGCTCCCCCTATTTGCTGAACTGTGGTTGATTGCACGCCCCCAGTTAGACTTTAATTTAATTTGTAAATTGATTTTACTAACACCTAATACTAAAATACTAACAACATGAGTGTAATGTACTTGAAAAATAAATATATTATATTATTATTATTATATAGGGCAGCGAACTGTATTTAACTCAACGTAATGCAAACAGAATTCTAATTAGAACTTGGCACGTCGTGTAAAAACTACCTACTATCTTACTTACATTGTCTGTATTGTCGTAAGTGAGAATAGTTTCTACGGAGCGTGGTTGCTTTCGTGCCATGCTTATTAATAATTTTGATATATATTTTTGTAGCAGACGTATATTTTGCAACGCCAAAAATATCCAAAATAAGTAAGATGTGTCAGTGTCTTAATACATACGTCACTTGTATTGTACCCAATATATTGTACTCTTTGCTTGTACCAAGGGGCTGACTACCTGATATATATTATTATACTCTTTGGGGCTGACCATCTTCTGTCTTAGCCTGGCTGCAGACGGTTTTCCGATACGGTTTTCAGGCAAAGAGAATATAACCACTAGTTTCAGGGAGAGGGGAGTTGAAGCATCTCGCTCTAAGCCTGGCCGCAGACGCACGGAATTCCGAACGGAAACGGGGGAGAATTGGTATGGTACTATATCTCTTTGTTATATCAGATTATATCTGTCACATGCAGTGTTCTATCAAAAGTACTCTGTGGTCTTTGCTTTACTCCAAATCACCTCCAAATCACAGACTTCTCCAAATTTTATTATTCCGGACAAAGAAGAAACTTTTCGTATTCGTACCCTTTTAACCGTCGAAAATAAAATGACTGCAAATGACCGTACAGTCGCGGAATGAAAAGGTTCGTTACTTTTCGACTTTATTTCTAGGTACACCGTGAAGGTCCACAAGTGACGAACCTTTTTATTCCGCGACTCAGCGCCGGCCCTAGATCCAGATTGGATCCAGGTGGGGCGAGATGGTCTTTGGGCGCCCCGCCCCTTGACATCCCGCTTGGCGCCCATTGACATCCGGCGCCTGGGGCGGCCCTGCCGCGACTATACACAGCATACTTGTTAGCTTTTAAAACCTTGACAAATAGTATCAAACTTTATGTTCTGAAACAAGAGACTAAGTTAATCATAGATGAGCTGAAAAACGAGTCCGAAAGATGCTCACTTTGTCTCATCGTGTCCTTCCCAATTCCCACCTATTGCCATGCCATAAGCAAAGAAGTACCCTATTTGTTGAAGTAGTCTCTTTTCATAAAAGTTATAAAAAAGTTATTCGCTATTTTCTATCTGTTATACAACGGACCGTTTCCACTAGTGACCACCAGAGGCGCTGTTCACGTTTTCATACCACTTTCATAAATTTTGAGACAAAACGCAAACGCGTTCGAATCAGTTAATGTTTCGAAAAAACTTATACTAGACCTACTGTGCACTTCGTGCGGTGCGCATTGAAAAACCGTGTCTCGATGCCGCGCGACCGCGCGAGCATTGTTCGACTCACTTTCGCCCGTGACATACTATATAGTACTGCCATTTTACGCTAAAAAAGGGGTATAGAGGGAAATGCTTGGAACACAATTTTTGACTTGGTAACTTTGTTTGGGATAGTTAGGGGGTTAACATATCAAAATTCCCCGCACCTACCCCCGCCGCTGGGGAGGAGAGGGGGGTTTAAAGGTCCCATTTTTCGGTATTTCGTAAAAAACTCGTAAACAGTGAAACGTATCAATAAACATTCTTAGGCATAAGTGATCTACATAAAATTATCTACAAAAAAGGTTATATACACTTTTTCGCTAGGATTATTATTTAATGAGATTTTAAAGGGGGAAAATATTTTTTATGATAATTTAAGTGGTTTCTCATTCCTTTATTTTTAGTTGTATGGGAACCCCGCTTATAAACCCATAAAAATATTTTTGGACAATTTGTATAGCTTTGGGTCAACACGATGCTTAAACTGTGAAAATTTGAAGACTAAGTGCCAGTTGCACCAACGTACAAACACAGACCGGTCATCGTCAAATATGGCGCCGGCAGCTGTCATCCCATAGAAACTTGTCAAACTTTCCATACAATCAGATTTGACGAACACCGCTTACGATTACAGACGGTTTGGTGCAACCCAGCCTATATCTTCATCCGTTAGTTTTTGAGGCGGGCTCAATGTGGTAGGTCTATTTTTTATTCATGTTCCCCTTTAGCGGCATGGGGGCCTCCATACAACTAAAGGGGGGCGCGGAAAAAAAATGTTGCCTATCCCATCAAGTGGGGTATCGTTGAGTAGAGCTCGTTGAGTGCATAAATATAGTATTTTTATTTTTTTTAAATATTGAAAAATGAAGGAATGAGAAGCCACTTAAATTATCATAAAAAATATTTTCCCCCTTTAAAAATCTCATTAAATATTAATCCTAGCGAAAGTGTATATAACCTTTTTAGGGTTCCGTAGTAAACAAGGAACCCTTACTTATAGTTTCGCCATGTCCGTCCGTCCGACCCCCGTTTTCTCAGTAACCGTTAGTGCTAGAAAGCTTTAATTAAAAAAACGTTGAAATAATTTAACAAATTAATAATCAAAATTAAGTGCAGGTATAAAAATAAAATAGAAACATACAGACAAAACAGAAAATTAAATTAAAATAAAATAAAAGCTCAGCTTTAATTTGGCATGAGTATACATATCTAGTAGGGTTTGACTTTTAAAAGTGCCATTGCGGCCTACTTACAGAATAAAGTTCATTTTATTCATTTTTTTTTATTTTATCAATAACGCCGACAAATGGTAGGATAACATCTTTAAAAAAATATATTTTTATGGTACCTCCCCTACATGTAAAGTGGTGATGCATTTTTTTTTCTGCCAAACCCCATCGTGTGGGGTATCGTTGGATAGCTCGTCGGTCAGTCGTGATCGGCAGTGGCCTCTGTGAAACGCTAGTAGGGTTTGACTTGTAAAAGTGCCATTGCGGCCTACTTACAGAATAAAGTTCATTTTATTCATTTTATTTTTTAAAGAATTGGTTAGCGTGATATTAAGCTTTGAAGTGATAATTTTTGCTATGGTCAAGTGCCCCCCCCTTCCAGCTAAACGGTGGCTACTAGGCATGTGAAAAAAATCATGGTAGTAGTATATACGATGAATTTAAAAGGAAATCTATCACAGCTAAGTAGACATTACTAGTTAACGAGTAATAGTCGAACTTCAGAAAAGTACTTTGCAAAAGCAAACTTTCGTACAATTTCCATTGATACCTTAGATAATGTTAATTCTTTCAAAAACATAGTAAATATAAGTTTTCGAACTTTTTAGTCCATATAATGTAACGGGTGGACGACTACGGAACCCTACCTTGCGCGTGGCCCGACACGCACTTGGCCGGTTTTTTGTAGATAATTTTATGTAGATCACTTATGCCTAAGAACGTTTATTGATACGTTTCACTGTTTACGAGTTTTTTACGAAATACCGAAAAATGGGACCTTTAAACCCCCTTCTCCCCATACAACTAAAGGGGGGCGCGGAAAAAAAAAGGTTGCCTACCCCATCAAGTGGGGTATCGTTGAGTAGAGCTCGTTGAGTGCATAAATATAGTGTTTTTATTATTTTTTTATATTGAAAAATAAAGGAATAAGAAGCGACTTAAATTATCATAAAAAAATATTTCCCCCCTTTAAAACTTCATTAAATAATAATCCTAGCGAAAAAGTGTATTTATAACCTTTTTTCAGATAATTTTATGCAGATCACTTATGCCTAAGAACGTTTTTTGATACGTGAAACCGTTTACAAGTTTCTTACGAAATACCGAAAAATGGGACCTTTAAACCCCCCTCTCCCCCCCAGCGGCGGGGGTAGGTGCGGGGAATTTTGATATGTTAACGTCCTAACTAGCCCAAACAAAGTTACAAAGTCAAAAATTGTGTTCTAAGCATTTCCATCTATACCTTCAAAATGACAGTAGGTACTATACAACATATCTGTATTTTGTAATTAACATTCAGAGATGGAGTAAAATACTGGCGCTCCTTTGTCGCGCTGCGCCGCCATAAACCGACAACAAATGGTTCGTCGCGCGACACGTTCGAGCGCGCCAATGATCGTGATGGTGCGCGCGGCAGGCCGGCGGGGACGCACGAACCCCCCCGATTCTAGACAAAAACATATGTTGCTTACCTACTTCAAATGTGTAATAATTCGGGTAAGAAATAAAAAACGCGCATAATCCTTTAAAAAGAAATGTATTTGACTTTACTTATTCATGACTGTACAAGTTCTAATAGAGATTATGTATTTGAGTAGTATTGTTGTACTATTACGATTACAAACGCATAATTTGCCAAGTCAGTGAAGAAGCGGCAGCGTCCTCTTGGAGTAGATGTGCTGCGCTTCGGAGTGTCTAGTATACCTATACAGCTCATGTATATGTATTACATTCGGGCATGGTGTTTTATATCGTATGTACAATTACATTAATTCGTCTAAGTAATATTTCTTGAGATAGTTAATTAAGTATTTATGCTTTTAAAACCTGTTTAGGAAAATTAAATTTGAAGGGGACAGGACCCATCAAACTGCTTAACACGTCCACTGTCCCCATACACAACGATCTGATAATGTCACAACTCTTAAGTGTGCATTCAGTAGGTATAGGAATGTGACTCGACAGCGGAATCATGGACTCCTGAAGGAAAGGTTCATGACTCTACATAGGGTTGGGGGCACCTGGACAGGGAACGTGTTAACAAACAATAACAAGTGATGCAAGCCCTTTTAACACAAATTATTGCTGATATATATAAGCTTTGTTGATTAACGTATCATCATCAGCCTATATACGTCCCACTGCTGGGCACAGGCCTGCTCTCATAGATGAGGGGGATTAGGCAGTAGTTCCCACGCTGGCCAAGAGCGGGTTGGGGACTTCACATACAACTCAAAATTTCTTCTTGGATGTACGCAAGTTTCCTCACGATGTTTTCCTTCACCGAAAAGCTAACGGTAAATATCAAATATGATATTCCGTACATAAGTTCCGAAAAGCTTATTGGTACGAGCCGGGATTCAAACCCACGACCGCCGCTTGACACCCGCACGCTTGAAGCACTAGGCTACCGTAGCTTAACGTAGGTATGTACTTTGTAGTTTTAAAATATAAGCCAGTATATACACTCGGTAAAACGGATGTATTACAATTTGACTGAAACTGTAAACAAACAGCAGGAAGGCGTTCGTGATGGAAGAAAACCAATCATCCAAGTTTTATATCACATATAGGAAGAAGACCTCTAGTTTATTTTATCAACAAGTACTATCCCCGCACGTATAAAACACTGCGGGTATAAACGACGACGAATACTTTATAAAAGGAATAATTAAGATCGTAATAGCTAAAACTTCTTACCAAGTTTACAAAAATATAATCCTAAATAATTAAATATATAGATAGTAGCAGCATAATGTACAATGGAAAAAATATGAGCTAGGCGCAATAAGTACAACATTAACGGAAACCACAAGTGTTGTCACTTTTTAAGACGAAAAGTGGCAAACCTGGGTGAGGAATAAGTTTTTATACCATAGTCACACCATAGTGAAGGCTTTAATTCGACTACAATGTCATTGATTCCGTTGTGACACGGAAGTTATAGTACGTGTCATCCAGGAAGGCGCGCCTCTCCACAGCTCAATCCGTACAATTGCGCATAGATTAGTATGTGATACGCTGTGGAGGGGCGCGGCGTCGTAAATGACACGCACTATACTCGTACCAAAAATCGTGTCACAACGGAATCAATTAAATTAATTGTAGATGAATTAAATGCCTTAATTATTGGTCGAGATATTTTGTCCTCGCCCACCTACACTTTTTTGTCTATACAGATCAATTCATTTACCAGTACAGTCAGTCATTTACAAACTTTCATTTGGAACCCCCTTGAGAATGACAGTCCCGTCAAAATGTACAATTCAAAGACAACTTTTGCGAAATACATAAATTAAAGAGCGTTACCGTACGCTCATATGAAAAATACAAGAATAAAATAACAATAAAAACTTAAGCGATAACGTTCACCAATTGTTCACATTAAATAAATTAAGAGAATAATTTAGTAATAATAAAAACGTTTTTACTCAATTTGTGTATCGTACATTTATCATAATATTGAAGTTATTATGCATCTATTTAAAATGCGTGTGACATTTATTGTTTGGTTTTAAAAGGCAACTGTTTTATAACAGGCGTATGAATAAAAAAATACTTGGTACCTACGTACCTACGCTACGCAATATTATTAATTAGGTGTCGGCACCAGAGGGTTTACGCACACAACATGTCGCAAGATGAGTGTGTGTCTTGTAATGTTGTGACACAGTAGGATAAAAAAAATGCTTTATATATTCGTATTGATAAATATTAAGTTCAACAGCGATCTGCAATTCTGCATGACTGTCTCTTCGGGGTATCTTGTTTTCGTATGTAACCTTTTCACCGCCATTGACTTGATATAGTCAGGACATTGCCGCACACGCCAATGACGAGTCGATCAAGTCGATGTAAAGTGTAAAGGCAAGCTACGTGCTATCAAGTAAGGTTCATATTCAGTCTTTTGTTACGAAGACTTTGGCGTGTGAGGCACAGCTTACAGAATCTACCGTGGCGGTAAATAGCTTAATTAAAATAGTGATATTAATGATTTTACGTTTTTACATGCGCGATACCGTTGACAATATTGTACGTTTAACATTGTTCTATTCAAATCAACTCTCCTGCCAACACCTATATGTAAATATAGAGTACATACACATCAATATTTATCTCACCCATCATTTGGAAAGTTTTAAGCACTAGAGGTAAATAGATTTAATTACATTGAACTACCCTACTATTAACCGGTTTTATTGCTTTTCAGTTGGTGTAAATTGCTGCGTAAGCTTGAACGGAAGATAAGGGAGTCCAGCTATTTAATTAATTATTATACCTACTTGATGCAACTCATGCAACCCCATAATCTCCAATAATGAAAATTACGAACTATAAGACCCAGACAGTTGCAATCGACTGCACCTAACTACTTTTTCAAATACCTTTAGAATAGGTTTCTGTCCAAAGTTTCATTTTTGGTACAAGCTTTTATTGCTTACTGTATTTTTTTTTACTATTATCAACTACTCGTGGAGACGGTTCCAACGAGCACAAACATTTTGTGTAGTTTAGGAGTTGCTATGGCCTCCTTCTGTCTCCATCGTCAGATCAGCTTGATGGCGCCATAATATTACATTATCATTGTCACCGAACTTACATAAACATAAATATAATAAGAAAATAGATTGCAAATTTTAAACAAATGTTACACACTTACATACGAATAGTGCACGATAAAAGCTTGTAAAAAGGCCGAAAGAAGAAGGAGGAATCGTTGGGGTATACGTAAAATTGAACAAGTGGACACTCTTGAGCTCTAGCCTTAATAGGAACAAATCGAGCTTACACTACTATAACCACTAAGTGCTAGTCAAATGAGAATTATCAAAAAATAATTTCTTTATAATTATGTATTTTACATACTGGTGTGTACAAGCACAAGTTATTGCTTAATTAATGCACTTAGACCATTAATAAAGTAGATGCGACTTAAGTCAGCAACGATTAGAACTACGTTTCTGTCTGAACATTGAGACTTTTCTCTTGAGTCTGGCCAGCGAACCTGAACTAAAGGGCGAAAATAATAAAATAAAAGATCTTGAGTTGAATACACTTTTGTGTGCAGTAATTATCAACAAGGAACTAACTGGCCCAGAAACAAATTATTTCACCGTACATATTGTTTATGATACCTATTTCCACATTATTTCTGGGATTAGTCTCATGACATGGCTACTTAGATAACTTCATATTGTATAATATAATAAAATTGTATGTTCAAATAAACATATACGTATAACAATATAATAATATATTATTAACCATCCATTACTTACATTATATACTGCATCTCAAAAGTACTATAAAACATAGCATGACGAATAGGCGCACAAATACGATCTTATTATTGATTAGATTAAGGCATCACGGCTTTATTGGCCACGACTTGCTTCGTCTCCAGCATCACGCTCTTAAGTCGATACTTACATACAAATATATAGTACTACCTTTATACTGGCAGTGAATTTATTTACTACTTTTTGATAAAAATCAAAAAGTTGGACTATTGTTAGCTGGTAGTAATCAATATAGTTAAATGCTTTAATAATGTTCGGCTGAGCCACAAAAACTACGAAACCATTGAAAAAGGAAAACATTAATATAAAATTAACGACGGGATTAAAGACAATATCCAACTTTTTGATATTCCCCTGTTACAGCCCTTAGCTACGCGTAAATAGGATGTTGCCGCCCATATGGAGGTAAACCAACCATGTACAATTTGTTTTTACATAATGCACTAACGCAGCATGTACGAGTAGCACGATAACTCACAAGCTAGTCCTAAACACTACTCGGAATTGTAAATACTCTTACAACGACAATACACGAATTATACAATTATGAGGTATCGTTAGCTTATTGCTGACTCCGTAGTGTTTAACAGAGCACTGTCACTGGCGATCAGGCCGGGCCTCTCCACATGTGGCCGTACCGTACACACGACAGGAACCGTGGTCCCTATCGACCATGCCCTCTATTCTATTACCGTCCCTACTCTATGTTATTACGGTTTACTCTACTTTGTACTTTCTACTAAAGTAATGCGGTATAAAAGGCTTCACTGTGAATTGCTTGTAAAGCACAATGTATATTTATTACCGTTACTCTAAGGCAGTCAGGTAACCAGCGTATACCACACTGTACATTACATATTACTTTAGGTAGTTAAGAAACCATAGCTTGACGAGTATTCCTAATTAGGACTTAGTTGCCGTAATCTAGCTGACCTGCCTTGTAATCTTAACCAGAAAAAGCAACCGCTGCTGTCTACAATCAGTTAACTCTACGACAGCTAACTTTACAATATTCAGGCTTACCACAAACTCAGTCAATAAGTTTCACGTAAAGTGACATAGGGCGGGTTGCTGTTGCTCCAACTTTCGATTACAGACCGATCATCGTCTAATATGGCGCCGGCCGCTGTCATCTCATAAAAACTTGTCAAACTTTCCGTACAATCAGATATTAACGACCTCCACTTACGAAAGCACTTCGGTTTGGTGCAACCGAGCCATAATCTCGTGTTGGCGCTGTGAGTATTATACCCACGGTAAATATTTCAGGCTTTATTTAATATCGAAATACTTATCAATTATTATAAATCGATAGAGAAACAGTTCTGTTATGACGGATATTCTTATTTCCGTGTATAAACAATTCAGAAAGCACACTAATTGTCGAAATGATTTTTTAACTCCACAGAGTACTAGAACCTTCTTTACTAAAACATTTAGAGATTGCCTAAGTCCTAGTATAAGAAATATATACCCTCATCCATTATTCGGTAATGATAAATCGTACAGGGGCTGTCTCTGAACCTGTTAAAATATAAATGTTTTAATTATATGAAAAAAAAATCTACTTATTAGATTATTCATGTGTTTCGTAAACTTTAGACCTGGCAACCTCATAGTAGTCCAGGCTGATAGTAGTTCTTTCACCTCCTACTCATTTTTTACGAATAACACGGTTAATCATAAAAGTTATTTTTTCTTATCAGGATCAGTCCAGGTTTTGGCTAGGCAACCCCTATACGATTTATCAATCCATAAATTATCTTACACGTATGCATGTTATATCGCGTAACACATTGCTATTATCGAATAACATATTACTTATGCCGGCCGGATTTTACTCTAAGAGTACCTATATAAGAAAACTCCAAACCAGCCGCTGCTAATAGTCCTAGACACTATGTGGAGTGAAAATAACATATATATTGCCTTCCTGTTTTGTTTGACTTTTATCACTTTTTTTACTAGGAATTTAGCCTTTTAATTTATAAAGCTTAGTTGGGATTTTTGCTATTCATTTATCATCTGTTTGTCTTGTGGTGCTGTCTAGCATTTAAGCTCGTATAATAGGAAAAACCCCAAAGGCAGAAGTGATGTTATACAATTATATATTACACCTACATTGAAGACTGCCCTTGATTGTGACGGTTCGTTACGCCTTAGAGCGCGCGCCGCAGAATATACTGCATGTAATAATGAATATACAAAACCGATATTTGCACCACGATTTTTTTTTCTGTATCTTTAATTTTGGTCGTTTAGCTTAATAAATACATCGAAGTATAAACAAGTGGCGATTTGGCCAGATTGCATATAGAGGCAGAATAGCGTAGATTCGTGGAGAGCAACAAGTTATATATTGTCGTGTATCGAGTAGGCGTTGCAGGTGCACTCTGTACCGCAAATGCAACCTGGGCCTGTACCAAATAATATATATACTAACGTAAAAAGAAGTGACACCGAGGCATGTGCTGTAAACCCGTCTCGCGGCTATGTGTGCGTGTCCGGACGCGAGCGGGGGCGCCCGGTGTGTGGAAATCACTCCTTGGACGGGCAAGTCGCAGGGGCTCAATCTGGCACAACTCGCATCTAGGTATATTCCTTGTACTGTTTTGGCATTAGATGTTTAAACGAGGTTTTTATCAGGCACGTTCTGCGGTAAAAGCTTCAAATCATGTTAATAAATATTAAAACCGTTATTTCATGCTTACTTTATATATTAAAAATAAGAAAATATGACTTAAATTAAATTTACTTGGGTATATAGATTTTTAAATGAGAAAGCATTTTTTTTTTAATTTTACGTTTCGTTTCATTCATCTAAAAGTTTATCAATAAAAAAACCGAGACTAGACACTGTCAGAAGTCGGCACGGATCTATACCTAAGACGGATTGAGCTCTTTCATTTATCAGCCAATTAAAATTAAACCATATTCCCGAGTCATAAAGTTAAAATCATATTGTGATAAGAGCGCAGAAAAAGCGGTCCGAGCGAGAGGGTGCTAGTGATGGGCGGTGTCCCACTCGCACTTATACACTACTATTAGGGTGACTATTGTCCCCCGCGGATACGAAGTAAATCCTGACACATTGCGCAACTATGAAGTTTCTGAATAATGACAATGTCAACCATAGGAAAAAATACATATTTACTTATTGCGTGTGACAGAATAGTGAGTGGCAATAATATCACAGACAATATATCGATACACGTTAAGAAGTTCGTATAGCCAAAAATATTGTTTATGATTTATGATGATGTCCATTAATGTAAATAAAACGTATTACTTAATCGTAATATTAGTAATGTTCTCCTTCAGTTAATTATAAATATTAATAAATAAATGCGTTTGTTTCTTTATTACTAACCTCTAGGAATGGAACCCTTTTTACCTAGAGAAAACTTTTTGAATTTGAATGCAAAGTTATTTATTATTTACCATATGTCCTGTCAATAAATTCAATGAAACGTCAATATAAGTATGATAAAACTATTTTAAGTAGGTATTGCCTTGTACGCTTCCAAAGGTTGATAATTTTGATTGTGCTAAACTTGTACCTACTTGTTTTTGGCTATTAATACCTAGTGCCATCGCATCCCCATCTCACCCATTGACCAAGGAGCCGATTGAAGCAAGTGCTTGTTAACTTTGAATTTGAAATGCTTACTATTTGGACTTGTTAAAATGCCGAAACGATCAAAGAAATTCGTTCTTAACAGTCAGTCTCGTGAGCTTAGCATACATGTTCGTGACTATTTTGAACGAGAAGCTCAAAACGGCGGACCGATATTACCCGTGACATCGGTGTTGGATCGAGTTGCAGATGCTCTCGATATGAGCAAAAAAACTATTATAAAAATCACGAAAGAAAAATTGGGTGAGACTGGCATGGAAGATAATATTCTACATTCTCCCAACAAGAGAAAAAGAGCGAAGCTTACCGATGTAGATAATTTTGACGTTGACGCCATCCGTGCTTCGGAAAGTGATACATAATAAAGTAAAGAATATAAATATTATCTCTACCTAGATGGTTTTTTTACACTTTCCTTCATATACATCTGATAAATATTTTTTTATTACAGTTAGTAGAGAACTGCATTCGACTTAACTCACAATTGACTCGAATTTTATCGATACAATGATCGAACGTATAACAACCCTAGAAGCATGTCTCAGGATTGACTTCATAGCCGCCGGGGACTGTAGGCTTTGGGCCGGTTTTCATGCAATACATTCGGTTCGGTATTTGTGCAAAGTCGTTTACTCCTTAAACGCGTCGCGGGCAAAAGCTAGTAATGTAAGTAATGGTATGCCTTACGTGTCAAAAATACGTTTGACATATCTTTGTGATAAATATTTTGTAACTGGCTTGTAACGACTAAAAAGTTACTTTAAAAACAGTTGATACAATACACAACCTTGACTAACAAAAAGTATGTTTTCTATATTTTATTTACTAGTGCTTTTGCCCACGACTTTGTCTGCTTAGAACTCGTTCACCGCGTTAAGATTATATTTATATTATTTTATTTCATTCACTTACCTATTTCTCGCTTTTCCATACAGTATCCAGTGTCCTTCCCGTGGACTCAAAGTATCTCAAACTCCATAACAAATTTAATTTAAATTGGTTCAGCGATTTAAGCGGGAAGAGGTGAAGGTAACAAACAGACACACTTTCGCATTTATATTAACATCCAAGACTCAATTTACATTAAATGTGACTTTACTTAGAACCTATATTAAAACTAATGCTTATATCCACAGACCTACAGGTACTTGGTCACCCTAATTAGAACGAGACACCGGTCACTAGTACTCTTTCTCTGTCGGCTTCACTTTTTCGGCGCAGTACTCAATCCGTCTTAGGTATAGATCCGTGGAAGTCGGTTTGGTCGGGTCGGTTGTTAAAAAAGTAATTTGTCATAGTTACTATTAAACTGTCACTTATTCTGATCTATCGTGCTAATAAGTAAGTAATGTAAAATTGTAACATGCATAATCCTACGCAATAGACTGACGTTTCAAGGTCACCGGCGGACGGCTCACACCGATAGACCGGTGTCGCGCTTTTGGCTGTACTACGAAGTTCGAACTTCGTATCGTGCCGTCCCGTTCACTCTCGTGTTGTACACTATATGAGTGAAAGGGATGGCACGATAGGAAGTTCGGAGTAGGGGCTCTGGCGCCGGCGCTAGAGCAGTGCGGCGAGCGGCGCCGGCGCGAGCGGCAGCTATGGCGGCGGCGGCGCGGCCGCCACCGGCGCGTCCTGCGGCAGCGTGAAGTTGGTCAGCAAGTCGCGCACCGCCGGCCACAGCGTGCACTCGCCGTGCGTCTGGTTGAACTCGCTGAAACTGTTCACAACACACCTTCAGTTCAGTTCAGCAGCGCTCGGAAACCTAAATACCCTTATATCGAAATTGTTAGAAAAGTGCTACTATTCGAAATTGTAAAATGTTTTATACTTAGATTGTTCCTTAGCTATAATTAATTGTATTTAATGTTGCTACACCCTCCCTGGGTCCATTGTATCTTACATGGTTTTCTCAATGTACCTTACATGGTTGCAATAAGTGATCTGTTTATCTGTTTAATTCTTCGAACCGTTATCATGTACTTGCGGCAAAACCTTTTATTTAGGTTTAGATACAAATATCGGATTATTTAAACCAGTTTACGGAGGAGCTTTATATAAAGGTTTTGTTCAGATTAACCGGTTTAAAACGATAAAAACCGGTTAATGCGGGCGCACGACTCTGATTGAAATAATTTGAGTTGGCCCAGTTGCATCAACTTTATTTTGAGCGAAAACAAACACACTCTAAGCGAAAATGTCTATTTCATTGATTACTCATAGACATCGTTTCGATGTGTTTCGATGCGTATTGCGATATTACGACAGTTGTGAGCGGAAACACACTGGAGGGGCGATCAGTTTTAAATAGTGCATGATTTTACCCTAAGGGAAAATGTCTATTTCAAATATTACTCATATAAGAACAGCAAGATATTCCATTGAAAATTCTTAAGGAGAATGCTGCAAAAATGTTTGCTGTGCTAGAAACAGTATGGTTGACGAAATATAAGCTGCACCGATTCGCCATACAAGTTGTTCGAGGAATCGGTGCAGCTTATACTTATTTCGTCAACTTTACAATGCTGTAGTGTCATGTCAAAGAAAACATTATACATATATTAGATATAATATAATACAGGTATAATCAACAGGTATAAAATAAGAAAAAATATAAAACAATAAATAAAATAAAGAAATCAAATAAAGTCGCATATGTCAAAAATAAACTAATGAAAAATGTTACATTTGCATAGCTCTTATTACTGAATGACTTGCACGACACAAGAGTGTTACAAGAACAGCAAGTGTGTGTCTTTGCCCCCTGGCTAGATGCTGGCCAAGAGCAATCCCATTATTAATAATAATAAAAAAAAGCAGGGCCGGCCTACTTCGTGAATTGCGTCGCGTCGCTACAAGACAAGTACACCCGTCTGGTCCCGCACAATTTGAATTTGAAACCATCGACACGAGAAGAAGAAGTACACCCGTCGGGTGATGAGAGAAAATGATGTAGCGAGCGAGTGATGTGAGTGCGATAGAAAGCGACGGCCAGGTTTACGCATATTTGACTTACCTAAATGGGATTTGTTAACGGTGGGCCTTCTGTACGTAGTACCACAGAATTAGTAATAGTATTACGAACAGAAGCCTCACTGTTAACAAATCCGCGCGAGGCAGGCCAAACGTGCCGACGCTTGGCCATCTCCTTCTATCGCACCCGCATCACTCGCTACATCACTTTCTCTCGCATTGAAAGTCACCCGACGTGGGACTTTGAGCGAAGCGATGACGTCACGCGAGTGAGTCGCCCCTGGTAGTACTATTGCTTATTCTGTGTTACAAGTGAGAAAGGTGGTCGGTGTGTGTTTGTTTACCGTTTGAGATGAAGGTTGACCGCGATGAGGTGCGGCTGCGAGTCACGTTTGTCCGCGAGCTGCGTCACGTTCGACTGCATGTCGTACACTAGCGGCAGCACCAGCTGCGTCTCGCCGCGCGTCAGGCAGATCTACATGTACGCAGCATTCATTATAAAGACCGATTTAGATTAGCAAGAACTTGCATGCATTGCTGGGCCGCGGGCTACCGAGGTAAGATGAATACGAAACCTTGCAATGTAATGGAAATACTGAAAATCGCACGCAAGTTCTTGTTAATCTAAACCTCGCTTTATGTCAGTATTCAAGATCAAGTTTGGCCTAGCCAGTCACGTCAGAGCTCACAATAGGGCAAATACATAATTTGTTAGTGTCGCCGTCTTAATATTTATATGTGTGTTAGTCATTATTTCAAAGCATATAATAGTATTTTATACAATCGTTATATAATGAATGCTTTTTTAGTCGAGAACCGCGTTTAGACCACGAGGCTTGCCGAGTGGTCTAAGTAAGGTTCGAGACTCAAAAAGCTAATTATATAACTATTGTATACAATACTTTTTCTACGAGTCCACGAAAATAACAAAATACCTAACAGAAAGTTGCCGCTGAAACGATCTCATTTGTGCATGTAGGTTACACGGTGATTAATAGCACGTGGTCTGCACATATCACAATACGTATCACGTGGGTATTGATGAATATTGAAAAAAAGTCTAAATAATTATGAAATTTACGATAATATCACAAGTATTGTAAATTTGTAATAACAATTCCCACGGGGCCGGTGCCCTGTTAAGTTTGAAAAAAAAAAACAGTCCATGCCCGCCATGGAACAAGTATAAGATGGAACTGGCGATACACACATACAAAGGTGTGTGAAGGAGATGTAAGCATAGACAATAACACACGTGGAAGCGAGAAAAAATGACATATCTTCTGTCCCTCATCGATTATTTGTCACCGGCCGTTGTCACCGAAATGTCATCGATGAACCAGTGGCCAGAGTATAAAAAAATATGTTACCCATAATGTTGGGTAAACTAAACCGGCTCGAATGTTAAAAATAACAGATAAAAAATTTAATTGTGACGTGATTAGAATACTATTGTGAATTTCATTATTATAATGGCTGAATAACTAAGACGTTTTAATCTAATCGTGATTTTGTTAACTTTAATGTAGGTATTAAATTAGTACACATTTATATCGTAATTGGGAGGACATCGGATGTTTTGTGTTTGCCCGCTAATATTTACTAAGAGTTTATTTGGAACATTCCCAATAATTAAAAACCTACTTTGTCAGTAAAAATGGGGAGATTATTCTTTTTGTGGTAACCCCAGAAAAAACTGTCACAATATCTCCGTCCTTGTGTGTGATTTGCTAACCCTCCTTCTATATATCCTCTTTCTACGATGCCCGCCTTTGGCATCATGTCAAATTTCGACCAATCACGACGCAAGAGAATTTAAGTTTTTTTTCTAATGATTATGGCCAGTATCCAGACGACCGTTTAAGTAGGTAGACAATTTGACAAGTGCATTGACGGTTTTACGTTCAGAAGCGCGGGAAGCACTATCAATGTTGAAATATTCATAAAGTGAGTCTCCTTAAACTTAATTTTTTTCATCAAATTACGGCGTTCTATTTTTGAATGATATTTCGATTCTCCGCGCAGTTGTACAGTGAAATATTATATTACTCCATAGAGCATAGACTTTTAGTTCAGCTTAAAATGTATAATATTGTGCAATGCTCTATGAAGTTCTAATTGTAATATTGTAGTCGACGAGTATAAAAATATGCATTAAAGTTGTACTTATACGGCACGTAGAGATGTCAATGGAGACTCATTACATCTCTTTATTTTGACATTGTTAATTTAATTTACTTTAATTTTTAATGTATACCTATGTAATTTCAAACACAATTCTGATTATTAATGAATAAATGATGATGATGATGATATCATAGAACAAGTTTATTGTAATAGACCCGGAGACTTTGCAGCAAATATGTGCCTAGGTATTTGTCTGTTGTTTCACTTTACCAATGTATTCATGTCACTTGATGTTGCCATTGAATTTGTTAAGATCCTTTGAGCTCTACTTGCACTATAAATATTCGAAAATGGTACTATTTTGTTAGCCAAATGGGGAACTAATATAAAAATCACAAGTGATTAGTCGAGACGATAAGTGAATAAGAAGATCTAGTAAATATAACTTTTTTCGGAACCAAACAAATCTAAGGAACGCGTTTGCGTGTAGTCTCATTTTGTAAGGCAACGTATGCAGCGCCTCTGTTGGTCTTAGGTGGTAACTTTTTTCCCCATATAAATT
Organism: Cenopis cana; assembly: GCA_951800055.1. NCBI lineage: Eukaryota > Metazoa > Arthropoda > Insecta > Lepidoptera > Tortricidae > Cenopis > Cenopis cana. Next base: position 14,877,417 of record OX637471.1, on the reverse strand, counting down.
AAGACTAAACGGAACCGTGTTCGTTTGTGTTTTGTTTCGAACAAAAATATACTAGAGGTAGAGAGTAGGCTCACTCACAAAGAACAGTATCTTGTGTTTGGCGAGCAGCACGGCCGGTTGTCCTGTGGGCACGAGCTGCGGCGCGGAGGGCGGGATGCGCAGCGCCCACTGCAGCTGCCACAGCGCCGGCGCCACGGGCTCGAGGTCCGCGCGCATCAGCGCCACCAGCGAGGGCAGCGCGGCCGCGGGCGCGCCCCACGTGCGCCCCCAGCCCTGCAGCGCCGTCGCGCGGTACGGCGCTACGCACACGCGCTGCTCGAAGAACTTCTGCATCACCTGCGGTATACTTGAATTTATTTAAAATGTCCGACAGAACTTCTTCGACTTTGAATCTTCGATATCATGCTTGGACAGTAAGGTCGCTTTTTGACGGACTAATTTGATACAACGATACTTAATACCAAACGATGTAAAACGTCAATGCGAGTGAGAATATGACACACTTGACATGTAATGTAACACAAATTCGTGTGTCATTGGCACACCTCGCAACCTCGGTTATTCATTAGAAGCATTGCTATTGACAACTTCCTGAAGTTCGCATAATACTCCTGCTGCTATTATACAGGAAATCCAAAATAGTTATTGACGTTTTAGTCTAATCTTTTGCAGTATAAAACAAACACCTCTTTACAATTGCCAGATGCTTGTTAGCCGCTTCAATAAACACACCATATAAATTTCTGTAAAACATCCAATAGGCACCAGTAATGGACAAAGACCGAATGATGCACATTAACTCTTATTTAAAAGAAATTAAGTGTTGTTTCCTTTTTAATAGAACATTAAACTTACAATTTACGATTTTTGAATTAGGAATAAAGTGTCCGTTATTGGTGCTTGTCAGCTTAAAGTGTCCGACACTGGTGACATCATCCTAGTTAAAACAATATACACATGTCAATAAGAGCTTGTGTGGGTAATTTTGAGCACTTCACCCATGTTGTGGAGCTACTCCTGTTTGCTAACAGTAGTAGTAAACACTTTATTGCACAAATCAAGTACATACAAGGAAAACAAACTAACAGTATATAGCTAGCCGTGATTAAAAAGATACTTGCAACCCTATTGTGGTTACTGATTAGGTTCATTAATATAAATTTTATAAATTTTTCATACAATTTATACCTTGCAAGAATGGCAGTTGGATGTCGAATATCTAAAAACACCCGCGCACATCACTGGCTATCCATCCAATCCATGAGGGCGGAGGCAACTTCTTCCTCCATTCACTTTTAAAATGTATACCATCACAGAAATATATCAAGATAGAAGGAACGAGTGTATGTACCTCGCGTGGCGAAATTACGTCCCGGAGACACAACTGCTCGCCGCAAACTTCAGTGTGCTCCCGATCGCGTCATGCGTGCGACGCCAGGTTTTAAAAACAAAATGGTTCGTTGCGCAATAATTAATTGTTCAAACACTTCCAAGAAAGTTGGAGCTGTTAATCGAGGTATTTCCTTTCATTGGTAAGTACAATTTGTCCTTAAATATCTGTTAATAATTAAAAAACGAAATATTTTATTATTTTCATCATAACGGTAGCGGGCGATTGTGTGTCAACGCTAGCTTTCCATTGCGGCTTTAATTTGACGAGCCAGACTTGGCGTGCGTTCAAAACCAGCAATGTAAAAATAAGCTATTCAAACTGTCGAGTCACGTTCAAGGTCGATAGTCATTTTTTCTGTCAAAACTAAAGAATAGTGCTGTGCACTGCGATTTTCTTACTCGATTATTAAAATTGAATTTGAAAACAGACGAAATAATAATTACGTTCTTATATTATTATGCAGCTATATAATGTACGTAGTGCAAAACAAATATTATTAATCGCTTTCCTCCTAGCTTCTCTCTCAGATCTGCGGTGGCAAGGAGATGTCCAGCTTTTGCTCACTTGTACACCTACAATAATGTCTGCAGGGCGGTTGATCTAAAGGACCTTTCGGTTCCCAGAGCCAAAAACACTGTGAGAAACTGGCTTTACACATTGTCATATAGTGAAACGGAAAGGTTGATTCCTAGGTCCTTATTGAATCACGCATAGCGGTTTTGGCTTCTTTTGTCTTGCCTTTTTTCAAGCCCTCTAGTCTTCCAAGCCCATATAATTTCCACGCGAAATCCACACACATACACGTACGCTTGCACATGCACTCACCCTCTGACACACTTACACACGAAATATACACACATACACACACTCTCTCTCTCTCAGACACATACACACACACGCATATACACAGACACACATAAATACGAACTTCTAAAAATGTACAGTCACTACTACTGTAAACTTATAGTTAGAAATGTACCCTTTATAGCCATCTGTGTTTTTTCATTTTTTAATATGTAATTAGTACTTAGTTTTTTGTCTTACCTCGTTATTGTATAATCTACTATTATTGTTACTCGCTCTCGCAGACGTCCAAAATACAAGCTCAGCCTAGTTTGGAGTCTGATAGATAAGTTCCTACTTTGTAAACACTTTTTTGCCAAATAAACTATTTGTATTTGTTATTTGTATTTGTATTCTAATATTTCTTCGCGGGACTTCTTTGATTTTTCCATGGTCTGTAACAAAGAATATATAAAAAACCGGCCAAGTGCGGGTCAGACTCGCGCACGAAGGGTTCCGTACCATTATCTATAAAAACGGCAATAAAAATTATATCTTTTGTATGGGAGCCCCCTTAAATATTTATTTTATTCTTATGCATATTAAATTAATATGCATTTGTTGTTATAGCGGCATCAGAAAAACATCATCTGTGAAAATTTCAACTGTCTATCACTTTTCATGAGATACAGTCTGGTGACAAACGGACGGGCAGCGGAGTCTTAGTAATATGGTCCCGTTTTACCCTTAGGGTACGGAACCCTGAAAATGGTACACGTTTACAGGTACTTAGTTAATAACTGGAGCGGCTAATATGTACAAATTACTAAAATGTAACGCAATTTATTGGTTATTAGGTAGGTGTAGGTACCTACCTAATAACCAATAAATTGCGTTACATTTATATTTTTCGATTTAAATTCTGAGCTTACTCATTTCCTCTGTCAAAACATTTCTTCTGTCGAAAATAATAATCATTTCCTCTGTCGGTTCTTATCGATATTTTAAATCGATGCATAGAATCGGTGCCGAGTTCTAATACTTCTAATCGATCCTTTTGAATCGTTTTCGCGCGGCTTATGTTTCTCATCACTAAATTACGCTCGTGACGTCAAAGTACCTACGCAAAATGTTACACGCTCGGTCTCCCTACAAATTGCCGAACTCTTTCCTTCTATCTTGATATATTTCTGTGTATACCATGTAGTTTGTGTCTCAAGGCAGCCAAATTGTATATTGTCATCGAGGGAGATATATAGAATCCTGAGTGAAGCGAAATATTCCACAATAGAATCTTGAGCGTAGCGAGGGGTTCAAATGGTTACGCCCATGACGGAAATAATTTTGCCACCGTGTGACACATACTGCTTTTCACACCGCCTATGAGGCCCACTTCTAAAAACATGAAATGTCTTACAAATAATTTTACTACAACTGTGAAACGGAGCGTTACCTTGAGGTCGTCCTCGGGCCACTGGTCCTTGAGGCCGGGCCCCTGGTCGAGCGGCGTCAGCTGCAGCTGCAGCGACTGCATGTGCTGCGGGTGCAGCGACACGCGCGCCAGCAGCGCCGCGCTCTCGCACCGGAACGTGAGGCTCGTCGCGTCCGCGCTCACCATGCTCAACTGTACAACAAACATGCGTGTTATTTTAAAATTATTTGAAAAGGCCGAGTAAATAAATAAAATAAATGAACTTTATTCTGTAAGTAGGCCGCAATGGCACTTTTACAAGTCAAACCCTACTAGCGTTTAAGAGTTGATTAAGAGTTGTATCAAATAAGGATGTTCAAAAAGCGACTTTACTATTCAAGCATGAAGATTCAAACACCAATGACAGTTTTATAAAATGTCGGACATTTTAAATAATTTCAACTATACGTACATGCTCTCATTCTTTCGGAAAGGGAAAGTTAAATTAAATGTTGTGACCTTATATGTAATCGACGTATATAATTAATTAAGTTTGGTCCCATAGGTCTAAGCAATTATTTATTCGTATCAAGATAGCTTGGTCGCGTTAAATGGGTCAATCAACTTTTTCTTGTTATTCTGTCCCGTCAGCAAGGAGACAACAGTAACTGAATTTCTTAGAAATGGATTTATACTCATCGCTAAAAATCATGCTTCGCAAATCCAAACCCTATAAAATCACACTTTTAAGGCTTGGTCACACGGCGTGCGCGACGCTAGCGGGACGCCAATGTTACATAAGGATCTTGTCTAGTCAAAATCGTAGTCATTTATAAGACCTAATGAATTTCACTCGATAGAAAAATCGCAAAGTTACCTCCTTTTGGAATATGTTCTCAGTATTACGGCTATATTATTGATTTTTCATTTTTTTTTTACTAAATAAAAGACCCTAAATCGTTATAGACAAATTCGCAGGGTTTGCTTTGATAAAATTATTAGTTTAATGACTATATTTAAATGTTTAGAGAACTACGCGCAGAGCTTCCGTAGCGTAGAGCGGAATGGTTAATTGCAAACTGACGCGTGTTAGAGCGGGACATTTGCAATGGGGATACCTCCCCATGCAAGTTTCGTACGTGTGTATTAGGGCCTTTAGATTGTTAACATAGTTCTCACGTATTCCTCAGTCTGGACGAACCGCTGGAGCGTCCGCTTCATGTAGACGCACGCGAGGAACCGCTGGAGCGGCGCGAGCGCGGGCCCGGGCGGCGCGCCCGGCGGCGGCTCGCAGGGCGCGCACAGCGCCTCCAGCTTGCTCACCGGCAGCGGCGTGGCCGTGGCGCCCGCGCCCGCGCCGCGACCGCCGCGCGCCGAGCCCGATGATGGCGTCGGCCCTGGTAACCAACGTTTGCTTATTACTCTCATGGTACAACTACCCTATCTAACGGCAAAAAAAAACAAACAATGGGCGCTTTTATACATTACCGTGGACGACCACGGCACGGTAAAACTCAGAAAACTCTGTGGTTTCATTCATGATTAGTCTATTTATGAATGAAACCATAGTTTTACCGTACCGTGGCCGTCGATGATAAAGTATACAAGCTTTCAATAACATCGTAGGTATTGTTATGTGGACGGAGATCTCCGTGATTGATAGATGATGGAAGAGATGCCTTCAAATGAGGAAAGTAAAGTACGACTTAAATCACTCATTCGAGGGAAACAATGACTCTTTTCTGGATAGTATGTGTGAAAAGAGGATTTACCAAATGGGTGTAGATAAAGGTTTCAAGACGTGTACGTGAACGATTGTTTGCCGTTACTTGGTAAAAAAAAACCCGTCAATTGTGAGTTGAAACATCACTACAAATATATAAGAGACAACCTAATATTTGCCACTATATCTTGGTAACAGATATAACCGACTACAGACTCTTACTTGCTCAGTCAAGTCACAGCTATCCCTGGAAAATAAAATACTGTTGTACAAGGCTATACTGAAGCTCATCTGGACATATGGGATCCAACTATGGGGTACCGCATCCCATTCAAACATTGAAATTATTCAGAGATTCCAGAACAAAACACTCCGCATGTTGACCAACGCTCCCTGGTTCGTACCAAACGAACTATTACATCACGACCTAGGAATTCCCATAGTGAAGCAAGAAATTGCTCGACATACTAAGTCCTATAAGGAACGCATAGCACACCACCCAAATATTCTAGCCCAGTCCTTGATGGACGACCACAGGAGCGCGAAGACTTAAGCGAAAAATACCCCAGGACTTAGTCCGGCCTCAGTGACACAACCAGTAACACTGTCTGAACGAATAGGTTGCGACACAGGTCGCATGCCGAGCACGTCAAAGCTACCTACATCAACCAACATACTGCTGAATGTCCCAAGGAAGGAGACAGATTGTAGTATATAAAGCATCAAAAAAAAAACTTGGTAACAGATATAACCGACTACAGACTCTTACTTGCTCTAAAGGCAAGTGCTTGTTTTAGTTGACATATTGATACATTCAAAATACTTCATTTATTAAAAACAGAAACACCATAAACTCGAAAAATTAACGTTTAGAAGAATGTTGTATAATGAAATATTTGTTAACCTTTATGTTCCATGTTGTGCCTCGGCGAGGGATGGTGACCAGGGGATGGCCTCGGCAGCGAGGGCGAGGCGGGCCACGCGGTGAAGGGCGAGGTGGGGGGAGGGTGCGGCGACGCCACGGGCGCAGGCAGCGGTGACGGCGCCATCGGCGAGGCGGGGGACGCCGACACGCTGGGGGCGGCGCCCGCGCTGCCGCCGCCCGGCGGGGATGTCAGGTTGAACGAGTTGTTGTTCATCTGGTGCTGCGCGGGCGAGGCGGGGTGCGGCGTCACCGGCGCCGAGTGCGGCGTGTGAGGCTGCGGCGGCGTCATGGGCGCCGGGAACCGGAGCCCACCTGCACGGTCACACGTATCAATAATGCTATCTACATAAACATCCTGAATCAACAGTGAACCTGTTCTAAATTTGAAACGAAATAGGAAACCAATAACACGCCGCGCGGCGTGGCATACGTCAAGTCAATAGAGGAACCGTAAGGGCGCGTTGAAGTAAATAACGTTGTACACCTGAGATTGAGCAATTGAAAAACTATTCACAATTATACAGCCTCGATTCATACTATTTGACGCGTGCCGTAAAAATAAATTGGCGTTAAAGCTTTGTGGAGTACCTGGCGGCATGGGCGACATCGGTGACGGCGGGTTATCATCCTCCGCGAGCAGCCGCGCGCTCATGCTGTCGTCTACGTAGCGAGACAGAAAAGACTGCAATCAAATACAATAATACGTCCAGTATCAAAATCAATAGTATCAGTCAGTATATAATCAGTATCAGGTCATATTAATGTGAAATTTTAAAGTAGCATCTTACAAAGAGAACTGTGTAAAGCTTGATATCACAGAATGAACAAACCCTAAATCAACCCGCATAAAAACAACCCATATACGAAAAAGATCTTTTCCGTGTCCTAGATGTTTTAAATGGTAGTAGGATTGTCCGTGGAAATAGCTATTAGTCCAGACCGGTTACCTTGAGTCCCTGCGCAGGAGCAAACTCGTCGACCACAGAGGCCCGGTCGAACTTGGAGTAGGAGCCGTCGCGAATGGTGACCATGCCTCCGCCGCGGATGTTCACCTCGAGGGAGTACGCGCCAGCGTAGATGATACGAATCTGTAGCAATCAATCAATTATACGCACCATCGGTCAGGGCGCATGAGGTCCCGTTAGCAAAACATCCCCTCAACAAAAATCACTCGTAATCAGTAGTCCCACTCGTAATGAGTAATATTGCTGAAGCGAAATAATTGTGGTGGAGGAATGTTTTTGAATGGGACCTTATGCGCCTGAACCGAACGATCTAATCCAGCGGATTTCAAACAGACAAGAGCGTTCCTTTTAGTTTGTCCAACGAGCAACAAAATATAGCACACATGAACGGCTGCACGATTGCGATAGTCTGGTATAGTTTACGTTATGTTTTAATGTGAACGCCGGCTTGTAACCAATAAGAAGGGAGAACGTCATCCCAGTACTTTATAGACACAAAAAATAGACTACAGTAAGTTACCTTTCGCCACGAGTGCGCCAGCAGCGTGAATGTGGGCGTGGGCATCTGCGTGCGCACGTGGTGCAGGCCGAGCTGCGGCAGCGCGGGCAGCCGGCTCAGCGCCAGCAGCGGCGCGTACGTCTCGCGCAGCACCACGCCCAGCGACAGCAGGTCCTTGTGCCTGCCATACATCTTATATCTTTAAACGAGCAATTCTTGTATGTATATTTATTTCGGGGATCTCGGAAACGGCTCTAACGATTTTGATAAAATTTGGTATGTGGGGGTTTTCGGGGACGAGAAATCGATCTAGAGTTACATACAAGTTGTTCGAGGAATCGGTGCCAATTATATTTATTTTATTCTGTTTTTTAGTATTTGTTGTTATAGCGGCAACAGACACACATCATCTGTGAAGATTTCAACTGTCTAACGGTCACGGTTTTTGAAATACAGCCTGATGACAGACGGACGGACAGCGGAGCCCTAGTAATAGGGTCCCGTTTTACCCTGTGGGTACGGAACCCTAAATATGATACGAACTGAAAATAGGCGCGTACCACGCGGGATTTCCTTTGCGGATATACACCGCTATTTATCTATTTTAATATTTTTCATCTCTCCTGTTCGGAAAGTTCGATTTTCACGAGTAGATAGCCGGGTTGAAAATCGCTTTTCCAACCCTAGGGTGGAAAGTATTTTTTTTTAATTTCCATACGCCGGGGCTGCGCGCCTGCCGCGCTTGGGTGCTGCGCGGGCAGCCAGCCGCGGGAGCGCGGCCCGGCCGGGGGGCGGGGGGCGGGGCGCGGCGGCGCCAGCTGCTGGCGGCTGCAGCGCGTGTTTTTATTACTGAATCCTTAGAATATCATTTACTATTAATTTTATTTCTCAATTATTTTCCTCATAGTCGAAATGAAAAGCAGAGTGTTTAACTCGGGTGAAATGGGTCACTTTCAACCCTTGGTTAACAATCTACTTATAAATCGATTCGAAGCCTATACTTACCAGTTGATGTAGTGGTCGAGGTGGTGGTGCAGCAGATGATGCGCGTTGGCGGCCGGCTGGTGCGCCGGCGTGGCCACGGTGTAGCGCTGCGCGGTCGCCGACCACTGCAGCACGGCCGTGGCGCGCGCGCCCGCGCCCCACCCCACCACCAGCGACCGATACGTGTACGAACGGATGCACACGCCCTGCCACAGCTGCTCGCGCTCTGCACACACAATACCACTTTACGTTATACCTAGCCATAAAGTGGCAGTTACTGCCCGCTTCGCCTGCGGGAAAACTTCCTATAGTACTTTTATCTGACGAGCGCGGATGAACCATGGTTGTGTGTTCAGCTATTCATCAACGCGCGTCAACGTATAAGAGCTATTAGTTCACATTGTCTATGTGTTCGTATGTGTCACAACTACATCAATGGTCAACGCGCGCTCGTGAGACAAAAGTACTACACCACTTTACGTTACACCTAGCCATAAAGCTGCAATTACCGTCCGCTCCGCTTGCGGAAAAACTTCCTGGCAGACTGCATATTCAAATCATTGCGATATGAGACATTCCTTGGTTGAACCGCCCTCGTTAACTAATGTACTATTATGTTACAAATGCATCATGTTGGCTATTCAAATATGAGTGTAGTTTTGTGAAACCAGCAGATGAGAAGAGGTGGAGTGGAGTCAGCATCATATAGTCTCTATCAGCCAAAGTAGCTAAATATATCGCATCACGTCGTTATTCCTGTAAGAGTAAGGATGTGTACGATATATTTAGCTACTTTGGCTGCTGCTTATACACTGCTAACTGTATAACTTTAGTGATAGTTCCTTCATAAGCGCACAGGCGGATCAATCGCGCGAGAGAACGGAGTCAGTGCCCAAAACGCCTCATGTGAACCAGTACCTCAAGTATAAGTTTTATCGAAACAAAGCACAAACGAACGCGTTTGCATTGCAAAACAGTTACCACCTAATGCCATCAGAGGCGCTGCTCCCGTTGCCTTTTAAAATGAGACTTAACGCAAACGCGTCCGTGTTTTGTTTCAAAAAACGTATACTAGAGGTACTGGCCAAGTTGTGAAGACGGAGTTTGAGGTGAGCCTTAGCCAAGTGTAGCACTAACCGTGGAGCGGACGCAGCATGAAGTCGTGCAGCAGCGTGTGCAGGTGCACGATGGCGGCCCAGTCCGCCAGGAACGCGTCCGCCGTGCGCCCCGCGTCCGTGCCCAGCTCGTACTGCAGGTACACGCAGCGACGCTCGCCTAAACAAACTCATACTTGTCAACCTGGATTTCACTATATTAATTAAAGGCTGTACGAACAATTACAAGCGAGTCCACTAGCACCACTCGTGAATAAGATTCTATGAGTTCGAAAATAAAACGGCCGTCTTTTTTTTTTCATAAAGCCACAGTCGACGAATTTGATGTATTCAAAAGGTGCTTAAATACAAAATACAGCACATAGCATTCGCCTTTTTGAACATGCACGCGCGCGCCCACTGGCAGCGGCAGCGCCACGATGCGCATGCCCAGCGCCGACCCGAAGGCGAGACCGTTGTGGCATTACAGTAAGGCGTCAGATTGTACCTTGTTCCTTGTGCGTGGGTGTGCGCGCGGGCGACCCATGGAACACGAGCTCGGCGGTCCAGACTCGCGCCTGGTTCTTGGTGGTGAGCCGCAGCGTGGCGGCCAGCAGGCGAGCGCGGAGGGCCGCCATGGCGCGCTCGCACGCGCCCTCGGGCAGCGGAAGCGATACGATGCGCATGCCCAGCGCCGACCCACTCCACTCCGGCTGCACGCCGCCGTGCGTCACGCCGCGACTGGCCAGCTACAATATAACACCATTTATTTTATTCATCTATTTATGTATGTAAGTACTTTATTATACACAATAACAAGTTAAAACACATACATGTTACAAAAGATTGAAGTACAAAGTCGAACTTGTCCCTATAAGGGATCTCTTCCAGCTAACTTTTGAAGAATTGAGTGGAAGTTTGGTATCAATGAGAGACAAACTAAGAACTAAAATTAATTTATTAAGAAACGAACAGTCTTATGTGGTTACATTTGACACAGTGAAAGGTATTTAATTTTAGACTTATAGATTCCTGAATTTGAATATGTAAACCTAATTATAAACATTAAAATTGTTACCAACATTTAGCTAAATATATCGTTAAATTTTCTACATTTTATACCACAATCGAAATATGTGTCCTTATGTGTGAATCATCTCTCCGAAAAACACTAGGTAATTCATTGTTGCTAATGACAATTTTAAAGTGTATAATTTTTTGAAGTAAAGACGGAGATATTTATTTTAATCTTTAGGTGACTGGGCAATTACAATATGTACTTGCAATAGACCTGATGACACCAAAAGAAAAAAAACGATAAATTAAAATTTTCTTGAAAAAGTATGGAAAATTATGAAAAACAAACAGCCTAATAGAATAAATAATCACAAAGTTATAATATAAGTGTTCTAAGTTTTAGGAGGGGGCACCCTGTCCCTTTTGCGCAAAACGTACTTTGGAATGGAACGATTGTCATTTACTCTCATGACTCTTAGATATTAGGCGTTACTAGTGCAGCGTTTTCACTCTCTGTCTCTAATTAGGAACATTGAAACAGTTATATCTACTGCATTTTTGAGATAATAAAATAGGCTTTCTCATTATTTGGCATATTATTTGGTCTTGTTTTATTTGAATTAATAATGAGTCAATAACCCTATTCAGGTATGCAGTCAGGTCTGTACCTGATATAAGTACGTATTGACATGGTAAGGACTCCCGAGTGCAGTAGCTATAGTATAAGTTTCTTCGAAACAAAACACAAACGAACTTGCATGCGTTGTCTTTATTTAAATGGCAATAAATGGCTACCACCTAAGGCCACCAGAGGCGCTGTTCGCGTTGCCTTACAAAATGATCCTGAACACAAGCGCGTTCGTTTGTGTTTTGTTTCGAATAAACTTATACTAGAGGTATTATACAGGACAGTACCTCCTGGGCCAGGTTGACGAAGGGCACGCGCTCGTCGGCGGCGGCCACCACGTGCGCGAGCTCTGGCAGGAAGTACGCCGGCTGCCGCACGCGCACCGCGCGGTTGCTGCTCGCCGACAGCTTGCGCTTGCCCGGTTGCATGCCTGCCACAACATTCACATCAATGTAAGAGTAGATTGTGTCGTAAGGGAGAAAAGCGATATATTTACGGCGACGGCGGTATATTGAATCCTGAGTGACGCGAAAGATTCTACAACCTTCGCTTAGAATCCTGAGCGTAGCTAGGGATTCAATTGTTTACGCCCATGCTACCATGTGACACATACTGCTTTTCACACCGCTTATGAGGCTCGCTGCTAAAAACATGAAATGTCTCAAATTATTTTGCTACCGAGTGGCACATACTGCTTTTCACACCTTCTACGCTATGAGGGAAGAAATGTACCACTTTGATCCCTGATTCGAGGGTAACAATTACTCTTTTATCAATAGCAGGTGTGAAAACATAATTTTACACGCTAGTCAGAATCGTTGTGCAGATAACAGTGTTCGGTCTTGCTTAGCGTATTTCCTTACAATGGAATGCAACATTCCCGGACGTCGTCAATGTCCGGATGATATATTGCCTGGTTATCAACACGTAGAAGATTATTTAAGTGGTGACTATTTATGGAGTTAAAATTAAACCTCACCATGACCTAAAAATATATTTTTCAATTTATTTGATGGTACGACTCATTGACTTTCATGGGCTTATAGTTCCCATACTTCCAATTCAAGTGAATATATGACGAAAGTCACAACATGCACACTCACGTTTAACTTGCATACACAACGTTACCACTCTACATTTACATGGCCCATGTAAATGTTGAAAAAAAAAAGATGACATCTAAAGAATGTCAATGCAATAGTACAACTGTCGCCACGCAATAGAATACAAAAAACGAACTTTGAAATAAAACGAGTAATATTGTAGGCAGGAAATGTCGCTCTGCCATCGGACTGTATAGTCATCGAAAACGTTGCGGGCAGCCTCCCCGTAACAACTCACGTTGATTTCCGTGGATGCTGCAACTATCATCTGCAAAGATGCTGTGGCCAATGATGATGGATGGTTTAGAGGTAACGAGTTTTCGCATTCACGCCAGTATTTTAGTTTTATACAAACAACAGTAAATTCGCTTACACTGCATGTGTATATATGATAAGAAATAATAATAAAAGTAGTAAAAAACAGTACTCATTACAAAACAAACGACATTGGCAATGCTTGCACGTTTCCGTCCTTTCCTCACCACATAAAATGTTTTTGGAGAGCAAATGCACGAGATAAAATACATGAGATATTATGTAAAAAAACATATCGCTATGTGGCTGCTATATGCATGCCTATAATATTTGAGGATTCTATAGATTCCTCATGGATTTCATAATCAGAATATCACCTATTTTGTACCAGATTTGTATTTGCACCAAAAGGCACTTTTAGAACAAAAAATATCTGATTCAGACAAAACGTGGTATCATATCATATCCTTTATTTGCATTGAACATACATCTAGTAAGTAAACACGAAGACGAATCGAGAAACTTGAAGATAAATTAATCATTTGCATAATTACTTAATATTTAGTAATACAAACTATATCAACTCAACTCAAGGACTCGTTTATATTTTAGATTAGGCTCTGAATACATTCATTGATTAATAAGGTAAATGTAATACCTCTTATTATAATTGATGACTGGACGAATGAGCGGCCGGGCAATATGGGCATTTCGATATTGAGACAGGAACCATTGTTTACTCGATATTTCAACCCATAACGACTCCATTATAGATAGAATAACGACTATTTTATATAATAACGACTTAGTATACATATAATAAAGCAGTGCTTTTCGCCGAGCTCATACATTAACACTAAAGTGATTTAAATGAGATTATAATACTGAATGACGTGCATGATGCATGTATTTTTAGACAAATAGAATAACATAGCATTTATTTCATAATAAGATTACATTATAAATTACATTGGATGTCAATTTACATGGAGTCATTATTATGATCGTCAAAAACAAAACAGATATATGTCAACAAAAAATGAATTAGATGTAAAAGAATTATCATGTACGTAAAAGATAGATATTCATAAAATTCAGAAAGAGAGATATATACAACATTTAACGCATTCACTGCCACCCTCTTTTCCTGGACATTCGGCAAGTGCCGCACTTTGCTGTGTGCCCCAAAGGCACATGTGAGTTCAACCGACTATTCTAAGTCTAAGGCACTAAGGCACAGGGTGCAATTGTCAAATATTATGAACGCGTCTGTGCGTTCAAGGCACTGGGTGAAAGTAACGGAAACGCATATATGCGTTGGGGGCAGTGAATGCGTTAATACATAATTTCACTGTTCGTAACTCTTGTATTCGCACTAATAAAAAGGACAATATTTGCCTACATTAGTCGGAGATACTGAAGTGCTCTGCAAGATAGCAGTCTAAATAGCGATTTTACTTTCCAAGCCAAATTTGAGGATTCACTGTATTGACAGCAGAAAGTATAAATTTCGGTGCCTCGCTCTCAACAGAGTGCATCCTCGGGAGTTCTGGCAACCTTGCTCCTGTCAGGCGTCGAGCAATATTCAAGTATCGTTACCGTTTTATCTTATTTACCTGAGGTGTCGAGCGGCGTGAAAGGTCCATGAGTGAGCGTGAAGGTGTCCAGCTCCACTAGCGAGTGCAGCTTGAGGAAGGAGCGCGCGGTGAGCGCGACGGCGGCGGCCGCGCTCGCGGCGGCGTCCTCCTCGCACTCGTCGGGCGTGCAACGCCGCGCGCCCGCCAAGTGGAACGAGAGCCCCACGGCGCACGCGCTGCCGCTGTTCGCGCTGTTGCTCGTCGTCGCGCTGCTGCCCGCTGCCACTTCTTTCATCTCCACTATCTGAACAATACTACGTTTAGGGCCTTATCACACTTGCGAGTTGCGAGCGAATTTTGTATGAAGGCGATCACGCAGCGAGTTCGCCACGACTGATAGGTATTTGTCTAGAAAACACGCTCGTAACTTGCGAGTGTGATAAGGCCCTTAGAGGTTAGGTCACAGTAGAAAGTCATCTCACTCGTATTTGGAGTAGCCTTACTGGGGAAGTACCTCCACCAGTACACCAGTAGTACTTTTGAAACTTACAACCTTACAATACACATAATAAACTCAATCAATATGGTAGACCACATTCTTGGCCTGTTGATGTTGACGACTACGAGTGATAGCGCAATTACGATTATATGATCGGTGAGTCGATGCAGCGTGACGTAGAGCCTGTACTTACGAGTATATGATCGGTGTGCTGTCGATGCAGCGTGACATAGACCCTGTACTTACTAGTATATGATCGGTGTGTCGACGCAGCGTGACGTAGAGCCTGTACTTACGAGTATATGATCGGTGTGTCGACGCAGCGTGACGTAGAGCCTGTACTTACGAGTATATGATCGGTGTGTCGACGCAGCGTGACGTAGAGCCTGTACTTACGAGTATATGATCGGTGTGTCGACGCAGCGTGACGTAGAGCCTGTACTTACGAGTATATGATCGGTGTGTCGACGCAGCGTGACGTAGAGCCTGTACTTACGAGTATATGATCGGTGTGTCGATGCAGCGTGACGTAGAGCCTGTCGGGAGCCAGTTTGGTGAGCGGGTGGTCGGGGCCGTGCAGGAAGGGCAGGTGCTCGCACACGCTCGCCGGAAGGTGCTGGAGCGTCTTCTCGCAGCGGCGCGCGACTAGCCAGAACCTGAACAATGTTACATGTTATGAAATCTCGATTGAGAGGAAACTCGTTAAACTCAACTCACGGTTACGCAGATTTTCCCAGTTTCGAGTTAAACGATATGGAATGCGATATATCTACAGGATGTTTATCGACAGTTTTTGTTTTTCAGGGGCACAGGAAACAAGATAACGTGAGAGCATCCGGGGCCGATCGATATCAATTCATTCGAAATTTGATACAATCAATTATATACATTTTAAATAATAATAATATGAACGAATTGTAATTAGGATTAATTTTTGACCTGTAATGTATTATTACCAATAAATAATGTCTATGTCTATTATAGAAATAGATTTACAATCAGCCGAAAAAAATTGCCCCCGTAAAAGTACCGCCCGCACGACTCGGGTGGTACAAATGTACACAAATGTGTTGGTATAATTTGTGTTTACAAATTTGACACTTCAGACTAACAGCTGTAAGTTTTTTTTGTCTGAAATTATTAGAACAGTGTGAAATTGGGCCACATTTTCCGCCATTTTTGTTCGGCATTGTGTCTATTTCTATATTTTAAGTCAATGGTACCTGAGCTGCGTGAGCATGGTTTTGATCTGCGGCAGGTTGGTGGTGGCTAGCGCTGCCGCCAGCTCAGGCATGCGCGGCGTGGCGGGGTAGGCAGGCACGCGCGCGCGCAGCCGGCCGCCGTGCGCGCCCACCGACACCAGCAGCTGCTCCGCGCGCAGGCACGGCCACAGCACCGAGCACGCAAGCACGCACGGCCAGCCGCCTACCGTGCACTCCACCTGACAACACAACACTTTAGGGTGAGTTGCACCGACGTACGATTACATACCGATCAACGTTAGGTGGCAGCTGTCACCCGTACAAACTTGTGATAATTGCCTTACAATCAGATGTTAACGAGCACCGCTGACGATTACAGATAATTTTTTGCAATCCATATTATTCCTTCCTATTCCTATTATTCATAAAACAGTTTTACATGTAATTTTTTTGTACAGTCGAATACATAAATATATGTTCGTTCCCAAATACGAGACCGGACACATTGGCCGTGCACATATTTTAGAACTTGATAAGAAGTAATAAGAATAACAATTCAGAATTTGCGTAATAAGTTCTTTGCTTTGTTTTATCGCGCGGGAGAACCATGGTTGTGTGTTGAGCTATACATGCACATTATCTATATGTGCGTCAGCGTACGAGCTATGAGTTCACGTTGTTTATGTGTCCGTATGGGTCACAAATACAACCATGGCCAACCCACGTTCGTGATACTGTACTTTTATTAGCTAGTTCAAACTGTGGTGTCGTATTGTAGTGTATTTCATCAATTCACTAATATCATATCACCAACAGATGATAACGTGTTTTTAACCAGCACCAGATAGGAAGAGCCTTAATAGAGTAAATAAATGCTATAAATACCCCTAGATCGTTGAGCAGAACTTTGAGATCATTGAGCCTCTGCCTCGAGCGCACGTGCACGGTGTGCGCGAGCAGGCGCTCCATGGAGGGTGCGTGCGGCGTGAGCGCGGCCGCCACGCGCTCGCTGCCCGCCAGCGCGGGCACGTGCCACACGCTCAGAGACTCGCCCTCCGCGCCCACGATCAGACGGTACCCCAGCTCGCAGCCCAGCTCCCTGGCACACCAAACACTACAGTCACTCTTAAGGTTGGCGCAGACATAAACCCCCTTATTCATAATAAACGTCCATCAAACATATATTAGTTAACAAGCCGCTAAAGTTCGTTGGTCCTTATCTGTCACTTTGACATTTACGTTTGTAAGAAAGGGACAAACAACATTTTAGTTAGCAGAGGTTTTTTAAGTTTTATGAATAAGGGGAAAAGGCTCGGGGCCCAACCGGCGCCGCCTCAACTCATCAGCTCGCCGTCAACTAGACGTCAACCATACGCAAGCACGTAACGGAAACGGCTCAGCTGCGCCGAGGTTAGGTTGTCGCACACGTAACGAGCGGTTACGTGTGCGACAACCTTAAACCAACCACTACATTCGCATCTCGCAAAATAACAGAAAAGGTACGAAATGTAGGTTCCACACAGTAACCATGCACGACACGAGTGCAGCCGTGTTTGTGGATATATTTTTAATAAATTGTTTGTTGTAAGCGTCCATACTAATATTATAAATGCGAAAGTAACTCTGCCTGTTATTTCTTTATGCTTAAACACTGAAACGGTTTAATTGCAATTTGGCATGGATATAGTCCGGGAAGGACATAGGATAGTTTTTATGAAATAGGGGGTGAAATATTACATGGAAGTACGAGAGACCAGAGAAGTCGCGGGCATAAGCTAGTTATACAATATATCTAACATAATAGATTACTTTAACTCACTTCCAATAAGAAATTTGTAGTTTCTGTCCTGGCGTGTATCTATCGACTTGTAAGTGTTTAGCCAGTCTATCGCGACACAGTCTCAGTGTCTGAGTATACAGCAGCTCCAGTGATAGAGAACGGCAGAAATATCTCAACGCGGTGAGGGCCCCGGTGAGGCCGGCCGCCGCTAGCCGCGCCTGCGCGACGCCTCGCAGCCAGCCCAGCTGGGACGAGTGCACTAAAGCCTTACCCTCTGGCAAATACAAATATTATTGTTACTGGTTTACAATAAATATTTTATGTCACACCTGGCCATAAAGCGGCAATTACCGCGCGCGGGAAATCCCACTTCCTGGCCAGGGGGTAACATAAAATTTTGTACTTAACACGGGCGGTAATAAAGAAAGCCTCAGATCGCATATTTATCGCCCTTGCCTTCGGCTCGTGCGTCAAATACCTGCGATCTGAGACATTCTTTGTTTTACCGCCCTTGTTAAGTAATGTACTGTTACAGTTGTTACACACGGCTACTTTTTGCAGCAATCAATGCAGATGACTGTATTCTAATATACGTAATTACGTAACTAGTATCGTGCGCGATGTAGACACGCGTTCATAAGACGCGGGATTTTTTTTATTTAATAAACACAGGTTAAGTATATGAAATACATAATACATCGCCCCACTAAACTGTGGTTACAGTTTGGATCGGCAGTCTCTTGGTTACACTTTAGTTTTTTTAATTTAAAATATAATAAAATGTTATGAGCAATACGTTCGAGAGGCTACTAAGGAAGCACTACCCATTTATCACTCTTACTCCATTATTCAGAAAGCTGCGACCATCAAGTATATTTTAGTTAAATAGCAGCTAAAATTCGTTTGTCTTGTTTGTCACTTGACACACGTGCTTGTTAGACAATGACAAAACATATTTCAGTTAGCAGAGGTTTGTTAAGTTTTATGAATAGAATATGGGTTAATGTATAATAGAAATAATCAAAAATCAAATGTCTTACCACTAGTTTCACTGTCCTGGATGAGGATTGCAATATCTAGCAGACGCCATGGAAGATTGGGTGCATCACCCATCACTGTTAGAGAAACACTAAATTCTTGACCAACTGTGAATGTAGCCCGACCGTTGTCCACCTGAATTAATTAAAAACAAGATTAGATTAACATATAAAACAATACATTTAATTCTTGTAATCTCAAAACAGACAGAGGAGGGAAGTAAACTTAATCACGATATTACAGGTAAATTAGTGCAACTACAAATTCTACAAAACAATGTTATCTTGTGTGTAATTTTTTAAATGAATCTGGGCAGTGGGAATATTTTATTGAAGGAATGATTAATGACGTTTTATTTGGTCAATAACATTTCCATAATTCTGCAGTATGATTCAATGTGTGTGGTGCGGCGTGTGGATGCAAAGGAAGAGAACGAGATAGGCCAAGGAAAAGGTAAATAGATTGTTTGAGATACTGTATGAATAAGAAGCATGTGAATGACGCGGTGACGTTTGACACAGACGTATGGAAGAAAAAGACAAGCTGCGCCGACCTCAAATAAAGGCCAAAAGGTAAGCAAGTGGGTCGTAAAACAGAATTAGTTTCGCATCTTTCCTGTGGACATATCAAAAGTTAAGGGCTACAAAGCTTAATTTTGGATTGTTCTCGTAATCCGCATAAAACGGTGTCCCCGGTTCTAAATATAAATCTAGTATAGCTTACATGCTCATAAGCCGTTAACTACTGACCACAAGAGGGACGACTTTTGTTTTTTCAAGTGTTTATAACCCAAGTGATGAGATACCTTTAGATTTCTGACGTCACTGGGCAGACAAGCGGTGGTGAGGCGCTGGCGCACCACGTGCGCGAGCGCGCGCAGCGTGGAGCGACGCTCGGCGGCCGTGAGCGCGGGCGGCGGCACGAGCCGCTCGCGGATCACGGCCGGCAGCCGGCTGTACGTGCCGATCGTGAGCACCTCCACCGCTGCCGCCATGTGGAATGTCGGCAGTCTACCAAAACAATTTTTTTAATTTCATTTTTTTCTTTCATATCAAGCCCAAAGACACCCACTGCTGGGCATAGGCCTCCCCCAAAGAGCGCCACAATGACCGGTCCTGCGCCACCTAATTTTATTTACCCTCTAGAGGTCAGACAATTGGGTATTTGGCACTATAAAAATTGTACAATGATGTCACTCTATGATAGTAAAACATCAAAATACCACAGTAAATTGTCAATTACAAAAAATATTAAAAACCAACAATTCGGTTTCTTTTTTCCTTATTGTCCAAAAGTCAATTAAAATTCTTAAGTAAAAATGAAGACACACACACACATGCCTCACGAACACACATTTCATGTTATAACATGTCTCACGAAAGTTTAAATTCAAGTAAATTGTATGACAACTATGTACATTCACGAATTTTATTTTGGGACCCCCTTAAGGTTGACAGTAAAAAGAAACAATATAGAAATTCAAAGAAAATGTTTGTGAAATGGGTCATAAATTAAACAGCGTGACCGTACCTAGAGTCAGTATTTCTCTTAAACTTCAAAATACTTATATTCTCATACAAGTCATCAGCCAGTGTCAATTTGTAGGAGCCTTTTCGAAGGCCGCATGCATCAAGTCAAGCTAGGTTTGTCCCTAATTTTGATCTCTAATTGTAGTTGGTCCCATATAGACATTTGATCGTCTCTAAAAACTGGTTTGCATGGCACCGTAAAGAATCATGTTCAATGCGTCAAATTGATAGCATAAGTAATTCTTGAGATATTTAGCGATGCGACAAACTGACAGTGAAACCATAAGGGTTCCTGTTTTAACTTTTTGTTATGGAAACCTAATAATTACTTAAATAGCGTATTGGATGACTTCACTTCATGTCAGAACTAAGAACAGTAGCCTATGATCTTTGAAATGTTTGCTGTACCTACATCTCAGACAGCGCTT
The DNA here is from genome assembly GCA_951800055.1 of Cenopis cana. NCBI lineage: Eukaryota > Metazoa > Arthropoda > Insecta > Lepidoptera > Tortricidae > Cenopis > Cenopis cana. The sequence continues at coordinate 14,856,584 of OX637471.1, read as the reverse complement.
AAGCTGTCCATATGAGTGCGTGTTATTACGGGTTTCCTTCCAACAAAAACTTGTCTTTCGGAAACTATTTGGCGCCATCTTTTAGTATGCCCCGAAACAGACGGGAGATGCTGGTCAAGAGCAATCCCATTATTATTATTAAAAAAAAGGTATCAAATGGAAGCTGAATAAATATACTAAAACCCATATCTACATTATATTTCGATACACTGACGTAATCTACAACTATAAGCAAAAGAATAAAAATAAAACAAATTATTTTTCTGGATTTTCTGATTTTGCTGAAAAATTTGAAAAGGTACACGAAAATAATGTTTCACATAAATAATAGCTAATATTTCAGCTTTATATTGCTATTTACTGTTTCTAAATATGACCAAAAGTGAAAGACATGCTAGAAAACCGAACAGTGCTAAGCTGTTTTTCCATACAATATGATAAATGGTCAAATATTTTTTCCATGAATAAGATCCAGCTTTTAGTAAAAGCTGGATCTGAAAAAGAGACAGTCTTTAAACTGTCTAGATATTTTAGAGAAATGCAAATTACACTAAATATAAATAGGATTGTTGACTCAAAATTTAACACTCCCAACAAAAACAAGGCAAAAAATTATGCCATCTAGTTAAGGCAAGGCAGTCCCACTGCAGACGTCCTGCTCTAACACGAATGAGTTTACAATTAACCATCCCGCTCTCTACGGAAATCTGCGCGCAATTTTCGTGAATATTTAGTACATTTTGATTGATTTTTGAAATACTGGATCATTTATCAAATTTTGTTAGAACAATAAAAAAGCTACCCTTTTTGTAAAGAACAAACGTATCACTTCCGATGACAATTACGAAATAATCAGCATGTATGTTTATTTTTACGATGATATTTCGAATTTTTTTACAGAGTTACCAAAGCATTTTTCAATATTTTGTTCGGTTATTGTGTTACTTTCTTTCTTTCTCAATCTACAGTAATTTTTGTGTAGTGTAATTCTATGTTATTTCTTCACATTCTAACCTCAAACTTTAATATTTTCGACTATTCGTGAACTGGCCTAGCCTTAAAAACTATTCAGATATATCAAAAAATAACGAAGCTACAACTGTAATGTTGCTGGTTAGACAGAGAAAGCGCCACAGATGGATGTGTCACATCGCTGACCTCAACTCAAGTGCCATAGTAAATGATGATACAAAGGTGCTTTTTACGGAAAAGGTAATAATAATATACCCCTTCTTAAAACTCTCTATTATTTATTATTTATTCTTTTGAGTAACTTTTTTACCATTTGATTTGATATAGAAGTTGATACTTTATCAACAAAATGCGAAGTTATTGATTTTCTTACTTATATATTATGCTTTATAAAGTGAATTATATCATGTGAAAGATAATTAAATTTGCTAAAACTCTTCTAAACATTCTAATTTAATATATTCATGAACATAAAACATAAAATAAAAAATATTATATATATTGTTATTCTTCAAGATCAGTAACTTTACATATAAATATCAATTATTAATTACTGAGATAATATTGAACTTTAGGCTGTGAATGTAATATTCACCAATAAACTTTATAAGCCTTTATTTAACGACTAAATATTTAAATTTTTCAAACTTTATAAGACATCAACATTGTCGTCTTGCCTGCTGGCATAGGCCTCCTCTAAAGATAATATAAAATAAACCAATAACCGAACACCAATAAACTTAACATTTGGCAAAACTGATATAAATGTGAGAGCACCATACATTTACTTGGAAATAAATTAATGTAAAAAATATATATTACCGTGCATGAACAAGTGTCTCTCTTGCAACTCGAGCCAGTACATCTGCCGTCTCCACAAACAGCAGAGCCTGCTTGTCTAGAAAGGCCATGATATGAGCTGAGCGGTCCACTTTCGTTGCACTACTGGCCCACTTGACAAGGGCCAGCAGTCGCACAAACAATTGTCTTGTCCGGGCACTAAATTTATAAATTTCAATCTTGCGCTCCATGTCGGTCTTCCGGGGCAACCTATAAAATAAATCCACAATATCCTATATGCATACTCCCTTTAATATAAATTTAAAAGTCATAATGAATTATTAGAAAAGTAACTTACAATTCAGCCAGGACAGTGAGTTCATCATAAGTTCTTTGTACAATGAAATCTATCAATAAAGCTAATGATATGGAGCCTCCTCTGGCTCCACCGCCTTCTGTACCTTGGTTACACCCCTCAATAGCTACAGGTACCATGATCATTTAGAGATTGTTTGATTCACCTGTTGTGAATCAAAATGTTATACACCACACTTCTAGTTTCTCTACACATAAAAATACTGATTTCGTAAAACAAATACACACAAATGCTAATAAATATACATGTTAAACAAAAGAACATTTATTTTATTCATTTCTTCTATGTAAGCTTCATTTTTGAGGATTGTCTATCCATATTCAGCTCATAAAATCCAGCACAACCACTACCAACTAGGGCTTGCATTCCGGAATTCCGGAATCTCGAAATTCCGGAATCTCGGCCAATTTTTCCGATATTACAATTCCGGAATTGGTACACTCAAAATATCGGAAATTCCGGAATTGGATTTGATGAATTTAGAGAGAGAAAATAGAGTGTTTTGTATGTTTATTCTTAACTTTCACAATGTAAAACTGAGGAATTGTTCGCCTATCACCAGATTCATAAACATTTTGTGAATAGATTTCAAACTGGTATTGGTATACCATCACGTATATTCCTCCTATCCGTATTTTGGATACGACGATCACTAAACTCCACCGTTAGCTGCGTTCGTGTGCTCTAGTGTGGCTTACGTACCTAGCCGTTCTTATCCACGAAGACCCGTGCACTGCACGGACTACGGAGTGGTTACGTGAGCACACCATAAACATAATGACATAAAAGTTTTGTAGTAACACCCAGGTTTCGATCGAATCACCCACAAACAATAAACAGAGGGACAAGTGGTAATCTTCAGTCTTCTGTATAACTTAACGGAGCCTATGGATGTGGTCTATGGTACTAAAGCCTCTTCGGAAACCGGCTTTTTCGGGAGGCTGGAATTCATCTAGCCTGCGTGCGAGATGGCTCGTAATGACAATGACTCTTGGAAACAGCTTGTAGACATGGCTCAAAAGCGTGATGGTTCGGTAGTTGTTCAGTAGTGTGTTGTCACTTGTCAGGGTTGTCACCATTCTTGAAGAACAGCGCCACCTCGCGTGTGTTTTATGCTTTTGGCGTTCCCCTTCCAGTAAGACGGAATTTACCCACATGAAACTTATGTGCATTTTTTTCGAAAATCACGAGTTTAGTGCTGATAATGAATTAATGACCATATATGACTACTAATGGATCACATTTAGCACTCAGCTTATTTGATCCCGGAAAGCCGTTAATTCAGTAGGTAAAGTGAAAGAGTAAATTGAAAGTAAGAAATATTTTAATATTTATACTAAAATTTAAAAAATATAGGCTACCCTATCTGGATATTGCCTATAAAACGATAATGATTATATTTTTAGTACATTTTTGTGACATTAATTTAGTTGAATTAGGTAAAATCCCAATTCCGGAACCAGTTCCGGAATTCCGGAATTGGAGCCCAATATCGGATACAATTCCGGAATTGGAAAACCGTCCGATATTGCAACCCCTACTACCAACCACTACTCGCTGCCACCAACACCAAACCAAACCCAAACCAAACCATAACCAACCTATCCATAGAGTAGGTAGAGGATGCCTGCCATGCCATGCCATGTATGGCCCATAGATGAACCACCGTATCTGTGGTATCCATGCTATGGCAACTTAGAAGAAAAGAAATGGAACGCTTAGATTGAGCTGCAATCTATCTATTGATGTCTAAACCAGGAGCTCTTCGGCTCGTAAGTACTGTTTTTTTCCTTTTCCAAGCCCCTTGGCTTTGTCGTTTTTATTACTTATGCCATTAGATGTTAGTACTGCACACAGTTTTGTATGGTCACCAGAGTTCCCAAAGATGCGCTGTATTAAGAGAAGAGCTACATTTTTCTCTTTCTGTAACTACAGTACATATCAGTACTCTTTCTATACATACAATTCACTTCAGGGTGGCAATGCGCTTGTTACCCTTTTGGAGTCGCAAGCGTCAATATCTTATGGTGTCTGCTTAGGTACTGTTAGACAGGCCTTGCGTATACTTATGTGTTGATTTGTTTGTTTTCAGCTCAATAATATAAGGGCCTCGGCAGTGAGTACAATTTTGTACCTTTTGGAGTCCAAATCTCGAGCCCAGAAGTCCCAGCGCACATAATTAAGTTATTGACTGAAATCACGAAATGTTTGAAGTACCTAACTGGTGGCCGAAGAACCTGGCAACTTCCTCACAGAGCATACTAGCTTTTTTTTAAACGATGACGGTGACAAACAAGCTTGTGGTAAGCGAACTGTATAGGAGTAAACGTGCGCGAGCATTGCGATACAGCGAGAAAATATCGCCAGCATCCTGGGTACAGTGGCTCAAGGGCCCGTTTTAGATTTAAGTTCGTTTTACACGTAAACATGGAAATGAAGTTTCACTCGATCTTTTATTTAATATTGAAATTATAACATTATTCTATTTTTCGGTACCTGTTCCAATTATATCCTATTGTAATCAATAATATGGACAAGTGTGGCGTATCTTAGAAGTTACGTAGAGAAATAAGTTTCTTAACAGGATCATAAAGAATTTCATGATCGCGTTTAGAAACTTATTTCTACGTAACTTCTAAGATGTGTCAAACTAATTTGAAATGAATGTGGTATATATGTGTGTATTACCTACTATGCATGTGTGTGCGTGTGTAGATCTATTTACACATCACAAGAGATAGATGGCAGCACGGTCATTCAGTTTCATAATACGGTCGAGTTACCAGTCTATACTTTAGTATATGAGTCAGTCCATAACAAAAGGGCCCTTATGGCACTTTCTAGTTTCGTAGATATCAGCGTTTTAGTAAAATACGGTAAAATCATATATTTTTTGTTTTTTGCATATTGATAAAGTATAAGACTAGATGTGTATTTCTAGCTTGGTTTCACACGTATAAGTTAAGTATTTCTACCTTTAAATTAGTTGTAAAGTTTAGTAAAAAAGGGCCCTTATGGCAGAGGTCAGATAATAATGATATAAAATAGGTTAATAACTTATTCTAATTACTTCTAACCATTTTCTGTATTATTTATTTGCCTTTTCTGTTTACTGGATTAGAGTGGTACACGTTACAAATACCTATTTCTAGTCTCAAGTCAGGTAAGTTCTAGTCGTGCATGACCGTTGCAAAATTTTTTGTTTCTTATTACATTTCCTATTGAATTGTATTTTTAGAGTTCCGTAGCCAAAATGGTGAAAACGGAACCCTTATAGTTTCATCATGTCTGCCCGTCCGTACGTGCGTCCGTCCGTCCGTGCGTCCGTCCGTATGTCACAGCCGACTATAAGCTCTCTAATTATGAAAATATATGGTAGGAAAGTATTATTCTATGAATTGCTACATAATAGTAACGTAAAATTAAAAAAAAAAGGTAGGGCCGCTCCCCCCCCCCCCCCCCACCCTCTAATTTCCAAATGTATGAAAATTCTGAACAAATGAGGTGGTGTACAGTCACCAGCATTAATATCTGCCAAAACAATGGTGGCATAAATATCCGACACAGCTCCATTTGTAGGGCCGTAAAGACGGGTCAAATATTTATGGCGCCTTTATTATAGCAGATATTGATGCTGGTGACTGTACATTAATAAATACTTAAGACGATTTTTGGTTTGATAAAAATACGGCTACTGGTTTTTGAGTAATTGCTGAAAAACTGTTTTGCCCAAACAAAAGGGCGTAAGTGCCGTGAGTTTACTATGAAGATACGACCTTTTTCGATTCGACGTATCGGATAGTGGGTTTAAATATGGACTAGTAGGTGTCGGTGCGGAACCCTTTATTGTGCATGGTCCGACACGTACTTGGTCGGTTTTTTTTAAATAGAGTTAAAAAAAAAAATTTACTATGCGAAATTGCTTTTTCGTATAATTTAAAAATTACGCAAAATTCAATAAACTTGTAATGAAAAGATTTATTCAGAATTACGTTCTAATACAAGATTGCTACTTAGACTATGTAAATATTATTATTTACTTAAATTTTTGGTAACATTCGTCCATAAGGGCCCTTTTCTCAATTGTATGGAAGTAAACCTTGATTTTCATGTAACTTTAATCGGTCATAAAATTGAAACTAATTGACATAGAAAAAAAATAAAACCTGTGTAATGCTTGTCTAGACTTATTACAGGTCGGTATAGTATACTACACGGAAATTGTTAAATTTATTCGTGACGAGATAGAAAAAATAACATTTTCTATATTTATAAAAAAAATATATCTCGTTAGGATTTTGTTTTTATTTTCCATTCGATGTGTTAAGTAAACTATTTTCTAGCATACACTATGACAAAGATCACAAAATACGAAATAATAATTCACCTATTACAAATTTCCTTACTTTTTTATGATCGGCGCCTTGCACTGATCAAAGGCCATTTTTTCTCAACGGGGTAGTGGAATTGAAAAATCTTTGATTGTTTCCTATAGAAGAGAACCTCAATATTCAGGATCTACCATCATCTATGTAACTTCCCACGGGAACATACTTTAAATGAGTTTTAAACTTCTCTTAGTTATTTCTCAAAAGTGCATTTTTGGGTTGAGTAACTTTGACGATTTATTAAAAAAAAAGTATGGCACTTAGGGACATGGTGATCATTGTTTTTGGTAGCCTATGTATTGTAGATTATAGATCCGTGCGTAACTCAATACCGACCATAAGGGCCCCAGTGAGCTGGACGGTCACATATAAACCGTGCGTCAATAGAAAAAGGAAATGATGTAAACAGACCAATTTACCTTCATTACTTCGTAATCACGCACTTTTAAAGAACGAACACAGTCTTACCAACATTTTATAGACATAATCCTTGTATTTGCTTTCATTTTAAGCTATAATATATTTTAATTATTCATATTTCAATAAAAACAATTTTCGTTTACAATGATTAGTTATGTGACAATAGCTTGTAAATTTTTTTGCTCGTAAAAATGCTAGGAATATATATTGTCATTGAAAGAAAGTTCGTTTAAGTTATGGGAATATCAGTATATCGAAAAAGTTTAATGCCATTATAGATTGAATTACAAATAACCTCACTTCTCATCATTTTCCATTTACTTTGTTATGAATTTTCATTGCCCATTTATTTTTATTTGCTGCCATGAAGTTAAGAGCCACAAATACTCGCAATATTCAATAAAATAATTTCTCGAGTGTCAAGTGGATTGCTTAATTATTGTTATAGACTTTCCTCGTCACTATTTTACAACAAATCCATAGACGACAAATGAATTGTCAGTCAGACATATTTGTTTACATAATTTCCATTTTCTATTGACGCACGGTATACATTGTAGTCTTTGGTGGTATCTGGAAAGTCACAGTCAACATAATATACACGACACGTAATGGGCCATGATGGCCCAACGTACAGCCCCGCTAGCACGGTAATTGCGACGAAATTATCAGTTTTTATAGTAATATAAAATGGTATGGTATATTTTATATAAAGTTTGTGTATGGAGATGTATAACATACTGTGGTAATATGGATAGAAAACCATCGAATTATCACAATAAATTAGACCAATTAATCAAAAACAAAGTTATGGGACTATAAAGATTCGCAAAAATGTTGTTTTTTTTTATATATCCCAAATGTAAATTAAAAGTTACCAATAAAATTCTCATGTCAATCAGTATGGAGCGTTTTCACTGAACGTTTGCCTCTCATTTTCGTCTTTTGTGTTGCTCTAATTGTAGGTGGTCCCATACAATACAAACATTTGATCGTCTCCAAAAACTGGTTCATCATCATCATCATCATAGTTCATGAACAATAAAAATTGTGGTTGAAACTACATCAATTGTGCTCAAATAGCATAAGAAAAAAAACAGCTGTCATGCCTATTATTGTGATATGTCGATGTCGGGTAATGACGAAGTATATCTCCGTCACCACCGTGCTAGCGGGGCGTACGTAGGATAGGATTTGATAATCTATGACCTTGTAATAGTGGACTCTTTGGTCATTGGTGCTAGACTGACATAAATGTGTCGTTGTCGTTCTCCGTTGTTCATTCATTTTCTTTTGGGAAATCCGTGTGAAGAGTTGTGAATCAATTATAAAAAATCATTTCGAAGTTCTACTAAGTTCGACGAAAAGTTAACCCTATTATAAGTGAAGTTTATGTAGTTTCACCGAAACATGATTGAAATCGTATTATAGAGTATTTTTACGAAGTTTTGTATTTTATTTACTTGATTGGTTAGTTTCCAATGAACATTGTCTCTAAAGTTAGAAAGTTTGTTTTTTTTCTTCAAGTGTCTAAAAGTTTGTGTCAGCTCCCTGTACATTTTCGGTTTACTCAAGTGGTCAACATGGGATTACTTTCTGAAGGAAGTCCACTCTCTTGGGAAGAGACGAAAGCGCTGGCTGAGCACGTCCGACAGCACGGCATCGAGCAGTTTATCAACCTGTTCAGCAAGCTACGGGACCGTACCGGCGACGTGCTCAAGTGGGGAGACGAGGTGAGGGCTCCTTCCACCTCATCTCATGCTGCAATATGCTCACCTTCTGCTGCACTCTATTTGTAATTTTTTGTACTACTATACCACATATACTTCCAGTGAATTCTAAATTCTTTAGTTAATTTAGGTATTATTTTCTGAAGTAAATCTTGACAAGCCTAAAAGTATCACACCCTTAATTGGTTTTACATATGTCAGAAAAATTGCTGTTCCACAATAATTATAGTTATTTACTTCAATAACTAGGATATGTCTTCACAATTTGGTGAGAATGTGCATATAATATTGAAGTTCTTAGGGAGTGCTCTTGTTAAAATAATACACAAAGAAGAAGAAGAAGATTATAATAATTGTATGGTATTGAAATAATATGTTATACTTCGCAGAGATAATATATAATATTACTATGCTCTTTTCAGGTGGAGTATATTATAGTTAAATTTGATGATGAAAACCAACGGGCCACTGTAAGTCTCAGAGCAGATGAATTACTACCTCAACTACAAGAAAAAGAACTTACAGATCCACACAGTAAGTATTACCTATAAGTTACCTGTTAAACAAACTATTTGTCAAATGCCAGTTTTGACTTGCAACCCATATGGTAACCTGTAGCTGTAGCTTTATGAAACAGGCCCCTGGCCTCCCCTTGTTTGGTAGGTGAGGTTGACAGCCAGTTTAAGCTGCAATGCAGAAAACACATATTTCATAGGTAGCCCTGGCAAGTATTCAGTGTTTGTACAAAAATAGATTTTAAACATTGTATTCTCATTAAACATTGTTATAAAAGATTGATAACCTATGTCAACTTTTGATGAAAATGTAAGCCCATCTCAGTTCTGACCTGCTGTTAATAAATCTTTTGGATCATTCAGCTAAATTCCCCTGAGTCTGAGCATAAGTTTGCTGTCCTGGTGGCATTCCCACATCAGCTTATTTCATTCTTCTATTTTCCTGCAGAACAGAAGAACATCTTTCAATTCAGTCTCCTCTAGCATATCTCTGCGAAATATATAAAACCGCATTGCTGCATACATAATACCTGTTTATCCTGTGTTATCAAGCTTCAAACTCCTACCGTCATCTTTGCCTGTATGCCTCCAGACACTTCTCCCCATTCTCTCTCCGCCTCTTTCCCTTTTTAACCTTTCAATCACCCCTTTTGTGACCTCAGCCGAGAAGAGACCCATTCTGGACCCATAAATCCGCTTTCCGCCTCCCTTGTCAGCTCACCCACTTTTTTGATACCAGCTGTATGTATGTATGTAATTGTAAGCACTTTATTGCACACAATAACAATTTAAGACATGTACATGTCACAAAAGATGCTGTCCTGGTACCCATGCCACCGTCACACCTGGGTATACATATCCTGCATACAATTACGCCTCAAATATACTGCATGGCATATCTACCCAGTATTTCAGCTTTTTTTTATCCCTAGTGGAAGAGCGGATTTAGGCGTACCTTAGGCCGCGGACTCGACGCCAGCGACCAGCGTATCGCGCGAACAATGACCCTTTTTGCCTTTTGTGTAGGTTTAGATATCTTTTGTGCAATAAATAAATAAACAATGGAATCGCGCCGCTGTCCAGTCCAGGGCAGGTTCATTCAAGTCTATACATTTTGATTGCGTCGCTCACTCCGAGCGGCCACTAGTCGCTGGTTTCGAATCCGCGGCCTTCATGTCGTCTGTCATTTACCTTCTCCGCAATTTTAACTACAGGTAGAAAAAGGATCATTTTAATTAAATGAGGAAACTTAACTAAAATATATTGTAGGTAATAAAAATAAGCATTCAATTGAGAGTATTTAGAAAATCAGTCAACATGTCGTCCTTGGTAGTTACTGTAGGTACGTCCAATCGGTTCAATTTCCGGTTGTGGATGGAGGCTTTTTTTAAATCTTGCTTTTATTGTTCCTTAAAAAAATGGTTTCCTTTAAGTAGGTAAATCTAGCTTTGAACCCAACCTATACAGGTTTCATATACATATACACATACTGTGCTGTACTTAGTGTGTTATAGACTAAGCAAAGCATGAATCGACAGTTTTAGAGTATATAGGTATCTAATCTTGAATGAAATAAATAATGACGACTGATTCACGGGTACTTTAATTGCCAGTCACTTATGTTTGCGATACGATAAAGTCTCGTTTGACAAGGACGTTCGTTTTACTTACAGATATTTTACCGTGTGAGTACCTATCTACTTACATTGATAAATGATGACTTGATGACCATGTAGGTATGGGCAATTTCATATAGGTAGGTACAGTCAAGGGCATAATTATGTTTACATTTTTAGACCTTATTTTAATGGAATAAGGTGAAAAAATGTATACACATTGGTGCCCTTGACTGTACCAATACCAACAGATTAGTAAATTTGAGGATTTGAATAAAAATACTACTTAGTTCTCGTGTCGTGGAAATAATAGCGTTATTCACAATTACATAGCTCATTAAAAAAGACCGGCCAAGTGGGAGTCGGACTCACGCACGAAGGGTTCCGTACCATTATCTATAAAAACCGGCCAAGTGCGAGTCGGATCACGCACAACGAAGGGTTCCGTACCGACACCTAGCAGTCCACTTTAAAAAAAACTATTTAATACCTTGAATCAAAAAAAGGTTGTATCTTCATAGGGAAGTCACGGCACTTACGTCCTTTTGTTTGGGCAAGATTTATTATTTATGAAAGACCTATCCAAAAATAACTCTCACAACTACTTGCAGTGGTTCAGCCTGGTGACAGACGGACAGACTGACGGACGGATAGCGAAGTCTGGGGTCCCGTTTTACCCTTTATCACGCACAACACTTGACTATTACAAAAATTATCACTTTACTTATACTTAGTCTCTTCTAGTACTTATAGTCTCAGAGTAAATCGGCTATGACATACAGACGGACAGACAGACATGACGAAACTATAAGGGTTCCGTTTTAGCCATTTTGGTTACGAAACTTACGAAACCCTAAAAATGAGTGACGCAGTATCTAACAATATTTTTTTCAATTTTATATCCAATAAATATATTTTTTTCTCCATACAAAATGACCACCCCCTTTTAACCCCGAAGGGGATGAATTTTGAAATAAATTATAGCCTATGTCCTATTCTGGTATCTGAGCTACAATACTGAAAAGTTTCGTAGAAATCAGACCAGTAGTTTTTGAGATTAAGTGGAACGTACATTCTCACAAACTTTCACGTTTATAATATTATTAGGATAATAGGAAAATATAGGAAATATAGGAATATAGGATTAGGATTAATTGATATCTAGAAAAGAAACCCTTATAGTTACAGACTACCCTTTGAAAGTGGTTACTGAAATAACTTACCGCGCGGGAATCGTTTATGTGACAAACAAAACAGGATATCGTGCCAGCGAACTTGTTATGAGAACATCTCTAATTTCTTGCCGCACATGAGTTTCAATAAGTATTCACTGCTTTTTGCATCAGCGTAATATTCATGTGATTTATTTCCTTTTGTTCAAACCAGTATTGATTAACACCTATTTATCACAGAACTATAATACGGAACGATAAGTTACGTATACTGAGTAGGAAAATATGCTTCTAAGAATATATTGTGGGTTGTAAATTTCTGCACAAGGAAGAAATTACAGCAAAATACCCATCAGGAAAATAGCTTTATTGTGAATCACTGGAAATATACAGTCTTCATCTTTCATTTGTAATAAGAAAATATGCCAGGTAGGCTTATTAAAGCAAGTTATCTAAGTACATACCTACCTATGTTGATAAGATAATATATGTAACGTCTCTAGCTGTACGAGGTTGCGTAATTTAGACTATTGTCAGTCTATCTATTTAACATGATGTGGATGCAAACCCACCGATCCTGTAATCGATGCGAAAATAAAACATACTCTATTTGGCCACGGACCATTTAACCTAAGTTAAGTGGTCTGTGTATTTGGCACTTGCAGATGGTGTAAAAAGCTCTATGGGAACTAGTTCGCAAAGCCACTCAAAACATAAGCATAAAATGTTCATCAAAAGGTCAGATGGGATGGGTCCTAATAATTGAATTCCTAAATACTTGGAATCGTTTTAGGGTTCGGAAACTATTAGCACTACAATTATGAATTTTGGTAGGAAGATGTACTTATTCTATGAACCGCTAAATAAAAGTGGTGTGATTACGAAAATACTCAAAAAGTGAAAAGAGGGCGTAACTTTGACGATAAACACAAAATAGTTGGAAATACCACCTCACCCCGTAGTTGAGGTAGGTTGGGGTGTGGTGCGATTTCATACTAAGGTGAGTTGGGAAAATTGTTGGTTCGACGAAGATACGACTTTTTTGGTTCAATGTATTATTGGATAATGGTTTTAAATGTAGACTAGTAGGTTGAAGGCACGGAACACGCACTTGGACATTTTTTGTGTTTTTACGTAAGTGCGATTATATAGCTCACTGAGTATTGAATGACAATCTTACACAAAGCCATAATAGAGGAGGAACAGAATTGGAAAAGGCGTCTCTAAACAATGCAAGCGGCAAGTCATGTAACAGTTGGGGTGACAACGTTATCAGAGGGTTTGGACCCTGCAGAATACGGATCTGCCTGTCGCCATCTCGAAATTTGAGCCGGAAGTACGGTATACCGGAAAAGGTGCAGCCCATACAAAAAATTTCGTAGTACATTTAGTAAATTGTTGCTCTGGTACTCTAAAAGAGGTCCGATTGATATGGTTTTTTGGTATGTTGTGAAGGACAATATTAGCCATGGTAACCTAAAAATTTCGGCCCTCCAGCTCTAAACCTTTGGCCGCCATCTTGGAAATAGTGTCATTTTTTTCAGTTCTTTGCTTTTACTGTCGTCAAAGTTCATTCCAGTGCTAAATATAGTTCTACAATATTGTAGAATACAAAATTTTCTAAAACTTTTGGGTACAAAGATTTTTTCCATGACCCCTAGGGACGAAGATATGACAGGATATATCATTAAAAATTGCCACTTTTTTCTAGTTTTCCGTTCATGTTTACATTTTAAGTGCATTTTAGCACTAACTATAGTTCGGCAATATTGTAGATCACGAAATTTGCTACAACTTTTGTATTGAAATATTTTTTCCACGACCATTAGGAAAGAAGATATGAAGTCATCTATGGAGTAGCACCGTTGAAATTTGCTACTTTTGCAGTTTTCTTCTCATATTTAGATTTGAGTGCATTTAATCGCAATCTGTAGGGGATCTATGATGGTCGAGTGATAGCGGGATAGACGACAAGATAAAGCATCTGTCACTTTCCGATCTGTACCACTTCAATCCCTCAGAAGACAAAATCGTCTGTTTCCACGATACCTAGAAGATCGTAGGTACTTTGAATTTGCATATAATTTTGTCTTCTATAATATTGCTGACCGAGAAATGCACTAAAACGAAAATATGTGAAGAAAACTGGAAAAGTAGTAAATATCGACGGTAGTACCCCATAGGTGACATCGTATCTTCTTTCCTGATGATCGTGGAAAAAATATTTCAATACAAAAGTTGTAGCCAATTTTGTAATCTACAATATTGCTGAACTATAGTTAACGCTAAAATGCACTTTAAACGTAAACATGAGAGGAAAACTAGAAAAGTGGTAATTTATAATGATATCTCCTGTCATATCTTCGTCCCTAGGGGTCATGGAAAAAATCTTTGTACCCAAAAGTTTCAGCAAATTTTATGTTTTACAATATTGCCAAACCATGTTTAGCACTAAAATGAACTATAACGACAGTACAAGCAAAAAACTGAAAAAAGTGACAGATTTTCCAAGATGGCCGAGAAAGACGTGGAGCTGGAGTGTCAAAAATTTCGGGATACGATGACAAATATTGTTATTTACGGCATATCAAAAATCCATAACAATTGGACCATAGTTAGGGTACCGGAACAACGATTTACCAAATGTACAACGAAAAAATTTGTATGGGCTGCACCTTTTCCGATATAACATTCTTCCGGCTCAAATTTGGGGATGGAGACAGGCAGATCCGTATTCTGCAGGGTCTAAACCCTCTGATTACGTTGTCACCCCAACTGTTACACGATTTGCTTCTTGTATTCTACTTCTTCAAAAATGGGCCTACTCTATAATACTATGCTCAGATTGAGTGAGGCTTGAAAGTTGTACCTAGGTAATATGATGGCTTTGGGATATCAGAAGATTATTGACAAACTCATTTATAAAATGCTACCGCTACCTGGTGTACAACTATAGCCGTTTCGCATTATTTTAGACGTGAAGTCGCTATGGCGGCCCGAGTACGGCGCGTACATGGTGGAGGGCACGCCGGGGAAGCCGTACGGCGGGCTGCTGGCGCACTTCAACATTGTGGAAGCCAACATGCAGTATCGCCGCACCGAGGCCAGCAAACTGCTCAAAGACGGAGAAGTTATAATGAGCATCACAAATTTCCCCAGGTGCGTAACAGCCTATTGAATGAGTTAGCGCGCGCTTGGTTTTAAATTGTGCCTTTTTGGTGAACTGCAATTTATTAATTTTTTGCTTCTCATTAAGGCCGGTGCACATTGGTTGCGTGCGCAGCACGTAAGCGTCGACGTGCACGTTGTAAAGTATGAATCTCCATAGTCGATGTCACACCAATTGCGTGACGTGTCCGAGCGCGTGCGCACGCAAGCGGTGTGACATCGACTATGGATGATCATCGAGATTCATACTTTACAACGCGCACGTGCACGTCGACGCTTACGTGCTGCGCACGCAACCAATGTGCACCGGCCTTTATTCTCCTGCTAATTATGTAAAGTTTTCCTTGAACCTTCAACGAGATAAATGAGTATAAGGATGGTATAAGGCATATGATTTTCTTTACATCTTAGCACGTTTATTATTAGAGTTCTGCGCATTTCGTCGACCTGACACACTGCCGGCTTGACGAAATAATTGATAATTTAAAGCAGTACCTAATTACTAAGTTCAGGTACCCATTCTCAAAAGAAATAACCTTGTGTAAAGGATCACACATCATCCTTGTAGCGTTTTCCTGGTGGAGTCCGCTTTTACACCTAATCTTAAGATTTGGCATAGGGACTAGGTTTACGGAACTGCACATGACCTTAAAGCCCAAATAAGCAATAAAATCACACAATCATTGCAAAGGATCACACTTCGCTCTAAATATTGACCCTTGCATGTAATGTAGGGTACTAACTGCCTAAATGGTTCTGTTTCAAGTAAGTAGTAATTTTCCTATTCATAATTCCCAGGCTAGGGTGTCCAAATTTCACAAGTCCACCGGTGCCTCCAAATCCAAACGGCGAAGTCACAAAATCCCATTTCTTCCCGGATGACGCGATATTTCCGGGACACCCACGATTTAAAACATTAACTGCTAACATAAGACAACGGCGAGGAGAAAAAGTAGCCATCAACATACCAAGTAAGTCACACACACGTGTTATACCGCGATAAGGATGAGTAAACCGAAGTATGGACGCTTTCGTAATTAACACAACGCATTTCTGAGTCAAGTGGAGATAAAATAATAGGTAATATTGTGGGATCTCCTGGCCCTTTTGCGTAAAAAGTACCTTCGTATGGAACGATCGTCATTTACCTACTATATGAACAGGGGCGACACACTCGCGTGACGTCATCGCGCCGCGGGCATTTGTTAACAGTGAGGCTACGTAGCACTATTACTTATTCTGCGCTATGGTGCTTGAGTATTGTGATTGTGACGTCACATCGGCAAAGCTTTCTCTCACAACAAGATAACATAAAAAAAATTATAACTTCGTACTTTTTTGAGATATTAGGATGTTTTCGATCATTCGGCATATTTTTTGGTCTTGTTCTTAGCAACCGAAATTATAATTATCATGTCGGTTAAAATTAAAAAAAAAATCATGTTATTCATGGACGAGGATGAATGTCCGCGGAATTTAGTTCAGAAATTCTAGAAACTTCTTATAGTACCTAAAAGAAGCTTATTATACACAACTTTAACACCAGGCGTCGCGGCGAGCTGCGCGCGCCCGCTACACGTCTCGCATCTAAAAAATGTCTCCACTCGATAGGCCCTAAGATATACAACAAGCTGCCTCTGGAAATCAAAAGTGCGCCGAGCATGAGGTGTTTTGTAAACAAGCTTAAAACTAAACTAGCATCAGATGCATGGTATACAGTAGACGAATTTCTAAATTCCAAAACTGATAAAACATCAACTTAACTGGTTCGCTAGCCTATAATATGTAACATGTATTTGGAAAACGTATAATTGTAACAATAATTTATTATTTTTTATGTAAAAATGACATGTAAAACTATGTTTTACGAAAAATAAATGAATGAATGAATTATAATTTGTATAGTATACCGAGACGTGAACACAAAGATCCCTGTGGACAAGTCGCAGGAGCTAGAGCCGGAGGCGGCGCGGCCGGACTGCGTGTACATGGACGCCATGGGCTTCGGCATGGGCTGCTGCTGCCTGCAGCTCACCTTCCAGGCCTGCTGCATCATCGAGGCGCGCACGCTCTACGACCAGCTCGCGCCGCTCTGCCCAATCATGGTACCGACCGAACATACATAATACACATAGCCCACCTCCATTACTGCGCCTGCGTACTTATTTTTGAAAATCTTACCGTGTTTTGTCTCACCTTTTGAAGTGTAAATTTTTTCAAACATTTACTTTTACACAAACCTCCTGACAATTACAAACACGACATAAAAAAGATTAGATAAATAGACGCAGCAGTTTAGAAGTAATGCCTACACATATAAAATATCTCGGGAATTATGATTTATATTTATTTATAGATTTTGCATCCTTTCCTTTACGTATTATTTTTCATTTGAATACTCGATCAAGTAAAAAATTATTTCCATTGTGAAGAGTGCTATTTTTCACGACTTGTATTAGGTTGAATATCCACCAGAGATGTGCAAAGCTGGGGTTCCACATATTTGACACCTCGCAAGCTTGACAACATATAGGTGTCAAATGTATGTAAATCACTGCGGGGCTAGCAAAAGTGCCATTGCGACGCGACGCGAGTATAAAAAAATCTACCTTCCTCTTTCCAATTCGCACAGTTCGAGCGAGACAAAAATTGCTGATTCGCGCAAGACACGAGTTGGCAGCAAGTTGTGCTGGCTCACACCTGGTGCATGGTCAGCTTAAAGCCTATCACACAATGCAGCGGTCTGCGGTGGCGATGGCGGCCAGTTGATACTATGAAAATCAAGGCCGCGTGTGTGAACGAATGTTAGGATAGCCATAGTGCACAACTGACCGCCACCGCAGCCCGCTGATGTGTGTGTCAGGCTTAATGAGTGGTGGTTGTGTTAGCTGGCGCTGTCTGCCGCGTCGCCGATATTCCGCGGGTTCCTGACGGACGCGGACTGCCGCTGGAACGTGATCGCGGGCTCGGTGGACTGCCGCACGCGCGAGGAGCGCGGCCTCGCGCCGCTCAAGGACAACAAGTTCCGCATAAACAAGTCCAGATACGACTCCATCGACTCCTACCTGTCGCCGGAACACGAAAAGTGAGCGAATCCAATACTCATTTTGCAAAGAGCATGTACCTATTACATACGTTTAACATTGAGTTTAAAGTTCTAGTTATAAAGGTGTACAGATGGGTCAATCAACTATTTCTTGTCACTCGTTACCATGGTTACGTGTCCTGGGTCACTCTTAAAAACTGTGATTTTACCGACTTTACCCCAACTAAAAATGATTTTTAGCGATGATTATATACCAATTCTGACGTTGCTCATCTCTTGAGCATGCTAGAACGCCATATTATAGCATTTTTTCTAAGAAACTCGGTTAGTGCTGTGATGCTGTCTCCTGGCTGACGGGACAGAATAACAACAAGGAAAAGTTGATTGACCCAGATACAGTAATTTTGTGGCATGCCGTAAGCGATTTTTCCTATGACGATTCCGATACCCTCCTATTTGACATCGCCGATTAGTTATCAACTATCAGTTGATATCATGGAAATAATTGAGGCTGTTCTTTAAATATGGAATGTAACTACTGTGTAGAAAGTTCATATTCATTTGACCCTGGTAAGACGCCGAAATGAAACGGCAGCTAGTATATAAATGTAAATAAATATTTTATAGGTAATGCATATGCTCAGAAAGTACATATGTCTTTCTAAGGGTCAACGTGGACATATAAAGTCTTTATGTCCGTACGCGTGCAGGAATATATTGTTTCAAATTTAAAACATACCCCGCGCGCGTGCGGCTTGTGTTTGATACCTGGATTATTATTAAAAATCCTGGATTATGAGCCTAAATCAGGCGTAATAAGAGCCACATTACGAGCAAATTTGTTGAAAATAACTACCATGGGATCAGCAAATGTAATGTGGCAGGTATAACGATATCCCGATCGTGCACGACGAGGCGATCTACCGGCGTCTGCGCGAGGGCGGCATCGACCACCCGCTCGCGCTGCACGTGGCCCACCTCTTCATCCGCGACACCGTCTCGCTCTTCTCGGAGAAAGTAGACCAGGACGACAGCAACGATACTGATCATTTTGAGGTTAGTGATCCATTTTGATACTACCATAGATAGTCGTCGGCGTCGGCACTAGTAGGATCGATAGGTGAGTTTACGGCAGCTAATTTGATGCCCCAGTTTGCGGCCACTTGGATGAGTTAATGAACTGAACTGAATGGTTGTTTTCTCGTTTTTTTTTTTAAATATTAAATTCAATAGCTACCCAATATATCTGTCCAGCTTTAACAAGTTCACCTGAAGAAAGCTCTCTTCATTTTTCACGTATCATCGTATTCATAACGTCCTTGCTTTTTATTGATTAAAAAAAGCGATGACGTTAGTGACCTCCAACACTATCAAGAAAAAATGACTCGCCAGCATAAAATATTGCGCAATGTGATGGCGGATAGGATGACTTTGCATTTTATTGATAATTGTATACCTACAGTGTTTAGGCGGGTCTCCATAGAAACTATTTGTTTTTTATGACGTAGCCCTTTTAAAGTTATGGCTTCCTTTGTTAAAGTGGAAACTGAAATAGACTTGACTTTTTTACAGGAAACATTTAAATAGCTCTCGAAATACAAACCGGCCGAGAGCGTGACGCATAATTGTACTATTACTTATTCTAAGGCACAATGAAGGGTTTGTGTAACAAATGATCGTTTCCTCCGTAAGAAACTCGCGGCATTTGAGTGCCGTTTCACGAAGAACATTTATTCATGAAAGCTGGCGCAAATTAAGACTATTGTGAACCTATCGTGCGAGCGAGAACAGTCATTCCGGAATATTCTTGCGTGCGATAGAGACAGTAGTAATTTCAAGCATAATTAGTGCTTCGGGCGCCAACGTTTTCCACCCCTTAAACCTTTATCAAATGAGACAATTTTGGCCTTCATCGATTCCTCACATCCTTAACTAGGTTTATACGTTTTGCTTTTTCCGTAATTCTTTCTAGTTTATGAAATAATAACAAAAGCGCAGGACGAAGTTTTCATGTCAAAAAATCGAAACTTGAAGGGTTCATGTTTTCAATTGCATGCAATATTTCCATAAAATCAAAACTTATAAACCTAGTATTTAATGATACTTACATCATTTCCAAAAATCATGCAAATCGGTTCAGGTTTAGTGGGTGGAAAACGTTGGCGCACGAAGCACGTTTTTGTATGGAAAAAATTAGCTACACAATCCTCTTAACATGTCGTATGTAATGTACAGGTTGACATCACGGCTCTCGCACGGCACAGGTTGCACTTGATCATGTGAGCGATAAAGACTATCGCAGAACTACGTACAGCTTTTTATAACCTCTGGCCTATGCTCTATTCTGTTTTACAACAGTACAATTTGTGTAAACTAATTTCATTTCAGTACATTAAATGGACAACTTCCAGTTAATAAAAGAAAGAAATACCTTAATGGTTTGAATGATAATGAATGAGTAATGAGACGATGATGATTGATGACCGAGTTAAAAGTATGTATACGCATGTATTAATCGATAAAACCATCCATTATGAATGTTATAAAGGTATACATTTCCATAAATTTAAACGTTTAAAGACCTACTCTTTAACCAATATAATGATGAGTCTTCAGATATTGAATGAATGAATGAATGGTTTATTCATATTGAATGTATGGTATTGGTATGTAATTGGTTTTAATTTTTTTATTAACTTGATGTTGTCCCTTTAAAGTTCTCAAATGTGATTTTTACATGAATTGTGCTGGTATAGCTATACAATAACAGAGCATAAACGCCGTATAATAATCTCAATTAAATGCAAAGTCATGTCACCGCCATTACTTAGCAATATTTAATACTGCCGTGGTTTGCCCCTCTTGTGTCGATAGTTTTAGAGGTCAGTTACATCATTGCTTTTCAATAAAAAACCCGCCCAGTGCGTGTCGGATACAGTTTTCAATAACTCAAAGATATTGTAAAGATAATTATTAATACGTACATTTTTACAACGAGTTTTACTTCAGACATGGGCGAATAATTCAAGAAGACCGCCAATGTCTGCACATAACCAGGTTACGTTACTTTTATAAATTTAAAATAGTGTTGCACCCATTGTCACTTTGCCATTTACACATTTCGTCGGCCATTTCCCAGGCGATATTATGAAGCTGCGAGAAAGTTTTCTGCAGTTCTATGGGTCCGGTTCAGGCTCGCGCAACTCAGTACAAAAAATGTATATCCGAGGATAGTATGGAATATTCGTGGCGGATAATGGCGGCAGTATTGGATTTACATGGCAATTGCTGTCAATTCGCGTCCATTATCTAGTATGAGAGTCCTGTCTCTTATATTCTCATAACACATAAAAAAAAAGTTTGAACTTTTCGATTCCTTTTATTTCCTTCTTTTCTTTAAACAAGTGATATTAATATTTTCTGTAAAGATGGGTCTTAGTTAATAGAATATGGACTAATAATTTCAAATAAATTGTGTGGGTAGTTTATGAGAAAATCATTATTATCTGAAAATCGTATAAGTGACATAAGTCAGAAACTGTCAAACATAAGAAGCTGAAACTTGGGCAAAATAATAGACGCCATTAGGGGTGCTTACCACAAAAAAATCCATTCTCTACAATCAAAGGTCGCAAATGTATGAAAGTCCGACTATAGCCTTTACTTTAAATAGTTATTTCATACATTAAAACCGCACCGTAATAGTACATTACTTAACAAGGGCGGTAAAACAAAGAATGTCTCAGGTCGCAGGTATTTTTTCATAAATATTTTTATGTCACACCTGGCCATAAAGCGGCAATTACCGCACGCACCGCGCGCGAGAAATCCCACTTCCTGGCCAGGGGGTGACATAAAATTTTGTACTTAACACGGGCGGTAATAAAGGAAGCCTCAGATCGCATATTTATCGCCCTTGCCTTCGGCTCGGGCGTCAAATACCTGCGATCTGAGACATTCTTTGTTTTACCGCCCTTGTTAAGTAATGTACTATTATCAAACATCCCGTATTGTAGCGCAGTCCCATTTTGTTCGGAAAAAAGTAGGTATGACATAAGTTTACGAACGAAAAAATTGTCGCAAAGCACTGAAATTCGTTGGCCCGTACTCATATTTGCCATTCTCAGATATTGCAAAATAGACACCATATTAATCTAATTAGTAATTAGAAATAAACCCGCGTAACCCACCCACAAACTATGAAATTTGAAATTTCGGAGGACTGACATCACTCTAGACTAGCGCCTCTAGCGGCGAATCCATACGCGGTAGAGCCATCATTGGGCTGCTCCAAATTCGAGCAAGAGATGACATTTAGCTGTGCCCCACCTCTTAAGCGTAGTGATATGTTGGTGTAATCGTTGGCAGAACATCCAGTCGACGAACTGGCAGACGATGCGCTTCAAGCCGCCGCCGCCCAACTCGCCGATCGGCTGGCGCGTCGAGTTCCGCCCGTGCGAGGCGCAGCTCACCGACTTCGAGAACGCCGCATACGTCTGCTTCGTCGTGCTGCTCACGCGCGTCATACTCTCCTACAACCTCAACTTCGTCATTCCCATAAGCAAGGTAATTACGCCATTTCTTTTTAGGGTTCCGTACCCGAAGGGCCAAAACGGAACGCTATTGGTGACGCCCAGACGTCCGTCCGTCCGTCCGTCGTCTGTCACACAGGTTTTACAGCCAAACGGTTGGAGCTACAGGCTTCAAATTTACACAGTATAAGCATCTTGTTGGCCCGAACTTATTTTTAAATGTTTTTAAGGGGGGCTCCCATACAGCTAAAGGAGGGCGCGAAAATTTTTTTTATCCTACCCTATTGAGTGGGGTATTGTTGTTTAAAGCTCATTGAGTAGATACTTACTATACTTTAATTTAAAAAAATATTGGAAAACAAAGGAATGAGAAGCCACCAAAGTCAGCTTTTTTTTACGATATTTTGTTCCAAAGAATTTTTTAACTTCCCAAATACCTATAAACTTAAAATGTGGTAATAATGTTTGTTATTACGTATATTTTACCAACAAATACTAATATATTGATAAATTAGTTTTTTTCTTTGAATTTCCTTATTTTTTTCTACAAAAACCAACTTAACTTTGCGGTCAGTTCGGAGCCCTAAATGTGCGAAGTCCGACTCGCACTTGGCCAGTTTTTTTAACCTTACTTGCTGTGGCTTTATAGGCCGGGCCCAATAAAGCGATAGGAGTGCCCGGTTGCAGAGTGGCCTCAGTAAAATCCAGAGGAAACTTCCGACACGAGTTTCGGTGTTCTCTTAAAGCATGCCACATAGTGTCTGAATGACTGTTAGTAGTCTCATAGTACAACTGACCGCCACCGCAGGCCGCTCTAGTGTGTCTCTACTTATCTCTGATAATGCTATGATTATATAACATGTGAGATAAGTTGTTTGTGGTACTGGCACAGGTGGATGAGAACATGCAACGGGCGCAGCGGCGCGATGCGGTGCGCAGCGAGCGGTTCTGGTGGCGGCGGGACGTGAGCCTGCCGCGCGCCGACGCCGACCCGCGCCCCGCGCCGCTGCCCGACGCCGACCTTTACGCCGAGATGACCATCAACGAGATCGTCAACGGAAAGGTATGTATGTATTTAGCTATGAGAACTTAAGTTTCCAGTTTTTGAAGCTTAACCTCTAGCCGCCCTCAATGAAATCAATAAGAAATAGTAGTTTGTTTTGATATCGAACAAATGCAAATACATACTCCAATTTAGGATAATCACTACATCGTATAAAACAAAGTCGCTTGCTGTCTGTCTGTCCAGTTGTATGCTTATATCTTTAAAACTACGCAACGGATTTTTATGCGGTTTTTTTAATAGATAGTGATTCAAGAGAAAGGTTTATATGTATAATACATGCACCCGTGCGAAGCCGGGGCGGGACGCTAGTATATTCTATTGTAGTGGACGATGCCTTTGGGCTAGTGTGGGCATGTCTACTAAGACATGCACTAAATTAACTGGTATTCGTTACTAAAACGCTGTATAGTAGTACATAGAATTGTAGTACTATACAGCGTTTTAGTAACGAATACAGTGTGTGATAGTATGAGATGTTGTTTATAGACGGGCGTGTTCCCCGGTCTGATCCCGCTGATCGAGTCGTACCTGTCCGGCATGGACGTGGACGCGGACACGCACTGCTCCGTGCAGCAGTACCTGAAGCTGATCCAGCGGCGCGCGGCCGGCGAGATCAGCACCCTCGCCACGTGGATGCGGGACTTTGTCACCAAACATCCCCAGTACAAGTACGTAGTACCGTCACACTAACCAAAGCCTTATTTATACACGTACGAAGGTACAGTCAAGGGCACCAATATGTATACACTTTTTCACCTTACTCCATTGAAATAAACCTTTCGGCCACATTGGAAACCAAAAATTCGAAACCAGTGTCGAAAACAGAATTATTTTTCTTTTTAGGAAACCGGGTTTCCTAAAAATAAATCAATGTCTGTTTTAGAAACTCCTTACGAATACGGAATTTTAAGGTTCAAAAGCCTAACTAACTAACTAACATTTTAATACAAAGTACGTTTATCAAAAAGAATTTGTACCTTTAGGTGCGTGTCTTTTTAAGGCGCATAAAAAAAAAACCTAACAACCTACCTGACCTTAACATCATAGTAAATAAAATACTTGTAAGTTGTAAGTGGCCAAGAAATTGTTTCCAAGGAGTTTGTATTTCTAGGTATAATATATTGACAGGACACCGACTCATTTGCTATTTATACTTTGTATATGTATATAAACCATGTTGGTATTATTGAGGTTTCGAAAAAGATTTAAAATTCCGTATTCGTAAGGAGTTTCTAAAACAGACATTGATTTATTTTTAGGAAACCCGGTTTCCTAAAAAGAAAAATAATTCTGTTTTCGACACTGGTTTCGAATTTTTGGTTTCCAATGTGGCCGAATGCCTAGTAAGTTCCAAAAATGTATACATATTTATGCCCTTGACTGTACAAGGCTCGCACGCCAGTGTCATTACACTGCGGCTCACGGAGATATAACGAGTTCAACTGCTCTATAAAACTGCGCAATGCAGTTAAGGCGATATATCGATTGAAAGAGACGCCCTTATGTTTTTCGCTCACGACAAAACGGGATGCAACACTCTTCGTGAATGGCTTTTTAGACAAATCTCGTTAAATATCTGACTGTGTGCAGGTTTATTAAATTTCCTCTGGCCAGAGTTTAGATGAGGTAAAATACCATCATATTAACTTAATCGTGCCTTTTAATAATGCTTTGTTTTAGTAGGCTGAGTAAAAAAAAGGAAAATATAGACTCAACTTAGGTTTTTTTTCTATCGAGAAATTTTTAAGCAATCATGTTTCGGCTATTGTCAGAAACGATCATATATCTGAAAATCAGTCCCTATTGTTTCCTCGTCCAGTCAGAACAGCGTTTCAAAGTTTCTAAATTTCTCGTTGTAGTGCCTTAAACTCGACGTGTGTATTAGGGCCTTAATAAACCACAAAATTTACTAGTACTAAAGCGCAGAACGTTCACATAAGTGTTGACTTTTTAGACATTTGTACACCATTAACAATACAGATGTGAGGCAGGATTGTCGGCTAGGTCTGCCGATCCACATCTAGAGTAAATTATTGTCGAGGCACGGAAGGAGGTAATTGCAGGCTGGGTATTAGTTTTGAACCGACGGACTTGGGAGTCCGTTTAATTAATACGAAGCCTGCATTTGCTATTCCATCCGAGTCCGTTAGTGTTTTTCTCAAAAATGGGGAAACGAGACGAAATTGGAATAAAGGTTTGATAAACAATAAAACTTCAAAATGTTAATGCTTTCCCGCCGTCTATTATTTTTAACAGAATCGCAATTGTGTTTTCCGCTGAAAAGCTGTTTCAGAAACACTATCGAAAAAGTTACAACAGAAAAACTAATTTGACATTTGAATTTGCTGTATTTTTACTTGTTCTCTATTTTTATATGGATGTTTTGCATTTTTTTAAGTTAGTAACTTGACAATTAATATAATTTATATGTAACATTTCAAGCGCTTGAGTTGTTATCTGACTTTAAATTATACACTTCACCTTACAATATGCAGCGATTAATGTCCACTTTTTAGGACATTTTTGAGAAAATTATACCAGTACTCATAGGTAATGTTTATCAAGCTTCCAATTAGATAACACGATGTGGATTGCCAGACCAGTATGAGACAGCTAGACGTCTAACAACGTCATTGCTTGTACTCCCTTCTGTAGGCGTAGCATATGATAGCCGCGAGAGTATGTCGGCTTATCTCGAGCTATCCGTCACTTTCTAACAGCGCCAATCAAAAAAAGACGCGTAGCTCGAGACAAGCCGACATACTTTCGCGGCCATCATGTGCTAGGCTTACAGATATGATATGACGTTCCAATCTTGGAATCATTATACAATTTGTTGCAGACGTGATTCGGTTGTAAGCGAGAAGATAAACTACGACCTGCTGAAAGCGATGCACGGCATCCAGACGGGGCACGAAGCGGCGCCCACGCTGCTGGGCAGCAGCAACGTATCCAAGACCAACGAACACATTCCCAAGGCCTTCACCCGTATGATGAGTCAGGACTGTCCCTAACGCAGCGCCTATACTGTTACTGTTACACCATATTACATTACAACGGTTGCCTTAACTCAAGTATAACTATCGCGTTATACGGTACTTTTCTCAATGCATTAATATGATAGTAGAGTGATGAACTCATATGTTAATATTATTATACTATTCCGTATCGTTAGTTATAGTAAATTGTACATTAAGGGTAGTAATAAGGGGCATAAGGAGCCCGTCGTCGAAGGCAGAGATGATTTAATGATTTGACTAGTTATCCCCTTACTGCTCGTGATTTTCATCAAATTTGCGATTACATGCCTATGAGTGAACGACATAATATTTTAAAACGAATCTTATTACTTATTAATCTTATTATGTGCAATACAATAAAACCCTTTACGAGCAACTGTGATGGAAACCATGTGCAATAAAATAACCTACACTTATTCTTTAATCATTTATGTGTAGAATACACGTTGCACGGTGCTCTTGGATATTTACATAGATTGTTATTACCAGTTGCCGGTTACCTATACATAACAGACTGGTTCATGATTGTATTTATTTGATTTATTCTGTATTTGCCTTTGCATTTAATGAATTCGTTATTTACTATGATTATATAAAGCTATACCATAGTTGCGCAAGCAGTTTCCGACTAGAATAGATTATGATTACGTGAAAGATTAAAACATTAACATAATGACTGGTGGTTCTTGTAATGCTTTAGTTAAAATATGTACTGTATCTTTCGTGCAAAAACTACTTAAATGACACAGATAAACGGTATTTTACTTTATCTTAAATATATGTATTATTGTGAATCAACATCCCCCCTCAAGTGATTTTCCAGTTTGCGCAAAACTAGAGTTGGTGCAAGCAATTTTCAAATTTGGCTATAAAATACAGTTATTTGTTTATATTATGACGTTATTTAACACATATGTATATCGCTGCTGAAGATTAGATTAGTAGACTAAAAATTGCGTGCGGTTAATTGCAAGTACGGTCTTTTTCTTAACCCTTTAACCGCCGGACGTCAAAGAAGTACATACCGCAATTTTCAACTCTATCATATCATAACTTAAGATTTCATTTGTTACATTATCACTTTGTCTGAAATATCAAATGTAAAGTTACTAGTTGAATAATTCATCTCTGTGTACCAGTCGATATAATATTCTTATGCTAGGACCACTATAAAGGAACCACAATTCGCCGTATTTGTGCAAATATTCGTGCTGCACCTCTTTCTTTATTATTGCAAAAGGGAGGCGAATACGCAACGCGAACACGCATAGCGAAGTGTACTACCGGCCTTAAAGTAGGCGGTTGTCACACTTGATGCGGTTTTCGGAGGGTTTCCGCAGTGCGAGCGGGATATCGTTATGCAAGTCTCGCTCGCACTGCGGAAACCGCATCAGTGTGACAACCGCCGTAATAAGTATGGGTTTGGCTATCCTGGCAGTAACTGTATGAAGCCGACTGTACAATAGCACAAAATAAAAAATATACAGAAGGTCCGTTCCCGCCGTTCTTGAAAATACATACCTAAACTACAGGGTTGCTTCTGTATTGATTCTGAATTTTAAAAAGGAGTAGGTATAATAAAATTCTTCAACATGACATTTAAATATGAACCAGCGTATCTTGGTAAAAAACCGGCCAAGTGCGAGTCGGACTTCGCACATTTAGGGTTCCGAATCAACCTCAAAAATATGATTTAGCAATATAATAGTATTTGTTGTTAAAATATACGTAATATTGAACATTGTCACCAAATTTCAAGTTCATAGGTCAAGAAGTCTGAAAGAAGTCTAAAAATTCTTCGGAACAAATTTTGTGACAGACGACGGACGGACGGACGGACGTCTGGGCGACACCAATGGGGTTCCGTTTTGACCCTTCGGGTACGGAACCCTAATAAATTGATACGTGACCCGCTGCGAGTGGTGACCGGCGGCGGTTGAGAGCGCCAACAAAGAATATAAATAACTTATTAATTAGGTACTTAACTAAACCATAGTACTTAAATACTGGCGTTTTACCAGCGAACGATAAGATGAATGTGTAATGGTTGATCGTCGTTATCAAAGATGCTAGTTTCAAAACATTACCTACCTACCTAGGTATTGTAACTACCAAAATGAGAAAACGTTTTATTTACCTTTCAATATCGTTTGAACATTTGAAGAAAGTGTAGGCACAGTTTTTTGCTGTAGGTACTTAAACAATAAAATACATTCCAACTGTAATAATATCGGTTATTCATTTTGACGTACGTGACACAAAGTAAGTACCTACATAGCGGCGGGGACGTCAAGTGATCAACGCGCGCACAACTAGCACTCGCGACGCGACAGTGACAGTCGCGACTAAGCTCGTCCGAAATCAACCGAGAATGCCTGTAAATGGTACGCCTGTGTGCGTGCGGCGAAAATGGCACTTTGTACTGAGCGGACTCTCTGCTCCGGCGCGCGCCGCCGCTATTTACTTTGTGACAATAGGTACATCAGTTACATCACTATACCAACCAAAGAGAATATAACCACTACGTTCTATATACCAACCAGCGCTATCCCCATATTCCCCATAATTTGAAAGAAAACAAGTTTGGGTGATTATGAGTATGTTTATTAATACGAGGGGTGATCCAAAAGTAATGATAATGAAATACTTTCAGTGGCTGAAAAAAGCAAAAAGAGGTTTTATTTTTTAAGGCAGTTCTTGGCCAGTAAATTAAAAAAAAATATGTAAAAAAATTGATATCTGTCACTGAAATAAATTTATTTATTCGTGAGTTGGCGGAATAAATGCGTGGAAATGGAAACATCTGAAGTGAGAGCCGTTATTAAGTACTTCTGTTTGAAAAAAATGTGTACTAAAGATATACATGTTGAATTGGTGGGAACATTAGGGGGCTCTGCTCCTCCGTATTCTACAGTTGCACACTGGTGCAAGGAGTTTAACTTGGGTAGAACATCTTGTAAAGACGAACACCGCGTGGGCTGGCCTTCCATCGTCCGCACTGAGAAGAATGTCAAAAAAATAGAAGATTTAGTTTAACTGATAGAAGAGTGACAATCAGACATTTAAATGAGGTCACAGGGATCTCGTATGGCAGCATTCAAAGAATCTTAACCCAAGAATTACACATGAATAAAGTATCCGCTCGTTGGGTGCCTAGAATGTTCCACCCAGACAACAACGGACCTCCTCATAAGGCCAGGTGTTGCAATGGCTGCAATCCGGGATGCGGGTTTCGAATTGGTGGAACACCCCCCTATTCGCCAGACCTAACCCCCAGCTACTTTTATCTGTTTCCACGGCTGAAGGAAAATCTCCGAGTCAAAATTTTTTTGAATGACAGTGAGGTTATGGCCGCTGTGGAGGCTTATTTGGAGAGTCCAAACAAAGATTTTTTTTTAAATGGAATTCGTAGTCTGGAGAAAAGATGGCATAGGTGTGTAGACTTGTTAGGAGACTACGTTAAGAAATAAATTTAGTTTTTGAACACATGTGTTGTTTTACATACTCGTTATCATTACTTTTGGATCACCCCTCGTAAATGACAATGCAGGCCACGTCTGAAGCACTCTAAAACTTATCAACTAATTGTAGAACGTGTTGCTGCTCTTGCCGCAAGTATTCCGCCTCCTCCTCGCCCGCGCCCGAGTCTCCCAAGTTGCCAGCGTACTCTGTTCGACAAACCGCTGTTTTAGTACACATATTATAACTTTTTTATTAAAATTATATGCTACTCAAAATTAATTAGAGGCCAGTAAGTATTCTGATCGTTTGTAAAAATTATATTCAACAGAAATATATATATTTATGTCACACCTGGCCATAAAGCGGCAATTAACGCACGCTCCGCGCGCTGGAAATCCCACTTCATGGCCAGGGGGTGACAAAACTTTGTACTTAACACGGGCGGTAATAAAGAAAGCCTCAGATCGCATATTTATCGCCCTTGCCTTCGGCTCGGGCGTCAAATACCTGTGATCTGAAACATTCTTTGTTTTACCGCTCTTGTTAAGTAATGTACTATTTCCATCCTATTAGACTCAATCACCAGCATGAATGAGGTTGGATATTGAACCACTTATCAATAACTTTGTCCAATATCCAACAGAAATATGCAAGTGGCCCCTATTGTCTACTAACATACTTTCACATTCGATCACTTATTCGATTCTTCGGTCTAGTAACAAAATAGAACTTGATTCCTAAGAAGCTTTCCACCAGCGACTGAATTGAATATTTGGATTTATTGTCTATAACGGCATTAAAAATATTATTCACCATGCTCAAAAGCATAAGGTACCTCCAAAGTACCTACGGTACCTCCTACGGTACGTCCAAAGTACCTACGGTACGTCCAAAAGTACCTAAGGTACGTCCAAAGAACCTACGGTACGGAATGACTCAACACAACAATACTACGCATCAAAGTGTTGTTCCTAGGCAAATAACTTCGTTTGTTTAAGCCGGGCTCTCCCGATGACGGGGATCCCCGGGCACATACTTAACAAAACAATGTTATTGTATATTTTTTTCGCCGGGAGAGGACGTAGTGCTACTAGTACAAGAATTCATTGCAGGGTCCGATAGCAATAGCCATGTCGCGCAGAGCAACCTCGAAGAGAGATTAACAATAAAGCAGACACTAAAAATCACACCATAATGGGTATATGCATATATGTTCAGTAAGTTATAGTTACCCCTCATGACGTGGCGGATAATCTTCAAGGATCCTCCGCGTAGCGACAGCACGCGTTGGACGCGCTGCTTGACCGTCGGCGGGCCCGCCGTACACACCTAGAATTAGAATTTCACTTTATTAGATACATCCTAGCAAGCCAACAAATACTGTTTGCTATGTATGAAAAATTGTTACCTCCAATATTATTCTGTCAACCAGTTGCAAAGTAAACAGACCGCCAGTGAGTCTCTTCAAGTACTGCTCATCGTCAGCCAAATCTTCACCAGCTTGCTGTTAACATGAAAGTCATTTTAAGTACCTATACCTTAGTTTGGAAACAGTGCCCTTTAAAGAACCTTCGATCGAAGTCATTCTCATTTACTTAGTTTCTCTAGGGCCAATATTTTATGGACCAAAATGGCAAACTATTCCGCGGTCTTAGCGCAAGCGAAGCGATTTCTATTTTCTGGTTTGAAAATATTATTACCTCCATTTCCTTTTCAGTGCGATCCACCTTGTCCATGTATTTGAAGTGCAATTCAAGAAGCCTGTCGACCTTTTCGTAATCATTTTCAGTGAATTTTGCGAGAAGCCTCTGCCTCTGACTGCCTTGACAATTACGTAACATGGACGATATTATGGAAACGACATGCTCTGGAACAAATTATATGAGAACAAGATAACATATGTATTACTCGAATCATTTAATTGGTACACGACCAAAATCACTAAGTAATCCATACCGACCTTACTTCATTTTAGATTTATTGATTCAGTTAACGGATTAATATTGTAATATGAATGCAAGTACCTTCATGTTGTTCTATAGTCAGTAGTCGCTTCTTTTTAGGAGTTTTCATGAATAGAGGAAACACTGTACGTAAACCCAAAATGTCTACAAATTTGTTGCAATTATCGCGACCATCCGGGCCAGTCAACGCGTGGCTGAGTACTTTGAGCGAACCATTGCGAGACATTTTCTTTTCCCTAGAAAAAAAGAGAAATATATACATATTTTTAGTCCTGAAGATAGATATGTATTATTAAAAAATAATATTCGGCCGAGCTGTAATTGAAATTAAGCGTTTAGCGCGTGCAATGTTTGATTTTATTTTAGTTTGTTGATATACCCGATATTATTTACACAGTGCTTGTTCTCTTGACACTAAGAGTCGTATGTAGAAAATCTTTAAGATTATGGCCGAATCTGCTGCACTTCCGATGCGTACCCAGAACCGGAATTAAGGGGGGCCACCGTGGCACCGAGGTGTACAAATAGATAAAAGAGCGCCTTAGCGCTTAAATTCGCCCCTGTGCATACCATGCATCACCTCACACTAACACCCTTATATTCCTCTGCTAAATAAAATGTGTTTTGTCCCTTTCTCACAAACATCTCTCAAAGTGACAAAGAAGGACAAACGAATATTAGCGGCAATAACTAAAATTGGTTTGAAGTACCATTATAGAGGGCCGCTTTAGCCTAGTTGGTAGTGACCCTGCCTACGAAGCTGGAGGTCCCGGGTTCGAATCCCGGTCAGGATATTTATTTGTGTGAGGAAAAAGAATAGTTGTTCCTGAGTCCTGGATGCTTTCTATGTATTTATCTATATAACTATGTATATAGTCGCTTAGTACCCATAGTAAAGCCTGACCAGGAATATATGATCATTGTCAAGAGGGCGCTATTATAGGGTATTAAACAAAGGTAAAAATAAATTATTGTTTACTTGACTAATAAAAGATCTAACGAAAATACTCGGAAAACATCAAGTATTAATTTATTTTAGCTAATTGAAAGATTTTATAAGCATAAAGATTTAAAAAGGACGCTGATTTGAACATACTAATTCATACTGTCTTAGTGACGCCACTAAGACAGTATGTCCTTACAAACTTCATACTAGCAGAGCGTTTTTGACATTTAATAAAAAGTTGCTGATTTGACTATGAGTAAAATACCGTATTCTGATTTATATGACAACAGACTATTATTTGCTATTATGAATTTATGACATTTTGTCTTGTTTACCTGTCAGCTCTGACATAAATTATGAATTGTTTTGCAGCTGAATAATTTCATTTCATCACATTGATAATATTCCGCTCTTGGCTATGAATTGTTTTGGTCATTTTTTCTCGTTTATTATTAAATATTTAACACATAACTAATATTCAAATAAACCGCAACAGTGACACTGACGTGCTGACAATGTCATTAAATTTATTGCCAGTGTAAGAAATTAGTTCCAATGAAATTCCGCAACATGGCGCATGATCATATATTCCTGGTCAGGCTTTACAAGCCTTGCTTGGTTTGGGACTATGTAAGATTGTCCACAAATATTATGAATAAAGAGGTGTGTAGGAGTGCGGGTACCTGAGCATGAGGTTCATGAGCTGCAGCCCCTCGCCGCGCAGGAAGCGGTCGCGGTTGGCCGGCTCCATGAGCGCGCAGCACAGCGAGTCGAACATGTTCTCCATGGCCTCCTGTTCCTCCGCGCCGTTCGGGTCGTGCCGCTTGTAGAACTACACACACATGCCCAACCCATTAGCTACCTTGTCTGTCTGCTCCACATTAGATCAGTAGCTCTAGTATAAGTTTTTTCGAAACATTAACTAATTCGAACGCGTTTGCGTTTTGTCTCAAAATGTATGAAAGTGGTATGAAAACGTGAACAGCGCCTCTGGTGGTCACTAGTGGAAACTAAAACAGCGAGTATAACATTTGTTGCTAACCGATGAACGCGCGTATTTCAAACTCGGTGAGAGCGTTTTCATACATTTTGAGACAAAACGCAAACGCGTTCGAATTAGTTAATGTTTCGAAAAAACTTATACTAGAGCCTCAGTACCTCTAATACATATAAGTTTTTCGAAACAAAACACAAACGAACCCGTTTGCGTTTACGGTGCCTTTCCACCTGAGCTATGATATGCTATGTTTTCATACATTTGACACGTAGCTGTAGCTGTGTCAAATATATGATTGGAAAGGCACCCTTAGTCTTAATTCATCTGGCAAAAAGTAGTTACTATCCAAGGCCACCAGAGGCGTTGCTCGCGTTCCCTTACAAAATGAGACTAAACACAAACGCGTTCGTTGAACTTGAACTTGTTGTCGTTGAAATGAACTTTAACGTCCTTGTGATCGGGTAAAACACCAAATTATTCGATAGTAACTGCTTATGGATTTGTAATAGCTACTGTGCGTACGCGGCCGCAGGAACTTTAGCAGCTCCCATACACAGCAAAGACATATTCAAAATATTGCATCATTTGTTTATAATTCTTCTTCTTCTTTCGTGTCGAGGTTCCTCAAACAAGGTATGCCCAATGAGCAGCGATGGAGACAGCCTTGACCGTCGCGTCTCAGGTCGTTTGTTTATAATAATTAATAACATACTTACCGCCAATTGCTGTAAGAGCACATCTATTCCATCAAGTTCACCCAATAGTTTGCGGTTAGCAGGTACAGTATGTAATAGGATGGATAGGATCTCGGTAGCATATAGCTTATTCGCATCAAAAGGAACCTTCATCTGGAAACAATAAATAAAATAATATATTTAAAAAAACCCCGTATTAGGAATACCACAAAAACAAGAATTAGATAATATCATTGACTTGAAATATAGAAATAGACACACAATTCCGAAAAATTCCAATAGTACCGAACAAAAAAGACTAACAGTTAGTTTTAAGTATCAAGTTAGTTGTAAACACAAATACCAACACGAATGTACCGCCCGACACGTGCTGGCGGTACTTTTACTTTTTTTTTCGGCTGATTGTGAATCTAGTTATATGATATTACATCTATGGATAACTACATGATATTGTCAGGTGACAACCAAAACTTACTAGCAAATCCGTCCTTGCTCTTAGGAAACTCGAATCTCAGTATACTGAAATGTTGCTGATACGAGCTTTATTTTAAGTAGGTATTTGTTACGTAGTGACTTTTGGTTGTCAACTAAGGATATCTAAGTCCTTACCTTTAATCTTTTAAGTATCCATTGTAAAAATCCCTGTTTACCAACATCTTCACATATAGATGGCCGGAATTCTGCCATGTTTTCTATAATAGCTAGAAAAAACAAAACCATCAGTGATTTAACATTGAGCAGGAATCAGTACCTTTATTATAAGCTTTTTTCTAAACAAATCACAAACGAACGCGTTTGCGTTTAGTCTCATTTTGAATAGCAACACGATGGCGTTAGGTGGTAACTTTTTTTTTTGTACCTGTGCTGTTAGGTGGTTGCTATTTTTTGTCATACAAATTAAGACTAAACCAGGGGGTCTCACTCCTTGAGTTCGCCGCGCGGTTGCAAGTACACCCGTAGGTGGCCTATTCAGTGGCTGCCGCGCATTGCTACCGGACGGTCACTTCGTCGCGTCA
Source organism: Cenopis cana (assembly GCA_951800055.1). Classification (NCBI taxonomy): domain Eukaryota; kingdom Metazoa; phylum Arthropoda; class Insecta; order Lepidoptera; family Tortricidae; genus Cenopis; species Cenopis cana. The sequence continues at coordinate 14,820,703 of OX637471.1, read as the reverse complement.
TTCGCTTGGTGTGGTCAAAGTTTAACTATATTATAATTTGGGGTTGTAAATTGGGGATTTGTTAACAGTCGGACTTCTGTACGAAGTACTATTACTTATTATGTGACTAAACGCAAACGCTTTCGTTTGTGTTTTGTTTCGAAAATACTTAAGCCCGCTGTACACATTGGGCCAACGTATTGGGCCAGCAGTTGGGCCATGACGCCAACGTGTGAAGGAAGCGCGCCAAGATTCTTTGATGTGTGCACGAAAACCGACACCATTCGGGTTGCGAGCCAGCGTTGGCGCCAACTACCAACATACAGCCAAGCGGGTCTCTATACATTGGCCAAACGGGCTGGCCCAGTACCTTGGCCCAATGTGTACTGCAACCTTTATACTAGAGGTAAACTTGAAATCATTTCTGTTGAACGAATTGCACCAAAGCAATTCCTTCAAAAAGCTACATTACCGTTCAAACAATAAGGTTCAAAATTCAATAACATTTTAATAGAAATACGTTCAACTAAAAGAATTTTAACCATACTGTTGTGTGTATTACCAAGTGTGTTGTGTACGGCGTCCCTCTCGTCGGGGACCTGCTCGTCCAGCCGCGCCAAGTTGTGCAGCAGCAGCGCCGGCGCCTCGGCGTCCACGAGCGCGTTGATCAGCTCTTCCGCGCCTTCCTCGCTCTCATGAAGGATATCTACATCTGACAGTTCCTGAACATAACATTTATTCATTTTAAACTGTTCACTTATTCACCGCCACAGTAGATTCTATAAGTTGTGCCTCACACGCCAAAGTCTTCGTAGCAAAAGACGGACAATGAACCTTACTTGATAGCACATAGCATGCCTTTACATCAACTTGATTGACTCGATATGAGATATGAAGTCATGGGCGTGTGGGGCACCTAATGTCCTGACTTTATATCAAGTCAATGGCGGTGAAAAGGTTAACTCTGTGTTCGTTAAAACTTTGGTGAGCCTCCATAGTAAATTTAAAAAATATCAGTTAATAAGTTTAATAGATATCCTATAAATGTGTAGGAACAACACATTAATCAATGAAAGTACATAATGATTTACATATTATATTTGATGAGCTTACCTGCAAGAGGTGAACCACTTTAGTTGAGATATCTGTGTTATCATGTGAAAGCAATTCCAACAAAGAGGTTATACATTTCAGTTCCACCAGCAAGGGATACTGATCTGGGACTGTGGCCACAGCACTGAGGTCCTGTAACAATTATTAACAAAAAAGTTAAAAGCACTTCCACCATTTATTTAAGAGGGCGTAAATGGCATCGCAAATGTCCCACTCTAACACGCGTGAGTTTGCAATTAACCATCCTGCTCTCTACGGAAGCTCAGCGTGAACTTTTCATAAATATTGATGTTTATTCTAAACATGTACATTTATAAGGATAGTCTTTTTTCTCATGTTTTTTTACAACTATTAAACCAAAAATCATTGTTAAAGATGGGAGGGTTTTAAAGATCCAACCAAAAACATCGAAAAGAAGGGTTATGTTGCTTATGTTTGAAAAATAAAAGTATAAAAAAAATATTTGCAAATTGTGTTTTCACTTTTACTTTTTGGAGAAAAATAGTTCAAGATTAGTATACTGATAGAACAGATATTTAATCACTATACATGTTGAGATCTATGTCGATAAACATTGGCAAATTTGCATATGTGGGCTCTTAACCCTCCTCTCCCAGCGAAAAAATAAAACAATGGGATTGTATTGTTATGTCCCGGAGATCAATGGGCTCGACAGGTGACGGCGTATGGAGATGGCTTTTTGCCAGGCTAATCAATATCAATAAAGAAATAAAAAAAATAAAAAAGATCTAAGAATCATATTAACACATTTGGGTTTGTATCCAGATCCACTACTAAAGATAGACACAGTACCTTTTATATCCATCTACCACTATAAACCATATGCATCAATTATAACAAGTGGTGATTAATAAATTGCTAATGATAAATTGATGACATGTATGTAAGTACCTGCAGAGCTTCATGCAAGTCTATTTCACTTTCCATAAACTTTTCAGGTTGGTCAGGGAACTTGATCCTCATCTCTCTATTTTTTAAAGCTTTCTTTTCAAACACTAGTACAAGTTTTTTCACTCCATTTTCATCCAGTACTTCACCCTGTTAAAAGGAATGGTTTCTTGATTTCAATTTACAATATAAACTAATATTAACCCTCCAACACCCCCAGAACAATTATTAATAATGAACTTTGTACCAAATAGTGAATTAGAATAGATTACTCAATCGCAACACCATTTATGATGAAACTGAGCACCAATGTGTTAACTGGTACAGCATGGAATGTGCCACAAATGCAAACAGATCCATACTATTTAACATCATAATATAATTATATTAACCTCAAAACTGTGTATAATAATAACTTCAATTTACATGAATGTAATAACATAAAATTTTCGATTATTGATGAAAATGCACTAGATTTTAAAAAGTACTCTAGTGATATGGAAAATATTTTTTTTTGTGTTTGTGTCACATTTCAATTGTTCACAAATATGGATAGATAAACTGAGATGACATTATATGTTATGGGTAAGTGCATTGTGAACACAACTTATCATTTACTTTTAGACATCAGTTCCAAATTAGTGTTCCAAAGACTCAAGCCTGATAGCTCTTTTTTTTAAGTATCGCCTCGACTCTTGATGCCTAGTGGTCTAAAAGCCTATCAAGCTTTAGTTCCATTCAAGAGCCTAGACTCTCTGAGCTTTAATATAATTAAGACTATATATTTATAGGACAAAAGTCCTTGTTAAAATATTAGGTTTTAAAAATACTTTAGCCTCCAATCCAAAAGAAATGAAGGTTTATAAAAGATATATATGTCACACCTGGCCATAAAGTGGCAATCAATGCATACTGCCCATGTGGAAAATCCCACTTCTTCATGGAGAGACTCCAGGGGGAGACATAACATTTTGTAGTTACCACAGCTAGCACTAAAGAAAGCCCCAGTTCGCATATTTATCACCCTTGCGTTCAGCTGGGGCATCAAATAACTCATAAATAAAAATAAGACATTATTAGTTTTACTGCCTTAGGTAAGTGGTGTGTTAATAATTACCTTTTTAGTGTGGTGTATGAAATTAAAAACTTGACACCAAATGAAGTGAAACCATTTAAATGTAATATTATTATAATCCCAACATTCACAGTAACTATACAATTTCATTAGCAGCATAAAGTACAAAGCACTGCACTTTACAAAGTTAAGATAGATAAAATAAAGAATTTAAATAAGGCTTAGGTTGGAAAAAAGGCTCAAGCCTTTTAAAAGGCTATAACCTTGAAAAGTAGTTTTTTTTAAGAGAAACATTATTAGAATCACTAGCTCATTAAAGCCTATTCCATCAATCCGGTTTTAAAAAGAACCTTGGCACTTGATTTAAAAATTTTGAGCTAAAAAGCTTGAGGCTTTAGGAACACTACTCCAAATTCATATTATTGTAACTTCATGTTATCAAATTGAGGATGGTATAGTTCACTTTGAATTTTAGAGTATCAGAAAACTACAACAACATGAGACAACAACATGAGAGCAATAAAGTTATGAGTTACACTATTTTTCTTAGTATAACTGTTTCCAGTGCAATAGGTACCTGTGTGGCTTCAGTTTCCACAAATCGGAGAATATCTTCTCTTTCTTTGTCTGTTATTGACGGTTCTTTGGGTAAACTGTTGACAGAAGCTATCGACATGTGGGCCTCCACATTCGGCTTATTAACACGACGCGCCTTTGGCGGTCTTGAGCCGTCATCATCAGAGTAGTCACTGTCGTCTTCATTTGGCCTCTTTGGCGTCGGTGTCGGCTAAACATAATATTAACATACAGTAAAATTACCCAATAGTGTGCTATCAAACCAAGCAAATAAAAATATGTACGTACTTTGAAGGAAAGTAGTTCTCCCACATCCATTTTAGTAATTTGGTCTTGGAGACTTTTTATACTAATAATATATATTTATAATAATGAACCCGATAATAACATTAATAACCATTCATAGTGCTGTATTGATAGATAGATAATGGAGAAGTGGCAGCCTCCAAGGGCCCTTGCCAATGACAGTTATGTGACGAATGAGTTGTATTGGCGCTACAAAGTTCTAATAAATTATTATTGCGTTTATACGTTTTCTGTCATGCCTGATGCCATGTCACGTCAGTTAACTTTTTTGTCCATAGACTAAATCAAAGCCATCATTCAACCGACGACGATGTAAGCTTTGTCCACACTTGTATCTTTTTACCATATCGTATCTCCGTCGCGTAGTGGGCCATGACCATGACGTACAGGACGGGTCCGGCATAAAATCCTTACCTCAGCTTTCCATTTTAGCGTAATAAAAAGTGGTGGGAATTGGAAGGGAAAAATTAGACAGACGGAAATTAAAAAAAAAACTGCATGGAGCAATTGGAGCGGAAAACCAAGTTCTTATGAGTGTTTATCATGTGATTAGGCTATCAACAAGTTCAGTAAGTGATTAGTTTTCAAGTTTCTACTAAATGTTAGCTATAACAATCAAACGATCAGTTAGCCCAGTCGGCAGTAGTGGCCCTTCCACGCAAAAAAAAAACCAAAATATTAATCACTATTTCCTTAGAAACCATATTATTAATGTAGCAGTAGTTAGATATTTCATATGTTTAAGCGGAGATTACACCTGGCTAAATTTAGTGCACTAACTGGTGGAGGGGAGTTAAAGCATCATCAAGCATCTCATTAGAGCGAGATAGTTTAACTCCCCTCTACCAGTTAGTGCACTAAATTTAGCCAGGTGTAATCGCCGCTTTAGGTATATCTTTATGTGTCTACCCATACTGGCATTGACAAGGAAAAGGCGAGGTAGAGGTCGTCTCCTAAGTAGGGTCGGTAGGTGGGTTTACCGCCAGTTTGCGGCCACTTGTATGAGTTGATGAACTGTAAGGATTTTTCTTGCTTTTTTTAAATATATTTCGATTCAATAGCTACAAATTAAAACACACACGAAACACTGTTTCTTTATGGCATGTAAAATTATCAATATCTTTAATTGAAAAAAAAATCGCACTTCAGGTGACCGCAAACTGACGCAGGCCGCGTAACTGGCCTAGCGACCCTAGGTAATACATAGACTTTGTATAGTTAATAAATTTCCAATTAAAACTGTTCATAAATGATGTTATTCATGATCAAATTACACCTTCATTCCGACCTTTTAAGTGGTTGTTGGCGTAGTGGGCACGATGACACACAACCACTTTATAGGTTCTTGGCGGTCAAAGGGTTAAGGCGCTCGTTTGTTTTAAATACGTCAAACGCATGCGTTCCCATATAAATCCATTCAAGGAAATGCGTTTGACGCAACGTAGGTATTTAGGTATATGGAACGCATGCGTTTGACGCATAAAACAAACGAGCGCCTAATACTTAGTTATTACTTTAGGTATATGTATGGGCACTCAATATCCTATAATTAAATCTAACGTCTTTGTTTTCAGCAGCTCAATAAGTGAAACTAAATGAATCTGCGTATCGGCAAAAATACTGACATGATTGAAAAAATGATTATTCCAGGAATTATAAAAACAATTAAAACGACAGAGGATGATAAACTAAAAATTAAATTGTTATCAAGTTTAATCACAATATTACATTCACTGGTTAGTACAGTTCTATATATAAGGTTCGACTCGCAGAACAATAATAATTTAATGTTCTGTGGTTCGACTGATGATCGACCGACGGTCGGCTCGGTCATAATTTGACTCATAAATAATAAATATCTGGGCGGCCGAGCTTTGCTCGGCGTTTTCCCGGGCATAAGACCTAGCTAGATCGATTGCTCGTCCCCGAAAACCCCTACATACCAAATTTCATTAAAATCGTTGGAGCCGTTTCCGAGATCCCGGAAATACCTATAGAAATATAGATATATATATAAAGATATAAACAAGAATTGCTCGTTTAAAGATATAAGATAATACGTACGGTGCTGACTAGTGGAGGGGAATTGAAGAATCTCATCTCGCTCTAACGTATAGGTCCGAACCCTTCTAAACGTCCTGAATTCAGGACAGTGTAATAGCTGTAACAGACGATCGAACCTGGTGCGCTCCGCACCGCGACCTTGGTCCGCTCCGTACCATATTCGATAGTGTGTACAGCGGTCCGCCGGACAAAATAATAATATTGTCCGGCGGACCGCTGTACACACTATCGAATATGGTACGGAGCGGACCAAGGTCGCGGTGCGGAGCGCACCAGGTTCGATCGTCTGTTACAGCTATAATACCCGCTTAGACTCCTTCACTTTGTGCACGCACACTTTTGCACCTTGTTACAATGTAATAAGGTGCAAGTGTAAATGTATCTATGGCGTCGACTGTAGGTACCACCGACCGCGACCCGACCCTACACGCCTTCCACCGGTCAAGCGCTAACTCCAGCTAACTTAGGTGGTATGAACTCGATTATCAACGATCACTTACCATTGCGTGCCGTAAACGTAATAATACCTATTACTATTACCTACCTAAAATTGCTGTCTATGGCAGCAGTCGTTAAGCCAAGTTGGAGGCCTTCGGGCGGTTTGAGAACTTCTAACAGTCAAGTTGCCCACTCACCTGACAAAGCCTAATCCCAATAAGGTCTAGTTTCCCCTCGGGGTTGGAAGGTCAGATGGCAGTCGCTTTCGTAAAAACTAGTGCCTACGCCAAATCTTGGGATTAGGTAGCGGACCCCAGGCATCCTTCAGGATGGAACTGTACTGGGACAACGCTAAGAGGATGATGATGATTACCTACCTAAAAGACAATTACTGCTTTTTAAAAATCCTACGTTATTCCCCTCATTATTTTTCAATGCATGATTAACCTTTTCACCGCCATTGGCTTGATATGTAAAGTCAGGACATTAGGTGCCCCACACGCCAATGACTTCATCTAGAGTCGATCAAGTCGATATTAATTTTCGGTATTTTGCTACAAAGACATTGGCGTGTGAGACAGTGAAAATCTACTGTGGCAGTGAATAGGTTTAGGTTGATTTTATTTTACTAGGTGCCTCGCGAACGCGACGAGATTGTCACGTCCAGTGTATTGTACGAGACGGCGCACAGAATTCTCAACCGAGGCGTGGTTGAAGGCAGTAGGACTGTGTTGGGTTTCCTGGCGGCTTTGTTGCGCGCGGCGTCTCGGTCCGAGGACGCGGCGCGCGCGCCGGCGGCCCGCGAGCTGCTCCGCCGCAGCGGCTGCCTGCAGGACATGCGACACCTGTTCCTCGGTACAGAGATGATGGTCAGTTTAACCTAAACAGTGTTAAGGTTAGGTGTAGCAACATCGTTAGCATACATTTATTACCGAGCATACAACGTTTGACCATAAATATAATAAAAGTAAAACTCATGTAGTTTGAGGAACCAACTGACTAGGTATCGATTTCTTTAAGTATACTTTCTTATTTTCATTATTATATAATCACCGGCAGAAAATTTGGCCCAAATTAAAAAAATGCATTTGTATATATTAAACATTATTTAATTTATTCAATTTATAGTTTGAAATCACGAAAAGTTTTTGGGTCAAATTTTCTGCCGGTGAGTGTATTACTAAGTATATGACTTGCCTACATAAGTTATGAACTCATTCATTTCAGACTTTCTTTTGACTAACATTGCAGGAACACGAATGTTTGAAAATCCTCTGCGATTGCCTCGTCGAGTCGTGCAAGCATTGCGAGTATAATCAAAATGACTGTAATCGTCTCATTCCCGCAGTGAGTTCCGTATTGATTTCGCTCTTTCTTTCATTCCGCTACTCGAAGGTGCTGTAGACAAGATCGCAATTTAGCAATTAAAAAAAATGCCTGTTGTTTGGCTCTACCAATTTTGGTCAAGAGTTTTCTTTTGGTTTTTCTTTTGTATTTATTTTGTTTTGTATCGTATTTTTAAAAGGAATTATTTAACTGGCGCTGTTCACATGTATGTAACTTGTCCTCAAAATTTTACAACCCTGTTTTTAGCCACTTGCCGGTATCCGATTGAGCTGAATTTTGGCATACTTGTGGAAGTTCGGTGATACAATATTATGGTATCGTACCACCAAGCTGATCTGATGCTGGAGACAGAAGGTGGCCATAGCAACTCCTTAACTTCACAAGATACACTCGTGTCGTGTTTGGGCTCATTGGAACCGTCTCAACGAGTACTTAGGTACCTAGTTGATGACTGTGGGAAAAATTCAGTCGGCAATAAAAAATTGTACCGAAAATTAAATTTTGAACAGAAACTTATATACATGTTTTCGTTTGCTAATAAGACAAGACGCTCTTGGGGCATTAGGCGGGCCGTACGCTATTTTGCCACCGACGTGGTATTAAAAAAGAAGACTACAGGTCATTAACTTTTGGTAAAGATTTTGGGTTTTTCAGTGCTTGCAGCGATTATGCGACACGAATAATAATGAAATAATAAAGCTCCTTAACTGTTTATTGCTGAACAATGCAGCCAACATCAACACGTTCGTTGAATGCAATGGAATAAGAACAGTTTTTACAAGGTCAGAAAAAATCGTACTGAACCCTAATATACCTTTCTCACTTTAACGCTTTTAGAGAAGGCGTGGCTTCTATCCGCACTTGACGATACCGGATCTACACATTTGGCTTGGCTCTGATGGCCCAACGTACAGAACGTGGGACGAAGGGCATATTAAAGTTCCCTACCAAAAAAAATAACGAAAAATCAAAATTTGTTTCACTTTGTCTGATGTGACTTCCGATTTTCAGGGACTCACTTCAAGATAGCTCGAGAAGGGACCTATTATCCACGGTTGTGCAAAATTCTATGGCAGCCAAGTTGCTACAACAGGACACAAATTTGCTGGAATTCCTTTTCACGGTAGAAGAAAACCACAAATTAAACCATCAAGGATCTTGGAAAGTACTGTCAATTTACTTCGCAATTTTTCTACTTTCTTTTTATTAAGTGTGTAATCAATCAGTCTATGATGATGATGATATCCTGTTATCCCTCATCACTCATCAGGGACATAGGGCTCTTAGAAGGGATTTCCATTCTTCGCGGTCCAGCGCGGGCATCCTCCAGCTCCGCCCAGCCGAGGCCAACTGATTCCGCCTCTCTTTCCACTGTGCGCCTCCAGGTTCAGGCCGATGGTTGTAGGCGGCGAGTAAAGACGACAGAGCTGTTGAAGTGCGATGTGTTGAGAGTGAGGGACCTCGCTTCCTCATACAACTTCAACATAGCGAATCCTATGTATCCGAAGTATCGGCAACCGTCCTTATGACTCTGGACTCGAAAGTGTTCAAAGAGTGTGTCTGTTTGCATTCAGCCATTAACTCGATTGCTAAGACGTATCAATCACGAATGATGCCTGAACAATGATAATTAGTGATTTTATACCTAATGGTGAGGGGTCAATTAGTGCATGCTTTAACGAGGCAATTGGAGGGGGTAATTTCCACGGTCACATTTTGCACAGTATCCATTCCCACCCTTGATTGTCGGTGTCATTTCACTCATTTGATAGGCAGAAAATTCTCTATCACGTGGTATTTAAATCGTCATGGTCGAGCTTATAGATTTCACAGAAATTGAATAAATGTTGAAAATGCTGGGGTGGTCCGATTTCTTTGCACCCGAGTGTACTTACTATTTTCATGTTGTTATTTCAGATGGTAGAATGGGCGTCGCTTATTCTCTTCCATATTGCATCACATATTGAACGTAAGAAACTACAGTTTTATACAGTTATTCCCTCAAAGGCAACTACAACAAAAATGAACTAATAGCTTTTTTTTGTCCAGGTCCTTTTAAAAGATCGTCAAACATAATGGATATTAAAAATGAAATTGACAACACGGGATCATCTTTAAGTGATCTCTCAGTATCATTTTTATTTAAACCAAATTGGGACACGATTCGACCTACGAACGTATTAAAAAATAACAAAACAGGAAATACAATAAGCGAGTACATCACAGAAAGCTCTGCTAAAGCTATACAAAAATCTGGTTTAAGTGGCGACCAAATAGGCGTCGAATTAAATACAGAAAATAATTTTAAACCGGCATTTGCATCAACTCCAAAAAGAAAATTTAAGCATGATAATAAAACTCGAGTTGCTGAATCGAGTAAGGAACAACAATGGAATAACAATTTACAAACGAATTCAGGTCCAGTCGTAAAGAAAAAGTTATCCACAAGCGCACGTTTGTTTAACATCGTCAATAATTCATGTATATCAATTTATAATATGATAGGAAATGTTTTTATTCGGAGTGCTCAACGAGAACACCTTTTAAAACCGAACATTCAGGCTGGTACGTCTAAGTGCAGATTGAACAATAACGTGAAACAGAGAGAGTTGCTCCATACTGGCTTAAAAGGCAGTGTTCAGTTAATCTGTCACAAGCCATTAACGCGAAAAGTTGGTATAAGTAACAAATACCGCAAAGGCATAATAAAAAAGTTAAAAACTGGAATTTATTTCTATGGATGTGATTTCAAGGTGAGTAGTGTAATTCTTTGATTGGAATTTTTCTATATGGATGAGGTAGTCGTTACTATTTGTAAACTTGTATTCGCGAAAATTCTTCTAAGTGGGACGCAAATGGACGACGAGTACCTTCGAAGTTCTCATAATAAGCACTGACCATAAGCTGCCTGCCAAATTTGTATCTTAATGAGCATAGGCCCAAAGGATACTACTTATATATGGAACTAGCGACCCGCGATACATATAAACCAATCACTCTATCTATTACAAAAAACCGCGTCAAAATCCGTTGCGTAAGTAGTTTTAAAAATCTAAGCATACAACGGGACAGACAGCATGAAGCGACTTTGTTTTATACTATGTAGTGATATTTGGTTATATGATGATTGATTATGATTACCTACATAAACCTCGTTTGATAGATAATTAAATTAAGAACTCCAAAAATGAGCATTGGCACATGTCATCTTGATTTGATGATAAGACTACCATTGTCTTTTTTCAAATTCGAGGCTGAAATAGGGTTAGCAATACAATATAGCGGCTTTTAACATTTGTTTTTTTTTTACAGAAGATAGCACAAGTTATATGGTCGCAGGAAAAGCAAATGACAGCGCAAGTGCTGTACAGTATTTATAGAAAATTCATAGTCACTCAATCATCAACTCATTGTAAAAGCATTGTATTTTGATTTAGCTTCAATTATGAAATTGTATTCGATGCCGAGGGATGAAGTTGTATTCGTAATTAATTAAATTGTTTACTTACAAGTTTAGTTTAATAATGCCTTATTGTCTTACAAATAGCAAATAAAACCGCAATATTTAGTCCAACCGACGTTGAGAAATCACGAAACGAAACTTCATGCTGTTTATGTGTGTTTTACACACACAACCACAATTTTCATACGACAGTTTCTCTGCAGCTAAATGTACATGCCATGTTAATTAGTTTCATAGTTTAAAAAAAAGTATAAAAATTATTACGTTCACGTTAACACGTTCCCTGTCCAAAGAGGGTCCATTAACATTTTTTTAAGAAGTTCATACTTGCTTCCACTGTGTAGTAAAGTAACATCCCGATACTGAATGCACGTTGTCAGGTTGTTTTGTATGAGGACAGTGAATGTGTTAATGCACAGAGAGTCCCGAACCTCACATTTTAAGGCAGAAAAGGCAGAGGTTTCAGCGAGCTTTATTACCAAATCCGATAAATGTGCATTTTTAAAACTCTATTTAATATGCATATATCAAAATCCTGCAGGACGCCCCCGCTTTCACTTGACTAGCAACAAAAACTGGCAACCGTACTGTCTTCTTGAAGATCACACGGTTCTAAATAATTGACATACGATAAATAAATAAATAACTAGACTAGTTGTATATATTTACCTTTTGGTAAGTAAGAAAACAAATCTATGAAAAATTCATACTATTTAATAAATTATCTACTTGCGATGTTAGCATTTGCAGTGGCTCGTCCGTTAATCGCGTAACGTTTGGTCGGTATTCATCTGTCAACATTTCAGTCACGTCACAGTTTACTGTACACCGAGTGCGAGCACACCATGTCCCTAGTTATGTCGCTGATTCTTGGCGTACCTGTAACAAACAAATTAACGCTTTACTTCCTAAATAATTAGTCATACAATGATGCCCACCGAAAAATTATTGAGTTTTGTACCTAAGTAAGACGTATTAATTAAATTTCTGATGTAGCCGTGTACAGCCAGCAAAGAAAGTCCTCTACCACTTTTGGACTTAACATACGCATAATAGTCGAAAAGTGGTAGGTAACTTTTTTGGTCGACTGTACCTAAATAACCATTTTTATAAAGATTCCATTGATAACTTCAAACTGATTTTATTTACATATAAGTAAAATAGTTTCATACGAAAATAAAAGTATCACTAAGAGTAGGTCCTGGTTCCCCTTTAATCACGTGACATTGATCTAAGCCCTTTAGTATTTTCTAATTTTCAAGAATTGTACAGAGTAGATTTAATATTAATAGTACATTACTTACCAAGGGCGATAAAACAAAGGATGTCTCAGATCGCAGGTATTTTACGCCCGAGCCGAAGGCAAGGGCGATAAATATGCGATCTGAGGCTTTCTTTATTATCGCCCGTGGTAAGTACAAAGTTTTATGTCACCCCCTGGCCAGGAAGTGGGTTTTTTCGCGCGCGGAGCGTGCGATAATGGCCACTTTATGGCTAGGTGTGACATAATAGTACATTACTTACCAAGGGCGATAAAACAAAGAATGTCTCAGATCGCAGGTATTCTACGCCAGAGCCGAAGGCAAGGGCGATAAATATGCGATCTGAGGCTTTCTTGATTATCGCCCGTGGTAAGTACAAAATTTTATGTCACCCCCTGGCCAGGAAGTGGGTTTTTTCGCGCGCGGAGCGTGCGATAATGGCCACTTTATGGCCAGGTGTGACATAAAATTATAAATCTGTACCTGTTGCTTTCAAATGACAGAACAGTAGCCTAACAAAACAATTTAATTTTGAAATTATTAATCTGTACCTTTCTACCTAACTGTCGCTTTTCAATGAGCCAGAGCTCGGCGGGGGTGAGCTGTTTTCAGAGTTTGCAGAACATGGACATACCTTTTCATTAAATTATAGATGTGGTGTAATTTAATAACTAATTAAATTATTTTATTTAGGCTGCCTTTCTGCTACGATTTAAGGTCAAAATGCGATGAAATTAGAAAATATTTTATAGAAATAACAAAGAAAATTAAGAATAAATTAAAAACTAAGTATCTACTACTTTTGTATATAATGCATTCTCATTTTAGTTAAATTATAATGTCAATGAATAAAGTTTTATTTTCTTTTAAGATTTTTAAGGTGTATCTATATTAATATCTACACTTGACATTCCTGACGTAAAAATGGCTCACCTCGCCGAGCTCTGTCAATGACAGTCCAGTATCCTAAGGCGACTTTCTGATTTGTTGGTGCGGAGGCGGTACGATATTAGAAAACTGTCAAATGTCAGTGTCAACTGTCAGTCAACTCTGTACCGCTTTTAACTACGCCCCTACATAAATGTGTGCTTCCTGACTGGCGTGGGATACGCGGTAGCGGGACGATACGAACGCAGTGCTGGTCCATTTCTGCGCATGATATTACTACTGCGCAAATGTAATACTATTCCGTCAAGTTCGAATCTTTGCGACGTCAGTAAGTTTACGTCAAAGAAAAAAAATTCACATATCGATCCCGCACCGCCAAGTCAGGAAGTCGCCTAACAATGCGATTTCATATCTGTAAGCTAACTGTAGCTATTCAAGTTGTACATAAATATACAACGTACCTGCAATTTGTACAGCAAATTCAAGCTCCGTTCTGAGTATTTGCAGCATCCTTTGAACTCCCGTCTGGCCACCTACTGTTAGTCCCCATAGTGCCGGGCGACCCACGAAGACCTATAAATAAGTAAGTACAAAAATGTCTACGTAAAGAATGTCGGCATACTAGTAAAATAATACGGAGTCATCTCATCCTTTAGGCTGGTTTTCCACTAGAGCTATGCTATATTTTCATACATTTGACACGTAGCTCCAATGTGTCAAATGTATGGAAACATAGCATAGCTCTAGTGGAAAACCAGCCTTAAGGCCTAATTTAGTACAGGGACCACTACGCCACCACACCACCACACGTAGTGAATTTTGGCCAAGCAGACGAGTTTTTCTTTTTTATTTGGGTACGTTCGACAGTTTGTTGTTGGTTAACGACGGACGATTTGATGGCTGTGATCGTTTTAGTCTGATGCGGTTTTATAAGTGGGGTGGTGCTGCCCGTGGCATACTTAAGTAAATCATTACGGATTGGTCGGCTCTGTTCAGGGCGCATTATATGACAACTGGATGCGGAAGTGTTTGCAAGCACCTAAAATATAGAGTTTGATTTCACGAGTTAGTTTAGCAGAGAAGCACTGTCTACCGGTGACGGATATCTCCGGGGCCTTACAAAAGAATGCTATTGTTTATTTTTTTCGCTGAACTAAAAACAAACACATCCACTATTGCTACACTACCTTGACGATTTCGCACCTCGTTTACACGGTGAAATTAGTTGCTTGACATTGGTTGGTAGAGTGCATGCTAATAAGTATATGAAATTAGAGGCTTACACTTGATGGTGGATGAAAGTAATGTCTTCAAACTATTTCATGCCACGGATTTTGCAATGTAAATTAGGATTAACTCAACGTACCATTCTTGCCCCGAGGGCCAGGGCCTTGTATACATCGGTTCCAGTGGTAACGCCGCCATCCAAATAAACTTCAACGTCGTAACTCTTAACCGCTTCTACAATTTCAGGCAAGACTTCTATCTGTAAAACATAAAATATTTAATAAATACATTTTCGGGATGCCTAAAGCCGACTATGTCTAGCATAGCATGTTCGAACACACGTTTGATTGCTATTTGTGGCAAGGGACTGACTATGTGTTCAAAATATGAAGAAAGTTTTTGGACACATCAAAGCGTTCAAATGTTTGCAAAGCATGTCTGGCCGGATGCACTAATATTTGTTTGCAAAGCTGGCGTGCGGGTTATTTTGTATAACACTCACAGTTGCCGGCACTCCGTCGAGCTGTCGCGCGCCATGGTTGGACACGAGAATGCCGGAACAGCCAGCTTGCGCCGCCTTCACTGCGTCGTCTGCTCGTAGTATTCCTTTGGCCACTATTGGCAATTTAGTAATACTGAATCGTAAAAAGTCAATTAAAATTTTAATTAATTACTTAATATTTGTGTACGAGTAAATACAGGGTAATTCGTGTGCTTATATTTTAAATGCCCTGATTTACATAATCTGTCTGTCGAGATGGTTCTTAGGCGTCATCCATTTATGACGTAAGACAATTCAGGGGCGAGGAAGGCCGGCCATGTCTTATTTTTTCTTACAGAGGGGGAGGGTGTCTTAATTATTATTTATTATGTAAGATCACAAAAATGCGCAGTTACTTATACTTTGAAAATGCGCACGAATTAAGTAAAAACCAAAGTTGATTACTACCATAATATAAACAATATAAGAACTTACATACAAAACAAACAATCATAACAATTATTCTTAAAAAACCGGCCAAGTGCGGGTCGGACTCGCGCACGAAGGGTACCATTATCTATAAAAACGCTAAAGAAAATCATGTCTGTTGTATGGGAGCCCCCATAAATATTTATTTTCTTCTGTTTTTTAGTATTTGTTGTTATAGCGGCAACAGAAATACGTCATCTGTGAAAATTTCAACTGTCTATTCATGGTTCATGAAATACAGCCTGGTGACAGACGGACAGCGGCGTCTTAGTAATAGGGTCCCGTTTTAACCTTTAGGTACGGAACCCTAAAAATTAAAATTAAACAAACCGAACGGGGGAGGGGTTCGGCTAATTCTTATTTTTTGTTACATATGGGCGGCGGGATCAAAATCTAGCAAAAATCGTCTTACGTTATAAAAATGGCGCCTTAGCTGTGTTTGATGTGTATTTTTTTATTATTATAGTAATAGCATAATTTTTTGCTCCGGACACTTTTCCTAACAATTTATGAATAAGGGAGCTAGTACATACCTTTTCAACCATTTAATGTCATCCCATTTTAAATTTTTGTCAAATAAATTATTGACGTATTCATTTAGGCCACTTCCACCGCCTTCGGCTTTCTGTATTTTGGTGGACAGGTGTCCGTCGAAATTCGCCAATCTAAAACATTTTACGTTTATGAAATTTTACATCCTATTAATAAGTAAGAATATTTTCCCTGCTATAGCTAGACTGCAAATAAAATTTGTAGGAAACAAATTAATGTTTGTAGTAAAGTAAGTAGGTATCCTTAAAGTTTAAACGAGAAAATCTTGTGCATCCATCCTCCTAGTTGCATCCTGAAGGATGCCTGGGGTCTACTTTTAAGCATGTTATGGAAAATATGTTTTTGTAATAATTTGTATCACTTTTGATTTTGATATTATGAAGATATGCAGTCTTTATAATTTATAGCTTCCATAAGTAACACCTTCACCGTGTTATTCTACTTACCTCAAATGTGGTGGCAATGTAAATTGATTACGAATGTCAGCTCGACGTAGTCCGAATAACGGAGTGTCCACTGTTAGGGCTATGGCTTTGAAGCCAGCTTTCTCTGCACGTAATATTAAATTTCGGGTAACTTCTCTGAAATAGGTAGATGCATTTGTTGAAAAAGAAAGGAGTCTATGTACCTACATTTCTATAAGTATACAAAACCTACAATCTAAAACAATTTTCTTATTATATTACTCAAAACCAATAATGGTATTTAATGATAATGTAATGACAAATATTTATTCCGAAGGAGATACAAAAAATTAATGATAGAACATACCGATCAATATAAATGTAAAGTTGAAACCACTTATTGGCATCAGGGGCAGCCTCTGCTACTTCTTCTATGGAACTTGTAGCGATAGTGCTGAGTGTATATATGACACCCTCTGCCTGTGCAGCTGGAATAGTTACATAACAATTAGGTTAGAAAACCTCTGCTCATTCGAATCAGTCTGCATTTGTGAGAGCACCTGCTGATAAGTAGGTACTTGTCTACATTTATTAATAACATATGTACCTACTTATCGGGAATAGTAATACATAAGCGTCGCAGTAATTCTCTAGTTGGGTGATGAGCTCTTGAGAGCTCTCTGACTAGCGAACGGACAGCGGGGACTCTCGCCCGGGCAAATGATAACATACCAGACGATAATTATTAATTACCATCCCGTCAAATTACAATAGATAATAAATGAAACTTTAAAGATCTGTTTAAACGTGTCTAACGCGATATTTATTTATTTATTTGACTCAGGCAACAAGCAACTTATGTAGTATTTACCTTTTTTACCGACGTTTCTACACGGTTTTATGTTTAAAAGGCGCGAGAGTTTAAAATGTGATAAGAAATGAAACTCACAAAAATATAAATAGGTAAGTGCGCCTGCGCATTTTACATATAGTAAGTAGGTATAGTATTTGAGCTCGGTAGGCCCCTCAGTAGACTGTATATTTCCATGTTCATTGAATAATTGCCAAGAAATGTGATAAGATAAGGAAACTTCTGTACGAGTATTAACCCTTTTTGAGGCCGGCAGTTGCTTAATTACATCAAACAAATGTCATTATTTCTACTATACCTTTATACAATAGGCTATACAAGTTTAAGATACCTACATGTTACACTGGCGATATTTCGCCCGCTCTGCCTGGAAAAGGGTTAACTGTTATGGAAATGTAGCACGTTTTCTCAAAGATAAACGATTTTATTATTTGGATTGTAAATAAACAATTAAATGATTCATGTTGCATTGTATGTAGGTATGTAGTTGAATGCTTGAAATGACGTACCCCTTACATTAGCCAGTTCTCCGTCAGCATGAGCCATGCGTTGCATAGCCGATGGTGATATACCGATAGGCATGGTGACTTTGTGTCCGAGAATTGTAGTATTTAGACAGGTATTAACGACGCCAACTAAACACTTGGGTTGTATACGCAATCTAAAACCAATTTAATTTAATTTGTATCGACAGAAAATATAAGTAAATTATATTAAATTTGCGAACGCTTTTTAGCGCTTTAACCGGCTAACCAATTAAGATGAAATGTGGTATGGAGGTAGCTTGAATCCCTGGGAAAAACATAGTACATAGTAGTAGTAGTAGTCATATGTAGCAGCCAAATAGTTCGGTACACCATATATTTTGTATGGTGTACCTAAACGAAACATCAAAAACAAACAAGTTGTTAACCTTCGAATATAGGTACCGCGCCGAACTTAGGTATGTAACACTTCATTCTTCTTTACGTTTTATTCTTATTCATGTTAACTTACCAATAATTATATTAACAGCTTGTATAATGGTAATGTTTAATGCGAATAAAGTTATTGTCTATTGTCTATTACGTAGGGGTAGGGGACTAACTTGATTTCTTTCTTACCTCCTAAAGGCATCTCTATTCTCAGCCAGAGTTTGCTCGTCTGTAGCTCCACTTTTATAGTAATCTCCAGTCGATTTGGGTAACATCGACAAGGCAGCATTTTCCATTTCTTTGACACTGATATACTTTTCCATGGTGATAATAATCCGTAACTCTGTAAATGTATGTTATGTCGGTTGAGCAAAACACTTAAGTATAATAGATATTATTAATACGGTGTAGTAACTGTAAGTAGTATTGATAATAAAGTAAGACGTCAGATGGTATTGTCGGTCACAGGTCGCCCTCCGCGCAATTTAAGAGCAATCATTGGCTACAACTGTAATTAAACAAAGGCATTCATATCTTTAAGATAACGTTCTGGTAGCGGAGCCTAAGAGGGGATTTTGGGATTTACTCGAGCGCGAATGAGATATCTGACCCGCTCGATAATTTTTATTTTCTGCCTTTCGTGCAGCCACCCTTGGAATCTCGGCAAATTAATATTTTTTCGTCATCAGACATACATGGGGCATATACAATATCAATATCTGATGCATTGAAGTATGTTCGTGTAACCGGTTTTTTTAACGTTCGTGTAGGCGAGGAGGTACCTATATCATATTATCTACCATTTTTCTTCATATCATCCAATCTTTAAATGACGCTTGAGTAAATCCACATTTAGCATCGTGGGCTCCTCTACTATTCTCAATGTAAATAGACATTACTCAAAGCGTTTCAACCGCCGTGACTCCGGTGCTCGTATTATTAACGATGTGTTTTTTTCTGTGGTACCTACATTTTGAGAAGGATGATAGATAGCCCTCCCCGCTTGCTACAGCCTGAAATGGTCTCCCACTCTGCAGATATATCTTCATATTTATATGCGACTACCGAAATCACAGCGGCTGAAACGCTCAGACGCTTCAGGAACAGATAAGTACCAAAATCGAACAAGTAGCGTTACTTTTAAATATTTTTTATTAGAGTGCGTTTAGGCCAAGTTAGGAACTTTCTATACATTGTCCCGTCCGTATTGTTAGAGTTTTGCTTTAACACGTTGGCATGAGCATCGCCGGTGGGATCAAAAGCTCATAATTTTTCAGGGAGGGCAGCCAACGTGTTGGGTTCAAACTGATTGGGTTCACGATGGAGTGAGTTCTTTCAAAATAGGTTTAAATAATAAATAATCAATAATAAAACAACAGCAATGTAAAATGTAATTATTTTTATTCTTGATTTTATTGTTATAATATCTGTAAGAATGCTATTTGAAACATTCTTTAATAATTTCGAATGTTATTCGTTACATATTCGCCATAGAAATGTTATATAAAACTCAACTGTTCTTATAATTAAGTTTATTAGTTAAGTAATTTTACACTGTTCAGACGACACTAGCTTCGCGGCCTACACAAGGTACATATAAAAATAAAGCAAATGAAAATATTTATAATATGTATTCCAAATAAACGGTGCCTTTGCACTGTGACTTTGATCGACTCTCGCCGACTCCCGGCACAGCATGATGATTCTAATATATTTATATTATTTATCAGCAAACTATTGGGACCCTCGGTCACTATAGTTAACTTCTATTAGGCGAAACCATTTACGAGTTCCAAACTCGTATGTTTATTTAAACTTATAAGACGTAGGTAATTTTCATATTTACAAAGTGTTGAAACTCGCAAGAGCAGTATCGCTGTATTGTAAATGCTATACCTACTTCGCATTGATTTCTACATACATGTACTAGTTCTCCTATCTAAAGCCTAAGATCAATCACATTTTATTCCATTCAACATAACATCGTTAACGCACACATTCTATAAAAAATACAAAACATTTCAAATTTTAACTATTAAACAGGGTTACCGTTTGTCCCCCTATTCTAGGTGTGTAATATTTCGATCTTTGGTAAATACGTTTAAAACGAACAGGTTTCATAGTAAGATAAACGTTAAAGCCAATAACGATATTACTGAAGCAACGTTCCTGTTAATTCAACGAGCAATTTAAAATATTTTTAGTGAAACTGAATCAAACACGGTCAAAATAGCGAAAATACAAAAAAAGGTGTAGGAAATTAATCCACGGGCTATCAGGTCAAAGTAACTTGAGCATCTGAAGGTACTCTAAGACAAACAGTCAATAAGAACCAAAAGTACACATGATCGTCATCAGCCTATATTCTTCCCACTGCTGGGCAAAGGCCTCCGCTCATGGATGATAGAGAACGGTCATTAGTTCCTTCTCATCCAAGCTAACCCAGTGCGGCTAACGGTAAATTAATACTATTCCGTAGATAGGCAAGTTCCGGATAACTCAAAGGTAGACAGACATATGAGCGATTGTCAAAGGTACACATACATCGGAACGGCGAGTTGCAATTTTTTTGTAAATACTTACCCCCTTATTCATAAACGTCCATCAAACCTATATTAGTTAACAGGCCGCTAAAGTTCGTTTGTCCTTACTTCCTCACTTTGATATTTACATTTGTGAGAAAGGGACAAACAACATATTAGTTAGCAGAGGTTTGTTAAGTTTTATGTTTAGGGGTTGGAGGTTAAGGATTAAATTCTGCCTACATTTTAATTATTTCCATTATGTAACGAAAGTTACCCAAGATATAAATTATCATAATTTGTATGACTGATTTTCGCACAATGGAAATAATTAAAATGTGGGCAGAATTTAGTCCTTCACTATGTACAAAAAATGTGCAATTCACCCAGCTACCAATTAACATTATTCATAACTGTAATTTAAGAAAATCACTTACAAAGTATACGTATAGAAGTGTACTCGATGTCTCTTGAGCTTGAACTGTAACAGATGTGTGCTTCGGTACATATAATATATATATATATATATATATAATAATATATATCCACGTACCGCTTGTCCTAATAGCCAGGGATGACGTCTAGTTAACGCACAAGCGAGAGAATAAAAGGAAAATGTACAAACCCAAATTATAGGTATATACTAATTATCAACCTTACTTAATAAAGCAGAACAATGACAGTGGCAAAACTTTCCTGTACGACTAGCCATTTACAATACTTAGTACCTAAATATGGTTATTGACTCTATTTCTTTACTTCACATAAAACAAGACCAAATAATATGCATATGATGGAAATCCTATCCTTATACCTCAAAAAATAACGAAGTTATAAATTGTTGCTAGTTAGAGAGAAAGTGCTGCACTATGAAATCACTCATTTCTAGCGTCATAGTAAATTTACCAACGTACATTTTGCGCAAAAGGGTCAGGAGGGCACCTCCTAAACACTTAACTTCGTGATCATTTATTCTTTTATGCTGTTTTTTCACCATTTCATTCTAATTTTCTTATTTATTCGAAAAAAAACGACATTATATTTTATTTTATTTGGTGTCAACAATCCTATTGCATTTAAACTATTAACTTAAGTGTTAAAGTTGTTAAAATTATTTCATAATTTATGATCATTACATAACAGTGTCATAATAATCACAACGCGCAACACTACATCCTCAGAATGAACCCGACCTTTGTAGCCGGGTTTTATTATTTCTGAAGTATATATTTAATTATCATTCCTTTAACTGTTTGTTATATGAAAGAAATATTAATTTGAAAAATCAAAGTAATCAAGACAAGATATTTTTTCACCGTTTTAGTGATAGATTTTAAGAGATTTGTTTTTAGCGATGCAGTTTAAGTAATAAGTTGCTTTGCTTATTGGGTAAACTGGGTTAATTCATTGGAACGCGCTACTGCGGATTCAGCATCCGATACCCGAACCCTATGGGGAATCCTGGATTGGCAAAAGCTTGTGTAGCACAGGCAAGGTTTACGAAAAAAAGTCTTGCTAAGTAATCAACCAACCAAACCCAATACGATTAACTACATGAGAATCTAAACGGAAACTATCGCAAATCCCGATAATTGTTTCGGTGAAAGATCTCTTAACGAATCTCGGTTAACCAAGATCCATGAGATTCCAATCTGGCGAGTTGCAGTTGTTAGTTGGGTCAACGACCAGCTATACGATTTACTGTGCCTCGTCCTCCTCCTTCCCCTCGTCAAAAGTTTTTGACAGTTTCCATATAAAAACGGGTGAGGTGGGAAGTGACAGGTGAGGACGAGTGGATTTGTGAATAACAGTCCAGATACAGAAGAGCCCTGGACATGGACCGCGTAGCCCGCCCACACCCGGTAGCACCGCTCTATTTTCAGGGGCACTCCTATATTTTATTTGGGGCATCAACAGCAATACAATACAAATATACTATAATTAATAAATTAAAACAATACCCAATGACCGATGTCCACAAAAATACCTATAATTTATATGCACAAAAAGTGTGTGGAGGTTATTTTCGCTGACAAATTGAAATCCCCGTGAAACACACAAACGCGATATTATTGTGGTCGAAGTAGTTTGAATACCATCGTATGCTACTTTCCTCTTCAATTTCCCACCAACGTCATCATGGGTCTGCGACACTTTCTAAGGAGTCATTAGGGAATATAATTTCTGGGGGCCGATTTTTGAGTTTCGATCGGTCGAGTTTTCACTCGACATCTGTCAAAACGTCATAGTTTTTTGACGGATCTCGAGTGACAATTCGAGCGTTCGACACTCAAAAATCGGTCCCCTGATGCACAACATACGACTTGTTGCCTCTTTTTTTATTCCACTAATATTTTATTCCAATCCCATTTTAACACTTCGCAACAGGAACTCCGTTTGGACTAATTACTGCAAACTAAATTCGCACTATTATTTAAAAAAAAAAAGATACTGCTGGCATTGTGCACTATGTAGTTGTAGACTGTAAAATAGAGTGTATTTTTCTTGTATATCAGTTAAGAGTATTATTTTATGTTCGAGGTTAATCTTTTCTTCAATTGAATATCCTAACCTTAGTACAATAAGAATAACTATATGCGTAAGCACAGTTTTCACAGCCAAATTTATCTTTTCCTCCTGATAGGTATATTAGGTATGTCACCGTAAGATTATATAAACGTTAGTTTATATTATAATCTATCTAGCGAAAATATATAGCTTAGCAAAAAAGTCTTTTAACGGAACTATTTTTATTCGACCCTGGCAACTTCGATTAAATTGTCAATTTTGTCATGTGACTGTCAGCAATTTGTTTAATCAATTTCGCTGATTTATGACATTTGAAACATAATAAAATCACCAGATAATTGATAAAATAACACGAAGTTCCACACGTGAACTAATTTATATAATGTTTATAAGCGGTGTCTTACTGAATTTGAGGCGGGAATTATTTTGTCGAAACGGGACAGTGTTTATAATCTAAAAAGTGCTGAAATTACGGGTTGGTAAGCATTTATACGTATATTTTAAAGGTACAATCACGATTTATGGATGAAATTGTGTCCGGGATAATAGCATGCTAATTCGGGTAAATCTCAGTAAATACATGTCTTAATAAATACATGTACAAATAAAGTTTCTCAATTTTTTTGTCATATTTCACCTGGGCAATGAATAGTCTTATTTCACTTTACTTACTTGTAAATGTATTTGATTAACATATTTCTTTATTACGAGCTTACTAAAAAATGTTGTAGTTGAAAATAAAGTATCATGATATTTTCGTCGAACTATTCGCGTTGCCATATAAGCGACAGTGGCGCCCGTATTATTTTCTACTCTTTTTTGCCAGGCTATAAAACACACCTAAGAGACGCGACGGTCAAAGTTATTGAGCATATCTTGTTTGAGAAACCTCGACACGAAAGAAGGCCGAAAAATAAAATTGCAAATACAGTTAGATTATAATCTATCTAGACAGAAAGCCATCCTCTCCCGGCGAAAAAAAATTTAAAATGCCATTCTTTTGTTATCTGCCCTGGGATCCCAGGGACTGGTAGACGACGGTTAATCTACGCATTAAATTGCAAGCGGTATGTTACAGTTCACAATCCTTCGACATGAAACTTGCAACTTAGGTTAAGTTCGTTCGTTACTACTACTAGTCACAGACTACTGTCAGACTACGCGTCTGTCACAGCGGAAATGAGGGGATTCGTCCACTCGCTGCAGGAAATCACTAACTTAACAATTGTCGGTACACGATCTTTCGACAGTTTACAATCTCGCTACATACTCGTATATAGATTATAATTTAACGGTTTTTACAATTTTACGGTAACATATACATATCATATTCAACCCTCGTGCGACGTCACCGCTTAGGTATCAGTTTGTTTGGTGCGCTGAAATGGCTATCATGATCCAAAAAAAAATATTCGCATGCCCATTGCAAAACGTTTTAGGTAGGTATGACAAAAACTAAAACGAAGTTTGTGCAGAACAAACCATTTAAAAGTAGAATTCATATTTATCTCACGTGACGTGTCGTTACACGATAGAACAACGTGGGTTACATGCATTTAGTACGATTAGAATCACATTAATTAACTGTGTGCTCTGACGTTTCAGCTCATACTGTGTCAGGAGTCAGAACGCATCAGAGAGTATCACACCAAATAAGTATGAATCTGGCTTAAAACTGCGGCCACCTGCACAAACAGTTCATCTATACAACAGAAAGTACTTATAAGTTGTTACAGTACTGTTGTCGTCGTGTAAAACGCTATTTCGGCAAAACAATTATTTCTTTGACTTTAGCAATCTCTATTTTCTGGTACCTATAGCTAAATTAATCTTTACCCATATTAATTTTAAATATGAACCCAGGGATACGCGTGGGCGAGAGGTTAAGAGAAACATTGAAATAGAATTTTATTTTCTAATTTATTATTTTAATATTCCTATTCCTACATTTTGTTGTCCTAGTTTCATCCAAAATCCTTCAAATTTGGGTAAAAATCGACAAATATACCATTCGTCTGGCTTAGTGTTATGTCACTATCGCGTGTCACTAGTAACATGTCATGTCACTATCGCGTATTAGCACCCTCCTAGGAATATCAGAAATGGCACACATACAAACATAAATAAAAGAATTCGGTATATACGTAGCCTTTCACCTTTCATTGTGCGTGGTCCGACACGCACTTGGTCGATTTTTAAGGTAAAGTGAATTTTTGACCAATTCCCTTCAGCATTATATTATTTAGGTACTATTATACTAGTTGCAATTGAATATGCATCTGGTTATACCCAAGTCATTATTAGTGTTCCGTAAAAAACTTGTAAAAATAGGGCACGAACCTAAGAGCACCTATGGTCAATGAGAAATAATTAAATTTTTGATGTAACAGTGTTGCATTACTTTTGATTTTATACTCAGAAATAAAATTCAAATTTAGTATCTGAATTGCTAGGTTCAAATTCGATTGCATTTCTTTTGTATGACAAGTGTCAGGAGGATAATAAAATTAATAAAGATAAAAAAAGTTTTTTTTCTCTAATTCGAGGATGAGCGGATTAGTTGTATTCTATCTTTAGCGGTAGGTATGTGCATTTTATCCGTGAGATGTAAACAATTAAAGCTTTAACATTTCCTATCAATTTGCCATTTTGTCCTTGAAAGTAGTTATACATTAAATTATGACAATAATATAATATGATATTATAAATAGAAAGCAAAGAATATTAATAAAACCTTAATTAGGGAGTAATAAATATTATGGTACTTTATAAGCGCGACGTTAAATAACAAAAATTAAGGTGTTACTTCGGCGACGCTTCAACTAAATGCGTTATTGAAGATCACTTCGTGAACTACTCCAGAAGTCGCCGGGGTAACACCTTCTGTACAGCACAGGGCGGAAAACAATATTTGCTTTAATACTTAATTATAAATGCCCTCGTGAACGAACTTTACACATATCGTTAAAATCACAGAACGAAGCTACGGCTAAGCATATCCTGGGGTCCGAGACCACTACGGATTCGTAAGTCGAGAGCTCATCCCCGCGGCTATGTACAAAATTTGTAGAAGTAAAATAAATACTTGTAGTTCGCGGACGGGCGAGGCCGCACGGCGGGGCACCGGAGGAGGCGGGCGCCGACTCGACGTTGGCATCCGCGGCGGCAACGGCGGCGGGGACTGAGCTCACATGCCCGCGTGCGGGTCGCGAGCGGGCGGGCCGGCCGGCGTGAGCGGCGAGACGGTTGCGGCGGGCGTGACGGGCGCGGCGGGCGTGTCGGGCGCGCCCAGCGCGCTCGGGGACCAGGGCGAGGCGGGAGACACGGGCGAGGCGGGCGCGCCCGCGGGCACGGGCGCCGTCGGCGACCCCGTCTCCATGTCGCCTGCGGGCTCGTCGTCGCCGCTCTCGCCGCCCGCTACCACTTCGACCTCGCCCTCCACAGTTTCTCGGGGCTCCTCCTCCTCGTCCTCATCCTCCGGGTATAGCTGGTAAGCTCTGCGACAATAGAAAAATACGTAAGTAATAGGTTTACTTTTCCCTCCAAAATAGTGATAAATAAAATTATATATTTCAATTTAGTCAATCAATAATCGGTATGTAATAAGTTTTCTAAAACACTATTGATTAAAGGAAAGGTTACTTACTTTTCGAGCGTTTTTCGAGCAGAGTTGCTTCTTTCTAAGAAATAACCACTGGAAGTTTCATTGGATGTGCCCGGCGGTGACCACGTGCCATATGAACCGTATCCTCCAGGTCCATATTTCTATAAAAATAAAGCTTTATTTAGATTTCGTCCGGGCGGTACTTTTATGGGGGTAATTTTTTTCGGCTGATTGTGAATCTAGGGTAAAGATAAAGTGAGATCACTTACGCGGTCAAGTTCATCCTGCAGCCAAGCGAGCAGCTGGCGCCAGCGCCGGCGCGCCTCGGGCTGCGCGTGTACCGCGCGCACGGCGCTGGGCGCGCGGCACATCACTCCCACCACCAGCTTCACGCACGCGTATGCGCGCTTCTGGTAGTGCCCGCGCGCACGCGACGCCGTCTCCAGCAATCCCGGCCGCTCCTCGGACACGCCCTTTAAAAAACATCTCAAACGTTATGTATCCAGTTCAGTGTTGAAGAGACCACAACGCCAATACAATAAATACGTACATTTCGTATAAGAGTACTTTTATCTCACGTGCGCTGGTGAGCCACAGCCAACTAATATGACACAAGATTTGAGTCGTAGTGTGTTTATCCCACCCATTAATTTTTTAAAGTTCAAAGTTCAAATATTTATTCGTGATAAAAAAGGACAAACACAATTATATACTATAAAACCGTGTCACGAAATGGACCCAACTCAGCATAATGCCGGCATTGCAGCCGGCGCTGGTCTTCCGTAGGGCCCATTTGGTGATGGCACGGCGGGTAACACTACACGGATAAAAACAAAACTATGAGCACACACAGTAATAAATTGTAACAAAAACGAAAGAACATTGAATATAAAACAATAATAATAATTTGCACAGACGCACCGACTAGTAGTAGGTCTCGTGTGTGTAGGCCTTAAGTTTGCGTTGAACATGAACGCAGTCTACCACTAGCGACAGTGGAAAAGATGGCAACAAAGAAAAAAACTTAAACGTCAAATGCACGTCAATCAATCATTACGTGTTTGCTGATTTGACACTTACAGCTAAATGCCTGTTTAATAATATTTGGGTTTACAATTACAGAAATTAGAATTAAAGTGGGATATAACAGAATGCCTACGTGCAATTACTTACTTTCTATGAACTATTTACTATTTTAACAAAGGGGCATATAGACATGGCAATGCAAGTGGGACTTAAACTAGTGGTGAGTACCTCATCAAATGCAGCTAGTTTCTAGACACAGATTTTCCTGCTTGCGCTGGTGATCGTGCATGATTTTTTTAAGATTCATTTTAAAACTATGTACGTTTTGCAGGCTCCTGATAGGCGGCGGGATATTATTCCAAATCTTGGAAGCCGCGTAACGAAAACTGCCACGGAAAGCTGCGGTAGCATGTCGGGGCACTATCAAGTGTGTTACGCACTGCCGCTGGTACCACTGGTAACAGCCGGGAATGTACAATGGTAATGGACTAATGGGAAAATTATTCCTGACTGTTGCCAGTGGAGACAAACCGTAATAAATATCCTATGAGAGTGCAGAAAGGTGGTTGTAGCATTAAGCCTTTTTTACACACGTACGAGGTTCGCATGCCAGTTTCATTATATAATATATAAGCTCCACGGCCGATTTCGGCCAAGGCGAATGCCATCATCTACGTGATAATTGTCTTTGATGTGCAACATTGCCGATCTTGTTTACAAATACGCGAGAACACTGTGCCAGTTTCATTACATTGCGGGTTACCGAGGTATAATGTGTTCAAGCAATCTATAATGCCGAGCAATGTAGTTAAACTCGCAGGCGAGTCTCGTACGTGTACGTGTGTGTGGGCTTTAGTCGTGTTTCCGGCTGTGTTGTGTACCTTGATGACGTTGTGGATGCGATGCTGCTGCCAGCTGTCCTCCATGAGCAGCAGGGCGGTGAGCGCGTCCGCGTGCCGCCGCAGCTCATGGCAGTACGCGTACGCCATCTGCCAGAGCAGCTCCGCCAGCGCCATGCGGGACCAGCCCGCGTGCTCCCAGCACAAGAACTGCAGTAGCCGTATGCTCTCCTCGCACACGCAACACTCTTCTGTCAATTTCTTCATGTAAGTCCTGAAACAGATGACATGTTATCGCTGCGCTTCGCATGGCACTCATATATGTGATAAATAACAACGGATGCTTATACATACATAGACATTACTTAATACCCGTATTCATCAAACTTATTTTAGCTAAAACGTAATTCAAATTCGTTTTTATTTATGTGTGAGAAAAATACAATCCACATTTTAGTTAACAGAGGTCTCATAAGTTTGATGAATACGAAGGAGGTAAATATACATATGGTCAAAACCATCAAAAATGAGTTTATGACAAAACTATAGGTACAATCACCTTTAGGCAGTAGTCCCACCGCCAGCGAGCAGCGAGTACTCTAACGCTTGGGCGAAAAAACGAGTAGAATACGGTATTAAACCCATAGTCAAATCAGCAACTTTTTATTAATTGTCAAAAACGATTTGTTAATATGAAGTTTGTAGGGGAATACTGTCTTAGTGACGTCACTAAGACAGTGTGAGTAGGTTTGTTCAAATCAGCGTCCTTTTTAAATCTTTATGCTTATAAAATCTTTGAATTAGCTAAAATAAATTAATAATTGATGTTTTTCGAGTATTTTCGTTAGATCTTTTATTAGTCAAGTAAAAAATAATTTATTTTTACCTTAGTTTAATACCCTATTACCATGAGAGTACTCGCTGCTCGCCGGCGGTGGGACTAGCGCATACAGGTTGTATAGCTTTGTTTGATTGTTAAGGAAGTATAGTAAGTTCGGAGTAACCCTGACTAGATTACCTACAACATAATGAAGAATATATTTTTCACATCACCTATTCGGATAAGGGCTTTTTCTTCCCTGCTAGGAGGGATCAAAATTGCACTTTTCTTCCCTGCTAGAAGGGATCAAAGTGGCACTTTTCTGTAACGAGTAATAACTTAATGAGTTATTGTATCGATATTGATAAAATAAATGCACAACTATTGTTATTTCAGATCTTTCATTATCCTCAATAGGTGATGTGAAAAGCAGTATGTGTCACATGGAAGCAAAACTATTTCCACCTTGGGCGTTAATTCTTGAATCCCTCACTACACTCAGGATTCTATTTTAGAATCCCTCGCTACGCTCAGGATTCTATTATATAATCCTTCGCTTCGTTCAGGATTCAATTTACGCCCACGCCGTAAATATGTCATTTTGCTCCCTTGTGACACAATCTACTATTTCTGACCAATTAAACTTCCTGATAAACCCAGCTTAAAAAGTACGGTATCATTAATTTTCATAAGTTTTATGTTTGAGAAAGCGGGCCTCGTATTACAATATACGAGCCTTCAACTCGCCCGTCTACCTCATATTCAACCTGGATAGCTGATTAGCTGTCTTATTGGCATTTGCAGTAGTGTAGAATTAGAGCATACCCGGTCCTATTGTAAAGTATGTCAGCAGCGGGAGCGGAGAGATGGGGCCTCTGCACGTTGGAGGCGTTAGTGACGGCGGGCGGGGGGTCACAGAATGGGTTGGGCAAGGGCGGAGCGCCGTCCGCCACGTTGGCAGACTGGCAGCGCGCGCTCACGTCGCAGCATCGCACCAGTAGGGACACCAGCTGCCGGACAACTCGACCATTAATGTTCTAGCTCGTAGCGAGACCATATCATTTGTCTTTTTTATCTCTTTCCTTATATGTCGGTATATATGTTACCAGATCAGTCAGATTGTAAAAACCATTAGATTACGAGTATAATCTAACTAGCGAGATTGTAAACTTCCGGAAGATTGTAATCTACCGAAAAATAATGCGGTTAGTCGTAAGCGGTGTATTACGATTCCCAATCTTTCGGCGTTCAACTTGCAACTTACGCTAGGTGCGTTAGTTATGTTGTGTTCCTCAGAGCGGAAATAGAAGCGGTGGAGCTTCGTCGACTTGCTGGAGGAAAGCAAAAAACGATTTTCGGTTCACAATCTTTCGACAGTTTACAATTTCGCGGAGATCTCGCTAGGTAGATGATAATCAAACGGTATTTATCTACACACATATCATAAATCCTCTAATATGCGTTCGGAAACCGTAGGCAATGACTCTCATTTCAACATTCAATGAATTTATGGCAATTTTCTTATCTGTAATACACAGCAGTAATAACGTCACACGAGTGTTTTAATGCCTAATTATGTACAGTTGCATACATTACTTTATCTACACACATATTATAATTACTCTAAGATGGGTTCAGAAACCGTAGTAAATAAATACAATAATTGTGTTAATACAACCTTTTTTGCACGGTTGCGGAAATATCGAAATCAGAACTGGCAACAGATACCTGAACGTTATTTAAAAAAGTAAAAAGTCCTTATTCTGATGTGATCATGTCGTTCTAGCTCAAATTTCGTGCGATATATACTAAAAAAAACATCGAGCTGACATTTCGCATCGACTGAATTTGAATTTTCAGTGATACTAGAATAGGGACATGTCAACTTTGACATTTAAATTTTGACAGTTTTGTTTGACGTAATATTTTAACATCATATATGAGATTAAAATGAAATATTTTATTACTGCTGTAGCCTTAGCCACAGATAAGAAAATTGCCATAAATTCATTGAATGTTGAAATGCGAGTCATTTTCTACGGTTTCCGAACGCATATTAGAGGATTTATGATATGTGTGTAGATGAACTACTATTTCAATTTTGTTTTTCGGTAGATTACAATTGTTCAACAGTTAACAATCTCGTTAGTTAGATTATAATCTAACGGGCCTTTTCATTTTACGGTTACTTAAATATATTGTCTGCTCTAGCTAAGACGAGTAATTAACGATGTTATATACAACTAGGGTGTTTGGTAGACAGGAGAATTAAGGAGTTATAGACGAGGTCATTTTAAACATTCTAGACCACACTTATTATACAGTCTTCTAGTTTCTAAGATACGCGCCATTTTATTTTGATAATTTGTACTTTTTCCTTACTTACTACCATAAAACGAAAAAAAATCTTATATGTTTAATTGTTCTCTTATTTTAGACAACTGAAGAAAAAACAAAGAAGAATAAATTTGGGATACTATAATATGTCGTAGGTGTATTTAGTAAGCCGCTGTTACCTGGTGTATTTTCGTGGACTCTGGATATTGGTACTTTCCTATAGACGATGATGAGTCGTCCATGCATACCGACAATACGATGTCCAGAATCCTCAACTGAAAAACAAAATATAATTATAGTTCGTACAAAACTGTAAGGCCAAGTGCTGTCAAATTAACGCAAGCAAAAATCTACCTTACAATCAGAGCTCTAAGTCTAGTTTTGCTTGCGTTCGCTTGACAGAATTTAGCCTTAGACTCCGAACCGAACTATACCACTCTGGTATTATACATCTTTTTTTGGATTCAATTACTTGTCGTCCTCTTTGCAAAACCAGTACCTCTAGTACAAGTTTTTTCGAAACAAAGCACAAACCAACACGTTTGCGTTTAGTTTTAATCAAGAAGTTTAGATACATTACCCGGCAATATATATTGCACGTCGGGCTTTGGAAAGAGACAATTAGTTGTTTACGACGATTTCCGAACACTGGCAAACATCCATTAGTTATCTTATTTATTAATTGACGTTTCATGTCAAAAAAATACTGCACTTTATGGACTTTATTAGTTTACGTCTATGTATAGAAATAGAAATATTTATTGCATAAAAACTGTGTAGATACAATGGTGGACAAAATGTAAAATGGTGTCAACAGTTACATCGATCATCATCATCAGTATCATTTTGTACATCGAACAATTTGGAGTTGAGGGGTTTCAACAACTCTATATTATATATTTTGACGACGACTGACATATAGGTAGTGTGAGACAACGCTCTATGAAGCCGAAATTAGCCGAATCTCTTTCCAAAGGTCGATGTGCAATATATATTGCCGGGTACCGTACTGGAGGTTGACGAACATTCATTTGAAGCTAGAAAATATATCACATGACATCACCGTTAACTTGCATCTCTTTCATTCTAATGTATTAGAATGAAAGAGATGCATAAGAATGAAAGAGATGCAAGTTAACGGTGACGTCATATGTGTCATATTTTCAAGCTTCAAACGAAGGTCCGGCACGCAACATCCAGTATGTATCTAAACTTCTTGGTCTTAATTTATATGGGAAATAAAGTTACCACCTAAGGCCACCACAGGCGCTGCTTGCGTTGCTTTACAAAAGGCATGTTCCGAATCACGCTTACAGCGCTAAAAACGCGTTTACGATCGGACCGAATCACGCTCATAGATGTCGTGACGTCATTGATGATGTCATGGACGGCGCCATATTGGCGTTTACGATGCTCACACTCCCAGGTGTAAGCACCTTGTGACAAGCAAGGTGACGTTTGATAAATGAACATGACAGTAAACTATGGGCTATGAGCGTGAATCGGTCCGATCGTAAGCGCGCTCAAGCGAATAGCGGTCCGAAACAAAACACTACTCACGCGGCCTTGAGCGAGCTATTTGATTTGGACCGTCCGTCAGCACTATAAGCGCTGCGAGCATTTTTAGCGTGATTCGGAACACGGCTTAGAGGTACAGGCCGTAGCTTCGGGAAAAAATTATAATTATTATAAACGTTAGTCACCCGCAGCAGCTGATGCCTCTCGTTGACGCCGAGCACCGAGTAGGCGTGGAACAGGTTGAAGAGCAGCGGCAGGTGCCGGTGCGCCGGCGACTCGGCGTGGTGCGGCGCCGCGAGCGAGCGCGCCGCGCACAGCACCTGGTCAGACAGCGACGTCACCTCGTCGCGCGACGCCCACGATCCGTACCCGCTGTTCACTGGACAATAACAAACAACGTATAGATGCGTATCGTAAGGAAGTAGAGCGCAGCCTCAGTGGATATACCTCGCCTTGTTTATGGAGGAGCAAGCAGCGAAACTTGGAATGACACGGGACGTAAAATCGCACCAATAACAGTAAAAAGAAACTGAGACTCAAAATACACTTTTTTCGAAGATGCAAAATCATAAAAGAAATTTCATACGACATGCTGGCTACAAAATGTTTCCGGGAACCATCGGGGCAGGAGGGGCTTACAACCGTGACGTCATCGCGCCGCGCAAAGTACATGCGGCCGCCGGCTCACACGTCAGCCGTCTTCCGAATCACGCCAACAACGATCACAGCGTTAAAGCGGGTATTACACTATCCTGAATTCGGGCGTCCTAACTAGGATGCAAGGGAGGGGATAGGAAGGAAGCTTCTGATTACACTACACTGAATTCACTCTCTGGATCAGTTCGTTTTCACTGCTCGACGGAGAGAGACGTGTCGTAGCGATGCCGCCGATATTGTCAAAAAACCAGAAAGTTGGCCTTGGCCTAGCATTGGCACTATTAGCAGTGGCAACCATGCCAATAAAGAAAAAAAACTATATAGCCCTCCTCACGCACACCTATTATTCATGTAATTGTTTTAGGGTTCCGTACCGGAGGGGTCAACCCACAGAAATATATCAAGATAGAAGGAAAGAGTTCGGCAATTTGTAGGGAGACCGAGCGTGTAACATTTTGCGTAGGTACTTTGACGTCACGAGCGTAATTTAGTGATGAGAAACATAAGCCGCGCGAAAACGATTCAAAAGGATCGATTAGAAGTATTAGAACTCGGCACCGATTCTATGCATCGATTTAAAATATCGATAAGAAAACCGACAGAGGAAATGATTTTTTTTTTTCGACAGAAGAAATGTATTGACAGAGGAAAAGAGTAAGCTCAGAATTTAAATCGAAAAATATAAATGTAGGTAGGTACCTACCTAATAACCAATAAATTGCGTTACATTTTAGTAATTTGTACATATTAGCCGCTCCAGTTATTAACTAAGTACCTATAAACGTGTACCATTTTCAGTGTTCCGTACCCTAAGGGTAAAACGGGACCATATTACTAAGACTCCGCTGGCCGTCCGTTTGTCACCAGACTGTATCTCATGAAAAGTGATAGACAGTTGAAATTTTCACAGATGATGTTTTTCTGATGCCGCTATAACAACAAATGCATATTAATTTAATATGCATAAGAATAAAATAAATATTTAAGGGGGCTCCCATACAAAAGATATAATTTTTATTGCCGTTTTTATAGATAATGGTACGGAACTCTTCGTGCGCGAGTCTGACCCGCACTTGGCCGGTTTTTTATATATTCTTTGTTACAGACCATGGAAAAATCAAAGACGTCCCGCGAAGAAATATTAGAAGCTAAGAGGAAAGCGATTAATAATATTTGTTTTGCACTACGTACATTATATAGCTGCATAATAATATAAGAACGTAATTATTATTTCGTCTGTTTTCAAATTCAATTTTAATAATCGAGTAAGAAAATCGCAGTGCACAGCACTATTCTTTAGTTTTGACAGAAAAAATGACTATCGACCTTGAACGTGACTCGACAGTTTGAATAGCTTATTTTTACATTGCCGGATTTGAACGCACGCCAAGTCTGGCTCGTCAAATTAAAGCCGCAATGGAAAGCTAGCGTTGACACACAATCGCCCGCTACCGTTATGATGAAAATAATAAAATATTTCGTTTTTTAATTATTAACAGATATTTAAGGACAAATTGTACTTACCAATGAAAGGAAATACCTCGATTAACAGCTCCAACTTTCTTGGAAGTGTTTGAACAATTAATTATTGCGCAACGAACCATTTTGTTTTTAAAACCTGGCGTCGCACGCATAACGCGATCGGGAGCACACTGAAGTTTGCGGCGAGCAGTTGTGTCTCCGGGACGTAATTTCGCCACGCGAGGTACATACACTCGTTCCTTCTATCTTGATATATTTCTGTGGGTCAACCCTATTGCTGTCACTCACTCACGCGGCCGTCCGTTCGTCGTCTGTCACTCGGGTTTTACAGCCAAATAGTTGGAGCTATAGTTTTCAAATTTTCACAGTATAAGCATCTAGTTGACCCAAAGTTTTCACAATTTGCCATACAAATTCTCCCATAAAGCTAAAGGGGGTGCGAAATTTTTTTTTTCAACCACTTTCCACCCCGTCGAGTGGGGTATAGAGCTCATTGAGTAC
Source organism: Cenopis cana (assembly GCA_951800055.1). NCBI lineage: Eukaryota > Metazoa > Arthropoda > Insecta > Lepidoptera > Tortricidae > Cenopis > Cenopis cana. The sequence goes on along the minus strand of OX637471.1, from coordinate 14,784,510 downwards.
ATAAATACACAATTTATTGTTTAAAAATTATATAGGGAAAAATCAATGAGAAGCTATCACTCAACTATTTTTACAAAATCCTGTTCCTTAGATTTTTTTCATTTCCCATTGACTCATAATTTGAAATTTGGTGATAATATTTATTTATTACCCATAATTTACCAACAAATACATATTAATAAATCAAATTTTTTTCTTTGATATTTCCTATAAAAACCAACGTGCTATTACACTGTCCTAAACAGCTTCCTAGCTAGGATGCTTGGTCATTCAGTTCGTCCGGAGCCATCCTGACGTCCTAGGTAGGATACTTTTTAGGATCCTTGCTTCCTGAATGCGATTACACGTTCCTGAATCTGCTTCCTAGCTCATTCAGGATTCTGAATTCGGGATAGTGTAATAACCGCTTTACAATGCTGACGGCCGGTCCGAATCAGTGAGCGCGCTCAAGGCCGCGTGAGTGGTGTTTCGATTCGGACCGGGCATGTCGTGTTTACTGTCATGTTCATATATCAAACGTCAACTTGACGTTTGGTTTAAGGTGCTGACGCCTGGGAGTGTGAGCATTGTAAACGCCAATATGGCGCCGTCCATGACGTCATCAATGACGTCACGACATCTCATGTAATCTATGAGCGTGATTCGGTCCGATCGTAAACGCGTTTATATCGCTGTAAGCGTGATTCGGAACACGGCTGTCGTGTGACTATTCAGTGGTTGCGGCGCAGCGTTACGGATCGCACGCGCTGCTGCGCTGTTGTACGATCATTAAATAAATCATTTCGCTTTGTATCCCCTGCGCGGTAATCACGTAACGTTTTCGACCGTTAGTACGATAGATTTAAATGTCAAATCCCATACTAAAACTGACATTAAATACGTACCAACGGTAGTACATATTATCGTTATGTGATTACCCCGCTGGTTACAAGTATGGAGTGCCCCCCTCCCCCTACTTTAATATTTTTTCGTCATTTACTCATTTCACATCACTTTTACGTAGCGGTTCATACGAGCACACCTGCTAAATGTTTTAATTGTATTTGTAGTGCTTATAGTCTCCGAGTACGTCGGCTGTCACATACAGGCAAAAAGACGAACGGACGGGTTCCGTTTTCACCATTTTAGCTACGGAACCTTAAAAGTACTATTCGTAATTGTATTGTAAACAACACTACTAATAATAATAAAGTACATTTATTAAAATAGGTTCTCGCTGGTGGTAACCCTAGCGCTAAGGGCGGGGCCTCGAAAGAGCGCGTTGCGTGCGATAGAAAGAGATGGCCACGTTTAGGCACGTTTGGCATACCTAAACGGGGGATTTGTTAACAGAGAAACTTCTGTACTTGTACTATTACTTATTCTGTGGTCGGGGGCAGATGCAACCCGTGTTTTACTACTAAATCCTTAGATTTTAAGTTTTTGAGAAAAGAACTGCACAAGCCTTGGCCAGAACCGGGATTGCCTGCCCTCGTATTAGACTGCCAAGCGAAAGCGAGACAGTTATACAAAATACTCGGCAGGCACTCTCTTCCTTCGCGGCCTTTGCAGTAATTTACTATTACTTTTGAAACAAAATTCCTATTGAGAGCTGGTTCTTGATTTATTGGACTTAACAAAGACTTTAAAAGGTTAAAGAACCTCCGGTTTGCATATAATATCTGCCAGCGTCTTGCTTGCGTTCTTTGTAATACACAGGGAGCCGCGCGGGCAGGTACAATTTTTTATTCTTACCGGGTGGGTCTTGGATTGAAAAGTGAGCCAGGAACACAATTATTTTCATAAACACTACACGAACTTCAGCAGAAGGGCACGATAGTAGATAGTCACATAACCTGTAAAACGAAAAGTAGGTATAGAATAGAACAGAAAACCAATACACAAAATGAGGAAAAATTGAAAGACTCCTAAATCGTTAATCTCAGAAGTCAGTACATCAATTAGTATAAGCATTGATAAAATCGGTCATATTACCAAAAACCTTACCTGTGAGGATGCTTGAAAAGATCTGTCGCGAACCATGATCTGACAACTTGGGAACACCGGAGGTGTTGACATAAAATGTCGTGCCTGTAAAACATATCATGTTAAAAACTTGGCATACCTATTTATATTTATTTGATAATTGTTTCAATATTCAGTTCTTACCAATCAGCTGCTGGGCCGCGAAGAGTCTTTTTTGTGTGAAATCCGACTTGGAATAAAAATTTGGTGGCTAGCTGTACTATCAGCATTGACATCTCTTCATGTTCAGGTCCCTAAAATAATAAAATTGTGAACAAAACATCGGTATCAAGAAATAATCACACATGAACATATCTTAACTCTTCGTACGATATTATAATCAAAGAGGTCGATCTGTTTGATAGGCAATTTTATACATCGATCTGACCGAAGCGCAAAGAACATAAATGTTGTTTAAAATCAGTTTTAATTTATCGACCTAATGATTATTTTATAATATATCACACACAATACACACCCAAATGGCATTTGTGGTGCCTGGTGACACTTGCAGCCTCAAGAAGCACAGCTTTTTCATAAAATTGAAATGTTCCAAGCTGAATTGATCTTGGCTGTGAGAAAAGGCAACATTGCCGCGTCGTACTGACAGCCAAATAGGTCGAGGAATCGCACTCTCCCTAAAAAAAAAGTTCAGTATTATTTTATATCCGTAGTAGCATCCGTTTGTTCGTAAGTTTATGTCGTTTGAGATAGTGGGAGGATTAGGCTGGGTTTCCACCAGAGATGTGCGAGGATGCGTTTTCATACATTTGACACCTCGCAACGCGCCGAGCGAGGTGTCAAATATATGAAAACACATCCTCTCACATCTATGGTGGAAACGCAGCTTCACGACAGTTGCGTAATTAAAATCGTGCCACAATCTAAACATGGAAAGAAAAAAAAACAATGCACATAGGCATTGTGAGTTGCGCATGGATACATCCCTTTAAAAATTATATAGAGGTTTTAAAAATCTCAATTTCACGCAACCATTAAGCTTAAGCCACACAGAGAGCGGGCGGGCGGTAGCGGCGCGGGCGCGGGCGGCAGCGGCGCGGGAGCTGCTTTTGGCGGTGGCGGCAGCACAAAGGAGCTCCCGCGCCGCTGCCGCCCGCGCCCGCGCCGCTGCCGCCCGCGCCCGCGCCGCTACCGCCCGCCCGCTCTCTGTGTGGCTTAAGCTTTAATAATTTGTTAAAATTTTTATAAAGTTACAAATTTTATTCTGATACAACCTGACCCTTATATAGCATGACTAATATTATAAAGAGGTAAATTTTGTAAGAATAGGACTGTAAGTTACAGTGGCTGCGCGTCAAAAATATTCTTAGGGAAGCCGGAAATAATAAGCCTTTCTTATATTTCATGAGCCGTAGTAAAAGAACTGGACTGGCTTAAAATTAGGCAAGCCGGTGGGAATCGAGTTGTATGGACGCTCCGCCACTGGTAAGTTACTAACCCCCAGTGGCGGCGCGTCAAAAATATTCTTAGGGAAGCCGGAAATACTTGGCCTTTGCTATTCTTCATGAGCCGTAGTAAAAGAACTGGACTGGCTGGAAATTAGGCAAGCCGGTGGGAATCGAGTTGTATGGACGCTCCGCCACTGCTAACCCCCTTATTCATAATCTGTCATCAAATCTATTTTAGTTTACTTGCCGCTAAAATTAGTTTGTCCTTATCTGTCACTGACGCTTATGTTTGTAAAAAAGGGATAAAACACATTTGAGTTAGCAGAGGTATGTTCAGTTTTATGAATAAGGGTGTAAGTTCGTATGTAAAGGCACACCTCGAAATTTATTACAAAAACTTTTGACTGCTGATTACACAAACTTTTTCCAGTTATTTCGATTTCTTACAATTAAGGGTTAGAAAAGGGACCAGGTAAAGTACTGACAATTTGTGAAGACCTAGTCATGTTTCATTACAACTATTGTATTTCTCCAGAACGTGTTACACTTTCTTAATATATGTACAATACATAACTAAAACTTACTTGAAACTCATATTTTTCATTGACTGTACAAGACTAGTATTCTCTATCGTGTCTTTCCTCGTGTAGAACAGTATGTACGCATTCCACCATCTCTTCTGGCGCTTGTATGACACCCTCTTTAACATCGGATCAAATATCTGGAACAATGTAAGAGATTACCACTTCACGCGAAGGCACCACATGCGCTATAATGACTGCCTTTGGGCAGGATCCAAATATGCATTTCGCTATAAAGCTTGCTATTTATACTGTTAAGTTTTTTCGCCAAGCTTGTTGTACAGCCGCCAGTGGATTTTTTATGACAATAAAGCAATTTGCCTTTGTTATATTATAACTTTCTTCTTTTCAGTTTTTACACCTTGACTCGTTAATTGGATGGCAACATGTACTGAAACCCTGGTTGCCGTAACAATCAACCGGCCTATCTTACTAGGACAGAAGACTACTTAGTGGCTTGGCGACAAACGTCATCAAATGGACCTATGATTTGGCTTACTTCGCCCACTCGTTCTAAAAGGTATCATCCCCCAATGGCACTCAAAAATGCATCTTCCAAATATAGACAGAATAGCTTCTTAATGCGCGCCAGTCGTAACCTAAATGAGTTGTCTAAGAAACTTGATATTGATATATTCAACTGTAAAATTTCTAGCGTGAGACGTAACATAGTGCAGCAGTATTTTGAGTGAGTGTGTTAGCATCTCATTTATTATTATAATTTTTGTCCTTGTCACCATCGGGTTAGTATCCTTGTCACGGCCCAACTATGCTCGTTATGTACCTTGTTATACCTACATTGCACTTTTAAATTAGTTAGTTAGTTAGAACTTCTGTTTCAGCAAAACTTCAAGTCTTGCATTTGTATTAGTTTTATTTTCTTTGTAATACTATTTTCTTTGTTCGCATGTGTGGTTACGTTAGTGCGTAACACTAGTTAGTACCTACTAGTTAAGTATCATGGCACTACCTGTGAGTTCCTATAATTGGCTCTCTGTATCTACTTTCATGTTTAATATATTAACATAGCTGTTGGTTCTCCAAATAATAAAAATAAATAAAATAAAATACTTTTTGTTTAAGACCGGACAAGGTTCTAGATTCACATGAAATAGTAAATTCAATGGAAATCAAGATCTATGGACGCCTCGCCACTAATATTTGCTGGTATTTTCAAACGAAAACCACTTCTAGCTCGGTCAATGTCGTAGTCAAGGAAATGTAGTCAAGGATTGGACAACAATAATTTTTAAGAAAAATAACCGATTTCTACGGGGGAGGTGAAAGATTTATTACACTTAGATGGAATCTTAGATTCCATACAATGATATAAAAATGGCTATAAGTATTGTTTATAATGGTAGAAGAGCAATTCCTCATGGAATCCACCATCAGAACTCAAGCTTGACAAAAATGTGTCTTGAAAACCTAGCTTGCTTGACAAACATAACGAAGAGCCAAACGTGAACTATGCATCGTTGAAGAGTTCCGTTCTGATCATCATCAGCAGATCCACTTCATCAAGTGTAAATGCTTGATTTATGAAATACTAAAATCACTATATGTACATGCCTTTCACATTTGAGGAGTTCCCTCGATTCCTCATGGATCCCATCATCAGAAATCAGAACTCGAGCTTGACAAATGATTGTCTTGAAAATCTAACTTGCTTAACAAACACACCAAAGAGGACAATTCGCCAAACATGAACTATGCGTCGTTGAAGAGTTCCGTTCAAATCATCATCAGCAGTTCCACTTCATCAAATGGCACTTTTTTGAATGAAAATGCTTGATTAGTCGATGAAAATTTGAGGAGTTCCCTCGATTCCTCATGGATCCCATCATCAGAACTGCGTTTTGTCAAAAACGGGACCAACTTGGATAATATATGTACTTACAATAAAAATAAAAAAAATCGGTTCAGACATGACGGGGTTATGGTTATGGAGTAATAAACATTTAAAAAAAACATACAACCGAATTGAGAACTTTCTCTTTTGCAATCTTGAAGTCGGATAACAAGTCGAGGTAATGAATAATGAACTAAACTTATATACGTTACTGATAATAACAAAAATTTATAAAACTTCGACGTTTAAAAAAAATGCACTAGTACTCGTACATTCGCACCAGTTTTTAGATACGATCAAATGTTTGTATGGGACCACCTACAATTACAGGAACACAAAAGACGAAAATGCACTGAAAACGCTCCATACTGATTAAGAGACAGGCGTGACGTCACACCTGCTTCCTCGTAGGTATCTACTACCGTTGTATGGAAAAAGGGGGAATTAGCCGTTTCTCTCGCGAAATATACATCGATTGAAAGGGACACCCTTTGTTTTTCGCTCACGACAAAACGGGGTGCAACCCTCCCCGAGAATGGCTTTTTAGACAAATCTCGTTAAATATCTGACTGTGTGCAGGTTTATTAAATTTCCTCTTGTCAGTACCTAGATGAGGTAAAATACCATCATATTAACTTAATCGTGTCTTTTAATAATGCGTTGTTTTAGTAGGCTCAGGAAAAAAAGGTAAATATAGACTCAATTTTGGATTTATTTTCTATCGAGAAAATTTTAAGCAATCATGTTTTGGCTATTGTCAGTACCACAATCATATAGTCAAGAATTATATATCTGAAAATCAGCCCCTACTGTTTGCTAGTCTGGGCAGGACAGCGTTTCAAAGTCTCCCAATTTCTCAGTGTAGCGCCTTAAATTCTATCGCGATGAACGAGTTCCACGCGGACGAAGTCGCGGGCAATAACTATTTTAAATAAAGACTATATTTTTTATGACTAGATTACAAATTCATTGATTTCAGTTTTTTCCTGTACAGTCACGGGCACCAATATGTAAACACTTCTTCACCTTACTCCATTGAAATAAGGTCCAAAAATGTATACATATTTATGCCCTTGACTGTACGTACCCAACGAAGACCAGACACTAAAACACTGACAATAAAATCTGTCTGTTATATTGACAATAAAATTGGCGGAAATAATTTGAGTAACATACGCGAATTTTAGCATAGGTAGCTGTATAGGCTAAACATCACAGTGCACTAAAAGTACTGGTGGATGGGGGTGGTATGGTGGGTGTAAAGGTCTCTCTTTATAGTTTTTGGTAAAAAAAAATCTGAGACATAAGTCATCTACATAAAATCTATTATAGAGTAGGCCCATTTTTGAAGAAGTAGCATGCAAGAAGCAAGTCATGTAACAGTTGGGGTGACAACGTTATCAGAGGGCTTAGACCCTGCAGAATACGGTTCTGCTTGTCTCCATTCCCAAATTTGAGCCGGAAGTATGTTATACCGGGTAATGTGCAGCCCATACAAATTTTTTCGTTGTACATTTGGTAAATCGTGGTTCCGGTACCCTAACTATGGTCCGATTGTTATAGGTTTTTGATATGCCGTAAAGGACAATATTTGTCATTGTATCCAGAAATTTTCGACCCTCCAGTTCCATATCTTTCTCCGCCATCTTGGAAAATCTGTCACTTTTTTCAGTTTTTTCCTTGTACTGTCGATAAAGTTCATTTTAGTGCTAAACATGGTTCGGCAATATTGTAGAAGACAAAATTTGCTAAAACTTATGGCTACAAAGATTATTTGTATGACCCCTAAGGACGAAGGTATGACAGGAAATATCTTTAAAACTGCAATTTTTTTTTTAGTATTCCTCCCATATTTGCGTTTTAAGTACATTTTAGCGCTAAGTATAGTTCTGCAATATTGTAGATCACAAAATGTGCTACAACTCTTCTATTGAAAATTTTTTTCCACGATCATCAGGAAAGATACGAAGTCATCTATGGAGTACTACCGTCGATATTTGCTTCTTTTTCCAGTTTTCTTCTCATATTTGCGTTTTAGTGTATTTTAGTTCAAGTTCTAGGTCTGTAATAGTACAGAAGACCAAATTATATGCAAATTCAAAGTACCTACGATCTTACTAGGTATCGTGGAAACAGACGATTTTGTCTTTTGAGGGATTGAAGTGGTATAGATCGGAAAGTGACACATGCTTTATCTTGTCGTCTATCCCGCTATCACTCGACCATCATAGATCCCCTACAGATTGCGATTAATTGCACTCAAACCTAAATATGAGAAGAAAACTGCAAAAGTAGCAAATTTCGACGGTGGTACTCCATAGATGACTTCATATCTTCTTTCCTAATGGTCGCGGAAAAAATATTTCTATGCAAAAGTTGTAGCAAATTTCGTGATCTACAATATGGCCGAACTATAGTTAGCGCTAAAATGCACTTAAAATGTAAATATGAGCGGAAAACTAGAAAAAAGTGGCAATATTTAATGACATATCCTGTCATATCTTCGTCCCTAGGGGTCATGGAAAAAATCTTTGTACCCAAAAGTTTTAGCAAATTTTATATTCTACAATATTGCAGAACTATGTTTAGCACTGGAATGAACTTTGACGACAGTAAAAGCAAAGAACCGAAAAAAGTGACACTATTTACAAGATGGCGGCCAAAGTTATGGAGCTGGAGGGCCGAAATTTTTAGGTTACCATGGCTAATATTGTCCTTCACAACATACCAAAAAACTATATCAATCGGACCTCTTTTAGAGTACCAGAGCAACAATTTACTAAATGTACTACGAAATTTTTTGTATGGGCTGACCTTTTCCGGTATACCGTACTTCCGGCTCAAATTTCGAGATGGCGACAGGCAGATCCGTATTCTGCAGGGTCCAAACCCTCTGATAACGTTGTCACCCCAACTGTTACATCATTTGCCGCTTGCATTGTTTAGAGACGCCTTTTCCAATTCTGTTCCTGCTCTATTAATAATAATTTATAACAATACCATCGTAAAAACAAAAGTTATGCAATGCGAAATCCTGTTTTACCTGTCCTGTTAAGACTCAAAGTAGTAAATTGTTTAAAATTATCTTCATTCAACTTTAGGAATGTCATCAGTATAAAATGACATTGTCAATGTCGTCATATTTACAACTGTCTGTATTATTCGTGACAAATATGTGCATATTCGGGGCTCAGGCTTATGCTGGTTCTTCTTGAGACGAAGTTTGCGAAACCTACTTGACTCTGTTCTACTTCATAGATTCATCTCCCCGTCCCCGATTTATCAATTTGAGGGGTGATTGAAGGGAAGGAAAGTATCCTATATGATAAACAAGGCTAAGAACTCTATGTATACCAAGTTTCATCATAATCTGTTCTGCCGTTTTTACGTGATTTAACAAATATCCAAAAATACTTACTTCCGCAGTCATTTTTAGTGATATCATAACAAATGTATAGTAGTTTTCAGATTTTTCCATGTATCTGTAGTACCAGACGATATTACTTGCCAAATTTCATAGTTCTAGCTCAACGGGAAGTACCCTATGAATTTCCAAATGCCGAAATTGTACATTTTTTGCGGCATAAACGGTCGTATCTTTACGTTTACTTAGAAGTTTGTTTTTTTCACAGCTTCATGAGTCCGCAAACCTGAGTGTATGATTTAAATTTCAACTCCATACCTTCACGCGTTCCCGAGAAAAAAGGGTCTTGACAGACAGACTGACAACAAAGTGATCTTATAAAGGTTCCGTTTTTTTTCCTTTTGAAGTTCGGAACCCTAAAAACAACACATTTGTGAATCTTTATAGTCCCATAACTTTCCATGTTTTTGATTACAGGGTGGCCCAAAATGCCCCATGGTGTCTTTGATTCCCAATTGCAAACGTACGTGAAAATGATTATTGATTAACAAAATGCCGCACGTCCTAAAACATTATGCCGATTTTTTGGCAAGTATTGCTTTCAGTGCAATGTACATTTCTACGTTTGGTGACGCAGGCTGACCTGAGGCAAGGTTGACCAAATACTATAATCGATTAAGTCTCTATTATATCTTTATTTATTTAAGGGTTTAGGTTGGGTTTTTACAATATTTTTATAAAAAGAAAAAATATAAAAATACACTTACAAAACATTAAAAAAAAACATAAAAACCTAACCTAGAGTGCCGCTATCAGCGAAGCAGGGCCTAAGGTACCGATGGTTAGGGCGACAGACAGGAACCTCCTCACTATCCGCGCCGTGTCTAGGAGTATAACCTTCTGTATCTGACCCTTGACCCAGTAAGGGCTTTATTATTATTATTGTTTATATTTTGGTTGGAGCTGATGGCCTCGTTGCCAATGCTCCTAATAAAAAAAAATGTGACATTTTGTTGGTAGTACCTTCTCAGGACGTTTTAAAGTAGGCTAAATTTGCTACAATATTAGACAAGAATTGTCTGTTTCCGATATAGTCTTTCAAAGTCCTGAAAGGGTTAGGTTAGGGTTTGGAAAACGCCCCCACCCACCATGGCCTCCGGCCACCCCTTTAAAAAGGAGTCTAACTCGTCCCGCCATCGCCAGCAAAGTCTGCCTCGTCTCCGCTGTGAGCTGTCGGCCTGCCAGTCAGTGGCGATCTTGGCCCACAGCTCGCTCGGCATGGGGCAGACATCACCAGCCCAGTCCCACTTCAACTTAGTCGCTTTCCGAGCCACGTCGACTATTTGGGTCTTAGAGCGCAGTGTGATGTTCCGGATAAAATTCCTTTATTTTACACCCAATATGCCGCGCTCCATAGCCCTCAGGCAAACCCCGAGTTTGGACTTCTGTGAAGTCGTCAACGAGGGTTATAATTGTTTTTTCGATTTTTGACAATGTTGCGTTCAGCGCTCGAGGTCACAAATTTGGATTATTCATTGGGCCATTGTTGGCCAACACAACTACCAGACAACAACAACAGAACTACCAGATCTGACGCAAAGTACCCCGTACTTTCAGGCGACAAGGTTACTGGATTAACAGGGAAAATGAGGCAATTTGAAAGAAAAATCTGATTCATCGATATTGGTATTTGTTAGTTAAATATACATACAACATAATAAATAAACATTATTCACCAAATCAAAATTCTTCGGAACAAAATTTTGTAAGAAATAACCTGACTTTGGCGGCTTCGAGAGTGTGATCCTTAGCGATTAGTGTGATCATATACTAAAGTAGTTTTTTGGTGAGGCGTCCAAAAATGTTGACCTCATCTTCATTATCTAGTTAAATTAATTTAGTTCAAAATAATTATAAATCGAGTGGTTAGAAAGTTATAGAATGATCAGTCACAGTACAGACAAACTGGTAGACAGACGAGACAGGCTGACATTAAAAATGAAATTGGATGAAATAATTTTCATTTGCAGAGACATTCCTATTGGCTAGGGAACTTTTAACACATTCGCTACCGGGCCACACCTCCCAGGATTCCTAGGACAGGACGAACATTTTGGTGCTGTTTTGGGATTGGAGAAAAATGCCACAGAAGAAAATCAAAATTTACGTAACTTCGCTTCAAATGTAACAAATAATCGACTTGAAATTTGTACTTCGCCATGCCATATACACATTTTCACATTTCCCTTCCACTTTACAGCATGAACTGCTTTCCAAGTGCTAGAGCGTCTGTTTCTACAGAAAATACCCGTATCTTTATATGTGAACCGACGCGATGACGTATGTAGAGTACCGTAGATTGTTCAATTTGGTATTTAATCATCATTCCTTTGGTCCAAATCATGCCTACCAAAATGTGTATTTTGGTGGGCATAATTTGATACGCCAATGAAATCTCACCGGAATCTGTGAAGTACCTACATAATCGCGGAGTTCCATTAGTTTATCGCCAGTTACAAATCACCAAATTTTTAATTTCCTAGAGCAAATGCATGATAAACTATACAAAACATAAAATCGCCATAGAAGAGTCGATAATATTAAAAGAGTGTCCTTAATTTCTTGGATCCCATCATCAAATTATCACCAAATTTATATGGCGCCACGGTGTAGATAAAAGCTCAAATCGGCGGATTTGGTAAATAATTACTCATCGACAACATGCATAATGCATATGGATATTATCATTTCATTTTATTTTTCGATATTGGATTCTTACAGGTAAATTTCCAATCGCCAAGATTGTTAGATTCGCAAGGCAAAACAAATGGACTTTTTTCCAAAGGGCTCTATTTCCATTCAGCACGTGATTTACCCATTTGTGATATAAATATATAAGGTAAACGTCCTAATGCTCGAAACATTAATGCCCAATAGTTAACACCTAATTATCACCTCTGCCTTAATGACATAATGTTGAAAGTGCCATGTATTGGCTCAGTGTAGAGCACTGGGACCTTAAATTATGAGTAAATTGAATCATATAGGACAGTTTTTTAAGTACCAGCAGCGCTTGCAATGTCAATGAAGTAAAACAAGCCAAAACATTTGGAACGTAAACAGTGCAAATAACGAATTCGCAAAAGTACCTAATTGACAAATAAATTTATTTGCGTACATATATGTATGTTAGTTGGTTTAAATCATTAATCAAATATTATTTTCATTAGCACATGATTAAATTGGAGTTGGACGGAGGTGCAAAAATGCCATACAGAAATGTGACCTCTACACATAATTTCCAGCAAAATAAAAAAAGCGTAATAAAATAACAACATCACACAGAATACAGTAAAAATAACCAAATTATTGTGAGTAGAAAAACAAACATATTGTTATAAAAAGATAAGCATTTATAAAAAGATAAGCCTAATTTGGGGTCTGCCAGTCACTTTCTATTTATGTTATTTCCATGTGCTTATCAAATAAAGTTTATGAGTTATTTACACACACATATTTTTTGTAAGTATATTTTCGTCAATTTTATTTCACCACTCTTTACTGGGACTAGCCGATTAGAGACACTGCAATTAGAGAAAAAAACTGAATAATGTGAGTGTCGGCTGTGAACTCTGAGGTGACCGATTTAGAATGTTTGGCGGTAACTGGAGTCTAACTTGCAACTTGAGCAAACAATAGTAGTTTATGCAACTGGTACATAATGAGGGGCATTAAAATACGAGTGTGTTTTATGAAACGAGCCGAAGGCGAGTTTCATAATAAGGTCACACGAGTGTTTTAATGCCTAATTATGTACAGTTGCATACATTACTTCATCTACACGCATATTATAACTACTCTAAGATGGGTTCAGAAACCGTAGTAAATAAATACAATAATTGTGTTAATACAACCTTTTTTGCACGGTTGCGGAAATATCGAAATCAGAACTGGCAACCGATACATGAATGTTATTTTAAAAAGTAAAGAGTCCCTATTCTGATGTGATCATGTCGTTCTAGCTCAAATTTCGTGCGATATATACTAAAAAAACATCGAGCTGACATTTCGCATCGACTGAATTTGAATTTTCAGTGATACTAGAATAGGGACATGTCAACTTTGACATTTAAATTTTGACAGTTTTGTTTGACGTCTAAATATCGAAATCAGAACTGGCAACCGATACATGAATGTTATTTTAAAAAGTAAAGAGTCCCTATTCTGATGTGATCATGTCGTTCTAGCTCAAATTTCGTGCGATATATACTAAAAAAACATCGAGCTGACATTTCGCATCGACTGAATTTGAATTTTCAGTGATACTAGAATAGGGACATGTCAACTTTGACATTTAAATTTTGACAGTTTTGTTTGACGTCTAATATTTTAACATGATATATGAGATTAAAATAAAAAATTATATTACTGCTGTAGCCTTAGCCACAGATAAGAAAATTGTCATAAATTCATTGAATGTTGAAATGAGAGTGATTTTCTACGGTTTCCGAACGCATATTAGACGATTTATGATATGTGTGTAGATAAATGTAATTACTTTAATGAATATGACTATAAAAAAAAGTTAGATACTTTCATAATTATACGTTTGCAAACAAAAAAAGCGTTAGAAAATTGTCCTATAATAAACAATGACTTTGAAAGCATAATCTCTATCAACTCGCTTAGCAGTATTGAATGTAACACCCAGTCGACGGCAAAGCAACAAGCGTAAGGCGACTTTCGCAAATGAAAACCCAGAGAAACGAAAAACCTGCGAAATAAGCACAAATATTTAAAATGTGGGATTCGAAAGTCTCACCTCGCCGGTGTATTCCCCGCCAAAGCACTGCGCCTTCATCTCCTCGTCATCATGCATCGCGCACTCAGTTACGTCGCCGTCATCTAGTTTCACCCACCGGCCCGTCTCGCTCCCATTATCTCTGAAAATCATAATAAAAATACATGTATTCTTAAGTTCTAACTGGTACCACACAGGAATAAGATAAAATCCAATGATTTACCTCAAAAGCACGTATGAATAATAGTGACCGCCTGACGCTTGTCCAGAGTGCACAACGATACCGCTCAGCTGATAGTGAGTATCGGGCGACCGCTCTTCTCCTCCCTCCCACAGCGAGGCATCGCCCTCCGCGCGTGCTAATCCTCGGGCTGCCGACGAATACCAAATTTATCAGCAAGGTCTTACTCGTCGATTTTCATTTAATTTTTTAAAGTAAAGCTTCGGCCTTTTTCTTGTAAATTTTAAGCATATCTTCCCCAACGTCATGACAACTTTCTTACCTGTATATGGTTCAACATCGAGTTCTCTAGGAAATTCAAAATAGTCATTGAATTTGATCGCGCACACTTTTTCGAAGTCGTATTCAAATCTTTTCAGTTGTATGACTAGAACGGGGGGTAATTTGTTTAAACATAGTCTTTTCACCGTCACAACCTGCAAAGTAGGACATAATTCATAACACAGATGAAACACAATTAATAATTAAGTTTGCATGTGAAACAAATGTACAGCAAGTACCTTCTTATTACACTTGTCACAGTGATAAGCATCAGCGCCCTCTAAAAGTTCGCCTCGGACATATGCTTCTAAAGATTCCTGTAGCCTTGACATATTTCTGATGTCCAGAGACACCACACTAAAAGGTTCCTCTTTGCAGTACCTGGAAATATTTTGTGTAATTCACTTATTTAGCCTATTAATTTATACTAAAACATAGATTTAGTTGTGCACGCATACCTGTGTGGGCATCCTTTACAGATTTTTTGATCTGAGTAAGTACCGCCTAATGTTTTAGCCATCAGTTGTTCCTGTCCTAACGATTTCAAGGCTTCATCTAGAGACTCGACAAGGGACATGAAAAATTCTACAGCGTCTTGTTGTTCTCGTAGATTCACTGGCTCACCCTGAAGTCTGGAGAATTAACTTTATTACTAAATTCATTAAGTAAATTAGAAATATTTGTTAAGGTCTGAGCTTATCTAAGTATCAGACACATTTTTCTTCTGGTATGTAATGTACACGAGAGAAATATATAGAAATAAAATTAATTATGATTGAATAGGATTTATCTGGAGATAAATAATGTCTAACTAAACATTCAGTCGATGGTCCCTAAATATGGGCAATGATGATTTGTTCAAACTTACCTGAAATGAGCCCACAGTCCTCTTGGCACATAATATTGCAGTTTGCTGTAATGCAAATGTGCGAATATCGCTTGGACTTGTTTTAAGATTGTTATGTTATAGTCTCCAGTTGTCTGTAAATAAGAGTGGGTACATTAAAACTTAATAATAATAAACAGCAACAAACTAATATCCAGGATACAGGGTGATCAATCCAAATGGGTCAGTAGGGAGAAGTCAGAAACTATGAGATATAGTGACATCTGTTCTTAGGAACCATGGCTTCAATTTTAGTGACAAGAAAAATGTTATAGTAAAATCATTACCTAAACGAGTTGAATATTGGACTGAAAAACATGGTCGCCAGTTCAAACACCTACTTAAATTAAAGGATACGAAATACAAAGCATTTTATTCATTTTAGATGCCATGTTTTATAGTAATATTTACTGCTAATGACCTACACAATCCATATCCAAATAGAAATTATGTATATTTTTCAATATGTCCGGGTTAGGTTCCTGTGCTGAGTACAGGTTTTTTTGCCTGTGCTGAGTACAAGCCTTAACATTGGTTTGCCTACCTCTACCTTCTCCACACCAGAGTGATGATTTTCTCCTGAAAAATCTTCATTCGGATCCGTTGCTGCTCCTGAAACGAACATTTGATATGGTTAATATGTAGCAATAAAGAATATAACATGTATGTAATAAAGAATAGCGAATTCGTGGTTGCAACGCTTTGTTCAAAGCGTCAAGAACCATTGTTTACTGTTAAATTTTACTTATCCTCGCACTCTGGCTATAGACCTAAAATACCTGTCCTACAAATCACACCACCTCAATCGGTTTGAGCGTGACACGGGGCGGGGCGTGCAGCGTCCGTTTACAAACATACGCACATACATATGCCAGCATCGTCGCCACTCAGCTTCGAGCTACACTAAGGCTTTGTAGTTAGACAGTAGCATGAGGAGCATCATGTAATTTGTCATCCTCTATGAATAATATGACAACACCTGTCATCATCGTAAAGGATAAAAGGATTGTGGCAAAGCAAGGGCCTGACACGCTTTGATAGAAAAAAATAGTCTATTTGCGAAGAGTGTCGTGTCACTATCACCGACCGAACATTTTTTCATGGTCGGGTTATACACAGGCACACTTCCATAAGCAAGACATTAGACAAGTAAACCGGTCAAATTGCGTAGTATAAATTTTATATGAATATATCCCCCCGGTTACCCCCGGCCGCTCTGTGTCGCATCTATAACTACTCGTATATACTATATCTATGTCCTCTATGAATAATATGATAACACTTGTCACCTGTGTAAAGGGTTAAAGGATGTGGTACAGCGGTGGCAAAGCGTTACCTTGCACAGTGAGTATAGCGTCGCGCACGTCCCGCACGCAGTAGAGCTGCTGCAACACTGAGTTCATGTAGCACGTGGCGCCGGCGTTCTTAAGCCCGGCCAGGCCCGCCGCCGGCCGCGGGCCCACGCACGGCATGTACTCCCACTCCACCAAAGGCACGTTTTTGTCTGCGGATAATAATTTTTTCTAAAAATCGCCCGCAAAGTTAACATAAAGTGTATAGTTTTAGGACAGATAAAATTAAAAAAAAGCATTGCAGGTCGCCTGGTATGCTACATATAATTTCCTTTATTTCACGAATTCCTAACTTTAAAAAAGTGAAAACAGGCATAGGTCGTATTCAGCCAATTACTCATATTTTTCTGTTCGAAACGCGACGTTTTTGTACGTGTTTTATATCATTTCGGTGGAAAATACACTTGCGATTCTGTTAAAAGTTTGAAGTTTTTGATGTTTTAAGGTTATTTCGTGTTTAGTCCCCGATTTTTGAGAAAAGCCCCCTATTTCCGTATTTTCGAACTCGTATTATAATGAAACGACTCGCAAGCTCGTCCTTTTAAACAAATACTCAGCCTGCAATTGCCTCCTTCCCAGCCACAGCAATAATGAGATGCACCAACTTGCCTATTTGTCATGCGGTTAATGCACGGAATGCACCCACCCTCCCTCCGCACACGCAAACAACAAACCACCACCAATATTGACAAAAACCTCGACACGTGTTTCGCCTCTCTCCGAGGCATCATCAGTCCATGTTGTATTTGCTTGCATGTTTGCGTGTGCGGAGGGAGGGTGCGTGCATTCCGTGCATTAACCGCATGCCAAATAGGCAAGTTGGTGCAAAAGGTCGTAGCTTGCTGTGGGACGCCACGTGTGTGAGTACTTTCGCTCCTACACATCTTGCTCACACCTTTAAAAAGGCAGGCGCAGCGGCTGAGAGTGCGGCCAAGCTCAAACACGGCAAATACGCCAACCTTGAACCGGTGTATGACTTCGTCCCGGTAGCGGTCGAGACAGCTGGACCTTGGTGTGCTGAGGCTAAGAGCCTTATTAAGGATATAGGATGCCGCTTGAGGGAAAGGGGCTGCGACCCTCGCTCTGGTTATTAACTGGTCCAACAAATTTCGCTAGGAATTCAGCGGGGTAATGCCGCCAGTATCATTGGCACGTTTGGTCCAGGTGAGTATCGGAGAGGGGTGTGATATGATTTAGGATGAATTATATTGTCTTTGACATATTTTAAGTGTATAGTTTTCAGATAGACAGTTCCACCAGTTGGTGCATCTCATTATCACTGATAGACCTACACGTTCTTTCAGCGGAATAGCAAAGGAATATTGTTGGATTTATTTATCATGGAATTCCGCAAAGTAACGCCTGATTCAATCAAATATATGAATCCCGGTGCCAAATTAAAAATTAATAACCCTCTTATTCATAAAATCATGCTCCATAGATGTCAAGTAACGCTAACTAGTACATCAAGCCTCTCTTAACGACTCACTAACTTGCGGAACTGTAGGCCCTTCTTAGGGCCGATTTTTCAACCCCCAGATTAAATTATCTGTCAGGTCAGCGAAATTTTAGCTTTGTCCTTTTTTTCATATGATATAAGAAAGTGACAGCGATAACTTTAACTAATGGATAATTTTATCTGGCGATTGAAAAATCGACCCTTAAAGGATCGTTAGTACTGACCGCTATAAAACATGAGCTCGAGCAGATGCGCTAGCTCGGCCATGTTGGGAACGCAGCCGTGCACGAGCGCCAGCAGTAACTCGGTGGCGGCCACGGCGGCGCCGGGCGAGCGGCACAGCGGCGGCGCCGGCTCGCCCGCGCTCTCGCCGTCGCCTTCGCCCATACGGCACCACGCCCACGAGTATGGCCATAGAAACTCTGTCGTCACTTCCTGTTTTCATATACAAAACATTACGATCTTGTCCATCTGACTTCTTGTACTGAAAGACAGCGAATTACTAAATTCAATTCAAATAATAATCAAAATTTCATTAGTTATGGGATCAATAAAATTTTCTAATAAAAATACGGACAAGATCTCACCCTAATTAAACCTCTGTCCTTGTGATCGGGGTGTGCACCATACTGGTATTTGACTTGTGCCGGCACATGTGTAAATAATTCTTTGGTTAGATTCAGGTGTCCTTCCAGCAGTGTATCGTCGAGAATTTCTGGGTTCGCGCGCACCGCCCGCAACCACGCCACCTGAAATTGTTTAACGTTATAATTACACACGTAAGTCATTTGAAAAACATTTAGTAACGTAGGAAGTTCGAAACGTAGTTGCGACATGTCCTTTTGTTTGAAAAGGTCCAATTAAGTGTAGTCAGTAGTGTGTAAGTGTATAATTAAAATTACGGGATAGAGAACACCAACCGTGTCACTAGGAATTCTAGGAAGTGGGAAAAGGGACAATTTCTGCTACGGATACCGTTCCGTTGCTCTGTTTTGCCGTTTTGTATTATATAGTTGTATTAAAGCCTTATCACACTACCCTAGGGCGATAGGGTAGTGTGATAAGCCTTTTACATAAACCCCTTGCTATCACCCTCGAGTGTTGGATTGAGGAAGTGGATGTCTAATAATTTATAAATGGCAAAATCAGTTTTGACTTTGCGTTGATATATCACTGGACTTTTCCTTTATATAAAGACAAGCGGACCGTGGCAGACCTTATCCTGCCCAATATCAGCGCCACCTACCGCGTCCAATTGTGAATCCGAACCTTCAGGTGGGGCCCTGAAAGTTTGGAATGCTTAAGGTTTTTATGGGCTATAAATGTTTCTTATTCTTATTCTAAATAGGTCCAGTGTTTCAGGACTTCACTGCAGAAGAATTATGTATAGGTTTATAATAATAGTAGTTACTTCAATGGCGAGATCCTCAAGCGTCCTCGAAGTGGGCCCAGCCAGCGCCACGAGCCTGCATAGTAACTGCAAGAACTGCTGCGCGTGGCGCGCGTGGCGCTGCAGGCGGCTGCCGCCCGGCGCGCCGACCACGCCGCCCAGCGCCTCGAGCGCGGCGCGCGCGCCGCCGCCGCCGCCCCATGCGCACATCGACAACAGTTGCTCTGCGCAAGACACGCGCACCTGAACAACAAAACGGATTCTTATAAAAAAAGCTTGATAATTTCACCCTGTGAAAAAAAGTCAAGACTCGCGCAATAAGGGTTCCGTACGAACTTTGTTTTTAACGGATAAAGGTTGTCACAGACATAAAAGCTCGGCACCCGACCGGCGCCGCCGAAGTTCGCGCCGGTCAAGTATTCTTTGTTAGAAACTTCATACTGCAACGCATACTTAACCACTCCGTAACGGCATCGCCCCAGCTCGGAACCACCTAAGTTAAAAGACACTTACGATATTTTATCAAACAAATCGACTAACTACATATTTGTAATACTAGCCTGAGGGTTCGGGCAGTCAATCATCAAGTACAACGCCGTGTCTTGCCACCATGATTCGTTCAGCAAGGTATCCAACCGCCCTCCGCCGAGCGCAAGGCAGATCGTGACTACTTCCATACATTCCCGAACCACTGGGAACAAGACAAGTTTTCGATGGTTACTAAAATATCATTGAATAACATATTAATATAAACGCATGTAACAAAATTGATCAACTCCCAAAAAATCATCAGCGGGGTCTACATCCCGTTTCCGAAATTTTTATTGTTTTGATCGTTTTAATAGTAAGGTAAGTAAATTATGGATAAATGTTACATGTGACATCGTCGGGATGTACGAGGCTGTTCGCGTCGGCCGGCTGCGCGACGGAGAAGGCTAGCCCGTAGAGCGCGCGAACGGTTGCCGTCGTGGGCACGCACCACCACACCAGAGAAGACACAACGTCGCTGTCTTCGGTACTATTCACCACCTAAGGCCACACGACAATGACATCACATTTCCGTATTACCAAGTTCAAAACTATTTAAACGTTAATAAAAAGGATATTTTTTCAAGTGAGACAGTTATAACTGAGCTACTACACGGAAGAATTTACCAAAAATACAACGAAAAATTATGAAAAGCTTTTGATAATATTATTGATTAATGACTTTGACTATTAACCCTTTGACCGCCAAAGCTATAGTGTGTCGCCGTGCCCAGTACGCCAAGCACTGTTTTTTGGTGTAATGTCTAAACCAATAAAAACAAATTAAAACTCACACCTTCACTCCGACCTTTTAAGTGGTTGTTGGCGTGGTGGGCACGACGACACGCAACCACTTTATAAGTTCTTGGTGGTCAAAGGGTTCACTCGTTCAATCCATTTTGACAGCTTTCGCAAATTGACCTGTACTTAAAAAATAAAAATAGTATATCCATGCAATATTATAATATAAGTAATACCTGTTCCCCCAATGCGTTAGCCAGTTTTTCCGCAATTGCTTTCACTATTAATTCGCAGTTATGACTAGGCACTGTCTGAAGTGCTTCTCGTAAAATTGTTACGTCCATTCTGAAATAAACCATGGTAAATTTACTTAAGGCGCAGGGTAGGGCAAGGCCTTCCCCATACAAACTTTGTGCACGTTTTATTCGTCGGTTTTGGCACTAACAAATATATTTTTTTTTGTTGTAAATATTAGATATGCGAAGATCGTGATGTGAAAATTTTCAAATATTTCAAAAAAAATCAACTTTGAAAAATTAAAAAAAAAAGTTAATAAAAAACATTTACATCACGAAATAGCTATCAGAAAAATAAGCATACTGACCAAAAATCATAACTTTAATGCAAACCCAAACGAAGTAAATCCTGCACAAAGTTTGTATGGAGATAGCTTGCCCTACCCTTCCTCTTAACAGCCTTCTTTTACAATGTAACCGTTAGGTTAACAAAGTATTTGAGTAAGGGAATTACTTTATTTTACTAAACGGTTAAAACTCACGTATTAATTGTCACTTCGGGCGACATGTTTCGAACTCGTCGGGAGTTCTTCCTCAGGATGAGTGCGTCGTGCGTGGAATTAATACGTGAGTTTTAACCGTTTAGTAAAATAAAGTTATAACATGTCTCACGAAAGTTTAAATTCAAGGGAATTACTAATTAACGTTATTTTCTATTACAAATTACTATGTATAATTAAATGTAATTTAATTAGATAAGGAATTTCATTATTGTGCAATGTGTCAGAGTATACTTCATAGCAGCGGGGGACTGTATTCGCTGGGTGCGAAGTAGGTGGTGGGGGAACCA
The DNA here is from genome assembly GCA_951800055.1 of Cenopis cana. NCBI lineage: Eukaryota > Metazoa > Arthropoda > Insecta > Lepidoptera > Tortricidae > Cenopis > Cenopis cana. The sequence continues at coordinate 14,762,555 of OX637471.1, read as the reverse complement.
CGAATCGATCGCAGCGCGCACCGTGGCCAAAAAAGGAACTTTCTGCGGACCAACTGTCACTTTTTACTAGCGAAATTTACATATCCGTGCATTTGAAGTAAAAATAAACAAACATGCGTTACGAAACCAGCTACGTAGTTAACTGCAAGAAGAATGGCAGAAACAGTGATCACTAATTCTATAAATTTCCATAAGCAAGTTGGAAACGAGCACAACAAATGAAATGGACAATCGTTGTCGAGGAAAAAGAAAGAAAGCTAACCTATAAAGCAACATTTTTAATATTATATTTTGTATGCTGTAGGAAGTAACGGTTAAGTTACTATAAATTATTTGTTGCTTTATTTCAGTGCCAATCGATCGCCATGGTACCCAAAGCCACATGACAGGATTTGCAGTGCGCACTTCATTGGAGTTTTTATAATTAATTTAGCCATGTTTTACTGAAAATACACAAAAAGTCTGCACTATTTACGACACTACAGTTATAAATGACCGTCTCAAATATATATGAAATGCGTTATTCAATTATATTTGTTTATTTCTTTACTTATTTCTCGTGAGGTCAGCCATGAGAAAGTTCGTGTGTACTACCTGAAATTGATTGATTTAGCCATTTTAGGCATGAAATAGACACTATAGATTTAAGTGATCGAATAGAATATATGAAAATTACGATATTTCATTGAAATTATTTGTTTATTTACTTCTTTTCGTAATGATAGCCAGCCATTGGATATTTCTAAGTCCGCCGTAATTGTGACCGCTAGTTGGCGCTGTCATCGCGCACCCAGCGAATAAGTAAGTTACTGCAATTCTCACCTAAAGTCTTTGTCAACTGATGTGTCCGAGCCGTCTGGAGCTAAAATCTCGAAGAGATGGCCCAAAGTATATAAGACTAGTTTAGCCAATCTGACTAATGATAAATAGCCAACCCTGAAAACAAGTTTGTTAATTAAGTAAAACATATCAGTAACATCACAAATATAAATTGAGTGGTTTGGAAATATTATTAATACCTTCTTGTGTGAGACGAAGCTCCTTGAAGAAAGTCTTTGTCAGACAAACACTGAATTAACAATGGCGCCTTTTTAACACAGGCCAGTTGAAAACTTCGACTGCGATCTAGTCTCGTGTCCGATGACGGCATCACCATACTGTACAGTACCTCAACATTATAAGCTACCGTGGGTGGCGCGGACCCGTATAACATGTCCCTCAACTTCGTGTCCTCTCGACTGAGTAAAGCTTCTGTCAGTTTATCCACCTGCAATAGATTTTGTGTTTCGTCATTTACATTTATCGGCTTTAATCGAATGATGCAGAGTAGGTATGATACATACAGCCAGCAGCCTGGAGGTTTTATCGGGCTCAAATACCTAATGGTAATTTGTTGTTGCTTAGTATCTGTCTCACATAATGATTTCGGACACTTTAATGCAAGTATAAATGATTATATTATACACTCAAAATATTGTTTTTTTTTTTAATTCGGCCTACGTCGTTTACAAGCCACGTGTTTGGGAAGCGCGGCATTTCCGTTCCGTGTATTGATGGATACTCACCGTTAGTTTATGCGCCGGACAAATTTGAGAGAGCAGGTGCGCCGCTTCCGTTAATTGAGGATGTTTCTGCATAACACCAAGATGCTCCAGTTCTAGTATGAATGGAATATACCAGGTGCCTTGTGCGAAAAGCTGCGAAATAACAATTTTACCACATTGAATTGTGAATATACCAATTTATATCTTAGCCCTATTATATGGATTGGTACTTTATTATGTTTATTAATGTAAGCAGGTATAATACATTATGTTGGTGGCATCTAAATATCTGTCAGCTGTTTGGCTGCGTGTCCGCTGAGGACTAGATCGGAGATGTGCAGAACTAACCAAACGAATTAGTTGCTGCGCTCCGCTCCTGTACGCGTCGATTTAAGGTACTTATTTGATATGTCAATTCTGCAAGTATGCGTTCAGCTCTGCCTCAGTGAAACGCAGGATGCGTTAACACTGTCAACAGTTTCATTTCAGTAGCACTCGTGTACCTTCAAGGCAAAGTATGATTCTGATATACAAGATAAGGCTTACCACTCCTGGCAAGGCGTGCTCGGGCGTGGGCGGCGCGGGCGGCGACGAGGTGCTCGAGTCGCTGCTCGAGTCGCTACCGCAGGTGGGCAGGTGCCCGTCGTACACTTTGGCGACGATCACAGTTTTGTCCCGAACGGGAATTTGAGACAGAATTTTACGATCGTGAGACGAATCTAATAGTTCCCCATTCAAATATAGTTCTACCTTATTTACAAACAATTCTAATTTTGTGTTACTATCTGAAGCGCATTTTAATCTGAAAATCATACAAAACGGTAAGTTAACATGATACATATTAAAAGTGTAAACATCAAACAGACATAATCGATTGGTATATAACTTAAACTTTTTAACACAAAAATATGAGACAAGTAAAGAATAAAAAAAACTGACCTTCTTTGGATTGCCGCTCGTAACGAGTATAAAGCTTCGTTAAAGTGCGAAAATACCTCGATATCATCGAGTTGTCTTTGGCCAGTTTGAAAATTAAATCTGACTGTAATGGTGCATTGTCTGCCCCTGCCCGATCTATATATTGGTAATATTTGTCTCTCCGCTGAAAATCTTCTATCACATTCATTTATGTATTCCTGTATGGCACGTATTACTCTACACATTCTAGTACAATTTTCTGTCGCATCTGTAAAGAAATTGAACACATCACATGACACACAGGACATCCGAGCACAACACTTTTGTCAAGGCGGTAGATTATGTCAGTGTGCAAGTAATTTTTTAGCACCTTGAAGTAAACAGATTTTTGATGGCAACTATACTATAATATTGCATTGACATCTGACTAAGATAACTGTACAGATGTTAACTCACATGGGCTCCGCAAAGTTAAGCTTAGACTTAAAAGACATATTGACTATAGACGAATTTTACGACAGAGTATCGCTGCAACTATTATGTAATCGGCAGTAGCAAATGAAAATAAAAAGCGTACACTGGCGGGACCTATGTACAACAGAGTCGACAGCAAAGCGTTTTTGTATCGAACACGTCGTAGATAAGATACCTTCGTTGAGGTTGATGTCCTTCTGCAGGCGCTGCGTGCGCGCGCAGCACTGCGTGAGGAAGGCCTCGTGGTGCGCAGCGGGCGCCACCGTGCCGCTCACGCACGTGCACACCTCGCGAAGGAGCTCGATACCGCGCGCCGATATCTCGTCTTCACATTCAGTTATCACCTGCACACAACATAATTACACGACTCGAAATCACTCGCCTGTCTAAACACACCTCCCATCGTACGCCTACCTCGTCTGTCTAGTCATACGTCACGCCTGTCTAAATAGTCCAGTCCCTGGGTAAGGTCCTGTAGGGAAATCCGCGTATGGAGATTGATTTTAAGGTGAAAATGTGAGTAGGAGACTAAGTATTTTAGACTCGGGTGGAAAACCGTCATCTGATACATTTTCCAGCTAAGATACCTCATTAATTGTGCATATGGAAAAAAATATAATCAATGACCTTTCTATTGGGATATCAAATGAAAGGGCTACTTGAGCAGATTTCAAAATTATACAACACCATTAGATTTCAGCCAGTGACGTCGTAAAAAATAAAGTTCATTCTACGAATAAAAGCGTCAACATACTTAGAGGTTTAATAATATTAACAAACTTACCCTCCACAAATAATCTAAGCCTATGAGATCAGCATCGTTAAGCAGAAAGCTCCGTCGTTTCACGCGGAGCTTTCCTTCCTTTGAATTTACAGCTTTAAAAAACCTAGAATGCGAAAAGAGAAAAAGCGATAAATATTATAAATCTTTCACTACGTACTTCATAAAATGATGTTCAAAAAGCATGTTACCTTTCGAAACACTTTATACCAGCATGTGTTAATAAATTTGGCGGTAAGGTCATGATATTCCGGCGAAAAAAATGCAAATTTATATTGGGATCTAGATCAGGTTCCTCGCCCATTAGTTTGCTGAACCAACGAAAACAAGCTTCGCGATCCCCTAAATGCGCTGGCCGCTCCGCTAGACATGACCAAATTTGCTTAGCCTGTAACAAAACCCAATTGATAATATGGTCAACAAAAGTCTACACTAAATATTAGTAGTTAAAGAGCTACGTTAAATCTTCATTGCATGTTTTGTGTGACTACGCTGCGCTAAAACTCTTCCCGTGATTCCAACTTTCCATCCATACTTTACCACTTTACAAAGCGGATCCCGGGCACAACCGGGAAAAACACTAGTAGGATGTTGACTTTATTCCTTTTAGCAGGCTCAGAAGCGTAGTAGTAACCATTTGGCATATTTAAAGAATTGCAATAACTTTATACAATTAAAATCAGTTCAAACAAAAACGTTATATACAGTGGTCATGATAGGTACCTATAGCAACGATGTGGCTAAATATGGTAGGGGATTAAAATGTATCCGGCATCTTTACCTGTTCTGCGCAAAGCCACAGTTGCCCGTCTTTGAGTAAGAATCGCAAAAAACTCAACCTTTCCTGGACTTGCGCAGCATGAGCATATCTCCCATCTGGCATCCAGTTATCCCAGTCAATGTCTCCTTCCGCTGAAAGTAATACCAATCATTTTCATTTCTGAACGTGTGCACGTGAAGTAGCAAGACATTTGTAAATGGGTCAATCAACTTTTTCTTGTTGTTATTCTGTCTCTCAGCGAGGAGACAACACTAACCGAACTTCTTAGATGACTCCATGTCCAAATGGATTTATACTTATGTTTAGAATGTAAAAGAGCTTTTTAGGCCTGCTTGCAAAATACATATTTGAATTTTGAGAAGATCTAAAATTAATCTAAAATTTAAAACCTTATAAAATGGCAGTTTTAAAGAGTGACTAAGGAGACGTAACTATGGTAACGCGCAACAAAGAATAGTTGATCCACCAAAATACCGTTGATTTATCTTTATGTACAATCAGCAAAGAAAGTCCTCTACCACTTTTGGACTGTAACGTACACATAGTAGAGTCGAAAAGTGGTAAACCACTTTTTTGGTCGACTGTACCCGCAAGTTTAGTCCTAACTCCGTCCATGTAATGCGTGAGCGAGTCGGTGACGAGGATGACGAGCGAGTGCTGCGTCTGCAGCCGGTCGATGAGCTCCTGGCGCGTTACGTGCGGCCGCACGCCGCTGCCCGCGCCCGCCTCGTACAGGCAACAGATCTCTCGCATCATTTTCAGAGCCGGCAATACCCATCTTTCGTTACTTTTTAATTCTTCTACACATCTAAAAAATCAATATCCATGATCGTTAAAAGAAATTCATTCAATTATTAATAAAGTACATAATGGATTAAGAACTTAACAACAATAGATTTTGGTCAATAATACATACAGCCAGCATCAAAAGTAACTACGTAAATAGAGGTTAAAATCTCTTCATATGCGTAGTTACTCGTGATTGCTGACTGTACATTGTACATACCTAACATAGGCAACACAATACAGAAAATAAGCAGGAAAAAAAACTGATTATTTTACAGTCGGTCAGTATTGTAAATTTAAAGGGAAAAATCATTATTTTCGCGGTCGCAAAATCTACCTATATAACGCCTCAACATAACATTGTATCCACAACTTTATTTCTTATTTCAAGATATCTGAGGCAAATACGCATTGTTCGCATTAATCCAGAGAAACAGATGGACTTGAGCCAATTTTTAAACCGAAATGATTACATAACATGTTAATAGGGACACACATTCATTTATCTACTGCTACTAGAAACACCACAAGTTTAAGAGTATAATTGTGTTCGGTGTTGTGGCATCGTAGCTCCCTAACGGATTAACCGATTTGACTGCGGTTTTTTTAACGAAGGCGGAGACAGTTCTTAGCTATGTTTTGTATCGGTTTTTTAGGGTTCCGTACCCGAAGGAACCAAACGGAACCCTATTGCTGTCACTCATGCGTCCGTCCGTAAGTCCGTCCGTCCGTCGTCTGTCACACAGGTTTTACAGCCAAACGGTTGGGGCTATAGTCTTCAAATTTTCACAGTATAAGCGTATAGTTGACCCAAAGCCATACAAATTGTCAAAACTTATGTTTAGATCTTTTAAGGGGGGCTCCCATACAGCTAAAGAAGGGTGCGAAAAAAATTTTTTCACCTACCCCTTCGAATGGGGTATCGTTGTTTAGAGCTCATATGGTTTTAAAATATATTGGAAAACAAAGCAATGAGAAGCCACCAAAGTCAACTTTTTATACAAAATTTTGTTCCTAAGATTTTTCTGATTTCCCATTGACCTATAAACTTGAAATTTGGTGATAATGTTTATTATTACCTATACTTTACCAACAAATACTAAAATATAATATTGATAAATCAGATTTTTTCTTTGATAGTTAATTTTTTTGCTATAAAACCAACTTAATTTTGCGGTTGGTTCGGAACCCTAAATGTGCGAATTCCTACTCGCACTTGGCCGGTTTTTTTAACTTAAATACAAAAATTATGAATAATACTTACTTGTCAAGCCAAAGAGTTTTCTGAGCATCACGATCCTGACTACAGCTGTAGTCCAGGATTTTAATAAGGTTTGCCAAGGCTACATCCATAATTTCAGTGCATACTTCATCGGAATGTGCCAGATTCCAAAAGAGTACTAGTACCTGCAATATTTTGTGATGTATGAGTAAACAATCAAGTGAAAAATACTAATTCGTCCACCTACATATTTTAATATTATACCAAATGAATCCTACAACTTACATTTCACTTATATCTTTATATTGAGATAGGCAATAAATTAATAACAGTGAAAGACTGGTTTAAAATAGCCTAATATGAATGCATTGTGTAAATACCTTGTTTGCCATAACACCGTCCTTATCATCCTCAGCTAGCCGTCGAATTACTTCCAACAATTTGTCACTCTGCTTTTTACTTGAAGTCGCCCAACTGGCCTAAACACGTAATTAGAAACCTTATAAAATACCTACTAATTAGACTTTGTATTTTATTTTATAAGCATCAATAAATAATGCCGGGCAGGGCTACCTCGAGTAAAACAAGACAAACATTAACTTCAAAACTTTGACCTCCCATCCATGATACGCGGTATTGTAGATTAGAATAATATATGAAATAGAATTACATTATAATATTACACAAGAATATGTCTCTAAAACGAAGAGGATTGGTAACTGTAGGGTGTATTTACAATGAAACTATTGCAAAAAAAGTGTAGAATTAGAGAACCAGACTAATAAGTAATTACAATAATGAGTGTTTCTGGAGCCGAGATAGCCACTCTCGACATTAAGATAAGCCTATACAACTACCTTAAAACAGTCAAATAGGTGGTCAAGTTGATCAGGCGTGAAGTCCCACGCAAGTTTTGCTAGAAGATCATGTAAGTTCTTCACAATGGCTTCATGTTTTCCGTGCTGTGCTTTCCATATGGCATCCAAGTCCTCCCTCGTTAGGGAATTCTCTTTGATCATAAACCTAAGCATCTTTTCCAGTCTATCAACATACTGTGGCTGGTGGAGGGAATCCCGAAGCACAATGTCAACTACCTTATTTTCCCGTATCCAGGTCTGTAGCAAAATATTAACATTTTCAATGTAAGTAGAAGTATCACCAAAAATAGCCTCTGTTTCCATACGACCAGAGGTCGCATACGTCTCAAATCAATCAAACCCCTACTAGCTTTCTATGGCCACAATGTCTTATTAACCCTTTAACCGCCGTCGTCGTATATATCAAACAAATTAACAATGTAAATTACAGCTTCGTGATATATTGATAAAGTTGAAATTTGCGAGTAACTATTATGACATTCGGCGGTAAAAGATTAATAGCTTTCGGCTGAATAATTTTCCCAAATCGATATTTTTCATTACGCGCGCATTAGGAGCGCTCGTGGCCCAGCGGCGCCTGCGTACCGCTTGCGGTATCTAAGGTTAAGCAACGTGGGCAGCGGTCAGGACTTGGATGGGTGACCGCTTTGAGTGGTTACTAACTGAGCGCTCCCGTGCTTTGGAAGGCACGTTAAGCCGTTGATCCCGGTTGCTGTCTATGGCAGCAGTCGTTAAGCCAAGTTGGAGGCCTTCGGGCGGCTTGAGCACTTCTAACAGTCAAGTTGCCCACTCACTTGACAAAGCCTAATCCCAATAAGGTCTAGTTTCCCCTCGGGGTTGGAAGGTCAGATGGCAGTCGCTTTCGTAAAAACTAGTGCCTACGCCAAAATCTTGGGATTAGGTAGCGGACCCCAGGCATCCTTCAGGATGCAACTGTACTGGGATAACGCTAGGAGGATGATGATATTTTTCATTACGGACATATTTACATATGCAAACATACTCACTGTGATTACGGCCGGCGTCAACCACTCAGGCTTGGGTTGCTGTGACATGGTACTAATCAGTTGATTGATTTCATTGAGAGCCGACATTTTACCATTGAAAGATGACATTTGTAGCAACCGAAGTATCATTTTCAAACGAAACATTTCAAGAGCTGAAAACGAATGTACAATCATTTTTTTAAATTGAGTTTGACAACATATAGATGCTATGCTCAAACATTCGGAAGATTCTTAATATAATGAAATGGTATGTTGTTCTTCGTCTCTTCTTGGTCATGCGATCTGTGATTGTAAATCAGGTGAGAACGATGTAGCGACTCAGGGGCGGATAAATAGTACGACGCCCCTAAGCAGCTACAGGGTTCGCATCCAACTTGCAGCTTTTTCCTCTCTCGGAATCTATATAGGACAAAATACATTTTAAGGAAAATAGAAACGAAATACTCATAAATACAGCGTGAATTTCTGCAATTCCGGTAATGTCACCATATATCTTTTTACGTTTACAGCAACGAAATAGCACAATTCGTTTTTGCAAACAGTTTAAACCCGTATTTTTTTTAAATAATAGGGTATAAGTATTTTATTGCGCCATTCGAACCAGTTTTTAGAGGATTTAATGTTTGTAAGAATAACACAAAAGGCAAAAATGAGAGTCAAAGTACAACATAACTGCCGAGCCCTGTAATCGACCTTTACTAATTGACGGCGACATGTGACGTCACATACTACGTGCCCCATAATACCATTGTATGGAAAAACGAGTAATCTGCTAATTGCAGGTCTTGTTTTCGTCTCCCAAAAGTCCCGCGGGCCAGGGCCTCTTAAGTCTCCGCTAGCTTGGTAAATATACTCCGTCCGTAAGATGTTCGCATTTTGTGCAAAATCTACGTTAAAATATGGTCAGGGGCAACATTGAACCCTAATATATTCTGCACTAACCCCCCCACACTGCCAGCTAAACAGTGGCTACTAGGCACGTGAAAAAAAATGGTAGTACATATATGTAATGATGAATTTAAAAATAAAACTTTCAAAACTAAGTAGACATTACTAGTTAAATTCCATTGACACCTTACAAAATATTGCACCTCCCTATGTTCCCTTAGTCGTCGTACCCCAGCGCCTCCGTGCCCCGCAGCGCAGGCGAAAACTCATGCGGTTTATATACAGTTTCTTTCTGGTCTGGGTCCAATAGCCGTAGGAACTAAGGAAACTATTTGCAATAAATTAAATTTGCGCTAACGACATTTTACTGCTTGTATTCATATCCGAATTTCGTATTTAGGTACCATTGCTAACGGTTACTGAACGCAATTTAGAGGACTTATAAATCTTATAATAATATTTGTGGACTTATAATACTAACTTAAAAATAGTTTTGAATTAGAATACCCAGTGTCTTAGTGTAAGGCCTGAGTGGACGCTCGGAGCGGAGCGTTCGGCGGGGCGTGCAGCGGGGCGGGCGAGCGTGCATACTATTTGTGCAGCGGCGACTCAGGACACCAGTACGAGTTTCAATTGTTTAACATGCACGCCCCGCTGCACCCCCGACTCGAGCGTCCACTCAGTTTTTACACTTAGAGAAAGCAATAAGTAATGTTCCCATAGATCGTGAATGAAGAAATACAGATGTTTATGTTCCGAATTTCGTTTCAGCCAAAGATGTACAATGAAGTAGAGGTGAGACGTATTAGGCAAAACGCGTACTGAGTCTTGCGAGTACGCGTCCACAAAAAGACTAGATCCAAAGACTAGGTCCAAATACGCGCTAAACCGACCCCGACCCGAGGTGCCCCGAAAGAATCCGAACGCGCAGACGAATACGAATAGCGCGGAACGTAAAGACTCTTAGACGTTTCGAGTCTTCAGAGTCGTCGTACGCCTAGTACTCTATACGCTAAAAGACGCGCGAGCGGGATCGCGTACTTACGCGTCCATGCCAAAACCTATTCCAAAAACCTGTTCCCGTAAATACGTCTCACCTCTACAATGAAGACAAGGACGAAACGGCGACAGCAGTCTTGGCGACATCTAACGAGTGTTGCTTATTTTCCATACTACCGAACGTAGTTAAAAAAACCTGATGGATAGAACCTTATAATATTTTCATCTACAACATTGTGTCACATTAATCACTCACATTTAAGCAAACTGTGATGATGAGGTGTCTTAATGGAGACGCACTTGCAAGCCCGAATCAGGCAGGACACCGTGTCAGTCTTATTCTCACTACCGCGAGCTTCTTTCTTCAGCTCTTCATCTGTCAGGCTATCCAATAGAGTAGGGATACATTCCTAAAGGCCAAAAAAAGCCAATTAAAAAAAGGCCAATTATTTAAAACAAATACCGATACAATAGCCAAGAGTCTTTGAAAGCTTGTGCATGCATGTACAGTGTATAGACGCGAAGGCATTATTATTATTAATATTGCGCGTTAAGGTGGTTCGCTTTCCATACTAATTTCTCAAATTATTCTAGTTTATACAAGTTTATACTAGGAAAGGGGGAATTTCGCGCAAATGGAAAGCCAATTTATGAATGTTTGTTACTTAAGTTTCTTAAAATATCACTCCGCTAGCCTGCGAATGTCAAAAGACGTTTTGTATGGAAAGCGAACCACCTTAAACATGTGTAAAGTTGACAACAAAATAAGAGGAAAAATAGGGATAATTTATTTGAAGTCGACTGTATTAGCACTTTAGCACTCTAGCACTCTAAATATTAATTACTGTTGGGGATACAAATAAATACGATATAGTTATGTACAAACCAGAACAGGCAAGAGGTATGTTGTGACAGTGTGGGGTGTTAAAAGATCGTGACAAAGACCCAGCGGCCGCAGTAGTTGCCACACTGCGGCGATGCGCGTCTCGCCGCTGGTAGACTGTTCCAGGGACGATGGCTGCTCGCTTTTCACAGCGGATGAGATCTAAAACCAATTTAAAGAGGAATATAAAAGGCACAATGTTATTTATTTTTGCAAACAACCAAGGATAAGTTCGCCTTTGTACTTAACTTCTCTTAAGTTTAATTTTGTAAAATGTCTCTAATTTTTTGTACAATAAAGAGTTTTACTACTATTACTTTATTTTTCACATATCGCGAAAAACATTACAGTCTTATCTTACCTCACTATTTTCTGCAATCACGAGAGAATTTGATACGGGATGGATGTTCAATTCATTATTTGTCTTCTCGTCATTATCTTTTTCTGTGATTTCTGTTGAAATTTTTTCTTCCGAATTAACAGATGCAGTGATGTCTAGCTTCTGAAAACCCATAATTTCTTCAAACCGCTCGCGCAGTTTAACAAAACCGCCAGCGTGCCCAAAGCTGAAAACATATGACAATTCCATAAAATATAATAATACTTTATTAATGTATGTTATACTAGTAGTTGTACAAAGTCAAGAAATGCTTACACATTGATCAGATGAACTAGCCACCCTCGCGGAGTTCTATGATCTTGTGATCTACTAAACGCTTCAGGCTCTTGTGTGGAACCTTGGCCTGTAGTATTCGAGTTGCTTGTAGTGGTTGCAGACAATCCCTCGCAGGTGCGTGACGCATTGAAAGTGTGAAATCTGTAAAACACCACTTGTGAATATTTTTATTAATAGAATACGTCGCGCCTTACTCCCCGATTTATGTTATTTTTCTATACAAAGAGTATATTAAAACAGAGAGTATTAAATTCTAATGAAAATTATTTAAGTATTCACAGAAGCGAATATGAATAAACCTGTTAACACGTAGATATAAATATATATACATGTCATAAGGGTCCCTCCCTCTGTTATACGCGCATGATATAAACGTGTCGCTGACACGGGCGGTGTCAGCGGGGCTACGATGATCGCTTATATGTCGGACATATAGCATTCGTCCCTTACTGGCAAGTATGTAAGTGCGAGAGGGACGAATGCTATATGTCCGACATATATGTACGTAATCATCTTAGCCCCTCTGGTTGGTTGAGTTATATCTGCTGTAACCATATAACTCTTAACAATCCTCCTTACTTTAAATTCCGAGTACGTTTAGTGAATCAGTGTAAAACATCATACTCACTTATTGTTGGGATTAAAGGCCATTGACAATAAATGCAAGAATCTTGGATCGTCTAATTTAATTGCGCACAGTTTGACCAGCTTCTCGCAGTTGGAGCGCACACATTGTTGGATGTTATTCTTCCACGACGACACGGCGTCGTCCGTCAGGATCTTTGTGAACGACACCGTGAGCGCGTCATTGTAAAACCGTTGACACGCCGCATTATTGGCGTCTTCACCTGGTCCGTAACAATAGTTAAGTTGTACTTATAACATTAATTGACTATCTCATATTATCTACCAGCAAGTTCAAAGATATATTTATTTTTTATTTGGAAACAAGTATAATGACCACCAAAAGAGTTTTGAAATACCGTTTACTTTAGTTTCTTCCCCTGTGGTTACACACACAGAAAAAACAATTTATATAGGTATGTTGACACCAAAACATCGTATCTACGACGTTTTTGTAAGAACGGAAGACCTGTTGTTCTGTCTACTTAAGTTGATATATTACCCTTCGCTGCCAATTCCGTCGCAGCGATGAGAAGCACTTCCAACTCCTGTTCCGGCAACACCGGTACCACCCATCGTGGATGTGATATTTTCTCCTCAAGTGCTTTTAATTTAGCCTCGGGGAATGCAATCTGTAATCAAGGGTCAGATACAAAAGGCGTTACTCCTGGACACGACGCTAATGAATGATATTTGGAGTCTCACACTTCAAAAAAATTTGCTTACGATGCAAAATTAAAACCGCTTTAAACCGTATAGGGGATAAATTTAAAATTGGTTTTGTTGTATTTAAACAGAGTCATTGTACCTACGAAATTTGAAGTCTCTCACTTAAAAAAGTTTTGCTCCCCTTCATCGATTTAATATACCCTAGATACACTATCACCTACAAATTCAAGAAGAAAAAGTGTCCAGCCGTCATTGCGAGTGTGTGTGTCGGAGTTACACTACACAAACATGAGTCAATTGGGATGAATTTCTTTTTTTTCGATAGTAAGCCTTATGTATCAAGCATACGATTTTATTTTAAATAGAGTGTTTGGCGGTTATAACATTACAGATTGCACGGTACAATTGTGGAAAATTTCTAAAAAACACCGAATTATTTTAAAAGATTGTACACCGTAAGTCCAATTCCGTTAAGTTCAATTTTGTCTACGATAATTTTCCACTCATTTTTGGACTGACAACACTGGACTTAGGGATGAAATTGGAACAGAGTCTGGATGGAGTCGAAAATGTTTTTTTTTTTTTAACAGGTACTGCACCGGTGGTATACTAGCATTCGGTTGTAGGTTCTTTTTACAAGCTTTTATTTAACTTCCAATTAATGTATGTAGGTATGTAACTATGTTCAGGTGTAATCTTGCAGCTCAATTTTGAAGCAGATATCTTCAACCGATTGAGCTGAAATTTTGTATACACGTTTAATTTGGATGACAGTGTAATATTATGGTACCATCGAGCTGATCTGATGATGGAGAGACGAGGTGGTCATAGCAACTTCTAAACTACACAACTCGTCATGTTCGGGCTCATTGGAATGAAACGGTCTCTATAAGTAGTTAATGTGATGACTGTGAAAAAAAAAGTAAGTACAGTCGGCAATAATAAATTTAAAACAATAATATTTTTTTGACATTATAATCATCATCATCATCAGCCTATATACGTCCCACTGCGGGGCACAGGCCTCCTCTCATAAATTGACATTATAATGTATGTATTTATTTTTAAAATACCTTTTATATTTATTTTTTACCTCAGAACTCAGCGTTAATGAACCGATTTGGAAAATTATTTCGTTGATTGATTGAAAGCTTACATACCATAATACCTTCTAATTGAGGGAATTGAGGGAACTCTTCAAAAATACAAGGGAAACAGCGATTATAGTATTTTCGGTAAAAAATCGAGCATTCGGAAATAGCATTTGGTGAACAGGAGCTGATGACGAAGATCATGGATGGTTATCCAAAACTCCTAGTGTTTCATGGGTGGCTGAAGCGATGAAGAGGCCGATTTAAATGGTTCCGCTGTACTGCTAAATTATCAATGACCTGATCTGGTATTTGAGGCCGGAAGGTAGGCAACGGAAATCCGCAATAAAATAGTATAGCTTAGGAGTGTTTGAAAGAAGCGTAAATTCTATGAGCTACTAGTTATAGGGATGTTGACTCAAAATTTATTAATACTCCATACGAAAGAATACATATAACTATGCCAAAAAGTGAAAATCCTATTCAAATATCTCAAAAAATAACGAAACTACAACCGTTTGAATGTTTTTAGTTAGAGAGAGAAAACGCTACAGGTCAGTGACGTCACTGACCTCGAGTGCCATAGTAAATGACGATCGTTCAATACAACGGGGCGTTTTGCGGAAAAGGGACAGAAAATGCCCCCTCCTAAAACTTTGAAGACTTATAATTATGTAATTATTTATTCTTTTGGATTACTTCTTTCACTATTTGATAGAGAATTTGATCCTTTTTCGAGAAAATTCGGATTCATTGATTTTCTTATTTGGTGTCAACATCCCTATTGCCCGAGACTTCGTCCGCGTGGAACTCGTTCATAGCGATAGAATTTAAGTACTTAATTTAGTACTTTAATACTTGTCCATTTTGATTAAAAATGTGTCTCAGTCTGCGACTCCATTCATTCGAAATTTTACTATAGGCCGATTCCACAATATTCCGTTTCGGTTCGATATACAGCTATTTAAACGCGGGGGAAAGAGACAGTAGCGTTGCTAGGTGTCTGCCTGTTATTTTCAAATTCTTTAAATAATATTTGTTATAAGCGTAATACAATTAATTATATATTTATCAAAATATGAAACTGTAAAGAAATACTTATCGAAAATACGAAATTTCATGCGTTTTTAAAGTCGTTAAGGTGTTGTTTTTGCATTTTTTACGGAGCACTTCGGCATGTTGACAAGACGGTGGCTGGCGCGCAACTCCGAGCGCAAGAGTGCTTACAAGGCATTTAAGCACTCTTGAGCGCGGACGTTTTTGACAGGCGGATAGTGTATCTAGGGTATATTAAATCGATGCTCCCCTTACAAACTTTTAACCCGCTTTTAATCCCTCTAGGGGATGAATCTCAAAAAACGCTGAAATAGTTTTTTTTTGTATTTAGACAGTGTACGAATTTTGAAGTCTCTCATTTAAATAAATTTTGCTCCCCATACAAACTTTGAACCCTTTTTTAACCCCTTTAGGGAATAAATTTCTAAAAACGCTAAAATCAGTTTTGTTGTATTTAAACAGCGAGAATGTGTACAAATTTTGCTCCCTATGCAAACTATTAACCCTTTTTTTAACCCCTTAAGGGAATGAATTTCGAAAAACGCTAAAATTACATTTGTTGTACCTAACCAGTCTCTCGAAAAAAATCGGTCCTCTAACTTTAAAAAAAAATTGCTCGTCATACAAAATTTTAACCCTTTCTAACCCCTCCAGGGGATGAATTTCGAAAAACAATGATAAAAGGTTTGTTGCGTTGTAACGGAGTGTCTGTATACAGTATACAAATCTCTCTCTATATATAAAGTCTCTATCTAAAAAAATAATTGCCGCGCATACAAACTTTGCACCCCTATTTAACCCCTTTAGGGGTGAAATTTCCAAAAATCCCGTCTTATCCCTTGCCTCCGTTATATACCCAAGTTCCAGTGTAAATTTCTAATCCAAGGGTGTCACATGCGCGCTGCCGACACTTATAAGAATGTACCTAATCATCTATGTCTGGGTAAATTAGGCTGGCTGCGTGCGTCCCGCATTTTTAGCAACATCCCGCAAATCTACCAATGTACCGCAAATCTGCGCCCACAAGTTGGCAACCCTAGTTATAACCTATCGTTCTACAGTCTGTTCATCCCTACGTGTCCTATCATGTAAACAAACTCTTCTTGAAGATATTAATCATTATCACCCTTTTCTCTACTTGAAATGTTGTTGTATACTTAAAGAAGCTCACAAAGGAGTGTATAAATTTTTAAAAGGGTCGGCAACGCGCGTGTGACTCCCTTGGGGTTGCAAGCGTCCATAGGCAGCGGTGACCGCTTACCATCAGGCGGCCCGCACGCTTGTTTGCCACCGACGTGGTATAAAAAAAAAAGTATTGTAATCCTAGACAAAAGTGTGATAATGGTTAACATCTTCAAAAATAGTTTGTTTACATGATTGGACACATAAGGATGAATAAATTGTAGCTGGACAGGTGAAAATGCAATGAAGGAAGTATGAGGAGCATGTTTTCTGTTTATTATTTGCAATAAATATTGTATGATACATAACACTGATCATTTAGAATGCCTATAAAACATATAAAAAATGTTTTATCGACACACATGTCATAAATCCTCTAATATGCGTTCGGAAACCGTAGAAAATGACTCTCATTTCAACATTCAATGAATTTATGGCAATTTTCTTATCTGTGGCTAAGGCTACAGCAGTAATAAAATATTTCATTTTAATCTCATATATGATGTTAAAATATTACGTCAAACAAAACTGTCAAAATTTAAATGTCAAAGTTGACATGTCCCTATTCTAGTATCACTGAAAATTCAAATTCAGTCGATGCGAAATGTCAGCTCGATGTTTTTTTAGTATATATCGCACGAAATTTGAGCTAGAACGACATGATCACATCAGAATAAGGACTCTTTACTTTTTAAAATAACATTCAGGTATCGGTTGCCAGTTCTGATTTCGATATTTCCGCAACCGTACAAAAAAGGTTGTATTAACACAATTATTGTATTTATTTACTACGGTTTCTGAACCCATCTTAGAGTAATTATAATATGTGTGTAGATAAAGTAATGTATGCAACTGTACATAATTAGGCATTAAAACACTTGTGTGACCTTATTATGAAACTCGCCTTCGGCTCGTTTCATAAAACACACTCGTGTTTTAATGCCCCTCATTATGTACCAGTTGCATAAACTACTATTAAAGGATACTTGTGAAACACAGTGTGTGATTCCATAGCTGATTGTAACTATATGCTTAACTAACTGTAAAAGTACTTAAAACAGGGTTCAAAAGTACCATTGTACCAAATGGGATAAAGGAACTGAAGGAGATATAAAAGGCAACTTCTTCAAGGAACTTATTGCTAGTAAAGCCTTCTTGTCTGTTAAAGTTTTTAGACATCCAAACACAATGGCTTAGTTGTAGAAGAGGAAGCAAAATATATTGCAAACAGTAAACATGAATTAGAAAAATATTCTGAACAATCCAATAATATCTCAAACAATGTTCATGTAGATGTAAATGAAAATGTTTGTAAGTTTGCAATTCATCTGAGGTTATTCAGTGACTGAGAGTGAAGTAACAGTTTTCAATAAAATTTGCTTATGATACAAAATTAAATCCGCATTTTAACCCCTCTAGGGGATAAATTTCAAAAAACGCTAAAATTGGTTTTGTTTTATTTAAACAGAGAGTCTTTGTACGAAATTTGAAGTCTCTCACTTAAAAAAGTTTTGCTCCCCATACAAACTTTTAACCCGCTTTTAACCCCTTTAGGGGATGAATCTCAAAAAACGCTGAAATAGGTTTTTTTGTATTTAGACAGAGTGCCTGTGTAAGAGTCCCTGTGTAAAATATAACAGTTCTTTGGTGGTTCTTTATGGAGCCTTTGAAATATATTGAACTGAATAGTGACTTAAGAGCCCACATATGCACTTTTGCCAATGTTTATCGACCTAGATCTCAACATCTATAGTGATTAAATATCTGTCCCTTCAGTATATTAATCTTGAACTATTTTGTTCCAGTCTGCTAAAAGTGAAAACACGATTTGCAAAAAGTTTCTCGATACTTTTATTTTTCTAACATAACCATTTTTTTCGATGTTTTTGGTTGGATCTTTAAAACCCTCCCATCTTTAACAATGATTTTTGGTTTAATAGTTGTAAAATATAATTTTCAAGTGTGATAAAAAAATTATCCTTATAAATGTACATGTTTAGAATAAACATCAATATTTACTAAAAACACGCGCTGAGCTTATGTCGGGATGGTTAATTGAAAACTCATGCGTGTTAGAGTGGGACTTTTGCAATGCCATCAACGCCCCTTAACTGAAAGCCTTGCAAAAAACAGCATGTACTAATTCTTGATAACAACATCACAAATTCACTGAATGCTCTAATATTGAATTATTTTCTGTATATGATGTCTTAAGGCGCAGGGTAGGGCAAGGCCTTCCCCATACAAATTTTGTGCACGTTTTATTCGTTGGTTTTGGCACTAACAAATATAATTTTTTTTTTGGTTGTAAATATTAGATATGCGAATGATCGTGATGTGAAAATTTTCAAATATTTCAAAAAAAAACAAAATTAAAAATAAAAGTTAATAAAAAAATAAATTACATCACGAAATAGCTATCAGAAAAATAAGCATACTGACCAAAAATGGGAAAAGAGGAAGAGGAAGACCAAGGAAAAGTTATATGAACCAGATAAAGGAGGATGTGGATGTCGTGTCGTATCAGGACGTCAAGAGGCTGGCCTCGGACCGACAAAGATGGAGAGAACTGCATCAAGCTGCACCGACAAGAGCTCGGCTCTTAAGATGATGATGATGATGATGATGATGATGACCAAAAATCATAACTTTAATGCAAACACAAACGAAGTAAATCATGCACAAAGTTTGTATGGAGAGAGCTTGCCCTACCCCTCCTCTTCAGCACCATGTCATATAAATTATAACATGCATCTCGATAAACTATACATATGAAAAGGGGTGAAATTTCAACCCATTTTATCAGTGAAACCTTTTATCTTTATCGAACACCACCCATTAAAATAATGGTAACAAAAGCAATAATCTTACCTCCCCAGGCATCTGATCCTGTTCTTTCATAGATATTGTCATTATTTCACAAAATATTTACTCATTTCCTCTCCTGTAACAATCAATTAATAATACATTAAAAGGTATGCAAAAGCAATTATTTACTGAACTGTTATTAACACCAGAAAATTTCTTGTTAGAAAGCAATATGGTTTGGTGTAAAACAATAAAGAAAAACTTGTATACCTGTAACTACGTTGGTGGGATAAGTGCCGAACAGCACTGCTGTAAATATACATATATCCTCATTAATAATCAATACACAGCTACTTTGGTGCATAAAGCCTCGTATATAAGCACAAATATATGTTTGCTCTCCCCATAAATGATCTGCATTACAATATATATATATATATATATAGAAACAACATACGTTGAATTAACAACAAAAATAATTTGATCCGGTGAATTGGTATTTTTAATTTTTGTTCTTTAGGACTTAGCAGGCAATTATAACAACTTATGTAATAATTATTTATACCCCTTTCACTGATAGTTACGGAAATGGTTATTTCAAATACACTGTTTTCGAAAATAAACTACTACGCCTTCCCAAGGGGGATTCGTCAAAGAAAAAATACTACCCTAAGTATGGATCAGCCGGCGCGACAAAATGGCGTCATTACCTTAGCTAAACAAGGAACGTCAAAAAAACAACAATCGTACAACATTTAAGAATGATTTCGTCGCATCAAACTTGGAAAGCTTAAATAAAAATTAACTCACCTTAGACATAAATTCAAATTACAAAATATTATTCAATTCACAGTTAAAATTCGCACTAGCACTACCGACACTTTTTTTGACGTTGAATAGGAAAAATTTAATATAATTATATACATGTATCAACATATAGAACTATGGAAACTAGGTCCGAATTGTGGTTTTTGTTCCACTTCAAATTGTATTTTTGTCATGCGACGAAAATGGGCAAGTTGAAATCAAAGTTTGTAATAGTTTGTGCTATTCGGACCGGTGAACTCATGGCATCGGTTACTCGGTCAGTATTATCACGCGATACTGCACTATGGCTGTATCATATCGAATGGTGGGAACAGGCCTTAGGACGTGTCCACATCATCCGACACGATATCAGTGTACGAACCTACTTTTATCGATGTCGGTGTAAGCGGAGCGCCTACCGCGAAAACGAACGAAGTTCGAATATCTCCCTCTCTGTCGCACTTGCTGATTGGAACTTAAGAGAAATTCGTGTATCTTGGGCATATATATGTATAGTATAAACAAGTTTGTTTTGGGTTCGCGGTAGGCACTCTACACCGATATTATATCGGATAATGGGAACAGGGGGCCTACCGCGAACCGAAAACGAAGTATCTCCCTCTGTGTTGTATGCAAGTAAGACAGAGAGGCAGATATATCATTTTCGGTTCGCGGTAGGCCCTCAGTTACATGAAAGTAAGAGAGAGGACAATACTGTATGTATCGCGTAATAATATTGACCGTGAAACTGACGCCACTGATTCTCCACGTGTTCTCCACTATCCAATGACGTTTGACGTTGACAAGACAATGTTGACTTGACATTACGGACATTACTCACCAGTCACCACATACATTACTTCATCTTCAAATTCAAAGAGAATATCAAGAAGTTATCAAGAATGCAATATATTCATTGTTGTTTTTGTCCTTCATGGACATGAGGAATGTAATATATAGAATCCGAGGCTTTATGTTTTGAAATACATTCATTTGTTACTCAATTTATAACTGTAATTCCCGATACGACTATAAATCTTTAACAAAGATTCAAATGTTCGAACATCGTTAAGGAGTTATACTGTGGTTATATCTAAAAGTAACCATTAGAAATAAAAAATGAATCCTAAAAGTGCTGAGGCCAGGAGCCGAGACGATAACCCATTTGAAGGAATGGTGATATCAAATACTAATTGTCTTAATTCATTAGACGGCCGAAGCCCCTGTCCTGTTTGTGGGAAGTCGCGAATGTACTTTTGCTACACATGTTATGCCCTTGTATCTCACCTTGAAGGGAAAGTTCCATTTTGCAAAGTAAGTTAATATTTAGATATCAGTTTATATGTTCATGAATGTGTTCTAATTCATATCAATATATTAATTAGAACACATTCCTAACCTAACCCAACATGATTAAACATACTATTGTACTTTGACATACATGCTGATGATGGTGATGTCATTATGATCATTGTCAACCTATCTCAATTTTCTGTAATTTGTTGTTTTTTCTTAATTGGAGAATACAAGTCTATTAGTCTAATCAACTTATTCAAGAAGCTGCACTTATGAAGTTGTCATAAAATAGAAGGCTTGAGAACTTTAGTACAGAGAGGATTACAATTATATTAGTTTAAAAAGATTACAGCCATTCAACACCCTTCCTCTCCTCAAAACGCTTTGGATTTTTGGACCAAAATTTACCATACATGATAGATTACATAGTGACATGAATGATGGCATCAATTCATCACTTTATTAATGCTTTATATTCATACACTACCTCTTGATCTAACTGTGCATGCTTACTATTTTCGATAATATGTTGTTGTTCACAGTTGCCGGTAAAAGTAGACATCATTAAACACAAAAGAGAGATAGATGGCAAAAGTACAGCAGCCCATGCAGCAGTTTTAGCTCCTGAGGATGTTAACATTTATACCTACCCCAATGTACCCAGCTACGAAAATAATGGACGGACAGTCCTCTTGTATCCAGGTAGTGATGCTATATCTGTGAGTCAACTATTCATGAACAAACAGAACTCTCCCTCCTACTCTGAGTATGTACTGTCTCAACTACCGCATGGACATAATGTGGGAACATTAATGACAAAACTATTCCCAAACAACAACCAAGATAACGAGACAATATACCATGTAGAAAAACTACCTGTTGATAGAGTAGTTCTCATAGACAGTACATGGAACCAAAGCCGTGGGATATATGCAGATCAAAGATTGCAGAAGTTGCCTAGAATAGTTCTTCAGAAAAGAGCTTCCCAATTTTGGCGTCACCAAAAAGGGAGCCCCCGCTGGTACTTGTCCACTGTGGAAGCACTTCACCAACTTGTGTTAGAGCTACATGTGTGTGCATGGGGCCTAAGCGAACATTACGAAAGTAATCTTACGTTAGAATTTCCTATCCATGATACAGTAGAAAAACATTCTAAATGCAATCCTTATGAAGGCCAGTATGATAATTTATTATACTTTTTTAAATATATGTATGAGAAATTACATACATTGTATAAACATGATGATTTACTAGCCTACAAAAGACCTATGAAATAAATGTAGAAAATAATTAAGACTTTTATTTTGAGTTTTTGTTCGCCATTATAACTGGCATCCTGCCAAATGATTCCTGTAATTAATGTAATTGTTTACAGATTTTGGAAAACATAATACAGGTTGCAGGAAAAAGGTCATTTTTGACAAACTTTTTTTGGGTGCTATTTAATCCCATCCCTATCCAGGATCAAAAGCTTGTATGGGACTAAAAAAAAATTCTGGCTAGTAGAAAAGCCCCAAATCGAGGAAAGCTTTTCCCAATCATTCATATGATTTATTATACATCAATGCCAATAGGGTATTTGACACATGTTAAAATTTATAACACAGTGTCACTTTTTGGATAGTTAGCCATCAAAATATCACAATAAATCGTGAATTGAAAGATATGAATCATCAAAAACTCAGAACATTATGTATTTTTTTTTACCATCCAAAATTCAAATAAAAGGTATCAATGGAATGCATATGTAAAAATAAAAAATAAATTGTATGGCAACTATGTACCTAAACGCATTATTTTACGACTAAAACAACAAAATACTAATTTTCCCATACAATATTTGGTCGAATGCTGTGCAAGTGACGTCATTTGCCAGGGCCAATTTGTAGGAGCCTTTTTGAAGGCCGCTAGCGTCGAGCTAGGTTTATCCCTAATTTTAGCCCTTTATTGTGCTCTAATAGTTGTTGGTCCCATATAGACATTTGATCGTCTCTAAAAACTGGTTCGATTGGCATTATAATTTTTTTTTAGTCAAATAGCGTATCTTCAATAGGTAAATTATAATCGAGGGAAAGTCTTCTAAGACCATTTTCGCGTAGCAGCACGGGATCTGGTCTGGTAGCTTCCCTCACTGACCCAAAAAGAAAATCCACTCTGTATACATTATATAAAGTTTATATAAATATATTATTTAGGTAGCTATTTGGGATTCCTTCAATAAATCAAAAGCCGCTGGTGCTGTAGGAATCGGGCCGCGCGTTCATCAACGGCAGAGCGACCCGGCTCCCAAAGGGCCAACGTATAATAAACATTTATATTTAAAACATTTACTTTTATATTATTATATAGTTATTTTATACAATATCTCAGCAAAAATATAAAAATCCAGGCAATAATAAGACAGACATGGCAAAATATAATAATACAGACATCTCTTGTCATAACCATGAGTTCATACAGAAAAATGTTAAGTAAATACCTTGTTCTACCAACAGACTCCTAGGAATAACGATCTGTTTAACAATCTACTCGTATTTATTTGCATTGCAATGATTTAAAAAAAAAAAAAAATTAATTTGTAATCGGATTTGAACCTGCGGCGTCCTGACCCTGGCACACGCGGCCCATCGCTTTAGCCTGAGCCTTCTAGGTATAGTAGATGCCGCTCTTCGCCTCCCAAAGGCGTTTTAAGAGGGAACTAGCTGAAAAATTCGTGGCAGTTTGATTCTCAGGTTCGATTTTAATTCTTCCCTTTAGAAAAATTAAATAGCAAAGGTGACCGCTAGCGCCTGCAAAGACTCATCGCCATCACGGCTGCCGGAGAAGGAGAAGTTTGATGGTTCCCGAGGTAAGAAACCATATATTATCTGACATCAAGTGCACTGGCGGAAAAAAAATCCATCCTCTTCGTCGTGCTGGCCGGCCCTTAGTATTATAATTTATAATGGAGAGCTATTTCAACTTTTCAAGACTGTAAGATAAAATATATTAACGCGCCAGCTTTACTAATTAATGTCACTAACCAACTAGTTAAATATTAGTAATTATTCTACGTATAAAGACCAAAGAGCTATTGCTATGCGTATTTATCTCAGTAACTTACATCAAGTAATTTAATACATACTCAAATACTTTTAATAAAATTGGCTCTACACCTTATTTCAAGGTAGGACTGTTTTTCGGTTTTCTTAATATTATCATCACTGGATCATCATTCTAGTCTATTACATAACACTTCCTTATTTACAGCAATTTTGTTGGTATAATTCATTTAAAAGAAGTGGAAGTAAACAGTTTTACACTGTCCAGATTTATATATACATACATCAAATGTTTCAATAATAGGTATCTAAATATAGATTTACTGTCCCAAAGCTGGGTTAGAGTAGAGTAGAACATTAGGAGACCTTTCGCCCATACAAAAATTTAGGAATGGTATAGTAACTTATTTCCTTTTCTAGTATGTAATTCCGCCTCTATTTAAAACTGACTGGTCACTCATACACCATAGAATAACAAAGAGGTATTTATTATGTATCCCTGGAGTGCTACCGCGAACTACAAACGAAGTTTTCTCTCTCCGTCGCACTTATGTGTAAACTTGCAAGTGCGACAGAGAGGGAAAATTTCGAATGCCCTTCGCGGTAGCAGCCCTGTTTGGTTTGTGTCAAATTTTATAAGCACACTAGTTGTCAGCAGAGGGTATTCGATTAAAGACATAATATAAATGGTGGAAACCAAAGAGTATAATATATGGTGGTAACTTTGCTACCATCTGAGGGGCTTAGATGATCGCTTATATGCCGGACATATAGCATTCGTACCTTACGTTACTGTGAAGTATGTAAGTGGGACAAATGCTATATGTCCGACATATACGCGATCATCTTAGCCCAGTCTTAGCCCCCCAGATGGTAGCAAAGACACCACCATTTATATTATGTCTAATCGAATACACTTGCATTTGATTGAAATAGCAACAAAAGCAAAACTTTGTGGGAATTTTTTTACAGACCAGTGTTAGAGTCCTCGAAATCGTCGTTTTTGTATGGGTGGAACTGCTCGGCTGTTCGAAATACATCTTAATTATAATTTTCTGAGAGATGTTCCACACTGATGAGCGGTGCGCGACAGTTAATAGCTTGACTGTACATACCTACTTCCTAAATTGCTGCAAAAGCAGATTTAATGCTAAAACATTCCTCTAGGACTAGGGCTCGTTCCACTTGACAACGGCGGCAAAAAATGTTGAACACAACTCGGTCGTGATCACTGATCAGGCATAGTCTACACTCCTTATTCCACAAGATACACGATACTAACTTCTGCAGATGTAATACAGTGCAGGTACTGTATGTGAAATGTGAAGATTGCTAAGGATGACGATGCACACGACAGGAAAACATTTGGGTCTTCTGAATTGTTTAAAAATAGTAGTTTACGCAACTGCAACATAATGGAAGGCATTAAAACACGAGTGTGGTTTTATGAAACTCTCCTTCGGCTCGTTTCGTCGTTAATTATGCACAGTTGCATACACTATTCAGTCTACATGTCTACATCCATATATTAAATCCTCTTTCATGTGTTTCATGTGGGCACGTTGAGCCAGCGTGCGCAATGTTTGACGAGACAGCCCGGCCCGCAGCACCCGGCGGCGGCGCGCGCCGCTGTGCTGTAATGGGCGGAGATGGCCGTAACGTAACGGTTCAAATTATGATTTTGTAATGGTCATCTCCGCCCCGAGCCGGCGCACGCACGCGCGGGTCACGCTATATTGTACAGCTGGTCCTTACTAACCCTTTTTGAGCACATTAAAGAGGATTTACTATATGGCTGTAGATAAAATACATAATCTGCTCGACGCAATTGTTTGTTACGTATGTAACGTATGTTTTATTTATAATTTGTTTTTTTTAACACTTTTCTTGGAATTGTTTCATAAAATCATAAACATAACAATGATTAGCTGACATTTGCATGGCCTCCCCTACAAAGTCAATTCTTTAACAATCCGCATACCCTCCTATTATTATGGTTATTGCCTAAGTTTATTATTGGCGTAGCTCATATTTGTCCTAGTTGCTGATGTATAGAATATAGTACATTACTTAACAAGGGTGGTAATAGTACATTACGTAACAAGGGTGGTAAAACAAAGAATGTCTCAGATCGCAGGTATTTGACGCCCGAGCCGAAGGCAAGGGCGATAAATATGCGATCTGAGGCTTTCTTTATTACCGCCCGTGTTAAGTACAAAATTTTATGTCACCCCCTGACCAGGAAGTGGGATTTCCCGCGCGCGGAGCGTGCGGTAATTGCCGCTTTATGGCCAGGTGTGACATAAAACAAATAATGTCTCAGATCGCAGGTATTTGACGCCCGAGCCGAAGGCAAGGGCGATAAATATGCGATCTGAGGCTTTCTTTATTACCGTCCGTGTTAAGTACAACATTTTATGTCACCCCCTGGCCAGGAAGTGGGATTTCTCGCGCGCGGAGCGTGCGGTAATTGCCGCTTTATGGCCAGGTGTGGCATAAAATAAATATTTGTGGACAATCTCGCACAAATCGACCTAGTCCCCAAACTAAGCAAAGCTTACAGCTTTAGCTTTGCTTAGCTTAGTGAGTTAAAATTTCACGCGGCTCTCAAATTACATAATAAATGTATTTCAAATAAATGTAATATCAAATGAATGTATTTCATTTCCTACTTTATCAGTGTTAAACAGAAATTCAACAACTAGGAAACCCATGTGTAGTATGGGTATGTAGTGAGGGTATTGTCTTTTCTACAACCGGAAACAGATTAATGCCGCGTGCGTCGACGAGAATGACGCGATCGTCAAGTGGAACGAGTCCTGAGTGTTGTTCCTTATAGCTTACGTAAATCTAGTACGAACACACTGCCGTCACTAGCACTAGCGCCCACTTTCGTGCCGCGCGAGTTCCAGCATACCTCGAATATACCGCCCGTCCCCTTGTACGAGTGCACCAGGCCACCCGTCTGTGTAGACCAAATATGCACACATTTATCAAACGAACCACTAGCAAGAAATTTGCCATCAGGAGAAAAGGCTACACTGTAGACTGGTTCTGTGTGCTTCGTTAAGGTATGTATACAGACACCTCTTTCGACATCCCACAAACGCACAGTAGAATCAAAAGAAGCACTGGCGAGTATAAGATTCATATTTGGATTCTGTGTTCCTGGACCAGTTGGAGACCACTTAATGGTATAGATTTCCTTTGAATGAGCTTGTAAATCGTGCACACACGTGTCTTGTTTCATAGACCAAATTTTCAGAGTCATGTCATCAGAGCATGACGCCAGCAACTGCCCTTGTGGATCCCACTTGATGGCATTCACTTCATTCTGGAAGGAACATCAAAATAAATAATTATCCACATCTCTATGACTCGCTGGTCAGACTCTAAAAGGCATCTACTCAGTCATGCAACACTTACAGTATGACCCTGGAAACTCTTGATAGGTTTATCAACATTCAGTCTGCATACGTGGATGCACTGATCTGTAGAGCAAGATGCAAATGATGTATTGGTTTGCCAATCAACATCCAATGCGGGAGCAGAATGGAAGGAAAACTGCTGGGTGCACTGGCCAGATGCAGCATCCCAAATGATGGTAGTTTTGTCAACCTGAAATAAATAACATAACATACTTAGTTACCTAATGATCATGATCATATTAAGACGAGTGATTTATTAATAGTAGATTATACACCAAGGGGATAAAGCACTGTTTTATGTCACGGGTGCGATATTGAATTCAATTCAATTCAATTCGTTTATTTCAACACATATAAGCTTACAGTTATGGCACCAAATCGCTTACACGAATCCCGAACGTAAAGAAGGACTCCAAATTTTACTCCCGAGTGGAGCGAGGGAGTAATGACTTAATTCCTGAGCGAAGCGAGGGAATTAAGACTGAGTCCTGAGTGCAGTGAGGGATTTAAGCGCGCCCAAGACAAAAACAGTTTTATCCCCGTGGGGTATACTCTACTTTTCTCACCACCTTTGGCCAATTTTATACTTTAACTTGTTATTGAATATGGAGTATGATGACTATTTTAACAAATAAGGTTTTTTTTTATATTCTAAATAAATATTAAAAATCTAGTAATCCTTAATTCTAAATCTTGAAATCCTTATCCCTGAATTAGTCGAAATCGAGTATAGGTAGTGACGATTTTTCGCAAACAAAGTTTTTTTTAGCTTAAACCTCAAAATAAATATAAAATTTGAAATCCTTATCCCTGAATTAGTTGAAATCGAGTATAATGACGATTTTTCGCAAAAATGTTTTATTACGTTAAAACTCAAAATAAATATAAAATTTGAAATCCTTGTCCCTGAATTAGTCGAAATCGAGTATAATGACGAATTTTCGCAAAAAAAAAATATTTTTTACAAGTTAAAACTCAAAATAAATATAAAATTTGAAATCATTGTCCCTGAATTACTCGAAATCGAGTATAATGAGAACTATTATTCATTCACAGAATAGCTGTAAAAATGCACTGCCACACTCTGAATTCCTCAAACCTTGCTACTCTGCAAAGCAAGAGAATTTTCCGTGTTCCTAAAGACACGGTAAGAACTCCCTTTGCCCGACGCTTCCCTCAGTTTTCGCACCCATTCATATACAACCGTATAGCAAAAGTTCTGGATATTAAAGCAATGAGTGTTCGAGAATTAAAGAGTAAAGTAAAGAAATGGCTTCTCACACTCTCTTACAAGGCCACAGAAGATATTTTAATCCCCTTGCGTTAACTGGGTAATAATACTGGTTGCCGCACACGCTCACGCGATTACGCATACTCACACACACTCACACACACACACACACACTCAATCACAGACACACACACACACACACACTTATTTTGTATTTTGTATTTGTATGACGATTTTTCGCAAAAAAAATTTTTTTACTTAAAACTAAATAAATATAAAATTTGAAATCCTTATCCCTGAATTAGTCGAAAACGAGTATAATGACGATTTTTGGCAAAAAAAATATTTTTTTCTCTTTAAACTCAAAATAAATATAAAATTTGAAATCCTTATCCCTGAATTAGTCGAAATCGAGTATAATGACGACTTTTCACAAAAAAATGTATTTTTCTCTTAAAAATCAAAATAAATATAAAATTTGAAATCTTTATCCCTGAATTAGTCGAAATCGAGTATTATTTATTTATTTATTTATTTAATCTTTATTGCACAAAAGAAAAACTTATCGTACAAAAGGCGGACTTAATGCCATATGGCATTCTCTACCAGTATTATGACGATTTTTAGCAAAAAAAATGATATTTTTTTTCTTAAAACTCAAATTAAATATATAATTTGAAATCCTTACCCCTGAATTAGTCGAAATCGAGTATAATGACGATATTTTTGCAAAAAAATGTTTTTTTTTTAACTTAAAATTCAAAATAAAGATATAGTTTTAGTCTTTTTTTTTGAGAAAAAAAAACGGAACTAAAATCACGCGCTTGACCCGCTACAGGCGGCGGTCGCCGACGCAGTCCTTTGTTTCAAACGCGACGTTCCAAACAAAACACGGAGCTGGTGTGCCACCTTCTCGCCGCCGTGTGGACTTCACGAAATTAGACTTTAAAGACATATCAATAAGAACTATCAGAACTCAAATGAAATTATTACCCGACGGGTAATAATTTGAAATTATAACCCGCTAAAACCAAGGGCCACGTGTAATGATTTGCTTTCCGAAAGGTTTGTATGATATATAATTGAGCAAAATCGAGCAGGTGGTGTGAAAAAGAAGTTAAAATCCGATTAAGGTCAATAAACCCTTTACTGAATGTTATATAATATTATTTGTTTAAATTCGAACCTTGACCCGTGTTAATAAAGTCATAAATTATATCTGCTATATATGGTTTCCTACGAAATAGGGGTTTAATTTGTTTAAGTAATACTCACCCCTGCACTAAGAATATAATTTCCACGTTTGTTCCATTTCAGAGCAAATATAGGTCCCTTGTGTTGTCCTAAAGTAGAAGCTAGCGTACCATCAGTGGTCCAAATGCGAGCATAGCCATCATATGAGCCTGTAGCCAGCAAATTCCCATCACACTGGAAAAAAGAAGAGGAACATTTTTGTCTCAAACTCCCAACAGAAATGCATTAAAATTACACATGAACATTTACACTTACATTCCAATCCAAGGAAGTGACATCTTTGTTACTGGGTACCTCAGCACCTCCCTTCTGGATGCAGTGTCTCAATACCAGCTGATTAGGAGTAGTCGCAGGATTGTCCGACATATCCCAGATCCTGAGGGGCAATACTAACTCAATGGGCAGTTTGCTGAACTGATTCACATGACTAGTTTACAGCCGCAATTAGGGTAAATAGGATTTAGGTACATACCATTCAAGGACTGACTATAAAAACAAAACAGAGTAGTGAAAATTGTCACAAGTTTCGCAGTTAAAGTGTTCATAGTAATCCATATTTAGCATACTAATATTATGAAATTTATGAATCCGAAAGTGTTTCTGTCGATTTAAATGAAATTTGGTATAGATATAGTCTTAAGTCCTGGGAAAGAACATAGGGTGCTTGTTATCTCGGAAATCATACCTTAAGGGGGTGGATGTTTGTATGGAAGGGTGATAACTCTAAAAGAGTAGCAATTAAATTCTAAGGCGATGTACGACATCCACGCGGACAAAAGCTTCATCTAATTTCAAATGTCCGCAAAATTAATGTAATGAATTCCCCTTGCATCAACTGTACTCCTTATTCGAATCCCGGCCGGGGCATTTATGTGTGTGATGAGCACGAATATTTGTTCTTGGGTCTTGGATGTTGGGATGTTGGGTCTTGGGTCTTGTTGTATATAAGTATGTATATCGTCGCTTAGTACCCATAGTACAAGCTTTGCTTAGTTTGGGACTAGGTTGATTTGTGTAAGATTGTCCACAAATATTTATTTATTATTATTATTTATAGACTTGTAACAGTTGTAATGTAACCAGTTTGTTGTTGGTTTACAAATAACAACTCCGAGTTATGGAAGAGCGGCATCTTTCGACACAAGCATTGCTTTGCCTCTGTTTAATTTAACGCCACATGTAAAATGTAAAAGAACCCAATTCCCAATTTTTGAAAGGTTGAATCCTTAACTCCTTGCTTGACTTTTTTTTTTATTATTATTATTTATTAAGGATTACCAACAGATAATACATCAAACATGCTCTTATATCTAGTTTACATTAGGGGCTGATGCTTATCTAATTATAGGTAACCACTTTCACTGGGTTCTCGGGTGTACATCAATGTTTAGGCCGCGTACCCCCTGCTAAGGTAATTAGCGATGCGACGACGAACTCCGTAAATCAAGTCGTTCACCAAGATGTTCCAAAATCGCCTTTGCGGCCCTGGCCGGTCTTAAACGCTTCATGGCAAATATCAAATGTTTTTATGTCACACCTGGCCATAAAGCGGCAATTACCGCACGCTCCGCGCGCGGGAAATCCCACTTACTGGCCAGGGGGTGACATAAAATTTCGTACTTAACACGGGCGGTAATAAAGAAAGCCTCAGATCGCATATTTATCGCCCTTGCCTTCGGCTCGGGCGTCAAATACCTGCGATCTGAGACATTCTTTGTTTTACCGCCCTTGTTAAGTAATGTTCTATTATTGCACATCACAGATATACATCAGGTGGAATTACAGAATAAGTTAAGACACATGTGACTGTGAATTTGAGATGACTACTCTTTGAACATAATGTTTACACACATACATTTTATTGCACATTTATTAACTTATTATTGGTATTCTCTTCAAAATAAAAACATTTGCTGATGAGGAATGTTTTAAGATGTTTGGGAAACAGCGTCGTTTTCTCTAGATTTTTAAGAAAGGTCAGCTACCTTTCTCAATTAAAAACCTAGAGAGAGTTATATCCCTTTTTAATTTGATCATCATATCATGTCAGATCATGTCAAGAACTTGAATAATAAAAATATGCAAACCTTGCAGTGCTGTCTCCAGAGCCACTGGCTAACAGGTCCGTGCTGGGGTTCCAGGCGCAAATAAACACCTCAGACTCATGACCTCTAAGAACCGTAGCCTTGCTGGCTGGTATTTCTATGGACTGATCCACTTCCATATTTTCCGGAGCACTAGGGGTGGCTGCACCTCCTGGTGCTGTTGGAGGGTTGCAGGTTGTGCCCTAGGTATATTAAATAATACATATATTTAACTGATTCAAATAACGCATTACTTATGCCCTGTGTGGCTGGAAGCCACATATAAAAATAAACTTACTTCAACCCCATTTTGTTCAGTTCCAGAGCCCTGTTCCGCTCTAATAGCCTGTTTTTGTGTATTGTGTGCATTTTGACGAGCAGCAATTATCTCTGGACTGACTGCATCAATGAGACTCAAACTCTCAGTAAGGCGCACTTCAGTACCTGAAATTATACATAGCAATTCAAGTTTTGGTGCAATAGTTTTACCAATAGTCAGTGGTTGATCTATCTACATTTTTGTGCCCTTTTAAGGCCCAAATGAATAGGCATCTTCTGGGTGAGTTTGCTTCACCACCGGCCTCATCTCTCCCCCTGGCTAGATGCTGGTCAAGAGCAATCCTATTTTAAATATGAAAAAAGAAAAAAATATATTATCTGTGGTGGCACTATTGTAAAACATTAATTTATAATAGTGTGTTTTAGTTTATTTCATTTTAAAACATTTTCACAAACTTTCTATAGATAAAGACATATGAAGGTCCCATTTTTAGGCATTACATAAAAAATTTTAGGCATTAAAAAAACTCGTAAACGGTGACCCGTAGCAAAAAATGTTCTTAGGCTTATGCCTAAAATCTACATAAAATTCTCTACAAAAAAGGTCGTACACCTTTTTTCACTAGGATTAATATTTAATGAGATTTTAAAGGGGGAAAGTAAAATTTTATTAAAATGTAAGTGGCTCTCATTCCTGTTTTTCAATATTTTTAAAAACAAAAAATACAATATTTATGCACTCAACAAGTTGTAATCAACCCCACTCTATGGGATACCAGCAAACCTGTGCAATCAAACTATGTAAAATATGATGAGATATGTATGTCGAAACCAAACAAAATTTCTCGTTCAATTAAGATAAATGAAAATAGAACCAACAATATGGGCCTGATAATGTCCTAAATATACATAAAAATATGGCAGATATTTATTACACTTACCATCTTCACCATAAGTAATTTCAGCTGTAGTATATTCCAAACCTTTTTGCAGGATACTCAACAGAGCCGCAGGAGGCACAAGGGCACCATTGATATTACTTTGTGAAATGTGTGACTCAATACCAAATGTGTATGCAGAGTGATGGAAACCTGCAATTGTGCATTATAAACTGAGTAACTATTAATTAAAGATGTATAATCCTAGAGGTAGGAGTGACCATGCTCTGTTAACTGTACCTGATTCCTGTAGATAGCGATACACAAGAAAGTTCACTTCATCACTAGAGTAACTCATTTTCTTACACTTTAACTGCCGTGGCAAAGCTGTTCAATTACATTAAATAAATTAAGAGTGCCTTGTTTACTTCCGTTTGATGCACAGCAGGGAGAATTCCTGCTAATGAGGTTAGAAGCCTGTGGAAAACATGATTAAGTATTTATTTTACACTATACATCGGATGTTAATAAGTTTAGTCTGATTTAATAAACCTTATTCTTTGAATTTTCAAATACAGAATCCAAACATTCCAAAACGGGAAAAATAGGAATGAGAGATTGGATGACCTGGAATGTCTAGTGCAAGCTTTGTCTAGTGAATTAATAATGATGCCAATGAGTCCGAACGCATCAAAGCTTAATAAAACTTGGAAATTGAATGATGCATGACCCCATTGAGCGAGCAATATTTGCCGGGAGAACACGCCTGACCAAGCCTGCATAAGGCAAGGGTATGCTTGGTATTGCACACAGCTAATTAATAATCAGTGATCTTACAAGAATATAATAGTTTGGATTTCAGTATAGCATATTCTTCTGAATTCTTGGAACAATGAGACGCTAATGAAACCACAAACACAACCCTGCTAAAATTAATGACGGAAGGAAGCCAAGTTAACTGTCAAATCCACAAACTACTAAGAGGAGATACTAATAACGTATGTCAAATCTACACAATCGTCAATAACGCGTTTACGAAGTGAGCGACGATCGATAAATGATGAGCAGTGACATCCACATAAATCTTAGAGGATAAATATACTAAAGAGTCGAAATACGTGTGCCACCATGAGGGACGGCAATAAAGCAAGATGGCTGCCGTGGGGTGACCATATCAAAAAAATTACCCCATTGCTTCTGTTTATTTTGTATAATGCGATTCATTATAGTCACTTTCAATATATATTAATTTAAAAAATATAATAATAAAATGTCAGAATGATTATGAAGGGCGGAAAAATATTTATGTTTGCTTTATTAAGGAAAGCAAAACAAACAGCACCAATCATACATACAGCTATTACAGTTAAGTAGATCATAAACCAGCAAAGTTTTCACTAATATATACATCTACACTTAAAAGGAAAATGTGCACGAAGTAAAAAATAAGTAATACCTAATACACCCCCTTATAAACATGATGGAACAGAACGAGAAACATTTCTGTAGAATAGAATTTAAACGAACGTCCATTTAGTAAGAATACCTGCTACCTACCTAGTGAATTCTTTTTTCACAATATTTGCTGCTATATAATATTAAATAATGAGTATATAGATAATGAATAGAGGAGGCCTATGCCAAGAGGCACTCTGAACTACGGGACATCCTATAGCTTGTAGTCCAGAATAAAATGGCTTATTATTATTATATAGATAATACAATTCACCCAAGTCTAGAAGTATAAGTATTTTATTTATATCGTCACAAATTAACATTTTCATGTAATCCTAAATTACCCGATAATCAGGTTATTTTTAAATCATATTAGCTGGTATCCCTAAATTGATGAATGGCGGCAAGATGGCGGCTCTGTCTGGCCCAACTAGTGTCAAAACTGAAGTTGGGCCAGACAAAAAAAAGTAGCACGGTGACAAAGACAGCAGATACTCCATATCTCTCTGTCGCACTTACCGAGATTTGTATATGGCCGTCTCGCTTGATCACGAACACGTGGTTTGCGTGTCTCGTCTGGTAAGTCTGTGACATAAATAATGGACGAATCTATTCAGTTTTCAACATAGGTACTTACTAGCCAAAAGAATAACACAATAAATTCATTATGTTTGTTTTCTTGGCAACTGAAAATATTGACAGCCTAAAACCAGAGTGTTTGACTATTGAAGTAAAAACTCTTTTCAACAGAACGGAAATGACCATAAAGCTGCCTACTCAAAGCCCTGCCTGCAGGGCCCTGCTTGCAGTGCCACTGCCAAATCGTATTGTGTGTAGGCATGCAGGGCCGATTTTTTTATCTGTTAAATCGGCCCTGCATGCCTACACACAATACGATTTGGCAGTGGCACTGCAAGCAGGGCCCTGCAGGCAGGGCTTTGTGTAGGCAGCTTTATGGATGATACGCACTATCGTGTTCGTGTATCAGGCGTATCGTATCGAGCTCGCGATTTGATAAGTGATACGCCGGGGGATCCTACACCGATATCAGATCGGATAGTGGAAACTGGCCCTAACGATCATCACAGTGACATTTGGCGGCATTGTCAATTGTCACAGACTTACCAGACGAGACACGCAAACCACGTGTTCGTGATCAAGCGAGACGGCCATATACAAATCTCGGTAAGTGCGACAGAGAGATATGGAGTATCTGCTGTCTTTGTCACCGTGCTACTTTTTTTTGTCTGGCCCAACTTCAGTTTTGACACTAGTTGGGCCAGACAGAGCCGCCATCTTGCCGCCATTCATCAATTTAGGGATACCAGCTAATATGATTTAAAAATAACCTGATTATCGGGTAATTTAGGATTACATGAAAATGTTAATTTGTGACGATATAAATAAAATACTTATACTTCTAGACTTGGGTGAATTGTATTATCTATATAATAATAATAAGCCATTTTATTCTGGACTACAAGCTATAGGATGTCCCGTAGTTCAGAGTGCCTCTTGGCATAGGCCTCCTCTATTCATTATCTATATACTCATTATTTAATATTATATAGCAGCAAATATTGTGAAAAAAGAATTCACTAGGTAGGTAGCAGGTATTCTTACTAAATGGACGTTCGTTTAAATTCTATTCTACAGAAATGTTTCTCGTTCTGTTCCATCATGTTTATAAGGGGGTGTATTAGGTATTACTTATTTTTTACTTCGTGCACATTTTCCTTTTAAGTGTAGATGTATATATTAGTGAAAACTTTGCTGGTTTATGATCTACTTAACTGTAATAGCTGTATGTATGATTGGTGCTGTTTGTTTTGCTTTCCTTAATAAAGCAAACATAAATATTTTTCCGCCCTTCATAATCATTCTGACATTTTATTATTATATTTTTTAAATTAATATATATTGAAAGTGACTATAATGAATCGCATTATACAAAATAAACAGAAGCAATGGGGTAATTTTTTTGATATGGTCACCCCACGGCAGCCATCTTGCTTTATTGCCGTCCCTCATGGTGGCACACGTATTTCGACTCTTTAGTATATTTATCCTCTAAGTCAATTGTCATGTCAATGTCACAAAAGAAAACGCGGAAAGTAGCCCTGTTTGTTGTGTTCTGTGTTGTAGTTTCAACAGTTTCAAATTGGTTTCAAGTTTTGTTTAGTATTGCAAAGCGCGCGTTACGTTGTTTGTAAAATTTTTATAATAAAAATATCAGTAATCTAACAAAATGGCTTCTAAAATTGAATTAGAAACATTAGATGATGAAGTAAGGGAACTTTTAGAAAATTATAAATTCAAAAAAGCGACCGTTTACGAACCATGCACAAACAAAAACATCAAGGAATGTTTGATTGGACTTGCTGAGGTATGATTTTCATTTTTAGAGTTCTATTACTTTCTCTAATAGTATTCTGATTTGTTAGTTAAAACATTACTTTCATTGGTATACTTTCAGGAGCTAGAGCTTTTAAATATAAACTATGTGTTTAACCCCTACTTCGACTTCACTTCGTCGGGACCGGGAGAAACGCTCCATCCGGAGGCACTTGTGAAACTTGTTAATGCCATTTGGACTCTGTTGCATTACCATAAAACTACCGCAGAGAAGGCTGATAAATTAGTTGAAGAAAATCATGTGCTTGAACAACTGAATAAGCAGTTGAATGTAAGTACCTATAAATTCTGTTAAACGAACGCAAGCAAACTATATCAAACTGTACAAACTATACCATGAAGAAAGAATGTATGTACCTATTGTGAAAGACAGTGATTTAGAAAACATATTGCACTTTTGAATGAGTGCACTCTATTACATGAATTTATAATCATTTAATACTGGATGACCCATGAATGACTAGGACTGGAAGATACCCAATAAGATTTTAAATATCTCCAGGAATAGTATTAGTAATTTCTAGTTAGAATTCCGCACTTGGCATTTAGCAAACAGGATTGACTTATCACTTGCAATTGCACTAATACAATATGTTTACACATGTGAGAAGTTTAAGCGACAAGGTACTAAGCATTAATTGCTAAGCTTGTGTAAATGGTGCATTTGTCTTTACATTTATCTGATTTTATTTTATTAGAAAATTATATGAAAATGACAATATTTTAGAATGGGACTAACTGGACTAAGACCCCACACTAGCGTCTTTTGAGCGTCTGCGTCCTGCCAGCGCCCGCGCAGCGACGACGCAACTTCGGCGCAGTGTCAACGCACGTGGGCGCTAACATGACATTCGACAAATTACAGGGTGGCCCAAAAATACGTTGACACGGAATTTTTAGGATATTTTTTTATTATGATATGACAACACGAGTTTTAATAAAAAAGCGTTAAAAATACTATTATTTAACTAAACAAAACACTTTTTATCTGCAAAATATCCCTTTCTGGCTTTGATACACAATTGCTAACGTACATTATACCGACGAACGAACAAATTCCGTGTCAACGTATTTTTGGGCCACCTGTAGAGACGTCTCGTTGCCGCTGCGTGAGCGCTGGTAAGGCACTGACGCTCAATTGACGCCGCTGGCGTCACGGCACAGTTGCGTCGACGCTGCGCGGACGTTGCGTCGTCGCTGCGTGGGCACTGGCATTGGCAGGACGCCCACAAATAGTGTGGGGTCTCTAAGACAGAAATGTGTATTAGCCTGCACTGTCCAAATCACTTAAATACATGCTGGGGTGTTTTTGTTCTATTTTGATATACCTATCTCTCGTTTATACTATTTAATTTCAGAGGACTGTGGATACACTGAAAGATAAAGTTAATGCTGAAAAATATGAATCCAGATCATGCACAGCAGCTGCTCGCAGGATCTCTGACCAGTCTGATGGAATTACCCAGAGTTTAGCTGAAATGAAAGCTAAGTTGACTAAAGTGACTAAGCAAAAGGAAACTATGGAAAAAAGTTTGCGACATGAAATTACCAGGCTGAAAATTGAAAATGAGAAGTTATCAGACAGGCTGAGGAGTAAAAGTGGTGAATATTACACAAATAGTTTTATAATATCTTAAGAGGGATCAACCTTAGAGCATAAGGCTGGTTTTCCACTAGAGGTATGCGATGCTATGTTTCCATACATTTGACACATAGCTAGTATGAAAACATAGCATAGCATAGCTCTAGTGGAAAACCAGCCTAAATGCTCTAAGCAATCAGCCAATAATCTACCACAACAAAGCTTAAATATGCTAATGATGCATCACTGTGTGTAGATGTGTGACACTCCTGTATGCTTGAGCCTTTGAGATGAAATATTGTCAATTTTTACAAGCTTGTATTTGATCTGCAATGTTTGTATGTATCTTGTGGGAGCGTACGTGGCCCAGCGGCGCTCGCGTAACGCGTGCGGTATGCGACGTTAAGCAACGTCAGCACAGGTTAACTCTTGGATGGGTGACCGGTTTGATTGGTTATGAACTGTGCTCCCATGCTTAGGAAGGCACATTAAGCTGTTGATACCGGCTGCTGTCTGTGATAGCAGTTGTTAAGCCAAGTTAGAGGCATTCAAATGGCTTGTGAACTTCTAACAGTCAAGATTTTATAAACTGAAAATGTATTTTATTGTTACAGGTGGCTTTACGCCTTGCAGTGAAGTCTGTGATTCCACACTACTACAGCTGAAAGAGAGAGATAGGAGACAGCAAGCAATTATTTGCAAATTGCAGTGCAATGTTCAGGAGCTGGTGAAGGAGGTCCTTGAAATGAAGGAAAAAATCATTTTACATGGAATTAATTAAGATTCAATCACCCTAATTAGGTACACTCGAGCAAACTGGTCAGTATTTTTATTGTTGACTCTCTTATAAAAAATCTCATTAAGAAGTAAGATAACTATATAATAAGATTAATAAGACTGTTAACTATTTAATAATTAATTAATCACTTAAAAGCTTAGCTGTGACATTTTTTTAACTGTGAAGTGTTGAATGTGTCCATTGAATTAAGGAATCTGATTTATAAAACCACATTGGAAGTTAAGTTATACTCTTTTATAGGTTTTCACTCGACACTTAATTTTAATTTAATTATTTTAAACGATTTTAACACCTTTGATCAAATTAGCTCGGTTGTCTAAGGCTCGGTTTTATAAAGATCTTTTAAATCTTATCTTGGTAAGTTATGTCAAAAATTGTGCTAAAGTTACCATGGGAAATGGAACTGACGTTAAGTGTATCGGATCTTTATAAAACCCGGCCTAAGTATGATGCAGGGTGGAAAATTTAAACAGTTCAGCAAGGGCACCTACAACACAACCTCGCTACCATGGCACGTAGAAATTATTGTAGG
This sequence comes from Cenopis cana, assembly GCA_951800055.1. Lineage (NCBI taxonomy): Eukaryota > Metazoa > Arthropoda > Insecta > Lepidoptera > Tortricidae > Cenopis > Cenopis cana. The sequence goes on along the minus strand of OX637471.1, from coordinate 14,722,207 downwards.
CACTAAATTTTTATTACCATATGTATAAAAAAAATATACCACGTCGGTGGCAAACAAGCGTGCGGCCCGCCTGATGGTAAGCGGTCACCGCAGCCTATGGACGCTTGCAACCCCAGGGGCGTCACATGCGCGTTGCCGGCCCTTTTAAAAATGTCTACACTCCTTTCTTGAAGAGCCCCATATTGTAGTCCCTCGGGAAAACTGGGCGACCGAGCTTTGCTCGGCGTTTTCCCGGGCATGAGACCTAGCTAGATCGATTGCTCGTCCCCGAAAACCGCCAAATTTCATCAAAATCGTAAGAGCCGTTTCTGAGAACCCCGAAATAAATAATTAAATATATGTATATACAAGAATTGCTCGTTTAAAGATATAAGATATGTCTAGATTAAATTTGCTATACTTAGGGTTCGGAACTTTTGACATGTGATAGGAGTAATACTGAGAGTAATGGAGTCGGGCACATGAGAGTAATGGAGTCGGGCACAGTAGGTATTGCATTTTTTTTGTTAATTGTCGATTTATTGTCACTAGTGTCCCGAGAAACATCGAAAATTTTCTATATTATAATACATCGTATACTTTAGTACCATTTTAATGAAATGTTACCATTGTATAATTACTCGCAGTTTAAAGGTATCAGTCCGCAGCCGACAGCATATTACAACTGCACGTACCGCCGCACTCCAAATTGAACCGTAATCATAAGACTAAAAGTCCCAATTTAGAGTGAGCGGCATGTGTCGTTGCGACACTTGTTCGCTCATTTCAAATTGAGCTTTTTACGCGTACATTTTTTACTGTTCAATTCGGAGTGCGGCGGTATGTGCAGTTGTCGTATGCTGTCGGCTGCGGACTGATACCTTAAATGAAATAATCTAATTAGTGACTAGAATACATTCTCAATTCGCTGTAAACATTTTGTTCACTCGATCATATTAAAGAAAAGAGCAACAATAAAAGTATGTACATATGTCGGATTATCATTTTGTCCAAAGTGTCAGGTATAGGTAATTAATATGGATCTAACGATTTCGTTTATTAGTTTTGTTATATATCGGATGGAAAAAAATTGCTGTTTTTAACTGGTTCCATTGTTTATTGATAATTCGATCGACACTGGTGACTATAAATTTATCCATCAACACAAAAATTGTGTTGTTTTCGACTCCATGACTTCTGTTCCACAGGCGCCATTTACTCTAGTTATTTAGGCGTTCAACCTCGGAATGAGAGATTATCAGCTGGAACTTAACTGTATTATTTGCATCGTAAGTTGAAAAAAAATAAAAAAATATATGCGGGAGTGCCAAAACCGACGAATAAAACTTGCATAGAGATTGTATGTAGAAGGCCTTGCCTCTACAGGCGCCGTAAGCAAAAATAAGGAACCCTAAATACATAATAAATTATAACTCAAAATCGATCTAGGTGAGTGATGCTTGAAACAATTCTTAAAGAATGTATGTGCCTATCTATGATATTACGCCGCAATAGCCCTACTAGAGAAAATGACAAATAACGCGTCAATTTACACAGAAATTTGCCTAAATAAATGATCGTTTTGAAACAGATAAAGGACTCTTTAAAGTTTCCATCCTGTATAATTTATAATTTTTATGGGCAGTTGTATGAAAATAGAAATTTGTTAAACTTTAGCCATGCATGTTAAAAAATATTAAAAATATTGAAATGTATTAAAGATTTATTTTATTTATATAACTTTTGTTAAAAAAGTACAAAAAGCAAGCATCCCGGTACTCAGACAAACTGACACTGCCGAACTTGTACAGAGCGCACTAGGGCACTAGGCATGTAAGGTATGTTTTCGATTTGACAACACACCTGCCTACCCCAGTTTTGTTACGCCCCACACCTCACCTCAGCCGCGTTGATTTAAAGCGACAGGTTGTCTGTGACAGCGTGAAATATAAAATTAGTGTTTTTTTGTAATATTGACAGGAAAAGACCGGATTATTTTTAAAACGAACCATACGCGTAACAGCACAGAGTTCATTTTTCAACATAGTCCGATGTTAATCGTTTACGTCCGATGTTTCCCGATGAAAAAAATTTTCAAATACTATCTTTTAACGTATGTTAAATAAAACCGGTTGCATATATAAGGAAATGAAAAATATTGGTTGAAAATATATTTCATACTTATTTATAACAATCGACAACAATACAAGGAATCGATAGATAAGTTAGTCAAAAAAATATTCCGAGAGCTTACCAATGTATCAAAATTTAGTCAGATCTTACCCCAACATACGTGGCGAATGGCGGCAGACAGACAATATCATTTTGTTTCACAGTGCGAACTCATACCTAGTACCAGTAGGTAGGTATCACCAAAAGCAATGAAAGTGGGTGTGGGTATTGGGTACACACACTGAATTACAAAACGTGTCTTCAGAAACTTACGATGGGAAAGTTCGTTTTCGGTCTCAACTTTTTGTTTTGACGATAGGTCAAAGTAATTTTCGTTTGTTTACTGTAATTACTTACTTAATACTATTTTCTTGTATAAAGGCAACAAAATCCGAGAGGGCGTTTTATTTCAGAAATCGGATTTATTTTTAGGTTTTCTAGCTTAAAGTCCCCAATTTCCCATAATTTGTTTAGTTTTACATTATGTCAAAAAGTACGAAAAAAACGTCACTGAAAAAATATTTAGAATTTTTTTTTCAAGATCCGGTGCTCATGAAATTAGAGGAACAAATACAGTGAAGTTCAAAAGTATGTTCGCGGGTGCCGGTGTGGTCAAAAATAATGTGAAAACGGCATGTTAATGGCATAAGATTGCTCAGATGTTTTCGAACATTTTGGAATGGAACGTGCATATTTTCATGAACTCTATAATTTTGATAAAAAATTATAGTGTAGCTAGGCCATGTGGGGTAAATGTAGGGTCTTTGGACAAGATTTCCGCTTGAAGTGCCGCATCCAGGTCAATTGGACGGGTGTTTTCAAGCCCCTATAGCAGTGGTTCCTAACCTTTTCAGTATCGCTACCCCTGTGGTCTATCCGGGAGACCGATTTTACCCCCTTTTTAAAAAGTACGCAAACAAACAATACAAAAGGCAAGTACAAACATTTTTATTATACACTAGGTTTTGCCTGCGACTTCGTCTGCATATACGCGTCGGTGATCGCGTTAGTATGTTATTGCTATTATTTTATTTCAGCCACTTACCTAGTTATCTCTCTTCAACCCCGTTAAGGCATGATTTCCGATATAAAAAGCATCCTTTGTCCTTCCCGGGGACTCAAACTATATCCATACCAAATATTTTCATCTAAATCGGTAGAGCGGTTTAAAAGTTAACATGCAGACAGTGTTACTTTCGCATTCATAACCCGCCCCGGTTTTGCAAGGGTAGCCCAGTTTTGAACTTATATAGATGTACACGCGAGCGAAGCGAGCGCGAAAATTTTCGGGCATTATGATGCAGGTGTGGAAATAAGACTTCATCATCAAGTAATGCAGATGAAAACGCGAGCGTAGCGAGCGCAAAATATTTCGAACATTGTGATGCAGGCGCGGAAAAGACTTCATACGCATCAAGTTATGTAGATGAAAACGCGAGCGCAGCGGGCGGGAAATGATCCAAATATTATGATGCAGGCGCGGAAAAGACTACATACGCATCAATTAATGAAGATGAAAACGCGAGCGTAGCGAGCGCAAAATGTTTAGAACATTATGATGCAGGTGCGTAAAAGACCTCATACGCATCAAGTAGAAAAGTATTGTGGAGGAAAACGCGAGCGTAGCGTGCGCGAAATTTTTCGAACTTTATGATGCAGTGCAGGTGCGGAGAATAATTCATACGAATCAAGTCATGCAGATGAAAACGCAAGCGTAGCGAGCGCGAAATTTTATGAACATTATGATGCAGGTTTTATCGATTCATCCATTTTGTACATCTCATTACCCCCATAGAATGGCTGTTTTACCCCCAGGGGGTAATTATCCCCAGGTTGGGAACCCCTGCCCTATAGGATCAATTATATTGAACGTTGGAGGGCTCTCTTTTATTGAAACGGGAAACTGACAAGTTTCTCACTCACTTGACAAGCTTATTCCCAATAAGGACTAGTCTCCTCTTTGGATTTGAAGGTAAGACTTTCGTAAAAAATAATGCCTGTGCCAAAATCTTGCATCTTTAGGATGCACCTGTACTGGGATAATTCTGGGATGGTGATTAACTTATAAAGTTGTCATTTAATTGTTTTAGGCACCAGCCTGTATTTTGTACTTACATGTCCGTATGTATGGTCAGCTATTTAATAAAAAAGACGCTCAAAACAATAGTGGTACGTGTGTAATGACGTTAGTTTATTAGTAGGCATAGCAAGGGACGCATGCGGAATGAATAACGCGATGACAGAGGCGAGGCGGAAACTTGCGTCCGTATTTGCGCAGGCGTCGGCGGCTGCAGCGCGGCGCGAGCGCTCTGCCGCCTCCGCGCGGCTCGGGGCTCGGCTCGCAAATCACTCGCTGCTCGACCGCGAAACTGCGCGCGCGCCTATGCCTTGAAATAATACCGCCTTATCGCTAGTGTTTTTACAAGATTGATAAGATTGTTACATCATTGTGTGATAAGAAACGTTTAAACCCGATACAGCTCATGGGCGGACAGTTCATGGAAATGCTCAGGCTGATGTGGAATTAACTTTGGAGACAATACATTACATTGTTGATAGTAGCAGAGTAATTGTGCGGGAATTTGTCGAATGTCGCGGCACGCACCATGGGGACGACGAAAAGGCTGAAGATAACCGTGGTGGGAGATGGTATGGTCGGCAAGACCTGCTTGCTGTACGTCTACACTAAAAACGAGTTCCCCGAAGAATATGTGCCCACCGTGTAAGTATATCACATTGTTTTAATTCTACATCAATAGTATGTATATTGTACAGTCAGCATCAAAAGTAGCTTGACATATGAAGATGTCAAAAGTTCTTATTCCTTTGTAATAAAGACTTTTGACGCCTTCATATGTGTCGCTACTTTTGATTATTATTTAAGCGTATGGCATATAACGTAATAAAACATTAACATTATAAGCTACTTTTGATGCTGACTGTACATATCTAATACAAGTCTTATGGGAACTGTGCGTCTCCAGCAGATTGATAAAAGCTAGTAGGTAGGTACTTACGTTTAAAATCGTGGAGCGAAATTGCAGATCGGCAGTCCGGTAAGTACGTAGCTACTCGTAGAAGCACCGACGAGAGGTCGACCCAGCGAATTAGCAAGTGGTCACGGCGAAATAGAACTGTTACAGCAACGCTAATAACTTATTAGTAAAGGTTCACTTTACTTGCATGTACAGACTCCATCTTTCTATTTAAACAACACGTTCTAAACATAATGGTTTGGGGAATGCACTTAAACACTTATGTATGTATATAAATCTATTAAGTTACTATATAAGTAGAAGATGAACGTCATGAACTGCTTGGCACTGATCAATTCATAACAATAACGAGAAGTGCACAACGACGGGGTGTCAATTATATGGAACTACGAGTAAGATGTCAAACATTGGCACGTTTACCTTATAGGGTCGTTATGCCGGTTACGCGACCAACTGAAGGATAAGGTTTTTTCGATGCGATATAGAAAATTTTACTGACCCTAAAAACAGTGAGCCATTTTTTTAGTAGTTGCTTAATAGGACACTACTAGATAATTTGACTTTTCAAAATCAATCTAAAGAAACCAAAGCATATCAAATTATTCCAAACCAACTCCAAACTCAAATATTCTAACTCGTTACCTAGTTATAATTATTGTTTTAACCGAGTATTTTGCTTTGACTATTATTAATCCTTTTTACGAGGAAAATACACATTAAATATATCTATGTAGGCAGGTACCTTTTCCCGTTGAAGATTTATATAAGTACTTAACTAAATCAAGAGTTTGCGGCATACGGAATTGCTTATGACGAATAGGTAGGTACTTATCAAAATATTTAAAACGCATAAGTTCAATGAAAAGGTACTTAGCCGTTAATGATCGTTTTATGATGAACAATACCACAGAATAAGTAATAATACTATACAATACCTAGAACACAGAAGTAGGGCTTACGGTGTCTTAACACAACGAAAGACCAATATTGTATCCAAAATTCCATAGTATGGGCGGATAATTTTAAATAACAACAATACTACGTCATTCCTTAAGCTAGTAGTATGTCGTGTACAAATAAGCAAATACCTAATAAATACAGCTTCTAAAAGGTCGAAATACTGGCCTGTAGAGATACTAACTCGTATGTTTGATTAACTACCTAATTTGACATAAAGTAACTGAAGGTTTCGATTACATTTTTGAATCATCTTGTAAAATACACCTTGCTAAGGATTAATCAAATATCGATAAAATGAATCACTTGTCAAGATGGTATCAGTGACGTCAACTTTGAACAGGTACTCATACAATCAATACCCACCTATTCACAATCGTGACGACACTTCCTTATAAACTTGAAGTCGGTTTTGTAAATAGGTAACACAAAGTTAACGTTGTATTTTGTGTTTATAATAGGCGGTACACTAATATTTTATCTCTTCTCGATCCTATTAACTACTATAGACGTCGTTATATGTTTAGTTATCCATCAATTAACGTTTTATTTACATTTTTAGCCTCATTTGTTAGTCAAACAAACAAAATACCATCTTTTCATACTTATGCCTAAATTACGAATTCAAATCAAGGTAATTTACAAAGGTTCAAAGTTCAAATTTAGCAAATATTTTTGTGGTACTTAAGAAGTAGGTATACATATACATATATAATACCGTGCTCACGATTATAATTTATTGTAGATATTTAAGTACCTATAACAGAACAATCGATGCACTGACTAAAGGATGATTCACGCTAGACCGTTCCGTGTCCGGGCCGGCGCGGACACGGAACGGTCTAGCGTGAATCATCCTCAATTAGCTACTCGTATGTCTTTTAAAAAGCTGTTTGGCTGGATACATTTATCGTGTAGGTTTATCATTTACTATTCGCAAACATCATTTTATAGTCAATCTTGTCTGCATATAAAATGAAATGCGAAATGGTTCTGTTCTCGTTTTATTTTATTAATTTAAGTACATCCACATCACATAGGTATATTACAAGTCTTACTGCATAGGTAATATGATATGATATGATATGATTTATTTATTTCACAATATACAATGTCACTTAAAATTACCCGTAGTCAATTTTTAGGAATTGAAATTGTGATCGTCAGTTTTTTAATATTATCAAATTACATTAAACTTAGCAGTAATTTAGAAGTATATAATGTCAAACAGTTATAAATAAAATAATGAAGTTGTCAATGGGTTAAAATTAAGATCACCATACAAGGATCGTCATTGATTTTAAAACTATTTTGGTACATAAACATAATCCAGATGTCAAACTATGTTTTAGTTTAGGTTATTCAAATGTCGTAAAACTAATATACAATATAATAAATTCAATCAGTAATGTCATAATACTCATTTATTGAATACTAGCTGTTGCCGCAACTTCGTCTGCGTCGAGCTCGGTTTTTAGTTAAAACATCTGAATATCCAGGAAACGGTATAATAATTGTGGTACTTTTACCCGGTGAGACCAAATTATTAATATGCTGTACAGATATAAATCGGTCAACCCAAATTCTCAACCCCTCTAAAAATCCCTTTAGGTACCTAACTACTTATCGGTTAAAAACTCTCATTTACTTAGGCTATTTTTTGTGTGAGTTGACATTTATAGTGTAAGCCGTACGATAAAAAAAACCGCAAATCGATGTACAGTTTAGCCGTTTGGCACACGCATACTAGAGGTCAAAACAAAATTTTTGACCCGCAATTCCTTAAAAAAATTCCCTTAGGGGGGGGGGGGGGGGGGGGGCAAATATTTTTTTTTCCATACAAAAAAAGAATGTCTCGGCACTCCACCCCTAAGGGAAATTTTTTTTGGAACTGCGGGTCAAAAAAAACTGTTTTGACCTCTAGTATGCGTGTGCCAAACGTCTAAACTGTACATCGATTTGCGGTTTTTCATTGAAATTGGGCCTGTACCGCTACCACTATTACAGTGAGATCACAATTTCATTATACACAAGACTAAAGTGGAAACAAAAAATAGGTAACAATTATTAAACTTAACAACTTCACTGTCCCCATACAATGCGTTTTCAAAGTACCCCACGTTCACCATTAATGTCAGTTGAATCGATATAATATACCCTCATGTAATTAAAAGATTATAATGAAAATTTGAATTAGTGTTTTTTTATGTGTTTCAGACCATTTTTTTTTTGACTCATATTTGCTTCATGAGCGTGAAATAAAAAAAAATTTCAACCAAGTTCAGTGAGTCTCATACGAACACTTTATTTTTGTAATCATATGTGACTCTCAAGCGTGGTATATAAAATTTCTTCGACCACGTTCAATGAGTCTCATATGAGCACTTTTTTTATGAGTCATGTAAGACTCATTGAGCGTGGTGCATAAAATTTCTTCGACCAAGTCCAGTGAGTCTCATATGAGCACTTTTTTGTGAGTCATGTAAGACTCATTGCGCGTGGTGCATAAAATTTCTTCGACCAAGTCCAGTGAGTCTCATATGAGCACACTTTTGAGCGTCAGCAGTAGAGAAAAGCATAGTTTAGAAGCAATTCCACGACGGGAAAAAATAGGCTGGTGCGAAAACGTTGTGTTGGATGTTATGCGAAATTGAAAGTAGAAGGAAAATTGGCTAGGCGAGCAAAACAAGTACGTACGGAGTGTAAACGGTGTAATAAGGCGTTTTGATTGGATTGGTACAATGCAAAACATAAGAAGGTATTTGAATGATATGACAAGTAGGTCTTTTTTTATTGGTTATTTAGAATTTTGATTCGTTTAAGTGTGTTAATTGAGCAATAAAGAGGTAAAATAAACACTTGAAATACTTAACTTCTATTTTTATCAACTATCAACATTGTAGTAGTCTGAAAAATTCAACAATAGATATATTACGATTTTTTTCTTTTGGTTATGCACAATGAGGGTTTTTGCTACACGTTCAGGCTGCAAAAACTGAGGCATTTAGCCACGTTCAGCTAGTAAAACAAGTACGAACTTCACTACCAAAATGAGTCGCATAAGACTCATGAGCTTATTCCAAAAGGCATGTGTGAGTCGTATATGACTCCTTGGACAGGGAAGTTGTTAAAACTAATGACTGAAGCAAGCTCATTGCCCTTGAGTGCATTTAGCACTTTGCGGTGAAGCTGGTCGCCACTGTGTTAAGCGGGTATTACACTGTCCTGAATTCAGGACACTTAGAAGGGTTCCGACCTATACGTTAGAGCGAGATGCTTCAACTCGCCTCCAATAGTTAGGACGCCTGGTTCAGGACAGTGTAATACCCGCTTTACACACATCAGGCCATCAGGCACATGTATTAGTACCTACGCAGTAATCGTTCTATAATTTTTTTGGAGCCGGTTCGGTCAAATCAGGTCTTAAATGCGAAAAAGTAGTCGATACCATGGTGATACGAATAGATAAGTTTTTAGATAAGTTAAGGACCCGTCAAAAAATCGCAGAATAGCGCGTGCGCTTCATTAGCATTTGAAATACCTACACGCATATATAAGTACCGTGAAGACAATTTAGGCTGCACTATTTATAAAGTCAAATGCGCGATCAAGTCGTCGGCGTCGTATTGTTGTATTGTGCACGCCGCGGCGGTCGCTTCCTCCTTTACAAACAGGACACTTGTTTGTTACAGTACTTACACGTCATACACCAACTTCCCACGCGTTTTTGCCGAGACGTGACGTCTGGGAATTACTTAAACTAGGACCAATTTAAAGTCTAGACAAAATTATTTTCTACCTGTTTTACCTACTTCCCTAAAATTTCAATTTACTAACACCGCACACACGTGTTTCTTAGTTATGTTTGCTTTGCTACCTATTGTTTTAAAATCATTGGCATCTACTCGTACTTCTACGTTACACTACCAACGAAAGCGCAAAAAAATATCGGTCATCATCTGTAACGTCACTACACACACACGTCTCCAGTGACTCTGTAGAGGTATATAGCTACAGGTAAGTACCTATACAAAGTGGAGAAAAAGAACTCAATTGCTATAATTAAGATAGACCCGTACTCAATTTACTTATATATTGACACAAACATAATTTTATCCATGGTGACAGCTTTATCTATCTATCTATACTAGCTGTTGCCCGCAACTTCGTCTGCGTAGAGCTCGGTCACCGCGTTAGAATTTTATCGCTATTCTTTTATTTTATTTCAGGCGGTTACCTAGTTATCTCTGTTCCATACAAACTTCCACTTCCTTAAGGGATGGGATGAAAACTATCCTATGTCCTTTCCTCGGAATCGAACTATTTTTACACCAAATTTTATCTAAATCGGTTCAGCAGTTTAAGCGTGAAGGGGTTACAGACAGACAGACAGACATACTTTAGCATTTCTAACCCGCCACGACTTAGTACGGGTAGGTCTATATTATATTACTAAAACCGATTTTGTTGTATTTAAACAGAGACTGTAAAAAATTTGAAGTCTCTCACTTAAAAAAATTTGGGTCCCGATACAAACTTTGAACCCCTATTTAACCCCTTGATGGGATGAATTTTGTTTTGTTGTATTTAATTTAAACAGTTACTGTAAGAAATTTTAAGCCCTTCACTCAAAAAATTTTTCTTCCAATATAAACTTTGAATCCCTTTTTAACCCCTTTAGGGGTTGAATTTCAAAAAACGCAGAAATTAGTTTTGTTTTATTTAAACAGAAAGTCTCTGTAAGAAATATGAAGTACCTCACTTAAAAAAAAATTTGCTCCCCATACAAACTTTGAACCCCTTTTTAACCCCTTTACGGGGTGAATTTCGAAAAACGCTGAAATTGCTTTTTTTGTATTATTATAAGGAACTTTAAAAGCTACAGGTAAGTACCTATACAAAGTGGAGAAAAAGAACTCAATTGCTATAATTAAGATAGACCCGTACTCAATTTACTTATATATTGACACAAACATAATTTTATCCATGGTGACAGCTTTATCTATCTATCTATACTAGCTGTTGCCCGCAACTTCGTCTGCGTAGAGCTCGGTCACCGCGTTAGAATTTTATCGCTATTCTTTTATTTTATTTCAGGCGGTTACCTAGTTATCTCTGTTCCATACAAACTTCCACTTCCTTAAGGGATGGGATGAAAACTATCCTATGTCCTTTCCTCGGAATCGAACTATTTTTACACCAAATTTTATCTAAATCGGTTCAGCAGTTTAAGCGTGAAGGGGTTACAGACAGACAGACAGACATACTTTAGCATTTCTAACCCGCCACGACTTAGTACGGGTAGGTCTATATTATATTACTAAAACCGATTTTGTTGTATTTAAACAGAGACTGTAAAAAATTTGAAGTCTCTCACTTAAAAAAATTTGGGTCCCGATACAAACTTTGAACCCCTATTTAACCCCTTGATGGGATGAATTTTGTTTTGTTGTATTTAATTTAAACAGTTACTGTAAGAAATTTTAAGCCCTTCACTCAAAAAATTTTTCTTCCAATATAAACTTTGAATCCCTTTTTAACCCCTTTAGGGGTTGAATTTCAAAAAACGCAGAAATTAGTTTTGTTTTATTTAAACAGAAAGTCTCTGTAAGAAATATGAAGTACCTCACTTAAAAAAAAATTTGCTCCCCATACAAACTTTGAACCCCTTTACGGGGTGAATTTCGAAAAACGCTGAAATTGCTTTTTTTGTATTATTATAAGGAACTTTCATATAAAGTTTGAAGACTCTCACTTTAAAAAAAAATTGCTCCCCATACAATATTTCACCCCTATTTTCAACCCCTTAAGAGACGAAAATTTTGAAAACGCAGATATTTCTTTCATTGTTTTATTTTAAGGAGTCTTTGTACAAAGTTGCAAGTCTATACCTTTAAAAAATTAATGCCCCCCATACAAACTTTGCACCCCTGTTTTACCCCCTTAGGGGTGGAATTTCCAAAAATCCCGTCTTATCCCTTGCCTCCGTTATATAACCTAACTATAGTGTAAATTTCAAATTTCTGGGACCGGCAGTTTCGGCGGGGCGGTGATTAATCAGTCACCCATCAACTTTATATATATATATATATATATATAAAGAATATATATATATATATATATATATATATATATATATATATATATAGTAAATAACCTATTGCATTGAAAAGGAGATAATTTGTAGAGTCGGAATAACTTACTTGTGATTACATCTCCGATTTCACCCTATAGTTAATTGTTATATGTTGCAGGTTTGACAACTATGTAGACCGCATCACGGTGGACGGCGAAGAGGTGGAGATGGCGCTGTGGGACACGGCCGGCCAAGAGGACTACGAGAGGCTGAGGCCTTTGTCTTATAGCAACGTAAGTAACCCGTCCCGAGGTCTCTTACCTACTACATTTATACGTCTTTTAATATTTTACATGCCTAATTAGACTAGGCGATGTAGTTAGTGTCAAAAAGGTTTGTGAAAGACTCGTGGAGTATTCAAACTATTAATATTTCATTTTCGAACGCCCAGCGAATGTTCTTTTCTTATGCAAAATTTAACGTAACTTTAGGCTGCGTTTCCACCAGAGATGTGCGAGGATGCGTTGCGAGGGATGTGTTTGTCATGAACCAATAGAAACAGCTAAGCTAAGCGAGGATAGGTAAATGAAGTGTTTCTATTGGTTCATGACAAACACATCCCTCGCAACGCATCCTCGCACATCTCTGGTGGAAACGCAGCCTTACGCTAGGATGCATAGTATAGAATATATGAGCAAAAACCGAAAAAAGTCCGAAAACTTGGAGGTTTGCCAAAAGTTGCCCCGAGAGAGCTCGTGCTATCATTTTGGATATAAAATGTACTACGTACACCACCTTTTGCAACATACAATTATTCTATGAACTGGTGAATTATGAATAAAAAAAGGAAAAAATACGAAGTTCAAGGGATTCCACTGGTGCAACCGCGAATTGATTTGTATTATAATAAGCATATGCAGCGAGTAGGACAAAGCGAGTACCATTTGCTCACTGACAAGTGACTAGTTGCCAACCTTTATCTTATACCCATTTTATCGCTAGTATTTTAAATGTAAAATAAATGGAACAAAAATAGCGTGAGGTGGCGTAATATGAACACTGACAAAAGAAAGAGTATTCCTCATGTCCAATATACCTATCTTACACGAGAAAGGAAAGGAAATGCTGGTCTTAGCTTTCATCGTACTTACCTTATAACCGTACCCTGCTAAGAGATCCCTTGCTGAGGGATAGGTAAGAGGTTACCATCATCTTCATCAAGTATCGATATTATGGCAAAGCGAATGCAATAATTTACTTAATTAAGTATCCACAGAAACTGTAATGAGCGCTTCGCTACAGTCGACTACTTATAGCAAAACTTAGACCTCTGCTAACTAAAAATGTGTTTCGTCCCTTTCTCACAAACATATGTCAAAGTACTGTCATTTTACCTTATCTGTATACGTAATAAACGAATGTTTAGCGACAGTTTAACTAACGTGGGCTAGAATGAACGATTATGAATAAGTGGTATGAATATTATTAAAATAAAGGATGTAGTTTTTAAGACCTACTTAACAGAAAAAAATGTTTTCAGACTCACTGTTTCCTGGTGTGCTACTCCGTCAGTAGCCGCTCGTCCTACGAGAACGTGGTACACAAGTGGTATCCAGAGCTAAAACATTTTAGCGAATCGGTGCCTATAGTTTTAGTAGGTAAGGTTCAACTCAATAATATTATAATAAATTAATACCTACTTGTCTCATAAAGTTGTTCTTTATTTATCAAGAAAAGGCTGCATAAAATGCAGCCTTATGGCTTTTTATGCCCGGAGCGATCTCTTCCAGACAACTTTTGGCTAAAGGAATAGTACATTACTGCAGAGACCGGTAGGTAAGCCATGGATGGTTACTTCACGGTCGAAGTATGTATAGTGCGTCTCTCAAAATTAAAATAAATCGTATGAACTAAAGTTAATAAATTGTACCTGCATTCTGACCAACTTGTAATGTATACAGTAAATAAACAGCTGACTGTCCCTATCCCTCCCTCTTGACATACTTAAGAGGTCAGTCTCTTAGGTACATGTCAAAGAACAAGTGTAAAATTTGAAAGAGGAAGATAGCACGGTGAAAAGTAAGTTATTCGAAGATATAATTGAATTAAATTAGCTGAGTGCTCCTTAGACATATAAGTACATATAGCGGGGAGTCGCGAGCTTGAAAAGACACTGTAGGTATAGAAGAGAAATAATGTGAGATTTCGGCGATAGCGGATATTGAGCCATTTTAGTTTAGAACGGAAATTAGAATCATGGTCATATTTGCGTTACCATAATATGAACCAGGTGCAGATATTTTGGAGTTGTTCCTCTGAAAGATTAAGGTAGGAGATATCGACATAATCAAGAAGAAGAAGTAGTAACGTGTCAGCATATCAGCAAGCGCAATCTCAGTGGCGATAATGGGAAGTAAATTACAAAGTCACCCAAGTCAAAGTCCGATCTATATTGATCCCAAGATTTTTGACTGTAAGAGAGTAAGCAATTATAATTCCATTAATAAAAGTATAGAAGGAAGATTAACATAAATTAATTCTGGAATTCCTATTAGGTACATAGTAGTTTTTGAGTATTATGGACGTTCTTTATTCCATCACGCTATAAGCGTAATAATAATAGTGCGTGTGATCCAGGAAGGCGCGCCCCACCACAGCCCAATCCGTACAATTGCGCATAGATTAGTATGAGATTCGCTGTGGAGGGGCGCGTCATCGTGGATGACACGCACTGCACCTACTGTAAAGATTTTGAAGAAACTTCATCAATTGAATGGTTTAATGTACATAAATAGCCGTACCTACACATAATCGCAGGATATTAGAAGCCATCTGCAGATATAGCGAATTGAAAAGAAAAACTTTAGCACTACGTATACATTCATAGTGCATTCTAACATTCAAAGAAACACTCGAAGGAGTGTTTAATTCCGTTGAACACTAGGTATCCTTCCTTGTAATACGTACTTAGAGGACAATTACGGAATTACTATACGCTCATTTATAACTTTAACTAATTTTCGCTGACGTAAATCGTACTCGGTAATCATTAAATTAATTAATCATATTCCGATACATACTTCCACCCCCTTTATAGGGTTCCGTATGCGAAGGATCAAGAGTCCAAACGGAACGCTATTGCATTCATTTACGCGTCCGTCACACAGGTTTTACAGCCAAACGATTGGAGCTACAGTCGTCAAATTTTCAAAGTGTACCTAGCATCTCGTTTACCTAAAGCCATACAAATTGTCAAAACTTATTTTTCTAACTTTTTAAGATGGGCTCCCAAACAGCTAAAGGGTGGCGCGAAAAAACTTTGACCTACGCCATCGAATGAGTACTTACTTATAGTATCGTTGTTTAGTGTTTTAGAAGCCACTAAAGTCATCATTTATTTTTCACAATTTTGTTCCGAGAAATTTTTTAACTACCTATTGAGCTATGAACTTGAAATTGGGTGAAAATGTTTATTATTACGTATATTTTACCAATGATACTAAATATACTTTTTCCTATTAATACCAACTTATATTTGCGGTTGGTTCGGAACCCTAAATGTGCGAGTCTGACACGCGCTTGGCCGGTTTTTCCTGAGTATCTTACGTATGTCCTTCATAAAATCACCATGGCAAGTTTCACTTAAATCTTTTCAGTGGTCTAAGCGTGAGAAGATAGTTTTTTTTTAATGTTTGCTACGTAATAAATTACTGCAAGGTACAAATGTATAATGTTTGTAATACGAGTAGACAGACTTTCCTAATTCCTTTGAAGTCAAGATATTACTTTACCTACTTATATGTATGTGGCATGATGATGCAGAACCTTACTGTCAACAACTATTTCAGAATTATTCGTAGGAGTAAATATCCTTGTTATGAGTTTTAAGGAAAACTGGCCCAAGTTTATATTCCCTTAACTCGCTCATGCTAAATCAAATATCTATAAGTCAGGTAGCGTTCGTAGCCCAACGGTACCCGCGTACCGCCTGCGGTATTCGAGGTTAAGCAACGTCGGCCGGGATCTCCTCTTGGATGGGTCCGCCTTGAGTTGCCCTTAACTGAGCGCTTTGGAAGGCACGTTAAGCTGGTAAACCAGGTTAGAGGCATTTGGGGGCTTGAGAACTTGTAATAGTCAACTTGCCCACTCAGTTGAAAAGCTTAATCCCAATAAGGTCTTGTTTCACACTTGTTAGAAGTCCAGTTGCTTCCGTAAATACTAGTGCCAACGCCAAAATGTTGGGATTAGGTATCGAACCCCGGGCATCCTTCAGGATGTAGCTGGACAGTCGGCCTCATAAGTAGCTGGACAGTGTGGTACTTTGTCGCATTCACTTGTTGTAAATTTCGTATGTCATGTATGAAATGTCATACGAAATTTACAACAAGTGAATGCGACAAAGTACCACACTGTCGAGCTACTTATGAGGCCGACTGTACTAGGATAACGCTAGGATGACGATGATTAGAGTCAGATAACCCTAACTAATTTGTTTACTAATGCTGATTAATTTTGTTTTAGCTACCAAAACTGATCTACGGGCTACAGATAAGGCTGTAATTACTACTCAAGAGGGAAAAAAATTAAAGAAAAGAATTAGGTAAATATATTTATTTACATAAATATGGATCTTATTTTGTGTATAATCATGCTATTATTTTAACAATAGTAAGTGAAAAATGATAAGTAGTATCGTGCGCTCGCGCCGGCAGCGAGCTATCGCTGTTATCGACGCCGATAACTCGCCTGCCACTGATATGTCAGCTACACACATTTGATTTTGTTTTACGTATCTTTTTTAACAGCTGAACTTGGATGTAAAAATTTATAGACGCGCGGAATGCATAATTATTAGAACATGTGCATGTTCATTTTTTATTACTATTGTTACGGTCAAAATCAAAGGTTGCATTAATATCTTTTATTGGCAATCGGAATGAGGAAAAGTCACCAAAATATCCGTCATGCATCATCACGATATCAGGTAGTGACGACTGCAGAAAGAACTGCGGGAATTCTGGAGGGCGGTCGTTGCTCATGTCATGACTGGTTTGTGTCACCAGCGGTTAATAGCGCGTCATCGCGACAGATGATGATTCAATGTTTCAGGTGTGAAACGAGTCTATTTCCTCCTCCATCGCAAATCTATGTTTATATTTCATTATTTAATACCAACTAAATAGTACCTATCCTCATTCCTATAATATTAATATTATCCTTGAACAGGAAACTTAATAACATGTTTGACTTACGATATTATGCTGCCGGCAGCTTTGCTAAATCACTAGATATATGAGACTTGAAATATGGTTCGTCATTTAATGGAACTTCAACATGGATGACTTTTAACTATACCCGTATCAGTGGGGCTAAGATGATCGCTTATGGACATACATATAGCATTCGTCCCTTACTGTCAAGTATGTAAGTACGAGAGAGACGAATGCTATATGTCCGAGATATACGCGACTTTCTTATCTAGGCAGCTAGCTCGGTCGCTTTTATGTCCGGCGTAAAGCATATGTTCTTTGCTAATAAGTGTTAAGATAACATAAGGTTCGCCGTTCGCCACATACAGGCTGAATTCCGCGATTACGCGAAATTTCGTCAGTATGTAGCGAGCACGTGATTAATGCGAACTAGTTGATAGTTTTTATGGCGCGGCCACGACACTGCGTTGCGACGTCGCGCATGTGTAGAAATCTAACATACAATCTAGTAAGTCGTTTTTGCGATGCGACGATGCAACGCAACGCACCGATGATCATAGTACAAATTGCTCTATTCCAGGGCTGCTCAACTAGTGGAGTGTTCAGCGCTGGAGCGCGTGAACATGGACTTAGTGTTCGAGGAGGCGGTGCGAGCGGCGCTGCGCAAGAAGCCAGTGCGTGCGCGCGCCTGTAACTACCTCTGATCGCCCATCAGCACGTCCCACAATCCGTGGCGTGGGTTATTCCTACCTTTTACCGTCACTTTGTTACCCCTGGTAATAGCGGGGTTTCCCCCCATCTGTTACCAGTTGTAAATATTCCCAAGCGTTACCACTAAGGGTTAACAGCACCATTTTAGTGGTAACAGCTCGATTCTTTTCCCGATTTTTTCCCAGCGGCAACAAATTAAAGGTAACAGGTGGAATAACTCCGACATTAATCACATCGGTTAGTCATAAAGGTCGAACTATAAACTTGCACACATTTTATGTGCTTCTATGATTGGTGGAGTAGCTGTCATTTATTTCGGAAAAACGCTACGTACGTGTATACTTATAATGGCAGTAACATACCGCTCACATTGAGCCTAAACGCCAAGAGCTGTACCTAATAATACCTTTCTAAACTAGCCTAAGTTTATAAATTATACAGGGGTCCCAAGAATCGATGATTAAAAGTAGCAGCAGGCTAACTCACAAAAAATATGGGGATAGGTAAATATGGATTTTACGACTTGTCTGTGTATTTTACTCGAGCGACGTAGGGACCTTGTCCATTTTGAAGATTAGATGGTGGAGAAGAGAAAAGGTTATATGGTGTAAACCATTTCACCGGTGCGGGGAGCGTGTAAATGTAAAAAAACAGCCACGCGAGCACGTCAGATATTTATATTTATAGTGTATAAAAAAATCTAACGCGCCAGAGGGGCTAAGATGATCGCGTATACCGTCACGTTTTATGGCCGAAATGTATGAAAACTTCACATAAAAAATTACGGTATACGCGATATTCTTAGCCCCTCTGATATCCACACGTTAAGTTGACCCGAAATATGCGTATCAGACGATTTCATCGTGCAACGACCCTATACATGCGATTACATATTCGTATAGGAGGTCTTATAGTGGTAGGGACATGGTACAATGGCGTCAGTTACACGGTCCATATTATCACGCGATACAGTATTGACCTCTCTCTGTCACACTTACATGAAAGTGAGAGAGAGGCCAATACTGTATCGCGTGATAATATTGACCGTGTAACTGACGCCAATAATGTTAATTTGCCGCACATGTGTCAGTATTTTTAAGGAAACAATGGAGGTTTTCTTCTAATGAGATGTATCGTGAAATTTACGACGTATATTGACGTATAGTTGCACATTGCATCACAAATTTTATGCAAACATAACAGTTCAACCCCGCACAAAAAAAAAACGAAAGCAGCTTTAGTCGTCTTTTTGCCTCTGTAATGTTAAAGAATAGCTTAGTACTTGTATTATTAGGTATTAGGGGTTAAAATTGTATAATAAATGAAGGCGGCTTCTCCATGAATCGTTTAGATGTTTGTGAAGAACAACATTGACCATTTTATAAGAACAAATTCAAATGTAAATGCTTAATTAAAATAATTAGAGCTTTTATTATTTTTCTTAGACTTATAAGTATCATAATAGATATTCTATATATATATATATATATATTGGCATGTTTGTTAAGAGTCAAAGCGGTCTCACGAAAGTATTGAATATATGCAAATAATTGTCGTATTATTTGTTCAGGTATTTGAACATATGTATTATTAATTAATTAATTTCATATTTAGGACTGAATCACCATGTTTATTGCAAGTACTGCCTTATTAATAGATTGTACTCAAATTACCTACTGCATTTTATTTACCTACCCCATTATCTTGAATAATTTGTTTTAATAAAATTAAACACATTTCAAAACCAATACCAAATTTATAATAGCTTTTGTCCGGGACTTCTTTCGCGTGGTATTCACTTTTTGAAGGAATAGGTATGGATAGGGCTGCCATCCGTCCGGGTTTTCCCGGATTTGTCCTAGTTTGGAGGCCGTCCGGGGGCCGTCCGGGCGGGGTATCAAGAAGTGTCCGGGGAAAACCCGGGCACTTTTCATGTAAGGAAGCACCTCATTGAATTTAAAGGTCTTGTATTTTAAAAATATTATTTTCAGACTCGTCCGGGGAAAAAATGTGATTTACGCCAAATGTCCGGGTTTTTTTGAATCTTTGTCCGGGTTTGGCGAAATTCGAGATGGCAGCCCTAGGTATGGAAGAAAGTGCAGCAAAAATGTTATGCTAGCACCACACTTCGCCATATACAAAATACAAACACGTGTTCGACGTGAGTTTCCCATACAGATACGACCTTTTTTGCTACGATTTATTGAATAGTGGTTTAAAATGTAAACTAGTACGTGTCGGTACGGAAACCTTCATTGTGTGTGATCCCAGACGCACTCTAGGACTGCTTGAAAGTTATTCGACATGCCTCAGGTCGTGTCTTCATAGGAAACTCACGTCACTTAAGTCGTTTTGTTTGGGCAAGACAGTGTTTCCTATGAAGATACGACCTGAGGCATATCAAATAACTTTCAAACCACCCTAGAGTGCGTCTCGGATCACACACAATGAAGGGTTCCATACCGACACCTACTAGTTCTCATTTTAAACCGATCAAAAAAGGCCGTATCTGTATGGGAAACTCACGTCGCTAAGTCGTTTTGTTTGAACAAGACAGTTTTTCAGCGTTTATTCAAAAACCGTTTGACGTAGTTTATTCAAACCGAATATTTTTGAAAGTCTTTATTTATTTACAGCCTCCCATTTTTTTTCAGAATTTTTGACCTCACAGTTTAGAAATTAAAGAGGGGGATGAACTTTTTACGACTTTCACGGCGAATATCTCACCAACGGTTGATTAAAATGGAAAAGGTTTTTAAAAACCCCTATATCATTTTCAAAGACCTATCCATAGATACCCCACACGCCGATGTTCATTGTTTTTTTCTTTTCATCCCATACAATGTTTAGGCCCTTGGCAGACGGGTTTTCCACCGCGATGCGAGTGGCAGACGAATTTATTTCTTCATATTAGTCCATAAACTATCATCTGACAAAATTTCATGCGAGAGGAGATGACTGAATTTAATTATTTTTTTACATGTTCACGTGCTTGGCAGACGGGTATTCCACCGCGCTACAGGTGGCAGACGATTTTTTTCGTTAAGGTATCTTCTTAACAATCATTTAAACCTAGTTTCAATCGAGAGGAAATGACTGAATTTTTTTTTTTTTACGTCTTTGGGAGGCTGCTGCTTAACGGAATGGTGGCAGAGTAATTTTTTATTCATCTTTCTTAATCACTGTACAAGTTTTCGTGGGAGAGGAAATGACTGACGATTTTAACATTGTGGCCCGCGGTGTATTCGCTATGCGTGACGCTCCGCAACCCACGTAGAACGTAGTGGTTACATTCTCTTTGCCGCAACCCACCAACGGAATCGCGGCAGACGTCCTCGGTCCCTCATAATACAACTTTCTTAACCACTGTACAAGTTTTCGTGCAAGAGGAAATGACTAACGATTTTAGCGCCTGGCCCACGGTCTATAAGGGGAACTAAATTAAATCGCTATAAGGAAAAGTTTATAAGGAGACATGAAAGCCTAATTGACTGAGCATTAATTAAAATGTAAGGTAAATGACAACATTATTGTTCAAAATTCGCCCTCTGAAAAGGGGGTGGAAAGTTTGTATGGGTAACCAAAGAGAATAGCGGGCAGTCATGCAGTGTGTGGCACGTTTTACGGTTACAGTCGGATGCGAACGTCTATTGCTGCCCTAAATTATTGTTGTCAAATCGCTACGCTTATGGAGCCCTTATAAATGTAGCCAACTTCGTAAATACCACCCAACTGTCATTTGACCTACGCTACGCGAAGCCAATAGAATCGAATTTTAGCTTTCATTCAACCAAGTTTGCGTCGTGTCAAGAAATAGATTGATTATAACCAGCCAAGGATTATTTAGTGTTCTGTTTAATCTTCACGTGTGAAGTCTTGTGATATTAATTATATTAAAACTATTTTTAGCCTAAGTACACAAATTGGTATACACTAATACAAGATGAAACGAGGTTATGACTCCATGAATTCTTCAGTCGACATTAGTTCCTACCGCGACCAACATTTTAAAGTAAGCTAAATTTATTGGAATTGCAGGTTTGACTTAGCTTTAGATTCGCTTTCGCAAACATGTTTTATTTTCTTAGTCATAGACGGTTGCAATTTTAAGTACTTTGGCTGTCTTCATTCAGGGATCCAGAAATGAACAAGAGAAGTTACTAAGAACATCTGCAACACTTTATATAGGGAACCTATCTTTTTATACAACAGAAGAGCAAATATACGAGTTGTTTTCTCGATGTGGTGATATTAGACGAATTATCATGGGACTGGACAAGTACAAGAAGACTCCCTGTGGTTTCTGTTTTGTAGAATACTATGCCAGAGAAGATGCAGAAAATTGTATGAGGTAATTGTCGTGGGTACAACATATTGTTACTCTAGTTACATATTTAGTTTCTCTACAATAATAATGATGGGTTCTTAACAGGCTCACATACTGATTTGGAATCTCATGTACAGTCAAGAGCCAATGCAAGTTAGTAGTTTCCTATGCACTTTATACTGTTGTGGTTGTTATATTTCCAAAAAGTGTTCACTTGCTTCTGCTGTTGACTATACTTACTTTTGAATTCACACCAAATTGTTCTTTTAGATATACAAACTGCATGTTAATACATGCTTTGTGTTTTTTTTTGTATTGTACTGTGTCCTTTAATTGAGGTGTGCAATAAAGAATATTTGTATTGTATTAACCCTTTGGATGCCTCTGTCAAAAATATTGTTATTGAAATAGTGACTTTGGAATACAAGGTTCAAAACACACCAGGATATATCCGAGGCAAGGCATACAAAGGGTCAAGTTTTGTGATTAAACCACACTAGAAATTTGAAATCAATAGTGTTATATGTCAATTCATGTTCGAAATTGCACTATATTCAAACTTTGTTCATTTTGTATTGAAAATTTTGAACACTAGCATTGTTATTATGTTAATTCAGACCATTTCACAGTAATAAGATGATTGATGAATTCAAATTCACAGATATATCAATGGTACGAGGTTGGATGATAGAATAATTAGATGTGATTGGGATGCTGGCTTCATTGAGGGACGACAGTATGGACGTGGGAAAACAGGTGGACAAGTGAGTAACCATGTACTTAAAGGTTTTCACTTTTAGAAATCATGTTATGGTTATGTCATCTGTAAAGTGCCCATCAAAACTTTCAGACTTAAATCTTAAATGTACCCCAGAAACTCATATAGTGACCTACCTATAGTAACAGCAGGCTGCCCAGCATCATAAAGAAGGTATGCAGTGCCGGCTAGGTGGGTTTCTGGCAGTGAACCAACACTATACAACCAGACTGTGTGTTCAATCCTGAATACCAGATACATACTTCGGCCTTGCAAGTACTGGCAGGGCGGAATGGGGTGACAAAGGTCATATTAGAACACACTTTAGTACAAAGTCTTCTAATTTCTATGGTTAATTTTAGTTAGAAAATTTGTATGTTTTCCATACAACCATATAATGAAAAAGTTATAAATTTTAAAATGTTTTATTAATATTTTCTGAGCTAACCCTTAAATGCATGATTTTTTCTTTTTCAACAAAAACGCGATATTTGGTGCTCTAAGGTGTATTGATAACGGGAAAAATAATATCAAAATTCTCTTGTATGTTCTTCATACAATATTTAAAATTAAAAAAAAAAAGATTTTTTTCATACTTTATCAACAAGTACAAATATTGCTTATTTTTATGCGAAATACTTTACTAAAATTAGCACTCGGACAATTTTTATGATGTGTAGAAATACATTCTAGGCAGAAAAAACTATAAAACTGCCAAAAACACTGATCAAAAAACCTCAATTTTCGAGACCACAAAAAAAAGGCCGCCGTTTTTTTTAAAATTACCGAGTTATCGTTTATAAATCAATGTAAGGTTTATTGAATATATAGAACGGTTAACATGTTAAGAATGAAAATGAAAATATATTTAATTACCTTGTGAAATAAGCCTCAATATTATTATAAATATACCTACAGTTAAATAAATCTTGAATTATTTGTTATGATACTTATGATGTATATATGTCACACCATGCATTTAAGGGATATATCATAGTTTTACAGTAGTGGCAACGGAAAGAACATGAAGTTGTTGAAAATTGTATTTTGTCTTACTGCTTGTATTCACATGTTATTCAGCTGCAAATTTCTCCCAATACATTTTCAAATAACAAAAAGTAAAACGATTCTGATTAGAACAGTATTTTTTGTTTTTATGAAAATGTATGGCTGAAAATTTAATATCATGTGAATAAAAGTAGTAAAAAGTGGCTACATCACATTCAATTAATTGCAACAACTTTAAGGAACTAAGGACACCATATTGTAATAGTACATTACTGCAGAGACCTGTAAGTAAGCCATCTGTAAGGATGGCACTTACGGTCGAAGCTTGTATAGTGCTTTTCTCAAAAATGAAACAAATTGTATGAATAACGGTTAATAGTACCTGCATTCTGACCAACTAGTACTTTCATGTTCCGCTTTGCACTTGATGAACTTTTTATAAATGGTCAAATACCACCTTAGACTTGGATGGAAGTATCTTTTTCAGTACCTAGTGATATCTGTGTATGTATTGCAATCTGATTCATCTACATAAACTCATTTTTATCAATTATACTTCTTACTTTATATATTAAATCAATGAAGTCAATCCCGTCAAAATACAAGTGAACTTTTTTTAGCTAGATGTTGTGTTAAGACACTGATATTATGCCACAACCCCAATAGAATAGATTTATAAAATCGTATTTAATTAATCGTAAAAAGAATCATATTTATTTTATGTTTACTGTTAGTATTTAATTTCATTTAATCTATTCATGTTAATTTCTAAATTAGTCTCTAAATAGTTAAAAACATGATTGAACTGTATTTCCCGCCAATTCACATCGTGCAATACGGACACGTCAACCTCCATGGTACCTACATTTTTTTTAAATGTCAAAAACTGCCAACTTTATTTTCTAGTTCTAAATTCAAATGTAATGGGATTTACATACTTACTTCCTGGACACTTCTGGCAACTGTCCAGGATGAGCCACTTTCGAATACTATCTTCACAGATGTTATGAGAACATTACATATTATTTTTGAGAAAACTTACAATAACTAAAATGACCTTTATCATCCCTGAAAGTGTGCACCTGGCTACCGAGCCCTGGCCCTCTAGCACTAAGTACCAGCTAGGCTAGGCTGGCGTTCAATGTGAACCCAAACTCGCCCAGTCCGCCGCACCTGATTGATGTTTGTGAATAAGCACTTTACTGGCTGGTGGGTGGGTGGTAAGAAATTTCGTAAAACTATGTGGCCTTAGTTTTAAGAGGCCATTAGTATGTGGCACTTGGGTACTAGTAACTAGTGTAACTACATTATTTGGGGCACTTTTTTTAGGGATTGATACTGTTGATTCTACCTGAGCCCTATACACTTGAGTGGTAACAGAAAGAAAAAATTCCATTGAAAATTATACAAAATTGTTTACTTGTATGTGACATGTAAATTGTAATCAGTAAGTGTGATAGGGCCCTAATATGTTTGGAAGTTAACCCCTTTTCCAGGCATAGTACGATTTAACGACCACATGCGTGTCGTTAAAATTTCAACCTTAATATCCAAAGTTAAGGTTTAAATCGAATTGAATTTCGGCGATTGGTGTTTTATATAACACAACACGGTCTGTTGATTACAGGTGCGAGATGAGTACAGGACAGACTACGACGGCGGCCGTGGCGGCTACGGAAAAATCATTGCACAAAAAATAACCCCCAACACCATGGAACGCCAATGATCGATTCCAAGCGCTGTGTTGTGTAAGAATATTATTTAAGTGTGAAAATACCTTGAGAAAGACTGGACTGGATGTAATTTAAATAGTCAATAACAATTTTTATAAGTAAATCAACATGTTTTATTAATAAATATTTATTAAAGACTTTCTTAATAAGCATATCAACAACCACATCACATGCATAAATATTTCATAAAAGAAAATGAGACACTTGAAGACACCATACTACTATGAATTACATGTGAATAGTCAGAATGAATTCCAAGTCACACATCTATGATCTTATTATACAGTTATTTCTGCATTTGTGTTTCCATGTAAACTAAGTTAGGAGTTACAATTAGACATAAAGAAACAATGAAATACCTATACTATAACAATAACAAATGTAAAGTTAGAACATATAGGTAAGGTATACATATATCTTTATTTCTGAACATTAAAGACATTTAATAAACCACTGAACTTTAACTTGACTATTACTTAACTCACAATACCACCATCCGCTGCTTTGCCTGTGCTGAACAATTATAATATTAAACTAATGTAATCTGTTTAATATTAACTTGCACTGCGATTTTTCATGAAGTTTTGATCTCCATAAATCTATATTAGCTGATATAAGATGCCGATGGTACATGCTACCATAGTGGCAAAAAAGCACCTCCTTTGACGATGAAGTCGTCTCCCATACTTTCTCATTCTGCTGCTGCTTTATTTTGAGCTTGACTTTGGCTTGACTATGCGTACCAAATAATTAAAACTCAAGAGCAATGAAAGCGAATCGATTTGTATGACTATTATTATTATTATTTAGGAGCGCCTATAACACCCATTGTCTGTGACTCTTGAATATATTTATTTAGTAATAATAGGTATTGCCCGCGACTTCGTACGCGTACGCGTAGAACTCATTCATCGCGTTAGAGTTTAATTGCTTTTTTTCAGGCGCTTATCTAATAGGGTATTAAACTAAGGTAAAAATGAATTATTTTTTACTTGACTAATAAAAGATCTAACGAAAATACTCGAAAAACATCAATTATTAATTTATTTTAGCTAATTGAAAGATTTTATAAGCATAAAGATTTAAAAAGGACGCTGATTTTAACAAACCTACTCACACTGTCTTAGTGACGTCACTAAGACAGTATTTCCCTTCAAACTTCAAATTAAAAAATCGTTTTTGACATTTAATAAAAAGTTGCTGATTTGACTAGGGGTTTAATACCGTATTATCACTTTTCTATACAATCTTACACCCCCTTAAGATGCCTTAAAAAAAATCCGGGATAAAAAGTATCCTATGTCCTTTCCCGGGACTCAAATTTCATCCAAATCCGTTCAGCGGGTTAAGGGTGAAGAGGTAACAGACAGACACACACTTTTGCATTTATAATATTAGTATGAATTCGTATGAAACGACGTCTTGTAGTTGATAACCAATGAGCATAGAATTATGATAGTATACACATTTTATTTCGTAAATAATCAGTTAACAGGTTTATTGTCTTTTGGTTTATGCTGAACTTCATTGAAATCAGAATGGCACAGCGAAATGTTCTTAGCATATCTGTATGTCATGTCATGTCCTACAACACGATCACAGTCCGAAAAGGAATCGTAAACCTTACTGCTTTGTAACAGAGGCGTGCCGTGACCCATATGAGGGCTTCAGACTGTAAGCGTGTTAAACTTTAAACACATCCACTCCTCGCTCTCTTTTGTTATGTGCCCGAAGATATCCGTTCCCGGGAGATGACAGCTATCCATGTTCTTTTCTATCTCTATATATTTATTCATGGATAAATTCTTTTTCCGATGCTGTTGCGGTTCTAATAACATACAGCGTTGGTGGTATTCTATGGCGAATTAAGACAATATAAACAATGATTTTGATGATTCTCTCCAAATATTGGCATATTGAATATTACAAGGCAGTAGCAAGTAATGTTAGAAACAGGTACCAATCACTCATTTTAGAATACCATTCAATGGCTCTTTTACTCTATAAAGACCAAAAATGCAGTCAAAATATAAAAAGAAACATTAAAAAATTACTATTCTATATAAAGTATTAAAAAAAATTAGATATAAAGTACTTAAGTATAAAAATAAAGTTGATTTAAATATTTTTTAATTATAACAGATCATAAGGTTATGGCAATTTCATAAGTATTTTATAAATGCAAACAATATTGAGATTAAGCGACAGAAATACAAAAAAAAAGGAAAATAAATAGTGACATACAACAAAATTAATCTCTTGGCGTTTCTGGCAGCAAGTCAAACCACAGGGTTTTTGCCTCCAGGAAATCGTACTGGTTCAGGTGCACAATTACCTGAAATAAAATATACAAATCAACACTGTTTGGATGATACAAATATTGATCGCTGCGTGTAGTGCCCAGAACACTTGGTGCACGATGCTATCTAGCACAAGTCCGGATGTTTGTGTGATAATTTGATTTTATTAACCCTTATAACATAACAACAAATTACCGGCCAAGTGCGTGTCGGAGTTCGTACATTCCGAACCAATAAGGAAAATTCAAAGACAAGATCAATATTTTAGTATTCGTTAGTCAAATACAGGTAAATTACTTTCGAGACGTTTTTGCATTTGTAGTATTTGTATACA
Organism: Cenopis cana; assembly: GCA_951800055.1. Taxonomy (NCBI): domain Eukaryota; kingdom Metazoa; phylum Arthropoda; class Insecta; order Lepidoptera; family Tortricidae; genus Cenopis; species Cenopis cana. The sequence goes on along the minus strand of OX637471.1, from coordinate 14,693,647 downwards.
TATTTACAGGGATTCTCCATTTAAATTTACACACACTTAAAAAATAATTTACACAAATTATAATTTTGACCGTACACAACTACAAATGCACAATATACGTAATGATAAACATAATCACCAAATTTGAAGTTCATAGATCTATGGGAAGTTATAAAATCTTCGGAACAAAATTTTCTAAAACAAGCTTCTCATTCGTTTGTTTTCCAATATTTTTAAAACAAAAAATACAGTATTTATCTACTCAACGAGCTCTAAATAACGATATCCCACTCGATGGGGTAGGTAAAAAAAATTTTTTTACGCACACCCTTTTAGCTCGATGGGTGCCCCCTCCTTAAAAACATTTAAAACTTATTGTTTTCACAATTTGTATGGATTTGGGTCAACATGATGCTTATACTGTCAAAATTTGAAGGCTGTAGCTCTAACCCTTTGGCTGTGAAACCTGTGTGACGACGGACGGACGCGTGACCGTTAGGACCCTTCGGGTACCGGAACCCTAAAGATGGAACTATAGCATGTTTTTGAACTACCTGCTGTAAAATGCTTTATTTCCCGTCAATACAAGATAAATATCACTCACGCTCACGGACGCGCTAAACGCATTTATCATAGGTGCGGTGCTGTACTCCGAAATTCGAACTTCGTACAGTGCCGCCCCTTTCGTTCATATAGTGTATACCACGAGAGTGAAAGAGACGGCACGATACGGATTTCGGAGTAGGCTCTCAGGGTTGCCGTCTCACCTGGCCGATGACGGGACTGCCGCCGAGGAGGCCCTTGTGCGTGGCGACGGTCACCTCCACCTGCCGCGAGTGCAGCTCCGCGTGGGGGATCACCCACTCGAACTTCTCGTCGAACTCCGGCATGCAGCTATCTTTCACCACCTTCAACATTACTTTAGCTTAATTGACTTTTCAACGCAAATTGACGTACCCAAGCTGCTCTTGAGCTGCGTGTGTGACGTTGAAGCGACCGGCGTGTAACGTAAAGTAGGGTAAGCTGTAGTAATGTTGGCCCCCCTCCATACGTTGGCCTCTTGAATGCTGTATTTTTTTGTCAAGTGTTTTTCCTGGCAACTTTCAAATTTTTCTACTACATGTTAGAGTGTAGTAAACAAAGAAAAATATGAAATTTATTTTCTACCTTGTATTGAAGGATTGCGCTTCAGATTAACAATTCGGTACAGTACAGACGACTTAGCTTGTCTCGTAATACGATAGCAAAGATTTGCATACACCTCGTGATGAAACTTACAGGCGTTTTCCGTTTGGAATCTTTAGAGCGTCCCGGCAGCAAATATAATTTCACGTACGGGTCGGGCACATTCGTTGGATCCTTCAGGGGTATGTTCCTGTCAAACAAAACGCGAGTGAGAATATTAACTCATAAATACTCATAAAGTTTATAACCGATTGCGCTAACGAAGTTTCAGGTACCTACTACTACCATGTATGTACTACCATGTTAACAAAAGTAATGAGAGCTAGTGTAATCTGTAAAAAAATGCGATAGCTGTTGTCTCAGAAACGCTATAGCGTGTGTTATTTTGAAGGTATTGTAGAGTCAAATCTTGCACAGATATAAACCCTTATTCATAATTAAATTCCATCAAATCTACCACTGTGTTGCCAGTAAAATGAAACGTTTAAATCGTAGTAAATATATTATTGGCGAATGGATGCACTTAAGTAAATAATTTACTACTAATGTTAAATACAACCTTTAAATGCTCAGTTTAAATAATGAGACTTATAAAAAAAGCAGTCCAATTAATTAATATTGATTTATTACTATTTTGAGGTAGAAAAGTTCGTAATGACATGGTAATACTTCAGGTCTAAACAACATTTGGTATTCCGTTTTAATACAACAACATTATCGTCTTAAGGTGCATATATTATTATACCGTAAAACGTAAATTTGAAAATGACAAATACTGGATAGTGTAAAACGCCCTTCTGGGTACCATAATGGATTTATGGCGGCCATGACACTCACTTGTCAAATCGCTCCAAGTCAAATTATCAGTAACAACTTGTCACTTTATTCGGCATCTGATCTGACGTCTGTCTTGAGCGCTCGAATGTTTTCCTATCTCATCGTGGTGATTTTCATTGTTGAGTTTTTGTTTCCTGTTAAGTTTTTCGTTAAGTTTGTGTTGTTTCCTTTTATTGATACTCGAACGTGAGTTCTGCTTTTACAACAGTAAAATGGAACCTGTGGCAGGTCCCTCTCACAGGAAGGAGAATAATCCTCGTTCCCCTTCCTCACCCAAGAAACGACCCAAAACTTACATGTGTGTTTCCGAAAAATTCATGGCGATGAACTATTACAAACATACATACAACACATGGCCTGAGGACAAGTATTGGACACATTTGGAATGTTCGAAACAAGTGGCGGAAATATTAGGAATATCCTGGGCATTTTAAGATTATCAATTGTATGGAGATGACTCCTGTCACCATATACCCAGCATATTTTAAAGTACTCTAGTCCCCAACTAAGCAAGGTTTGTAACTGCTGCATAGAAGTTACCTTTGAAAGTAATTTTGTATGTATAGTGAATTAATATAATATTAACTTGTATACAGTATAAAAAAACATCTAAGAGTTGAAATATAAGTCGAGACATTAAATGAAAGCTCTGCATTTATTAAGTAGAACAGTTAGCAGCGTTTCATTATAGGTATAATGGAGTCTATATTTTGACGTAACTTCCGTATTCCATACAAAAAATTATTATGGTCTTCAACTTCAGTCAGAAAATTATATTTTTTATAATTACAAAAAGGTTGGTGACATCTGATCCGGCATACTGACGTTGACGGCTGTCACTGTGACAGTGACATTTCTTGGTAGATTTGATGGAATTTAATTATGAATAAGGGTTTAGTGCAAAACATAGATATAGTATATACTCTGTAGTTATAGATGCGCCAACAAGCGACCGGGGCTATGTCTTTCTCATATTATGACGTCAAAATATGGGGATACCATGGTTGCAAAAAATTACCCCAAAAATTTAGTCGGATAGTACTTAATTACAAGTGATCAAATTCCATAGTGACTAAGTCGCCATTTTGACTCACTAACTAAATTTACACAACATCGTAGGCGATATCGTAAAATAAGTGATCTCGACCGGCCACTTTTTTTGGGATAATCTTAACTATAAATACATAGTCACCGGTTATCACCGTTGCATCAAACGGCGATTTCACTGATCCAAATCTATACATTTTGTTCTCGCCGCTCGCCGCTGGTCGCTGGCCTTCCTGCTCGCCGCTTGACTTGCTGGTCATCACGTCACCCAAGGAACCATGCTAAATGTTTAAGTCTCTAGACGATGAAAGTAGTAAGTAATGTAACCAGATAGTGCTTACTATTTCCATGCCCCTTTTTGTCTTTCACAGATAAATTATGTAGTTGTTGGAATAAAAGAACAAACTTCAATTTAGAACAGGTAATTTATTTACAATAATATATTACATTTATAACTTTATTTTTCAATAAATAAACAAATATGTAATAAGCAGTTATAGATTATTTTACCCAATTTAATTTCCTGTTCCCTCAGTCCTGAAATCCATTTTTTCGGGATTCATCCTCTGTTGAAAAACTGAAAAAATCAAATTACTTGAAATTCCCGAAACGTGGGGTAATCTTTAGGGGTTTTTTTTATTATTTGTTGGTATCCCGAAATCGAATTATAAACCGACTGAATGGTGGGACATCAATGCTAAGCTGGCTTCTATGGTAGATTTCTACTACGCGATTTGACCGGTTTGTATGTCAAATGTTTGGAGGTTATTTTTTAATTAATTCACATATTTTTCCTATTTCATCTATTGTCTCATGATATAACTAATGATTTAGCTCAGTAATTTGGTTCCGGTGAGATTTTAGAAATAAACACGGGTCCAAAATTCAAAGAAAATGTACTTACGCATGGAATGTAACATCCGCCTTTTTTCGGTCGAAATTGCTTTTACAGCCAAACACTGAACACCCCACCATGTTTGCACTGAACAACCAAACACTACGGATCTGATGATTGGTAAATTATTATTCATTTAAACCAAATTCATCATTAATTTTCCACTTATAAATTGCACTGCAAAATATTGCCACTTTGTTTTGCAATCTTCTTGACACTAATGACAGATTACTTTTACCCGACCATGAAAAAATGTCCGGTCGGTGATAAGGACAAAACATCGCACTTTTTTCTACTTCCTCTCATAGGAATCGCAATAAGGCTATCTTTCTCTTACAAAGCGTGTCAGGCCCTTGGTGCAAAATGATTTTCCTTCGTACTTTATCGGAAAAGTTCGTATTTATCGTGCTCTCTCAATTAGCTTCAGTACCCATCTTACAGCCGTAGAGGTAACTTTGACATTTGACACTGAACAATAAAGTTCCATAATAATGGATATGAAAACGTCACTCATTTAATACAATCATTGATTGACAGTTCGGGTGCCATCGTATTCCGATTGAGATCCGAGTTTTCCCGAAAGGAAATCATTTTGCAATACATCTGTAGTATAGTGTGTGCCGGTGTGGTGTGGGTCTATATTGAGATCCCTAAATTTTTTTGTCCTATTTTTGGATGCCAACATGTTGTTTGTCCTAGTGATCATTTGTCTTAACGTTTATAGCCCTAATAAAGAGTCACCTAATACATTTTGTCCGAAAATTATTTATCCTACTGGCTTATTACCTAATATTATTTGTCCGAACGTTTAGTTCCCCTAATGACGATTGACCCAGTGTCATTTATCCTAACACTCAGTAGCCCTAAAAAATGCAGTCGGACTCCGCCTTAGCTCTGGCGCTGCGGGAAGACCAGCCCTTCCGCCCTTGCGTGCCAAAGCACGGTCGCACGTGCTCCGCTCCGCAGCTTCGGCTTGCTGGTCGCCTGGCGACCAGCCTCAGCCGCTCCGCTTCGCAGGGCTTCCGCGCCTTGTGTCCCCCGTGTGGTGTACGTACATGATCTTGTGCACGACGATGATGAGCGTCTGCGAGGGCATGCTGTAGCGCAGCGACAACAGGATGCGCCCCAGCCCGGCCTCGCCCGCGGACCTGCCCATTCAGCGGTAGTTAACATTCATCTTATTCTTACTACAAATTAATTCTACGCCTACTGCCGGTTACTACCAAAAATGAGTGGGTCCAACCAATTTGTTACAACTGGAAACAGCTGAGATTTTGTGAAAAAAATGTAGAAAATATCATATTAGTTCTAAAGTGTTGTTGGTACAATACCTACTTACCTTTAGTGGTAACAGCTGGGTTTGTCTCTAGTAGTATTATATTCTTTGCTAGTATCTAAAACTGGTAACAAATGTGGGACAAATCCCAGCTTCTACCAGATGTAACAAATTGTTGTTCCCACCCTCTTAATTAATAATTATGGCTTAACGAAAAGGAAACTTATTAATTTGGGTTATCAATAGTTCTTGTTTGTACCTATTTGGGTTATGTAATTTGGATTGATTTTAGCTAGATATAATTACACATATTTAACAAAGTATAGTACGCGCCATCCACTAAGGCGCGCCCCTCCACAGCCCAAGCCGTACAACTGCGCACAGATTAGTATGAGATTCGCTGTGTAGGGGCGCGTCGTCGTGGATGGCGCGCACTATATTATTTAACAGAATACTACTTGTATGTATTAGTTTACACTAGCTATAGTTTACCCCCAACGTAACCGCAAAGCTTTAGAAATAGGAATTAACATTTAATAACATTATATCTTACGTAGTCAGCGAAGATGTTCTGTGAATGAGTTTTGGTGAGTCACGACCGGACGGAGCTTGAGATTCTTGTGGTATATCTGTGGTATATCAAACAGTTATTATATCTTAAATTTGTATGTACAAGTATAAGATAGTAAATAATTAAGCATAAATGATTGAAACATTCTAGACATAGAAGGAAGAGCGTTCGTACTACTGTTACATAATGAATAGGCAACCATCAGAGTATATAGTAAGTAGTAGTAGTAGTAGTAAAACAAACACCAGGTATCCGCGCCTCCTTAGTCTACCACGCTGTCAAACCAACTACGGTAAAAATTGTGTAATATACAGAATGATGAGGACTTATAACAATCAGTTTAATGATATTGACCCATTTGTGTATAACAACAAAAAAACGTTCAAAAGTGCAATAGTTAACAAAATCTATCAGAATAATGACGGTGATTAAATAAGCTCAACATCAACACACACACACACACACACACACACACACACACACACACACACACGTATTTATAAAATTTATAAAATTGTAATATCTAAGCAAATTCGTATCTCTGATGTGTATCTGTTAGGGAGACCTGTCATTGGCTTTACAATTGTATCCTAGTTATAAGCATTTTTTATATATGTAAAAGCTGTTGGTCTTCTAATAAAATAAAATATATACGTCTATCAAATCGAACACGCGAAGTACCTAATTTACAATCGCTCACTTTTAAAAAGTTAAAACTCTTCCCACCTAGGTGTATAGTAATGTTACCAAATCCAGATATTTCCCGCTGCGTTTAACTTTAATAAAATCTGATAGCGCCATATTAAATCGAAACGCCTAAGTAAAAATTACATTCAGCCAAAGAAAAACGCCTGTCATACCGCCAGTTTATCTTTTTGCTGTTTGTTTACTTAGAAGTACAATAAATTAAAAAGTTAAAATAAGTTGTAATTTATTGTTACGTATTTTATTGTAACAAACTATCTGTATTGTATAAACTATTTGTATTTGTTCTGTATTTGACTTGCATAAAATTTAATTGTATATTAAAAAAAAATTGAGTACTTAGTTATAGCCTGGCAAAAAAGAGTAGAAAATAATAGGGGCGCCTCTGTCGCTTATATGGCAACACGAATAGGTCGATGACAATATCTAGATACTTTATTTTCAACTACAACATTTTTAGTAAGTTCATATGTTAGTCAAATATATTTACTAGTAACTAAAGTGAGAAACGACTATTCATTGGCCAGGTGAAATTTAATCTCAATGACAAAAAATCAGAAAACTTTATTTGTGCATGTATTTATAAAGATATATTTAAAGAAATTTGCCAGAATTAGCATGTACAATGGTAATTATCACTTGTTTGTTGTGCACTAGATGTTTCACTATGAAACGAAATTCATCAAATATATCGCAAGTACCAAGTTTATTATATATGGTTTTGTTTACATACGTAAACATATCCTTAAAAATCTTGCTGTTGTTCCGGACGCAATTTCATCCATAAATCGTGATTGTACCTTTAAAAATATATATAATTAGTAAAATCATCAATAGTTCAACGCATTAGTACATAGAAATGATTACCAACCCGTAATTTCAGCACTTTTTAGATAAACACTGTCCCGTTTCGACAAAATAATTCACGCTTCAAATTCACCAAGACGTCGCTTATAAACATTATATAAATAAGTTCACGGGTGGAACTACGTATTTATTTATCCATTATCTGGTAATTTTATCGTGTTTCAACTGTGATAATTCAGCTAAATGTATTAAATAAGAATTTGTAAACACAGCTCGTGACAGACTGTAATAGACATATGCCAAATATGTCAATATAATCGAAGATGCCAGTGTCGAAAAAAAATAGTTCCGTTTCTAGACTATTTTGCCAGTCTATAACTAAATCTGTCGAAGACAGTGTAGCTTAATACAGCCATTGAATTCGTATAAAAAGGTTTTTCAGCTAAATCAGTCAAAATATCATCGCGTGTTAAGTACGCCGTACGTAATAAAATCACTATATTAACCACCCCCTACCGCCGAATTTTCATTTTTTTTTATGTCAAGTACTGTAGCACCAGAGAAGATGTAGCAATTTGATCGCACACAGTGTCATAGGCGTCGTAACTTGCAGCTCTGCAATAAAATAGGTCGTTCACGAGCAAGTGTGATGAAAGTAGACTCACCAACTTCCTTAACAATCTGTTCGACTGGGATAGATTTTTGAGACGCACTATCTGGCCCTAAGTCTTCCAAATTCGCCAGCTCCGGTGTAGATGCTTCTGAAATGTATTCAACAAGTGTATAGAACTATAGATAAACATATATATACAAACAAGCGTCATAGTCTAGGACTGACCTGGAGGGAAGTTCGCGTATGGAGAATTTTGTTTAGGGCAAGGTGAGTAGGAGTTTTGGTAAGTATTTTAGACTCTGGTAGATAGTTGTCACATACCAGGTGCTATACAAGTCATTCGGTGTAAATTTCAAAAAAAAACATTCAGCTATTTTCTGTCAAGAAGAGTCCAGACTTGGTGTTTTGAAAATAAATCTTATTTTTACGATACCACTGGCTGAAATGTAATGGTGTGGTATATTTCCGGAATCAGCTCATGGAGCTCTTTCATTCTATACCCCACTCAATGGGTTATTGAAGAAAATTTGCTTTTTTTATATACAAAAAATGTATGACATCATGGCTGAAAAATGTCTCAGACTCACACGGACGGACGGAAGGACGCGTGAGTGACAGCAATAGGGTTCCGTTTTGACCCATCGGGTACGGAACCCTAAAAACTAGCTGACCAGAACTTTATAACTCTAGTACGGGACCACCATTAGATGCATTAAAACTAGTAGGAATACTGTTATTCAATGAAATAGGTAATCAATTACATAAATTAAATTGATTGCGTTTGAATTAAGGTTAGGTACAATTCGCAGAGGTCTATGTGCTTAAAAATTAGGTATTACTCAAGGGGGGACCCTTTCAGGTGTACACATTTTGCACCTTATTCCTTTGTGCTAAGATAATAAACTGCTTATGTATTTCTGCTGTTGATGCGAGTATACCTGGAGCAGCTGAGGCGGGCACGGCCCCGTCAGTAGCAGTGGCGTCGACCGGCACGGCCGCGGGGGCGGGCGGCGCTGCGGGCTGCGCTGCCGGCTCCTCCGCTATGTCCTCCTCTCTGATCGCCTCTTTCAGTATCTAATACAAAACCACCACCATAAGTGTCATCTGGATCTGTCGTAGGTATAGTGCGCGCCATTCACGACGACGCGCCCCTAAACAGCGAATCTCATAACTAATCTGTGCGCAGTTGTACGGCTTGGGCTGTGGAGGGGCGCGCCTTCGTGGATGGCGCGTACTATAAACATGATCTTCAGGGTTAAGCATACACTTCTCTCTCATTCTCTCTGTAGTAGTTCCCACACGACTGAAGATCGTGATCATCTGATGTCTTTTTGGACAGTAGACTTGCTTCCATCGGCTTCTATTGGTGGTCATACGTACCACATCGTAGAAACATAGACTCACTTTAAATAGAACTTAACGATTTTCTGCTAACTGGAATGTCCTTTGTCCCTAAAGTTTAACTAAAATAGTTTGAATAAGGGGGTAAGGCTTTATATCAAAGAATAGTGACTTGGATCTGCCCTGGCCCCTATTTCACCAACTTGACAATTGTCACCTGACAATGACAATTGAAAGTACACTTCTGAGTCGTCACGTAAAGATGGCCGTCGGATAGCATCGATACTTACCGGTCACTGTCACGGTCGGTTACTGTCATTGTAAGATGACAATTGTCAAGTTGGTGAAATAGGGGGGGGGGGGGGGTCGACAATTCATTACACATAAAATTTAATAGCTGTCTCACTCTGTTGCTAAAGCTTATTGACAAAACACAGTAAGGCCTGGTATAGTAGAAATTATTTAGAATGTCCGACATTTTATAAAACTTATCATTGGACTTTGAATCTTCACGCTTGGCCAGTAAAGTCGCTTTTTGAACGGCCTAATTTGATACAACTCGGACAGTTCAAATAATTTTAAGTATATACTTATTGATTAGTGTTTAGTGCGAGTCCATATAAATGCTACTCGCAATAAAATAGAACACTCTTCTATTCTATGAACTCGCACTACACACTAATCAATGTGTATACCGGCCATAAGTGCTCGCTTTTTTTTAAACCTAACTGTGGCTTTATAAAGCGGTAGGAGGTGGGTAGGAGTGCGGTAAAGTACTCGCCTTGAGTTGCATCGACAGTAGGACCCTCGACTCGGGGCCGGACTTCTGCAGCATGATGGGTTGCGTCAGCAGGCTCAGCTCCTTCTGCCGGAGCAGCAGCGCGACGGCGTACGAGAGCTGGCCCAGCGAGCTGCCCGTCTTCTGGTCCAACACCTGCGCACGCCGGGAACAATACTAGTATCACATCTAATCATATGGCCGAATTGCATGCAATATTATAAGCATGCCGTTCATTACTTTTAAGGCGCCTGTAGAGTGTAGAGGCAAGGCTTTCTCCATACAAACTCTGTACAAGTTTTATTCTTCGGTTTTAACACTCCCGCATATAATTTTTTTTGCTTGTTAATATTGGATATACGAAGAATGTCAAGCAAAAAATTTCAAATAAAAAAAAAAAAAAAACTAAAAAATACAAAATAATTTTTTTTCTTGAGGTTCTGGCTTTATCGGGTATGACACTGTCCTGGATTCAGGACACTTAGAAGGGTTCCGACCTATACGTTAGAGCGAGATGCTTCAACTCCCCTCCACTAGTTAGGACGCCTGATTCAGGATAGTGTAATACCCGCTTAATAGAAAAATAAGCATACTAACCAAAAATCATAAGTGTAATGCAAACACAAGCAAAGAAAAACTTTCACAAAGTTTGTATGGAGAGTGCTTGGCTCTACAGGCGCCTTAATGGGGTTATATTACCAACAGCTGTCAAGTAACGACCTTGTAATATAATGGCAGTTTCTGACGCATAGAAATAAAAGTACTATACCGGAAGTATAATTAGTATTACATACAGAATGGCCACGAACCCCCCGCACCGAGGTCAGTTACCTCGTCCCTGAGAGACCCGCCTGGTGCCGATCGGGTGCCGTCGCGCCTCGCGCTACGCACCAGCGCAAACAATTGACGCGTGTACCGACAGCGCATACACACATACTTACCCACAGCGCTTACGTTCCTTCGCGTGTCACAGGTGTGACTAAGGTATTCCCAGCTGTTTTAATTTGACTTTATTAATAGTACATTACTGCAGAGACCAGTAAGTAAGCCATCCTGGACGAGTATGAGTTAGCCGGCCGAGCCGCAGGCGAGGTCCGGCTATAATACGAGGCCAGGATGGCACTTATGGTCGAGGCATGTATAGTGCTTTTCTCAAAAATAAAACAAGTTGTATAAATAGCGGTAAAAATCATATTTTTCGCCAATTCCACCTCGTTTGTTCTAAAACCGTGGGGTCGGACTAGCTTTGGTTTGTGCGGGCGCGGGCGCCCCCCGCCCCCTCCCCCGCCGCACACCCCGCTGCTGCTGCGGGCGCTGGCAGGGGGCGGGGGGCGCCCGCGCCCGCAGCTGCAGCTGAACTTATGATATGTAATGGGATTTACATACTTACTTCCTGGACAGTAGGTGTTACTTCCTGGACACTTCTGCCAACTGTCCAGGATGACCCACTTTCGGATACTATCTTCACAGATGTTATGAGAACATTACATACTATTTTTGAGAAAAGTATTTTTCCCCAACGGGTACAACGTTGTAATGTATGTATATGTATACCTTAATTTCCAGAGTGTTGATCTCGGGGTTCTGCACGAGGAAGGAGTAGCCGATCTCGTAGACGGGGTCGCCGGTGCGCATCTGCACGGCCGTGTTCTCGGTCTTCTTGCCGACCGTCACCGTCAGGTACGGGTCGGGCCGAGACGCCGCGCGCGCGTCCTTTTTATATACAATCAAAAGATTTTTTAATGAATTGAATTATTCCAGTTAAGTCTAATTAGACCTGGTAAAAAAAGGAGCTATCCGACTGAAAGTCACTTAGCCCCTTTTTTTTAAATTTAGCAAACCTCTGCTACCTTAATGTGTCTTGTTTCTTTCTCATCAACATAAGCGTCAAAGTGACAAATAAGGACAAACGAATTTTAGCGACAATTTAACTGAATTAGGTTTGATGGACGTTTGTGAATAAGGGGGCTAATATTTACGGTGGGTTACAATAAGTGGTGTGTACCTATATCTCTCCATTTAGATTAGAGTCGAAAGCGCACTGTCATACACGGAAGACAGTTCAAGACTATATAAACTTACCGGCAGCTTTTTACACGAGTCGATGTACACCGAAAGGACAGCTGAACTTAATTCCCCGGTTTTAATCAGTTGAGTTTCGGTAATGGCCTGCAAGATAAAACATAAATAATTTAAGTAACATACACATATTTAAGTTATTCAAGCGATAGATGTTTAAAAACCTACTCGTGATAGTTCCGTTATGTCCGAGGAAAGACGGTGCCATGACAGGCGCAGCTCTACCTTGCCGTGCTTAGCCTCTTGCAGGGTTTGCCACTGTACACAACACACAGGTTATAAGATAGATGATACGCCTGGTATTATAATACAAACTATATAAAGCCTCCATATCCATACCGTATCCAAGCGGCCAGATCGCACCACTTGAGATATATCCAAAGAGCACCTGCAATTAAATGAACATATCGTTAACTTTACCTATTACAATCAATATTGGTATTTATAGTGGAAATATACTAAATTTTGTTGTATTAGTTCAACTTTAGTTAATATAGTGACTATAAAAAACGTATTTTAGTAACGTTAGGTCAGAAAGCCAGGTCACGAAACAAACGTAACACGATCAGTATAAGACAGCAACCCTCGCTATCACCGGGTGTTCAAGCTACTAGTTAGTGATATTATTGGTTCTGAAGCATAAGCTACTATACTACGTTACAACGAAAATAATATAAAATGAGATGTTAGTATCGATACAGGTGAAAAGCACGCTGACGCCATGTCTGCCTAAGGTTTTGAAATTATATCAGCCGATACTTTGACTACGATGTGAACGAAGTGTTGCTCGACATGTCAAATGCTGTTATCAATAAATATCCATGTACGCGTATACGCGTGCCGGGACTAAATCGATAATTACGTTGCATAAGTAGGTATTCATACAATTATTTACATAGCTTGACTACAAAAAGTGCAACCCCACTTTTACATTTAGGACTCACATCACAAAAGCACTATAAGGCGCCGAGTGTGTAGTTTCCTAGTATTTTATAATAGGTATATTATTAAAGGGGTAGTATGTACATAAAATGTAATTATTTTACTATTGAGTTAATTAAGTATGAATACATTTACCTACATAAGATGTAGATGTAGTCTTGTATAGATAGACCTGTGTATGAGTTGTTAGGTGTCCCACGAGTATGTATGTACATTATGAACATAACGGTGGCACTGGAGTGTCGTCGATCGAAAGCTCGGTGCAGTGGTGGCATCAGGCATTGGCAAGGGAGGCGCCGATGAGCCCAGCGGGCGCTGCCGTGCGCTCGAGAGTTAGCTCGTGAGAGACATTTGTACAGTTGCCGAGAGTGCGATGCTAGTAGTTGTGTTGTGTGTGAGCCGACCTGCCGAGTTTATCGTCTCGCCCCGTGCGGTCCCAGTCGTAAACGTTGACGCCTGCCGACGTCGCACTGCTAAGCATCACCGACTGTTGCAAGCCACCACATTACACACACATATATATATATATAAAGCTTTCGTTAAACATAATCATTAATAAGCTTATTATAAATAAAATATGTATTAACTGTGTTCATATTGTACATTTAGAGATGTTAATGTAATTATAAAAATTCATAAATTAATTACAAAGATGTTAATCAATAAAAAAAATGCCATTAATTATACATGTAGGTAATAATCAATATAACTTTATATTCCAAATAGTTAGAAAAACGTGGCTTGTTAAATTAATAAAAGTGAATGAGTGATGTACGCGGATAAAGTTATTGTAACACCTGGCCAAATGATGATATTATGATTTAATGAAATACTAATGTCCACACAAAAAAAATTACACCCAACATCTAAGACCACATTATGTAGTTAAAAACTGTCACGAAATGACTCTAAATATTACCGACAAGTGGGTGATGCATCGATTATGGAAACGTGTTTATAATGGCTCAGATGTTAGTGGATCGAACAAAATGTGGGTAAGATCTCTTAGCGAGTTCGCGGCTGCGTCTACGGCTAGTGAAGACCGTCTAGGAATGCTTGCGAGGCAATATTGAGAGTCACACATAAAGTCACTCAAAAACGAGAATAAAGCGACGCTAGGGCTGCTCGGGCGAGCAAGCACTGTGGGCAGCGCGCGCGCACGGACCTGCCGAGGTAATCATCGTTCTGAATGCCCATCCCAGGGTCCCAGTCCCACAGCTCGCACTGCAGCACCTGGCTCTTCCGTGAACTTACTATAGCCTTGGGACAAATTACAACACATATGCATTAGTTTTCTCATCATCGCCGTCACTTATGGCCTTCCTAAAACATTTTCATGAAATATGAGTTGCCCTCGTGAAAAATAGCTACAAGTCACGATATATACATTTATTTGATGGTACTTGTGTAGGAATCGTTAAATAATATTAACAATATACAACCAAATTATAATATGTAGGTTACAGGTACATACCTACACGACCTTTTTAAAGCTTACCTTAGGCTTAGGTAATCTTGTTACCTATCAATGTTTCGTATTTCTTATATACTAGAAGCATACCGCAACTAAAACACAAAAGCTCAAAGCGCAGACTAGGGAATCATTTCAAAAACATATTCACTTTGAGAAACGTTACATCACAGTTGTAGCCAACTTTGAAATGAGAGTCTAGTCTAAATTAATAGGCGTGATAGTGGATAAGCGTCAAGTAAGTACGCCTTCAAGCCGATGTAAGAGCACGGCCACAACACTGCGTTGCGACGTCGCATCGCAAAAACGAGGTACTAGATTTCTACGCATGCGACGCGATGCGACGTCGCAACGCAGTGTTGTGGGCGCGCCCTATGAAGAGATCGGCGCACCTCGGCTAGAAGGCAGTCGGGCCGTCACCACACTACCGCTACACGTCATGCGCAGCTCCGCAACACCCGGCCGTGCCACCGCCACCGCCGCCGCCGACTCACCTGCCGAGCTTGTCGTCCTCGTTGCCCTCGTCTTTGTCGAACACCTCTATTTCCAAAGCTTGACCGAGTGATTGCATTATACGCGCCTTTACGCCATACGCGCAAAGTCCCACGCAAACATAGCAAGGAAAACAAAATAAGATGCACAACTTGATCTAAATTGTCAATGTTATAAAGCGGCCGAAATAGGGCCATAAACTCGTAACGAAACATAAGAGTCAATTACTTAGTTACAAATAAGCTTCACATCATTCCAACCACTTCATAAAGTAAAGAACATGTATAATAAATGTTCTAAATAATACTAAAAGTATAATAAAATCTTTGAAACTTACACTCGAGCATAAAGTGATTTACGTATTCTTGAATCGTTAGTTTGATAGTCAAAGCTAGTAGACATTAGGTATATATTGCAAACATAACCAGTAGTAGATATAAATCACTGCACTCGAGGTACCATTTCTTGCAACAAACATGAATAAGCTAAAACGCGTAGTCTACTGACCAGCTTTATTATTACGTAGGGTGTACCTAATACAAACAGTGTGCCAAACCACTAGAGTGAGGTGACATGAGACACATTTTGGGTAAATATACACTTATCCCGCCCACGGCAAAAGATTAGTTAGTTTTATAAAGTGCGGCATTTTCTTCGTGCAACGTTTTTACTTGCACATTGCCCAATGATTTTTTTATTTCTATCTGGAAGGCTTGTGTATTTTATTGGACATTTAATTTTATTTTACTATTGAATAATTAAATTCATGAATAACCTCCAAAGTGCAATATTAAATTTACAAAAAAGTACAAACTACTCGGATCTTCCAATATCAAAAATCATCCCATCCTCACTCTAACGATGTAAGTACCGTACCACATGGCTAAAACGATTTATGGTTAAACAGCCAAAAAAAAAAAATTGGTTTTTGTGTAACTAATCGATGGGTAGTTACAGCCAGTACATACAAAAATTAAGCTAAGAAAACCAAATCAAAGGATAATAGTTACTAAAAAATACTGTGGTCTCGACCTACCCAGCCTAGTACTTTAGCACACTGACTGCAATACACCCGTTCAATTATTCTGCTTATTAATGTTTATTCTATCTACTCAAATTAAACATAGTAAGACAGGAAAAGTAGGCAATAGAGGGACTGGTTAATCAGAAGGAAAATTCGATTTAATCTATGTATTTTAGTTTCAACCGCTAAGTGTAATACTTTAGTATATACATTGTAGTTTTTGAGTGTAAGTACGTATAGTACCTCTATTGTTTCTGTATCAGCGAATGATTTCTTAACTTTCCTTGATATGCTACAGTTAAAATATATCCTACAGCTAATTAAAAAATGTAAAATTAACTACATGTATTTGTATTGTATAGTTAATTTATTCCACGATAGCGCTCACGGCTACCCTGCATGATGTATGTAGTTGAAGTTTAATTTACAGAAAATTAGCCGCCACACGTATAACCATTTAACTACACAATCGAGTGTCTTTCCAAAAAGGATTATTTCCATTCGTTTCTTTAAATGATCAAGATATAATATATACGTAGTTCTAACGAGTGACAGAATATAACTTTCCCAGTAAAAAAGTTTTCTAACTGAATTGGTTTAACCTCGTGATTTGTTGGAAATGTTTACGCAGGCAAAGTGTAATACTATTGTGCCCGGTTAAATAAATTAGGTACTGTCAGTCCTGTTCCTAATGCCGCTTCGGCTAAACTCGGGTCTGGCACACCTCCGTGCACCACGCCCAGACAATGTATTAATTATTGTTGTTGACTGTAGGTACTTTGTTATTAGAGTTACATTATATTTCAGAAAGTCATATTCAAACGCGGGGGATGAATGAAATGATAAAAACACTTATGTGTAGTTTAGGTAATTGTATTTTTTTATAATTTTTATAATTATACTTATTGCTCTATAAGTATACACTCGTCAAACCACGCTAAAACATAAGCAGAAACAACCCTTTTTGATAACACTGGTGTATTATTTGTGTACCTACGCTCATAATAACCCAAGTAATTCATTCATGTTAAGACTGGTTATTAAGTACAGTCAAGGGCACCAATATGTATACACTTTTTCACCTTACTCCATTGAAATAAGGTCCAATAATGTATACATATTAATGCCCTTGACTGTACCTATAGTATGTGTTGTTACGGGAAGATAATTTAACTTTAGGAAACCAGCGCCAATTTTTAATATGTTTAGGCATGCATGCTTCCTGGACCCCCAAATTGCCGGCAGGGTATATAGATTGCCGCCACCTGGTTCGGAAAAGTGACAATTACACATAAACCAAATTACTTGTGGGGTATCAAATGAAAGATAAATAATTGTTCTAAAGTCTAAACCATTCACATTCTATTTAAACACTGCAATACTGCAGTTTCGGTGTCTAGGAGACATGCCTAATAAAAACATATTAAAAGACGGCGCTAGTTGAAGCCAAAACTGAAGTACGAGTATTTGGTTGGCCAGACACCCATAACGACACAGACTATTAGGTTGGCTGTCGTGATAAATCGGAATGATCATGCTGGTTCGTCCTTTAAATGTATTTAATATATATCTACTTTAAAATAGAATAGAATCAGACAAAGTAAGGATGTGCGTACGGATTTTTTTAGAAGTTAACTGTATTAATGTCAGAGTTATTGGAGGTTACTTGATTGATAATTTAAATTAATCGTTGAAACATTAAACGACCGGAAATATGTTTTTTTTATTTCCATTAAAGGTCATACATGTATTTACAATAGATATGAGGATATAATGGTGCTTTTCCTTTGAACCATTCGACTGTTTCTACTCTATTCTCTAATATGGGTATGTTAAAGAGTTATTTGATAATGGATCAAAAAAGATTCATGCTGATGTGTTACTTAGAGAAAATAATGAAATAACAAGATATTCAGATTAATTCGGATGTGTATAAAAGTATGTACTCTATTTGTGTCAATGTGTGGGCCAACTGAAAGTTAGTTACGCCCGTGTGCCTAATTTGACTTTACCCAGTGGGGCTAGCATAACATGCATCTCGTCTCTACTCGCGCGCGAGATAGGCTACCTGTCACTGTCTGATTAATGCTGTCAAAAAGTGACAGGTAGCTTATCACGCGCGCGAGTAGATACGGAATGCATGTTGTGCTATAGGGGCTGAATTCCGTGCTTCTTTAAAATGAACTTGTTATTTCAATACCATGTATGCTAAGACAATGTGCTACTCCCCCCCCCCACACACAAATCCTGAATCCGCGCTTTTCAGCGCAAACGTACTGTATCAGATTCGGACACGTCAACTTATGTCAGCCCGCACCGCACCAATAAATGCCGGTCGGCGGCGAACAGATGCAATCAATACATGCAGACCAGTCTACTCAAATACAGTACCCAGCAATAAATATTGCACGTCGGTCTTTGGAAAGAGACAATTAGCTATTTAAGACAATTTCCGAACACTGGCGAACGTCCATAAATTTATTATTAATGGTTGTTTCATATCAAATTATTACTTCACTTTCTGGACTTTATTAGTTTACGTCAAATCGGTGACGTGTAAACATTAGATATCTGTAGAGAGCTGTTACAACTACTAGCAAAAGTATTGTCAGTTCTCAAACGATCGTGTATCATTTGGTACATCGAACAAGTTTTTACCCCCCCCCCCCCCAGGTTTTAAGGATTCTATATTATATGATATTTTGACCACGACTGTCATATAATATAGGTAGTGTGACACAACGTTCTATGAAGCCGAAACTAAAGGAATCTCTTTCCAAAGGTCGATGTACAATACGTATCGCCGGGTACTGTACATTCTTCACCATCATTTTGACATTCCAAATTGAACCTTTCAACATAATATATTGATTTTTTATTTTGATACATTCAATGATATTTACTTATAGGTAGTTGTTTTTATCCGACTAAAAATTTGCGGTCGGATGACACCGACCAATAGCTTTTTAGTGTGTTGTCGAGATAACATTTGGCAAAAAAATTAAAGCAAACGATTCGAGCTGTTTATATTAGTCGAATTCGAATCAAACACAGTACGTACGCTCCATGAGCAATAGTAATAAACCGCAATGTTAGATACAGTCTGAAATACCTGCCGATAACCACTTGTGAAACTTCAACGCGTCCATAATCCAACAATACACATCTCTTGTACTGGGACTGTGTGATTGTGTCTCAACGTGTAATGGGACTGTGGACGTGTTGAAATGATTACCTACGCACCCAATCCGTTTAACCTATAATAATCTGTAACTAAATTTGGTAACAAACCGTAAGAAATGTAGGTAGAAGGTGTTATGTAATATAGTGTTAGACTGTTTAGTTGGAATTTTGTGGAGTAGCGTGGAGCAGTGCTGGGAATAAAAACAAGGCGGAAAAGAGACAGGAGCGCGGCTCACCTCGCACCAGTAGTCCCAGCGCGGGTTCACGTTGTTGTCGATGTGCTTGGTCTTCCACCTCTGCGCGCCCACCGTGATCACCGCGTACGGGTCCGACTTACCCTTGCCTTTATAATATCAATTAAATAATGTTATTCACAATTTTAGGCATGTTTACAAAAACAACATAACTGCATAGACTGGTTGACACTGTTAAGAACAATTGAAATGACAGCAGATATCGACCAGTCTAGTCAGTTATGTTGTTTTTGTAAACATCCCTTCAATTCTACTCATAGCTGGCCACTCGTAAAACTGCGGATAAAACGATTGAGGCATAGATAGATTTATTACCGCAGCTATACATTATATTAAACAATTTAATTTTATAAATTTCAATAAATCCGTTACTCATTTGTGGAAATACATTTTTTTTTGTATAATTAAGTACTTATAAATATTACTCGTATAATAGCGGAACGGAAATCTAATAATGTTGGATTTTTCAACCGGAACTTACGTACCTACATACTCACAAATGCTTTCTGTACCTTATACATTTTAAATGATGTAGGTACCGTAATGAAAAAAAAACTTGAGTTTAAAAATGCACTCATGCACTGTCAACTCACCTAGCATAGAAATGTCCTTCTTCATGAGATTCTGAGCTTGCACCAAATGTATACGCAGGACTCCCTGGAAACATCAATCGAGTCAAGGTTAATTTCTAGAATGCAGGTAAAAATAAACTCATATACATACATACAATTAGGTAAATTAGTTTAAGCTATGCAGCGAGGATGTTATAGCTTTCCGTTTCCAGCAATGCTATGCTATGTGAACCAATTAATATTATTGGTGGATATCAACGCATCCATAACAACATTGCATAGCATAGCTCTAATGTAAAGGCACCTTAAGGTCCTAATTACACACATACGAGATCGCATGTGTGTATTTAGGCAGTGTATTGTAGCTCGTACAGTACCCGGCAATATATATATTGCACGTCGGGCAAAGAGACAATTAGCTGTTTACAACGATTTCCGAACACTGGCAAACATCCATCAATTATCTTATTTATTAATTGACGTTTCATGTGAAAAAAATAATGCACTTTATGAAATTTATTAGTTTACGTCAATTTGGTGACATGTAAACTTTGGGTATCTATAGAGAGTTGTTACAACTAGTAGAAAAAGTATTGTCAAACAAGGCATGTATCATTTTGTACATGGAACAATTTGAAGTTGAGGGGTTTCAAAACTCTATATTATATACATATTTTGACGACGACTGACAAACGTCACATAGGTAGTGTGAGACAACGCTCTATGAAGCCGAAATTAGCCGAATCTCTTTCCAAATGTCGATGTGCATGTGCAATATATATCGCCGGGTACTGTACGTGTGTAAATAAGGCCAAGGACAATGTATGAGGAGCGTAGTGGCATTCACCTCGGGCTCGGGCATGCGTAGGTCGACGGTGGGGATCTCGTCGCTGAGCTTGATGGGCAGCTTGTTCGGCAGCACCATCATGTTCGCGATCTGCTCCACGATGCAACGCCGCAGGATGTCGCTGGAAACGTCGACACAAGGTCAAGATATTTGTCGACAGTTGTAATAATACAATTGCCGACAAACATCTAGACCTTGAGTGCGTAGTAGCGTTATTTATACCGTAAATCGGATACTGCGCACTCCAGGCAGGTTTTTTGTCTTTTGTGTTGTTCTAATTGTAGATGTTCCATATAAACATTTGTTTCTGCTCTAAAAACTGGTGCGAGTGGCATCATAAAAAAACCCGGCCAAGTGCGCACCCAGCCCGGACTCGCGCACGAAGGGTTCTATACCAGCAGTATATATGTCGCAGTCAAAAGTGTGAACTGGTCAAAAGGACTTTTAACCGACAAAAACAGGCTAAACTACTTTTGACCAATCTGTCAAGGTTGACGTTTGTCACATAGGTACTGTCAAATTTCGGTAAGGTTAGGGTTCGCTTGTGTCCCTCAGAGCGGAATAGGCACCCCGCGATAGCGGGGTGCCGTCGACATGATGGCGAGTCACAAATCTGACAGTACCTATGTGACAAACGTCAACCTTGACAGATTGGTCAAAAGTAGTTTTGCCTGTTTTTGTCGGTTGGATTTTGATCGTCGCCGCATTGGTGAGCACACGTGCCCGGGGCGACGGCGAGCAGAATCCTTTTACCGTACAAAACCTTATCTACTGTCATGGCGTCGTTACCGAACAACGTCATTGAACACGTGACATTGGCGAAATCATCATAAAATTGATGGAAGCCATATTTTTTTAAAGAATTGATTGATTGTTTTTGTCTGTTAAGTCCTATTATATATATATATATATATATATATATATATATATATTATATCTTTAAACGAGCAATTCTTGTATATTTATTTATTTATTTATATATTTATTTCGGGGATCTCGGAAACGGCTCTAACGATTTTGATGAAATTTGGTATGTGGGGGTTTTCGGGGACGAGCAATCGATCTAGCTAGGTCTCATGCCCGGGAAAACGCCGAGCAAGGCTCGGTCGCCCAGATATTATATATATATATATATAGTTGTAATTTCAGGTTTTCGCTTCGTTTTCTGCAAATATTAGCAGACGAAGCGATCCAAAAAATGTTAATAGGTAGGTATAACACTTGATACACCGATGAGGCTTATGAAAAACTCCGGGAACACAACGTTAGCGCGTTGTAAAGTACAGCCGGCACCATCTAGCGGCGAATTTTGTAAACTATTCATGTGTTTGAAACTGAATCACTGTTGACATAGGGTTGAATTTACTATGATTTTACTTGAAAATAGTGATCGGGAAGGATGTACACAACAGCTCGCCACGAGTTACGGACGACGAATACTTTGTAGACCTTAGAATGGTGACTAGGTGCAGGGAAAAAGATTTAAAGAGAAAAACAAGAAGTAAATAACACGAAAATAAGCTATAGCGACCGCGGGCGACAGCGTCTATCCGTGACAGTGGTCAATTAGCAATATTAAAATGTTATTGGATTTTGAACCTTATTGTTTGAACGGTAAAGTAGCGTTTTGAAGGAATTGCTTTGGAGCAATTCGTTCAACTAAAATGATTTTATGTATACCTCGTTTTCAAACTAATTAATAACATAATAACTTAAGGTGGTTCGCTTTCCATACAAAACGTCTTTTGACATTCGCAGGCTAGCGGCGTGATATTTCAAGAAACTTATGTAACAAACTTTCTTAGATTGGCTTTTCATTTGCGCGAAATTCCTCGTTTCGTAGAATAAACTTGTATAATCTAGAACAAACTAATTTCTCAAATTATTCTAGTTTATACAAGTTTATTCTAGGAAACGGGGATATGTTATGTAGTGGTCACTTTCATGTTCGCTATATTACAAGGATTAGAAAATAATACAGCAATTCCGTGAGGACATACTATTGAATATAATGAGTGGAGGTGAACTACCCGACATTATGTCACAGTACTTTAAAAAGTACATCACGCTCCCGTTTATCGATTCTCTTGACTTGACCCGAATAGCGTAGTCAATTAGTTGATAGAAACGTCGCGCACCTACGAGTATCTGACAAAGACGAGTGGTATGCAGTGAATAGGTACATTCCGCCTTGCATTTGCAAACTTTACTTTGTTTCTCTTATCTGTTATTAGTTATTAGTCATGCAAATGCTTTAAACCCATTTTATTAGATGTCAGCTCAAAGTGATATCGTAACAACAGTCAGGCACTCATGTTCAAGCGAACCAACTCCCTTCGAAGATCCCTAGGAGGGATACGTTCGCCGGAGTCCTTTTAATTGCATGTATATTTAAATTTTGTTTCATTTTTAAATGTTTTTGTGCAATAAAGTGTCATACATACAATCATACGAAAAATTCTGTAACATAAAGAGTATGTATCATTGGTGGTTTCTGGGAATTGTAAATTTATTCAACATTTTCCTTTTAGTACCTAACAAGGTATTATAGCTGACTCTAGGTACTTTTTTATTGCAATCGTCAACTGCCTACCTCATTGAGAGGGTTTTAATATGAGCAAAATACGAGGCCACTATAGATAGTATCAAAATACTACATGGTCATCTGACTTAACATCTCAGTTGGCAAGTGCGCAAAACTGAGTAGTCATATTTGATTTTGCAAGAATGTACAAAAACTAACTATAGTCAAGGAAAAGCTTGTAAACACCACAATACTCAATCTTTTCTTTTTGTTTCTGTTATTTTGTACCTTTCCTTAGAATTTTTCGACAATTTTGAATTTGAATTGTACATCCTTACGCCCGAACCAACCCGAACACCGAACTACATACAGTCTATTTGTCTTTACGTGTCCTATCATGTGAACAAACAAACTCTTTTGAAGACATTAAATCATTATCACCCTTTTCTCCAGGATTATACTATAATCACCACTTAAAATGTAGTTGTATACTTAAAGAAGCTCACAAAGTATTGTAATCCTAGAGAAAGACACGTAAGGATGAATAAACAGTACCCTTACCATGAGTTTGCAATGTTTGCATTACCGTACTCGCTAGCGACTGCGTAAACGATTTAGTATGGACAAAAGTACAGCGCCTCTGGCGGTTACGCAATAGCCATTCTAAATCGTTTACGCAGTCGCTAGCATTGCTAGCAAGTACGGTAATGCAAACATTGCAAACTCATGGTAAGGTTACTGTATATAGATGATTTAATTTAACATGGAATTAAAGTGAAGGGTTCTTGGACAAAGCGTTACCTGAGGCCGGGCATGTCGAGCACATCGGCGGCGCCGACCAGGTTGAAGTCGATGGAGGGGTTGTTGAGGAAGAACACCTGCAGCCCGCCCACCAGCGGGATCTTCGTGATCAGCGGCTTCATCACCACGCGGACCATGCCGTGGATCTGCACAACACAACAACGGGCGTTACTCATCTAAAATGCCGTTAAAATTCGTTTGTCTTTATCTGTCACTTTGTCATTTTTTTGTTTGAAAGAAAAAGGGACAAGGGATCAAACCACATTTTAGTTGGCAAAGGTCTGTTATTTATGAATAAGGGGGTATTTCTTTACTCAGTACAGTTTTCACGAAAGGAAAACAAGCCAACCTTACCTGAAGATCTTTTATACCACCCCGAATACCTTGAAGAACGAACGAAATGTCACAGTCTCCGGCGTAACTGTAAAAAAGAGGCCGTTCAGTATTGCACGCAACAATAGTCAGTAGTGAATCTGAACTTAATGAAACAGGCTTCACTTCACTTACAAGAGATCGATATCCATGATGATTTCATCGCGAGAGAGATTCTTATCGTAAACCTTAACGCCGCCGACTCGGGGTGCCTGAAAAAGGTACATATTATACACAGTGTACATTTGAATAGTATCTCTAACTACTTAAAAGAAAGTCCCCCGTCGTGTCTGTCTGTACACGATAAACTCAAAAACTACCGAACGGATTGTCATACGGTTTTCACCAATTGTCTTAGTGTTTCATGAGGAGGATTTGTGTTTTATGTTTGGTGTAAATTGGCTAACATTTGGTCACGTTTGTAACGCTATTTTCTCAGAAACTGAATTCCACGCGTACAAAAAGCTAGTAAAATATAGTTGTATTTTGAGAAGAAAGAAGATCGATGTTAATCGTTATTTGGCAACATGCCAATTGCCAAGTACCTAGTTAAATCGTCGACGGCGATATAGTCTCCTGGTCTTTTGAGATGCCAACTCAATGCGTACTTACTCAGTTTAGCATCTCATATGTAAACTGTGAGTGTATTATTTATTGAAGGAAATGGATAATATACTCACAATGGTGCCCAAGATCATGCGTTCAAATTTGAATCCGTTCATTTTATAGTTGGCCAGGCTCTCGGCAATGGCGGGCTCAATGGAATCTTTCAAAAGATTTCGCGCATAATGGTTTACGTTTGGCCATACTTGGAGGAGTATCTGTAATAAATACATTGATTATATTACATTAGGCGTCTTAAGTAGTTAGTTGTTTTGTAATTTAGTTCGAGGGCCAACGACTTACTCTGTTTAACCATTCGGCACGTTCCACGTCTGGAAAGAACACCTGAAAGAAAATAATTTACATAGCGAATTGATCTTTAATTACAAGATAAGCAGCGGATTTTAAATAAGAACATAGAATGCAGCTTGTAAGTTGTAACACTTAAACAGTAAGAGAACTAATCTCTATCCGTTGGGGCATATGAACAATGTTCTACCTACCAAATACAAATGCATACGACGAATATTCACAACGCCAAACGCGTTTCAGTGGGGTCAGGGCTCACATATATCTTATATCTTTAAACGAGCAATTCTTGTATATTTATTTATATATTTATTTCGGGGATCTCGGAAACGGCTCTAACGATTTTGATGAAATTTGGTATGTGGGGGTTTTCGGGGACGAGCAATCGATCTAGCTAGGTCTCATGCCCGGGAAAACGCCGAGCAAGGGTCGGTCACCCAGATATTCTTATCTTATTATATTATTTATATCTTTAAACGAGCAATTCTTGTATATTTATTTATTTATTTCGAGGATCTCGGAAACGGCTCTAACGATTTTGATGAAATTTGGTATTTGGGGGTTTTCGGGGACGAGCAATCGATCTAGCTAGGTCTCATGCCCGACAAAACGCCGAGCAAAGCTCGGCCGCCCTGATATTGACTTTATTATATCCTCACTAGCCGGATCCAGTGCGTAGAATAGCTGGGTCTAGCCTACCGAACGTTGCAGTTGTACGAGGCGCCTTAGGCACTGGTCCCACCGCCGGCGAGTAGCGAGTAGTCTCACAGTAATTCTAATCGATTGAGCGACAAAACGAGTACAATTACTATGAAAGTATTCGCTGCTCGCCAGCGGTGGGACCAGTGCCTTAGTCGGCAGTTTATTCGTTATGATGGTGGTTGCGGGTGTGTCGGTGGTGTTTACCCATGCAGGCAAGTCGTCGATCCTGGCCAAGACGATGTCCTTCTCGCTAGAGACGGCGGCCGCCTTGGCGAGCGAGCGGCGGTACTCGCTGTCCTTGCGCCACTGGTCGCGCATTACCGACAGCACCACGGGCCCGATCAGCCACGCCACGCTCCATTGCATGTAGCCCACCAGGTACACGGCGCCCACTATTGACACCTGCGCACATTTTTATAACAATAACAATTTTATTCATTGCAACCATGGTATTTACAAGATGTTCTTAAATATAACCAGTGTGGACATGGACCCTACTAGGGCGTAAGCAACATGTTTAACTAACCTAAGATTTAAAAGTAAAAATAATAATTTGTACGTGTTCTACACATAAATTTAAAGTATATAAATCTCTATCACTAATAAATCGCTTAAGTTACTTATCCATGAACTCTTGTAGAGAATATGGGCATTCCGTTACAAGGTAAGACTTAAGTTTATTTATCCAGATTATTGATTGAACTACTTAATGCTAACATTGCTAACCGATGGGCCGAATGGTCACTCGAGTAGCTCTTATTTAGATCGTTGTCTCTCATTGAAGTACATTAATAGCGTTACGATGTAAGTACATAAAACTAACGCAATCAAAGCAAGGTCAATTACTGATAAAGTTTAACCATTTTCCGGTACCGGCACATAATAAACCGCAAGGCGGTGCGTACAGTCAGCAGCTGAAGTAGCCACGCAATACATCATGCTTAAAATGATCTACACAGTAGTACTTATTGTCTTTGACATTAGAGACGTGTATAAGTCAGTTTGGGTACTTGGCCCGCGTAGTAGATTTGCTGCTGACTGTACTGTGTGTTTGTATGTTACTTTTGTAACTGTATTGTAGGTAATCATATGGACTTGATCTGAAATAAAGAATTACAGCCTTGTACTTGCATCCTGTGTCGTATACTGCATATCAGAACCGGTTTCCGGTTCCGGCACATATTCAACTGCAAGGCGGAGGGACAGTCGGCAGCTGAAGTAGCCACGCAAAATAACATGCGCACATTGACCTACACAATGCTTACCTATTGTCTTTTGACATTAGAGGCGTATATAAGTAATTTTGAGTACTTGGCCCGCTTAGGCTACATTTACTGCTGTACTTGCATCCTGTGTAATTCTATGGAGTACATTTAGGCACCAATAATCCACTGATGATTTCACGCCTTCGACTCAAGGCTGGTATACTAACTTCCTGTTATATATGTTTATTGTTTAGTCAACGAATGGTATGGTTGTACATGGATGATAAGAAATTCTGTCGGTGTGACCCACTGATCAAACAGCGTAATCAACCACAATTTGTAGTTGTTATTTACTTCTCGTATGTGGATACTAAAAGTACCTAACTAAAATCAAGTGATAAGATTTAATACTACTAATAGGTTAAAATGCTTAGCATTAGGGTGCGAAGACCTGGGGCCTGTACCACAAAACTTTACAAGCATACAATTCGCCAAATTTGACAACTTTTTCTATGGAAAATTATACAATTTTGTCAAATTGTAGACTTGTAAAGTTTTGTGGTATAGGGGCCTGGTCACGAAATAGGTGACATAATACTATATTATATATATAATAACTATATTATTCAATCTTATTTGTAATACTACGTAAGAAATGTATGTATCCTTTCGCTGCCAAAAGTCTGCTTTTCGGTTCACTGTTCACAGCGTGCTTTCGTTACAGAAAGGGAAAGCCTTTTTTCACGCTACGAAAAGGTCGAAACGGTTGGTAATGAAAGTGTTTATGTTTAGGCCGTGTTCGGTGTTGATATGTGGCCTATGTGGGAACCGTTATAGCTACAGATTAATCAGATAAATAATAAAGGCAGTCAAGTAAACGAGTCACGTTTGTTTAGATACATATTTTACATTGTTAAAGAAGCTTTCAAGGTCAAATACCTAAACAGTGATTCAATAGCAGCGGGAGTCAGTGCCTACATGACGTCAGGCGCTCTGACTAACGCATGCACAGCCACGATGTTGGGTTTCTTTTTAACATGGATGTAATACTAATGTGCAAGGGTTTTCGTGAAAAGGTGATAAAAGCGTGCTAATTAGCCCCTATACCACAAAAACTTAACAAGTCTACAATTTGACAGAATTCTCCAATTTTCCATAGAAAAAGGTGACAAATTTGTCGAATTGTACGCTTGTAAAGTTTTGTGGTATAGGCCCCAGCGGGGCTAAGTTGATCGCTTATATGTCGGACATAATGCTATATGTCCGACATATAAGCGATCGTCCCTTACTGTCATGTATGTAAGTGCGAGAGGGACGAATGTCATATGCATGACATATATGCGATCATCTTAGCCTTCTGATCGCCATGAATACGTCGCGCAGGTTTCGAATGCCCGAAAATGCGACATTTTCGCTAACCGGTTGGGCAAGTTCCAAAACATTGCCTAACATCTTGAATGATTAAGTTATTTGTATTAAGTTAGTTGTATAATGATGAGTAGGGTTCGGAGTTTCGGTGGCAAATTTCACAGAGGTAAATGGAGTCGCCTAACAATTTTTTTGATTAAACGAATATTTATTTATTTTTTTATTTATTGAATATGGCTCACAAAACAAGTTACAGGCATTGTTTGATAATAAGGTAAGTGTTAGTAACTAGAGCTGGTCTGTAACCCTAAATATGTGTGCACAACATGATTTAAAACATATAGATTAATATGGTGCTAAGGAGGCAACAAATTTTCAGAAGATCGCGTTAACATTATACATAAAAAAATAATGATTAAATGATTAAT
Source organism: Cenopis cana (assembly GCA_951800055.1). Classification (NCBI taxonomy): domain Eukaryota; kingdom Metazoa; phylum Arthropoda; class Insecta; order Lepidoptera; family Tortricidae; genus Cenopis; species Cenopis cana. The sequence goes on along the minus strand of OX637471.1, from coordinate 14,664,437 downwards.
TTTGCATAATACTCCTTATAAATTATCTTGCGAGCATTACCTACTTATACCACGATAACACAGGTCTACTAATAACACAAGTATGTAGGTAAACATTGTTTAATAAATTTATTTATTTTTACTTATTACATACGTACAAACATGTCACCTAGACTGTAATCGTTTTAAGTACTTGAAATTTACGAGTACCTACCTAATTCATGTCATACTAAGTACTTCAGGTAAATGAATATTTTTTTTATTCAAATCTTAAAAAGTTAATCATAAAAACGACTCCATTACCCACTGTGTGAAATTTGCCACCGAAACTCTGAACTCTAATGATGAGTTTTATTTAAGTTTAAATTATATTTTTTTGGTAATTTATTCACTCAATACAAAAACAATATATATAGTTACTTATATATATAGTTACTTAAAATATACCTAATTAAACACTAAAATGAAATAATAATAATAATAATAAGTTACGGCAGGCGTCCGCTAGTCTCCTCCCATAACCCATTATCCAGTCCATCCAACTTTCAACTCAATAGCCCCATGACCTTAGTTTCCATCGCAGCCAAAAGGCTGCACTACAATAGTCTTTGCACCTGGCGGGGACCGTCTCCGGATGTATCATGTTGTGCGTTCGGAGACGGTATCCGCCATGTGTATCCCTTGCCTTTAGATTATTATTGTCTTAAAGGGGCCTCTGCGCTGTTGGCTTCGGCCCCACGCATGCCTTCCAAAGGTCCGGGACCCCATGGTCCCGTGAAATGGAAAAGACACACAATAATAATAATAATAACAGGTATATATCTAAGCAAAAGTGGTTTTGATATCTTGGTAATTTCATGTTTGTGCACACTGTCACATTAAGTTAGGCAATTATAGCTGTAATATTTCAGTTCAATAATGGTTTTTTTTACTATTTTACTTGTGGATGTCACTACTGTGGATGACATTATAGCTATAATATGCCAGTTTAATTATGAATTTATTGAGCAATGAGCATTGTACTATTTTACTTATGATTGTCACTACCATTGATAAAATGATAGCCATAATATGCCAGTTTAATTATGAATATGTATATAGAGTGTTGTACTAAGTATTTTACTTAAGGATGTCACAACTGTGGATGAAATAATAGCTGTACTTAATATGTCAGTTTAATATCAGTTACATGTACTATTTTACTTATGGATGTCACTACCTGGGATAAAATTAAAAAAATATAGCTATAATATGCCAGTTAAATTATGAATAAGTATATAGAATGTTGTACATACAAAGTATTTCACTTATGGATGTCATAACCGCGGATGAAATTATAGCTATAATATTTATTATCAATTAATATGGAGAACCAACTGCTTTTATGACATGATAACACTTTAAACATGTAAACAGGTAGCCAATTATAGGATCTCTCTCTCTCTCTCTCTCTCTCAGGTAGAAACAGTATATATGAAATATAAGCAAACTTATACTAATGTCACATACATACGCAACTGTCCATGCATGCAACAATGCTGGAGAAAACATAAACTGAGACTAGATTGTGGCTTTTGGGCCACAAGGAACTTACTTAGTGTAAACATTTATAGCACACAATAAACAAGCTAAACATGATATACCTACACAAGAAACTAATATATATGCCAGTTCAATTATGAATATATTGAGCATTGTACTATTTTACATTTTTATAAAATCTATGAGAAAAAATCCTAACTAAATGTAACTCTGTAATCAATCCTTCTATTTAATCTAGAAATTACAAATTATTGTCTTTATCCTAACTAGCTAATAAATAATATTATTGATTTATTTCCTATTTTGTAATGCTATGCTCATCCCCATAAGGTGCTACATACAACCGGGTGCTAGAAAATTCAAGTGATAGGTAAAGAGCTAATGAGTTTTCACAGCATCAATCTTTCATTAAAGATTGTATTAAACTCTTTATCAAATGACTGAAAAATATTGAAAAATGCATGGGTGGGCATAACTTCTACAGAACAGAATCGCAATTGAAAATTAATTTATTGTCAGACATTTCTAACAACAAAGGCTTTACAAATACTTTGCTTGAGTGCAGTTTAACACAGAGACTTCAATTAGAAGATGCACTTGTCTGTCACCCAAATTATACCTGACCCTACAGGTCATCACTGTTTTGATCATAGCATTAACAGAGTGTGAATACTGCACCCTAATAAAATAAGGCATTAAAACATAAGCAGTGCATCCAAAATTTTAATATTAAAGTAATGGCCTCACAACTCACCTTTTTGAAAAATCGGTAGATCATAGACAGCACACTAACACTGTCATCACTGCTCAGGGACACAGCAGGTTTGCTTGCTGATACCATTTTGTTTTCACTTGCCTATAACCATATTAAAAGAAATAATTAATGCAAAGTTGTTATAGAAAGATTATGAAATAAAGAAAGCATTCATGGAAAAAAATTGGATACTTATAATCGGCCGGTAGACCAAAGTATCAAATTTGGAAGCCAATCTTGAGAGCTTGACTCACAATTATAAATAGAAATAATTTAAAGAAATTAAAGAATACATCGATAATTTAGCAAAACAGTAGCAAACAAAATACATGTAAAAACATTCGACACATACCATGCTGCTGAGTAAAACGTTGCGGGCGTGCTAGTTGGTACAAAAACTAAACAGAATACATTACTACGCAGAGTGCTATTAGAACTAACCGAATATGTCCCGTACGTCGATATCAATCTTCGCGAAACCGCAGATCTATATTACCTACTACGTCATGTAGTCATAAAGTATGTTAGAACCTATGAAATAATAAAATAGTAGTTTAATTAATCTACACACAAAATTAAAAACTACTGTGCAGCTTCTTAGGCGCGAGTCGATATAATATAAAACATAGGTTGACAAGACATGACATGAGGATAGAACGAAACGTCAAAATGAAAATTCTAAAGCTGCCTACACAAAGCCCTGCCTGCAGGGCCCTGCTTGCAGTGCCACTGCGAAATCATATTGTGTGTAGGCATGCAGGGCCGATTTTTTTTATCTGTTAAATCGGCCCTGCATGCCTACACACAATACGATTTGGCAGTGTCACTGGAAGCAGGGCCCTGCAGGCAGGGCTTTGTGTAGGCAGCTTAATTATTCGAACTATTTAGCCTGGCCGCAGACGCACGGAATTCCGAACGGAAACGAAGGGGAGGGAGTGAAGCCTCTCGCTCTTAGAGCGAGATGCTTCAACTCCCCTCTCTCTGAAACCGTATCGGAAAAGCGTGCGTGTGGTGTGCGGTCAGGCCGGCCGATTTTTGACTGTCGAACGCTCGACTTTTCACTCGAGATCAAATGTGCGAAGTCCGACTCGCACTTGGCCGGTTTTTTTTTCTTAATTAAATGTATATGGCAAGTATATGGGACAACCAACCAATGTAATCTCGTAAAAAACATACAAAAAAATGTAATCCTTTTTTAAAATCACATATTACACACTTTTTATTAGTGATACATTGCCAAAGTTCATCTCATGGCAGTTCCAATAAGCCCAAACACGGCTAAAGCCGCCTACTCAAAGCCCTGCCCTGCTTGCAGTGCCACTGCCAAGTGCCAAATTGTATTGTGTGTAGGTATGCATGCAGGGCCGATTTAACAGATAAAAAAATCGGCCCTGCATGCATACACACAATACGATTTGGCAGTGGCACTGCAAGCAGAGCCCTGCAGGCAGGGCTTTGAGTAGGCAGCTTAAGTTACATTGTTTTATTACGGAATTCGGTTGCCTACCTTCCGAGTTCCATCATCAGATTCATGTTTATGGTAACATTACATTATGACCATTTAAAATGGCTTCGTCATATTATAAAATCGCTAAAATGTTTTTTCCTTGAAGTTTTGAGGATTTCCCGCAATTCCTCATGGATTCCATCATCAGAAGTGAACTTTGATACCAACGGGACCAGCCTGTAACCATATGCTTTTTTTCAAGTACTTTCAAACAAATAAATAATTTTCCAAATCTGTTCATAAATGGCGGAGTTCCGATGCCAACCTTCCGGTTTCAATTACCAGATCAGGTTGATGGTAACATTACATCAGGAGAATCTAAATTGGCTTCTTCACAGTCGCTTCATTATGTTGATCGAAGCAATAAATATATCTATGTTATACCAAGCAATCCCTTTTAAATGTTTAAGGCACTATTTCAAAACAATTTGTATGTACCATGTTGATGCATGTCATATATTTTTTTCTTAAAAGAAAATGTGCATAATACGGTATTTGACACATATTAAAATTTATAACACAGTGTCACTTTTTGGATAGTTAGCCATCCCACCACCCACATAGCCATTGGATAGTTGTTGGTCCTATATAGATGATTTGATGATTGATTTGATGGTCTCTAAAAACTGGTTCGATTGGTATTATAAAAAAAAAATTAGTCAAATAGCGTATTTGAATAGAATGCAAAGACTACAGTCCCCCATTTAAAAACATCTAGTGGTGTGAGAACGAGCTACTCTAATTATGCGACATCTAGTGAGGAAAAGCCAAACTATTTAGTGTGTCACTTGATCATTAGATGGCGCTAAAATTCATGCATAGACCGGACATCTAGCGGTGAAAAGCCAAACTATTTAGTGTGTTACTTGATCACTAGATGGCGCTAAAATTAACGTATAAGACCTGACATCTAGCGGTGAAAAGCCAAACTTCTTAGTGTGTTAGTTGATCACTAGATGGCGCTAAAATTAATGTTTAAGACCTGACAACTAGCGGTGAAAAGCCAAACTATTTAGTGTGTTACTTGATCACTAGATGGCGCTAAAATTAATGTATAAGACCTGACATCTAGCGGTGAGAAGCCAAACTATTTAGTGTGTTACTTGATCACTAGATAGCGCTAAAATTTGGATCATATATTCAGGTAACTTATTAAAACTAATAACATATTTAATGTATAAGACCTGACATCTAGCGTTGAAAAGCTGAACTTTGTAATTTATTTCTTGTTCACTAGAGTGCGCTAATATTAAGTTGTGTGATGACACCTAGCAGTGAAAAGCCGTACTATATAATTGTTTTCACGGGCACTAAGTGGCGCTACTATTAAGTTATGTTTCGACATTTAGCGCTGAAAAGTCATACTATATCTTATATCTTTAAACGAGCAATTCTTGTTTATATCTATATATATTTCTATATATCTATATTTCCGGGATCTCGGAAACGGCTCTAACGATTTTGATGAAATTTGGTATGTGGGGGTTTTCGGGGACGAGCAATCGATCTTGCTAGGTCTCATGCCCGGGAAAACGCCGAGCAAAGCTCGGCCGCCCAGATATTGACTTTATTATATCCTCACTAACCGGATCCAGTGCCTAGAATAGCGGGGTCTAGCCTACCGAACGTTGCAGTTATACGAGGCGCTTTAATTAGGCATTACAACACTCGTGTGACCTTATTATAAAACTCTCCTTCGGCTTCTTTTTTAATGCATTATGAACCAGTTGCATAGCAGCGCCCTGAAAAATTTTGATGGCCCATGTGCCGAACACCATCTTCATAATACCACAGAATAAGTAATAGTACAAGTACAGAAGTTTCTCTGCTAACAAATTCCCCGTTTAGGTATGCCAAACGTGCCTAAACGTGGCCATCTCTTTCTATCGCACGCAACGCGCTCTTTCGAGGCCCCGCCCTCAGCGCTAGGGTTACCACCAGCGAGAACCTATTTTAATATATGTACTTTATTATTATTAGTAGTGCTGTTTACAATACAATTACGAATAGTACTTTTAAGATTCCGTAGCAAAAATGGTGAAAACGGAACCCGTCCGTCTTTTCGTCTGTATGTGACAGCCGATGTACTCGGAGACTATAAGCACTACAAATACAATTAAAATATTTAGCAGGAAGGTGTGTTCTGCTCGTATGAACCGCTACGTAAAAGTGATGTGAAATGACGAAAAAATATTAAAGTAGGGGGAGGGGGCACTCCATACATTTAACCAGGGGATACAAAGTTTTATATAATTTTTAAAGGCATCACTTTAAAAAATAAAAGAGGTTTCTTAGAACCAACGTTTTCATTTTCGTTTTCTTTTATGTCAACCGTTGGTGAATACCAAACTCAATGACCGTTCTTACGTCTACGTTCTTATTATTATTGGTGCAACCTGCTGCAATACAATAATGCTGTGGTTTTGACATTATTATTTAACACGAAACTACACGAAAATAATTATTTTTTATGATCGTACAAGCGCGTGCGCGTGCGATCCGTAACGCTGCTCCGCAGCCATTGAATAGTCACACAATGTGTGAGCCGGCGGCCGCATGTACTTTGCGCGGCGCGATGACGTCACGGTAGTAAGCCCCTCCTGATAATACCTTCACTTCTTTGTCTGGCGCTGCGTATTCGCTGTCTAGGTACGGAAACCTAAAATGGCAAAACCTACTACTAGTATTGTAGGTGACAAGATAAGGCACCCAAAGAAGGATGCAAGGGGCAGCGCCAGCTCTAGCCCTAAATCCGGGTGGTGCGAGATGGCCATTGGGCGCCCTTTGATTTAAAAAAATCCACGTTGCCGTTGCCAGTTTGGCGCCCCTTGATATCCGGTGGCTGGCGCCCCTTGACATTCGCCGCCCCTCTATGCCTGCCGCCCTGGGTCATGGCCCCCTTGGCTCTAGGGTAAATACGCCCCTGGGTTCTATAGTGTTTCAGAATCATATTTTAATTGACTTCAAAAAAAGGAGGTCCTCAGTCCACGATTATCTCGCATTTCGCTGAACCGGTTTTGATTTTGTTTAAGAAAAGCATTTGTTACATTCTGGAGTATGTTTTGGTATGTTATTTCAAGGCAGTTCCCCTTTTTAAAAAGTTATTAAGTATATTTTGTATCACGACTCTTGTGTCACCTTGTATAGTTCGTACAAAACTGTAAGGCCAAGTGCTGTCAAATTAACGCAAGCAAAAATGTACCTTAGAGTCAGAGCTCTAAGTCTAGTTTTGCTTGCGTTCGTTTGACAGAATTTAGCCTTAGAGTTGTGCCCGAACTATACTTCCTTCCCAGCCTTTGCAGTAATGTTGAGCCTGAGCTAATCGATTTATAATACCTACGAGAGAATTTATTATAAATTTAAAGAAAAGTAAAAAAATCCAATTATTTTATTTATTACAAATATTTCATAGGTACTAAAAACATTAGGTACACAAAAATCATCAAATTTCTTAAGTACTAGATCTAGCAAGATAACTATGATTCACTTGAAAGTTCAGTTGTACAGCAGTGGGACAGGTAGGCTGGGTGAGATGTTAACAATATCACATTAAAATATGAATTAGTAGATATAGTACTAAGTAGTAACATAATTAAAAACATACATCCACATTTCATTTTGTGCAATTAGGATTACAGGATCCGACTTTTTTTTCTAACTTAACATAATATGATACTTACGCAATCCTAAACTCCTGATACTATTAACGCTCAGATATCATGATATACTTAGGGTAATTTTTATTAACTTAAACTATTAAATTGGTGTAGTATATTTTATATAAATGTATATTCTAAAATGTTCTTTTAACCCTTTAACCGCCATAGTCTGATATATCATACAAAGTGACCATGTAAATGACATCTTCTTAATTTATGACAGTGTTGAAAACTGCGCGATACTTTTTTGACGTTCGGCGGTTAAAAAACTTCGCGGGTCTTCCGTTTATTGCAACTGAGGAGCGTATGGTGCGATGCAGTCGGATGGTTAGTCCACTGCTGAGCTAAAAGACATTTTGCAATATTAATGCTGTTCGCAAGTTAAAAATATTAGTAAAATGGAATGTGCAGTGGAAAGGAGGATACATTGGTAACATCAAACACAAAGTCGTGGAACATATTTCCATCATAAGCATAACACGAATTTATGGTCTCTAAATTAAAAAATGGAATAATCTCACCAGTCTAGTCTTTTACACTTAAAATTAATAAACTAAATTTAGATCAAAAATCATCACATGGAAGACCAATCATAAAATTCATAAATCGTTAAATTATTATGGCAATCAATATGACTTATAGAATAGACTAGTAAAGTGGCGACGAATTACATAATAGATTACAGTCCATAAGCTCTTCAAATTAAGGTTTCGGGTAATATCGAACCTGTATTATTTTAGAAAATTACAATTTCCATTCGAATTGTCAGCTGTATAATTTCTGACAGAAGTAGTTAATGAAGTTGAAGGTGACATTCGGAATCCATCAATTCAGATTCCATTCCATTTTAAATTATTATGACATAAAGTCAAATCAGAAATATATTTATCAACCAAATATTAAGCATAATACCATTAACTTAGGGTTTATTTTACATTAATGGTTACATTTTGCTTAACTTTTGGTGAGTAAGAAATCAGAACAGCAGTATCACATTCGCGTGTCACCGTCGATACCCGAAGTATCTTCCTCAAACCCGAATGTCATTGAGTAGTATACATATTTATAATCTTAAGAAATATAATGACAAAATAAAATAATTTCATTGAATTTCATATAATAATAGTAATTTATCTACACAAAGCTACACTGCAGTTAAATCTCATAATCGTTTAATTTATGATGAGATTATGGCTATCATCGCCCACGCTCCGGCACCGTCTCCGGCTCCGGGCACGATATTGAAAAGCTGGTCCTTACCTACGGTTTTTGAACATGTTAAAGAGTATTAAGAGTATTTACTATATGGGTGTGTGGCGTGAAGTAAATTATATGTCCTTGAAAAAGCCCAAGCGTTATTAATCAACCTGTTAGCTTCAAAGGGACTTGAAGGGCTTTCAATTTAGCAAAATGTTACACTGGTATTTCATAGTTTAGAGACTTTTTATAAAACAGAACCTTAAATATATATGTAGCAATAAGTGCATAATATTTAATCGATATCAGTCCATTAGTTGGCAGCCTTATCCATTTTCTAAGTACTCATTACTCTCCCCTAATTACTAAGTTATAGTAATCGTAGACAAGCGACTTAACGCAGTGGATAGTGAGGAGCAAGTCAAGCAGCAAGGTGTTTGACTCTTTCCAGAAGGGCGTCGCAGGTCTTCTTGGCGTCGCCCAGCAACATCGCCGTGTTGGGGTTGTAGAAGATCGGGTTATCCACCGCCGCATATCCGACTCCCATCGATCGTTTCATTACTACCACCTGCAAATTCAATATTATTTTCTAAAAGATGCTCGGAAACATAGAACTTACGTTCGCGATTATAGACCACGAAGGTCGTGAATTCTTAGAATTTTCTATTTGCGTTATTGAGAAAAAATACTAAACATATCTCGGCCGGAACAGGGGTTGCCTACTACTAGTCGGCCTCACGTACACTCGGCCGTCTAGTAATACGAGGTATGACATACTCGTACGCGGCAGGCAGTACGTCCCTTTCTGGCCTTTGTAGTAATGTACTACCTGGAGGATGAGACGACTCTTTAGCACAAAAGTACTATATGAAGGGTATGTTCATCAGTCATGCATTTTTCGTACCAGATATTATAGTCTGCTCCATGCTACGAAAATTATATGTATATTTATAAAACAGAAATAATAATTAATTTGCTTTTGTATGCCACGAAAATTCAACTGACGCACCTGTTGAGATTTCCAGACTTTAAGTACGGGCATTCCAGCTATGGGCGAGTTGGGGTCTGTCTCGGCAGCGCTGTTCACAGTGTCGTTGGCACCTGTATCAATACAACTATCTGTGTTATGATCCATAATCGCTCAAACATTTCACATTATTACGTTTCAGACCAGGACGGCAGCAAGAGAAGGCTGACTACCAGGAAAAATCAATATAAATAAATAAATAAATATTTGTGGACAATCTTACACAAATCAACCTAGTCCCAAACTAAGCAAAGCTTGTACTATGGGTACTAAGCGACGATATACATACTTATATAGATAAATAGATACTTAAATACATAGAAAACATCCAAGACCCAGGAACAAATGTGACCGTCCAGCTCACTGGGGCCTTTATGGTCGGTATTGAGTTACGCAAGGATCTATAATCTACAATACATAGGCTACCAAAAACAATGATCACCATGTCCCTAAGTGCTATACTTTTTTTTTAATAAATCGTCAAAGTTACTCAACCCAAAAATGCACTTTTGAGAAATAACTAAGAGAAGTTTAAAACTCATTTAAAGTATGTTCCCGTGGGAAGTTACATAGATGATGGTAGATCCTGAATCTTGAGGTTCTCTTCTATAGGAAACAATCAAAGATTTTTCAATTCCACTACCCCGTTGAGAAAAAATGGCCTTTTATCAATGCAAGGCGCCGATCATAAAAAAGTAAGGAAATTTGTAATAGGTGAATTATTATTTCGTATTTTGTGATCTTTGTCATAGTGTATGCTAGAAAATAGTTTACTTAACACATCGAATGGAAAATAAAAACAAAATCCTAACGTGATATATATTTTTTTATAAATATAGAAAATGATATTTTTTCTATCTCGTCACGAATAAATTTAACAATTTCCGTGTAGTATACCATACTTACCTGTAATAAGTCTAGACAAGCATTACACAGGTTTTATTTTTTTTCTATGTCAATTAGTTTCAATTTTATGACCGATTAAAGTTACATGAAAATCAAGGTTTACTTCCATACAATTGAGAAAAGGGCCCTTATGGACGAATGTAACCAAAAATGTAAGTAAATAATAATATTTACATAGTCTAAGTAGCAATCTTGTATTAGAACGTAATTCTGAATAAATCTTTTCATTACAAGTTTTTTGAATTATGCGTAATTTTTAAATTATACGAAAAAGCAATTTCGCATAGTAAAAATTATTTTTTAACTCTATTTAAAAAAAAACCGACCAAGTACGTGTCGGACCATGCACAATAAAGGGTTCCGTACCGACACCTACTAGTCCATATTTAAACCCACTATCCGATACGTCGAATCGAAAAAGGTCGTATCTTCATAGTAAACTCACGGCACTTACGCCCTTTTGTTTGGGCAAAACAGTTTTTCAGCAATTACTCAAAAACCAGTAGCCGTATTTTTATCAAACCAAAAATCGTCTTAAGTATTTATTAATGTACAGTCACCAGCATCAATATCTGCTCTAATAAAGGCGCCATAAATATTTGACCCGTCTTTACGGCCCTACAATACAAATGGAGCTGTGTCGGATATTTATGCCACCATTGTTTTGGCAGATACCTATTAATGCTGGTGACTGTACACCACCTCATTTGTTCAGAATTTTCATACATTTGGAAATTAGAGGGTGGGGGGGGGGGGGGGGAGCGGCCCTACCTTTTTTTTAATTTCACGTTACTATTATGTAGCAATTCATAGAATAATACTTTCCTACCATATATTTTCATAATTAGAGAGCTTATAGTCAACGGCGGCTGTGACATACGGACGGACGCACGGACGGACGGACGCACGTACGGACGGACAGACGGGCAGACATGATGCAACTATAAGGGTTCCGTTTTCACCATTTTGGCTACGGAACTCTAAAAATACAATTAATAGGAAATGTAATAAGAAACAAAAAATTTTGCAACGGTCATGCACGACTAGAACTTACTTGACTTGAGACTAGAAATAGGTATTTGTAACGTGTACCACTAGAATCCAGTAAACAGAAAAGGCAAATAAATAATACAGAAAATGGTTAGAAGTAATTAGAATAAGTTATTAACCTATTTTATATCATTATTATCTGACCTCTGCCATAAGGGCCCTTTTTTACTAAACTTTACAACTAATTTAAAGGTAGAAATACTTAACTTATACGTGTGAAACCAAGCTAGAAATACACATCTAGTCTTATACTTTATCAATATGCAAAAAACAAAAAATATGTGATTTTACCGTATTTTACTAAAACGCTGATATCTACGAAACTAGAAAGTGCCATAAGGGCCCTTTTGTTATGGACTGACTCAAATATATACACCGGAACAAGAACAATTGTTACCACATCTGAGACCTACCGCGAAGCGAACATCTCCCTCCCATAAGATTTCAAGCTCACATGGGCATTTGCATTAGAATTACGATTAACACACAAACATGGTAAATATCCCGTTTTTAATCTTAATTCTTATCTCGCTCTTTGACGCACTTGGATATTCGAGCGACAGAGAGGGAGCTACTTCATTTTCCGCTTGCCTTCTTCGAACCGGTTGACATTATGAGCGAGATGACATTCCATTGCGACCTGCCTGTTAAAAGGGATTTCCATGCGGTCGCCAGGACCCTATGTCAATGGCATAGAGTTCAATATATGATAATATGTGTAGCTTGCTTACCAATAACCAAGACGAGGTCAGTGTCGGGGAAGTCGTCGTTGATCTCGTCCATCTCCAACACGTCGTCGTAGGGCACGCCGGCCTCGGCCAGCAGCACGTTCAGCTGGCCCGGCATGCGACCTGCACACACGCATTGTGTTACAGTACCATTACTTGCACCGACATAGCTCAGCGAATAAGTGTTAGACCTGAGTGGACGCTCGAGTCGGGCGTGCATGTTAAACAATTGAAACTCATAATGGTGTCCTGAGTTGCCGCTGCACATATAGTGTGCACGCTCGCCCGCCCCGCCGAACGTCCACTCAGGCCTTACACTTAAGCTGAAATGGCAGTGGGCAGATCACATATGCCGAAGAACCGATGGCCGTTGGGGCAGACTGGTTCTTGAGTGGAGACCGCGCGCGCGAACGTTTTCAAAAAATTCAAAATTAAAACATTTATTCTGCAAATAGGCCACAAGGGCACTTTCACATGTCATAATGTTAATGTACAATTTAAAATAAAAAAGTCTTACAATATAAGCATATGATAGATTTTTCGTGAGAAAATATTAATTTACAATTTAAGAAATATATCAATAAGAATTTAATACATTTTTCATGTCAAAATATTAATTATCTATTACAAACATTACAATAATAGTAAAATTGAGAGATGTATAAGGTCTCAGTCTGTGCTTTGAGATGTACATGGTCTCAAAGCGTCAAAATAAAAATAATAAGTTTTAAATATAAAAGGAAAAAAAACCACAATTTAATATAGAGGTGTCTCTCAGAGTCAATGTCAACAAAAACTAATCCATAACAGGGTGATGTCTCTCGTCAATCTCCAAGAGAAGACACTAGTATTAAAGTAGTTACTATGTCCTTGCAAGCATGAACGACCGGACTCCACAAACAGCACCCGATCACGAGTATGACGCGTATCTCAGCCATCGTCTCCCTCGACCATCTGTTAGGGAAGGTGGCGACCCGTAATTTCCGAGTTCATATAACCTGGACCTATTTAACGCAAGAGTGAATAGACATTTTCTGGGTGAGCTCACTTCACCGCGGCCTCATCTTTGCACCTTGTCCAGCAATCACATTAATCTCATTATTAATTTAAAAAAATGTTTTATTTTTTGAGCCCGTGCAGTGCTGTGTCGATTTTTAGACAGTGTGTACGATTTTAAAACAGACGCTCTTCAGTGTATATTCGTCACGTTACAGACAATATATTGGTTACAAAAGGGCCAAGTTTACGTAGTCACAAACGGAGATTATTGAGCCACTTGTACTGCAAAATTGGGCCTGACACGACATCGGGTAACAAGGGTCATCACACGGCTAAATTACGAACAATGGTAAGAGGCTCAAGAATCGGCGACTGTGGTATGTCAGGTGACTATGACGTTTCCCACCTCCGCCGGCGTCGCAGAGTCACCCATTGGTACCACGGCATGTCGGCCATGCGTGAGGCTGGTCCTAGAGCTAGACATCTTACCTGCAACAGGGTGGATCGCGAAGCGGACTTTCTTGCCTTGTTTCTTGAGCATTTCCACCAACTCTGCTATCGGGTACTGGGCTTTGGCGACGCACAATCCGTAACCTATCGGACAAGTAATATACAATACTATCAGGTAATATACTAAGTACTACCTCAGTCATCCATAAATAATCCTGTCAAATACATAAAAAATATAAGTTCGTCAACTTTTATATAAGTCCGTTGGGCGGGTGGGCGACTACTAGTGATGGGCCGTTCTCGAGAAGTTTCCGAAACGAGAGAATGTCGTGAGAAACTTCTCGGCAAAGTTCTCTTCAAAGGAAATTTCCGAGAAAGTAGTTAAAATATGAACATTTTTGAAATTTTTATTTTTTATATTTCATGATATTAGTTAAATATGTGCATTCGTGAGACATTTAAGGCTAAGTGAGTATTTTAAGGGAAAAATTCTCATCACTCTCGAGAAATTTCCGGGAAAGTTCTCGAGAATGTTCTCCAGAGAACTTTCCGCCATAAATTCAGAATCGTACAAATGGAAAAATATAAGGTAATAATACACGTTTTAGTTACAAATATATTTTTTTTATCTGTGTAATCTAAACATAGTTGTGTCTATTATTTTGGGTATCAATCGATGAATAGAAATATTGGGCATATGGATAACTATGTTGACAATAGAGTCTTTTCTAATATTTTTCCAGGCATCGGCAGCTAAATGTAAAACTTTAGCCTCATCATTTTTTTCAGTGACCTTTCGTTTCACGTCATCATATTCTTCATCAAGCAGTTCTGTTGATAATTTTTATGCGTAATGGTGGGATGTAATCAGGTCTTAAAAGTTGAATAGCTCGTTTCCACAAGGGATGCTCAAATATTGAAAGTGGCAGACCAGTGACGTATACAGCTCTAGCTAATGCCTTGTCAATTTAGAACAACGAATTTGACATTTTTTCATTTACGATACTGTTTCGAAACTATGGCATGTTTTTGTATTTTGTTAATTTTAATTGAACTATGCTTTTAAATCCAAATATTTTTCTACATGTTATCTTCCAAAATAATTGCATTAAAAGTTACCTCGTTAAATATGTCTTCCGTTACACTATCCAAGGTTACAGGCTCATTAGAAACACTAGATTGATTGATCAATTCAGGTTCTTTCTTTTTTTTCCTAATTCACGTTTCACCTCAACTAGGCTACGTTTACAGTTAGAAATCATGTGCCGTACAAATCGTGTGACATTTTTGCACGTATACACTTTCACAAAATAAGCATACGTATTTGGTTTTTCCATCGTCCGTCAATATTCTAAAATACTCTAAAACTTTACTTTTCTTCATTATGCATCCCACGACCGCTTCGTCAATTAGCAGTGATAATACTGAGAATAAATTGAATGCCTATGTTGCAGATATCTGGAGCACGTGTATTTTTACCAACTTACTATTCAATAAATTACTTAAAAGACGGCAAAACAATGGTGTAGTATAAGATAAGCG
Organism: Cenopis cana; assembly: GCA_951800055.1. Taxonomy (NCBI): domain Eukaryota; kingdom Metazoa; phylum Arthropoda; class Insecta; order Lepidoptera; family Tortricidae; genus Cenopis; species Cenopis cana. The sequence continues at coordinate 14,649,097 of OX637471.1, read as the reverse complement.
TTATTGTAAAGGGTGCGAGTACAGGAAAGATGACCCTGTCCTTTTCTTTTAAAAACTACCTGAGGTGGCTCATGATCCCCTTTTGATTTTTCGAAATATATTAGCAATTCTTAATATCTTACCTATATCTCACCTACAAGGAAATTATTGACTTGAAGCTCTAAGCTCATTCCTTTCAAGAAATGAGTTATTTAGCATTTGCTTAATAGTCCAATACTAAATTATTAATAAATCTAAAAAGCTAAGATTTATGGACCTTATTGCACTGCTAATCGTAGTATAACATAAACATGAAATGAAGTCGAGAACAATTTAGAGAAGCTTCTCGGAAGTAAACCGAAATTCTCGCTTTATGTGTTAATACAATAAGTCGAAAGTAACTTAGGCAAGCCAACAGATATCTATATATCCTATAAAAAGATTATTTGGGCTTTCAAATAAAAATATCCAAATTAAGTAGTCTTTTTCCTCGAAATTTCAATCCGAATTTTTCTCCGAGAAAGTTCTCAGTGAGAACGATCCCGAGAACTTTCTCGGTAACTTCTCGAGAACGAAGAGAATTTAGCATTTAGAATCGTCTATTTAAAAATATTGCCTTCAGAATATTTATCAATCTGTTAAAGCAAGAAATTAATAAAAGATAAAAATTTATATTGTTTTGAAAAAAGGTATTTTCTCGGAAATTTCCGTTCACGAGAACTTTCTCGAGAATCATTGAGAATTCTCACGAAAAGGAATTATCGAGAGCGAGAATGTTCTCCTCGGCCCATCACTAGCGACTACGGAACCCTACGTGGCACGTAGCCCGACACGCGCACTAGGCCCCTTTTTTATACTACAACGGTGGCAACCAAGCATATAGACTTCAGAACAATCACAAACTCGCTGCCATACACATATAGGTACAGTCGCCATCAGATATATCGATAACGAGGTGCTCAGAAATATCTAAACACGACTCTATTGTAAAGGCGTTAGAGTGCATATTCAGATAGTTTTGAGCACCCTGAAGAGTACAGATTTTTTTTTCCAAGCCTATAAGCTGTCCCACTGCTGGGCAAAGGCCTCCCCCCTTGACTTCCACTCGTCTCGGCTTTGGGCTGTTTCGGGCCAGTCGTTTAGAATTTATACGAGTATAGTCTACAATGAAAATTTCCAAACAAATTGACGGGCTTCGGCGGCGGGCATATCGGATGGGGTGTTACCGGGAGTGATGACGATGTTGGAGGCGCGCGCGATGAGGTCCGCGACGGAGTCGACGTTGAGCTCGGTGTGCGTGGCGCCCGCCGGCCGCGCCGACCCGCTGCTCGTCACGCCGTACCCGCCGAGGATCACGTTCGGCAACGAACGGTTCATGGCCTACAATATACACAATTCCTTTTCACACCTTCTATTCAGAAATAGTAGATTGTGTCACAAGGGAGCAAAATGACATATTTACGGCGTGGGCGTAACTTGAATCCTGAACGAAGCGAAGGATTATATAATAGAATCCTGAGCGTAGCGAGGGATTCTAAAATAGAATCCTGAGCGTAGTGAGGGATTCAAGAATGAACGCCCAAGGTGGAAATAATTTTGCTTCCATGTGACACATACTGCTTTTCACATCACCTGTTGAGGATAATGAAAGATCTGAAATAACAATGGTTGTGCATTTATTTTATCAAAATCGATACTAATAACTTATTACTCGTTACAGAAAAGTGCCACTTTGATCCCTCCTAGCAGGGAAGAAAAGTGCCATTTTGATCCCTCCTAGCAGGGAAGAAAAAGGCCTTATCCGAATAGGTGATGTGAAAAGAGTTATTGTTGCCCTCGAATAAGAAATCAAAGTCTTACTTTTCTTCCCTCATGCCCTCACGACAACAATGACTCTTTTACACATGGTAGCAAAACTGCCATGCGCATGGTACTATTTCCGACTTCTTGGGCCTAAACACTTGAATCCCTCGCTACGCTAAAGATTCTACTTTAGAATATTTTGCTTCACTCAAGATTAAATATACCGCCCTCGCCGTAAATATATCATTTTGCTACCTTGAGACACAATCTCCTATAACCTTTTCAACGCTCTGTCAAATACAAAAGCTGTCACTCACACGCCACACGCTATGTCAAACGCGAAGTTGAACATTATAGAAATTCATGTAGGTTGATATATCGCACTGCACGTCGTGAAAGATATATCCGTCGTTGGCGTCCAGGAAAAGATTCATTTTCTCCTGTGTATGACCACAGTTGAAAAAACAAAAGTGATCCTAATTGTGGTCAATAGTTAGTGGCTTATGTGCATGTAATTTATTGTTTTATTGTATAGATTTATAGGACCGACCACGTATTTTATGCGGGTTATGAGTCCGAGCAAATATTTGACTTTGTAGCCCTTAACTTTGACAATGTCTAAAGGAACGACCGTTCTATACGCCGTCATTTAAATTACCTTGCACATGATGTACGAGAGAATGGCTCCAGAGCTGCCGATGAGAGCGCCCACAATAGTCATGAGCGAGTTGTTGAGCATGAATCCTTCGGCACAGAGCGCCCAGCCGGAGTAGCTGTTGAGGACCGTGATCACAACGGGCATGTCGGCTCCTGCGTACAGTAATAGGTACTACGTGTTCAAATGGATTAATAAAAATTGATCCACATTTTTGTTTAAACAAACTCTAGCGCTCTTCGAAATACCGAACTTCTCGTCTTACGTTAGAAGTTTTACAAGCGATAATTTAAAAAAAATATTATGATTAACATTGACGTGAATGTTACAGAACAAATAACCATATACCTATTTTTTTTTAAATCATCAAAATCGAAATTGGGATTTTGAGAATAATAAAACAATACCAATAAACTGAAAGCACGCAAATACTCATTTTTAAATATCTTCATCTCTAAATTCATTTTTAAATATGTTACAACGTATAAATGGACGCTGTTTGATCATAGAAAAGTGATGGATCACATCACTGATTCCGAGTTCCCTACAGACTTCATATTAACAAAGCATTTAATGACATTACATACAACAACATCCCTATATTGTACGGATTCCTCGACGCGCGAATGAGATTCGCACTAGACTGTTTTCTTTTCTGTGAAATGACAGCTGCAGCAGCAATTGCAGCTGGCTGACTGGTTGCATACCAACCCTAAGACTTACCTCCAATGGCAGCCGTGAGCGTGAGCCCCAGCAGCAGCAGAGCTGCAGATAGCGAGCCCTGCAGCTTGCCGTACGCCACTAGCGAACCGCTGTGAGATGACAGCTGACGATGCAACCAGCCTAAGTGTAAGGCCGGAGTGGACGCTCGGAGCGGAGCGTTCAGCAGGGCGAGTTTCAATTGTTTAACATGCACTCCCCGCTGCACGCCCGATTCGAGCGTCCACTCAGGTCTTACACTAAAACTCACCTCCAATGGCAGACGTGAGCGTGAGCCCCTGTATCCCGCTGAGCACGGCCGCGGCGGACAGCAGCGGCAGGCCGGGCGCGTCGGGCAGCGCGAGCAGCGCGCCGCCGCAGCCCAGCGCGCCCGCCAGCAGCCCCGCGTTCAGCGCGTGCCGCCCCGGCAGCAGCAGAGGCGCTGACGACAGCGAGCCCTGCAGCTTGCCGTACGCCACTAGCGAACCGCTGAAATCACACACCAATGTTTCTTATGGCCGGTATACACATTGATTAGTGCACGAGTTCATAGAATAGAAGAGTGTTCTATTTTATTGCGAGTAGCATTTATATGGACTCGCACTAAACACTAATCAATATGTATACCAGGTCTTAAGCCGGGTTTACACGGCCCGTTGTTTCACGGATCTGACCGCGCCTACAGATCGTGGGAACGGTGAGGCCTGTGGTCGCCTGTCGTTATTCGTTCGATCCGTCGGGAGTCGGCGCCGCGCAGGCATCCACAGGCGTGGCCAGTCCACGGGCCATGGGAACCCGGCTTTAAGTGCGTGAATAATTCTGATTATTTAAACTTAACAATATTATAAATGGGTAATGCTTTGTACTGCGTTTTGTATTTAAGTAGGTACCTTTTGAATATATTAAACTGGTTTTTGTGGAAAAGTTGGAGAGTAGCTTGGAGTAAACATAAAGAAGGGGGCAATTGCACAAAAGATCCCATTGGGTCGAAGTGCATCCGCAAGAGCCCTTATCTAAATAAGATATGATCTAGGAATTAAAAAAATTATCTAAGGCTACTTATTTACGTGAAAGTTATTCCCCCGATGTAAGTCCCGAGGAACAGCGACGTCTTGAGAGTGGCGGCGGTCGGGTCGAGCGCCATCGCCGGGAAGTCGTGCATGTAGGTGGCCAGACAGGTCAGGACTGCTGCCATGCCCACCAAGCTGCAATCAAATGGTAGGTACTGTACGGTTCCATACCCGTACCGCATATTGCCATCGAAATTACCTTCGATCACGTAAACTATTAAAGTACGCGTCAGTACACGTTTACAACTAACACTCATCACGCGTGTCACACACGCACTATCATTCACAATATCGCGATTTTATAGTAGTTATCAATAAAGTATTTACTTTTGACTATATTAGTAAGTTATTTATTATTACATCATCAAGCAGAGAAATTTTATACCCGATGTGTGTAGCTCTAGCAGCTCTTACATTAGTTTGGTCCTTCGAGCCGGGTATGAACCTGCGACCTATGGTTGGTAAAGATTAACGGTATTTCCCGGGCATCGTTGTCAATAAGGTCGATTTTATAGTATCGTTATAGCAATAGCACATTTTATTTACATATACTAATAAAATAATGATACAAGAAGTGACACGGACAGAGACAGCATCCGCTCCTTACCTGGTTCCTTATCCATCTTAGACATTTTTAGATTCGTCCAGAATGCCTTGCCAGGCTATATTTTATCGCCCGGGTCAGCTTTTCTCTGTAATTAGGAGGGTGAGTCGCGTGGCCCGCAGGTTTACTGAGAAAAGCCTAAGCGTATCTTTGGCTTGCGAACGACCCAGTAAGTATGCAATATGCATAAACATAAATATAATCAATGTGCGTTAGGTTTACCTGTGAAAGCCAGCTACCAGCTGGGGCAGGTCTGTGATTTCGATTTTTTTCGCAATAGTGCTTCCCAGCAGTCCCCCGATGCCGGCAACTCCCAGCATCTGTGCCAGAACCTCGGCGCTCGGCGTCAAGGCGCCCAACGTCGCCGCTATACCGCCCGCGACGCCGATCTAACACAAAACAAGCGCAACTGTCACTTAAGGCGGACTTTTGGAACTCCTGAGAACCTGAAGCATAATTGCCAACCTCATATTACTAAAGAATCGTCAAATATCCATATAATCAGTAACGAGCCTAACCCGAGTTGCCGCGTTGTAGGTATTTCAACTGTATAGTAATTAATAGCCACGAATATTCACTTTATAATTCGTGATAGTAGAAATTATTAATAGGCAATAACAAAACTACTGCATTTTTCAAAATAAATAACGCGAATCACGTTACAACTAACTTCAGTTAGAAAACATTTAAAAAGCATATTCTACATATCTGATATTTCCGGTAATATAAGATAATAATGTAGTGGTTTTATTATAAGCCTGTTATGTCTCATTGGTTTTACAATGAACATTAGAATGAGACTAACGCCATCAAGATTACAATGAGCGGGTCTCGGGCTGAGTCTGAGCTGCTCACTGACTATGGAATTGCATTACGAATGCCTTTTCTAATCATCGGTTGCATACAGTAAATACTTATTGAACATACCTAAGGGGCAAATCACACGGCGCCGCGCAACGCGGCGTTTTGCGCTCGCGCGTTTAAATTTTACTACAAGTTCAACGCGCAACGCCAATTTCTTTACAATGTTTACTACGCGCGTTCATCATCATTGGCCTTTGCGTCTTTATCAGACGATTTATGCAGCGACCTGCGAACACTTTCTGGTGTGGCTATGTAAGCCTATACGGGAACGGCATTGTCTCCCGCAGAGGTGGCAGCAGAACTGGGGACAAGTGGCCAGCGAAGAGCTTGTAGTGGTATGTCTCCTCCTTCTTCGGTCTTCCAGAAGGTCGAACCAAGCCCTGTCGTGGTTGTCGCGCCCCTCTAGGATAGTCTTTCGCCACTTAAGTCTATCCTCCGCAATCTGCTCCCAGCAACGGTGATTGATGCAGAATGCTGTCATGTCCCGCTTGGCGCAGTCCTTGAACCTTAGCAAAGGTCTGCCGATACCCCTCTTAGCATTTGCTAAGAAGCTAAGAGCTTTTGCGTTTAATCTCATTTTGTAGCGCAACACGAACAGCGCTTCTGGTGGCCATAGGTGGTAACTACTTTATCCCAAAAAAAGACTAAACGCAAACGTGTTCGTTAAAACTTACACTAGAGGTACACAACTAAACACCAAGACAATGAAGAGGAAAACTTTACCATTCCAAGATAGTTGCCCTTGCGCGCGGTGGTTTGCGAGCTGAGCCCGGCTAGCGCGCCCACGCAGCACAGTGAGGACGCCAGGTACGCCATTTGGTGGACTTCAGGGTAGCCCTGTTACATCATTCGTGTCACAATTAATAGTACATTATTGACGAGGCACGGAAAGGAGGCAATTTCTGATATTAACAGTGAATTAGTGATATTCTCAAAAATGGTTGACTAAAAATTAAATTTAATGATTGATAAACATAACACAAAACGAAAATGTTAATGCTTCTCCGCCATCATTTTTTAAAAACAGAATCGCTATTATTTTTTAAAGAAAACCGCAGGCTGTTTTAGAAAAAAGTTTGGAAACCGCCATATAATGGAATTTACATGTAATATTTGAGGCGCGTGGAGAAAGCCTGCAATGTTACTTTATATATCAGACCATAAGAGGAAATAAAAGTTGCCCTTTATAGATAAAAAACAGGCTGTTTTATACCATCACTCATATATTTTACTTGCCTGCATAGCGGTAACTAGATAGCCTCCAAGAAGGGCAGCTGCAGGGATGGAATAGAGGTAGCCATATTCTGGAGGGTCACCAGGTCTGAAACAGGACACCGTTACAGTGACACCCCACTAACCAACAACTTACGCAATATTATCCCACAAAGAAAATACCTTTTGAACATGTCAAGCATGCGCTGGGTGACCAAGAATCCACCAAACACGTTTACAAACGAGATGAGAGCTGCCGTGCTCGCTAACCACTACAAAACAAAAAAAAACTGCAATGTAAAACAAACCGTAAACACAGGATTTTGATAGACGGGTGTAACAACATTCAAAGGTAGATACGTACATTGTTTTTAATTTTAACTTTTGTAGGTTATTTTTTACAACCATAGTATATTGAAGACTTTACCGTCCATGAATGTTCCTACCCATCTTCTAAGCTACACACGAGTACATACATACAGACAAAGTCATGCATAAAACATAATTTATGTCACACCTAGCCATAAAGTGGCCATTATCGCACGCTCCGCGCGCGAAAAAACCCACTTCCTGGCCAGGGGGTGACATAAAATTTTGTACTTACCACGGGCGATAATAAAGAAAGCCTCAGATCGCATATTTATCGCCCTTGCCTTCGGCTCGGGCGTAAAATACCTGCGATCTGAGACATTCTTTGTTTTATCGCCCTTGGTAAGTAATATACTATTATCTCCTTTTATTCTGAAATAACCTTCTTTAGCACAGATATACTACAAATAAAAGTTGATAATTTTCTGTTGATTCAAACTTTTAATTGTAATTTTTGTAATTTACGCATTTCATTGAACCTATTCATAAATTATGATTAATTAATAATAGTTTATGCAACTGGTACATAATGAGAGAGAGAGGGCCGAAGATAAGAAAAATTTCATTAATACATTGACAGTTGTAACGCTGGTCATTGCCTACGGTTTCTGAACGCATTTTAGAGTATTAATAATATGTGTGTAGATATATAATATTTTAGTGTCACCATTAAATAATGTTTTAGTTTTAAGTATATAATAGTATGTATGTTAACTAGATATAAGGTATTTATCTATGAGCCCTTGTTGCCTGAAATAAATGATTTATTTATTTATATACTAATAATGTTACTAAGGTATCCCCAAACCAATTAATTCAGGAGATATTCACAAATTAATATACATAATATTACAAAAAGACCCAATTCGACAAAATCCTGTGACACACAACATAAGTTTTGGATCATTTGTAAAAAATAATTTCAAATCATGTCACGAATTTGAATTGTTGAGCCATTTTGAGCTCACTTTATATTGGACGCATTATAGCTTAACTATGAACCGTCCAGTATCAAGTGAGCTCTAAATAGCTCAACAATTAAAGTCCACGAGTGTACCTAATAAAATGTTGAGCTTCCTACCAAACGGTACGTTCAAATATCACGTAAGCGACGCGTGACGCATGCATGCAAGCGACAGTGGAGTAGTTAGTTTACCTGCACCGGAGTGTCGGGCACGTAGCCGCCGCCCATGAGCAGCAGCCCGCCCACGGCCGTGATGCCCGACACGGCGTTCGTGACCGACATGAGCGGCGAGTGCAGCGCCGGCACCACGCCCCACACCGTGTGGTAACCCACCACGCCTGCGTTACCAAACAGAACATTTCATTCCTACCACATAAGTGTAAGGCCTGAGTGGAGGCTCGGAGTGGAGCGTTCGGCGTCGCGTCCAGCGTTGCGGTCCATACTATTTGTGCTGCGGCGACTCAGGACACCAGTATAAGTTTCAATTGTTTGACATGTACGCCCCGCTGGACGCAACGCTCGAGCATCCACTCAGGTTCTACACTAATAGTACATTATTGCCGAGGCTCGGAATGTAAGGGCCGGACGAGAGACCGAGAGACACTGATAGAGAAGAATTTTATCTTTTTAAATTTGGGCGGATAAGAACTAGGGCAACTTAAGGCATTTCCCGAGATCGTGTTTCAAACAAAATACGACCCTGTTTGAGAAATTACTAATTATGTAGTAGGTACTCGTAGTACCTAAGCTCTAAGGAAGGTACTGAAGTCCATCTGCCTTAGTGATGACGTTAGCTTTTTTTTTATTCTAGGTAAGTGTGCGCTTGGCCAAAAATCACCTGATAGTAAGCGATATTATGGTCTATTGTGGCCTTGAAGACCAAAAGGTTGTTTACGGGGAACACTGATTCCGGCAAGGTGTTCCACAGCTTGGCTGTGTAATTATTTATATATACATAGCTGTCAAATTTAGCAATGCAATACTAGTGTAAGCGAGGGTTACCGACAATGAGAGTAAAAAGTGGATATTATTCAGTTATTTAAAATGTATATTGACGTACAAAGGTGGCGACACGCTGCGACCCTGACTAGACCTACACCAGCGGTTTACCAAGGACAAGCGTCGTTTCGCGCCGTTACGACTGATAGACAGGCCTGGTCCTACACAGATTTAGGAAAGCCTAATTTTTGGTTGGACTCGTAATCTGCAAAAACGTCATCTCCATTTCTATAAACTTATTTAATAAAAAAACAACTTACATGGCACATAAGCCATTGACTACTGACCATAGAAAAGACAACTTTTGTTTTTTCAGTTGTGTGCGACTCCATTTTGAATAGTAACGTTGTACCTTTTCTTCTAGCAATTACGAGAAGATGGTAAAGATTATCCCCCTTATTTATAAAACTTAACAAACCTCTGCTAACTAAAATTTTGTTTGTCCCTTTCTCACAAACGTAAATATCAAAGTGCCAGATAAGGACAAACGAACTTTAGCGGCTTGTTAACTAATATAGGTTTATTGGACATTTATGAATAAGGGGGGGTAAATACCTGATAGAGCGAGTGTCGTTGTCATGGTGGTGAATGCAGGATTAGGAGATGCAATGCCTAAGCCTATCAGAGAAGCCATTCCTGAAAAAAAAAAGAACGTTTTATTCCCATACGAAGTTTTTATCTAACGTTGTCTTCACGTTTTTTTTTCTTAAAAATGGGATTTCTTAAGTCAGCATCTATGCAGGCGGCAAAGATGAAGCCGACGGTGAAGCGAGCAAGACAACAAGTAGATGAACGCAACCCGTCCTCAGTGCACCTTGACCACACCTCTGGCAGTGACACGCCTAGTTAAGTAAGCGGTGTCGGTAAGTATGTGTGCGTGCGCCGTCAGTACACGCGTCAATATGTGCATAGTTGTAACTGCGTTGCGCACCGGAAACCGGAATGAGATGTGACGTGATCGGTGACTAAAACGCCACGCGGGCCAGGTAACTGATGTGTCGGTGCGAGGCGGTTCGTGTCCGTTCTGTATGTAGTACTATTATTCTATTCTGTGACTTAACGTTCCACTGCGCAGGTTTACCTGTAGAATACAGGAACGAGTCCTTGAGAGTTACGTTGAAGGGGTTGGGCGGCTCGGTCTTGGCGGCGGCGGTGGCGGCGGCGGCGGGCGCGGCCTGCACGGCAGCCATGCTGGGCGGCGGCGGCGCCGGCCACAGCAGCTCGCCCGCCTTCAGCACGATGGCGCCGCGGGTCACCTCGTCCTCCAGGTCGATGTTGAAATGGTCGTTGGTGCCTTTATATAATAGTAGATTGTACAACAAGTGCATAAAATACACCATTTTACACGAGACGTTTATCCATCCGAGCGAGCTTGATATAAAATCGAGTGTAAAATGGGTTTTATGGACGAGTTATACACTCTACTTTTCACTTCAGTTGCGAGGAAATTAACAAATAATTTAAATAAGGTTATGTGATCACATTTACACTCGTGAGGTCGTTAACCTCGTTCGATGTTCGCGCGGGCTGCCGCGCGCGCACTGGCAGGCTGCGGGCGCAGCGCACGGGGTTGATCGTGTGGCTTTTGGACCGATTGCCTTGGTCTTCAAGTTCTTCGACTAGAGCTTAAAAAGCGATTTTATGTCGTCTACGCACGACTTAAAATCGAACTTTACGAGCATGAGAAGTGAAAAAATATTTATTGCATAAAACTGTGTAGATACAATGGTGGATAAATTTATAACAGTTCTTACCATTTTCGAGCATACAATTTGAACATTTTAACCTAGGTTAAGTTACTAAAGATGACTACATTATGCATGACTATTAAATTCTTTGAGATAATGAAACACTTTATCTATTAGAAAGCTTTTTAAGCATCTTTTAAAACTGTTTCCTTCCTGGTTATTTATTTCTGTAGGGAAATTGTTGAACGCACGAATGGCTGATATAAATGTAGGTACTTTTTTGGAACAGTTATGCTAAATCTGTATTGAGATCTTTCTTCGAGATCTTACATTCATCTAACGCGCTATGATGTGACGGCCCATACTGTGTCAGGCGTCAGATAGATCAGATCGCATCAGATAGCGTCACGTCAGATAATAAAGCATGAATCCGACTTACGTTCAGGATCATAAGAGTATAATTATATAGTGACAGGCTAACAGTTGTAATGTATCGATAAATACTTTGTAGTAGAAATAACAGTGTGTCACGATATTGATCTACATTGATTGATACTAATTTAATTACATGATGCGGTCTGTTTGTGTTGTGTATAGTGGATGCAGCATGCAACGTCTCGTAAGTCTTTACAAATGGTTATGGTTATGACATGACGGAACCGCGAATTATGCGAGAGGTGTCAAACATATGAAAACGCTTTGCACATCTTTGGTTTGCAGATATTCGACCTTACGTTTACGTAGGTACAGTGCGCGAGAAAATGTACGGCAAGCAACTACTAGTCGGATAAGTTTGAAGAACCCGCTTTTCGTGTTTTTACGGAGTGAATTTTTCCCAGAAATGAGACCAAGCTAGATCGATTTCTCGGCCCCGTAATTCTTTCGAAGCCGTATTCGAAAACCCAATTGCAATAAAAAAAATACCCATAGTACAAGCTTTGCTTAGTTTGGGACTAGGTTGATTTGTGTTAGATTGTCCAAAAAAAACATAAAAATAACGGGCACCTAACCTATAAAAATAAACTAATATGTACCTAACTAGTAACTCAATTTTATTTTGAGCTCATATAGAATAGATTTATTTGTGCGGCGTTCAGTCCATGAGATTTGGAGCATTCTGCGCCAGCATCACATCTCAAATGCATCTATCCTGCGACGAGTACGAGCTTTTATGGTCCAGGTTTCTGACGCGTACAGAAAGTGCGAGAAGACAAGGATCCCAGTTTTGCGGTTTATGCCTCTGTTCTTTCATATCCTTTCGAGTCATTTCACTGCCCCTCACCCTCAGTCATGAGTATACAACGAAGGAGTAGTAACTAACCCCCTTATTCATAAACGTCCATCAAACCTATTTTATTTAACACGCCAATAAAGTTCGTTTGTCCTCATCTGACACTTTGACATTTATATTTGTGAGAAAGGGACAAACAACATTTTAATTAGCAGAGCCAGAGGTTTGTTAAGTTTTGTGAGTAAGGGGTTAAACTAAACATGTAAGCCTTGTTCCGAATCACGCTAAAAATGCTCGCAGCGCTTACAGTGCTGACGGCCGGTCCAAATCAAATAGCGCGCTCAAGGCCGCGTGAGTAGTGTTTTGTTTCGGACCGGTATTTGCTTGAGCGCGCTTACGATCGGACCGATTCACGCTCATAGCCCGTGTTTACTGTCATGTTCATATATCAAACGTCAACTTGACGTTTGGCTCAAGGTGCTTACGCCTGGAGCCGTGTTCCGAATCACGCTTAAAACGTATAAACGCGTTTACGATCGGACCGAATCACGCTCATAGCGTTTACATGAGATGTCGTGACGTCATTGATGACGTCATGGACGGCGCCATATTGGCGTTTACAGTGCTCACACTCCGAGGCGTCAGCACCGTAAACCAAACGTCAAGTTGACGTTTGATATATGAACATGACAGTAAACACAACATGCCCGGTCCGAATCGAAACACCACTCACGCGGCCTTGAGCACGCTTACTGATTCGGACCGGCCGTCAGCACTGTAAACGCTGTGATCGTTGTTGGCGTGATTCGGAACACGGCTTGGGTGTGAGCACCGTGAGCGCCGTCCATGACATCATCAGTGACGTCGTCATGACATCTCATGTAAGCGCTATGAGCGTGAATCGGTCCGATCGTAAACGCGCTTTGAGCGCTGTAAGCGTGATTCGGAACATGCCTGTAGTTTACTAACCCATGCTGAGCAGCAGCCCCGAGATGTTGTTAGCGTAGAGCGTGGAGGCGTGAGCGGGCATCCTGCTGGGAAGGTCGGTGAGGCCCACGTGCGTCACGCCGTGCACCTTGGTCACAACGCCCTTCTTCGTCGTCTGCACGTTGCCGCCCATCTCCGCCGCCAGGTCCACGATCACGCTGCCCGAGGCCATGTCGCGGACCGCGTCCTTGCGGGGTAAGTATACCATCATCATCATCATCATATCAGCCGAAAGACGTCCACTGCTGGACATAAGACTCCCCCAAAGAGTGCCACAATGACCGGTCCAGCGCCACCCGCATCCAGCGGACTCCCGCGACCTTTACCAGGTCATCAGTCCACCTTGGGTAAGTATAAAGTACGTTCAAAACTGTAAGGCCAAATGCTGTCAAATAAACGCAAGCTATAATCTACCTTACAGTCAAAGCTCTTAGTCGTTTTTTGCTTACGTTCATTTGACAGAGTTTGGCCTCAGAGTTTTGTTCGAACACTTCGAACTATACAAATCTACTACAAAAATTTCTAATTATAAATTTTGTAATAAAAGCTGGCTTTGGTGACTTCTCATTACTTTGTTTTCCAATATTTTTTTAATCAAATCAGTATGTATCTACTCAACAAGCTCTAAACAACGATACCCGACTCGATGGCTTAGATCAAAAAAAAATCCGCGACCCCCTTAAAAATAAGTTATGAAAATTTGTAAGGCTGGTTTTCCACTAGAGCTATGCTATGCTATGTTTCCATACATTTGACACATAGCTCCAGCTCGAGCTACGTGTCAAATGTATGAAAACATAGTATAGCATAGCTCTAGTGGAAAACCAGCCTTAGGCTTTGGGTCAAATGTAGATGCTTGGCTTATACTGTGAAAATTTGAAGGCTGTAACACCAACCATTTGGCTGTAAAACCTGTGTGACGGACGGACGGACGAGAGTGACAGCAATAGGGTTCCGTTTGGACCATTCGGGTACCTACGGACCCTAAAAATTTAGGTAAGCACGTGTTTCAGTTTCCCCACAAGATACGTACGTCTGACATGATCCTTTCTTCGATCTCCGTAGAGGGCTTGAACTTAAATAGCTGAAGATCAGAGATAATTATATGTGGAAACCTATTGTTACCTCCAATATGAGCAGCGGCGCGGGTTTGCCCGGAATGAGAGCTGTAGTTATTACGACATCGGAAGTTCTGGCTTCTTTTCCAAGGAGGGCTCTCTCTGCGTTAAGGAACTCTTCACTCATTTCTTTCGCGTAGCCGCCTTCTCCTGAACCATCCTCCTGTATGAAACAAGGTTTTGTAAAAACTTAACTTGTATTAAAAACTACAGGGTGGTACCTGGACCTATGGATGCTAGTAACGTCAAATATTTTTTTTTACTTTATTAACCTTATCTATTAATATTCAATGACATTGAGTAGAAGCAATCTTAAAATTAACGCGTTTCCAATTTTTATGTTATGACTATCGGAGCGATTATCTCCCAACATATTCACTTTTAAAACTATTATTGCCATGCCAAAATCCAAGACAGTCGCTGAATGCCAGTAATCTCCACTCGGGAGGCGTACGGCATGTGAATTAAGTAATTGAGAACTCGCTAGGAGAGTTCTAGGCACTTAAAGTGTTAAGAGACTTACTAAATTTTATTCCGAAATAAAATGCCTGTGACAGACAGTCGGACATAATGAAACTCTAAGGCTTCCGTTTAAGCCATTTTTTTCTACGGAACCCTAATAATGATATGCTTTGGCGTATTAAAGGCCTTAGGTTATCTCTTAAGTTAAAGTACAAATTCCATTAGGCATTCCGGTCATCTCATACGTAGGGCAGCCGCATGCGTCTGGAGCGAATGCAGATTTTGTATGCCTGACTTAGCTGGCTAACTGGCGGCGCGTTGACCTCATATCATACGTCGGGCCACCCGCGTCCGGCGGCCGGGATACATGCACTTTTATTGTACAATTAATGTGTCGTTAAATTAAACGCATTCGTTTTAGAAAACAAATATGAGGGAATTAAGGGAAGTACTAAAACGCCAGTGATCTTGTAGAAAGCATGAATTGCATTATTGATAACAATCGTCTATATATTGTTTATCCGTAAATTCACTGTAATCAATCTTAATTCTCTCGTTAATTGGTAGTGACATGCTTTATTTTGCGATATCAGCCTTGAGTATTATTATACAGCGGCATAGGTTTTATGTACCTACGACGTACTTATTATTAAATATTACACGTATTCGTTATCTTTCCCAAATACCTAGCGAGCACTTCACTAAGTAGGTATATTATTTATATATGTTATTTACATTGCCTCGCAGTTTTCAGCGCCAGCTGCATGTTGTTATAATACTCCACAAAGTAGGACCCACCATATCATTGTAAAAACAGTATTAGGATATTTTCCACCAGATCTCATCATGACAATGTATAATTATACCAAGCTACTTTTAAAGCTATGTGTCACTTGAACAGAAAGGTCTTCGCCCGCTCTGGTGATACGTCGGTCTATAATCCTGCCATATTATTATGATTATCGATGTAAAACGAGCTCGGAATAAAATACGATATCAAGCCGTCCACCATTATATTGTGCATTGTGAGCGGTCGTTGGCCATGGAGCTAACTTGACAAATGAGCGCTTATAATCCTGCTTTGAATAGGTACTTCCCATTTAAACAAAAGTTGATTGAAATACGAGTACATTGTGGAATTCGTGGACAAGGTACCCGCCAAATCATAATAATTGATTTATGTTTTTGTGATTAAAATGCCGTCTAAAGAATGCTGGATTCGGCCGAGCTTCAGAAAGGTAAGACCCATTTTTAACGTAGCATGGAAATATGGAACCGGTGCGTCGTCCTGATAAGTGCGTCCAACTATACATAATTCAGCGATGGCCTGCCAGGACGTTAAATATTGAACGATGCCAGAACGTCGAAGACAAGATGAATCTCATTTTAACGCAAACGCAAAAACTTTTCCCACTCGTTCTAACGGGCCGTTTATATTCTCTTCTGTATCACAAAATATGATTAAATCATTAATTACCTACTAACTACTAAGTTACATAACTTACTACTTATTTTCTAAGAGCGTCAGCCGATAACATACCTAAGTCAAAAGTCAGATACCTCTACCCCACGTACAAAGCAATGTCAACACCTTAGATATAATAATACAATTACTAAAGCGTAATAAATATAAGAGCCTCGGCAGAGAGTACAATTTTGTACCTTTTGGCGTAGAAACTCTAGGTCCATGGGGTCCCAGCGCACACAAGTTATTTAGTGAAATCGCGAAGCGTCTGGTTGACACAACAGGTGACCGAAGAGCTGGCGGCTTCCTCGCACAACGTATCAGCATTGCGATACAGCGAGGAAATGCCGCCAGCATCTTCGGTACGAGTACAATGCCTCAAGGGCCCGTTTTAGATTTAAGTTAGCTTTAATTTTATTTAAGTTATTTTTGTATTCTTGTCACAGACAACCTCCCCTAGACAGAGCTTTCAGGGCGACGCGCTCGCGCCACACTTGGGAGAAGTTGCGCTTATAATACTGCCCCGCCTCACGCCGCTCAGTCAGTCTCGTCCAGGTTCATGACCTATACGCACGTGGCACAAAAAATACGTAAATTTGGTTCCGACTAACCGTAAGCATGGGTTATTGTTCGGTAAAGTGGTGTGGGAACGATTCCCGAACTAAAAATCTAAAGAAAGGCGGAATTACATATCATAGGTAAGTTAAATTAATACATTTTATTCTGCCCGGCGGGGATCATTTTACACTGGCCGGGCCGGCTTATAAGGCGTAGTGAAGTGTGCTTGTTCCTTTCCAACCACCTCAAATGCCAATATACTTTCTCTTTCTGACAGCACGTGCGCGGGCTAGTGCTGTGCCAGTGATGTTCGGTTCCGATTTCATTTAATTATCGGTTCATCCGTATTTTATATATCGCAATGATTTTAATAAATATTAAAATTCCATTAGTAAACATTACTGATTAGTTTTATTTTTTGATATTCAATGTCAGTATTTACGTGGACAATATTATTTTACTATATGAATCGTAGAGGTTCGTATAAGGAGGTGAAAGATGGTAATAGTGTAGTGTTTTTTATCTTGTTTTACTTTATACGCTAAACAAATCAGTGTAGTTGTATGGGATAGAATATTTAGTTAGTTTGTTCTCATTGTAGTTTTGTTGTTGTCTTATTTTATTATGAAGTTTATATAGTAGTAACATAATTAGTGGTGGTGGATTTCTTTTAGCAATTAGGACTAGTGACACGAGTAGCCCCCAATACTGAATTTCGAAGAAGTGTAAGGGATTTAGGGATAAACCCATTGCAATTAGGTTTTTTCGAATCGTCTTGGTGGCTAATTCGGACTAGTAACACGTAGTTGACCCACTGCTGGACTTCAAAGAAGTATAAGGGATCTCGGAGTTGGTTAGAGATGGAGTAACTGCAATTGGGTTTTTTCGAATCGTCTTGGTGGGCAATTAGGTCTAGTGACACGCAGTTGACCCACTACTGGACTTCACAGAAGTATAAGGGATCTCGGAGTTGGTTAGAGATGGAGTAACTGCAATTGGGATTTTTCGAATCGTCTTGGTGAGCAATTAGGTCTAGTGACACGTAGTTGACCCACTACTGGACTTCAAAGAAGTATAAGGGATCTCGGAGTTGGTTAAAGATGGAGTAACTGCAATTGGGTTTTTTCGAATCGTCTTGGTAGGCAATTAGGACTAGTGACACGTAGTTGACCCACTGCTGGACTTCAAAGAAGTATAAGGGATCTCGGAGTTGGTTAGAGATGGAGTAATTGCAATTGGGTTTTTTCGAATCGTCTTGGTAGGCAATTAGGACTAGTGACACGTAGTTGACCCACTGCTGGACTTCAAAGAAGTATAAGGGATCTCGGAGTTGGTTAGAGATGGAGTAACTGCAATTGGGTTTTTCGAATCGTCTTAGTGGGCAATTAGGACTAGTGACACGTAGTTGACCCACTGCTGGACTTCGAAGAAGTATAAGGGATCTCGGAGTTGGTTAGAGATGGAGTAACTGGAATTGGGTTTTTTCGAATCGTTTTGGTGGGCAATTAGGACTAGTGACACGTAGTTGACCCACTGTTGGACTTCAAAGAAGTATAAGGGATCTCGGAGTTGGTTAGAGATGGAGTAACTGGAATTGTGTTTTTTCGAATCATCTTGGTGGGCAATTAAGACTAGTGACACGTAGTTGACCCACTCCTGGACTTCGAAGAAGTATAAGGGATCTCGGAGTTGGTTAGAGATGGAGTAACTGCAATTGGGTTTTTTCGAATCGTCTTGGTGGGCAATTAGGTCTAGTGACACGTAGTTGACCCACTACTGGACTTCACAGAAGTATAAGGGATCTCGGAGTTGGTTAGAGATGGAGTAACTGGAATTGGGTTTTTTCGAATCATCTTGGTGGGCAATTAAGACTAGTGACACGTAGTTGACCCACTCCTGGACTTCGAAGAAGTATAAGGGATCTCGGAGTTGGTTAGAGATGGAGTAACTGCAGTTGGGTTTTTTCGAATCGTCTTGGTGGGCAATTAGGTCTAGTGACACGTAGTTGACCCACTACTGGACTTCACAGAAGTATAAGGGATCTCGGAGTTGGTTAGAGATGGAGTAACTGGAATTGGGTTTTTTCGAATCCTTTTGGTGGGCAATTAGGACTAGTGACACGTAGTTGACCCACTGTTGGACTTCAAAGAAGTATAAGGGATCTCGGAGTTGGTTAGAGATGGAGTAACTGGAATTGGGTTTTTTCGAATCATCTTGGTGGGCACTTAAGACTAGTGACACGTAGTTGACCCACTCCTGGACTTCGAAGAAGTATAAGGGATCTCGGAGTTGGTTAGAGATGGAGTAACTGCAATTGGGTTTTTTCGAATCGTCTTGGTGGGCAATTAGGTCTAGTGACACGTAGTTGACCCACTACTGGACTTCACAGAAGTATAAGGGATCTCGGAGTTGGTTAGAGATGGAGTAACTGGAATTGGGTTTTTTCGAATCATCTTGGTGGGCAATTAAGACTAGTGACACGTAGTTGACCCACTCCTGGACTTCGAAGAAGTATAAGGGATCTCGGAGTTGGTTAGAGATGGAGTAACTGCAATTGGGTTTTTTCGAATCGTCTTGGTGGGCAATTAGGTCTAGTGACACGTAGTTGGCCCACTACTGGACTTCACAGAAGTATAAGGGATCTCGGAGTTGGTTAGAGATGGAGTAACTGCAATTGGGTTTTTTCGAATCGTCTTGGTGGGCAATTAGGACTAGTGACACGTAGTTGACCCACTGCTGGACTTCAAAGAAGTATAAGGGATCTCGGAGTTGGTTAGAGATGGAGTAACTGCAATTGGGTTTTTCGAATCGTCTTGGTGGGCAATTAGGTCTAGTGACACGTAGTTGACCCACTCCTGGACTTCGAAGAAGTATAAGGGATCTCGGAGTTGGTTAGAGATGGAGTAACTGCAATTGGGTTTTTCGAATCGTCTTAGTGGGCAATTAGGACTATATACAGTCAGCCCATGAAAATGTTGAGCATACTTAGAACCTTGTCACATCGAAATCTAAGAAATATTTAGACTGAAACGTCATAAAATTTGAAACCTCTTTAATTTGACAAAGTACTAAAGTGCTCTACATTTTCGTTGGCCCACTGTACATTATACCTAAGTTATATCCTGTATCACCGTACAATTTGGAGTAGTCGCTTATGGGTGTTTATGACCCAGCTACCCACATTCCATACAATAACTAGTTGGTTTAGCAACATCATGCCATACATTCATGTTTGGTTATGTCTTCTGCTGTCAATATAGTGAATCCTCAAATTTTATAAAGGGTCGGCAACGCGCATGTGACTCTTGTGGAGTTGCGAGCGCCTATAGTCCGCGGCGTCCGCTTACCATCACCCGAATCGGATACTTATTTGCCATCGCCGTCGTATAAAAAAAACACGCGGCTCTTAGTAGGTCCCTTCAAATGAATGTTTGTCGCTTCGAATCGTAGTACCGCCAGTCCGTCGGCGCGGTCCCCTTGCGAGCGGCAGATGGATAAAGTCTGTATGGATGGGTCAGTTTGACCCGGTAGCGACTAAAATTACACGTTTAAAATTTGGGTCCACTTGACCTTACTTGAGAGTAAAGACAGAATTGATAGTCAGTTTTGGTTGTCCACTACAATTTTTTATTACTCTCTCCTGTATCATTGTATATTCTTTTTTACATGCTGTTTTATTATGAGGGATGGGCAATAAAGAGAATTGTATTTTATCTGTCTTTCTTACAAATTGTACCTTTACCTATCCACCGATAATCTTAATTCTTAATTATAAATCTACATTTACAGTTATTTTATTTATATTCATCAGTGCTCTACTTGTAGGTACATCAGTGTCAGCGTGTCAAAATTATTCTAAGGGAAGCCGGAATAATAATAATAAGCCTTTTTTATTAGCCCTAGCTTCCGTAGTAAAAAAAACTGGACTGGCTGAAAATTAGGCAAACCGGTAGGAATCGAGTTGTATGGACGCTCCGCCACTGTTGTACATTACGCTATATGTAATAATATGTATGGATCAACATTTGGTCTGAAATAAATGATTTTTATTTATTTATATACAGCGCATATACATGAATCTAAATAAAATTGTTCAAATCACAATTGTATACAATAGTAAATTGTATACAATTGTAAACATGCCTAGAAGATATTTTTATAGTCTATTCAATAGATAAAGTATACACGCCATGTAAAATAATGTACCTAGAATAAATTGGGGTGCTGGTAAAAACCGGTAATCAACAACCGTGTCTCATCACTAGCCCGCGCGCCATTTTGCGGCGAAGTCGCGCGCATTTTGAAACGGCCAATCGCAGCGCTGTTGCCGACCTCCCCTCAGCCCGCACCTACCGCTAACCTTGGTGACTTTTGATTCGAACTAAATCGCTCATACGAGGTGTCTAGGGGAGGTTGTCTGTGATTCTTGTATATATTTTCTTGTAGATTAAATGTACCTAAATAAGAAAAATACGTAAGTGGACTGTTAAAATTATCCATTTTATTAAAAGCTATTTAGGCAGTATTTAAGTAAAAATGAATACATTATTGCATGTATTCTTATGTCTTTGATCAACACAGTTAAGGTTTTTGAGATCGTTTTTGCGTGAGTGTACCAAAAATGGTTCCATTGCACATATAATGTGCTTGTGCAGCCGGCTATCTTATCAATTATGTATTAACTATTGCTTGGGTAATGAGAGGGACTTAAGTTTTTTATAAATTGACATAAAGTAAACAACAAGTTACGTAAACCTTATCAGTGGTCTGTTTTTATTTACGGACATATGTGACATGATTGTATAACGTCGTTAATAGTTACTGAGACAATTACCCAGTAAATGTGCGAATATATTGAGCATACCACTCGTGCATTGCCTATTGAGGTCATTTACTGATCAACGGCATTATAGTTACTGTATACTCTGTATGGCATAGCAAACCCTTACATAACACAATGTAAATACAGTATATAACACAATGTGAATATGTTTAGTTAAAGTATTTATGAGCTAATGTGATTGCAGGTGTCTTTTTAATATAGGTACAAAAGAAATTAAATATCAGGGTTTTTTTTGTTTTTCGTTTCATTTTTCCATTACAAATTACGAGCAGAAGTCTGTTTTTAATACCTAAGAGACTTCCACTTGTAATTATTAAACTTGCAGCTTCGAGAATAGGGCCCCAACTTGTAACTGAAAAAGAGGTCCTTCGAACCGGATATTTAAGTGACAAGTTAAGAAGTAATATAGGAAATACTTTGTTTGATAATACCCATACTTTAACGTGTTATACCATTTTGCTAAGTTACATCAGGTAAAGGTTTAAATCAGCGTAGCGTAGGGTACACATCAAATACAACAGCTTAGGCCGTCAAGCGACATGCTGATTAACCTCGTTTATTATTGTAGCATCAATTACCGGAGATAGAGGACAAATGCTTCCCTATTCTAGATAAAAAAATAACGATCTAGAGTCTAGACAATGGTCGCGAGATGGATGCAGTTACGGGAACTTGCGTGCTCTGCGCGTGTTTATTATTTATCCTTTCTTAAATTCAGATTATCAGTTACAGTCAAGGTTTATTTAGATATATTATTCAATTATATTTTACCCGCTTGGCTACCATAAGAGCCATATATAAGCGTGGAATTCAGTTTCTGAAGGAAAAGCGAAATAAAAGGCGATATTTATAGCCAGTTTACACAAAACCTAGATGAATTATAAATAGGTTCCCACACATACGAAGTATGGAAATTCGTTCAGTGTTGTTTTTAACGCGTACAGATCTATAAAGATAGACAGACGCGGCAGAAGACTTTCTTATATAATACCTATTTACGTAGTAATAATACGTATATTATTTTAGAGCATATTATCACGGCAGCCCAATGTCATATAAGTGCCCTTAGGCACTATTTACACCGCCGGCGCGCAGCGAGTACTTTCGTAGTGATTTGACTCGTTTTCTCGCTCAAGCGAGTAGAATGACTACCAAGTACTTGCTACTCGCCGGCGGTGGGACTAGTGTCTTAGTCTGGACCAGTTAATTTAATTATCACGGTTTGTTTAATTAATTTCGATTGACTTGTAGATCATGTACTTTATACAATAATTTTTAAGCCTCGTACCTTACTTAGACCACACGGCGTTGCCCGCACCGAAGGTCCATGGTGATGAACTACGCGCCGAGGCTCTCGATCTGCTAGCGCACGCCCATGCAGCGCACTTGCGCTTGCGCGCCCAGCCCCGTCACGACTCCGCCCACCACCAGCACGCGGCAGTCATCTAACCTAATAAGTTACGCAGAGAGAGGAACCTGAATATCCATGGTGATGAACTGCGCGCCGAGACTCTCGATCTGCTCGCGCACGGCGGGGCGCGTGTCGAAGGCGCGCACGGCGGCGCCCATGCAACGCGCCTGCGCCGCCGCCGCCAGCCCCGCCACGCCGCCGCCGACCACCAGCACGCGGCACGGCGGCACCCGCCCCGCCGCTGTCATCTGACCTACATTAGTAGTCCAGTTAGGTACTTTATTATTATTATGTACTGGTGGATTTGCGGGGCTAAGATGATCGCCTATATGTCGGACATATAGCATTCGTCCCTCTCGCACCTACATACTTGACAGTAATGGACGAGGACGAATGTTATATATCCGACGTGTAAGCGATCATCTTAGCCTCTTTTTGAGCTAGGTGTAGACATCGCGATAAAATAGACGAATAGATATCACGGAACGGATAATAGCCAACCCCCATGACCATGACTTTTCAAAAAATCCAAAACTGACTCTACAAAAAACAAATCAAATTATCGTAACTGCTCGCAAAATTTCACGAGAATCGGTTGAGAATTGAATGAAAAACAGCCAGACATCCGCCGCACGGATATGACGAAAGCATTTTTTCCCAAGTGGAAACAAGTGGTGTTCCACTGCTGGGCAATGGTCTCCTCCCTACGTTCTCAAATCTCAGAGTACAGACTGAGTAGCCTCTGGCCAATCCAAAAAGGAGTCGTAACTCGTCCCACGATGGCCGGCAAGGTCTGTCGCGGGTCCATTTCGAGGTGACATGCTGCTAGTCAGTGGCGATCTCCATGCGGCAGACATAACCAGCCTAGTCCCACTTAATATTTATATGTGGTAGTAACCTGATGGTGACATTTGGGAATATTTCGTATGAGCCGTGTAAAGGAGAATGCAAATCAATTTCTTACGTAGATATGTACGTACAATTGTACAATAATAGATATGTCATACCAGAGAAGAATCTAGGGAAGTTAGCTGCGGCCTCGATGACCGCGCGGTACCCAGCCACGTTCGCCATCGAGCTCAGCGCGTCGAACGCCTGCGCGCGGCTTATGCGCGGCACGCAGTCCATCGCTGCCAACAAACCACTACCTTAGTATTACAAACGGTCAAACATTTGATTTCTGTACCACTTCGTGCCTTGTCACAGTGAAATTATATATAAAAGCTGCTAGAGATCTCATGTCACTGTGACCAGTAAGCCTAATAGCACATGATGGCCGCGAGAGTATGTCGGCTAGTCTCGAGCTAAGTACGCGTCTTTTTTTGATTGTTGCTCTTAGAAAGTGACGGATAGCTCGAGATAAGCCGACATACTCTCGCGGCCATCATGTGCTAGGCCTACAGGTTCGAAGTGGCCCAGATATCAAATTGGTTGACTGTACATCAAAACATATTTCACACGCACGGCACTAATCACGACAATTTGTCATGCAAAGAGACTTGTAGCTAGCATGATAGGTTTTATTATATCGTCATGTTCTATGTGACGTTTTACTACATTGGCCGTAAGACAAGACGACTATGCTAGAAAATACATACTTAATAAATATACTTTACCAAATGCATTGATCCTCTTGCTAGCAAGTTTCTTGATTAAATCTTGATTTTGTGCAGGGTATAAAAATGATATTAAAGTACTCTCATCTCTTACAATTGGAACTTCACTATCTAAAAGCGGGCGGACTTTTAGAACGATGTCTGAAAGAAAAAGAATACACAATTTTTAACTACTTTTGAGCATTGGCTGGCATACCATTGTAGGTATTATTTAATGTCTGGGGATTAAGGCGCTACACTGAGAAATTTAGAAACTTTGAAACGCTGTTCTGCCCAGACGAGGAAACAATAGGGACCGATTTTCAGATATATAATTCTTGACTATATGATTGTGGTACTGACAATAGCCGAAACATAATTGCTTAAAATTTACTCGATATAAAAGAAATCCAAAGTTGAGTCTATATTTTACTTTTTTTACTCAGCCTAGTAAAACAACGCTTTATTAAGACACGATTAAGTTAATATGATGGTATTTTACTTCATCTAGGTACTGACAAATGGAAATTTATTAAATCTGCACACAGTCAGATATTTATCGAGATTTGTCTAAAAAAAGCCATTCCCGGAGAGTGTTGCATCCCGTTTTGTCGTGAACGAAAAACATACGCGCATCTCTTTCAATCAATATATCGCCTTAAGCACAACACAAGAAATGGCAGCATGAAGTGAAGTATTTAGCTTTTTTGTATGTTAATACTTCAGGCTTCTTTAGGATTATTAATTGTCGGTAGTAGCAATAAGTTTATATATAATGGGAACACAATTCGTTTTTTAATCGAATAAAGACAATAAGTTATAGTCAATAAATTGTAAGCTCGGACTCAAGATTATGTGCGTGGTGCAATAAAATAAATATTGCAGGTACATTAATTACAATAAAATGAAAAAAACAATTCTCAAAACTTCTAGGGACTGTAGGCTTGAGTATATGGTTTTAATTTCAACTCCATAAATCCATGCGTTCCCGAGATAAAGGGTCTTGCTTGACAGACAACAAAATCCTATAAGGATTCCATGTTTTCCTTTTGAGGTACGGAACCCTAAAAACTACCTCATTACATATACTATGAGCCGAGGGGTCTTCTTTACCACATTGACACGGTTGACTGACCAGACTGTAATTAAATAGTTTCTTATAACAATAATTAAAACGTAAAGGTTGACCTAAACGAGTTTGTGCGAATCGAAATGTGGCGGAGACAACAGTACCTATTATACATTGATTTCTAAGATTTAATTGCTCGCGTAGCTGGGGCTTCGCAGACGCAATTTACTCATCAACCTTTTGCGTCTCATTTGGAAGCGGTAGTAATACGCTAATAACAGTACAGTATGAAGGGAATTTAATGAGTTATGGCGCCTGTACAGGCAAGGCCTTCTCCATACAAACTCTGTGCAAGTTTTTTTCGTCGGTTTTGGCACTCCCGCATATAATTTATTTTTTGCTTGTTGATATTTGATATACAAAGAATGTCAAGAAAAATAAATCAAAATCTAAAAAAACTTGAAAATAAAAACTTGAGCTTCTGGCTAACAGGAAAATAAGCATACTTACTGACCAAAAATCATAAGTGTAATGCAAACATAAGCAAAGAAAAACTTGCACAAAGTTTGTATGGAGAGTGCTTGCTCTACAAGCGCCTTAAGTATTTTATATTTTTTTGTTGGTGTTCTTATACTATTTCCACAATCCGGTGAATGTAGAAATTAAACAAACTTTTATTAATTTCAAAACAAGTATGATAAATCCTAATCGGTGGAAGAGATCCCTTAGAGGGATAAGTTCGCCGTTGTACTTTATATTTTGTAATTTTATTTCTTGTAAATGTTCCATTTATGTGCAATAATGTGTCATACATACATAAATTCTTGAATCTGTCTTTATTTTATTTATTCTTAAATATAGATATATAGAAACCAAAAGGATTATAATGAAGCAAAAAATATATATATACCTGATTGTTGGAATGTATCCTTTGTAGAGGTAATCTTGGCACCAGCTTCTTCATATAACTTATTGTCAAAATTGGCAGAAAATCCAGCATTATCTTCTACATTAACACTAAAACCTTTCTTTACTAATTTGCTAACTACTGCTGGTACAACAGCCACTCTGGAAATGATTTATTAGTATTAGGATGGTGCCACAGAATAGTATTAATAGTATTACATACAGAATGGACACGAACGGCGCACCGAGGTCAGTTAACTCGTCCCTGAGAGACCCGCCTGGTGCCGATCGGGTGCAATCGCGCCTCGCGATTCGTCCGCGACACACGCTACGCACCAGCGCAAACAATTGACGCGTGTACCGACAGCGCATACACACATACTTACCCACAGCGCTTACGTTCCTTCGCGTGTCACATGTGTGGTGGTGCTAAACAATTGTTATTTTTTTAGACACGCTCTTCATTCATTGCATTGTCGATATAAGAACAGTAGATTGTACAACAAGTGCATAAAATGCACTCGATTTTATATCCACCCTTGCTCGCAAGCTCGCTCGGATGGATAAACGTCTCGTGTAAAATGGGTTTTATGGACGAGTTATACACTCTACTTTTCACGTCAGTTGCGAGGAAATTAAGAAATAATTTAATTAAGGTTATGTCATCACATTTACACTCGTGAGGTCGTTAACCTCGTTCGATGGAATGCGGGCTGCCGCGCGCGCACTGGCAGGCTGCGGGCGCTGAGCAAGGAGTTGCTCGTGTGGCTGTTGGACCGATTGCCTTGGTCTTCGGCGAAGATTTTACTTTATTACACTAGAGCATAAAACTGCATATTATGCACTGTCTACGAAGCATAAAGTGAAGCTTTACGAGCAGGAGACGTGAAAAAGGTATTTGATTTTTATTAAATCACGGTAGTAGCATAAAAACTTCTACGCAGGGGACCGCGTTGCTCTCCAGCAGACTGTACCTACCTAAGTGAAGTCAATTTTAATAAAATTAGAGAGATTAGTCAGTAGAGGTTCAACTCCAAGGGCAATGTTGCAAAAAGTGGTGTAGAAGATTTTTTTCTTAAATTGTGCATATGAATGCTACAGACTAGTACTACTTGATCTGTTTTTTTTTTTCGGTTTATCGCTCATATGTTCTATACTAAGCATCCTAGCGTACAGTTACCTACTAGCAAGTTAAAGAACATTAGATTCTGCGTCGAGTGAGTACAAACACGTAAAAATTCGATCAAACTATATAGTAGAAAACCTTTGTCAAAAACCGAAGTTTTCCCGAACTTGGACAAATCTTCAATACTTATAGTGATTTTAAAGAATCTGCGTTTTAATTTTGAATTTATCCTGGCGTATACCGCTTTAATACTAAGAATTTACAGATTACATATAAGGTATGTTGGGGTTAGATCGGACTAATTTTCGATATTTTGGTAAGCACTCGGAATTTTTTGTTTTTGACTAACTTATCTATCGATCCTTGAATTGTTATTGTTGTTATAAATAATAAGAATGAAATATATTTTCAACCTATATTTTTCATTTCCTCATATATGCAACCGTTTTTATTTAACATACGTTTAAAGATAGTATTTGATTTTTTTTTTCATCGGGATACATCGGACTATGTTGAAAAATGAACTGTGTGCAGTTACGCGTATGGTTCGTTTTAAAAATAATCCGGTCTTTGCCTTTCAACACTACAAAAAAACACTAATTTTATATTTCACGCGGTCACAGACAACCTGTCGCTTTAAATAAACGCGGCTGACTGAGGTGTGGGGCGTAACAAAAATGGCGTAGGCTGGTGTGTTGTCAAATCGATCTCTTTTAGTTTAGTAGAAAATTGTTTGAATTATCCGATCTTGACCCGATCCGGTCTTACCCCAACATGCCTTAACTAAAAATTTACGGTTTTCGCAACTTTTCCTTTATCTGTGCTATAAATAAGACATTGCTTTGTACCAATTTCAATTTTAATAATATTTATCTACTGAATGCATTTAATTTATTTGTAATGTTCAATAATTTTTGGGACTCTGCTCCAAACAACTTCGCCAGACTAAGGAAATCTCTCTTAAAACAAAGAACGTTCAGGTCACAACTTTTTTTGGTACCCATTATTAACTTTACTAGTACCCATTTAAAAAGACATAATTATTACTGTAACTCTGCCATTGAAATGGGCCAGACAAACACTATAGGTATATGTCTAGAATCTAGATTATATGTTCCCAGTATGAATAATGTACTTTTTATTATGTTTTAATTCTTTGATAACTGATATGATTCATATGATAATACATATTTTATACCTTCTTTCTTCATTCCAAATTTCTTTGGGTATGCCAACAGTGAGTTGCTTGTACGGCACTCCGGGAACGGTTGGTGGGGTTGCCGAAGAGCTGAAGAGTCGAAAATGCCATGATGGAGGCAGCGGCTTGCATGCTCTCAGGATTCTAGTGCAGCCACACATTGTAGCTGCTAAAACAAAACAAAATATCAATTATTTTTCTCTCTTATAAAAATGAGAAGTTAACATATTTATTTAAATTGTAAATGTACAACAATATGCTGTAAACTAAGAAAAACTCTCTCTAAATAATACTTATTCAAAGATAAACCCAATATCATTTTACAGTGTTTGTGTCTTCTATCTGCTTACTTACATCTTATTTTTTGCACTAGTGCTAATGAAAGTATGAGACAAGGAAATAATACTACACCTACCTCTTAGTGACAGGAAGATTGATGGGAGATAAATTACATAGGACTATTCAGTCTATTAGAGAGAGGACTATTTTAAAACATACACTAGGTATAGCTGTTTTCATTACTTCATGAATAAGAAATGTATATTACTAACAAATATGTGTAACTAGCGGCCCGCCCCGGCTTCGCACGGATAGTCTAGTTTTGCTACCTAATGTTTTGATCTACTTACCTGCTTTATTACTACAGACGACATTTCTCTTCGAATATTGCTCGTTTTCCATACAAACATTCAACCCCCTTTTTTACACCCTTAAGGGATGAATTTTCAAAAACGCTCAAATCGCTTTTCTTATATTTTAACTGAGAGTCTCCACAAGTACCTATGAAGTCACTCATCAGGTTGCCCAAACAATGTTTTAATCCCCTTTTCACCCCTTCAGAGGGTGAATTTCAAAAAAACGCTGAAATTAGTTTTCTTTGTATTTAATTCTAGGTCTACAAACGAAGTTTCAAGCTCCTTGTTTAATAAAAAAAATGCTCCCCATACAAACTTTCGGGGGGTTGAACCTGTCACCCCTTTAGAGGCCGAATTTCGAAAAACGCTGTAAACAATTTTCTTCCATTTTGATGCTTAGTCTTTTAGGGAAGTTTTAAGTTTCTATCTTAAAAATAATTTTGTTTCCCATACAAAATGACCACCCCCTTTTAACCCCCTTTAGGAATGAATTTTGAAATAAATTATAGCACTGGAAAGTATATATATATATAACACTGGAAAGTTTCATAGAGATCCGTTCAGTAGTTTTTGAGATTAAGTGGAACGTACATACATACATCCGCACAAACTTTCACGTTTATAATATTAGTAGGATTGTTTATCCTACCCATAAACCTTATAAATATACCTACCCACAGATAAATATCCCAATAATACCCCTAATTACTAATTATACATAACATTACGACAGTTATATGCTTTAAAACTGCAATACTTTAGCGATTCATTTAAAAAAAGCGACGATTAAAACAATGTAAAACTTCGTGGAGTTTTGAATGAAAACATAAATGCAATGACCGTTGAATAAACTGCATTATATTTCAATACGTTCAGCGCAAGGCATGCAATGCAACACAAGGCGCCGGCTTGAGTTCACTAACTCGCTCGCAAAATTTACGGAGACATTATTATAATTTTAAACACAGTCCTTATTAAAACAAAACACGGTTTGACTCGCTGAAGCTTTTTAACTTATAGCTAATCTAAAAATAACAGACACTACACTGCACAGAGAATCTAATTTCTTTCCAGTTTTTGTGGAATAACATACTCACCCTAATGAAAACATAAAACTGAAGCTTTTATATTGGTCCACGTCGCTACGTCGATAAGAAGCACCCAATAATCCAAGCCAAGCGAAACGAACGGCTGCCGGCCGATTGCTGCTAAATTCCCGCTTCAGCTTCACTCACGACAGAAAAGTTGATTACTAGTGTTGTACACGGCTGTTTAAAAAGACCATATGACATATCGATACTACTAATTGAATTAAATAAACAAAATAAATAAGAATGCACAACTGTCTTCAATTACAATTACAATAAATTTACTAATCAGCACACTACATGGTTCATGTATACCTACTCCTCACTACATGAAATACTTTTTGAGATCAAGTGCATACCCAATGTAGGCCGATAATATTTGAGTTCGGTCGGTATTCGGTGCTACGTTATGTAGCACTTTTTTTGATTAAGGCTTGACATGGTTTGTCTGTGGCCCACAAATTCTCCCCGAGCTCCCACGGAAATTAAGGATGCTGTAAGTAGGTGTAGTTCGGACACAACTCTAAGGCTAAATTCTGTCAAACGAACGCAAGTAAAACTAGACTTAGAGCTGTGACTGTAAGGTAGATATTGGCTTGTGTTAAGTTGACAGCACTTGGCCTTACAGTTTGGTACGAAATATACATAATCGTAGAGAAACTTCGAGACAGGCCGAGAGATTTTTTCTAGTCTCGCCTCGCCATTGCTCGTCATTTCCTGCGATCGCGGTCAGTTTTTTGCGGCTGAGTCAACCACTTTTCTAGGCGCCCACCACACAAGAAAATTTGGCATAGACATTTCCATCTCTGGTAAATGGATTTGGGTTGGTTTTGTTTTGAAATAAAACAAAATAAGAGCAACTCTGTTTCACTATAATAAAAATATGAATTCCATTGAAGAGGAGGTTACGTTTTAATAAAGCGTGTGCTACATGGGCAACGATAAGTCCCTACGACGGAGCAAACTGGTCCGCACGGACCAGTTTTCAAAGAAAATTTTGGAACAACTGTCTACCTACATGATCAGTGCGGACCCTAGTCGCCCGGTTGAGGTGCTTGTTTTCGACCGTCTGACACGGGCGTCTTAAGCCTTTGGGCGAATGGAGATAGAATATTACTCTGGGTTCTTTTGCGGTGCATAGTAACCAATAACCATCCACCACCTTTTTCTTGGCCATAGTTTAGTTTTTGAAGTGAAAACTTCTTTAGCGGCGCTGAGCACTTTTTGTGATGGGGGAAATTGGGGAAAATTGTTAAAATGTCGACGATTCGTAACACCAGCTAGTTGACTCCTCCTAGTATCGTGATTGCGATGTTAGGAGGGGTCAACTCAGCTAAACTCGGCTGGACTTACGATGCGTAAGACACAATGATACTCGGGACATATTATGTATTTATATGTAAATAGATTATGCGAATATGAATAATTATGAACATGAGTTACATGAGTATGAATATGAGTATGAATATGAATAATAATATACGGATACGGATACCGACACCGATACCGATACGGATACGGATACGGATACGCATATGAATATCTTTGTTATTTACTTTCTTTATTGAGTTTTCACTTCTGTCGGCACTCCCGGAGTACAACCCGTTGTTTTTTTTAATGATACGTGCGTAAGTGCGTACAAATTGTTTTGGCTGTCAGCACAATGACAGGCATGCTGCTGCTGTTTCTGAGTCCACCCATGATATAAAAATATACTGCTCCAGGTATGGCAATCTGGTACATCGGTAACATCGGTTAGCGGTGTGGGTAACACAAGCTACGGCATCAGCCTATCGATGGTATGCGGACGTATAAGTGTGTGTCGTCAACAGTGACGCCATCAGTGTGACAGTGTCACAATCCGGATTGGCACTCCTTGTTTTCTTAGACCATGAGTCCACCGTGGCGGGTATCCGCGGTTCAAATATGCAACACAACGACAACACACAAGTGTGTACATGGCGTGCTTTCAGCGAGTGCGTACAATCGGCATAAGGTAAGAAAAGTGTAGTTTTGATTGCAAAATAATAAAAATGTATCGGTAGTAAATGATTGTAGTACATACAGCCACGTGTATGCTCTTCATTTACTACCTATACAGAAAAAGATACGTTAAAGAGTGGTACAGAACGAGGGACGTTTCTGCAAGGGAATTGGTTAGCCTTAAGGTGGATACCCATTATACCGTATCATGCTATGCCCGTGCTATGAACGTGTCGGGCACGGAATGTAACGCGACACGGACCGCTATGGCCACTACAACGTGCCCACATCATTTCATATCCGTGCATAACGAGTTTAGTGACCGTAGTGTCCGCGTATCATCCCCGTAGCAAAAGCGTTCATAACCGGCGTTACAGTACAGGCTAGATTTTTCTGCACACTATCCATATATTTAGAATGCTTTAAATTATAAACAAATTCAATAATAAAATTAAAAAATATATATAGGTGAGTATTGCAAATGATGAGCGTCTTCTAAACTGACGGTATCAGACTGGTAAGAGCGGGTAGAAATAAGACAACGCGTTTATAACGTGCTTAGAACGGTCACCATACGCGGTTATAACCCGTTTGGCCGCCTGCACGCACCGTTCTAGGACCGTTGCGTGCCATTCACGGTATGATTGGTGACGGAACGGGCTAGTATGCATGCATAGCCTCATACTTTGTAATACAAAGAATATTTTTTTTGCGTGACACGTTCATAGCACGGTCATAGATGGTCATGATACGGTATAATGGGTCTCCACCTTTAGTTTTATACTTTTGTCAAATAAACTATATCAACATTCTTAACGATTTTCGAGTTATTGTGTGTGTGTTTCTTCAAAAATGTCGAAGCGATAGGATTTTGACTATTAATGAAAGGTATCATTTCAATGTTTTTTTTTATTTTATGTCACACCTGGCGATAAAGTGGCCATTATCGCACGCTCCGCGCGCGAAAAAACCCACTTCCTGGCCAGGGGGTGACATAAAATTTTGTACTTACCACGGGCGATAATAAAGAAAGCCTCAGATCGCATATTTATCGCCCTTGCCTTCGGCTCGGGCGTAAAATACCTGCGATCTGAGACATTCTTTGTTTTATCGCCCTTGGTAAGTAATCTACTATTATACAACAGCTTGTAATTTATTACAATTCGATTGTACTTACATCATTTAAATGACGTTGACAGCATATTTTCATGAAGTTTTGATTCCATCGTTCTGTTCCAACCTGTATGTGTATATAAACCAAAAATAAAAATAGGTTTGAAATAGAGTTACAACTGTTGTACTACAACTGTTTGAGCCCTATTATTATTTGTTATTGACACAATTGACAGATGTCAATAGTTATCGATAACAAGGGAACTTGTGTTGCGTATCACTATTAATCAGCAACTCAACTTTAGACTTTAATTTTATCTGCTTCGGTCGAATCGGTCGGTTGGTATAACCAATTAAATAAACAAGCTCGTATTACTGTTCATTCTACACTTTGTGCCATTTCTATTTAGCGAATGTCTAGAACAACAGCCAAGTAATAACATAATTAGGTATTACATATATATAAAAAAAAACAAAGTACCTGTGCCTACTGGGTCGACGTCCTAACGCCCGACTTCTGCCGTTTTAAAAGTTTAATGTTAAAGTGTTGATCACATCACATCGGTCGTCGCCAGGGAGAATCCGGTTTATCGTTTTATTTTATTTTCAGTTGGATCGTTCGCCCTGCCGAGACGTGCACGAGTTATTAATTCGTATTCGTACCGGCTACCCCACGTACCACGTACTGCCTGCATCCGATTAAAGACAAAAGAAATGGCCAGTAACAACAGCAAACGTTTGTTCAAATTTGTATCTGACCACATCACACATTCATCAAGAAACTGTAAGTTTTATTAAATTAGTCATACTTGAATCATCATTATTTTAGTAAAATTTCAAGATAAGATTTTTTTCAAGATGCTAACCATGTAAGAAGGATTTTTTTTACTGACCTTGACAAAAAAAGGTTTTGGTCTATTTTTACAGTATTATTTTGTGTTCCTATGTGATGTAATGGTCGCTTTTATACTTTACCGTGGACATGCACATCCACGATATTCTCTATGGTTTCATTCATAAATAGACTATAGACTAATTATGAATGAAACCATAGAGAATATTGTGGATGTGCCCATCCACGGTAAAGTATAAAAGCAACCAATGAATTATATTTACTGGCTAATCTTTAATGTGCTAACTGATGTTAAAGCCGTCCACTACCAGTGACTGGGATCCCCAGCCAGATAACAAAATAATGCTTTGTTTTGTTTTTTTTTCCGCTGGGCGAGGATGAGTAGGCTTTCGCAATCTTTTTTGCATAGATATACGTGTAGCGCTCCTCAATCAATGTATTTCCTATGTACCAGATTGCAATAGCGTTCAACACATCATTTGTTTTGTCATTTAACTTTAAGACATGCAATATCACTTACTTAAAGTCCATTTAAATGATTAAAAAATACCTGGTCAAAGCCCTATTACATTATATATAATATCTGGCCTACCCAGCTTTGCTCGGCGTTTTCCCGGGCATGAGACCTGGCTAGATCGATTGCTTGTCCCCGAAAACCCCCACATACCAAATTTCATCAAAATCGTTAGAGCCGTTTCAGAGATCCCCGAAATAAATAAATATATATACAAGAATTGCTTGTTTAAATATATGATATATCTGGGCGACCGAGCCTTGCTCGGCGTTTTCCCGGGCATGAGACCTAGCTAGATCGATTGCTCGTCCCCGAAAACGCCCACATACCAAATTTCATCAAAATCGTTAGAGCCGTTTCCGAGATCCCCGAAATAAATATATATATAAATAAATAAATAAATATACAAGAATTGCTTGTTTAAAGATATAAGATATATGATTAAGTTTCTATTACACTACATCCTACATTTTTTTTAGATGGAACTGCCAAAAGAGTTGTTGCTGCCAAGCCTGTTGTGGAGATGGATGGAGACGAAATGACTAGAATCATTTGGGCTATGATCAAGGAAAAGCTTATATTTCCTCATGTGAAGGTAAATATGAAAATAATTTTACAATTATACCTTAACCTAACAAATACAAAATCAAAACAATCGATAAACAGTGGCAGAGAATTAAACTAAATAATTAATTAAATTAAACTACTTTATTAGAATAAGGCGAGGCAATGGGTCCCAGGCTCAGCGTGTGCTGGGCAGGAGTGCCCAGCGCTGGTTTTCAGTCTGGTCCCAACACTGAAAACTGAACTAGATGAACTGACTGATGGAACTACATGGTTCAATATCAACATCATTCATTAATGCTATGTTAAATTAAGTTAAATAACTGAGCATCGTAATTCATTGTTCAAAAAGCGTGAAATAAATCATAGAAATATTTAGCAAGAAAATAATTGTGCATATAAAATAATTACTCAATACATATATTCTAGCGAAATATAAGTATTAAAAGTTGAACTGATCCAAATACTGAGACTTTTAAAATGATTCTGCTAAATGAAATCAAATATTTATTCTGCAAATAGCCCACAGGGACACTTTTACATGTCAATCGGTAATTATTAATTAACAATACTCACAAAGCTACAATGTAATCAATTAACAAATTAAATGGCATTACATAAACAAAATTGTTACAAAGGAAAATAGAGAATATATGGTATATGGTCTCTGTCAAAAACATGAATATATAAAAAATTGTTTAAAATATCACCAACCGACATATGAGCGTCATAATTAAGATAAAAATAAGTTAATAGTATCAGAGATACACAAGGTCTCTGAGCATCAAAATAAATATACAATAATAACTTTTAAAAACACTAATTTAATCATAACAGAGATGTACAAGGTCTCTGAATTGAATATCATATTCATATTTAAGTACCAATAGCTTTTTGGTGAAGAAAACAACGTGACAAAACGTGCTTTGTGAATAAATAAAGGTGCATGTGAAGACAGCGTGGGCACCACATATCAACCCCTCATGTACACGACGAGGCATGTGCCTAGTTGTGGGATATTATATGGAGATAATGGAGACTGGTGATAATCACGATTAATAGCTCCACTTTTTTGTTTTATGCACGACTTTGACCAAGTTCAAACACATTACCTCTACGTGATATGATATGATATCTTTGAAGTTATTAATCTGGTTTATTCATTTTTGAGTAAATGTTTTTTTTTGCATTAGGTACATTCTTGCGCTTGTATTAATTTATACCTATCGCCTACTTATCAGAGTAATGAAAAAACAAGCATGTTCAACTACATGGTGTCATATTCCTATCTCTGCATAAGCTTGATGCAAATATGTATAATGTAGTGTACTTGTGAACGCAAGTTATCTAATTTATAGAATTTATATGACTCGCTTATCACGTTTTACTAGAGCAATGTTAACATTATCTGGCCCAGTTACGTATTTACTATACCTTCTAATAGTAGTGTCTCATATCATGAGTGTGTCAATCGTAACATTTATTTGCTGCACATCAATATACTGCCGTGCTAGCGGTAGATGGTAGTACGTCCTATAGGTCTACCTATCGCTTAACCCAGACGGAACCTGCGCGGCGGTATGATTCAAGCAATGAAGACCACTAAATGCCAATTGGCGGAAATAATTCGTGTATAAGCGTATTTTGGCATAGTTGTAGGGAAATATGTCCTTAACAATATACTTAAAATCCTAACGGAAGGGGGTGGAGATAACGGGGGGGGGGGGGGTATAAAGGTTTAGCTATTTGGGAGCCCCCCTTAAAAACTAAACGGATGGATTCAAATTTCCACAGTTTAAGCATCGTGCTCCACCGTCCGTAGCTCCACCCCCATCCGTCAGGATTTTTAGTATATTGTTAAAGACATCTTTCCCTACAACTATGCCAAAATCCTCTTATACACGAATTATTTCCGCCAAGTTATCCTTAATTTACTGAATCAGTAGTGCCTGAATTAAGAAGCTGCCCTACATTTTTGCTAGCAGAAAAAAAAAACAATAAATTGAGTTCATATCTAGTTTTTTAGATGTTTTCTTATAATTATAAACGTTTTTTTAGGTTTATCTAGAGACCTGGTGGGTGCCACCCATTGTACTGGCACAACATACCAGATAAGTAGTTAGTTTTGTCACATACATATTGTATTATACAGATAGTTATTATACTTTAATATTCTAGAACAGATATTTTGAGGTGAAAACAAAAGTTTGCAACAATACCGTTCCGAGGGCTCGCAATGCTCGGAAGAGCGGCAGGTGCAGCTACCTGATCCTCAGAGATACACTATTTTTAGAATTACCTGTTAACCAAATATAAAAACTTGCCTCCGCCAAGATCATTCAAACATGTTTTAAAATAGAAAAAAAGACAATAATGTTGCCTATTATTTGTATTGCCGTAATTAATCAAGTACCTACTTCTGAGAACGAAAGTGTGTTGATAAATACTAAATTAGGATTTTAATACAATACAATACAAAACAAATACTCTTTATTGTCATAACCTCAGCAAAAGTAACACATAACAGTACAAGTAATCACACAAGTAGTTTAATGTTAATGTTTCGTAGGCGCTTTTGGATGAATTTAATGGTACGACATAAAACATGCCGTCAGAACCTTGCCAGCGCTGGCCAGCGTCGCTGATGATACAAAAATAGGTATACTGCGCCAAGTATCAATCCGGTACATCGGTTAGTAGTGTGACACAAGCTACGGCATCAGCCTATCGATGCCATATATTATGTCGATTCGTGACCTAAGTGCTAAGTGTGATGCGAGTGTGTCGTCGACAGTAACGTTTCTTAGAGCACGGCGTCGCCGATAGGCGGCAGCGACTGGATTCGTCTAAAAAACTAAAAACGCCTTAAGGAGAGGTATCCCCAACGCAATTGTCCCGCTCTAACACGCGTGAGTTTACAATTAACCATCCTGCTCTCTACGCAAGCTCTGCGCGTAGTTTCGTATTTAGCTATAGTCATTAAGCCAATCATTTAGGATCTTTAATTGAGTACAAAAATTAAATGTTAAATATCAGTAAAATATCCGTAGTATTGAAAATACATTCCAAAAAGGGGTAACTTCGCGATTTTTTTTCTCTCGGGTGAAATTCATCAGGTCATTGTAACTGACTGCGATTTTGACTAGGCAAGATCCTTATGTAACACATATATTTTTTTACATTTTAAGACACTATATTCTATGTCTCAGATGGTTTTTAAAAACTCAAAAGTGGTAATACCCGGCCTTAATCCGTTCCCGAGCCGAAGCACGTTCCCTGACTGTGTCTGTGGGCGTGGCTCGGTCGGTCTCAGTCGTGTTCTGTGTCAGCTGGACTGCCTGTACTACGACCTGGGGCTGCCGCACCGCGACGCCACGGACGACCAGGTCACC
Organism: Cenopis cana; assembly: GCA_951800055.1. NCBI lineage: Eukaryota > Metazoa > Arthropoda > Insecta > Lepidoptera > Tortricidae > Cenopis > Cenopis cana. The sequence continues at coordinate 14,610,080 of OX637471.1, read as the reverse complement.
GTTGACGCCGCGCACGCCATCATCAAACACAATGTCGGCATCAAGTGCGCCACCATCACGCCCGACGAACAGAGGGTTGAGGGTAAGCACTTTCCATTCCTGTGTGCCTAGTCGATGACACAGTTAGCTGATCGTTAGTAGATCTTATCTCGATGCAATAAAGTTCACGGATGGGCAGTTTACTGTGTCGTCGATAGTAGGATTGACATTTCCGATCACTGACGATCCGAGCAATGACGTCATACGCACCATCGGTTCAACGCCAACGACGGATATCCCCGTCACGGCGTGCACTTTTTTTTAAATTTATTATTTCAAAAAAGTTACATTTTACGTATCTGAAAAAATACTCGCCAAACTAAACGTTTGATGGCGAGACGCGCTCAGTTTCTAACACATGTAAGGTAACTTAACTTATTTAAATACCAAATACTAAGTAGGATACAAAATTATTGATAGAAAGATGGTATGCATAGTTTGTTAGGTAGGTACACTTAAGTATTAACATCGAGGAACCAGTCCTTTAACTTTGATTTTAACCTTGTTTTACTTAATTTTGGAGTTTGTCTTAATAAACTAATTTGTTTAAAAGTTTTAGGTACTAAAAAAGTTGACACTCTTCGTCCATAATAATTTTTAGCCCTAGGTTGGACAAGTTTTTTTTCTTGTACACGCCTAGTAGTATCCTGCGATGTGCGATATCACCGTACATGATTGTTTATACGATTTAATTTCGCGTTTGAAATTCCTATGTCATGGCGTGTGAGTGACAGCGTTTGTATTTAATGGAGCCCTGCAAAGGTTCCATGCCCTGCGTCAGCATGCGTGAGCTTGTACTTAATGGGAATTGCTAAAATCTAGCTTTATTAGGTTGTTCGTAACGCTCCGCCTATTTTTTTTAGTCTGAAATCATCCACCAGCTCTAAATTGACGACCGCTTTAGTCAAGTTGGTAGTGACCCTGCCTACGAAGCTGGAGTTCCCGGGTTCGAATCCCGGTCAGGGCAGTTTGTGTGATGAGACTGATGAGCATGAATATTTGTTCCTGGGTCTTGGTTGTTTTCTATTTATTTAATCTTTTTCCAGGCCGCACTAACCTACGTGGTTTTGCGAAAATAGTAGTTTATGCAACTGGTACATAATGCCTAATTATGTACAGTTGCATACATTACTTTATCTACACACATATTATAACTACTCTAAGATGGGTTCAGAAGCCGTAGTAAATAAATACAATAATTGTGTTAATACAACCTTTTTTGCACGGTTGCGGAAATATCGAAATCAGAACTGGCAAGCGATACCTGAATGTTATTTAAAAAAGTAAAGAGTCCCTATTCTGATGTGATCATGTCGTTCTAGCTCAAATTTCGTGCGATATATACTAAAAAAACATCGAGCTGACATTTCGCATCGACTGAATTTGAATTTTCAGTGATACTAGAATAGGGACATGTCAACTTTGACATTTAAATTTTGACAGTTTTGTTTGACGTTTAATATTTTAACATCATATATGAGATTAAAATGAAAATTATATTACTGCTGTAGCCTTAGCCACAGATAAGTAAATTGCCATAAATTCATTGAATGTTGAAATGAGAGTCATTTTCTACGGTTTCCGGATGCATATTAGAGGATTTATGATATGTGTGTAGATAAACAAAATTATATATTTGAAAATAGTTATGTAATGGAAATTAATTTAAGCGCAAGTAACTTTTCGCCGAAATTCCATTCGATTTAAACTTTAACTTTGGGGTGGCTAGGTTGAAATTTTAACTACACGCATGTGGTCACTAATTGTACTATGCCTGGAAAAGGGATAAGTATCAATTTATCTATGTAAGTATGTATATCTTCGTCTATTACCCATATTTCAAGCTTTGCTTAGTTTGGGACTAGGTCGATTTGTGCAAAAATATTTATCATATCTTATCTTATATCTTTAAACGAGCAATTCTTGTATATATATTTATTTATTTCGGGGATCTCGGAAACGGCTCTAACGATTTTGAAGAAATTTGGTACGTGGGGGTTTTCGGGGACGAGCAATCGATCTAGCTCGGTCTCATGCAAGGGAAAACGCCGAGCAAAGCTCGGTCGCCCAGATATTTTTTATATCTTTAAACGAGCAATTCTTGTATATATCTATATATATATATTTCGGGGATCTCGGAAACGGCCCTATCGATTTTGATGAAATTTGGTATGTTGCTCCTGGCTGGGTGCGGTACCTATGTTCATGTTCATGGGGGTTTTCGGGGACGAGCAATCGATCTAGCTAGGTCTCATGCCCGGGAAAACGCCGAGCAAAGCTCGGTTTCCCAGATATTTTATTACCTATTTAAATGCTGCGTATATTGCAGAATTCAAGTTGAAGAAGATGTGGCTGAGCCCGAACGGTACGATCCGCAACATCCTCGGCGGCACGGTGTTCCGCGAGCCGATCCTGTGCGACAGCATCCCGCGGCTGGTGCCCGGCTGGACCAAGCCCATCGTCATAGGCCGCCACGCCCACGGGGACCAGTACAAGGCCACAGACTTTGTTGTGTCTAAACCTGGAAAGGTAAACACGCAGTTCATTGTGTTACGCTTTGTCCTAGGTGGGGCGGAAGCGACGCGGCGATACACGAGTTAGTAGAGAGGCCAATTCATCGAAAGTGCCTTATTTACGATTTTCGTAGGACTGTAAAGGTTTATACCGACTAGTGGTATCGTTGGAATCAGCATCGTTTACTGATTATCAAAATGCATGTTGTCGCTTTCTAAAGTGGTGGAATGTGTTTTTATGACGTCATAAATTTTATGTATGAAAAATGATAAGTTTTTGTTCAAAAACCTATCGAGTGGGGTATCAAACGAAAGTGCTCCATGAGCTGATTCCAAAAATATACCACACCATTAGATTTCGGCCAGTGGTGACGTAAAAAATAAAGTTCATTTTCAAAACACCAAGATTGGTCTCTTCCTGACAGGAAACGGTTGCATGTTTTTTTTTAATATACACTGAACGACTTACTGTATCCTTAATATCTTAACGTAATGAAAGGAGTTCGGGAAAAAAAACACCATACGTGAACTGCAGTCAGGTCTACAAAATGCTAGTTTTGCTGCTTTAAAATAAATAAATAAATGGTAGGCATTCATATTTTCCGAACTCCTTTCATTGCGTTTAGATAATAAGGATACAGTGAGTCGTACAGCATAAATTTAAGAAAAATTCATTCATGCATCTCCTGTTAGGAAGAGCCCAAAGTTGGTGTGTTTTGAAAATGAATTTTCTTTTTTTCGACACCAGTGGCCGAAATTTAAAGATGTGGTATATTTTTAGAATCAGCTCATGGAGCCCTTTCGTTTGATACCCCACTTGATAGGTTTTTGAAGAAAAAATCTTTAAACTTCATACATAAAACTTATCACGTCATAAAAACTCACTCCACCACTTTAGAAAGCGACAACATGGTTTTTTGATAATCAGTAGAACATGCTGATTCCAACGATACCACTTGTCGGTATAAAACTTTTCAGTCCTACGGAAATTGCGTTTTTTCAACTTGGCCTCTCTACTAAGTGTGGTGCGAGCGGTTCGCTCACGTAAGACACTTCAATGGGTATACTTAAAATTATTTGAACTGTCCGAGTTGTATCAAAAAGCGACTTTACTGTCCAAGCGTGAAGATTCAAAGTCTAATGACAAGTTTTATAAAATGTCGGACATTTTAAATAATTTCTACTATATCAACTTTTTGTTTTGTTTCGCGCCGCGCCGTTTCGCGTTCGCGTCTAGTTCGCCCACCTAGGACACCGAGTCAACTCTTTTGAACGCCATACCACAGTAATAAAATAAATAAATAGATATTTGTGGACAATCTTACACAAATCAACTCAATCTAATTCTTTTCATTGTATTAATGACACGTACGAACACATAGACAAGGTCAACTCATAGCTCATACGTTGACGCACTCATAGACAATGTGCATGTATAGCTCAACACAAAACCATGGCTCTCTCGCGCTCGTGAGGTAAAAGTACTCTGCCAAACTATACGAGTATAGATAAATATCATAAATAGATACTTAAATACATGGAAAACATCAAAGACTCAGGAACTGTGTGCTTAGCTAGTGTTCTCGGCGTTCAAGACTTGTAGGTGTAGGGTACTAATCATAGTCAACTATGGTATTTAATTTATGTAGTCCGTGGGAATTGGATTTCTATGGTCGCCTCGGCAGTGTTGTGTAGCTCAAATGCATCTCTAATATAATGAGTTGAAACACTTAGTATAAGGCCTGACACTGAGTGGACGCTCGGAGCGGAGCGTTCAGCGGGGCGTGCAGCGGGGCGGGCGAGCGTGCATACTATTTGTGCAGCGGCGACTCAGGACATCCGTATGAGTTTCAATTACAAATTTAGAAATAAAGGAAAAATAGGGACCGAGCAGGATTCGGAATTTGTAGTTTGCGTTAGCAGCGTGACTGATTAATACAAAATTAATTGAGTTTCAATAGTTTAACATGCACGCCCCGCTGCACGCCCGACTCGAGCGTCCACTCAGGCCTTCCACTTAGAGTGCATTGCACCTACTTCTACTTTACCGATCTACATGAAATATGGAGCCGGCTGCTGTGGCCCCTTAGTTACTTGTCATACTTTCCATACAATGTGATTTTCACCACCCGTCAGTCACCCTCAGTGGAGTGACGAGGGCTAGACGTAGCGGAAGCAGACTCCCGTCTTTTTCAACGGATCCCATATTACATGCAGCAGCTGCCGCCACAGGACAGTGAGGTAAGTCTCCTCACACTGCCTGAGGAGTTGAGGACAAGGTTCCCTACGCGAACAGCGTGGGGGAGCGGCACCGCCTTAAGCAATGTAGTTTCTTTTACCTTTTATTATACCACGTCGGTGGCAATCAAGCTGACAGCCGAGCTGATGGTAATTCTGATTATTAACCTTGTTTCAGGTGGAACTAGTGTACACGGGTGCGGACGGCACAGTGGACAGGCGCCTGCTTTTCGACTTCAAGGTGCCCGGTGTTGCGATGGGCATGTACAACACTGACGAATCTATTCGAGCTTTCGCACATTCCAGTTTTCAGGTGCACAAACGTTTCACTTGCATCACACTTTATGAAACATTCGGCAGCTGTTATTATAAATGTTCTGTTTATTTAGGTGGCGCTAACAAAGAAATGGCCGCTGTATTTGTCTACGAAGAATACCATTCTCAAGCGATACGATGGTCGCTTCAAGGACATATTCGAAGAGGTCTACCAGAGGTATTTATTGAAATCTACATTATTATTATATTTTCAAGCCGTTTATTCCATTTTGGTTACAGTTTCACTTTCTTATATTCTTATTTTCTAGTTGAAATGGATCCATTGTCGTGTATAAACCTCCCCCAGCTCTTTCCAGCGTTGTCTATCCTTTCCTTTTTCCATCCACTGTTTGCCTGCTATTTCTTGTATGTCATCTGCCCACCTCTTGCTTGGTCTTCCCACTTTTCTTTTAGCGACTAGACCTTTCCATAAAGTGGTCTTCAAAGTCCATCTGTTGACAGATATGCGAGAAATATGTCCGGCCCACTGCCATTTCATTTTCAATGCATGAGTAAGTGCATCTGTTACCTTTGTTCTTTTTCTTATTTTTTCGCTATTTATTTTTTGTATTTTTCTTAATTTCAACATGCTCCTACCATACTTCTCTGACATGTCCTTATTTTTTATTTAGTCCTGTTTGTGTGTACCCATGTTTGACAACCATAGGTCAGACAGGGTAGTAAGCAGGTATCCATAACAGTTTTCTGCATACTAATATTGTAATTTCCTTTTAGTATTTCTTCGTGTACCCAGAATTTCTTCCATGTAATGTTTATACGTCTTTCTATTTCTTCGTCGTGTCTCGTTTTATTAAATGATACTTGTTTACCTAGGTACACAAAGTTATTTACATATTCTATAGGTTGTCCTCTCACAATTACTGGCCTTTTATGTCCGTTGGTAAGTATCTTGGTCTTATCAGCATTCAGTTCCAGACCCACTTCCGAGCTCTCGCGGCTCGAAGTCTACGTGTATATATATATTGTATTAGACAGAACTACTTAAAAGAAAGGATACCGGCGCGTTAATTTGTTTCTTGCGAATTCTTGCATGGAACTTGTATAGAATTAGCACATTTCTTACCAAGGGCGGTAAAGCAGACAGGTATTTGACGCACGAGCCAAAGGCAAGGGTGATAAATATGCGATCGGAGGCTTTACCGCCCGTGGTAAGTAAACAAACATGTCTCCTCCTGTCCACCAAGTGAGAATTTTCGCGCGCTTAGCTCACGTCGATTGCCACTTTATGGCCAGGCGAGGCGTGGCATAAACACGATTTGCACGATTGGCAGCGACTACAAGAAGCAGTTCGAAGACGCCAAGATCTGGTACGAGCACCGGCTGATCGACGACATGGTGGCGCAGACCATCAAGAGCAGCGGCGGGTTCGTGTGGGCCTGCAAGAACTACGACGGCGACGTGCAGTCCGACATCGTGGCGCAGGTACTTGACAAGATTTTGAAGTGAAAACTTCTTTACCGGCGCTGAGCACTTTTTGTGCTGGGGGAAAATTGTTAAACTCGGGACGATGTGTAAGACCAGCTAGTTTAGACCCAGTATCGTGATTGCGATGTTAGGAGCGGTCAACTCAGCCAATGCTCAGCTGGTCACCTAGCTGTCCGACGATACGACAACTGCACTCCAAATTGAACCGTAATCATAAGACTAAAAGTCCCAATTTAGAGCCAGCGGCATGTGTCGTTGCGACACCCGTCCGCTCATTTCAAATTGAGCCTTTAACGCATACATTTACGGTTCAACTAAGTCCAATATCGGATAGCCACTCTGACCGATTTCCAAAAAGATCACATTTCAAATAAATTCTCATGGAAAGTAGTTCTTATTGTCCCTAAATACGGTGACAGTTCACGTCAAATATTGGCCAAGTGTGATGGAAAAAGTACGAAAAATTTTGAATTTGTAAATGCTCCAAGGTATATTAGGAGGACCTCAAACTTGTTGTTTCGAAAATTATTTATGATTTAATTTAAAAAAAATTGCTGAAATGTAATGATGTGGTATATTTTCAGAATCGCCTCAAAAAGCTCTTTCATATGATAACACACACGATAGGTTTCTGAAGAAAAAAAAAAATCCATACAAAAAAAAAATGTCTCGACTCTCCCCCCCTAAGGGAATTTTTTTTAGGAACTGCGGGTCAAAAATTTTGTTTTGACCTCTAGTATGCATGTGCCAAACGGCTAAACTGTACATCGATTTGCGGTTTTTTTATCGTACGGCGTACACTATATACGTAGATGTATTATTCGAATATTAATATACTTCGTCATTTAATTTTCACTTCTGACGGCACTCCCGGAGTGCAACCCGTTTTTTTCGACGACTGCTTTAGGTTAGTTGGTAGTGACCCTCTCTACGAAGCTGGAGGTCCCAGGTTCGAATCCCGGCCGGGGCATTTATTTGTGTGAGGAGCACGAATATTTGTTCTTGGGTCTTGGATGTTTTCTATGTATTTAAGTATTTATTTATCTATATAAGTATGTATATCGTCGCTTAGTACCCAAGTGTATAGTAACAAGCTTTGCTTACTTTGGGACTAGGTTGATTTGTGTAAGATTGTCCACAAATATTTATTTATTTATACAACGACGGTGGCAAACTGGCGTACGGTCCAGCTGATGGTAAGTGGACACCGCAGCCTATAAACGCCCGCTTCTGCAAAGCAGTCACGTTTGCGTTGCCGACCCTTTACGAAATTTGAGCATTCACTTTGTTGACACCAGAAGGGACCAAGGTCCCTCGCTCTCAACACTGCATCCTCGGGAGCTCTGGCAACCTTGCTCACGTCCAGGAACACAACACTACATATCTTTATAGTAAATAATGTTATTATGGCTGTGGCTGTGGTCTTTTGCAAGGTAGTTCCCCAGTTGGGCTGCTTCAAATTCGAGCAAGATCGATGTTTTGCTGTGCCCTACCTTTAAAAGTTGCCATTCCATTTACAACTCGACACACTGTCACTGCCAGATTTTTTTATTTGCCGCGCTTTTGCGTGGTCAAGTTACAATGGCCAGAGTATAGCAACTAACTTACAATATATACTTAAAATCATTTCAGTTGAACGAATTGCTCCAAAGCAATTCCTTCAAAAAGCTACTTTACCGTTCAAACAATAAGGTTTGAAATCCAATAACATTTTAATAGAAATACGTTCAACAAAAAGAATTTCAACCATACTAACGAATCTGTTAACGTCGTGCAGGGCTACGGCTCCCTAGGCATGATGACGTCGGTGCTGATGTGCCCCGACGGCAAGACCGTGGAGTCGGAGGCTGCGCACGGCACGGTGACGCGCCACTACCGCATGCACCAGCAGGGCAAGCCCACATCCACCAACCCCGTCGCCTCCATCTACGCGTGGACCAGGGGCCTCATCCACCGCGCCAAGCTCGACGATACGCCTGACCTGGCCAAATTCGCACTGGCTCTAGAAGAGGTACATAACAATAGCCTTTATTCAGACAGTACGTTTTACATATACACGTGGAGACAATTGGAGGAGGCCTCTGTCAATGGAAGAGGCACAATATACTCTTTATTGCACAACTCAATCAAAGGACACAGTACAATACAAAATCACAATAATTCGAGGCAACAAATTAAAAAAAGTCGAGTTTGGCGCATAGCAAAAAAAAATCGTGTAAACGGGATGGACTTTCTTTTAGGGTCATTGAGGGCAGCTACCAGTGGCGACGCGTCAAAAATATTTGTAGGGAAGCCGGAAGTAATATACCTTCCTTATATATCATGAGCCGTAGTAAAAAAACTGGACTGGCTGAAAATTAGGCAAGCCGGTGAGAATCGAGTTGTATGGACGCTCCGCCACTGGCTGCTACCAAATCCCGTGATGCTACGCGAAAATGGTCGCGAAGACCTTCCCTTGATTTCAAATTAATGAAGATTGGCGTTTACAGATTTTGTAAAAAACATACAGGTTGCGAGAAAAAAGTCAATTTTGACACCTTTTTTTTTGATGCCAATCGATCCCATTCCTATACAGGTACAAAAGCTTGTACAGAAAAATAAACCTACAACTGTCGATCTTCGTTGGGTGTGCTATATTGTATGTAGATTGATGTCAGTCCCAATAATATTGTGTATTTTTAACAGGCTTGCGTGGAGTGTGTCGACAGCGGCAAGATGACTAAGGATCTGGCCATTTGTATCCACGGCATGGAGAAAACCAAGGAGGGCATGTACTTACACACTGAAGACTTCCTATTGGCCATCGCCGACCAACTGGAGCGCAAGCTCTCCAAATAAACCACCGAGAGTTATGCTGGGGATTCACTAGGGGACAAATGTCCCACGACATGTGACGGCGACATGTCAAGCGAAGCCGGCCAATTACGCCTGACATATCTGGCGACATCGACATCGCACGACTTAGAGTAGGCGCACACAGAGAGCGTTCTGCGTTCTCTGTAGTGTACCGAGTCCCTTACGATAATGCACACATCAGGCAGTCAGAACGCTCCTTGAATTCATACAACTCTGAACGCAGAACGCGGAACTCTGAACGCAGAACGCTCTCTGTATGCGCTTAGCCTTATGTCCGTAGCGACGATGCGACTTCGCCTGATATATCTGGCGACATCGCGCGACTTGTTTCCGTAGCGACGTCATGTCGCGCGATGTTGCCAGACATGTCGAGCGAAGTCCGGCAACGTCGCGCTACTTCACCGGACGCCGCTGGCGACACGTGTCGCAGGACATTCGTCCCCTAGTGAATCACCGGTTTTTTCCATCGTCATAGTCGTAGCAGACGGACCCTTGCATGTTTATAATCATTGCCAGCTGAGGTTCTGTTTCCGTGGACGCATTATTGTTGTAAAAGAGAAATAATGGCAGATACAAGGGCCTTTGTCTCAGTGAAGGTATAAATGAACTACTAAATAACGAATTAAACTATTTTAGCAAAATGGAATCCCATGGACACATACTGCGTTTTGTGGTCAGACTGTCTGACTCAGACAACAAAGAGAATATAAATCACTATGTTATCAGCAGACATCGGAATTCTCGTAGCATTTTTGAGCTGTCATAGGGACTTCTCGTTTATCGACTTCCGATATACAAATTTTGTCGATACATTATAGAGCACAACACAAGATATCACAGAAGATTAAAAGTAGAGATAAACAACAGGCGGTATTATGAAAATGTTAAATAGAGATTTGCAATGAAAGCAATGAAAAATTAATAGTTAACAATTTTACATTTAATCAGTTCAGTTCAGTGTTTTAACATTTATAAATTTCATATTCAAAGTCTGTTTTAGTGCTGACAAGTGTTTCATCATTAGTTTCTCTATAAAAGAAATAGATAGTCATACTTCTACTCGTAATCATAATTGTATTCTGTATTTATCGATATACATATGTATAATCGGAAGTCGATAAACGAGAAGTCCCTATGACAGCTCAAAAATGCTACGAGAATTACGATGCCTGGTTATCAGACATGTCAGTCTGACGTAGTCATTCCACAGTTAATCTAGCGGATCTTGAGCCGATGGTCATAGGGTGCCTACAGGACTAGAGTAGCGAGCTAGTAAAGGGTCATTTACAATAATTATAGTTACAGGGTTCGACTCGTGCAGAGAGCTTTGTATCCGGTTTTTTCTTTAATAAGATAGAAAAAGAAAGTAGTAGAAAGTAGCATATGAGAGTCCGTATATGAGCGTCCGTATACATGAGTTGGGATTTATCGACTAAATCAATGAATTTTCAATAAGTGAGCGTCGATAATGCTTCCGCGGAACCAAGTAAGGTAAAAGTACTAGTGCTCAGGACTGCACTAGTATTCGACATGGGCACTTTATGTCAAAGTGACAAGGCTTAAATTCGAATAAAGAAAAATCTTCGTTGTTCGTATTTAACCTACATGACTTTGACATAAAGTGCCCGTGTCGAATATTAGTGCAGCGTCGAGCACTAGTACTTCTACCTTACCACTAACTCTAGCTAGACAGCTGGCATCAGACTTGATTATTTGTCGGATGGTTTTAAGTAAATACATTTTTTTAGCATTAGTTACTTTCGAGCGTTTCAAGTTTAGTATTTTTTATATGCGTTCCTACAATCGACAAAACAATTTTACATAATCATGTTTTGTAGTCAGTCGTACTAACTATAGACTTAAGTTTAGCCAGTTGTGTTAAGAATAGCTTTTTAATGAAAATGGCAGCAACAACACTCGAAAAATATGTTTAGAGAATTCCTTTATATTGTAAATAAATCGTTATTTTAAATTATGGGGTGATATTGGAGTGCCAAGCAATGGATTCCAAATCACAGTAGTGCCACTGTCACACAATGATGGACCTTAAAGACTGGTTTTATATTTGTTGGGTATAAAGTTAGGTAAGGCTTGAAACCGTAAGTGGCATAGATAATTTACTTAAAAGTTGAATGTTAGTCCCAGTTTGTGCCTTATTAGTCTAAAATAATAACTTAAAGATACCTGGAGTATTTGGCTTGAGGTACCGCAGGTAAAGCCTACTTAATAAGATCTATGTTATTAATAATCCTGGTAGATACCTGGTGTATTTGGCTTGCGGTGCCGCAGGTTAGTCTATACTTAATAAAATCTATGTTATCAAGAATTCTGGTATGTATCTTCAAATCATGAATAAATTAGATATGCATTTCTATTTAGTATTATTAAATTCCCTATTACAGGTAAATTGAGTCTCTTATCCTCTTATTCCATCAATTCCATGGGATATATTCTACTTCAACTCTAATGTATTGTAATAGAGTTCGTATTATATACACACTGTCTGAAAATCGTATCGTGTGTTTGTATATAAATTCTATTACATAGGCGTTAAAGTAAAATATCCAATGAAATAAGAGCATATATATATGTCAGTGTTAAACTCAAAAGTAATCGTACTGTAAACACTACTGTACAATACGAGAACCTTGTCATTTTAAACAGCCAAGTCGATTCGATACATGAACCAGACAGACAATAATTTATTATTTCCAGTTCACGTACTACAGAAAACCACCAAACCCTAGTAGTAGCTTTAACCCTTGGGTTGACGGCGAACACAACAAAACAATCTTTTGTTATGATCCCATACATCGGCGACACCGGGAGCCATAAGGTTAAAGCGGGTATTACACTGTCCTGAATTCAGGACACTTAGAAGGGTTCGGACCTATACGTTAGAGCGAGATGCTTCAATTCCTCTCCACTAGCCAGGATTCTGAATTCAGGACAGTGGAATACCCGCTGAAACGCAGTTTCAGCGTATCGTCACGTATCGTATCGAGAACGCGCATCCTAAAGCTTTGTCCACACTTGTATCTTTTTACCGTATCGTATCTCTCCGTCGCGTAGCACCGATGCGTATCATGATCGTAAAAAATTTTTATCTGTTAAATCGGCCCTGCATGCCTACACACAATACGATTTGGCAGTGGCACTGCAAACAGGGTCCTGCAGGCAGGGCTTTGTGTAGGCAGCTTAAGCCGCCTACTCACTCACGTTCACATTTACCAATCATGATATTCGTATCCGATACGCGAGTGTGCGGAGTATTTAAGATACGCGGTGCAGGTTGAATCGCGACGTATCAGATACGGCGTGTTGCATGATCGCGTCCACAATAAAGCTGCCTACTCAAAGCCCTGCCTGCAAGGCCCTGCTTGCAGTCCAACTGCCAAATCGTATTGTGTGTATGCATGCAGGGCCGATTTTTTTATCTGTTAAATCGGCCCTGCATGCATACACACAATACGATTTGGCAATGGCACTGCAAGCAGGGCTTTGTGTAGGCAGCTTAAGGCTTGGTCACACCGCTTGCGCGACGCAAGCGGGACGCTGCGCTGCGCGCCAAAATGTATGAAACCGTCCCGCTCGCGTCGCGCAACCTGTGTGACGTCGCTAACCTGTTAGCATACGTTCCGGCGCGCAGCGGTCGCGTCGCGCGGACGTCGCGCAATGCAGTGTGACCAAGCCTTTAAGCCGCCTACTACTACGCCGGGAGTAGGTTTTCCCTTTTCCCCGATCATCAAGGTCACCAGAGCGGGGATACAATACTGGGCATGGACGCAGGAGCAGGACTACAATGACGGTGACAAAACAGTTTTGTCACTGTCATTATAGTAGTTTGTGCTGTCAAGTGTCAGGAGAGGAGAGGAGACTGTCAGTTGGGACTATTTAGCACTATTATTTGTATTTTGTGTTATTTGTAATGTTTATTATGTATTAAAAATAGACAAATTTTACCTGAAAATAAAATTTATATTAAGTTACTTACCTTATTCCAAGCCTAACAAATTGAGATGGCGACATCCGTTTCCGCTGGCAACCTGCCATGTTCCGAGTGACGTTTACCGGTTTTATCCCCACCCTTAGGAACCAAGCGGCGCTATGGCTGCGGACCTAGCAGCCGTCATTGGATTCTCAATTTGATCTACCGTCCAATATGATATAAGTGGACGGTAGATAGCCACTGCAGATAGACAGGTGGCAAATGTAGCCACGGTAGGTAGACCGGTGGCACTGCGTTATGTAAACAAAGCACGAACTAAGGGTAGGTAGTTGATTTGTTTATGCTTAAATAAGATCTGATGATTAACTAGTACAGCTGAAAAAGAGCTTAAGTACTAAATTGTTCCTGAAAAACAAGCTTAAAACTAAGTTTTTAGCTGAAAAATAAGCTTAGATTCTAATACATGCAAGTGAATGTTAATGAAAATGAAATGGTGTTTAAGCACACGCCAGCAGACAGCAATAAAATTAGGCTTGGAATAAGGTAAGTAACTTAATATAAATTTTATTTTCAGGTAAAATTTGTCTATTAAGTACCTGTACCTTATTCCAAGCCTAACAAATTGAGAAGTGTTTGTTATCGGCTGCTGGTTCATAAGGATTAATCGAAACTAAATAGTTTAATTAGAACGCCAATGTGAAGAATAGAATAAAGCATTGTAGAGGAGTGAAAACTTTTATACTTAACACATACAAGTAATATAAATATCATAATCACTCCTTCACCATATATCAAACTACATAACAGGCTCTACTAGTGTCCAAAACGCCTACAGATTTAAAATGAACATTTTTTGAAATACCTCGTAGACCAGCTAGTCACTTACACCTACGTAATCCATAATCACTCCTTCACCATATATCAAACTACATAATAGTATCTACTTGTTTGAAAAACCTAGTAGCACCAGCTATAGTCACTTACGTGTTTCTACGTTATAAATATGTCATCTTTATTAACGATTGTCAGCTTAGCAATTGCGAATATTGTTCACACCGTAGCAATCCACAGAATAGATTTCACCAGTTAACCACGAAGCTTTTATACCTTCCTCTCGGTTACAGAACAAAACCTAATGATATCCAATAAATAAGTAAAGGTCAGTGGATCAACATTTGGATTAGAACTATAAGCCAAACAATTTGAATGTGTAATTCATTGGTAGGCAATATCGGACCGACATTTAATTGAACTAGCTTCAATATTAGCAGCTTTTCAAAATTTAAAACAAATGTAGTGTAAAAATCCTGTGCACGTCCTTTAACGTGGGATAACAGAATGAGTAATAGTACGTGGAATCCATAAATGCCTATCCGGCTGACAAAATGTACTGAACTGAACAACGGTAGTGATTATCTTCTCTTTGAACTGAATCAAGCTATGGGTCCGTTTACAGAACAGTGTTCAAATCGTAGTTTTATACATAAACAGCCTAAAATGCGAGGAATTATCTACTCGAATTGACTTACGCATTACGTCCTATCCCAAATATGCTTGTAGTCTTAGCCAGGATGATTATAAGACGCCATAAAAGACCTTCGCCTACGACTAATAAATAAACTGAAGTGGGCCACCAGTCATCAGCCACACAGCTATAGAACTAGACAATGGTAAGAGAGTTTTTACTATCCAAGACTAAATACTATGAATCTCGATTTCCATGGATAGGGCCTCATTCTCCTGGTCGCTGAATTATAACGCTAAATTGTTAACATATCGATAGGGGCACTAGGTAAAACCTGGTAGATACATAGTTATAAACGGGAACCCTCCTGTATCATGCGTATACAAAGGAGAAAGAACGCGCTGAACAAAGAAAAATAAATGTCGACGCTATCAATATCTACCGTCCGATAGTAGCGACGAACTTACTAACAACAACCAACGACAAATACTGCAGTTAGCTGGATCACCTGCGATGTCGAAACTACGTAAGCTTTCCAAGTTGCGAGGAGACCTGACTGATTAAGTATAGGTAGGGTAGGTATACCCCATAATAATTATGTATAGAGTACCTTACAGGGGAGAGAATGTTCTACAATTATTCGACCCTGATTTCGCATGGACTACAATATAGGTAGTCTTAAAAACGCTGAATATGTGCTACTCTAGTCTCTTACTGGTTACTGTCAGTGCCTACATTACTGATTTTGATGATACCCGAAATATAAAAGTAAAGGTATAGACCCTCCTAACCAACGAGGCCGAAGCTAGTAAATACAACGAAGAATAATATCAATGATCATAATAAGGCCATTTTGTTCGGGAATTAAAATCGTAAACAGCTTTTATTTAATTAGCTCATATCGTATAATTTCAATAAAACAGGCGAATGTCTGCGATATAGAAGCTCTATAAACATGTATATGCAGCGTGTCATGTCAGTGTGTCAGTTACCGAAGGGAAGGGAGGAAATTTTGTGGAAATCCTTCCAGCTGAAAGTGATTTTAAGCCCAGGATCTCACTGCAGTCCCAAGGAGTAGGTACAATGATTGCTAGACGACCAGTGTTCATTTGTATATAATTTATCGTCAAGCCTAAATGATTAAACTAGAGAAGCATGCTAGGTACGCACCCTTGACTCTGGTGTGCATAGATAACAAAATGGTTACTTTATCCGTACCAGATCTAAAGGACGTTTATCCGAGGGCCTAACAAAACTGCCGTTGCGACGCTACGCGAGTAGAGATAAATCTACCCTCTGATTCCAACTCCTAAATTCGAGTGCGACAGGTCAGGAACCGCCGAGTCGCGCTAGATACGACTTGGCAGGAAATTGTGCTAGGCCAGCTGGATGAAAAGCGAAGCAAGGCTATAGGTAATATCATCTGCTGAACACCGGCGAGAATCTGGAAACGTCGCAATCGCAAGTAATGCCCTGTTTCTCCAGCCAGTCATGTCACAAGTCGTGTACCTTGCAAAAGTAAACAGACAGAAAGTAACATGGAAATAAAAAGCATTCTCAAACTAATAAGTCTTCTCAACATCCTTTTGTCAATAACTGGGTAATTTGCACAGATGAAGATTATCCAGTATCTAGACAATTATTATGCAGCCTGTTCTAGTCATGAGAGACAGCCCCGTAGACTTAACTGCTAAGCACACTTACCCTATTTGCCTCTGTAGCAGCTGTTTCATCCTGCGTACCTCCTACTTTGCCAAAAGTAGTGGAGATTCGAGCTAAAGGAGGAGCTCGAACACAGTTAACCAAGCAATTGTAGACTGAAATGCGTATCTGTATTGCCCAGAAGTTGCGACGAGGTTGTGTTAAACAAAGTCTTCTTAAAGTGCTTTGTTTGTAACTTTTTACGCAAAAGTTTGACTAGTATCTTCTCCTTGCGCAGGAGTGACTTTGATCAACGGTTGGTAATAACTCCTTGCGCAGGAGTGACCGTGCCGAGAGGTTTGCAGCATCATCTTCCGCAAGCGTGCGTAGGCATAGGAATATCCTATAGATTTCCCAAAGTATGAAAAATGTCGGGAGTCGAACCCGTGTTCACTGCGTAACAGTAATTATAGATGCAATAAAGAGTATTTGTATTGTATTGTATAGATATAATATTGCCACAAACTCAAGATACCACCATCAGACACTTTGTTAAATATTCCGTCATGTATGCTATTAACTGGCTTATTCATGTAAGCATCTCTCGGACCGTGCGACGGGCGAAGCAAACAATCCGACTAAAAATAAGCCACACGTATTCGGTATAAACACTTAATACCTATATCTTAGCCAATGTACTTTGAGTTTGCGCAACTACTTACAACTTATAAATTATAAAGATAGACAGATACACCGACAGATACGTTCAACCTATAACACCCCTCTTTTTCCGTCGGGGGTTAAAAATAGACAAACGTCTATTTTTAAAATAAGATTGTAGTAATATGAAGCGCGTTACGCGCTACCTCGTTAAACCGGAAAATAATCAGAACGTAATTTTGTATTTACTTAAGTTTAAATCGACACTTACGGCAGCTAGCTATTGAGCTATAGCCGTAAGCTAAACTCCAGAGGTTCGGTTCGATTAGCATGCATTATAATGACCGGAATTAATAATCCTAAAACCGTAATATGGTAAATACTGATGTGCTCCACAATTGCGATACCAGATGATTTGAGGGTAGTTTGCAAAAGTGAAATGGTTATCCTTCACGAAAAAAGCAGCACGGGTGGACCGTGGCGGAAGGAACTGCATGAACAGACATCATCGGGTACGCAAATTTACTAAAAAACTTGTAAAGACCTTACCTCCAGCCCCGCTGAGAGCTACTCACGATTATTTTAAATTCCATCGTCCGTGGTCAGACATGAAGAATCCTCGCTCTTCAGCAGTCTATGGGTAGAGCACCATCACCCTGCACGTAGTTTACCACGATCCAACTATCTAATTCGTCACTATCATGGAACTTGATCAGAAAATTTCGAATTATTTTCCGTTAAAAAGGCAGATTCAAGTACCGCCGGAGCAAGTACTTTATGTGTTGCCTCTGCAAAAAACAGAACGCCAATGACGGCTGCTAGGTCCGCAGCCATAGCGCCGCTTGGTTCCTAAGGGTGGGGATAAAACCGGTAAACGTCACTCGGAACATGGCAGGTTGCCAGCGGAAACGGATGTCGCCATCTCAATTTGTTAGGCTTGGAATAAGGTACAGGTACTTAATGACAAAATTTAGCCATATATTCATAGTTTTTATAAGTGTAACTGCAACACTGTCGTACAATGACCAGACGTGTTCCGATCCCAATTCTTGTTTGGAAAACCACAACAAATACGCAAAAGGTAGGTAACTACTTTTATAGTCGGTATCTTGGACCATCTGGGATTAAGTTGTACTGTAACTGAAAATCAATATATAATTTGCAGATATTAATGAGTGGACTACGAACATTTTGAATGAAATTAGAGCTGCTACAACAAGCTACGTGCCATGTGAAAGACAAAACTGTAGCTGCCACAAGCATGTGGTTAAGCAAGATTTAGCGCCATTTCGAGATGGAATTACGAAGGAAATGTTTTCACTGGCACAGGCCAAGGCCACTAAGTATCAGGTAAAAATATATATTCCAGCTAGAGAAGTTACGGAGGCGGGTTTTTGAAATTTAATTTATGGGAGTTGGAGGCAAGGTCTCTCATTACACGGACTGCTCTCATGCCATTCGTCTCGACTGCTCTAAGCAGTCCGTCTATGGTTCGCCTAAGACATACCCAAATAGAAGTTCCCATTTAACAGAGCTGGGGGCAAAGCTCTATTACATCCCTAGTTCCAGCTATATGGTATGTATGAAACTGATTACATTTTATATATTTAATGAATATAGTAACTAACAACAAGAAAGAAGAACAAATATTATACATATATTAATATTTTGTAGTGTTGTTTAATAATATTAGCTAAACTTCTGTTTTAGATTATTGAAGGCAAATTGTACCGGCAAAAAGATTGCCACTTTCCCGCTCGATGTGCAGGTGTGGAACATTACTTGAGTATGCTGGCACCTAAATTGCCTAATATGGAGTTAGCCATCAATACAAGAGATTGGCCTCAAGTTAACCAAGCCTGGGGCCATGTCAAGGCCCCCGTGTTTTCATTCAGTAAGGTTAATGAGAAGAATTGTTTACCTTTCAATAACTGTGGCTCTCTAGGGAGCTGATGGGTTTCAAGACTCATTTATGTCAAAATATGGTTATATATCTGTATGTATTAAGATGCTCCACTCCCTGGGGAGCCAGAGTATTGAGAGGTTAAGGCTCTTTATCATTTTTGTTTTTGACTTTGAAATACTCTCAACATTTTAATTATAATTTTTAGACTAAGGACTACTATGATATAATGTATCCTGCATGGAGTTTTTGGGAAGGAGGCCCAGCAATAGCCCTATATCCAAATGGAATCGGACGGTGGGACAAACATAGGCTTTCAATATCTGCAGCTGCTGAGAGGTACTTATATATACTATGTAATATTTATTTGTACATATAAAAACATTACACTCCTTTTTTTTGGGCAGTCATGTAAAAATGCAGTACAAAGGAAACATCAGTTACATTGTTTCAATTAGGTATAATAGCTAGAAATATCATGACAATTTACATGAGCATCTTCACTCTAGGAACTTGTGTGTCGGCGCAGTGTGTAATCAGCCGTGATTCCTGTCATCACCATCACTACAAAAGTGAAAAAAAAAACCAAAACAAAGATCACACTTTGCTATTGCAAAGGTCAGGTCATATGTTTCCTTAGTTGTTTACTATGAATACTGTTACATTAGGCACTTATTTTTAAGTTAATAGCATTACGTTTCATATTCTTACCATAATTCATTAACACTGTGAAGCCATAATTACTCTTAGTTATAGTTTAACATTCTGTTTTGGATTTTAGATGGCCTTGGAGTAAGAAAGAAGGCAAAGCTTTTTTCAGAGGTTCTAGAACTAGTGCTGAACGTGACACACTTGTGCGGCTATCTAGAGAAATGCCCGATTTAATTGATGCCCAGTATACAAAGAATCAAGCTTGGAAATCTAAAGCGGTTTGTATTTCCTTGTAAAACTACGATATGAGTATATAATACAGCTTCACTTGTTTGAAGATTTTGTTTTATTGCTGTGTGGTAGGGAGTTTGAATCAACGTGTTCACCCCTTCAAAGGTCAAATTTTGATAAACGCTGAAAACAGTTTTCTTCCATTTTAATGCTTAGTCAATTAGCGAATTCAGGTTTCTATCTTTTGTTTATATTTATGTTTATAAGTATTGCAGATTTGAGGCTTTTTACATGTAATTCCAGGACACGTTGAACGCGGAACCAGCTGCCGAGGTGTCATTTGAAGATCATTGCAAGTACAAGTATCTTTTTAACTACAGAGGCGTCGCAGCGAGTTTCCGCTTCAAACACCTGTTCCTTTGCAAGTCATTAATATTTCACGTGGGAAGCGAATGGCTGGAATTCTTCTACCCTGCTTTAAAACCATGGGTGCACTTTGTGCCTTTGAGTCCAAAAGCTACCCAGTCAGACCTGGCGAAATACATACATTTCTTTCAAGAAAATGATTCATTGGCGCAGGAGATAGCAGAAAGAGGATACCAATTTATTTGGGAAAATTTGACTGCCAAGGATGTGAAATGTTACTGGAGAATATTGTTGAAAGAATATGTCAAACAAGTGAAGTATAATATCGTAAAAGATGAAGATCTGATCAAAATTAGTTAGATATGAATGTATAATAATATAATTATAATCAATGTGTATAAAAGCAAAATAAAAACAAGTTATTGGCAGATACAGGGTTTTATTGAAATAATTAAGATTCATACATTAGAAGACTAGGAGAACACTGGTGTAAACATCTAGAAAGATAGCACTACAAGTATGTAATCGAAGCTAAGATAGGGAGTAAATATATTTTGTAGACTATTAACTTATAAGCGCTTGTATCATAAACGCCACTAAGACACCGCGTTATCAAAATGGCAGACGCAAAATTAAACCTCACTACTCTCACTAGAATGCGTAAGTCGCTTCTCCCTGATCGACCAGGTGCCGTCTGCAGAAAGCGGAGCCAAGTTAATAATTAAATTACATATTTAAACTACATACATCAATATGGCTAAGTACTAGTCGGACTTGCGCACTGAGTGCACTCTACAACGGGTTCGATGTCATTAAAAATATACAAATATAAAGGCCCCGACAGATTTTACATATTACCGAGGCCGCACGACGCATGTTATTCATTTTATTTGAAAAAGAAACAATTTTACGCATATTATAGTGTGCGCCATCGAACCACGACGCGCCCCTCCACAGCGAATCTCATACTAATCTGTGCGCAGTCGTACGGCTTTGGCTGTGGAGGGGCGAGTCTTCGTGGATGGCGCGCACTATAATCACCTATGTATTGATGTAATAGGTATAAAACATAAAAATAATTTCCGTGAAAATGACAGTATATTAAAGAGATACACAATAGGTTAAGGAAAAAACATACAGACGAATTGAGAACCTCCTCCTTTTTTTGAAGTCGGTTAAAAAGAAGACAAAGATTTTGTTAAAGGTAAGACAAAGACTGATGCTTGTTGTTCGTTCGTTACACAACCTATAAAAATAAAGGGCCAATATTGCCCCTCTCAATCTAATTTTCAATTTTGTTTGGTTTTTGAGATCTCTACAATTTGTAGGCATACATAGGCTTTTTAAAGTTTTTAATTATGCTTTTTTTATGTGATAAGAATATGTATCCATAAATATTGCCGTTACACGGGTTTCTAACTGAAGTCGCGATCTGGGAAGAGAGCTGGAGCGGCCATGGTCCATATGTAGATTCCGATACAGAGCCACGAAGAGGACATCTTGATCCACATAGAAGCCACATTTTGTTTCATGAGTTGCGAACTGGGACTGAAAGCGTAAATGATTTATCAGAAACCTATATTTCCCGTATTTATTTGTTGTTAGCGGTCACTGTAATCTTTATTTGAGAATATGCAATTACAGCCCGGCCACGACCTAGTGCGAATTGCGGCGCGGCAAGCGTGTTATCTTTTCATTGCGCGCTCGAGACGCGCAACGCTCTGCGGTTAGTTGGGATCACACGCAATGTAATAGGATAACCGCTACCGCTGCCGCCGCTGTTGATTACATCGGTTCTGTGAGACTCGGCCATACAACGGACTTTGCAGAACACGTTTAGAGAAGGTATACTCACTTGTACCAGTTGGTGAGAGTCATCATGGAGTAGAGGGTGGCTAGAGCGAACACCGTGTGGAAGAAGGTCCAGGAGTAGGCCACTGCGTCTCCCTCGTTGTCAAACACCTTGGTCTCTCCGCCGCCCTCGCCGCCGTCCGCGCCCGCGCCCTCTATGGAATCATACCCTGCGCTCAGTGAGCGAACAACACACAATGGTTAACAGTGACCAATATTTCCAATGACTGGTACCTAGTGACACCATCAGTAATGGACACTTCAATCCTAATTCGATCTTACGGTTTTAAATTGATTGCTCTTTAAAAAAAATACTCTTATTTTCTTTTCCATAAGAGTCAATGTAAGTACATCATTGGGCCTTGTCCTTTATTGGTGGTGTCACCCTAAATAATTCATAAATATTTAGATGAAATATTTTACAGTGTAATTGAATTTAAATATTTTATAGTATAATTAAATATCTCGCAAGAGTAAAGTTGACTTATCTAAATAGGAGATTCAAATACGTGAAAAACTAAGTACGTGCTTATAATGTATTACGCAATAAGCTTGTGGTCAAAACTAAAACAATTGTTTCTTAACTTTGATACTTTTGACTAATCTAGTTTTTTTTATTTTTCAACGAAATATCATACTTGGATAGCTACAACAACCAAAGAGCTAAAAATACCGCAAACCAAAGGCGTCCTTACCTTATACATAATATTTAACATAAAATAAACTTCTTTCATGCTTGTATATGGACCTAAAATGATTATCTCTTCAAAACTGAATTTTGGTTGTAATCAAGAGTAACTCAGGTTCTACTGACGCTGTATTTATTGGTGCCACGGTTGAGAGTATTTAAACTAGTAAAAAGTAAGTAGATTTATGTAAAATAACTCTTATTTGGTTTACTCATTCATTCATTAAAATTCTAGAGTAGACAAGCACTTTAAGTACTTTATCAAATCACTCGTCAAAAGACAGTGCAAAAAATGTTCTTATCCATAAGAAGTGTGTGTCCAATGTCTGCCAAGTTTACATAACTATTTAAACCCTAACATACAGCTCAGCAAAAAGACATTAGTCTCACATTAAATAACTTAACACAAAGCCAACACACCATGTCAAAGCCTCTGTAATAGGCGACACCCGTGCCCCAGCCCGGCAGGAATACAATGCACAGGTCCAGTCTGTACAGTCAGCGTCATAGAGTATTTAGCAGCCAAAGTGGCCAAATCAAGTGGTCAAGTTCGGTATACCAGATATGTCGTATAGTGTACTTCTATTTGGCTACTTTGCAGTGGCGGAGCGTCCATACAACTCGATTCCCACCGGCTTACCTAATTTTCAGCCAGTCCATTTCTATTACTACGGCTCATGAAGAATAAGAAAGCTAAATTATTTCCGGCTTCCCTAAGAATATTTTTGACGCGCCGCCACTGCTACTTTGGCTGCTACATACTATATGACGCTAACTGTACCGTGTTAAAGTGATTTCGCTATAAATACAATCATAGTCTTTTTATTTTGATAACTTTTACTTTTCATACCGGTGATGATTTTCGCACTGTAAAAATAAATTTCACTCAAACTTGTAACACGTAACACCTGCCTCATGTCTGTCCCATGGTTATTAAACAGCAGCAACGTCGGCCATTGTCGCACGATTTATTTTTTTATACGACAATGGTGTCACTTCTTCTGTCTGACCAATACATGTAAGCTATCGGTTTCGTAAAAATCAAGGTGTATGTTTATCTACATAATACTACCCGACCGGAATCATTGGACCACGCATTGCAAACTTGCCAGACTTCCTTTACTGCCATTTTAGCGTTGATACAAGCATGAAACAGGTAGCAGTGGCGAAGCGTCCGTAGAGGTGGATTCCCACCGACTCGTCACCGATTTGACAGTTGAGCACTTCAGCCTTTGGTTCTTGAAGAAGGAATAGCATGTAGCTCCGGTTTTTCTACGGAATTTTTCGATGCTGCGCCACTGCCTACTTACGTAGGTGACTGCACTTACTCGTTTCATAAAATACTTACTTCCCCAATCTTTAGCTAATTTTAAATATTAGTAAGGCAAACGTGTCATAGTAGGTATACCAAGTGAATATTCAATATCTGTCAGTGGTGAACTCATAATATTGTAATAAACCATTTTCAATAAATTGGGACAGAATTACAGGAAAATATATAGGGCAAATCGACTTAAATGTAACATAAGTACAGTCACCAGCACCAATATCTGCCATAACAAAGGCGGCATAAATGTCTAACACGTCCTTACGGCCCTACAAATGGAATCGTGTCAGATATTTATGCCGCCTTTGTTTTGACAGATATTCATGCTGGTGACTGTACGACGATTTTATGTATTATCCTCGACACAACATAATACGTATAGGTTAATAAGCGAATACACCATCAACTATGATATATATTATGCACATATATACTTTCTGGATGAGACTATTGATGGCAGGAGCGGAGCGCAGGGTTCTAATGCGGGCTATCTCGGAAATATTACCTTCGTTAGCAATGAGCCCTCCTTGCCCTTTCGGCGTCGCCAACCGCGCGCCACGCCGCAAGGAACGGATAATTGTGTTAATATTAGGTTTCCAACATGTTCACTTTACTTGCTTTAACCCAGACAGCATTTACAGGGTAATATACGTACAGCTACAGATATTTTAAGCCTCTATGACAATGCTGTTCCCACAGAACGCATAGTCATGCAGATATTTTAGAGCTGTCTAAAAATACGGGACGAAATATTCTTCGACTTCGACGTTTATTACAATTTAGATTTTGTCCATTGCAAAATAAAAACGTATTATTGAAAGTAAACTGTCAGTGTTTAAATAGTAAGATAAACTACGATAACACGCTCCTCCAAAGATCAAAACTTTTCTATGTAATTGTGAAAGTATTTATAAAACACCTCTTTTGTTTGACTGCTATCTCAGAAAGTCAGCACGCACACATGCGTTGGGAGTCTTGGTGGTGCTTTATAAATACTTTCACAAATACATTGAAGCGTTTTTAAGTTTGGAGGGGCAGAACATGTGATCGTAGTTTATTATATCCAGCGTCGGATTGCTGAACCAATCATAAAATGAAGTAGTTAAAGAGATGTATTCACCTGCATTGCCTTCCTTGGCGAGTATGTGCTCGGACATTGTGATCTTGGAGGAGGAGGAAGCGGTGCGCACGCACGAGTAGAGCACGCTGCACACCCAGATCACCATGCCGATAATCGCTTGCTTGTCGAACGACGCCGCCTGCCCACACACAACTTCTGAATATACCAATACCACACACGGCAGCGGCCTGCGGTGGCGGTCAATTATACACTATGACTATCCTAACATTCATTCAGACACCAGCGGCCTTGATTACCATTTACCATATTGTCAACTGGCCGCCACTGCAGGCCGCTGCTGTGTGTGATAGGCTTTATATAATCACATCACCTGCTATAACAGCCGTTTCCCTAAATATTCAATCTTTGTCCAGGAGACGTTCCTACGGGACGCCTCGACGCCCAAGAACACAATCCAAGCGAAATACAAGCGTCGAAAACAAAACAACAACAACAAAACAAACGAAAGCGGCGTCGAATACAAGAGTTTTAGCTTTGCCATTTTTGTCGTCCCATTAAACGCGTATTGACAAATCAATCAATAGACAGTCAGTTAACGATCATCTCGTACACCAACACACGCGCTATGCGGTAGCTTTGAAAATTATAGCTGTCAGGCATGGGTTTTTTTTAGATAGAGGACATTCTGAACGTGTTATTTATTCTGTGACTTTAGATTGAATATATTTAGGAACGGCGGTTAAGTGGGTATCAGAGAGTAACAGCCGCCTAATTTCTTTGGAGGCAGTTTTGATGCTTTCTAGTTATTCAATAAAAATAAATGCGTGACCGCTTTCAAACGACCGGAAATATTTTTTCTGTTTCGAGGAAAACACTATTAAAATACTAGTGTAAAAATATGGTCCATGAAATTAGTAGACTGAGACGCTAAGATATTCATCCAGGCACTTGCTTAGTAACCTCGAGAATAAGAGCACACAACATTGGTGAAAAACAAACAAACATTTAAACTATAAATCTAACGACCAGTACAGGTATGAGCCAATTAATTACTGTGTATTTATTATTTGTAACGAATCCCTGCATAGTGTCCGAACTATATAGAAGAACGAAAGAGGGAGAAGTTAAGCAGAATTAGAGAGGCTTCTAGTTTTTGTATCTTGGGGTTTTCCAATCAATTCTCAAAGGTGATTCATCAGTGAAGAAAATACTATTAACATAGGGTTTCCAAAGAACACCTCTAACAGTCAAGTTGCTCACTAGACAATGGCTACCCCAAAGAGTCCCCTCTACTTTGAAATATCAACGCTTCCGTAAAACAAAATCTATGGAGTACTCCAATAACTCGCAATTAGGCAGCTAAGTCGACCCCGATTCAAAACGGTACAGTTATGCAAGACACGGGGGCCACGGGGGGTAATAACGGGCTCTGAAAGTTAAAACAAAAACAAACGAGCACAAAATGTTAGTACAGTGCAAATCAATGCACGTATTAACGTTCACTCATTACAATGTAAACTTGCGAAAAACAATGGTGTGAAGCATATAAACTGATTTGATTAAAGACATGTGAGAGTTGATAGGAGGACTGCTCCATTAAGTTATGATTATGAAACGATCTGACAGCGTGTTATGGGGGAGTATCTAGGAAGAAAATAGTGTTGTAGGTGCATATTACCAACTACTTTTGCAGTGTACGTACCCAATAAGCATCCTTTTTTTCCTGGTAATGCATATTTGAATGTAACAACTGGTCTTAATAAACATATACTCGTAATGTCAAAAATATGAATAATACATTATTATATCAGCGAGCATCTATATTTGGATGATGTACTTAGGGTAAATAGTTACATTATTGGGGTCGATGAGGCTGTTGCACGGAGCCGGCGAGTTGGTTAAGGCGGACCAGGTGAGGTACATGACGTAAAGCGAGACGACCGACGACTGCAGCAGCCCCGAGTGCGGGTTGTGCTCCTGCACCGCCGGCAGGATCGACACCGCGCTCGCGATCACCACCAGGATAAGGTTTATTGAAATGAAGAACTTGGACAAATCGCAGCTTGACCCCTACGACAAAATACACATAGGTATAAGTTTTTCTGCGGAATTTGAACCCGTGTCTACAGTGTGTAGGGGTACTTAATTAAATAAATATTTGTGGACAATCTTACACAAATCAACCTAGTCCCAAACTAAGCAAAGCTTGTACTATGGGTACTAAGCGACGATATACATACTTATAAATAGATACTTAAATATATAGAAACCATCCAAGACCCAAGAACAAAATATACGTGCTCATCACACAAATAAATGCCCCGGCCGGGATTCGAACCCTGGACCTCCAGCTTCGTAGGCAGGGGCACTACCGACTAAGCTAAAGCGGTCGTCAAAACAGTAAATCGAATTATCGCAGCTATCATAATTGCATCGCCCCTAGGATTAGATTTGTGAAATTTAGCTTAACCCTTTGAGCACCTTCTGTCAATCAGCTATGTGCTACACACCCGCCAAGCTCTTTTTTGTGAAGGAGCGAAGATATACCTTATTTGACAGCGTGTAGATTCCATTTATCGCATAGCACCTAAAGGTGTCGGTGGCGCTGTGGACTCGCAGGCGCACAAAAGGTTAAACGTATATGTAAATAAATAAATAAATATTTGTGGACAATCTTACACAAATTAACCTAGTCCCACTAAGCAAAGCTTGTACTATGGGTACTAAGCGACGATATACATACTTATATAGATAAATAAATAGTTAAAAACATAGAAAACATCCAGGACCCAAGAACAAATATTCGTGCTCGTCACACAAATAAATGCCCCGGCCGGGATTCGAACCCGGGACCGGTATGTGTATTGTAGGTACTTAATACAAGTTTCATTTGAAGGGATGTTTACAAAAACAACATAACTGACAAGACTGGTCGACATCTGCTGTCATTTCAATTGTTCTTGACAGAGTGTCAACCAGTCTAAGCAGTTACCTATGTTGTTTTTGTAAACATGCCTTCATTTGTAATGATGAAGTGCTTGAATTTAAACTTTCGTGAGACATGTTATAACTTTATTTTACTAAACGGTTAAAGAAGAGAAGAGTTCCCGAAGAGTTCGAAACATGTCGCCCGAAGTGACAATTAATGCGTGAGTTTTAACCGTTTAGTAAAATAAATGATGATGTGATTACAACTGACCTGAGTGAAGTTCACAAATAAGAGCACGATGCCGGTGAGCGCGAGCGTGAAACAGGTGAGCATCGCGAGCAGCAGCGCCGCGTACCACCCGCGGGACTCCGACTCCTCGTAGTTAGCTGCACAACAGTCAACATCAACATTCACACACAATACCTACCCTTCACATTCCCTAGCCTTGCTGTGAGAGTCTTTTCAACCAGAAGGTCCTCCAACCTCCTTGGCGAGCCTCTTGAGAAGCCGGTAACATTTTAAAGTGATACAAAATATTTGATATGTTAAAATTTAAAAAAAAACACGTTAGGAACAGTGGAGGATCGGCATTCGCGAATTACGTTTCATTACCACCCCTTCCTTAGTATGTATCGATCATCCCATGAAAGAGGCTGAAAACCACTGCCTTAAGACATAGGAATGCCGGAATGCCTACAATGGTTCAATAAACAAACACCAAAATTTTTCATTTATTGATGCGATACTTACACACCCATTTCTCTGCCCAAGAATGAGCGAAATCAATAATTAACACCAATTGAATTATGATGTAGCAAAACCCGCCGATCATGCCGAAAACCATCCAGGTGGAAGCGAATGATCCCTCGGGGATGAAGAAAGCACCGATCACGCCGCCGATCACCACCAGAAATTTGATGCCCCAGAAACTGGAAAATTATAAGATATTACTTCAACAGCCATTTTTTACTTCCATTTCACATTTGATGAATGATTAGTAGTAAACAATTGAGTGTCATGTCACATCATGTTACTAACCCATTCTGTATACCAGCACGAGGATCCTTGGATGACTTCACACCAATCATTATTAGTGCCATCAGAACGAAGAACATGCATAGAGCAAAACAAATTCTGAAATGAAAATGTAGTATTATTAGGTTTTTTTAATTGACTATCTCACAGGTGATATGATAATCTAGGTGAAAATATATACCTGTAAACTGCGAGGTAGCCAACAGCATTATCACAATCCACTTTAAAGTTCGATGGCACAACTCCCGTGGAATTGGCACAAAATGGTACCTGTAAAACAAATATATTAATTACTGAAATGTAGAGTACAGTGCTGCAGTCTTCTAAATGGTAAATCACATTTAGTTGGACTTTGAATACCTATATCTTTTGCCTCGCCGTTGAAGCTGCTGTCTCTACAATATTATCTTTTCATTAAGTTATCTCAGAACCAATGGTTTAATCAAATATTTGTTTTATGATCGCTAATTCCACTGTAGTAAAAAACATACTATTAATAGTAGAACTCAAATTGTATTCTATGCATTGTATACTTGAAATCATTTCTGTTGAACGAATTGCACCAAAGCATTTCCTTCAAAACGCTACTTTACCGTTCAAACAATAAGGTTCAAAATCCAATAACATTTTAATAGAAATACGTTCAACAAAAAGAATTTCAACCATACTACTCGTACTCAAGTACTTTACTCGTACTCAAGTAGTCAGTAGTTTAAATTTAACAAACATGACATTGAGGACTTTTTATTTTAGTTTAATTTTATATTGCATATTTGTATTTGACATTTTTAAATTAATTTTTATATCTTTTTATTTTGGTATTGTTATATTATTTTGACTTTTTTTCCGATTTTCATGTAAATGCCGAGTTTAGGTAATTCTGCATGCCAGTTTCTGGTGAAATGTGTCTTGTACTTATACATAATATATGCCAACTCTTATGTACCACATTTTACGCAAAATAAAGTTATTTGTATTTGTATTTGTATGATGAACAAAATAGATTTACATTGAGAGAAGTCTCAGAAGACATTACCTTTTGTAACTCAGTTTTGAGCCCTGGAGCTAAAGTAATGCAAGCCGCAACCATAACTAGCAGTAGCATCAGGGTGTACATGAGGCGCGTGGAGGTGGAGTTGGCGCAGGACGGACACGCCGAGCAGCACAGGGAGCATGCTGCACTGCCGCAGCAGCAAGCCAGCTATAACACCAGCATAACCGTTTAACAACTATAACTTGCTCAACCTATACTAAGGCTGGGTTGCACCAAACCGTCTGTAATCATAAGCGGTGTTCGTCAAATCTGATTGTATGGAAAGTTTGACAAGTTTCTATGGGATGTCAGCTGCCAGCGCCATATTTGACGATGATCGGTCTGTGTTCGTATGTTGGTGCAACTGACACAAAATCTGAATGTGAGGCCACTATGACAGCTTAAAACCAACAAAATACCAATGACTGGTCACGGGGATCCCTGGCCACATAACAAAACAATGTTTTGTTTGTTTTTTGACTTGTGTATTGTGTGAGTTTTGTATAAACATTAAACTGAATTACATATTACCAGGGCCGGCCCAAGGGTGGGGCGGAAGGGGCGGCCGCCCCAGGCGCCTGATGTAAATGGGTGCCAAGCGCGTGATGTCAAGGAGCACCAAACTGGCAACGTCGAAAAACTTCAAACCAAAGGGTGCCCAAAGACCATCTCGCCCCACCCGGATCTAGGACTAGGGCCAGTGCTGTGCGTAGTTGCATAAAAACAGTCTATATATGCTTCCGCAACCATCCTTGACATGCTAAGGAAGTGGGGCAGGCCCACCAGTACCCAGAATGCATTGTTATATTGGACCCAGAGGACTCTATAGGTCTGTTATGTGTAGTACCTCCATAAGCTGTATGTATGGACAAAACACTAACAAGTATAGCTTAAATACACAATAAAAACCTGCTATTATAACAATTTTCATGTAGTATTACTGTAATCTTGTTAAACCTAAACTTGACACCACTATGATCTCATTAGTGGTGTAATGTGTACTCATATTCTTCAATTCTATTAACACACTTAAATAATAAAAGGAGTGTAGATTTAATTAAAGTAAATACAGCGGACGCAATTAAATTAAGGCATAACTGACTCTTTTGTTCTATGCTTATCATTGAAGAGGCCATAGCAAGTGGTATTTCTAGTAAATCAGTATAGTGCTTACCTGTGCTGCTGAACAAAGACCCAAAACGGCGCCCATTGTTACACTTTTTTTATATTTAAACCAATCACCAGTTTATCTAGATTACATCGAATACAAAGAAACAAGCCATGCAACTAGAAATTCAAACTATATGTAAAACAAAGAGAAAGAAATCTGTATATTGTGTATTGATTCACGAATGAATGACGTCTTTCCTTCCTTTCCCTTGTGTTGTGGTGTGTGGCAGATGATTGGATAAAACAGAAAAGGCGCATCCTCACCGGCGAGCATGTCGCACGGACTGCCGAGAAACGTCAAAAACTTCTGTCAACCTCTATTTTCCCCCACCACAGATAACACAATTCATAAAAAATCGTATTCCCGCTATACACTCTCGTGCGAGACAACCCGCCATTAAAAGCCTTATCACACTACCCTATCGGTAGGGACTTAACTGGGGGAGGGGAGTTAAAGCATCTCGCTCTAAGGAGTAAGAGTAACTCCCCTCCTCGAGTTAGGGCCCTACCGATAGGGTAGTGTAATAAGCCTTTAACTCGCGCTCGGCCTGCCTTAGAACGTAGTGGTTATATTCTCTTTGGCCTGCCTCGCAGTTGGTGCTTGGTTGGTGCAAATGGAAATCGCCGGCGAAACTTGGGCTAGGCCCCCCTGTACACTCTCGCACATCTTTGTATGCGTGTATAGCTGGCTCCAATATTATTCTTACTGCGTGGTGGCGACTACTCTCCCGATATCGCCTGTGATTTTAGGGATGTGTGTAGGCCGCTCTACACACGAGGCGATCTAGGGAGCTCCCCGACATAGATATAGTATATACTCTGTAGTTATAGATGCGCCAACAAGCGACCGGGGCTATGTCTTTCTCATATTATGACGTCCAAATATGGGGATACCATGGTTGCAAAAAATTACCCCAAAAATTTAGTCGGATAGTACTTAGTTACAAGTGATCAAATTCCATAGTGACTAAGTCGTCATTTTGACTCACTAACTAAATTTACACAACATCGTAGGCGATATCGTAAAATAAGTGATCCCGACCGGCCACTTTTTTTGTGATAATCTTACCTATAAATACATAGTCACCGGTTATCACCGTTGCATCAAACGGCGATTTCACTGATCCAAATCTTTACATTTTGTTCTCGCCGCTCGCCGCTGGTCGCTGGCCTTCCTGCTCGCCGCTTGACTTGCTGGTCATCACGTCACCCAAAGAACCATGCTAAATGTTTAAGTCTCTAGACGATGAAAGTAGTAAGTAATGTAACCAGATAGTGCTTACTATTTCCATGCCCCTTTTTGTCTTTCACAGATAAATTATGTAGTTGTTGGAATAAAAGAATAAACTTCAATTTAGAACAGGTAATTTATTTACAATAATACTTATATTACATTTATAACTTTATTTTTCAATAAATAAACAAATATGTAATAAGCAGTTATAGATTATTTTACCCAATTTAATTTCCTGTTCCCTCAGTTATTGGTCCTATTGTCTTTATTTTCAATTTGATACTTACCGCTGGAGAATACCCTAACATCTGGAAAATATCTAGAGTAACTCCGATCCCAAAAAAAGGATCTAAATTGAAAATAGAGACCTACCGACCCATAGCAATTCTGTCTGCGCTGGCGAAGGTTTTTGAGATGGTTCTACACGAATACTTACTACCACAATGTCTGCCTCACCTTACGTGCTTCCAACATGCCTTCTTACCCAAGAGATCGGTAGCCACTAATTTAGTAGAGCTGGTCGATGTGGTCTCAAGGGAAATGGACGCTCGCAACCAAGTAGACGTAATATACTTAGACTTCCAAAAGGCCTTTGACAGAGTCGATAATGACATCTTGTTGCGAAAATTAGGAAAAATGGGATTGGTTCCTCGATTGCTAAAACTTTTTGCTAGCTACTTAAAAGACAGGAAGCAGTTTGTAAAGTACGGACCTTACAAATCTGAGTCGTACAGTACACGTTCTGGCATTAGTCAGGGATCTAATTTAGGACCTTTCCTTTTTCTTGTCCTCATAAACGATCTCCCTGAGGTAGTTAGCAATGCCACCCCTCTTCTGTTCGCCGACGATGTGAAACTCATTATGCCCATAAGGTCCATATTGGACAGTCAAGCTCTACAAAGGGACATCGCTGCGGTGAACAGGTGGAGCGAGGAAAACAAGCTGCTGTTCAATAAGTCGAAATGCGAAGTTATGAGTTTTTCGCGCTCCCCATCCCCTTTCCATTTCGAATATCTAATAGCCGGAGAGTCAATAGCTCGCGTAAACGAGGTCCGGGATCTCGGAGTCATGTTCGACACCAGTCTCACGTTTCGAGGCCATATACGGAATGTAACTAAATGTGCATACCAAAGGCTGGGATTCGTAATGCGTAACTCTGCCCCACTTACCTCTGCGGCGACATGCGTTTTGTACTCATCGCTAGTGAGAAGTATTCTTGAAACGAACGCGGTGGTATGGACTCCGCACGAGAGTAAATATACGCTCATGTTGGAACAAGTCCAAAAAAGGTTTTTAAGGCACCTTTATAAAAAGAATAATTGGTACTACCCATTCATGTACCCAACACGCTTTCTGCAGGGTCAATTGGGATATGAATCCCTAGAGCTGCGGCGTAACTTAACCCTAATTAAATTCATCTTGAATATTATAAGGAGCAAGGTGGACTGCATAAATCTCTTAGAAAAGACGCTTATACTCAATGTCCCGAACGATTATCGTAACAAGCGGCTCAGAGTACCGCTACTAGCCACTGCGACATCACGCACAAACCTCTACCGAAACTCGCCCATTCCTCGCTCGACTGCTCTACTCAACTCCGTGCTCGCAGCGTCGCCGCAATGTGATGTGTTTGTGACAGGGATGGCAAGACTGATGACCGAATGTCAGAGAGTGTTAGAGAGAAGTATGAATGGGAATCAATGAGGACTTAGTTTATAATTTAGATATTAAGATATGAATCGCTGTAACGCTATGGTTTTACTGTCATGTTACACAATTTTTGATTCAATAAATAAATAAATAAATAAATAAATCCGCCTTTTTTCGGTCGAAATTGCTTTTACAGCCAAACACTGAACACCCCACCATGTTTGCACTGAACAACCAAACACTACGGATCTGATGATTGGTAAATTATTATTCATTTAAACCAAATTCATCATTAATTTTCCACTTATAAATTGCACTGCAAAATATTGCCACTTTGTTTTGCAATCTTCTTGACACTAATGACAGATTACCATTACCCGACCATGAAAAAATGTCCGGTCGGTGATAAGGACAAAACATCGCACTTTTTTCTACTTCCTCTCATAGGAATCGCAATAAGGCTATCTTTCTCTTACAAAGCGTGTCAGGCCCTTGGCTCCCCACCACTCTCCCGATATTGCCTCTGATTTTAGGGCCGTGTGTAGGCCGCTTAACTGAGCGCTTCCGTGATGTTTTGGAAGGCGCACGTTAAGCCGTTGATCCCGGCTGCAAGTTTAGTGTTAAGTTATAGGCCTTCGGGCGGCTTGAGAATTTCTAACTATCAAGTTGCCCACTCACTTGACATTGACAAGTCTTATCCCAATAAGCAAGTGTCTTTCCGTTGGAAGGTCAGCGGGGCGAGCACATCTTTGCGCGACTTGGGCGCGGGCGCGAGTAGACACAAAGCGCGAGATGGCGTTTTGTCGCGCATTGGCAGCATGACTCGCGCGAGAAAAGTGTCAGACTCGCATTCAAACGTCACTGCGAGTAAATGACAGCGGCTTGTGACTTTGGACAGCAATTCGTAGCACCCGTAGCACTACCTACTGCCAAAATAGCGACAAAATCTCTTTTCGTAACGGCAAACGCCGAGATAGTCATCACTCATCAAGTAACCAAGCCCGCGACTTGTTCTCACGTGTTTTTTTGGCGAATTTATGAAAATTTCTTAAAATGAAGATTTATAAATAACTACGTCTAAGATATTAAATTTTAATATGTCATTGAGAAGTATCCCCAAGTCTATTAACTCAGGTTCAAAATTGCAAAGAATTCGGCTTAAAAGTTTGTTGTGTTCCTTATTTTCAAAGGCTATAGGTACCTATAGCTACCTCCCTCATCATCCTCCTAGCGTTTGAGTTCTAGAGAAGGCCGGGGACGACTATGACACCTTATTCCAAGAGTTGGCGTAGGCACTAGTTTAACGAAAGTGACTGCCATCTGGCCTTCCATTCCAATCCGTAGATAATGTGTTAACGTGTGTGTGTGATAATGTGCAGGTGACAACCCTAGTGACAATGTAATTAATAAAGACCAAGTGCGGGTAGTTCGGAAAACCCGTGCGGCTAGAAGATGTTGATACCCGCTCACGCCAGTCAGCTCGCGACCACGGATGTTGTGATACATTCGAAACGTCGGGCAAAACCTTAAAAAAGGTAAATTAGTTATAATTGTACGCGATTAAGTCCCGTTCCCCAATAATAATGTGTGAAAATCGTGTATGTTTAAATCAATATATAATGTGTGAAGTTGTTAACAGACAGATGAATGAAAATACGCGAGTTAGCTGAAGCCGCAATAGTAGTTTATGCAACTGGTACATAATGAGGGGCATTAAAATACGAGTGTGTTTTATGAAACGAGCCGAAGGCGAGTTTCATAATAAGGTCACACGAGTGTTTTAATGCCTAATTATGTACAGTTGCATACATTACTTTATCTACACACATATTATAACTACTCTAAGATGGGTTCAGAAACCGTAGTAAATAAATACAATAATTGTGTTAATACAACCTTTTTTGCACGGTTGCGGAAATATCGAAATCAGAACTGGCAACCGATACATGAATGTTATTTTAAAAAGTAAAGAGTCCCTATTCTGATGTGATCATGTCGTTCTAGCTCAAATTTCGTGCGATATATACTAAAAAAACATTGAGCTGACATTTCGCATCAACTGAATTAGAATTTTCAGTGATACTAGAATAGGGACATGTCAACTTTGGCATTTAAATTTTGACAGTTTTGTTTGACGTTTAATATTTTAACATCATATATGAGATTAAAATTAAAAATTATATTACTGCTGTAGCCTTAGCCACAGATAAGAAAATTGCCATAAATTCATTGAATGTTGAAATGAGAGTCATTTTCTACGGTTTGCGAACGCATATTAGAGGATTTATGATATGTGTGTAGATAAACATCTTTTTCATTTCTCATACTCTGAAAGTAGGTCATTGGTTATCTATAAAAGTGACTCGTTGCGACCCTATAGGGTTGAAAAGTAATTTGAAAAAAGAATTCTCAACTCTTCATAGCTAATCCAAGTGAGGTACATAGCAATGGAAATATGCATACAGCCATGCATACGTATTTATTTATTTTTTATTTATTGCAAACAAAACATATACAGCATTACAGTCGAGACCAAGGCACTGTACAATTCAGATTATAAAACACATATACTACAACATTAACAATAGGAAACTAAGACGAAAATCCACTCCCGTCCATCACCTCACAGTTCTGCAGACACGTTCGATACACAACCGCCCATCGACTTGCAAACATATCACTCTTTGGTGCCCATGACAGAAGCGAGCCGCGTACAGCTGGCGAGCTTCTATGCGCCACGGTGCGTGTAATTGGGACTGCCAAGAGGTTGAGAGTTCGCGGTCTTAGAAGATTCTTGGGCAGAAATGGGATAGCGACCCTAACAATTCGAGCTACGAGCTCAGGACAGTCTGTATCGCCACGTAAAATTCCACAAGCTGTCACTAATAGATTGGAGTTACGCCTTACTGCAAGGGAATTAAAACCTAGCGATCCTAACAAGTACTTGGTCGGATATAAGAAAGGATAGTAGGTATACAGCTTTTTGTACAAGAACCTAAGGAATGCTTTTTGTACTTTTCACTTCTCATGCTCGAAAAGTGTGTCATATTAGACTTGTGAAGCGGGGCTAAAGTAGTACATTTAAGCCCTAGGGAAAATATGTATACATATTTATGATTTACAAAACATTTTAATTTGACCAATCAAAATACTTCACCTATTAAATCCACCAATCACAGGACAGTACTTTGACAGATTAAAAATTATTTGGTAAAAATATCAACCAACCAGAACACAGATGTACTAAAATCGACCAATCAGGAAAGACGTTTTTCAGTTGTCTAAAGATTAAGCGGTTTTTATGGTCAAAGCTAATACTCCTCTTAAAAGGAAAAAAAAAGCGCGTTTTGCTTCTCTTTCTTTAATATAGCAAAAGAAAGGGAGGCGAATAAGCAAAGCGAACACGCATAGCGAGGCATGGTGCCGGCCTTCGAAAAAAAAACAAGCTGTCAAATTAGACATATGCCCGCCAAGAGTTAAATTATTCATATAAGGTGGATAATTTGTGCATTCCCCCTTTGTATATGTCCTGTGTAAGTTTATTAAAATTAACAATTTGTTTTTGTAGTAGTTTAGCTAACACTGTAAATGTTTGTTTTGTCTTTTGCTTCAGGTTCTCGACTGATTAAACCTGGTGATCACCGGTCTAACTATAATACGTCGGATATCACCGGCCAAATTCTTAATAAATACGTGCCTTTTTTAACCTTGACGTTGGCGGAATCATCGACAATATCGATGGGGCCATAATTTACAAAGATTGATTGATTGTGTTTATGTGTTTTCTCACAATCGAAGTGAAAAGTAGAGTGTATAACTCGGGCCTAAAAGCCATATTACCACTCGAACAATTTTCCCTCACTTCGTTCGGGAAAATAACCATCTCGTGGTAGTATGGCTTACTTTAGACCCTTGTCAAACAATCTACTATTTTCGACCAGCAGGGCGTATGTGCTTTGTGACGGGTTCCAAATAATGCTCGCCGCCTCGAGCTTACTTCGTACAAGAGCAGTGCAGAGCAGTTTGTTGGCTCTGGGATCGTTAAAGCCGCGCGCATTCCTGATGACGAAACCAAGTCTTTTGTAACAACTGGCAGCTAGCTCCTTTATGTGGTCATGAAAGGTAAGAGAGGCATCGAAGATAACACCCAGGTCTTTGACAGTTGTTACGCGCGCTATGGTTTCTGGTCCCAGAACATACTGTACAATTATAGGTTTTGATGAGCGAGCGAGAACGCTAGCAATTATTACGTATGGTTATTTTTTTTGAAATATGAAATCAACAATAAATTGATAGCGACCTCCGTAGTCTGCAAGTTTAAAAAAACTAGCCGGCAGCCATTGGTGCGCGCGCAGAAGAAATGCGCAACGCGCGCAATAGAAAAAAAAGAGCGGGAAAATAAAGACATTTTTCCTTATTATAAATGTATTTTCACACCACCTGCTCGTCAATGCCCAATTATATATCATGCAAACCTTACCGAAAGCAAATCATTATAACCCTTGGCTTAAGCCGGGTAGTAATATCGTACTGAATCTCATTATAACCCGCCGGGTAATAATGTGATTTCACTTTTCATAGTTCTTATAGTTCTGTCATTAAAGTCTAATGTCGTGAAGTCCACTAAGCGGCGAGGAGGCGGCACACCACCTCCGTGTTTTGTTTGGAACGTCGTGTTCGAAACAAAAGACTGCGTCGTCGGCCGCCGCCTGTAGCGCGTCAAGCGCGTGGTTTTAGTACAATATTTGTAGAATTACATTTTGGAGTTTTCATTGTTCTCATATTTTATTACATTTTTAGATAAAATCACTATGTAATATCCGTGCCTCGCACGTAGCCTTCCTCCCTTCGCAATGTAAATAAATACATACTTACATATTTGTGGACAGTCTTACACAAATCTACCTAGTCCCAAACTAATCAAAGCTTGTACTATGGGTACTAGTCGACGATATACATATACCTATAAAGATAAATATATTCTTAAAATACATAGAAAACATCTAAGATTCAGGAACAAAATACTTGTGCTCACCACACAAATGAATGCAAGCAGTCGTCGATGTACTAGGTATTAAATACCAAAAACAAGATCCGCGTGGGGTACAAGACGCTTAATTATACGAAGTAAAACAGATTCTAAACCTGTGGGTTGACGGCGAAAAAAACACAGCAAAACAATGTTTTTGTTTACTTGACTTCTTTTCGAGTCACCGGTAGACATGATGAGGTTAAAATAGATACTAAAATTTGCTGCGATACTTATTTAATTCTGTTTTTAGTAGCCTTGGTTTTTTTATTGCCTCGCTAGAGGTGAGAAAAGTAGAGTATACTACTCGAGGATAAAGCTGTTTTTGTCTTGGGAGCGCTTAAGTCCCTCACTACACTCAGGACTCAGTCTTAATTCCCTCGCTTCGCTCAGGAATTAAGTCATTACTCCCTCGCTCCGCTCGGGAGTAAAATTTGGAGTCCTTCGTTACGTTCGGGATTCAATATCGCACCCGTGACATAAAACAGTGTTTTATCCCCTTGGTGTATAATCTACTATTAGATAGCTTATAAATAAATAGTTTTTAAAATAAATTGAGTTCTTCGAGTGATTCAGATAAGCAGTTAATCAAGGCGCAGGGTAGGGCAAGGCCACAGAAATATATCAAGATAGAAGGAAAGAGTTCGGCAAT
This sequence comes from Cenopis cana, assembly GCA_951800055.1. Taxonomy (NCBI): domain Eukaryota; kingdom Metazoa; phylum Arthropoda; class Insecta; order Lepidoptera; family Tortricidae; genus Cenopis; species Cenopis cana. The sequence goes on along the minus strand of OX637471.1, from coordinate 14,570,128 downwards.
TTGTAGGGAGACCGAGCGTGTAACATTTTGCGTAGGTACTTTGACGTCACGAGCGTAATTTAGTGATGAGAAACATAAGCCGCGCGAAAACGATTCAAAAGGATCGATTAGAAGTATTAGAACTCGGCACCGATTCTATGCATCGATTTAAAATATCGATAAGAACCGACAGAGGAAATGATTTTTTTTTCGACAGAAGAAATGTTTTGACAGAGGAAATGTGTAAGCTCAGAATTTAAATCGAAAAATATAAATGTAGGTAGGTACCTACCTAATAACCAATAAATTGCGTTACATTTTAGTAATTTGTACATATTAGCCGCTCCAGTTATTAACTAAGTACCTATAAACGTGTACCATTTTCAGGGTTCCATACCCTAAGGGTAAAACGGGACCATATTACTAAGACTCCGCTGTCCGTCCGTTTGTCACCAGACTGTATCTCATGAAAAGTGATAGACAGTTGAAATTTTCACAGATGATGTTTTTCTGATGCCGCTATAACAACAAATGCATATTAATTTAATATGCATAAGAATAAAATAAATATTTAAGGGGGCTCCCATACAAAAGATATAATTTTTATTGCCGTTTTTATAGATAATGGTACGGAACCCTTCGTGCGCGAGTCTGACCCGCACTTGGCCGGTTTTTTATATATTCTTTGTTACAGACCATGGAAAAATCAAAGAAGTCCAGCGAAAAAATATTAAAAGCTAAGAGGAAAGCGATTAATAATATTTGTTTTGCACTACGTACATTATATAGCTGCATAATAATATAAGAACGTAATTATTATTTCGTCTGTTTTCAAATTCAATTTTAATAATCGAGTAAGAAAATCGCAGTGCACAGCACTATTCTTTAGTTTTGACAGAAAAAATGACTATCGACCTTGAACGTGACTCGACAGTTTGAATAGCTTATTTTTACATTGCTGGTTTTGAACGCACGCCAAGTCTGGCTCGTCAAATTAAAGCCGCAATGGAAAGCTAGCGTTGACACACAATCGCCCGCTACCGTTATGATGAAAATAATAAAATATTTCGTTTTTTAATTATTAACAGATATTTAAGAACAAATTGTACTTACCAATGAAAGGAAATACCTCGATTAACAGCTCCAACTTTCTTGGAAGTGTTTGAACAATTAATTATTGCGCAACGAACCATTTTGTTTTTAAAACCTGGCGTCGCACGCATAACGCGATCGGGAGCACACTGAAGTTTGCGGCGAGCAGTTGTGTCTCCGGGACGTAATTTCGCCACGCGAGGTACATACACTCGTTCCTTCTATCTTGATATATTTCTGTGTATGCCGCCTTTGTTTTGGCAGATATTAATGCTGGTGACTGTACGTACACCACCTCATTTCGTGACATTAAAACATACATATCGGAGCATGTTTGAGAAAATATCATTAGGACTATATAGGACGTGTTATGTCGAACTCGTAAAGTAAGATTTGACACTAGAAATAGGTATTTGTAACGTGTACCACCTAATCCAGTAAACAGAAAGGGCAAATAAATAATACAGAAAATGGTTAGAAGTAATAAGAATAAGTTATTAAGCCTGTACGAACAAAAAGTTGGTATTTTAGAAAATATACGGTTTTTTCTAACGTCATATCTTTGTTCAAGTGACTACATTGTTAAAGTAAACTTCTGTTTTGTATAGATAAACTCTTATTCTAGACCATAGCGTTGCTAAACTTTTATTTCTATGTACGATTATTTAAAACAGTCAGGTTTTCGTCGGAGTGTTTTGCAAAAATACGCGTCAGAGCTATATTTCAGGTACAATATTTCCATTTTAAATTGTCAAAAACGATTGGATGTTTATCTTTTACAATAGGATGTATAGTCTTTTAGTACATAGCGATCGCACTAGTTCTGAAATATTGGTTTTTACTATCTAAAAAAAATACTACAAAATGTCTAAATCGGTTTGTTTAAACATTTTTTTCCTCACATGTTTTATAATATTTTGAAAAAAAAACTTATTATTATAAAACTACAGGTTTTGCTTGATATTTCTTATTTTTTTTAACGCTTATGGATAACCCACTTAATTTAGACGAATTTTTAAAAACCACTATAATTCACAATATAACAGCGCGCGACAACGTTGTTCGATTCATTACGCGCCGGGCCTTCCCAAGGAACGCACGTGTCGCTCTCCTCGGTGCGTTAAGGTCGGTGACCAAGCTCACACCGATACTGCTATTCTGTAGATGTAGCGCGTCCGCTACAGATTAATAATTTGATACTTGGTATTTTATTTCTTCTCAAAGCAATAAAGTAATATGATTTTTTACAGAAATAGGCAATAAACGTAAATTGTTTGGGCGGAAAAAATCCAACAGTACTACGGCCACACAAGTTAAAAGGTAAAGGTATGATTCCGCTGCCGACTGCATACAGCAACTGCACGTTCCGCCGCACTCCAAATTGAACCGTAATAGTATGCGTAAAAAGCTCAATTTGAAATGAGCGGAGAAGTGTCGGAACAGCACACGCCGCTCACTCTAAATTTGGACTTTTAGTCTTATGATTACAGTTCAATTTGGAGTGCGGCGGAAGGTGCAGTTGTTGTATGCAGTCGGCAGCGGAATCATACCTTAAGGCACCATGTTACCTATTACCTATTGCTGCTAGTGATATTTCTATGTCTGGATATGTGCTTCTATGTTCTTGACGTTCTGTGAACATTTCGGATCTTTCCTTTAATTGTAAAATTCAAACTAATATTTTTTTATTCTTAACGAGCGCCCGATAATTTATGATTGCGTTGTTTGAACTAGTTATTGAATTATATGTATGTGCAATTTCAAATTTTTAAGCCAAGTAGTTTCTGTGGAAAGTAATTTAAAGTAAAACTAGTCCCCGAAACACGTGGACTCCACGTAATTATCATTCCAAATTTGACTTTTTTCCTGACAAACTTATTCCAATTTTGTTGATTAATTCGTGTTCATGCACCTCTAAAAATAGTTTGTATAGTCTCCCAACATATGTTTACTGGTTGTTATCTTTTGTGTGAATTTACTCTCATATTCATATTCAATTATATTTTTTTATTCTTAACGAGCGCCCGATAATTTATGACTGCATTGTTTGGACTAGTTATCGAATTATATGTATGTGCAATTTCAGATTTTTAGGCCAAGTAGTTTCTGTGGAAAGTAATTTAAAGTAAAACTAGTCCCCGAAACACGTGGATTCCACGTAATTATCATTCTAAATTTGACTTTTTTCCTGACAAACTTATTCCAATTTTGTTGATTATTTCATGTTCATGCACCTCTAAAAATAGTTTGTATAGTCTCCCAACATATGTTTACTGGTTATCTTTTGTGTAAATTTTCTCTTATATTCATATTCATATGCATTTATATTTTTTTATTCTTAACGAGCGCCCGATAATTTATGATTGCGTTGTTTGAACTAGTTATCGAATTATATGTATGTGCAATTTCAAATTTTTAGGCCAAGTAGTTTCTGTGGAAAGTAATTTAAAGTAAAACTAGTCCCCGTAACACGTGGACTCCACGTAATTATCATTCCAAATTTGACTTTTTTCCTGACAAACTTATTCCAATTTTGTTGATTAATTCGTGTTCATGCACCTCTAAAAATCGTTTGTATAGTCTCCCAATATATGTTTACTGGTTGTTATCTTTTGTGTAAATTTACTCTCATATTCATATTCATTTATATTTTTTTATTCTTAACGAGCGCCCGATAATTTATGACTGCGTTGTTTGGACTAGTTACCGAATTATATGTATGTGCAATTTCAGATTTTTAGGCCAAGTAGTTTCTGTGGAAAGTAATTTAAAGTACCAGGCCGAACGTCACAATGTACATGACAGTTATCACGCTCCCAAACGTAAAATTTATAAAAAATTAACGTTGTTTTTTGCGTAATTTCTGTATGAAACACAGGTTTTTTATTAATTTCGCGAAAATGAATAGTCAGAAGTAAATAACACATATTTAAGTATTAATAATGTGTAATGAGATAATAAATGTCGATCGTTTTTTGTATGAAAATCGAACCACCTTAATAAGTGCGTAGGTACGTAATGTTAATAAAATAAAAACATTTAAAACTCACCACATTTTTTCCTACCTCACTCTAACTCTATAACAATGATCAAGACATGTCAGTTCAACCGGCAGCACTCGAACCGCACGCACACAGTAATCGTTTTAGTGTGTAGCTAAACATGGCCGCTCGCAAGGAGATCGCGGCTAGGATGAGTTGGAGCGAAATGTTCGTACCCTCTTAACTACGCTACGTACATTATATAGCTGCGTATAGTGCGTATTAATATAAGAACGTAATTATCATTTCTTCTGTTTCCAAATCGATTTTAATAATCGAGTAAGAAAATCGCAGTGTACAGCACTATTCTTTAGTTTTGACAGAAAAAATGACTATCGACCTTGAACGTGACTCGACAGTTTGAATAGCTTATTTTTACATTGCTGGTTTTGAACGCACGCCAAGTCTGGCTCGTCAAATTAAAGCCGCAATGGAAAGCTAGCGTTGGCACACAATCGCCCGCTACCGTTATGATGAAAATAATAAAATATTTGGTTTTTTAATTATTAACAGATATTTAAGGACAAATTGTACTTACCAATGAAAGGAAATACCTCGATTAACAGCTCCAACTTTCTTGGAAGTGTTTGAACAATTAATTATTGCGCAACAAACCATTTTGTTTTTAACACCTGCCGTCGCACGCATAACGCGATCGGGAGCACACTGAAGTTTGCGGCGAGCAGTTGTGTCCCCGGTACGTAATTTCGCCACGCGAGGTACGTACACTCTTTCCTTCTATCTTGATATATTTCTGTGGGCAAGGCCTTCCCCATACAAACTTTGTGCGCGTTTTATTCGTCGGTTTTGGCACTAACAAATATAATATTTTTTTTGGTTGTAAATATTAGATATGCGAAGATCGTGATGTGAAAATTATCAAATATTTCAAAAAAAATCAAAATTAAAAAAATTAAAAAAAAAGTTAGTAAAAAAAATACATCACGAAATAGCTATCAGAAAAATAAGCATACTGACCAAAACTCATAACTTTAATGCAAACACAAACGAAGTAAATCCTGCACAAAGTTTGTATGGAGAGAGCTTGCCCTACCCCTCCTCTTAACGTCCAATTTCATTAATCAGGATGCAATACTTAGCTGTGGCAGAAAATATTTTGCCCTTTTTTTCGTATGACGACTTTATGAAGTGGTGGAATGAAAAAAAGATTAAATCTTTATCGGAAACCGTATTTATTTATTACATACTTTATGAGCTGTCGAAAAAACTACAACCTTTCTACGCTGTGGAGTACATATTCGACGCTGGAGACCACTTTAAACACAAGACAAATTTTAAGTAATTTATTTATTTTATGATAAATTTGTTTTGTCTTAATACCTTCTTTTACTTTCCTCGTATTCGAAATGAAAAGCAGAGTGTTCAACTCGGAATAAAGGCACCAATTTCACTCTCGAACTATTGGCTCTCTCACATGCGTTCGAGCACCAAAATATCTCGAGTGAAGGGTGCCTTTCATACCTTGTCTAACAATATACTATTCTGGAAGGATGGGTGCCGCGGTTGCTCACTGCGCAGTGCGAACACTAGACACCCAGAAAGCAGCTAAAGTGCAGCCCGACTATGAAGGCCCTTAGTCAAACACATCCCTAAAATGATTCAAATATACAGCTATTTTTGTCTGGTTGACGCACTGTCGACTGTTTGCATTCGAATCTCATTGATTCCATTATGCTGATTACGTGAATAAATGCAGGAAGTGTGCAATGCCCTCAAATATAAGTATCTCTAAGCAGCATTTCAGATGCCGAATTCATAAATCTTAAACAGATCCTGTCCGAGTGATTTACAATATTTTTCCAGACAGTAAAGGTGTCAGTTCGTTGCCGACGGCAGACAGCAACTGCCCGTCCCACCAACAGTCCAAATTGAACTGTAATGGTATTTGTAAAACATTGTTTTTGAATAAACCCATACAATGTATATATTAGAGAGGTAGGGCACAGCAAAATGTCGTCATGAATTGTTGTCTCGAATTTAGTGCAGCCCGACCTGGGGAAGTACCTCCGCCTTGCAGAAGACTACAGCCATAATAACATTAATTACTACCCACCTATACTGCTGTGTTGTGTTCCAACAGGTGAGCAAGGTTGCCAGAGCTCCCGAGGATACACTAAAGTTGTCCCTTCTGCTGTGATTACGGCGAATCCTCAAAAATTATAAAAGGTCGGCATGGCGCACGTGACTCTTTTGGTGTTGCGGGCGTCTATAGGCTGTGGTGTCCGCTTACCATCAGTTGGACCGTACGCTTGTTATATACCGTCATTGTAGAATAAACTATTGAGATACGATAGGATAGGAGTAATGGATAATACAAATAAAGCCACGTGAGTTCTAATAATTAAAATATATATTTTCAAGACACGCAAAATTCATTCTAAACGTATTGAGGTATAATATTTCAGGCAATAGTCTACCAGGTGTAGCACTAGCATGACGGTATTTTAATGTAATAACATTTCTGATAAAGATTTAATTAACTTCCTCTGTAACATTTTTTATCTGAGTTGGTAAGTAAGTAGATACATGTATAGGAGTAAAGTACACAGTAATAATAGTTTGTTATAGAGAGCTCAGGGTTGCAATTCATGCAACAAGGCTATATTTATTCAATTTTGTGATGTTTTAGCTTCCTTGCATTTGCAAGGAAGATTACCTTTATTAAAAGGTAATTTCGATTATAATATGACAATCTAAACGATTATATTTGTAACATATTAACGAAAACACTTTTATAATATTATATTTAATATCTAAACTTGACAAAATCAATTCATTTGGAACACATTATGGACCTTTTTCGCATTACAATACAAAATAACTTCATCCATACTAAACACGATTTTCAGTAAAATATAACAAACATACTCATCTAACATTAAACATATAAATAATAATCTAGAAAAATAATAAATAAAAATATAAATATCACAATAGAATAACTGCCAGCTATTTATTATTCAGTAATGCCTTTTCTTTAAAAGAACAAGAATAATAATTAATTTAGGATATAGTGGATAAAGGAAGATTATGTAAGAAAAGAACATATATGAATGAAATGACGCAGAGCTGACAGTGCCGGTAAACCCGCTGTGATATCGAGACTACTGCCGACCGGCGCGGCGGAAAACGGCGCAGAACAACAACTTGCACTTTGATCGTCACGTTGCAACCTTAAAACTACTGGTAACCATTATATAAATCAAATCAATGCTTCAGCGGCTAAGTATATTCGGTAGATTTTGGGCCAAGATTGATAAACACCAAATCTTTATGTCTTTATAGGCATGTGTGTGTGTAGTGCGGAATATACAATGTGCTTGGATTGAAGCCTTTTTCATCTCGCTAACAGCATAATGTTGAGAACTGACTTGCTTATACAAATTAATATGGGATGTGTACCTACAATGTGTAACCGAAATTTAATTCTTAACAATATTATAAACTCATAATGCTCGCTGTAAGTAATTTTTGAAACGAAACCCTTGACCAAACATGTGTAAAGCAGGTGGCGAGCGACCGGTACCGGCGCGGCGCCGCCACGGGTGCCGCCGCCGGTAGAACTAAGGGCGCGCGCGCCTCGACACTTGCTTCAAAGTACGACCCTACGTTCCTATTTATAAACAGGAGACATATTTTCAATAAAAAAAAATTGCCCACATATAGGTATCGACGACAAGTCGGTTTTTGGGAACAGCAAAACGATTTATTTACAAACATTCGTTTAAAATTACAACTTATAATTAAAATCTTTACATATCGTAGGGTATAGTTTATAATGAAATTATATGTAGTTATTATTCTATATATTTCTAGATACAGAGCAAGTGTATGCTTTTTCAAAATCATTAATTAATTATGTTACCATACTTCAAAAATGTTATTCTTAAATACAGTGAAATCTTTATTCGTATTATTTAAAATTTAAATGAATCATTCAATTAATTTAAAACATATATACAAAACATTAAAAGGTAAATAATATGCTACGTACATATCTAATATCTAATAAAAATGGGTCTATTATAATAATATGAAAAGAAATGTATCTATTGCAGTCAACGGGGGTCTGAATTATTAACAATTAACAGATTTAACAGCTATATTTGTGAAATCGGTGACACACTAGTGGCAAATCGATCCGATTCCGCCGAGTTGCCGATCATACATTGATTACTCGTATTAAAATAGGCACGAGACATATGCACCCATAGGATAAGTACACTATCGTGGCTGCTGCGACTTATCTTATCATACAAATATTATTATAATGGGGCGAAATCGGAAATAACCGCACTATCGCGCTCTTTAAATGTAAGTAACAGCTCTACATACAGCGGCCTAAAGCTGTTCCGGATGCCAGGCTCCCTTGTTATTCGTACCTGTCTGCGGCGAAGCCCAAAACGAGGGTTATGTGTTTAACCTGTAGGTACGTATTTTCTGTTTAAATTGCGTGTTATTTTCAGATATTTGGCTGTGTATTAAACATATATACGGTAATTAATAATACAATGGTCGCTAATAGAGTTTTATAATACAACTGCAACGTGAAATAGTAAATAAAATATAACAGGCCCGATGGTATGATGCCATGCCGGTAAATGATAAGTAGGTAACATGTTAAACCAATTGTGTGTGCGAGTGCGTCTGCGTGGTGCCGCCGCCGCCGCGCGCGCGCTTCTCTGCTCCACGATATTCATTACGTGCCGCTGTCTAATGCCTACACTTCAGTTACAGATTATGCATGTTTGTACTGATATGTTAAGTTATTTTAAAATAGTATGACTTTGGCGTAGAGTGCAATTAATTGAGCAAAATTTAGCTAAAAAAACTAGTAAATAGGCATTATTATGTACACAATAGCGCGATAAAAATAAAGTCGTCTTTATACAAAAATAATTATGCTCTACAGTAAATAACATAAAACAGTTTCTTATATCATGTATTGTATTTATACATCTAATAGCTTCGCGTAGGTATAATATTGAGATCGGTATACCGTAAAATTACGAAACTAGCATTAGAATTACAAAAGGAGACACACGCTCGTCGTCAGTGCCTCGGGCCGCGTGCGCCGCCGCCGATGCCGCAGCGCGTCAACTACCGGTGCCGTACCGTCGGCGACCGGTCTTGCAACTAGCTTCTGTTCACGCACCTAGTACCTACAGTACGTAAAGGAAGTGTGCGTACGACACCGCGTTTCTTACTCCGGGATGAGTATTAGTAAATCTATACAAGGCGAGATAAAAAAAACCCATTAGGCTAGGCGCGCAAGAGCAACTTTTGTCTCCGCATCTATTTTATCTTTCACTCAAGTCTGTGGGTAAGTATGAAAGTGCGACAGAGACAGACAGATAGTTGCAAAAACAAAAGTTGCTCGTGCGCGCCTAGCCTTAGGTAAACATGCTTATTACAATATCGAAATTTTTGCCACGATAGAAATACACATTAATATTAACATCAAATAAAAATACTTTGTACTGCCAATTTATTTTTGCAACTTAATGTTGAAACAAGTGGCAAAACGAGAATTTCTCACAAGTATTTTGTGAAAATTTAGCGCAGCACAATAAACTATGAAGTGTGCATATTTTAATACCTTATTGACTGTAGCTAATAGGCTAGCAATACTCAATACTAAATATTATTATGACTTTAACTTAATATAACACTTACAAGTATCTTACTATTTAGATAACCGCTTTTACATCTAAGTCCTTACAATATGGCAGTTGTCAATTCGCTAGCTGCGTTGTAGTTAATAGATAGCCTACATCTAGGTACCGAAATGGATCGCATGCGTTGCGTGTAGCTCGGACTTCGTTGTTTTCGGCTCGCAGTCGCAGCTCGCACGGCGCGGCGTCGAGCGGGGCGTCGCGGCGAAGGGCACGTAGACTTCACATGACAATGATGTTTCTATCACAACCATTATTGCAATGAAATTCATATTTGGTAATTGTTGCAGGTACGTAAAGTTAAATTATATAGGTATCTCTTAAATCCCAAACGAAAAATATGGCCAAAATCCAGTGATTCGCAAGTTAGATAGAAGTATTTGAATTTTCACTTTTGGCTTGCTTATGTGCTTTATTAATACCTACACTATTTTTGGGTGGTCTTTTAAGGAGATAATATTATGTAGTGTGTAATAAAATAACTATGCCTTTCACACTTAATCTGACACCAATTCTTACAATAGTTGAAATGAGGGGCGGGCGGCCGCTTTGGTCGTACAGTGACTATACAGTAAGCCAACAAAATGGTAACACTTTTGGACTCTTCTAGCTATTATTTGTACTTATTTTAAGAGGCCTTAGAAATTATAAAATGTTTTGAACTCAAATTATGACAAAAGTGTTGCTAATTCCAATAAAGTGATTAAAAGTGACGATGTTTTTAGTAAAGTTGTAGATAGTAACAGAGCCGTTTTTAATTTTTACTGTATGTAGTAGAATTTAAGCAAAAAAAAAAAATGTTAGATTAAAGCTTAAGCCACACAGAGAGCGGGAGGGCGGTAGCGGGACGTGAGCGGGACGGGAGCGGGCGGTAGCGGCGCGGGATAGGTAGGCACTCCCGCCCACTCCCGCGCCGCTACCGCCCGCTCCCGTCCCGCTCACGTCCCGCTACCGCCCGCTCCCGCGCCGCTACCGGCCTCCCGCTCTCTGTGTGGCTTAAGCTTATAGTTTGTCGATTTAGATTAGATTGATGTTTGTTTGTAACGATTATTCTTAATGAAAAATCTAAAAATACAAAATCTATGGTACCACCGGGCCGCAATAATAGTCACCCACTCATCTTAGGTTCAAAAGTGGTAGACCATTTTTTTGACTGACTGTGTAGATGGAGGACGACACATAAATGTATAAAGTCGAATTGCGAGATGGAGATGACTATTTTGTAAACTGTTTGAAAATGACCAAGGAATTTTAGGTTCGGTCAACTGTGCCGGTGCATTGTATTCGTAAAACAATGTGCGATTAACAGTGGCGTGATATAACAAATTACTATGTTTTCATTTGAACCCTTAAAGTATAAATTGAAAGGTACCTAGGACACCCGTATTTTAAATTCGTTTATCCTAAACTGCTACACGACACAATGACGGACGGTATCCTATTTTGCAATGATTGAGATCTAAATTGAGTCTAAATAAAAATGAACAATCCCTCGTATGCGGATGTCAAAATTTTCCAATCAAGAAATTACCTTGAGATGTAAAACAATAGGTAGGTTCAAATGTTGGGCACGGCACGGATACCTACGGTCTAACTCTAAGCGTACGAGGGGTTACACGCATAGGTGTTCATGTTTACATAGACGGGCGTCATAAGTTATAAACATCTCGCCACAACGAAAATGAAACAAATGATATCCCCAGACGTTGTTATATCGTTTTTGTTAAAACTTAATCAATAACATCAGACTGATGAGAAATTCTGCGTTTAAAATGTAAAAAAATCGGGTCTGAAATGTTGCCCTTTTTTTTCATAATATTTTATTTGCTTGGGAATTATCTATATCAAGCACACCGCCATATTTAAAATATTAACCCGTCGGTGCTCTTTTGTTAAGTATGCATTGGTTCAATTGGTTCCAACCTTTAGGTCGAAGGCGCTGCTAAACTGAGAATGTAATATAATGAATCTCTATCTTAATTCAATTGATATTATTACTTAATAGGTTTAGATTAATGAAAAGTGTATCACAAGCGCAACCTTTGATTACTTCTTTGGTACGTCGAAACAACGAGCCGAGTAGGGGAAATAAAATTGATGTTTGGTTTTAAGTTTTAACATTATCCAGTTGGCAATGTTAGGACGAGGTAGGAAAAGCTCATGTGCGGTAGAAGTTCGCTTGCAGTGTTTGGAAAGGCAATCTATTTAGGTGCATCTAATTTTAAGAGTCGGCACTAATGTTCGGGTTTGTTATTTCTTAGTGTACCTACATACAAATAAGTAAGTGCTGCGTAGCGAAAGGAATGCACCGAATAATATAATAAGTGTAATGTATGTTTAGAGTTTCCCGCTAGTATATGGAATTATCGAGAGATTATTGATTCATACTAGATTGCTAATAAAGTGACGAGGGAAAATGTTTGCGTTTCACTATGGCGGTGTTCTCATAAGTACCGACCTGTAAATCCACCAAAATAAATGGGAAGATGAAGCACAGACGGCACGGTTTAGGTTTCTATATTTGCACTGCACTTTACAAAACTTAGTACTCTGGTGTATACCGTGTATCTATAACAAATCACGGTAGTCGAATTTGATAGTTTTAAGTGTTAAATTAACTTTGAGATATAAGTAGGGATCAAGGTAAGATACCGTAGCGAACCGTAAAATATATACCTACCTACTACGTTGAAATGAATGAAATAAAAACAAGCAGACGATTCGTCAGTTTGTAAGTTTATACTTAAGAGGAATTGCCCAGTCATATTTAGTGTCGTTATTTTTTACTTTCATATTTCAATGCAATGGAACTTTCTGAAATGAACAGTTAGGTATACTATTGTCAAATAATTAATATTAATGAGATTAAATATGCATTCAGATGCATTATTGCTTTAAGAGTAAACGATGATTGTCGTTTGTTACCTATAAGCATACACATAAATAGTTGTACAATTTACGTTTACAGTATTCTATCAGTAGGTAAACCAAGTGCCATATATATTACAGTATATCAAATTTACTGAAGCACGGTACATTCTAAATATCGAAATAATTAAAGAGACGAGACAGAATTGAAATAAAAGAATATATACACAGTAAAAATTGATTGTAGATAAGACTTCACGATTACTTATAGCATTCGTACTGACTCAATTCATGAACTTCGGCAATATTATGTATATATAGAAATGGTTCAAGTTAAATAAAATGTAATTACTTAAGTAAGAAAGTCGCTCGTGGAAGACTTGCACTTACTTCTTTTTATGGTATTCGTTGTGTTAAGCACATAGAGGATTATTATCGCTAGGAGAACGAGTGCTGCATTGTGGGACCCTCAATAAATTGATACGGTACTTTATGTTATTGGCACATATTGGTGGACAACTGTTCTGCGTGAATCGAAATTGAATCATCAATGCAACGTAATAGTATACCTATACTACATATTCAATATTTGTTTTACGCGTAACCACGCAATATATTCGATAAGACAATATTTTAAGTAACGGTAGTAATAGTTATACGTAATAGTAAATAGGTGCTATAATTATGTACAAATATGAACATTCCTTTCTTCAACTATGAATGCGTTACGTAGTCAATATTTGTTTATGTACAAATTTATTCTTCAAAATATATAATACTTATTCTTTTAATAATAATATTGCAAGTAGCAATTACCTTAACTTTATATTATTCATATCTTGTATTCTTGTCACCAGTGTCTTAATAACCTTTTTCGATCACATTTACGATTAATCACGCAAATTTAGGATTGTTTGTTTAGCCACTTGAATCCAGTATGCACGTGTGCCTGATAGGATGGCGAGGCGAGTCACAGTCGTTCCCTCGCGTCGCGTCGCGTTGCGTGGGGGCGGCAGTGGCGAGGCGGACGCGGTTCAGGCGCGGTTCGGGCGCGGGTGTGCGGCGCGCGCGCGAAGCTCGAGGAACGAGAACGACGTGCTGCGTTGAGTATTGTCTCCTTGTTCTTGTATTTAGTACAATGTACAACATACGACTCAGATATGTTCAAAAAAATTACTCTAACCGAGTTTTGTTATAGTCTTTTCGTCGAATTAGCATTTCTTACAACTACTTAAATCTAGTTAATATATTACGCCATTATGATCCTCTTATTATTATTTCTAAAATTTCAGTCAATATACATCATTTATATTAAGTGTAATATCACTAAAGTATTCATGTAATCATTAATTTACGTTACTTCTACTAGCCCTTATTTTTGTAAACAGTGTGAAAACATTGATTTTTATTATAAATCTATTTAGAAGCACATTTGAAAATGTGGACGGACTTTTGTGTCTTTATATTGAAACTAAAACATATAAACATTATCTGACTTTTAAAATGATCGTGTTAATGATTTGGAACAATGGCCATATTGGATGAAATTCAGTTTAAATAGTATGAGTAGGTAAAAAAAATCGGCGATTAGGTATATGACATGCATTAAAACAAATATTTTCACACTGATGTGTACGTCAGTCTAATGTTACATAAAGAACGTAAAAATAAGAAATATTGACAGTCAGGAACGCCGACGCGGGTGCCGCGGCCCTACCACCATGAGTTCGGATACGACCTATAACTTGAGTAAGGCGATGTTCAACTGTTCTACAAAAATACGTGGGCAATGTCCATATTGCATTTAAATAACGCCCGAAATTTAGAGAAAAAATATGTCTCCTTTAAGTTTATATACTCAATAAATATTTTAATATATTTATATCTATTGCAAATACATACTTATTCGCCTGCCTAATATTACCTTATATAAAACTGTCGTGTATCATGTAACGTTCATTACGACTGTTGCACAGAATTGTCCAAACACCTCGCTACGCCATTCGACAGGAAGCGGGGCGGGCCAGCGAAGACGCGGAGCGGGAGCGGGTGAGGGCCGCCGACCGGAGGCGAGCAGACGGGTCACTTGCGGTGGAGCGCGGCGCGCGCCTCGGCTCGGTGGCGGCGGCGGCGCTAGTCGCCGAAGCGCGTGCACGCCTTCTTCCACTTGCACTGCGTGCACCACAGCTCGCGCTGGTCCATGCCGTACACCTTGCGGCACTTCTTGTTGTCGGAGCGCGCGCGCCGCCCCGGGCTGCTCGGCGAACTGTTCGCCGCCGACAGCCGCATGTGCTTCTACAAATTAATTCAACCACGCTTTACTACCAGCTCTTCATTCGGCTTACCATCGAAACATTTCAAATGGTATGCGTACAATGTATTTGACAATTATTTAAACATTACCACTTACCGGAGAGTGTGAATTGGACCAGGAATGAGATACTGGAATACTTATAGGCCTCGCGTTACCATTCTGCAGGGTGGACAGTAGTCCTTGCCTGTAAAAAGAGGTGATCGAAAAATTAATTGTTGTTTGCTGTTGGAAAGATAACTTGTGTAGGCTTGATGGTAAGAAAATTAAATTGAATAGGTAAGTATGTAGGTATGGTTTACCTGTAGGAGCCGACTAGCTGGCGTTGGTAGTCTGGGTCCTCGTGCGGCGGGCGGCACATGTCGCGGTGGGAAAGTGTCGGTGGCGCGGTCGCAGCCGGAACTTCACGCTCTGTGTAGTAGAACTCCTCCTCATGGTCGCTTTCACCCTCCTTCTTAGGACTGTAAAAATTTGAATTGTCAGGTTTGATCTTTTATGTAAGTAGGTAAAATAAAAAGGCAATAGTCGGACCCATCCCGAAAAATCGTCGGGTGACACCACCAGTAATGGACAAGCTCCAATCCAATGCACTGTAACTCTTATGTAAAAGAAAATAAGAGGTATTATTTTTTTATTCAACAATTATTTTTAAAACTCATATGATTTTGGAATATGATTGAAGACATTGAAGTGTCCATTACTGGTGCTTGTCAGCTTCATGTATCCATTACTGATGGTGTCAGTGTCGTGAATTAGAATGATGACAATATACCGACGGCTACGTCGACAGACCCCCGCAACCGACGAGCTTGTATGAGGAGATGTACGGATGTGATTGAAGCAAGAGATGTATGTAAGGACCGTAGTACTTGGCGTTTTTTGGTCTCTGCCTACCCCAATGGGATACGGGCGTGAGTATATGTATGTATGTACGTCGACAGAGCAGGGCCGCGCGGTTACGTAAGCCGCGGGCGGGGTGACCTTGCGCGCGGGCGGCGCGGAGCCGTATACCGGCAACCTTGTCGTGAAGCCTTGGCGCTTCCGGGTTAGTCCAGGGCCGGCCCTTCATTTACTACTCCTCCACATAATTTCTACTCTAACCACAACTTTTTAGTTCAATTACTAACATAGGATTGAAGTTTCGTACCGTTTAATTTTCTCTGAGGTCCTTCCAGTGTTTGTAGGCAATGGTACACAAATGAGTTAAGAAAAACAAATCGATTCAACCTTTTGACCTTCGTTGTCGTCGAGTCTAATCATTAAGGTAAAGTATAGGACGACGAGAGAAGTAGGTGTCAGTTCGGAAATGCGTTGCCTGCATCTGTGCAGCGGCCAGCTGGCTCGTTGCGCAACGCGGTACCGCGGTAGGTATTATTGCACGCGTGCGTCAGCCCGCGCGTGGCCGGCTCACGTGTGCCTGCCCGACCTTATCAACTATTTATCACAGTTTACTAATAAACAATAACACTTGCAGAGAGACTATGTACGACTTAACAACAAATTCAGACCTTATATTACTATTATAATAATTCACTGCATGGACATTTATTACCTGTTGTGGTTTCGTATTTGGGTTGATTATGTAATTTTTTTATATGTAATCTCCAAGAAGTTAAAAATATCGATTTACTAATCGCACAGTCCTTGAATATGGACACCGAACATATAAGACCGATTCATTTTATGGTGCTTTGCTTACCCTAAATGCGTGTGTCTGATGTGACCCTCAATGGATGAGCATGTGTTAGTGATGTACCCGCAGCCTCTCCAGGTACACTCGAACACAACACTGTTAACCTGTAACAATAGCAAAACATTGAATTACTGTCAGTACAATATGCGTTGTACAATTCTTATTGCGTATCTAAAATTCTAAACCTATTAGGTAATAATGTCGTCATGCCGATAGGTATTTTTTCCGTAAGAGTAGCGAATGTGATTAGCGCGGGCAGGCGATGAGTAGGTACCTAGTACATAGTGTATACGACATAGCAACGGCGGAAGCAGCTCTAGGTCGCGGCCTTGTTCCCTGCATACGGCGCTGCGCTGCGCTCGTCCGCTTGCACCGCGGCACGCGCGCCGCCCACGCAGCGCTCGTCGCCCGCTCTCTGACTCTGACGCATCCCCGTAAGCTAGCCCTCTCATCTAGGTACCTACTCCACTCGTCTTACCTAGCCAACTCTGTTACAACATCGAGTTATCATGTCACCTAGCATAACGCCAGTCTTCATTAATTTGAAATCGAGGGAAGGTCTTATTTAGACCATTTAGTAGCAGCACGGAATCTTATAGCTGCCCTCTCTGACCCAAAAAGAAAATCGACCCTATATTACAACCTCATTCTTTATAATAGTTATAACAAAACGTAACATGCCCGAGTTCGAATTTGAGCAATATACCAAGAACTCGTTATGAAGTCCTACAAACAAAGTTGCGAAGTTGGTAAAAACAACAACGGGAAACTTGAAAGAAATATAGTTACGAACGATTTCACTTCACAAAGTTATAAACAACCGAATTGGTTGTCACCTGCGTCCGCGCGAGATACGTAACGTGAGAGAGCAAAGGGTGCGGGTAGCGGGGGAGGTCAGCGCGCAGCAAACGCTGCTTGCCAAAGATTCTGCAACGACCTTCTGCTCAATGCCACATTATTTCGTCACCAGGCTGGCCGAGATAATGCTATCGCTTTCTCACGTTGAACTGACGTTCAAATCAATGATTATATAAACGTCTTTGACTATTAAACCAATTTTAAAATGAATGCCCCTCCACTAAACGGTATGTTTGAAAATGTAAAAGAAAACAGTTATTGCAACGCAACACTTTAGAATGAAATAACACACTTTCAAAAGTGCTACAACAAGTATGAGAGAAAACATTGATTACTCTGACTGAAATACGAGTATATAATACGTATTGAATGAGTACAGATACATATAATATATTCATTTTAACATTGGTTTTAAATTTCTAATTTCTAAAATTTTCTATTCACTTCACACAGAAAAGCGAATTAGGTTTCCGTGTTTACAGCACAGAAATTCGAGCAATGCTTGATTTATATACTCTTGTTCAAAATATATCAAGAAGTGTGTGTATTGTCGTTTAGAAATAGTTTTAAGTTAAAAAGCCATATATCTCGGACACGGCATAGCCTCTTGTATATTACTTTATCGTGTGTTACACTACACCTAACTAGCGCAACATACCTACGATACGTCGTGGGTATGGTACCTATCCTATATATATATATATAACCTATAAACTTTACGAGATTTAACAGTGAGATAAGTTAAAGTGCATAAGAGATGACACCAATCACCTCTGTCATCATGATATAAGATTGAAAGTGCCATGTATTGGGTCAGTGTCGAGCACAGGAACGTTTTTTACATACATAGCTATCGAAGCAGTTAAAGAGGCCTTACAAGTTTTAAAATTTTTTGATCAAAATTTTTGACAAAAGTATTGATAATACCAATACAGTGATCAAAGGATACGATGATTTTATTAAAGTTTTATAGATAGTAGCATTACCCTTTTTTGATTTTATTGTGTGTAGTAGAATTTAAGCGGAATAAAGCTGTTTTTAGCTCGAAATGGTCGATTTTGAGTGATGATTGAATAAATATATCTTAATGAAAAACCTAAAAAATACGTTCATTCACAGGCTAACGGCGTGATATTTTAAGAAACTTATGTAACAAACTTTCATAAATTGGCTTTCCATTTGTGTTAAATTCCCCCTTTCCTAGAATAAACTTGTAAAACCTAGAATAATTTGAAAAAGATTATGTCACGTGACAAACTAATTTCTCAAATTCTAGTTTATGCAAGAATGTCAAATCAAAAGACGTTTTGTATGGAAATCGAACCACCTTAATGCGTCAAAAGAAAATCAGTGTTTTTCTGACCGAGCGCAAGTTATTTTCGTGGAGACAAAGGCGATACCTACAACCTTCGAGGACCACCCTTGGCCGTGGTGCTGTGATCTAGTTCGCGGCCCCTTCTGCCCGCACCCCGCGCCCCGCTGCCGCAATACCCCTGACCCGACCTACTTCTGGATGCACTTGATTCAATATAAATGCGCTAGCTATACACAAATCTACACGGTGAGCAGTACATTATAATGTACTTTAGTACATTGTTAATTATACTCAACATTAATTGTAGTCCAGTAGAACCAGGTAGGTATGATTTACACGATTGCAAAGAAACAGGGTGATTTCTGGGTCGTGATCAGGAATCAGGTAGATAATCAGGCCCATGAAACTGAACAACTTTCCCCTAGGAATATAGGTCGAAATCTGAAGACATAAAAACCTACTTCACATAGTCAATTAGTCACGTGACCAGCCACTTAGTATGAAAGTTGATTTCTAATTTTATTATTTCGTTCCATGGTTTCTTGGGGAAAGTTGTTCAGTTTCATGGGCCTGATTATCTACCTGATTCCTGATCACGACCCATAAATCATCCTGTATATATGTAGTATGTAATGTATGTATTACTAAACTTATATAATTATACGACCAGGAAACATCCACCTGTATCAATAACACATTTAGCACATTACTTATTTACGCAGTAACATATTACGCATAGTAACGTATTGATCGGAGGTATCTATCAGATGTATAGACATAATAATGCAATTTGCTCATTTTTAATATGTATAAGTTTTTTTAAAAAGAGTTGTGTTTTTTTGAGTGAATACAAATAATTCCAATGGTTATCGGTGCTCATTAGGGCGTAAAATGTATTGTTCATTTCATTAGTTACATAGTTACCGATATTTATTACGAATAATACAGAAGTTTAACTATATAGGTACTGATACCGTTTTCTTTTTGCAGATCCATCGTATAATATGCACGATAAATAATCTCGTATAGTTCTCCACTTAGTTCTTTTTCGTGCTAAAAAGAATAAAATACTCGATGAATGAGTAGACACGTACCTATACAATCACAAAACATCGCGTTATGAAGCACTAGGTGAATATAGCCCAGTTTACCTTCCCCTTTTCAGAAATAGGGCACGCGGCAC
Organism: Cenopis cana; assembly: GCA_951800055.1. NCBI lineage: Eukaryota > Metazoa > Arthropoda > Insecta > Lepidoptera > Tortricidae > Cenopis > Cenopis cana. The sequence continues at coordinate 14,550,092 of OX637471.1, read as the reverse complement.
GCGGGTCAGGAAGGGCGGCGCGGGACGAAGTCAGTTTGGGAGGGCGCCTCCCTAATAGGTGCACCACTGACCTACTTCCGAGTTCCAAGCCGGGAAGAGCGCCCGGCCAGGGTGACCAAATCAGACTTTTATGTTTGACTAAATGCCTTCATACTCGTATTAAAAATACTTGCTGGCTACCGTCGCCAAATCTCACTCGATCGGTACTAAATTTCATATTTTTCCGATAAAAAGTGCAATAGCTAGTAAATTCGAATGGAATGAAAAAAAATAATAATAAGAGCACTATCTTGGACCAACAGAGGGCAACTTTGTGATTTCGCTAATTTATTTTTATTAATATCGATTTTGAGGAATACCATTTATGTCTTACAGATTATTATCATATTGTTTTCTGGTATTCAATTTGTAATAATTAACGCATAAGATGATTACAATTTTACGATAATTTAAGAAGGGCAAGCCTTAACTTTAAGTGACGCAATATAACAAGAAGAATGAAACGCTCGGAAACCATACGACATTATTAACAAGCAATGCTTAAGTAACCGAATGATTCCTTTGTTCGATAGAATGAACTCATTTCCGTGGCTTAGATGAGTGGCCGGAGCATGTACTCGCGTCGGACTCGATAGGTATTAGACGGCTTTAGTGTGGTGCACGGCTTACACGTGTTTGCCGATGTGTATGTGTGCAGCTGGCATTGCACTCGTGTGGGCGAGTGCACCAGTGTACGTACACCGGGAGTGGGAGGAGAGGGTCGGAGGGCGGCAGGGGAGGGGGCGCTGCACGTGTAACCGTGCCGCATCGGGGAAAACCCTGACACTAGTGAGGGCTTTATAGGACATCAATGTATGGGAACCAATATTTTTTTCATTAAAGCATGAGCCTTGGCACACTTGATACTTAGGTGGACTAGAGTTGAAAACGCCCGGGAGACAAGGGCGGACGCGATGCTGGTGGGGAGGGGGAGGGGGGGAACTTTCGTTCCGGCCCGCGTTCTTTCAGTCCTCATATTATCTTATTTATAGAGACTAGGGCATGTTTGGTATCATTTTCGGATAAATTGAGGATGGCCGATCGTTTTCTGGGACATAAATAACATATTTTCATAGAAAAAAAATGAAATATAGGCAAAAGTTTTAAAAAGTCAAGTTAAAAAAAATCTTTCTGTACCGATTACGTGAAAACAAGCAACAACTCTGGCATGAAAAAAATACGTTTAAATAGCCACATTTATGTAGATTCTAAAAATATATCATTTGTTAGACCAATAAAAAACACAACTTAGTAAAAAAAAAGAAAACAGGTGACCCGTCAAAATTTTACTTCATGTTCGTTCCGACCCCCGTTCTTTCAGTACTCATATTATCTTCTTTATAGAGACTAGGGCATGTTTGGTATCGTTTTCGAATAAATTGAGGATGACCAATCATTTTCTGGGACATAAATAACATATTTTCATAGAAAAAATATGAAATACAGGTAGAAGTTCTAAAAAGTAAAGTTAAAAAAAAAATGCCTGCAGCGATTACGTGAAAACAGGCTACAATTCGGGCATGAAAAAAATATGTTTAAATAGCCACATTTATTTAGATTCCAAAAATATGACACTTGTTAGACCAATATAAAACACAACTTAGTAAAAAAAAAGAAAACCGGTGACCCGTCAAAATTTTACTTCATAACAAAAACGGACCTCTAAAGCAAATTTTATAATTCTTTGAAATTGTAACACAACTATAGCATAATTGTATACTAAGTAGTTTGTAGCTGTGTTTACGTTGGTTAGCATGTGAGTTACACTTTAAATTGTGAATAATCTAACGGTTTGATCATTTCGATAGACTGGGGCCTATTGCATAATAAATTACAACTAATATTACAAGCGGAAGTCTCTTTCGAATGAAAGGGATTGAAAGGAGGCTACCGCTTGTAATATTAGTTGTAATTTGTTATGCAATAGGCCCCAGGTCACTGGTTCAAAATAAAACTAACAAGTTACAGATCTAATCCTTAATGTTACTCGTTATTATTCATGGTACTCGTGAAATACGTATATAATATTTATGTATAACATTTGTCGTCACAAGCACACATTTCTGTACTTCAATTTTTGTTGGAGACACCTGCATCTAGCAGAGCATTTTTTTTTGCATTTGCACTGAATCATTTCCAAGCAGGCTTCGGCAGCTACTAGCAAGCTAGTCCATATAGGTTCCCATCTGTGATTTACTTTCGTCCATCCCCAATCAGATGGACTGGGGATATTTTGGATCGGTAACATTTGACTCCATATATATATGAACTGCTTGCAAAACCGCCCGCAGGAAATGTTGGTGCAGTGCAGCATTGGATAGTGGAATATGTTCTAACTGGCGATCTTTTTTTGTGAACAGCTGCTTACGGCATTCGTTTACTGTCGAAACTGAGCTGGATCTGAAACAAAAATCTTAAATATGCACAACCACCCTCTAAATGACTGATGGTTTTATGAAAAAAGTAAATATTACCTATCATAAATGACGACAAAAAACTTTTCCACAGTCTCCATTGCATCTTTAATTCTGCCGTCGTATGCTGCCAGGAAACCTTCTGTGACATTAGGGAACGCATCCAGGCTTACAAGCACCCTTTTTCCTTTTCCGTTGAAAAAAGAAACTGTGTCGCAACCTGTGAAGGCATGGAACAGGGGGAGCACTTTTGTTTTTTAGGCCCTGTGAAAGAAAATATGTTTGAATAATTGTAACCAGTCATAACGTACACAATTATGTCTGTTTATTACCGAGCGCGTTAGCTATTTCTTGACAGAAAAGGTACTGCTGGTGTTTTCCAGTACCAATGTGTACCCACACAGTCCCTCTAGCTCAGGTCAGCTAAAAGTGCTCCCCTGTCCCTTCACAGGGTGTGACACAGTCTCTTTTTTCAACGGAAAAGGAAAAAAGAGTGCTTTCGAAGTCTGGAATTTCCTTAATGTCACAGAGGTTTCCTGGCAGCATACGATGGCAGAATTAAAGATGTAATGGCGATTGTTGAAAAGTTTGTTATATTACTTTTTTCATAAATATTTACTTTTTTCATAAAATCATGAGTTATTTAGAGGGTGGTTGTGCATATTTAAGATTTTTGTTTCAGATCCAGCTCCTTTTCGACAGTAAACGAATGCCGTAAGCAGCTGTTCACAAAAAAAGATCGCCAGTTAGAACATATTCCAACAACTAATGCTGCACTGCACCAACATTTCCTGCGGGCGGTTTTGAAAGCTGTTTATATAAGGGGTCAAATGTTACCGATCCAAAATATATTATCCCCAGTCCATCTGATTGGGGATGGACGAAAGTAAGTCACAGATGGGAACCTATATGGACTAGCTTGCCAGTAGCTGCCGAAGCCTGCCTGGAAATGATTAGGTGCAGATGCAAAAAGAAATGCGCTACTAGATGCAGGTGTCTCCAACAAAAATGGAAGTGTACAGAATTGTGTGCTTGTGACGACAAATGTTATACATAAATATTATATACGTATTTCACGAGTAAGATATAATCACGAGTAACATTAATACGAGTAGGATTAGATCTGAAACTTGTTAGTTTTATTTTGAACCAGTCTATTGAAATGATCAAATGGTTAGATTATTCGCAATTTAAAATGTAACTCACATGCTAACAAACGTAAACACAGCTACAAACTACTAAATATACAATTAGGCTAGTAGTTACATTACATTTTCAAATAATTATAAAATTTGCTTTAGAGGTCCGTTTTTGTTATGATGTAAACGGATCACCTGTTTCCTTTTTTTACTAAGTTGTGTTTTATATTGGTCTAACAAATGGTATGTTTTTAGAATCTACATAAATGAGGCTATTTTAAACATATTTTTTTCATGCCCGAATTGTTACCTGTTTTCACGTAATCGCTGCAGACAGTTTTTTTTTTAACTTGACTTTTTAAAACATTTGCCTGTATTTTAATTTTTTTGTAGAAAAATATGTTATATAAAGCCCAGAAAATGATTGGTCATCCTCAATTTATCCGAAAACGATACCAAACATGCCCTAGTCTCTATAAAGAAGATAATATGAGGACTGAAAGAACGCGGGTCGGTATGAATATAAAGTAAAATTTTGACGGGTCACAAGTTTTCTTTTTTTTTTACTAAGTTGTGTTTTATATTGGTCTAACAAATGATATATTTTTAGAATCTACATACATGTGGCTATTTAACCGTATTTTTTTCATGCCCGAGTTCTTACTTGTTTTCACGTAATCGGTGCAGAAAGATTTTTTTTTAACTTGACTTTTTAAAACTTTTGCCTGTATTTCATTTTTTTTCTATGAAAACATGTTATTTATGTCCCAGAAAATGATCGGCCATCCTCAATTTATCCAAAAATGATACCAAACATGCCCTAGTCTCTATAAATAAGATAATATGAGGACTGACAGAACGCGGGCCGGAGCGAAAGTTCCCCCCCTCCCCCTCCCCACCAGCATCGCGTCCGCCCTTGTCTCCCGGACGTTTTCAACTCTAGCCCACCTAAGTAACAAGTGTGCCAAGGCTCATGCTTTAATGAAAAAAATATTGGTGTTGTCCTATAAAGCCCTAACTACACGGAGAGGAAGGCGGCAGGGCAGGGACTTTTCTCACTTGGTAAATTTGAACTGCAATAGCGCTTAGTTTCTTTGTTCTTTTGATACGAGTAATGCGTTCAAGATACCTAGAGCTACCGCTGTCGATAATGCCATGCCTTTTACGGGTTGTTACGACAAAGTTGCTTGCGCTTTCTGCCACAGAATAAGCTTCTGCGTATACCTATCTCGTAACAACTTTTAAAAAGGTTTAATAGAAGTGTTTTCTTCACTAATGAAATATTTGACATTTTAACTAGAAGTTACTAGTGTTATGATATGATATTTTTTATTCACCTGAGTATGTATTTAATCTTGTAATCTTTATTTAATAATTAAGGGTAAATATTCAGATGCAATATTGACAACATTAAACCTAATTACATAAAACATTAAACTATAACAAATCCCCCCAACGCACATAATAACATATAAGTGTATAATATAAGTAGGTATTCTAAATTTTACAATTAATGCCTATGAAAAGTATTAAATATTCATATTCTGTCTAGGTGGTTTTCAGTTAACGCTGCATAACAGAAAATTTCACAACGGAAACTGCCCGCTATAGTAAGAAAATTGCGTATAAGTCAGTAAACAACCTCTATTGTATAAAAAAACATTCTCAACTCAGCGACGATTACATTAAAGTTCACTATCGCCCACGCCGTGATACGTAAACGTGCCGGTATAAAATGCCGGTTTGTTGTTTCGTCGTCTCTCTCGCTCTACCGCGAACACGAACATGATAATTATTGATTTGTTTTCATTGCGTCTCTCTTTTACTTAAATACTCGTATAAGCTGGTTTCACCAGTGTGACCTTCTAGTTATTTTGTTCGCGTACGTTGTTTACGTGTCATCTCGTTCTAGAACTGTAGAGCGCGATGTTTGTGCGTTTATGTGCGTAGAGTAGGCCGAAGCGCTCGTGGCCGTGTGTGCGTGAGGCCCGATTCTATTCTACGTTCATTTCACTTCGCCGTCTTCATATTCCTTTCATCACACATTCGTAAACCTGAGGAATAAACTATCAAACACATACATACAAGAGCATAACAGACGCGCGTCGCTTTTATTATAGCTTTTTCTTTGTTTTGGTTGACGAGTGAACAGCGGATGATACTATGTTAAGGTTGATAATAAGTTAGGTAGCTGAACCCCTAACGTTAATCAAGTTCTTTACGAGTAGGATTGCTGACAAATAGCATTTGTGTTATTGCGCAGTAGCGAAAATATAACTATCATATGTACGTCATTGTTTTGTTTTCAGCAACACAAAGATTAGATTTTTACGGACAATGATTGTCCTTAGTTCCGTATCAATTTGAAAAATATTCGCAGTAGGTAATTTAAGGCTAGTTTAAGGACATTGTATAAACATTGAGAATATTAACGCTAGCATAATTATTTTTAATTATCTTTGTAATTACCTTTCTAGTCCAGGTGATGTAGACCAGAGAGGGTAGAGCAATTTGGGTATTTGACACATGTTAAAATACATGGTGTGACTTTATAATACAGTACCATCCATCCATCACCATCAAAATATCACAATAAATTGTAAATTATAAAATTTTATCAATACTAAAAAAATATGTGACATCAAAAATTCGGAAAATTGTTTGATTAATTGTCAAGAAGTCAAATAAAAATTGCAATTAGAATGCTTTAATGTAGGAATAAAGAATAAATTGAATGGCAACTATGTAGGTACCTAAACCCATTATTTCACGACTTAAAACAGCTGAATAGTGAATACTTATTTTCTCATACAACGGTTGTTTCAATGCTGTGCGCGTGACGCCATTGTCAGTGCCAATTTGTAGGAACCTATAAAGGGGTCACTAGCGTCGAGCTAGGTTAGCCCCTAATATTTGCCCCTTTATTGTGTTCTAAATGTGGTTGTTCCCCATATAGACATTTGATCGTCTCTAAAAACTGGTGCGAATGGCACCATACAAAAGAATTCGTCAAATAGCGGATTGGATTTGGGCTGTAGTAGCTGTTGCTTACGGCGCGGCGCGGCGCGACGCGCGAGGGAGGGGGCGGGCTCACGTGGCAGGTCACCGGCTCGCTTTTCAAAACAAGCTTTTCTTGCCGCCCATGTTTACAAACAGACCCACTTGAGGCAGGATGAAGATTAAAAGAAATCTCCGTTACATTTCCGGTTTGTACTCTGCAGAAATAACCGGCATCATTACCGAGTATATTAGTTGAATACGGTAACATTTTGTTCGAATTTTGATTTTGGCCAACAATGGAAAAACGATCCCTTCGCTTGCGTCGGAACACAAAGGAATAATGTTTAGTGGAGGCATCCGTTTCGCGGCGCGCCACAGTGTGGAGCGAGACGGCAACACGCGCGTGCACCCCTGTCGCAGGGCAGTGCATGCAGGTCAGCGAACTCCTACCCATCCATCGCGATTACATGTATACTTATATGTTTCATTGATGCCCTTTAACACATATCTATCTATTTAGGATTCTACAGACGAAACGGCAAAAATGGTACTGCTACAATCCGCCAATCAAATTTTTATCTTTGAAATTTCCTTATGTTTCCTATTAAAACTAACTTAATATTGCGGTAGGTTCAGAACCCTTAATGTGCTACAAGTACGTGGCCGTTTTTTAGATTACCTGCACACAAACCTACTATTCGCATTTTGAAGTGGTTCCTTCGCGGTTGGTTAAAATAAATTCGAAAGTTGGGCGGTGCTGGTTGAATAATTGGGTGGGAATATCTGTGCAATCGTGCAATGTTGTCGGATTTTGCAATCATTTAGAACCGCGACTTTGGAACCTATATCAATATGAAAAAATTCTAGTAGCTAATACCTGCTGCCCTAATCAGACTCTGTATGATGTTGAATACTTTCAAGCGTTGAAATTTCTCGCACGCTAAGCCTAAAACAAAGGGTTCCTGACCCGCCCCTCCGCTATCAGTCTCACCCTTTATCTGCAAGCAAGCCTAGCCGTGGTGTATGCCTTTTCCCAATCCGATAAAGCAAAAACCGACGACAATGCACCGATATTCCAAGATAATATCTGTCCTGCTACGCCATAGCACAAGCCACAAGTCGGACAAACGTGGCGGCCTGTGACATCAAATCAAATGCGTTGCGTTTCTAATGTCTGCGTCATCGGAGCATGCGTCACTGCGATTCAGACTTGTAGGACAATATTAAATTCTTCTCGACTGCTAAACGGTTTAACAATAGGTAAATTGGCCTCCTCAATTAAGTTCTGGTATAAAACTTATACGGTCAAATGTGTAATGGAGTCAAATTCAAATATTAGACAAATAATCTATTAAGCTCCGAAGAAAAAGAAACGCAGAACATGTTAACATAAGGGATAGGACATATCCATTGTAGGCCAGTCAGTAGAGGATGAACGCCAAGAGCTGTGATGCAGAAGGTGGTGTAGATTTTTTTTTAAATTGTGCATATGGAAAAAATTGTGGCTCGAAATATCTCGGGACAACTTTTGGCAGTTACTTAACCTGGCTTTTTTTTAGCTAAATCCTTAAACTTTTTACCGAGACATGAAGCAGTATAACTCATCTACGAAGGTAAATTCCCTATGCTCCCGGTAATATTCCCAATGTTCCTGGGAATACTCCCGGGAACATTGGGAATATTCCCATAGTTGCTGGGAATATTCACCAAGTAAAAATAGCACAAATTATGAGAAAATTACTCCTTTATTTAACAAAAACGATACAAATCATCACAGTTTAATTAAAAATAGCTTGCGCCCCGCGCATTACGCAAAAAAAACTAGTTTTATTATATAAAACTTAGTATTTGTAAAACATGAATATTAAGTTTTTATCGAAAGTAATTTTATTCTTCGAATACTATTAATTGTAACTAACATTAATTAAAAAATTAGTTGCCCAATCTGTAGTGCAATATTCCCCTGTTTTGGGAATATTCCTGGGAACGAGGGAATATTCCCACGGCACATCACTATAACAACACTAACAACTAAAGAGACAAAGTTACTTTATACATATTAGTATGGGCCAAGCTAAAAGAAAGGCAAGATTTGCGGATAGGTACCTAGTCATCAAACGCGCGAGTGAATCAGCACCGCGCCGGATCGGACGCCCGGGGCTGGCCGCTTCTGGGTATGGTCGCTGACCTCAACAGGTTCTGACTTGATACAATTTCATGTGAATTTTACTTTTTTCTCTCGCAGGGGTGAGGAACTGAGGACCTTCAAGAATCTCTAAACGACCGGATCTTTAACTCAGTAGAATCGCTAATATGTAGAATAAAATAAAGAGCAGCCATCTAATTTTTGGTTTTGATATTAGGATATCAGTTGCAGGCAACTACAATTACTTAACAATTATACAGCGAGGTCGATAAGAATGACACCTGAATTGTAACAGTCGTTCCAGGTCTATGAGGGACGTTATTATCATGGATTACAAAGAAAATAACTAAGTAATAAAAATATACATAATAATGCAACGTTTTCAATTACATAACTCCTTAATTGATAACATATTCGTATTGATTTATTATTACTAGGTGCATTCAGTTCAGACGCGAAATTGCAGAAAAAGTGCAGTTTAGGATCTTTAAACTCCAATATGGTCATCGACAGCGGGTATGACTACAAGGTCTACAAGTTATTGTAGTACACCTGACCGATCGCTTGGTGTGTTATGCTAGCGTAGACTCTACGAATAACCTCTCCCAGTTTTAGTTACTTATAGGTCGATCGTTAAATGAGATTTATATTAGCTAAGCGGCATTATAAAGCTAAGTACAGTTATGAGTTAAACAATGATAATAGGCTAGGTTTAAGTTTGTTTTGATTGGTAAATTTACCTCAGGTTACGTATTGGAATGGGGAGTTTGTTGAACTGCGGGACTAGTCATTAGATATTGCGTGATGAGCCCGGCGTGTGGCCTGCGCCGGCGAGCCGCCGCGCCGCGCCCGGCCCGCGCCCGCGCCGATACGCCGCCGCATAGGTATTTGTCACTAGCGGTCACTTCTACGCACCTAACTACACAATTAAACGTTATAAGTAAAATTACATCATTGCTTTTCAACTATTCGCACAATTTGAAATAGGACCACAGCATAAACGAGTTTTAAGAATTATTTTGTGAATATTTTATTTGACCATGACGCTCAAAATACATTTTTGTGTCGCCAGACTACTTTTTAAATACTCTGAGTATTGCCAAGGTGCCAAGAAATAGCTTGACCACGAACAGTATATTATATACATCGTCAGCGCAACCTTTAGGTACTTTTAGTGCCTATACCTGTACACAACGCAACATTTTAATATTGTTCACTGTAAGTAGCCTTTAACTACATACATAATTTAAAGAGTCTATATTATAAACTCTATTGAATGTGCCGTGCAAGGCAGGCAGGTAACAAATATTAAACAGATATCATGAACTTTAAGGAAAGCATAATTTAACCTGATTAAATATCAGTGTTCCGTCATGCCGATTTATAAAAGTAAAAAACGAGCGATCCGTGATCCTTGGGGGTGCAGAGCAGAGCAGAGCAAACATTTGAACTGTCAAGAACGGGCAGTGCCCGGGACGCGGTGTCATTGCCCTGTCGATGCTGTTTCAAAAAAAGTGTTGCCTTTATACGTAATCTAATCCCTTCGTGGCGCGTATATACCACATAATCGAACACATTTTGTAGCCTACCTAGGCAAATAAATCATATAGGTATGCAATTCCTGCGATTAATAGGTGTTAAATGAACAATAACCCATTTTGAGAATGAAATTCTACAAAAATGTGAAAGTTAGAACATTAACTGTAACGCCTAAGCCTAAAGGAAATGCATAGCACATTGTGAATATTAAAAGCGTACTTATATAAAAATGTGAAAGTTAATTAAGGGCTCTGAGGATTTTGATTATATTAATTGACCTCGATGCATTTTGAGTGTAACAAAATCACCGGTTCGCAATTTTCTATTCGTGGCTGGTCAATGTCTTCTTGGGCAGTGCTTTGACCGCATCAAGGCCGTCAGGATAGGGTATAGTGAACTTTAGTAGCAACCGCATGCCATATACCTAGTTACGGACAACTTTTAGTAATTTATTTAATTCAAGAGTGTTCGCATTCAGTTAGTATGTTTTATCCTTAGCCACTTTTCCTTATACATCAAAAATAAGTAGTTGTATAGTGTTTATTGTCAGTAGCATTAGGGTTAAGATAGAGGGAGCACCGTCATTGGGTCGATGACCTGTAGAGCGAGACGGAGCGACAACAAAAATGAAGTTGGAGCGTACCCCGGAGGGGAGCCCGGGACCCAAGCGTCGCGGAGCGCCACGCTTGCCGGCAAAGCACGGCGCAGCGCTTATGACGTACTTCGCTACATACATATTCAAAACAATGACTACGCGTACGAGTTTATTACCGTTTCGCCTGTTGATATTGCTCTTCAATGTTTACCGTTGTGCGGTAATCGATTACCCACTTCCATTGAAAACTTAAATATTTAATTAACTAGCTGTAGTACGTCTCTACCGACAAATGATAACATTTACTTCTGCAATGATCAAAGGGTCAAATTGGCATATTATTATATTGGTTTATATTGTTCAAGTTAAGATAAAATAGTCAACAAATCTTTGAAAATTGGCATGCACCGATCCTTCGTTACGCTTGGGATGAATAAATAAAACCGGCCAAGTGCGTGTCGGGTCACGCGCAAGGTAGGGTTCCGTAGTCTACCCGTTACATTATATGAACTAAAAAGTTCGCAAACTTATATTTACTATGTTTTTGACAGAATTAACAACATTATCTAAGGTATCAATGGAAATTGTACGAAAGTTTGCTTTTGCAAAGTACATTTCTGAAGTTCGACTATTACTCGTTAACTAGTATGTCTACTTAGCTGTGATAGTTTTCCTTTTAAATTCATCGTATATACTACTACCATGATTTTTTTCACATGCCTAGTAGCCACCGTTTAGCGGGCAGGGGGGGGGGGGGAGGGGGGGCGGGCACACTTGACCATAGCTTTAATCAAAAAATGCTTTTAGAAACCTAATAATATTTTTAAAAGAGCTATCCAACGATACCCCACACGATGGGGTTTGGCAGAAAAAAAAAATTGCACCACCACTTTACATGTAGGGGAGGTACCCTAAAAAAATTTTTTTTTTAAGATTTTATTCTACCGTTTTGTCGGCTATTGATATGTATACTCATGCCAAATTACAGCTTTCTAGTAGTAACGGTTACTGAGAAAAACGGGGGTCGGACGGACGGACGGACGGACGGACATGGCGAAACTATAAGGGTTCCTTGTTTACTACGGAACCCTAAAAAGCTTCTATAATCCCTACGAGGCGGTTAAGTAACGGCAGTTTTAAAATATAGGTATTTATAAGTAATTCCAACATCGAATCCATCCAATAGGTACGTAAGCACAGAGATAGGTAGGTTCTTAAACGCTTCTGCGACTGAGTGTATTGAATCGTTGCATTGCATCTGGGTCGGCGACTGAATGGATATATGTATAACCTATTTTCTCGATTGCTCAACGTTTTCGAATAACACGCCTAGCGTAGCGGCTTTCAAAATAAGGCCCGTGTGTTCTGGTTCTGGCATCGCTTCATTACTTTTTTTAACCCCCGACGCAAAAAGAGGGACATGTTATAAGTTTAACGTGTCTGTGTATCTGTCTGTGGTATCGTAGCGGCCAAACGGATGAACCGATTTTCGTTTAGATTTTTTTGTGTCATAGATAATTTTATCCCGAGTGTTCTTAGCCATGTTTCATGAAAATCTGTTCAGCCGTTTGAAGATCATCAGCTCTTTTCTAATTGATGAGGGGATCTGACTAACTTCCTTATGTCCGATCGATCTGCTCTGTCGGGGGGTTTTTAAATTTTAAATTTTGTATTATTAAAAATTAGTTTTTGTTTCTGACGGAATACCTTACTGTAATTATAGTAGGTATCAAAATACCACATTGACAGCGCACCCGACGAATTAATATATTTTTCATCATTTATTGAACGAGTGAGTTAACACTAATTACAAGTAGGTATATTGTTAAATAGAAAACTTCCGTGAGTCTCAAGACATATTGAAATATAATAAACGGGTCACTCACGTCATGTTTCGGACTAATGCGTGGTCCTTAATTATTTGACCGTTTATTCTATTTCAATATATTGTTAAAATAGATTGTAATAAACCAACGATTCGAAGCGGCCTGTAACTGATGTTGTTACTGGGCGATTCCACGGTGACTACGTATGTTACATTCAGCGAAATAGCTTGCAAAACGAATTACCAACTATTTTAATTTAACATAAAATTACAATCAAATACACAGGTACTATCTATCTGTGATCTATCTTTTCCATACTTCAGAATGATTTTTAACACGTTTCCAGGGCTAACTTAACAATTCTTACTTTCGATGTTATTCTCACTAATGAGTGAGATACGAACGGATATAAAAATGTAACACGAGTTATCGTGGAATCACCCCACAGGTCTATTACCGCATGATAATGTGAGGCGTTGTAAATTGACCGGTAATTGTTTGACAAAAGAGTGTGTCGGGCAGGGTACGCCGCCGCAAGCGCAGCTAATGACCGCGGCGCGGCGTGGCGTGCACTGGTGCGCGGGCCGCGGGCTGCACCCGCCGACTCCACGCACACCGCCACCGGAAATCCACTTCGTACCCCATAAATTAGCAGCCATCATAGTTCAACATAGGTCATTGCTGAGAATGTTTAATTTATAAGAATGCCGAAAATACCGCCGTATATAACTAATAACACCCCGTTCAATTAAAAATCTCTAACAGTGGGGTATCTCATTTGAAATTCAAAAGTTTGATAGGAATTAAATAGGTACCTGTGTATTTCCTGCAATGCAATAAGCAGTACTCGAATTAACTATGTCAAGTTAGTCATGGATATCTCTAATTTATAAACGTAATTTAAATGTGCGCAAATTAACGAGTTGTATGCATCCACTGATATTCTGAAACTGCCTTGGGATCGAATGCCTATCAAATGGAGATTAGTTCCAAGCTTAATGAATGCTAACTCTAGTATAAAACGTAATGTGGCTCTTGTTCTATTTTAGCAAGCATATCAACAAGTTACTCCAGCCAGTCATGTAGGTATGTAAAACAACGTATATTATAGCACGAGTACGGAGTAGATCGGTCGTACTGTAAATGGTAGTTGCGTTGCGCCGCGCCGCCGCCGCTAGAAGCACAAACATTCATGCGCGGTGAGCGTGACGCGCAGCTTGCTCCGCGGTGCCATTTACGCTCCTAACTGTTTACCGAGCGGAGAACGATCAGCGCGCCTCCACTGTACTGTACCGCAATGTCTTCCGCGTTTTAATATAGAACGCGGTGCGAAGGCCGTGCTATTATTCGTGCGAGCGTCTAACGACCATCGGCCAAATCGCGCACTTGACAAAGCTGTCGCCGGAAATATTTTTTCTTATTGCGTTCATCTCTTTCAATCCCAACCCACATTCTGTGATTAAATATATATAATAAAAATGATAGAAGCCAATTAACTTATAGCTCGTATACCAGCCAGCTAACGTTTAAGGGCTCTATGCCGACGAGAGAAGATGCCTATTATTTCACGATGAAATTTGGTGTGTAGTTTGAACCCCGGGACTTAGTTTTTAATTTTCCGTCTTCATACATTTTCGATGGAAAATTCTACACCAGCACAGCTTTACAATAACAACGCTTTTACACGCCGGGTTTGGACTATTACAGACTCGTTAAACTTCTCTATCATATGACGAAATAAATAGGTACTGAAAAAGTAACTGTTGAGCGACATCAGTATGTATACAAAATAAAGGCGTTTTCTGTGTTAAACAACAGGTCTTAATAAGCCGACAATTAGTGGAGAAGGCCGCGCGGCTTAGAACGCGAACGCGGAAGCACCTCGGCGCTTCGGTAAATAACAATTGGCGTATTTTATCAGCGGCGCGAGATAACGTAAGAGTGGCCTTCGACCAACATCGCGGCACGCAGCGGGCTGCTGGCGCTATATACTCGTGCCGTGACGCGTTTTGTGTTATTCCAACATTTTCAATACGGGACCTTGCTCGCCGATAAAACGCTAAGACGTCATGCCATACATATTTATTGCTACACTGATATCAGTATAGTAGATAGCTAGTTAGCTACATATTAAACGTTATTATTACAAAATGTGAACGTGCGGTATCTGCCTTACATCAACACGCTTCACAACTTTATACAAAAGCTTTTTATTTTGACATCGTCTGTAGCCAGTAGACCTAGTGCAACTAGTGCAAGACAGATTGATATTGTTATTTTCGCAACGGTTTAAAATTTGATTTGCATTACGAACGTAACGTAAGAACGTAACACCACAAATCTTGTGGAATATGTACACGACACTTTTAAATGAGTAAGACTGTAAGTCGTTAAACGGGAAATACTTAATTATGGGCAGAACATAGGTATTAGGTAGTTACTGTTATCATATTTATTTAAGTAGTAACGACGCTATTGTCAAGACGAGAAAACAATGGCCGATTAGGTCGGTTGAGAGAAGTAGCTAGTGTGATAAGTATTATGAAAGACATTTAGCAGGCGTACCCTTGGTAACATAGGCAAATAACTCTGTAACCTAATAACCTAGTGTTTCAAAATCATTGAATTGAAATTAACATGTAGTAAACGTGTAACATGAAGTATAAGATGTAGCGGGTGATACATACAAAGGTGTGTGAAGGAAATGTAAGCATAGACAATAACACACGTGGGAGCGAGAAACAATGACATATCTCCTGTCCCTCATCGCGTATATAGTGCGCACTATATTTCGCCCATGACTTTGGCGGCAGCAGCTTCCGCTCTCAATTTCAGCGTACCTAGTTAGTTACAATCAACATTAATTTCTTCGTCGGTGTTTTCATTGGAATACATATTTAATTTACTAAAATATCAACAACACAATCAACAACGAACTTTGAAATAGAATCACAGAATGAAATATTCACAATTTTTCCACCAAATTTATATTTTTTCATAATTATGTTCGGTTATTTTTTGCGCTGTTTTGAGTTGACGTTTTATTGTTTTACAAATTGAAATATTTCTGCGGTAGTAAAGTTTCAAATTAATTTTATATGTTAAGGATGTGATGTATTTTAATATGTTCTCACCAAATATTTGATCAGAATCATTTATTTCAAGTATCATAGACCTTTTAAAAAACATGTGTACAGTAATTGAACTTACGTAGATCAAAATAAATTTATACAATGTTTCTCGTTTTTCATTTCAGCAGCGACCATTTTAATATGTTGTATCAATAGTGAATACTGAACAAGAGAAGTTTCAATTTTGTATGAAATTTCATTATGCACTCGTGATGATGATGATGAATATTTCATTGCATACTTGTGAAAAACTTAAGTAGGTATTTATATTTTGATGAGCTTTAATTTTAATCAAACAATACACTCGTATTGTCTAGTTGGCAACAAGTGCGATGCACCTTTAGTTTTCGCAGGCGCAGCTGTTCGCTACGCGCAGCTCGCATTCACTTTATTACTACGGCGATTTATTACATTGCCGAGGTTACACGTGCAGTCGCGCATAATGCAACTCGTGCAACTAAGTACATAACCATTTTACATTTTTACTTTGATAAGAAAATACAAGAATGCTGTACCTATCTTTATTATATCTGTTGGAGGGAGAAACTGTAGTAATAAATATATGTACGAGTAGGTACCAGTGGCGGCGCGTCAAAAATATTCTTAGTGAAGCCGGAAATAACTAGATGGACTAGAATCTCCATCTGTTGTATACGACTTTTGGATAAGTATACATTTGTAAAGAAGTATAATAGTTACTATGATTTCAGGCTAATATCGCCCTAGAGTTTTACAAATATTTGAAGTTTGACGGTTATACACGCGGAATACTTATAAGTCAAGTGATGATCGTGGCAGGGTTAGCTAAATTGCCTAAATTAGTTGGAGCGCTTACGCAAGGGCCGGCCTGCGCAGTGCGCACGCGAAGTGCGCACCGACAGCGAGTTGGCGAGGCAAGTGCGAGCGCAGTGATGTAACGCTCTACCTACATTGTTACGATAGAAGTATCGACGTCAGCGCCGGTAGGCGGTACCGACCGCGGCCACGGCAGCGGCTCTTCTCTGCTCTGATAAATAAAATTGTTGGTGCGTAACACATTATGACGACAATCGATAACTTTTATCAATCGGTATGTATTCATCACTATTTGTTTTATGTCGTCGGTCTTGTGACCGCACTCTAAGCATGATTGAAACAAGTTATAGGCTTAGTTACTTAATACTGTAGGACTAAACAGTACCGGTTGTTACAATGAGTACTTTAGTTCTCGGAATGGAACAACGTAACGACAACGACAGAGCCGCGGGGAGGCGGGCACGGCACGCTCGCCCGCCGCGCGCCTCCGCTCCGCTGCTGAACGCCGCCGCTCGACTAACTAACTGAGCGATATTACCGTGCACTTTTACGTCGAACAAAGGGCCTCGAGAGAATTATGATGAATATGCTATGGTTTTGCATTAAGCTGATGAATTTATAAACCTGCAAGTTTAAACATGAGGTCATCGAAAGGTATGTTCAGTTTAAATACATAGAGAAGTCTGAAAATAGAGCTATATTTTATCGTAATAATATAAGAAGATCTAGGTTGTTTTTACAAAAGTTTTTAAGTAAAGGCCGCGCATGTAGAAAACACCGAAGACCTTGCTGATTGTACATAGCTGTTTTCCTAACCAAGGTCTGCACTCAGATTACGTCACTGTGAGATATCGCTACAGGGGGAACGTGATCTATGCACATAGTTAAGAGTGCACGTGAAGGAAATTATGCTTTTATGTGGGTGTTCCGATACTTCTGATTAGGTAGATAAGTGCAGCGGGTGCGGGTGAACGGGCACGGGCAGGGGCTGGGCGACTAGGTGAGAGACCGGCGCGGATGCTGTCCGCTGGCACGCAAGTGGTGCGGTGGAACAGGTTCCGCGCGGATCACATGTGGGCAGGTCGCCGACCTCGGCCACGGTGATCCGGGACGGGCCCAGTCGATGGCCGGTTTTGCTCACCGGCCTAGTACAAATAAAACGTTAACGCACCCCTCTATCTGCGGGGCTAGCAAACCAGCCGCCGGCATACCATCTATTCGTCATTCTAGTACTGTACTAGTTAGAAAAGTATTTATTTTTACAAGCAACAATGCTATATTGATATATAATAAACGGGTCACTCACGTCGTTAACGTTGAATATTGCTCGATATGTTTCGAACCAATACGTGATTCTTAATCATGAGGTCTAGCCGCGACGGCTTCATATGTCTGAGAGCTGAGACTCACGGGAGTTTCAACAATGTCATGCATTAATTATTTGTGAGCCATTAAAGGTTGCGTAAATGATGCGGTATTTTTGCACAGACCTGGCCCATATTTCACCAACTCGACAATTGTCACCTGACAATGACAATTCCAAGTACATTTCTGAGTCGTCACGTACCTAAAGATGGTCGTTGGATAGTATCGATACTTACCGGCCGGGCAATGTAAACCGAATTGTCATTGTAACGTGACAATTGTCAAGTTGGTGATATAGGGGCCTGGCGACATTGCGTCTGGGGTATGTCATTGTACTAGTGCTGCACCAATAATAGCCGGCGGTGGATGTCTCTATGCGTGGGTGCTACTCGATACAATGATGATTATTCACTATACATTCCATTCACAACAGTGTCAAGACAAATCCGATCAATGTCCGAAATCCGGTATATTTATCGTTCATTAACAAATCATAATTGATATTTCATTAACTAATGCGATTGAGATACCTACTTTCGCAATCTTAGTTTAGGTACTCGTATCGTATCACCGCACAGAAGAGTAAATAAACCGTACAAAAATGACGGTATTAATTAATTATTTCAGATTTCACTTCAGAAAGGGATTTGTACTACTGAATAATATATTTGATTTGATTGGTGTGTTGTTTTTTGGTTGTTGCATAACTGGAGCGCTGTACGTTTTACGTTCGGCCGCCCACTGCCGGGACACTTGGCCCGCACCGCGCGCGTGGGCCTGCCCTCATACGTAGTCACGCAGGTACTCGCTTGGTAAGCAAATATAAATAACTGTCTGACTAAGTATACGTGGAACAATGAACATCTTCCAATTACGTAAAATTGTTATCAAGCGAAAACTAACACCGTTGTACATACAACGTGTCGTCTACCTGTCCCTGGGATCCCAGCACATTACAAAAGAATGCTATTGTTAATTTTTTTTCGCTGGGAGACGACGGTTTAATCTTAGTAAGTACTATTTTTACATTACCTACACTCGGGACCAGTTATAATTTACGGTTAAGGTATACACGAACAAACTGAAGGTTAACCTAACCTATCCGGTTGCATTGTTCTCGAGCTATATTGTCTCTTCAAAAATAATTATTTCAATACTAACGGATTTTGGCCCGATTTTATAAAGCTTCGCCGTCGTCGGTAACTTTCAGCAGTAAGATTTTACTGAAAAGATGCAATACACTTACGTAATAATTACGATTAGTAACGGGATATTTACCATGTATATTTTTATTAGTGAGTTCCCGATATTTCGGCACTGTTGTTGATAATGCCGCTTGCAAGCTGTGAGCTTGAAATCTTACACTTACGTATCGTTATAAAAACAAATCATGTTCGGCAGGCCAAATTTCCGCAAGAAAGATATGAAAATAAACAAATGGATTATTATAAAACCGAGCCTTTTATTATGTGAAGTTGACGGCTCCAACGCCTTACGCCATTATCGTAGTCATGAAGGATCATAAAATATTAACGATTGTTTTGCAGCACAATTGCATAATTGCGCTGCGGCTTGAGCCTTGACATTGCACAGTAGAGAAGTAGACATGCACCACAGTCACAGTGAACTCGGCACGTGTATCGTAAATCATACATAATGTCTGCACAATGTGAAGCTCTACAGACCGACGAACGACGCAAGCGAATTACCACTAGTTATTCCCATCCGAGACCTTGCCTATTGGTATCGTAAAACAAGTTTTTACAACTCAATTGTCTCAAAATCGCATTACAGTTCCTTATTTTGAATAATTTTTGTTTTGAGATTTTGAACTGGTAATAAAGATATCCAAGGTAAAAAAAAGTGCGTGAACACGGAAAATGAATAATTTCACTCGGTTGTATGTATAGATTATTACATAATACAGCTGTGTTCTCAAAATTAAAAAAAAATCTGCCTGTGTTGTGTAGGAGTCAGTAAACACGCGAGATCCGCCCGTGATTCGCCCTAACCTTGCTTACTGCGAGTTTTCAAGGGTACCTAGTACCTACCTATTGACAACAAAACTTGTACTGGGAAGCTATAAAATCGAAAGGGTGGGTGTTTCTTATTGCATAAAAGTTTACATAATGAGAAGATTTTCACAATCAAAATGTTGACTTACCTGTTAATCAAACTATGATAATAATTGGACTGTTTGTGCCATAGTCCTATTTTCAAATATGTGAAGCCAGAATCCTCTTCAGAGTTATATTATATAACATTCGCATAGCTTTTAGAACTCCGCGTCGCTTTGCAAGGTACGAAAGTTGTAAGAATTAATAAAATATAACATTTCGCTGAGCCTAATGTAACGGTATCCCACTTGAATGGAACAATATTAGTGGCAGCCACCAACATCTCGCTACATTTTTTTTAGAGCAAATGTTTTATTATGCATGTACCAAACAAAACATCCAAAAATGTTTTGGTGTTTGTGGCCTAGTCTGTAAGGATTGTTGCAAAACTGACTTTATAGTTACGAACATAATCATAGGTGCGTGTGTAGAGATCCGTGAAATTGTCTACTCACTCGTGTTGGCGACATTATTCTACTCAATTTGACAGATGCTGTTATATGTCTCACTCTGCTGGATCATTACCGTTTAAACCGGTGTGTAATCTTATATCTTTAAACGAGCAATTCTTGTATATTTATTTACTTATTTATTTATTTATTTCGGGGATCTCGGAAACGGCTCTAACGATTTTGATGAAATTTGGTATGTAGCCCCAGATATTGTATGTTTAAAGACAAACTGAGCACAGCACACTATCGATTAATGAAATAAAACACATTGATTCGCAGAAAAGCAAAGCAAGTTATAACAGAAGAGAACATTTCGAGATCGAAACCTCGACTCGATTGGCTAACAGGCAAATAGAGGGTTATTAATTATTAGGTGTATTCTCCTGAGAGCCCGCACCTATATTTACCCAAATATGGTCGATGGAAAATAAGTATAAAATTTGGAAGTGTTAGAGTTGCATTTGTTTTGCTTCCTTTGATTTAAGAACAAAAATAATTCATTTTAGTGTCTGAAATGCTAGATTCAAATTCTATTTTTTGTATGTTGGGTCTCAGGAGAGTATGACAAACCTTCTCGATGGATATTTATTATCAAACAACTTCACAGATGCTAGAGTGAGGCTACGAATTAAGGATGTGGCACTTACCCGTTTCTTGCGCGGGTGGAGATCCTCGTAGTCCATGGCGATGCCCTCGTCGCTGAAGGATGAGGAGGCGGGCGGCGGGGAGGGCGTGCCCGAGCGCCACGACGAGCCCGAGCTGGTGCTGCCGGCCGGCGACACCGACGACCGACCGCCCCAGCCATCTGACACATCACACGATCTCATATCACACACTCATTTGTACATGGCCACTTATAGGAAAAAGAAGCGTCGGTCGTCCTGCCTGGTCCACCGGCACGATGGGTTGGCGACATTAAAAAGATCGCGGGTCACTCCTGGATGAGACTAGCAAAGGGACAGGGACGAGTGGCGTACAAGTAGAGAGTCCTATGCTCAGCAGTGGACGATAACGGGCTGAAGATGATGATGATTTATACATTGGGTCATTTCTAAGCTAAGTAGGCGCGAGACACTGCCGAATTAATGCTAATTTCCACAGAACCCCACAATCATCATAGTAATAAAAAATAATGTAATTACGAAACGGAACTGTGGCCATTAACTTTCACTAGTAAGAACCGTTCTTTTCGCGGTACACATGCGCTACCACTGCCGCATTAGAATTAAGAGTTCTCACTCCAACATTGCGTGAGGTACGCTCCCAATATGTAGTTGAATAAGTTATTCGACTAATGGTTCGTTTCGGTATCGGTACGATACTACATATTATACAATATATTTTTCTTATCAAGAGTTCAGCAAGAAACTCAGCTAGGACCTGGGAACAAAATATTTAATTTTGTGAATAGGTACCGGTAGGTAGGGCCCCTACCTATTACACCTAACCCCTACCGTACGGGTGTGATAGGTATAGGTATAGGAATATCGAAATCAAAGTAAAAACTATATTTTGATATAGCGATAGCTGGACACATCAAACTAAGAGTAGGTAGGTACCTTTATCTGTACGTAATTTTGTAGCTAATACAATGCATTTGGTCTGAGTTGGTAAAATAAGAGCGGATTTTCATCAAATACCTGTCTAGACAGTGTCTAGACCGCTGTGCTGTCTAGACGTTTACAACTCTATCGTACACATGAAGACCTACCCACGTTCCCTTCGGAATACCTAACTAATAATTTCCATATTAATAACGATCATCTTTATTATTATTATAATATTATTGTACTCCTGCCTGTCCTTTTTTGCGACTTAAGCAATCACGAACTCTAATATAAATAGGTACATTAAATTATTTAGTATGAAAAACTATTTATTTAAACTATTAAATTATTTCAACTGAACGGGACCCACATCGAGATAGTCGATTGCGCGAGAAACTTGGGTCTGTACATGGATACTAACTTGAAATTCGTAAAGCATGTAAACCTGAAAGTTAAGTCTGCAATATATAAATTAAAATCTCTTTATAAAATCGGTGAATACTTAAACACAGAAGTGAGGCGTACTCTCGTAGAATCACTTATTCTGTCACAATTTAACTATTGTGATACTATATATGGACCTAGCCTTGACGCAAAGACTAGCAAGAAAATTCAACTAGTGCAAAATTCATGTGTTAGATTTTGCGAAAGAGTAAAGCGTCGAGACCGTATTACACCAGTACTAAACAACTTAAACAGTCTGAACATGGAAGCTCGAAGGCAGCTGCACCTCGCATGCACCACTTATAAAGTGTTGCAGACGGGAGTGCCGGCCGCGCTGGCGGCCACGCTGCAGCTGCAGGGCGCGCGCGGCCGCCAGCGCGCCGTGAACGCGCTGCAGCTCAAGGCGCCGCGCCACCACTCCGCCGCCTTTAGAGGCTCATTTCGTTTCGCAGCCACCAAGTGCTGGAACGTTATCCCACCACCTATACGACTTTCCAAAACTTATTTACGTTTTAAAATTAACTTAAAAAAGTTCTACCTTTCGATACAAAAAGAGTTGCAAGATGTGCGATGCCCCACAAAGAGTAGACATAATTATAATTTTAAAAATAAAACTGTTACGTGATTTCATTACCATAGTCACTTCAATATTATTATACATAGTCAATCCAATATTGTATTATTGCAATTGTAACTACCTACTTAATTTAATTTACTAACCTGTCTATTTACTTAATGTGAAACCAACTTATTGACTACGGGTGGGCTTAAAACCAGCTTATCGCTGTGCTCACACCGATTTTTCCATGTCAATTAGATGTAAGATATTACTAACCGATACACCATTGTAATTTAAAGGAAAAATAAACGCATTTGTATTTGTATTTGTATTTGTATTTGTAAAAAAGTTTATCGAGTCTATTGCCTAAAAATACTCCTTACCCTAAATTAACGAAAAATTAAACACTGTTTAGTGCCACAGACTGCTACAAAATTCAATTATGTGCCGGTCACTAATAAACCTACTTAACGTACGGTGAAAGTCAGACAAAAAATTATATCATATTTGGAGGAAAAAAAACGAATTCTGTTTAATCCAATGTACGTAAGAAGCACATTCGAGGCGCGTCCATTTAAATATTGGTTTACTTTAACTGCTTAAGCAGGTATTTTAATTGAGTTAATAGTGCACCTGAAGGCCATTCAGCCTGTTCCTGGACATGCGAGTAAATATCCAGTTGCAATTCAGCATGAATAGTTATAGTAGTAGGTAGAGCATCCACGAGGTGGTCTGATGCGGTGAAGAAGGCAGTTGACGGGACATAGCTTATGAATGCACTCTATGGAGACTGAGCATACGTAGTCGCGATCCTCAGTAATGACGGACCGAGGAAGAATAAGGCTGGGTTGGGCTGGGTAAGCGGTGTTCGTCAAAATCTGATTGTATGGAAAGTTTGACAAGTTTCTATGGGATGACAGCTGCCGGCGCCATATTTGACGATGACCGGTCTGTATTCGTACGTTGATGCAACTGGCACTAAGAAAGAGTAGCTGTAGTACACACTTGGACGTGGCGAGTTTGGCGAGCAGCTGAGCGACATGAGCACGAGTGCTGCGTTGCACTCATTCATCTGGTCGTCGCGCTCACCATACCCCAGGTCGCACGAACTGCTGGGACGGCGTTTGCGAGATCTGCAACAAACCAAAAATAATACTTAATAATCATCTTTTTTTTTTTGACGCTGACTGTGGCTTTATAGGCCGGGCCCAATATAGGAGTGCGCGGTTGGAGTGGCCTGTGGAAAGTCGAGGGGAAACCTCCGACACCACCACGCGGGCGGTTTAAATATAATCATCAACATTTCGCTATAGTGCAATACACTTCACTTCAGCGACACGAGAGCGTTCCCCTTATGTATAATGCTTGGCCACTCGGTTTTAGACGCGGAGATATTAGCTGGAAACGATACCGAAGGGTAACATTATTGGCATAATGATATTATGTTATGTGTCATTGCCATTCTTCTGAGTGACCGGTACGATTGTAGGTAAAGGTTGGGGACTTGGGGCAACTAAATTATTAATAAAGCGTGCACTTTTTTATGTTATTATTGTTATAAATTAAAGTAACATTCTCCGATTCATTAATGAATATATAGTTGTAATGTAACAAGTCTAGACTCGCGAGGTTGGTAGTGGAGGCAGACGGGCCCAGGGGTCGTCGACGCGGACGGCGGGTCGCGGCGGCAAGGAGATGTTGCGCAACGCAACCGACGGCGGCCGTCAGACGCATGCCCGAATTGTGTGAGGGTGAGTACTCTGCTCCCGTCTGCGTCTGGTCGGTCACCCCGTACCATTTACTGAACGACCGTTCAACTTTGACTTATACTTTGGTATGCTGATCATTAACTTTAAATTCGGGTATGATTTGTGACAGATGTATGAAATAATCAATAGCAACAGTTTGCAAGGAAAAGCAACATGACGAATGCACGTAAAGTATATATATAGGATGGATTTTCTTTTAAGGTCAGTGAGGGCAGGTACTAGATCCCGTACTGTTTCCTCGATTTTTGACCATTTTCGTATAGCAGCATGGGATCTGGTAGCTGCCCTCACTGAATGCACAATACTTAGTCAGAATGGTGGCGTAGCGTAGTTGTATAGCGGTAAAGTTACATGACACTAGCTAATGCCCGTAAGTTCGCGTGAAATTACTATTACTGTTTGACATTGACAGTGTAAATTAGGTACATCTGATTTATGACAAAGTTGAAGCGAGTAACTTATTTGTCGTTCGGCGGTTGCAGGCAGGGTTAAATGTGATTTGGTTACTTACTTACCTACATCGTTTCGACTACGTCTCTCGAAGCTTGCTATGAAACGGCTTTTTTTTCGATTTCGTGATTAATAAACTGTATTAAATCCACAATCTGTAATAAAATCTGTTATATCTGTAATAAATCCACAAGTCTCTGCGTAAACTTATAAAGTTGCAAATCTCGCTTTAAAAATTACCAGTTCTCGTAATATTCTACGCCAACTTAAAGCCCACCACAAAAAAAAAACTGATTCCCTAAAATATGAATTCAAAAACGGAGAGATTAGATACGCAAATAGTCTATTTTAGAAGTTTGAAATCTTTCACTTCATCAGCAATTCGTGCAATGAATGAATTTGTCATACTTTTTGTGGCACATACTTACTATAGTTGCAGTAAGAAAAATAGCTATCTGTTGATAGACATTCAAGAAAACAAGTGCAATGACAATGAATAGAATGCACCCACGTCACATGCAGCTTGTCATTGTTTGTTTCGAACATATTGTTGATAAGGTTGACGAAGTTCCAGGGCCATTGACTCACTCGGTAGGTCGTTCAGTGACGCGGCTCATCGTCCCGACGCAGAAGGTGTTTCACCCATCACACACCCCGCACGCGCTTTTGGCCTCTAGCCCGGGTAACCCCTCCTATAGAGTGGGTGTTAACGCACTAATATTTATTCTTGTCTACTTATTTATTTTTGTGTTTAGTGTCCCATATTAAGCATTAATTCATACTATAATAAATAATTTCTTTGGCTGGGTGAATGACTTGAGCGTACTTTTCATCATTGCTCCAGCTGTAGGTGAGTCGTGGTCGTTATCGATGCGGTCGACGACCGCCGCCGCCGGTGCTCGCGGAGGTGACATTGCTGTCTATATCGCATTCATATACGTAGCGTTGCTGAATTAGCTGTGACGTATTTCTATGACGCAACTTTCTGAGATGGCTAGTTAAAATTTTGACCGGGGATGCGCTGGTTTGCGGTCCCACTATCTCGGGAGAACCCTTGAGGGGAGAACAACAGATGATGATGATGGGTGGCATTTGGTATTACAAAACCTCGACGATATTCCGCACATCTAACATGTAATGCGTGACAACCTCTATGCAAGTGGATTGACGAGGATGGTTATGGTTATGTTATGACATATGAACTACTATACTTATGGACTGGTTATGCCTTTAATGAATAATAAGAATCGTTGAATAAACACTGAGACACGTCTACGTAAGAAAGTTGCGCATGCACGTGATTGACGTCAAGATTTCGTACACATTCGCGGGTGATTGGTTGAACAAGTGTGTGACATGTTCAACATGAAGCCGTTTTGATAACTCAGCGTCGCCGGCTGAGCACACACGCTCCTATAGCTGCGTATTACACGCGCAACATTGAAGACGACCTTGCCGCTTGTTGCGGCGCTTTATATGTACAAGTAGGGAGTTGATCTAACAACGACAATACCTACCTACACAATTAATGCGTGACCACATTATGGTCTTTCACGTAACGCACGGGAAACAATTGATGAAACAAATTATAATGAAAAGTTTACTCATTTGTTTTTCACGTCGAATTAATGAACACTTGTTACTCGTTCTAAATACATATAATAGTTATATCCTGGTGTAATTTGGTTTTTAAAGATCAATTACGAATTTAGGAATGTGAATCAAGATTATTGATTTTTTTTTATACCACGTCGGTGGCAAACAAGCATTCCTTGAATATCAAGTAAATTTACAAATCCTTCAATAAAACTTTGGTTTATTTTTTATATTACTCGTATTAGAGATTCTCCTGTCCCATCGAAATTCAAGAACAAGTGATTTGCGTAAGTAATCGGTTAATTTAGGCCACGAGTTGGTTTCGGCCGCTGTGAGAAGCCGGTCGGCGATTGGCTGTGCGGAGTGCGGCGTGCGGCGTGCGACGTCAGTGGACGACGACGATTTCACTCGCCTCTGTTCTTTCACCAAGTAACAATTTACTCGTAAGTCCATAAATTGCTCGAGTGTTACACATTAAGCCAACAACATAGATAATATACACTACATTCCCCTACTTCTAAAATCAAAATTGGTCACACCACGATAAAATGCATGTATTTACATATTATAATGATTCGTTTACCTAACCTCAGCTCCGGCATTTTTTACAGGGCGGTTGATGTAGGTCGGGGCTCGTTTTTTAGCGATACAAAAAGTCATGTCCGCAGCGAGCGAGCGGGCGTTCGCTGTGGTGAGGTCATCGCCAAAGACGGCTAGTAATTTGCTCGAATTGGCTGGGCACGTCTACGTCGGTTTGAATACGATATATATTACTGTGTATTCAAGGATACTGATGGCACCGGTTTACAGTGTATTTGAGTCACTATTTTCAGTATCAAATGTTAGTTTACTGGCTGAAGTGGAGTGACTAAAGCAAAGTCAGTACATACTTTAAATAAATAGGTAGGTACATATAGTCGTAACTTTTTTAGATACTTCTAATATGTACCATACGTCATGCTCGCGCATCTCTGGCCCGGGTATTATTTTTTATACGGTTCAACAGTTTTTTCTTGGGTTTTAACGAGAATCCCCTTTGTAAAGGAATCATTTTGTTATTGGCTTCTTTTTACATAATCTAGCGCTGAAGACAATTAATGTTGGGGGTCACCTTTGTGATTGACTTTACTCTCAGGGTACACAGTAAGACGTCATTTTTGGCATCACCTGAGTTATTGTGTTACAAAGTATTTTTGTTAAATATATAGTTTTTAAATATGAATATAAAGCTGTTGATTTGATATTGCTAATATCCATAACCCGCCAACAGGATAAACAATATGTTCCTAAATTCAAATAGGTAGTCGAAGTTAGCGTGCTCGCTATTGTACCTAGAAAAACCAGGACCTTGGTGTTTTTTCATGGAGGGTAGAGTTAAGCACTGTTGGCACAATATTCTGAGTAACATATTCATTTCTGATTCATTAAATATATTATTCAAATAAAATTATCCATCATTCGTGTAAGTTCAAGATGTGGTGGCTTAACATGCCTCCAACTGCACCTGCCAACTGAGATAACGGGTCTCTGTAGCACCAACGAAAGTAAACGTGTACCTACTGAATGAGAAAGTGCGCCCCACCTCCAGCCGCTAGAGCGCCTTCTCTTTGCTTGTTGCGCAAAAGCATGCGGAATGCGGCGCCCCCCGCCCGCGCCCGCACTGCCGCCCATGACAATCAAAATCCTTCATTAGCATAGACAGACAGTCGACGTCGACCTACCATTTTTGTCATTGAAAGTATGTTAAATTTCCGTGTGACCTGAATGTAGACCATTGTTCGTTATTGCAAAGAAGTGCGACCAAGATATACGCTATTATTGACTACTGAACATGTAGAATTCCTAACAATATATGCCTAGCCTAAGGAGAGGGGTTTATGTTAGAAATATTTTCTTTATTTTACTAGCAAACGTTTAGGATAAGTACAACCGGGAAACCGTGAGGATGATTATTGGTAAGGACATTCCGCAAAAATATATATGTATTGTTTTCCTAATAAACGAATGAGAGAATATTATTTAGTACTTTTAGTACCCGCATGAGCCGGTACGAGTATCGGATCGGTGACGCCGAGGATGAACCGAGCCGCGGAGCGCGAGCTGCAGAACATATACTCGTAGGTTAGCTGCTGCGAGCTGCGCTAGTGTGGCGTTCCATTTCGAAACTAGGTCACCGTGTCACACGAAGGCCGCGCCAAGTGCCAACCGAAACCGCCGCCATCTTTGAATTTGTTATATCAATTCGTGCCGTTTAACAAATTGTTTTATCTGTCTCAATTCGCAGCCTCTCCTATCATTCTAATTAAAGTTTGAGAAAGCCAATATATGTAGGTACTTACTCGCTTCATACAATAAAAAAGATAAGGGGTTTCCAAAAACTTTCTCTTTTACAATGCCGCTGATCAGTCTCGTAATCGCAACATTTGTTTATATCACAAATATAATCTCTAGATGATAGGCAGATGTCTCCTTCAAATTCTGTTTGAAAACATTTGTAATACCTACATAAGGTGCAAGGCAAACGTCCCAATGCTCCCCTGATAATCACCTCTGTCATCATGACATAAGATTGAAAGTGCCATTTATTAGGTACAGTTAGTTCCTGCGTGGTCTCTGTACTTTCTTAAGTAAGTACCTACGGTGAACTTATTGCGAGGTCGTATAAACAAGTTTTCCGTAATCACTGCCTTCAAACTAAATACCAACCACTGGCTTTTACGGTAATATCAAGTAGTGGAAGTGTTTATGCCTGACCTTCTTTTACTTTAAAATTGTTCGTATCAAAACAAAATACGAATGCCGCTATTATTTGCAAATATATATAAATTTGAGTAGCAGTGTAGGTACACCGTGATCGAAGTTGAGTAGTGTTGATAACTGTGTTGGGTTGAGGAGATAGGTGCTGGCAGGGAGCGTTGAGTGGAGCGCTATCTGTGTAGATTAGGTCCGGGCCCGTTTGTTACGGTGTTCGTTGCGAAATTTGAACCGCGGCTGGAGGTCTTGCCTCTCACTGCGCTACGATAAAAAGTGAAACTGCCGTGAAGCGACTGTCACGTCGCGCGGCTTCAACACTATTTGACGTCGTTTGTTCCGGTTTGTTACCGACTTACCGACTCGCTTCAGAATTTCTTGTGAGAAAGTGTACAATGAAGATTTAACTTTTCACTATATACAAGCAACTTTTCTTATATATTTTTTCCTTAAACAGCGAAATGTGACTACTGACTAGTGTTAGTCGAGTTGTCCACGCAATGTAGTAGGTAAATAGTTGTTAAGAACAAAGTTGCATTGTCTGTCCCTGTCTGACGCGAAGGCAGGGGAGTACGCGGTGGGGAGTGGGGAGGCGGTAGTCAGCCGCAGAATGTAGGCAAGTGTGACAAGGACACGCCCGTACTCCGCGCTAACACTTCCATCCAGTTTCTAACGTGCTTGGCGAAGATTTCGCAACACTCGCCGCGCTTGTCCTTACTTCATCGATGCATGGAGGTATTCGTATGCCATCCACACTTACCAACAAGTAAACAAGGCACAAAACATGATGGCACGTTTAATAGCTCTACCTAGAAGAGAAGGGATTTTGTCAGACTACCTGAACTGAAGGGTATCAAACATAAAACAGAATTGCAGGTCGTATCCAGTTTTAGTGGGTGAATTGCAAAGTAATGACTTGTACAGTCAGCTGCAGAGAAAAGGCACCCTCTTGGCCCCCTTGCATAGAAGTTTGTTGTGGTCTGGTTTCTCTGCAGCTAACCGTACATTGGCTTGTAGCCGTTTTAACGATTGATCAGGTAATAACTAGGCCCAATATATGTATTTTGTTGGGGGTTTTGCAGGTTGTCGAATGCATTAGAAATGCCGCATCGACCTTCTTCGTAGCTCGTGGCGAGGTAAGCCAGTAGTACAAGGTGAAATAGAACAAATTTAATTTTGTTAAAATTATGATACTCGGATCGAGGACCGAAGGGTTCAAGTATGGATTGTTGCTGTATTTTCGAAATGGACAAATACGTGTTAATCGTTGGTTGGCGTGGTATGTATGTATGTATGCTTACCCTTGCATGTGATGAGCAGGCACTTCGATGGTGGCGGAGGCACGACGGCGGTCGCCACTGGCCATATCAGCCAGTCTCGCGAAGTCTGTGTCCACATCAGCAAGTCTTGCAGATTTACGAGACTCTAACAGTCTTATTTCATCGAGTCTTTTCTTCAGCTCGATTGGCGCCTGTTGACAAATAAAAAAAATTTAGGAACCTTCACATTACCACGATATTATAGTGCACATTCATGGGCATTATAATGTATATTTTGTATGGTGAAGCAACAGCAAATTGACTTGGGGTTAAGGTATTCAGTTGACCACGCGGGATTAAATCGGAAGGATATTTAACCATGGGAAGCATATAGGTATGTATAACCATCGGAGAAGTAGGGCACAGCAAAATGTCATCTTGCTCGAATTTGGAGCAGCCCAACTGGGGAAGTGCCTCCGCCTTGCAGAAGACCACAGCCATAATAACATTATATACTCAGGTATGTGGTATGTAGTGTTGTGTTCCTGGAGGTGAGCAAGGTTGCCAGAGCTCCCGAGGTTGCACTGTGTTGAGAGTCAGGGAGCTAAATTGGTCCCCTCTGCTGTCAACACAGTGCATCCTCAAATTTTATAAAGGGTCGGCAACGCGCACGTGACTCCTTTGGAGCGTCTATAGGCTGCGGTGTCCGCTTACCATCAGGTGGACCGTATGCTTGTTTGCCACCGTCGTGGTATTAAAATAATAATAATAATATAACTGCAGCAGAGTGGGTGTGGACGAGAGATCAATACGGGCGACCTTCGTTCGGCCCGTTGTTGGGTGGTTGTGACGTCACGACCGGGCTTGCCAGAAGTAGAGCGGGACCGACTGGGTCACGACACGATCTCAACACTACATTGGACGTATGACGTATGCCCTCGCACGATGAGTAGGCCGAACATTCTTATTCAGCGGGACATTCCTTACTCTTTCCCCTAGTATTTATCATACTGGAAACATTACATTATTTCTGACTATGTACGTCAACCAATTTCATTGCTGGGGCACTTCGTATCTTGTCACATTGAAAATCTATATGAAAGCCCCTAGAGATTTCACATTATTTTCACTTTGACACGGTACCAAGTGGCCCAGAAATATAAAGGTTGTCTGTACAAATATTTAACTCATGTATATTTACTGATTTTATATTTAAACTCAAACTCAAAATATTCTTTATTCAAATAGGCCTAGCAACAAGCACTTTTAAATCGTCAGTTTTATATTACATAGTTTGAATTGAATTATTCATCGTATGGCATTTATTTGGAACCGTGAGATCTTCGAGAAGACAGTACGGTTGCCAGTTTTTGTTGCACTTTTAGAACCACCCAGGGGTCACGTGTAGGGTAGCGGTGGGTACTTTCCCTACGGACGTGGTGCAACTTCGACCCCCCTTTGTCAAGTGAGTGGGCAACTTGACTGTTAAAACTTTTCAAGCCGCCCGAAGGCCGCTACCACGGCTTAACGACTGCCGCTATAGACAGCAGCCGAGATCAACGGCTTAACGTGCCTTCCAAAGCACGGGAGCGCTCAGTTAGTAACCACTCAAAGCGGTCACCCATCCATGTACTGACCGCGGCCCACGTTGCTTAACTTTGCATAACGCTTACGGCACGCAGGCGCCGCTGGGCCACGAGCGCTCCTGTTTATGTCATATGTCATTTACTGATTGAAAGGAAGGCTTTCCATATAACACGACGACCGGGTTAGCCTAGTCTAGTTCAACGTGATCCTGCCTACGAAGCTGGATGACCAGGGCAATCCCGGTCAGGGCATTTATTTGTGGGATGAGCACGAATATTTAAGTAGGTGTCTCATCGCCTAGTACCCATTGCGACTACGTAAATGACACATTACAGGAGTAGAAAATGAGGGTTACTGCTGGTACTACTTTACTTAATTTTGTTCAAGACATGTTGTTAAGTTACTAAAGACTATGAACTCCACTATTTAAGTACGCAATCCCAATAAGGCTTAATGATTTTTCCGCATGACTTGGGTATACACATACACAACCCATCGAATGTACCTAATACATAGGCACCCATAATATGCCTGCTTAAGACTAGAATGACTGGTTTTTCTAAATACCTCCGTTTTAAGGACACAAGAATCAGTAATGGTATCAAGTATCAATCTCATTAACAATAGGAAGTATGATCTACATGTATGAGCGGACAAACAGTAGCAAAAGTCGCGGTCACCCACTCGATCGATCAAGCGCGCTGGTCACTCGGTGTGTTGACATTGGTCGCGAGCTTCCTTCTAGGCGTTGGTTGCGTGATTGACACGATACAAGTGAGCGCGAGCGTCGAGGACAGGAATCAATGTAGGTACGTCAATTGTGACGTGTGGCGGAGTCATGTGCTCTCCTTTGTGTTACATCTATGTATTACTGTTTCGTTGAACGACACGGCGCTAATTTAGGTGCACATGATAAACTAATGAGGTAATGAGCAATCTCTTTAACCCTAATTTATGCGCAAGTATTTAACGATCTACTTCAAACAAATCATTAACCTCTTTTGAGAAAAACTGCTTAAAGCTCGTGTGGGAACAGCACCTTGTTTCGTATGATAAGTATTTTTAGTGTCGAAGAAATGATGGCAATAGAATTGAAAGTGCGTGGTTCTCGTGTAGTCGTTATAGCGGTATCAGAGTGGTCGGTTTCCCCGCGACGCGCGACGGCAGGCGGTGACGCGCCCGCTACTTGCGTTGCGTTGCGAGCGGCCGTTGATCACATCATACTTTCACTTTTACGTGATTTCGTGTGAGTGTGCAGTGTGCCCTCTACCAGCTAAGCTAAATTACTACATATTTCGCAAGATTAATTAGAGAGAACAAGCTGATCAACGTTACCATTTCTTTTACTCAAAAATGTGTGCATTTTTGTATTTTTAATAATATCAATGGACGTTTATTTATTTTTCACTTTACCTTTTTTATTATTAATATTGAGAAATGGAATAAGTGTTCAAAAGTGAAATAACAGATTTAAAAAGGATCTGTATTTTTTTCTGTTATGTTCTTACATAAACAAGTTCACATTATATACGCAGTAATCAATGCATTTTTATTTTCTTCTCATAATATTCATAATAAATGTTCGAAGTCAAAATTATTATTCAGTCAGCAATACTGGCAGAGCTCAAAGTCCGATGTAAATAATTATTTTCAAACGTAACGTTGACCAGGGAGATCTGGTGCCGGGGAGGGCAGCGCCGACGCCGGCGCACCGGTCGCCAGCATTGTGTTATGTAAAAGTGACAGCGGTTGCACAATTGCTATTTGATGGCGAAACTTAGACGCTTTTAAATGCCAGTGAAAGTCACTGAGTGACTTTGACATGATAACACTGAAACACGTAATTTTTATTGTGCATTTAGCGGTTTGTAATTATGTACAGATTTAAATCAGGCACAAGATAGGACTTCTTGGGAGTAGGTGCTAAGGCGAGCCCCTGACTCCTTTAGGATATAATCGAAAAAAAAAACGATAAAGTGATGATAATGGGAATTTAACGGTTTGTAGGTAATTAATTAATTATGTACAGATTTAGATCAGGCAAGATAGGACTCTTTGGGATTAGGTACTAAGACGAAGGACAGACTTCTTTTGGATACAATCGAAAAAAAACGATAAAGTGATGAAATGGGGACTTCTAACGGTTGATTAATTAAGAAACAATGTTTGTAAGAATGCAAAATAAAGAAGGAGACGCGGCGTTCTAGAGTCTTATTGCCGAGTTTTCTAATTGACCGTCGACGGCGCGGCCTCTTACGTTACGCAGCGGTACGTATTGTGGATGCGAGGTGTCGGTTGCACATAGGTACGCATACATATCGAGCAGCACATATTTATCGGGAATCGTCGAGTGAGTTGTGCGAAGCGAGGCGGTGACTCGTGGAAACAATGTAGCCGAGCCGGTGGTTTAGTTGGTATCTCGGGTTGCGAAAGTTCGGCGCGCTCTACTGCTCATCCATGTTGGCGCTGCGCTAATCAGATTATCGATGCTTGTAATAAGTCCAGATGTTTTGCAAAAATCACTATGGGGGTGCCTTTCCACTTTAGCTATATGCTATGCTTTAGCTATATTTAGCTATATTTCATACGTTTGACACATATAGCTCCAGCTACGTGTCAAATGATGAAAACATAGCATAGCATAGCTCAAGTGGAAAGGCACCGTGATTCCCATATTCACCTTATTTGTTTAATTATTGTAGTTATTTTTAATATTAATCAATAAATATGACTATGCTCTCGGATACCAATTGCGTTATTTTAACCAAAATAACAATAAACATTATTATAACTGGGCAACTTTTAAATGCATTTTATGTATGACTACAAATCTACTTCAAGGAAACCAAACATGTTTGATTTGATGGGACGGTGATGTTTGATGTATGAGTGTTGTTGCACCAATACCCGTCTTGCATCAAACAGAGCTGCAAAATTTACAATTCAATTCAACCAGGAGCCCCTGCAAGAGGTAGTCGTTTGGAAGTCTGTGCGCCTGTTTCAGGCTATTTTCATTGTTATAAGTTAATGCAGTGCGCCAGTGCATATATGCATTTGAAAAACTATAACATTTTAGGTTGCATTGACATTAGTTATGTTTATTAAGCAATGCAAGTAAGCGCTGGAAGTAACCCTATTAACTAATTCTACCTATAGTAGGTGAAAATCAAAGCAGATACAAGTTTATCAAAAGTCAGTATATGGCAAGACGGCCCAGACGGGATATCGCCCTACTGCAGGACAATGGCCTTTGGTAGGAATTCATTACGTCCAATTTGTAGTTGAAAAACAATAGACTAGCTACTAATAAGTAAGTACGCACCACCGCACATATAGTACCAGGGCTGCACTGAAAGTTTCTGAACACAACCCCTACAATATCTAATTTTGCATGTCAGTGCAAGGTAATTTTGCGGCCTGTACATAATTAATTCTAACGATTGAAGCGATTTTGCGGGTAAGTTCAAGAAGTGATTCGTTTTATTGCTCGTACTAGAACTAGGTATATTCGGAAATTGCAGTCACGTATCGCATGCACGAGCAGAGCGGAGCACTCGGCCCGCATGAGAGCGGAGCGCGAGCGCTCTAGTAAATATAGGTCAATTCATTGCCTCCTATGGTACCTACCCGTTGACAATCGGTGTATTGTACTGACGTGGGTACCTATAAATAAGCAGCGTCGTGCCACTCCCTTCCCGACCTGGTATGCGAACTGGGTACCTACGCATAGGTACTGCTGGCTCCTGAGATTGATTGAATCAGTGATATACCTACGTTTAAGAGTTTTCTGAATAAAGTTCTCTTTAGAGGTAAAGCCGGTATTACGTGGTTGTAATAGACAGCTATGTGATTTTATTTGTACATTTTCTCGTGGTGTCAAAAGTATAGTATTGTATTTTACGCATAAAGCCAATTTGTCTCGTGAGCATCTGTGTCTGAGTTAACATTTTTCGGGTTTACCTACGTACGATTACTGTCGTAACAACCTATATTACCTATGCTACTGTCATCGCGTAAGAGAAGGATGTTACAGTAGAGTGGAAGTGGAACCAAAATGGCTGGATAATTCATTAAGTAAGAGTGAACTTGATAGATTGTATAGTAACATAACAACGATATTAGAGAGGAGTCTATGTCATGATGCTTTATTAGTCAACGTGTTAATTAATTAATATTCAAGTCAGGCAAGCAAGGCATTGATTTCTCGTCCGACAGAACAAGCTTAGTTCACGTACATGGAAGGCTAATGAATTAGCTACGTGACCTTGTGCGATTAGTGAATACAAAATTACAAAGGTTGCAAAGCGGATGCAATGCAAGCAAAGCGGGGCACGCGAGTGCCGACCGGCAGGCTGCGTGGTTGGGGCCGCCGCGCCGCTGCGCGCTGCTGCAAGCGCCAACCTTGCCCCGAAATTCTGTGACCTACTTTCAATGCACGGTAAAACGTTCCAAGCGTTTTTATTGTAACGATTCGCCTTGAAACACCTATTTCATTCGCAGCTCAACGGGTGACTTTGCAAGTACTCACGCTTAGTAGTTGTACAAGTCACGCAATTAAAATTGCGTTTGAGAATCTCCGACGTAATGGATTTTTAGCCTCGCCGTTAAGTGAATAAGGAAATAGTAGTATATTCATTGTGTAGGTTATCTCGTGTAAGCCAATGTTAGGATAATGCAGTGTATGTCGGCGAGTAGGTCGGTGTCATCGATTGCGGCAGGAAGCCGGGCGGCCTAGTTGGCGCGGGACCGGGCGGCGGCGGCGCGAGCGCGGGTCGTGCGTCCCGCTTTACTTATGCAGCGCTCCGGGTCCGGTCCGGCCAACATCGAACGATTATCTATTTCGGTTACTAATTTGCCTACTATTTTCATTTCATTAATGCAATGCTTAGTGTTAACTGGTAAGTAATGCCATGGTTCAAGAGTATGTATCTAACGATGCTGGATTACGGCTTGCGGTACCACTGTTTTATGTTGTGTATTTTTTTCTGGGTTACTTACATTACAAAATAACAACAGTAAATCGCAAACTGTAACAAAACATCGTCTTAATGTCAAACTGATACCCGAGTTAATATGTAAATATAGTTCACAAATTCAACAGTAAACAACCATTATCTACAATACACTGTGACAATACATAATCGAATTAGTGCATTGATTTAGATTGAAACCATTTATTTTGTTTACAGGTCAATTTACTTCTCTACTCTATGATTCGGTTTGTTAAGCTCCGGCTCTTAACCGGCTTTATATATCAACCGAGATTTATGTATTAAACGGTGTAAATAAGCATTCAAAGTATTTGAGGTGTCTGATAACATCAGGAACTTATCAAAGCCCCGGACGTTACTATAATAACTCTAGGATTGACTCCTGGCAGTCCTGGCTACACGTCACTGAAACAAATTTTGCGTAGGCAAGAGCTCGTGTGCTGATGACGTCATGGTTGAATTGCCGGCCGCCCACGTGCCTTTCGCTCGTCAGAATAGATCGGCTGCCTACGTCGTGCCGGGGTGTCAACTAAAAATAATCGTACGATCCAGGCATGAATAATATATATTGTATATACCTATATTATAAACAATTTATGTATTCCATTATTTCTTATCATACTTTAGGTAGTGTGAGAAAAAAATATATTCATCTGAGAGTTCCGGTATACAATACTTCCTTCAGTTCAGTTATCCTTTTGCTTCGCAGAAAGCGTCGTACGTCATATCATAATTATTACGTAATTCGACGTGAAATCTGCGCAAGGACGCCAGCTCACCGTTTCGACACATCACTCGGTGCGATGCCATAATCGTACAGTTTACGCGCAGAGCTTAGAAAAGCGAGCGTCTGAGCGTATCGCCTTGAGACGCTGAAACGTACCTGCCTCTCTATTCTTGCTTATAGAAACAGAAAATTCGAGGAAGCGGACGAAATACGCAGGCGTGATGACCCAGCCTGACCCAAAAACCGATTGTGACCTACCGCGCCCGGAGTTGCCAGTTGATAATGGATAGGGGGTTCTATACGTTTACTACGGATGCGGGTCGCCGGCAACACCGCGCCTGACCCGCCCGCGACGCGTCTCTGCAACTTTCCATTGACATTAGCCTAGCATTTCTCAGTAGTCATGGCCGCCAGGTGCTGAGGCACCTCGGGCGATGGGAGCCAACAGAGCCGGCGCTGCCGGTTTCGGCAATTAAAAGCGACCTTATGCGTTAGATCAACAACACTTCTGTATCTGTTATTGTTTGAATATTACCGATGGAATCTCTTACAGTGATAATCAATTAATTAACATACTATATAGTTATAATGTTGTAATTGTAACTGACTATTTACTCTTCTATTAATATTTTTGTCGAATTCCAATAACGTTAATCAAAATAAATAAAGTTAATATTTTTTCCATGGCAATAGTAATCTAGTTCACACTGTTTGCAAAGATTTATCTATTCATTTATTGTGACAATGTTTTAGCAAGAATGTAAAAAACTTGCTTAGAAGTTGCATTCCTACTTACATATGATATGTAGGCTAAAAATAAAAACCTTAGTTAAAATATTGCATGGTCTAAGTCTTGAATGAATCTAACTTTATTGAGCGTGATACAGTTCGTGTAAGTTGCTCTAGATTGTCCAGATAGTCATAATTAATGGTATGTCGTTTTCTTGGTCTGAAGATATTATAAAATTCTTAATATATAGTATTCGCAGATGTAACATTTTATTATTATTAGGCATAAATAAGGAAACAAAAGGAACTGCCTATTTATTTGTTATTCATTCACTGATTCAAATTCCTGTAAATTAAGCGTAAGCAGACTTTTGAGAGATTGAGAATTTGAGCTAGGACTTTCATTCACAAACAAAATAGTATTGTCAATGAGGCTATTTTAGGCAGTATAGTTTGTTAGGTAAGTGGAGGCCGGGTAGCGAGTAGAGGCGGTGTGCGTCGCCGGTTCAATATCAGTATCAGCGTTTCTGGGTCAGTGGGTCAGCGTGTCAGCGCGGCCGCGTCGCGCCCCGCGTTAGACTCCCTCTTCGGATTATGACTTGATCTTCATTTACCTCGCTGTTTCCTAAGATGCAACCGATCCTGCACTTCCTATTCTCTCACTTATCCTAAGCTAACGTTCCATTTCAAGGCCATTCCATTCCGGATAAATATACTCCTGCATAATGTAGCTTCCCTCGAGTTAATGCAATGCCCCGGCGTCGTACGAATCGTTAACATGTACGCCCACGCAGTAACGGTTGTGTGTGGGAATGACTGTTAAATATTAAGTCAAACCTTAAAACGAGTTATTTTGCGCCTCTGAGTCAGCCTTGCATGCCTGAGCATGACGACTACTAACTACGCTTTAAGCCAGTCCACCTATCCGGTTTCAAACACAAATAACAATTACTTTTTGAAGTTCAAAAGAGACAGAATAACTAAATATCTAAACCTAGATACAGCTTGAATTTATATGCTACGTAGAAAATAGAGATAAACATGTAACTATTTCAAGGCGAGTGCAATGAGGTAACCCACAAAGGGTCGACCTCGCCGTTCGCCGATGTTCTGTGGGAGGGCTCCAAGCTCCAATCCAACAATAATCTTGACGAAAATAAACAGTTTTCAAGGCCCATAAAGTCATTCGCATATATATCAAAGAGAATATAATCACTGACGTTTTAAGAGACGGGATTCTCATACTAGAAAATGAACGCGAATTGACAGCAATTGCCACGAAAATCCAATACTGCCGCCATTATCCGCTTCGAATATTCCACACTATACTCGGATCTAAATTTTTTGTACTGAGTTGCGCGAGCCTGACAAATATTACAAATGTTCGTATGACATAAAAAATGACGTGCACCACTGCCACTGCGCGATATATGTATAGGGCTTTGAAACAGGATATCCATGCTGAAAAGCTGTGTATAGATAGACATGCGTCACGACGACAGGCAGAGCTCAAGCGGCGACAAACCTGTGTTTTTAAATTCACAACGGTGCTTTGGCATCATTAAATTAAATGGTCAATCATCTTCGTGTTTTTGGTGGTGAATGTAGGTGATTAGATGACATTAGTCGGACAAGAAATTATAAGGAATATATGTATGTATTTAACACTGGCGAACCTTAAAAATATGTATGATTTATTCTTTGTTTTATATGTACCAACAACTATATTACATTATGTGAAGGCCGGTTGCACAAATGGCAGACATTTCGCAAAAATATAACTTATCTACTTTACCTTTAGATATGAAGTCTGCGCTCGTTTTCCGATGTTCTTGTTCTTGCACTAGGCACAAGCACTAGTATACAGTCAACGTCATATAGTATGTAGCAGCCAAAGTGGCCAAATAGTTCGGTACACCATATATTTTGTATGGTGTACCGAACTATTTGGACACTTTAGCTGCTACGTACTATATGACGCTGACTGTACTAGCGGTGAACGAGTCGGGCCTTGTAGCAGTCGGCCCGTTACACAGTTGAGGTGCGACTAATAAGTAGCTATTAGCTACCGGCACCGGTACCCCGCAATCCGGCATGCAGTGTGAACGCACTTGCACTGGTCAATGCTTTAAAACTGGTACTAAACTAAATCTCAAGAACTACAGGTTAGATTATACTTAGTACTAGTAGGAA
Organism: Cenopis cana; assembly: GCA_951800055.1. Lineage (NCBI taxonomy): Eukaryota > Metazoa > Arthropoda > Insecta > Lepidoptera > Tortricidae > Cenopis > Cenopis cana. Next base: position 14,508,932 of record OX637471.1, on the reverse strand, counting down.
TAAAGAATTATTAATTTAACACACATAAGTCGTGGCCAAAAGCATTGAGCAGTTGAGCACCCCTTATTTTCCTTTTTAACTTATAAATACTTACTTTACTTTACAAAAATGACTACTCAAGTACTCATTGACGTAAAATATGAAAAGGTATAATATACCTTGATCTGTTCTAGATGTTTATATCATAAACATCTAGAAAAAATTAGTAGATGTCATTTCGAAGTAGATATAAAAGAGAAATGGCAGCCTCATTTAAGGGCCTTTGCCAATGACACACGAAGGGATAAATTAGTTAGTTAGATATAAAAGAGAAATGGCAGCCTCAAGGACTTTTGTCAATGACACACGAAGGGATAATTAAGTAAAATTGAATAAAACCACTTGGTAAGAAGAAAAAGATGTGACTCTCGCCAAGATGGTCGCCATTTCGAAGTAGTTATCAGTGGCGATGGCGGCGCGTCAAAACGATTCTTAGGGAAGCCGGAAATAATTTGCCTTTCCTATTCTTCATGAGTCGTAGTAAACGGACTGGACTGGCTGAAAATTAGGCAAGCCGGTGGGAACCGAGTTGTAAATCCGGTCCGCCACTAGCCATTCCTAGAAAACTGAACGCTAAAAATAGACGGGTTTCCAATAAATGAACCAGTTTTTATCCCTGCAATTATCTTTCACATCATCGAAAGTAGTAAGAGTTTTGGAAAAATAGAATTATCTATACTTAACATAAAAGATAAAATGCTTGATTCAAAGTTTGACTTTTACATTTAACGTCACTCGCGCTCAACGCTCAATACTTTTGATCAAGGCTGTATTTATAATAGATTTTGTGGTGAGTAAAAGGATATGTAAACATTTACTGTTAGATATTTGTGTAATGTTGCTAAGGCCTAATAAACCTTATTGACGATAAGAAGGTACCTAGACCTAGAAGGATGTTGATGTTGTAGAGCAAGCGCGACGGGAGCGCGAGAGCGGGCGTTTCCATGCTCTTCACAAATTCTCTCGACTAATCTCACAACTCAACATTAATATAACTTGATCGCCAGATCCGCAACTACTACGCGTACACGGAGGTCAGACCTAATGTTGGTTTGCCAGACGCGAGTAGGTACGCGGTGGGTTTGAATGCCAGTCCTCTTCGCATGCGAATGCCGTGCTGGCAGGGGCGGGCTGTTTTCTCTTCCCATGGTTTCTTTAACGACCGATTACAGTCAATTCTGTTTACGCATTCATTACGACAAAAACTAGCATCCTTTCTACGACTGTATTAGTTTTATGAAGACGAAGTTGTGTTGCTCGAAGTTTATAAATGACTAAATTTTTAACTTCCTAGATTTGGTCTTTGAAATTTCCATATTTTTCATATTAAATCAACTTAATTTTGCTGTTGGTCCGGAGCCCTAAAGCCCAAAGCCTAAAGTGCGAGGTCAGACACGCACTTAGTTTTTTGTATCTAACAGATCTAATAAAAGTTTAAACAATATAAAAGAGAGAGAACAGATAACTTGAAAATGTGCAATTTTAAATGCTAATGTCGGTGCTAACTTGCTAGGCAACATTTAATTAACTGTCCAGCAAAAAATCTTAAGTAAGGTGGAAAACATGGAAAAGATATTAATGATTTCGCTTATGAATCAGAATGAACTGCTTTCGCCGGCGAAGTAAGTAATGGGCTACTAATTACAATGATGTCGAGTGCGATTGTCTGACTCGCCGCCGCGTGCTGTGTTCATGTCGACACTCGACGTTTTTTTTTTATATAACTGCCGCTAGTTATTTATTTCACGCGTGAGGAGCCAAGCTTACTTAACTAGAATCATCGCCGCAATATAAGTAATAACACCAAACAAAGTACAAAAAACAACAATTAATAGTTGACGTAATATTTATAATTCCAAGAAACTGGTATGCGAGTATACTTATGTGGGTGTAAATAATATTATCATGGGTGTGAGCATGAGCGACAAGGTTTGTCATCACATCATATTGTTTTCACTCGCACTATTGACGTGTTAAATTACTTCAGTGTGTTACACGGCCGGCTCGAAAATGCACATGGCAGGTGTGATCGACACTTTCACGTTCCGCGGCCGAACGGCGCGATTGCCGCGTCGCGTTACTGACCATTAACTTTGCAATGGTTTTATAATATTTGTTACTTTGAATTCGATTGCTTGTATTTGTATTTGAAACAGTGTGGTTGTACACCGCAGCTATAGGTAGTCGATGTCGTTCCACTTACGAACGAAGAAGTCGCGACTTGGTGTTGTGAGCCGACAAGCTACCGCGAATAACGGTATGCGGCTGACGCTGCGCGCACGTGAAAATAATTCTTGCCGAGAGATTTTGTAACCAATACCGTTGCTCGGTTCCGGGCCCGCCGGTGACCTTATTTCTCGTCGTACACTCTTAACCCCAATGAATAAAAGCTTCGGCCGCCTACAAAACTTTAGATAGTAACTCGAAATAGATACGCAAGAATAACTCTCATAACTCTCTCGCGTACGTACACGTTCCACGAGGAATGATACGTTTTTGCGCATTTAAAATGGGCTTGTTTATTTGAGATCGAGTGACGTCATACCAGTTGGGTATTTGTTGGATCATAACAATGACAAGTGTTTACTGGCGACAGCACGAGTATCCCCACCACGAAGCATCGGAAGCTACCTGATATAGTTTATTAGTTGGGTAGAATGGGTAGGTGCTAGGTACGTAGCGCGGGCGCTGCCTAAGCGATAAACATGCACTCATCAGGGGAATACCACGTCACTGCTGGTAATTCATGTCTCTCCGACGTCATCAACAATACTGTTTTCTGCGTAATTTCCTACAGGAAAATTCAGAATTTTGATGTTGTACTAAAACCCATGTTTTATTCTAACAAATACCAACTTTACAAACAGCTTTACCAATGCATAATTACCTGCTTTTTAGGTAGACAGGTAAGCGAATATTCCGCTGAGATTGATATTATGATTTAAACAGGTCTCTATTAGCAGTAAGTACCTAGTCGCGACAGCCATGATTATCGGGACATGTCTAGCTAGGGCTCCCTTACTGTCAAGTAAGTAAGTGCGAGAGGGACGAATGCTATTATGCCTGACATATACGCCCTCATCCTAGCCCCTCAGTTTAAGGCTGAGTATTACTACTTTCGAGTTTTTTAAAACCATCTGAGACATAGAATATAGTGTCTTAAATTCTAATAAAAATATGTGTTACACAAGGGTCTTGTCTAGTCAAAATCGCAGTCAGTTACCTACATGACCTGAGGAATTTCACTCGATAGAAAAAAATCGTAAAGTTACCCCTTTTTGGAATGTTTTTTTCAATACTAACGGCTACATTACTGATATTTTACATTTAATTTTTGTACTCAATTAAAGATCCTAAATGGTCATAGACAAATTTGCAGGGTTTGCTTTAATAAAATGATTGGCTTAATGACTAATAGCTAAATATTTACGAAAACTACGCGCAGAGCTTTCGTAGAGAGCGGGATGGTTAATTGCAAACTCACGCGTGTTAGAGCGGGACATTTGCATTGGGGATACCTCCCCTTAAACTTTACATGACAAATAATAATAGACATAACATAATATTATATGTTCGGTTCGGCATTCCAAAAGATCAGTCTGTTTGGTAGAAGCCGGGTATCAACAAGTTTTGATGACGTCTTACATGCAGTGACGTAAATGGTCATACATGAAAAGGAAATTAGTTTCTAGGATAAGATACCTAGTCGCATTTATGTCGTTTATCGCTGTTTAAAACATCCGTCACTCTCACACTCCAAAACGATAAGATCGATCGTCATACTCGTGCAGAAGTGTAAATATAAATCCGTTATAATTATTATCTTTTGTTATTAACGTTTATTATATATGTCTGGTTTTTGCAGTGCGCACGCGCAGTGAAGCAAAAGTAACCTATTATAGGTAATGTAAATTAGTTTATGTTTTTCATGAAACGAATGTCGTGTAGCAATAGGTATATGCATAGCAAGGCCGCACAAAGCCACCTACCACTGCACTGGTTTTAAGTTTTAAGTATGTTCAGTTCATACATACACGCATACTATGTCATATGATAAGCAAGAATTATACGTATGTAAGTACCTCTAGAATGGGTTTGTTAACTATATTCACGTTTTGTCTTAATTTTTTTGTTGATGATCAATTGATCACTTATAACAAAAAATAATTATCACTGAGACTCAGCTCCGTGCGGCATTGACAAGTGACATCACGTTTATAGGAACGTTTATAGCTTAAAGTCATCGTAAGCATTGAACTAAAATACATATATTAATCCTTTTCACAGTATGAACTTAGCGTAGGGAAATTGCGTTTCCGCCCTCAGTACCGTCGGATTCACGGCTCTCAGTAGCTCTAGTATAAGTTTTTTCCAAACATTAACTAATTCAAACGCGTTCGCGTTTTGTCTCAAAATGTATGATAACGCTCTCACCGAGTTTGAAATACCTACGCGCGTTCATCGGTTAGCAACAAATGTTATACTCGCTGTTTTAGTTTCCACTAGTGACCACCAGAGGCGCTGTTCACGTTTTCATACATTTTGAGACAAAACGCAAACGCGTTCGAATTAGTTAATGTTTCGCAAAAACTTATACTAGAGCTACAGTACCCTTACCATGAGTACTCGATTGACTGCGTAAACGATTTAGTATTGGACAAAAGTACAGCGCCTCTGGCGGTTACGCAATAGAACTAAGAATCGCTATACTAAATCGTTTACGCAGTCGCTAGCGAGAGTAGCGAGTACGGTAATGCAAACATTGCAAACTCATGGTAAGGGTACAGTTGAGTAAGCAGCATGGCACTCATGCCGTGCTGCTTAGTTGTAGGTATAACTAGTCTAATGGTCATGATCGTCAACATTTCCTTCGATATTATCCGCGATAGAAAAAGTCGTCGGTCGCGGTCGGGCCGACGTCAAGCGAGTGTAGCGTGCCGCGTTGTTGTGTTCATGACGAAGGTTGCGCACACGCGCCTACACGGCTTCCTTATTGACTCATTTAGGTATTACAACTATGCTTTATCCCTATATGACAACGATTTCAAGGAGTAGATAACACTAACCTGCCCTCGGGCTAGTTAATAGATAAATGGGATGATTTCGCTAAACGTTATATAGAGTAGAAGGCGCGTAACTGGAATTCTACGTAAGAATAACGGCCCGGCCGAATTATTTAGACGCGACGCATGCGCGGCGGCGTGGGCCAGAATGACTTTACAAAACAAACAATCACAGAAGGTCCGCAAAACATAGTGTGTATGTATACTCGAATGTGGCATTCCATAGCAAAATGGTCCTTATGACAGGTATTGAGTTACGCATGGATATGGAATGTATAATAAATACACAGGCTATAAACAACAACAATTATCATGTCCCTAAGTGCCATATTTTTTTATAATCTTATCATCAAAGTTACGCATATTCCATTTATGTGATTTAACCATAGTATTTGCTAGAAAGCGTTTTTATTTAATCTTAGATTAAAAATAAAAACAAAAAAGTTACGCATACTTCACGCATACGAGTGAAACAAAGCAACAACCAAACTGCTAGTCCTGTACTTTAACAAAATAAAAACAACATTTTTTTTTGTATTTAAAGCATTTTACTAAAACGCTGATATCTACGAAACTAGAATGTGTCATAAGGACCCTTCTGTTATGGAATGCCACAAATCCGCTCAGCTCATCAATCCAGTCTTTTCAATTCAAATAGATCGGCGCGACAACCCACCTATTCCCGTTACCGAGGCTGTCTTTAAATTACTGATGTACCATATATTTATGGGGCAATTAAAGCGCGCATTGTGTATGAAGCTCGCCTTCTGTAGTAGACTGTATCCGCTGTACAGTACCCGGCGATATATCTATTGCACATCGACCTTTGGAAATAGATTCGGCTAATACGCTGACTAATTTTATATACATTCTAACACTTATATTATATAGTTGTTTGTTATCCCTAAAATAAACAAAATAAAATAAAAAAAAAAAATTATTATGCCAATCGAACCAGTTTTTGGAGACGATCAAATGGCTATATGGGACCAACAACTATTAGAGCACAACAAAGGGCTAAAATTAGGGATAAACCTAGCTCGACGCTAGCGGCCTTCAAAAAGGCTCCTACAAATTGGCCCTGGCAAATGACGTCACTTGCACAGCATTCAACCAACCGTTGTATGGGAAAACTAGTATTTTGTTGTTTTAGTCGTAAAATAATGCGTTTAGGTACATAGTTGCCCTACAATTTATTTTTTAATTTTACATAAGCATTACATTGATACCTTTTATTTGAATTTTGTACGGTAAAAAAATTACATAATTTTCTGAGCTTTTGATAATTCATATCTTTTTATGATTTTGGTAAAATTTTATAATTCACGATTTATTGTGATATATTCGGCTCGTTTCATAAAACACACTCGTGTTTTAATGCCTAATTATGTACAGTTGCATAGATTACTTTATCTACACACATATTATAACTACTCTAAGATGGGTTCAGAAACCGTAGTAAATAAATACAATAATTGTGTTAATACAACCTTTTTTGCACGGTTGCGGAAATATCGAAATCAGAACTGGCAACCGATATGTTATTTTAAAAAGTAAAGAGTCCCTATTCTGATGTGATCATGTCGTTCTAGCTCAAATTTCGTGCGATATATACTAAAAAAACATCGAGCTGACATATCGCATCGACTGAATTTGAATTTTCAGTGATACTAGAATAGGGACATGTCAACTTTGACATTTAAATTTTGACAGTTTTGTTTGTCGTTTAATATTTTAACATCATATATGAGATTAAAATGAAAATTATATTACTGCTGTAGCCTTAGCCACAGATAAGAACATTGCCATAAATTCATTGAATGTTGAAATGAGAGTCATTTTCTACGGTTTCCGAACGCATATTAGAGGATTTATGATATGTGTGTAGATAAAATACGATTTCAACGTGTATTTAGTTTTTACGCCCATAATAACCAATAACAAACTTTGACAGCTGGACTGACAGCACGGTGGCGCCAACTGGTGAGCACAAAAACGGTAGCCCTCATTGTCTGGTTCCAAAGCCCGACATGCAATAGGTATATATATTGCCGGGTACTGTACGTGTTTACGCGTGATCTCGTGAATGATGTGTGTAGATAGGTACCTACCTACATCTTCATTATCTAATCTTTCAGCAATACATGCTATCATTAAAGCGTTTGGGGATGTTATTCAAATTAAATGTCACCTTGCAAACGACGTCATTATGTTTGTTATATTTATTACAATAAACATTTAGGTTATACCTATTTAAAGGTTTAATCCCACAGCCGACAGCAGACAGCAGTCGGCAACGGGATAATAGGTACCTTAAGACTGCTAAACTTGGTCTAATTAAATTCTTCTCAAATAAAGCTAAGATCAGTACCCGTACCATGAGTTTGCAATGTTTGCATTACCGTACTCCGTAGTATGGAGATTCTTATTTCTATTGCGTAACAACCAGAGGCGCTGTACTTTTTTCCTAAATCGTTTACGCAGTCGCTATCGAGTACGGTAATGCAAACATTGCAAACATTGCAAACTCATGGTAAGGGTACAGGTGGGCTAGCACAACTTGCAACCGAGTCGTATCTCGCGCGAGTCAGCGATTCCTGTAAGTATAAGGTTGCCATACGTCAGGATTTGTCCTGACATGTCCGGATCTTTGACCCTTTGTCCGGATTGCGGCCGGACTTGGCAAGTGTCAGGATTTCTAGGAATGACCCTATTAATTTATTTCAACGTTTACACAGTTTTAATAAATGTAATGATAAATTAGTAAGTAATCTACGAAAATAGTAATAATTCTTCGAAAACAATATAAAATAGGAAAGGTAATTTACAGCCAAAGTGATCTCAATCAATTCGCGAGTCCCCGCATGCCAAATTTATCTCGGCGTGCTCGGAACATTTTGATTTTTTTTTCAAAAAAAGTAATTCAGTGCTAAAACGGCAAAAAAAAGTATAAACAGGTTTATGAAATATGATATTGAATTGGAGGTCATAGTCATATGGGTATGAAAAAAATCCTGCACTTTTTGATGAAAGCAAGCCACTTTGTACATTGATAGTAGAAACTAAATTAAATTATTTTTTTCGAGGCAACCGAAGATTCGCCCCTTGTTAGAAGAAATGTCAGGACTTTTAGGAGGATGTCCGGATTTTTATCAGGACATTTCAATTTTCCATATGGCAACTCTATGTAAGTATCGCTCGAACTGTGCGAATTAAGGCCACTAGGCTCGCCGAGGCGAGTCGAAAATAATTCGCCTCCATACATTAACTATGAAAGTGCGTCGATTGACGCAGAGCCGAATCGAATCGACCGAATGGACGCACTTTCATAGTATGTATGAAGGCGAATTATTTCGATTCGATTCGATTCGACTCGGCTCGGCGAGCCTAGTGGACGCCAGCCTTTAGAAAGATGAGGTTAGATTTTTCTCTACTCGCGTCGCAGTGGTAGTTGTGCTAGCCCCGCTGATCACTTGCGCTGGTGGACTTGATTTGTTGAAGCAGCGGTCCTCCCCGCTCCCCGCGCGGCCCGCCGCACGCTCTCAGCTGCTCTTTGTTTAAGTGCAACGTAAACATTCACTACCACCTTTGTATTATGGACTATAAAATAACTTACATAATAGCCTACGAATGCATCAGTATAATACACGTATCTACGTTGCGGTGACAATCAAGGGTCATAAAATGTTGCAAACGGGGAAGCTTGTATCGTCATCCGAACTGCTAAGTAAATTACGTAGACTAACGATGTTGATAAAGGCGAAAAACTACCGCGGTTTATAAATAAAGAAAATTAAATACTCAAACACATACCTACATAATGGAAGTACCTACGTACCTGTACATTAAAAAGCATTTTAACTTGAAAATAATAACTACATATTTATAGAGAACTTGCTAATTTAGTTCTTAATTAACTTCTAATTTAAAAATGGTGGGCTACCTATTTACTAATTGCTAAGGTCGTTAACTTAGTGTACGTAATTTTGTTGTTAATGTTCTGGGATGGTAGGTACTTGGACATAGGAGGTATACAGTAAGGAAAGGATGATAAGATCAATTCGCGGGCTACCATCAGGAATTACAGGTGGTATAGATAGGCCAGGTTCCTTACCTCCTGTCCGGGCGCGTGGACCTGGACGCGCAGCTCGTCCGTGGCATGGTCGTGCGCGAGCACGTCGGCGCGCACCTCGCGCCCATTGTAGGTGAGGAAGACGCGCTGGCCGGCGCGCAGGCGGACGCCGGTCAGGCCGCGGAAGCCGGGCCCGATCAGCTCCGTGTCTCGGTACTCGCGGCTGCCGCGGCCGCCGTCGAAGCGCACCGTGTAGCGCGTGTTGGGCGTAAGATTGATGCAGTTGCTGTTGATGTTCTCGGGGAACGGCGCCGGCGTCTTCACCGCCTGGATCATGCCCGAGCAGTACATCCCGTCTTCGTCGAGCGCCGCAACGCGCGTCCCTATAATGGACCGCTTCGCGAGTCGCTTCCCCGTCGACATGATGCTAACAGTCCACGCTCACTTAGTGTCCAGCGTCAGCGGTCCTACTCTCACAGTCTCACTCAAATTTAAATCGCTCGGCGTGTGCGATTTGAGCGGTGGCCGATACAATTTTTTTCGAAACGAATAGAATTTCCAATGAATGTGGCACGGCGCACGCGATCCGGCTCGTCACAAGGCCGGGATAGATTGCGGCTCTCGCGCGGAAACATAATACGAGGGCAGGTCCTCGATGATTAGGACAAAGGAATATCCTTTCGCGGTAGTAAACTTCGTACGCAAATACGTGCAGACGACCTCAACTATCGCGGATCCAACGAGAACTGGCGCGCGGCGCAACCGGCAATCGGCATCGGCATGCACCGGCCGGCCGGCGAGAGGGAGCGGCGACAGTCCGTCTCACTTCTTTGTTTTGATACTCAGCTGTTTGTGTGAGCGAGAGCTAAGTATGAGGTCACTTGCGTTGAAGCAAGAGCGTGACGATCGGGTTTGTTCGGGTAGTAGCGTGGTTGCGTTCGGGTGTGCTCGCTATTTTAAGCGGGCGGCGGCCGCCCACGGGCGACATCGAGGCGCGCCGGCCCGTTCGCACGTGGAGTGGAGTGGAGCGGAGCTAACGGGATTGCACAACGCACCGCGGTGGCGGTGCTCCCGCCGCCCGCGCGCCGGCCGGTACGCGCGCTGATGCCGGCAAATGCATGACACAGTTTCTATTCGGATTCGGGGTCGATTGAAATGTCAAGCAGATGCACAAAGTTATGCAACACTCTGACCCTGCTACCATTACACTACTAACAATAAATAATGTACGATATGCGATACCACAAGTAGCGAGCATCAGAGAAGGAAACTTTGGAGTAAACTGCCCCATTAGGTATCGGTAATGTAATGAGCTTCTCCTACTTCGCGGGCGACAGCTTTTACCTGTGCATGAGGTAAGTAGGTAGTCGACTAGTCGCTAAGCGACGCTACGACCACTTGTCAAGTCCGAAATCTACCTACACAATACAGGTGTTAGGTACCTACCCACTTAAGGATTAAGTAGATAATTTTTAATACGTTACTTATTTAAATTAAGGGCGGTTAATTATACGTTACGTAGGAATATTTCAAGTTATTTTTGGTTCGACTATATTCAGTGTAGGTAATCTAATAAGGTCGTTAGGACAGCGCAACCAGCGTCAAAGAATATAGATGAAATATTATTTGCAGTTACCTTAGAGGTTATCTTAAAGGAAGGAAGGACAGACAATTAGAAAAAAATTGATCAACCTGCAAAACAATCAAAACTCAACCAAGAATTGAATAGAAACAACTCACTCATCGCAGCACAGCCAAAAAACTAGAAAACCCCACCATCCGGAAAACAAAAACAAATAACATAAAAACAACCACAACAAACAAACAAACAAATACAGCATTCCCTAAGCCGACTGGTCCTCGTGGGGAATTAGACCACCATCATTTAAACAAACAAACAAGCCGAAAACATTAAAAATCGGCACCTACAATGTAAGAACACTGTCATCAACAGAACGCTATCTTGAATTGACTCACGCCTTAGAAAAAATAGACTGCCATATCCTAGGACTTGCAGAAGTAAGAAGAAGCGGATGTGAGATAGAAGAACACGAAAAACACACATTTTGCTACAAAGGTGGAACAAATAGGCAATATGGTGTTGGCTTTCTAATAAACAAGGACCTCAAACAACACATTGTAAACTTCACCGGAATATCAGAAAGAGTTGGTTTACTCCAACTTCAGTTCCACGACACATCTTTATCCTTAATACAAGTACATGCCCAACTGACATGCCCCAACTGCACAATCAAGTGAAGACGAAATTAAAACATTCTATGAAGATTTATCGAAAGCGCATGGCCTCACATACCAGACAGTATTAGTAATTGGAGACTTTAACGCTAAGATTGGACACCCTGAATCAGATGAAAACTTCATAATGGGAAAATACGGATATGGCACCCGTAATGACAGAGGTTAAATGCTAATACAATATGCCTACGAATACAAACTGTCTTTAATGAACACCTTCTTTAAAAAGAAACAAAACCGCAAATGGACATGGATCTCACCGGACGGGACAACAAAGAATGAGATAGATTTTATTCTGAGCAGCAATCCAAAATGTATTTCAAATGTGGAAGTGTTGAACAAAGTAAATTTTGCTTCTGATCACCGATTAGTAAGAGCAACACTAAACATAGGAAAACCTAAGCGAAATAGAACATCCTTCAAACAAACAACGAGACTACTAAGAACAAAAAATGAAAAAATTAATTATATTGAAAACCTAGAAGAAAACATAAACAAAATGCAGAGGTTCGAAAACATACATGAGGTACAAAACTACTACAATCAACTTGAAAACGTAATAACAACATGTTGTTACAAAAACAGATAACAAAAACATAGAGAATAAGGAACACAAAATATTTAATAAAAGTACCATGGAACTTTATTTTACTAAACGGTTAAAACTCACGTATTAATTGTCACTTCGGGCGACATGTTTCGAACTCTTCGGGAGTTCTTCATCAGGATGAGTGCGTCTGCGACCCGCGCCGATTGCACACTGTCGAACTACCCGCCGCCCGCCGCGCCGCAAGGTTTAGTAAAATAAAGTTATAACATGTCTCACGAAAGTTTAAATTCAAGTACCATGGAACTGATAAATAAACGTACTGAACTCATAGCTTGCAAAAACAAAACAAAAGAGATAAAAAATGAAATAAAAATCATTTATCAAAAATCAAATAAAGCCATCAAAGCAGACTACAATAATTACAGAAAAAACATTATAACATGGAATCTAACAAACTATAGAAGTGTGAAAAGGGCAAACAAACACTTAAACACACACAAAAACTGGATACAAACGCTGAAACAAGGACAAGACAATACGAAATCAAGACAAGAAGTACTAAAATTTGCTACAAGATTCTACAAGGAGCTATATACAAGATTGCCTAATGAAACGAATGAAGAGGAGACAATCAACATGGGAGGACAAGCGTCTAATGAAATTAGCGCAATAACAGAAAAAGAAGTGTTAAATCATATACAGAAACTAAAATCTGAAAAAAGCCCCGGCCCAGACGGTGTCAGCAGTGAAGCCTTAAAGATGGAGCGAAAAGAACTGGTGGAATCACGGCAAAGAGACAGAAAAATGGAAAAAGATGGGAGAGGCTCTTACCCAAAAGGGATCCATTTCCAACCAATAGATTAAACACACAAGAAAACATGACAAAAATACGTAAAGAAATGGAATATAAAGCTATATAATAATAATAATAAACCCCCAGGGCAGCTTGTGGCGAGCTGAATGGGAAGTGGCGTCCCTTGGGTCCCTTGCCCCCGAGAGTCGGTCAGGCCCCTCTCTCCGCTTGCCTTTGTTGGCCGGCGGAGTGGACCCCAGCAGGGGCCGCAGGACTCTCACCTCTGGCTTGCCTTAACCGGCCGGTCAGAGTGGGGTGCCAGAGCTATATGCTCGCAGGGTGGAAGTGTATTGCACGTAATGGCGTAATAGCGAGTCAACTACATTAGCTTGTTTCAAATTAAATAACCTTATCACAGATTGCATAGATAAACGTATCCCAGTAGGAGTATTACTTTTAGATATGTCTAAGGCGTTTGATACCGTCTGTCATAATCGCCTTTTAAATAAATTGGATACATATGGAATTAGAGGACTCGCTCATTCTTGGATTAAAAGTTACTTGTCAGAAAGAGAGCAATGCACTCAGATCGATAGAATTGAAAAAAAAAGAATACAAATCATACAGGTCAGATTATAAATTAAACTCATTCGGTGTACCACAAGGTAGTATCCTAGGACCAATTTTATTTCTCATATACATAAATGATCTACCGGAAGCAACGCGACATAACTGTATCTTATTTGCTGATGATACCACAATAGTAGTCAAAGGCACAAACATAAATACATACGAACTAGACGTCAACTCGGCCCTTAATGATATCATAACGTGGCTCGAATGCAATAATTTAAAAATTAATCTCCTTAAAACAAAATTCATACAGTTTAGATCGTACAAGGCCAAACCACAACACATTCAAGTTAGACATGACAATGTTAACATCGAGGAGGTAGAAAATTGCGTATTTTTGGGCTTGAGACAGTCATTGTAACTGGAAAGGACACCTTGAAAAAGTATGCAAAAAAATAAACCAATTCGTTTTCGTACTATGAAGACTCTAAGTAACGGTTTCACCCGAAACAGCACTCATGGTATACCACGGCTATATCGAGTCCATCTTAAGGTACGGGATCCTACTGTGGGGAAATTCGGTAAACGCAGATCGAGCATTTGTGGCTCAAAAAAAATGTTTAAGAAGTATTTACGGGAAAAGACGTCAAGAATCATGTAGACCTATTTTTTCAGAACTTTGTCTATTAACACTTCCTAGCCTGTACATATACGAGGCAGCAGTATTTATAAAACAAAATCTTGACTTGTTCCCACCCCTGACCAATGTGTCAAATAGATCTCTTAGACGATATCAAATAACCTTACCCTCACACAATTTAAAATTAAGGAAAAAAAGCGCATATGACATGTGTATACGAATATTTAATAAACTCCCAGCGTCGCTCAAAACACTGACAAACTCTGAATTTAAATATAAGCTGAAATAGTAGATTGTTTGACAAGGGTCTAAAGTAAGCCATATTACCACGAGATGGTTATTTTCCCGAACGTAGAGAGGGAAAATTGTTCGAGTGGTAATATGGCTTTTAGGCCCGAGTTATACACTCTGCTTTTCACTTCGATTGCGAGAAAACACATAAACACAAATTATCCATCTTAAATGAATAATTTAACTCTTGGCGGGTGTATGTCTAATTTGACAACATGTTTTTTTTTCTAAGGCCAGCACCATATGCGTCGCTATGCGTGTTTGCTTGGCGTATTCGCCTCCCTTTCTTTTGCTATATCAAAGAAAGAGATGCATCATGCGCTTTTTTTTTCTTTTAAGAGGAGTAATTGCTTTGGCCATAGACACCGCTTAATCTTTAAAGAACTGAAAAACGTCTTTCCTGATTGGTCGATTTTAGTACAGCTGTGTTCTGGTTGGTTGATATTTTTACCAAATATGTTTTAATCTGTCAAATTACTTTTTTGTGATTGGTGGATTTAATCGGTAAAGTATTTTGATTGGTCAAATTAAAATGTTTTGTAAATCATAAATATGTATACATATTTTCCCTAGGGCTTAAATGTACTACTTTAGCCCCGCTTCACAAGTCTAATATGAAACACTTTTCGAGCATGAGAAGTGAAAAATATATTATGCGAGGCTACTTTTTAGTGTTCAGGAATTTTTTAGTCATAAGTTTTAAATAAATTGTAATTATATATATTATTTATTAAGCTTGACATTCCCTTAGTAATTAATTTGAGGTATTATTATTATTACAACTCGATTGACATTCACTTATTGATATTAGGAGTATATTTATCTTTAAAATTATACTTATCTGAACTGACTGACTACTATTAATTTTGGACTTGACAATGATGCTAACCTAGTTATAATAGCAAATCGACATTCTGTTAAACTGATCCTGTAAGTTAAAAGCATGCTATAATTAATCATGTCTACATTTAATTATAGGTAAGATAAATTGAAATTATGTTTGAATAATTAGTATGTCATGTTCGAATAATTATGGTTAACTTCAAATTTAAACCTAAATCTATTTTCACATGCCTTACGGCAGTTACGGCTGAACATATCAAGGGTGAAATTTATGTATAAGAACTAATGTATATACCTGAATTTAAACTTTCGTGAGACATGTTATAACTTCGAAACTTGAGAGTTCGAAACATGTCGCCCGAAGTGACAATTAATACGTGAGTTTTAACCGTTTAGTAAAATAAAGTTAATGTATATACCATATGTTCTGTGAATAAACTTTCATTCATTCATTCATTCAAACCTGCTCACGGGGGTAAACCCCGCGATGGTGAAATCGGGGCCGCACCTCTCTACACCCTGAGCTGCTCACACCAGTGTTGCCACCCTCGCTGCCATCCGGTAGCCTTTAATAGGGGGCCCACCTAGTGAGTGGCGAGTCACCGCCTGCCTTCTTACAATTCTGAGACTGATTGTCACGGCAGGCGTCCGCTAGTCTCCTCCCATAACCCATTATCCAGTCCATCCAACTTTCAACTCAATAGCCCCATGACCTTAGTTTCCATCACAGCCAAAAGGCTGCACTACAATAGTCTTTGCACCTGGCGGGGACCATCTCTGGACGTATCATGTTGTGCGTTCGAAGACGGTATCCGCCATGTGTATCCCTTGCCTTTAGATTATTTTTGTCTTAAAGGGGCCTCTGCGCTGTTGGCTTTGGCCCCACGCATGCCTTCCAAAGGTCCGGGACCCCATGGTCCCGAGATACGGTAAAGACATACAATAATAATATCTTAAAGGATTATATGTACAGCAGTGGCGGCGCGTCAAAAATATTCTTAGGGAAGCCGGAAATACTTGGCTTTTCCTATTCTTCATGAGCCGTAGTAAAAGAACTGGACTGGCTGGAAATTAGGCAAGCCGGTGGGAATCGAGTTGTATGGACGCTCCGCCACTGATGTACAGATACCTACCAAACACGAAACAAAAAAGATTTTACACCACACCTTGCCAAAAGCGCGTTTTTCTGCACGCTGCGCGATCAGAAAAACCCACTTTTTGGCCAAGTGGTGACGTAAAATTGTGTACAAAACACGGGTCGTAAAACAGAAAGCCCTCTCTCGCATATTTGAGACCCTCGCCTGCGGCTCGGGCCCCAAACATCTGCGATATCGGCCTTTCTTTGTTTTACAACCCTTGTATAGTAAATAACTATTTTAACGGATCCATTAAACCAATAGACTGTAATTATTGACATTATATTTTGTTAAAATAATTTATTTAATACTATTATGTTATACAATATTATAATGATAATTTACGAGTATGAAGCATGCTGTATGTAAAAGCATGTGACAAAAATATTTGTACGCCCCAAGGCACCTCATAGTGATACAGAACCAAAATGTAACACCTTGTACTACCTATGTTGGACAAATAAATGTTTGAATCTTAGAATTTGAACGAAAAAGTTAAAACTTGCACAAATGATTTACCTATTTAATTGAAATCATAAACCGACATTAATTTGACTCCGCTCACTGGCTTGCCGTGACGTGTAGGTATCCAATTGAGACGCAGCGCCGTCTCAAAGTTATTATTTATATATCTACGCAGCGCCGGAGGAATTGGCATGCTCAAAGGCGGATCACGTCACGTCGCTGGGTAGGTACCTATGTCAAAATGATCACCTGTAGAGGCGAGTCAGGCAAACTCCTTTACTTCGTCCAGCTGGCAGGAACCTAACATGAGTCTCGAAGATTTCTTGAAATAACCCGGGTCATGGGGATGACAACAGCCACTGACAAGTTTTTTGGTACGAGTTGAGATCAGTTAATTGGAAAGAACATGTCAATAATCGTGCTGTGGGGCAATAATGCAGATTTTATAAGTACATTTATCTAGGATACAAAAGCGTTGCTTTACCGGAAAGCTGCAAGACGCACTCTGTGGAGCATAAAATTCTGACCTTACCATCAGTAGGTTACCTACATCCTAGAAGCAAGCATTTTTGTTAATTTGTCCTATTCCACAACATTCCCGACCGACCAATTTACTTTAATATGTTTGTTAAGCGGATGCGTCCGCTAGCGAAAATCAATTTTTTTAATCAAAGTGAAAATTGAAAAATTCAACACCCACCACCATCCACCACCATCCCACCTGTGGTGTTGAATTCTACAATTTTCACTTTGATTAAAAAATTGCGACCAATTTACGTCCACGAGCCATCCTCGAGCTGAATTAGACAGGCCAACTTTAAAATATTTACTATTCAACCGAAGCGTACCTAATAGACAAGTAATGTATTGTATAATCCGAGTGCAACGCCCTAGCAGGGCTCATGTTTGAAGCTTTTAATGTAATAAGTAAATAACTTAAACGTGAGTTGCGGCGTGGTCGCCCTGGCCCGGGTCAGTGCCGTTAGGTGCCAGGGTTTCCGCCACTCCTCGCATGGTTGCCATCGCCGCGTAGTCAACGTGAGCTGTACCTGCCCCCACTACGCCAGCGACCGTGAGCGACCCAAGGACCTGCCCGCCATTTGCAGCAACTGCTGGGAAGGGCACCGGCCGACCACCTCAACTGCCCGGTATTTCTACGCGAGGCCCGCAACAGGACAGCGGGCGCGCGGGTCTACACCATCCAACCACGTCTTGGCCGACAATCGAGGATGCGGGCCTAAGTCACCACTCACCACCAACGTGGTGTAGTGGAGGACTCTGCATAAGGCTCGCTCATGGCTCCGGCTAATCAGCCAAGGGACAGGTTACTTCACAATCCAACCCTAGGTCTCTCACGCTGCAGCAGAAGAAGAAGAAGGCTCAACCGCAACAGCAGCAGCTGCAGCAGTAACAACAGCCACAGCAGCAATATACCAGGAGTACACTAGGGACACCTCAGTACAGCCGCAGTCCGCGGCTCCCATGGAGCGACTCTCCGCTCACATCACGGCTATCTTGATATTTTGTCACTAAAGCCGTAACATTGTGCATTACCCTAAATGCCTTCGCTTTCAATAGATGGCTAAGGGTAGTGTACTGGAATGCGAAGTCCCTCGCGGGAAAGTTGAATCTGTTGCGCACTATTGTTTACCAGCAGGACGTGGACGTCATGCTCATCAGCGAGACGCTCACAAAGGTACAGGTAGGTAGTTCTCAGTATACTTCCGCCTCAGCGGGTACCATGTGTGCCGCGAGGATCAAATCTCCCCGCTCGGGGTTGCTTGCCGAAGCCTAGCAGTCTTGGTCATGCGTTCCCTAATCCACCAGCCGTTGGATTTCCAGCAGCGGGCGTCTCTGTCTGCCCTCGGGGTGGACATCAAACTGGCGGGTCGCAACCTCCGCCTTTACCCTACTTACAGGCCCCTAGTAACCCCGACCCGACCACACTGCGAGCCGATCTCAAGGGCGTCCTGGTGGACTCCCCGGTACCCACCATCGAAGCAGGGGGTTTCAACGCCAAGCACCCAGATTGGAACACCGCGAGGACCTCGCTAGCCGGTAGAGTCATCTATCAGGCGGCTGAGGACTTACGAAATGAGCATTAGCGAAACGGCCAAGGTTTATTAAGTTAGGGCGTGTAGAGTTAATTAGAAGCTGGACTCTACATGAGAGCTGATAACTTTTTGACAGTGCGTGCGGGCGTCTTGGTAACATTTTACATGAAAACGTTTTTGGAGGGATTTATTATAATATACCGGCGACAACAGAACCCTTCACTCTAATAACGTCACATATGTCAATAGACGGGGAAAAACTCGAATAGATACACATGCACCTACCTACATTATACCTCGAATTATTATATTGAATTTCAAATTTCGCAACGTCTCCTACAGTTAGAGTAGGTATTATGGGTATCGTGTATTTCCAGAAAACATCACGTCTGAAAATTAATCACGTTTCTCAATATTTAGAAACCATGTGTTAAGCACGTCTGCATATTTTAATAGAGGTAGGTACACTATCAACCATCAACTTACAAAATAATTCAGGTTTTTAAATAAGTGAATAATGTATGTCATTGAAACGAATAGTCGTAATTTGTGTAAAATATTAACTATTTATTACATTTAATGGTCCTTTATGAGAATATAAACACATTCCCAGTGACAAAGTATTAAAGCAATCACTGAACAAACAAGTTAAGACAATTCAGTAACGATCAATTGCAAAATAACAATCAAATTATTAACTTTATCAGGAATAAATAGTATAGAATAGTGAGTTGTGGAGATTTTAATTGACCATGTAATTAATGTAAATTGCGCTTGAGTGTTATTGACTGAGCGCTCTTGTGCTTGTGCATGCTAAGCAGTGCAGTTGATCCCGGCTACTGCCTATGATTTAGAAGGATTCGTGCGGCTTGAGAACTTCTAACAGTCAACTTGCCCACTCACTTGACAAAGCCTAATTTCAATAAGGTCGTCCTACGCCAAATCTTGGGATTAAATATGTAGCGGGCCCCAGGCATATCCTTTAGGATGAAACTTTAAGAACATGGATAACGCTAGGAGGATGATGTAGATTGCAAGAGGCAGTATTACGCGTGGGCGACATGGGGTACCGGCTACGGCCTCGCGGTCCGAGGGGCCTCGCGCCTCAAATATGCATAACTCGGACCGGACGCAACAAGAATAGGTATCATATTTATGGCGTTGCGTTTCTATCGCTATCATAGGGCCTCTCTAAATGTACATTGGTCTTCTCCGCTATTGGTTACATTGAATAGAGAAAGCTACCAAAATTGACCGACAGTCGACCAACGCGTTAGGAACGAAATTTTCAATAAGATTAATAAGCGATTAGCTGGAACCGAATATTATATGGTTGGAGCTTTACCTTTGTTCCTAACTTTGAAAGGCGCAGGGTTTATCCCCAGGTGCGGTGAGATCTCGTTTTATGTTATTTTTGTCTCGCTAACACTAACCTGTTATGTCGAGTCCAGTTCAGTAGGCCTAGCACGTGTTGCGCTCGAGAGTATGTCGGCATATCTCGAGCTATCCGTCACTTTCTAACAGCGCCAATCAGAAAAAGACGCGTAGCTCGAGATAAGTCGAGATACTCTCGAGCGCAACATGTGCTACGGGCGCAGACCCTTGCGGGCGGGCGGCGACAGACCGCAAGTGCGCCCGCGTTCACTATCTCGATTGGATGTGATTACTGATTACCCTACTATCTCATCTCAATACACTTATAAATAGGTAGGATTGATGTCGGTCGATAGGTGGATTTGCGGCCAGCTAATTTAATGCGCCGGTTTGCGGCCACTTGGATGAGTTGATTAACTGCAAGGATATTTTCTCTTTTTTAAAATATTATATTTCATTTCAATAGCTACCAATAAAACTCACTGTTTCTTAACGGCATGTAAAAATGCAATATCTTTAATTAAAAAAAACTTCGTTGTTCGGGCGGCCGCAAAACTGCCGCGTTTGCCCAGCGACCTTAGGTAATAAAAGTCTATGTCAATTCATATTGTATCTACGTCGTTGGAAGTAATTATTTATCCAGTTAATATAATCAGAAGTGGGAAGTAATTTACCTTTACAAATGCGATGTTAGGTACAGGTAAATTACTTTGTACTTACTAAAGTTCTTTTGCACTCATAGATACTCTTAACGTGATCGGCATCTGACATGAAACACCCCTTATAATATTTACAGAGAGGGAAGGATTTTGTTACCAATCACAGCACAGCAGTGCATACACATGGGGTTGTTGTGCCGATCAGCTGTTGAAGGAATGCAAAAAAAAAAACAAACCGGCTATCCCGGCCGAAGCCTCGCAGGTAACAATTTGCCCAAGAATAATAAAAGTGTTTAATTCAAAATAGACAATACGCAGGTACTCTCCTGATACAGAACGGAAGCGTGATGAGCCACTTGGTCAAAAATGTTTTTGGGATTTCATTTCGTTGATTACTTAAAGTATAATGTTTTCATCTGGAAATTTTCCATAAAAAGGTACCGCGATTCTGCCGGTAACAAATGAAATGATGGACCTTGATGGAAATAGAACAACGGAGCGTGTAGCTATCTTTAGGGAACCGCATAACACAAATTGTAGATAGTATAGGTGCTTACCAAGATAAGGCGCTACTACCTACTCGATTGTGACAAACCGCGATTATTTTCGATAACATTTAAATTTCCGGTAGTTCAAATATCGATGTTGGTTCTTCTGTTAGTTCTGTTGCGATAAAATATATGACGTAAGTTGTCGATTGTTGCGTCTCATTTCATTTATTAGGCTTCCTAGAACAGTGTTTTTCAACGTGTGGGTAGCGACCCCCTCGGGGGTCGCGAAGCCTCTGCAGGAGGGTCGCAAGATCGCAAGAAGTAGGTACCTACTTTTTCATAATTTTCTTATTTGGGCAATGGTTCGTTCTCTATTACAGGTCGCATTTTTCAACCGATTCTCATGAACTTTTGTGAACAGGTTCGGTAACTATATAGATTTTTTGTAGTGTCACTTTTTGGATATTTAAATACTTGAGTCCTGTTATTAGTAATTAGTTATTTAAAAGTTAAAGGTTTTTTTTGTTAAAATTGAACAATATAATTCTTATTATTTTTGATTTGTTTTGTATTCTTTATGCTGCTATTTCTTAGGTAATTTGATCATGTTTCTAATTCTAACGATACAGGCATATCCTAGTGTGGGGGTTGCCGAATGAATGTAAATAAAAAATACTACGGAACCCTAAAAATGTTTACTTTACTATTACTTTTTTGTAGGTATTACAATTTTTTTAAATGTGTATGGATTGAACATTTGTAATCAATGAGGGTCGTGTAGTCAAAAAGGTTGAAAAACACTGCTTTAGAACAAGTAATTCATACAAAGTGTGTTTGTTTGCTTTCAGCGATTACATTCGAAGAAGTATTTTTAAGAAACCATATTTAAGGAGTTAAAAATTGTTTTAAGTAAGATTTTTTTGTGTCTCATTTCATTTATTAGGCTTCCTTAAGAACAAGTAAGTAACATCATATAAGTGTGTTTGGTAACTTTCAGTGATTTGATTACCTTCGATGGAAGTTATGTAAATTTATTAGCATTTTTAAGAAACTTACATAGGATTGTTTTAAATAAAGTATACTAAGTTGCATCAATTACGAGTATGTACGATGTACGAGTTGATATGGTGACCTGTTAAGTAATATAATATTAGTCCTTAGTAATACGGTAAAATTCGTGCAGTGAAATACACATTTAACAAAATACATGAATTCAGCACTGAACCCAGTTATTTTATTTTATTGCAGAAATACCACCAATACGGTATTTGACACATGTTAAAATTTATAATACAGTGTCACTTTTTGGATAGTTAGCCATCAAAATATCACAATAAATCGTAAATTATAAAATTTTACCAAAATCATAAAAAGATATGAATCATCAAAAACTCACTTACTCACTCACTTATTATAAGATAATCAGAATATTCATATTACTTATTATATTAACTGCCAGCTCTTAATCTATGAGGAACACACACGCACATATCATAAATCCTTTAAATTGCGTTCGGAAACCGTAGTCAATGACGAGCATTACAACAGTCAATGTATTTATGAAAAATGTCTTATCTGAGCATAGCTCTAATGGAAAGGCAACCTAATTCTGGGATATTTTTCTAATCGTATCGATTCGCATCAATTCTTGGAGTGGCTTGGCGAAACACTAGAAATGGAAGTCAGTTTTTATTTCAAGTAAAAGTGATTCTACTCGTATTAATTCTAAATCTAGTGTTAATAGAATGTTGTTACGTTGTAGTAGGTATAGGTGCAATGTATACAATAGGTACAATACAAATTGAATACTCTTTATTGAACACCTCAGTAAATGAATGTAATACAGAGTATTCACTAGACTTAACACAATCCGTAAGAAAAGCGGTCGATCATCGCATTAGACGTGTGTCATAACATAATCGACTCATGTATACTTGAAATCATTTCAGCTGAACGAATTGCACCAAAGCGATTCCTTCAAAAAACTACTTTATCTACACACATATCATAAATCCTCTAATATGCGTTCGGAAACCGCAGAAAATGACTCTCATTTCAACATTCAATGAATTTATGGCAATTTTCTTATCTGTGGCTAAGGCTACAGCAGTAATATAATTTTCATATTAATCTCATATATGATGTTAAAATATTAAACGTCAAACAAAACTGTCAAAATTTAAATGTCAAAGTTGACATGTCCCTATTCTAGTATCACTGAAAATTCAAATTCAGTCGATGCGATATGTCAGCTCGATGTTTTTTTAGTATATATCGCACGAAATTTGAGCTAGAACGACATGATCACATCAGAATAGGGACTCTTTACTTTTTAAAATAACATTCAGGTATCGGTTGCCAGTTCTGATTTCGATATTTCCGCAACCGTGCAAAAAAGGTTGTATTAACACAATTATTGTATTTATTTACAACGGTTTATTTATTTACAAAGATAGGTTGGTAAGGCGTGTTATGCCTCCGCCTCCAAGACGACGACCTCGACCCCCTTGCCGACGGCGTCCCCCGGCCGCGCGGCGCCCAGCCCCGCTACCACGCCGTCCCGGCTCGCGCGCACCACGTACTCCATCTTCATCGCTATCACCACGAACAGCTGCTGGCCCTTCACCACCTGGGGTAAACTTCATCTTCATCAACTATATCTTGCAACGTCAACAACACTCTTGAAAAACCACCAGTTCTAAATCCATTTGCAATAAAGGTCCGTCTCTTTCCGCTTCTCTTTACACAGACAGTGGACGTTTCAAGTCTTTATACTTTAGCTATAGTGTATGTTTTGTGAACTAAATTTCTAGTAGTGTTCTTTGATATTCCACTAATTCCGGTAATAAAACCTTCATCTTTTTCATTAATAGTGGTTGTTGGCACATTTTATCTTGTGGATAATGAATGAGTCACTTAAACACTATACAGATTAGTCGGAATGACGCCCTGTTACCACGAGCACGAAACGCGAATTTTGATATTACGTTATTTACGTTACACTACCATTTTATTATTGTAACGTGTGTGTTTAAAATAATTTAGATTATATTTCTTTCTTGTAAGGCACTTTTTATTAAGGCGCAGGGTAGGGCAAGGCCTTCCCCATACAAACTTTGTGCACGTTTTATTCGTCGGTTTTGGCACTAACAAATATAATATTTTTTTTTGGTTGTAAATATTAGATATGCGAAGATCGTGACGTGAAAATTTTCCTATATTTCAAAAATATTCAAAATAAAAAAATAAAAATTAATAAAAAAAAATGACATCACGAAATAGCTATCAGAAAAATAAGCATACTGACCAAAAATCATAACTTTAATGCAAACACAAACGAAGTAAATCCTGCACAAAGTTTGTATGGATAGAGCTTGCCCTACCCCTCCTCTTAAGTATAAATGTTTAACTCAACAAATCACATATAAACCGGAGCAACAATTTTTATGTAACGAAACGTTGTGACATTTGACACCCACCCGCGCCGACCTTCAGTATTTTCACCTCCTACATGTCTACGGCACTACTAACGCATGTAAGAAGAATCGCGTCAACGCGGCGTTTGTCTAAAGGCCCAGTCACACCTCCGTTGTAAATGAATCCTTAGAAAACATGTCACACACACCAGGACATGTCGGACAAAGCGCACATCCCGCAAGCTTATGAATCTCGTGTGACTCAGTCTTTAATTTCTATCTTTGATATCAATAACCTAGAGCCACATACCTTATCACCCTTATTGACGAATATCCTCTCTAGCACACCAGGCGTGGGCGAGCAAGCGCTGTTGGAGGACGCCTCGCCCGCGGCTGCGGCGCCGACGAAGCTGGCTCGAGGGAGTTCGGCTATAGATTGACCCTCCTGCGGAAAGCCGTACTACGTAGTATTCAGAGATTGAAGGCATATTTTTAGAATAGTATAATTTTGACTCTCCTTCACACGAATAAGAAGAAGAATAAGAGACTTGATAAAGAATTAAGACTGTTAGGTGTGTATATTTTTGCAGCTAAATGTACATCAGAGAACTGCATTTGACGCCGCATAGTCTTATTCAGTCAGCCATCTCTCAGAACAGTCAAATGTACTGTAGAGGTAAAAAAAAAGTTTATTATTCCATAAGCAAGAACATACATATGAGACATTTACAAAGATTGCTGGCAATGTCACAGATTAGGTAGGTACATTTTTGATAGGTTGAATACATGCGCCCCCCTCACAGTACCAAATTATAGCCGTAGAAAGGCTGTGTGCAGTAACGCGGCGACAGTCGCTTTCGACTGATAATGTAAGCATCGTATCAGAATGTCATGTAGTAATCTAGTTCATGTTTGGAGCAACACAAATAGAAGGGACCGTAACTATCACACAGACAAAAAAAATTTAGTTACTTAGACACTGTCGTTTTGAGATCTAGTAGTTTTGCCCTATACTCCAAGTCCAATTCAAAATTGAAACATTTATTCTGCAAGTAGCTCTCAAGGGCTCTTTTAAATGTCACAAACATGTATACAAAGCAACATCAACCAACATAAATACCTGGGCACATATCTACTGAACTTATCCTATAATACAGAGATGTAAAGAGTCTCAATGAAACCTAAGCGCCACCTACCGCCGGCCGGAGGGGACCGAGACAACTTACTTCGTCGTAGACGTGGACTTGGTCTTCGTGAACCATGATTCCGACGCAGGCCCGCTTGCCGGCCGCGACCGTGGTAAGCCGCGTGCCCTCGCCTCCGCTCAGCCACGCTTCCACTTCTCGCCACTCACCGTCTCCCACTTTTACTCGGTAAACATTCGGTTCTACGTATTCCACTGCAACCGTGATATCTGGAACAATTCGTAATTTAACGTTGGTGATTTTTAGGGTTCCGTACCCAAAGGGTAAAACGGGATCCTATTACTAAGACTCCGCTGTCCTTCCGTCTGTCCGTCCGTCTGTCAACAGGCCAGTGCAGGATGTATTTCTGTTGCCGCACAATAAATACTAAAAAACAGAATAAAATCAATATTTAAGGGGGCCCCCATACCACACACTTGATTTTTATGCCTTTTTTATAGACAATGGTACGGAACCCTTCGTGCGCGAGTCCGACTCGCACTTGGCCGGTTTTTTATAATTAACTTACCATTTCCAGGTGTATGAATTTAATGTCTGTCAAAAAATTATGTCATGCTCATGTCGTGGCAGTCACATCGTCTAGCTTACTAACCTCCACGATAACTGTCAGAAGAGGGACATATCCCCACATTAATTCTTCTACGTTCTGATTTGGATAACAACGAGAAATCTTTTAAGTACAGCAGATGGGAATGCTGCTCAGTTAGTGTGTCCGATCGAAATAACAGTCGCCACACAGTTGTACCTCCCAAGATGTCCCATCAGGAGCCGTCATAAACTGACCAATGTTTTATAGTCAAATAATGTCTGATAGATGACATCAGATCACCTAGCGTTATACCCGGACGTGTTCTAGTGGATCTCAACCACGCCCTGCTACCATGCTGGAGATCCGGGATCTTGAGACAAAGCACCTTACCAGAAATGTATGGTGAATGCATTGCGATCGACTAACAGCGTAAAAGTAAACAAACATTGACGTCCGTCATAGAAGAAGTATAAAAACTATTCTAACACAGATTGAGTTTGCATTGGTACATATAGGAAGTTGTAACAGATTAGGTGTAGGCACTTGTTACACGAAGGCGACTGCCATGTGACCTTTCGACCCAAGAAATATTAGACCTAGATCAATTTATCTCTTGTCTATCTCGCACCTACCTTTGTCATCCAGTTTTAGAGAAATCGTTTTACAGAGTTGATAGTTCGGTCGCCACCCACTGGGCGAAACGTCGATTCCATTAGATGCCTTAATTGTGCTTGCTTTTTGTGATAGAAGCACCTAAAACAAAGTAAAAGTGATTAGAAGAGATAATGATCTAGTCGCTAATATAATACTGTTAAGTAATTACTGCACTTGCGGAAAAACCCAACATTCAACATTTTTAATTCATTTGTTTACGTATGACAGAGAGCATCACGTAACGGAACGGAACGGAAAAGTCGGATACGTAGCACCGATACTTCTTAACCTTTTAGCTCGAAAAGCACTGACAGCGGTAGCGGGGCGGGGAGTCGCGGTGCGGAGGCGGTACCGGTTGTAATGTTCGAACTAATATGAAAGGGTCCGCACAGAACGCTTTTTTCCCGGCCGGTTTTCTGTGCGGACATAGTACGATTTATCGACCACATACATGCGTATAGTTAAAATTAAGGTTGAAATCGAATTGAATTTCGGCGAATAGTTACTTGCGCTTAAATTAATTTCCATTACATAACTAGTTTGAATGTATATTTTGTTTTACGCACGTTTTGTTTTAAACCACGTAGATGGTGCGGCCTGGAAAAGGGTTAAACTAAAAACAACACTAAAATTTACGACACTGATAGTGATTTAGTATTATGTGTTTCCTGTAGGTACTAAAATGGAATATAGGACAGGAATGCAATACGTTTAAACCAGTCGAACGCTGTCGTGACACAAACTTGAGTAATTAAAGCAGTATGTTTTTAGGCAGTGCGTAGGACATCCGTTTTGATACCGTGGACTGCTTTGCTTGATATAAAAATAAGCGAGTAAGAGTGCTCGCCTTTACGATTTTCGTAGGACTGAAAAGGTTCTACTAAAACTTCAAAAGTCTTTATTACAAGGGAGTAAGAGGTTATGACCTCTTCATATGCATAGCTACTTTTGATGCTGACTGTATCGTTGGAATCAGCAATTTTTGTGACGTCATAAAAACTCATTCCACGACTTTAGGAAGTGTCAACATGTACGCTGATTCCAACGATACCACTTGTTGGTATAAACCTTTTCAGTCCTGCGAAAGTTGTTATTTTTCAACTTTGCCACATAACCAAGCATTAGCATATTTCTATTGGTCAGTCAGGTGAGTCGAATGGGTAGCTGGTTCGCCAGATTTAACCACAAAAAAAATAGGTATGTGAGTGTGTTACATGTCCTAAAGCTGCATTGACGGCAGTGGCGGCGAGGCGGTCGGGCGCGGGCGCGGCGAACAGGCGCGCCTCGTGCTGCGGGATGAAGGCGGTGTGCACGTCACCCGCCACGAACGCGGGGTCGCCCGACAATCGCAGCAGGAAGTTCACGTTGGTCTCAACGCCCGCCACCTGCATTATAAGTGTAAGGCCTGAGTGGACGCGGGGCGTCCAGCGGGGCGGGCGAGCTTCCAATATGTAGCGTAGTCCGCTACATATTGGAAGGTAAATTGGAAACGCTATGTGTGTAAAATAATTTGAGGTTATTCGTTAGAAAAATACACTTGCAATTCTGTTTAAAAATAACAGCGGGACAGCATGAAGTTTTTGACGGGCAATGTATTAGCCACGGCCTTTGGCAATTGTAAGCTTCGTATTATAATTAAACCGACTCGCAATGTCGTCTGTTTAAACAAATACTCAGCCTGCAATAGCCGCCTTCCCGGCCACAGCAATAATTTACGATAAACGTGCTATTTCGCTATTTAGTTACTGACTTGATATTCTGAGAGCTTGGCCCTAGTCTTCGCGAGCGCCTCGTTGCGGTCTCGGCCCCACACCACGAGCTTCGCGATCATGGGGTCGTAATGCACCGACACCTCTGCACCTTCCCGGACGCCTGTTTCCACCTGTAACATCACATCACAACACGAAATTAATAAATATTTGTGGACAATCTTACACAAATCAACCTAGTCCCAAACTAAGCCAAGCTTGTACAGTCAAGTGCAAAAATATGGGTGCATACAACTTGCTCAAAAATATGTCCTATAGCTATATAGAATTAAGGTTTTGGTACCATATTTATGAGACGATAACTCGATACATATTTTTTCACTTGATTGTACTATGGGCAACATACAAGACCCAAGAACATATATTCATGCTCATCACACAAATAAATGCCCTGACCGGGATTAGAACCCGGGACCTCCAGCTTCGTAGGCAGGGTCACTACTAATTAAGCGTTGCGTCCTCTGCTATTTACTCCCAGAATTCGATACTACCATACTTGGAAGAACACAACATCGTTCTACGAAAACGTAAGCGCACATGGAAAGTATCGTATACAGAACAGAGTGATATTTGACGCACGCAAAAATATAATAGGTGACATAAATTATACAATTCACCCAGCTGTCAGATCCGCTTTGATGTGTCAGATATTGCGGGTTAGTCAGTATGACGTACATAGTTATATTGACTACACCTCACCTACGGCTTCGTGCTCGAGCATATGCGCCTATATGTTCTATAACAATCCCCTATTGTAGTATATAATGTAATTCATATAATGTAGTATATGTAAGTGTACCTACCGTATCATCTCAGTCAGGCCCACCAGATACAAGCGGAATTCTGCAGCTATATATTTCAATTCAATTCAATTTATTTATTTGAAAGATAACAAAGATCTCATATCTTGTTAGTTAAACACTTAAAAATTAGAGTTAACGCAATTTGGGTACATTTTTAAATGCTTTAGTCTGTATAATGGCGATGTTAAGTCTGGGTAATAGCTTAGTATACCTAATAATCTACTTTATACAACTTTTACTACTTTACTTACGCTTAATGAAGCATAAAGACCGAAAGAGAACATTATTCAGAATTTGGCTATTTTAATAGCCTTTACTCACACGTTATGGAGATTATAGCTGTAAACATTTGCGAATGGCTATTACTCAAACTTTATTCAGCATGACTGCGTTACGCACATGTTCCTCGGGGCGGGGTTGCCGCAGGCGGTACAGCGTGCCCGCGCCGGGCTCCTCGGCGTACACGCGGCACTCCACGGCGTGCCCGCGCCGCCTCACCTCCGCCGGCGACTCGCTCGCCGCCACCCGTAGCTGCCATTCTACGAGGTCAGTATGTTTCTAGTGAAGAAGGATGTATGATCGGTACCCACCCGCACGTGTTCCTCAGGGCGCGGTTGCCGCAGGCGGTGCAGCGTGCCCGCGCGCGGCAGGAAGCCCGCGCCGGGCTCCTCGGCGTACACGCGGCACTCCACGGCGTGCCCGCGCCGCCTCACCTCTGCCTGCGACAGCGGCAGCGGCTCACCCGCCGCCACCCGCAACTGCCATTCTACGAGGTCGGTGCCTGACGAACAATCTTCACGTCAAATATATATATTTAGAAGCCATGTGCGAAAAGAAGCATCACATGAAACTCACTAGTTTGAAAAAATCATGCAAAGACCTAATATGTGGCGCGGCTTTATAGAGCGATTGAACACGTTATATAGGACGAAGGCCGTTGGTGAAGATAACCTTGGCGTGGATATGCTTATGCTCGTGGCGGATTTCATTGCTCCCATCCTTTCTGATATCCTTAACTTTTCCCTATCCTCAGGCACTTTTCCGTCCTTGTGGAAAAATGCCCAGGTAATACCTCTCCCCAAAACCTCAAGTCCTTTACTGTTTTCTGAATATCGTCCCATATCCATCCTACCAATACTATCGAAAGTTATTGAGCATTATGTCAATCGCCGCCTCCTTTCCCATCTCAATAGGCATTCTTTGCTCAACCCTTTCCAATCTGGATTCCGCCCCGGGCATAGTACCGTCACCGCTTTGGTGAAGGTCACCGATGACATTCGCCTTAATATCGAACGTCAGGAGCTCACAGTCTTGGTTCTCCTCGACTTCAGTAGCGCCTTTAATACAGTGGACTTTGATATACTTCTGGGCTTGCTTCAATCACTCAATGTCTCTCAAAATTGTCTCTCATGGTTTCGTAACTACCTCTTTGGCAGACGCCAGCGTGTTAGGGTCGATGACAAGATGTCCGAGTGGTGCGAACTCTCCGCTGGTGTCCCTCAGGGAGGGGTGCTTTCTCCGCTCCTGTTTTCGATATTTATAAATGGTATCACTGAATCACTGAGCTCATCTTATCATCTTTATGCAGATGACCTGCAGATCTATGCAGCGGCTGGTATTGATGAGTTTCCGTCTCTAGTTAATAAGATTAATAGCGATTTGGAATCTATTCGGTGTTGGGCGTCTAACTACGGTCTTAAAGTAAATGCTAAAAAATCGCAAGCGATTGCCATTGGTAGCCCTTACTTTGTAAGCAAGCTCTCGGATATGGTGTACCCTGACGTCACTTTTGATGGGATTAGTATCCCTCTCACCTCCACTGTCCGGAATCTGGGTATCACTATGGACCAGACGCTCTCCTGGGCTCCCCACGTCGCCGAAGTTGGTCGAAAAATGTTTGCCTCCCTCCACTCCCTAAGGCGACTTCAAAATTTCCTTCCCTTGCAAACTAAGGTGACCCTCGCTCAATCCCTCTTAATTCCCCTTTTGGACTATGGTGACATTGCTTTTCTAGATGTCAATGAGGAACTGCTGGGTAGGCTTGAGAGATTACAAAATGTCTGTATAAGGTACATATTTGGCCTGCGTAAATACGACCACATCTCTGATTTCCGCACACAGCTCGGCTGGCTACCGATCCGTCGGCGCAGAGATGTGCACATCCTGTCGCTACTTTTTAACGCTCTCTTCAGTCCTACTTCCCCCCCTTACCTGACTGAAAGATTTACGTTTATGGCTGTTGGCAGCGGTCACCGCTTGAGGTCGAGTGCTAACCTCACACTGGCTATACCCTCTAATAAGACGCGCACCTATTCGAGGTCTTTCACGGTGCGAGCCGTCAAGTTGTGGAACGGTATACCGTTGTCGCTTAGGCAGTCCCAGTCTGTGGCATCATTCAAGGAGAAGTTGAAAAAGTTGTGGCTCTCCAATGACACGTGATTTAATTGGATACATTTTATATATATTATTTGTATATATATGGATATATATATGTATATATATATGTATATATATTATTATGTATTAAATATATATGATTATTATATGTATTGTATTTGGTAGTTTGTAGTATATTAGGTAGTTTGTAGATATATATATATATATAGACTTTGTACACGTGTTTGTCTATCTTCTGGTTCCTGTCTCCACTCAATTGCTCAAAGGTTAACTGGAAGAGATCCCTTTTAGGGATAAGTTCGCCTTTGTACCAAAATGTCCTTATTTGTTTGTATTTTTTGTGTTTTTTTTTGTGTACAATAAAGTTATTACATACATACATACATATATCTCCGTGACCGGCAACACATTGGACGCTTTTATACTTTATCGTCGACGGCCACGGCACGGTAAAGCTCTACGATTTCATTCATAAATAGGTAGACCATAGACTATAGAATGTAGAATAGTTATAAATGAAACCATAGGTAGAGTTTTATCGTGCCGTGGACGTCCACGGTAAAGTATAAAAGTGACCTTTCAGTGCTATTTCACAACGAGTTCGTAGCGCTACGATCGTAGTCGATACCGTGGTTATCACGTAGTTAGCTTGGTAGAGGAAAGCATCCGCCAACCTTCGATCAGAACCTCCTTGGATGGGATGTCTGGCACCGAAAGTATTATTATTGCTAGAGCAAGTTACTTCCACTACTTTCCTGGGTTTTGAGATCGACAATGGTCTCAAATGGGACAAGCATGTCGATAAACTCTGCGGAAGAATTGGAAGTGCTTGCTTTGCTCTGGGTCGGGTGGCGAAAACAGTCAGGCCAGATGTAGCTCGCGCCTGTTACTTTGCCACCGTACACTCTCTGGTACAGTACGGCGCTGAGCTCTGGGGTCTCTGTGCACAGTGGGAGAGAGTGTTTCGCCTACAGAAACGTGCAGTTAGAACTGTAGCTCGAGTTCCGCCTGATACTCCCGCAAAGGAACTATTTAACAAATTAGGTATTCTTACATTGCCTGCTATAATTATTATGCAAGTTGTGGTCTTTGTTAGAACGAATTTAGCGGATTACAAAACAAACGGGATGATCCATAACTTTAACACTCGCAACGCCGGAAAACTTGCAGTCATTGGTCGCAAGCTCGTCAAATCCAACAGACTTACACATGTGCTGGGACCCGCGGTATATAATAAGTTACCGCAACATATAATTGACGTTCCTAGTTTGAGCAGCTTTAAACGCCGTTTAAAAATGTGGCTTGTCGAGCACTCGTTCTACACTGTCAACGAATTTATGCGGTATAAAAATGTTATTTAATTTCGTGATTTTATTTTATTATTTATGAATGATTATTAATGCTTGTAATGAAATTGTACTTATTTATTTTTAATTGATATTGACATTTTAACTTATAATAATTTTTATGGCACTTTAATATTTGAATACGACGTGTAAAGGAGTGGTACCTTCCTATAATACATGTGAACTCACCCGTGATCATCTCAGTGATGGGGTGTTCCACTTGAAGCCGCGTGTTCATCTCCATGAAGTGGAAGTCGTGTGTGACCCGGTGCAGGATAAACTCGACGGTGCCCGCGCCGACGTAGCCGACCGCGAGCGCCGCGCGCACCGCCGCCGCGCCGAGCGCGCTGCGCGTCTCCTCCGACAGACCCGGCTGGTATAAACATACAATATCTGGGCGACCGAGCTTTGCTCGGCGTTTTCCCCTGCATGAGACCTAGCTAGATCGATTGCTCGTCCCCGAACACCCCCACATACCAAATTTCATCAAAATCGTTAGAGCCGTTTCCGAGATCCCCGAAATAA
Source organism: Cenopis cana (assembly GCA_951800055.1). Lineage (NCBI taxonomy): Eukaryota > Metazoa > Arthropoda > Insecta > Lepidoptera > Tortricidae > Cenopis > Cenopis cana. The sequence continues at coordinate 14,474,989 of OX637471.1, read as the reverse complement.
ATATATACAAGAATTGCTCGTTTAAAGATATAAGATACATAATATACTCACACCCGTATCCCATTAGGGTAGGCAGAGACCAAAGAACGCCAAGACGTCTTTTGCTTCAGTCACATCCATACATCTCCTAATACAAGCTCGTCGGTTGCGGGAACTTCTGACCTGTATGGCTAGCACATGATGGCAACGTCAGTTTGTCGGCTTATCTCGAGCTATCCGTCACTTTCTAACAGCACCTATCGAGAAAAGCCCAGATACTCTCGAGGCCATTATGTGCTAGCCCTACTGGCCTTTTTTCAAGCCATCACAACCGCCACAATCAACTCGCCAACATTTAACACATTCATTGCCACCCGTAAAACAAGCCATCCCGCGCCACTTCGGAAAAAATATACGACCCAATTGTCGGGTACAGTTTCAAACTTGTCGATCGTATCGACGCTACGCAGCAAAGACCCGAGAGTCGGGCACACAATAGGGTTGCGCTCAAAATATTGATTATAGGTTTCTCTTAGAGGAACCTACATTTGGCTGTCGACATTAGGAATCCTAAAATCAATAAACGGTCGACAATACGCATCTGACACCCTGATCGATATTGTCCATAGGCTTGGTGGTGTCTGCTGGCCATTGGGTAGGCCGTTTGCCATCATCGTAGTATGAAAATATTACACATAGATTCATAGAAAAGAATCCATATTATCTATAAGTACTTATAACGTCAACGTCTTCATTGCATATCCATTAATATATTTGTAGCTTTACGTACCGCGGGAGCCTCCTCTATAATTTTCTGATGCCTTCTCTGAACTGAACAATCTCGTTCGAACAGGTGCACCGCGTTTCCGTGCATGTCGGCGAATACCTGCAGTTTAGACAGGAGCCATATTAGAAAAAAATATTGTTACTTTCACTCTCCTAATATAAAAGTAGTTGTATATGTATATATACAAATTTATTGATTTCTTTATGATGTGTACCGATGTGTATACGTAGCAAGGATACGAAGGAAATTCTTTCTGTATCCTTTTCACGCGTGTACCGCTGGAAAAACAGGGATGGAATTATGTATGAAGATTGAATTGAAGGGTATATAAGAGGCGAGTGTAAATAGGGTATGGGAAACGTGTATCAGAGTACTACGCCTATTATATGAAACTAATAGCAAGCATCTTCGTAGGTCGTAGGCAATCAACGAGTCTACGCTTAGTCCCTGGCGTGGCGTAAGCTAGTAACACTAATAAGACGAGTAAGTAATATGATTGTGAATAGATCGTACTTGCACTTCAACATGTCTAGGATCAGTGATGTATTGCTCAAGGAGCATGTTGTCGTCACCAAACGACTTGAGAGATTCTCTTTTAGCAGATTCTAACTGTTGCAGGAATTCTGACTCTGTCATTGCGATCCTCATCCCCTGTAATACATAAGACATTTAAGTAATTAAATAACTCTAAAATTATAACAACGACAGACGCAAGAAACATTCCTAATAACTGTAATAACAATCGCGACCGACACGACTTTCGATTGAACAAAATCGACTCAAATAGGTCAGACTGGGCATTTATTTCATACATATACACCTATATAGCAGATATTATGTACGACCTTATAGACATCGTGTCAAGGTTCAAATTAAAATAAATAATTTCATACGTCATGCAGTAAATGATGTATGGTGAAGCCTAAAGCCGGATTCATACTTATCTGATATGATGCTCTCTGACGCCTGACATAGTATAAGCCGTCACGTCAGAGCGCAGATCAATAGGAAGTAAATCATACAAAATTTACGTCAGATCAGATAAAATTGAAACAGGCTTAACTTTAGTAATATATTTATGTGAAGTCTTCTTCTTCTTTTAAAAATGGCTTTCCATCAAATTTATGATGATTTCGCCAATTGATACTTGTTCAGTGACGTTGCTCGGTAACGACGCCATGACAGTAGGCAACAAAGACAGTGTATAGTTGTAATTTTCCTAGTTGTCCTAAATGTCATAAAATGGTTATCGTTAGCAGTTCAAAACGAAAGGAAGTATGAAAAAAAAAATCCACAGAAATAGCTACCTTCCGTTCTAAGTGATAAGGTTGATAAGTTGCAAAACTTGGTCATAAAACGGTAGCACTGTGGTGGCACGCGCCACGCTGGCGACTACCTGGGAAGACTCCGAGCGCTTGATACTTGACAACTCGCCGGCTTTTTATTTATAATGTACAAAATTGTTATTCAGGAAATATAAATTGGGTGTCCTTAATCTTCACTAAGATGTTTTTGCTCATATCAAACAAAAGCGGGTCGTAAACATGCACTGGTTTTTTAAAACCGCGCAGCATGTAGGAAGGTTTAGATACGTGCGTCGGAAATGTAATAATTTATAGGAAAAGTTAAAAATTAGCCTAGCAAAAATATGTAATTGAATATTTTTTATTATCAATAAGACTTTAAGAAAATTTTATGTGTTTGCAACAGTTATGCCAATATCTATAATTTTGGTTGAAGGATTATATAAGTAATAGTTTTCTGACATAATGATTAAAAAATATAGTGCTTCGTTGAGGTATCAGTACTATCAGTGTATTAAAATATTTTGTCACACCTGGCCATAAAGCGGCAATTACCGCACGCTTCGCGCGCGGGAAATCCCACTTCCTGGCCAGGGGGTGACATAAAATTTTGTACTTAACACGGGCGGTAATAAAGAAAGCCTCAGATCGCATATTTATCGCCCTTGCCTTTATGACATTTAGGACAACTAGGAAAATTACAACTATACGGTAGTGGATTCAGCCCGTGAAGCCCGTCGTCGCGAAGAGCACGTGTGTTCACCAAACGCGGCGACGGGCAAACTCCTTAAGTGAAGTCTAACCTGCCAGTTTTGTGACGAAACGCATGCGATTGACATGAACAACAGTCCGAAAATGACGAACTACTCTTAGATATGTATAATACGTAATTAAAAAGAGGTATTTATATAAACATACATGTTATTGTTCATACTTACTTTACCACCACCTCCACGAACTGCTTTGATCATGATTGGGAAACCAATTCTCTGTGCTTCTGCCTGCAATCTTCCAATGCTTTGATCTTCCCCATGATAACCTTTTACTATAGGTACTCCTGCACTTGACATTATTGCTTTTGAAGTGCTAAAAATACAACTCATTGTGATTTTTATTATTACCTAATCAAAGAAATCAAAGTATGAGATAACAATAGATAATTTTATCACCTTTTTATGCCCATATCTCTAATAGCCGATGTAGGGGGTCCAATAAATATGACATCTTCAGCAGCACACTGCTCACAAAACTCAACGTTTTCTGAAAGAAATCCATAGCCAGGGTGAATAGCCTGGCTGTGAGATTTCTTTGCTACTTCCAGTATTTTGGTTTTGTTTAGGTAACTTTGAGTTGCAGGAGCTGGACCAATGTGGTATGCTTCATCGGCCTGAATGTGAATAATGAATAAAGGGATAATGATTATTACATAAGCCACAACTACAACAACACCCTGCACAGGAGAGAAGGAGAGATCCATTCTTTATATTTTTTTCACCGGGAGAGGATTGGTCAATAATCTTAATTCATACAAAAAGTTTCAGTAACAGCTTTTACGACATATAACACTTCCCTAGTAGACTGCGACAGAACACTAAGGTCTATCTATCTATCTATATATTAAGCCCTTTTAATCTGAATTAGAGAATGTCTCTTAATTCAGTGTGCCGCTTGGCAAAGGCCTCCTCTAGCTCTTTCCATTGTATTAACACTAAGGTAGAACACCAAAAATATTGGAATAACCTAGGTACCTGCAGGCAGACCAAGGAGGCCCTCCCGACGATTAACCCCGGATTGTCAAGGAAGCTGATGCAGCTGAAGAGGCCAGCACTCCGCCTCGTAACGGGGGCCATCACTGGTCATGCCTGACTAAAAAACACCTCTTCACTTTAGGTGTTACAGTTAGTCCTCTCTGCAGAGCTTGTATGGAGGACGAAGAGACAGCCGCCCATGTCATCCTGGCACCCTGGGGTGGCAGCATACCGGGCAAAACACCTCGGATCGCCGAGGTCACTACCAGAAGTCATCGGCAACGTCAAGGGTCTGCTAGGCTTTCTGGTAGAACTGGGTTGGCACGAGTAACATTGTTAACCCACCACGCAAAATAGGCGCATTTGACGTCGAGTTGCGGAGAATTAGCCCGCGCAAACCTATAACCTATATAACCTATAACACTTCCCTTAATTTAGCAGGGCATACCGTCTAGTGTGACAACTAGAACTACTACACTAGATAGACCACTGTGTATGTAACAAAAAACGGAATTAATTATACTACCATTTTTACATGAGCAGCTTATTTAGCAGGTTGTACTATTTAGAGAGTATAAAAAACAACGGGTTGCACTCCGGGAGTGCAGGCAGAAGTGAAAACTCAATAAAGAAAGTAAATAACAAAGTTATTCATATCCGTCTCCGTATCGGTATCGGTATCTGTAAATCCGTATCCGTATTTATATTCATACTCATGTTCATATTCATATTCGCATAATCCATTCACATATATACATAATATGTCCCCGAGTATCATTGTGTCTTACGCATCGTAAATCGTAAGACCAGCTGAGTTTAGCTGAGTTGACCCCTCCTAACATCGCAATCATGATACTAGGAGGGGTCAACTAGCTGGTCTTACGAATCGTCGCGAATTTAACAATTTTCCCCCATCACAAAAAGTGCTCAGCGCCGCTAAAGAAGTTTTCACCTCAAAAATGATGCACGAGTTTAGGTGTAAGTTTAGTATTTTTGGTGGTATGTATACAATGACAATTTTTTGATGCGATTATAAAATTTCTGGGAACGCAATAAGTAAATAGCTTTAACTGCTGGAATAATAGGTATGACTGTTTAGGTGACCCGAGATTGATGATCGATACATTTTTTTGAATGTTGAGCCTTATTTTAGGTTTCGAAAATTTGGTGATATCAAAAGTTATTTAGGTGACCATTTTATTTGTTCCCGTTATATAAAACCATTAAATATGTAATCAGTTCCTAACAGCTGCAAAATATGTAGGTATACAACATGTAAATCTCCAATAAGCTACTTTATGTTCTTGCTATATGAAACAAACTTGAATAAAATGAACTGACAATTCACAAAAACAGTGCAGACTTGTCAGTGTATATGTTTGTCTCACATTTTGCGATCTACACGTCATAATTGAAAGAAGAACGGTGGTTTGTGTCAAACTGTAAAGATATTTATGTCACACCTGGCCATAAAGCGGCAATTACCGCAGGCTCCGCGCGCGGGAAATCCCGCTTCCTGGCCAGGGGGTGACATAAAATTTTGTACTTAACACGGGCGGTAATAAAGAAAGCCTCAGATCGCATATTTATCGCCCTTGCCTTCGGCTCGGGCGTCAAATACCTGCGATCTGAGACATTCTTTGTTTTACCGCCCTTGTTAAGTAATGTACTATTACGTAACAAGAGTTGTAAGCAAAACAATGTACGCTTGAATGTAAAGTTCCAAGTGCCATACTGAATGTAAACCTATTTATGGCACATTGACAGTGAATCTTATTCTGTAACATGCAATGTAAACCTATTATGTCACAATGTGTGTAAATGATTTTATGGAAGACAAATTTTAAACAGAACTTTGGTGCATTAAGTGAAAAGATGAAACTGTCATATACGTTGTAAGCATGTTTTTGTCATGTAGTGCTAGTGTGTAAACTTATTTATATGTAAAGATATTTTTGTCACACTCAATTTTAAAGATATTTTTGACCTCGACTGTACATGAACAGTATTCTATTGTTTACTTTTATCTATAAAAAATCTTTCTCGGATTGGCGTGTTAACTCCTCCAATTTGAGTACAAATTATAATCACGCCGTACTGAAAGGGTTAAGTGATTTGTACACAAATAATTATTCCAGTCAGGAGACTAATAAAATTAAGTTGTATATATAATATCATTTATTTATTTTAGACTGACTTATTTATGAGTAGTATATTAAAAGAAGGATTAAATACGATTACCTATAACTTGATAGCGATTTGATTAACTTCTTCAATCACTAACTGGTAAACGAATTGGTGAAGGACAATCGTCTACAAAACGACGTATCCATTTTTTTCACCTTGAAATGGATGCACGTTGTATCTTCCTGATTTGATGATTTCATGTATTGTAAGTGTTGTTTTCTCCAACAATTGACATCCATGTTGAAAATACCTCTGTCCTGACTTTTTCTCAGCATGAGGCCGTGGCATGATTGTATGCACTATGGACCTGCAAAACATAACATTAAGTAATGAGATGAGAGCGTAGGAGGTATGCGTGTATTTTTGAAATTATGTCTCTTATTATCTACTATACCTATTTCAAAGACAACACGAAGGAGAAAGTGGGCTTCATATTCGTTTATCGTATAGCTCACGTAGTTTATATTGCTAAGTAATCAACTGTTTTCGTTGATATTCATTTATATATGAGCTGCATAACCACCCGGCAAAACAGACTACCTACCTAAATAAATCAATTGATTGGAATATAAATATAACATCGCATCGGTGTGAACAGGGAGAGTAAATAATGAATTAAAAAATACTTACTTAACTCGGCGTATCCGATAACTGCTTTTCACAAGAATAATGCAGAAAATCTTATAATTAATTACACACACGTGTTATTTCACGTTATTGACACACGTGTTATTTCAATATTTAAAAATAACCATGGCAACCATACGACCATAGAGTATTATAAAATCTGTGACCATGGAGTTGAAAAATATTTTTTTACGATAAATTGTAACGTTTCTTTTCACGTTCAGCTTTGATTAATTGTATTGGGAAAGATGAAATGAAAACGAAACCTGCTTGAGACGGATTACACAAAATATGTCGACATCAAATAAAATAGGAAGTAGCACTTTCTACGCCAAATTCACGCGAAATTGGTCTTTTCTTTAAGTTTCCTCCCCCTGGTCAGGCCCTTGGTATTTTATCCATCACTCTTGGCCATTAGGTATTTTGAAGTTAAATGTCACCGTATTTAGGGACAATAAGAACTACTTTCCATGAGAATTTATTTGAAATATGATCTTTACGGAAATCGGTCAGTCTGGCTATCCGATATTGGACTTTGGAAACGCTTTTTTAGGGACAATAAGAGCTACTTTCCATGAGAATTTATTTGAAATATGATCTTTATGGAAAATCTTAGGATTGTTTTAGAACAGTTAGAACCTTGGCTTTCTAAGAAGACCAGCTGGGGACCCCTCGTAACATAGCAATCACGATACTAGGAGGGGTCAACTAACCTGGTCATAGAATTTATCGCGAGTTTATACATTTTTCCCCAGTACAAAAGTGCTCAGCGCCGCTAAAGAAGTTTTCACTTCAAAAAAAGGTTATATTACCATTTCCACATGGACAGCATTTTTGTCTGCATCTGAATATACAGCCACAGTTCGGATGCCCAGTTTCTTAGCTGTGCGCATAACGCGGCATGCTATCTCGCCGCGGTTGGCAATAACAACCTTATCTATTTGCCTCTGTTTTACATCAGTTTTTACTTGGGCATGGCTGATTAGTCTTCTGGAATTCTTCAAATTCAATTCACTAGAAAAAAAAAAGTAGTAAAAACATTTAAGTAGTATAATTACATGACTTTAAATACAAACTTAATTAAAATAATCTTACCAAATTTTATTCAGTCCTTTGATATACGACATCATTGCTAATGCTACCTATTGTGTGCCCCAATGTGGTCTGATAACAATATTTGTGTAGGATTGGTGTAGAGGGCCGGTCTCGCTACAATGAGCGTCACAAAGTTATTATAATATCTACTCATTCTCATTACGTTATCATTGTTATCGAGTTGGAACACTTGGAACGTTGGAAAATGAAAACATTGACAAGTCATTCTTGTCATTTGTCATTTCCGACTTGACGTCTATGAAGGTAACGTTCCAAAATAAGTAATATACGATAAGGTGGTTCGATTTCCAAACAAAATGTATATTAAAGCAAGGTTTTACGAGCATAAATATTAGCAATGTCTATTTAAAATAATTATTTTTGCGTAACATAAGAAAAGTCAAGGGATTTGCACTTTTATGTTACTTATTTTATGTTACCGTTTTTCGTATTATTTAACAGATTATTTGTAGAATGTGGTTTCATTTTAATGGCAACACTATTCATCCCTTAGGCGCTCGTTTGTTTTATGCGTCAAACGCATGCGTTTCCATATAAATCTATTCAACGTAAACGTAACGTTTGACGCAACGTATTTATATGGAACGCATGCGTTTGACGCATTAAACAAACGAGCGCCTTAGTCTGTCGTACAACAGTCGCTGGTCGACCATTTTTTCTAGAGTTATGTGTGTCGATTGAACTTGTGCCGAAGATTTTTTGAGGTATTTTAAAGTTGTGAGAACATTTCAAGCTAAATTTGTACTGTTTTATATACTTTAAGAGATTGTTTATATCAATATACATGTTAGTGTATACCTTGGTGTCATGTACGAGCTAATATGTCTATTGTAGTCTCGTATAATTGAAAAGGAAGCGGTCAGAAGCTCACTTTTAAGTTACTTTTAAGTGACTTATGTTACTATTTTAAATTGTTAAATCAAGCTCTGTAACCGACTGTGTTCTTACAAATATGAGACCGTCCATAACAAAAGGGCCCTTATGGCACTTTCTAGTTTCGTAGATATCAGCGTTTTAGTAAAATACGGTAAAAATCACATATTTTTTGTTTTTTGCATATTGATAAAGTATAAGACTAGATGTGTATATCTAGCTTGGTTTCACACGTATAAGTTAAGTATTTCTACCTTAAAATTAGTTGTAAAGTTTAGTAAAAAAGGGCCCTTATGGCAGAGCGCAGATAATAATGATATAAAATAGGTTAATAACTTATATTAATTACTTCTTACCATTTTCTGTATTATTTACTTGCCTTTTCTGTTTACTGGATTAGGTGGTACAAGTTACAAATACCTATTTCTAGTCTGCAAAAATTTTTGTTTCTTATTAGTTATTACATTTCCTACTGAATTGTATTTTTAGAGTTCCGTAGCCAAATATGGTGAAAACGGAACCCTTATAGTTTGATCATGTCTGCCCGTCACCAGCATTAATATCTGCCAAAACAATGGTGGCATTTTTAAATATCCGACACAGCTCCATTTGTAGGGCCGTAAGGACGGGTCAGATATTTATGCCGCCTTTGTTATAGCAGATATTGATGCTGGTGACTGTACATTAATAAATACTTACGACGATTTTTGGTTTGATAAAAATACGGCTACTGGTTTTTGAGTAATTGCTGAAAAACTGTTTTGCCCAAACAAAAGGGCGTAAATGCAGTAAGTTTACTATGAAGATACGATCTTTTTCGATTCGACGTATCAGATAGTGGGTTAAAATATGGATTAGTAGGTGTCGGTACGGAACTCTTTATTGTGCGTGGTCCGACACGTACTTGGTCGGTTTTTTTATTAATAGAGTTAAAAAATAATTATTACTATGCGAAATTGCTTTTTCGTATAAATTAAAAATGACGCAAAATTCAAAAAACTTGTAATGAAAAGATTTATTCAGAATTACGTTCTAATACAAGATTGCTACTTAGATAATGTAAATATTATTATTTACTTACATTTTTGGTTACATTCGTCCATAAGGGCCCTTTTCTCAAATGTATGGAAGTAAACCTTGATTTTCATGTAACTTTAATCGGTCATAAAACTGAAACTAATTGACATAAAAAAAATTAAAACCTGTGTAATGCTTGTCTAGAGCTAGACTTATTACAGGTAAGTATGGTGTACTACACGGAAATTGTTAAATTAATTCGTGACGAGATAGAAAAAATACATTTTTCTATATTTATTAAAAAAAATATATCACGTTAGTTTTTCGTTTTTATTTTCCATTCGAGGTGTAAAGAAAACTATTTTCTAGCATACACTATGACAAAGATCACAAAAAACGAAATAATAATTCACATATTACAAATTTCCTTATTTTTTTACGATCGGCGCCTTGCACTGATCAAAGGCCATTTTTTCTCAACGGGGTAGTGGAATTGAAAAATCTTTGATTGTTTTCTATAGAAGAGAACTTCAGAATTCAGAATCTACCATCATCTATGTAACTTCCCACGGGAACATACTTTAAATGAGTTTTAAACTTCTCTTAGTTATTTCTCTAAAGTGCATTTTTGGGTTGCGTAACTTTGATGATTTAAAAAAAAAAAGTATGGCACCTAGGGTCATGGTTTTTATTGTTTTTGGTAGCTTATGTATTGTAGATTATAGATCCGTGCGTAACTCAATACCGACCATAAGGGCCTCTGTGTGATGGACGGTCACATATTTGGATATTTACTTTAAATTACAAACTATATAACTTTGCGATTTAGCATGCGATTTTAAGTTAGAGTAACTTAAAAACGTTTATGTTACATAAGCCCAATTTTACGGCCTTACCCAATTATGCCTAAGAACGTTTTTGCTATGGGCCACCATTTACGAGTGTTTTTACGAACAAACGAAAAATAGGACCGTTTAGCGGTAATAGACAGCCAGACACATTTTTGCATTTATAATACTAGTATAGATTTGGAACGTTACCTCACGTTGACAACTGTGTTGAAGTGACAAAAACAAAATATTAAAATAATGACAACATATTTGAACGGAACGGAACGTAAATGTACTGTACTGTTGAAGAAGTTGTGAATGTGAAGAAGTGATGTTTCTTGGTAATGTTATTAAAGCCGAAGAATTTAAAGATAAAATAACCACTCCGTTAAACTACCTTAAACTATTAGATCCTATTCCTATAGGTATTCTCTGATATAGGTGTTTAACAAACAACAAAATTAAGGGCCTTTAAGGGCCGTTGTGTCGAATCCAATTTGATCTCTTTTACGGATTACGTTCTTACCGCACTGAATAACAAATGTCAGATTGACGTTGTGTACACGGACTTCTCCAAAGCATTTGATAAGATAAGTCATGCGACCCTAATGGAGAAGCTGCAGAACGCTGGAATACACGGTGACCTATTCCGATGGATAAAATCATATATTACAAATCGCTCTCAAGCCGTTTCTATTAAAGGATTTATATCAGAGTTTCTTCATATTCCATCAGGCGTCCCGCAAGGTTCCCATCTTGGTCCCTTGCTCTTCACACTTTACATAAACGATATAGGCGATATAGTTAAAAATAGTCGTCACTTATTGTATGCCGATGATGCAAAAATTTACAAAATAATTTCTACAGTTGAAGATTGTCTTGAACTACAAGCTGATATTGAATCCTTAGCTAAATACTGTGATAACAATCAGCTCTTTCTAAACCTTGAAAAGTGTAATGTTATTACGTTTACACGCAATAAAACTCCTATCTTGTACAATTATAAATTAAACTTTCATGAATTGGAGAGAGTTGATAAAGTTCGTGATCTTGGGGTGATAATAGACAGTAAATTTACTTTTAATTTTCATATTGATAAAATTGTTCAAAGGGCCTACAAACAGCTTGGTTTTATCCTGAGGGTTTGCAAGCCTTTTAGATATGAAATGACGTATATGACCTTATATCATAGTCTGGTTAGGTCGATTTTAGACTTTGCATGCATCATTTGGAGCCCGTTCTTTAAATGCCACATTAATAGGGTTGAGCGTGTTCAAAAGAAATTTCTTAAAGCTATTGACTTTCGCATGGGCCGGGGTCGTAACTCTTATCAGAGTACTCTTTCGCGCTATAACTTATTGACATTAGAAAATCGCCGAATTCAGTTTGATATAATGTTTCTCTTTAAATTAATAAATAACCTTATTGATTCCCCATCACTTCTTGGTAGGCTATTATTTAAAATTCCACAACGCACTGCACGCCATAAGCAATTATTTACTATTCCTTACTCACGCACCAAATACGTATCAAATTCTTATTTTAACCGTTGTCTCAGCTACTACAATACAAATTTTTTACATATCGATAAGATTGATCTTTTCTGTAACAAAAACTTTCAATGTTTCAAGAACTGCATTGTTAGCCATCTTAAATGCAAATTGTAGTTAGGTACCTATTAAGATAATAATATTTTTAAGCTATGCCTTTGTTAATGTATGTGATAAATAGTGAAACATAAAACATACATATATCTACGAAATAATTAGAATAGTTACTTAAATGATAAACTCAACTCATTATAACTAAAAAATATAAATTTATATGCTTAGGATACTGAAAGACATACCTACTTCTCCATCCCCTATCGTTTAGTGCTACCTCTCACTTCAGGAGTGTTTCAGTTCTCTTTGCTTCCTATTATTTTTATTCTGTATAGTATTGGAGTTCACGTTGTGTTAACCACAATCATATAAATTAAAAAATAAAACAGTCCTATGGGATTCCAATTCTAGATTGAATATAACTTTGATTTTGTTTTATTTGATAGCTACCATGTATGTATATGTAAGGAAATAAGGCCCTTTACCCGTTGTTCGCTTAATATCGCTTCTAAATTCTCGTATATTTAATGTAATCTTATGTTATGGCACTCGAGGTCTATTACTCAAATGTTTTTAAGTTAAGTACTAAAATGTGACTGTTTGTTGCCTAAATAAATTAAAAAAAAAAAAAAAAAAAAAAAATGTTTAAGCTTGCAAAGTACGAAGTAGATTGAGAATATTAACACAAGTTTTGTTTGTTACCGAACTAGAGATATTCAACATAAAATGGGAATAAAAGGACTGTGGACTGTTTTAACTCCATTCAGCGAAAAGAAATCTCTTCATGAGGTACGTTCTGCCAATTATAAGTATAAATTTGTGTACATTATGTTATGTACTTATTTACAACTTTTGCTTTATGCAGGTTCGAGGAGAAGTACTTGCAGTGGACTTGGCTGGATGGGTTTGCGACAGTCAAAATGTTACTGAGTATCACATTCAACCTAAGTTATATTTACGGTAGTATTTTTATAAAATTCATATTATACCACATAAGTGTCTTGGTATTATAAACTGTAAACTTGTGTGTGAATAAATAAATAAATTGAAATTGAAATTATCTAATAACATTAGAATAACAAAATCGGTTACAAATATGAATTCATTAAAATAAAAGTCACACAAAATCTATATCTAATCGAAATAATCATATCCTCAGAACGGCAGGTACCTGGCACAAATGTGCCCAATATATTTACAGCATTACAATGCTGCACTGCCACTACCAGCAAATATCTGCTGGACCTGAGCTTGCAACCACTCTGCCTTAATTGCTGACCTTACTTTTTTATAAAAAAATCACCTTTACGCACAATTGACCACTCCTAAATGATAAAAGATCTGTACCTACATGCATTTCCATTAATGAGAACAATAATGTTTACAGGAATTTGTTTTTCCGAACCATCTTCCTTCTATTAGCTGATGTGGAGCCAATATTTGTATTAGAAGGTGATGCACCTGAGCTCAAGCGAGATGTCATGGCTACCCGTAATCAAATACAATTCCGAGGCAACGCTCCTAGAACTGAAGCTGCAACTAACAAACTACCTGATGTCAGAAGAAAAAGGTTTAACAATGTCCTGAGAGAGGTATACATATTATCAATTTCAATAACAGATAAATGATAAGAACAATAGCTTAACTGCACCATCATAGCAAATTAGGGCCCTCCATCCTTGTGACAAACCCAACCTACTTTATACAGTGTGTCTCTGGATAAAGGGCATAAACAAATAGGGATGAAACCAGATGCAATATTATATACAAAAAATAGTAATAAACAAAATTACACAATTGTTTAATTTTTTATGTATTAAAAATAGTACATTACTTAACAAGTACAAAATTTTATGTCACCCCCTGGCTAGGAAGTGGGATTTTCCGCGCGCGGAGCGTGCGGTAATTACCACTTTATGGCCAGGTGTGCCATAAAATCTTTTTCGTAGAGTGGGCCTTATTAAAGCAAAGCAAGATATCTTGCCTCCTATGGGCTCTTTTGATTTGAAATAACCGAAAAAATATGGAGAAAATAATAATAAAAATTAAAGAAAAGCAAGTTTTTCTTAACATTTTTTTTTCTAAATTCGCAATAGTTTTAACGATGAAAGCCGTATCACCCCATGTTATTATTATCCATAATGGCGTGCTCGTTTATTTCGCCGAACATTCAAAAATAATTGTCGCTAGATTTTGTCCGCGCTTTCGTCCGCGCTTTCGTCCGCGTAAACGCGTAGGTTATAAACACGCTGTATACAAAGTTTTATCATGAACCATTCAGCCTTTTTTGCGTGATTGAATAACAAATACCTATCTAAACTTTCACATTTATATACTTTATATTTATTTAGTAGGATTTCCTTGGTTTCAGTGTGAGACACTTCTGAAGTCAATGGGAGTGAGGTGCATTAAAGGGAAAGGAGAGGCAGAGGCCACTTGTGCACAGTTAAATGCCCAAGGTGTTAGTATTTACTTATTTTTCCTACTTTTCGACTATGATTGTATGATGTTTGAATTAAGACTTCATAGACTAAATTATAATCACGTAATTTTGGAGCTCCCGACTCAACTGGCCTTGCCTTGCCTCACTAAAATTGTAATGCACCCAGTTGGTAGATGCCGTAGTCTCCCAGGACTCTGATTGCTTCGCGTACGGCGCACGCCGCGTGTACCGCAACTTCAGCGTGTCGAGCGCGGCCGGAGGGGGCGCCATGCAGGGCTCCATCGATTGCTATGACGCCGACAAAATGTTTCAAGCCAACGGTAAGGGATATCCCAAGGTTAACTAGACCTTATTGGGATTAGGCTTTGTCAAGTGAGTGGGCAACTTGACTGTTAGAAGTTCTCAAGCCGCCAAAAGGCCTCCAACTTGGCTTAACGACTGCTGCCATAGACAGCAACCGGGATCAACGGCTTAACGTGCCTTCCAAAGCACGGGAGCGCTCCGTTAGTAACCACTCAAAGCCGTCACCCATCCAAGTCCTGACCGCTGCCGACGTTGCTTAACCTTAGATACCGCAAGCGGTACGCAGGCGCCGCTGGGCCACGAGCGAAATAATGTCTATTACACTGAGGTAAATGTCTATTATTATTAAATTTGCGTTAGTCAATGATGCGAAATAGAAGGGAATATTTTTGCAGCGGTAAGGTGATAATTTTCGGGCCTATAGGCTTAAGTAGCTAAGTAGGTAATCTAAGTATTCTTTCCCGTAGGTTTCGGGCGCAACAAGATGGTGGCTTTGGCATTGCTATGTGGATGCGACTATAGCATCGGAGCGTGTGGGTCCTCCATAAATACTGCGGTATCGTATTTGCACACGATTCCCGAGGATAATATAATATCCAGGTAATGATCTAATAATCATCTGCGTATAGTATTATACATTATATTTATATGTTATATAATCGTTATAAAATCGTTTGTACCTTGCAGCTGTCTTCTATTCGCACATTTTTTCCATCGCGATTTTGTCTATTACTATTAATTTAAATGTAGTTTCTTTCCGAATTTGTATTTTCCTCTGTCGCATTCTTTTTCAAACTTGGTGGACGACGATATTCTTTTTCAAACTATGTTAGTCGATAAAATAACGATAGTTAAGGGATGTAGTTATGAAATCATGTCACACGCCTTTTCGATCTAAAATAATGATTACATTGTACCATATTTTATTGCAAATAAAGATTTATCTTACCTTATCTTACGTTTATTTCCGTATCAGGTTAGTGTCGTGGGTAAGCGAGCCAGAGTACTATGAGGAGAGGGCCCGCTGGGCGGCTTCGCCGGGTCGGTGCGACCGCTGCGGGCACGTCGGGCGCACGCACGCGAGGAGCGGGTGCCCGGTGTGCGCGACCCATCGAGGCTGCAATGATAACGGACACAAGTTAGTCTACATTTGTTTTTCTTTTTTATTCAATATAGGTTTGCGCTTGACCACAAATCACCTGATGGTAAGCGATATTGCGGTCTAGGATGGAACACGCTTAAGCGGGTATTACACTGTCCTGGATTCAGGACACTTAGAAGGGTTCCGACCTATATGTTAGAGCGAGATGCTTTCAACTCCCCTCCACTAGTTAGGACGCCTGATTCAGGACAGTGTAATACCCGCTTTACCTAGCAAATACCGATTCACTCTCGCCTTGAAGACCGAAAGGTTGTAGTTTGCAGGGAACAAGGAATCCATTTGCTTCTGAACTAGGCTAGTGTCATGGATGGGCAATCGATCAGGAGCACAGTTATAGCAAAAATGTCTTCAATTATTAAGTATTTATTGTATTATAAAAATACCGGCCAAGTGCGAGTCGGATTTCGCACATTTAGGGTTCCGAACCGACCGCAAAGTTAAGTTGGTTTTTATAGGAAAAATAAGGAAATTTCAAAGAAAAAATGTAATTTATCAATATATTATTATTTGTTGGTAAAATATACGTAATAACCTAATAACAAACATTATTACCAAATTTTAAGTTTATAGGTATTTGGGAAGTTAAAAAATTCTTCGGAACAATATTTCGTATAAAAAGCTGACTTTGGTAGCTTCTCGATCCTTTGTTTTGCAATATTTTTTTAATTTAAAATATAGTAAGTATCTACTCAATGAGCTCTAAACAACGATAGCCCACTCGATAGGATAGGATAAAAAAAATTTTTCGCGCCCCCCTTTAGCTGTATGGTAATTGGTAGCCCCCCTTAAAAACATTTAAAAATAAGTTTTGACTATTTGTATGGCGTCGGGCCAACAAGATGGTTATACTGTGTAAATTTGAAGCCTGTAGCTCCATCCGTTTGCCTGTAAAACCTGTGTGACAGACGACGGACGGACGTCTGGGCGTCACCAATAGGGTTCCGTTTTGACCTTTCGGGTACGGAACCCTAAAAAGGTACAATTTTCCACTTAGCGTCTGTCCCAGAAAACTGTTTACACAGTTTGACTGTGGGAGCTGAGTCTCCTCGGTAACTAAATTACTAGGTGTCTACTATGCTGTCTATGAAATAATTAACTACAAGTTTTAGGAATCTTAACTGCAAATACTGCAATTGATGGCTGTTTTTCTGAATGATCAGGGGCCTGTACCACAAAACTTTACAAGCATACAATTCGACAAATTTGTCAACTTTTTCTATGGAAAAATTTACAATTTTGTTGAATTGTAGACTTGTAACGTTTTGTGGTATAGGGGCCTGGCGTCAGCTATCGGAGTTAAGGCGCAAGTCTTCCACAGCCACCGGACCGTATGAGCTCAAGCGTACCGTAGTTTATTTACGGACTGATGATAGATGGTGTATCTCATGAAATGGACCAACGGTCCGAAATCTGCGACATCTGTGGTTTACTTTGCAAACCGTTTGGATTACATGATGGCTTATATGAATTGTATCAGTTCCACGCAACAGGTGGCGATGTACTTACTTAGTCCGCGGCTGATAACATTTCGACTTATTACTTATTGTGCTATTTTACTTTAGGCAATAATGGATGAGTGCAAAATCGTATTTGTAAAACTATGTTAGAGTACTTTTATCTCACGAGCGCGGGTGAGCCATGGCTGTGTGTTGAGCTATGCATGCACGTTGTCTATGTGTTCGTATGTGTCACAACTACAACAATTGAAATTGAAATTGAATTAATTAATTATTATTCGTCAACTTGTACCTAATGTGCAACTATTTACGACCAAATAGTAATAGGTAATACCAAACCTACATAAATGTCAAGTATAAAGGGTATCGAAAACATTATGATGCAGTTATGTCATCATAGGCAATACTTATTACTCGTAAACAACATAAGGTCAACTCGGCGAAGACCGTCTGTCGGCGAAGATCGTATAGCAACAATTACAGCAAATTCTGCAAAGCTGCGAGGATGGCAACACAATTTACTAAATGATAAAACAGTTCTAGTTCTTACAAATTTACACAGATTGCGCTACGTCTAGCATAAAGAGAAAAACCGGCCGATGAATGGCGATGTATGCCGGTCTTACCGGACAAACATTTCTTTTGACGAAATTAGCAATTATGAACCTTATTCTTGAGAGCTGAGGCCACACAATCAGTTGTTATTGTAATCCTCACACGTACAAAATATCTGTAATTACTTACAAGTTGCCTATGTGTAGGTAAATTCGCCATTAGACAATCTTAACCGACATAGGCGTTAGGTTCGTCCATTGCGCCGTGTTTTAAAAACGAGTGCTTATTTAATTAACCAATGCCTTTTATACGAGATTCGCAAGTTTAGACAGCAACCAACTAAATATTTGATCAACCAGTTTCAGAAAACTGGACTTTCAGGCAATAGGATAGGCAAAATTTGTCAATCAGTCATTTTTTAAATGAAGTATGCCGGTCTTCGCCGAGTTGACCTTATCTAATTTTCTAATAATAACCTACATTAAAACCATCAATTGATGTAACTACGAGTAGTACCTGTTATCATGTTGACGTATAATATTACGTTTGATACGGTTTTCTAGCTGATTAGGTTCATCCAGCATCAAACATATTCGAGAAAGGTGATCACAAATGTCTGAGAACGCTTTTACGCACTACCTAATAAAGTTGATTTTCAAATGTTTAACGTACTGACTAAATGTAAAAATATTCAGAAGTTAACATTTACAAGTACATTGCTGCAATTATGTCGTTTGCAGATATCGTAAATTCGGTAATGTATCAGTTTTAAGATAGCTAAAAAAAAACGCCACTATTGATTATTATATAAAGTATATGTATAACAACTTTATGTATTATGCGATACATTAAAAATGCTACATATTTACGATATCTGGTAATTGCAGTTTGTGTAGTAAATAAGGGTTGCACACCGCTTTTTCCGCGCGTTTCCCTACTGGTAGTAGGGAAACGCGCGTCGACGCCGGGGCGTTTAAAAAACGCTGTGTGCGTACTGTGCAATAGGCTCTAAGTACGAACACAAAAGTACTTACAACTCCACCAAGCTAAGTTTGCACCTCGCGTCGACCGCACCGCATTCCAGCCAGGTGCAAACTTAGCTCGGTTGAGTATTTATAGTAGGTACGTGCTTATATGTATGTTTTACAAACTGTACCTCAAATGTTGTGCACAGATCGAAGGTCGCTGCCGTGAAACGGGAGTTGGGGCTGCGCGCTCGAGCGCTGTCCTGCGGCGTGCCGTTCCCAGAACCCAAAGTTATGACGGAGTTTTTAAATGTATCTCATCAAAAACTAGACGTGGACACTCTCAACAAACCTGCTCCAAGTATAATCCAGTTTGTGGTATTTTGCTCTATCATCTCTGTTATTATAATATTAATTTATCTTTATCAACTTTATCATCTCTTTATGTAGGATAAGTAGGTACCCTCCTACATTTCGTCTAAGTTTATCTCAGAATTTTGTAACGTATATTTTAGTCTGTTCAACTTGATAAGAAATTAAATTAAGTAACAAGTAGAGAGCTTATATATAGTCACTATATTTTCAATGAATTTGCTCTACGGATTACGGGCTCTGCATAAAACCTAGGTATGTAGGTAAAGACATTAAAGTCAGTCTTATCTAGTTTGCTCCTATAGGTACGAGTACATCCAGTTTTTAATCCTACGAGCCGGTGAACCTTCTCGCTTTACTATTTAATGAACCATTGCGTCCGAGGGTGTAATACAGATTGTGGCTTACTTTGTTTGCGTAATACGTAAGTGTGATGAAGAATAATAAAGCGACGAGCTGTATTCGGTGTCGCCTTTCCGCCCATCTGTTACATCCATTATAGTGTAAAGTTAGCTGGGGTGTATTGGATACTTGCAGGGCAGAAGCGTCACTTTCCGTTTGTTTCACATTCTCGGGATATCTCAATTAATAACATGTGCCACTATTGGGAGGGCCCAGGACACATTCGTCACTTTCACAAAAACGCAATTTTATATTTTTAGTTCGCATTCGGAACCAGTGAGGAATGTGTACTTAAATTAATTTACGGAAGGCCGCAGCCATAATAACACCACAACTTGTGCTGTAGGTATGTGGCGGTGTTTTAATTACTAGTGGTGGGCTCGGAACTGCCAAGGATGCGTTGTGTTGAGAGTTGGGTTGAGAGCGATAGAGCAAGATAGTTTAACTCCCGTCCCCCAGTTAGCGTGCTAAATATCGTAAGGTGTAATGCCCGCTTAAGCACGCCATCTACGCTGAGCTTTAAGTTTTTCTCCTCGACGATTGCGGGTCTCCTACTCTCAACGCAGCGCATCCTTGGCAGTTCCGAGCCCACCACTAGTAAGTAATACACCGCCACATACCTACAGCGCAAGTAGTGGTGTTATTATGGCTGCGGTCTTCTGTAACATATTTTTCTTTATCTCATTAAATTAAACGGCGATACTTTAAACGATGGAATATAAATTGGGTCGATTACCTATTTGTTGCTGATTAGTGATTACCATTTTGACATGACCCATTTTTTGCTAAAATACTGTTGTTGTTGTCTCCTCCCTGACGGACGGACGAAACAACCCAATTGCGTTAACTCTACTCATATTATGTTATCAATGTTAACTGATTTTTCAATAGCCGTGTTCCGAATCACGCTAAAAACGCTCGCAGCTCCAAATCAAATAGCGCGCTCAAGGCCGCGTGAGTAGTGTTTTATTTCGGACCGCTATTCCCTTGAGCGCGCTTACGATCGGACCGATTCACGCTCATAGCCCGTGTTTACTGTCATGTTCATATATCAAACGTCAACTTGACGTTTGGCTCAAGGTGCTTAAGCCTGGGAGTGTGAGCACCGCGAGCGCCGTCCATGACATCATCAGTGACGTCACGACATCTCATGTAAATTGTACAAAACTGTAAGGCCAAGTGCTGTCAAATAAACGCAAGCAAAAATCTACCTTACAGTCAGAGCTCTAAGTCTAGTTTTGCTTGCGTTCGTTTGACAGAATTTAGCCTTAGAGTTTTGTCCAAACTTTAAGCTCTATGCTATGAGTGTGAATCGGTCCGATCGTAAGCGCGCTTTGAGCGCTGTAAGCGTGTTTCGGAACATGCCTAATGTAAATGTTCCTATTGCGCTACCAAATCAATTTCAACTTCGATCATACAATATATTTTACAATGTCAATAAATAAATAAGTTTCGATATGTTTTACAGGCTGCATTCCTGAGTTACTGTTAGGCCTAAGTTTCTTACCTACGTATTTTTTTTTAGAAACTTATGTCTTCAAAACTGGATTGGTCCGAAAAGTACAGCGTGCAAAAATTCTTACCTCTTTTAACAAAATGGCATCTGCAAGACAATGTAGCTCACAGAACAATTAAACCAATTGAAATAAAGAAGAAACGAAATCCTAAGGGTAAGTCTAAGCGAGAACGAACTTGGTTGTTAGTTTGTTGTTTTCTCGGCGACTACAAACTATTTTTTTTGTTTGTATTTCGAACTAAAATGCCTAGTAATTATGCGATAACAAAGTATTTTACGGCATCGAATGAACATTTCTAAGTAGTTGTCGATTACATTGTATCTAAATGGTTATCCTATATTTAGATCGTTCAAGTGTTTGTACGCGTAGCGCGCTTTACCGGCTGTTTAATGCCCGTTGCAGGTGTGCCTAGTTACGAGGTTCAGTGGGCCGACATCGACGGCCAGTACGAGGATTTAATTTCGGACGACCAGTTTGCAGGCGAGGATTTTAATGCTTTTATCGGATGTATTTTTTTTTGTGTGTAGTATTTTACACTTCTGTTGGGTTTATTTACTTATTTGTTACAGACGGTGAAGATAAGACCACTTTGTGGACGTCAACAGAGCGCCAAGATTTATTACGGCGATACTACCCAGACGTTGTCGAAGCCTACGAAGAATCAATTAAGAAGCCAGTGAAAGAAAAGAGATCAGGGCGACGAAGGAAAAACGATATCGAAGGAAACGAAATACCCAAGAGAAAATATAACAGAAAAATTAAGAAATTAAACGAAGAGAAAATTGCTAATCTCACCGATTCTATACGGAATTGTGAATTAACAAATAAAGCGCCAGGGTTGAATTCCAGTAAGCTATCTGTAAAGGTCGTTAAACTTAAAAGAAAATTAAAAAGTGTTCAATGCAGTAAAGGACAAAAGACTCTTAATAGTTTCATCGCGGGTAAAAAACGAAGATGCTCCAAGGAGTTGCATTCTATGCGCGGTAGCTTCAACAACATGGCGCTACACGAAAGTAATAATACAAACATTGTTATTGATCTTCACGATGATAAGACTGTGACTAAGAAGCATTCAAATCATTTGCTTGACATATTTGAAACGGCAGCCAGTGATAGTATGTATGGCAGCGACTTGTCAGACATAGTAGACGAGATAGTAGCTAAAGCGCCCAACGTGAAGACCGCGAGGCTCGAACAGAACTTGGTTAAGCTGGTTTTTAATACACATTCCACGCCTAGAAAATCGATTTTAAAAAAGAATGCTTTGACAGATTTACATTATAATTGCTCAACGCCACAACGCAGTTTTATGGAGGCGAATATTAGTCTTAATGAACAGAATTCCAAACCACAAATGAATACGAGTTATTTCTTTGACAAGTTGTCGGAACACCGCGATGCTTTTGAGCTCTCCGTAGAACGTCTGTAATTCGATAACATTAGCGTTGATTATTGAATCTGTGATTTTAATTCGTCTGATTTTCTCCTGTAATGTGCAGTAATAATCATAATAAAATTAAAGAAAATGTAAGTACCTAAAGCGTGTTTTTAATACGTACTTAACCTTATGCCACTAACTTTCCATAAACGCTGTCTAATGCTGTTGACGAATGCCCATTTAACCGGTTTTAACCCTTTTTGCTTTAGGCATAGGCACAATATATCACACCATTACTGTCTGTCATGTAACACGACGTTGCTCTGATATTTATGCATTTTTTTTTTTTTTTTTAATTTATTTAATAAAGAATAAAGCATTACAACTGCAATAGATAATAGGATCGTACAGTAGATAAATTGATCATAAATGGAAAGACATTATTAACAAACCACGTTGATTAGTCAGTCAACCCACAAAACAAAGTTCTGCACCGTGTACTTATAATTTTTAACACATTATGGCTTATCTGCATCATATTAAACAAGTTTCCGTCGACCCTAGCCGAAGGGACCTTTGTGGACTGCATTTGTAAAGGAATTCTTCAATGTCGTTCCATACGACATACGGAGCGACAAGTCGACGTACCAACCCATCAAGATTATAAGTACCTTCGCTAAAAAAATAGCCAACTAAATAACCTTGATTTATCCTGGTATTAATCGACACCTTGAGGAATTAAATTTAATCAAAAGGAAAAATAGAGTGATCGTAGGAGAAAATTCGTTTCCCGCATAATGTGCGGCGTTAGATGTCACAATGCCACTTAATTTTCAATGGAATTTGTACGAACGTTTCCATTCCCAGGTATGATTCAGTAAATTATTAAGGATAACTTGGCGGAAATAATTCGTGTATAAGAGGATTTTAGCATAGTTGTAGGGAAATATTTACTTTAGTATCCATATGTATATATGAAATATATGTAAATTTGTACGGAATCACAAAGATATTTTTAGACGCGAAAGAGACGATTGTTGCCAACGAAACTTCAGGAAGAGGACTCAGCTAGTGAGCTCATTCACGAAATTAAAAATATTTAGTAAGCACAGCCAGTGGCAGTAAACATTTATAATGATTAATGATAATGAGGTACCGCCCCCAATTAAGGAAATTAAAAAAGATTTTTTTAATGCTCTTAGGAAATTTATATTGGATAATTGTTTTTATGACATGAAATTTTGAACACAAAAATAAATAAAAAACTGTACTGGGATAATGCTAGGAGGATGAGAAGCAAAATAAAATTATGTATAATTTTGCAATAGTTCTTATTTCTAGTTAAAATTGGGAAAAATTATGATTAAACACTATTTTATTAAATATGTTCGCGTGATAGGTTCCATGGGTACGCTTTACCGAACGCCCGTGTCAAGCTAAACCACAAAGCTAAATATAACTACCTCACTACTTATAGCAGCATACTCGTACTTCGTAGCTCTGGCCAGCGAAAACACAACCCGATATCATCTATTAATTATACTAAGAATCCTCTATCTATTTATAATTAGTACCCCAGTAAAAACAGAACATTCTGTATTTGTGACTCAAGATCCCCAAGGCAGCAGCTGGAATGGCGTGCGCTATACCGCACGTGCTCGTTACTGCCAATTTCCAATAATGTTAAAATTATCTATCCAACTAACTTAGGCTTATCTTTATAATCTTCAAAAGAAATATTTAGGTAGGTACTTAATAAAAATTTAATATGCAAACAGGCACTGTATACTCCCACAACTTCACATCGATGGCTAACTCAAGGTTTACTAAGGGCGATCGAACCGTAAAATGCTACGAGAGAGTCCAAATCCTTTTGACCTCCCCTTGCGAGAAAAGGAGGCGCGGGCGGTTTGTTCACCCTTATTTCGTGAGTTTTCGCAGATGATCGGAGAGATTCGGGAGGCTGCGTCATAGAGCGCGCGCGCGAACCCGGCCGCTTCGTCATTGCGACGGAGGGTTGTCGTGTGTCGGCACTGGCCCTTGCAAGCGCTCGCTCCGTACCGCACCGCCGCGCGCCGCGCCTCGCATCCGTACGTGAACCGTCCCGCGAGACGTGACTCACTGACCTCCGCTCCTCTGTTCGCCCGTACTCGTCGGGGTTCCCTGGCTTGTATATCGGTATTCTTCACCGAGTACGCGCCAAC
This sequence comes from Cenopis cana, assembly GCA_951800055.1. Taxonomy (NCBI): domain Eukaryota; kingdom Metazoa; phylum Arthropoda; class Insecta; order Lepidoptera; family Tortricidae; genus Cenopis; species Cenopis cana. Next base: position 14,450,159 of record OX637471.1, on the reverse strand, counting down.
CAGCACCGCCAACACTTAGGTACCGGTGCGGATATCAGCGCAGTGCATGTGCTCGTGTAGTCCTTAGCTCTGTGACCACGCTCCCCGGGACCGGCGGTTCTGGCGCGATGTAAAGAAGCCGCGACCGCGAATCCATGTGTAAGTGGGTGCGTTGCGTATGACGATTCCCCGCATAGCGATTGTCGTTTGCCGGTAACGATTTTCTTCAAACAAACAGCACACGCGAGTCTAATTCGGAATAAAAATGAATGAATTACGAAGCTACCCGCCCCTGGGGAGCTGCGGTTGTATTTTAACCTCTACTGGGAGCGGATAAAGTCGCGCACATGAACCATTAACTTTGAATATAATGAGTTCTCCCTGGCGCTCTCGTTTGATGTAATCAATCAGTAAGAACAATAAATATTATAGGTTAATTAACTCTGCTCACAGTAGGGGAGACTGACTCTTCGATTACCATTTAATGCCAATGTAACAGGTGTGTCGATTTGTTAACCATAAACTGGCCGATAATCTTACCACTCGTATCAATTAGTGGTTACGTCGACCTGAGTAAAAGGTATATCAATTGTTTTATGCTCTGTATAATTCATCACGTTATAATATATCGTCTTATGTTAAAAATCTCTTTTATCTCGTTGTCATAAATGATTGCAATAAATGTTGCAAGTAAAACCTGATATTAATACACTACGTATGAACACATCCGTTCTATGCACGTTTCCTTTTAATGACTACGAGAAACCAGAACTGTAAATCTTAATGCTTAAGGCAGATTTACATTAGCAAGAACTTACATGCCAGCTTCTTTAGATTGCGGGGCTGCAGGCTTCTGAAGTAACCCTGCAATGTAATGAAAATGAAACCCGTAGTGAAAATAGTTCTATCAAACCCTGCAATTTAATGAAAATTTCACGCAAGTTCTTGCTAGTCTAAACGTCAGTCCGTTTATGTATAATTAAGATTTAAGTATGAAACAAACAAAAAACAATTTTCGTAGGGGGAAGTCCCGTAAAGCCGGGCGGCACCTATCGCCGGACACCCGTATTATCTCTGTAATTCTTAATGATTACTAAGCCAAAATTGATGATAAAATGCGACGGACTCTCTTGCACCCCTTTATCAAATATTAGATAGGACCCATTACAATTTATTGAAATATTTCGAGTGTCCGGCGATAGGTGCCGTCCGGCTTTACGGGAATTCCCCCTTATCCCCCTACCTACCTACCGAAAATAAATCTGAGATTGGAGTCAGTTGAAACTAAGACGTTGCTCTAATGCCATAAATAGTACGCTCCTATGTTGCTCGAAAATCGTATTTCTTCATAATTAGTTCTCCCACTAATCATATGTAGGTACTACCAGCATCACATCAGCTAAGGATATATAAACAGCCCTCTCGTGAGCATTATTAGACCAGACAAGGACTACCAATAGTCAGTTACCTAACTGTGATGCCGATAGTATCATTATGACTCTTGCAGCGCATTGCCTTAATGTTATCTCATATTTTCGGCATTTTCGTATGAAAGTGTTAAAATCCGTTATTCAATACTTACGTAACGCAACAGCTGCCTAATGTTTTTTATCTACATCCATATCATAATCCTCTATAATGTGTTTAGTTACGATTAGCAAATGACCATTACAACACCAATTTATACATAATTTTTGAAATTACCTGTACTTTAATGTTGATATTAAGATACAGGCTTGTGCTCACAAAAGACTGCAATGAGCTCACGAACTCAAGCCCTGAACTTGAAACGCAATGGTTCCTTTCCTGAACACATGATAGAAGATTACGAACACTTGATTATCACAGACGACGTAGAACATGTATAGTTAAGTACTTAGGTTCCGTTTTAGCTGATGCTAGATTTGACAACACTTAAGAGCAAAAATAACGGGTACACTTTCTATGGAAGTTCAATACAAAGTGTATGCATTATTTTTGCTCGTGAGTGTAGATTTAGTTATTATTATGTTTCGCATACAACTTGATGGAATATACTTAGTAGGTACAAACCGGCTTCTTTCACATATACTGACGCAGGTAAAAACAGTATAAGAAGTAGAGCATGGAAAAACGTGAATAAGGTTTCAAACCTCATGATACTTATATGTGTGCCTAAGTAATCAGTAAAACCTCGTTTTATTGGAGATTTGGTGACTTATCAAAAGACATAGATAACGGATTTCAAAGAGGTGGTCATATGTAGAAATTCTGGAATGGCTGGGCATAGAATGCAAAGAGAGAAATTAAGACGCCGTTTTTGATCTGTGAAAACTAATTAATCAGTAAAAGCTCCTAGTTCTGTTGGAGATGTTGTGACTTGTCAAAAGACTGAGAACGGATTTCAAAGAGGTGGCCAGCTGTAGAAATTCTTGAATGGCTGGGCATAATAGTGGTCACAGGAGCGAATGCAAAGAGAGAAATCCAGACCTCGTTTTAGGCTTTGTGAAAATTGACATTGACCACCATACCTATACAGGTATACACCTACGTCGGCGAATATGTGCGGTGGAGAAGCATGATTCAGAGAATTTTCAAGAAAGGGAAAAAGGATATCAAGACTTTACGTTGCTCCCTTATCCTATCAGTTTATTCGGCTAGTTACCTCATACGGATACATGCCTCCTCGTCGTGCCTACATACTGCGCTGGGAAAAGATTGGATGGTTTAAAAAAGCGGGAACGTCCGTTCTATGAAATGCAACATTTAAATTATTTTTTTAAACATTGTGTTCCACTGATATATGTACATTTTTAATCTGATACTCGTGATTGGGAATTTACCTTCGGTAATCCAAGCCCCATACGGTATCTAGACACGCGGCAGGGTGTCAAGCCAAGTTCAAAAAAAAAAAGAACTGGCGACGCAGCGGCCGTGTGTTATTTCACACAAACCATTTGGTGGCACTTTTGACCCCTACGTAACTCAAAACCTATTGAACAGACACATGAAATTTGGTACGTTTATTAAGACCCTCAAGGCTAACCAGATTCCTAAATTTCATGAAAAACATAGGATTTTTTTTGACTAGGATGGATGGGAGAATAATCAAAAACCTAACCCTCTTCCAGGTGACCTAGCAAGTTGAAATTTGGCATCAAGCTGCGTAAATGTATGATTACGAACCTGCGAAACATAAACAGTGATTTTTTTACAATTTGTAATATTTTCCAAATAACAATTTTTATTTACACACTAAGCGCCTATTGATTTTGTACTGGCAAAAATGTATGTTAATAAATAGTAATAATTTGTTCTAGATATAATTACATTATTAATATGTTAAAAGTTATGATTAGTATGATAGAGATATGATATGATAGAGAAAGAGCTAGCACAATATCATTCAACAATCCTAATGTTATTTGAACCGTATAGTCAGTTCTGAGCTAAATTTCTGAACAAAAACTAATGATATCCTAACAAAACATAAATGTGAAATGAGAGCCTAGTTCAATATTGAGAATATGCGTCGTTATTGATGTCGCTGACAAAATAATTGATATCTAGTTACATGGGTGCCAATTTCTGTGTAGAAAATCCGGAAACTTGAGATGTAATTCAAGGTCAAGATTTTGACTTAGCTGGTTTTTACGGTTATTATTATTACGGTTATGCTATATTATATTTGATTATGGTATTTTTCTAAACTTTGGTTTGTTGGTAAAAACGAATGGAAGAAGCAAGTTATGTAACAGTTGGGGTGACAACGTTATTGGAGGGGACCCTGAAGAATACGGTTCTGACTGTCCGGTGTATTCCGGAAAAGGTGCAGTGCAGCCCATACAAAATATGTCGTCGGACATTAAGTAAATCGTTGCTCCGGCACTCTAAAAGAGACACTACTTATTTCCAAGATGGCGGATAAAGTTATGGAGTTGGAGGGTCGAAAATTTTGGATCACCATGGGTAATAAGTTCTTTACAACATATCAAAAACCATAGCAATCGGACCGCTTTTAGAGTAGATTTCGGAGCAACGATTTACTAAATGCTCGACGAAAATTTTTGTATCGGCTGCACCTTTTCCGGTTTCCCGTACCTCTACTTCCGGCTCAAATTTCGAGATGGCGACAGGCAGATCCGTATTCTGCAGGGTCCAAGCCATCTGATAACGTTGTCACCCCAACTGTTACATGATTTGCCGCTTGCATTGTTTAGAGACGCCTTTTTCAGTTCTGTGCCTAGTCTATAAAGGTCCGTTTTTCAGGTTTTCGTTAAAAACTCGTGTCAATAAACCATTTCTACGGAGATATTCGGCAAAATAAATAAGTACTTCCATTGAGCTTATTAATTCAATTCCAACAAATTTCCGCTTCGGTACATAGGCTCCACAGAATACCAGCGCCGTTGATCACGCTAGCCTTTCAGGAGGCCATTTCAAGTTCACATCCTGATCTAGGCACCTGTTTTGTATTATTTTTCTCACTTTCATTGTTTACTTCCTCGATGTCCTTTTATTTAAGATGTGTTACCTGAATAAATGTGATTATATTCTATTCCATTCTATACTATCGATTACCCAAAAAGGGCCGCTTTCTAAACGTCGTATCTCGCAAGCACCGTTTGTGACAGAAACGTAGGTAGGTACATTCACTGACGCCCGGACGTATAACTCGTATTTTAAGCGACTATCATAAAACGTTTCGATCAATCGATTTATATTTATACCGAGCGGCGGCCTGTGTAGTATTCAAAAGTGCGTTCATTTACCTAATTCCGTTTTTAGATAAGGCCACATTTTGTGTCGCAAATTGTTGCCAACGTAAAGGGGAATGTCGGGCATCAGTGTGTTGTTTTGCAGGCTGACAGGCTCGCTCCAGCAATGAAAACATTTGCGGAATGAGTGCCAGTCACAGACAGGTAGCAGACGAAATGGATGGCATGTGTACGGAACGGTTTTGGCTTTCGGAATAGCTAGTTACATACGTCTACATTACCTATTTTGAGCCGACCTGTTTCGTGTCGCATTTTATTCTTAACTAGTACCTAAATTACATACTTATACACCTACAAATTCGAATGAATACCTAAATGTGCATATCCATACTAATATTATAAATGCGAAATTATGTCTGTATGTCTGGTACCTCTTGACTGAGTCTTGACGCTTAAACCGCTAACAGATTAAGGTGAAATATGTTACGGAGATAGTTTGAGTCCCGGGGAAGGACATAAGATATTTTTTCCCGGTAATCATCCCTTAAGGTGGCAGAAGTTTGTATGGAATACTCATAATTAGATAAGCGCCTGAAATAACAGAATAAATAGGTGAATATTTTATTTGTATTTTTTGAGAGCAAGAGTTTTGATCACATAGGCCACATAGCTTTAATTTTGCGAGTGACTATGGCAGCCAAGCGAAATAATCGATACCTAGTTAGCCTTAGCTCTCTTTATTATGATATTTGTGCTATGTTCAGGCGCGGGGCGGTGAGCGGAGGCTGGCGGAGATGGCCGCGCCGGCGCCGGCCAGCTGATAGCATGCGGGCGGCGCGCGCGCCCGCCCCGACCTAGCCGGACACACCACGACCACGTTCACGGGTATTTTGGTTATTATTTCTTTATAATTGTTAAGTGTTCCCTCAATGCTGAGGTCCGTGACATCATGGCCTATTCTTGCTGACTAGATTCCTCCATTAGGCTCCTCTCATCCGCCTTATGGATGGCCTCGTGCAGATGTAGTGCAGGCCCCAGGGGTGCGTGTATTATGGGGTTTCTAAAACCTCTGCCTGTGCAGTGATTTGGGTGCTCCATCTAACGGGTGGGCTGCCCTGGGATCTCTGCCCTCAATATTTCCCGTCATTATATTTCTCTCCAAGTGGCATTACGCGCAAGGAAAAATACCAGACGACATGTACTCGAACAAGCTGAAAATCGACTTCTATCTCTTTTTTGCTGCCTTTTGTAAGTATTTATTTGTTAATTTAGTATAAACAGTTAAACTCCGAGTATATACATACAAATAGGTAAAGTGTAGGTATTATAATTAGTTCAGGAATCGAGATTCGCAGTTTTTTCCGAGCTTTTCCCGTAAATCATTTCACAAGATTGTGGTTATAGGTACTATAACGGTTCAAACCTAAATTAGTCCTACAAAAAGATTAGGTCACCCCATACAATTATGAACTTTGCTTAACCTCGATGATTGATTATCTACTTTAAATAAAGACTATATATTTTTATGATTTTATTACTAAATGTAGGTACAGTTTCAGATTTTCCCCTGTACTTGTACTTAGTATATATAAGACGATATTACTTGCCAGTTTTTATATTTTCAGGTTAACGGAAAGTAACCTATAAATTTTGATTCCCTTGAGTGTCTAAATATTCGTTTTTTGCGCCATAAACGGCCGTATATTTTTTTTTAGGTTATCTTAGAGTTTGATTATTCACAGCTTCTTATTTCAGGACTGTTGACTTGAGTATTCAATTCATTCAATTTCAACTCGATATCTCCACGCGTTCTCGAGATAAAGGGTCTTGACAAACAGACAGACGGACAACAAAGTCATCTTATCCGATAAGGGTCCCGTTTTTTTCAGAATCAGAATCAGAATCATTTATTTATATGAATATGGTACAATTGGTTTTATTATAATAGATAAGTTTCACATATCCTGCCGACAACGGCGTAGAAATATTAATACATTTACATATGATTATAAAATTCAATTTAAATTAAATTCACATTCTGAGTATTAAGAATAAATTATTTAAACAATAGAATTACTATAATAAATTACTTAAAACAATACAATTACAGTAGAGAGGCCAATTCTTCGAAAGTGCCTTATTTACGATTTTCGTAGAACTGAAAAGGTTTATACCGACAAGTGGTATCGTTGGAATCAGCATCGTTTACTGATTATCAAAATGCATGTTGTCGCTTCCTAAAGTGGTGGAGTGAATTTTTATGACGTCATAAGTTTTATGTATGAAAAATAATCAATTTTTCTTCAAAATCCTATCGAGTTGGGTTTCAAACGAAAGGGCTTCATGAGCTGATTCCAAAAATATACTACACTATTAGATTTCCGCCAGTGGTGCCGTAAACAATAAAGTTCATTTTCAAAACACACCAAGTTTCGTCTCTTCCTGACAGGAAACGGTTGAATGATTTTTTTATAGGTATACGCTGTACGACTTACTGTATCAATAATATCTAAACGCAATGAAAGGAGTTCGGAAAACAGTTCTACAAAATGCTAGTTTTGCTGCTTTAAAGTAATGAAATAAATGGTAGGCATTCATATTTTCCGAACTCCTTTCATTGCGTTTAGATATTAAGGATACAGTAAGTCGTTCAGCATAAATTAAAAAAAAAACATTCAAGCATCTCCTGTAAGGAAGAGCCCGAACATGGTGTGTTTTGAAAATGAATTTTATTTTATACGACACCAGTGGCCGAAATCTAAAGGTGTATATTTTTGGAATCAGCTCATGAAGCCCTTGCATTTGATACCCCTCGATAGGTTTTTGAAGAAAAATTGTGTATTTTTCATACATAAAACCTATCACGTCATAAAAATTCACTCCACTGCTATAGAAATCGACAACATGCATTTTGATAATCAGTAAACGATGCTGATTCCAACGATACCGGTGTCGGTTTAAACCTTTTCAGTCCTACGGAAATTGCGTTTTTTCAACTTGGCCTCTCGAACACTCTGCCAACACTCTGCTCCGGCGGCTCTGCTATTTACTTTGTGGTACCTGCCCCTCTAGTACAACATGCATTCCGTATCTACTCGCGCGCGAGATAAGCTACCTGTCACTTTTTGACAGCATTAATCAGACAGTGACAGGTAGCCTATCTCGCGCGCGAGTAGAGACGAGATGCATGTTATGCTAGCCCCCTGAGTCGTTTTCAAAAAAATTGTACATAGTTAAGGGCTTAATGTAAACAAAATTACGATCGCGTCCTTTGTGTAACGAAAGTTAGCCATACACAATATATGAGTCATCGTTACACAAAGGAATCAATAGTTAAGTTTTGTTTTAATTTTAAATTTTTTTTGAAAACCACTCACCTACCAAGATGAAAAAGAATGAAACAGATTGGATTAACAAGTAAAAAGTCGTAGGTACCTAATCCAACAACTACAACAACGATATTTAAATATTCCCATCTAACGTAAGTACCCATTTAAGTTAGGTATTGGTTTGTTCTCATCATAACTTATCTAAATACCTACTTATCTGCGAGGTAAAAGTTAGGTAGGTACCTACCTAGTTGTTGTCGCGTTTGGAATTGCAACGCAACAGTGACAGTCGGAAAACTAAACCGAAGGATGTACGTAGGAATGAATAATAAAAAGTCCGCATTCCCTGGGCGCAAGTTTCCAACTTTGTCGTAATGTAAGCACGCGTTAGCGGAACTAGGTACAAACCCGCTGTGAGTTGACATTTGTTTAGGTACCTACTAACTGTATGTATTAATGGGTCGCACGGAATTTTAAAACAAAATTTGTTTTCCTCACTGAGGTAATGTTTTCCTGTGACGACGGGTTATATTAGTATTGTTGTGACGGAGGCGTAAACAGTTTGGTTGCCATGGAGATGGCAATAAATATTTTTCACTTCTCATGCTCGAAAAGTGTGTCATATTAGACTTGTGAAGCGGGGTTAAAGTAGTACATTTAAGCCTTAGGGAAAATATGTATACATATTTATGATTTACAAAACATTTTAATTTGACCAATCAAAATACTTCACCGATTAAATCCACCAATCACAGAAAAGTAATTTGACAGATTAAAACATATTTGGTAAAAATATCAACCAAGCAGAACACAGCTGTACTAAAATCGACCAATCAGGAAAGGCGTTTTTCAGTTCTTTAAAGATTCAGCGGTGTCTATTGTCAAAGCAATTACTCCTCTTAAAGGAAAAAAAAGCGCATGATGCATCTCTTTCTTTGATATAGCAAAAGAAAGGGAGGCGAATACGCCAAGCAAACACGCATAGCGAGGCATATGGTGCTGGCCTTAGAAAAAAAACATGCTGTCAAATTAGACATACCCGCCAAGAGTTAAATTATTCATTTAAGATGGACAATTTGTGTTTATGTGTTTTCTCGCAATCGAAGTGAAAAGTAGAGTGTATAACTCGGGCCTAAAAAGCCATATTACCACTCGAACAATTTTCCCTCTCTACGTTCGGGAAAATAACCATCTCGTGGTAATATGGCTTACTTTAGATCCTTGTCAAACAATCTACTATTACCATTACCATCTAAAATTAAATGATACTGACATTGTAATAATATCTCTACTGACATGTAATATTCTAATAATATTATGAATAAATGAGACCGTCCATAACAAAAGGGCCCTTATGGCACTTTCTAGTTTCGTAGATATCAGCGTTTTAGTAAAATACGGTAAAATCACATATTTTTTGTTTTTTGCATATTGATAAAGTATAAGACTAGATGTGTATTTCTAGCTTGGTTTCACTCGTATAAGTTAAGTATTTCTACCTTAAAATTAGTTGTAAAGTTTAGTAAAAAAGGGCCCTTATGGCAGAGCGCAGATAATAATGATATAAAATAGGTTAATAACTTATTCTAATTACTTCTAACCATTTTCTGTATTATTAATTTGCCTTTTCTGTTTACTGGATTAGGTGGTACACGTTACAAATACCTATATCTAGTCTCAAGTCAAGGAAGTTCTAGTCGTGCATGACCGTTGCAAAAAAATTTGTTTCTTATTACATTTCCTATTGAATTGTATTTTTAGAGTTCCGTAGCCAAAATGGTGAAAACGGAACCCTTCTAGTTTCATCATGTCTGCCCGTCCGTCCGTCCGTGCGTCGGTCCGTCCGTGCGTCAGTCCGTCCGTCCGTGCTTCCGTCCGTCCGTATGTCACAACATATGGTAGGAAAGTATTATTCTATGAATTGCTACATAATATAATAGTAACGTAAACTTTAAAAACTTGTAATGAAAAGATTTATTCAGAATTACGTTCTAATACAAGATTGCTACTTAGATAATGTAAATATTATTATTTACTTACATTTTTGGTTACATTCGTCCATAAGGGCCCTTTTCTCAAATGTATGGAAGTAAACCTTGATTTTTCATGTAACTTTAATCGGTCATAAAACTGAAACTAATTGACATATAAAAAAATTAAAACCTGTGTAATGCTTGTCTAGACTTATTACAGGTAAGTATGGTATACTACACGGAAATTGTTAAATTTATTCGTGACAAGATAGAAAAAATATAATTTTCTATATTTATTTAAAAAAATATATCACGTTAGTTTTTCGTTTTTATTTTCCATTCGAGGTGTAAAGAAAACTATTTTCTAGCATAAACTATGACAAAGATCACAAAATACGAAATAATAATTCACATATTACAAATTTCCTTATTTTTTTACGATCGGCGCCTTGCACTGATCAAAGGCCATTTTTTCCCAACGGGGTAGTGGAATTGAAAAATCTTTGATTGTTTCCTATAGAAGAGAACCTCAGGATTCAGAATCTACCATCATCTATGTAACTTCCTACGGGAACATACTTTAAATGAGTTTTAAACTTCTCTTAGTTATTTCTCTAAAGTGCATTTTTGGGTTGCGTAACTTTGATGATTTTTTTAAAAAAAAGTATGGCACCTAGGGTCATGGTTTTTACCGTTTTTGGTAGCTTATGTATTGTAGATTATAGATCCGTGCGTAACTCAATACCGACCATAAGGGCCTCTGTGTGATGGACGGTCACAAATGAGTATGATCATTCGCCGACTTCTATTAAATTATACGGGGATCAGCGGTCTAAGCGTATGGCTAACAGAGCCGATGTGCCCAGGTTCAAATCCCGATCGCCATGCACTTTTTGTAAGACGGATGGACAACTACTAATAAGTAACAGCTACATTGCACGTGGCCCGACACGTACGGTCAATTAATTTGATTTCTGGGCTTCTTCGTACCTTCTCATAGTGACATTTATATGAACAGTACTCCATTAGCATTAGCGGCTTTATTTATTGATTTTCACTGTGACAACGTAGGGAGTGGCCCAGACATCAAATTGGTTGACTGTACGGGGCCGGTTTTTGTCATGTATACCTTCCGTATGCCAGAATAACGACGCCATCACTGTATAGACGTCTGGATCGAAATTAATTGATCAAATTATCGGCAGTAATAATAGATACCTATACAATTTCCAATAGCTTTCGATATCATAATTGCCGCTGTTATCCGCAACCGATATACCTGATGAGAGATTCTCAATTGCGGAGCAGGTAATTGATTTCCATAATTAACGTCGTCTACAGGGAGAGCTTCGATTAGCTGACGAATATTTATGACCTCAAAACGTTGACCAGATCGTGCTTGACGCATGACGGATTGCTGTAATGTAATTCGCAATATGGGTTTCTAGGGCAAGCTAAGGATCATATTAAGGCATCAAATTAAGGAAATTCATGAAACTTAAAGGATGACCGTAGTGTTGCCATGTGTTTTAACTTGGAAATATAAACAGACTTTTAATTATGTCCATGGATTATGTTGTCAAAAAAGTGCAGGCCGTTTTTCAAGGCATGCGACGCTAAATGACATCATCCGCAGGTCTCTTGCCACCGTCAATGTGCCTGCTCTTCTTGAGCCGACTGGCATGGTCAGAAAAGAGTCTTTTCACCTCCCTAGCTCGGCAAAACTGCATTTTATACACATGTGTACAAAGTAATTTTGAAATCCGAACGTGTTCCTAATTACTTTTTTAACATAATAACATGTAAGGCCGTGCTCCCACTATCCGATACAATATCGGTGTAGGATTCGTTACCAGATTCAGATTCAGATTGTTTATTGGTAAAGATGTCATAAAGATTACCGATAAAAATGTATGGAAAACTGCTTAGTGCACACTAGCCGATCCGATTTCGGTCAGATTCGTATAGGATCCGAAATCGGTCAGTGTGGACACAAAACAGCCAGGACAATTTTCGCCTATCTGATTTTTTTTCAGGTGGTGTGAAAACAATTAGTCCTAGGATTTCAGATTTTATATTTATTTTGAATTATGTCGTCATTATAATCGATTTCGACTAATTCAAGGATAAGGATTTCAAATTTTATAATTATTTTGAATTTTAAGAAAAAATATATATTTTTTTATTGTCATTATACTCAATTTCGACTACTTAATTCAAGGATCAGGATTTCAAATTTAATAATTATTTTGAAATTGAAGCAAATGATAAAAAATTTTTTTGGATAAAATCGTCATTATACTCTATTTCGATTATCAAATTTTATATTTATTTTGAATTTTAAGCAAAAAAAATGTTTTTGCAAAAATTCGTCATTGTACTCGATTTCGACTAATTTAGGGATATGGATTTCAAATTTAACATTTATTTTGAATTTTAAGTTTGAAAATACATTTTTTGCAATAAATCGTGAAACTAATAAAGATTTCAAATTACATTTTTATTTGAATTTAAATTAATAATTTTTTCACGTAAACTTTGTTTATTTATTTACTTTAATATTTGTTTTTGAATTTTGCTTAAAAAAATTTTTTTTGCGTTTTTTTTTGTTCTAATTTAGTTTTTATTTTCTATTTTAATGAAATTAAAAATTGGAAGAAACTCATTTTTTTTACTGTTTTACTTTTTGTTTTTTGCTTTTTCTATTTCCCCGCTTTAGTGAGGTGAAAAGATTTGTGTTACACACGGCTGCAAAGTTATTTTACGTCTCGTGTGTTGCAACACTCGCTACGCTCAGGATTCTAATTTTGAACCACTCGCTTCGCTCAGACACACGAGATGGTTCTCAAATACTTAAAATCGATTGATGTAAACAAAGGCGCTGGACCCGATAAAATACATCCCCTATTAATCCGTAGATGTGCTACTGCATTAGTGGTTCCACTCACGGTAATTTTTTTTAAAGCGAGGAAATAGAAAAAGCAAAAAGTAAAATAAAAAAATAAAAACATTGGGATTCTTCCAATTTTTCATTTCATTACAAAATAAAATAAAAACTAAATTACAAATTAGAACAATAAAAACGCGTCGTGCGTGAATAATGTATTAATTTACATTTAAAAAAAATCTGAAATCTTGATTAGTCGAAATCGAGTATAATCACGATTTATTTGCAAAATAGCTATTTATGATACAAGTGCGGAAAGTGAGTGATTTCCGACGAGTGTCATTCTTATACACGAGCGAGCGTAGCGAGCGAGTTTATAATTAGACACGAGTCGGAAATCATCTTTAAGCGCGCGTATCATACAAAGTTTTACTATGCATTGTGCGAGAAAATAGAAAAGTTAATTTCAAAACTATAGGTTATAATTTACCTTGCTCGATATGTTACTTATTATCAGGATCTTCATGTAACGACTTCTTGACATAGAGTGCTATTTATTTTCTACATAAAACCACCGGAACATCATTCTATTAACACAAAAACTTTTAAAAGTGCACCGCAAAATTCATCACATGTATAGGTTTTTAATTTGGATTTAGCGGCCAACGAACCATTGTTGCCATTTTGTGCTTCTTGAAAACTATTTTCTGGGGTTACATTTGATCTGATTCGTCACTTTCACTCGATATTTTTATCAAAAACTAGGTAAACCAGAAATTAGTACTTGAAATGAAAAATGGCGGCATTTTCCTAAATACATGGGCGCTCAACATCTATACTACTGCGCATGTGCACATTTATTTTTAAAATGCTAAGTAGGCAATGGCTTAATGCGCATTCAGCCACGCATTTACCTAAAGTGAAAATTTTCAATTTATTTATAGGTAATAAATAAAATCTAAAATGATAAATAATACGTTTAAGAAGTATTAATATTTATGTACCTGTTTATAAGAACGGTAATCTTTAATTTATTAATTTGTGAAATGTTTTTCAAATACTTAAAACTCTTTGCGTCGAGCTGAATACAGAGTTAAAAAATAAAAATAAAATTGAAAAGTAAAAAGCACTAGTGCGGAAAAGTAGCACTTTCCGCACAGTTTCACTGCTTAGAAAACGCACTTTTCAAGCACATGCATTGTAAAATATATTTTTTGCTAAAAATTCAAAACAAATATAAAATTTGAAATCCTTATCCTTGAATTAGTCTAAATCGAGTATAATGACGACTTTTTGAAAAAAAGTATTTTTATCGACTTAAAATTCAAAACAAATGTAAAATTTGAAATCCCTATCCCTAAATTAGTTGAAACCGAGTATAATGACGATTTTTTGCAAAAATAATATTTTTTTGCTTTAAGTTCAAAATAATTATAAAATTTGAAATCCTTATTCTGTAATTAGTCGAAAGCGAGTATAATGACGATTTTTTGCAAAAAAATATTTTTTTCGACTTAAAATTCACAATAAATGTACAATTTGAAATCCCTATCCCTAAATTAGTCGATATGGAGTTTATCGACGATTTTTTTAAATTCTAATCTATCTATATATATAAAGTTGATGGGTGACTGATTAATCACCGCCCCGCCGAAACTGCCGGTCCTAGAAATTTGAAATTTACACTATAGTTAGGTTATATAACGGAGGCAAGGGATAAGACGGGATTTTTGGAAATTCCACCCCTAAGGGGGTAAAACAGGGGTGCAAAGTTTGTATGGGGGGCAATAATTTTTTAAAGGTATAGAGTTGAAACTTTGTACAAAGACTCCTTAAAATAAGACAATGAAAGTGATATCTGCGTTTTCAAAATTTTCGTCTCCTAAGGGGTTGAAAATAGGGGTGAAATATTGTATGGGCAGCAATTTTTTTTTAAAGTGAGAGTCTTCAAACTTTGCATGAAAGTTCCTTATAATAATAGAAAAAAAGTTATTTCAGCGTTTTTCGAAATTCATCCCCTAAAGGGGTTAAAAAGGGGTTCAAAGTTTGTATGGGGAGTAAGTAAGAGACTTCAAATTTCTTAAAGAGTATCTGTTTAAATACAACAAAACTAATTTTAGCGTTTTTCGAAATTCATCCCCTAAATCGCTTAAAAAAGGGTTCAAAGTTTGTATGGGGAACAATTACTTAAACTGAGAGACTTTCATTTTGCAAAGAGATTGTCTGTTAAAATACAACTAAACTGATTTTAGGATTTGTGGATTTGGATAGATGTTTGAAACGAAATTTCTACAGGTCCTAAATTAAATACGTACAGTAACGAAGAGATAACGACAAGATACGTGTCAACTCACACAAAAAATAGCCTAAGTAAAACCTTTAATGGGATTTTTAGAGGGGTTGAGAATTTGGGTTGACCGATTTATATCTGTACAGCATAATATTAATAATTTGGACTCACACTCAAAATAAAAGAATAGCGATTAAATTCTACCGCGATGACCGAGCTCTACGCAGACGAAGTTGCGGGCAAGAGCTAGTTTAATATTGGCTATGTGCACGACAGAAGCGCCACCTAGCGTTTGAAACTTTACGGGCTAATGTCAAATTTTGACGTCTACGTATTTTGCTTATTTAAACGAAATAAATTTAATAAAAAGCTAAAAGACGAAGCTAATATCTTGGAGTCCATGGTAAGCCATCAACACGTAATAAGACACGTAATATTAGAAAATCTTCGAATAGTTCAATCGTACTTTAAGGTTATGTCACTGACTTTATTCTCTTCACTGCAGCGATCCATTTATATCTCTGATCTAATTTCCAAGGCGCTGTAGGAAAATTGTAGAATAGTACAATTACTATTCCTGCCTGTATTTTTACAATTCACCACACAACAGCTTCTGTGACCCATTTCAAAATTTAATACAAATTGTATTGAATTGTAGGAAATGACAGATCAATTTTGCCTGACAAGCCCGGTATAGTTCACATTTCTGCCACGGCGTGCGCTGCGGTCGTTTTACTTACGTCACCACGTACTTCGCACATAGCCAATAAAATCTGAAATCCAATTTTTTTCACACCACCTGAAAAAAAAAACAGATGGGCGAAAATTGTCCTGGCTGTTTTGTGTCCACACTAACCGATTTCGGATCCGATACGAATCTGACCGATATCGGATCGGATAGTGTGCAACTGTGCACTACTTAAGCAGTTTTCCATACATTTTTATTGGTAACGAATCCTACACCGATATTGTATCGGATAGTGGGAACACGGCCTTACATGTTATTATGATAAAAAACTAACTAGGAACACGTTCGGATTTCAAAATTACAGTGGATTTAATTTTTAGCGACCTTCGTTGTA
This sequence comes from Cenopis cana, assembly GCA_951800055.1. Lineage (NCBI taxonomy): Eukaryota > Metazoa > Arthropoda > Insecta > Lepidoptera > Tortricidae > Cenopis > Cenopis cana. The sequence goes on along the minus strand of OX637471.1, from coordinate 14,433,922 downwards.
ACGACTTTTCGGCTGTAGCAACTACTTAGAACATACTTTATAAGTACTTAGAACATACTTTATAAGAAATTTAATTACCCCTGGCTATAGCGACTCCGGTAGAAACGCCGATTTGGATGTAGCGACTGATTTTAACGAGTGATCGTAAACAAATTCCTAGAAATCCCATACTGATGTTGCGACCTCAGTTTGCCTACACATATTTATAAGACTTAAAGTCCACGAAGTTTTTTTATACAACTAAAGAAAGCTCTCTTAATCTTTATTTTACCAAACGGTTAAAACTCACGTATTAATTGTCACTTCGGGCGACATGAACCTGTGATCCCGACCATAGAGCGGGAAGTGCGTTATGACAATCGAGTGGACATAGTGAGTTCAGTGTGCCTACCATTGATCTGCGCGTGCGTCACGTGCCTTGCGGCGGGCGGCGGGTAGTTCGACAGTGTGCAATCGGCGCGGGTCGCAGACGCACTCATCCTGATGAAGAACTCCCGAAGAGTTCGAAACATGTCGCCCGAAGTGACAATTAATACGTGAGTTTTAACCGTTTAGTAAAATAAAGTTATAACATGTCTCACGAAAGTTTAAGCTCTCTTAATCTGTTGGGTACATCCACAGGATGGTCAGCACTTGCGACGACCGGCGACCTTTGCCTATTGTTTAGCTAGTGTACCTGTAAACAAACAAAAGTAGGTAACACGTTATACTGTGAAAATTCCTTTGTAGACCTTATCTTGTTACAAAGGTGCACATATTGCCATTTAACGAGGTTGGTGTCTATTTTACACAAATCGTTCGATCCACGAGGATGACAAACGACAATAAACGAGTTTGAGTTTGATGCATCCCATTTCTTCCCGTTGCGTACAATGTAGTTACTTTATGTTTCGTCTAGCGTTAGTAGGAGTGGGGCGTGTCTTCGTTGAATTGAACAATCTGTATCCTTGGCTTGTAACGACTTTTGGATGTAACGACGTTATTGTGGTGGTCCCTTCGTCGTCGTTATAACCGAAATCCACTGTACTTTGCACACATGTGGATAAAATGCAGTTTTGCTATCTGTTTTCAAATAAAAATAATAAAAAAGGGCTTTCCGAGCTAGTGAGGTGAAAAAATTATTATCACATCATACGAGCTTAATATCATACAAGGAGATAATAATTGTTAAAAATAATTTAAGTGTAGTGTAATACAACAAAAACTGCCTTGCCCTTTTTTCACCACCAAGCTTTTAAAGAAGTTAGAGTAACCTACCAGCGAGAAAGCGAGTAATTAGCTACCAGCTAACCGCATTTTTGAAAAACGTACCTAATATGAAAAAAGTAACTGGAAGAAAACGAAAATGTTTTGGGCATGCATTTCACAACTGGCGTCTTAAGGTCGTTGCAAGTACTACGAGTATAGTAGAGGGCGTCTTGAAGTGGATTCTGCGGTAGTCGGCGTACAAATTATTATGACATCATCATCACGAGGAGACAATATTTGTTGTTGTTCATTTAAGTAAAAAACTAACTAAAAATTCATTGTACGAGTACGTTGCTTATTATGCAATCGCCAATTAACCCATTCGCGGCCCACAAAAGCTACGTGTGCTACGCCGTAGCGCGTAGCAGCGTTTTTCCGCTCTGTAGCGGAAATCTTACGTAGAGGCATGACTCATATGCAGTGTTGGTGCAGTGCTAGGGTTGTCAGTAGTGCTTGATCCAAGAATTAAATAAAAATAAAATAGCGTATTAACCAAATCGGAAATACAGAAAATATTCTCAGAACATGTAAAGCCCACCCCAATATACATAATGAAATGAAGGGTTAATTTACTATAATGAGAAAATGTAACACAGTTGCAATATTTAAATCCTTATCTCAGGTTATTGTTCATTTTTATGATTAGGAATTGATATATAATGCGTAGGTAAACTAGGTAATGCCAGTGCATAAATATAGAAGTCATTTTGGTTCTTCACGGATGTGCTAAGAACAGTTGCGTTGGTTAAGTGTGTGAAAATCCTAATACTAATCCTAATAATATTATAAACGTGAAAGTTTGTGCGGATGGATGGATGGATGGATGTATGTATGGATGTGCGTTCCGCTTAATCTCAAAAACTACTGAACGGATCTCTATGAAACTTTCCAGTATTGTAGCTTAGACATCAGAATAGGACATAGGCTATAATTTATTTCAAAATTCATCCCCTGAGGGGGTAAATAGGGGGTGGACATTTTATATGGAAAAATTTTTTTTCTTTAAGATAGAGACTTCAAACTCCCTTAATAGACTTACCATTAAAATTAAAGAAAACTGTTTTCAGCGTTTATAAAAATTCGCCTTCTAAAGGGGTGAAACGGGGGTTGATAGTTTGTATAGGGAGCAATTTTTTTTTAAACCAGGAGCTTGAAACTTCGTTTGTAGACCTAGCATTAAATACTAAGAAAACTAATTTCAGCGTTTTTTGAAATTCACCCTCTGAAGGGGTGAAAATGGGATTGAAACATTGTATGGACAACCTGAGTTTTTTAAAGTGAGTGACTGCATACTTTGCGAGTAGACTTTCAGTTAAAATATAAGAAAAGTTTTTGAAAATCTACTCCTAAAGCTGTATAATAGGGGGTTTAATTTTTGTATGGAAAACGTGTACCTATTAGAAGTGAGGGACTACAAATTTCGGTTTTAGTAATATACCTATAGAAGATAAATAGATTAAAAACTGCCCTACCCGTGCAAAGTCGTGGCGGGTTACAAATAATGTTAAAGTATGTCTGTCTGTCTGTTACCACTTACTTTTGAACCACTGAACCGATTTAGATGAAATTTGGTATGAATATAGTTGGAGTCCCAGGGATGGACATAGGATGCTTTTTATCCCAGAAAACATCCCTTAAGGGGGTGGAACTTTGTATGGAAAAAAGGTAACTAGGTATAAGCGCCTCACATAAAATAATAGCAATAACATTCTAACGCAATGATTCAGTTCTACGCAGACGAAGTCGCGGTCAAAAGCTAGTAAGTAATAATTATTAACTAATTAAACACAATGTGATATTAAGTGAGCATAGTTTCGTCAGTTACATTTTTGGGTTACAGTAGGTAATAAATGTTGTACACAATTCAATTTATACACAATTGTGTATAATAACTAAATAAGTAAAAAAATAGTGTTTCATTTTCAACAACAACATAATATTACATTATTTTAAATGTCAGTGATATTATATACACGTCGACAACCCTAGTCGCTGTCGTGTGTCATTTGACGTCATCGCACTAAAAATGCTACAAAATGTACGATCACTGCTCATATGTGTCGTCATGGGCCTTGAATGTGTGATTCAAAATTTAAACGCCTCTAAATAATGAAATGAGGGTTATCGCGAATGAATTTGCCACTAGAGGCGCTAGTGTACCGTAGGCCTTCGAAATGTCAATTATTTCACTGTTTATTGATGTGTGTGTTTCGCGGGTTTATTTCTAATTAAAATAATAGAGTGACTATTTTGCAATACCTGAGATTGATTATGGCAAATATGAGTTACGGGTCAACGAATTTTAGTGCTTTGAGACAATTTTATCGACCTTAAACTGTAGGTCCTACTTTTTTTTCCGATCAAAATCGGAGTATAAAACGGGATGTTTGATATTTTATTAGTACGGTTTTAAACTTTGTTTTCACGCCCATAAAACCAATAACTAACTTTGACAGCTGGACCCAATGCGCCAACTGATATAAGCACAAAAATGGTAGCCCACATTGTAGCATATTTTAATTGTTCGGAATTTTAATTATAAACATTTCAAAAATAAGGTTTTGTCGATTATACATATAGAGCATAACAAGCATAAACGCAGACACTCACGCACGGACGCAAGCACACACAAACAATTTAGTGGCAGACCTCAGACCTTAGAAGTAAAATACGCATCTTTGATAGAAGTATTTACTTAAACATTTCATAGACTAAACAAGCACAAACAATTTATAAAATGTTCATAAACACGCAATATTCACAATGAAACTCAAAGCTACTAGTACCTAGGTGTTTGTTGCAATTAGGGCCAGATTCTGACGGGGTATCGCCTAACTCCCCTTATAGTCGAGGTACGGTCTAACGGCGTTTTCCCTCAAGATAAGCTACGGTTTTAGAAGCTATCCAGATAAAACCATTTATATAAAAAAAATATTGAATTAAATTAAACTGCTCGCGGTAACGCAGCGAGCCACCATAATTTGTACTGGTCTCATATAATTTTAAACTTGATTAAAAATGTTGCCAGTTTTCCTGCTAGATTTGAATTGCAGATAAGCTGCAATGTTTGCATAACAATAATTTGAAATATTTTACTTCTTCTTTTTCTCTTGTCGATTGCGAAGTTTGAAACTGTGCCAAATTTCTGCTCTTGGGCATTTACCGAGCTGCTAAGAGGTAAATGACTGAATGACAAAATAATAACACGGATAGGGAAAACATCCGCACGGTGTACCACTTTGCAAAGACTACAATGTATATACTGAATCTACGTGTTCGCTATGTGGTACTCGTTGGTACTTCGCCTCCCAAAGGTCCGGGATATAACTGTCCCGTGAGCGTGTCCCGAGAAATTTATGTTACTTGGGCTCTATTTAATATATGTAGACTCTAAAAGCGCCAAACATTCAATATTCCTCGACCGTACAAGCAATATTGCTTCGGTAGTTGCTATCCAAAGGCTGGAAAGTAGACAAACACTCATATGTGGATTCGAGGGCGTATCTAGAAATAAAAAAACGCAATTTCGTCCCAGTGGACAATTACCACAAATACCATGAGGTAGAGGATTGTCTTACGACTACGCTAGTAGTACTTACTCGTACCTAGATCGATAGAGACGCAAAAAGTTACAGCGTTCTAGGGTCCATGCCGCAGGCAGCACTTTTGGACGGTGTGTTTTTTTGGGTTCCGTAGCCAGAATGGCTAAAACGGAACCCTTATAGTTTCGTCATGTCTGTCTGTCTGTCCGTAATGTCCGTATGTCACAGGCGATTTACTCGGAGACTATAAGTACTACATTTATGAAATTTGGTAGGAAGATGTATTTTATAAACCGCTACATAATTTTTGGATAGGCCTTTAAAAATAATATAGAGTTTACCAAGTTAACCATTGGTGAGATATTAGCTGCTGAAGTCGTACAAAATGTGTCCCCCCTTCTAATTCTCAAATTGAGGTGCTGTAAAGTAAACCGGCTGTGACATACGGATGGACAGACAGACATGACGAAACTATAAGGGTTCCGTTTTTGCCAATCTGGCTACGGAACCCTAAAAATGGTATGGCGGAGTCTCTGCCAGATGTGCTAAAATTTACAAAGCAGAGTTTGCCAGTTAACAACTTTACCGTCCTGCTGCGGGAAATCGCCACTTGAAGGGTTACTCGTATGAATGTATCTCTGGTGTATTGACTCAGTGCACTTTAATTTATCACTAAAATTAATCGCTAATAATATACACTTTTTTCGCTAATATAACTAGGTACTTGAGTACCTACCGGTGATTATACCGGTAATCAGCGCTAGCGACAAATAGCGAAATGCAATTAAACATTACACCGGTTATACCTCATTTAAAACCGTTAGTTAGAATACCGGTTACGATCCCTGATGGTTTTTAAATCAATACATTAAAAGTCATTTAACGTTGGCGTCTATATTATAGTGATCCAGTTACTGAAGGATAACTTGGCGGAAATAATTCGTGTATAAGCAAATTTTGGCATACTTGTATGTGTATGTCCTCAACAACATACTTAAATTCCTGGGGGATGGGGGTGAAGATAACGGGTAGAGGGGGGTGTAAAGGTAATTTTTAGGTATTTTTTTTAGTTTTTCGTATAAAACTCTTAAACGGTGGCCGATAGCTAAAAATGTTCTTAGACATGAGTAGTCTACATACAATTCTCTACAAGAAAGGTTCTACGGACTTTTTCGCTAGGATAAATATTTATAGTGCGTAGAACCTTTCTTGTACAGAATTGTATGTAGATTACTCAAGTCTAAGAACATTTTTAGCTATCGGCCACCGTTTAAGAGTTTTACACGAAAAACTAAAAAAATACCTTAAATGACCTTTAGACATAGACATAGACATTATTTATTGGTAATAATACATTACAGGTCAAAAATTAATCCTAATTACAATTCGTTCAAATTATTATTATTTCAAATGTATATAATTTACACCCCCTTCTACCCGTTATCTCCACGCCCATCCCTCAGGAATTTTAGTATGTCGTTGAGGACATATTTATCTACAAGTATGCCAAAAATTTGCTTATACACGAATTATTTCCGCCAATTGGCAGTTAATTGTCTTCTTTGCTTGAATCACAGGATGAGAGCACAAGTTTGTGCAGCTGGGAGGGTTTTGTCAAGTTGTTACCCTCGATATGCGAGAGACGTCTATTGGCAGGAAATTGCAATCCATTTAATCGTGAGCTAGCCACACTGCCAGGTGAACGAAGTTTATTCTCAAAGTATTCTTCGTGATCACGAGCAAAGGCAGTAAGCCGAGATCCAGCTCGGATAATTCATTTTCTATGTATATAGACTACTTAATATAGACTACTTAAGTAAATATCCATTTTGGTCGCTTTAGCGTCGTTACTCGTTAGTTAGGTATTCAGGAGGTAACTACCGAAACAACTCGGTGTTTGAAGGGGCTTTCGACTGCTCGGTCGTTGCGGTTGTTTGGGTTTGGGTGGGCGTAAGATTTATTTATTTACTCAAAATAATTATGACTTATGAGAATACATATGACATTATTTCAAGTTGAACTGCATTTCATGAGCCATTTTGGCAACATGACTTTTCCGAAGTAAAAAAGCCTGCTGAATCCGTTTCTGAATGTTGCCAAGCGGAACTTCAGCTATTTTGCTCAAAATTCAAGATGGCGGAATTCAACCACTCTTACAAACTCCGTAAATACAACTTGAATCAGGGTGTTACAAACACTGCCTTTCTTCTTATTATCGTGTTTGAACATAAAACAACTCAGTTTTTCTCATCAAATTTTTTTTTTTTTTTTAAACTCACAACTCAACTCACGTCATCAACTCTATCTGTTCTCTCTATATTCAACTTTTTTCTTTTCTAATATGCCAGGCTATGACACAAACATGTAAAACATTCTTGTTCTGATCTGAACAAGGGGGTCAGTTTTTGAAAGTCGAACGCTTGACTTTTCACTCGAAATCTGTCAAAACATCACAATTTTTTGACAGATGTCGAGTGAAAAGTCGAGCGTTCGACACTCAAAAATCGGCCCGTTGGTCGAGCGAGGTGTCCTGGAATGGGTTTTGGAAGTCGCTGAACGCAATTTTGATAACCAGGTGTCGATCTGGGGACCGAAAGTGGACGGAAACATTTCGATTTCCGAACCAATCGCAAAATTAAGTTAGTTTTAATAGGAAAACAAGGAAATGAAAAAAATCTATGTTATCAATACTAGCATTTGTTGGTAAAATACACGTAATAATAAACATTATCTCCAAAAACTATGATGTTTTGACAGATGTCGAGTGAAAAGTTGAGCGTTCGACACTCCGTAGAATTGAGGATCTCATCCTTTTTTTTTGTAGTCACTTAAGTATTTCACACTTCTTAGTCATACCTACATTGCCAAAGTGCATCTTATTCCAATAAGCCCGAACACGGCTAAGTACTTACATTGTTTTATTACGGAATTCCGTTGCCTACATTCCGGGTTCAATCATCAGATTCATGTTTATGGTAACATTACATTAAGACCATTTAAAATGGCTGACGTCATACTCGTATTATAAAATCGCTTAAATGTTTTCCCTTTTTTATTTTCCCTTTAAGTTATGAGGATTTCCTTCAATTGCTCATGGATTCCATCATCAGAAGTGAACTTTGATAGGTAACAGCGGGACCAATCTGTAACCATATGCTTTCAAACAAATAAATAATTTTCCAAATCTGTTCGTAAATGGCGGAGTTCCGTTGCCAACCAGATCAGGTTTATGGTAAAATTACATCCAACTATTTAAATTTGCTTCGTCATAGTCGTTTCATTATCATGATCGAAATATCTTAGCACCACCCATTAAACCAAATGATACTTTCTGAATGAAAATGCCCGATTTGCAACCGAAAATATTAAAATCGTTATATATTTCCCTTGAAATTTTGAGGACTTCCCTCAATTCCTCATAGATTCCATCATCAGCAGTGAACTTTGAGAACAACGGGACCAATCTTGAAGAATATACTTTCAAACAAAGAAATATTATCCAAATCTGTTTATAAATGGCGGAGTAATCGCGTAACAAACACACAACAAAAACATACAGACGAATTGAGAACCTCCTCCTTTTATTGAAGTCGGTTAAAAATGGGTCACAAAATGCCGTTAACATCGAAAAGGAGAGCGATTTTTAGAAATATCTACCAGTCTACATCTTTTAGTTAGTCGGGTCATTACCGCCAGCACCATCGGGTTAAGCACGCCTGTCATAAAATATATCGAAATCTATAGATCAACTATGGCGGGCCCATATACACTTATGGCAGGAACAGTGCTTTTGACTTGCCAAATGGTGTAATCTGGTTACCTTTTTCATGAAGACGTTGCATGTTACAAGATATGTTAAAAAAAGCTGGGTTCTGTTCTGGTAACTAATCTGGATTATTATTATTTTTCATTGGATTTTTATTTCTCAGCATTCTGCTGGTAATAAACATCACCTACGGGTTAAAAACCAAGTAGATGACATTAGCCTAATCAATATAATCTATATTTTAAATGTTGGTTTTAGTCTTAGTCCGTTCGGTCAATTATTAAATCACCGTAGATTTGAAACAGACTCGCTTTCATAGTCGTTTTCAATTTTTTTTTACGAAAACAAAATTACGATCGCGTCCTTTGTGTAACGAAAGTTAGCCATACAAAATATATGAGTCATCGTTACACACAGGAATCAATAGTTAAGTTTTGTTTTAATTAATTTTTTTTGAAAACGACTATTCTTTCTTCAGAAAATATAGGTAAATTAGTAAATGTAACTACGTCATTCTATTTATGACATCCTCTATCCTAAATTTCCACTTGTTTATGTAAAAGCGACGTTTAATAGTCAGGTTACGAGAAACAAAGTGTTGCACGTGTGGTTATGTTCTAATGGAACTGTGTGTTGTTTAGGTGCGCTGGAGGAGGGCGCGCTGGGCGGCGGCGCCGGCGGCGGCGCGCTCGGCGCGCTGCGTGCGGCCGGCTCGCCGCCCGCGCACTGCCTTGGTGCCAGCCGGCATAGTCTCATAGGTCAGTTCTTTCTTATCACTTCTTAAGGAACTGTTTGTTTGGGCTTATTTGTATCTAATTGGTTTAATGTGATCAGCGGGGTAATCACGTAACTGTTTCGAACGGTAGTACGTACGATCTAAATGTCAAATCCCATACTAAAAATGACATTAAAATATGCCTACCGTACGTTCGACAAGTTACGTGATTACCGCGCTGATGTCATTTTTACTAGGGCCTCCATTTTACTGCTCATCTTTACCTAATATTACCGATAGCGCGTAGCGCTCAGAATCAGAATAATTTATTAACACATACATTTAACATTTCTTTGTATACCTACAATGACGCTAAATAAGATAGAACCTGTTCAATGATCTATACCTACATGAATAGTTATTAACTAACTAATGTAATAATTGACTTGCGCTAAATTGTACATACTATTTTTATTTATTTATGACTAGACTTAAAACTAAAGGCAAATACTTATGTCTGTTCAATATTTATGATTAAGCCCAGTAGTATTGGGAACGTCCTATTGTAAGTAATGAAAAAATATATTTGCAATATTAACTATATTGTATCGGATTCGTTCATGTCAATATAAAATTTTGAATAATCATTATCATTACTTAGATATTCTTTAATGCTGTAAAGTGTGCGATCCAGCAAGGGAGTTTTCAAGCGTTGATGGAATGTCTTGTTACTTTTTATATTTTTAATATAATATATAATATGGCAACTTGTTGTATAGTGTACACCCCATGGCGGCGGGAGAGAGAGCGGGAGAGATATTAAGCTCAGCTGTATTATAGTCATCTATTCGTGGAAAGGGTGTTTTCACTCAAAACCGTCCCATTACTATTATCTCAGAATTTCGAAAGTTTTGGTTTCTGCTATGTGTCCGCATGTAATATCTATACTTATAATAAAGCTGAAGAGGGTCGAACATGGATGATATAAAAAAAAGTTGGCTGGGGATACTTAGAATCGATAACAGAAAACGTTCCAACAGTTTTTAGAACTTTGTCTGTTTATCTGTTTATTTACATTGCTTAGGCAACATTATTGTATTGAAACCAATTCCTACGGTATAGGTTCCTAATTCATGATCTGGGAAAATTCTTTTATAAATTGTAGTATGTCTTTCAATTTTTCTTTCATCGTCATCTTTCAATTTTTACGGCTGTCCTAGAATATGTCATAAAAACGCTTGCATGGGACAGGACTGGTATGGTGTCTTCTTGTCGCACTTGAGATTCGCACACGACATTGTTTTGTTTGCCGAGACCCTGGATGAGCTCCAAAATATGACTCAGGATCTGTACCTATATCGTGCTTCCTTGCAGGTTGGTCTCAGGATGAATATGTCCAAGACTAAGGTTATGACGAATTTATCTGGCGACACGAATTCAACTGTAACGGTGGGAAACGAGTCGCTGGAGATAGTTTAGCAATACGTTTATCTTGGTCATATTCTATCCTTTGGCAAGGAGCACCAAAGTAAGGAGATATCCAGGAGAATCCAGCTGGGTTGGGCGGCCTTCGGCAAAATAGACGACATCCTAAAATCTGCTAACGTTCCACAATGCCTGACGACTTGTCTTTATAACCAATGTGTCCTGCCCAAGACGTATGGTGCCGAAACATGAACGCTCACAAATGAGGCTGTGCACAAAGTACGGGTAGCACAGAGAGCCATGGCGCGCGCCATGCTCGGCATCAGCCTACAAGACCGTGTGAGAAATGTCGAGATCCGACGTCACACTAAGGCGCGTGACGTCGGAGAAGTCATTTCAAAACTCAAGTGGAGTTGGGCAGGACGTATTGCCAGACAGAGTGATGACAGGTGGACCAGAACGTTGACAGATTGGTGGCCACTTACAGGAAAAAGAAGCGTCGGTTGTCTGCTGGCACGGCCGGTCCAATGATAGCAACCTTCCCCTATACAATTAAATAAAATGTGATACCTAAACAGAAAGTGACGTCACTGGCAGTACCTACTTTGGTGATATACCCATTAAAAGGTATATACACTTACAATATATATAATTAACATTAGCAGGTGGGGAAAGCATTACTATTGAGAAAATTTACTTATTTACGTCTTTGGCGTAAACCCCTAAATCCTTGATTTAATTATTTGATTTGAAAGCGTATCAACTCATGGTTTGTATGATATAATCCGTCACGAGAACGTAAATCGATCTTTATTGGTGGTGCTTTGTTGAATTTATGCATGCCGCATAAATTATTTATGCGGCATGTTAGAAGGGTGGCGGGTGACAGATTTCAGCTGGTACTAATGAACTACCTAATGATGTCATGACTTAAACTCCTACTTAATAATAATATATTATTAAGGATGCAATTATATATTTGTATAATGGTCCTCTATGCAGCAGAATGTAAAAATAAATGCGTACAATGTAATTGAGCTAGCATTTGTTCCAGCTATGCGTACCCTTAGGCATCTCTCGCCGCACTGTATTACACTACTATACGTTGTTTCTGGCGACAGCAGGTTACTGGTTTAATTTGGCAGCATAGTTTAATTAACAGGATTCCAAGCTCGTGCCCTGTTAAAATTGATGAGTTGTGTACCGCGCGGTAAAGTCGCGGGCTCGAGGGGAGGGGCTACAGGGGAGGGAGCTAAAGATACTTGTAAATCTACGCTACGTGGGTTGGTCTAACGCTTGATTAATCTACTTTCAGACAATTTGAGTTACTCATCTGAAAAAACGTTACTTAGTCCAAATCAGGTTACCCTTGTCAATCACTTCGGCGTACACTGTTTATGAATATTCATTGTACCTACAGTTTTGTTTTGCAATTTGATTTTGTTTATCACAAGAACTACCTATGTTGCAAAAACATATTGCTTTTTTTAAATACATTGGCACTCATATTAAATATATAAGTCCCTTACTAAGTACCTATCTCAAGATACTCAAGCGCAGAAGTTGCTTCATGCCCCGATTGGACTTAACTTCTGTCATGACTCATGATCATGCATACCTAGTTTATTACGCCACTTCAACCTTTGTGTCACCGAGTTTATTTAAGTATTTCATTCTTAGGTAATTGACGTAATTGTTTCGGCTGGTGTCGTGATGCGTGTTTACAATTAAACAATATCTGGAAGACTTATTTTCTGTGTAGAAAGTGCGATAGCTTAAACTAAGTAGATATGTATCTTTCACATTTCGTATGCGCAACAAAACATTGTGCTTGTGTAGGTACTGTAATTGCATTACCCCAGTATACGAGCCCATTGTCCTGTTGTTTCCGTCCTTAATCCAGATGTAGTGTGGGTAAACAGTCGTAGACACAAAATTGTATGCATGATAAATAACTTATTAACAAATATAAGTACTTATGTAATACAATCTCGATAAAGTTAAAGTATATACAGGTTAACGTTAATTAATCATAAGACAAATTCGCCTCATCTACTCGTATATAAAATAAGTATAGCATGTCCCAATTAAATATACTAGTACTAGTCAGCGGAAGTTATCGTGATCTCCTAGCGCGGGGTGGCAATCAATCATTTACTTAGCTGGGACGATATTTTGCATCAGTCCACGTTTTCTAATTCCGAAGTTCTGCACGAATGTACCTAATTCATATCGTAATTTTAATTAGGGAATATTTTTGTGTGGAAAATATACAAATAGTAAATATTAAATCTATCAAAAATGCTGGGGCGTGTAACGTGTAAAATTACTGGACTACGATTTACACACTGGCCGTCATTACGGCTATTGTCTGGTTTCTCGACTCGGGATCTTCGACAATCTATAGCTACTTTGCGTCATACCTTTGCGTGTAAATAAAAGCATAGATAATTGTCTGTTCCGCCATCATTTAATATACATATAAACAAATGTTCATTGTACATACATAATAATTAACCCTTTTTCAGGCATAGTAACGATTCATCGTCCACATGCGTGTAGTTAAAATTTGAACCTTAAATACCCAAAGTTAAGGTTAAAATCGAATTGAATTTCGGCGAAAAGTACAGCGCTTAAATTAATTTCCAATACAAAACTATTTTGAATATATATTTTGTTTTTCTCAAAACCACGTAGGTTAGTGCGGCCTGGAAAAGGGTTAAGGCCCCTTTAGCAAAACTCTGGACTCTCATAGACTTTTATAATTATCCCACGGGCAGTCAAAAATATTGCTGTCAGTAAATATATACGTGTTTTGAAAATGAACATTTTGCACGACACCCCTAGCTCAAATCTAATGGTGTGGTATATTTTTAGAATCAGCTCATGGAACCCTTTCATTTGATACTTACGAAGACTTCTACTCACCTTTATCGGAAAGAAATCTCGATGCGCGGTCTTCCCTACAGGAGCATAGCCAGGGACTGCACTATTTACATTCGTTACCGGTTTTTCATATTTAGAGATTACAGGGTCTTATGGTGCCATAAAATGGACCCTCAATTTAAAATAATCAGTAAAAGCAGGTACCTACCTAAATAACGATCGTGCCTGACGCGGTTGGCATCGTTTGATGATGTTTATATGGTACGCCGTGATACTGATGTCTAATCAAATTATGGCAAACGACGTCGCTGTCAAAATTTGTTAAGCAAAAAGTTATTAGCATTTAAGACCCAAGAATACCCCTTCCGGCCGCGATGGCAACAGAGTTTGGTAACCAGTTGCTAAAAAGTATATCAAGGTGAGTTGGCGTCCCGACAAAACATTAGTATATCTTCTTTGACAACAACGTAGGTACCTTATCGTCCTATCTGTCTGTTAGATAGGTTCCCCCAAACCGTTGAACCGACTTCGACTTCGGTATACCCGATGAGATAATTGAGTTCCAAAAAATAACGTCAACGGACGCACATCCGACGTGATTATTCCATAATCGTTCTTATCTTATCTTATCTTATTAGTATGAGGGCCCTTGCGGATGCACCTCGACCCAATGGGATCTTTTGTGCAATTGCCCCCTCCTTTATACCTACTCCAAGCTGCTCTCCAACATTTCCACAAACCGGATGATGGAGTTCAGCGGGAGTACTCTGAATTCCTTTGGTTCAGGGTACCCATTTCCAAAGGAATTCATTCTCTGTCTGGCGGTAAAACAAAGAATGTCTCAGAACACAGGTATTTGACGCCCGAGCCGAAGGCAAGGGCGATAAATATGCGATCTGAGGCTTTCTTTATTGCCGCCCGTGTGAAGTACAAAATTTTATGTCACCCCCTGGCCAGGAAGTGGGATTTCCCGCGCGCGGAGCGTGCGGTAATTGCCGCTTTATGGCCAGGTTAAAGTACATTATTTATTATGAATTAAAGTTATCCTTATAACCGGTTACATGCATTTTTATATCTATTTTTGTGAAATAATCTCAAAATTACGAAATATTCATTCTGACATCTGTCAGATTTTGGAACTCAATTATCTCATCGTGTGTAGATTTTAATTCTGTAACAGACAGAACACAGGGCACTCTTTATTCAGGTCATCACGCCTACTGTAATGAAATGGCGGATGAAAATTTGTGTTGACAACAACAATGACGAAGTTGTTCTGAGGTGTGATTATGTAACGTTTTCGAGCGAACGTAGGTAATTTTAATCTAAATGTAATTTTCCTTAAGGCGCAGGGTAGGGCAAGGCCTTCCCCATACAAACTTTGTGCACGTTTTATTCGTCGGCTTTGGCACTAACAAATATAATATTTTTTTTGGTTGTAAATATTAGATAGGCGAAGATCGTGATGTGAAAATTTTCAAATATTGCAAAAAAAATCAAAATTAAAAAATTAAAAAATATATATATTTAAAAAAAATTAAATCACGAAATAGCTATCAGAAAAATAAGCATACTGACCAAAAATCATAACTTTAATGCAAACACAAACGAGATAAATCCTGCACAAAGTTTGTATGGAGAGAGCTTGCCCTACCCCTCCTCTTAATATTAGTACATTACTTACCAAGGGCGATAAAACAAAGAATGTCTCAGATCGCAGGTATTTTACGCCCGAGCCGAAGGCAAGGGCGATAAATATGCGATCTGAGGCTTTCTTTATTATCGCCCTTGGTAAGTAATGTACTATTACGTAACGCAAGTTTGACGCATTTGCTGGCCGAGTGATGCTTTAGCGACGGAGTGTAATAGAACTGCCAGAGAAGGTTTTTTTTATTAGCCTGTAGGTGGTCCCACTGCTGGGCAAAGTCCTCTCCTCTTGATTTCCACTCGTCACGGTTGTGAGCAATCTCTGGCCAATCGTCGCGATATGCGTCTAGGTTGTCCCGCCATCTCCGTCTTGGCCTGCCACGCCAGAGAAGGTTCGCATTATCACTACTTATTGTTGATGGCATGCTCCACTCTCTGGAGCGGTTTTAAATATATTCAAGGATCCGACGAGGGTGTGCTGGGTGTAATTAGAATTAACGAGTTCGCGGGATAAATGTACTTCTATAAACTACTAAATAAATGTGAACAACGATCGTTCATAATCACAGGTAGAGGTATAACGCACCTATTCATAAGTGCAAGTACCTAGCATTGAATCGCAAACTTACGTATGCATTGGTTTCAGTCCATTTACCTGAACAGAAAATCATTGAACTGTTTTACACTCTGTATGTGTATATATTGTATTTACCTACGTAATGAATAGCAATCTCAAATCTGT
Organism: Cenopis cana; assembly: GCA_951800055.1. Lineage (NCBI taxonomy): Eukaryota > Metazoa > Arthropoda > Insecta > Lepidoptera > Tortricidae > Cenopis > Cenopis cana. The sequence continues at coordinate 14,417,951 of OX637471.1, read as the reverse complement.
ATAAACTTAACCAGAAATACGAGTATACATATACATCGTGTCGTGAATAATGTTATCCCCGCTTTTGATTGCTCAGTAAAATGGGAAATTACTGGCAACTTCGCATAGGTGTAGTGCATTTACACCACCCAATTAATTATTTAGGAATAATAAACTTATAATTTATAATAATAATTATTAACTAATTATTGCTCTTACTACATAAACTTTATCTACACTCATATACTTATTTAGTAAATCCTCTTCGACCTTTTCGCGGCTGTACGTCAAATGCAGACCTTTCTTAGGTAGGTTGCCTCTGGATTTGGCCGAAAAGTCTCATTTAATGCTACTCCATGCCTCCGACTGCTTTTTATCCTTATGCTATAAATTTCGACGAACTTAGTATTGAGCTGAAATTAGGAATACACTTTTAGTTCAGATGACAATGCAATATTGACAAAAACTTTTTATTGCTTGTTTTGGTCTTTTTAGTAAGCTTGTGTGTAAGCGGGTTTTTTTTGTTTTTTAATTAATTATTTTTTATTTATGACTTTTTAGTTTCTACTATGGTCCTTGCAATTGTTAAACGTGTGTAAAGCAAACCTCGAATGACGATGACAATGAAAACATGAGTGATTACGCATAGCGGATAGCAGGGGGCCGATTTTTGAGAGTCGAGCGCTCGACTTTTCACTCGAGATCTGTCAAAAATCTATGATGTTTTGACAAATGTCGAGTGAACAGTGGAGCGCTCGACACTCAAAAATCGGCCCCCTTATCCGACCATTAAACTTTGAATACCTAGTTATGAATCCTAAACGGTTGTTTTCACTAACTAATGACTAAAGAAACCTTATAATGATTTTTAAATACCTATTCAATGATACCCCACAGGATATAGTTCGTCAACTTTATTTTTTATTTGTTTTACAAAATGGTGTCTGGTGGCCGCCATCATTGTTTTTTTTTGACGTCACATTTCTAAGAACACTCGGACTGGTAAGACAAATCTAACGATATCTCAAACATTATAATCCGTTTAGGGAATTGGAAGATGTGAGGTAATAATAGTACATTACTTAACAAGGGCGGTAAAACAAAGAATGTCTCAGATCGCAGGTATTTGACGCCGAAGGCAAGGGCGATAAATATGCGATCTGAGGCTTTCTTTATTACCGCCCGTGTTTTTTGCTATGGGCCACCGTTTACGATTTTTTTTACGATATATCGAAAAATGGGACCTTTAAACCCCCCCTCCCCCCAGCGGCGGGGGTAGTTGCGGGGAATTTTGATATGTTAACCTCCTAACTAGCCCAAACAAAGTTAATAAGTCAAAAATTGTGTTCAATATCAATTTTTGAGCGTAAAATGGCTGGCCTGCTTACTGTATTATACATATACAGCTGTTGCAGGTACTATACTCGTAAATTACTATGTACAAAGGCTGGGAAGTTAGGGGTTGCTCAAAGAGGGCTTGCCTGCTGACTGTGTTATTCGAGGCAGGTAATCCCAGTTCCGGTTGAGTAATAAACTAATATTATAAATTCGAAAGTGTGTCTGTCTGTCTGTCGGTTATAGTTGACGAAATATAAGCTGCACCGATTCCTCGAACAACTTGTATGGCGAATCGGTGCAGCTTATATTTCGTCAACCATACCCCTTCACGCTTAAACCGCTGGACCAATTTAGATGAAATTTGGCATGGAGATAGTTTGACACCCGGGGAAGGACATAGGATACTTTTTATCCCGGTAATCATCCCTTTAGGGGATGGAAGTTTGTATAGAAGAGCGATAAGGTAAGCCCCTGAAATAAAACAGCAGCAATAAAAATCTAACTTGGTGAACGAATTCTACGCGGACAAAGTCGCGGGCAAAAGCTAGTAATATTATAAACGTGAAAGTTTGTGCGGATGTATATACGTTCCGCTAAATCTCAAAAACTACTGGACTGATTTCTATGAAACTTTCCAGTATTGTAGCTTAGACATCAAAATAGGACATAGGCTATAATTTATTTCAAAATTCATCCCCCTAGGGGGTTTAAAGGGGGTGGTCATTTTGTATGGAGAAGAAAATTATCTTTAAGAAACTTAAAACTTCTGTAATGGACTAAGCATTAATATGGTAGAAAACAGTTTTCAGCATTTTTCGAAATTCGCCCTCTGAAGGTGAATTAGTGGTTGAAAGTGGTTGTATGGGGAGCAATTTTTTTGAACGTGAAACTTCGTTTATTTAGCATTCAGTTAACTATAAGAAAACTAATTTCAGCGTTTTTGGAAATTCACCGTCTGAAGGGATGAAAAGGGGGTTGAAATATTGTAAGGGTTCTTGACTTCATACTTTGCGGGTAGATATGGCGGATCTCAGATGAAATATAAAAAAGGTATATTATAAATCCAAATGAATATTGAAAAATTCAGTAATACACGCGTGATGCAGCAGCTGGCGAACGACGTGCGCGGGCGGCGCGCTAGCCGGTCCCGCGCCGGCAATATCGGTACCTTCCGGCAATTGCATATACAAATCCTATTACCTCCCTGTAAATTCCCGACGCCCAGCAACGACGGGGTTATATTATCGCGAACGTAAGTGTTACTTTTCTACCACGTTTGCGAAAAATTAGTTGAATTTACGTGCCAGACTTCGAATGCGATAGAGATCTAAATCTTGTTGGAACGAAGTGTGCTTGTGAAAAGCAACACGTTTTGCGGAACGTGTCTTTGATATTGCGACTTGAATCAGCATAATGGCGCTACGGATAGCCTACGTGCGCCTACGTGCGGCTGCTGAGCCCAATGTCTCAATATGCGTCACTTAATTAGCGGCGTCCTCACATTGCCAGGATATTTTGTTCAGTCCTATAATTTTGAAAGTGACGTTAATTACACAGAAGTATACATTTGATCTGATTCGTCACTTTCACTCAATATTTTTATCAAAAACTAGGTAAACAAGAAATTAATAGTACTTCAAATGAAAAATGGCAGCATTTTTCTAAATACATGCGCGCTCAACATCTGTAATACTGCGCATGTGCACATTTGTTTTTAAAATGCTAAGTAGGCAATGGCTTAATGCGCATTCTACCACGCATTTACCTAAAGTGAAATTTTTCAATTTAGTTATAGGTAATAAATATAATCTAAAATGATAAATGATACGTTTAAGAAGTATTAATATTTATGTACCTGTTTATAAGAACGGTAATCTATAATTGATTAATTTGTGAAATGTTTTTAAAATAATTAAAATTCTTTGCGTCGAGCTGAAGACAGAGTTAACAATTTAAAAAAAATTGAAAAGTAAAAAGCACTAGTGCGGAAAAGTAGCACTTTCCGCACAGTTTGACTGCTGAGAAAAGGCACTTTTCAAGCACATGCATTGTAAAAAAATAGTCGATGCGTTATGGGAAACATTTGGCCGTATTTGATTCTCCAACTGTGCGGCAGCTACCTAGCTGTGCTTGTCTTACGCTCGGTGCGTCAGTGGTTTTACTATGTTCCCGTGTAAGTCAGAAAAAGATAACTATATATGAAGTTTATTGACACTACGTTATTGGATTTGAATAAAAACACTGTGTTAATATCTTAAAATTGTATTAGGTACTTTTATAAGTATAGGTAGATTGTTATTCGTAATCCTTCTTAGTAAATCGATATTTATATAATAGGAGAATAATTCCAATAATTTGTACAAGGCATGGGGGCGTAAGACTTTTGATTGCGAATAAGGCACGAAGAGAATTGTTGATCTAGGCTTGTAATGTTCGTGTCGATATCAGGTTTCGTGATTTATTATGGTGTACTGGGATAAGTTATTGTACATGTCATGTTTGTCTCAAGGTTGAGGTGGGATTGTTGACAAAGTTATCTATAGGTAATTCCTTACTATTACTTGTAAAACAGAATTGCGGACAATTTACCTAATTTATATATTGACTAATCTTAAGTTCAATCCTGTTGAAAAACTTGAAAATATCCATATACATTCCAGAAGACTTTACTACTTTTTTTGAAGTGAAAACTTCTTTAGCGGCGCTGAGCACTTTTGTACTGGGGAAAAATGTATAAACTCGCGATAAATTCCAAGACCAGGTTAGTTGACCCCTCCTAGTATCGTGATTGCTATGTTACGAGGGGTCCCCAGCTGGTCTTCTTAGAAAGCCAAGGTTCTAACTGTTTTAAGACAATCCTAAGATTTTCCATAAAGATCATATTTCAAATAAATTCTCATAGACAGTAGCTCTTATTGTCCCTAAAAAAGCGTTTCCAAAGTCCAATATCGGATAGCCAGACTGACCGATTTCCGTAAAGATCATATTTCAAATAAATTCTCATGGAAAGTAGTTCTTATTGTCCCTAAATACGGTGACAGTTCCCTTCAAAATACCTAGTGGCCAAGAGTGATGGATAAAATACCAAGGGCCTGACACGCTTTGTAAGAGAAAGATAGCCTTATTGCGATTCCTATGAGAGGAAGTAGAAAATAGTGCGATGTTTTGTCCTTATCACCGATCGAAAATTTTTGTATTTGTGTCAAAGTTTTGTGTCAAGAAGATTGCAAAACAAATTGGCAATATTTGGTAGTGCATTTTATAAATGGAGAATTAATGATATGTTTGGTTTAAATGAATAATAATTTACCAATTATCAGATCCGTAGTGTTTGGGTGTTCAGTGCAAACATGGTGGGGTGTTCAGTGTTGGGCTGTAAAAAGCAAACTCGACCGAAAAAAGGCGGATGTTACATTCCATGCGTAATTTGCGTAGGTACATTTTCTTTGCATTTTGGACCCGTGTTTATTTCTAAAATCTCACCGGTACCAAGTTACTGAGCTCAATCATAAGTTAAGACGGGCAGCCGGCCGCGCGCGTGTCAAGCGTGCGGGACTTGGGACTGCACATCGACTCCGATTTGTGTTTCCGGAAGCACATCGTTGAAACGTGTAAAAAAGCTTACAGGAACTTAGGTTTCATATTGCGCCAGACAAAGAGCTTTTATAACACCACGGCTGTAAAAGCTCTATATAACGCTCTAGTTAGGAGCAGGCTAGAAAGCGGTGCGATCATATGGAACCCCTACGAAAGGAAATATGTCGAAATGCTTGAGAAAATACAAAATGAATTCATCCGGCATGTGTACTTTAAAGAATACGGGGTATATCCTTTTTATCCACTTATGTACCCGACACTTTTCGTTTTAGGTATGGTAGGATATTTTAAATTGGAGGTAAGGAGAAATGGCACACTGGCCACATATATATTTAGCGTATTACGGGGAAAGCTGCATAACCCTAGTGTGCTGGAGTCGCTCGGGCTGGCGGTGCCGCGCGGGCCGCGACGACACGCGCCGCGCCTACTCGCGCGTCCGACTGCGCGCACCAACTTACTCGCCAATGCACCTCTTGTCAGGGCCATAAATATAATTAACAGAATTTCGAGCAAAATTGATGTATTTAACTCTACTCTGACTGAATTCACAAATGTAGCCTATAGACAAATAAGTTATTTTTGATTAGAAAGTATTTTTTATCTACACACATATCATAAATCCTCTAATATGCGTTCGGAAACCGTAGAAAATGACTCTCATTTCAACATTCAATGAATTTATGGCAATTTTCTTATCTGTGGCTAAGGCTAGAGCAGTAATAAAATATTTCATTTTAATCTCATATATGATGTTAAAATATTACGTAAAACAAAACTGTCAAAATTTAAATGTCAAAGTTGACATGTCCCTATTCTAGTATCACTGAAAATTCAAATTCAGTCGATGCGAAATGTCAGCTCGATGTTTTTTTAGTATATATCGCACGAAATTTGAGCTAGAACGACATGATCACATCAGAATAAGGACTCTTTACTTTTTAAAATAACATTCAGGTATCTGTTGCCAGTTCTGATTTCGATATTTCCGCAACCGTGCAAAAAAGGTTGTATTAACACAATTATTGTATTTATTTACTACGGTTTCTGAACCCATCTTAGAGTAATTATAATATGTGTGATAGATAAAGTAATGTATGCAACTGTACATAATTGGGCATTAATTGTTCAAATGCCCCTCATTATGTACCAGTTGCATAAACTACTATTATGTGTTTACAGTATGTGCTTTTTACGTTCACTGTGTATTTAATTTTTACTCTGTTTCTGTGTGTTGTATATTGTAAATATTTTATCCCATCAAAAACATTACATGTAAAAAGATGCAAGTCTCGCAACACAGTTCTTTTACAACAAAAAGTAATGATATGTAATCTTAAACCAAGTCTGTTATATTTTAGTCAATAGTACCGGAGGGGTGCCCACAGAACAAAATTTCCACCGACTCTTCCGATCTTGGTTTAAGATTACATATCATTACTTTTTGTTGTAAAAGAACTGTGTTGCGAGACTTGCATCTTTTTACATGTAATGTTTTTGATGGGATCTCATCCCTTTTTTTTTCTTTTCAGGTATGACTTCTAGTAACGAACATGCAAACTGTAAAAGTAACTTTGTAATCGCATGTATTTCGTATAGGATTACAAACTTACTTATGCAGTAGTTGTATATCTCAGACACGTGACTGATATTGCAATATTTTTTAATTTTCTAGCAATTAATAGACTAAAAACTAATTATGTTTAAAATTTGGAGCTTGTGGGTCTGCTAGAAGTACCTTAAACGATTGATGATCTGTCAGTCAGTCAGTGAGTCAGTGACAAAACTAAGGAATTTTGAGGGGCAATAGTTCTTAAAATAAAAGTTCAAATTGAATGTTATTGAGAATATATCTAACCCATATTATGCCCAACATGTTACTGAAAATGCAGGGTTCTAGCTTTAACTGGGACAAAATTAAAGGATGTTGAAAATGGCCTGAATGGCTTCGAGAAAAGGATGGTACGGCCGTGCACCTTTTTGTTTTTGCTTGACTTGCGGGGGCACTCCCGTGCCCCCAGATATTTGAATGTCACGAATTGGACTCTCTGTAATGTGATATATATATTTTTTGAATAAATAAATAAAAATAAAAGTTATATCATGAGACACTTGATGAAATAGGAAAAAAAAAAACAACGGGTTGCACTCCGGGAGTGCCGGCAGAAGTGAAAACTCAATAAAGATAGTAAATGGGTCATTGTCAGATTTAGGTGCGCGTCTTTTCGGTGGACAGGACATGCCAAAAGTTAAGGGCTACAAAGCTTAATTTTCGATTGATCTGATAACCCGCATAATCTGTAATTCCGTGTCTATAAATCCATATAATAAAAACGTAAATTACATGCACACAAGCCGTTAACTATTGTCCACCGAATTGTCAGTCGGAAAAACAACTTTTGTTTTTCCGACTGACAATGACCCAAATAACAAAGATATTCATATCGGTATCGGTATCCGTATCTGTACTGTACTCATACTCATGTTCATATTCGCATAATCCATTTTTACATAATATGTCCCGAGTATCATTGTGTCTTACGCATCTAAGACCAGGAACCTGTACCACAATACTTTACAAGCGTACAATTCGACAAATTTGTGAACTTTTTCTATGGACAATTGTGCAATTTTGTCAAATTGTAGACTTGTAAAGTTTTGTGGTATAGGGGCCAGCTGAGTTTAGCTGAGTTGACACCTCCTAACATCGCAATCACGATTACTAGGAGCGGTCAACTAGCTGGTCTTAGAATCTTAGAATCTGTCGCGAGTTCAACAAATTTTCCCCAGTACAAAAGTGCTCAGAGCCGCTAAAGAAGTATTCACTTCAAAAATTGTAAGCAATACTACCTATTTCCCATTTTTATTTCTTTAGATTCGTTGAGTGTGCTCAGGAACTCCATGAGCTCATACCGCCTTCCCCCTTCTTCCATCAGATATCCAGACGACGTACGACTGGCTACTTTCATTACCTGGTCAAAATCATCTTTTTTTATAATGTTTACTGGTTTGGTATAAGATTGGCGTATGTAGGTACTTCCGAGTTCAAATAACCTGGACCTTTTTAAGGTACGAGTGAATCTTCTGGGTGAGCTCGCATAAGCGTCGGCCTCATTTTCAATTTAAAAATATATATATGACTGGTTAGAATTAGGCGTTTATTTAAGAAAATTTAATTTAGCTGTTTGCTCTAATGAAGAACCCAAATTTGGTGTATTTTGAAAATTAATTTTATTTTTTAGGAATTATTATATTATTAATATCTATTCATTTAATGTGACTCGTTTACTTTCTTTGTCTATTCTAACAGAATCGTGCTCTATCAAGGTCATAGGGGCCCCATTACGCTAATATGCCCAGGGCCTCAAATTGGTTAAAGACGGCCCGGCCCTGTGCGTTTCCGTTACTGTCACCCGGGGAGGTACCCTAAAAAAAATTTTTTTTAAATATTTTATTCTACCGTTTTCTCCGCGTCATCGATATGTATACTCATGCCAAATTACAGCTTTCTAGTACTAACGGTTACTGAGAAAAACGGGGGTCGGACGGACGGACGGACGGACATGGCGAAACTATAAGGGTTCCTTGTTTACTACGGAACCCTAAAAACTGAAAAAAACAAATGACTTGAATTTCCCGAAACGTGGGGTAATCTTCAGGGGATTTTTTTATTATTTGTTGGTATCCCGAAATCGAATTATAAACCGACTGAATGATATATGGGACATCAATTCTAAGCTGGCTTCTATGGTAGATTTATACTACGCGATTTGATCGGTTTATATGTGAAATGTTTGAAGGTTATTTTTGAATTAATTTACATATTTTTGAAGTGAAAACTTCTTTAGCGGCGCTGAGCACTTTTGTACTGGGGAAAAATGTATAAACTCGCGATAAATTCCAAGACCAGGTTAGTTGACCCCTCCTAGTATCGTGATTGCTATGTTACGAGGGGTCCCCAGCTGGTCTTCTTAGAAAGCCAAGGTTCTAACTGTTTTAAGACAATCCTAAGATTTTCCATAAAGATCATATTTCAAATAAATTCTCATAGACAGTAGCTCTTATTGTCCCTAAAAAAGCGTTTCCAAAGTCCAATATCGGATAGCCAGACTGACCGATTTCCGTAAAGATCATATTTCAAATAAATTAATAGACTAAAAACTAATTATGTTTAAAATTTGGAGCTTGTGGGTCTGCTAGAAGTACCTTAAACGATTGATGATCTGTCAGTCAGTCAGTGAGTCAGTGACAAAACTAAGGAATTTTGAGGGGCAATAGTTCTTAAAATAAAAGTTCAAATTGAATGTTATTGAGAATATATCTAACCCATATTATGCCCAACATGTTACTGAAAATGCAGGGTTCTAGCTTTAACTGGGACAAAATTAAAGGATGTTGAAAATGGCCTGAATGGCTTCGAGAAAAGGATGGTACGGCCGTGCACCTTTTTGTTTTTGCTTGACTTGCGGGGGCACTCCCGTGCCCCCAGATATTTGTATGTCACGAATTGGACTCTCTGTAATGTGATATATATATTTTTTGAATAAATAAATAAAAATAAAAGTTATATCATGAGACACTTGATGAAATAGGAAAAATATGTAAATTAATTCAAAAATAACCTTCAAACATTTCACATATAAACCGATCAAATCGCGTAGTATAAATCTACCATAGAAGCCAGCTTAGAATTGATGTCCCATATATCATTCAGTCGGTTTATAATTCGATTTCGGGATACCAACAAATAATAAAAAAATCCCCTGAAGATTACCCCACGTTTCGGGAAATTCAAGTCATTTGTTTTTTTCAGTTTTTAGGGTTCCGTAGTAAACAAGGAACCCTTATAGTTTCGCCATGTCCGTCCGTCCGTCCGTCCGACCCCCGTTTTTCTCAGTAACCGTTAGTACTAGAAAGCTGTAATTTGGCATGAGTATACATATCGATGACGCGGAGAAAACGGTAGAATAAAATATTAAAAAAAAATTTTTTTTAGGGTACCTCCCCGGGTGACAGTAACGGAAACGCGTGGCCGGGCCGTCTTTAACCAATTTGAGGCCCTGGGCATATTAGGGTAATGGGGCCCCTATGACCTTGATAGAGCACGATTCTGTTAGAATAGACAAAGAAAGTAAATGAGTCACATTAAATGAATAGATATTAATAATATAATAATTCCTAAAAAATAAAATTAATTTTCAAAATACACCAAATTTGGGTTCTTCATTAGAGCAAACAGCTAAATTAAATTTTCTTAAATAAACGCCTAATTCTAACCAGTCATATATATATTTTTAAATTGAAAATGAGGCCGACGCTTATGCGAGCTCACCCAGAAGATTCACTCGTACCTTAAAAAGGTCCAGGTTATTTGAACTCGGAAGTACCTACATACGCCAATCTTATACCAAACCAGTAAACATTATAAAAAAAGATGATTTTGACCAGGTAATGAAAGTAGCCAGTCGTACGTCGTCTGGATATCTGATGGAAGAAGGGGGAAGGCGGTATGAGCTCATGGAGTTCCTGAGCACACTCAACGAATCTAAAGAAATAAAAATGGGAAATAGGTAGTATTGCTTACAATTTTTGAAGTGAATACTTCTTTAGCGGCTCTGAGCACTTTTGTACTGGGGAAAATTTGTTGAACTCGCGACAGATTCTAAGATTCTAAGACCAGCTAGTTGACCGCTCCTAGTAATCGTGATTGCGATGTTAGGAGGTGTCAACTCAGCTAAACTCAGCTGGCCCCTATACCACAAAACTTTACAAGTCTACAATTTGACAAAATTGCACAATTGTCCATAGAAAAAGTTCACAAATTTGTCGAATTGTACGCTTGTAAAGTATTGTGGTACAGGTTCCTGGTCTTAGATGCGTAAGACACAATGATACTCGGGACATATTATGTAAAAATGGATTATGCGAATATGAACATGAGTATGAGTACAGTACAGATACGGATACCGATACGGATACCGATACCGATATGAATATCTTTGTTATTTGGGTCATTGTCAGTCGGAAAAACAAAAGTTGTTTTTCCGACTGACAATTCGGTGGACAATAGTTAACGGCTTGTGTGCATGTAATTTACGTTTTTATTATATGGATTTATAGACACGGAATTACAGATTATGCGGGTTATCAGATCAATCGAAAATTAAGCTTTGTAGCCCTTAACTTTTGGCATGTCCTGTCCACCGAAAAGACGCGCACCTAAATCTGACAATGACCCATTTACTATCTTTATTGAGTTTTCACTTCTGCCGGCACTCCCGGAGTGCAACCCGTTGTTTTTTTTATCAAAGAACCTATATCGGAGACAGGATGGTCAAGAGTTCGGACACTGAGTTGTAGCGCAGCACGTGGTTGGCTACGATTGGTTGATATGGTGGCTCACATCGAACCATCGATCCCCACTCCGTGCGCTAGGACGGAGCCGGAAGGGCAGAGTCCCGGACATTCTCTTGCTGAACTCGCTAGAGACCTGGCCTCTTGGGTACCTCGAAACTGTCCACGCTACATCTAAGTGTTGTCCAGTGAATTATATGATTTGTTAACGGATACTGCAATAAAACACTTTTGATTTACTTGTTAGTCTCAATTCTAGATCTCCCATAGAGGTCTCAGAGAGGTACATGGTTTTCCGGGATTGGTAATAAAGAAGAGCACTAAAACGTGTCGTAATGGAATAGATAACTGTGGGAAGACCTTAATTGCCGAGTGCTCCGGGAAATAAGTAGGTATTCGTACATTTCGAGAGTTTGGGGAAAATGGTGACGGTTCAATAAAATACGTAGGTATTGTGCGGTGTAGCTTGCCTTGCCCCTGCAGCACGTTTAAGTAATTAGGGAGAAGAGGCCACTAACATAAATCTTGTACCCACCTAGAAATGTTTTCAGCTAACTAGCTTCTTGAAAAAATTAGCTTTGCGAATTTGCATTTTCCTTGGAACGTAAATGTGAACTAAATATGATTTATTTCTCGGCTTTTCTCGCTTCTACCTTAAAAAACTAAAACACCTATATGATTTTTCATTGTTTGTATAACTAGGTACGATTCGTTCCTTACGTTAAGTTATTAAGTGGTTCAAAAATTAATAGTACTTACCTACATTATTGTCGAGGCACGGAAGGAGGCAATTGCAGGCTTACTATTAGGTAGTTTTAAACGGACGCATTTGGGAGTCCGTTTTATTAATAACGTAGCCTGCAATCGCCATTCCAGCTGAGGCTAATACCCTAGGGCTCATAACACAAAATTTTAAATAATACAAGCTTTAAAAAGTAAAAATCTTAATGCATGAATGCCGCCGTAATTTTACCATTGAAAATGGTTATTAGATGCAAATTGCCTGAGAAGTATTTTTGGCTTATTATAGCTTCGAGGATTTTGGAAGGATCGAGATGGGAATAATACCATGAGTTGAGGAATTTATGTCTTTCTGCTGTCAATATGCCTTATTTCGAAAAAATGTATACCACATTTATTGTTCCTTATATAATTCTCTATCGGATAGCATTTTTCAAAAAATGATTTTCTGAAGAAGTGCGAATGTCCTCTTTTCGAGCCATCCAGCCCACCGTGCGACGGGCTCCAGATTGTACCGATAATGAGTTAATTAACACTGAGTACTGAGTGTAGTGAACATTTTTGTAGAAGAGATTTTTATTTTTTTAAGAGTCATCAAAAGCTGGATTGGAAGATCGTCATGGTAACGGTGCTAAAAGGTTCCGAAGCAGACGAGAAACTGTGCATCCGAGTGGGAATTTTGAAAATCCTACATATATAATTCTTTATTATTCAGCTTGTAAAGTTTTATTCAGGATAAAAATAAATGTTTTCCTAAATGTTTGTATTCATTTTCAATGCTCTGATTCTTGCGGAACTGCGAAATCTGTGTTTTTTTGTTAAGGCGCAGGGGTGGGGAGGGGGTTAAAAACTTTTGTCAAGTTTTTTATTTTTATTTATTAATCAAAGTACATAACCACAGTAACAAATTTATGTTGCTCGCCAAACTGCGATAACAGTTTGTTGGCGAGATCGCGCTCATATTGGCTAATGTTAGGTACTATGTGCTATTAATTTTATTATTATGTATGAACTAAACTTAAACACTAGACATGACAGTAGAATTACGATTAATAACGGGATATTTACCAAGTATATTTTTGTATGTGTGTTTGTATTAGTCGTAATTCTAATGTAAATGACAATGTGAGCTTAAAATCTTATATTAAACATGACAGTGCCCAAACTGTGAAATTTTTTATGTCGGCGTTACACCTTATTTCCTTACAGCAATTATAACCACACACATAAACAGTTTCTTCGCTTGTATTTGCATTACACGTATGATTTTTGGTAAAGGTAAAGGTACGTAAACAGGTACACTTTGCCTCCCAATTTGTAGCGAGTAAAGTTAACTCTTCCGACCATTTTTGAGAAAGAACTCATACTGTGATTTAATCAATATGTTTGTTATCACGTCATTTCCAAATGACGTGGCCTATTAGGTAGGCTTAAGATTAAATGAGGTGTTGAACACTCGTTGAAGAAACAAATGAGTTTGGTCAAAGTGATTGACAAATTATCAATTAGTTAAGTACACAATTGTCAAATCGCGGGACAAAATAGTTTACATATGTTCTGGTAGATAGTAAATTTTAATGATGTGCAGCGTCGCAGTGCGGCAGGACTATGCGATTACGGTAGGTACGTCGGCATGCACCGGCCCTCGCTCCACGTGCTTCATTGAACCACAGCCGCAGGCACTGAGGGCCTACCTCGCACCGAATAGGTACCAGTATTTCCCTCTGTCGCTCGAATGTGCAAGTGCGACAGAGAGGCAGATATTCAGTTTTAGATTTGTGGTAGGCCCTCTGGACAACATCCGCTGTTGGGACAGTTTACTGTTTGTCACTGTTGTATTTTCTCGCAAGCATTAGTTGAGACGCGTTAATGTCGTTCATTATACATTATATGTGTGATATTATCACCAATACTAAAAAAATAATTAACAAATTAATTATACCTCATATAAATAATTATATAATAACAGTGTCAAATGGCCACCTGTGTGAACGTCATCAGAAATTCCAGATGGGTACAGCGGCGCTCTACAGGGTTTCGATATATCCAACGAACTTGAACGTTACACGTAACCTAACTGTATCGTCACAACCTTTGTTTGGTTTTGTTAGGTACACGGTCTGCTCCGGCAGTGCTCACGCGATTTAAACTTACTTTGTTTCATCTTTGCAACACTATTTCTATTAAAATTGAATCAACCTACTAGCATTAAGTACGAGTAGCGAGCGTGCAACCAATCTAAGAATTCGAAAATAGACCTCCTATCCCTGAAAACACAATTGTTGAGTACGAGTTACGAGAACCAAGTCAGTATACGTTTGACGTACGACTTTTTACTATTTGATCAGCATTCATTGAATACCCGGTATTCAATGAAAACCGCTCGCTCGTTTTGACAGACTGACAGAAAGGCGGATGGTACAGGCGGAACAAAGGGTCCCTGTGCACGCGAACGAACGCGATATTTTTCATTGCACGCCTTTATTTTAATTTTTTATAATAATTTATTTATTAATCATAAGTGCAAGAAAGTATTATATAATATATCGCCCCACAAAACTATTTATAAGTTTGACTGTGGAGTCGCATGTCAGTCTCAAAACAATAGATAGAACTTAGGCTATAATTAGGTAACAGATGATACTTAGGTGTTAAATAGGTAATACTGTAAAATATTTATTCAAAATTTTATCCTCCTGAGGTTCAAAGTGTTAATACTGGACAAATTCAGTTCAATGGAATTTATATCTTTCGTACTAGAAACAGCGTTGCATTTGCTTTGTTTCATGCAATTCCGAAACATAATAAACTACTCTATTTCTTGTGACAGGAGATTCAAATTTCGTTGCCAAATTTCCTTGTATGGAGGGCCGCTAGAAGTTATAGTTCCTACCAACTAAAAATGATCTAATTGAACTCAGGTATCTAAATTTTTTATTCTATTCTTAATTTTGTTCCCTGTTATACCAATATTGAATAAATATTTTCCTGTCGTAGTGAAGTTTGTGCTGCGCTGCGATGCGGCCGCGGCGCGTGGACAAACACAGGCTTGAAGATGTAAATTTAAAGTCCATTAGCTAGTTATTTATTTTTCATAGCTTTTTCGTATATTTTTTGTTTTATAAATTAGATATTTTTTTTTTAGGTGATGTTAATCATTTTGGCAATGACGTCTACGTCATCAAATAATAGTTAATACTTCATGATAAATTGATAATAATAATACTTAAAACATTATATACTTTATGTCACACCTGGCCATAAAGCGGCAATTACCGCACGCTCCGCGCGCGGGAAATTCCACTTCCTGGCCAGGGGGTGACATAAGATTTTGTACTTAACACGGGCGGTAATAAGGAAAGCCTCAGATCGCATATTTATCGCCCTTGCCTTCGGCTCGGGCGTCAAATACCTGCGATCTGAGACATTCTTTGTTTTACCGCCGTTGTTAAGTAATGTACTATTTTCATTCCTCATACTCTGAAAGTAGGTCATATTTAACCTAAGAAGCGGGTTGAAAGTCGGCCATGTCGCTCCATGGGCTAACATGTATACATATTTTTGATTCCAAAACATTTTAAATTAACCAATCAAAATACTTCACCACATTGAATCCACCAATCACAAAACACATCGACAGCATAATAGTGATGTGAAATTAGGAAAAATAAATCTGGACATACGAAAGAATTTTTATCGAAGGTGAAGCGGAGACCTTCGTTTCACTCGGTCAAAGAAACCCATAACACTTTTACGTATTAAGTAGGTATCCAATTTTTAGAAAAGAATTTTATTTTACCTGCCTATTAAGTCTAAGCGTTCTTAAGGGAAACTGTAAGGGTTCCTTGTCTATTACGGAGCCCTAAAAAGGTGTACTCGATCGTATGTAACGTGAAGTGTCTGTTGCAGAGATGATGACGTGCCGGCTGGGCTCAAGGCGGCTGGGCGGGTCGCGCGGCTCGCTGCAGGCCGGCGCCGGCGCCGCCTGCTCCGCCGCTAGCGAACTGGACCTCTCCTCGCGGTCGCGACGCTCGCAGAAGGCTCGGTACGTCATACTCACACACACAATTTTTAAAGCCACTCATTCGTAAGTTACTACCCAGGTTCGGTTTGGACCCTAAAAACCACTTATTTTTAAGATAACTTATGATTTTCATTCTAACTGCAGTACCTACCTACTAATCTAATATTATCAATATTAAAATTCAATGTCGTAACAATACTACTGAACGTAGAAGCTTGATTTTTTTTACAGTAGATTCTTTCCACTCCATTCTTACTGTTTGTCTATCAAACTAACTTTCTCGGAACATTTCAACTTCTTATACTGGCTATCTATCATTTCCATTTTAGAACCTAGAATAGTTCATTTTATGACCTAAAAGTTTTTTTAGGTCATAAAGAACAGAATACCCTATAGAACTTCCTACAGTTCATCTCTTTATTTATTCGTTTTATTAATTAAACGATAACTTCATAAAATACCTACTTCAAAATAAAAAGTAACTATTCCAAATTCTTGCACTAAGTATATTAGTGTCGATTACTGGGGGTCAGCTGGGGGTCGATTACTGGAGATTGGCCGTCGATAAATGGAGATTGCCTATATTTTTGGTTATTCGAATGTTTTCATTTATCTATGTCTCTTCAGTTAACGAAAAGTTTATCTGCGTTCGCTAGTGTTTGTACTTGCAATTATTTTACTCGGGTAACGAATAGTTTACAAAACTTGATTGGAAACGTGAAATGCTTATTCGATTCTGGATATTTCCGAGAAAGGCAAATAAACCGCTATCCAGTTTTTTTTGCAGTTAGTTATTCATTTTCTGGGTAGCCATGTAGGTATTTTGCGAGTACTAAGTAAAATCGACTATAAAGTGAACGTAAAGCCCTAAAGGGCAATGCCCGACATCAGTAGTGTAAACTGCCGTCGGCGGTGTTCCTGGCAAATATTGGATGCGTGTCAATCCTAACAGGTAAACGTTTATTCACGTGTTTGCAACTCAACTGAATCCCTATTTCAACACACAAATTTTTGCATTGAAGCTTACACATCACACAAATCCACCATTCCAATCCATGTCGTTTCACCATTTCTTTACATTGATAAATTTTCCAAAATCGTCCCTTGAACACGGGTACCTCATTCAGGCCGGAATTAGGCGATGGAATTATTAGGCCGGATACGCCCATTGTGTTTTGCCTCGGACGTTATGTATATATCTGTTTGTATATATCTCCACTTTCATGGCTCACAATCAAAATGACTGAGACTTGAAACAAAAGCGATGTCATACTCAGGGATGTTTTCTGAGAATGGAATTGATATCTTTATTTTTTTCATTCCTCAAAACATCAATATTTTTTTCTGAAAGTGGGTATTTGTTCTAAGAAGCGGATTGAAAGTGGGGCATATCGCCCCATGGGTCAATATGAATACATAATCATGATTTACAAAACATTTTAATTTGACCTATCCAAATACTTCACCATATTAAATCCACCAATCACAAAACACATCGACAGCCAATCAGAGCGTTCTATTCTTTTTGGTACGAACACTGTTCAACTAATTTAATTCTTAAAAATATTAGATCTTTATTCGTCCCTATAACCGTCCGTAGTCCGTCCTTTATACTAGGTATGTGTAGATATCTGTGTCAAAGCAATTACGGCGATATATTGATTGAAAGATGGCTCAGCAACCTGAATGTTGACATCTGATTTAGATACCTAAACTAAGAAGATTGCCTATTTTAAATGTACTATGCCATACGATTAAAAAAAATGATTGAAAGAGAGGCGCGTATGTTTTTCGCTCACGACAAAACGGGATGCAACATTCTCCGGGAATGGCTTTTTTAGACTACGTTCGAGCGCCAAAATATCTCGACTGCAATGGGTGGCTTTCAACCCTTGTGGTTACTATCTACTATCTAAAAGCTTTTATTAAACTTGCAATGTATGCATGTATGTAACTATGTTAGGGTTGAATCTTGCAACTCAATTTTGAAACAGAGATCTTCAACCGATTGAGCTGTTTTTTGTATTTCGTTTTATGTATGTACGTATGACATACATAATATTAATCATTTCTATACATAATCATTGTGTCTACCATTTAGAAGTATGGGTTTGCTGAGCATGGGTAGGTATAACAAAACATTTTAAAAACTATTTAATACTACTTATTTGCGGATTAATCTTCGTTGCGTGCCAGATTCCGTCATCAGATCGCAACCTAGAGACAATTATGCTACGGAAGGTTTATTTTTTTCAAACAGGTATGTACAAAAAATCGAAATTCAAAATCGCTTACTACGTATGACTCGTTGAATATCCCAATAGGAAACAAACTATCCAGTGAAAACAAGCTAATCAAGTCAAGGTCGATGTTACACGGTGAACTGCAGAGCTTGTCAACCCTTAGCAACGTAACTTGCTCTTGACCTGGTCGCCGTACAATGCCTCGGGAACGATTTTATAAATGGCCTGGGTATCCAGAATCCAGACTTAGCTTTTGTTGCGTAAGTATAATTGTGTCAATGTTCAGTTACCTGCATTACCGACGGCTTTTAAATATGATCCATATTGTTATACGATGTAGGGTTGCTCTTTGCATATATATTGATTGAAGAAATAAGCAATCGTGATAGCTGGAGTGAATTGAATCTGTCAGGCCGCAGTGGGCGACAAAAGCTGATGGATATGGCTTCCTAGTCGTAACTTTTCAAAGGTTTTTTTCAAACATCCTATTTAGGTAGCTTCTCTTAGGTAAAAATATACTTATGATATGTGAAGGGATTTTCTCAAAAATAGTATGTAAGGTTCTCATAACATCTGTGAAGATAGTATCCGAAAGTGGCTCATCCTGGTCAGTTGGCAGAAGTGTCCAGGAAGTAACACCTACTATCCAGGAAGTAAGTATGTAAATCCCATTACATATCATAAGTTCAGCTGCTGCTGCGGGCGCGGGCGCCTCCCTGCCAGCGCCGGCGGGGCGGGAGCGGGGGGCGCCCGCGCCCTCACAAACCAAAGCTAGTCCGACCCCACGGTTTTAGAACAAACGAGGTGGAATTGACAATATTTCATAATTCCCAAAAGTCTTAATTCGAAAACCATTTCGGTCAACGTGTGAAGTACACAAAAAAAATTTTTTTAGATTTTTTTCTCTCTTAATTTTGGAAAAAATCGCAAATTACTGTAAACCGAAAGTTGACGTCATCTTCCTCGCTGTATTCAGGGAGACCTTAGTACAGAGTACAGACAATCGCTGCTCTGGAGTGGCTCTGGATTCTTGTTGGGAAGATGACGTCATATTTTACTTACGCCCTTTTGGAATGACCTACTTTTCAACGTGTTTTTTTTGTATGAAATAATGAGTTAAAATGAAAAACAAAAAATTAGGGTGGCTTAAATTTTTACCTATTTTCTAACTAGTTGATAAAATAAAGTAGTTAAAAATATGAAATGTTGTCTATTGGCGAAAAATATGATTTTTACCGCTATTTATACTACTTGTTTTATTTTTGAGAAAAGCACTATACATGCCTCGACCATAAGTGCCATCCTGGCCTCGTATTATAATAGCCGGACCTCGCCTTCGGCTCG
The DNA here is from genome assembly GCA_951800055.1 of Cenopis cana. Lineage (NCBI taxonomy): Eukaryota > Metazoa > Arthropoda > Insecta > Lepidoptera > Tortricidae > Cenopis > Cenopis cana. The sequence continues at coordinate 14,398,334 of OX637471.1, read as the reverse complement.
GCCGGCTAACTCATACTCGTCCAGGATGGCTTACTTACTGGTCTCTGCAGTAATGTACTATTATAAATACACACTTACTTCCTGGACAGTAAATTGCATTTTCCTGGACATTTCTAGTACTTGGCCAGGATGAGTAACTTTCGAATACTATATTCTTTAGTGTTGTGTTCTGAGAACATTTTATATTGTTCGTAACAATGTTTTATTTACCTACTACTACTATAACTGGTTATTGAAAAAAAAATATAGTAGCCAAAAATAATGAATATAATATTAACGTAGTAATATAAAAATATCAATTTAATGTCTGCGGTTAAACCAACGCTATCTCCATTAAAGGCGCGGGTGGAAAGGTTCGAGGAGCTGTCTTGTTAGCCGAGGACGGCGAGGGCCCTTTTCTCGAGAGCATCACGAGTGCCGACTCGATCACCTCCGCCTTCATATGTGCGAGGCACAACGTGAAAGCAAATTTATCAAGCTTTAATATTGCCAGTTAGTAGAAAATGCTGACTTGAGATGTAAATCAAGGTCAAGATTTTGACTTGGCTGGTTTTTACGTTGAAGTCACTCATGTTAAAAAATCAGGTTGGCCATACAAACTTTTAACCCTCTTTTCACCCCTTCAGAGGATGAATTTTCAACACTTTAAAGAGCAAGTTACAAGCGTGACTTGCGCTTTAAAATGTTGTTGTTAAATCAATTATATGATGACTCCTGACAAAAACAATTTATGCCCAGGCATATTGCAATACGAGAAAATGTATATTTAGTAGTATTATACAATTTAGTATTAATATGTATCCACTTCCATAATCTACATATTACGTACCTAAGTTGGGAATGCTTTCTGGATAACGCGGCTTTATGTTTGCGTCCGACCTTCCCCGGCCGACATAAATTACTTACGGGGGCTGTGACATTCTTGCCCTGTCTCAACATTTTACCGACGTCCCTAAACCACGCCAAGAGAAAAGCGAGTTCATGTAGTACGTATTGTACGTAGCGTACGAGCGAGCGGTGCCGCAGCCGATATAACCACATTTTTGAACACTTTATATATCTCATTTCACGGTACAACAACTCGCGGCGAATGCAACTCCTTTAACCTCCAGTCTCGTGATGTTTCATTTGAAAAACCAATTTCTACAGAACCATTCGTGTGCTACCAAGTTGATTAGTTTCTGAACGATGTTAACACATTTTCTGAACATTGTTTAGTTCACATTTTACGAAAGATTCTGGTGTGGTATACGTTTAAAACAGTGAGTTCAGAATTGAATACTCGTACCTACTGTTTGAATCAGGTTTTTCTATTTCCATCAAGGATAATTTTGATTAAGTGGTCTTATCCATTTTAAACCCTGATCCTCGCCGAAGTCAGTTGCTCTGTCTCATCTCCTGTATATTTCGCCTAACGTGAGGGTTTAAGATGGCTTTTATGATATTAGTCGGGTACCTACTGTCAACGTCGGTCGTCTTTATCACACTAACGTAATTATACAACGTAGTATACGTACAGCGGTTAAAATGGTTCAAAGTACCTACCTATGCAACCTACCTTTGTTCCACGAGAGTTCCTTAAGTCCCTTTTAATAAGAAATTTCTTGAAGAGAGCATTACGTTTTTAAATTGGTTGGTCCAGAAATCTTGGAAAGAGTAGTGCCAGAGTGAATTTGTTTTTAAAGTTTTTTGCATTAGGTACTTATTATTTCAATAACATGCTCTTACGTATTTAATGGCAAGTTATCTGAACACTATACCCCCTCTTCCCAACTCCACGAATCCTCAAATCAGTAAAAGGTTGGCAATGCGCATGTAATTCTTCCGGAGTCGCAAGTTTGCATAAGGTTACAGTGTTGCTGTTTGTTTCGTCACAACTAACGTACAAGAGAGGGCCTTAAGAGGTGAGGTAGGGCAAGCTCTCTCCACACAAACTTTGTGCAGGATTTACTTCGTTTGTGTTTGCATTAAAGTTATGATTTTTGGTCAGTATGATTATTTTTGTGATAGCTATTTCGTGATGTAATTTTTTTTTATTAAATTTTTTTTTTAAATTTTGAATTTTAAATATTTGAAAATTTTCACATCACGATCTTCGCATATCTAATATTTACAACCAAAAAAATATTATATTTGTTAGTGCCAAAACCGATGAATAAAACGTGCACAAAGTTTGTATGGGGAAGGCCTTGCTAGGGCACGGCCCTGCGCCTTTAGCTTTTTTACCCATATTTGGTTGATAGCTTTCTATGGCGTGTTGACAACTTTCTTATAATGTTTTTTTGAAGTGAAAACTTCTTTAGCGGCGCTGAGCACTTTTGTACTGGGGAAAAATGTATAAACTCGCGATAAATTCCAAGACCAGGTTAGTTGACCCCTCCTAGTATCGTGATTGCTATGTTACGAGGGGTCCCCAGCTGGTCTTCTTAGAAAGCCAAGGTTCTAACTGTTTTAAGACAATCCTAAGATTTTCCATAAAGATCATATTTCAAATAAATTCTCATGGAAAGTAGCTCTTATTGTCCCTAAAAAAGCGTTTCCAAAGTTCAATATCGGATAGCCAGACTGACCGATTTCCGTAAAGATCATATTTCAAATAAATTCTCATGGAAAGTAGTTCTTATTGTCCCTAAATACGGTGACAGTTCCCTTCAAAATACCTAGTGGCCAAGAGTGATGGATAAAATACCAAGGGCCTGACACGCTTTGTAAGAGAAAGATAGTCTTATTGCGATTCCTATGAGAGGAAGTAGAAAATAGTGCGATGTTTTGTTCTTATCACCGATCGAAAAATTTTGTATTTGTGTCAAAGTTTTGTTTCAAGAAGATTGCAAAACAAATTGGCAATATTTGGTAGTGCATTTTATAAATGGAGAATTAATGATAAGTTTGGTTTAAATGAATAATAATTTACCAATTATCAGATCCGTAGTGTTTGGGTGTTCAGTGCAAACATGGTGGGGTGTTCAGTGTTGGGCTGTAAAAGCAAACTCGACCGAAAAAAGGCGGATGTTACATTCCATGCGTAATTTGCGTAAGTACATTTTCTTTGCATTTTGGACCCGTGTTTATTTCTAAAATCTCACCGGTACCAAGTTACTGAGCTAAATCATAAGTTATATCATGAGACACTTGATGAAATAGGAAAAATATGTAAATTAATTCAAAAATAACCTCCAAACATTTTACATATAAACCGATCAAATCGCGTAGTATAAATCTACTATAGAAGCCAGCTTAGAATTGATGTCCCATCATTCAGTCGGTTTATAATTCGATTTCGGGATACCAACAAATAATAAAAAAATCCCCTGAAGATTACCCCACGTTTCGGGAAATTCAAGTAATTTGATTTTTTCAGTCTTTAGGGTTCCGTAGTAAACAAGGAACCCTTATAGTTTCGCCATGTCCGTCCGTCCGTCCGTCCGACCCCCGTTTTTCTCAGTAACCGTTAGTACTAGAAAGCTGTAATTTGGCATGAGTATACATATCGATGACGCGGAGAAAACGGTAGAATAAAATCTTAAAAAAAAATTTTTTTTAGGGTACCTCCCCGGGTGACAGTAACGGAAACGCACAGGGCCGGGCCGTCTTTAACCAATTTGAGGCCCTGGGCACATTAGGGTAATGGGGCCCCTATGACCTTGATAGAGCACGATTCTGTTAGAATAGACAAAGAAAGTAAACGAGTCACATTAAATGAATAGATATGTGCCGGACCGGGACTGTAGGGGCAGTCGGCACGCTTCGATAGCTAGCTGTTACGATTGACGTCAGAAGGTTTGGAGAAAAAACACTGAATTTAATAACTTAAAAACACTGACTTTAATAACTGATTAAAACACTATATACAAATCAACTGAAAACTAATTAAATAAACTCAAAATAAACATAAAATAAACTTCTTGAACAAAGGAGGAGAAACGTGTGCTCGTGCCGGCGTATTGTAGCAGAATGAACGCTCGCCGCTTGGGCGGCTCTATTTATATGCGCGCGCTGCCTGCTGGTCAGGGCGGGCGGGAGAGCGAGGCGTGAGGCTGTGCCTCAATCAATGAGTGTGAGGCGCGAGCATGCGTTTTTACAGGTTTGTTAAAGCGGTGTAGCACGTATGTGATATTACCTTGTCAATTTAGCCATGAGGCTTCCCATTAGGTGGGTATACGGGCTATATCGCTTCCTATTGAGTTTTTAGGTGACATTGTAATGCCTTAATATTTAAGTTTGCCTGAAGGGCCTAATTACTGGCCTTATGGGCTTACAATAAGCTTAAATGGCGTAGTTGCCTTAAGTGTTTGCAAGTTTGCAAGTTGTCACCTAGGCCTGAAGGGCTTGTATATGTAAAGCTAGGTTTGCCTTAAGGGCTTGTAAGTTATTACCTACCTAGGCCTGAAGGGCGTTTAGCTATGGGTAAGTAAGATACGCAACAATAACATTATTTATTTCCTTTCCTACCTACTTAGGTTAGCTAATTACAATATATTTATTTATTTATTAATAGGTCCGACACGGTACGTCCGACACATAATAAGTCCGACACATTATACGTCCGACACATTTCTCCCGCCGCTTGCGTCCTTAGATGCAAGTCCTGGAACTCGGGTGGTGGACGTGTTGCTCGAAGCTCGGGGTTGCTGTGCTGGCTCGAGGCTCGGGCTGTAGCTCTGGCTGAAGCTCTGGCTGTAGCTCTGGCTCGGCGTTGTTCGTTTGCATAGAGTGCGTATAGTGTGCACTCTATGCGTTTGTGCAGCGTCTTGTCGGCCGAGTTGAGTGTTCGGCGAGGGCGCTCTATGTGAGGGCGCGGCTGCACTCGGAGTGTCGGTGTGTAGGTCCGACGGTTGCGCGCTGTCATTTCGCGCTGTAGCACGTTGAGGGCCGGCTTGAGTGTTCGGTGAGTGCGCGCTATGGGAGGGCGCGCGTGTGAGTAGAGGGCCGGTTTTCATGTTCGGAGTCTGCGCGCTGTCATCGCACGCTGTCGCGCACTGAGGGCCGGGTTGTAGGTCCGGCGGAGGTGCGCGCAGTGAGGGCGCGCTCGGTGAGGGCGCGGAGGCGCCGGGAGGGCCGGACGGCGTGTCCGGCTGCTGCGCAGGGTGCGTGCGCGCTGTCGCGCGCTGTGGGCCGGGTTGTAAGTCCGGCGGAGGCGCGCGCAGTGAGGGCGCACTCGGGGCGGGCGCGGAGGCGCCGGGAGGGTCGGACGGCGTGTCCGGCTTGGTATGAAGTATGACTAGCTTCTTCGTGGGGCGGCGTAGGAGACCGCCCTTTGTTCGCACGTCGACGACTCGTGTGACGCCATCTTCTCCTGGGTAGAGTGTGGTCACGACGCCCATTGGCCACACGTTTCTTGGCAGTGTGTTGTCTACTATGAGGACGACGTCGTCTATGGCGATGACGGGGCCCTTGTGGGTGGGCTCCCGCCGGTTTTGAAGCTGTGGAAGATATTCTCGGAGCCACCTCGCCCAGAACATGTCCGCGAGGCGTTGTGCTGTGCGCCACGATGCTCGGCCGACGGTGTCCTTTTCGTTGAATGTACCTGGGGCTGGGTTCCATGCTGCTGGCCCGATCGTGAAGTGATTTGGCGTGATCGCGCTGGGCTCATTGGGATCGACTGCGACATGTGTGAGAGGGCGCGAATTTACTGAGAACTCTACCTCTGCCAGGAATGTTGCTAGAGTTTCGTCGCTCGGGTGCCTCTCGTCCAGTATTGTTCCTAGCGCCTTTTTGACGCTAGCCACCATGCGCTCCCATGCGCCTCCCATGAACGGGCTGCCGGGAGGGATGAACCGCCAACTGATGCCGCGCTGTGTCGCGGCTGCGTTCACGCCCGTCTCCAGTGCTCGGCGTAGCTCCTTGTCTGCACCCCTTAGATTCGTACCATTATCCGACCAAATTTCGGTGGGGCAGCCTCGGCGCGCGATGAATCTCCGTAGAGCCGCGATCGCTGAATCTGTACTGAGTGAAGCTGCTACCTCCAGATGGACCCCGCGCGTCGCGAGGCATGTGAAGAGGGCAACGTATCTCTTCTGCGTCGCTCGCCCGACGGTGACGGAGTATGGTCCGAAAAAATCCCACCCTGTATACGTATAGGCCCGCTTATGATGTGCTAGGCGCGTATGTGGGTGATTACCTGTAGGCGGGTTTGGCGGCATGGCTCTTCTCTTCGCGCATGGCCGGCACGCGTGAGAGACTTGCCGAGTTACTGAGCGTAAGTGTAACACCCAGTACAGCTGCCGGACCTCGTTGATGACTGTTTCGATGCGCGCGTGGTGAAGATACCTATGTACAAACGGGTGGCGGCGTGGCGTCCATCTAGCACGATGGGATTTTTCTCGAGCTCTGTGTCCATTGCGGCGTCTATGCGGCTGACGAGTGTGATGACGCCGTCGTTGACTGCAACTGCAAGTTTTTTAAGTTTACCGCTGCGAGGCTCGTTGTTCTGTATGGCCGTCATATCTTCTTTGAAGGCGCGGTGTTGGACGCCGCGCCATATTAGCTGCGTGGCGCGCCGTAGTAGGTCCGCAGTGAGTGGCTCGGCGTTATCTGTGAATGTGGTACGTTTTGTACTCTTTTTTTGATGTACCTTTTTGTTCGACGTTTTTCGCCAGTCGGGATCTGCCTTTGCGTTCGCTTTGGTGCGCTTGTAGTTGACGGCTTCTTTTTTCTTACATTTTTCGATGAATTGAAGTACTCTGGCCGTCGACCTCAGGTATCGTTCCCATTTTGAGAACCTGGCGGCGTCCGGGATTGCCTCGTTGACGTCGCATTTCCTTATCCCCACTGCCACGCACGTGCGTTCTTCGCCGGTGGGCGTGGCTTCGGTGTCTTCGATTTCGTGTTTCGGCCACTCGCCCTCATGAAGACGCAGAAACTCTGGACCTGTGTACCATCTGTGGGCTGAAGAGAAGTCTCGCGGCGTTTCCCTTGTTGCGTCGTCTGCCACGTTGAGCTTCGTAGGTACATAGCGCCATTCGTTCACCTTAGAGTGTTCTTGTATGGCGGCGATGCGGTGAGCCACGAACGGTTTGTATGAGCGTGACCCGTTACGTACCCAATGCAGAACTGTTTTACTGTCGGTCCAGAATGTAGTGGAGTCTGGCTGCTTCTCGTGTTCTTCCTTGACGACTTGCGCCATACGTGCGCCCATCACCGCGCCGAGTATCTCGAGGCGTGGTACGGAGTGTAGCTTGAGCGGACACACACGCGCTTTCGCCATTACTAGGGAGACATGTACTTCACCTGTGGCGAGAGTTGTACGCCAGTAGAGTGCCGTGGCGTATGCTTCCTGTGACGCGTCCGTAAAAATGTGAAGTTGGGTATTTACTGCTTGTGTGAAGCCTGGGTAGCATCTCGGTATTGCCACCTTACGTAGCGCCATCAGATTCTTCATCCAGTCGGCCCATGTAGTAGCGAGGTCGTCTGGAAAGCGTTGATCCCATGTGAGGCCGCGGCGCCATGCTTCCTGTAGGATAGATTTGGCCCTTACCGTGACCGGCGCGGCGTAGCCTAGCGGGTCGTAGAGTGACATTACTATTTTCAGGGCTTCTCTCTTGGTCGGGCGATTGTTGTGAAGTACGTCGGCTGGTAGGCGAGCGAGGTCCAAGTTGAAGGTGAGTTCGTCCGTTGTCGGCCTCCATATAAGGCCGAGGACGCGTTCAGTTGTGCCCGGTCCGTCGTCTAGGTTGACTGGCGTATCTGTGGGCGGTGAGGACTCACCAAGGGCGGCCATTAAGGCGGGTGAATTGGATTTCCACCCGCGTAGCTCGAAGTTGCCCTCAGCTTGGATGTCGCGTACTGCAGTTGCTGTCTCTATCGCCTGGTCTAAGTCTGCGAAAGAATCTAGATAATCGTCGACGTAGTGTTTCTTCACGATCGCGTTGACGGCCGCAGGCTGCGTTTCTTCGTACTGTCGCGCGTTTTCGTTCTTCACGTAGATCGCGCACGCCGGGCTACACTTTGCACCGAATATGAGTCTAGTCATTCGGTACTCAGTGGGCGGAGTCTCGCCGCGCTTGTTGCCCCTCCACAAGTAGCGTAGCACGTCGCGGTCCTCCGGCCTTACTAGCACTCTCATAAACATTTCCTTTATGTCGGCTGAGAGTGCTATCTCGTGCTGTCTAAATTTGCATAATACCCCTGGGAGTGACTGAAGGAGCCCGGGGCCTGGCAGGAGCTTCTCGTTGAGACTGGTGCCCTGGGCTCGCGCTGCTGCATCATGGACAATTCTAAGTTTGCCTGGTTTATTCGCGTTCAGCACTGGAAAATGAGGTAAGTAGAAAGTTTTACCCGGCGGCCCCTTTGACTGGACTATCTCCGCATATCCTTTGTCCAGTAGGGCGTCCATTTCAGCTTCATACTTCACGCGTAGCTCTGGGTCCTTGTCGAGTCGCCTCTCGACGCTGTGCAGTCTGTTGAGCGCTGTGTTGTAATTATAGGGTAAGTGTACCTTGTTGTTGGCCCACAATAGGCCGACTTCGTATGCTTTTTCAGTCACTCGCTGCGTTGTTTCTTGTAGTATGCGCGTGGCTCTCTCCTCTGGGTCGCTAGAAGGGCGGGCGGGCTCGATGGCTAGGGAATCCACACTAAAAAAATGATCAAGTTTTTCTTCTATCGTGTTTAGGAAATTTACCCTATGGCCCAGGCTTCTAGTTTGTGCTCCATGCAGCACCCAGCCGAGCGGACTGCGGGAGGCGACGGGTTGATCGCAGCGCCCTCGCCGCACGGATTCAGCCAACAGCAGTTGATAATTGTCTTGACCTATTAAAATGTTAGGGCGAGCGCACTTGTACACTAAGTGTTGCTTGAGGTCGCGTAGGTGCTCGCACTGATCGATGACTTCTTCAGACACTTGCTGTGGTGATAGAGAGAGATTACTCACAGTTCGAGCTTCAATTTTGTGGGCGGCGTCCGTTCCTATGAGCTCGATGCGTACGCGGCGCGACGACTCGGAGTCCAGGGTACCCGCGGTGAGGGCCTCGATGTGTAGGGGCTCCACGGGTCCCGGGGCTCCCACTGCCTCGGCGAGCTCCTGGGATATGAGGCTGACTGTGGATCCGTCGTCAAGTAGCGCCCAGGCCTGGCGGCGTCCTAGTGGTCCCGACACTTCGACTGGCAGGATCTTCAGGTACGAGTGCGCCTTTGTGGCCCACGCGCACGTAACCTTTTCAGTGGTTTGTGCGCTTTCTGAAACAGACTTATGAACTAACACGTTGTGGTTTTTGCCGCAGTTGTCCGCTGAACACACTACTCGTTTGCATGTGTGCCTCTTCGCCCTGTAGGATAAACACTTAAAACACAGCATTTTATTCTTCGCTACCTCCCGCCGCTTATCTATACACATATTTAAAAATGTTGCGCACTCTGCACCACTTACGTGTGAATCACTCTCGCATATGAGACATCGCGTCCGCTTCTCGACCGCCGTGTTCGTTTTCTGATATTTGGGCGGGTGGGCGGGGCTTACGTTTGCGCGCGTGTTAGGCACCCCACTAGTTGCGCGCTGTTGTCCGTAAGTGGGCCTTGCGTTGTATTGCTGTCTCTGCGGCTGTGAATAATGCGGACGGGAGGGTTGTATGCTGTACCTGGGTAAGTAGTTATCGGTAAGTATGGTGTAGGGCTCACGTAGTTTGGCTTCCTCTTGAAGGAAGGAGACCATCAGCATCACATCACTCTCGCGGCGCGGCTTGCTGGCTGAATATGAATACCACTTACTTTGTAGGTTGACTGTTAGTTTGTCATGTAGGGCCCTCAGGATTTCCGAGTTGTATCTTGAAGTGTCGGGATCCACTAGCTGCAACGTAGACATAATAGTGCCCAGCTTTATAGAAAATGAGCAGATGTCCTGTGCGTTGTCGGTGAGCTTCGGCAGTTCACGAAGGTTCTTGTACTCCATGGCTGCAAGTGTGGCTGTGTTCCCGTATGATTCCTCGAGCTTCTCCATGATGAGCTCGGGGCCCGCCCCGGCCAGTATGAACTCGCCCAGCGCCGTGTTGCGTAGAGACTGCGTTGCTGCTTGCAGGCGTGCTGTATTCTCGCCAGACGTGAAGAATGGAGCTGTATCTGTATATACCTTTTTGAAGGAAATCCACTGCCGTCTAGAACCGGTGAAAGCTGGGAGATCCGCTGGCCTCCTTGAAGGCGAGTCCTTGCCGGCCAGTATGGCTGCCCGAATAGCCTCTGTGAGTAAGGCTACGTCGGATGATGGCTTGTAGGGCTGTAGTGCGGTGTCTCCCGCCGGTTGGGCTTGTGTGGGTGCAGATACTGGGACAGCCGGCTCTAGAGGAGCGGCGGCCGCGGCGTGCGGCCCTGGGTGGCTGTGTCTCACTGTGTCTGGATACACGGGGGCCGGGGGGGCATTCACTGTAAACGGTACCTGATTTTGGGGCGTAGGCGACGGGTTGTGAGGACGCATGTCGATGGCTGGAATGTTGATGCTTTGCTCGATCCACTTCTCGACTCGTTGCGTTACTTGTGTAGATGCGTCGTCGTCCTCTTCGTCGTCTTCTGATGTGGGCTCGGCCTCGATGGCGGCGAGCCTGGCGGCCGCGAGGTCCTCACGCGCCTTGGCCAGACGGTAGGCGCGCTCCTTCGCGGACTTGGCGGAGCCCGTGCGCGAGCGTGGCCTCCTATGGGGAGTGGAGGCGGCGGCGACTTGATCGGGCTGTGGTTGCTGCACCTGTGTTGCTGTCGACGCTGGCTGGGTGCCCTGAGGGCGGTCGGATGACTGCGCGGCGTCTGTTGGTGCAGCTGGCGCGATGTTGGCGAGCCCTGAGGGCCCTGCCACGGCCGGCGGTTGCTCGCTGGTGGAGGCGCCGGCTGGCGCCAGATGTGCATGCTCGGCCTGGGTTGGCGTCGCGTGCGGGGCGGGCACTGGCATGGGGCTGTGCACCACCTTGTGCCCGGCTGGCACCACTTGCGGGAAATGGGGAGACTGCGAAAGCATGTCGCGAGACTCATCGTACCTTTTGTGCCGGGCTTGTGATCTGCTACGTGTACCGGAGTCCGCAGAGAGGGAGCGCTCGGTCGAAGTCTTCGTGATGTTGGCAGGCGTGGACCTCGTGTGGGTGCTGCGGGTGCCCCGCGTTGTGCTGCTGGTGCGCTCCGACTGGGCGTCCTTGCGGCTCTGCGAGCGGGTGTTGACTCCCTTGTTCATGCTGGTGGGCCGACCTCGGCCGTGCAGGAACGCTTCGAAGTTGAAGACAGGACTCGAGGACGGTTCGAAGGTCCAATGTGCCGGACCGGGACTGTAGGGGCAGTCGGCACGCTTCGATAGCTAGCTGTTACGATTGACGTCAGAAGGTTTGGAGAAAAAAACACTGAATTTAATAACTTAAAAACACTGACTTTAATAACTGATTAAAACACTATATACAAATCAACTGAAAACTAATTAAATAAACTCAAAATAAACATAAAATAAACTTCTTGAACAAAGGAGGAGAAACGTGTGCTCGTGCCGGCGTATTGTAGCAGAATGAACGCTCGCCGCTTGGGCGGCTCTATTTATATGCGCGCGCTGCCTGCTGGTCAGGGCGGGCGGGAGAGCGAGGCGTGAGGCTGTGCCTCAATCAATGAGTGTGAGGCGCGAGCATGCGTTTTTACAGGTTTGTTAAAGCGGTGTAGCACGTATGTGATATTACCTTGTCAATTTAGCCATGAGGCTTCCCATTAGGTGGGTATACGGGCTATATCGCTTCCTATTGAGTTTTTAGGTGACATTGTAATGCCTTAATATTTAAGTTTGCCTGAAGGGCCTAATTACTGGCCTTATGGGCTTACAATAAGCTTAAATGGCGTAGTTGCCTTAAGTGTTTGCAAGTTTGCAAGTTGTCACCTAGGCCTGAAGGGCTTGTATATGTAAAGCTAGGTTTGCCTTAAGGGCTTGTAAGTTATTACCTACCTAGGCCTGAAGGGCGTTTAGCTATGGGTAAGTAAGATACGCAACAATAACATTATTTATTTCCTTTCCTACCTACTTAGGTTAGCTAATTACAATATATTTATTTATTTATTAATAGGTCCGACACGGTACGTCCGACACATAATAAGTCCGACACATTATACGTCCGACACAAGATATTAATAATATAATTTTTCCTAAAAAATATAATTAATTTTCAAAATACACCAAATTTGGGTTCTTCCTTAGAGCAAACAGCTAAATTAAATTTTCTTAAATAAACGCCTAATTCTAACCAGTCATATATATTTTTTTAAATTGAAAATGAGGCCGACGGTTATGCGAGCTCACCCAGAAGATTAACTCGTACCTTAAAAAGGTCCAGGTTATTTGAACTCGGAAGTACCTACATACGCCATTCGAATACCAAACCAGTAAACATTATAAAAAAAGATGATTTTGACCAGGTAATGAAAGTAGCCAGTCATACGTCGTCTGGATATCTGATGGAAGAAGAGGGAAGGCGGTATGAGCTCATGGAGTTCCTGAGCACACTCAACGAATCTAAAGAAATAAAAATGGGAAATAGGTAGTATTGCTTACAATTTTTGAAGTGAAAACTTCTTTAGCGGCTCTGAGCACTTTTGTACTGGGGAAAATTTGTTGAACTCGCGACAGATTCTAAGATTCTAAGACCAGCTAGTTGACCGCTCCTAGTAATCGTGATTGCGATGTTAGGAGGTGTCAACTCAGCTAAACTCAGCTGGCCCCTATACCACAAAACTTTACAAGTCTACAATTTGACAAAATTGCACATTTTTCCATAGAAAAAGTTCACAAATTTGTCGAATTGTACGCTTGTAAAGTATTAAAATGAATAAAATAAAATGAATAAAATGAACTTTATTCTGTAAGTAGGCCGCAATGGCACTTTTACAAGTCATATTGTGGTACAGGTTCCTGGTCTTAGATGCGTAAGACACAATGATACTCGGGACATATTATGTAAATGGATTATGCGAATATGAACATGAGTATGAGTACAGTACAGATACGGATACCGATACGGATACCGATACCGATATGAATATCTTTGTTATTTGGGTCATTGTCAGTCGGAAAAACAAAAGTTGTCCATTCGGTGGACAACAGTTAACGGCTTGTGTGCATGTAATTTACGTTTTTATTATATGGATTTATAGCCACGGAATTACAGATTATGCGGGTTATCAGATCAATCGAAAATTAAGCTTTGTAGCCCTTAACTTTTGGCATGTCCTGTCCACCGAAAAGACGCGCACCTAAATCTGACAATGACCCATTTACTATCTTTATTGAGTTTTCACTTCTGCCGGCACTCCCGGAGTGCAACCCGTTGTTTTTTTTTCACACCACCAGCTCGACAATGCCAAATTATATATCATGCAAACCTCACCAAAAGTAAATCATTATTGCCCTTGGTTTTCGGCGGCTTGTAATCTTCTACTGAATTTCATTATAAACCGCTGGTTAGGTTAGTACATAATGTGATTTCACTGGTCATAGTTCTCATTGTTATGTCCTTAAAGTCGAATTCCGGCTCCCGGGGCTGGGCCCGCACGCTGGCCTGTTAATAGTCTTCGTTGCGTGAACTGTTATTATACTCTTGGAAGTCTCCATTGAAAAAAATTACAATTTGTTGAATCTATTATTTTCTATCGCTGGGCTGGCTCACTCCTTTGTCAAAGGATAGGCATAGCCACCCAGCGGGGGAATGCAGCCAGCCTTATGGGAAGCCTTCCACAGGGGACAGATTTGGGAGATTTATATTAGTTTTAATGTAGTTATACTTTAGTTTTAATGTTATATTATGTTTATTTTTTTTATTTACAGATTCTTTTGAATAAATAATATACAAAGGTACCTAATAGTATCTATTATTGCCAAGTTCATAAATTTATATTTTTGCCTTTTCATCAAAACCATTCTGTGTACCTATCACGTGCAGTAAGGGGGATTTCAAACTCAACTTACATAAAGTAGTAGGCTACTTACACCAGGGTAGGGTAGGTATACACCTACTTTCTTTAGTAATGTACGGTCAGCTGCAGTGAAACCACACCCCCCCGTGCATACCAATTTCTATGCAGGGGGGGTACCTTTTGTCTACAGTTGGTTGCAGTACAATGTTCTGTTATGCCTAGTGAAAGCAACAAGAAGAAGTTTAAATAAATTAATATAAAGATAGGTTGTTGTCTAGATTAAAACTGCTGGGCGCCAGCGGCGAGGCGCCCCTGCTGAGCGGCTGGCGCAGCACGCCGCACACGCCGCACTCGGCGCACGCGCCGGCCACGCCTGCGCCGCACCACTCGCACAACCACCTAGCGCCGCACTGCAACGGCACTGACAGGTATTTAATGATTTTTTATACCCCGTCGGACGTCGGTGGCAAACAAGCGTAAGGCCTGCTTGTTGGTATAGTAGAAATTATTTAAATGTCCGACATTTTATAAAACTTGTCATTGGACTTTGAATCTTCACGCTTGGACAGTAAAGTCGCTTTTTGAACGGCCTAATTTGATACAACTCGGACAGTTTAAATAATTTTAAGTACACGCGGTTTTTTTAATCGAGGTTGTTCTATAGGTACCTACTTATAATTTGCTACTGCTTTTAAACTACGGCACACAACTACTATAAGTGATGCTTTGACCGCTCTTTCGGGAATAAATTGTATTTCAAGCGAGCAAAATGACGTATTTACGGGCGATATATTTAGGGCGGTAGATTGGTTCCTCAGTGAAGCGAAAGACTCTACAATATAATCTTGAGCGTAGCGAGGGATAGCGTCTACTCCCTCAGCACACCCCCCATCCTTGAGAACTTTTAGGATGTTCATCTGATCCGGATACCGCAAGGTATAAAACTGTGCCAATTTCCAAAACGACACGAATTATTTCCCCTGATTGCCCATATTTGGCGTAATTTTCTCAGATTAGTTTCACTTTCGCCTTGAAGCCCATAAGGTTGTAGTTCACGGGGAACAAGGGTGAAGCTAGCTTCCTTGATTGCTAATAATAACCCTGAATTGCCAAGTAAGCCTCACGGCTACCAAACCAATGTAAGGATATCCATTTCAATATACAATGACAATACAACTGTATAACTAAGACCGCGTGTATAGCGGTTAAAGCTTCGACAAATTAATTGGATATTCTTGCGGCAGGCCCTCAGGTGTTGAGTTAATATTCAATTATCCCCGAGTCAGTATTACATCCTTAAACCCTCTGAAATCGGAGGTAAACAATCAGCTAATGTAAACATCGGTTAGTACGCAAAGTACGCAGGGCAGGTTCGTGGCTAACGGAACATAATACATACATAATACAGTGTCACCTTTGTAAGTCGAAACTCAGGGGAGACACGAATTAATTCGAGTTCAGGTTAAGCGATTAATGATAGATTTTGGTTTCAAGAAGTTTGTGTAGGGTCAAGATCGACGTGCGAGTTTGGAACTTGAAACATAATAATATGATCGTACGATTTCTCTCCTTACGTACATCTATTTATGTCAGATAAGTATTTAAAATTGTTTGGGAAATGGATATAAAAATACAAACTGTAACAGTGATTGCACAGTACCTAGACATCGCAAAAAATAAAGTTTTCCCTTGATATCTCAAAAACTGCCAGAAGTCGAAATAATCTTGGCTTGTCAGTGCGGTACTCATATTACTATATTTCAGTGCTTCCTAAGTGGCGCGGTGGCGCTGGCGCGGGATGCGCGGGAGCGGGGCGGTATCCGGGCCCAATATAAAGCAATAGGAGTTAAACCTCCGACACGACCACGCGGGCGGTTTAAACAATGGAATACTCTAAGAGTTTTGCGCTCCAGTGAGACTGGTTGAGCGGCTTCAACCCAATCTGAGTGGAATCGAGCTACTGGGAGTTTTAAATCTAGCCTATAGCTCTGCTGAGAAGAGTCCAGCGAGAAACTCAGCTGGGCCTGACCTAGGTCGGACACCGCCGCGTTACTACATGTTCAGTAGATTGTAGGAGATTTTAAGCGGTCTAATCTACTGAGAATCTCAGTACCGGATCCAGGATTTTGGTTTGAGGTTGGGCTTGACTGGACTTAGAACCGTTTGGGGAGCATGGTCTTGTCTTGAGTAAAGGAAATCCAGGAATCTAGGTGACATCGGTAAGCTCGTACGCCAAGTCAGGAAGTCGCCTAAATTTATTATTCTACAAATATAGTAGGTACGGTAGACGGGTAGAGGTAAATAGACAATATTCGGTACCAAACAAAAGGGTATCTATCTGATTTAGCCAATTAACAATTTATTTAGCTAAATTTGTCGTTTTAATGCGTGTGGTACTTACAATGTGCAGTGGCAGCAGAGGCGGGCTACGGCGGCGTTCGACTTATACCAGCGGGCGGCTGCGCACGGGCCCGCACTGGTCCTTCGTGTTCGATCCCGCGGGCCGGCTGTGCTACTACTGGTCCATGGTCGTATCGCTCGCCTTCCTCTACAACCTGTGGGTCATCGTCTACAGGTTCGCCTTCCAGGAGATCAATGGTAACTATGACATCTCATTTATTTCTATGACCTCTGCCTTTGCACCATTGACTCTTCGTGTTACATTATCATTATTAGCACGTACCTATATCAAATGATAAGATGTAAGCTTTTTAGGATTCCGTAGCCAGAATGGCATTATAGTTTCGTCATGTCTGTCTGTCTGTCCGTCCGTATGTCACAGGCGATTTACTCGAAGACTATAAGTACTACAATTATAAAATTAGGTAGAAAGATGTATTCTATGAACCGCTATATAAATGTGATGTGAAATAAGGAAACAAAAATATTTTAGGGGGGCACCCTATACATGTAACCGGGGGACGAATTTTTTTTTTTCAATGCTAGTAGTTGTGTGGGGTATTTTTGGATAGGCCTTTAATAATGATATAGAGGTTAATAAGAAAGTTTTAATTTAAGTCAATCGTTGGTGAGATATTAGCTCCCAAAGTCGTACAAAATGTGTCCCCCCCTCTAATTTCCAAACTATGAAGATTAAAATTCTGAAAAAAATTGAGACGGTGTACATTAATAAATACTTTCAACGATTTTTGGTTTGAACAAGATGGGATCAAGGGTTTTTGAGTTATCACTGAAAAACTGTCTTGCCCAAACAAAATGAATAAGTGCCGTGACTTATCTATGAAGATACGACCTTTTTTGATTCAAGGTATTAAATAGTGTTTTGAAATGTGGACTAGTAGGTGTCGGTACGGAACCCTCGTTGTGCGTGATCCGACAGGCACTTGGCCGCTTTTTTATGTCTAAAAATGTAGGTATTAATCCAAAACGTAGTTTCCCATTTGGAGGACAGACTCTAAAAAAAGAACCCAACGTTTCGATTGGCTGTCAATGTGTTTTATGATTGGTGGTAAATCATAAATACTACTTTAGCCCCGCTTTATAAGTCTAATATTATGACACACTTTGCGAGCATGACAAGTAAAAAAATCATTCTGAATCTCACTTCGGTGCAGCGCACGCTACCTAAAGTTTTTTAGGGTTCTGTGCCCAAAGGGTAAAACGGGACCCTATTACTAAGACTCCGCTGTCCGTCTGTCCGCCTGTCACCAGGCTGTATCTCATGAACCTCGATAGTTAGACAGTTGAAATTTTCACAGATGATGTATTTCTGTTGCCGCTATAATAAAAAATACTAAAAAACAGAATAGATCCCATGCAACAGACATGTTTTTTTGCCGTTTTTATAGATATAATGGTACGGAACCTTTCGTGCGCGAGTCCGACTCGCACTTGGCCGTGGAAATCACCAGTTTTAGGTTCTTAGATATTGTTTGAAGTGCCTTAAATATAAGAATTAAGGTAGTTCAAGTGCCTTTTCATTCCAGCCGTCGAATTTAATTAATTGAAAAATTAACACCGAAATTGAATTTAAGGGTATCAAACCCTTTATAATAACATATTCGTCTGTATTTGGCTTATTTAACCCGACAAAATGGCAACATGTTTATGCTGCACAAAATAACTCAACCTGAGCAAGAACACATTATTTATTACTATTTGATGATGCGACTTCCGCTGGGTTAAATCTCTCCTCTCCCTTAAATAAACATTAAGTAGGTAGGCACAAAAGAAGGAAAAACACAATCTTGACTCAGCAGCTTCAGTAAAATGCGTTTTCGTTTGAGCTAACAACACAGGTTTTTGGTACCTAGATACTACCAATACTTTCGTTATATACCTTATTATTTTACAATACAATAATATTTTCATCTCACCCGCTCGGAAAGGCTTTCTTTATCCTTTCAAATCTGCGTGCAAAAGTCCACTTTCCACGCTAGCGTGGAAAGTGATTTTGAAATTCGAACGTTACGCAGTTCCATGAGTTCCAACTTTTTTCTATAAAGTGAAACGACAGGTCATTCCTAAGCGTTTAGAAGTATACATATCATGTACCTAATGGTGCAGTTTATTATTGTTTTGTTTTTTATAATGATATTAATAATACTTTTTCCAGCTTAATTTGATGATATTCAATAATAATTTAGTTTTATTTATAAATAAATAACACGAAGAAACATATTTGAAATGTTTATATGTTTCAACATTTTACGCTCAGTGCAATTTCGGAACGCACCGTTTAAAAAGTTAGTTTTTAAGAAAAAACTCGATGCGAGAGATTGATTAAGATATTTGAATATTGTTTGGTTTTGTTGTTGAGTTAGAATAATATCAAAATAATTAATTTAATTAATTGATTTCAGTGCAGAAGATACTTATATTACAATTTTAACTCCTGATAAGTTTAGAAATGAGTGAAATATATTTGTTTTAGCCGTTAGCCGTGAGTATTTCGTACCACAGTACTCAACAATAATAATTAGGCTCTTTGATGCATTTAAATGTTAATAATCCACGAAATGCTTTGTAACGGGTGAAATTTAAACAACCCTTTATAGAACATGAGTACATCTTGAATTATACATGAAAGTATTTCCTCGCTATGGTGAGATGAAAAGTTGTGTGTTGCGCTCGGCAGCAAAGTTGTTCGGCGTCTCGTGCCTTGAGAGCCTCGCTACGCTCAGGATTGTATTTTTGAACCACTCGCTTCGCTCGTGGTTCAATCTTACAATCCTTCGCTAGCTCGGCTCTCAATACAAACACTCGCGCCAAAAATCAACTTTGCAGCCTTGCATAACAAATAACTATTAAATATCTAAAAAAAAGTGTTAATTGCGACACATAAAGACAGGTATTCAAAAATAAATTAATCTTAAAATAAAATAAAAACTAACATATCATTACAAAAAAAAGAAAAGAAACATTATTACAGTAACTTTAGTATCGCAATGGGTACCAATCTCAGCTCATGTCGCACATCTCACACAAACGTAGTTAGGTACAAACCGAAATAACACGATAACGTCGATAACATGCACGTAGGTACTACCTACTTGTATGTAAATAAAGCCTGACCAGGAATATATGATCATTGTCAAGAGGGCGCTATTATTCTGATTTATATGGCAACAGACTATTATGACATTTTGTCTTGTTGACCTGTCAGCTCTGACATAAATAATGAATTGTTTTGCAGTTGAATAATTTCATCAAGATAAAGTATCTGTCACTTTCTATCGCGTGGTATCAGAAAGTGACAGATGCTTTATGCGTCTATCACGTTAGCACGCGACCGTCATAGACCCCCTGGTGGATAAGTAGGTATTATTGACCGTAAGTGGGCACTAGAGCGGAGTTTGCTTGTTGCAGGGGAAACACTGGTGGTGTGGTTCTGCCTGGACTACTTCTCCGACTTCCTGTACCTAGCCGATATCCTGTTCCACTTCCGCACCGGCTACTTGGAGGACGGTGTGCTGCAGACGGACGCCGCCAAGCTGCGCGCTCACTACATGAACTCCACAACATTCTACATTGACTGTCTGTGTCTGCTGCCGCTGGACTTCCTCTACCTCTCCATCGGCTTCAACTCCATCTTGCGCTCTTTCCGCCTAGTCAAGATCTACCGGTTCTGGGCTTTTATGGACAGAACCGAACGACATACGAACTATCCAAATTTATTTAGATCGACCAGTTTAATTCATTACTTACTAGTGATATTTCATTGGAACGGGTGCTTGTACCATATAATATATAAAAACAATGGATTTGGAAGTAAAAACTGGGTGTATCATGACACTGAAACGGCAGATGTGGTGAAACAGTATCTTCAAAGTTATTACTGGTGCACACTGGCGCTCACAACGATAGGTAAGTAATAGTACCTAAGATTTTTTTATAATGTACATAGTTGAACTAAGCTGTTCTTTTCGAAGTACGGTCGCGGACTTTAATTGGCGAGCTATTTATAAGAGCTCACTTTATACTAGATACTTGATAGCTTAGATAATTATTAAGGGGCTACCCGGTGAAATCAACCGATTTTAGTGCATTTTGCATATAGTGACACTATCACGGGTTGTATTCGCATTAAAAAATAAATATGGTGTATGGTGGTCTTTTATTAACACTTTCGTCTGCTAGAATGTATATAAATAAGTCCTGTACATTTCACAAAAGAAAATCACGGGTGGGCCCAAAAAACCACAATAATCATTTCTACATTTTTAGAAATGAGAAATCAGAATTGTTTT
Source organism: Cenopis cana (assembly GCA_951800055.1). NCBI lineage: Eukaryota > Metazoa > Arthropoda > Insecta > Lepidoptera > Tortricidae > Cenopis > Cenopis cana. The sequence goes on along the minus strand of OX637471.1, from coordinate 14,377,773 downwards.
ATTTGCCAGAATACTTAAGATATATGGTACAGGATGTTAGTGCACAGTGGTACAGTACGTATTCAGTCGTTGAACGACATGCAAAATTCACACTGAAAGAGAGACACGTTATTATAAATTGTAGTTATGTCAATTTGTTATTTAAGATTATTAATTAACCAGACGTCAGTTAATATAAAATAAAATAAAAGTAAATTATCCATGCAATTTAAGATCCATGAATTCCTTAACAGTATAGAAAAAATTGTCAGACAACCATTTAGTGATGTTTTTAACAAATATATTGCCATTCAATTGTCGGATTTCATCTGGAAGACTATTATACATAGCGATACACATATTGTACGCATTTTTGCGGTATATACCTAGCAGTACGGCAACGAGGTTGATACAATAGTTCCTTGTATTGAGCTCTCTGCTTCCCTATAAAAACGTCAGACCTGTTCAGAAACAGGTCAGGATGGTTTTTGACAAACAAGTAAGCTTTTTTTAAGTACATACAGGGCAAAGGCAATATGTTAAACTTTTTGAATATTGGTATGCAACTATCAGTATGCGACAGGCTAGCTATTGCTCGTAAACACTTTTTTTGTCCAGTAAACACTTTTTTGGAACTACTTATGAACAAAATAACAATATTAAGTAGTTTAACACCTAAATTGTTCAACTCAGTAATTAAAGTCCGTGAGTCTGTTGTACATATTTAACTATACAATTTTATTGCCGCTTTTTGTATAATATATAATACTTAATATTATATACCGACCACATTTCTCTTCCCAAACACATTTCTCTAATGATACCTACTGAAGCGACGTTTAGGTATCTACTGCATTCAAGCGTATATCGTACCTAATAAGTTTAAAAAGTGATTTATAAATACGCAATAGTAGATTCTACAACAAGAACAATACGATCCATTTTACCCGAGACGTTCATATAGCCTTCCGAGCCGGTCGGTTATGCTCGATTTTTCATTTTGCTTTTCACTTCGATTGCAAGGAAATAAAACAACACAATGGCTAGTTATTAGGGTTTAAATAGAATTAGTTTTCCGCCACAAAATATTTCATTTAGTTTATAAATATTAGCGTTATTTATTATTGCGTAAATGCACGTCCGTATTAATATTTAATTTGAATTTAGAAGATAATATAAACTCACCGGCAGAAAATTTGGCCCAAAAACTTTTCGTGATTTCAAACTTATAAATTGAATAAATTAAATAATGTTTAATTTTATAAAAATGCATTTTTCTAATTAGGGCCAAATTTTCTGCCGGTTTTTATTTTTATTTATTATTATTTATTTATTTAATAAACACATGTTAAGAACGTGAAAAACATAATACATCGCCCCACAAAACTGTGGTTACAGTTTGACTGTGGGATCGGCAGTCTCTTGGTTACACTTTAGTTTATTTTAAATTTAATATAATAACATATTACGAGTAATACGTTCGAGAGCCTACTAAGGAAGCACTACCCAGAGTCTAGGTAATGCTTCCTCAGCAGTCTCCCGAACCTATTCCTGTTACGTTCACACCTAATTGCTTCGGGCAAACTATTGAGTAGGCATGGGATACGTTTTTTTAATGTTCTGTCTCCATAGTAGTTATTTACTCTAGGAACAAATAGTTTGCCTGTGACAATGGATTTGGTACTATGGGTATGGTCGATAGGTTTTAATAATGGATTCTCTGGGTTAGGCTCAAGACAGCTATGGTTATTTCTAGCTAGTAGATACTTATGTTTAAGGCTAATTGGTAAGATTTTACAGATTTTAAAGAGTTTTCTATAGTTACCTTTATATTTAATTTTAGTTTTTTCGTTGACAGTATATATCCTAAATCTCTATTGTGTATGTGGCTGTAAGGCCTTCGTCTTAAAAGAACAAGGTACTGTATGCACAAGAGCATAAAATGACATTTTATACAGCCTTCGCTTGACATGAAGTTGAAGAACAGCATTACGGGCATGAGAAGTAAAAAAATTGATTATGTGTATGTGGAAACCGGGTGCTCTATAATGATGAGGTTGATTTGATGGCAATATAACGTGACTTAAAGTTTAGCTCCGCGGCACTCCAATAAGAAAAATATTCAGGTCGGACCAAAATCATGGGATCCGGGACTACCTATACCTTCTGTAGGTACCTTGCCATTATGTTTCATTTCAATAATAATAGATAACATCAAGTTATAGATAAGAAACCTTTTAATTTTATTGTTAAGGTGACTTCTTGATTTGTCGGTGCGGAGGCAGTACGATATGAGAAAAGTGTCAAATGTCAGTGTCAGCTGTCAGTCGACGTGGTACCATTTTTTACTGCGCCCCTACATTTAAATGAGTGCGAAGGCGATACTGCTTCGCTTCTGCGCATGATATTACTACTGCGCAAACGTAAGACTGTCAGTATTAGAATCTTTGCGACGTCAGTAAGTTTACGTCAAAGAAGAAAATGTCACATATCGTTCCCGCCCCGCCAAGTCAGAAAGTCGCCTTAAGAGGAACCCTTGCTTGTGACGAGTCGACGACCCAATTTGTCTCTAGCTCCCTATTAATTTGCCTAATCGATTAGATTAGTAGACACACTACACTACCCTACAAACAGAATATTACATTAACTCTGAACTTTGAAGATAATTCGAAGCACAAATGTGTCAGGTGATGACTAACGAGCCTTCATATAGACACTCAGGTTGTAACTCATTGCTCGTTCCGCTAGAGCGTTTGAATAGCATTCAGAATATTTGGCGTTCGATTACACGATATGTACATACCTAGAGGCGGTTTAACCACAGACATTCAGACACTATCCTACTACCAATATCGGTGGGCTATCCAAATGGGTCAGTGTAGGGAAATCAGAATCTCAAGGGAATCAAAATTTATCGGGTACATTTCTTTGACCTACAACTATGAAATTTGGCAAGTAATATCGTCTTATACTACACGTACAGGGGAAATTATGAAAACTGTACATTTGTAATTAAAGCATAACAAAATTTGACTTTATTTAAACTACGTAATCACTATCGACTATCGAGGCCTAGCAACGGTTTGCGCGGTCATAATAACTCAAGCAGTTGTTGTAAATGGAACCCAGTCTAGTGGGGCAATAGTAACGTTAGGAGTGCCTCAGGGCTCTATCTTAGGTCCATTTTTATTTTTGGTTCATATAAATGACTTGCCGTCTATAGTAAGTAATCTTTGTGATATAGTTTTATTCGCGGATGATACATCTTTAATCTTTAAGGTTGACCGAAAATCAGTTGACTATAGTAGAGTTAATGGCACACTGGACAAAGTACTTGACTGGTTTACCGTTAACAATCTGTTACTTAATGCTAAGAAAACTTAATGTGTCAGATTTTCTTTGCCTAGTGTTAGACCGGTGGAAACTAGTATACTCTTAAATAACGAGTGCTTAGAAATAGTAGATAAAGCAATATTCTTAGGTATAACATTAGACAAAAATCTACAATGGAGTCCCCACATAGCCGTTATGGCGCGTAAATTAAGTTCAGCCGCATATGCTATCAGAAAAATCAGGCAACTTACCAATGTAGAAACAGCTCGCCTAGTTTATCATAGCTATTTTCATAGTGTTATGTCGTATGGTATCCTGGTTTGGGGTAAAGCAGCTGACATACAGACAATTTTTGTATTACAAAAAAGAGCCATTCGCTCCATATATAACCTAGGCTCACGTCAATCTTTAAGAGCACTCTTTAAAGAAATCAACATTTTAACTGTAGCGTCCCAGTACATCTATGAGAATATTGTTTATGTCCTTAAGAACATAGACTCCTTCTGTAAAAATTCTGATATACATAATTTTAATACTAGAAATAAAAATAAAATTGCCACTAAAAAATTTCGTGTCCGTAAAGTATACAAATCTTTTGTAGGTCAATGTGTCTGTTTTTATAATAAGTTACCTGATGAAGTTTTGATTTTACCTTTTCCAGCTCTTAAAAAGTAGGTACTTGAAAAAATCATTGATGTCGAAGGCTTATTACAGGGTTGAGGACTATCTAACAGACAGAAAAGCATGGCCCAAACCAGATACTTAAATAGAGTAAAGATTCATATATGTGTATTTTTTAATTTTATCTAGTTGACACAGTTCTTGCAAGAAAACAAATCAAAAGATTTATAACTAAATTTATAGTCTAAAGGATTCCATTTTTTTTTAACCTAAATAGAATTTGATAATGCTTAGGTATACAGTTTCGAAATGTTTTCTTGCAGAATTACACACTACATAACTGTTTTTTTTCCTCATTTTATTCTTTGTTTTTGTGTTGCTTTATATAGATACTTAGATTTCTTGATCTTAAGTAGGTTAAGTATTATCATTGTAATAAGCATATTTTTGTGAGAAAATGGCTGACTGTCGAGTTTCTTTTGGCGTTTCTTCTCGGCAGTGGCCTCTGTGAAACGCTAGTAGGGTTTGACTTGTAAAAGTGCCATTGCGGCCTACTTACAGAATAAAGTTCATTTTATTCGTTTTTTTTATAGGGTACTTTCGGTAGTGAAAAATAAATTATGAAATTTGATAAAAATAAATATTTATGTAGAAAATATACTTAAAAAAATTGATTTTGGGTCATAAAGTACATTATTGTTTTATTACATTGAAATTAAAAGTCGTAAAACACGAGCCGCCATGGTGTGACGTCATATTGGCAATAACAAAACTGTCACTACTGTCAGTTCCATAAATAAGAATGTGGGGCCTACCGCGAACCGAAAACGAAGTATCTCCTCCTCTGTTGCTCCAATATGCATTATGCAGTGCGACAGAGAGGCAGCTATTTCGTTTTCAGTTCACGGTAGGCCCTCTGTTGTTATTACCAATATTACGTCACCAAAATGGCTGACAGCGTTTTCGCGGGAATAAAAAAGTTTAAAATTTAATTTATTGTTATGGCAAGAAAGCGTGTTTATTTTTCCGTAATATAATTTTTTTGTGGCTGTTTATTAGGAAAATCAACATTTTAAAGTACTTTTTCAAACATAGTAGAATACCCTATTGTATGTACTACTTTAGTATGGAACTCTCGGTGGGCTAGCCTGACACGCACTTTTGCGTTTTTTTTTTTCAAAATAGTTTCGATATTCAAGATAGGTATACTCGTACTAATACCTACGTCCGATTTCATTAACCTGTAGACTTGTATTTTTATTTATTTACTTATTTAATCTTTATTGCCCAAAAGAAAATCTTATCGTACAAAAGGCGGACTTAATGCCGTATGGCATTCTTTACCAGTCAACCTTAAGGCGAAGCAGAAAAATTGACATCTATTCATCTATCTTTTTTTGATATGTATTTAAATTTAATCTTTTGTTTTCTGACTTTTCTGATTTGACGACTTTAGTTCGCTGCGGTAACAAGAAGACAGTTTAAAGTGTAAGTCAAGTCAGTAGTGTCAGTACATCATTACTGCGCGTACGAGTAAAGTGGTAACGAGTAAAGTTAATTAAAATGGTTATGAAGATAAAACTGAAGTAAATTCAAATGATATCTTACATATTTTCATTACTTATTCAAGATATTAAACCTCTTTTATGAAGACACTGGCATGCTAAAAAACGTAAAAAAATATTGTGTATCGCGTTGTCCAAACCGAAGTTAAGAATTATTTGAAAATATTATATATATATAAAAAATATTTTTTAAATATTATACCTATTATCAATTTTATCTGTTTTTCTACAACTCAAAATATTATAAACGAGACATTTCTATTTTTGTTCATTAATTTTAAACCTACATTGACACAAATTATATTGAACAATTACAACCCTGAGATTTTATCAGTTTAATCAGTTTGAAACACCTTAGTTTGGACCATGTACAAAGTTAGATTTTAGAAAAATTCAAAAATTACTTTACCGCACGAGTGCAGTAAGTCGCACTTTACGTGTCTATATTGGCCCATGCAAAGAGACACTTTCTGAGCATATGCATTGTAAAATGGATTTACGCTTTAAGCCGCTATGATAAAATGAAATTTTGTCAATTCCTCGCTAATAAAGGGATAATCATTGTCACAGAATAGTATAATAGTCATTGTGCTAAAGCGATGGACGTTATCGACGGCCGCTGGCACTGACTCGAATTGCCTTAATTCATTGGTCGAGCGATTATCGTGGACCACGTATTGACTGCATTATATGTCGAACTACTGCCGTTAACATATAAATACTCAGTGGTCCACATTGAGTTTTAAGCATATAACAAAAAGATAAGCCAGTGTCATAACAACCTTTTGTTATGACACTGGCTTATCTTAAGCCTATCACATACTGCAGCGGCCTGCGGTGGCGGTCAGTTGTATCATTATGCCTTGATTGTCATACTGTCACCGGCTGCCACCGCGGCCGTCACCGCGGCCGTCACCGCAGCCCGCTTCAGTGTGAGAGGTACGCTTTATCAATATAATATCCGACGGAGTCATACAAGGTTACGGAGACGTTTTTCCTATGGCAGAGTGATGATTAGGATATTTAGGATTTAGTTACCATTTTATTGTTTCCGGTACCTAGTTAGGTAAAAGTTCGTAACTCTTACTTACTTAGATACTGGAATGTTAATCTCTCTTCTTCTTTGGCGTTACACTTTTGACAGAGTGGTTGTGGTCGTCACGTTGATTTTGTGGCCTGTTTGACAATGCGACGTCATTCTTCGCGAACTGCCGCCCTTCTGGAACATTCGTGAAGGGTACCATTGACGGCGGCTTTTATTTGGTGGTGGTGCTGGAATGTATTTAATCTAGCGGAGATTATAGGTATGCGCCTAAAATCAAGTAAAATAAAGACAAGTTAATGTGCTTTTTTAACAACATATTGAAATTGAAACTAAAATTTGGTCTCAGTCTGATACGAAATCTCAGTTGAGACTGAGGCATACAGGTGGTCCATTTCAGTTCGTCGTTTCCTATTCTAGATCATGCTGAATATTGCGAATACAAATGTTGATAAAGTTACCGCGTGATTATAAAGTTAGGTATCTATGTTACCTTTGACAGTTTCTAACACAATTCCATTGTCCCATGCTCGCTGCTTTAACGAAGACTGAACTAAATAAAGTTTCTCTTATATTACTTTTCACGAGAGAAATCACTAATGAAAATCCCAGCCTTGTGTATTTAACATTTTCCTTGCGTGATAATGATAATTAAAGTAGGTACCTACCTTTTATCAACAAAATATGATTTTTAGGGTTCCGTAGTAAACAAGGAACCTAAAAATCGCCATGTCCGTCGGTCCGTCTGTCGGCTAATTTTTTTAAATTAGATAGCGATAAAGAATTTGAAACTGGGTTATATAATTTTTTAGCATCTAAGGCCTATTATTCCATTCAAGAATTTTAAAAGACATTGTTTCTTAGTATATAAGTAAATTATGCATGCGATACACATGACATTCCTTGAATATTTGCATGTCCAAAGACAAAGGCCAAACATGTAGGTCTTTATATTGTTCAATAATTATCTATTTTGTACCATGTTTTAGCAAATAAATGACTGACTACTGATTACTAGAAAGCTGTAATTTGGCATAAGTATACATATCAATGACGCCGACAAAACGGTAGAATAAAATTCTGTAAAATATTTTTTGTTAGGGTAGCTCCCCTACATGTAAAGTGGTGGTGAAAATTTTATTTCGTGTGGGGACGTGTCGTTGGATAGTTCTTTCAAAAATATTTTAAGGTTTCTTAAACCATTTTTGGATTCAAAAATCCATTGGCGTAATATTAAGAGGAATGCCTAGCTGCGATTTTCCCATACAAACGCTCTCGACTGTTTCCTCCCTGGTTTTTGAACCTAGAGCAATGTTTTTTTCAAATAAGATCAATATCATCAATATCTATGCCGCTACGTTTTGTTTTTTTGGATATTTTTATTTTAAAGAAAGTTACAGCCCTCCAAAAATCGCAAAAACGGCTTAGTTGAATTGGCTCCATAAAAAGGCGCAGTATACAAATATGACAACAAATATCCAAAAAATCAAAACGTAGCGGCATAGATTAGTTCTTGCTCTTGTAGTTTCCAAAATTTTATAATGATTGGTTGCGTTTTGGATGAGGAAACAGTCGAGAACGAAACCTCGATTTTTCAGTTTTTTGCAAGGGAATTTTAGTCCGAGCTGCAGTTGTCCTTATCGCACGAATTCGTGGTGGAGTCAGTTTCTAAATATACGTACACAGAAGGAATAGGGATGGGCAACAGTCGTTGACATATATTGTCGATACGCTAGTTGTAAAAAATTATCGATAAATCATTATTACCAGAAAAGTTATTAATCACAAGAAGAACCCTGAGTCACAATGGAAGAATATTGAATAGAAAGGTGACCTGGGAACCCTTTTCTTTGATATAGGAATAAATGCTACTTAGTTAGTGGTAAAGTTATTAACCAATCATAGGTTTTTATAACCCACTAGCTTTTGCCCGCGACTTCGTCCGCGTAGAACTCGTGGCGATTAAGAGTAAGAAAAATGTCATGTACCTAATAGAAATAAACCTAATTTTTTTTTATAGATCTACATATTATATAATAAAAAAAAACTGACTTCAATGGGGGAGACCGGTGAAATATCATTATACTTAGATGGTGGAATTTAAAAAAAATGTCATAATCAATGTTTTTCACTATACATAAGAAGCTTGTGACCGAAGTTTCAAACTTCTTACTTGAAAAACAACATTTTTGTCATACAAACTTTCATCCCTTTTTTGAACCCTTTAGGGGATGAATTTTTATACCAACCCTATACCATTTATCTTGTTTTTTAATAAGTAACCTTTGTACAAAGTTTCAAGTCTAAGACTTTTCAAATTAACGATTTCCATACAACGGTTCAACCCCTGTTTCACCCCCTTAGGGGTTGAATTTCGAAAAATCCTTTCTTAGTACACGTCTACGTACCCTAAAGAATATATGTTCCAAATTTCATGGTTATATCTGCAGCGGTTTAGGCTGTGCACTGTCTGTCAATAGTTGTCTAAGTAACGCAAGTTTTATAATATGTATAGATAATATTATGACAGGGCAGCCAAATAAATATACCACAATTTTAGCTAACCAAAAAAAAACCAATATTGTTATTTGTTCTTATTTCTTTTTATTATTTTGTTTAGATGTGTAAAATAAAGAGAGATATACATATTTTTATGCCAAGATAAAACGCTATTATTTTCAAGATATTGCTATAGGCCATATTTTATTTCATTTTCCTCTTAATATATTGACGTAAATAAACATTTATTATAAAAGCATTACATTAATTTACTTGGTAAGAAAAATAAAAAGCAAAAAGTTCTGTCAATCTCTGGATTTGAACCATGAACCTCTTGATTGCGTGTCAACCATGTTAACGTCTAAGCTAAAGTGTATTCATTTTTGTTGACGAAATTATTGTACAGTTTTCATAAAGTGCTCAAGGGGGGACTTTTTCTATGGTGCGATCTGTACCTACAGCCTAATTTATCGTATGCTGGGTCAGTAAGTAAATTCGCGGGCTCGCGTCTCGCGCCTGTGTGCGTGCGCTCACACATAGACAGCGCCCGCTCCCGCTCCCAGCAGCGCGACAGAAACATATGTCAAAAATTCAAGATTTGAAAAGTTGGTCAGCTAGGCATTCCTCTTAAGTGTCCCCCCCCTCTTCCAGCTTTCTAAACGGTGGCTACAAGGCATGTGAAAAAAATCATGATAGGTAGTAGTCCATATAATGAATTTAAAAAGAAAACTTTCATAACGTTAGTAGTAGTCAGACGTAGTTATCGAGTAATAGTCGAACATAAGAAATGTACTTTGCAAAAGCAAACTTTCGTACAATTTTCATTGATACCATAGATAATGTTGTTAATTCTGTCAAAGACATAGTTAGTAAATATAAGTTCGCAAACTTTTTAGTCCACATAATGTAACGGTTGGATGACTACGGAACCCTACCTTGCGCGTGGCCCGACACTCACTTGGCCGCTTTTTTTTTCATGATGCTATTCGATCCAGTTTTTAGAGAGGAGCAAGTGTTTATACGATACAACTAAAATAAGAACAACATAAAAGACAAAAATGGATGTCAAAGTACAGCATAACGTTATATAATGGACTAAAATCTGTCAGGAAAAAAAGAAAAAATGGACCTCATTTCAGAGTCGTACCCATGAAGCACTCGGCTACTATTTAGACTCGGGAAAGCACCGTATAAATTTATAAGGTATTTAATCTCCTGATTCGGATACAAAATTAACATAGTCACACAAATCACCACGGATTGTCATCACCAGATGGACGCCCTAGTCAGAAAGTGTTGGCGGCACAGTACAGTATCTGTTCTTTGGCGAATAGTAGGTACTTTATTAACGATCAACGGACTTATGGAACGTTAAGGGAAGTTGATGAGCCCGTTAACAATTATCGGAGTTAACTTAAAAGTTAATCCGTTAAGCATTTTGCTAACTTCGTTAATCAATGATTAAAATAAAAAATAAATATTTGTCGACAATCTTACACAAATCAACCTAGTCCCAAACTAAGCAAAATTTGTACTATGGGTACTAAGCGACGATATACATACGAGTACTTATATAGATAAATAGATACTTAAATACATATATAGAAAACATCCAAGACCCAAGAACAAATATTTGTGCTCATCACACAAATAAATGTCCTGGCCGGGATTCGAACCCGGGACCTCCAGCTTAACGGCGAGTTAATGCCCACTTGCCCACCTATGGTTGCAGCACAGTCTTGTAAGTTATGATATGCATGTAAATAAATATCTAAAGCAAACTTTGTATGTGTACAGGGGATTTACCACGGCCACGGAGTAAAGGCGAGTACGTGTTCGTAATCGCGCAACTACTTTTCGGGCTGCTGTTGTTCGCTACGATACTGGGGCACGTCGCTAACATCGTCACGTCGGTCAGTACTGCGAGGAAGGAGTTTCAGGGTGAGTTATACCTTGTTCTACTGGTTAAGGCGAAATCCGTCCCAAAATAAAGTCCCGCTCTAACACGCGTGAGTTTGCAAACAACCATCCCGCTCTCTACGGAAGCTCTCCGCGTAGTTTTCGTAGGTAAATGTTTAAACATACCTAGCAGTGGCGGCGCGTCAAAAATATTTTTAGGGCAGCCGAAAATAGTTTGCCTTTCTTATTCTTCATGAGCCGCACCAAAATAACTGATGTGGCTGAAAATTAGGCAGCAAGCCGGTGGGAATCGAGTTGTATGGACGCTCCGCCACTGATACCTAGTCAATAATATAAGTTAATATTTAAAAAAATGAGGCCTAGATATAATCACACGTAATTATAATGAGTAATAAGAGGACGCAAAAAAAAACGAAATATTGGATAACAATGAAAAGGTACAGGTTTTTATAGTCGTAGGCACATGTCTACAAACGTAACATTAGAGCTTAGGTACTTTGCGATTCTTTTCTATCAAGGCATTTTAAACAAATCGTGTTTTGGGCCCCGAAGACTTAAAGGAAATATCTTCAAGTATTATTAAAAGAAAAAATCATCTCTTTTTTTGTAGAGATCGAATAAAAAGTAGAGAACTCCGAACGCTATCCCACCTTCCCGCGGTGGATACTCGTATTATGGGCCGCTAATATTATAATACGAGTATGTTATTTTTATATATTAGCAATAGTTATCAAGAATAAAATAAGTGTGTCACTCCAACCAAACTTATGTCTGAGGCGATATGTACTCGTCGTCATACTTCTCTATGTAGGTATTTTTCTTACTCTCCCTTTCGCTAGTAGGCCGATCGCCGATCGCCTATATAGCGTTAGCTATTAGAAATGTTACAACTACGGGACATGATGAACATGTTTATACCACGTTTATACCGTAGCCAAATTCGGTTTGTATTGTTGCAAGGATATCATAATGCTGCCAGCGCTATTCGCTTCGGTCGGTACGGTATAGACCTGCACCGTACACGTAGGTATAGGTATATACCTAGCCGTTAATTTCGGCGTAGGTAGAGTTTGAACGTGTTTTAATTTCATGCATGACCTCTGCCAATTTAATGCAGATTTATAATTACTAGATTTATACGGTACGGAACCCTTCGTTGTGCGTGATCCGACATGCATCTAGCCAGTTTTTTAATAATTGGGTGAATTAATGTTGTTATAAAAATTTTCCACATTAACCAGTTCTTTTGGCATCTACCTGCTAAGCCTCTTTTTTATGTTTTTGCTTGACATTCTTCGTATATCTAATATTAACAAGCAAAAAAAATTATATTCGGGAGTGCCAAAACTGACGAATAAAACTTGCACAGAGTTTGTATGGATAAGGCCTTTCGTATACAGGCGCCTTAAATGCAATAAACTTGTTAGATACCTTCATAACTTTAAATCAAAAGCGATTCAATACAAATAAGGCAAGGATAATAGCTAAATTCATCCGATAATACAGTTCTCTGAGTCGGTCCTTGACAGGAGCGCCACTTTATGTGTTAGAGTGGAGTTCGCAGCGCACACGAGTGCCATGCGCTTCGATATTGCTATACATATACGAGTATGTGTGTGTGTATGTATCTATATAAGTATGTATATCGTCGCTTAGTACCCATAGTACAAGCTTTGCTTAGTTTGGGACCAGGTTGATTTGTGTAAGATTGTCCACAAATATTTATTTATTTTTATTTTTATTTATGTAGTCTATTTTTTATGTCTATACTGGGATGATGTTCTCCCTTCTTTTTGGTTATAAGCCAGCGTTCATCTCATTAAAACATATAAACTTCAAGATTTTTATTGACAATTGGTGTATGCATTTGTTGTTCCAACTCGTGTGTACAATGTACAAATTATAACATGTTAGGTATAATAAGATTTATCCTTTTCTTCCAAACGAAATAAACTAGTAAAGAGATAGATATTCTATTATGGACAAAATTCTGGTAGGGAGATTCGTAATACAAGTTTCCGAACGGATGAATATGATGATAAAAGTGACAATGATAGGTACAAACAATAATTGCCAATACTACGTAAAACTTCGGTTAATTAAATAATGTACTTACCTATATTTGACTGATTTCGATATATTAAGACCATTAAAACAGTAAATATTTCAAAATTTGGGGTTGTTATATGCCTAAAAGTGACGTAGGTACGTGATAAAATCCATCCTAAGTCATTATTTTTTTTCATTCATGTACCTATTACTGTTACGAAACCTAATAAAATATTACGTTTTGCTTATTTTCGTGAAAGAAGTAATATAATAATAATAGTTTTCTCAAGAATAAATATTGATACTTCCGTTCCGTTATGTATCATGTATGTATCTAGTTTTCCACGCCGTGAGAGCCGATTAAGGCGACTTCCTGACTTGGCGGGGCAGGATCGATATGTGACATTTTCTTCTTTGTCGTAAACTTACTGACGTCGCAAAGATTCTCACTTGACGGAATACTGTCAGTATTACATTTGCGCAGTAGTAATATCATGCGCAGAAGCGGACCAGTACTGCCTTCGCATCGTCCCGCTTCCGCGCATCCCGCGCCAGTCAGGAAGCACTCATTTAAATGTAGGGGCGCAGTAAAAAGTAGTACTGAGTTGACTGGCAGTTGACACTGACATTTAACAGTTTTCTCATATCGTACCGCCTCCGCACCGACGAATCAGGAAGTCGCCTTAGTGTTCTTTATATGAATGAACCAATGAGCGTGTACTTAAATAAATTCAGCCAGCACTTTATAGACATAGTACAGTCAGCCCATGAAAATGTGAATATTTACAACCAAAAAAAAAATTATATTCGTTAGTGCCAAAACCTACGAATAAAACGTGCACAGAGTTTGTATGGAGAATGCCTTGCCCATGCACCCCTGCGCCTTAAAGTAATACAACCCGTAAAGTATTTTTGGTAAAAGAATAAATTAGATAATTTTATCGGCGAGGGATAAAATTTGTTACATAGTAGGTACGTTGAGTGAACTTTAAAAATATTCTACTTTGTAACTTTTTTGAAGTGAAAACTTCTTTAGCGGCGCTGATCACTTTTTGTGATGGGGGAAAATTGTTAAACTCGCGACGATTCGTAAGACCAGCTGAGTTGACCCCTCCTAGTATCGTGATTGCGATGTTAGGAGGGGTCAACTCAGCTGGTCCCGTAGCTGGTAACGTAAGACCAGCTGAGTAGAACGTGGTAGAACGTAGTAGAAGCAGGGGGCTTTCACTCCGTCAGTTTGCCGCGCCGCTGCAAGTACATCCCCTGGCCGCTGCAAGTACATTCAGTGGCGAATTGCTACCGGACGGTCGCGTCGTCTCGTCATTCGCTTGGTGTGGTCAATATTTGTTATTTACCTATTATAATTTGGGTTTGTAAGTTGGCGATTTTTAACAGTGCAACTTCTGTACGTACGTAGTACTATTACTTATTCTGTGGTAGAAGACTCAGCTGGTATTACGATTCGATGGACCAGCTAGGTTGACCCGTCCTAGTATTGTGATATCGATGTTAGGAGGCGTCAACTCAACTGGACTTTATACACCAAACTTGAGGAATGAAGTTTCCACTTAGGGGCTATTCATAAATTACGTCATCTATTTTTGACGATTTTTGACCCCTCCCCCCCTAAAATCATCCAACCATCATATTTCGAATGACCCCCCCCCCCCCATCAAATAAAATGCTGTCATTTCTAAAAAATGCGTTCTTAGCTTAATTTTTCAATAAAAACTATTTAAAAGGATTTAGTTATTATTATTTCTTTAAAGTTAAAACAATCAACAATTAAACTTATCAAAGAAAGCCGCCCCCTCTGATACACCCCGCCGCTCCGCCTCAGTCGGTGCCTACTGCCACAAAATAAAAAATATACAGAAGGTCCGTTCCCGCCGTTCTTGAAAATACATACCTAAACTTGCCCGACTCACAGGGTTGCTTCTGTATTGATTCTGAATTTTAAAAAGGAGTAGGTATATTAAAAATTCTTCAACATGATATTTAAATATGAACCAGCGTATCTTGGTAAAAAACCGGCCAAGTGCGAGTCGGACTTCGCACATTTAGGGTTCCGAATCAACCTCAAAAGTATGATTTATCAATATATTAGTACCTATTTGTTGTTAAAATATACGTAATAATGAACAAGTTCATAGGTCAATGGGAAGTCTAAAAATTGTTCGGAACAAATTTTGTGACAGACGACGGACGGACGTCTCGGCGACACCAATAGGGTTCCGTTTTGACCCTTCGGGTACGGAAGTCTAATAAATTGGTGCGTGACCCGCTGCGAGTTGTGACTTGTGACCGGCGGCGGTCGAGAGCGCCAACAAAGAATATTCCTAATTACTTAGCTATATACCTACTTAACTAAACCATAGTACTTAAATACTGGCGTTTTACCAGCGAACGATAAGATGAATTTGTAATGGTTGATCGTCGTTATCAAAGCGGCTAGTTTCAAAAAATTACCTACCTATTGTACCTAGGTATTGTAACTACCAACATGAGAAAACAGTTTTATTTACCTTTCAATATCGTTTGGAAATTTTAAGAAAGTGTAGGTTAATTTAAACAATAAAATACATTCAAACTGTAATAATATCGGTTATTCATTTTGACGTACGTGACACAAAGTACCTACGTAGCGGAGGGGACGTCAAGTGATCAACGCGCGCACAACTAGCACTCGCGACGCGATAGTGACAGTCGCGACTAAGCTCGTCCGAAATCAACCGAGAATGCTTGTAAATGTTACGTCTGTGTGCGTGCGGCGAAAATGGCACTTTGTACTGAGCGGACTCTCTGCTCCGGCGCGCGCCGCCGCTATTTACTTTGTGCTACTGCCTACGAACGTGTCAAAGAAAGCCGCCTTTTGATACACGCCGCGCTGCGCTACTAGTGTTTCGCAACAAATAGGTATATGATGTTTCATTGCCAATTTCATTAGCTATTTATTTATTATAACAATTTATTGTTGATTCAAGTTTAGTAGGTAATTTTTTATAGCATTAACAGTTTATAGAAACACGAATTTCATTCCTTTTTTACTCATTAAAGCACTTTTTAAAGATGCGAGAGATGGTGTCATCTTGGGATTGACCCCCCTCCCCTCCTACGTCATGCTACCATCATCCAATGTTATGACCCCCCCCCCCAAATTTCAAATGGCGTAATTTATGAATAGCCCCTTACTGGCGTTTCCACTAAGTCCAATATCGGATAGCCAGACTGACCGATTTCCGTAAAGATCATATTTCAAATAAATTCTCATGAAAAGTAGTTCTTATTGCCCCTAAATACGGTGACAGTTCACGTCAATATAGTGGCCAAGCGTGATCATCAAAGTACGAATAATTTTGAATCGACTTTGTAATCGATGCTTGGTTTCCGATTTCAATGAAATCTTTAACTGTGCAGAAAATTATAATTTAATCCAAAATATACGTGCATGTCAAATGATAATTCATCTTTGTGTTAAATTGATAAATTATAACGTTTTATGCACTCAAAAACATTTTGACGGAGCTCTTCACACGCCGGGATCGATTCTGAGACTGAAGTTTAATCGATTAATGAAGTAGTTTTTAATAACGTGGCAGATTTTTCTCCTATGCTTTTGGCAGAGGGGTAAGTATATCAATGGCGGCTCCCGTCTTAAATGCTCTAAGGTATATATGTATATGTAGATGGATTATTCGAATATGAATATATTTGTTGTTTACTTTCTTTATCATGTCATTGAGTTTTCACTTCTGCTGGCACTCCCGGAGTGCAACCCGTTGTTTTTTTGCCATAACCTCGTAAGTCCCAGACAGGTTATTGTGATTTTGAATTTGGAACCTTCATTAATTTTGTTATAGTTTGAAACTCGATTTGAATTTGTACATTAGAGTGTACATTGGGCCTTACGAGGATAGAATTACCACCTATTATTACTTACTTATATTTTAATTACAAGATGGCTGTACCTAACTTTTACTCAGTAAGTCGATAATTAATGTATTTCCTGAAAATGCCGTTGGCGAATATAGAACAATTTAAAACGACGCAGCGTCAAAAAAGGTCGTCAAAGGTAAAAATGAATAGAAAGCCAATATTATTTTTCATTCTCTTGGAGCATTTATCTCGAGAATCACTGAACCGTTTTCACTCGCGAGTCGCGACATCGCGTCGGCCGCTGGACCGTCGCTTGCTATTTATGATTCATCCAAGTAAGAAATTGATGTCGGCCGGCGTAATATTCTCCGTTAAAATAGTTTTGACAATGTGAATATAAAGGTTTTTTTGCAGCTACAAACGCTTTTCGTTCAAAGCCGCGTACTCCCTCTCCCTCTCTCTTTATTGAATAAATAATAAATTTAATAAATTAATTAATTAAGTTAATAAATTAGTTATTAATTAATATTGTTTTTAAATAAATAAATTACAAAAAAATGTAAAGTAAATAAATTGATTTACTTAATTAATAAATAAATATTTTTTTTATAAAATAATAAAATATATAATTTAAATGAACAAATAAAATAAATAAATGAAATATATTAAAAATAAACAAATTAAATCAGCAAATGAAAGAAATAAATTAAATTAATCATACATAAAATAAAATAAAAACAATTTAAATAAATAAATTAAATAACCAAATGACGTTCAAATCGTTCAATCAGTTAAATTATTCATTTGATAAAGCATCTGGCATTAAAACTATACGTATATTCTATTTAAAACATTAAATTGCAATGTAATAAAATAAATTTAATTCATAAATAAATACCTACTGGTAAGTGTCATAGAAATAGTTCAATAGTTTTTAAGATTAAGAGGAACGTACCATCCGTCGGTCCATTCGCACAAACTTTCACGTTTATAATATTATAAAATAGTAGTAATATTACTAGGATAAGAAAAACCTTTGTTTATTTAGGCTTAGAGGCTGAAATATTTTTAGGCTTAATATTTTGACGAGGACTTTAAGCCTTTCAATAAGGCTATCAGCTTAGAGAGTCTAGGCCCTTGAATAGGACTAGGCTTGAAGCCTAAAGAGCTAATAGGCTTTGACTATAACAAAAATTATCACTTCAAAGCGTAATATCACGCCAACCAACTCTTTAATCATAATAACCTCATAATATTTTTGAAAGAGCTATCCAACGATATCCTACACGATGGGGTTTGGAAGAAAAAAAAATGGACCACCACTTTACATGTGGGTACCCTAAAAAATTTTTTTTAAACATTCTATTCTACCGTTTTGTCGGCGTCATTGATGTGTATACTCATGCCAAATTACACCTTTCTAGTACTAACGGTTACTGAGAAAAACGGTGGACAGACGGACGGACGAACGGACGGACGGACGGATATGGCGAAACTATAAGGGTTCCTTGTTTACTACGGAACCCTAAAAAAACACTAAAACGTAAAAAAATATTGCCTAACTTCTGGAAGAGCAATATCGATCTTATCGCTTCTAAAAAAATAGGGTTCAAAGTTTGTATAGGGAACAAGTTTTTTTAACATACAACAAAACCTGTTTCAGCGATTTTCGAAATTCATCCCCTTAAGGGGTTAGAAAAGGTTCAAACATTGTAAAGGAAGCATTTACTTTTTAAAGTGAGTTACTTTAAACTTCGTAGGTACTGTCTGTTTAAATAAAAAAATCGATGGATGGATTCGGAGTTTTATTTTTACGAACCGGTGGTAGTTTTTTGACATTCATAGGTACATGAAGAATGAATAACGGGGGTAAAAGGGGGTTCATAATGTGTATGGGAAAAAGTTTTTTTTTAATGAGGGACTTGACGATCTCGTTAAATTGATTTCAGAGTTTTCCTAAATTTATCCCCTAAAGCCATTAAAAGCGGTTAAAAGTTTGTAAAATGGGGAGCAAGTGATGTTTTTTTCATGGGAGACTTGAAACTTTGTTGGAGTTAAGAGTTTGTACGGGGAGAGTTAGTCTTTTTAAAAGTTGTGACTTGAAATGTTGTATCAATACTCTATTATTTTTATTGGTAACAAGTCCCTTTTGAAGTAAGGATCCTTAAACTTCGTATTTACATACTTTAAATGTTTGTTAAGCGGATGCGTCCGCTAGCGAAAATCTATTTTTTTTAATCAAAGTGAAAATTGAAAAATTCAACTCCACTGGTGGGATTTGAACCCACGACCTCTGGAATCCGTCCATTGCTCTACCAATTGAGCCACCGTGGTAATCGCCCGTGTTGCTGAATTTCTCAATCATAATCCGTCCCAAGTCCGTCCGTCAATAACGTCCCAAGTTGCATTGAGAATCGTTGATAACAATGTGCTACACCCATACAAACTTTAAATGTTTGTTAAGCGGATGCGTCCGCTAGCGAAAATCTCAATTTTTTAATCTTCACTTTGATTAAAAAAATTTGATACTTTGTTTAAATTATAAATTTCAACATTTGTTTCAATTCATCCTTCTCTAAAAAGGTGATGAAAATGTAAATTAGAAACAGCTTTTTACGAAATTCTATTCGTAAATAATAGTAAAATTATTTCATCTTTTGGAATTCGTTACAAGGCCTTACAAATTATTAATTGTTTTGTTTTAACTCAACAAAAGTATTTAAATTAATACGTACGTTTTCGTTAATTGATTAACGAATACGATGCTTTTATTAAAGTTCTAGATTGTAACTGATACATCTTTAGATTTTATTTCGTGAAGTAACGAAGAGAAAATAATAAGGTAGGCATGTGTAAATTCACACAAAAATAGCCATAGAATTAGAGTTTTCAACTGATGTTTAAAAGGGTTAAAAGGTATTGAGGATTTGGAAACAGAACAAGATTTTTTGAAGTGGAAGACTTCAAGTAATAGGCCTGCATAATGTCTTATAATAATTTACCTCGCGTATTTATTTAACTTATGCAGTTTCTCGCGGAAACTGTTGTATTCGATGATGTGTAAAAACCAATTTTTTTGTACATAGTTAACGACTTAATCATGCCTATATTTTAATTTTTACTATTTCTTTACGACTATTACCTATACAATTTATATGTATAACTGTCGTAACGAAATAGTAAATATTAAAATATAGGCATATGTACAAAAAAATTGGTTTTTACCCTGATGCCACAGGCGAGCGATAGCGATGTAAGTATTAAGGGGCTATTAATTATTTAACTTCATCAAAATTATTGTTTGTCAAAATCTGTATCGAAAAAATATTTCCGGTTTAAAGTAAAACATAGGTTTAACTACATACTCACTACGAATTTATTTATCAGATCATAAACGCGTACCTAAGTTTGTGAAGGTATAAATAACAAAATATGTCAAGAATAACTACTGAAAAAAGACTAATGTTCCAATAATATAGCTAATACAAGGCGCGTGACCCAGCGGCGCCCGCGTGCCGCAACCGGTATGCAAGGTTCAGCAATGTCGGGCGGGGTCAATACATGGATGGATGGGTGACCGCTTTGAGTGGTTACTGTATTAGGTGCAATGGAAGCTTGACAATTGTATGAAAAATTTAGATCAAGTTTTCATTACTCTTGAATGTAAATGTATCGAGTGGTTTGGTTCGACAGTCAACTGTAATTTATATCTTGGCGCCCAAAAATATCTGACACTCCCACACAACGGTTCAACAAATATCTTAGACTTCTTGCCGTATATTATGATGCAGCAGCAGGTGACTGTACCTACTTACTGTAGGTACTTATGTAAAATATCTGTTTAATTTATCAAGATCCATTACTTTTAAAAGGTTTCTACTTTCTAGAATGGAACACTTGTGCGTGAAGTGTTCCATTAAATGAGGATTTTGTCTCTTGCGTCTAATGAATGAATGCCACTTTACAACTGCGCCATAAAATGACACTTTATTGTCAACACAACAACGGAGCGTCACTTTACGCGAGGACGTACGGCTGTGTTGGGACTATAACTGAGCCTACTTAATTGCTATGCCTCGCTTTGCCAAATAGTCTTCGGCAAATACTAAAATTTTAATACAATATAACAGTCTACAAAAGCGTTATTTGTGAAACGACATAGCTCTATTGAGTTAACGAAGTTTAACGGTTTAAGGCCAGAGCATACCCCAAAATGATAGGTTTTGAAACTCTAAGGCTCTGAAATGAGCCGGTGAAAAAACTTGAAAAATTTTTTTTTCTTTAATCCTTCGTTTATAATCTGAAAGTTTTAGTTTTCTCTATTAGAACATTAAATACTATGTCAAAACCAATCTTGGAATAAAACTGTTTTCAGCATAAAATTTACTACTACTTCTAACCTACAAGTGATTAAGCAATAAAAATAATACTGCAACAATAGCACTTTTATTTCGAATGGTCACGAGTAGTACAAATTAACTTTTGAATTGCAACTGCAACCACTGAAACCTAAGCCTCGCTTCTTTAAATAATTATCTTGTGTTCCGTAAACGGAGAGTATCTCAACAACTACCGTCAAATATATTTTGTCGCATGACAATTTTTATAGCGACTTTGGCTTTAAACTACGTGTGGCTTAAAAAACCGGCCATGTGTGAGTCAGACTCGCGCACGAGGGGCTTCGTACCATTATCTAAAACACCGGCATAAAATCATGTCTGTTGTATGGGAGCCCCCTTAAATATTTATTTTATTCTGCTTTTTAGTATTTGTTGTTATAGCGGCAACAGAAATACATCATCTGTGAAAATTTCAACTGTCTAACTAGATTATCATGGTTTATGAGTTACAGCCTAGTGACAGACGGACGGACGGACGGGAGGACAGCAGCGTCTATGTCTGTTTGTTCTCCAAATAAATAAAATAAAATATTACTATAAACGAAATTTCTAGTACCTCACTTCTAATGTTACTCGTTTTGGATACAAAAATTCAACCCTCTTTTTTGACACCCTTAAGGGATGAATTGTCGAAGATGTAGTATGTAATTGCTTTTCTTATATTTAAACTTAGCGACTACACGCCAAGTAGTTATAAAATTGCTTTAAAGAATTAGGTCACCCATACAATTTTTCAAACCCCTTTTCACCCTTTCAGAGGAGGAATATTCAAAAACGCTAAAATAAATTTCTTATACTTTAGTTACTGGTCATAAATGAAGTTTCAAGTTTCTTTTTCAAAAAAGATTGCTCTTTAAACAAACTTATAACCCCCTTTTTACCCCTTGAGAGTAAATTTGGAAAAAACGCAGAAAAATGTTTTCTTCAATTTTCAAGGTGCTCTCTTAAAAATTATTTGTGTCCCATACAAAATGTATACATTCCCGTTTAACCCTCTAAGGCCGCTAAGTCTAAGCTAAGGCGACGAATTTTGAAATACTCAAATTATAGCCTGTCTTAATCTAATGTCTAAGCTACAATACTGGAAAGTTTCATAGAAAATACTTCAGTAGTTAATATCCAGGTTACATCCAATCGGCACAAAGTTCCACGTATATACATAATAAAATATTAAGGTGTTAGGATTTTATTTTCTTCGATCTACGAGCTGAAAAATAAAACTGCCGTTTTATTTTATGAAGTCACAGTCGACGAATCTAGCAACGTAAAAACTAGTTTGTTGTATTCAAAAGGTACTTAAATACAGTAGGTACATAGCATTCGCCTTTTTTAAATATCCATCGTTTAATTTAAATAATCACAATTATTCACGAGTGCGCTAGTTAGTGGACTCGCCCGTAATTGGTCGTACCCTCTTTAAGGCTTATTAGTTTTACCACTTATTCGTTTTTTAAACCCATCTGCGACATAGAATATATAGTGCATTAAATTCAAAAAAAAAAAATGTGTTACATAAGGATCATGCCTAGTTAAAATCGCAGTCAGACACATGACCTGATGAATTTCACTTTTTTTATCTAGCCTATAGGGGTGTCCCACTGCTGGGCAAAGGCCTCTCCATGACTCCCGTGTCTGCAATGTGCTTCGTCCGGCCAGTTGGCTAGGAAGGCATCTAAGTCATCCCGCCATCTCCGTCTAGATCTGCCCCGTCTGACTATTAGCCCACCTGTCCGGGTGCATGCGACAGACGTGGCCCGCGCAGTCCCATTTGAGCCTAGCAGTTTTTGCGCCTACATCAGCTATGCGTGTTTTAGAGCGCAGCGTGGTGTTCCGGATGCGATCTATCCTCTTAACACCTAAAATGCTGCGCTCCATAGCCCGTTGACAAACCTTCAATTTGGACTTTTGACCCTCCGTGAGTGACCAAGACATGTCGACAAGTCGCTTAAGTGACAATGGAAGGTTGCCCATCATCAGCTCTTTCATGGACCAGTAGCTCTTCCAGGCGTTATTGACACGGCGCTCGACTTCCATGTCTTGCCTGTTGCTGAAAGAAACTAACTAGCCCAAGTAAATATACTCCTCGAAATATTGTATAATCTGCCCGTCTACCTCGACCCTACGTTTTGTGCTGTTGTCATTTCACTCGATAGAAAAAAATCGCAGTTACCCCTTTTTGGAATGTTTTTTCAATATTAGCCCCGGTTCGCACGAGCGCTTTTTCAACGCGCGTTAAAACCCGACGTTGGCGGTTCCGTAAGCAATTCGATTTAAGGTCCAATAGACCTTGGGCCAACGGCAGGTCACGATTACCAATTTTCTCTTGCATGAAAACTCGTACAGTTTTACGTCTTTGGTAGGCTGCTGCTCGTCAACCCACCAACGGAATGGTGGCAGACGTCCACAGTATTTTTTTATACAATCACTGTACAAGTTTTTGTGCGAGAGGAAATGACTGACGATTTTAGCGCCTGGCCCACGTTCCACAACGCCCAACGTCGAAAATCGAACAGTGCTCGATAAAAAACGCCGCGCTTTAAAACTGCCTACGTGTGAATAAATACATGGTTATCAATTAGTGCCATTTTAACGTTTTTTTAACGCTCGTTGAAAAAGCGCTCGTGCGAACCGGGGCTTACTGATATTTTACATTTAATTTTTGTACTCAATTAAAGACCCTAAATAGTTATAGACAAATTCGCAGGGTTTTCTTTGATAAAATGATTGGCATAATGACTATAGCTAAACATTTACGAAAACTACGCGCAGAGCTTCCGTAGAGACCGGGACATTTGCATTGGGGATACCTCCCCTTAAACTAAACGAAATTTGGCAATTTATTATTGAATTATGACTTGTACAATGTTTTGGAAATTAGAGAACCGACTAATTGACACGGGCGGCGCCGGCCACGAGGCTATGTTTGCGGCGGCGACGGGCCACGTCGACGGCTGGCCACGCGGCTCACCTGTCACATTAGTGCGCATACCCCCCGCGCCCGAAAACCTGGGCCTGTACGCCGAACATCGAAGTCCGAACTTCGTACAGTACCGTCCCTTTCACTCTTATAGTGAGATAATATATATATAACACGAGAATGAAGGGGACGGCACGATACGAATTTCGGATTTCGATGTTCGGAGTAGACCCTCTGCACACTGGGGCTCGTATCGTATCCGATAAGCGTGCAGCGTTCTTTCACCACGAGACCCTTCGCTACCACTTTTCCCTGACCTTTGTGTATACACTTGAAAGTTCAACGAACTGCCAAATAAACCAAAATCCATTTCAAACAGAACTTATGTAATAATAATAAGACGTTTAATTCAAAGTTTGTATACATGACAATTTGCAGGTAGTTTACATACTAGTACTTGCAGGAACTCATCAAACAATATTAATAGTAGGTACCACTGTACCTAGACCTACTATTGATATTGTTTGATTCGTCGCTTAAAAGACCTCACCCGAAACTCTGTTTACTAAACAAACTTGCTTAGTGAACCAAATTTCTGTCCTTTGTGTGCTGTGTGGAGGCCTTTATGCCAAAAAACATTTTAAAGGAGACGCGAGTTGGCTTTTATCCATACGAACAAAACCTTCGTTTATCAACTGAGCCTCTTGGTTGTTTTCGCGCTCTAAAATATAATTTGAAATATTTTCAAAATATAGAAGACCGTAAATATTTTGATTTTATAATCACTGAAAACGCTAAAAACCAGAGACGATTTTTTTTATCAAGGCAGAGCATGAGAGCATCTTGTTAAACTATTCTACATTTTGAGCTAACTATTATCAAAACTAAAGATTGAATTATAAACAGGTTGGCCACTTTATAGGAAAGAACGGAACAAAGTCAACAACTTTAATTAGAGTTGCAGTTTGGAGGCAAAGACAATGCCGCGGCGACGGCACAGAATAGGCTGAATCCGTGACCTTCCTCCGCGTTGCTGCAGCGAAATAGGTCAGCGGCTTGAATGCTATTAATAGCGCGGCGTAAGTCGGGCGCCGCCCCGTTCCAGCGGGCGGCCCGCCATCGATCCAGCCAGTCGCCACCACGCTCGTTCCGCGTTCGAGAATCGAGACCCGCGCACTACACACAAAAATTGACCCTTTCACTGCCACTTGCTAGTAAAACTGCAAACGTACTGCATTTGAATCCGCTTTTATAATAGGGTCAATTTTTCAAACCTACATTTTTTCGACATTTGTATGGCTTTTTTATTTTACATGCTTGCATCGTAGGGTAGGCTTGTAAACAATTTTTTTTTTGGTATATGAGGCACCACCCTGCTTCTAATTGTTAGTTAGATATTGACAATTAAAAAAACTGTGCCGTACAAATGTCGACAAGTCTCATTTTTTTTGATAAATAAAAATGAAGTGATTTTAGGGGGGCAAAGATTGAGATCCGAGACCAGGGGGCCGATTTTTGAGTGTCGAACGCTCGAATTTTCACTCGAGATCTGTCAAAATACTATGATGTTTTGACAGATGTCGAGTGAGAATTCGAGCGTTCGACACTCAAAAATCGGGCCCCAGGGGGGCGATTTTTGAGTGTCGAACGCTCGAATTTTCATTCGAGATCTGCCAAAAAACTATGACGTTTTGACAGATGTCGAGTGAAAAGTCGAGCGTTCGACACTCAAAAATCGGACCCCACTCTCGGATCTCAATCTTTGCCCCCCTAAAATCCTGGCAACGTGATGGTAGGAATTCCACACACATTCATCATTGTACAATAGTTAGTATACGCAAAACTGTATTTTGTTATATGAGAATTGTATTTTGAGATGAATAAAACTAAACTAATAAAAACTTACTAAATCCATAGGTACCTATCAGTGGCGGCGCGTCAAAAATATTTTAAGGAAAACCGGACATAAGTAGCCTTTCTTATTCTTCATAAACCCGCGTTGGCCCGCAGGTTTGCTCGTTGTTCTAATCAAGTAAAGATTACGCTTTTTAAAGCGTACTGCCAGAGCTTTTACACGAGCAGCCTGTGGCTTAACTGTACTCGTCAATCCGTCAATGCGCTGAAAGTCCAGTATAATAATGGATTTAGGGCACTATTGCGGCTGCCTCGCTTCTGTAGCGCGTCATTGATGTTTGCCGAGGCTCACACGGATGGCTTTGACGCAATAATGCGGAAGAAAGCCGCCTCACTGGTGCGTAGGATGCGGAACAGCTCCAATAACATTTTGGAAATGTTTGCCAGCAAACCTGAGGCCCCCATATATATTTATGTCAATAATTTAATGATTAGCAATCGGAACTGATTGCTAGTCAATGAATTGTTGACAAGAGATATTTATAAGTAGTTTTAAGTTAATAAATTCAATGTCACTAACACTAGATTTGTTCACATGTATTTTACTAACCAATTGGATCCAAGTTATCTGAATAAAGAATTTAAATTATTATAATATTATTATTATAAACTGTAGTAAAAGAACTGGACTGGCTAAAAAATAGGCAAGCCGGTGGGAATCGAGTTGTATGGACGCTCCGCCACTGGTACCTATATACATTTTATTCAAGAGTTAAATAAAAGGAAATATTGTGAGGGTGTTGTAGTAGGCTAGGTAGTTTAAATTTATTTTAATCGACATTTGTATGCCTTATTCGACATTTGTATGCCACATTCGTCATTTGTCTGCCACATTCGACATTTGTATGGACAAAATCGCCGTACAAATGTCGCTGTACAAATGTCGACAAATATGTCTTTCAATTAAATTTCGTAAACTATTTATTCGATTCACTTATTTGTCTAACACGGGCCTCTTTACTCCATATTGCTAACTATTGTTATGACAGACACATTTTTATTTCAATCCTATATTAATATAAATTAATATTAATATTAATATTAATAAAAATGTCGAGATAGCCTTACCAAAATACATAGTTGGAAAGACGGCCTGTTTCCTCTTTCAAATATGCTGCTGACACTGCATCCACACTCATTGACGATTGAAGCCCAACGGAGCGCAACTAACGGTTTATTGTATCGTAAAGTCAATAATGAAATAGGCCAAAAGACAAACCCGATTTAGGGAGGTTTCCGTGAGTTAAAACAAAAGTGCTGACAGCGTGGGACAGCGACGAAAAGACAAACCAGGGGCCGATTTTTGAGTGTCGAACGATCGATTTTTCACTCGAGATCTGTCAAAAAACTATGATATTATGACAGATGTCTAGTGAAAAGTCGAGCGTTCGGCACTCAAAAATTGGCCCCCTGGTCCTAATAAATGACGAATTAATTTTTAAAAATATTTACAACAATATAAGTTTTTTAGTAATACGTTGCTTGAATCCAAAGTTATGAAGTTTTGTTTGAGCAAATCCGCACGTGGGACACGCGAAAAAGCAGTAGATTACGCTCATTTTAGGATTTCAAATGCATTTTTTTTGGATTTAGATTAACTGTTATATAGGTCTTAGTACATTAAAATGCACAGAATGCAAATATTCTATTGTTTATTGTTATTAATATCAATGTTCTATTTTTAATATACTTGAAAATACAGCCATGGGACAGCAAAAATAGGCCGTTTGAAAATTGACCCAATACCTACTGCTACCACCAGGCCATTTGAGTGCGCTATCCTGGCTAACACCTACATTCTCTAGCTACACTTGGCAAATGTTATTGCCGTACTACATTCAAAATTCAAACATTTATTCTGCAAGTAGGCCTCAATGGCTCTTTTATTGCTTACAATGTATGTACATGTATGTATGTAATTACTTTAATTTATTGTACACAAAAAACAGGTAACAAATACAGACAAATAAGGTTATTAAAATTATGGTTATGTAAATTTAGATAGGAGTGCGGAAGGAATATAGTCACTTTGTTTCATCAGTCTTTAGATAGGTAAACTACAAAAATAACCAAATTATTATATTTTAATTAACACTACTCAAGCACAACATACAAATTCAGCTACTAGAAGAAAGGCAAACACGATATATTGGTTACGCGTGTAGCGCTACGAAAGTTTTGAAAATGGAAGAAATTTATCTACACACATATCATAAATCCTCTAAAATGCTTTGAGAAACCGTAGGCAATGATCAGCATTACAACATTCAATATATTTATGAAATTTTTCTTATTCTGTGGTAGAAGGTTACAGCAGTAACATAATCTTATTTTGATTTCCTATTTAATAACATAAAAATTTTAAATTTTGGAACATCATACAAATTCAACAAAATTCAAATGGGCCATCAATATTCTAGCATCACTGAAAATTCAAATTCAGTCCATACGATACGTCAGCTCGGTATGTTTTTTTAGTTATATCGCACGACATTTGAGTTCGAACGACATGAGAATAGGGACTATTGGTCTATACTTTTTTTTAATCACTCAGGTTTGTTCGGCTGCCAGTTCTGATTTCGCCATTTCCGCCATTTAGGTTTTTGTGCAAAAAGGTTATATTAATACAATTAATTTATTTGTTTACAAATTATTATAATATATGAATATTTTGTATATTTTATTTTACTAAACGGTTAAAACTCACGTATTAATTGTCACTTCGGGCGACATGTTTCGAACTCTTCGGGAGTTCTTCATCAGGATGAGTGCGTCTGCGACCCGCGCCGATTGCACACTGTCGAACTACCCGCCGCCCGCCGCAAGGCACGTGACGCACGCGCAGACAGCGCGGGGGCGGGGGCGGGGGGGCAGCTCGGCGCTGAAGGTGTTGTATGAGGTCGTGGTGAGGGATCGTCCCCCCCGATCAATGGTAGGCACACTGAACTCACTATGTCCACTCGATTGTCATAACGCACTTCCCGCTCTATGATCGGGATCACAGGTTTCCATGCCGGCGGCAACACCCATGCGTTATGACAATCGAGTGGACATAGTGAGTTCAGTGTGCCTACCATTGATCGGGGGGGACGATCCCTCACCACGACCTCATACAACACCTTCAGCGCCGAGCTGCCCCCCCGCCCCCGCCCCCGCGCTGTCTGCGCGTGCGTCACGTGCCTTGCGGCGGGCGGCGGGTAGTTCGACAGTGTGCAATCGGCGCGGGTCGCAGACGCACTCATCCTGATGAAGAACTCCCGAAGAGTTCGAAACATGTCGCCCGAAGTGACAATTAATACGTGAGTTTTAACCGTTTAGTAAAATAAAGTTATAACATGTCTCACGAAAGTTTAAATTCAAATTTTGTATATTTGTTTTGATTAATTTCTTATTTTAATTTGTATATTAAATTAGCATCTATAAATATGTTACCGGTAGCAATGCAGGTCATTTGCCTTCGGCTGCTGAACCCATCTTAGAGTAGTTATAATATGTGTGTAGATAAAGTAATGTATGCAACTGTACATAATTATTAATAAGACATCAAATAAGGTCACACGAGTGTCTCATTATGTACCAATTGCATAACCTACTATTAGTTAGTGTACCTATGTAAAGTTGGGATGTCACGAATGTCATTTCCATCAGCGAATGCGAATATTTCGAGTGCGAAGGTGCGAATGCGTATGCAAATGCGAATGTTAAGGAAGTACCTTTACTAAGGTGTTTGTTATTATCTTATCTTAATTTTATTATATGAGGGCACTTCGACCCAGTGGGATCTTTATCAAGCCGGTTGTCATAGGTACTGATGCGGTTTCCGGACGGTTTCCGCAGTGCGAGCGGGATACCGCTATTGACTTGCATAGCTCGCACTGCGGAAACCGCGTCAGTGTGACATTCTCCTAAATAAAAAAAAGCCAAATGCGTGTCGGGCCAATGTAGGGTTCCGTAGTTGTCCACCCGTTGTCCACCCGTTTCATTATCTGGGCTTAAAAGTTCGTAAACTTATAATTACTATGATTCTGATGCAACTAACGACATTATCTAAGCCTGGAAATAGTACAAACGATTCCTTTTCAAAGTAAATTTCTTAAGTTCGTCTATTACTCGTTAACGAGTAATTTCTACGTAGAATAATTAATGAACTTTCTAAGGATTTTCTTCAGTTTTAAATGTGGATTATAAATTCATAAATATGCTAATAGAAACATATTGAGAGTTCCAAACAGACACTTAATGTGTCGATAAATACATTTGAGAGGACAATGTCCCATTAAAAAAAATGGTTCATTTATAAACAGATTTAGGTTCGCGGCTTTCCTGTGGACATTTCAAAATTTAAGGGCTACAGATTTTTAATTTTGATTGTAGGTACTAGTCACCCGCATAAACAGTGTCACCGTTATAAAAGCATAACAAACATGCACGTAACTGTGCATGCGACTTTTGTTTTTTCAAGTGTTTATTACTCCTTTAATCGTTGAAGAGAAGAGTGAGAGCATTGAGGTATACTTAATATGTATATTTATGCATAGATTTCCTATCTAATTCAATTTAACTTGTACTAAACTAAGTAACACGCAAGTTAAACGTTTAAGTACATTCGAGATTGCAATTATTTCCGTCTGACGCCAAGTTAGTGCTTAACACTCGAGGCGCACCATTCAGGTGCATTAAACTTACCTACGTGTATCTATCCGACGACAGGAATGATTAGGTTAGGCTATAAAAGAGCAAAAAATCTATTTGATTTGGTTTTCGTGACAACTAGGTGTGAAAATAAATTAAACTCAATCATTACATTTCGTGATTTGACTACCTGATAAGTAGGCCCCTACTTATTTGTTGCCATTATATTTTACAAAACTCACGTTGCATTCCGGCGGTTCGCAGACGCTCTCATCCCGAGGAGTTCGAAACATGTCGCCCGGACTGACAATTTATACGTGAGTTCTAAACCGTTTAGTAAAATATAGCTATATTAACATCTCTCACGAAAGTTTAAATTGAAGTATTTGTTGTCGATTCTGGGAAAATATTAAAGTGTAGGTAAGATTATAAGTATTTAATAAATTCGTGTGTTAAAAAAAATGTTTTTATTAATTAGGTTGTGGGATTCGAAATCTGCAGCAAAGTTTAACTTAGTTTAGTATAGCCTTTTATTCATCACTGGCGCTGTCTATTTATACACATTAATTTCCATATATACCGACAAAAAGAAAATGACATCCCATCAAAAACCAAGTTTGTGTATACCTATCCTAGAAGATGCTTTATTGGCAGTAATAGTTAGAAAAGAAATAAAACAGTACTTATAAGCAAACTTTCGTACAATTTCCATTTATCACGTAGATCATTTTGTTAGTTGGTGTCTAACAGGTAGCAAATATACTTTTGAAAGTAAAGTTTGTAGACTCTTAGGTCCGCATAAAATAATTTCGCGGATGGGTACCTAACCACGGCAACCCAAATTGCGCTTGACCCGACACGCACTTTACCGGTTTTTTTTTTCACTGGAGATCTGCGTGATTTCATGACTGATAGTAATGTAGGGTATAATTTATTTTCATTAATTGTACAATTACATTACAGCCAAGCTGGATGGTGTGAAGACTTACATGCGCATGCGACGGGTGCCGACCCACTTGCAAGTGAAGGTGATCAAGTGGTTCGACTACCTGTGGCTAACGCAGAAATGCTCTGACGAGGAGAAGGCGGTCTCGTGTCTTCCGGACAAACTTAAGGCAGAAATTGCGATCAATGTTCACCTGGACACGTTGAAGAGGTATGTGTTACATATTTTTTTCTTAATTATCTACCTAAATTATTCAACGTTCAATTATTCTATAATGGCAATATGTTTATATAAAAGGAGAATGTATTTCGCCGTACAATATACAACTATTTTAAACTTAATGTGCCAAAGTACTTATAAATGCAAAATATTCAAACTTTAACACGCCCATCACGGACCCACCTGCCTACCCCTTATTCGCAAAGACAATGGGACGAGCCCTTCTTTCGCCTAACAAGGAACAGCCTCCTGGATTTGACGAGCTCGTCTCATTGCCACCGCAAAGTCGGGTATATATGTGGTTACAGGCGCTCCCATCCCCATCTGGGCACATTGCTGGACAACAACACTTCTTGTTTAGCCACTTGCCTTAGAATTGTTGTTGTCAACGTGGAGCGATGGTGAACAATCTGGGCCACCATGGCTTCTCATACAGCCGGAGTGCTGGGATACCTCGACAGGCCAGCATCAACGATGTCATCCGAAGGGCAATTATCAGTGTCAAGGTGCCGGTAGTCCTCGAGGACTACCGGCACCGGCACAGCGGTCTGATGTGGGATGACGGCCAGAGGCCCGACGGAATGACGTTGGTGACACCAACGTCATTCTCCAAGACACCAACTCGGTGTCTTGGAGAATGAGTAGGCCCCTTGTCTAGGACGCTACTTGTGTAGATATTCCGGACGCCAAAGTTGATGCTGGTGAAGCTGCATCCTCAGCTGAAAACCTCAAGGGCCGCAAATATGTCACTCTGGGCAGTAGTAGCTACATGTTTGGGGCGTTTAGGTTTGAAACTCTGAAATCCAAGTGCTCGTCGCCTCTGTAAGGACATTTCAACACGCCTTATACTTCCGTTGACCATAGGGCTGGCCACTATTTCGCCATGTGGATCAGAATTGCTATCCAGCTTGGTAACTGGCAATGCAGCCATCCTTCTGGGAACTCTACCTGGGGTAATAAGTTTTAATTTTATTATGTTCTTTGCTTGTAATATGCTGTTTATTAAAAAAAGTCATCGCAATATTGGCTGCATCGTCTGATAGCGTAAGTCTTTTGTAGGTCCGATTTTGGCACGGAACACTAAAATTGTTATGGAAATATAAAGAAAAGAAACAAACAAAGAAACATATTACGACACACGATAATTTGTCATCCTTCATAGAGCGTGTGTCAATGGCGATAGGGTGACCATGAATTAATAAGTTAAAAGGGCTATATTTGATGTAACGCCTGTTACATTGAAAATGCGATCAATTACAGACTCAGATAACTCATATTATGTAAATGTTACGAACGTAGGGTACGGTATAGAGTTAAAACAAGTCTTTAGCACAGCTTTGGATATATTCTGCGTTTTAGGTACACTGAGTAAATTTCACTTCGATACTCCACTTACATCTAAAACTGATGATGATGATGACTCCTCTTGTATACTGTCCTGTATCGGGAACTTTGATGCATTACTACCCGTTTCTGAATATTCTAAAGTTTCTAGACGATAACTTCGATATTCATTTGATTCGTTTCGAGTAGCGTGAGCTACCAGAAACTTTTGCCTCAACGACGATTCTCACATATTCCAAGTCAGCATATTTGCCTACAAGTTTTTTTAAGTATTTTTCCATTCAGTTGCTTCTCCTCGAATTTTCCTCGCAATATGTTGTATGGACAAGTTAGGGTAGTCCAAATTTGCAACAACGAAAAACTGGAGCTCGCTGAGCAACGGAAAACTGGGACTTTTTTCACTTAGTGATCTCAACTCATAAACTATGCAGTTTTTGATGACAGTATGTACTACGTTTTAAAGTTCAACATATTAAAGCTCTCTAAGGCTCAAGCTTCGGCCAGCGAAAGGCCGTTTATTTCGTGTCTTTATACGCTAGAGGCTTATTAAACTTTCGAGTATGCACGAGGCTATTAGTGCCATTCAATAAGTAAATACCTACCTATATAGCGCACACGGAGAGCCCGCAGCTGTACAGGTCGATAAGCCCCCAGGCTGCATGGTGGCCAAGCGGAAAATTCGTCGCACAATGTAAAGCTAAACAAAATGAACTTTCTATTGAAAAGTAGACAATATTATTTAAAAGTATATCACGTCCAACATTTTGATTTATCTTCTGTTTCTGGCTAATTTGTCTGCAGGCAAATACCAAGAAAAATAAACTTTAGGCAGAACAGAAACTGGTATAATATTAATAGTTGTTACGTTGGTGTACAGACAATTTTCTGCTTCGGAACGGGAATGAAGTTCCAAGCCGTGGGCTACACCGCTACAGAAATTACCAATTTGTAACATTTTCAAAACTAGAAAAAACGCCACGTTTATATCGTTTATATTTTATTTGCTACATTATAAGGCAATTAATTACTTTAAGAAAGCGAACATTTTTAAAACGAAGATCCGACGAGGAACTATGAATTAAAATATAGGATTTCCTTAAATTGTTTATTTTATTTTAGTTTGTATGTTAGAATATAGTCTGAACGATGTTTCATTTGATTTTTAATTCACCGAACCATAAAGCACATTGTAACAATACATTCACATTGTTACATGAGACAGACATGGGGTACACCCATATCTTCTCTACCATACTTTAAGTCGATCCAACTATTTGATGTGAACGAAAATCGAAAAGTTGCAAATACAACTAAAAAAAAGTAGGTATACTTTCAAAAAAAGTTGTTGTAAATATCGCCTAGCTAATATACTTACATGGAAATACGTTCCCAAAACATGAAAATGAGATTACGTGTGAAGAAAAACGAAAAAGCTGAGTTGCCAGACTGTGCATATTTCCCCATTAATGCAACGTAGCTGTTCATGCTTAATATCCCGTGGTGTATAATTAAAAAGAAAAACATTTGCTTTTACATCCATGAATAATGCAAAAGTGTTCGTTTGCGATCCGTAGGTACACTTTTGTCGCCAAATGGCTTCAGTAAGAGCTGTGAGCGCTCTTTAAGTAAAATGACAGTTATGGAAATTTTAGAAGAACGTTATTTTTACATAAATTATGATGACAATATAGTATATTTATGAAGGTACAAAGCATGTTAGAAATTTTGGTTTTAGACTTCATTTAATCGACTGTTACTGTTACAAAAATGATAAAGGTTTACTGGTAGAGAATGCAATGAGAATGAGAATGCAAGGTTATTATAATAATAATAATAATAAAGCCTTTATTCACTGACCGTGTTTTACATTTTTAAACTTATATTCTACACAATATATTTTACTGTAAGTTATATTTTAATGAATGAATGTTCATCAGCAACCAGTTTGTTGGTCAGGTTGTCCTTTGACATAGGCCTCCCCCATTGTTTTCCACTCATCTCTATTCCGAGCTAATCTTCTCCATCCTTTTGGTAGGTCATCCTCCCATCTTTTGATCGGACGGCCTTTTTTTCTATTTCCATTTCTAGGATACCATTCTATTACATCTTTCGTCCATTTATCTTTGTTCGTTCTCATGATATGTCCCGTCCAGTTCCATTTAAGTTTTCTTATTTTTTGTAGGACATCACTCACTTTTGTTTTATTCCTTATTTTTGAATTTGTCCATCTGTCCTTTAGCCGTATGTTTAACATGCTTCTCTCCATGTTGTGCTGACAAACTGTAAGTTTTTGGTTGTTTTTGCTCGTAGCAGGCCAGGTTTGACACCCATAAGTTAGACATGGGAGAATACATGTGTTATACAGTTTGTTTTTAACTGACATTGGCATTGCTTCATTTTTGAATATTTCTTTTAGTGACCAATACCGTTTCCAAGTGCTGCTTATTCTTCTATCGATTTCTTTTGAATATTGGTCTTTAGTTGATATTGTCTGCCCTAAATATGTGTACTCATCTACATATTCGATAGTCGTTTGTCCTATTTCTATTTTTCTTATTGATTCTATTGATGCATTCGTCATTACTTTAGTCTTTGTTGGGTTCATGGATAAACCTGCTTTTCTGCTTTCATAGTCTAATTGTTGTAACATAGTTTGTAGGATATTTGATTTCTCAGCGAATATAACAATATCGTCAGCGAATCTTAAGTGACTTAGATTTACTCCATTTACATTTATTCCAAAATCCTCCCAGTCTATATTTCTGAATATGTTTTCTAACACTGCGGTAAATAGTTTTGGGGACAGTGGATCGCCTTGCCTGACGCCGCGCTGGATACAAAAATTTTCTCCTTCTTGTTCAAGTCGGACCGTTGCTGTGGTA
The DNA here is from genome assembly GCA_951800055.1 of Cenopis cana. Classification (NCBI taxonomy): domain Eukaryota; kingdom Metazoa; phylum Arthropoda; class Insecta; order Lepidoptera; family Tortricidae; genus Cenopis; species Cenopis cana. The sequence continues at coordinate 14,341,635 of OX637471.1, read as the reverse complement.
TTTTTGTAAATTTCTTTTATAATTCTTATGTATTTACTGTGCACGCCCTGGTTTTGTAGCGTTTTCCAGATGTAGTTGTGACTGAGGGAATCAAAAGCCTTGTTGTAATCGACGAATGCTATGTAGTAGAGTTGCCCATATTCATTTAGTTTTTCGATGATTTGTTTCACAACATGAATATGATCAATGGTAGAGTAGTCAGCGCGAAATCCCGCCTGTTCTCTCGGTTGATTATCCTCCAGTTGCTTCGATATTCGGCTCAGTATTATTTTTGAAAACACTTTGTAAAGATTAGACATTAGACATATAGGTCTGTAGTTGTTTATTTCATTTTTGTCTCCTTTTTTGTGTAGTAGGACGATGATGGACTTCGTCCATTGTGTTGGTATTTTTTCGGTAGCCATTATTTCGTTAAACAGATGCGTCATTTGTTTGGATATCACAGCTACGGATTCTTTAAGTAGCTCATTTGAAATTTTGTCATCCCCAGGTGCTTTGTCTTTTTTTTGTGTTTTTATAGCATTTATAGTTTCGGTCTCTAAAATGAAAGGAATTTCTTCTTCGATATCATCGGTTTCTGACTCTGTTACTTCTATTTTGTCTGTCTGCGTGTATAATTTTTCATAGAATTCGGTTGCTACTTTGGCTATTGATAATCTTTTCCTCGTTATTTTTTCGCATTTTTTCTTATTTTGGGTTTTTATGTTGGGTATCCATTGTGTGTAATCTTTTAGCTGTTTTAAACCTTTCTTGATTCCTCCTGTTTTCTGTATTTGTTCTCTCAAAACATTGAGTCTTATTGTTTTCTTGTGTTTTCTTATAGTTGCTTGAATTTTTTTGCTAATATTTGCGATATTTTGTTGATTATTTTTCCGTTTCTCTAGCAGTGTATTCCTCTCTTTCATGAGCTGTAGCGTTTCTTCTCCTATCTTATTATTCTTTTCTTTTTTATTGAGCAATTTACTTAAGTTTTTTAGGTTTCTCTCCAGGAGATCATACTTTTCTTGCAGTGTCTTTTGTTTTCCAATGTCGTCTAATGCGTTTCTTAAATCGTTTAAAGCGTCTTGTGGCACAGGTGTTATTATCGTTGTCGTCTTGACTGAGGGTATTATATGTTTTCTTGATTTGCTATTAGTGTGTTGTATTACTCCTCTAATCATTCTGTGATCAGTGTTGAAATTTAACGTATTCACCACGTCGACATCACTGAATATATGCTTATCTCTTGTGAGCATAAAATCAATTTCATTGGTGTCCCTGCCGTTTGGGGATATCCAGGTCCACTTTCTTGACTTTCGTTTTTTAAAAAAACTATTCATTATTTTTAGATTATTAGCAAAAGAAAAATCTATGAGTCTGTGTCCGTTATCATTTCTGTCCCCACTACTGTGCTCTCCTAAGACAAATTCGTCTTTGTTAGATTTGCTTCCCACCTTGGCATTAAAATCTCCCATCAGGATTATATTTTTGTTTTTCTTTTGTGTTAGTTCTGTCAAATCTTTGTAGAAGTTATCTTTCGCTACTTTTGTGTCTTGTTCAGTGGGTGCATAAGCTTGAATAATCGACATTGGTCGTTCAAATTCTGGTAGGTTATTGCATTGGTAAGGTTATTAGCTCTCCTAAAATAAAGCAAAATAAAATTAAACAAAGACAGACTACAAGCGGTATTAACACTATAAAGCGACCTCTCCCAGACTATTTTGGGTTCTGGAGACTTTGCAAATTAATTTTACTTATTAAATCAGATGTCTGTAATAGTCTGTATAGCACTACGTTCTCAAATTGACTGGATTTAACAGGTTATTGTGCACTAAAGTTGAAATAAATATATATTAAACTAGCTCTTGCCCGCGACTTCGTCTGCGTAGAACTCGGTCATCGCGTTAGTATAATGTTGCTTTTATTTGAGACGCTTGTCTAGTTATATCTCTTCCATACACACTTAAACCCCCTAAAGGGATGATTCCCTGGATAAAAAGTAAGTTCTCTGCGACTCCAACTATATCCATACCACATTTCATCTAAATCGGTTCAGCGGTTTAAGTTTTAGGGGTAACAGACAGACGGTCATACGTTCGCGTTTATAGCGCGCTATGACTTCGCACGGGTAAGGCAGTCATTAATCTATTTATCTACTATAGATGTTACTAAAACCGAAGTTTTTAGTCGCTCACTTCGAACGTATTACTCTTTTCCATACAAACATTCAACCCCCTTTTTATACCCTTAGGGGACGAACTTTCCAAAACGCTGCAATCACTTATCACTTATCTTATATTTATAAGAGTAGTTTAACGCCAAAAATGAAGTCACTTACTTTCAAAAACAGGTTGCCCATACAAACCCCTTCAACCCGTTTTTCACCCCTTCAGAAGATGAATTTCTAAAAACGCAGAAATTACTTTTTTCGTAGTTTAATGCTAGGTCTATAAACAAAGTTTCAAGTCCCTCGTTGAAAATAAACTGTACTCACCATACAAACTTTCAACCCCTTTTTCACCCCTTCAGAAGGCGAATTTTGAAAAACGCTGAAAAATATTTTCTTCCATTTTAATGTTTAGTCGATTAGAGAAGTTTCAAGTTTCTTAAAAATAATTTTGTTCTCTATACAAAATGAACACCCACTTTTAAGGGATGAATTTTGAAATTAATTATAGCCTATGTTCTATTCTGATGTCTAAGCTACAATACTGGAAAGTTTCATCGAAATCAGTCCATTCGTTTTTGAGATTAAGTGGAACGTACATCCATACATCCGCACAAACTTTCACGTTTATAATATTACTAGCGGCCCGCCCCGGCTTCGCACGGATAGTCTAGTTTTGCTACCTATTTTTTTGAATTTTGAAATAAATTATAGCCTATGTCCTATTCTGATGTCTAAGCTACAACACTGGAAAGTTTCATAGAGATCCGTTCAGTAGTTTTTGAGATTAAACGGAACGTACATCCATACATCCGCACAAACTTTCACGTTTATAATATTAATATTAGGATTAGGATTATTAGGATTAGGATTAATTTAAAGCGAAAAGACCTACATGTTAGGTAATAAAAGGCATGAAAAACGGAACCTCGGAATGATAGTTAATGAGCTGGAAACTCGTATTAGACTTTCATTTTGGTGTCCTAACTATGAGTTGTCTTAAAAGTTACATAAAATCTTTTGCATGATTCGCAAGATATTCAAGCTCAAGTTTCAAATAATTGGGTTTTACTATGGAATACCTATATATATTTGCGACAGATTTAGTCTTAAATTTTTTGTCATGTGCGCAACCGTTCATGAGGTTGAGAGCGGAGAGTGCGCAGCGCTGAGCCTTACGTGACATAGGTACTGGTCAATGTTTAACGTCAATACTGGATATTAACATCATTGGAGCTATAGTAGACTATGTGCTACAATATGAAAAGAGAATTGTCTCTGCAAAACCGAATAGTTTCCCAGATGAAGAAAAGAAAAAAAAGGGGGCTTTCAAAGTTAAATGCGCAATAAATGATGGAATGAATGGTGTACAGAGACAATTCTAGTCTTATACAGGGTGGTCCAAACCTTGACGTCAATATTTTTTTTAGATTCCTCACGTCGTGGGCTATCAGAATATACCCCATGTATCTTAGCCGATTTTTCGTAGTTTTCGAGTTATGAGTTTTTAAAGTTTTCTTTGCTAAGAAATTCCGACGTGAAGCAATTTACTTATTAAAACAAAAATTGTTGAACTTTTTTGAATGTTTGTGACAGTCAGTGACAGTTGCTCGATGCTATCGTCAGATTCGTATGTGTTGCTACTGTGTTGTTATTTTATTATTAACAGGATTTTTTTTATGAATTACTAGTTTGGGAACTTTTCAGGAGTTGCACTTTTTTGAATGTTTCGTTTTGTAACATAATCCTTAAAAGTTCCCAAATTAGTAATTCATAAAAAATAACTACAAAAATAATAATCTAACATTTGAAGAAAAACAGGAACAATTTTATTTGTATGGAAATTGTAGTCATCGCTCAGTTTAAATTTTTTTATTTGATGGAAACATAGAGATTTGGAGTTATCTGCGGGTTGTACCCTATAGAAAAAAGACTGCATTTAACAGGAAAAAAATAAAAAGTATGATTTGTTATACAAACAGCATGGGACACCCAAATCAGCCCAATTTTATGGCCTTACCCTTAGGGTTATATTCGATTTTTGACAAAGTTACGTCCGGCGCTCGAAATAACCCTAAATAGGACTACTTTTTGAGAGGACGTTTTTAAAAGTAGGTATCTACTATAATACTCTGAGAAGGTAATATAAGCAACTAGTCCTTTAGGGTTATATTAGTTTTTTAGATTTTTGACAAAGTTGCGTTCGGCGCTCGAGGTCACAAACTTGGATTATTAATTGGGCCAACATTATAAACAGAGAGCCGATTTTTGAGTGTCGAACGCTCGACTTTTACTCGACATATTCTGTCAAAACGTCATAGTTTTTTCGACATTCAAAAATCGGCCCCCAAGTCTGCAAAAAATAAGAACTACCAGACTTCACACAAGCTCTGCTTGATGTATAAAGTTACTGGACTATTAATGATTATATTACATATTATAACTGGAATATATTAATGTATTAATACTTTGTACATTACTGCAGAGGCCAGTAAGTAAGCCATCCTGGACGAGTATGAGTTAGCCGGCCGAGCCGAAGGCGAGGACCGGCTATAATACGAGGCCAGGATGGCACTTACGGCCGAGGCATGTCTAGTGCTTTTCTCAAAAATAAAACAAGTTGTATAAATAGCGGTAAAAATAGTACATTACTGCAGAGACCAGTACAGTAAGTAAGCCATCCTGGACGAGTATGAGTTAGCCGGCCGAGCCGAAGGCGAGGTCCGGCTATAATACGAGTCCAGGATGGCACTTATGGTCGAGGCATGTATAGTGCTTTTCTCAAAAATAAAACAAGTTGTATAAATAGCGGTAAAAATCATATTTTTCGCCAATTCCACCTCGTTTGTTCTAAAACCGTGGGGTCGGGCTAGCTTTGGCTTGTGCGGGCGCGGGCGCTATGAGAACATTACATACTATTTTTGAGAAAATACATTATTTTGAACGAATTTTATACGTGCATGATAAAAGTTAAGGAAAATAGGTACGTAACATGACTTGCTAGATGTAACGTGTTTTTTTTGTTACTTGTATTGGCCAAATAACCTTGAAACTAGTACTAACGAAAATATCAAATAGAATAAGCAGAATAATGTCAGTGTCATACTTAAAGTTATATAATTAACCGTCTTTATTCAATAATAAATATTTTTTGCAGGGTGGAAATTTTTCAAAATACAGAAGCGGGATTCCTTTGCGAGTTAGTGCTGAGATTACGGCCTGTGCTTTTTTCGCCTGGGGATTTCATCTGCAGAAAAGGTACTTGTGATAAGTAGAAGACTCAGAATTCACAGATAAAAGTATAGTCTTATGTTTTTATCTTAATTCTAAGCTCACTAAAACGTAAACATGATTTTCAGGGGAAGTGGGAAAAGAGATGTACATAGTAAATCGAGGGAAGCTGCAGGTGGTAGGAGATAACGGAAAGACCGTATTGGCTACACTCAAGGCGGGTTCTTATTTTGGAGAAATTTCCATTCTGAACATGGGCACGGCAGGTAAACAACTTGGTAAATATCTGGGGCCCGAGACGCCACGCCATTATTACTCTTATTCTATTGTTTGTTGAAAAGTTTTCAAAAGCAAACGTTTCGAGGAGACGCTGCAATCAGGCCGAGGGAGCGGCCGCGACGCATCTAACAGGTTCCGGGACATCACAGTGGCGGCGCGGCGCCCGAGCCTCGCGCGCTGCCACCCGCCCGTGGGTCCGCGTACGCGCGCGTGGTAGCGCGGCGGGCGACCGGCGCTAGCGCCGCTAAATGTCTACTGTCGTTTGTTATTAGGGAATGCTTTTCAATTTTGATTACTAATTTTTCAAGTTTTGTCGCATTTTTAACTATTTTTGCCATTAAATTTTCTTTACCTTAAACTTGTCGCGTGCAAAACACACAACTTGTAAACCTACTAATACCTTACCGTTATGTTCAAATTTGGTCCATGATGGCTGTTGACAAAATAGCCTTCAAGGGCAAAATTGGACATAGTCACGGTACATCGTTTAATAGGATTTACAATCTGAATGGTAAGCTTCATTGTACTTGTTTAAACTGGAAGGGCTTGTCCTTAGATGTTCTTGGGAAGACTTTAGCCTGAGCCTGCAGTTAGCTTCGTGTGTTTATTTTGCGTCGTTAGATTAATCTCCTTTGGTTTTATTGAAGGCAGTGTCCCCGATCGCTTTGCATCCTCCCCCGATTACCTAATATCATTGGCGTGACCTCTTGGTGCATGAAACCCCATGTTATGATAAGTCTTATAATATATTTACTTATTAATAAAGAAGATCATTCTTCGTGCTGTTGGTTACGTTATTATTATTTGTAATCTACCTATACAATAAGCCTTTTGAACTTGTAGTACCTAATGCTTGGTTTCTCTATGGATTCCATATGCCTAACAATTTTATTATACTACTTGTACTATATGCCTGTCTACCAGATTACCCGAATCGCTTTATACCTCAATCTTACGTAATAGAGCACAAATTGGAACGTATTAGACATGGCTTCTTATAGTTATTTGAGAAGAAAATGTTATTTACTGAATGGATTGTGAATGATCGTCATACCTCCTGATTTCCCCCTTCATTTTGTCTTGACTGGATCGATTAATGCAGTATGTTGTTTAATGTTTCTCTCACAAAGCTTACTATATCAGCTCTTTCCTACTTTGTGATTGGACTATCTCTCGAAATGTATGTTTCACTTGAGCTTGCCACCGGTGTCTTCGGTCTCCCTATTAGAACCCCGTGACCTGTTTTGGCTGTGAGTTATCGGATAGGTAGGGCACAAGTCCTATCATGAGAGTACAATTGGATAACAAGTACAATAGCCGAAGCCGAAACACGTGACGAGGGCGGCCCACTTGACCGGACACCGGTTGGCATGGAGTGTGTGGATGACACGTCGACAGGCAACCGGCGGACAGCATCGGTGCGCTCCGTGGGCTACTCGGATCTGTTCGTGCTCAGCAAGAAGGACATGTGGGACGTGCTAAAGGAGTACCCGGCGGCGCGGGTGCGCCTCGAAGCGATAGCCGTCAAGAGACTTGAGAAATACAAGAAAGCGCCGCTTGAAAAAGGTATCAACATTCACCAAGCTTAAAAAAATAATGTTGGATATAACGTGATGCGGGAGTTGTCTGTTTTGTATGTAGTGGCAATGGGTCGCTGCCAGTCGACGCCCGGCCTCGTGGAGACGAGCGGACGCGTGCCCATCGAGGAGATGCAGCTGCCCGCCACGCACGCGCACCCGCTGCCGCACTCCTCACACCCGCCTTCTTACCGGGACCAGCTTTATAGGTACACCATTCCACATACCTACCTACTGAAATAAACTCTCTATCTTGATGTAGCGAGTTTATAAATGTATTAGTATTTCCAAGGCTTCAAAGTACATTATTGCCGTTGCCGGGAAGAGGGCAATTGGAGGCTGAATATTTGTTTAAACGGACGAGCTTGCGAATCCGTTTAATTAAAATACGAAGCCTGCAATTGCCATTCCAGCCGAGGCTAATATAGTGCTTTTCTCAAAAATGGGGGAAATATAACGAGATTTTAAAATGTCAAAAAGTTCATTCTTTCCGCTGTTTATAATTTTTTACAGAATCGTAAGTGTATATTTCCAACGAAAAACGCAAATGATTAGAGACACATTAAAATACGTCGCGTTTCTCTCATCTTCGAACTCGACTGTACGAAAATATTGTTATCCTTATACATTTTTCATTGAAATTATATGATGATTTATTCATTAGTGTGATGGATGAGAAAGAATATTAGTTCCTGAGTCTTGCATATTTTCTACCTATTTATGTATCTATAGGTACCTATTGTCGCCGTTTCGTTCGTTTTTTGCACGTACATAAATTTGAGTTGCTATGTATTTCTGTTGTCAGTTCGTCAGTAAGTCCTCTTCGTGTAGCATCCCCTGTGGCTTCGTGCGCCTCAAGCGCTCGCAGCAGCGCGGCTGGCGCGGGCAGCATGGCAGCCGCGGCCGCCGCCGCCGCCGGCCCTCGTGTCATGCTAGAGTCGCATGACGTTTTAGAATGTGAAATCAAGCGTCTCCGGGAACGGCTGCACACTGTCGAAACTGAGAACGCTGCCATGTCGGCGAAGCTCAGTCAGCAGCAGTGGGAAGTAGATCAAAGGTATTAATAGAAATAATACAGTTTCAAGATTCCGAATTTATTTCACTCCTCACCATTTCATATCTCATACATATACACGTAGGTAATACGTGTATTCTCAAACATGCAAATATTGTTGTTATGTTCCTTATAATATAGGCTGCGAAGTATCACTTTGTGTGGCTAGATGAGAGGACTTTAATGAATTTCATGCAAGGAAAGGACGGGGGGGGGGGGGAGTTTTGAGTGTCTTTTCACTCGAGATTGCTCAAATTCAAAAAATATGTCAAGTTACATCTTCTAGATTTACAAAAGAACCCACCTACTAAATAATTAATTCCATACGCAATAATAGTTTCCAAATATTTCATTTATTTTATTGTGTTATTTTTATCTTATTATTTTATTTTATCCTTTTATTTTTTTGATTCTGTTATACCACTAACACATGTACATACTTATATAAAAACAAAATCAAAATAATACACACATATTATCATACATCATATCATCAAAATAATACATACAAACACATAGGTACCTAAATAAATGGTTTAGCGTCGCTGCATCATTATAAAATTGACCGACCTGCAACTATAGGGACCAGTTTGAAAATCAGCGCTGGATAGATAATATAAACTGTCTGGCAAAAGCTGAGATTGGTACCCATTGCGATACTAAAGTTACTGGAGTAATGTTTCTTTTCTTTTTTTGTAATGATATGTTAGTTTTTATTTTATTTTAAGATTAATTATTTATTTTTGAATACCTGTCTTTATGTGTCGCAATAAACAGTTTTTTTTATTTAATTTTTTATTTTAAATTATTGTATTATGCAGTCCTAGTTATTATAAAATGGACATTGAACATAACAGAAATATGAAAAGAGGTTATAACTTTGTATGTGTTTTAACTTTATATGTATAAGTGTCTTATAACTTTGTATGTATAAGTGTCAAGCCCTTACTTCGCGGCCTCTGAAGTAATCTATTTCGTGCCATAGGCTGCAGGAGATCGAAATGCAAATATGCGGGGGTAGCTCACTGAGCTCCCAGGAGGAGAACGAGCGCAACCGCGAAAGCATTATTTAACGGCGCGCCACGCCCCCGGCGGTGGCTCCGGACCCGCTGCCGCCGCCGCCCCGGCCCGTGCTGCGGCTGTCCGCCGTCTTCTGACCTGCCCCAGCGCAGTGCCTACGTCGAGGCGTCACACACGCCTACACGACGTCACTCAGTGTAATCGACCCTCCTCGTATTTCTGAGAACTTCCTTTGTACGAAGAATAATCGCAGTGTTTTTACGATGGATAATAAATGTTAAAATATTTAATACGAATTAACTTTATCAAGTTTATACATATACGTAGTATAACGACTCGCTATTGTTTGTCGAGTGACCGTGGAGTGAGATTTTGCAGAGACAATATCGTAATGTAATGTCATTTAAGTGCATCGAGATGTGTCGTGTGCTGGAGTAAGTGGGAGCGACCCGCGCTCTTCTGTTCCGTTAACAGTTATTTTCAAGCAATGCGTAGGTACTTCTTTCTGGTTGGATTTTGATGCGTTGATTCTTTGTAAGTCAACCGTCTTGCATGACTCGTGTATCCTCTAGCCGCCCAATGCGACGAGGCGAAACAAAACAAATGCAACTCTGTTCAATTTTTTTGAAATATACAAGTTCCGTTGTAGGAGGATACCTTTTAATAGGCCTCTGGGCGGCTAGAGGCTATGGTAACGACGTTTGATTTATTACTACATATTTAAATAAGGTAAGGGTATGTAATAGATTATTATACTTATATTATTATATGTTATATCTTGAATTTACAATACCTATTTTATTTGTTTTTGCAGGTGTTGTTTATCACAAAATATACGCCTCGAGTTTAAATATTACATTTTGAAGATATTAAAAGTTAAACATAGTTATCATTATTGAAATGACTATTAATGAATAACTAACAAAGAAACTAATGTGTTAAGAATTATGTGTTATTTCATACAAAGAGAGATGGATGATGTAAACCTATCCATTATATCTGAGCTTTAATTATAAATATTATAATAAACTCCGTAAGATTTTACCACGTTTTATCAATGATAATTTAGAAGCATTGTTTCCATTTTATACTGTTCAGTTTTCAATGGGTACGTAGGTATGTTGTGTCTACGTTATCTGCCTGTGGACCCGTGATGGTCGCGTTCCATAAATAAAGCGCCCATCTCTATTTATTTATAGGTATATATGTGTTCAAGTGCAAAAGAGACGGATGTTTTATCTACGGAGATAAAAGTGCCAACCTTTAGCCTCCTTATTGTCTACAGACTACGGATACATTTATTTATTATTTAGCGGAAAGATGAAATCGACCACAGTAGGTATTGTACTGTTAAACTCAAACGAAGTGAACTACTAGGTACCTACATACCTTATCGATTAAGAGACCTAGCTGTACTTAAATGAATACATCACTTTAGGAACTTCAGATGATCAGTACTGCCACGCATAACCAGAAACTTGTAGCTAAGTAATAAGTTTTAATGTAATATACCAATTAACTGAAATAAGTTATGCACTTAAAACTTATTATTTCTTAATAATATGGAATTTGTTTTATAAATGATTGTTAATTATAACATTTATATGATTTAAATAAGTCTCATTATTGAGGCTTCAAAAGTGTTTACGTATATTATTTTAATTTATTTGTATATGAATAAATAATTTTCATCAGTTAAGTACCTACAGTTAAACATTTGCTTCTTATGCTGGTAACCGAGCCGAGGTGAAAAAATACCAACTACATGATCGAATAATAGTTAAATATCAAATACAACCCTGTGAACATGTCTAAATTTTCAGAATTCACAACATTTTTCGACACATGTTATAGGTCAGATCCTATTATATTTTGAATCCTAGATTTGAAACAACTGGGTTTATAAAACAGTAACACAGATTTATGATGATATGCTCAGAAGCCTCGTTCTCAAGACTAAACCGATTAGCGGTGCATCACACTCAGAATCACACACATGGCGCTGAGAGCTTATAAATCATATTACGTAATTAGTCGAGTCATAAGTTTTGTCACCAGCATTTTTTTTAGATAAAAGGAAGATCATTTTTTAAGTACAGTAAATTAATTAATAGTACAGTAAGTAAATTAATTCTAAAATATCCTTATTTAAAGAAATTCCCAGTAACTTCAAGGCAGTAGTAATTTTTATTTTCTGAAAATACTATTTCAGACCATTGTCCCGACGATCGCGAAACCCTAACGAGGACCAAGGGGCCGATTTTTGAGGGTGGAACGCTCGACTTTTCACTCGAGATCTGTCAAAAAACTATGATGTTTTGACAGATGTCGAGTGAAAAGTCGAGCGTTCAAACATCGGCCCCCAATCCCAGCTCCAGCATTTTGTCGCCACCCCATAAGGATCCCGAGGACGTTATGGGGGAGAACTATGAATCCCATGCGAGTGGCGGCAAAACGGTATTTGATTTTCACAGGGGTCTCTGCCCGAACCAGGGGTAGGCACTCTTAGGCTGGGTTGCACCAAACCGTCTGTAATCGTAAGCGGTGTTCGTCAAATCTGATTGTATGGAAAGTAGTTAGTTCGTACGTTGGTGCAACCCAGCCTAAGTGCCAGTTGCACCAACGTACGAACACAGACCGGTCATCGTCAAATATGGCGCCGCCAGCTGCCATCCCATAGAAACTTGTCAAACTTTCAATACAATCAGATTTGACGAACACCGCTTACGATTACAGACGGTTTGGTGCAACCCAGCCTTAATCTTCTCACTCACAGGTTACTCTTCTCGAGAAACTTGGGTATTTTTACTTGGGCACAAAACCGACTTAATACCACCGGTAGGCAACGAAGAAACAAGGTTAGTTCGGAAACAGCAAGTCTGACTATTTAACAAAATTTCAAGTCATGCACCTCGTAATAACAAGAAAAAGCTGTAAGTCCTTTATGAACCCTGAACATTTATGACAGTACTTATGACCCGACTAAATATAGATGGTTCTTAAATCGTTTGTGATGTGATATGAATACGTTCTACTGATATTGTATATTGTAACTAATTGGTCAGTCAGGGTTGCCGAGGGCACCACCTCGTTGTAGGTAGACGGAGAAGGCCCCGATCGTAACAGGCGTCCGGCACTGCGATGCGCATGCGACCGCGCTACCAGGGGGCCGATTTTTGAGTGTCGAACGCTCGAATTTTCACTCGAGATCTGTCAAAAAACTATGACGTTTTGACAGATGTCGAGTGAAAAGTCGAGCGTTCGAAACTCAAAAATTGGCCCCCAGTTTTATAAATTACTAGTAAAGGCAGCAACGCAAGGAGAGTTTTGAGTTTATAATCGCTTTCTTTACTTGTGTTTTGATTATTAACGAAAGAACGACTTGACATTAATATATCCGTTGATACTTAGGTATATTACACAACTTATTCAGTTGTAGTTGCAACAAAGTTTCAGCTATTTTTAATTATTTTACTTATTATGATGTAAATGCTGCGTTACGAGCATACAAGACAGGTTTTTCGTTTTCTTGGCCGCCCTAAAATGTGTTAGATAGGCGATAAAACTTTTGACTGTAAATAATATATTTATTTATTGTTATTAATATTACATAAATTTTCTTCTAACATATTTCTCAATTATAAAGTGGTAAGGGAGATGCATTAATGCGGTTGAATATTAACGAAATGCAAGTGCTTCTTAACGTACATAGCAACTATTACGTAGGTTTTTGTTTGAATTTATAATAGTTATCAATGTTATCATGATCGCTATAATTTATTTACGTGACAATATTTTTTTCTTAACGTTTATTTTATATGATAGCAGTGAGAGTTCCAGGAAGAACAGAGTGAAAGATTCAGGTTTTGTTTGCGATTGTAAACCGGGCTTGTGCAACTTAAATTGTGAATTAAATTATGTCTCGCACGTGTTTCCTTTTATTGTTAATAAAAAGATTATTATAATATAAATTGTTGTCCGGTTTTATTTAGAACTACCCAACCAATCCACAAATGCACGATAGAACTTAAATTATAAGTAGGTAAAGTAACAGTAGAAAATTAAAAGTGCGGATGTTATACCACATCTTAAAAGTCAAATCGCGACCCATCTAAAGAGTTATCTTGATTGAATGCCTACTTTAATGGCTCTAATAAACCTATAAAGATGCTCATACCCGGTGGACCGACATTCTTTCTTTTCACAGATGTATACTAGTACTTGTAACGAGTGCACTTTGTAGCAAAGCGACTGTCGTGCCACACCTTTTGAAGAATGGGCGTTTTTTGTGGCATGAATGACGAATGGCAGCCAATAATCATTTTTATATTGAGTTTATTGCGGACGTTGAAAAATACCCTTCGTTGTAGACATTACACAGATTACACTTGCTGAATATGCTTAGGAAATAAATTCAATGAAAAAAGTAACCAGGTATTCCACTCCCCAGGTTCATTTAACAGTATAATTATTTTGCCTATTAATAGTGGCTGTTACGTCTTGTTAAACATGGTTCAACTAAATCCAATAATATTTTTTGGTCTAAACGCGGTTCTCGATAAAAAAGGCATACATTATATAACGATTGCATAATAGTACATTACTTAACAAGGGCGGTGAATGTCTCAGATCGCAGGTATTTAACGCCCGAGCCGAAGGCAAGGGCGATAAATATGCGATCTGAGGCTTTTTTTATTACCGCCCGTGTTAAGTACAAAATTTTATGTCACCCCCTGGCCTTGAAGTGGGATTTCACGCGCGCGGAGCGTGCGGTTATTGCCGCTTTATGGCCAGGTGTGGCATAAAATACTATTGAAACGACCTGGTATACTTTGTTCCAGATTATATGACTAAAAGTTCTCATACTATTCTATAAGAAATTTTCGTCATGTAATCCGGAACGAAGTATAACTAAAATACAGGTAAAAGTGGTTACCTACACACGAGGATTTTTAATCCATTCAAGGCCCATGATGACACATATGCGTCATGCCTCTACGTAAGATTTCCGCTACAGAGCGGAAAAACGCTGCTACGCGCTACGGCGTAGCACAGTTACGTAGCTTGTGTGGGCCGCGAATAGGCGCGCGACTGCATTGCGATGCAACACTAGCCATTGAATAGGCGTCTATATTGTATCGTTACTGTATCGCGACTGCATTGCTGGCAAAAAATCGCCGTGTAGATACCTATTAAATGCTCAGAACCATCTGCTATAATAACATAACAGTTACTATGAATGCTTTCATACCAAATAGTAGGTACGTTATTATCGCGGCTCGGAAAATACCTACCTAAGGGATTGCCCGATGGTTGTTAGGTCGAGGTTTGCCGAGTCCTGACAAGAGACTGATTTAGGCAATTTTATACTATAGATTATTGTTACATGTATTAAGTGCATTTAGTGGCGTACCTTCTAAGTGATAATTTGACTTTGATTTTTTAGAAAGATTCGTTGGTTGATTTTGAAGTGGATACTTTATGTTAGCAGCCTGTATATATTAAGCTGCCCTACACACAACGTTTTCAATTTGAGTTCCGTTACAATTAAACGCTAGATGGCGTTTGGGTTTATTTTACGTTGATGGTTATTCTATTTAGTGATAAAATAAATAGGTAGGCCACGTACAAGAAGTATCCACTTGATTTCAACCCCATCAATAACACAAATGTGAAAAAACCGGCCAAGTACGTGTCGGGCCACGCGGAAGGTAGGGTTCCGTAGTCGTCCACCCGTTACATTATGTGGACTAAAAAGTTCGCAAACTTATATTTACTATGTTTTTGACAGAATTAACAACATTATCTAAGGTATCAATGGAAATTGTACGAAAGTTTGCTTTTGCAAAGTACATTTCTGAAGTTCGACTATTACTCGTTAACTAGTAATGTCTACTTAGCTGTGATAGTTTTCCTTTAAAATTCGTCGTATATACTACTACTATGATTTTTTTCACATGCCTAGTAGCCACCGTTTAGCTGGCAGGGGGGGGGGGGGACACTTGACCATAACAAAAATTATCACTTCAAAGCTTAATATCACGCCAACCAATGGTTTAATCAAAAAATGCTTTTAAAAACCTTGTAATATTTTTGTAAGAGCTATACAACGATACCCCACACGATGGGGTTTGGAAGAAAAAAAATTGCACCACCACATTACATGTAGGGGAGGTAGCCTAAAAAAAAAATTTAATTTTATTCTACTGTTTTGTCGGCGTCATTGACATGTATACTCATGCCAAATTACAGCTTTCTAGTACCTACTAACGGTTACTGAGAAAAACGGGGGTCGGACGGACGAACGGACGGACGGACGGACATGGCGAAACTATAAGGGTTCCTGGTTTACTACGGAACCCTAAAAAGCTGACTTTGGTGGCTTCTCATTCCTTTGTTTTCTAATATTTTTTTTAAATTAAAAAGTAAGTATCTACTCAATAAGCTCTAAACAACGAAACCCCACTCGATAGGGTAGATTTTTTTTATTGAATATATCAAATAAATGACTGCTTCATGCCGCATATGTGCGGAAATCAAACCACGCTTCGCGAAAGCTAAGAGCACATTAATCAAAGCTCTATCACCCTTTGAAAAATTGAACATATATTTTAAAGAACCCTTGCGTTCCAATACTAACAACAAATATATACTTACGATAATCGATGATTTTTCACGGTATCCATTCGCGTACCCATGTCCTGTTACTTACAACTTCTGCGACTGTCATCAAGTGTCTAAGAGAACTTTTTTACGAATATAGTCAACCCGTATACACAGTGACAGAGGGTCCTACTTCATGTCGGAAGAGATACAAACATTTCTCAGAAATCGCCACTGCTCGTACGACTCCGTATAACCCCCAAGGGAATGATCCGGTGGGGAAACTTAATGGTACTCTTTGGAGGACTATACAGCTGTCAACAAACCCGCTCTCCACTGCGTGCGATCACTTCCATACAGTACGTCGATAAACGGTACACCGCATAAGAAGTTATTCAATTTTCCACCGGTCGGTGAAACACTTCCATCGTGGCTCGTGCTAGGGCGCGTCCATACTATTAAAACATTTGTTCGCTCCAAAGTAATCCAAGTTACTCCTACGTCTGACGCCGTCATGGTCAGGAATCTACAGTATCCAACAGACATTTGGCGCCGCTTCCCATGTCGGATGATGATGAAGATTCATTCCCAGACAACGGTAATGAAGGAGGATCTGATCAGTCAGAATATTTAACATCGGAAGAAAAGCCTGTTAATGAAGACATTCGCGAAGGAGAGGTTTACGAAACTCCGCCACAAGTCGCTCGTCCCTTACAGGTTTTCCGAAGGTCCACGAGGCCTAGAAGATCGCCACAACGTTTCAACGACTTCATCCTTGGCGATGGCGACGAAACCGCAGAGGGGGATAATGATATATAATCTTCTTTGTATCATCCGATATTCTATGATCTTAATATATAATGATAGTCTGCCAATGTCAATGTAAAATATTCATCCTACTCGTAATTTCTTTAGCTGATTAAAGCCAAGTCATGTTTAGTATTTCGCTTATTACCTCAATAGCCCATAACCTACTAGAAGCTTCTAATCTGGCTGTATGTAGGTAACTATTGCAAAAAAGTCCCATTCCTTTTTTGTGAACATACTGTGATTTCCGCTTCCATTTAATATTTAAGTTGGCTCTTACACGCAACGCGCAATCTGCTCCAGCTGGGCATCAGTTCCTGAATATTTATTCCGATTTCTCGGACTTAAATAATTTAACACTCTGTTACCTAGCAGGGGAGCAGTGGTGCCGAGGAGTAAATGTCAATTTATCCGTGTTTTGGCTTGGGTTCAATTCAAACCTCTGAGTAGGCCCATTTTTGAAGAAGTAGCATGCAAGAAGCAAGTCATGTAACAGTTGGGGTGACAACGTTATCGGAGGGCTTAGACCCTGCAGAATACGGTTCTGCCTGTCTCCATCCCCAAATTTGTGCCGGAAGTATGTTATACCGGATAATGTGCAGCCCATACAAATTTTTTCGTTGTACATTCGGTAAATCGTGGTTCCGGTACCCTAACTATGGTCCGATTGTTATAGGTTTTTGATATGCCGTAAAGGAAAATATTTGTCATTGGATCCCGAAATTTTCGACCCTCCAGCTCCATATCTTTCTCCGCCATCCTGGAAAATATGTCACTTTTTCAGTTTTTTCCTTGTACTGTCGCTAAAGTTCATTTTAGTGCTAAACATGGTTTTGAAATATTGTAGAAGACAAAATTTGCTAAAACTTTTGGCTACAAAGATTTTTTGTGTGACCCCTAAGGACGAAGGTATGACAGGAGATATCTTTAAAACTGCAATTCTTTTTTAGTATTCCTCCCATTTTTGCGTTTTAAGTGCATTTTAGCGCTAAGTATAGTTCTGCAATATTGTAGATCACAAAATGTGCTACAACTCTTCTATTGGAATATTTTTTCCACGATCATCAAGAAAGAAGATACGAAGTCATCTATGGAGTACTACCATCGATATTTGCTTCTTTTTCCAGTTTTCTTCCCATATTTGCGTTTTAGTGTATTTTAGCTCAAGTTCTAGGTCTGTAATATTACAGAAGACAAAATTATATTATGCAAATTCAAAGTACCTACGATCTTACTAGGTATCGTGGAAACAGACGATTTTGTCTTTTGAGGGATTGAAGCGGTATAGATCGGAAAGTGACAGATGCTTTATCTTGTCGTCTATCCCGCTATCACTCGACCATCATAGATCCTCTACAGATTGCGATTAATTGCACTCAAACCTAAATATGAGAAGAAAACTGCAAAAGTAACAAATTTCGACGGTGCTACTCCATAGATGACTTCATATCTTCTTTCCTAATGGTTGTGGAAGAAATATTTCAATACAAAAGTTGTAGCAAATTTCGTGATCTACAATATTGCCGAACTATAGTTAGCGCTAAAATGCACTTAAAATGTAAACATGAACGGAAAACTAGAAAAAAGTGGCAATTTTTAATGATATATCCTGTCATATCTTCGTCCCTAGGGGTCATGGAAAAAATCTTTGTCCCCAAAAGTTTTAGCAAATTTTGTATTCTACAATATTGCAGAACTATGTTTACCACTGGAATGAACTTTGACGACAGTAAAAGCAAAGAACTGAAAAAAGTGACAGTATTTCCAAGATGGCGGCCAAAGTTATGGAGCTGGAGGGCCGAAATTTTTAGGTTACCATGGCTAATATTGTCCTTCACAATATACCAAAAAACCATATCAATCGGACCTCTTTTAGAGTCCCAGAGCAACAATTTACTAAATGTACTACGAATTTTTTTGTATGGGCTGCACTTTTTCCGGTATACCGTACTTCCGGCTCAAATTTCGAGATGGCGACAGGCCGATCCGTATTCTGCAGGGTCCAAACCCTCTGATAACGTTTTCACCCCACTGTTACATGATTTGCCGCTTGCATTGTTTAGAGACGCCTTTTCCAATTCTGTTCCTGCTCCAATTAAACCAGTCAAAACTAAATGAATTGATATTTGATAATTATTCTAAAATACGTTAAAACGTATTTTATATCCGTTTCGTTTTGCATTTAAATTTGTCTATTAAGGCCAGGGGGCCGATTTTTGAGTTTCGAACGGTCGACTTTTCTATCGAGATCTGTCAGAAAACTATGATGTTTTGACAGATCTCGAGTGAAAATTCGAGCGTTCGACACTCAAAAATCGGCCCCCAGGTTTTATAAAGACCTTTTAGACCAAATATCAGATACTTCAGTAACTCAGTTTGACATATTTATATCTTACCGACATGAGATTTGACTGACCTTTATAAAACCGAACCTAACCATGATACTTATGCGTTTTTCATTTATTTATTCAAATCAAAAATCAACTTTGTCAACTGTCAACATGACTACCTACATGAAAGAACCATGGATAATTAGGTTCAGCCACAGTCAATAAGTACTAAGTGATTTTTTTAGTATTTTTAGTTTGTTTTTAGTTATCAAGTTTCGTTTGCGGTAGTTCTACGGTTTCGTAAACCACTGTCAATATTTATTTAATAAAAGCAACAGAAATATGGCCATCCATTGGTTTAGATTTAATTTACTACCGCTTATTTGGTCTAGTTTTATAAAACCGGGCCTAGAAGTGTTGGAAGTTACCCGTAGATTAGTTAAAACATATTACGACGGGTGAAGCGACGTGTAGTCCCACTGTGGCATCCGGAACAAAGTAAACACCCTGGTGGTTTTATTTCACTCGCCGCCATTGAAAACCCATTAAAATTTTAATTCCCTCGAGGGGGAGAAAGAGTGCACGAGTCGTAACAAAGCTGTAAATTTCGCTTCAAGAAAGCAAGGTGCTTTTGCTACACTGGTTCTTTAATACTAATGCTTATGCTTGCAGGAGAAAAATAGACTTTAAATATAAAAATAGTCTCATTGACCTTGTTAATTTGATCTGTCGTTTGAATTGCACCTTTAGGTAAGTAGGTAAATACTTTTTTTTCTGTGCTTATAAATATCTCTCACAGACGTTCGACTAACTAAGCTCTTTAGTTTCCCTTGCCACGCTCGGTGTATAATATCTAAACAGATTGTCGGCAATAGTTCTATCTGACGGCTTATTAGCCTCCCGGACGCGGGCGGGTGCGGTGGGCGGCGACAAATGGCTAACATTTACATCGCGGGCCGCCGCCAGCTGTAATGGCCTAATGAACTGGTTTCATATCAAATTGCCGACGGACAAGTGACCATGCCCGAGGCTTTGCCATAATTTTCACTAAACCAAATATCCCGGCCGGCCGGTCTGTTTATTGATTAGCTTCAGAATACCTATACTTGCATATTCAAACAAACTTTCAACACCTTTTTCACCCCTTCAGATGGTGAATTTTGAAAAACGCTGATTTCAGTTTTTTTTAATTAATTAAAAAAAACGCTGAAAACAGTTTTCTTTCATTATAGCTCAGTCTATTAGCGAATTTTCAAGTTCATATTAAAATTGATTTTGTTCCCCATGCAAACTTTTACCCTTAATCAATTTAAGATGGCCGACTGAGAAGTTAGTTCCTATCAAAAACATAAAGCTATGTACCTAACTAGACACAGGAAAAAATTTGGTCCTTTTGTCCAGCGTGTCTACATTTACGACAATTTGTTTCAGCAATTTGCCCCACTAAATCGCCTGACAAGCGCCTAAAGTCCATCACAAACTGCAGCGGCCTGCGGTGGCGGTGGCGGCCAGCTTACAGTATGAAAATAAAGGTCGCTAGTGCCTGAATGAATGTTAGGATTGTCATAGTCTACAACTGACCGCCACCGCCACTGCAGGCCGCTGTAGTGTGAGACAGGCTTAAACGCGGCCTTAGCGTTACAGTGCAAGTTGTACACTCACTTAGACAATGTGAAATACTAACAAAATCTAGACTCCATTCTTGGTCGGAAGGCTTCACAATAACTAAAGAACCTACGGCAGAACAGAGCAAGAGGCAACCAGAAAGAGAGTGAAATTGAAGTCGGTATGTAATGTCATTATAAACATTTCAGCCATTTTGAAAGCCGGCTGCTTGAAGATATGTTTTGCCATTCAAGCTTTTCGTCAAAAAACAATGATAAAATGTAGAAATGACACTGTAAATTTTACTTGTGAATTATTAATATTTTTATGACAGAAAATGGACCCACCTACTTTTTTGTTGCACATTTTTAACAATAGTGGATTGTCCAACAAGAGCATTATATATACTCTCGTAAATCTGTGATGTATACAATCTGGGAATAGTCTGGGAGTGAGGGTAAAATGAGTTTTAAGTATATTCGAGTTTTTACTGTGATTTTCACTTCGATTGGAAGGAAATAAAACAACACAACAAATATGGCTATAGTTTTGACGAATCATTGGTTTCCCGTCACATTTTTTTTAACTAGTAATAACGTTCATCGCCGTTCTTTATATGGTCAGATCCTTAATCCCAAGTTATAAATATTTGTTTTTACGTACATAAGTCGTAATTTTAAATAGTTATAAACTAAATAATAAAACTAGTGTGTGTGTATGCGTGGCCTTATTATGCACAAGAGCATAAAAAGCCATTTTATGCAGCTTTCTCTCGACATACAGAGCTACTTTACGAGCATGAGAAGTGAAATAATCATTGTTTGCACATGAAGAACAGGAATAGGGTCCGACATGTTTTTATTAAACATAATTAATTATCGTCTATTAATTATAAGGGTCTAAATTTGAGCAATACTTGGATCATCCAATCATCCCTAATGAAAACTGGACCCGGGAAATAGTCTACAGACCCTTTATTGAAAATCATTTTCTTCACTTAGTAAACTGATAGTTTGGAAGTTTAGGTCCTCTAATTGCACCGCTCGTGCATCTAGTGCAGCGGCCCGGGCCGGCGATGCGATTATTTTTAATTGAATTCTTCAAAGTTTTGTCACTAGGTTGATTTGTGTAAGATTGTCCACAAATATTTATTTATTTTTTATTTATTTAATCGCCGTTTCCAGCGATGTAAAGTTTAAACCTCGACAGCCCCAGGATTGTGCGCTAACTTCAAGCTAAATCTAATTATACAATAGATATCGATCGAGAATGAGAAAACGTCATTGTGTTAAGGGTCATTTTCTATACTCGATATTTTTTGTGTCCGAGCTGAAAATCGTATGGTAACATGAGATAATACGTACCATTTTTTTTTTCATAAAGAATACATGTTTCCACGTTGAGGTCCACTCAAATTCACGGACTAATTTGTTTTTAAAATACATTAAAAAATACCTAAACGCTCAAATTAAGACTCCGTGCCCTGTCCGGCATCGAGTTTTGAATCAATCAAACATTCCTATCAAAAACTGTACATTAGAATCACTGATTTCGTGTCAAAAACTTTAACTTGATTATATTTACTATCACTGAGCACAGACACTATTCACTTCACTGTGGTGAATAACTTGTAATTGATGTTTAAAAATCGTCCGAGCGCGAGAGTTAAATTTTGTCGGTAAAATTCAAAGGTCCCTGGCAGCCATCGTTTACATTTGACCAGCTTCGCGTCCTGCTTCACATGTGCTCTCAAATGTCAGCTATTATATATAAAATATCTATATATAGCAAACCGCATTAAGTTCGAGTAAACCACCTAAGTACTTCGGTTTCTGGGTGGGCGACATTTTTTTTGCTTTTGCTTGCAATTTCGGTGGCCCTTAGAAATTCAAATTTTACATAAGTAATCATTAACATATGTATGCATTATAAAGCACTTTGGTGTCTCTATATAATCGATAACTTAAAATATTATTAACATGCGATTTGAATTTTTTATGATTTTTTTTATATAGATTTCCAATTCCCGTGTCCTAATTCCCATAGCTTGTTTACCCAAAACAGCTGATTTTGGGACACGGGAATTGGGAAGGGTGACTTATTTTGTTAATAAACCTCATTTAATAACAATAATTATGGATGAAATGCTTAAATAAATATAATTTATACTAAGTATATCGATTAGAGGTATAGTTTATGCGTTTATTTAAAGAAAACCGGCCAACTGCTACAATTACACTTAGCTTCTTAAATATTTGAAAAGAGTGACCCATGATTGGTAAAATTAGGCTAAATAACTTCGATACAACTGAACTTTATAATTCTTGATAAATTAGATGGTAAATAATAATTTTAATACAATTTTTTCTAAGAAAAGGCAATTCCCATGGACAGATAAATTCCCGTGCCCAGGTCAAATTTTCAAATTGTAATAACTTCCGTAATTTTATAAGTATAAGTACCCCGTAAGAAAATTTGTGTTTATTAATTTTTTTATCAAATTATCAGCATAGAATTTTCTATGTATTTTTGGTATTTCTAAATTCCATGGGAATTGGACAAAAATGCCCGTTTGGTGAAATTCACTCTTAACAATCAATTTCTTAATGATATTTTTTAATGTTAAACGATTTAATAACATAAATGCTAATTGTATGAGTTAAATGAAAAGTCCTGAGTCCTGAAATCATGTGTTCCAGAGTGGAAATAAATTATCCAATTTATTTAGTCGGTGGCATTTTATTCGGATTACGTGCGTGCTTGGGTATTATCTTTTTAGATGATGGTACGTGGGTGTACACCTGTCGCTGACACAGACCTATATATCTGTATAGATACGAGCTAGTTATTCATTTTAGGAGTATCAAACTGATGGCACAGATTATATAATGCTGATGGTCCACTATAATTTCTCCTCAAATCCTAATCCTAATTTCGTATAGCGGGTTCGATTCTCGGTTGAATCATACATAATTATTAAAAAATCTATGAATGGAATTGTTTTTAAAATTAAAATAATGTCTTCTTTCAGCAAAATATCCTATCTACGATATTTAAGGTACTTTCCCTTGATGTCCCATAGTCTTGGGACACCCTGTATATGTCCATATAAACAGTAAATAGCGAGAACTACTTGCTATATTTGAATATTATTTGCGCAATGTTCAAACATTACTGGGCCTCCAACTCAGCTTTTTTGGAAAAATATACCTAGGTAATCTAGGTATTCCGACAGCTTATTGGCCGATGAATGTAAATGTTAATCAGTGCCGTAATTTTCGTTTCCGTCCAAATAAAGCTAATCAGGGTCCAATATAAAGCCTACAGAGGTGATTTTTCATCACTAACAATATACAATACAGATCCATTATAAAGATACCTTTGACTCGGTCCTTGCATCAAAAAGTCCAATTTACAAGTTGTTTTCATATACCATCTATAGATGCGAAGTAGAAGTATGGTTATGATATTACTACAAACTACAATACCTACTTTTCTTCATCCAGCGCTTATATGTATATGGCGTTCAAATTTAGCTCGTGAATCGATCATGCAGTTGGATTAGTTTGCAGCGAATATCGAAACGAAATGAAGTAAAGTGCGAACGGTTAATTTAAAACGTCGTACGGACGTTAGCGAGGTGGAAAGATAGTTAAAGCCTGGCTGTAATTGCACATAATTGTTTTGTTCGATGGTCACAGGCGTACTGCTTTTGTTTCGGTGTAAACGAAGTACGTGCCGGTACGGGCTCGACGTGACCCGCGTCGCACTCCCGCTAACCAACCGCTTTTACAGCGGACAAAGAAAAACCCAATAAAGTTGATACTGTAGTTGCAATCGTAAACAGTTTAATTCATTCTTTCAAACAGAACTGAATAGACCGAGAGTAATTGTGATTTGGAAAGTTGTGGAACAAACGAAAAGTTTGAATTGGCTAAGTAACTAAGTACTTTTTAGCAGTTTTTAGAAAGGATCAAATGTTTATAGGCAACCAAAGTTTGCCTTTTGTTCTACCGAAACCGCGCGGTTTCGGAAAATAATTACTGTTTCTACGCCAGTCCGTAAAATACATAATTATATGTTTCAAAGGGTGGTATTCAAGTTTTTTTTAATTGTGTCTAAGCATTAAGTTTCTTACTATCATATTAAGAATTATTAAAGAACAAGAAATTCTGCATCTATAATTGATAACAAAACTTAATAATTAGGCCGAGCGATATAATAGCAAACCTTACTTATGAAAAACAAGTTCTCCCTACTTGGACAAAACTAGAAAAACTATAGGGTGAGACCACCAATTATGGACACTTTAAGCACAAGCACCAATAATGGGCACGTCAAACCTTTTTCTAAGATCATACGATTTTAAATTGATTGTCCTATAAAAAATGAATGACTTATTTTCTTTTACTTGTTCCTTTTTTCTTGTACATCATTGGGCCTTGTCCATTACTGGTGGTGTCACCCTAGTGGTTTTTAATCCTTGGTATGTCTAAAAGCGGATCCGCGTCAATAAATCGAACCTATTGTTTCACATCCCAAGGACGACTTTTGGTTAGACAATTTTGACATTCAGCATATGAGCGGTTCCGCCTCAATTTACAGATTCAGATAAACTTCCGCCCCGTATCTCATCCCTTCGAGGAACGATTTTCGGGACAAAAAGTGGAATTTATCCAAGCTATAGGTAAACTTTTTTATACCAAGTTTCACCATAATCCGTTCAGCCGTTTTTGCGTGACTGAGAAAGTACCACATCGTCACACAGGCTATACAGCAAAACCGTTAAAATATAATAAAATATATAGTAGATTGTTAACCAAGGGTTGAAAGCCACCCATTTGTGCCGAGATATTTTGGCGCTCGAACGAAGTGAGAGCGCCAATAGGTCGAGGCTGAAATTGGTGGTTTCAGCCGAGTTAAACACTCTGCTTTTCATTTCGAATACGAGGAAAGTCTTTTTTTTTTTTTTTTTTTTTTATACTACGTCGGAGGCAAACAAGCTGACAGCCCACCTGATGGTAAGTGGTTACTGCCGCCTATAGACGCTTGCAACACCAGAGGCGTCACTCACGCGTTGCCTACCCATAAGAACCCTTTTCACGCCTTTTTTGAAGAGCCCCATGCTGTAGCCCATTGGGAATACCTCGGCAGGAAGCTCATTCCACAACCTGAGTGTTCTCGGTATAAAGCACCTGTTGAATCGCACTGTTCGAGAACGCAGTGGCTCTAAGGTGTGGGGATGAGCTCGCTGCCGATGGCGAGCGGTGCGGTGATGAAAGGTGGCCGTGGGCATCATGTCAAACAGTTCCTCTGAGCACACCCCGTTATACAGGCGGTAGAACACGCACAAGGAGGCAAAGTCCCTCCTGAGATCAAGCGGTTCAAGGTCGCCTGTCACACTGGGATCGTTCGCGATTCTCACTGCCCGTCTTTGAAGCGAGTCACAAGGGCTAAGTTGGTATTTTGGAGCTCCCGCCCATAGGTGAGAGCAGTACTCCATATGAGGCCTAACTTGCGACTTATAAAGTTGCAGCCGTTGTCGAGGTGTGAAGTACTGCTTTGACCTGTTGAGCACTCCAAGTTTCTTAGATGCCAACTTAAACTTACTTTCTAAGTGACTACGGAATTGCACTTCGCTGGAGATGTCGACGCCAAGGATCCCAATGCTCTGAGACATGGTAAGAGGTGTGCCCTGAAACTGAGGGGCCACAGTAAATGGAGCTTTCTTAGCGGTGAACGCGCAGACTTGCGTCTTGGTGGGGTTGAATTGGACTAAGTTTCGTCGCCCCCAATCGGAAACTCTGGTTAGAGTATTCTCGATTTCAGATGCAAGTACTTTTCGGCTCTCCTCCATATTGGAACGAGGGTTATTAGCTCGGCCTGTGTAAAAAGTGTCGCCGGTACTGTCATCTGCATAGCAATGTAAACAGTCAATTGACAGCATATCATTGATATGCAGTAGGAACAGCGTCGGCGACAGCACAGAACCTTGTGGGACGCCAGCGTTAATGTCCATGCTATCGGAGCAACTACCGTCAACGACGGCTCTGATGCGTCTGCCGGACAAAAAGCTGGCAATCCAGTTGCATAAACCCTCGGGTAGACCGTATGATGGAAGCTTCGAAAGAAGACTGCGGTGCCAGACCCGGTCGAAAGCCTTCGCCATATCAAGGCCTACAGCCAATGCCTCACCTTGACTCTCAAGGGCTTGCGCCCATCGGTGTGTTAGGTACACTAGAAGATCACCGGTCGAGCGACCGTGACGAAAGCCGTACTGGCGGTCACTAATTAGATCGTGATCCTCTAGGTACCCAAGGAGCTGAGCGTTGATCACGCGCTCCATAACCTTAGAGAGAAGGGAGGTTATAGCGATTGGTCTGTAGTTCGCCGGATCAGACCTGTCGCCCTTTTTGGGGACTGGGTGCACATTGGCAGTCTTCCACGAAGTCGGCACGTAACCTTTTTGGTAAGAGAGCACGAAAAGGCGCGTTATTATGGGACACAGCTCAGGACCACATCGCTTAAGAACCATTGCAGGTATACCATCAGGCCCACTCGACTTATGGACGTCAAGAGATAGTAACTCCCGCCGGACCTCCCGCTGCGTGATGCGGATTTCCGGCATGGAGTTACCACACCACAGGCTGACAGGCGGTGCGGCGCCTCCATCGTCCAGAGTCGAGTTCGAGGCGAAAAGAGAGCCCAGGAGATCGGCTTTCTCTTTTGCACTGTGGGCCAGGCTACCATCTGGTTTCAGCAGTGGCGGAAGCGTAGACCGACAAAAGTTTCCCTCAGCAGCTTTGGCAAGCGACCAGAAAGCACGACTCCCAGAGGGATGTCTCGCCAGTCGCTCCCCAAAGCCGCTCACAAAGTCGAATTTTGCTCAGCAAAGCAAAGTCAAATATAAACTTACACAAATCGACCTAGTCCCAAACCAACGAAATCTTGTACTATAAAGCGACGATATACATACATCGATAAATGCATACTTGAATACATAGAAAACACCCACAACAATTATACGTGTTCATCACACAAATAAATCAGCATTATACATCATCATTCATCATCATCATTTGTCATTATGTACTGTTATGTGTTACTTTTGTTGAGGTTATGCAATAAAGTGTATTTGTATTGTATTGTATAAATGCCCTGACCGGGAATCGAAACCGGAACCTCCAGCTTCGTAGACAAAAAAATCAAATAATGCACATTTTCGTTTAAGTTTTCACAAAAGACAAGATGTAAAACAATATTGACATGATTTAAAAATTAGGAATGTATTATTTGCAACGCGAAATACTTGTTAAATTCAACAATACCTACACAATACATTTGTTACAATAGAAATATGCACAAACATATTCTGAAACAGTAAAAAAAAAACGTTTTGGCGGGAACTATTGACTGACGTTAATGGTGTTTGTGTATGGACCATTTTATGTGATTTATTTTTAATAAAAAAATAATCGGCTTACGCTCAGACTAAAGTAACTAGACTCGACAAGTCGACATCAAATAATAATACAGACCTACTGAACGAGATGGTCGTATACAACTTTATATAAGAGCGACAGAGAGACATATGGTTGAAATGAATAAAATGAACTTTATTCTGTAAGTAGGCAGCAATGGCACTTTTACAAGTCAAACCCTACTAGCGTTTCACAGAGGCCACTGCCGAGAAGAAACGCCGAAAGAAACTCGACAGTCAGCCATTTTCTCACAAATATATGCTTATTACAATGATAATACTTAACCTACTTAAGATCAAGAAATCTAAGTATCTATACAACAGCAAACACAAAAACAAAAAATAAAATGAGGAAAAAAAAGGTGTAATTCTGCAAGGTTTGTTGTGCTTGTCATAGTTTCCCTTTTTTATCTGCCACAAACTATTGATATTACTTTCGACTGTGGCAAAAAAAAACAAACAAACAAATTAAAGAGGTTGTTTATGGTTAGCAGACAGCAGTCAGGTATTTGAACAGGTATAGGATCTCTGTAGATGGCTGTATAGGTTAGTGCCGTTGCCCTTACTTTTAATACTTTTCTGCTCTAGAGCAGCACGCTACTTAGATGAACAATGACCCACTTTCAGAGTACCTATGAGAAATGAAAATTTTATTTCCTTGAGTTCTTTATTAGGAAACTTGTTTTTATTATCTTTTTAGTGCAGTCGTGTTTTTATAATCTGAGAAAAATAATAAAATCAGGGGAAATAATTCCGATAGTTTTGAAAATTAGTACCTACAGGTATACCTTTTGGTATCCAGATGAACATAATTAAAATTCCCGAGTGTGGGGGCTGTGCTGAGGGTAGGGGGGACGAAAGGTACCTTTTTTAGTATTTCGTAAAAAACTCGTAAACGGTAGCCCATAACAAAAAAAATCTACATAAAATTATCTACAAAAAATGTTCCGCACACTTTTTCTCTAGGATTAATATTTTTAATAAGATTTTAAAAGGGGATAGTAAAATTGTATGATAATATAAGTGGCTTCTAATTCCTTTGTTTTTCAATATTTCTTAAAACGAAAAATACTACATTTATACACTTAAAGAGCCCACTCAACGATACCCCACTCGATGGGGTAGGCCAAATTTTTTTTTTGGGATGCATAAATGTAGTATTTTTTGTTTTTAGAAATATTGAAAAACAAACGAATTAGAAGCCACTTATATTATCATAAAATTTTACTTTCCCCCTTGAAAATCACATTAAAAATTAATCCTAGAGAAAAAGTGTGTCGTACCTTTTTTGTAGATAATTTTATGTAGAATACTTATGTATTAGAACATTTTTTGCTATGGGCTACAGTTTACGAGCTTTTTACGAAATACTAAAAAAAGGTATCTTTCATCCCCCCTTACACCCTCAGCACAGCCCCCCACCCTCGGGGATTTTAAGTATATTCATCTGGATAGACTGGATACCGCAAGGTATAACTGTACCAATTATCAAAACTATCGGAATTATTTCCACTGATTGCCCATATTCGGTGTAATTTTCTCAGATTATTAATTTTTATAATTATTCACATTTTATTTTCACTGTAAGGGGACTTATTTGGGTCATGTAATACTGTTGTGTGCTAAAAGAGCGTAGGTAAGGTATACGGGATGGATAAGATTACACATTATGTACATATTTTATTTACTTAAAAGTAAAAAGTATCCGGGACACCTGTGACAGTCGCGGTTTTCAGGAAGGCTACCCTGAACCCAAATGCCCAAAGATCGATGTTTGTAATTACTCATTTTTTTTCCAGATGTTAAGTGAATAGTTAAATCGAATGTTTTTATGTGCTCAATTCAATCCCCGTCCCCAATCAATATATGAAAAAAATTACTTAATGTTGTTAATTGCTTACGGTTTCATGTTCGTGCATACGAGTTGAGATTTTGTTCCACATCTTCCAATATTGGGCGGGCGTGTTTCATGTATTATTCAAATTGTTCAATGATCGCAGGCCGGGCGCGGCGAGCTCGTTACGCGGGCGCGGTGCGCAACGCATCCCCCTAATGACACCATTTGCTGAGATTGTAGGAGGCCACCGAGGCCCACGCAAACTGTCTTGATTGAGTCTAATTCCCGTTTGCTTTCTACCCATCAAATCCACTTACATAGGTAATTAACAATAAGGTAGATTCTACTTACACGACTCCAGCTCCGCCCCAAGTGCGGTAGAGGCACAGTACTTTTCAAACTTTTTTAGGATAGTCGGATTTAAATTAGGCACGGTAAATTCTCAGCCAGAGCAGAAATGTCTATACCTCTGAAAATTATTGTTTTTGTTTTCTATTCTATGTCAAACAGTGTTACCATACCTGTGCGGCCTAATTATTAAAGCGCCTTTTAAAATAAGCCAATGCCGAAAACAAATAGAAATAAACTATGTGCCACTGGTGCTACAAAACAAACGAAGATTCGAGTTCAAAAACCTACAATTATCGTACGCCGCTGGTATTATTTTCGCTTTTAATTAAGGTAACAGGCCGATACACATAATACAGTTGTACAGTTATTACATTTGGATCGGTTTGATTTGATAGCTAAAGGTTTAGTAATTCCTATTTCGCCCAAAGGTACGTGTCCTTCATTTTACAATTCTAGCTCGTTGAGCGATATAAACTAAGGACTTAGGCATCTAGTGCAGTAGCCTTAGTCCGGGAAACTAAACCTTACCCCGCGTTTCCAGGAAAACTCTCTCCGAGCTAGCAAGAATTATTATATTTATATTTAAGTAATCGTTTTTTTTTTCTTAGTTCTGTTTATAACTCTGACTCTGTTATTATTCGCTATTTGACAGTTGTAAATCTGTTGGATACAGTAGCTTATACCCAACTAACTAGTTAGTCATATAAATTTACTTTTATAAGGTCTAAAATTTTATAGTGGTTTTAAAGAAGCATTCATTTTGCCAATATGCTTTATAAATGCTATATAAAATGCTACAATAAGAGTTCAAAATCTTCTCTTCTGTCTTGTAAAAGCAATGCATAAGGTAACTATAAGGCTTTTTAGCTTATACGAGAATTTTATAAGATATCTGTACAACAAACGAATTATAGCATGTTATATAGCCTTAACAAGACTGAAAGCCATATAAAGGCTTTTAATATGGCCAATTATTCTTGTAAAAGCAATACATAAGGTAACTATAAGGCTTTTTAGCTTATAGGAGAATTTTATAAGATATCTAAACCACAAGCGAATTATAGCATGTTATATGGCCTTAACAAGACTGAAAGCAATCTATATTCGCTTATATAGTCACTCTATTTGGTTATATTAAAATGCTTTACATAACTAAATTCGTCTAAACTAAATCTATGTGAATCATTCGCTTACGGACCAGTGGTTCCGTAGGGGATTATTTACAAATTTGACACAAAATGATGAAATTGTTGCAAAACGTCTTTGTTTTCACAACATACATAGAAAAAAGTGTGAAGGTAAATACTGAATGCTGAGACCAAATCGAAAAAAGAACTAATTTCACGAAGGAGTTTCTCTTTTGCGCAACACGTATCATTAGCTCTAGTATAAGTTTTTTCGAAACATTAACTAATTCGAACGTGTTTGCGTTTTGTCTCAAAATGTATGAAAACACTCTCACCGAGTTTGAAATACGCGCGTTCATCGGTTACCTAGCAACAAATGTTATACTCGCTGTTTTGGTTTCCACTAGTGACCACCAGAGGCGCTGTTCACGTTTTAATACATTTTGAGCCAAACGCAAACGCGTTCGAATTAGTTAGGTAATGTTTCGAAAGAACTTATACTAGAGCTCCATATCTAGTTTAGAAGATCGCCATTTACTATTACGCTTACGCAAAAAATCTTATATGTTTGAATTTTTTAAGTGGTGTTGTTTCATTCCATTAGATAGATAGATAAAACGTTTATTTCTTTGCCACATACACACACACACGTTTGCTCAGCAATGGACACCACAAAAAAAAAGAAATAAAAATAGGGATGTTGACTCAAAAAAAAATTACTTCAGTAGAAAGAAGACATAAAACTATGCCAAATAGTGAAAATCCTATTCAAATATCTCAAAAAATAACGAAGCTACAACGGTTAGAATGTTCGTAGTTAGAGAAAGAAAGTGCTACTCAACAGTGACGTCACTGTTATAAATAAACATAGTAAATGACGATCGTTCAATACAAAGGTGCGTTTTGCGGAAAAGCGACAGAAAATACCCACTCTTAAAACTTTGAAGACTTATAATTACGTATTTTTTTAATTTTTTCGCTATTTGATTGAGAATTTGAGCCTTCATGTAGAAAATTTGGATTTATTGATTTTCTTTTATAGTGCCATCATCCCTATTATACAACAAACACAAAAACTTACAAACACAAATCAAAATTAAAAAATAAGACACAATTATAAGACATAGAAAAATAATTTGTGTGTATTGCAGCAAAACAAAATGTCCCAACTCAGTGTGTAGCTTTGCTCTCAATTGAGCAAAACACTGGTATTCTGTCAGAACCCAAAGGACATATGTTTTGAAATATATATATTGTAGACGGACAAGCATACATAAATAATATAAAACATAAAATAAAATAAAGAACTTATATTGTACATTTTCAGGACGAATATGTTTATTATATAATTAAAGTTAATGGCAAAAATGATAAGATATTAGAAAGAATCAAATATATTATAGAAAGAAAGTGAATGAAGGAAGAGTTGAAATTGTTTTAGTTGTTTTGGAAGTACAGTCACACAGCAAAATTTTTATTCAAAGGTATTATTACACAATAAAGAACTAAACACAAAAAACCGTTTGTCAATATCTTAAATGGTTAAAGAAATATCTAACTTTTTATTCGTCCATTTAGTTCCCTCCTATGGCCGCGACGGAACCCTCGGTGGGCGAGTCCTACTTCGCACTTGTCCGGGATTTTTGAATTTTGTTTACACCCGCGAGTACTACCAGTGTAATTGTAAGGGATTTCATTTGTGAGAAAGGAACCCTAACGATGTGCAAAATGGCAGCAACATAAGCAACAAATGTTGCCATTATAAAATTTTCACTCTTATAGAAGCTTTGTAGACTATGTGCGAATGCTTTTGCTCTTATAATAGCATTTAATAAAATATAACTAAATAATTAACAATATTTTAAGCAAAAAACAGCTTAAATTCAAGGGCGCGTTGATAACACAGCACACCGAGAATCACATTTTACCATGCACTTGAATTCCCACACAGTTTTCACTATAAAAAGCACATAGTAGACTACTAAAAATAAATTATATCTTTTGTTAAAATGGCTGACGCCTTCCATGTTTTTACCACAACCATACGGTTTAAGTCTTGAGAGCCTTTGTTTTGCCGTTATGAGATTCGACTCCCTTCTTTTTGAAAATAATAAAACACGCATAAGAATGATCACCCTTATTAAGGCTTTCAATATGACTCTTATAAGTATACTGGCTTTATAACAGCGTTTTCCTTGCCATTATAAGTTTAAATTCCTTATAGCTTGCCATAATAAAACGCGTATAAGATGAAAAGAAAACAATAAAGCAACTATAAGAGGGGTATAAGTCTATTTATCTTATAATCTGCGCCCAAATGTGGTTGTATAAACGTGTATATGACTCTTATAAGTCTAATATTTTTAGCGTTATAAGCTATATAATATCACCAATTTTTGTTAGTTGGGTAGGTATACAATACTCATACAATAGGTTTAGTGCTTTAAAATTAATTTTAAACATTTTATTTTTGAAAAATAAATTAAGAGATTTTTTTATCTGTGGATTACAAAAACCGAAACGCGTGGGACGTCACATTTCAAAGTTAAGGTTTAATTCCGCAACAGACCGCAACTGTACTTACTGCACGTTATGTTTCTCCGCACTCCAAATTGAACCGTAACGGTATTCGTAAAAAGCTCTATTTAAAATGAGCGGAGAAGTGTCACAACAGCACAAGTTACTGTACAATTTGGAGTGCGGTGTAACATGCAGTTCCCGTCTGCTGTCGGCTGCGGAAGTAAACCTTTAGTTGTTTATCAAGTGCGATGTCACATTACTCACAGTGACGTGATCGGCTGTTTTCGCGCGACATTCAAATTACTTAAAGAAAAAATATTTTTTTTAAAGAAATTAAGCTCTTTGGGGGAAAAAGATAATTGTTACAGGTATAAAATAAACCTACGTATAATTTAATAGTAGATTGTTTGACAAGGGGCTAAAGTAAGCCATAATACCACGAGATGTTTATTTTCCCGAACGCAGTGAGGGAAAATAGTTCGAGTGGTAATATGGCTTTTAGACCCGAGTTATACACTCTACTTTTCACTTCGATTGCAAGAAAACACATTAAATACAAATTATCCATCTTAAATGAATAATTTAACTCTTGGCGGGTGTATGTCTCTAATTTGACAGCAAGTTTTTTTTTCTAAGGCCAGCCAGCCAGCCAGACCGTGCCTCGCTATGCGTGTACGCTTTACGTATTCGCCTCCCTTCCTTTTGATATATTAAAGAAAGAGATATAACATGCGCTTTTTTTTCTTTTAAGAGATGCAATTGCTTTGACCATAGACACTGCTTAATCTTTAGAGAACTGAAAAACGTTTTTCCTGATTGGTCGATTTTAGTACAGCTGTATTCTGGTTGGTTCATATTTTTACCAAGTATTTTTTAATCTGTCAAATTACTGTTCTGTGATTGGTGGATTTAATGGGTGAAGTATTTTGATTGGACAAATTAAAATGTTTTGTAGATCATAAATATGTATACATATTTTCCCTAGGGCTTAAATGTACTACTTTAGCCCCGCTTCACAAGTCTAATATGACACACTTTTCGAGCATGAGAAGTAAAAAATACTTTTCCGAAAACTGTCAAGTAGCCAATTATAACTTCTGAACTTAGTTATGACAAAGATAATACTTACCTATAAAATGTTAGTAGTTAAATATACAGTACGAAGCCGAATAATTTAAGCTACTTAATAAGCTTACCTATATTATTCGGTGCGGTTAAAGAGTCACAGGCGGCCATGTAGGGATTGTAGGGAGGCGCGAGATCGGTACCTACCTACCTAAATACAATTTCCTAAAGGCAGTAGACATTTCTGTGACGTTAGTAAAAGCTTTTTTGTGTAATTCGAACTTAGCTATGTTACGTATATTTTTTAAAAACATAAATAATAATTGCTCTTACGTCTAATGCTTTATGTATAACGAAAATATGAGAGAAAAGCGCGATTTTCCTGGTTCAGTAATTTACACTAAGCCACTGAAACTCATGTGTTGTAAAATCGCTCAGAAAATA
Source organism: Cenopis cana (assembly GCA_951800055.1). Taxonomy (NCBI): domain Eukaryota; kingdom Metazoa; phylum Arthropoda; class Insecta; order Lepidoptera; family Tortricidae; genus Cenopis; species Cenopis cana. Next base: position 14,306,159 of record OX637471.1, on the reverse strand, counting down.
TGTCAGGACAGGTTAAATACAGACAAAAGATATGTACTGCTGAGAGCTGAAACCCACAGAACGTTTATTCCTGACCCTTGGGAAATTGCGGCACTGCCGCAACCTCTCCATATTAACAAAACTTTAATCTAACCGGGCCGGCCCAGGGGAGGATGTAGCCAGGTTCCATTTTTTCGACTAGTAAATTTTCTTGAAATCCGCCTCGTGGCCGTGGCAGACCGCCAACCCGAACGTATGCTCCTAAAATGAGAATTCTGTCGGACACCTCTGTCTTGACGATTTAGTTTCATTGTGTTCAGTATTTTTCTATCAATTTTAACGGGATTTCAAAAATAAATACCTATGCAGAGTGTATTTTGTAGGTAGCTAGTGACATTCGTAACAGGGGGTCGATTTATGAATCCCACCAACATTTATAAAATAATCGCATGGTAATTTCAATTACGACTGGGTAGGGGCACTCGTAAATCGATATCATTAGGTATGACAAATGTAAGTCACCGATGAGTTTCAAAAATACGAACTTTCGGAAATCCCTCACATCGGTGAGAATTAGTAACTTGGTGAGATTCATAAATCGACCCCCAGATTATGTTGTTTGTGTAAAACAAGCCTCACATGTGGTGTGCGGGATGGAGTGAATACATTTTACCAAGTGAATGTTGCTTTTGAAGCAGTAACAGTATTTGCCGCACAGTCGTGGCGCAGCGGGTGCTTGACGGATTGCACTGCGACGAGGCCGACACGCAGGCGTCTACACAACACGCCATTGCCTTAGTAGGTAAGGTAAATGCGACGAATAAGTATCTACAGACTACAGACAACGATAGTAGGTATGTGAGATCCCGTATCTGAAACTAAAACTATTGTGTAAGTATGTAGCTGCGGCAACTCTTAGATGATGACGCTATTTTTTTAAGTAAGAACAAGTAGCATTACGGTCGGTTTGTCTAAAAAAAATTACAGAAACAGGAGTAGGGGAAGGTTGCAATCATTGGACCACGTAACTTCACTGCCTTATAATCTACAAAATTTATGTAAGAAAATAAAATAAGTTTGATAATTTTTAACTTTCTAAATATAACATAATTAAACACAACACAATACAATACAATAAGGTATAATAATCTTGGAGAAAAAACGTGAAAAGTATTTATCAGGCTGTTGCCTTCTTTGGACCATGGTCACCTTGATTGAACCACTGAGTCGCCGTCAATGGAAACTTAGGAAATTTATACTGATGGTCCAATCAAGGAGACTTATGGAAATTGACATTTTAATATATATATATATATATATATATTTTTTTTTTTTTATTGAAACGTCTACCAGCACCACTGAGCGCGCTCGTCTCCTTGCCTCCTGTAGATGGGAGTCGGGGGCTTGGCTGCAAGCATTGCCCTCCAAAAATCTAGGGACACTCCTTACCAATGAAACTTTCCGATTCGCGGTATCGCTGCGCTTGGGAGCGACATGTGTTGCCCCACACCAGTGCCACTGTGGAGCCAGTGTTGCTAATACAGGTCTCCATGGCCTCTCCTGCAGCAGGAGTGCTGGTCGCATCGCGCGACATGCCTCAATTAATGACATCTTGCGTCGAGTCTTTGCCAGCGCCGGAACACCGGCGATCCTGGAGCCGTCTGGCCTGGCTAGAGACGATGGCAAGAGGCCAGATGGCATGACCCTGGTACCCTGGAAGTTGGGACGGCCGCTAGTCTGGGACGCCACATGTGTGGATACCCTGGCTCCGTCCCATCTTCCAGGGACCTCGGTTAAGGCTGGGGCTGCCGCCGACGCGGCTGAGCACCTCAAGCGGCGCAAATATGCCACCATTGACGGTGACTGCATGTTTGAGCCGTTTGGGGTGGAAACTCTAGGGCCGTGGGGACCTGCTGCTCACTGCATCTATAAAGAGCTTGCGAAGCGTCTCGTGGACGCCACGGGTGACCAGAAGGCTGGTGCGTACCTTGCTCAGCGCCTCAGCATTGCTATTCAACGCGGCAATGCGGCCAGCCTTCTGGGCACCCTACCGCCGAGCTCCGAGCTTGAGCCCATTTTTTATCTATAAATCTATTTATTTAGTTTTTAGTTTAGTTTATTTTTAGTTTAGGTTACTATACATATTATATATTTTTTAAATATTTTTATAGTTTTTTTTTTTATAAAAAATAACAGAAATCAATATGTATAAACATAACGTATGAAATCCTACATCACTTGATCGTATATATATTAAAACGTAAGTTTTTGCTTTAAGCTTTACTTATTATTTACTTAATTATTAATTTAGATATTTTAAATATCGATTGCCTACGATTAAAATATATACCTACTTACTCATAGTGATATAGCGGTCATGATCCTCGGCAATGGGGACCAACTGACTGAAATGGAATATTCATATCAAAGAGAAACAATGTTAAAATATCAGATACACCGCACCGTAGTGACAAGAATTGTTTTCTTTCCGAGACATACGACTTCATCTTTTCTTTATCATAGTGGCTGGACCAATTCTGGTTCTTCAATTATGGCTTTCGGACTTTTTCGTCAAGATTTAATGCGCAATTTGTAACTCAAGATAATTATATAACATGTGAATATCTAACCTAAGTATTTAAGTAAGGTTAACTTTGAAGTAAAAAGCATTATGTCGTTACGTCCAGCTGTGCCACCTGTACTGATTCTCTAGTGCAAGACGAGTTTCATGTCATTCTACATAAACACCGTCACTTGCCTGAGTAGGTACTGCACAGATATAACAACAAGCTATTCTAATGCAAAGGTATATCATTGATATAAGTTTGCCATGGTACTAACGGTCAACAGATAAAGTGATTTCCAAGTTCTTATTCTGAACAGACCTTCACCTAAATTCAATTCTAAGTCTATTGTCTTTTGTTGGCGGGCCTACCACCATCCCCATACAGCCCGACCATACCACTCCGAGGCCATTTGGCTTTTCTTGGCCTTTCTCATCTAAAACATTTAACATCAGTGATTACACTCACCGGCGCGGTAATCACGTAACGTTTTCGACCGTTAGTACGATAGATTTAAATGTCAAATCCCATACTAAAACTGACATTAAATATGCTCTAACGGTAGTACATAACGTTACGTGATTACCCCGCTGGTCTAGTATTCATCCTCAGTATTCTAATCACATTCTGACATGAATTTAAATTTTCGTGAGACATGTTATAACTTTATTTTACTAAACGGTTAAAACTCACGTATTAATTGTCACTTCGGGCGACCTGTTTTGAACTCTTCGGGAGTTCTTCCTCAGGATGAGTGCGTCTGCGACCCGCGCCGCGCCGATTGCACACTGAGTTGAAACATGAGTTCGAAACATGTCGCCCGAAGTGACAATTAATAGGTGAGTTTTAACCGTTTAGTAAAATAAAGTCACTTTCTGACACTTAAGTACTCATCACTAACTCCTTTGTCTAGCTTTTTGCTAAACCATTTGTAAACCATCATTAATTTCTGTATTTCACATAAGTAAACAATCTAGGTACTTGTTCATTTTCCTTTGCTGTGCTCCAAACTTAGTATGTATTTACATTCTCTTTGTTCTGTCCGATGGCAATCAAAGAATATCATACATTTTATATTATATTATGCCTATGATGTGTATAAAGGGATGTCAATTGATAGTTCACAGTGCTGCCAGTAGAATAAATCTATCTCGCCTCCCGCTCCCGCCCCACCGACGCAACCAACACCAGGCAGCCGCGCGTTCCGCGAACGCGAGGCCGCCGCGACCACTCATGATTAAGGACCACGTATTGGCCCGAAACATGTCGAGCGATATTCGACGATATAGACGTGAGTGACCCGTTTATTACATTTCAATAGGTATGTCTGAGACTCATGGAAGTTTTCTATTTAGAATAAATCTAGCTTGTTTCACACTTACCAATTTTATAATCGCGTTAATCGCGTCAGCATAGGTTAGGCCAGGCTCACATAATCATTTCAATAGATACTAGATGGTGTACTCAAAGACGTATAACTAACCGCAAAATTAAGTTGGTTTTAATAAGAAAAATAAGGAAATGTAAATGAAAAAAAATCTGATTTATCAACATATTAGTATTTGTTGGTAAAATATACGTAATAATAAACATTAACGCCAAATTTCAAGTTAATGGGACGTAAAAAAAATCTTCGGCACAAAATTTTGTAAAAAAAGTTGACTTTGGTGGCTTTTCATACTTTTGTCTTACAATATTTTTAAAACAATAAATATTGTATTTATCTACTCAACAATCTCTAAACAACGATACCCCACTCGATGGGGTAGGTCAAAAGTTTTTTTTCGCGGCCCCCTTTAGCTGTATGAGAGCCCTCCTTAAAAAATAAATAAACATAAGTTTTGACTATTTGTATGGCTTTGGGTCAAGAAGATGCTTATACTGTGAAAATTTGAAGACTAGCTCCAACCGTTTGGCTATAAAACTTGTGTGGCAGACGACGGACGGACGGACGGACGGACGCCTGAGCGACAACAATAGGGTTCCGTTTGGACCCTTCGGGTACGGAACCCTAAAAATGATCTAATTGATGTTCTCGTGGTTCGTAGCGAAGTCAAGTTTTTCGAAAAAACAAAAACTTGCTCGCTCGCTTCGTTAGCATTGTTTAAAAAATATTTCACCGGTTTTTACGAGACCGATTTAATCCTGGATACGTTATTTTTACTTGTTATTTTTGCAGTTTAGATGTTATATTAAATGGCAGGATTAAAAAAACTGCACAACTTTGGAGTATTTTAGGAAATATGACGGTATTTTACCAACCCGTATTCTTTGTCTGCGAGTGTAGCTTTGAAAAGGAATGAGCAAATTGGTGTCCGACCTAATCTCACTCACTCGGGTAAAATAGGCGAAGATTAGGCACAGGATGCATCAATAGACCAGGATAAACCCTTGTCTGACCACTGGACCTTTCCAGTGGACACAGCATTTAAGTACTTAAATACATATAGGAAGGAAGTGACGATTTTTCGGCCCTATATCCAATCCAACCTTCGTTTCAAGCTGATGCTGGTGCACGCAAACCGCTATCGCGCTTAAACATTATAAGTTTATTGAGTGAGTGAGACTGACATATGCATAATATTATTAGTTTATGAGTGAGCGAGACTCTCTGACATATATACATAATATTATCTATGAGCGAGGGAGACTCTGACATATTCTCTTAATCCATTGGGTATTCTACTTACTTTAACACTAAAGCGGCAATTACACTTCGTCGTTCGCCGCATGCTGCATGCGGCGACCGCAAAAGTGTAAAGAACACGTTAGTCGGCCGCATTCGGCGATCGACAGCTGCCAAGTCGCCGTAGTAGGCGGAAAGACTAGTGTAAAGACGACGTTTGTTGGCCTAAGTAGTTTAAGATGAATTCGGCGACTGCATTAGGTGAACGACGAAGTGTAATTGCCGCTTTATGTACCTAATAGAGTTTCTATAACATACCTATACACATTGTCTAGAAATCGTATGTTTGTAATAGGAAATCTATGAGATTAGCGGTAACACTTTCAGTGCCAAGAACTTCCCTATCGAGTTCTCTTGCTCTTAGACGCGTAGCCAACAACATGCGCCTCCTCGCAATATATATAGAGGATGCGTAGCGCTACGAAAAGCTTGATAGAAAGAGTTAATGTATATGCAATGAAATAAGTGTCAAACTCAAAGTAATCGTACTGGGGGCCGATTTTTGAGTGTCGAACGCTCGACTTTTCACTCGAGATCTGTCAAAAAACTATGATGTTTTGACAGATCTCGAGTGAAAAGCGGAGTGTTCGACAATCAAAAATCGGGTCCCAGTACTGTGACTTTGAAATTATGTGTCTGTCATCAGAGTCACATCCTAAGTGTTACTTCAAATCCATGTTGTCAGCTACCGAATAGTTGGTTGACCTTTATTTAAAAAGATTGAAATTGTCAAGTATTAGATCATTGTCCGGCACTGGGACGCTTACCTTATCGACAGCGAAAATTGGCCGAGCTCCATAGAACAGCATGTGCGTATTGAAAGAATAATGATTCATCCAGTTTAGTAAAAAACCACTGAAACTGTTACCCATAAACCCATATAGCTTAAAAACTTAAATTAGTTGTAAACCCAAAATACCATATTCCAGAGGCGGCGGAGTGTCTCATTAATTCAAGTATCTGGACTGAGCCGACACAATCTCGCGCTAAATCCATTATAATGGCCGCTTTGTGATTTTTGCACTCACTTCCGTCCCTATTCCCAGCCGGGCAATCCAAGAGGAATTAATAATTTATTCCGTTCAACAATTCTATGACTGTCAAAAGTAATCAAAGTACAAATAGCGATTAAAAATAACAAATTAATTGAAGCTTTATTCAAACAAGGAAAATGTTTTTCATATTGAAAAAAAGAAATCGAGCTTTAGTAGAGACAATTTTAATTGAAATAAAATGAAATTCATTTAATTTCATATTATTTCAATTAAAATTGTCTTAAGTTCTCACTCTAGTTTATTCACAGGAAAGTAACAAATATACATTGTTGACCCTTAATATATTCTACCTCGAGGCATGTGAAAATATTTTTATGTCACATCTGGCCATAAAGTGGCCATTATCGCACGCTCCGCGCGCGAAAAAACCCACTTCCTGGCCAGGGGGTGACATAAAATTTTGTACTTACCTCGGGCGATAATAAAGAAAGCCTCAGATCGCATATTTATCGCCCTTGCCTTCGGCTCGGGAGTAAAATACCTGCGATCTGAGACATTCTTTGTTTTATCGCCCTTGGTAAGTAATGTACTATTTCACTTCTCATGCTCGAAAAGTGTGTCATATTAGACTTGTGAAGCGGGGCTAAAGTAGTACATTTAAGCCCTAGGGAAAATATGTATACATATTTATGATTTCCAAACATTTTAATTTGACCAATCAAAATACTTCACCAAATCCACCAATTAAATCCACCAATCACAGAACAGTAATTTGACAGATAAAAAAACATTTGGTAAAAATATCAACCAATCAGAATACAGCTGTACTAAAATCGACCAAAGAAAAGCGTATGTGCAATTCTCTTTGTCTTTGCAAAAGAAAGGGAGGCGAATACGCATAGCGAGGCATGGTCCTGGCCTTAGAAAAAAAAACATGCTGTCGAAGTAGACATACGCCCGCCAAGAGATAAATTATTCATTTAATGTGGATAATTATGTTTAAATGTGTTTTCTCGCAATCGAAGTGAAAAGTAGAGTGTTTAACTCGGGCCTAAAAGCCATATTACCACTCGAACAATTTTCCCTCTCTACGTTCGGGAAAATAACCATCTCGTGGTAATATGGCTTACTTTAGACCCTTGTCAAACAATCTACTATTTATTTCATTGCATGACTCAACGACAAGTCATGCAAGTCAAAGTAAAGTAAATTGCGTGCATCATGCGTTCGTGAAATTATTACTTTTGTTCAGCACTATTACTAACTTCGTTACCTAATTCGTTATTTTATAAGAACTTTATTATTGTAGTTTAATGCGCAATTGAATAGAATCGTTCTCTGAAGATTTATTATCTTTTGACAATTTAGGTGAATTGCGCGTGAAAGCAAGCCCGTTAAACACAATCATACTAAAATGAAATGCGAAAAGTTAACGTCAGATAACCCCCCGAGTGTTGTCTAATGGCGGCCAGGGGTTTTATGTCAGTTACTATTGAATCATAAAAAGAAATTAATTTCATTTGTACCGAAGAAGGAGCCGTCGTAAATACTCAACAGGCTTTAGTAAAAACAAAAAGTTTGAATTGTTGTAAGTATAGTATTGCGATTGAAACGTAACTAAGTCCAACATAATTAACTATAATTATATATACTATTTCATTTTGTATTTTTTCATGTGTTTTATTTGTGTACAATAGGTACTACTACTACTAATTATAGTATGTATTAGGTTTGCCATGCACATGCACAAACAGAAAACATAATATACGTAAGACTTACTTTCCATGCTGAGATGAGCAGAGAATTTGTGCAACAAGAGAGCAAAGTTATTTTTGCAGCGAGTATTGATTTTGATTCCTGAGCGAGCGAAAGATTCTAAAATTTAGAATCATGAGCGTAGCGAGGTCTCCTACTTTCGGAGTATAAGAAATGAAAGGAGTTACTTGGTGAAGTGCGCTTCGTCAGTGACGGCGACCCACCGGCTCTGGTTGGTCGGATTTAGACGTGTTCTGCTTCCAGCTAGTGCGAACAGCCTCTTCTCACGTACATCGATGATTCTGCGAAGTGCACATATTTAATATCGGATTATTATGCCACATTTACATGATAAACCAGAGTTCCCGCTATTAATACTCGCTATATATAGTAGGTACTATTTACACTGCAAGAAAAAAAAACTAATTATTGGTAAGTTTTAGTGAATCCCAGGACAATGAGATTATATACTAACGGTTACAAAACAGTTTTTGATAATAGTAGTTATTTACTAATACCAAAAAAATTTGACCTTGTAACTACTAATTACTACTAAACTGTTTTGTAACCGTTAGTATATTTATTTATTATGAAACAAACATTCTTACAAAGTTTTTGCTACAAGTTATTTTTATAACATATAGACCTATAGTTTCCAATACTAATTTCAACATAATAAACATGGTTGCTAAGTACATTAGTTCTACATGGACTATAAACTATAAGTGAACTTATCAACACTTTATGAGATTTCAAGCGCAGCTGGGGGCCGATTTTTGAGTGTCGAGAGGTCGACTTTTCATTCGAGACCTGTCAAAAAACTATGAAGTTTTAACAGATGTCGAGTGAAAAGTCGATCGTTCGAAACTCAAAAATCGCCCCCCTGGTCATTTTCTAGATGTTACCTAAATATACCGTTACCAAATAGTATAATAGTATAATCTCCTTACAGTACGTACAGTATATAATCTCCTTGTCTTGGGATTCACTAAAACTTACTAATAATTAGTATTTTTTTCGCTCAGTGTAAGGGAAACTGTGCTAGCCCGCGGACGTACGGATAGACAGACGGGCAGACAGACATTGCGAAACTTTAAGGCTTCCTTATTTACTACAGGACCTTTAAAAAGCTCGTTAATATTGAGTGAAAATGCTGTGAAAATACGGGGCACTAAGAGTAATGCTTTGTGCACATTTTATACCTACACCTAATACTTATTTCGACTGTCTGCGTTCGGATAGGCTCAGTGGCGGAGAGTCCATACAACTCGATTCCCACCGGCTTGCCTAATTCCCAGCCAGTCCAGTTCTTTTACTACGGCTCATGAAGAATAGGAAAAGCCAAGTATTTCCGGCTTCCCTAAGAATATTTTTGACGCGCCGCCACTGTAGGCTAGCTTTGTATATTCTGCTTTACAAAACAATTGTTCGCAACAAAGGCAGCCAGCGGACAAGAGAGGCCCTGATGAACCTCAGAATTGAAAGAAAAACACTTTTCTAATCACACATGTTTTCTTCAGCTGTAATTTAAAAAGCTGGTAGGTAAGTATTAAGAAGATCTTGAGATTATGTTAAGAAGTAGCTCTGGCTTAGTTTTATTAATTGCCGAAGAGAGTGAGAAGACTATTGAAAGTTTCGCTTGCAATAAGAATTCCATACACGTTCTATCTATCATCCCATAGGTATACAAGAGCATGAAATGTGTCGTTCGAATGCAACATTCTATCCGTGTAGGTTTATATCCTAAGAGTAAACCTGCAGTACTAGCTTCATTTTACAGTCGAGTTCTGAAATATGTACATGGGCATTGTGGTCAAAAATATGATATTTACCTACTAAGGTTCATAAGAGGGTAGGAACAGTTTTATTCTCATACTGAAACCAATGCAATTTAGTTTGGTTTAAGCGTTCCCAAATAAGGTAAATTCAACCATCCTTAGTTGAATATAGTGCGCGCCATCCACGACGACGCCACAGCGAATATCATGAGTACTAATCTGTGCGCAGTTGTACGGCTTGGGCTGGCGAGGGGCGCGCTTTCGTGGATGGCAATCCAGTATGACATTATGGATTGGGCTAATACAATCGCTTTAAGAGCAAATTAGATGCATAGTATTTTAATATCTTAAGAATCCACATAAGCTTTCTGATACGACCATTCAGGTGTTCAACATGTACACGACCACGCGGGCAGTTTAAACACGGAATAAGTAATATTGTATAAGTGTTTGCGCTCCAGTGAAATCAGTTGAGCGGCGCCAACCGAATCTGAGGTATGAGTGGATTCGAGGTAGGTAAGTAGGTACTGGGAGTTTGTCTATTGGTTTACTAAACCTAGCCTAGCTGAGAAGAGTTCAGCAAGAAACTCAGCTAGGTCCGACCTGGGTCGGATTGACTCTACCCGCTATGCGACGGTACGGGGACGAATAGGGACTACCTATAATATATGCATGTGTGTTGTCGCGATTGCGCGATGGACATCCCCGACTTAAAATCAGCATGGAAGTTTCGCAGCCGTTTCACCAGCCAAACCCGCATGAAATTAAACCTTCTGTGACCCTCGAATCCAATTTAAGTCTTCCACAGATAGCAAACGCGTCGCGTTTGCTGAGGGTTGCTTCTTAATAATTTATGCCCACATAAATTACCAAAACATTTTCCTACCTACTTATGTTTAGATGGCAAACATTAATAAATTCTGTACTCTGTATGAAGACACAGATGTGTAGGTAAAGTCCGTAGGTACCAACGAATAGTCGTTGAAGGAGATACTTATACGTATTTTGCTTTTCCTTCGTACAACAATACTCACCTACACTACCTGTTATTATTAAGGGCAAGGGCATAGTATACATAGCGAATTAGAGAATAATATATTGAAATATGCAGATAAGCTTCCTTTGCCAATACGGCAAGCCCCAAGCAAACTAGCTTTCAAGCGTATGCTCCGTAAACATCTGTTGACAGAAGAGTTTAGATAGTGTCCATCATAAATAAATATATATATATAATATAATATGTATTAGTTTATATTAGCGTCTGTATATAAGTAAATTATGTGTAATTATGTGTATGTACTTATATGTATACCTTAATTTTATTGACGTTTGTTTTACACTTACGTTTCTATATTTTCTTGCACCGCTTTGAGTCTCTCTGTTTGACCCTGTGGTTGACTGGTAGAGAATGCCATTTGGCATTAAGTCCGCCAAAGCTGTACACTGTAGTTTATTTTGTGCAATAAAGTTTGAATAAATAAATAAGATAAAAATAATTAGGTATCTAGTATAAGTAGTGATCGATCGATTAGGAACTTTTAACTTTAACTATTTTCTTCGAAAATAAAAAAAATAATCGTGACCTCAAGCCTCGTTAGCGAACTAGAGTAAAATAGGTATCTGCAAACACAAAAAATAACTGGCTGGGTACCTACATCAACATCTACATCAAGTTGCCCAAGTTGTTCTGAAATCGACGTCGCGTCGCTAATCAGAGTAATCGGTAATCACCCAGCCAGTGCGGACCCGGCCTTAATTTACATACTTAAGGCGCTACACTGAGAAATTTAGAAACTTTGAAACGCTGTCTGCCCTGACGAGGAATTGATACGGACTGATTTTCAGATATATAATTCTTGACTATATGATTGTGGTACTGACAATAGCCGACACATAATTGCTTAAAATTTTCTCGATAGAAAAGAAATCCAAAGTTGAGTCTATATCTTCCTTTTTTTACTCAGCCTACTAAAACAACGCATTATTAAAAGACACGATTAAGTTAATATGATGGTATTTGACAAGAGGAAATTTAATAATTCTGCACAGATTTGTCTAAAAAAGCCATTCCCGGAGAGATCCCGTTTTGTCGTGAAAGAAAAACATACGCCCGTCTCATTCAATCAATAAATATCGCCTTAACGAAGAAAAACGTCTTAATAAATAATGAAAGTCTTAATCTTATATCTTTAAACGAGCAATTCTTGTATATATCTATGCCTTGTATACCTACAATGTAGATCCCTATGTAATCCTAATCACCTTAGTTCCAATAACGGGACGCTGTTTGACGTACAATGAGGTACTTAGTTTGAATATGCCGAGTATTGGGACTATTGGGGCAGTGTCGAGCACTGAGACGTTAGACATTGATTGATAGTACATGTACAGGACCCATTATCACTAATATTTTTCATTAAACTGAGACCATATGGTCGCTATGGCCATCAACCATGTCCAAAGACTTAAATGGACAGTTTGTCGTTACAGTTGGAATGGGTCGGCGTGGCGTGCCGGCGCCGGGGCTCGGGCAGCCTTGCGCCGCGGAGGGGGGCGGCACTCCCGCGCAACCTGCTGCCTCCGCGCCGACACCACACCAGTGCCTCGCCCGCGACCAGCGCGAATGATTATGTGCACTAGCTACACCAACTAAACAGTGCCCACTCTATCGTCAAATACTAAACAAAACACGCGAACAGGCAGTGAAGTCGAGTGAAGTGCAAACAAGAACCAGTGATGCAACTATGGAAGTAAATAAACGAGGAAAACAGCGTAAACGTGAGTATATAACTTGAATTTATCATGGTATCTTCATTAGTATACTTTTAACACCAAGGACGATTATCGATATATTAATAAAAATAAACAAAAGGGTTTTTAATGTATTGAAACGAGTAATGATAAATCGGTAATTCACAAAATAAAACTAAAGAATCCAGTTTCGTAACAGTCATGTCACACGATGAATGAACTAAACAAGTTGCGCACGAGTCATTTGTGCCTTGCATAACAAACCAAAATAGTAGAGTCTCACTGAAACCAAACTCGGTCAGACACCAAGCTTTTCCAAGTAATTGAGGTGACCAAGATTAAATAGCGTTGAGGTAATGATCTTATGACATCATGCCATGACAAGTTCGCACTCCACCCACAAGACCCACAACACACGTGTCTTAAGGTTATATTCATTATTCACCAACAGCATACCTGCTTAGTTTGTACTTTGTACCTAAATACTAACTAGTATATTTAGTACTACATCTAATGCTAATAGTAATTGCTCTATATTATTTTACCTACTTATAAATACAATCGTAAATAATACAAAATACATGAGATTAGTAATAAAATTAGGAACTTATGTAGGAATCTTATTTAGGTAACACAGACCTATTTGAACAAACGAAAGTTTTCATGGATGTAAGATTTCAGTGCCCCTAAACAATATACAATTTATTATGGGATAAATATGAGAATGATGCTGAGTTCCTAATTACTAATGACCCTCATTAAGGAGAGACTCGCAAGTTCTCCAAGAAACGCATTTATATTAAAGCCTAGAATCATTAAACTCTACCACTTTTGGAAGTCGGTTGAAAAGTATGAAACCCAAAGTAAGATATATATAAAATTTATAAAAACTAGCTTCCAACATGGTTTAAGTTTCGAAACCGTTATCAAAACTACGGACCGTAACTAATGAAAGGATACTTTGATCACCGGAGTAACTTTGTTCAAAACTTCATATCGAGTTTATGAAGCGTCCGATTTTAAAACTACCCCTCTGACATATCTATAGGTATATATAGTCTACTATACAGGCAAGAAAGTCAATATCAAGCTTGGTACCTATGTATAGAACTTTTATCTCACGAGCGCGGGTTGGCCATTGTTGTTGTTGTGACACATACGAACACAGACAACGTTAACTCATAGCTCCTATGCTGACGCACACATAGAAAATGTGCATATGTGCATGTTGTGCATGCTCAACACACAACCATGGCTCACCCGGCTCACCCGCGCTCGTGAAAAAAGAGTGCCTACTCTACCAGCATGAAATAAACTATTAAATTATGTAACTGTATGTAGTCATCGGCATGTTGATCTGTAGGCACAACTTTACTAAAATACAAAGTGTGAACTATAGACCTACCGCTTACGTGACATGACGATGACATCAGTTTTACCGCGGTATATGACATAGGAATATCTCACGCAATTCACAAAAGTACGGTAACCTACCTACTGCTTAAAAACTTATAATGGCATTCATGAAAGGAATTTCTTACACTTACCTACCGCTACTGATGCCTAAGTTCAGTTTTTGCAGTGAAGCAATGAAATTAATAATTAATATTTATAATTCGATTAATTCAAAATATACTGGGTCTTACATAAAGAGGTTACAACGGAGACTTGATCAGAAATGACTAGACATGATAAGACAAACTTAATAAACATGGTACATATTACATTTCTAGTCGCAGTATAGTAGACTGTTATTTTTTTAAATACTATAAGATAAAAACCGGACAAGTGCGAGTCTGACTCGCTCACCGAGGGTTCCGTACAAATTTGACAACAAAATGGCAGGCGCTAGTAGTTTTTGAGACGAAATCCCTCGAACTACGGCAGCTCTTGGCATCCGAAGTAGGCATCTAAAAATGGCTAAATGACATAAAATGTAGCGTTTACACGAAAGTTATTAGATAAATATAAATGGGCGAAAGGTGTTTTTTTTTCATTCTTCGTCATATATTCGAAAACTACAGTCATCATAAAACTAATTAAAAATCTTAAAAGCTTGTTCCAATGAAATGCATTGCTACGATACCGCACATGCCGTTCCTTGCATAAATACCCTAACTTTTTGTGTCAGTAAAACATCGTACATCGTTCTACCTGTAACAATTTTTTTTAAACACGGTATAGCCGAGCTACAAAACTATAGGAACCACATACTCGCTTCTCGCTCCTCACTAACTCGTTTCTAGTTCCTAGCTCTAATCGCTTCTCGCGTATAGTCGGCGGTGGGAGTGCCTTAATCTGTAAAAATAATCTCATCTAAGCAAGTAGAAGCGAAATCAGAAACACTAACCAAGAACGTCAAAATAAAAACGAATTAGCGAAAACCTGCTTTATCTTAGCTACGATGAGACTCAAAGTAGTAAAATTATGTTTGTTAGTTTCATCTTTACCGAATGTCATCGGTATAAAACAATGACGTTGTCAAATATCATGATATTGATAACTTTAAGTATATAAACTCGCCTCACCGTACGTGACCCTGAGATTCGTGACAGATATGTGCATATTCGGAGGAAACAAGCTTATTCTGGTTTATCTGAGACGAATTTTCTGTACATGAGCTAGCATTGTAAATATCTACATCACTCTGGTCTGGTTCATATTCAACCCCCACCCCCGAATTCATTAATTTGAGGGATGAGTTAAGGGATAAAAAGTATCCTGTATTGTTAATCCAGGCTAAAAACTCTATGTATACAAAGTTTCATCATAATCTGTTCAGCCGTTTTTGCGTGATTGAGTAACAAACATCGAAACATCCAAACATCCTATCTTTCGCAATTACAATATTAATGTGTTTACGATTTCATTACAAATGTATAGTTTTCAGATTTTTCCCTGTACTTGCGGTATAAGACGATATTACAATTTCATAGTTCTAGCTATGTCAACGGGAAGTGCCCTATAAATTCTTGAGTCCCTTGATAGTGCCGAAATGTACGTTTTTTGCGGCATAAACGGCCTTCACAGCTTCAAGGGACTGCAGGCCTGAGTATATGGTTTTAATTTCAATTCAACCTTCAGGCGTTCCCGAGAAAAAGGGACAGACAGACAGACGGACAACAAAGTGATCCTATAAGGGTTCCGTTTTTTCCTTTTGAGGCACGGAACCCTAAAAGTATTTAATACAATGTGGTCGTGGTCACCCTATAACACAACGTTTTGCCATCCTCCAAAACAGCTACAGCGTGTCCCAAAAGTGATCTTGACTACAGATTTCAGTGAAATACTTTTATTACTAAAATTAAAGTCTGTTCGGAAATAGAAGAAGCGTAGGCTATGAGTTGAGGGCCCCCTTATATCCTAGGCTTCTTCTCATTCCGAACTAGACTCTAATTAAGTATGTAAAAATACCAATACACTAAAAACGACGACGAATAATTTTGATCGATCCGTACAACTCTGATTCCAATAAAAACAAAAAATGCAGGCGCTACAGCTTACTTTTCAACCTATTGGATTCATCAAAAAATTAAATAAAAAAACAGAAAAAGTTGGGTGGGTCCAATTATTATTTTAAGGGCATCAATAGACAGCAAATGAGCACACCTATTCGCCATTTGAATTTGGAAAACGATGTACCAACCAAACAACCTGTATAACAAAAAGAAAAATACGTTTACACAACCAATTCATTAATTTTCGTTATGGTCCGTAATTTGGTTTCTCGGCTTACCAAGCTAACGTGCGAAACACATTGTTGACAAATTGGTATTATGGTAACCTGGCATTTCCGAGACTAGAAGTAAAATAACCACAAATAGTTAATATCAACCTAGGTGGGACTAGGCAAAAAAATGACCTTATGGTTTTGTTGTAAATACCTCTCGTTTTCCGTTCGCAGTACGCCCTCAGA
Organism: Cenopis cana; assembly: GCA_951800055.1. Classification (NCBI taxonomy): domain Eukaryota; kingdom Metazoa; phylum Arthropoda; class Insecta; order Lepidoptera; family Tortricidae; genus Cenopis; species Cenopis cana. The sequence continues at coordinate 14,289,735 of OX637471.1, read as the reverse complement.
ACATGAAGTATTGTTTCACTTAATAATCAAGAACACTACATCACCTAAAATAGACTACCTAACAAAGTTTTATTTTTTCAGTAGGTAACGATGAGTTTCTACAGAGTATATAGAATATCTGTCACTCTGGTATTGTTACTGAGCTAGTGACTGGGTTACATTAGTTATATTGTCACATTCGAAAGGGCCTATTTTACCGACTTTTAGTCGCCAAATATGGTCGGAATCCACTACTAAAGTTTATCAGGTTAATCGAGCCCACCAACCCACCATGGACCGCCCACCGTATTGCCACACCACATTGACCTGTTAAAGTCACTCTTTTAAAATTTATGACGTGTAAAAGTGCCATTGAGTCCTATTTGCAGACAATGTTTTGATTTGATTTTGACTGCCTGGTATTTTTTGCAGGAGATAAATCCTATCCTAATCCTAATATAATATTATAAACGTGAAAGTTTGTGCGAATGTACGTTCCACTTAATCTCAAAAAATACTGCACTGATTTCTATGAAACTTTCCAGTATTGTAGCTTAGACATCAGAATAGGACATAGGCTATAATTTATTTCAAAATTCATCCTCCTACGGGGTTTAAAGGGGGTGGTCATTTTGTATGGAGAAGAAAATTATCTATAAGATAGAAACTTAAAACTTCTGTAATAGACTAAGCATTAAAATGGAAGAAAATAGATTTCAGCGTTTTTAGAAATTCGCCCTCTGAAGGAGTGAACAAGTGGTTGAAAGTTTGTATGGGGAGCAATTTTTTTTTAAACGTGAAACTTGCAACTTTGTTTATAGACCTAGCATTCAGTCATAAGATATCTAATTTCAGCGTTTTTGGAAATTCACCTTCTGAAGGGATGAAAAGGGGGTTGAAACATTTTAAGGGTAAGTTGTGTATTTTAAAGTGAGTGACTTCATACTTCGCGGGTAGACATGACGGCATCTCAGATAAAATATTATAAAAAAATGCGTTTTGAAATTCATCCCTTAAGGGCCTAATAAAGGGGGTTGAATATTGGTATGGAAAACAAGTATTATTCTAAATTAGGGACTATACAAATACTTGAATTTAAACTTTCGTGAGACATGTTATAACTTTATTTTACTAAACGGTTAAAACTCACGTATGTCACTTCGGGCGACATGTTTCGAACTCTTCGGGAGTTCTTCATCAGGATGAGTGCGTCTGCGACCCGCGCCGATTGCACACCGATGCCGATTGCAATTAATACGTGAGTTTTAACCGTTTAGTAAAATAAAGACTATACAAATGTCGTTAGTAGTAATATATAGAGTAGGTTAGTAACTGGGTACCTATTACATCCAAACATTAGGTAAAAAAACTAGTCTACTCGTGCGAAGCCGGGGTGGACCGCTAGTATTAAATAATTCCGAAGCGGCATGCAATCAGCTGTAAGTATTTAATGTTTCCCTTGAATGCTTTTCAATTTCTCTCCTACACCAGTCACTGCTCTCACTGAGTTTCTACAAGGGCGGAAAATTCTTCTTTTAAAGCATTGCTTAACAATTATTAAATATCCGCTCATGCTTATATTTATGTGTGAGTAAATATTTGTCCCAAATAGAAATTCTATAAATATTAAGCTTGAATTAGACTATTTCGTGAATGGGTATTTTGTTCGTAGGCTTAGGTACTGAATGAAATTGGCCTAAACTAAATTAATCGCCCGGAAGTAATGGCTTTGTAGTATTCCCAAGGGAGTAGATAATAGGATTAATAGGTTTAGTTTTTAAATATGCCGTTCACTCGTAGGTATGTCAATCCACAATGATGATGATGATGAGTTCCCGTTATCCCTCATTAGGGACATAGGGCTCGTAGAAGAGTTCTCCACTTGTCAATCCACAATAAGGAGGTTTTATAAGACATTGATTTATCCCATCAAAAACATTACATGTAAAAAGATGCAAGTCTCGCAACACAGTTCTTCTACAACAAAAAAGTAATGATATGTAATGTTAAACCAAGTCGGTTATATCTTAATCAATAGTACCGGAGGGGTGTCCAATGTATTGGTATTTAACCAATACATTGATAAATTAGTTTTTTTTTCTTTGCGGTTGACAACCAACTAATTATGCGGGTGCTACGGAACCCTAAATGTGCAAAGTCCGACACGCACTTGGCCGGTTTTTTATAAATTTCTGTGGAACTTCTGGTAGTGGGGCAGATTGCTGGAACAAAATCTCGTAAATGGGACGGACACGCTGGACTAAAACACCAATTTTTTTCTACAGGTTCTATTTAGGTACATACATACATTTCTGGTTTTGATAGAACATTATAGCAACCATATCCGTCGGCCTTCTGAAATTTATTAGGGGTGGAAAGACTGGCTGTTTTTATCTGAACGACGTGTTTTAATGAATACAATACAATACAAATACTCTTTATTGCACACCTCAATTTAAGGACAAAGTATTTACAGTACGAAATCACAATAAGTAGAGGTAAATAACAGGCGGTCTTATCGGGAAAGAGCGATTTCTTCCAGACAACGTTAGGGTAGATTATGAGATTATGACTAGATTTAAGTAAATACAGTAAACTACCTATCAGACGTAAATTATCCTTACGGAATTTGTAATGTGTAATACTGACGCAGATATTTAATTGCGCAGTGTTTTGAAACACATGCACACTTGCACATCGATGTGGGATGTGGGTAACGTCAGCTGAACTGGTATTCTCTAAGATTACTGGCTATCTTGCTTAGTAACCAGTATAAGTCTGAATAAATAGTGATTACGATTATTGGATTCGAGACATACTAGGAGTTAATGGAGAGGTAAGTCAAGGCAGGTTGTGAATAGCATAACTGGACGGTATTTCGAAGCGAATGACTCCGCGTGTTATCTGAATCGGTGAAGCACGAAGCCCGTCGTTAAATTAGCACGTTTACGGACAGTAAGTCACACCTGTTTGACACTAAAAATTTGTATATAGAATATTTGGACCTGTTATAGCAGTTTCGTCACACGGCCTAGGTATGATGTGATATAATTATGACAGCAAATGCTATAAAATCACCTGCTATAGCATCTCCGTCGAATGTATTGTATCAAGTGCATAAAATGTGGCACGTATGCTGTAACATTCGACTGCTATAGCATCTTTCATATCTTGTATAAGCTTAGAAGGGCATAATACGTGACAAGGAATGCTATACTATACTGTACTAAACAAAGATTTTATACAAAAAAAACAACAAACAATCAAATAAATTTTATTTATTTAGTAAATTCTTCCAAATACTAACAATTAGTAATGGTTTTAATTTCTGTGAAAGCGTCAGATCGCTTTGCGGCGAAGATGCTGACTTGTTCGGCGTCAAATTTTTTTTGTAGGCATATTAAACAACTAGCATACCCATAAGCCATAATGCCCGTCAAGGTGCAAGTTCTCAGGTTATCTATATAAACTTAAATCAATATGATTCAAACGTAATTTACACAAAATTATCATTACAATCATTTATTTGCCAAAACATGGATACATGGGTTTATGTGTGGCTTTTACGGTCCTTAAAGCTATGCAAATCAAAGTCAGTGCAATAAGCAGTTATCAAAGATGCCAAACATTAAAACAAAACATAATATCCAACAAAATAATCGAATGAATGTTACTTACAATGATCGAAACAATCCTTCAGAATGGCGTTTACGCACCTAATTCACTATTATTACTCAGCGGTGCACTCACTGGACGACCGAACAAACTCTCATACAACCACGACTGCTATGGCATCCGTGTGCGTAAAAGGGGGACAGGATTGGCGAAGACACCTGCTTGTTTGTTAATGTGCGAAAACCATGTAATGTGACAGTAAACGTTCCCTGGTTGCACAGAGTGTGACAGTGAAGACAGTAGCTCTAGTATAAGTTTTTTCGAAACATTAACACTTGGTTAAATTAATTTTGAGGTAGTGCCCCCGTATTGTCGGATTATCTTCAGTACTTAATCTCGAATACCTAAAATTTCTGACAAAATATGAGAAATAAGAATAAGTACTTAGCTATTGGATACCATAGTGATACAAATTTAAGTTGTGTGTTGTGTATCAATTCCTTAATCGTAGTAGATTATTTCTTGCGGTCAGCGCCCACATGAAGGCACATGCGGATATAAGTACTGGCTTTGTCACCACAAGCCTGTTAGCGGCACTTGGCATAAATAATATTACGAGTAAAAACGGATACAATGTATTAGTAATATAAGTAGAAAAGTAAAAAGTTACGACCGACCGATTTATTTTTGAGCCCGTAGATTGACGAACCCAGCAACGTAATAACTAATCTGATGTATTCAAAAGGTATACGTAGACACAAAATAAAGTAAGTATATATAAATTTTAAATAATCACAATTATCCTTAGGCATAAATACAATGACAATTTTCGGCGGCAAACCAATCTTTGGCACGCAATTAATATCGAACGTCAATCAATATCTATCACATGTAAATATAGTTGGTAACTAGGAGCCATCAATAACGTTAGTGCATGAACATAGAGCGTCCAGTACAAGCGCTGGATCCAAAGCATGATGGATAGGGGGGCGGCAGGTTGTCCCGAGACGCGCGCGGTACCCCGCCGCTGATAGCTCCAATCGATCATCCTCACGACTCCAAATGAAAAACGCCTCAATATCACTTTAGATCGGTTTCATCGGTTTGCAATGCGTGCCTAAACATCTGAACTACAAATGATCATGATGTATACTTGATGATACTCGTAGTTCGAGTTTAAATTGTTATCCTAATCCTAATTCCTATATTCCTAATATAATATTATAAACGTGAAAGTTTGTGCGGATGTATGGATGTAAGTAGGTACGTTGCACTTATTCTCAAAAACTACAGGACGGATCTCTATGAAACTTTTCAGTATTATAGCTTAGACATCAAAATAGGACATAGGCTTTAATTTATTTCAAAGTTAGAGGGGGTAAAAAGGGGGTGGACATTTTGTATGGAAAATAAAATTTTCTTTAAGGTAGAGACTTTAAACTCTCCTAATAAATAGACAATAGCATAAAAATAGAAGAAAATAGTCTTCAGCGTTTTTCGTAATTTGCCCTCTAAAGGGGTGAAACGGGGGTTGAACGTTTGTATGGGAAGCAATTTTTTTTTAAACGAGATACTTGAAACTTTCTTTATAGACATTCAGGTTACAAGAAAACTAATTTCAGCGTTTTTGGAAATTCACCTTCTAAAGGTATGAAAACGGGGTTGAAACATTGTAAGGATAAGTTGTGTATTTTAAAGTGAGTGATTTCATACTTCGCGAGTCAAGACATGGGGGATCTCATATAAAATATAAAAAATGCGTTTTTGAAAATTCATCCCTTAAGGGTCTAAAAAAGGGGGTTGAATGTTTGTATGGAAAACGAGTAATATTCTCAAATGTCAACACAAACAAATGACGGACAAATGTCGTTAGTAGTAATATATAGAGTACCTAGGTTAGTAAAGTATAGGTAATTAGATCCAAACATTAGTTGAAAAAACTAGACTACCCGTGCGACTTATTCTATGGACAAAGTGTTAAATATGTAATCATGTATTTGGCTCTAATCAAAGAAACAATCATATAGTCAAGAATCGTATACATCTGAAAATAAATTCTGATATTTCCTCGTGTTGCCAGAACGGCACGTCAAAGAACGCGATATTTTTTAATTTGTGGTTGCTTCCAAACTTGCACGCCCTGTGTGAGGCGAAGTGACATTTTAAATAATAGGTAGGTAGCTGGAGTTAATTAACAGTACTGTACGGTACCTAAAGTCAAGAGTGCCTGTTTTTAATATAATTTTGTAAATTAATTTTTAATATAATTTTGACCTTTTACTAATCAAACACATAAAAGAGACCAGATCAAATACCCGCAACAGACAAGCCTAGATGGAGGTGATAGAAGCGAAAGTAATGCAATATTAAATAAAAAACCGTATAGTAGCTAAATTGGTAATCTTTGGTGTCCGTCCTTATTGAAAAGAAGGTCTTCGCTTCAGCTACGACAAAAATGCTTTCGTATGTCAATCGATTCTAGTGAAATTATTTGAGCAGTTTCGATAATTGTATTGATTTTTTTTTCTGGTCAGTTTTATTTCTAAAACAATATCTTCAATGATGTTTTGTTTTTGTGGGCAGATTTCGGTTAGTTCTCCGCTACAGGTCTTAATTAACCGATTCTTTAATTAAATAACGTTTATTTTGTCAAGTCTGATTTTGTAAATTTACCTAGGTGTATGAGGCCGATGAATAAATGAATGAATGAATGAAAAATAAATAAATATTCCAGCGCATTCAACCTGAACACAGGTGTGCCAATTTTTACATTTAGACATCATAAATATGAAGGTGCAGGTAAGTAATTAATGCTAGTCTTTTTTACAGTCAATAGATTTGTAGATTTCTCAATGTCAATTGACAAGACTTATTTTTTTATATATTTTATATCACACCTAGCCATAAAGTGGCCATTATCGCACGCTCCGCGCGCGAAAAAACCCACTTCCTGGCCAAGGGGTGACATAAAATGTTGTACTTACCACGGGCGATAATAAAGAAAGCCTCATATCGCATATTTATCGCCCTTGCCTTCGGCTCGGGCGTAAAATACCTGCGATCTGAGACATTCTTTGTTTTATCGCCCTTAGTAAGTAATGTACTATAATTATAATTACATACACTTATAGCTACTTGGTTACCTATCTACTATTTCTTGTCAAATACTCCTTAATACTATAAAAACACTGTTTTCATATATTGAGCTCTCACATGTCTCTTACTGGTTTCGTTTCGTTGCGTGAAATATTGCAGGTTTTCCTTAACCCTACAGCATGCGTCTTTTATGTACTGACATGGAAGTGTAAGTATATTAAACTTTATAAATAGAGGCCTACATCTGTCAAGAAACCACGCTTTATCTAAGGCACGCACCCACTTTTTAGGGTTCCGTAGTAAACAAGGAACCCTTATAGTTTCGCCATGTCCGTCCGTCCGTCCATCCGTCCGTCCGTCCGTCCGTCCCCCGTTTTTCTCAGTAAACGTTAGTAATAGAAAGCTATAATTTGGCATGCGTATATATATCGATGACGCCGACAAAACGGTAGAATATTTTTTTTTTTTTATGGTACCTCCCCTACATGTAAAGTGGTGGTGCAATTTTTTTTCTGGCAAACACCATCGCGTCGGGTATCGTTGGGTAGCTCTTTTAAAAATATTATAAGATTTCTAAAAGTATTTTTTGATTAAAGAATTCGTTAGCGTGATATTAAGCTTTGAAGTGATAATTTTTGTTATGGTCAAGTGTCCCCCCCCCCCCCCTGCCAGTTAAACGGTGGCTACTAGGCATGTGAAAAAAATCATGGTAGTAGTATATACGATGAATTTAAAAGGAAAACTATCACAGCTAAGTAAGTAGACATTACTAGTTAACGAGTAATAGTTGAACTTCAGAAATGTACTTTGCAAAAGCAAACTTTCGTACAATTTCCATTGATACCTTAGATAATGTTGTTAATTCTGTCAAAAACATAGTAAATATAAGTTTGCGAACTTTTTAGTCCACATAATGTAACGGGTGGACGACTACGGAACCCTACCTTGCGCGTGGCCCGACACGCACTTGGCCGGTTTTTTTGGAGTTTGGAGTTTGTTAATATAATTACTATTGATAATTCTGGGGATCCGATTTTTCTCCCTTTTTCAATAGAGGTTTAACTATCGATATTTTTAATTCATCGGGAAAGACGCCATCAGTATACGATAAATTTATAATGTGAGAGAGGACCACATATAAACTTAGCGCATAATTTCATCGATTTTGTCATTATCTCGTCAAATCCAGAAGCTCTTGTATTCTTCAGAGACATAATAATTTTGTGGATTTCATGGCCATCACAAGGTTTTAAAAAGATCGATGCCACATTATGTAACGACCGTGTAGTTATTTGCCTGATGGGTGGGATTTCTTTTTGTAGATTATTTATTAAAATAGTCACATATGTCGTTGGGATAGTTGTAAATCAATCAACTCATCTGATGCGTAAACATCCCTGAAAGATGGTGCTGAAATGCAGTTGAGGAATTTAGAGAAATTTTGTTTACTATAGTCTATTTTATATTCAAACCACGTAGCAAATACCTACCCTTTTCATGTTTGTTTTCATCTCTATCATTTGAGCCGACTCATGAGTCAGATAAATACATAAATAAAGCATTTATTCACGAAAACAGTACTCTTTTCCAACTTATATTAACCTCCACCAAACTGTATAACAGTTTGTTGGCAGAAATAAGCTCCCTTTCTTTACATTACTGTTTTAGGTTAGCTATTCGATTAATTTATAAATGTGAGTTCATTATAAATGTTATAACATAAACTATTCTAACAATATTAACTAATTAAGTTTGTTGTATTTTCAATTGTTTTAACATAAGCTTTTTAATTCAGATTTAAAGATATTTTTGCTGGCACTTTTCCTAATAGTTAATGGTATATTGTTATAAATTTTTGGAACGAGATAAGGTCTGGTTCTCTTTTACCATAATAATTGACTGCTCTAGGTACAATTAACGCTTCATTGGCCAACTTTCTCCGCAAAAGTGTGTTAGTCACAGGGACCTTAAACTCACCCAGCTTATATTGTTCTAATGCAATTTGGAACGACACCCTCTCAAAGACTGGCAACAAATTACACTTGAGAAATAATTTATTATAATCCTCTCTACAACTTTGTTTTGTCTTTTTATCGACTAGAGCTTTCATAAACCTAATTTGTAGGTGTTTAATTTTGTCAAGATAAGTTTCTAAATGTTCTGCCGTATGTGCTTAATTCATAAGAGAGTATCGAATCAGTGAGTGCATAATAAACTGTATATAAGGTTGCTCTATCTGTGAAAAACTTAAGGTAGATCATGATCTGAGAGACCTAAATTGATTTTATTTTCCCTATGTTCATTAGCTGTGAAACGCTTTGAAACTAGGCACAGCCACAGACATTCAAAGCTCTTCAAAAAGTTAAATGTTTCTTAGGTATTTTAGCTAGACTTACGACTGAACTTTGATAAATTCTAGATGCTTCGCTGTGTTTGTAAACTAGGTATTCAACTATTATAACAATAAATGCCTACATTTTCTACTGTTGGCACTGCAGTAGGTATGTCTTATATTCACCTGTGCAGATTAAATTAATCCATCCATCATCTTGACATGTTTACCTCACATTCAGACATATAGCCGACATAGGGGTAGTAGGTAAGTAAACTTGATATAGAAAGATAAATCAAAGTATTTCAGCCCTACACTTTCTGACAATTACATGTGTAAACTGAAAAAAAAATCAATAGATTAGATACTTAACTAATAATAATTTTGTATAAAGCAGTAACGATGCGCGTAGTTTTTCAATTTTTCCTTTATTTCTAAAATTTGTAGATTAGATACTGGTCTGACCTATAGCCTCCTAAGCGGCATGAGCCAACACGAGCCGTAATAATTAGGAGATTTACCTAATAGATTGCGCTTCTATAACTGCCTACCGTAGTATGTAACTACATCAAGTAATATCGTCTTATATTACAAGTACTTCAGGGTAAAACCTGAAACTTGTCCGGTTTTATACATTAACGGTGGCAAACAAGCGTACAGATGACCGGCCACCACGTACCACGGTGATGGTAAGTGAACACCGCAGCCATTAACGCCCGCAACTTCAAAAGCAATCACTTGCGCGTTGCCGACCCTTTATAAAATTAGAGGATTCACAGAGGACAGCAGAAGGGATTAATTTTTTGCTAAAATGCACGCCATTTTCGCGTCAGTACTATACGTAGAATCGCTCCAAACGCCGAGTGGACGGTAATGTAATGCACTCACCCGTCAGAACAAATGTGCAAAGACGTGAAGAGATAACCTGTGGGCATCATTAGGCACTACGAGCCTAGACTGAGACTTAATGCGAAAAAGGACTTTTCTGTGACATCGTGTAGCCTGATGGGTGTGAGCCTAAGCGGGACGCGGTACCTAACCAGAAATTGAATTGGCTTTCGGTGTTGTAGACTGTCAGCGTCAGCGATCCTGTAAAATGGGTTCAGCATTAGGCTCTACGTACATTTATTCCAAGAATTCGACAGTCTAGGTGCCAGGGGTTCTGTACGAACTTAGTAATTAAAGGAATATTTGACCATTAAAAATACCTAGATAATCATTCCTATGGTTATACGTTCTTGTTTTATAATATTTACATCAATACCTATTAATCGATTAATATAATTTCAATCGCTTAGTAAGCTTTTGAGTTACACGATTCCACGAAAAAAAGAGTGGAATGTTTTCAGCGAGGCCGAGGTAATCACGTAACTTTTCGAACGTACGGTAGGCATATTTTAATGTAATTTTTAGTAGGTATGGGATTTGACATTTAGTTCTACCTTACGAACGGTCGAAAACGTTGCCTAATCGCACCGCAGGTTTCATGTATGTATGTATGTGAGTTTCTTTGTTCCCCCAGAATTTCTCAACGCAATTTAGGTGTGTGATATCGTTGGAATACTTGGAATCCTTACATCATCCTGACGTGACATTAGAATAAAAAACTTCGCACATTTAGGGTTCCGAACCGACCGCAAAGTTAATTTGGTTTGTAAAAATAAGGAAATTTCAAAGAAAAAATCTAATTTATCAACATATTAGTATTTGTTGGTAAAATATACGTAATAACACTAATAACAAACATTATTACCAAATTTTAAGTTTATAGGTATATGGGAAGTTAAAAAATTCTTTCGACTGACTTTGGTGGCTTCTCATTCCTTTATTTCCAATATTTTTTTAATTAAAAATATAGTAAGTATCTATTCAATGAGCTCTAAACAACGATACCCCACTCGATAGGGTAGGATTTTTTTTTTATCGCGCCACCCTTTAGCTTTATGGCCCCTTAAAAACATTTAAAAATAAGTTTTGACTATTTGTGTGGCTTCGGGCCAGCAATATGCTTATACTGTGTAAATTTGAAGCCTGTAGCTCCAACTGTTTGGCTGTAAAACCTGTGTGACAGACGACGGATGGACGGACGGACGGACGTCTGGGCGTCACCAATAGGGTTCCGTTTTGACCCGTCGGGTACGGAACCCTAAAAACGGCAAAAAAGTCATGTCTGTTGTATGGGAGCCCCATTAAACATTTATTTTATTCTGTCTTTTCATATTTGTTGTTATAGCGGCAACAGAAATACATCTTCTGTGAAAGTAATCGAGTTCCGTTTTACCCTTTGGGTATGGAACCCGAAAAACAATAAGACGGATAATTTTGTGTGGATCAATTTAATGACTTGAAACGCAAGCAAGTGCACACTTAAATCACTTAATAATTAGTACTTACCTATTATTACAACCCGGTGTATGGCGAGATCTCTAGATCACATTACATTCCGCGGACTTGCTATAAATTTATTCAAATTCAAATCATTAGCGTCGTGGGCGGCTAGCTTCTCATTATCACCATCGCTCAATAACACTGCCCACGGTCATTCCCATCCGTCCCGCACTCCAATCAACTATTGTACGTGTAGAGGTAAACGTACGTACATCTACACTTGAGCCATCATTATTGCATTTTAGTATCTTGGACATAGGTAGAGCATTCATACTATAATTTAATATGCTGTTTATGTCATTACGAGACTTTAATGTATGGAATTCTAATTGTGAGTATGGTATGTCGAGGCTACTACGTCCATATCGTAGCAGTCCGCCATGCCATTTTTTCTTTTATAAAAAAAACATTTTAGGTATCAACGTAGACGACTGAATCTCCAATTGGCTGTGTAGCCAATTGAGCGTTTCTTTCTCTTCCTTTCGTTGCTTGCCGGTGCCGTGCCGTTTTCTGTTCACACTAAACCCATTGATTAGTTGCTTATTTGTGCGTAGTCCGTCAGTTAGTAATTATGTAAAATGTTATTACCGTTAGTTAGCATTACATGACCAATATTAGCATTGTAATATTACCAACAAACTGGCAAGTAAAACCTGCATTTTAACGTAAACAAGAATGCCAATACAAAGTGCATCTACGTAACCAGTCTGCCTTTGAACACTAGTTCGCAGAGGCGAAGATATAATCGGGTGAATTCACATATTTATTTATTACGATTACGATTAGGTAAGCAAGTAATGTTAACAGTGATATACTCGTAATAACAAGAAATAGTTGTGACGTGACATCAGCTGAGCAATGCCGAACTAGCAAACAGCAACCCACGGTATGTTTAAATGAAAAATTTGCATTAACATCGCCCCGACTTATTTAAACATGGCTCAGCCCACACTTCCTAACTCTGCTCGCCGACACGTATTGGTGTCGCCAGGTACCCATAACCCAACGACGAAATAGGCCCGTTGATATGGTTTTAAGCTATAGAGCGACTTAATATATGAATTATTGTTATACTTTTACATCATATAATAAAATTTAGCTCGATTAGTAAAGAATTAACAACTAATAGGCAACTAGGAAAACACTTTTTCAGCTCAGCAGCTCGTACAAGCCTATTTTGCTGCGAGAAATTAGTGCCGTGAGACAAAGTAGTTTTAAATTTTTTTGGTATGCCACTTGTTCGGGGTTTATTATAAATTCGATATATTTGAATCGCTCTGTCCCTTTCAATTCGTTATTAAAAAAGAGTTCGATATTCAACTTTTATAATAGACTCGCAAAACGCGCTAAATAAGTAATACTCGCTACGCTCTTGATTCAATTTTAATTAGAATCTTTCGCTTGCTCAGGACTCAAAATCAGAACTCGCATCAAAAAACAACTTTGCTCTCTGGTTGCACAAATAACTATTACCTATTAAAAAATAATGCACATAAAAGCATAACATTAATTTTTGGTAGGGATTAATACTGTTAACTGTCCACTATTATTTAACCGTTATTAAACAGTCAAATCTCTTTTTTTATATATTTAACACCGAGTGGCGACACATTGCGCGAACTGTGCCCGGCGTCTAATTAGCGCGACCCGCAATTGAAGAATATGTCACTTTATACTGAAGTTAGTAATTGCAGCGCCGTCTTCTAGCAACATTCTTGTTGCCGCGAAGCCAACACACGCGGCTCATTAACATGTCTTAGGGACTCAGAGCATTAAAGACAGGAGACGCAACTTTCCGAACAAAATAATTAACCAAATTCTGGGAGGGACGAGGTAACACACATATAAACAAACTACTCACACTTACAAAACATTCTCCCATTACTACGCACCTACTTATACCTACTAAAACAATCATGCACGCACACTCAAAACACAAAATTTAGCAATAAAATTCGAGATTACTTGCGTTTGTACTAAGGTCCATTATCGGATATCTTAAGTGACCAATGTCGCTAAGGATCACATATTTCATAGATATTATCATAGAGTAGTCCTTACTGCTTGTAATACGGTGACGTAAAATGTCAAAATAGCGGTCAAGTACGAATGTTTATAAATCAACTGTGTAATCGATGCTAGATTTACGATTTTCATCAAAACTTTTAAATAGGTATGCGAAAAATTATATGTGAATGTGAAATGATAATTCATATTTTTGTAAATTTGATAAATTAAAACGATTTTTGCACCCGAAAACAGCACATAAAGGCATTTTGACGGAGCTCTTCACACGCCGGGAACGATTTCGAGACTGGCCTATAATCGATTAATGAAGTAGTTTTTAATAATGTGGCAGATTTTTCTCCTATGCCTTTGGCAGAGAGGTAAGTATATCAATGGCTTCGCCTGTCTTTAATGCTCTAAGCTCAGAGACGAGTCCTCTGCCGCGCCGCTAAATACAGCACCATGTCGGTGCTGTATTTAGAGTACTTGCCCTACTCGCCTTTCATATGTCGCAATGTATGCTTGCATTGCAACCTCATATTACCACAAAGTCATGTTAACTGATACTCATACTCATACTCATACTCATGAATCTCATGATATATCAATGATATTATATATATATACATATATAATTGCATGGAAATTGCTCTCGGTATTCACACTGGAATTACTTGCAATAACGGCAGTTTATCAGCAAGGACCGGAATTCTTCATAGCAAAAATCAAACTTTGAGAGGGATTGACCAATGTATTTTATCGACTATCGATAAATAATTGTCGCTTAACGAAACATCGTTAAAGTAATGAAATCAGTCTTTTTCACATATACAGTGGCGGTCACATCATTATTTTATACAAAGATATGACGAAAAAAAAAGGTGGAAAATCTAAGATTCAGTTGACCAATTTTAACATGGTGTACAAGTGTTTAAACAAGGTTTATTATAGTGCACATGAAATTTCTGTAAAACATATGTTTTAGAAAACAGACATGTTTATTCCGTTCCTAATTAACTTTTCATACTTTGTTCGTCAAAGTATGGAGTTGTAAAGTGACCATTTTAAGTATTTGAACATGTCTAGTTTCTAAAGTACATATAAGTTTTACAGAAACTTTATTCGCCCTAAAGTAAACCTTGTTTAAACACCCATATTTCATGTTAATTTATTAATAACGAAAAAGGTCAACCGCATCTTATATTTTTCATCAAATTTCTAATGTTATATTTTGTATGCAGTTGTATGGAACAAAATAATGATGTCACATATTAGCTACCCGCCACTGCTTAAATAATTTTATGTCACACCTGGCTATAAAGTGGCCATAATCGCACGCTCCGCGCGCGAAAAAACCCACTTGCTGGCTTGGGAGTGACATAAAATGTTGTACTTACCACGGGCGATAATAAAGAAAGACTCAGATCGCATATTTATCGCCCTTGCCTTCGGCTCGGGCGTAAAATACCTGCGATCTGAAACATTCTTTGTTTTATCGCCCTTGGTAAGTAATGTACTATTACATGTCACTTACCAATTAATTATTGGGTCAATTTTTGAAGCGTACATTTTTTCGACATTTGCATGGCGTTTTTTATTTTTTTGAAAATTAGGGTCATACTTGCATCGTAGGGTAGGCTTTTAAACAATAAAATTTTTGGTATATGAGGCACCACCCTGCGTCTAATTATAAGTTAGATATTGACATTTAAAAAAACTGTGCCATACAAATGTCGACAAGTCTCATTTTCTTGATAAATACTAATAAAAACTCACTAAATCCTATATACATTTTACCTAGGTATATACATTTTATACAAGAGTTAAATAAAAAGAAATATTGTTCAGGTGTTGTAGTAGGCTAGGTAGTTTAAATTAATTAAATTTTAATCGACATTTGTATGCCTTATTCGACATTTGTACGCCACATTCGACATTTGTATGCCACGTTCGACGTTTGTATGGACAAAATCGCCGTACAAATGTCGACAAGTGGTGGACAAAAATGTTTTTCAATAAAATTTCGTAAACTATTTATTCGATTCATTTATTTGTCTAACACGGGCCTCTTTACTCCATATTGCTAACTATTGTTATGACAAACACATTTTTATTTCAATCCTATATTGATAAATCTATGCCCATACAAATGTCGAGATAGCCTTACCAAAATACATAGTTGGAAAGACGGCCTGTTTCCTCTTTCAAATATGCTGACACTGCATCCACACTTATTGACGATTGAAGCGCAACTAACGTTTTATTGTATCGTAAAGTGAATAATGAGGGTAAGCCAAAAGACAAACCCGATTTAGGGAGGTTTCCGTGAGTTAAAACAAAAGTTGTACTATTACTTATTCTGTGACAAAAGTGCTGCGCGTGGGACAGCTGAAGAAAGACCTGGTTCTAATAAATAACGCATTAATTTCTAAAAATATATCGCTAAAAGCGCTATGAAATGTTCTTTACAACGATATAAGTTTTTTAGCAATACGTTGCTTGAATCCAAATTTATGATTTTTTGTTTGAGCCAATCCGCACGTGGGACACGCGAAAAAGCAGTAGATTACGCTCATTTTCAAATGCATTTTTTTTGTAACCTATAAATATTTAGATTAACTGTTATATAGGCCTTAGTACATTAAAATGCACAGAATGCAAATACACGTACCAATGTTGTGTTGTAATTGCATATATACGTACCAATGTTCTATTATTAATATACTTGGAAATACAGCCATGGGACAGCAAAAATAGGCCGTTTGTAAATTGACCCTATTATTAAGTATTAACATGATATGCGATAATGCCGATAATATTCCGTAGTTAATTACCGTAATATCGATAAGTGGAATTTTCGATAAAACACATTGGTCTATCCCTCTCAAAGTTAGATTTTTGCTATGAAAAATTCCGGTCCTTGCTAATCAGTTAACATGACTTTGTGGCAAATAAGAGCAATTAGAGCAACAGAGACCTACTCGGTACGGTAGATATATCGACCTACATACTCCCTATAATTGGACGCTTTTATACCTTAAATCGTCGACGACCACTGCACGGTAAAGCTCTATGGTTTCATTCATAAATAGACCATGCGCTATATAGACTTTAGATTAAATTTATTATGAATGAAAACATAGTTTTGTCGTGCCGTGAATTGGCTCTGAATGTCGATAGTTAATTTAGGGCACTGAGGGTCTCAATATACAGTTATCTATGCTCATGTGAAATTACAATGAATTCAATGGAGTTTTCTTCATAAGTATAATTTATTTCCTCTTTGTTAAACGCGGGATAATAACACTCATTTTTCACTAAATGTTTTCTGTTCCGATTTCTTCCATTTTCCAAAGAAGGAAAGAGTCCAAGAGCTTCTTTCTAACTGGATGGTCCAATTTAAAGCGTAGGCAAATAAGTTTCCGTGCCTTTTCAATCAAAAGGAAAGCAGATCATCTATACATATTATAAAACCCTTGCGTTACTTATTTAGACAACTATTGACAGACAGCGCACAGCCTAAACCGCTGAAGATATAACGATGAAATTTTAACATATATTCTTTAGAGTACGTAGACGTGTACTAAGGAAGGATTTTTCGAAATTCAACCCCTAAGGGGGCGAAACAGGGGTTGAACCGTTGTATGGAAATCGTTCATTTGGAAAGTTATAGACTTGAAACTTGTACAAAGATTTCTTATTAAAAAACAAGATAAATGATATAGTGTTTATATAAAAATTCATCCCCTAAGGGGTTCAAAAAAGGGATGAAAGTTTGTATGAGAAAAATGTTGTTTTTCAAGTCAGAAGTTAAAAACTTCGGTCACAAGCTTCTTAATGTATAGTGAAAAACATTGATTATGGCATTTTTTTTTTTAAATCTTCCCCTAAAGGGTTTAAGCGAAGGTTGAAAGTTCACGTGCGCAATGTTTGATTCTTGTATAGTATGGGATTCTTTTTAACCGACTTCAATATTTCAAAAGAGAAGGTTCTCAATTCGGTTCATCAAAACGCAGTTCTGATGATGGGATCCATGAGGAATCGAGGGAACTCCTCAAATCTAAAAGGCAAACATATAGTGATTTTTGAGTTTTTATCAACAAATCAAGCATTTCCTCACAAAAATGTGACATTTGATGAAGTGGAACTGCTAATGATGATCAGAAAGGAACTCTTCAACGACGCATAAGTAGTTCACGTTCACTGTGTTTGTTAAGCAAGTTAGACTTTTCAAGACAATCATTTGTCAAGCTCGAGTTCTGATGATGGGATCCATGAGGAATTTTAGTATTTTCGCAAACAAATCAGGCATTTACATTTCTATAAGTGACATTTACGAAGTGGAACTGCTTATGATGATCAGAATGGAACTCTTCAACGACGCATAGTTTTGTTTTTTACATTTTTGTCAAACTTGAGTTCTGGTGTTGGATTCCATGAGGAATTGAGGGTACTTACTCTTCTACCATTATAAACATATTTTTATAATGGAAGAATAGTAAGTACTCTCAGCTTTTAGCCATTTTAGGGTTCCGTACCCAAAGGGTAAAACGGGACCCTATTACTAAAAGGCTCCGCTGTCCGTCTGTCTGTCTGTCCGTCTGTCACCAGGCTATATCTCGAGAACCGTGATAGTGAAATTTTCACAGATGATGTATTTCTGTTGCCTATATAACAACAAATACTAAAAAAAAGAATATAATAAATAAATAAGGGGGCTCCCATACAACAAACACGAAGAGTTTGCCGTTTTTATAGATAATCGTACGGAACCCTTCGTGCGCGAGTCCGACTCGCACTTGGCCGGTTTTAATTTCATTGTGTGGAATCTAAGAGTGCACCATTTAAGTATAATAATCTGTCACCGGTCTCCCCATTGAAGTGGGTTTTTTTTCTTAAAAATTTGTATAATATGTGGATCTATACATTTTTTAGGTTTATTTCCGTTTCATGACATTTTTCTTACTCTTAAGGCGCAGGGGTGGGCAAGGCATTATCCATACAAACTCTGTGCACGTTTTATTCGTAGGTTTTGGCACTAACGAATATATATTTTTTTTGTTGAAAATATTAGATACCTATCCGAAGAAAGTGATGGAACATTTTCAAATACTTCAAAAAAATAAAAAATTAAATAATAAAAAATTGACAATACGAAATAAGCATACTGACCAAAAATCATAACTTTAATGCAAACACAAACGAAGTAAATCCTGCACAAATTTGTATGGAGAGAGCTTGCCCTACCCCTCCTCTTAATCGCCATACATATTACACGAGCTCTACGCGGACGAAGTCGCGGGCAAAAGCTAGTCATTGGATAAATAAATAAAATAAATTGGATTAGGGATTAGGAAAGCCCTCTTCATATAGCGGTATTAGGAGTAGGTATTATGATTCTTCATCAGAATAAGCAAAGCGCCGACTGTATAAAATTATCCGCTCCGCTTTGTCTCGCCTCGTCTCGTATATTTAGTAAACTTAGGCACTCAATACAGTTACAAAAGACAATCATGACCTACATACATCAACCGTTATTCCTACTTTCAATGTATGAAAAATTATAAATATTTAAGTAATATACCTTAACATAACTAGAAAAATTATACTTCTAAAAGAAAAGGGAAAGTGTGCAATTGTTGGATAAATAAGTAATGACATGTAATTTTTTTATATTTTACGAATAAATGAGTATGAAGTTTCTTGTCACGCTGCATTTCTCACGTTTCGTTTGCAGCTTCATTTTCCGTCCTCAAATACGTAACAAGAGTTTCAATGTCCAACAGCGAAGTTTGTTAAAAACTTGGAGCAACATTTTCTGTATCGCATGAATCATTGTATTTGTTATCAAGTCATAATAATTATCTGAATGTACTTAGCCTAAGGTACTTACGTTACATTGATTTATCGTTATTTCCTTTTTAGGGTGATTATTATTTGTTAGCCCGTATTGTTAACGACTCTTGAGTGATTATTTTTGACTTTAACTATTTTAACAGATAAGAACCCAGGGATAGAGTAAACTGAAGTCAACAATAAGTTTAAATTGCACTCTGATTTCCTTAACTTTCACTTAACTTCGGGCCGGTGTGGACATCAATTACCTAACTTAAACGATGAGAATCACGCTTCAGCGATGTATGCTGGTTTGAAAGGATCAAACCTTGGCTATTTTTATATGGATTCTCTAATCTTATTGTTGGAAATGCTTGTTTATCGAAATGTCACAAGGGTTTCGATATCAAAGGAGCTGATTTATTCTCTGCGTATAGCCCAAGAAAGCGTGGTATAAGAGTTTTATTGAAATATTCCAAAGAATACTTTTATTCTTATGCAGCGATTGCGCATGTTTTTTTGTTGGTGCTTGTTTGAGTTATGCGGCATTGAGTTTTTTAAACGTGCCAAATTTATTCACGAATAAGTATTGCACATTTGGGTATTAGGTTTTTTAAAATATCATATTTTTTTGATTATATTGTACCTCCCATAGAAATTTTTATTCAATAATAATATATACATCGTCAATACAAAACAAAAATCTTAAGACTAGCTTAAGCCTAGTCAAACCTGATATTATAATTTTGTTTCAGACTACAACGAAGCACACTAGTGCCAAAGAGATGTGTAAATTAAGTTAGTCGGATCAAGACA
Source organism: Cenopis cana (assembly GCA_951800055.1). Classification (NCBI taxonomy): domain Eukaryota; kingdom Metazoa; phylum Arthropoda; class Insecta; order Lepidoptera; family Tortricidae; genus Cenopis; species Cenopis cana. The sequence continues at coordinate 14,269,667 of OX637471.1, read as the reverse complement.
AGATGGAAGGGATGCGAGTGACACACCAGGGTGTGCGGGCGCACTCGGCCGAGGGCTCGGCCGGGCGCATCACGCAGGCGGGGCTGGCCGCGCGCAGCCCCGAAGGCACCGCCGCAAAGGGCATGGCCATCAAAGGTCACGAGGACCTTTGGGTCGAAATTCAAGCTAACACCTTTAAAAATTGGGTCAACGAAACCTTGAAACCGATGGATATTAAGGTAATTTTTTAGGTACATTCTTTTTAATTAGGATCGGAATAATACCTGTCAACCCAGAGATGCCAGATATTTTTATCAAGGCATAGACACAATCCATACTCGACACATGACGCACCATGATATTTGAAAATGTTTTTGAACGTATACTTAGTTAACAATTGTGGCTTGTCACGTAATTTTTTTGGTAGCTGAAGTTGCTGAAGAAAAAAGTTCATATAAGTTTAAGGACATGAAGGTCTGTAAAAATATGCATTAGTAATATCCTACTCAATTATGATTTTATTTGGTAACTCTCGCTTGCTTTGTTTAGCTATAATTACAGTTTAAAAATTACCTTTGTTTTTTAACATTTTCGTAAATAACTTGAAAACAAAAGAAGATCGAGGACTGATATTAAGCAAAGACTGTTCTTAGGGTCTGCCAGTACACCTACACCCCCTGGAAGAAAGACCAAATCCGTCGTGGGGGCCACTCTTGTTAGCTTATCCTGCTAGACCCTTTATTATATGTTTAGAGAGCGATAATATCATAGAAATGTGCGTATATACATCACTAATTCATGATACAATACATATATGATGTTATTATTTTTCACTGACGATATTTAAATAGATATTAAAGCGCATTCGAAAATTTACGCAATTACCATGCTACTAAACGTTAAGAGGTAATTAAATCAGAAACAATTTATTTTTCATTATAACAATATCTATAGATTTTGTCTATGGTGATAGGTGGCAGATTTAGTGGAGGACCTACGAGACGGCACGGTACTGTGTGCACTAGTAGAAGCGCTGCAAGGCCGACGGCTAAAAGGTTGGAGCCCGAACCCATCCAACCAGCACCACAAACTGGACAATGTCACCACTGCCCTGCACGCCATCGAAGATGATGGGGTTAAGCTAGTTAATATAGGTTAGTGTTATCTAGATGCACACGTCATGTGCCGTGTAGTGTAGCAACGTAGCAGCTCTATAGCGCTAAAAAACGTTGGCTGCTCACCGTGAAAAATTATGAGCCTTTGATCTCACCGGTGGCAGCTATCGTGGTAACTTACACGGTCCCTGGGCGGCGTGCGGCGCTAGAGGGCTGACATAGGCGTAGCAGACAGGAAATGGGTGGCAGAGACCTGGGCCATGTCCCGCCCCAGACCGCTACCCGCGCCCCTTTGACGTCTCCAGTCTTACGCCACGCGCCGCGCAGGTACCGCTTAAGTTAAACGGTAGGTATATTTTTCTGTAACTATAATTTAAAACTTATCACAATCAACTTAGAAATGTCGTAACTCTACACACAATCTCACTTTAGAATAATTGTGAAGAGTAAGAATAATATTGTTCTTAGATGAGAGGGTTTAATGGGCTTTTATGTTTTAGGAAACGTGGACATTGTAAATGGAAATTTGAAGCTTATTTTGGGATTAATTTGGTCACTTATTGTGCGATACCAAATTGGCCGGAGTAAATTCCCTCCGAGGTGAGACATCAAGAATTTATACAATAAAAGAAAACGTTGATTTAAATAAGATATGAAATAAACTATGCATAAACTGTTTTACTGAACTGGTGAACAATTTAGTGCTTTTTACGAACAATTTATATATGAAGGTAAAATGAAAGCCCAGTTCCCAGGTAGATACAAATAAAACGCAGTATTGTCCTGTGTGCTAGCTTCACTACTTTATTTATTTTTATTCGATGTCGCTCCCCTTTTACATTGAGAACGCCGCTGTACGTGCAGTACTCTAACTTTATTTATGTAACCTGTTATTTTACCGTAGAAAATTGATGTTATCGTGGCTACAAGCGGCCCTGCCCGAGTGTCGTGTCAACAACTTAACGACAGATTGGAACAGTGGTGTGCTGCTGTCGGCTCTTTTAGACTACTGTAAACCTGGTATTTTCCCGCACTGGAGAGAACTAAGTGAGTACTTGTTTGGAGGACATAAAGAGTGTTCGGTACATGGACGGGACGGTCAAAATTTTTCGTTGATCCTGATTCCTGGGTTCTAAGAGTCAAGTCGGAAAATTCTGACGGTCCATGTACTTTTTATATAGCAAGGATAAAGTTTAATATACTTATGTAAAATTACCTCAATATTTGCAGGGATAAACGATATTTTGTTGTTGTGTTCCAGACCGCCACGAAGCTATAGAGAACTGCCGCCGCGCAATGAAGTTAGCTCATCGGGAGTTCGAGGTTCCCATGGTGTTAGAGCCGGAGTATTTAGCTTCGCCATGGCTAGACGAACTTTCCGGAATGACTTACCTTTCTTACTTTATGAAACCGAACTCACCCGGATTTCGAGCGACTTTGGATTGGGTCAATTCACGGTTGGAAAGGGGCATTACCAATTTTACCGTAAGTAACTACGAGTGGGTATTGATATTAACACGTTCCCTGTCCGGGTGGCCCCAATGAAGAGCAATGATTACTAGTCCATGCCTCCACTGTGGGGTCACATTCCCTTACGGAATGCATAGTCCAATTGTCATTAGGACTTGTGACATTGTCAAATCGAAAACGTGTTAAATGTTAATTATACGTTGTAATCTTTTACTTCAAATATTTGACACATGACAAATTCCATAGAACGTAAATAACCATGAGTCATCGAAATTATAACTAAAATCACGTCATAATAATAGGGCTTCTCAATTAAATATAAATATAATTTTACTTTTCTCAAACATAATTTAACCCACGTTAAATTTTTTCAGATCATAGGTTGTTGAGCATTTTACGATAATAATTCACCACCCAAACAGTGACGTGTTATGTTTTTATTTTTTAAATCAGTGTTGTGACCAAGTCTGTCGTTTCGATTCATATGATATTTCCATAAATTGATAGAAATCGATTAGGTATGAACGATACATTTATAATCAAAACCAAATATCATAAAATTAAACTAGCAAATGCAACACGAAAAAGTCTCCGGCAACTTGGAACAGAGTTCAGTTTTAATGTCATGTTTTAATGTTTGTCTTTCTTATTGCATGAAATATAAAACGCCATAAATAGGTAATAAGTAACAAAATTTTGTTTGTGTAGAATGATACAATTGTGATATGGAATACATATTAGGCTTGATAATAATATTTTAAAAATCGGTTGTAAAATGGATGAAGTGAACTATTCGATAATAATCGCTTGATTTGACAGACGACATGTCTTAGCCTCATCACTACAAACTTCAATTCATAAGTCTCAAATATTTGAAGTTAGAAATCACAATCTATATAGACGTTTGCATCAGTACATGCCTATAAAGCTGCAAACGCACTGACAGCGGTGGCGGCGCGGTGCGGAGGCGGTACCGGTTGTAATATTGGAAGTAATATGAAAGGGTCCGCACAGAACGCTTTTTTTCCGGCCGGTTTTCTGTGCGGACCCTTTCATATTAGTTCGAATATTACAACCGGTACCGCCTCCGCACCGCGACGCCCCGCCCCGCTACCGCTGTCAGTGCGTTTCGGGCTTAAAGGATGATTCCGGCCGCGGTGGGGCGGATTTATGGGGCCGTTGCGCGTCCGTCGATTTCTTGTACTACAAAACGGGCCGGCCCGGACACGGAACGGTCTAGCGTGAATCATCCTTAAATGTGTTATTATTATTACAGACGGACTGGAATGACGGGCGTGTAGCTAACGAATTGGTGCGGTCAATGGGGGGGCCGGCCCCGCCACTGAGCCGATTGAGACGCGACCCCGCGAGGTGGGAAGAGAATAATCAACAAGCCATTGATGCAGCAGTCAAAATCGGTAAATTAAGTCTGGATTCCGTTTTAAAGGGATTATAGAACCTATAATCCCTTTAAAAACGAATCTATAATATAGATACTATAATTGATCCGTTAATTCCATGGAATGATCTCGCTTTTTTCGTTAAGGCCGTTCATTTACCCAGATGAAATCTAAAATCGAGCGTGCTGCAGTCACTGTCACATTTCGAAAGGGTAACGGAGATAGAGCTTGCAGGCCGTAGGTATGTCGATATCTTGTTACGGTAGAATTTGTCGATTTTTATTTATTTTAAAAATATGGCCTCAAATTATCGAAATTCGGAAGCTGTCAAATTACTATTTTAGTAATGATTGATTTTTCTCCTTTTTATGTTTCATAGTGCCACATAGTAAAAAAACAAGTAAAGCTGGGAAAAATAATCGAATTGGAGGTTACTTTGGGAATTAATTGTATCGAGCGAAGTGTGATATATGAATCGTGTATCGAAAGCTGTGTTATTAAAGATAATGTAATCAAGAATTATAGATATTTTTCCCACGTCTACAAATATCAACGATTCTGAGAAAAATGGGATAATTCTTGGGGTATTTTCGCATATCTGGCTCATTTAAGTATGTTTTTGAACAACTATGCCTACGTGTTTCAACTCACCTCATCGCTCACTGTTAATATAACTTTACAACGGAATTCAAAATTAAATATTCCTATCTAGTCTACGGATTTTATTGGCTATGTTAGAAAATGTATAATTATAAATACATGACTAAATTACAATGTCGTTTCGTTTGTATGTAAGTACATGTTAAACTACATAAGGCCTTATTTATAAAAGTTTATATAACTTATTTTAGCTATTAATCCCGTTAATAATAATTTGTATTTATCTGTCCCCTAAGGGGAAACACATTTTAGCTAACAGAGGTTTGTTATTTTTTATGAATACTGGGAGTAGGTAAGTTCGTTTACTCTGATTAGAAGCATTGTGTATCTAGTCTAAGGCTGGGTTGCATCAAACCGTCTGTAATCGTAAGCCGTGTTCGTCAAATCTGATTGTATGGAAAGTTTGACAAGTTTCTAATGGGATGACAGCTGCCGGCGCCATATTTGACGATGACCGGTCTGTGTTCGTACGTTGGTGCAACTGGCACTTAATCGACACTGTTGATTTCAGGCGTCCAACCCGTTTTATCAGCGCGTGATATGAGCCAAAGCGATGTTGAGCACTTGGGGGTGATGGCCTGGGCGAATCAGTTCCGGAACGTGGCCCCGCGGCCGCCGGTGCACGACATGCTGCGAGTGGCCCTCGACTCCACTTCAGGCCGCGTCGGTGAACCAGTCAGTACCTGTGAATTTCTCCTTTCTTCGGGATTAAATAATATTACATTACATACCAAGGGCGGTAAAACAATGAATGCCTCAGATCGCAGGTATTTGACGCCCGAGCCGAGGGCAAGGGCGATAACTATGCGATCTGTGGCTTACTTTATTACCGCCACCGCCCGTGGTAAGTACAAAATTTTTTTCACATCACCTATTCGGATGAGGGCTTTTTCTTCCCTGCTAGGAGGGATCAAAGTGGCACTTTTCTGTTCAAGGATATTTCCGTTGCCAGTATAAAATATTTAATAATATATAATGAAATAATTCAAATTTGAAGCATCATACAAAACCAACAAAATTCTAGTATCACTAAAAATCAAATTCAGTCGATACGAAACGTCAGCTCAATGTCTTTAATTGCGAAAAATTCTTTTTTTTTTTAATTTTAAGTAAAAAAATCTTTATGAAAAATCGTCATTATACTCGATTTCGACTAATTCGGGGATGAGGATTTCAAATTTTATACTTATTTTGAATTTTAAGTAAAAAAAATACGAAAAATCATCATTATACTCGATTACGACTAATTCGGGGATAAGGATTTCAAATTTTACACTTATTTTTAATTTTAAGTTGGAAAAAAATTTTTTGTGACAAATTTTCATTATACTCGGTTTCGACTAATTTGGGGATAAGGATTTCAAATTTTACACTTATTTTTAATTTTAAGTTGAAAAATTACTTTTTGCGAAAAATGGTCATTATACTCGATTTCGACTAATTCGGGGATAAGGATTTCAAATTTTACACTTATTTTTAATTATAAGCTGAAAAATTTTTTTTTGCGAAAAATTGTCATTATACTCGATTTCGACTAATTCGGGGATAAGGATTTCAAATTTTACATTTATTTTTAATTTTGAGCTGAAAAAATTTTTTTTTTGCTCTTATCGTCAATATACTCTATTTCGACTAATTCAGGGAAAAGGTTTTCAAACTTGATATATATTAGAGCATCTATAAATATGTTACCGGTAGCACTTCAGATCTTTCACTATCCTCAATAGGTGATGTGAAAAGCAGTATGTGTCACATGGAAGCAAAATTATTTCCACCTTGGGCGTTTATACTTGAATCCCTCACTACGCTCAGGATTCTATTTTAGAATCCCTCGCTACGCTCGGGATTCTATTGTAGAATCCTTCGCTTCGTTCAGGATTCAATGTACGCCCACGCCGTAAATATGGCATTTTGCTCCCTTGTGACACAATCTTCTAATGTCATCCCCTGGCAACGAAGTGGTATATTTTCCGGGCGCGAGGCGTGCGATAATTGCCACTTTATGGCCAGACATAAAGATACACACATATATGTTGTGACCTAAGTAGGTATTTTAGAAAAGTAATCGGAAACGGAACGCTGCGCCGCGGCCATTCTTCATGATTAGGATTGAGAACCGACTCCTAATGATTTCCTATTGTAAATATATAATTGTGCCACTGAATTAAGAGTTCTACGCACTTATCAAGACAACCGCCTTGAAAGCGAGTCAATTAATGATTGCTGCCTATTCCATGCGTTTCTAAGTTGTTAGTGTATCTTTATAAGTTTCTGTTAAAAATATCATTTTTGGTTCAGGCTTTTATGCAGACTGTACTTTTTTCCACAGTCATCAATTACTCGTAAAGACGGTTCTAATGAGCTCGAACACGACGAGTGTATCTTGTGTATTTAAGAAGTTTCCATAGCCACCTTCTGCCTCCAGCATCAGATCAGCTTGGTGGCACCTAACATAATATTATACTGTCACCTAACTTACATACGTAACTCAAATTTCAATCCAATCCGATACTGGCAAGTGGCTGACAAAGGGATTGCTAATTTTGAAGACAAGTTACATACATAAATGAACATGCAGTAAAAAGCCTGCAACACAAAGTAAAGAAGCGAACCTTAGTTACGTCACGAGTTGACCGCTATATCAAAACCATATTACCCAACGTATAGTCAACGCATACCCACTCAGGAAACGGAAAGGTACACTTCAGACTGAGATGTACCATGAATACAATGTTGTGAATGTAGATACAAAATAAAATGCTGCCCGGCGCGGCGTTCGAATAAGGCAGTGAAGTGCCGGAGAATGTAGAGTGCACTTTAGCGTTTTATTTTAGCATTGAAGCGATAGTATTTTAACTACATCTATTGTTGTTGTAATTAGATTATTTCGATAATAGAAACAAGAATTTAGTGTACGGGAGGCAAGAGGGAAAATTGTCACCACTGAAGCAGACCCTAGGTGCTCTTATTAAACATTAAAGAGGCGATTAGGTACACCTGGCTAAATTTAGTGCACTAACTGGTAGAGGGGAGTTAAACTATCTCGCTCTAATGCGATTCTTTTCGGCGATTTGCCAGCGATCTCTATACAAAACTCGAACGCGGCGATCTCGCGGCGTGATCGCCGCGATCGAATTTGTATAGAAATCGCTGGCAAATCGCTCAAGTATGAAAAGGCCCTTAGTGCACTAAATTTATCCAGGTGTAATCGCCGCTTAAATATAGTCATTTCTACCCATTAACTCCCCTTCCCACGTAAAGATCTGATAATTGCGCAACTTGAAATAAGTAAATCCAATTGTACCAACAGCCTAATTTCAGCCTAGAAACTAATCAGCGAATAAAATATCAGCCACAATGTAATTGTTTCAGACGTATATAAAAATAGAAAGCATCTCGAACGATATTCAAACATCGGACGTGAAGGTGTCGATAGTGAATCCCCTGGAGCAGGAGTCGCGCATGCAGATGGACTCACGCGGCGCCGGCGAGTTCGTGCCGGAGCACGCGGGCATGCACGAAATTGTGCTCACCGTTGATGATATAAGGTTCAAATTTTTGATTACCGGCTCCTCAACTCTGCACTCGAAGCTGCTCCGCACTGTGATATATTTACGACTGGGATAGGATGTTTGATGACGGAATGCAAGAAGGTGATTGAGAAGAATGCAAGGAAAAGTACAATTTTATAACTAGACTAGATTTTGATGTTTATGTTTACAACTTTTTATCTTTTATCTTTTTATTTTTACAACTTTTACAAATTTGACATGGACCCGAAATATTATATTAATTTCTAATCATAATTCCAAATGTAACTCAATTTAAATTTAATAGAACTTTAATCTTGACATTGTTGATTTTTACCCGTTTTGTTTTTAATGTGTGTATACAAGTGCATGATGGAGCTAGCTAAATATAAGTTTTATGACAATTGTGACGAACTGTACCTACCTATATCTACTATAAGTAGTGCTGCTATATATATGTATGACTAATATTTTTACAACGATTTGGTGATGTTAATGTATTACTGTCATGTTGTAAGTTATAAATAAATGAATTGAATTGAATTGAATTGATTACGTTACGTGAGGTATAGGAATCCCGGCTAGGGATTGGGATATCGGTTGAAATGTGGTTTGATCCGCTTATTGGATTGCAACTCTAGAAGTGCAATACGTAAACGTTTTTTCATTTCTCGTGCTCGCTCTCAACCTTTTCAGTCCTACGAAAATCGTAATAAGGTAGTTTTGACGAATTGGCCTCTCTGCTAATACTTACTGGCAAGTTTCATAATTCATAAAATTACGTTGACTAAAAGCAAATAAAAACTAACATTAGGATTCTTGTTTTAATAAACCAAAAATGTGTGATAAAATTTATCTAAAATATTTTACAACCAAAACAGAATAATCCAAAATTAGTCGTTTTTCATACAATGGGGCACGAGTACCGAGCACGAGAATGTTATAATATTATGTCTACATATGTAGTTATACAATTATTCCACCGATATAATATTCGTATCTTATTCGTATCAATGTTCGTTCTATACAGGGTGGATTTTCTTTTTGGGTCAGTGAGGGCGGCTACCAAATCCCGTGCTGCAACGTGAAAATGGTTTTAGAAGACCTTCCTTTGATTTTGAATTAATGAAAAATGGCGTTTTCAGATTTTGGAAAAAACATACAGGGTGCGAGGGGTTTTTTTTTGTTTTTTTTAAAGGTCATTTTTGACAAACTTTTTTTTGATGCCTATCGATCCCATTCATATTCATGATCAAAAGCTTGTATGGGACCAAAAAAAAAATTCCGACTAGAAAAGCCACAAATCGAGGAAAACTTTTCCCATACAATTTGTATGAAAATGAAAACTTTTATTTTTCACATGCTATTTTTTATGCCAATCGATTCCATTGCTATCCAGTATCAATCGTTTCCAAGGGGTCAACTTCCGGTAATGTACTAAAAAGCCAAAAATAAAAATTAAAGAAAACTTTTCCCATACATTTACTATGGAGAAAAATAAAATATTCATATTTTTCTATCTTGGTTATCAGTTTTACTACGTTTTTAAGAAACATGATATTGTATGAAAACATATCATTAAAAGCATTCAAAATGTCAAAAAACGGGAATTTTGAATTTCACTATTTCTCCATGGTAAATGTATGGGAAAAGTTTTCCTCGATTTGTTGCTTTTCTAGCCGGAAATTTTTTTTTGGTCCCATACAAGCTTTTGATCCTGAATCACGATCGATTGGCATCAAAAAAAAAGTTTGTTAAAAATGGCCTTTTTCTCGCACCCTGTATGTTTTTTCCAAAATGTGATAACGCCATTTTTCATTAATTCAAAATCAAAGGAAGGTCTTCTAAGACAATTTTTACGTAGCAGCACGGGATCTGGTAGCTGCCCTCACTGACCCAAAAAGAAAATCGACCCTGTATATTGGTTATATTACTTACAGAATTTTTGTCATTATAAGATTATTATATGCCTACATTTACTAAATTTTCAGGGTTGATGGAAAGTACTTCTTTAGAGTACTGCCTAGACTTGTGACAGTGCCTCCTCCGGGAATGGCTCCGTGCGCCGTCGGCAGCATTGTGGAAGTTCTAGTCAGTGCTACAGGTATAATATTAAATTAATATTCAAACTTATCTGGCGTCTAATACGCAAACGAGAATCTATTTAATCGTACTCAATGTGTGATTTGAATCCAACTTTCGGCTGACTTTCTATGTCTGTAGTAATTGCTACCTACCTATCAACATTTAATAAAAAAATAATAACTTGTACCTATCTTCCGATGTAAACTAAAACGTGCCGGAAAAATAATGCTGATTTCGTAAAAGAAAAACTGGGTACCTAGTATTCATCGTTTTGCTAACCGGGGGGAGGACCACGAATGCGCACCCAAGCTTAAATCTTATAAGACCTTATATCTTTCGATTGTCCGCGGGAAAGAATGAACACTAACAATTATATTTAATTGACTCTTGTAGGAGCTCCTCGTAGAGAGGACATAGACGTGACAGCGCATTCCCCGAGCGGGCGCGCCTTGGCGCTGGAGCCCCGGCATCCGCCCCCGTCGGCGCCCGGCACCACTGCCTCCAGCGCCACTTTCCAGCCGGACGAGGCTGGCACCTGGACCATCGCTATCACGTACAAAGGAGACCACATCCAAGTGAGATGAACTTGTTTTTGACCCTTGTAGGAGCTCCTAGTAGAGAGGACACAGACGTGACAGCCCATTCCTTAGCGGGCGCGCTTTGGCGCTGGAGCCCCGGCATCCGCCCCCGTCGGCGCCCGGCACCACCGCCTCCAGCGTACCAGCCGAACGACGCTGACCCTGGACCATCGCTATCACGTACAAAGGAGAACACATCCAAGTTAGATGAACGTTTGTCTGACCCTTGCAGGGGTTCCTCGGCAAGAGAACCAACGTGATAGCGCAATCCCGAGCGTACTGAGCACACGACTTATGACGCTCGACTATTAAGAATTAAGAGAGAAGCAAGCGGAAGTTTATTGAGATACCATGTAGCAGCACTGAATGTTCCTTTACAATGCATGTGCTTGAAAAGTGCGTTTTGTAAGCAGCAAAACTGTGCGGAGAGTACCACTTTTCCGCACTAGTGCTTTTTACTTTTCAATTATTTTATTTTATTTTTAACTCGATGAATACGAATATTTGTTCCTGAGTCTTACATGTTTTTTTATGTATTTAAGTATCTATTTATCTATGTATATCCTCGCCTAGTACCCAGCTTTGCTTAGTTTGGGACTGGGTCGATTTGTGTAAGATTGTCCACAAATATTTACATATATATTTTATTTATGTAAAAGGGAGGCCCCTTCACTTGTGACGTGTTCGATCCCGCGGGCGTGCGGCTGAGCGCCGGCGCACTGGAGGGCGCGCAGCCGCTCAAGCCGCACTCGTTCGAACTGGACACGAGCGGCTGCGGCGCACGCGGCGACCTGCAGCTCGACATCGTGCACGACAAGCGCAGCGTCATGTGCGCACTTGAGAAACTCTCGGCCACCAAGTATCGAGCTACGTTCATGCCAAAAGCACCGGGAAAACATAGAGTAAGTTGAGTATCTAATGTAGATAGTTTGCCAAACGTGGAAAAGCGATATATTATGGTATGCTGTCATTCATTCAATAAACTAAATATTATAAAAAGTGATGTTTACGAATAGGTAAAAGTAGGTACTTTGACGAGTCTCAAACCTGCTTGTTACTCGAGTGTAAACAAACAGCTATTTGTAAAATGCAAGCACAATAAATCTAAGTATGGTACAATTAGATAATCGCGTGAAAACCAACATGGACTAATTAGAAACGTATTTCCAGTTATATATTTACTTCAACGGCTATGACGTTCATGGATCACCGCATATGTTCCGGGTGGGTTCCCGTTCTAAGAAACCTCGAGATAGCGCGAGTCCCTCCTACGCAAGGATTTCAAGTCCAGGTATGACTTTTTTAGGGTTCCGTGCCCAAAGGGTAAAACGGGACCCTATTACTAAGGCTCCGCTGTCCGTCTATCTGTTCGTCTGTCACCAGGCTATATCTCGAGAACCGTGATTGTTAGACAGTTGAAATTTTCACAGATGATGTATTGCTGTTGCCGCTATAACAACAAATACTAAAAAACAGAATAGAATATATATTTAAGGGGGCTCCCATACAACAAACGTGATTTTTTTTGTTTCGCCAGGCTGTATCTCAAGAACCGCAATAGACAGTTGAAATTTTCACAAATTATGTATTTCTGTTGCCGCTATAACAAAAAATACTAAAAACAAAATAAAATAAATATTTAAGGGGGGCTCCCATAAAACAATTGTGATTTTTTTGCAGTTTTTAAAGATAATGGGACGGAACCATTAGTGCTTGTGTCCGACTCGCACTTGGCTGGTTTTTCCAATGCTAAGTGCGCGTCGGTGGCGAATTATGATACGAGTATCTACCCACGTTCTTATTCATTATTTCAGTTACGAGAATAAGATCCGAGAGCCCTCTCAACAATTACAACTTTTACGAAAAAAATACAACGAAACACAACACTAGCTCATTTGACCGTCGCGAAGAAAGACGAGATTCGACAGACTACTACAAATCTTCGTTCAGTCCAGAACTTAAAGAAAAAAGTTACGATGTAACTGACTCTGCATATTCTACATCTAGGAATATAAGGAAAGACAGTTATAACTCTAGGTATGAATCGGAAAGTCCGAAAATTCGCACAACGAGCCCAATAACGAGCAAGCACCTGGGAAATGGGTCTCGACTGGATGTAAACAGGTCGACCAGCCCGTACCGAGCCACCAGCCCGTATCGAGCCACCAGCCCGTACCGAGCCGCGAGCCCCATCGGCCGCACGGCCAGCCCTCTCGCGAGGAAGGACAGTCCCCTTAACAGAACTTCCAGTCCGATTAACAGGTACATTTTATCATTTCAAACCGACTTCGAAAAGGTGTTTGTATGTATGAATGTTTGTCCTCGATTATTTCACGTTCGGCTGAACCGATATTGATGCGGTTTTGAGAAAAACATTTGCTATAGAAGAAGGTTTTGGTAAATAATTTGTAGGCAGTTCCTATTTAAAAAAAAGTATTAAGATTACTGAGATTTGAGTAAAACTATATAACTACTAAACTGATAGTTTTCCGTATATAACTAAGTATATTTATATTTCCTAAATTTAGTCCACATTGCCAGGTAATCAACCCTGTAATTCCTGTGAATCGGATATTCCAGTTAACTGGAAAAATTCTCGATTTATATTAATAGTTAACAATATTACACGTTTTGTTATACACATTTTCTATAAGTACCTACCTATCTAAAAACATTCACATCACGTGCAAAACGGGTACCTATAGTTTGTGTAGTTTTTCTTTAGAAAGTGTAACAGGCGTGTATTATTTTCTCATTATTATTTGTGTGTACAATAAGCTTCGTTAATATTTGTACAAATTGAGGGTAAATGCCTTAATTTATCATCTTGGGCATTATCTAATAATTTCACAAATCTAAAGCCAAAATTATCTGTAGTTAACGTTAATATAATGGCGTTGTTGTTTCGTAAAGATATATTACTGACTGTACCTAGGTAAGGTACCTAGAACGAATACAGACTGATAATGATAATGATGATGAATGCCTGATGAATAGGGCATTTATCATCAGCATAATATATCTGGCATACTGATGGGCCTAACTACCTATTAAAATACTGAAAACTTTGTGTATCAGAGTCAGCAGCCCGACGGAGCGCTTTAGCCCAGTAACGACCACGAAGCGAGTCGTAGAGAAACGAAGTAATTACAAGATGTATAGCTCCTACAGCGGCTCGCAGGACAATTTGGACCAAAGCAGCCCTTTTTCCTCGCTTGACACAGACGGCGCCAGAAGACTAGGCAGCCCAAGTACGTATTATTGACACTGTTTTACCATTCGATAGCGTATCACATCCATACTAATACTAAATATACAAATCCATACTAATATTATAAATTCGAAAGTGTCGTCTGTCTGTCTGTTACCTCTTCACGCTTAAACCGCTGAACCGATTTAGATGAAATTTGGCAAGGTGATAGTGTGAGTCCCGGGGAAGGATATTAGATACTTTTTATCCCGGAAATCATCCGGTAGTGGAACTTTATATGGAAAAGCGATAACTAGGTCAGCGCCTGATATAAAAAATAGCAATTAATTGTATCGCGATGACCGAGTTCCACGCGAACGAAGTCGCGGGCAAACACTAGTATTGTTATATGTGTATTTTACAAAACAATACTAATATATTGATAAATCATCCAACTTAAATTTGCACGCACTTAGCCGACTTTTTACATTTATGGTACGGAACCCTATACTGATTGATTGAAGTAGGAAGTGAGTGTTCACTGTTCAACGCTGTCCATAACACTACTGGTTACCAAACTCGGTTACGCGGCGACGTAAGTACCTAGGCACCAAATTGTGTTGTGGTCAGCTCGCCAAATTGACTAAATAACTGCCACAACCGCCTCGCCTCCGTAACTGCAGAAACAGCTCGATATGTACTGTCAGAGTCACTAGGTGCTTACCTAATCACTTTAATATCATATTAAAACTGTCACATGCTATCAACGGGTGAAAACGACAAAGTACGAAAGTGTGCAGCTACTTATTAGTTCGACTCTACCTACGTCTACTCATGTTTTAAAATCAAATTCAACGCCGTACTCTGAAACTGCTAACTATTCATGAGTCATGAGCACCAGGCTATATGTACATTGTACATATACTATTAACAAGAATTTCCTCAGGCATCAAAGCTACATGAGAGGCGAGCATTATTCTACATTACTTACTCGTATTTTATTTATAACCTTAAAGTAATGTAGGTTTGTTTTGAATTAATAGTAGATTGTTTGACAAGGGTCTAAAGTAAGCCATATTACCACGAGATAGTTATTTTCCCGAACGTAATGAGGGAAAATTGTTCGAGTGGTAATATGGCTTTTAGGCCCGAGTTATACACTATACTTTTCATTTCGATTGCGAGAAAACACATAAACACAAATTATCCACCTTAAATGAATAATTTAACTCTTGGCGGGCGTATGTCTAATTTGACAGCATGTTTTTTTTCTAAGGCCAGCACCATGCCTAGCTATACGTGTTCGCTTTGCGCATTCGCCTCCCTTTCTTTTGCCATATTAAAGAAAGAGATGCAACATGCGCTTTTTTTTTCTTTTAAGAGGCGTAATTGCTTTGACCATAGACACCGCTTAATCTTTAGAGAACGGAAACACGTCTTTCCTGATTGGTCTATTTTAGTACAGCTGTGTTCTGCTTGGTTGATATTTTTACCAAATATTTTTTAATCTGTCCAATTACTGTTCTGTGATTGGTGGATTTAATAGGTGAAGTATTTTGATTGGTCAAATTAAAATGTTTTGTTAATTATAAATATGTATACATATTTTCCCTAGGGCTTAAATGTACTACTTTAGCCCCGCTTCACAAGTCTAATATGACACACTTTTCGAGCATGAGAAGTGAAAAATGTTTTATGTCTGTGGCACTCTGTTGAAATGGCAAATGGATACCTAGCGACAACAAGTTTCGTGCTCTTTCCAGTGCTTTATTTTCTGTTAGAATAACTAATCAATATCAAAACTGTTTGATAGGTACCAATAAGTCGTTATAAATTTTACTAAAAATAAAAATCCTTTTGAACTAATATAAAATATAATTACATATATATAAAATATAATTATATTAGTACCGTAGGCTTACTTTATCGGTAAAACGAAAAAGGAACGAGGTTTTCTTTATTACCTCCCGGGGTAAGTTCAAAATTTCATGTCACCCCCTGCCCAAGAAGTGGAATTTTCCGCACGCCATTTTGATGTTAGATATTTTCATCGAAGTAAACTTCATGCACCATTGCTTAAGGGATTTTATGAAAAATGTATGAACTATAAAAGCACACTAAACAGTGCGTTTATGGTCCATATATCTTACAGTTTCCACCGACTTAGATGTATTTAAATATGACTATCTATATCACATATGAAAGTACAGGAGTAGCAAAACTATTAAACAGGTGGTAGTGTTGGAAGCATTTTACATTTTTATTTGACTATATAAGGAGGAGTTTGGAAATTGGCTTTGTTTTATTTTGATATAATACAATCATTATATATGTATCGGGGTCACATTTTTGGAATTGGCTATTCCTCCCAAAAATATTATTTTAAAAACCATAAATCTGTTGAATGATGATGATTTGATGAAATATAATTTGAGCAAGTATTAGATACTTAATTAATTTACTAAAATCAATAACGAAAATAATTTATATTTAGGTTCAGGAGACCCAGGGGGGAAATCGTATCATACCAGAAGAGATTCATGGGATGCAGTTGAGAAAACCAGACAAATGCTCGGAGCGAACAGGTATAGTAGATTATTAGCCAAGGGTGGAAAGCAATGGGTGATTTCACCCGAGTGAAACACTGTTTTTTATTTCGAATAAGAGGAATTAAAAAGATGTCGTAATAAATGGATGACGCCTTATGTACAGTCGACCAAAGTAGAGCCTTATGTACAGTAGAGCAATATATATAGTTATATTTAGTTTTAATTATGTTTAATTTATAATCTGAATAATTATATTGTAAAGGTAGTTACTAACATATTACATACATAGGTAAAATACAATAAGTATAACTACTTATTCTAACAGTCTAATGACAGATAACAAGAAACGAGCAAAAGACACGCCTATAAAGAATCATCAATGGAATGAAAGATTCCTTTGTGGGAAATACGTCAAATACGGGGCTTTCTCACCGAAGAGGAGAGGCTAGATATTTCATTACGCCTCGCAAGTGCACTTGATTGACTTTTCAAAATGGTTTGCTTCAATCACGTAGTCAGGAGCGTTATTGATACCGGCAGTTCATTGAATCACTTTTTTTTCAACAGTCTTGAGCCTGCTAGTTCGGACCGATACGCTGGGCAGAGCACTCTGGAGCGCGAGACTAAGCGCAACACGCAGCTGAACAAGTTCGGTGACATGTCACGCAGCTCGTTCAATAGACAGCTCGACCGACTCGCTGACGATGATTCCGACACGTACACATCTCGAGTGAGTTCATTAAAAAACATTTTAAACTTATAATTTGTTTTTTTTTTGTATTTACACATAATAGGTTCTATATCTGGGCGACCGAGCTTCGCTCGGCGTTTCCCGGTTATGAGATCTAGCTAGATCGATTGCTCGTCCCCGAAAACCCCCACATACCAAATTTCATCAAAATCGTTAGAGCCGTTTCCGAGATCCCCGAAATAAATAAATAAATAAATAAGACCACACACAAACAGCATGACCACATCGTAGAAGCACAAGCTTACGCAGTTTACATAGGTAAAAGCTACCTTTCATTAATAGTGTTTGATTGAAAAAGGGAAGGACTTGGAACTTTTGTGTTGGTTTAAACCTACAAAATTAATGAAAAGGTTCATCGACTAGGCGTCTCACTTTAAGGAAAGGGGGAAAGTGCAATAGAAACGTGAGGATTCACTACGTTAAATGAGATGGAACTAGATATATATATCCATGGTGGATTTTATTTTTGGGTCAGTGAGGGCAGCTACCAGATCCCGATCCCATATGTGAAAATGGTCTTAGAAGACCTTCCCTCGATTTCAAATTAATGAAGATTGGCGTTTTCAGATTGGAAAAAACATACACATGATGATATTACGATCTGTTACTGACAGTAAATTGAAAATCAAATGTTTGGATAATATTATTATTGAACTAATATAGGGTTTGCAATCCGGATATCCGGATATCCGAAATATCCGGATATCCGCCGTTTTTTGGATCCGGATCCTACGGCTCTCAGGATCCGGATATTTCGGATCTTACGGATCTTTAAAAATTTGATTAAAAATATGATAATGAACTAAAAGAAAGCTTTAATTATCTATTTTTAAATGGTGAATCTAAATAGAAACTATATTATTTAAAAAAAATACAAAATAAATAAGTTTCTGGCTTAAACTTCATTTTTGGTACGAGTTTCGATATAACGAGCCCAAACACGACGTGTGTATCTTGTGTATAGTTTAGGAGTTGCTATGGCCTCCAGCATCAGATCAGCTTAGTCGCCCAGCCAAGACAGATTCGACGATTGATCTCCTACACCTGCCCAACTGGACCGTTTGTCCCAGATACACATATTCATCATAAACGAGTTAACGAGCGTAGTCTCACTAATTTCTTAACTGGAGTTAGTACTACATGGACGTTAAACATGATCTTCGGCGTTTTGTCCATGTTCGGCATGTTCATCTTAAGACCTCAGAGGACCTACACAACTCAGATCATCGAGTCCATCGAGCTTAGTACTTAAGTTCTCCATGGTCTCAGCCATAACCACTATTTCGTCGGCAAACCGAAGGTAGGTGATATACTCGCCATTTATGTTGATGCCGAGCCCCCTTCAGTCCAGAACCTTGAACACATCTTCCAGTGCAGCAGAGAATTCATAGTTTCGGAGGGATGATTATCTCCTCACCTAACTCCCCGATGCAATGGTATTGGTTTAGAGTTTTGTTCCTGGAGACAGACTGACATAGTGGCGTTCTCGTATCTCGTACACTTTAGCACTTCGATATACCGGTAGGTAGCCTAATTGGTACCGCTGGAGAGCGAGTAACATAGCACAGCCCGTCACGATCGAATCAAAGGCTCTTTCGTAGTCCACATTATACGCTAAGCAGAGGGGCAGATTATACTCCTCAGTCTAATGTATAATCAATCTGACGAAGCGTATGTATGTGGTCTACGATACTGAAGCATTTCCTGAAACCGCCTTGTTCGGAAGGATGGAAATCGTCAAACCTGCCTGTGAGACTCGAGAACAACTTGTAGACATGGTTCAGAAGTGAGATAGGCCTATAATTCTTCAGCATGGTGTTATCTCTCTTTTTGAAGAACAACATCACCACACTCCTGTTCTATGCATTTGGCTTTCTGCCTAGTATGGCGGAATCGAAAAGCTTGAAGCGACCTAAGGATTAGCTTTTCGCCCGCCTTCAGGAGTCAGTGTTCCTGCGTGCGTGACTAATTGATTGATGATTGTTATTTCGATTGATATGATTATTTCATAAATATGACAATTATTAAAATTTTAACTACTAGTTTCACTTTTTAAGCAAGTATACAGCAGCTACTTACTTAAAAAAGCAGTTGTTAATCGATAAGGTGTTAATATTGAAATGGATCCGTTTTATCCGAAATATCCGGATATCCGGATCCTACGAATTTTAAGATCCGAATTATCCGGATCCTTAAAATCAACGGATCTTGCAAACCCTAGGTGTGTAATAATAATACCTACTTACATCTCCATTTCATTCATGAGAGGAGTCCCGTACCCAGCAATGAGCCTAATACTCGCACAATAGGGCAAAACATAATGGAACCGACACGTGGTTTAAGTGTACCTAAACCTTCGATTTGCAGCAAGAATTCAAGCGCGAAGTGCGGGAGAGCACCTACGTAGCGCGTGACTCCTCCTACAGCAGTGTGGAGGAGAAACAACAACAACAACAGCAGCAGTCTTTTTTATCCAATAGGCCCCCCCGCGACCCTACCGGGGGGGCCCGCTCTGAAACCGATGCGGCACACGCTCGTTTCAGGTCAGTGCGGAGCCCAATATTTACGTAATATTCCTCGGGTTACATTTCGTATCTATGCGTGTAAGTTAATCGAGTACCTATAGTTAGTGTAGTCCGACTTTTTCAAATATTTTTTCCCACTACCTATTGTGTAACAGTAAAACGAGGCCTACCTACCTATAAATGTAATTTATCCCTATTTATGGACTGACTGAGAAAATCACTGACCTAAGTTTTCATATGCCTGACCTGGCTGAATATATTATGGGAAGAAATATGTACCTACTTAAGACCTGATCTGATGTAACCGTATATTCATTATGAATAAACCATTCATTCATTGTTACGTTTGCGAGATAATCCTTCTACCTAGCGCCAAAGGATGTATTGTTGAACAATTATTGTGTCTTATTTATGGACAATCCTTATTACTTCTATTGCAGAATTGTATCGATATATTTTAAAAATTCAAAACATCTGACGAAGATAGTTTAGATTATCTACCGTCTAACTAAAGGGTGCCTCGCGTAGTTAGAACAGTGGTAATACTGCTTGTAAAGAAAATCCAATGTAATAAGCACTTTGAGGATTCAATGTACCCATCCGAGTTTGGACCGTTAAGTGGAACTTGGTAGGTTTATTGAATTTCAGTACTTCTACCCCTTTGCAACGAGAAACATACACCGATATGTCTTTAGGGAAGCTATTAAGAGCACCCAACACAAGCCTAGCTCTTGTACCATAAAATCTACTTTGGGCTTTACGTTTCTCATTGAAATCCTTTCAGTGTTATCAAATATTTACCTAGGAAACTTCAGACGAGACCAATAACGAGACGAGAGTTATTAGTTTGCTGAATACATAATATAGTTCCCAACGACATTGAAGTTATTGCTAAGTACCCCGGTTCCCGGCCATTATTTCCTTAGCGCTGTTCATGTAGGTACGAGCTAGTCAAATAAACCAACGTATTTGTAATATATAATTAAATTATATGTAAAATTGTTAATATATATATAATTTTTTTGTTGCAGACCAATTCAAAGGGAAAACAATAGAAGAGCTGAAATAAAAGTACAACCGACACTCAAAGGAACAGTCAATGGATTGATAGAGTTTTTAGGTGGGTAATAAATAAATACAATGCGACAACGTTACGCTGTGAACTGGCCGATGGTTTTCTATTTTTAAGAAGGAGAAGAAGGCATAAGCAGGCCCTTAAACAGTTAGGTTCTACGCGGGTGAAAAACCAACCGGCAGCCACCAAGCCAATAACTTACCCGTACATTAAAAAAAACATATAGCATTAATAAAATATCAGCGTGGTACCTGAGTGAGCAATCAAAGGTTGTTTATTGTTCAGTGCCGTAGTGAATAATCCAATAATTCTGAATAATAACGTCTGTGAATTGACAATGAAATATCTCCTGTTTGTTGTTCATATTTTCTTCGAAGCGATACCCCGAGTGCTCTATTATTCTGTCATCCTCGGGAAAGCGCTTAAGCGAGCAATTGTATCTTTAACAAAACACTTTCACAAATATGCCTGATAACATTGTCATTATGTCTGTTACAATATGTATATTCGTTTTTGATGTGCTACAATGTCGATGGCTATTGTAATATGGTAAAATCAAATCAAAGTAGGAAGAAAAATGAAACGGATATTAGGTAGGTATGTATTTTTTCGCCGACTGAACCGATTCCCACCGCGCTGGCATTACGCTGTTGCCCCCTTATTTATAAAACTTTACAAACCTCTGCTAATTAAAATGTGTTTTGTCCCTTTCTCACAAACATAATTGTCAAGTGACAGATAAGGACAAACGAACTTTAGCTGCTATTTAACTAAAATACGTTTGATGGACGTTTATGAATAAGGGGGTTAGGCTTTTGAGCCATTTTCATTTTGTAATTATAATGAATCCTAGGTCAATTAAAGAAAATAGGTATCTTTATTTTTATCGTGGTAGGCCACGTGACTTTTTATCTGGTCTTGTTTCGTACATCAGTCCGTAGGTACAGTCAGCAAAGAAAGTCCTCTACCACTTTTGGACTTTAACGTACACATAATAGAGTCGAAAAGTGGTAGACCACTTTTTTGGTCGACTGTACCACTGGGTTTTAGAAAAGCTTTCCGGTAAAAGAAAACGTCTCGAGGAAAAGGGTCTAGTTTTCCCTCTGGGTTGGAAGGCAGGTGGTAGTCGCTTTCATAAAACTAGCGCTTTCATTATATCTTGTGATTAGGTACCATCCTCGTTTAGGATACATCCGGGTAAAAAGCTACAGTTTGTCTTCATTGTATTTTTTGTTGTTTGTCAGTTTTGTAGTAAAAGGATCCAAAGTTTACCTTCCTTATCCTACTGTACTACTTAACTAGTAAACTACTATAAAGTATAAAGTACATATTTTATTTGTCCAAACGTTCATTCCCGAAAAGTAGCGCTTCTCATTTTCTCGTGAGCGCGTATGTATAAGTGATAACATATAGAGGAACGTAAACATACAACAACATTTAATTAGGGTGAAAAGCCCTACCTACCTACACACAAGTGGAACAAAAACAAAAGTTACTTAAAGGCATCGAAATAAACCACAAATACTGAAATAGCAAACCAAAAAGGGGATTTGGGTAAATACCCGAAACAGCATTAGTCACACTCATGACACAAAATTAATTCGTAGCGTGTGTATGGCGTGAACATTTTCGTAAATAATGCTGATTTCCCGGTAATTTTCGAGAGCGGATTCCTTCTGGTTGGGGATAAAATAGGTAGTCAAAATAAAATGAAAAGGTTTGTTCTTTTTAATCCCCGAGGCAAACGACTGTTATTAATTTCACATGTGTATCGCTGGTTATCCCGATTTGAAACGACTCGACTACAAATGTCTGTTCACTGAGTTATTTTGTCAATTTAACCTTTTAACCTTTCGATAAATTAGGGTAACGTGTATAAAATACCTAGTATTTTTTTTGTTTCATTCACGTATACAGTCGAGTTCATTAATATGTACATATACACTTATTTTCCTAATCGCCTGCGTTTGCTTACAAATTGTAGGCGACCGCATTCGGCAAAAAAGTGTATACTTATTAATGAACTTGACCGTACATTACCTATCTTATTTGTTAAATTCTTAGAAACAGTTGCTAATGCTGTAAAATAACAATTTATATTTCTATTGTGAGCGCGCTCGTAACAATAGAAGTCAATGCAAAACTCACCCGTAAATGATATTTCAGTTTCGCGCTGCTCCGTAAAGTTTCGCTCGCATTTTAAACAACATATCTACCTAGTTATTTTCTGCAGTGTTGTTTGTTACGTCTGAGAGGGCGAAACCGCTGCTTCAATTTCCGCGTCATGCTAATGTTTGCATGCAAAACAGCGCTGCAGAGTTCGTTACTTATCAATATATGAATGCAAATAAACGGGACATAAATATCTATTTGCTTGTGAAATAATTAAACACACTAAACGAAGCGGTCAAATTGCAAATTATTTGCTCAGCAAATGTTTCTATAAATCGCTTAACTAATATTTGTGTCATGCATAAGAATTAAATTGAAACTGATTACTGAATTAGGCACTGTTAAAAAAATTATACGCTTTGATTAGGTAACACACGTTGTATTTAAATAGCTATTCGTTCGTACCAACATGTTTTTTTAGAATTGAGTGTCAGCTTCCAAATGTGATTAACAGTTAATCAGTAACTACATTAGATGTTCATAAAAAGTTCTGTAAATTTAAGTGAACAACATTTTGGGCACATAAAAAAGACAAACTTTATTTAAAATAATTAAGCTGCCTAAAATAATCTGGAAGTTAGAGTAAAATTTCAGAACTCGAAGAACATTTTAACGTATCATGCATCTTTCTATGAAAGATACGTACCTACCTAATACACTTGACAATTATAATCTCCCCTAGAAGCCTCTATATTTCCACAAAAGCTCCCTTCGTAGTTTGGCCAGCATTAAAACTATGGGTACACTAACAGTCACAAAAATATAACATACCTAAATCTGTATGTGATCCAAGTTTGGTTTACCGTTGAAGTGGATTGCGCGGGCGCCGGGCCGGGGCACCTCGAGATGGAGGTGCGCGAGGCGGGCGGCGCGCTGGTCGGCAGCTCGGTGCGCGCGCTCGGCCCGCAGCGATACGCAGCTGCGTTCACGCCGCGCGCGCCCGTGCCTCACACCGTGTCCATCACCTTCAACGATCATCATGTGGCTGGTAAGTTTTATGTTATAGTAATCAATTTAACCTATCCACAGTTGATCATGTACCAAAGTTGTGCCTCACACGCCAAAGTCTTCGTAGCAAAAGACTGAAAATGAACCTTACTTGATAGTTTTCCTCGACTTTACATCGACTTGATCGACTCTATATCAAGTCATTGGCGTGTGGGGCACCTAATGTCCTGACTCTATATCAAGTCAATGGCGGTGAGAATGTTAATCGTCACTCTGACTAAGGGCGAGTTGCACCAACTTACGATTAC
Organism: Cenopis cana; assembly: GCA_951800055.1. NCBI lineage: Eukaryota > Metazoa > Arthropoda > Insecta > Lepidoptera > Tortricidae > Cenopis > Cenopis cana. The sequence continues at coordinate 14,245,332 of OX637471.1, read as the reverse complement.
AGACCGATGAACGATACAATGACAACAACATACACAGTTTAAAATAAACCTTCAATTCTTTCTTGTTTTGCCAAAGAGATTTATGATTTCCTGTTAGAAAAAAGTTAAATATGGCGCCAGCAGCTGTCATCTCATAACAAACTGGTCAAACTTTCCATACAATCAGATTTAAACAAACACCACTTACGTACGATTACAGACGGTTTGGTGCAACCCACCCTCACTCAGCTTCCTCTAAGAGTTCACCGCTTCAAAATGTTCTATGGCCAAGGTCTCTAAGTTATATAATAAGGGCTGCTAAATTTCTATAGAATGAGACTCTGTATGTACACATACACATCGTGCGGCGTCAACCAGAGACCGTGGTCTAACATTTCAAACAAAACTTTGCTAAGTATTTTTTTTATGAAAATTGGGATTGCTCTTGGCCAGCAACTAGCAAGCTTGGCCTGCAAGTCGCTACCGCTATAGTCTTGCATAGCGGTAGCGAGTTGCTCGCTCTTCGGAAACCATCCGGAAACCGCATCAGGGTGACAACCGGCTTATTACAGTCTGGCCCATACTTGGAGTGAATTAAGGGCGGCAAGCGTTTTATCTGTTCATTGTTTATGTGTTCATTATTTTATGTATGACGCTGACGCAATGTATTAGAAAACCGCTGCCGCCGCCGCTATAGGTCGTCGCCGGGCCGTTATTAGGAGCCATGTTTTGTCAAGCATGCGTAGTCTGTATTTTAAAATTTTGTGTTCAAAGGTTTTGTCGCTTAAGGCCAGGCCAGTTCATGAATCGACGAAAATATTAAAGTTTGAGGTTAGACTGTGAAGAAATAATGTATAATAAATTACTGTAGCTGGAAAAAGAAAGAAAATAACAAAATAACCAAACAAAATATTGAAAAATGCTTTGGTAACTCTGTGAAAAAATCCTAAATATCATCGTAAAAATCAACTTTCATGCTCATTAGGTATTTCGTAATTGTCAACGGCAGTGATGTTTTTTTTACAAATAGGGTAGCTTTTTTATTGTTCAAACAACTGGATAAATTTTTGATAAATGATCAAGTATTCAAAAATCAATCAAAATGTACCAAATATTCACGAAAACTACGCGCAGAGATCCGTAGAGATCCGTAGAGATCGGGATGGTTAGACGTTTGCAGTAGGTCTACCTTGCCTTAATCGATACAATATGTAATACCTATAACATATCTGTTTGTGCAACAAAAAAAATACTCCGAAGACTGACAAAATTTATCACATATTATATTTCAGAAAATTCACACGTACCTATTTTAATATATAAACCGGTAGGTACGGTGGGCGGCATAAAATTGTGCCGATTTGTAAATTTAAGTAACATTCCTGCATTCACACGGACACAGCCAGACAGGAATACCTACCTACATTAGTTTACACACAATAATTAAGTACCATGCACCTCATTAATGGTAATTTATCAATTGTTGTGATTGTTTTTTTTTATGTTTTAAAAAATAGGTATAACTACTTAAATGTAAACGACCACTAGTAACCCCAGAATAAGACAATGTCAGCTCTTGAAATAACAGTTCAGTAATTTCGTTATAGTCTGCTGAACCTTGAATAATACGGTCATGTTAGTCACCTGAAACTATTGTTTCGGAGTTCGCTTACAGGATGTATTCAAGATTGCTATATACTTAAATCGACATTTGGAGTCATTTTACCGTCAACAATAAACATTAATGAATTGCAGATTCGAACGATTCGTACCTACTGAATTGAAATATGTCAATAGATACGGAATGTCAAGGGATTTAGGAATGTTCATCGGTAACAATGTTGTGTTTTTATCGCATATTTGTGGAAAATGATGAAAGCTTTTGAATAATTCGTTCGTGTATTTTAAAGTTGCTTTAGTGTTTGAGGCAAATAAAGGTAACTAGTAATTAATGCTCTTTACTTTTATTAGAAAGGATGATTGTTGAACGATGTTTTATTGTTATACGCAACGTCTGTTCTTCTTAAGTACCTAATTTAATTTAGTCTCAGCTCCCGATCTATTTTACAAGAACTTCTTTAAAGCATTATGCAAAACCTACTGAAGTTGTAATACCAGTTACTAAATCACAAACCTGTTCGCAATTAGGTAAGGTACAGTCGATCACCATTAGAAATATCGGTGCGAACAAGAGGAATATCTGAATTCGATCTTATTCTTATCTGATGGCCACCACAAGCTGATTGGAACTTGGAACCCATTTTAAAAACAAATGCCGCAAGTGTTACAAAACTCTCTTATATGTACAGAGTAAAACTGCAGATTCTATAAAAATAGTAGATACATTTCTAATAAAATGTCGAGTAATGAAAGTGATTTGGCTTTGACTGGCTGATTTGATCCTCTTGGCTTCTTTATTGTCTCACAAGAGGTGAGATAGATTATATTCCTCGGGAATAAAGCTGTTTTTATCAAGGGCGCGCTTAAATCCCTCACCGGACTCAGGACTCGATCGTCATTCCCTCGCTTCGCTCGTGAATTGAGTATAACACCCTCGCTACGCTCGGAAGTAAAATCCGGAGTCCTTCTTTACGTTCAGTATTCAATAGCGTGCTTGTGACATAAAACAGCGTTTTATCCCCATGGTGTACAATATACGTACTATTACTGTACTCTTTTTAGTTGAACTATCGCTGCTTGTGACGTTGTGCATAATGTGCATTGTGCCCTGAGGCGAGTACCAACTCGTTATACGTATATCGTATTTTATTGTCACAGTTCGTGCGTGGCACTTTATGCAATAGGAAGTAAGCGAGCGAATAATCTGAATCTGAAGGTACTCGTTCCTGTTTCGAAAGGTCGGTTACTCTAATTCAAATAAGTATGTGATTATTATTAATCCAGTAACTATATACATTCCGAGTTTGCGTTAAATCCGGTAGTATCCAGATTTTTGGCAGATATTGTTTATGATTTTGGCCCACTGAATACCTCGAGCGCCGAACGCATCAACTTTGTCAAAAATAGAAAAAAACAAGATTACAAAGGATTATTCATCATAGGTATAAACAGGTCTGCAAAAAAGCATAACAACCGGATTTGATGCTAAATTTCCCATACTTTCAGGCGACAAGGTTACTGGATTATATTGGCAACGTGTAGATCTAGGCATCCGACGGTATCCATCCGGCACAGTTGGCCACAATGAATGACTTTTCAGGCTAGTCAATTGTTTTCAGAGTTTATGTTAGTTAGGCATACGGCATAAGAGCGCATATTGAAAGTATACGTCGACTCGTCAAACGGCTGCAAAAGGTTATGGATACCGACGTCTGAATACAACTTTATGCGAAACTGATAAAAGATCCGTTACACCGAATGTCTGATCAAGTTTTGGTAATTCAGCAGTGAACATGAACATGAACATAGATACCACACCCAGCCAGGAGCAAGCCTGACCCGGACAAGCCGGATGTGAGTGAGGATCAAACCCCCGGCACATCGCTAAGACATTACGCGGGTATGCTAAACGCCCCGACGATGCTCCAAAAGCCTGGTCCTCTCCCATATACTTACCAGGGGGCACAAGATTGTTAGGAGTGACACGCTCTGGGATGGGAAGGGGCGACCGATGAGTCGCAGTCAATCGGCCACAATCGACCGGCTGTGCAGCCTTTAGCCAATATTGGAATCGAGGAGGGGGAGGATATTACGTCGGTGGATGAGCGTTGGTGAGATGCTGCACGTTGCTTCGTATGAAAGTCTTCTTCTTTTTAGAATGATTCTTCTCGGGATCTCTGCGTGTTCCACTGATTCTTGATATCTTCATTTCGTAATTTTTTCAGAGTTTTTTGGTTATCCGATAGTTTCCGTGTTAAAGTGGACAGTTTGAGTCATTAGCAGATGTTCCGATTTGAGGATGTTTTAGTGGTGTATATGCTTGTAGGTGTCTAAGTTATCAGTCATACTTTGATGGTAAGCTGTGGTGTACTAACAATTTAGTCAGCTTCTCTGCACCCGGTGAAAACAAGCGATGGGATATTAAGGTTACACACAACTTTTCACACACAAACACTTTTTGGCGTATTCTCCGAAGAAATGAGGTATTTCATATTTTCCGTTACTTGCTGACGGGGTTAATATAGCATTTTATTTTTTGTTTAGGTACGGCTATATTGCAATTGGTGTCGGGCGATCTTAATGTATTATTTCCTTCTGTGGCCTTTTGTGTGTTGATAACGCGGCACTGCTGTATTGCTATATTTGGATTTGCTTAAGTACTCAAGGTTTCAAGTTTTGGTAATTCAGCAGTACCTATATTTTTGATATACCTAACTTACCAACATAAGGTTATCCTTTGTAATATGACCTTTGTAATAAATACTGGAATCCTGTTTCTAAGTCAAGGCCTGTTTCACGTAAGGAGTCCACGTTTACGTTTAATAGTTTAAGTACGAAATCGTATAGAAAGCGGACGATGTGTTTCCATGAGCGTGTAATTCGGCGTGATTACAGCCGTTCTCTAGAAAAGCATTAAGTGCCGCCGCGCCGGGTCAACCACGCGGGCGTGCATGAAAGTGTCAAGTGCATTTAGCTACAACTTTCCTCGTTTCTATTCTAACTATAGTTACCCGACGACAGCTGACAGTCGAATAACGCGAATGTGTAGGCAAACTTCTACGTGCATTCCAGATGTTCTGTTGCTCCGGTAGGTACTTATACCGTATCCTGTACGAGTAGATAGGTAGGTAAATATCTAAATAAAATGTGAAGGGCGCTCCAGTGTCGCCGCTGTCTATCATCAGGCAGGCCGTAAGCTTGTTTGACACCGTCGTGTTATAAACAAACTTCCTACCTACGAATCGGTTTTTTAATTGATTTTAATTTCCCATATTAGGTACTAAGACACTTCGATGATTGTTCGTCCGTTTGTCACAACTAAGTATGTAGGTACCTATCTTCAATAAGCATGTAATGTAGGTACGTAATGCTTTTATCCATAGCTGCTCTGTATTTTAAACTGATGGAAGTACAATAAAATTAGGTAATAAGTAGGTACTTACCTACTTCCATGCAGTTGATCGGTAAGAATCATAAAAATTAGACTAAGTACTCTTTAAGTAAGTAGGTATCTACAGGTAGGTACTTTTATGTAGGTGCCTATTTCATGGAATAAAACATGGTAGAAAACATTGGGGCGTATTATATGTTTAGTTTTAAAATAGGTAGTACATAATATTTAGTGAATAAAAATACAGAATGTCCCTAATAAAATACATATGTATTGATAATTTAGTTTACTAAGAAAACATTCTACAGTAAAGAATCGGTATCGAAGAGATAGGTATTGTGCAAATAGGTACAAATACTTCCAGTGTTTGAACGCTTTGAACTGAATCGTGAACCGTAACTAACTCCGATGAAGGCTTGCGTTGCTGTATAATTATGAGGTCACCTCATTTCGACGTAGGCGTGCCTGCGCTCACGCGAAATCGCTTCATCTCATGCCTACAACTGAGCAAAATCCGCTACTCACTGACACTAGAAACGGATTTTGGCACCCTCTAAGGACAAATACAAACGGCCCTCTCAAGTAGATAGTCATCACAAACCTTCGGGCTAGAAACACACCGTAACAACTCGTACAGTATGGCAAAAGACATACATCCGTCTTTTTCTTTCTTAAACTAGATGAATGAACACTAACATCTCGCCGTCTCATTTCATGTTAGTGAAAGGGGCATTGTACTAAGTGGGTAAAAATTTAACCGTATAAAAAATACGATACCTTATTTTGGTCAGGTGGCCCTTTTTTTTTGTAAAGTTATAAAGCTACCTGTAGTGATGAATTTTAAGTTACGTCTATGGAGTAACTTATCTTACTTTGCCGAAATGGTGAAAAGGAATTCTTAATATTCTATTATAATTATTATTTGGGTATAATAAATGTTTATTCTTAACATAGCGACATATAATTTGAGGTTTATTGTTAAGTGGCAGTATCTGCTCAATTGCTCATACCGATTAACTTTTAGTTTTTTTATTGAATAATCTAAATTCTTATAGAGCCAAAAACGTGTCAAATGGTCGATTGTTTTACTGTCGGTACACCTAGGTTCTCGAATTCCATGCCGCCATTTTGAATACCATAGTGACGTCACGGCGCTGGGCGCGGGCGAGTCGGCGGCTGCCAGTGCGCACCGCACATCAGATCGGGCTCGCGTTCGAACGAGGCGATGCCTTCGCGCCACCAAAATGCAATACCGCCGCATTATCTACCGCGTACGTGCTAATTCAAATTAAACAAGACGTAACACTTAGTGCCTCTCTGCTCTTTTCTCCTCGTCTTAAGAACAGTTGAGCTGTTACATACGTCAAACCTCCACTAGGAGCCGGGTGAAAAACTTTATAGTGTAGTGAGTGTTATTGTTGTGATTTCTTTTCGTCGGCCCCAACACAGTAGGGCATTGGACTAGATTATCGTCACCAAGGGAGCGCGTATCCGTTTTAACGGAGGTCCGAACGCCCTCTATACCTAAGTGAGTCTTGCATGAATTAAGTTAAGTAGATTCGTTTTGTAATAATCATACCGGAGTGTGGGCGCGACACGTCATAACCTTTGCCTTGCCTTTTATAGTTGCTTTAGAATTCAGTTAAACCTCCAAAGCGTCGTTGGGTGCCTTCGTGCTGTACATTTAAACATTCCGATGATAAAGCCTTGCACGATTGTAGTTAGGCTGGCAACATATGGCTATTCCAATTTCATTGAAGGTACAACCATATTAAAGTATAGTTTTCATTAGCCTTTTTTCCTAGGTGTAGGGTACCTATTGTTGCACATGAGTGCGCTCGAACAAAGCGCAGACGTGCGTTGAACTCTTTTGCACATAAGGGCAGCGCTCACGCACATCCACCCCTACACTACACCGCCGCAGCAAATACAAATCCCAATCGCTTATGAATGGACTATAACCGTCATTCGACTATCTGATCCATTTTTCAAAGTACAATACTTTCGACGGTTGTAATGTTGCGTGACTAGGTAAACAAGTAAGTATATAACTAATAATTAATGGAAGTTGATCCAATTGTGAGTAAAATAACTATGCTAACACAGTTCCCCCGCGTTCACTGAAGCGTGACATAGATACATACATTCAGTATAGGTAGCTCACATCCGTAGAAGAGCCGTTAAAATAATTCAATCATTAAATCAGTAAATGTAGTTATCCAATTCAGGAAAATGAGAATGCTATTAGAGATTTGTATATTACGAATATAATTGATATATTACGAAACGACTTAATTACGAAGCTTGCATAATTTCAAATTGTATATTAATTTGTTTGGTTTGATTTTATTGGCAATCGCTATTGAGTAACGTTAGTAATAATGTGTAACAGTGGTAATAAACGCGTGAATTACACACCCTCATCATCATCATCAGTCGCTCCCCCAATGCTGAGGATCATGGCATCATGTCCCATTCATGCTGACCAGACTCCTCCATTATACATCCTACTAATATTACAAATGCGAAAGTTAGTGTGTTTGGATGTTTGTGACTCAATCACGCAAAAAAAGCTGAACGGATTATGATGAAACTTGGTATACAACGAGATTATAGCCTGGATTAACATATAGGATACTTTTTATCCCGAAAATGTAAAAGGGATATTACGCGGACGAAGTCGCTGGCAATAGCTAACATCTGTATTATGTTTTAAAATGCGAAGCAGTGAAAGCACCTAACGCATAGGTATTCGTACGCAAACGGAAATAACCCAAAATGGTATTTACTAAGTTACACCACGAGTACTTTCTCATTATGCAATGCGTCGGAATAGGTACCATGCAAGAATACAAGACCTCACCGGTAGTGGATGGGCTGCCGAGGGGCTCTTATGCACAGGGTGCAGTAGATAGTTAACGAGAACCCTCCAGACGACTAGGTAGGTACGAGTACTCGTTGTTACTGAAACAGTTTTTAAAACTGCCGTGTGCTTGAAGTTTTTCAAATTAGAAGAACGTTACAATTAGGGTAAGAGTCACTAAACGGTACAGTCAGCCCATGAAAATGTTGAGCATACTTAGAACCTTGTCACATCGAAATCTAAGAAATATTTAGACTGAAACGTCATAAAATTTGAAACCTCTTTAATTTGACAAAGTACTAAAGTGCTCAACATTTTCGTTGGCCCACTGTACTTCTAATGAGTAGGTAAGCCGAAGTAGGTGTAGATTCCCCACACTCCCCAGTCCCATTGTTTCTAAAAGTCCTGAGTTCCTTAACTGTTTATCGTTAAAGATACCTCATGCCTATTTGTCACACGAGTTTGGATCAATATTTGGCATTATTTAGGTATACGAATAACACTAACAAACAGAGGAAGATAGTGAAATTCTAGCACTCACCAAAGGGAATTAGGGAAAAATAATAATAATAGGGAAATCCCATCAAAAACATTACCTACATGTAAAAAGATGCCAGTCTCGCAACACAGTTCTTCTACAACAAAAAAGTAATGATATGTAATGTTAAACCAAGTCGGTTATATTTTAGTCAATAGCACCGGGGGGGTGTCCACAGAACAAGATTTCCACCGACTTGCATCGGCATTACTTTATTTTTTTCATCATACTTTATTTCATTCACCGTCCTGTCAATGAATGAATGTCCTGAAAGGAATAAGATAGATTACCGAGGCGAGTCTCTAAGCGACTGATTGTTTCGCCTTTCAATAAAACAACATATGAAATTGTTACATCATCCGTTTACACCTATTGGCATTTATTGTTAAATACCTTTTCTAGGTTAAGTAAACTGTCTTTCTCTTTCCTATTATTCAACGTTCTATAGGTATTCCATATATATCGGTTTGTGGTCAATATACCTATGACCTACGCCTGCCACCCTTGGCATGCAAGCTATCATCTAGCTTAGGCCCAAAACTGGAATACGCACAAATAATGCAAACGCGTCTCTAAACAATGCAAGCGTCAAATCATGTGGCAATTGGGGCGACAACGTTATCAGAGAGTTTTGACCAGGCAGAATAAGGACCTGCCTGTCGCCATTCCGAAACTTGAACAGGAAGTACGGTATACAGGAAAACGTGCAGACCGTTGCTCTAGGGCTCTAAAAGAGGTCCGTTTGTTAATGGTCCTTTGATATGTTGTAAACACGGTTCTGCAATTACAGAAATACTAAATTTTCTAAAAGTTTTGGGTAAAATAATTACTTCCAAGACCCCTAGGGACGAAGATTAGCCATCGTCTATGGGGAGCTATCGTTAAAAATTGCTACTTTTTTATCTAGTTTTCCAGTCCACCTATATTTACATTTCAAGTACCTACATTTTCACGCAAACTATGATCCAGCAATATTTTCTACAACTTTTGTATTGTAATATTTTTTCCACGACCACTAGGAAGATGTTACGGAGTCATCTATGAAGTGTTACCGTCGAATTTTGAGTAAATAGTTCCCAATAAGTATTCTTCTAAATATGTGTCTACCATCTATCTGCTCCTGTTCTATCAAGAAGTTTTTCTATCAAGGTAGGTAAGTGTAGGTGTGTGTGTCCATGCGTCGGAAATAAAGAAACTCGCTCCTTTTTCGTTATTATTACATTAAGTAACTACCTACTAGAGGTAGCTCTGTCTGCGTCTCAATTCTCAGTTTAATTCTTTACTGTCTGCAATCCGCATATACCTATACAACTTCCTTAGCTTGCTATTTAACTTTATTACATACATCTAAATGCATATATGTACTAAAAAATAAAAGGTGTTTTCCGTGTATCTGCAAAGCAATGTTATCAAACGATAGGTTTCATTGTCCGACGTAAATTAATAAAAATATCTGGGCGACCGAGCTTTGCTCGGCGTTTTCCCGGGCATGAGACTTAGCTAGATCGATTGCATGTCCCCGAAAACCCCCACATACCAAATTTCATCAAAATCGTTAGAGCCGTTTCCGAAATCCCCGAAATAAATAAATATACAAGAATTGCTCGTTTAAAGATATAAGATAATCCTACTAATATTATAAACGTGAAAGTTTGTGCTGATGTATGAATGTACGTTCCACTTAATCTCAAAAAGTACTGGACTGATTTCTATGAAACTTTCCAGTAGTGTTGCTTAGACATCAGAATAGGACATAGGCTCTAATTTATTTCAAAATTCATTCCTGAAGGGGGTTAAAAGGGGGTGGTCATTTTGTATGGGAAACAGTGACTTCAGTGACTTCATAGGCACTTGGGGAGACTCTCAGTTAAAATATAAGAAAAGTGATTTGAGCGTTTTTGAAAATTCATCCCTTAAGGGTGTAAAAAAGGGGGTTTAATGTTTGTATGGAAAACGAGCAATATTCGAAGAGAAATGTCGTCTGTAGTAATATAGCAGGTATAAGTAGATCAAAACATTAGGTAGAAAAACTAGACTATCCGTGCGAAGCCGGGGCGGGCCGCTAGTATTATATATTTACTAGTTGCTTTTAACTTTGAAAAATTGACGTCGATTAGTGATTTAAATTAAATGCCTAGAATAGGTCTACATTGATCGTGCTTCAATACTGCACACTTATAGCAACAAGCATCCCATACGACGGAAGCCAACAAACACGTACAGGTACACCTTGCCAGAACGGGTTAAATGCTGCAGTGCGTCAGCTTTCGAAACACCGGACAAAAAACGGGTTTTTATTTACAAATATTCTGCATTGCGCACCATGTCGGTATATAGGCAGGCAGGTACGGTTTAATATTATATTACGAAAAAAAATAGCCTTAAAATAAATGCCTACCTAAATATTAGTGTCCGACCGAAGTTTCAGTTGCGGCAGGTTCCGGCATAAAAATCATGTTTCAAACTGATATCACCGACCGAGCGAACAAAGCGAGCGAAGCGTCTCCGTTTGCATACTATTTGTGCAGCGACGACTCAGGGCACCAGTATGAGTTTCAATCTCGAGCGTCCACTCAGGCCTTACATTTAGGCTGTATTGTATTTGTAACCTAGCCTAGCCTAGGTACCTAAAAGCGCGACAAAAACAATGACTGAATTATAACTGGTTTAGGTATATATTATGATAGACTTATAATCTCTAAATGTTAGTGCATAATGTGCATATGCTGGTATATTTATATCTTTTTTTATTAGGAAGTTATTCAGTCCTTTCATAGGTACAATAGGTTTTACACATTAGTAGGATCAGCTATGAAACCCTGTAAAGGCACTGCAACATACAATATAGTTATACTTTTCGTTATAGAGCAATTCCATTTTAAGTATAAAATATTCGTTATAATCCAACATAAAATGTATCCTCGTATAGTTTAGTTTTGATTATTCCTCTGCTAATATTTTTTATTTTATAGTGTATAATTTCAATTTTATAATATAGCCTTTATTCAGACATCTCTTTTTTTCTTTCAATTAAGTGCTCTACGTTATAACATTGGTATGTTTATCTTCGTCTGTTTGTCCATTGACAAAGGCCTCCTCCAATTGTTTCCACGTTTCCCTGATCAGAGCTTTCCTTGTCCAGGTGCTTCCAGCTACAGCCTTTATATCGTCTACCCATCTTCTAAATGGTCTCCCTCTCTTTCTTGTCTTATCTCTGGGGTACCAGGTCATTAATGTTTTGGACCATTTATCTTTTCCCCTGATTGTGTGTCCAGTCCATCTCCATTTGAGTTTCTTTATTGTTATTGTGACATCTTTTGTTTTTGTTTGCTTTTTTATGGTTTCTGTTCTTATTTTGTCGGCTAGCCTCTTTCCTACCATACTTCTTTCTGTAGCGTTTTGACATGTTTGTAGTTTCTTTGCGTGGGCCTTGTTAAGGGCCCAGGTTTGGCAGCCATAAGTCAGGACTGGTAAGATGCAGGTATTGAAAAGCTTACGTTTTATGGCCATGTTACCTTTACTCTTCATAATTTCTTTTAATCCCCAATAGCGTTTCCAGGTGTTTCCAATTCTAGTTTCAATTTCGATTTGGGTTAAGTCTCCTGGTGAGATAGTCTGTCCCAAATACACATATTCGTTAACATAGTCTATTAACCTGTCATTTATAATAATTGGCTCTTGAGTACCGTTGGTCATTGCTTTTGTTTTCTCCGTGTTCATAATTAGACCTACTTTTCGGCTTTGATTGTCTAACTCATTTAGCATTTTTTCAAGGTCTTTCCTTGTTGTTGATAGAATTATCAGGTCATCTGCAAACCGAAGATGTGATAGGTGTTCTCCAATTTCAATTTTAGTGTAAAATAATTGTAGGGACTTATAGCGAGTTTCCCCAAAAGCCTCCAGATGCATTCTACAGTAAAATCAGATTAAGCCAATCATGGAATGCAAAAACCTCTCGATGCAATTTTAATGAATATTCATTCATTTCAAATAGCTTTTGTGTTTTTAATGTTTTTATACAATTTTTATATTTACAAATAAAAGTTTGTAATTTAAAAACTTTCCGGTCGATTTAGTGTGTTTTACTATAAGTATTATGATTTCACAAAATCGGCCTAGTGCGTGTCGGGACACGCGCAATGTAGGCTTCCGTAGTTATCCACACGTTACATTATGTGTGCTAAAAGTTCGCTAACCATAGCTGTGATACTTTTCCTTTTAATCCATATCCATACTTCATAATCATAAGGGCAAGAAAGTATTATATATAACATATCGCTCCACAAAACTATTTATAAGTTTGACTGTGGAGTCGCATGTCAGTCTCAAAACAATAGTAGAACTTAGGCTATAATTAGGAAACAGATAATACTTAGGTGTTAAATAATACTGTAATATTTAATATTACAATAAGTCCAATTTCATGGGTCATCCATAGAGGATGAAACTCATTCTCTATAGGGGCATCCATGAGATACTTATTCAGGCGATATTGAAATCTAGATTTTTAGCTTCACGGACAATGTCCGCGGGCAAGGTATTCAGCAGGTACGGTATGCGTTTTTTTTACTTAAGGCACAGGCGTGGGCAAGGCATTCTCCATACAAACTCTGTGCACGTTTTATTCCTAGGTTTTGGCACTAACGATTATAATATGTTTTTGGGTAGATATGCGAAGAAAGTGATATGGAAATTTTCAAATATTTCAGAAAAATTAAAAATTGAAAAGATTAAAAATAATATCAATGAAAAAAATACATCACGAAATAGCTAACAGAAAAATAAGCATACTGACCAAAAATCATAACTTTAATGCAAACACAAACGAAGAAAATCCTGCACAAAGTTTGTATGCAGAGAGCTTGCCCTACCCCTCCTCTTAATGTCCTGTTCCCGTAGTAGTTGGACACTCTAGGTCTCTGCCACCAGTGAGGCGCAAGCGCAACTGATAACCACAGACATACAAATTGGCTAGACTATGAAAACATATCAACAATGTCGATGCAACATACAAGTCGCTTGGTTAATTTAAGTTACAAAATTCAGTCGCGGTGTCCAGATTATCATAACGTTTGTAGGGTTCTGTACCTTAAAAGGCAAAAATGGAAGGGAAGGATTTAATCGTAAACTTAATTTAAAGTACGTACTCAATCATCGAGTTTAAACAACGTTACTATGCACGGTCAAAGAATATACTACCGCACGGTCTAAATTGTGTGGGTGACCAAATCTTTTTGTAGAACTATTTAATTTAGGTATGAACTGTTAACCATAATTTCACTTATAAGTTTTGGAAACATTTTTTTTTTGGAAGCTTGTACTATGGGTACTAAGCGACGATATGCATACTTATATTGATAAATAAATACTTAAATACATAGAAAACATCCAAGACCCAAGAACAAATATTCGTGCTCATCACACAAATAAATGCCCCGGCCGGGATTCGAACCCGGGACCTCCAGCTTCGTAGGCAGGGTCACTATCAACTAAGCTAAAGCGGTCGTCAATTACGGGAAAAGCTCCGAAAAAACTGCGAGACTCGATTCCTGAACTATGTATTTATAATATGAAGTAGCGTCAATACAAATTTGTACGGAACCCTCAGTGAGCGAGTCCGTCTCGCATTTGTGCAGTTATTTTAAATAGTTCCTTACTTGTTCGTTACCTCAGATATAGTGCGATTTACAGTGACGTTTCAGTTGGTCTGCTCATAATCAAAATCAATCAAATCAAATCAAAATATCTTTATTATACAATAAACAAAGTTATAGATTTACAGTTTCTGGGGCCTCCCTTTAAGCTTATAGCCTGTGTTAGGATGCCTCGCTAATAATATATTGCAAATATTTTGAAAATTACTTTTTAAAATAACAGCACAAAACGATAGAAGACAGAATGGCAATTGTAAAAGCGTAACAATCGAGTCGGGTGGATTGGCCTGTTTACTCTACCTTGCTGAAGAGCAGCCGTAGTGGACAAACAATCGTGACATCCGCCCTCAACTCCGGCATTAGGCAATCGGAAACGACTCTTGCGTTAGAAAACACCCATTGTTTCAAACTACCTTTACATAAGCTAATATTCTTACTTAAACTAATCGATTTTATCGGTATGTTTCTATATTAGCTTGTAAAAAAAAACATTCAAGAACTTTTTATATTTATTAAAAATGGAATTGCTCTTGGCGAGCATCTAGCCAGCAAAGATGAGGCCGACGGTGAAGCGAGCTCACTCAGAAAATGCCCAGAAGGTCCCGGTCCAGGTTTAATCAATCAGGTATTAGTTTGGCTATTCAGAAACGAAATGCTGCCAGTATGTAGCAGCGGGGGCCATTATTAGATTTAATTTAGTTTTATATTTAGGTTTTTAACTTAGTTTAAGTTTGTAAAAACAACATAAAATACTTACAGCATTTAATGAAAATCACAATTTAGGTTGAGATCTTATGATTGATCGTTTTTCCTTCAACAACTTACGTATCCCGACAGGAAAAATGAGCAACAATACTAATGGATATTACGTTTGAAACATGTCCATCTAATTTGGCAGCCCATGGTACCTAACCTATTACACATATAATACCACAAATCTGCTGTAAAACTGAAGCCTACGCCGAATCTTGGGATTATAGGCAAAGACTACAATATAGATAATTATAGGTGCCAAAGCACTTGTATTTGTCATAAGGAAGCTCAGAGCTCAGAGCTCCCAGGGTCACCCTTTAGAATACAACCAACACAAAGTGGTGACAAGATCGTCGATCGAAATTTGTCAAGAAACCAGGCCCCTGTTTCACCAACTTGACAATTGTCACCTCGCAGTTACAATTCGCTTTGTAGATATAAGTAACGATGCCTATGATGGTCGCGCGATAGCCTGATTTTAAACGACAAGATAAAGCATCTGTCACTTTCAGATACCACTCGATAGAAAGTGACAGATGCTTTGTTTTGATGTTTATCACGCTATGCCGCGACTATGATACGGGGGGGCAGCAAACAACTTTACTTGGTGCTCCGACGAAATTGTCAGTGTGAGGTGACTGGTGACAATTGTCAATATGATGAAATAATAGGGGATTTGCATTCATTAGTTTTGTCGCAAATAAATTTCAAACATCACATGGCATTTGTTGATTTTCGACTAATTGATCAATTTGATAATTGTCAGTTTTTTAATAATACCAACATAATAATATAGATATTATCTAGGGACTGGTGAGCGCGGCGCGCTTGAAACGATAATTTATTTCTGTCCTTCAGCGTAGGCCGTAGATTTTCCTTTTGATCCCTGAAGGGTATAAAATACATGTTCATTGTAAAATGCATCGCATGTTTCAGTTGTATTTTACACGCATTAATTTATTTTCGCGTGTAGTTTTCAAGGTACCTACATACCAGTGGCGGAGCGTCCATACAACTCCATTCCCACCGGCTTGCCTAATTTCCAGCCAGTCCAGTTCTTTTACTACGGCTCATGAAGAATAGGAAAAGCCAAGTATTTCCGGCTTCCCTAAGAATATTTTTGACGCGCCGCCACTGCTACATACTGAGGTATATACTGGTAAAGTACGTGTACATATACATATAAAGGTTAAACCACGCAAGTTATCACCAATATCCCGAAGTTCAAGAGTTATATTTTTATGTTTTTGGCAAATAAAGACGGTGAAATTTCATCAAGTGTTTATTTATTACGTGTAAATATATACTTATTGTGTATGTATTATGCATCTAAAACCCTGTAACAGCAGAAACTATCGAACACAGCAGAACTTGAAGATTCCGCTGTCTATTCGAACCTACTAAACCTAGTTATAAAATCTCGTAGAAAAATCAGGGGCTATACATATATGTAACTTATTTGGACACATAAATCTAGGTAGGTATATTTATCTTATCACAGCATACTGATATAGGTAACAATGGTAACATATAGTCTTTACTATAGCTAACTGGTTTTAGTTAATGCATTAGGAAGTATGCGGAGCTCCGACCACTTCTTTCGTTAATTATACAAGTAGTAATCACGCCACGATACTTAGCCGCATTTGTGTCAGTGCGTTGATTCATTCCACTAACATATTGTACCTTCCTACTACTTGTTGAAATGTTGTCGCTGTGTGTAATATCGTTTTATTAGTACTACAAGTACTTATGTACAGGGAAAAATCTGAAAATTGTAAAAATAACACTATAAACTAAAAAAAAATACGGAACACTCGGTGGGCGAGTCCGACTCGCACTTATCCGAGGTTTTTATTAATTATCATTTTGTAATTTGTGTCATCAAAATCAACTCGACTGCTAACGGAATAGAAAGTTCGAATTCCTTATGTAAGCGATGATACCGAAGCAAATGTATAAAACTTTTATGCAACTGTATCAAAACAATAATTGCTAGGCTACCACCATTAAATAAACCGACGTTTTCTTATGTCGTCTCAATGGCACGCTCCAACAATTAGATGCTGGGAGCTAAATACCTACATGCGCCATCTTACCGTTATTTCCCATGGTCAGACTTTACACACGAATACATAATTGTAATTTCTTAGTCTAAGATTTATTTATAATTGAAACAAATGCATTTCCCGATAAAAAGTACATTGTACCTAAGGAAAACAAAAGTGCGTCATAAAAATATGCTTCTTTGATGATCGATCGATAAGGCCGCTCTCTCGTTATCCCATTTGGACCAAAACGAGCGCCTTTCGTTTTCACTGCGGTGCATTTCAAATCATACAAAATTAAGTTAGAGTTAGGTGCTTAGGTGTGAGAGTGTATATTTTAATTTTGGTTTTTGTGTGTTGTATATATGTTTTAATGTTAAGATAAACGTCCTTGATGTGATCGACACTGCATAGGTATGTCATAATGACCGAGGTGATATAATAGGTGTCACCTTAGTGGTCTCGACCGTTGAGCACTGGGACGTTTACCTTATACCTAATGCAGAAATATTTATCACTCAGGCTCGCTGGCGTAACGCTACCGCTGGTACTTTGTTTTAAAACCAATTTTATTCGGTTAGTGGTTAGTAATCCAATTTTACGTACGCTAAGCTCGTTTTTGTAAGTACATAGTAAACTAGTAGTCTGCTGTAACTATATTGGACGTTTCAGTCACTCCAAACCATTAATTGGGTGTGTGTACCGTTGTTGAGTCCCCGTGTGCGCGAGACGCGAGGCGGCGACGGTAACGGACAGGGCACCGGACAGGGTGCGGTGGCGCGATGCGGCGCGCCGAGCACGACCAACCTGTTCGACCCAACTCTAACCCACACTAAGTAACTGTGTTCTATTCGATTATGTACATCAACTAATGTTTAGCTGCGGCTATTACCTTCACGTATTAGTTACGCCTCTCGATCTCGGACGCGCTAGTAGGTAAATTATTTTTATTTCTAAAATATTCTTAATCAAAGCGAGGTTGATTGGTATAGGTATGTTAATATAAATACCACTAACAGTGTGACTAAAATTCCACGCTCATTAACAGTTTCATTAAGTAACTACTATTATGCAATGTAATAGATTCAATAAATTTCTGTGTATATTATTTGACAGCACACTCGAATCCTCTTACTTACTGGCAAGACCAGTAATAGGATTCGAGTAACGAACAATAGATTCGTTCGATGTTGGTCCATCACATTTCATATTAATGCAATACCTTTGTATTTAGCTCGCTATTTAACGGGCATTCTCTTTGATCGGGTGACATTAAACTACCTATTATCGAAACAAAGCTTCCATTTCGAAATTAATTGCTTTTGAGTACGCGGCCTTCAAATGACAGCCATAACAGCAGCGGGCAACGTTATATTACCTAATTACTACTTAATTATTTTCCAATATTCTCGAATCATCAGTGGACAATACAAATAGTTTTGCTATAGCTATTCGAGACAAGGTCAAACACTAACTTACAAGCGAAATATTCGGCCCCGACATTGTGTCCAGAATATAATTGTTCTTAATTAATGCCAAACTGGTTCAACGTTGAAAATCAGATTCCATTTTGCTCTTTCATAAGATTACATAGAATACTATTAGGGGATAGGTCACTGCTTAGAGTGGTTACCTACTTGATTGAGTAGTTGCGTGCTTTGGAAGGCACAGTCGCGGAATGAAAAGGCTCCAAACTAAGTAAGTAGGTAGGTAGTTGTATTTGTCTGTCAACTTCCCGTTTCTTTTTAGGGGGGGTTATCTCAGAGTCGTCTAATCTGCTAAACATGTAAAGACTTACGAGTTACCTAGGTACTACATGTCACATGTAATTTTACCCGACTAGATATAAACTGTTTACGTACAAATAGCCACCTAAGTACCTGTATTGTGCAAAACCCAACGTAACCTGATACCAAATAACTCAGTAACCTGATTCACATTCGGATTCCATGCACTAAATATTCCTAAACCCGTTACGCCTCATTCTTCTAAGCCGGCGTTAACGCACGCGCGAATACGCGCGCGCTTGTCAGGATAATACGGACACGAACATCCATTGCGTTTGACAAGCGCGGCGGCTCTCTAACGAGGCATTGTCCACGATAGTGACACAAAGTCACCATATTTTTCTTGAGGCCTTTCTATTGCAAGTCCTTGTCTGGATTTTGGAGCAATTGCTTACTATTATCCTAGGTACATTTATTGAACAATGGGGTGCCTAGCCCAAATCAGCAGTCACTTTCCTAAATTTATAGGTATAGTAATATCGTCGGTTGACAACCAAAACTCATTACTCATTAGGTAAGTAAGCATCGTTTCAGTAGTCAGTACGGGACAACCGGCGATATATGTACACCTGTACACCCGCGGACGTAATAATACGAGTTACGAGTAACCCATTATTTGCCAAACACGCCCTTGCGTGAATAGGTACTCAAACTCAAAATATTCTTTATATCACACCTGGCCATAAAGCGGCCATTATCGCACGCTCCGCGCGCGAAAAAACCCACTTCCTGGCCAGGGGGTGACATAAAATTTTGTACTTACCACGGGCGATAATAAAGAAAGCCTAAAATACCTCCGATCTGAGACATTATTTGTTTTATCGCCCTTGGTAAGTAATGTACTATTATTCAAATAGGCCTAGCAACAAGCACTTTTAAATCGTCAGTTTTATATAGTAGTTTTATTTTATTTTGAATTGAATTATTCAGAGTAATTAATTGATGCAATTATAATTTAAAAAAAAGTTGAATTGCTGTAATGTCAAACAGAATATAACAAATTCACAAAAAGATCGTCAATAAATAAAATAGAAACACATAAAAAAATAGAATAATCTAGACAGTTTCTAGAATAAAATCTGAATGTCAAGAGGACACTGGCGATCGGTAACTTCATTACGCTAGCTAGACTATAATACACTACACGACGAGATTCACTGAAATAGCTCGTCCATTGATTGCAATGCGAGTGAAGTTCAGTGGCACTCGCTTAGAGCATTATTAATATTATTATATTGCAGTCAGTTGCAAAGTCCTATACAGGATCCGGGACTCAATAGGTAAACTCTGATATACCTGTTAACAATTAATTGTGTGCACATCTTGTCTATGCCGATTAATCTACGTTCGGATAGGCTGCCTAATATGGTAATATGTATTGTTGGGAGTGGATACCTAACTACATATAACATAAACGTACCTACCTAATTTAAGGCACTACAACGAAAGACATGAGAAAGGTAATCAAATCGATCTCCCCAATCATGATATGCATCTACTAGTTTAGTAGACATTCCATTCGCTATTACTTTGTGTAAATTTAACTACCTTATTTTATTACTTAACCTACACGTGCGTGCCCTTTATTTTTATATGGTATGGGAAAAATATTAAACATATTTTTTTATTTATATTTGCTTGATTAAAGAAATGTGAATTAAGTTTGAGTGTTATTCCCAAAAGTCAGATCGATGCAGTTGCAATTCAACAGCGAATATAAACTTAGTAGTTAATTTATGTATATTTTACCATTGTTACAGGGTCCCCGTGGAAAGTAGAGGTTATGGCCGGCCCAGCGGGCGGAGGCGGGGGCGAGCCCACCAGACTCATCCCGGCACGAGTACCCGCAGTATTTGAGATCTCCACATCACCCGGCGCCGCCGCGTTCAGCAAAACCGAGGTACGGATTAAGCAGGGATATTGACTTATTACCGATTTAGATATGGAAACATTCCCAGCTCGGGTATACAGCCGAATCCCCATCTGACTCAGGAATATTCACACGGCACATGTCTACCGTTCTCTATCCTCCTACAGTCCATTGCGGAGAAAAAACCTTTTTCTCTTTTCCAGTAAAAATTTAATGCTTTAGGTATAGTATTTTCAAAATCGATCAGACAGAATGTACCTAATGTAGGTATTATTCACCTAATGAGTAAGTGATGGATGTAGTAATAAGTAAGAGTAAGGTAGGTACGAGTATATTTACTTAGGAATTAAAGTCATCTCCGCATACATGCAAATCCGTATGAATGAGTAAACCGTCTTCTTAATATGCACTTGAATTTCCGTTAAACCTGAAGAGGATGTAATTACTACGTTTTCGTTAAACCAACGCAACGTTAGCTACTTGATTGCATTTCGCAGGATGTAATTTTAGGTAATCATTAATTTACGTGGTATTATTAGTCAGTGTACTAGCCTCAAAGGCAATTTCGTAGGAATAGATAAAACCTCAATAAGTATATACACTGGCATTAAAAAACATGTTGTACATTTAAACGAACTTTAGCAATTTAAAACGGAAGGAGATTGGTTAATCAATTCGCTGGCTATTGGCGCGCCTCTGGCTGAATGATATTGGATGAATCCTTTCGAGTAAGTGTTCACATCGATTACGTGCTGTTGTTTACAACGGCAACACAGACCCTTTAATTATAAACGAAATTAACTGTGCGTTCACATCCGATGCAATTATCGAATATTCGCTGCGTTAAAGTAAGTACACAGAGTTAAGGTACGCCCAGGCTAAAGGTAACTTTTATACATAATAAGCCCTAACTGGTGCTCCTTTTCCTAATATTAAATAATATTAATATAATTAATGTTTTGGTAACACTTGTGTAAACGTTACGAATAAAAATAATTTATGGCACAAATTAAATCGTATCATACATTTTGGTCGCTACTAAACTCGTCATCACCGTATCACTATGTGTGACATGACATGTAAGCTCCTCACTAAATAATTCTTGATAAAGCTCGATGCTGTTCCCGCATGCCTCCAACCACTAAACTCGTAGAGGTAGACGTTAACCACTAGGTAACTGATGGCAGAGTGAACGCATGTCGCTCACGTAAAAATGAATACCTAATAATTTTAGTCTTCATATTGCCGTACGGTGGCTTTTGTCAATCTTGTGGTTCTCGCTCTCGGCAAAAGTACACTCATTGTTTGTATTAATAGTATTTTATCTCATAACTTATTACTGATTTAATATGACGTAATCAGTATAGAGCGTTCTGAAACAATCAATATAGCGCATGCTAAACTGGACATTTCTATGGGTAATCAGGTAATCATTACCACGGATTACCGAAGATCTTTCAATCTATGGTAATGACAGTGACTCCATGGTAAGGACTATCTATGTAAATGTCGTGACACTTAAAAGTTTGGGGGCTAATTCTAATTCGGGCCCTAGGAGGAGCCTTCGTTTTTTTATAATCCTTGCGTTACAAACTTTTAGTTAAAATTTAATTGCTACTAAAATGATGATTTTCTTTTCAAACCGCCCATTCTACACCAAATGAAATAAATATACCTACTGTCTCGATAGGAAGACACTGAGTTAAAAAGGTCACGCATGAGAAGCGGTCACTGCGTTTTGAGTTGCGGTGTGGTGAAACGTTCAGATTAAGGCGCTACACTGAGAAATTTAGAAACTTTGAAACGCTGTTCTGCCCAGACGAGGAAACAATAGGGAATTCTTGACTATATGATTGTGGTACTGACATTAGCCGAAACAATTGCTTAACATTTTCTCGATAGAAAAGAAATCCAAAGTTGAGTCTATATTTTCCTTTTTTTACTCAGCCTACTAAAACAACGCATTATTAAAAGACACGATTAAGTTAATATGATGGTATTTTACCTCAACTAGGTACTGACAAGAGGAAATTTAATAAATCTGCACACAGTCAGATATTTATCGAGATTTGTCTAAAAAAGCCAGTCCCGGGGAGTGTTGTATCCCGTTTTGTCGTGAACGAAAAATATACGCGCGTCTCTTTCAATCAATATATCGCCTTAAAAAGAGTTTTTTTTTAGGTCGAGGTGACGGTAACTGCCCCGTCTCGACGGCCGGTGATCGCCCGAGTACTGGACGTCTCCGAGCGCCCCGGCGTCTATCGCATAGAGTTCACGCCCGAAGAAGTCGGCACCCACCTCATTGATGTAAGTGCCCTTATATGTATAACTACTGAAATACATATTCCTACAATTATTTACCACTTCCGTCTGTCTGGACATGTAAGGTAAACGTGCCACTAATCCAGTGCATGACACTTTTAATTTTTTGCTACAATAATACAGGTGAACAACTTACCTAAACTTTGTTTTGTACAGGTGGCCATAGCCGGTGATAAGTTGGCCGCCGGTCCGTTGGTGGCAAAAGTATACGATGCTAGTCTCATCAAGGTTACGGACATCGGCAATGCTGTAGTCGGACAACAATCACAATTCCGAGGTAAAGTAATTGGTTTCGAAAATTCCTGAACGAATTTATTCTTGGCATATAAAAGTTAACCTATTAATTATACATTCTGGCATACCTTTAAAATAACGAGCCTGGCTGGCACCTTAGGGGCTATTCATAAATTACGTCATCTATTTTTGACGATTTTTGACCCCCCCCCCCCCCCCCAAAATGATCCAACCATCATAAATCTAATGACCCCCCCCCCCTATCAAATAAAATGATGTCATTTCTAAAAAATGCGTTCTGAGCTTAATTTTTCAATAAAAAACTATTTAAAATGATTTAGTTATTATTATTTCTTTAAAGTTAAAACAATCAACAAAACAACAAATTAACAATCAACTCTAAATATCAAATAATTTTTTTTATTCATTTAGTGTTTTCCCATGGGGACTTCACCCACTCCTCCAAGTTCTGAATCAAATCGGGCCTGGAATCATGTGGTTCTTGATCAGAGCCTGGCTCCTCTACAAAGTCAGCGCCACCCACAGCCTCAGCCCACTCGACGTCGAGCGAGAGATGATGTCATCTTGGGATTGACCCCCCTCCCCTCCTACGTCATGCTACCATCATCCAATGTTATGACCCCCCCCCCCCCCCCCCCCAAATTTGAAATGACGTAATTTATGAATAGCCCCTTATAGATGACGCAAATTTGTTAAGCAGAGGTCTAAATGTCATTCAAATTCAATGGTACAGAGACTACAGTGCCACAATGTATGAACATTGGCGTTCTATTTAATTTACTAGTCTCTGGTATGAATAAATCTTTATTTTCAGTGGATGCTAGCGCTGCGGGTGAAGGCCAGCTAGAAATTTCAATTA
The DNA here is from genome assembly GCA_951800055.1 of Cenopis cana. NCBI lineage: Eukaryota > Metazoa > Arthropoda > Insecta > Lepidoptera > Tortricidae > Cenopis > Cenopis cana. The sequence continues at coordinate 14,221,393 of OX637471.1, read as the reverse complement.
ATGAAGGCGAAGTGCCTAACCACGTGCAGGTGCGCAATTTTTTACAATTACTTAGGTACCTACGTGATAAAGATGCTATCCTATTACTTACCTGATATTTTTAGGTGGTGGGCGGCGGACGTTGCCTCGTGTTTTGGAGACCTGAAACGCCGACGCCGCATCGAGTAGATATTAAATTCAACGGGGAGCCTGTGCCATCATCGCCGTTTATTTTCAATGTAGCGCCGGCACAGCGAGTCACGATCGACACGTCGCAAGTTGGTCAGTTGAAAAACCTATAAATACATATTAATGTAGATAAAGTAGGTACGTAACTATTACAGCAACGCATGGCCTGACCAACATGTGACCTAATAATCAAGCAAATCATTTGTGTTTATGGTTCTTGAGATGTAATTATTTTACCTAGGCAGATCAACGTTAGATTCTGTTCTCATTGATTGCAATTTTATGATGCCCGTAAAACCCGGACAACGCCCATTTGCAAATGTTTATATTGATCAAATAAATTTTATTTAGCTTAACAATAAATAATTTATCGATAACTGTAACGATAAGTGTGCAGCTGAGTATTTTACACACCACTATTGGAAAGTGCTAGCTAAGAATGTGGCCTGCCACTGCCACATTTGAACTTTAATACCTACACATAGAGTCGTTAGATAAGAAGGTCGCCGAAGTCGAAAAGTAGTAGACTTCTTTATAGGCTACACGTACTACATTTGTGCAACTGACCATATAGCGCGTAGGTACATCACAAGAAGACAATTGTGGGACAAAACTGAACTAAACTCCATAAATTTCTCAATGTACGGTAGGTAAAATGTTGAGAGTTGCGAGGGAGATAAAATTCCAAGTATAGCAGTAACTAGTTGTTGCTAGGTCGAGTGTGGAATCATATATGACAGGTTGAAATCATATGATGGTTAGGTTAGTAGTATTTATAAGTGGTTATATATAAGAGGAAATTTGAAATTCTTACATGGTGAGACATAATTCGCGGTGTCGACGCGACTTGGCAGCATGTTGTTTGAATTAGGCCCAAATAACTTTCTGTAAAGGTGAACCATTAAATATATACCATTGTCAAAGGGGCACAATTTTTCTGATTTATATAACAACAAGATGGCAACAGTTCAGTTTAGTCGGAACAATGGGTACCAATTATCAACACGCAATTTTGACTTACTTTCATTCACCGTAATCAAAGTGAGAATCCAAATATTTCGTGTCCATAAAGGCAAGCGGCATCTAATTCAAACCCACAGAAAGTTACTTATTGGAATCACTTTCAGAGTCAGCGGTGTCACGGTGTCAGCGCCAACTTCAATCTACGAACTTCTCCAATCAATTAGATTAAATTGTCTGATTTTCTATTTTGATCACATGATCACCACAGCCCTCCCAAGAGTCCAAAGTATAGACAGTTATTTCCTGAAATTAAAAACCGTTACTTCGAATGATCAAGTTCTGTTCTGCTGATTTGACGTAAATAGGTAACCTATCTCAAAACTATTTTGAACTTTTATCTGGCCTATAGGGGTGTCCCACTGCTGGGCAAAGGCATCTCCCCATGAATTCCACGACTCCCGTGTCTGTGCTTCGTCCGGCCAGTGCGAGGAAGGCATCTAAGTCATCCCGCCATCTCCGTCTAGGCCTGCCACGTCTGCGTCGCTGTTGTGGCATCCATTTGGTAGCTATATTAGCCCACCGATTCTGGCCCGCCCAGTCCCATTGACCTAGCAGTTTTTGCCGCTACATTTATATACATTATGACCTAATTTAAAAAAATCCTCTCCATGTGCAACATTTTTCTATGCCATTTTTCCTTTTACTATATGGCAAACTAGCATACGGCGGCCCGCCTGATGGTAAACGGATTCCTTAACCTATGTACGCTGGCGACTAGACCCTATTAAAAAAGGATTAGGAAAGAAGGCCGGAGGAGGAAGGGAAAGGAGGGCGATTGAAATAATATCAACACCCCTTCAATGATAGCTGATAATAACGTTGTAGTACATAGCAACGATCAAGATTGATCGTCTCCGAGACCCATGATAAATAATAGGTCCCACCTAAACCTAAATGTTTTTCAAATAAAAACTATTTTTTTTACTGCGGGTATTTCCTTGACTAACATAACACTGCAGCAGATAATCGATTAACCAGACTATAATGTGATGACTAATGACATCTTGACTTGTTTGCCATATTTCAATGTTTACCTGTCGGGGCTCTGATGCTGATGTTAGTTTTGAATGGTTTTGAAATGTTTTGTTTTCGCAATGAATCGTTTTGGACATACTTTTCATTAGCATATTCGACACAACTATTATTGAAATAAACCGCCACTGTGACACTGACAATTCTGACAACCTACCATTAAAATTATTGCCAGTGTAAGAAATTAGTTCCAGTGAAATTCCGCAACTGTGACATTTATTTAACCTCATGTCTACCGGTGACTCGAAAAGAAGTCAAGTAAACAAAAACATTGTTTTGTTGTGTTTTTTTCGCCGTGTACTTGACGTATGTCATGTTATTCGGAATAAAACCATAAAACCTAGAACGTAGTGGTTATATTCTCTTTGATAAAACCTATGAAGCTAATGGAGTGTTTTTAAGTTATTATTAAATAAGCCCGCTACCACATAACATTATAAAACAGTATATAAAAACGGTAAGAACATGACTATACTAACTATAAACAAAACTAAATATTCCGCAACGTAGCTCATGTTTATAATGTTAATGGTTTACCTTTAATTAAGACGCTTTTTGCCTCGGTTAAGTTTTTATTTTATGTTTGTTCATGCATTGTATTACGTTTTAAGAATAAATAAATGAAGATGGTAGCCTTAGGCCCAATCCGGACCGCAATATCATCTGTTAGTCACATGATGTCACTGTCAATGTCATTGTCATTGTCAATCAGTGTGACTAATAGCAGTTATTTTCTACTTTTTTGGTAGATTTGTTATGAACAGAACTGAGTTTTCGAATTGACACGATAATAAAAAGACATTTGTCATAATCACAGTTACCAATAAAAATATATATATAAATCTAGCTCTATATAAGATGTTTGTGTCGTTACGGTCTAAGGGTATAGACCCTTAGACCATAACGACACAACTCTGACGTACAACAACCACCAACAACGCTACAACGACAACACGTGGTCGGGCGATATTAAGTACCTGTACCTTATTCCAAGCCTAACAAATTGAGATGGCGACATCCGTTTCCGCTGGCAACCTGCCATGTTCCGAGTGACGTTTACCGGTTTTATCCCCACCCTTAGGAACCAAGCGGCGCTATGGCTGCGGACCTAGCAGCCGTCATTGGCGTTCTGTTTTTTGCAGAGGCAACACATAAAGTACTTGCTCCGGCGGTACTTGAATCTGCCTTTTTAACGGAAAATAATTCGAAATTTTCTGATCAAGTTCCATGATAGTGACGAATTAGATAGTAGATAATTTAGACTCTGTCAAGCGAGCCGTAATCTTTAAAAAGGCGGCAAGTTCAAAAATCTTACAGCTGTCAACACTGACAGTACGCCGAATATTTGTTTGATACTTGGATTTTAATAGATAATATTTATTATTTGTATATTTTTTATTACGTTACGAAAACCTCACTACTGATCACGTTGGGGGGGTACAAGGAAACTTCACGTGTTTTTTTTTTGCACCTACGACACCGAGAAATTATATTTACTCATGTAGCATTTTCTTAAAAGAAATTACACAATCACGTTTGCATAACGCATATACCTACCAAAATAAGCACAAGATCAACTAAAATACTTCATTTATTGAAATAATTAATAGGTGGTGATAAATTCAAAAAATACACGTGAGGTTTCGTGGGAGTTAGGGGAGGTCGTCTAGAACCTCACCAAAGATCACGAAGGGGGTAGGGGGGGTCTAAAAGTGGCCCGAAAAACCTCGCGTGATTTCTGAATAAACCCTAATATAAAAATAATTGAGGGCTGAGAGGTATAGGTAGACGATAAATCAAGATGATCGATTTTTGAAATGAGAATTCAACATCTGTTGCGCAATTTAAAAAAACGTCTTAAGCGACTTACATATCACATATTGCCGTCAAATTTGATCATGTGAACGACACGGACCACGACACACGCAAACAACGTTGCGTTCTCGTAACGACTTGTAAGGACACTACCTGCCCGTCCCCCCTCGAGCTCATCACTAAGTCACAGCGTAACCAGAACCACATTGCAACTACAAGCGTCAACGTAACCACATAAATGGTCACCACAACCCAACTACAAAAAGCTGCAGCTACACACGTTACCACTGCTTCACCAATTTTTGCCGCTGCGTTGTGATGTGGTTGTGGTGCGTGTGAATGGATGGAATTTACAAATGCGGCGACTTACGCCGCGGCGTCATAATAGGAAAAATTGAAGAACAGAAGGGCATGTGGTAGAATTACTTAGTAGTTTTTCGCCTACGAAACTGGTCACGCTGTTGTCACTTTGACAACTGACAATTCTTGATAGATTAGACATTTAAAGTAATCATTCATATTTATTTTCGCTAATGCTATGCGCATCAGTCGCAAAATAAGCTATTGCTTTTTCTCGTAATCGTAAAATCTTGTAAACATAATATGTTTTTCCATACAACCAGCAAAATTCACAACCCAGAATCAGATATTTATTTAACAATCGGGTAAGATGTTGATAAACTTCGCACCGCTGCTATGACGACAGTACTCATCAACTAATTGTATTTCTTATTGAGATTTGAGTTACTTACGTCAATTTTTGGGTACTAGGCAATCGGCCCGCCTTCCAGTTGCCACGAAGATAACGCTAAGATGAGGACTTTTAATAGCGATTTGAGTCGATCCAGTAGGTACGCTACTATGTGTTGAATTCGATTTCATACTGTTGCAGAACTGATACCGGTTGGCGAAGTGGCATCATGTTCTGTGCGCGTAGAAGGTTCGGCGGGCGGAGAGTTGATTGTGACGGTGCGCGGGCCGCGCGGCGAAGTGCCAGTGCGGCTTACGGGCGACGCAGTCTCAGGGCTGCTGGCGAGCTTCACGCCGCGAACTGTCGGCCCTCACACCTTAACTGCACACTACAATAACCAGCCAGTACCCGTGAGTAGTCATTGAACCATCTTTTTATTAGTCAGTGATTTTATTTAACAACATCTGCCCTAGGGGTCACAAAACCGGTTTCACCGAAACCGAAAAAACCGGAAAAACCGGGTTTTTCGTCGATTGAGAAAACCGGCTTTCAAATTTGAAAAAACCGGTTTTTCGAGTTTTTCGGTTTTACACTTAAATACTTGATAGTTGTAAGTATTTTGTTTGGCCATACAAAAGGCTATCTCCTCGCTGAATTCTCCGCTAAATGTGTGGTATTTGGACGATGGGACGTTAGGTGGAAGCCCGCAGGTAGTGTTGGAGGATTTGAGACAGCTTGTGCAAAGTCTCAAGGCAATCGGTTTGGAGATCAACCCGGGCAAATGTGAGCTGTTTTGTTGTGATCCCATGGATGATGATATGATGTCTGCGTTCAGGTTGTTGCTGCCAGGAGTTCGACTTCTTGATGAGTCGTCTTTATGCTTGCTGGGTGCTCCCATCTTTCCGGAGGGGGTGAGTTCTGCTCTTGAAGAAAAAAGGGTGGCGTTGGTTGGGGCTCAGGAACATTTGAAGAATTTGTCAGCACATGTCTCGCTTACCCTATTAAGGAGCTGTTTAGCCATGCCTCGCATGCTGTATATTTTAGGAAGTTCCCCCACATGGTTATTTGGGGACGATGTGTCAAGGTTAGACGATACGCTTCGATTGTCTTTGGAGACCGCGACAGTACCGAGATACCGTTTGTGGCGGAGGCTTTTTCGAAGTGGTCCACTATGTGCCAAAGTAGTGAGCGTCCTGATAACCTGGCGACCCAGAGATCATGGGATGATATTTTGTGTAAGGACATTGTTGCAACTTTGGTGGGCAGCGCGGCTGGGCCCAACTTAGCGCGTCTCAAGGCCACTACTAGGCCCGAGTCAGGAGCGTGGCTGCAGGCTTTACCTTCGCCCCAGCTAGGCACACTGCTTGATAATGACTCGTTGAGAATCGCAGTTGCCTTGCGTTTGGGGTGTAAGGTTTGTGAGCCGCATCGGTGCATTTGTGGGGTGATGGTTAAGGAGGATGGCCACCATGGCCTTAGCTGTCAAAGATGCGCCGGGCGGTTTTCAAGGCATTACGCTATCAATGATGCAGTTCGTCGGGCTTTGGTGTCGGCCAACATCCCCTGCGTCTTGGAGCCTCCGGGGTTGTGTCGCACGGATGGCAAAAGGCCAGATGGCCTCACACTGGTTCCGTGGCAAAAGGGTCGGTGTCTCTTGTGGGACGCTACGTGCGTCAGTACGTTTGCACCGTCCCACCTTAACCTAACAATCAGGTCTGCGGGGTCGGCCGCTGAATATGCGGCCAAGCTTAAGCACTCTAAGTATAGTGCCCTGGAGCCGGTGTACGATTTCGTGCCGATTGCGGTAGAGACTGCGGGATCTTGGGGGGTGGAGGCTAAAACCTTTATTAAGGAATTGGGTCGCCGACTTAGGGATAGGGGCTGTGATCCACGCTCCGGATCGTATCTGGTTCAGCAGATTTCGTTAGCTATACAGCGCGGTAATGCTGCAAGCATAATGGGGAAGTTTGAGCCGGCTGCGATTCGGGGCGATCCTATTTAGTATTGTGTATTAGGGTTGACTGACGAAGCCTGTTGCGGATTGTTTCATTGTTGTGTGAGTGTTTATCCTATATGTGACGACGCCTGTTGCTGATTCATAGTTGTATCCACCTGACGAAGCCTGCGTAGCGGATTTGGATTTTTCTATGTGTTGCTTCTCCATATTTGGTTAATAAAGAACATAAAATTGAATTAATAAAAATTAGCTAATTGCCCTACCCTACGTATAGTTTGTTTTTCAATACAACATCTCTGGTCTTCCGTTGGAAACTTGGAATCATTTCAGTGAAACCACGGCATGTAACATACACCAAATGAATACACGGTAAATAAAAATAAAGAACAATATCTGTAAGTTAATTAACATGACAAAAGCTTATTTTAAAACAAGGTGTGTGCGGGTTTAAAATAAACATACCGAACGAGATATTTTTTAACAATTGCAACACAATCACATCAAAATGGCAACCATGGTCGGAGTGTTACTTGCCTAATCTGTAATCCTAGAAAATATAATTCACTTCACTCACTCGTTCCGTTCCGTTCTGACACTTCTGACCGAATGAGCTGTGTAGTGTCGTTCATGACATTCACTTCTGATACTTATGACTGAATATTAAAGTTTATTCATAAAATGCAGTTTTTTTCACTTTTTATATGTAAAACCGAAAAATCACCGAAAAACCGGAAAACCCGGTTTTGTAATGTACAAAAACCGAAAAACCGGTTTTCAAAAATACTAGCGGTTTTGTGACCCCTAATCTGCCCCATCCACTCCCTAAAATCAATTAATCAGTTAGTATATATATTCATATTGATATAAATAGTTCTGTTTAACAATCAAAAAAACAATGTTCACAGGGTACTCCATTTATCTGTAAAGCCTATGATGGCAAGCTGGTGAGTGTGAACGGAGGGTCCTTAGCGCGCGTCGGAGTCCCGGTGCAGCTAGCCGTGGACGCGGCACAAGCCGGGGAGGGAAACCTGGAGATAACAGTGGCAGCTCGTGGACTAAACATACCAACTCAAGTACATCCACAAGTAAGTTTCTTTTTCATAAAAGATTACACAATGAGGGCTACCACGTATGGATTCGCCGCTAGAGGCGCTAGTGTGATGTCAGTCCTCCGAAATGTCAAATTTCATAGTTTGTGGGTGGATTACGCGGGTTGATAATATTCCTAATTAGATTAATATTGTGACTATTTTGCAATATCTGAGATTGATAATGGCAAATATGAGTTATGGGCCAACGAATTTCAGTGCTTTGCGACAATTTTATTGTTCTTAAACTTATGTCATACTTTTTTTCGAACAAAACGGGACTGCGCTACAATACGGTATGTTTGATAAAAATATTTACGGTGTGGTTTTAATGTATGAAATACGATTTCAACGTAAATTTGTTTTTTACGCCCATAATAACCAATAACAAACTTGTGACAGCTGGACTGAGAGCGCAGTGGCGCCAACTGGTGAGCACAAATACGGTAGCCCTCATTGATGTTGCAGTTTATAATTACTTCTAGTATTTGGAGTATTCATGTTTTTTTTTGTTCTAGGGCAATGCCAGATTTACAGTTTCATTTACTCCCACTGAGGCTTGCGACCATGTGGTTAATGTGTCATTCAATAAGGTAAGTAAGTCAGCCAGCCGCGGCTGCTATAGCTCGGTATACATATATACATTATAACATATAGTCTACTCCAGTGTTTCTGAACAATTACTTGAAAATTACAGAGATTTCGCTGTAATAAGTCACTTTTGCCACATACCATTTTCAAATAGATCGATTACCGATGCACTCGCTAATTTTTAACAATGGTACTGGTTACTGCACTTGATTAAAAAAAACAATGGCGCAGAATTTAACTTTTGTTTTTCTTGTTTTTATATGCAATACTATGATAAAAAAAATATAAACTCCTCCTCCTCCTTAATAAAACTTATCGTTGTAAAGTTGCTTCAATAGAATGAATGAGCAATTCCCATTTGGCTGCCCCAGATGCGTGTACCAGGCTGTCCACTGATCGTGGAGGTTTCTGAGGGCAGCGGCGGCGGCGCGCGCGTCACGCTGCCGGGGCCCGCGCCGCTGCACCAGCCGGCCGCGCTCACGCTGCACCACCCCAGCGCCACGCTCGATCAGATCGAGGTCAACATTGAAGGTCAGTGTCATGCCATTAGGGTCATAAACACTTGAAAAAACAAAAGACGTCTCGCCTGTGGTCAATAGTTAAAGGCTTATGTGCATGTAAGTTATGCTTTTATCACGTGGATTTATGCGGGTTGTACTAGACCAATCCAAAATTAAGCTTTGGCGCCCTTAACTTTTAATATGTCCCCAGGAAAGACGCGAACCTATATCTGTTTATGACCTATTACTCCCAACACTTCACAGTTTGTGCTACATTTGCACACGGAGAAAATTTCACTAAACTGGAGCAAATACTTAACCATTTTGTTTTAATTTATTTTATAGTATCTCCTAGTTTCAATATTTGATATCTACTCATCATCCTCCTAGCGTTATCCCAGTACAGTTGCATCCTGAAGGATGCCTGGGGTCCGCTACCTAATCCCAAAATTTGACGTAGGCACTAGTTTTTACGAAAGCGACTGCCATCTGACCTTCCAACCCCAAGGGGAAACTAGACCTTATTGGGATTAGGCTTTGTCAAGTGAGTGGGCAACTTGACTGTTAGAAGTTCTCAAGCCGCCCGAAGGCCTCCAACTTGGCTTAACGACTGCTGCCATAGACAGCAACCGGGATCAACGGCTTAACGTGCCTTCCAAAGCACGGGAGCGCTCAGTTAGTAACCACTCAAAGCGGTCACCCATCCAAGTCCTGACCGCTGCCCACGTTGCTTAACCTTATATACCGCAAGCGGTACACAGGCACCGCTGGGCCACGAGCGCTCCATATCTACCGATTTTTTAAAAATGCGCATGTATATGTTCATTGATATGCAAGTTGTAGATGTTAATTTTGGCTACAGGTCAATCCACTTTTTGAGTGAAACACCTATGCTGAAATCGAGTATATGTACTACCTATATGCAGAGATTTAGTAATTATTCTTTAGAAGATATGATACGACGAAAATGTCGCCATCGTTCGTGTGGTGCCTTGCCTCTAATTTTGGGATAAACTGTACCTATTATTAAATGTATTAACAGAAAGTAGAGGTGGTTAGAATCGTCACGCTTTTACCTCTATGTATATTTTTTAAAGAGATCATTATGCAACTCACGATGGTAATACATTCAAAATGTTTGGTTATCTTTTTCCAGGCCGGTTTAAATATAAATGAAAGACGTTTATAACAAACGAGATCCAGTAAATTTTCACTGAACGAAATGACCTGAAGAGAACACAAATCAGGGGGGAAAATAGTGGAGAAAACTTAAGATGCTTTGCAGTACTAACAATCTGGATCAAACCACCTCTTAACTCGCATCATTTGTTTATTATCACTAATCAATTAACTTGCTGTATAACTGGAATATCGCATTACATTTCTAGTATATTTATAGAACAAATAAGGATAACAAATTGGTTTTAGCAACCATAAAAGCTCAAGGAATATAGTTTTAGATAGAGCATCATTCAATAACCTGATGCCGTTAAGCATACATAGTAACAATCATTGTCGAGAGAGCTCATTCGCTTCGCCCTAACTCTTAACACAACTGAAGGCGGGGGTAGATGGGTTAGGGCGAGGCGTTGAGCTGAGCGGTGCCGGGGCGCAGGTCCGAACGGGGCTTCGGTGCCGGCGGCGGTGGCGGCGGCGGGCGCCGGCGTGTTTCGCGCCGAGTTCGTGCCGCGCGCCGTCGGCGAGCACCGCCTCAACGTGCTCGTCGACTCCGCGCCCATCCCGGCCAGCCCCTTCCACTTAAAGGTGACTACTCTTTTACTATCTAATTAGATTAGAGCGAGCGGGTTGCATCAACTTGCCAATCGGTGTACACTGTTGTATTGTATGAGTTTCGTTGCGTGCGATGCGGAACTATAGTAGCTTACCTTTACGTACGGTACGGAGGTTTAAGGTAGAGCGATATAGGCTATAAAATCACCTTATGCCTATCTCGCTCTCTTGTTTGGTTTGCACGCTCCTGTATTTTAACGAACGATTTCAGACTTAGCGTCCAACGCAACCCGCTCTCCATATAATTGTAAAAAACTGTCAAAATATTCAAATTTCAACAGTCATTATTTGGTGATCTAATGGTAGACTGGTCCTGCACGAGATAAACTACCAGTCTATCAAGCTGTTTTGTGCGAGGTTGTGTGCTAGCCGTGATATGTTACGTTTAGATATAACAAGTTCAAAAACATTCTCGCGCCTCGCAGCGCTGACACTCGTATCGCGTCATAGTAAAATTATTTACTGTTTATAGGTTTACGACGTGACCGCTATAAGAGTTAAGGACGTCGCGCACGGAACTGTTGGGAAACCCGTTACGTTTTTAGGTGAGTAGTTTTTTGTAACTGTGATGCACATCATATAAAAAAAGAATCGGCGAGAAAATAAAATCGTGTCGGATATGGAAAGCGCCTTAATATCATACCTGGCCATAAAGTAGCAATTACCGCACGCTCCGCGCGCGATTAATGCGACTCCCTGGCACATAAAATGTTGTACCACGGGCGGTAGTAAAGAAAGATCGCGGGGCAGTCAAATACCTGCGATCTGAGACATTTTTGGTTTTACCGCCCTTTGTAAGTAATGTACTATTTGGTGAACAATAAAGAATATTTGTATTGTATTGTACTATTATGAATACTTAGCGGACTAACGGTATGTTACCTGTGAACAGTGGAGACGATGGCCGCTGGCCCCGGCAACCTGGAGGTGACTGTGAACGGCGGGCGCGTGCCGACGGCGGCGGCGGCGCAGGGCGCGCACACGTACGCCATCAGCTTTACGCCGCGCGACCCGCGCCCGCACACCGTCGAGCTCCGGTTCAACGGGGACCACGTCCCAGGTTAATCCGTCGTCTACCAGTCCCTGGGATCCCAGGGCAGATAACAAAAGAATGGCATTGTATATTTTTTTCGCCGGGAGAGGACGGCTTATCACTTACCAACCAATAGGGATGTTGACTAAAAAAATTTATTACTTCAATAGAAAGAAGACATAAAACTATGCCAAATATTGAAAATCCTATTCAAATGTCTAAAAAAATTAACGAAGATACAAAGGTTAGAATGTTCGTAGTTAGAGAGAGAAAGTGCTACTCAACAGCACTCACTGTTGAGTAGCGCCATAGTAAATGACGATCGTTCAATACAAAGGTGCGTTTTGCGGAAAAGCGACAGAAAATACCCACTCTTACAACTTTGAAGACTTATAATTACGTAATTTTTTTTTTTATTACTTTTTTCGCCATTTGATTGAGAATTTGAGCCTTTATGTAGAAAATTTGGATTTATTGATTTTCTTTTATAGTGTCATCATCCATAGGGATCGTCGTGGATGGCTCGCCCTATAATAGTATAGGGCGAGCCATCCACGACGACGCGCCCGACGCGATCTCATATAATCTGTGCGCAGTTGTACGACTTGGGCTGTGGAGGGGCGCGCCTTCGTGGATGGCGCGCACTATACTGGTCCTGGCAACCTGAAGGTGACTGTGAAAGGCGGACGCGTGCCGACGGCGGCGGCGGCGCAGGGCGCGCACACATACACATATTTTAATGGGCCCCGCATATAAAGAATATAAATTTAGCAAGTGAACGATCAAATAATTCCCCTGTCCCCTTTGCGCAAAACGACTTTTGTATGGAACAATCGTCATTTACTATAGCTATGATGATAGATATTAGTGACGTCACAAGTGCAGCGCTATCTTTCTCTCTAACTAGCAATATTAAAACAGTTATAACTTCGTAATTTTTTGAGATATTAGGATAGGATTTCCACCATTTTATATGTTCTGGTATTGTTTGATTTGATGTAATGATAAAGTAGTAGTCAATAACACTATGCTTCTATGCTGAATGGGAGTTCGATCACATCCGCCTCGACCATGTCGACGACCTTGCAGTGGCGGCACGTCAAAAATATTCTTAGGGAAGCCGGAAATAATTTTCCTTTCGTATTCTTCATGAGCCGTAGTAAAAGAACTGGACTGGCTGAACATTAGGCAAGCCGGTGGGAATCGAGTTGTGTGGACACCATTGCGACCTTGTATCATTGTGACAAGGTTTATTTTGGCATCGCAGGCAGCCCGTTCGTGTGCCACGTGTCGGCGCCGGCGCGCGTGATCGGCGCGGGCTCGAGCGAGTCGCCCGACAAGGTGTCTGTCGGCGACGCGTATACGTTCAGCGTGGACTCGCCAGCTTCGCCGCAGGTCGACGTCCTGGGGCCGGCGCGGCGACCCGTCCCTGTACAGGTTAGTTTACATTACATAGCTTCCCTTTGAGCTTCCCCTTGACGAGCGCTCGTGGCCCAGCGGCGCCGGGTACCGCTTGCGCTTGAATCGTTTTGGTCATTTTTTCTCATTGATTATTAAATATTCAACATATCACTTATATTCAAATAAACCACAGCAGTGACACTGACGTGCTGACAATAAGTCATTAAAATTATTGCCTGTGTAAGAAATTCGTTCCAATGAAATTCCGGGGAAGACCGAGACGTGCGCTTATGGATCAAGCTAAAGAGAAGGTCAATGTAATGTCTTACCAGGAGTTAAAAGCATTGGCAGAGAACAGTACGGAATGGCGATTGCTCCACCGACAAGAGCTAGGCTCTTAAATATATGATGATGATGATGAAATTCCGCAACATGGCGCATGGTCATATATTCCTGGTCGGCCTTTACATAGGTTAGACTCTGATAACCCTCATTACAGTTTACTTTTTAAACCATTGATTTTTATGGTCTTTTTGGTCATATAATTTACCTATGGCTGTCTGCCTTTGGCACTCTTATTTGTTATGTTGTTTGCTTTAAATATGTTATGTTGTTAACGTTTTTTGTTGTGCTTTAAATATAAACCCTTTTGATATTCTAGGTGTCTGCTGAAGAAACTGTGGGAGAAAACGAGCCAAGTAAAAGATACACTATCTCGTTCGTACCCGTCGATGTTGGCGACCACAGTATCGAGGTTAGAACTTGTTACTAGTCATCATTTTGAATTATCTACTCGAAAATATAACGATTTGATTGGTTATTGTCCTTTGACAGGGAAAAGATTACAAGCAAGCAATGAGGGCTACCGTTTTTGCGCTTACACGTTGGCGCCACTGCGCTCTCAGTCCAGCTGTCAAAGTTTATTATGGGCTTAAAAATCGTATCTAAATCGTATTTCATACATTAAAACCGCACCGTAAATATTTTTATTGAATATCCCGTATTGTAGCGCAGTCCCGTTTTGTTCGGAAAAAAGTATGACATAAGTTTACGAACTCTAAAATTTTCGCAAAGCACTGAAATTCGTCGACCCGTAACTCATATTTGCCATTATCAATCTCAGATATTGCAAAATAGTCACCATATTAATCTAATTAGAAATAAACCCGCGTAATCCACCCATAAACTATAAAATTTGACATTTCGGAGGACTGCATGACATCACACTAGCGCCTCTAGCGGCGAATCCATACGCGGTAGCCCTCATTAAAGTGTCACGAAGTCTTTGTGACATTGGCATAAAGTACAATTTCGCCGGGCCTGGTTTTCGCTATACTTATTTGCGATGGGTATAGGTCCGCGCAGGCGCCATGGGCGGGCACGTGGAAGGCAGCCCATTTCTGGTGAAGGCGTACAGTGCGTCGCGCGTTGCTGTGACGGACATCGCGCCGGGCGTGGTCGGCCGCCCCGTCTCCTTTACCATCAACGCTTCACATGCCGGTACAGTATAAGCCAAGGATAGCAGGATATAAACTATATAGCTATATATATAAGCTAAAAATAAATAGGAAGCAGTTTATACACGTGAAGATGAAATTGTATATCTTGTTCGAAGTTAAATAATTGGACAACGCTGAACCGCATTCGCACGGGAGTCGCTCGCTTTAACTACTGTCGGAATTTTTCAAGGCCGTACGATAGTAAAGGATGTTTTTGCTGTTTCATTTCTTCTTATATCTTAATAACATTTTTTAATTCGCGTTATTCTTATTTTATTGTAAACGTTCTCTATCGAAGCTTAACTTTTGGATTTAAAGTATTTCGACCAGGTACAGTGCCGAATTTGATAATGAGATAGGGTGTTGAATGAAGCCTTTTTTACAATTTCATAAATTGTGTTGATTCCTAGGTGCCGGCAACTTGGAAATCATAGTAGCCGTAAACGGCAGAAACGTGCCAAATTTTGTCCAGAGCGAAGGGAACGCCAGATTCAAGGTAGGTGAATTTGATTATGATAGACAACAGTCAAGTTCTTACCTGTGTATTCTGACTATTCTTAATCGCATTCATATTGTTACTCTGTCTTTTAGTGACGCAGTAACAGGGCCAAACGTCCTCTGTCAATTTTGCTTTATTCCATTATGTAGGGACGCGCTCGGCAGGTGAACGTACAATATCGACTAACTTTAATCGCTAAGAGACGCGAGAGAATAATTCTCACGTTTCAATAATAAAGAAATTGCACGGCAACTTTGTCCATAAACGCAATATTTCACGACCAAAACGGCTTACTACTCTATTTTCCATACAAGGTAGTACGAGGCTATAGAGCTGTGACGTCACATTTCAATGTCAATCAATATGGCGCTTTTTAACTAGTGCTCGAAAACTTTGCCTCACATTTTCGTATTTTGCGTTGCTCTAATTGTAGTTTGTCCCATACAAACATTTGATCGTCTCTAAAAGCTGATTCGAATGGCACCATAAAAGCGAGTCAAAAGCAAATTAGTCGAATAGCGAATTCTGTAATGCAGGTGAATTTCAAACCGTCGGAAGCCGCGCCGCACACCCTGTCGGTCCGGTTCAACGGGCACGCCGTCCCCGGCTCGCCGTTCACGTGCCCCGTGTCGGCGCCCGCCGCCGCCGCCGACGCGCGCGCCTCCGGCCCCGGCCTCGCCTCCACGCCGCGCGGCGAGCCCGCCGAGATACACCTCACGGGATTCCACAGTGAGTATGGCTATAGAGTTAAACCAATCTTAAAATGAACGACCCTGTACAAATAGACGATGCTTCGGTATGTGAGTTTTTACGTTCACTTAGGTGTGTGTGTGCTTAAGCGCGCTGGATGTACGTTCAGTTTAAAATTGGGCTTACTCTAACGTGACGTCTTTTCTGGATTATCCATAAATAAGAAAGGTCTGTTATTAAATTACTACACATTTTTGTGTATTGTTCTTTTGAAATAATCTTAAAAAGCGTGTGTTTTCGTAATATCTCCTCCATTCGCTTGTTCGTACCCGTAATATTATATATATTAGCGTATATCTTGTGTATACTTGATACAGTTAAATATGCATTGCGACAGCAGGATGTGTTCTGAGACTGAATCTTTTATAAACATGAACAAATTAATTGGAATAATTAAATGAGATTGAGACCATAGCACATCCCTCTCTTTTACTGATATGATCATATCACAATTTTTTACTTTGTAGCATCTGCGACGTGCCTTTCTAAGTGCTATAATGTAATATGCGACTGCTTTATATGTACATGCGAGTGTTACTAGCAACTGCAATTATATTAGTATTGTTTATAACATGGTTGTTCCCAATGACATAGTTGTTCTAATTACTAATATTAGTGTAAGGACTAACATTTACGCATATTGCGAGTGATGGGTCAGTAATTGCGCATGGAGCCAGCATAGAAATAATAGCCATGTTTTTTTTGCTAGTATGTTCAGATTACTCAAAGCCTATAAAAATTTGTTCTACTTTCTGCCTAAGGCGAATATATTTCAATGTAGTGTATTTTTTCTTGGAACCTACTTATGGGTTATATTGGTTTTATACGCGCATGTTCAGACACTTTGCGCGTATGGCAACTGGTAATCGTAGTATAATTGTAATTTACAAACTGTAATTAGTGCTGAGATGACAGCTGTTACCTGTACCATCGCCAACACAGTTAACTGACCATTTGTGCACTTTATGTGGATTGTAATAAGGGTCACGAGTGGTCAGTTAACTGTGCTGGCGTTTGTACCAAGCGTCGTTGAAAAAAATGTTAACTTATTTAAGGTGATTTGATTAGTGCAATTGTCCAGCTGTCAGTAATTACTAGTCGATCAATGATTTCAACTACGTTCCGTTTATTTCATGTGACTGATAACTGATAACACAAACATTTCTTGCTTATGAGGACGCTAAGGTAACTGCTTGTCAAGTCCGCAATGAACGCAGTGCTTTCGGAGTCAGTTGTCGGGCTTTTGCCTCTCACGTTGGTGAAACAAGCAGATTATATCTGCATGTATTGTGTTATGTTATGTCGTAGAATAAAATGTAAAATGTAATGTTAATTAATTATAATAATTTTAGAATAATGGTTTAGGCACTATTGTATTGGGTGTAACCTGTAATAATAGTTGCTTGTATGAAATAAATAAAATAAATAAATAAATAAATTATCAGGGCCAATCAACTTATGTCCCTCGTGGGGCGAAGAACAAAGACGAAAAAGAAACCTTACTAATAGTGTAGTATAAATAAAATATTTTATTCTCCTGTAAAAGTTACGCGACCAAAGAAATGGAAACAACAGATCCATGTTTCACTTTTATCTTATCAGTATCACAAAGGCAATGAGATACAAATTGGTCTACCTTTTTATCACCTTGTCTTGATTGATCCACTAAAACCATAAACGGATTTAGGTTCCTAATAGATAACAGTTAATATAGTGCGCACGACTACGAGCCCCTCCACAGCGAATCTCATAATAATCTATGCGCAATCGAGAATATATAATATATATGCATGCGGAACGAATGGTAATAAAATGTCACTATACTGAATTATTGTTCACCAAAAAATTATATATAAAAAAAGTGAATTGATAAATATGCTGCTGCTGCTACAGGATTGTATCCGTACAGGATTGGCCTGTGGAGGGGCGCCCCTTCGTAGATGATACGCACTATAGTGGCTTTAATATAATTGTTAGTTCGAGTATGAACCTATATAGTACCGATTAATGCATGAACGGAGCTTATTTATAGCGGGCGAGCCGACGGTGTACGTATCCGGGCCGGGCGGCAGCGTGGTGCGCGCGCGGCTGTCGGCGCTGGGCGAGGGCCGGTACGCAGCGGCGTATACGCCTGAGGCCGTGGGCCGGCACAGCGTGCAGGTGTCGTGCGCCGGCCGGCACGTGCCCGGCTCACCGTTCACGTGCAATGTGTACGACGTGCGCCGCGTGCGAGTCACCGGACTGGGGCCTGGAGGTAATAATAATTATAATTAAAATGTATAGCCCGAGGCCGTGGGCTGGCACAGCCTGCAGGTGTCGTGCGCCGGCCGGCACGTGCCCGGATCGCGTTCACGTGCAATGTTTACGGTGTGCGCCGCGTGCACGTCACTGGACTGGGGCTTGCCAGATGATGTGATGTGTGTCTCAAGCATTTTAAATCCGTGGAATATTACAACTAGCAGAGATTCCTGACGTTATCAATATAGCTGGGGCCATCACGTCTCAATGCTGCTGGTAATAGTCCTATCAGTACGCAAAAAGATGCTGCAAATGGTGTTAAAAGCATGAAAATCGGTACGATTGATCTTTAGGACATATGAAATAATTTAACCCGTTGGACGAAAATAAAACGAAGAGTAGAGGAGTTATGACGACTTCTTTTTTGTGTATGGAATTTTTAAAAAAATGTTCTGAAACCCATCGTGTGTGGTATCAAACGAAAGGGCTTTCTGAGCCAGTTCTAAAAATATATCACATCATTACATTTAAGTCACTTGTCTTAAATTAAAATTAAAATAATTTCCAAACATACCAAGTTTGGACTCCTCCTGGTACGATACCGTTGAATATTTTTTTGTAAAATATACCTAATATGGTACCTAATAAGAACCTTTTTTGTAGAAAATTTTATGTAGATTGTTTCTGTCTCTAAACATTTTTTGCTATAAGACACCATTTACGAGATTTTTACGAAAAACTAAAAAAGGGACGTTTACACCCCCCTCCCACTATTTAGTTCTACCCCCATCGACCAGTCCTTTTAGTATGTTATTTAGGTCGACTGTACCTACAACTCTGGCAAAATTCGCTTAGTCACAAATTATTTCCGCCAATTTTCCTTCGTTGATGTTGCTAAGCAAACTTTGTAATAATGAAAAATTATTAAAAAATACTAAATGTAAATATTTTCAAGACTGGTTTCTTGAGGTTAGATATGAGGATATTAGGTACCATATTAGGTATATTTTACAAAAAAATATTCAACGGTATCGTACCAGGAGGAGTCCAAACTTGGTATGTTTTGAAAATTATTTTAATTTTAATTTAAGACAAGTGACTTAAACGTAATTATGTGATATATTTTTAGAACTGGCTCAGAAAGCCCTTTCGTTTGATACCACACACGATGGGTTTCATAACATTTTTTTTAATTCCATACAAAAAAGAAGTCGTCATAACTCCTCTCCTCTTCGTTTTTTTTTTCGTCCAACGGGTCAAATTATTTCATATGTCCTAAAGATCAATCGTACCGATTTTCATGCTTTTAACACCATTTGCAGCATTCTCCATACAAAGCCCTTCTGTGCCGCCAGCACTATAAGCAGACACCGCAAGCGCGTCGCCGACCTCTTATTGACTTAAGATTATGAATTAAAAAATCAATAGAATTAAATATTTTTTTCACATCACCTATTCGGATAAGGGCTTTTTCTTCCCTGCTAGGAGGGATCAAAGTGGCACTTTTCTGTTCAAGGACCCTGTGTTGCCAGTATAAAATATTTAATAATACATAATGAAATAATTCAAATTTGAAGCATCATACAAAACCAACAAAATTCTAGTATCACTGAAAATTCAAATTCAGTCGATACGAAACGTCAGCTCAATGTCTTTTTTTGCGAAAAATTCTTTTTTTTTTAATTATAAGTAAAAAAAAATTTTTTTACGAAAAATCATCATTATACTCGATTACGACTAATTCGGGGATAAGGATTTCAAATTTTACACTTATTTTTAATTTTAAGCTGAAAAATTTTTTTTTGCGAAAATTTGTCATTATACTCGATTTCGGCTAATTCGGGATAAGGATTTCAAATTTTACACTTAATTTTAAGTTGAAAAATTTTTTTTTTGCTAAAATCGTCATTATACTCTATTTCGACTAGTTCAGGGAAAAGGTTTTCAAATTTGATATATATTTAGAGCATCTATAAATATGTTACCGGTAGCACTTCAGATCTTTCATTATCCTCAATAGGTGATGTGAAAAGCAGTATGTGTCACATGGAAGCAAAATTATTTCCACCTTGGGCGTTTATACTTGAATCCCTCACTACGCTCAGGATTCTATTTTAGAATCCCTCGCTACGCTCGGGATTCTATTGTAGAATCCTTCGCTTCGTTCAGGATTCAATGTACGCCCACGCCGTAAATATGGCATTTTGCTCCCTTGTGACACAATCTACTATTCCTAATCAGAACTGGAGGGCACCCTGGAAGGGCTGAGCCTAGAGGAGGGCGCGGATGAGGAGCGCGGCGTGGAAGTTGGCAAGGCTGTGACCTTCAGCGTGGATGCGGCCGGCGCGGGCGAGGGCACGCTCGAGCTCGTCGTGTCCACGCCTTCCACTACTGTCAAAGCAGAGGTCAGTTGAATTCTAGAGCCAGGCTACTTCAAGTCTTCCAAGCAAATGAACTGTCAAACAAATAAAAATGAAGTATGGCAATGTTTTGTGTCTGTGACGGTCACAGATTAATACTCGGTTACTTCGTAACAGTCACTTTTGTCCTGTTTTCAAATGTTCCGCCTTCGCGCCACTGCACGGATATTCTATCGGATAGTGAGAACCGGTCCTAATTCGTTTTAAGGTGCTATAACGAGAAATATCGCGTTCTTTGAAACGCTGTTCTGCTCAGACGAGGAAACCATAGGGATTGATTTTCAGATTCTTGACATAGCCGAAACATGAATGCTTAAAGTTTTCTCCATAGAAAAAAAATACAAAGATGAGTCTTTATTTTCCTTTTTTTACTCAGCCTACTAAAACAACGCATTATTAAAGGACACAAATAAATTAATATGATGGAATTTTACTACATCTAAACTCTGTCAAGAGGAAATTTCATAAAACTGCACACAGTCAGATATTTATCGAGATTTGTCTAAAAAAGTCATTCCCGAAGAGTGGTGTATCTCGTTTTGAAGAGTGTTGTATCAATTTCTTGCCAATGTAAATCGTCCTTAATGCAGGTGGTAGCGGTGGCGCGTGGCCTCTATGACGTGACGTTCGTGCCGGTGTCTCGCGAGCCCCACCGCGTGTCCGTCACGTTCAATGAGCAGCCGGTGCCGGGAAGCCCGTTCGTGTGCCGCGTCAGCGAGCCGCATACCTACGTGCAGATAGGTATGTTCACTCACTGACCACTTGATGTATTGATCTTGTTATATTGTGTTCGTCGTGACGACATGCACATCCCGCGAGATGCGCTGCGTATTTTTACAAGCGTTTATTTAACTTGCAATGTATGTAAATATGGTTGTTCGGGTGGAATCTTGCAACTCAAATTTCAGCCACTTGCCGGTATCTGATTGAGCTGAAATTTGGCATACATTATGGAAATTCAGTGACAATGCAATATTAGCGTACCATGGAGACAGAAGGTGGCCATAGCATCTTCTTACCTATACAAGATATACCCATCGTGTTTGGGCTCATTGGGAGAGTCTCCACAAGTAGTTGATGACTGTGAAAATAAAGTACAGTTGATGAATTTAAACACGTTGCGTGATAGTTGTACACAATATATTGTCTACAAACATATTAAAACATATCTAGATGTAAAAACACATATCAAAACAGAGCGCCGGTTTCCCGTGTGAACGTTACGGTGCGACACTGTTTTGTAAATTTTGATTTTTCACCGAATACTTTTCACACAACTTCACATTTTGATGCGCTTTAAATCATTTTGCACTACTTGTATACTATGTATACTATATTTATGCAATAAATTACATATTCAAATATGAGAGCACTGTTTCCCGTGTGAACATTTCGGAGCGACTGCCAGCGGTCATAGATAACTCTATGACATCAACTATGGTTCCATTTTCAAACCACCGTAACAACAGTCGGCAATAAAATAACATTTTGACAGAAACTTTTGTCATGAATGATATAATATTTAGCTGATATCGATTTTACTCCACAAATGTTTTACATATAAGACGTGATTCTTGTCCTAGACGTCACAAGTGTAGTTTTTAGGGTTCCGTACCCGAAGGGTCCAAACGAAACACTATTGTTGTCTCTCAGGCGTCCGTCCGTCGTCTGTCACACAGGTTTTGTAGCCAAACGGTTGGAGCTACAGTCTTCAAATTTCCACAGTATTAAGCATCTTGTTGACCCAAAGCCATACAAATAGTCAAAATTTATTTTTATTTGTTTTTGTCGGTTGGTTCAGAACCCTAAATGTGCGGAGTCCGACTCGCACTTTGCCGGTTTTTAAATACCACATCCAAAGGCGCGACACGGGTCTATAGGTGTGAACTGAGTGTCGGTGACCTTGGAACGCTACGATTCTAAGCAATTTAGCTACTTTGCCCGTCCGAGGAGTGTTTTCCACACACCGCGCCACCCTCGCGCGCCCCCGCTCGCGTCCGGACACGCACACAACCGCGAGACGGATTTACAGCACACATGCTTCGGTGTCGCTTCTTTTTACGTTGGTATATATCTTCTTTGCAACATCTAACTTTCAGGTGGCATCGCAACAGTGGAAGTGGACGAGACCCTCTCCGACGTTGAAGTGGTGTCGCCGACGGGCGCACGTGTGTCCGAGGCTCAGATAGAAGACGCGGGCCTAGTGACGTTCCCTGCGAACCGCGTGGGACGATACCTAGTGCGGAGCGCCCGCGGCCCAGTGGCCGAAGTCGAGGCACTGGACGCTAACGCCGTCAAAGTTCTGTCTATAGGCGACGCCGTGGCCCATCGACCTGCCATACTCACTGGTAAGGTTCACACTTTAGGGTTCTTAAAAACGCGTGATATTGTACTTAATGGTTGCGTTACCGGCGAATCGCGTAGGACGATATTCAGTGTCATTTCGTACCAGAATAAATGTTTGCCTCGGTCTTATGATTTTTTTTGATACTACTACCACAGAATAAGTAATAGTACTACGTACAGAAGTTGCACTGTTAACAAATCGCCAACTTACAACCCCAAATTATAATAGGTAAATAACAAATATTGACCATACCAAGCAAATGACGAGACGACGCGACCGTCCGGTAGCAATTCGCCACTGAATGTACTTGCAGCGGCCCGGGGATATTTGACATACCTGCCAGAAGCCAAAGAACCACTACGGTGTCAACTATATACGCGGAGCTTGTGAGCCCTTGCGAATCTAGAACAGTCACAAGCGCACTGTCACGCACATGCTTATATGGTGCCATTATGGCTGCAGTTTTTTGTAAGTTGGAGTTACTTCCCCAGTGGGGCTGCTCTAAATAACGAGATGACATTCCCTTCTCTCCTTTTCGTGTCTGTACTTCTAGTTTTTCTTTTTTCAAAATTAAACACTAACGTTTAGTCTTAACGTTTGTATGGCAACGCGAACAGCGCCTCTGGTGGCCCTTGATGGTAACTATCTGTTACCTTACAAATTGAGACTAAACGCAAACGGGTTCGTTTGTGTTTTGTTTCGAAAAATCTTATACTTGTACTGACATAATGAATGTATTCCAGTGAGCACAAGCAACGCTGGCGCCGGTCGGCTGTCGGGGCGCGTGACGTGCGGCGGCCAGACGGTGCCGCACTCGATGCGGCGACGCGGCGGCGCGCGGCAGGAGCTAGTGTGGCACCCGGCGCGCGCCGCGCCGCACCGCATCTCGCTGCTGTGGAGCGGCGCGCCCGTGTCGCGCGAGCCGCTCGTCGTCGACGTGCTGCCCGCTAGCCACGGACAAGAGGTACACACACTTATAATGTGCCTCTAGTATAAGTGTTTTCGAAACACGTTTGGGCTTAGTCTTAATTTATATGGGAAAAAATAGCTACCACCTGGCCACCGGAGGCGGCTTGCTTTGCCTTACGACTTAGGGTCAGTTGCACCAACATACGAACACAGGCCGGCCATCGTCAAATATGGCGCCGGCAACTGTTATCCCATAGAAACTTGTCAAACTTTCCATACAATCAGATTTGACGAACACCGCTTACGATTACAGACGGTTTGGTGCAACCCAGCCTAAGGGCCAGTTGCACCAACGTACGAACACAGGCCGGTCATCGTCAAATATGGCGCCGGCAGCTGTTATGCTATAGAAGCTTGTCAAACTTTCCATACAGTCAGATTTGGCGAACACCGCGCTTACGATTACAGACTGTTTGGTGCAACCCAGCCTTAGGCTGTTCTGTGTTCGTACGTTGGTGCAACTGGCACTAAATGGAGTCGTATTCGTTTGTGTTTTGTTTCGAAAAGACTTATACTAGAGGTACTGAATCAACGCGACATGCCCACTGCCAAGCTCAAAGTTTAAGTATACACTTTCACATACTTACACACACTACTTTCAAATCGTGCAAATGCGATCGAGATGTAGATATTCAAACTTATGGTCCAGCCACGACTTTGCGCTGATTTCGGCGCGGCAAGCGTATTATCTGTTCATAGCGCGGTAGTCGGGATCGCATATTAAAAAAACCGCTGCCGCCGCCGCTTGAAATTGTGGCCAGGCCGTTAGTGTTAGCCCTGAATTGATTCGGCGGAATGTTCGCCTGTCTCTATCCTTTTAATCGTAAGAGCTAAAGCGATTAATATTGTTTTAAATATCTATACTCTTCCAACAAGTCACAGTACATTTTTTTATGAAAACCTAACCTGTCGTAATATTGTCATAGGTATCAGCATCGGGCCTAGGGCTGTACCAAGCGCAGGTCGGGCGCGTGGCCTCGTTCAGCATCGACACGCTGGGGCGGCCGGCGCGCGAGTTCGACGTGGTCGTGTCGGGGCCGGGCTCGCGCGCGCTGCCCGTGCGCTGCTACCAGACCAAGTCGGGCCTGCTGCAGGCAGAGTACACTATCACGGAAGTCGGACAAAGCACGATAGGTGAGTTGGAAGTTTGCAGGGTTTGTATCGAAACATTCACAGTAAACAGGTGCGATAATAGTACATCATTGCCGTGGCCGGAAAGGAGGTAATTGCAGGCTAAGTATTTGTTTGAACGGACGAGCTTGCGAGTCCGTATAATTATAATATGAAGTCCGCTATTGTCATTCCGGCCGAGGCTAACATAGCGCTTTTCTCAAAAATGGTAGGAATAACACGAAATTTGTATTAAGATTTGATAAACATAAATTAAAATGTCAAACACTTCATGCGTCCCGCTGTTTACTTTTTTTAACAGGATCACAAGTGTGTTTTTCCACCGAAAAACCGCAAATTATTTAAGACACATACATTAACGTCGCGTTTTCAACAGAAATATATGAGTGCAATTGGCTGAATATGCCGTCTTTTATTATTAACTTTAATCTTTAACCCGAATTTATGTATTTGTCGTTCTATCCGCAGAGGTGCTTCATTTGTCGAAGCCCGTGACGGGCAGTCCGTACACGTGCGAGTCGTTTGACCCCAACAAGGTCATCATGTCTGGGCTGCCGACTGGCAACATCATCACACAAACGCCTGTCAACTTCACAGGTAAGCCATTATGTAACAATATTCAGCTTCGATTACATGTCATGCTCATTTATTTTTTGATCTTTTAGTTTAAGAACAAAATAGTAGAGAGTACAGGAAGTCTATTGATGAAAAGCATTCTACTATTGAGCAAATTCTACCTACTTGCATGTGTCTACGACATGCATGCATTAAGCATGCTGAAAAATAGCAGCCGATGCTATCTTTGAGCATGCTACCTGACGTGCGAGTGGAAGGGGGATTGGTAATAGCAGGATTAGAAAGTGTGGATGCTAGTATTTAGTATGGTAGCAGCATGCTTATCCCTACAGATCAAAATCATGCTTTTTATGTGCTAATTTTGAGCATGTGTATAGTTCATACAAAACTCTATAGGGCCATATTCTGTCAAACGAACACAAACAGCAAACGTTTAAGAAGTCTGACTATAAGGTAGATTCTTGCTTGCGTTTATTTGACAGAATTCGCCTTACAGTTTCGGACGTACCTTAATTTGGCAATTCCTCAACAGTGGACACGAAGGAGGCCGGCGTGGGCGAGCTAGAAGTGGTGTGCGAGGCGATGGGCGAGACACGCGTCCGCATCCCCGTGGACATCCGCGAGGACGGATACACGTACCGAGTGCGGCTGCGCGCCACCGTGCCCGCGCACTACCGCATCTACGTCAGCTACGGAGGTAAGTGCTAAGGGGGTAACTAGCCTGTTAAGTCGACTTTAGTGGACAGAGGTAGCCGGCGTTAATATTCGTTTGTCTTTTTCTGTCATTTTGTTGTTAGTGTTTGTGAGAAAGGGATAAAGCACATTTTAGTTAGCAGATGTTTGTTTAGTTTTATGAATAAGGGGGGTATATGTTGACATGTAATTTTTAAATTATGAATAAATGATTATGATTACATCTATGTACTGAGTACGTGTTTGTGTCGACAGGCGCGCCGATAGCCGGCAGCCCGGTGTCGCTGGGCGTGCTGAGCGGGCGCAGCAGCGGAGCGGCGCGATGCGCCGGCACGGGGCTCGCGCACGCGCACGTCGGCAAGGAGGCCGCATTCACCATACAGTGCGCCGACCACGCCGCGCCCACCGTGCAGGTAATAAAAATGCGCGATCCAGACGGTCTCCGACAAATCCATTGGACGGAGCGAGCTTGGTCCGCTGAATCCGGTTTTCAAAGGAAATCTTGCTGGACACACCAAGGTCGCCCGGTTTTGGGGCCTGTTTGCGATCGTCTGGCACGGGCTTTAAGCCGGTATTACACTGTCCTGAATTCAGGGCACTTAGAAGGGTTCCGACCTATACGAGATGCTTCAACTCCCCTCCACTAGTTAGGACGCCTGATTCAGGACAGTGTAATACCCGCTTTAGACTAGCATGAACTTCGTGAATTTTCATTAGATTTCAGGGTTTGATCGTAGTCATCTTACCTTAGCCCGCAGTCCCGCAATGTAAAGAAACTTGCATGCCAGTTCTCGCCAATGTAAATCGGCCTTAATGGTGTATAGTGTGTTAGTGCATCATCCACGATGGCGCGCTCCTTCACAACCCAATCCGTACAATTGAGAATATGCAGCTTTTTTTTCGTGATGCCATTCGAATAAGTTTTCAGAGAGAAACAAATGTGTATATTGAACTACTACACACAAAGTGACAGTGACAGCTTGACATATTGATATACTTAACTTTTATTAAAAATGGCTTTCCATCAAATTTATGATGATTTCGCCAACCACGTGTACATTAGACGTTGTTCGGTAACGACGCCATGACAGTAGGCAACTGGTTTTGTACGGTAGTGGATTCAGCCCGTCGTCGTGAAGAGCACGTGTGTTCACAAATGCGAAATCCGACATATTGATATAGTTGAAAGTTGTAACGTTTCTGACGGGCGATTAACGCGGATGAAGGCGCGGGCATAGGCTAGTCCGCTTTCATGACCTATTATTTTATTTGGTAACAGGTTGAGAAGCTGACGGATGGCAAGGAGGAAGATGGCGAGTCATCGGGTCTGCTAGAGTGCCGCGTGGCGGCGGGCGCGCCTCGCGAGTGGCTCTGCGCGTACATACCGCTAGTTGTCGGCCTCTACGAAGTGCGGATATTCACCGCCACCGGACCGCTGCCTGGCAGCCCGTTTTCTGTCAAAGTAAGTTGGCTAAATCATAGAATAGGATATACGTATCACCGGAAGTGCTGGAGTGCCGCCGCTCCTTTACGAAGTACTGAGCACACGAACGACGCTGAGTACACTTGTGTGAGTGACCGCTTACCGTCAGGCGGGCCGCACGCTTGTTTACCACCGACGTGTTATAAAAAAAAAAGTGTGAATATGCACGACCACCACCGGACCGATGCCTGGAAGTGGAAATCCGTTCTTTGTCAAAATATCTACGCTGGATATAACCTTCACCGAACTATAGACAATAATAATAAATTAATCATTCATTTCAGGGAACAAGGGCCCATAGATAAATACCTTATAGCTAACATACATGTTTATACCTTATACTTAAAACTAAAACATTATTGCATTACATTGGCCATGACAATGGTCGCTCGGCTTTCGTTTTATACGCGTACACAAGATATCGCGCGTGAGCAAGCACCAAGGAACTTGTCGCGTGCAACCTACGGATAAAAGTTGCAAAACCTCCAAAGCTTTCGACTCTCTCATGGATTCCTTTTGGAGCAGTAAAAATAATGATATTTCAAGTGCAACTTTGTGTTGGCCAAGCTATATTTGATATTTAATAGTATTTAGTTACAATTAGTTTTTTTTTACCATTGTGTGCATCTCGAATAAGTTGAATTAATTAAAGCAGAGGAGTCCGGCGGTTGCGTACATAGCTTAAGGTAAGGAAAAGGGCGCATATGCATGTGCCGAATGACTACAGAAACAAGCGCCTTAAAGTGCCTCTCTTAAATGTCTTATGTGTAGACAATACACTTAGATGTTGGCTATTATAAATGTCCAATAAAACTACAATCCATTTCACTGACTACTTAAAGTTAGGTACTTTCCTGGTGGGTTAGGACAACTTGCTGCCAAGTCGTATCTCGCGCGACTCAGCGATTCCTAGCAATCGCGGCCTCATGCACGAACCTGTACCGACACTCGCCCATTCCTCACGCCACTGGTGTCCTCAACTCTGTACTTGCAGCATCACCGCAATGTGATGTGTTTGTGATAGGAATAGCCCGACTGATGACTGAATCTAAGATAGTATTAGTGACGTTTGTTTGGGCTGATGAGCTTGCAAGAATGGGATCTGCGAGTCAATTCGTTGGTCCAAAACAGTTTGTGGGACTCTCGCAGGGAACCATAACATCGGCCTTAAAAGCCTAAAACCAAACATCAAGTCGAGTGGAGGAAGGAGGCAGGCTTTAGGCACTCAAAGCTCTTTTCTCAAAAATGGCCCGCAAACTGGACTTTAGTCGCTACATATTGGAAGGTAAAGTGTATAGTTTAAGGTCAGATCCAAATTAAAAAGTAAAAGGCCACATATATGGCCTGCAATGTCACATATAAATTCCTTTATTTGTCGAGTTATAAACTTTTTAAAATGTAGAAACTGTCATATAAAAGGAGGCACAGGTCGTAT
Source organism: Cenopis cana (assembly GCA_951800055.1). NCBI lineage: Eukaryota > Metazoa > Arthropoda > Insecta > Lepidoptera > Tortricidae > Cenopis > Cenopis cana. The sequence goes on along the minus strand of OX637471.1, from coordinate 14,192,263 downwards.
TCAGCCAATTCAGCTCGTATTTTTCTGTTGAAAACGCGACGTTTTTTTATGTGTCTCGAATAATTTGCGTTTTTCGGTGGAAAAATACACTTGCGATTCTGTTAAAAAAAATAAACGGCGGGAAAACATGATGTTTTTGACGTTTTAAGGTTATGTTTATCAAATCTTAATTAAATTTTTGTCGTATTTTCCCCATTTTTGAGAAAAGCACTATATTAGCCTCGGCCGGAATGGCAATTGCAGGCTTCGTATTATAATTAAACGGACTCGCAAGCTCGTCCGTTTAAACAAATACTCAGCCTGCAATTGCTCCCTTCCCGGCCACGGCAATAATGTACTATTATTGAAAGAGTAGACCAAGCAACAAGCTGGACCAAGAAACTTTGGAAATGCAGCAAAAAGCAACTCAGAATAATATCTGGGGTGTTATTATATCTTGGGGTCACTTCGGGGTCAAAGGACTATTGGCCAAGATGGGACTATCAGACAACATGGATTGTAGGATGTGTGGCGAGGATGACGAGACAATGGAACACTTGCTGTGTGAATGTCACGCCCTAGTCAGACAAAGAATGAACGACTTTGGCAATGGCTACCCAGAACCAAAGGAATTCAGAGTACTCCCGCTGAACTCCTTCATCCGGTTCGTGGAAAGATTGGAGAACAGCTTGGAGTAGGTACTCGTATAAATGAGGGGGCAATTGCACAAAAGATCCCATTGGGTCGAAGTGCATCCGCAAGGGCCCTCATCTAGAGCCGTGTTCCGAATCACGCCCACAACGATCACAGCGTTTACAGTGCTGACGGCCGGTCCGAATCAGTAAGCGCGCTCAAGGCCGCGTGAGTGGTGTTTTGATTCGGACCGGGCATATTGTGTTTACTGTCATGTTCATATATCAAACGTCAACTTGACGTTTGGTTTAAGGTGCTGACGCCTGGGAGTGTGAGCATCGTAAACGCCAATATGGCGCCGTCCATGACGTCACGACATCTCATGTAAACGCTATGAGCGTGATTCGGTCCGATAGTAAACGCGTTTATAGCGCTGTAAGCGTGATTCGGAACATGCCTTAGATAAGATAAGATAAGACGTTTGTATGTTACTTAGTTTACCTAGTTAACCAATTTAGAATAAGTATGAATCGCTGTAACGTTGTTCTGGTTTAAACTGGCATGTTACACAACTTTAATGTACAATAAAAAAAAATTAAACGGTGTGTTTTAACAGGTGATAGACACGTCGGCGATCGTGCCGGTGGGGGGCTGGGGCGCGGACAGCTCGGGCCGCGTGCGCGCGCCCTCCAAGCTCGTGCTCGACACCAGCAACGCGGGCCCCGGCACCTTGGAGTGTCTGCTGGCGGGCCGGCATCAGCGTAAGTCCTATTATACATACATATGGATATCGTGCTCGTACCTCACGAGCGCGGGTGAGCCATGGTTGTGTGTTGAGCTATACATCCACATTGTCTATGTGTGCATCAGCGTAGAAGCTATAAGTTCACGTTGTCTATGCGTTGGTATCTCTTGAGATAAAAGTACTATACGTGGTTAGAAGGTCTTCTTGGTAATAAAATAGAAGTGAAGAGCACAGGTGATTTCGACAACGAATGTTGAAATAAAAAAAAAAACGTTTTTGTGCCACCTTTTACATACTAAGGTATAATAAAAGCTATAAACTTTTAATATCCAAGTAAATTATGCTATGATTTAGGTCGATCAACTTTTTTTGTTGTTTTCCGTCCCGTCAGCAAAGAGACAACAACAACCGAGTTTCTTAGAAAAATGCTTAAAATATGGACTTAAAGCATGCTCAAGAGATGACTCGTGTCTCTTACAAACCCTTATAAACACAGTTAAAGAGTGACTCCGGAGACGTTACCATGGTAAAGAATAATTATGATGCCCGTGTATTTCTATACACTAATAATAACAAACAATTGCAGGCGTCGAGACAGTATCGGGGCGAGCGGTAGTAACGCTGACGGCGGCCGAGGGCGTCAGCGGCGAGCAGGAACTAGAGTTGACGTACAACGGCGCACTGGTGGGCGGGGCGCCTCGCCGCGCGCTCGTCACGTCCGGGAACACGGCCGACCGCGTCACGCTCGCCGGCCGCGGGCTCGCGCACGCCGCGCCGCACACTCCCGCCGTCTTCACTGTCGGTGAGTACATCTAACAAATTTAACAAGTTTCTTTGGGGCTGACAGCGCCATAGTATGTAACGTCGAGTTTCTTTCGGCGTTTCTTCTCGGCAGTGGTCTTTTGAGAAATGCTAGTAGATTTTGACTTGTAAAACTGCCATTGCGGCCTACTTACAGAATAAAGTTTTTTTTTTTCTTATTGTTGATCGGTCTTTAAGCAAAACGCTCTTAAACTTACAATAGCAAACGGTTTGAAACAACCAGGTGTAATGCGGAGGTGTGTTACAGACGGCAGCGCAGCGGGCCCGGGCGCGCCCGAGGCCTCGCTGACGTCGGCCGACGGCGACAACGTGCCGGTGGCGCTGGCCGCGGCCGGCCCGGGGCTCTGGCGCGCCAGCTACACGCCGCGCCGCGCGGGCGACCACCAGCTCAGGGTCACGTGGGCCGGCCGGCTCGTCAAAGGTAAACATAACCTTAAATAATTAAATAGTACTCACGTACGAAGATGAAGCGGGCAAATATCATCTATAGTCCCAAGCCAACCTCAACCTGCACGCGAACTTCCTGCTGAATGACGGAAAGTGGCTCTGGCGATCGGCATCATGGCATGTTCCTAGTACGATAGGGTATCTGGACACCACGGAGGGGAGGTGTGGAAGAGCCGAGTTTAGCCGAATTGACACAAGGAACAGCTCCAACATATCTTTGAATGGCAATCGATTTCTAGACTGTCCACTTGCCTACTTCGGCAACGCTCTAATGATTTCTCGATAATTTAATAAGACGGTTACATATGTCTCTTCATTATGTACGCGGCACGCCCTGAACTGGAAGTCATGGCAACCAACACTTTAAGGATGGATGATGGATTGAGTTAGGAGAGCTTTTTGTAAGATCACAGTAGGTCCAAAGCTTGCTTATTGATGTGCAAAAGGAAATGCCTAGATGTCACCATTTCTTCCCGTTTTTTTCTACTGATGCGCTGGGCGGGTTATAGTCTCTCGTAATGCCATTGTGTGTGCAGGTTGCCCGTTAACGGTGAACGTGACGGCGGGCTCGGAGAGCGGCGACGCGTCCCGCGTGGTGTGCTCCGGCGCCGGGCTGGCGGGCGGCGTCGTGGGCCGCGAGATACGCTCCTGGATCGACACGCGCCGCGCGGGCCCCGGCGAGCTCACGGCGCACTGCACCGGCCCCAACAAGGTACACAACAGTACCCACTAGAGGCATGTTCCGAATCACGCTTAGAGCGCTCAAAGCGCGCTTATGATCGGACCGATTCACGCTCATAGCGCTTACATGAGATGTCGTGACGTCATTGATGATGTCATGGACGGCGCTCACGGTGCTCACACTCTAGACGTGTGCGCCGCGCCGGCGCGCCACCGCCGCCGGGCTTTTTGCCACGCCGCCGCCGCCGACAAAATGATCGGCGTGAAATCGGCGTAACCTTGACTGAATGCCAAAGAGTCTTTTTATTAGATAAAAGAGTATAACTAACATTTTTATTTAACTTTTTTATTGTTTTAATGTATGTACAGTGGTACACTACTTATATTAAATTTGTTGTGTGACAATAAATATTTTTCTTAGTTTATATATACTGTCAGAGCAGTCTGAAATACATTGAGCGCCTGAGTATGGAAATCCGGCTGAGAAAATCGTATAAGTAAGCATCTATAGCCAAATAATAATAGCATAAACAAACTCTTATAGCTTCGTCATATCCGTCTGTCTGTACGTATGTCCTGTAATGTCACAATCCTTTTACTCAGAAACATTAAGAATTTTTCAAAGACTTTTTTTACTTTGGGAATAATCGATTCATAAATCTAATATAATGTCCCCCTCCCCCTCCTCTAGTAGTTGTCTCATTCGGAAACTGAAGCGATATGGCGTTCCTGAAGGAGGCCCGGTAAGCTTGGTGTGTTTCGTGCTGGGACAATAGAACTAGTGGGTATGGCATAAGACGATGGTAACCATCCTGATGGAGTCACGTTGGAGCCGTGGAAAGTAGGGAGGGCTCTGGTGTGAAACACCGCATGTGCGCAATCCCACTTCCACGCAACTCGCTCCCAGGCCAGTGCTGGAGCTGACGAAGCTCTCAAGCACCGCAAACACTCGTCTTTATTGTGTAAGTAACTCTGCGAGTTTGCAATGCTTGCAGTGGACTCTGGACCCTGGCCGGCTGACATGAAGACATTCATGAGAGCTTTGTTGTGGCGACTGGTCGGTACCTCGGGGACCTGACACTTTCCTTCCACAGAGAATTTCTCTGGCAATACAGAGGGGTAACGCGGCTAGCGTTATGGGGACCATGCCCCAGGCGGAGCTTTTAGACTGGATATTTTTGTTAGCTATATCTGTCTCTCTTGAGTCGGTCCCTCATTCCTGAGGATCGTGATCACTTCTGGATTTCGCCGCCCTGAGTACTTGTCTCCAATGTCTCCATCGGTCTCGATCGATGTGGCTTCCTTAACCTGATCTGTCCATGTAGAAGAAGAAGAAGAAGAAGAAAAACATTTAGTCTTGTAGTAGTATGTAGTTGATGAGCGTCCCCTAGCCCTCTTGCCTTCCATTCCATCAACCACGACCAGTTTCTCCAGACTATCAGCACCACTGCGCATTACTTGTCCAAAGTATGAAAGCAGCCACTGCCGACAAACAGTGGATAACCGTGTCTTGATACCGAGCTAGGTCATTGGTCCGTTTGGCTGTCCAGGGTATCCTGAGTATTCGCCTCCAGTACCGCATATCGAATTCTTTGTCGCTCACTAACCAGTATTGTCCATGTTTCTACCGCATTTTTGTTATATAGGGATGTGGTTTACTTGTATGAATACAGATTTATTGCATTGATCTCGATTTAAAAAAAAATAGGAATTATTTCGCATTTTTATTTACGTGACCTTCACGCCGATTTCACGCCGAAAGTACGCCGCCGCCGCCGATTTTTTGGCAAACGCCGCCGCCGATCATTTTTAAATCGGCGCACACATCTATCACACTCCCAGGCGTAAGCACAACGTCAACTTGACGTTTGATATATGAACATGACAGTAAACACGGACTATGAGCGTTGAATCGGTCCGATCGTAAGCGCGCTCAAGCGAATACCGGTCCGAAACAAAACACTACTCACGCGGCCTTGAGCGCGCTATTTGGGTTCGACCGGCCGTCAGCACTGTAAGCGCTGCGAGCATTTTTAGTGTGATTCGGAACATGGCTTAGGACTGCAAAAATCGGTTTATGGTCACACCTGGCCGTAAAGTGCCAATTACCGCACACTCCGCGCGCGGAAAATCCCACTTACTGGCCTGGGGGTGACATAAAATTTTGTACTTATCACTTATTGAAGTATTATAAACGGGTCACTCACGTCTTTAACGTTAAATATCGCTCGACAAGTTTCGGACCAATAAGTGGTCCTTAATCAGATGAGGCCCTCGACGGTGCTGTGCGGACTGGACTGTGAGTGAGCACTAAAGATGTGAGTGACCCGTTTAAGACGTGTCTGAGACTCACGAGTTTTCTATTTAACATTGAACATGTTTGTTTATCAGGTGGCGTACTGCGAGCTGTACGAGCACGGCGACGGCACGTTCACGCTAAACGTGAAGCCGGCGGAGGCGGGCCGGCACGTGCTCAGCGTGCAGTTCGCCGGCGAACACGTGCCCGGCTCGCCGTTCGTGCTCAAGGTCGCCGGGGCGCCTGATCCGTCCAAGGTAAGGAAGGAAGGAAACGTAGATGGTGGCCTGTGACGAAGATGATACACTATTTTATTAGACTTGTTTTATTTCATGTATAGCGATAGTTACACGGCCCTGAGGCCTCGCAGGTTTCTGCTTTTATGTATAAGCTTCTAGACAGCTCGATTTGAAATAAGAATAATACTGTATAGCTTTAAAAAAAAACTCATGCGCGTTTGAGACATTAAAAATCCGTTTCATTATATTTTAATACAGCTCAACTCATCTTTGGTGGATACTTACTTACTCATAATGTTGCATTTTTGTCTGTGACGGCTCACGAGAAGCATATTTAATAAAGTAAAAATAAAATTTAGTTACAAGGGCGGCTATAGGTCTAGCTCTCGATACACCTGCCGACGGTGTACAATTTATCGATGTAACTAACTTGTTGTCTATAGAAGCGAGAAAGATTTCATCGCATTGTTTTTTACTTTATTATTACTGGTAGTGGTACGTACTACAAATGCTACACACATACAATACAAATGCTCTTTATTGCACACCTCAATGAATAAAACAATGTAGATTTAAAACTAGAGGTAAACAACAGGCGGTCTTATAGCTAAAGAACGATCTCTGATGTTACGTTCCCAGAGAAAAGATACCTTAGTGGAGATGGGTACAAGGAGTCTAGTCTACTTATAAAACCGAGAAAATGTGTTGATTTGTTAGGTCCGCGTGTACGGTCCGGGCGTTGAGCCGGGCGTGCTCGCGACGTTCCAATCGCGTTTCCTGTGCGACACGCGCGGCGCGGGCGCCGGTCAGCTCACTGTACGCGTGCGCGGCCCCAAGGGTGCCTTCCGCGTCGAGATGCAGCGCGAGAGCCAGAAGGACCGCACAATACTCTGCAAGGTCAGTCCTAGCCATAGTTTACCTACACAATACTGGAGGTGATCTATAATCAATCACTGGATACTACCTGTAGTGCTACATGTTAGCGGATTAGGTGTGAAATTAAACAATTAAGTTATCTGTAATTATAAATTTAATTCCGCAACGCCGCAAGCACACGAATAAGTCGAAGGGTCAAGGTTCGATAAGCCGTCTAATTTTCGCTCCGGGGTATTGAAGGGGCTTAGCCGCCACCACGCCAGTACTCCCCTGGTTCTCGGAGTAGCCCTGAAGGAGGATGAGCTGAGGGACGTCAGCTAGGGTCAGCGTCAGCGCGCGATCGGTGGTCTTGGCCTTAATCCATTAAGTTAGTACCCTATTATATTCTCTAATTACGTGGTCAAATGCAATGCGAAATGTTTGTGATGCGTAGTAAGGCAGAAATATATGCCGGGCGTGTAGGTTCGTGTTACACACGCGCGGTGAGAGCGCCGGCCAGCTCACAGTACGCGTGCGCGGCCCCAAGGGCGCCATCCGCGTCTAGATGCAGCTCGAGACCGAGAAGGACGTAATGCCACAGAACAGTATAAATAGTATTACATACGGAACGGACACAAAGCTCTCCCCCCCCCCCCCCCCCCCCGCACCGAGGTCAGTTACCTCGTCCCTGAGAGATCCGCCTGGTGTCGATCGGGTGCCGTCGTGCTTTGCGATTCGACCGCGCTACGCACCCGCGCAAACAATTGAAGCGTGTACCGACAGCGCACGCACACGTACTAACCCACAGCGCTTAAATTCCTTCGCGTATCACAGGTGTGGTAATGCTCTGCGTGATAAGTCCTAGCCATTGTTAATAGGCCTATTAATAAGAACACCGCAAGTACCGCCACGGCGTCCGTTTCTGAACATATTGGTCTAGAAAAAATTAATGTGACTTGCTTGCATTTGTATTTTATGTTTAGTTTCTAGTTTTAGAGAATTTCAATGACTGGTATGTATAAAAATTCCTCGCCCATAAATGGAGTCTCTAATTAGCTGTTAATTGTATTGATACGATTATACCGCCAGTACCAAGTAGCACAAATACATCATAAATTCATAATAAATTCAAAATAATGCCTTTTTATGTCTACTAAGGGCGGGTGGCAGCCACCGATTAGAGACAGCTCAAAGTTAAATATATGGCGCCGGCAGACTTCCATTAACAACTTATGAAAGAATTTACAACACTGGAATTGAACAAACATCCTGTTACGATTACCTACCGTAATTCTCTAAATCGATATGCGTTCGCCGTAAACATAAAAACGTTAATCCGTACCGCGCGGCCCACGCGGCGGCTTTTATTTATCGCTGTGACTGAAACATCCATCATTCTCGCACTCATCAGTCACACACAGTGCGAAGGATTTTATCAACAGGAATAGACGTACCACCAATTATCATACTGGCTGGTGCTGATTTGAAAGTAACGAAGCGCGCATTGGATAAAGAATATGTGTATGTCTTCAGTTCTCACCTACGGAGCCGGGCGACTACCGAGTGGAGGTGCGGTGGGCGGGCCGCCACGTGCCCGGATCACCCTTTCCCGTCATGATCTTCGACACACAGGAGGAGCTGCGTCGGTACATACAGGCCAACAGCGCTTGACACCCACACACTACCTACTAACCCAACCCATACAATATAGCCTAAACGTTCATATTATTTTATAATGACAAATAATATATAACGAATGAAATGTATTCGAATTATTAATTTGACGCGCGATGTAACTATTGCGTGTCTTCATAAACGGCGAGCACGTGTGTGATTTAGGCGACTTACTGACTTGGCGGGGCGCGATCGATATGTGTCATTTTCGTCTTTAACGTAAATTTACTGACGTCGCAAAGATTCCCGCTTGACAGACTACTGTCAGTATTACATTTGCGCAGTAGTAATACTATGCGCAGAAGCCTTCGTATCGTCCCGCGCCAATCTGGAAGCACTCATTTAAATGTAGGGGCACAGTAAAAAGTAGTACTGAGTTGACTGACAGCCGACACTGACATTTGACACTTCTCATATCGTACTGCCTCCGCACCGACAAATCAGGAAAACTGCCTTAAGCTCCACGAACTTTGCGTCATCTGATTTTAAAGATGATGCAGGAAGCTAAAATTTGATCGCTCGTGTTAGCCGTCCAGCTAGTGTCGCTAGCATTATTTTTATTATAATCGAATGACAAAATACGATGATATTAATGGGTACTTTATATTCGTCCAATTTAGTGTTTTAAGAAAATATTTTTAAAAAGACATTGACGTTTCGATATCATCCATAACAAATTTTAATCTAACAACACGTATGTTTTAAATGATATTGTAAAAGAATGCATAATAAGAATTGTTTATTTGTTAATATTTAATTTATTAATGGTAGCTAGTAGTATTACAAACTTTTAATGTAACTAACGAAGGTATTTGTTTATTGTTTATAGCCTGGCCGGGCGCCGCACTGCCGCGCTCGGCCAGGCTAGTCTGCTGATCTGTTCAGTTACTAATTTGTTAATAAATGGAACTTAATTACATGTTTGTGTTTCACTTTACATATTCCATTATTTGTAAGGTTTTAGAATTACCAAATATTTTATGAGAATTCGCTACTTTGATGGGTACGCTAGTGAGTTCTATGTCACACGCATGTTGCAAACAACAAGAGATATCTAGATCAAAACTCACGAGCGTAATGTAAGATAAAGGAAAGAATTAAAATCAAAATTACAACCAGTACAATTACTTCAAAACAACTGTTAACCCTTTTCCAGGCTGCACCAACTTACGTGGTTTTGCGAAAAACAAAAAATATATTTGAAATAGTTATGGATTGGGAATTAATTTAAGCGCAAGTAACTTTTCGCCGACATTCAATTCGATTTAAACCTTAACTTTAAGTATTAAGGTTGAATTTTATCTCCACGCATGGGGTCGAAAAAAATCGTACTATGCCTGGAAAAGGGTTAGATTTTTTGTAGTTATCTTCTTAGTTAGGTAATTAAAACTAGCCTGGCTACGTTTACGCACAGTCATAGATTCGCTAGGCGCTATGAATGTCTATACGAGTACATTCTGGCAAGCGCAAAATTAATTATGCGAGTGCGTGTACGTGGCCTATAGGGTTGTATTTGTATCTTGGCGCACTCGTAGTTTGGGCGGGGCCTAGCCTTCCGGTTGGAACCGGAACATGACACTCCTGCGGTCCGGCAGAGGCGCCTCGCGGCCGCCGACCTGCAGCCGCAACGCGTCAAGGCTCTGCCACAGCTGCTGCATTTGCCCAAATATTATCACCTCCAGCCGCTGCATTGAAGCGTGCAGTTCTCCTGTCGTACAAAAATACATTTCACTCCATATTTATTTACACAGATCATGTAGCTCAACTATGGCTTGGAAACTTTACCTATAAGGTGGCGATCCTAAAAATACATATCTGATGTAATAATTTTTATGTATACAAATGTAGCTCAACTATGGCCTGGAAATTTTGCCTATAAGGTGGCGATCCTAATAATACATATCTGTAATAAATAGTAGGGGACGTCACAATGTAAACGTGGATTTACTCGTGCGTAGTTGGGACCTTGAATTTAGAAAATTGGGTGATAGGAAGAAAAAAGCGTATAATGTGTACCCCTCCGCCGGTAGGATGAGACATACATTCGAACATACTTCAAGGCATCAGATATTGAAAGTATACATAGAAATACATATACAGGGTGATTCAGGAGACGTGATCAGGAATCAGGTAGATAATCAGGCCCATGAAACTGAACAACTTTCTCCTAGGAATATACTTAGGTCGAAATCTGAAGACATAAAAACCTACTTCACATAGTCAATTAGTCACGACGTGACCAGCCACTTTGTATGAAAGTTGATTTTATTATTTCGGCCCATGATTTCTTGGGGAAAGTTGTTCAGTTTCATGTGCCTGATTATCTACCTGATTCCTGCTCATGACCCAGAAATCATCCTATATACGCCACACGTATTTCTCTGATAACCTGATAACAGAAATATGTTAATTTGCGGGTTTGCATGACAGGTGTGGCCGTACGAAAGGGTAGATATAACATTGGAGAAATAAACAATTATCGAGCGGGTCAGAGTTTCAGAGAGGATGTTAGGTAAGTAGACCGTTAAGAAGCTCCCTAATACTAATGTGACGATTTGGATGTCACGACTTTTTTAACTGTAAAAAGTTCGAACGTATATAGAGTGCTTATAAATTGGTGGAGGTACCTACTCAACAGAGTGCAACTTTTAATCTGACGCGCAGGAATAAGTTTCTCTTGGGCTCCTCCATCCATCTAATATCTCGGGTTTCATAAAGATATCCATTGGGAAGCTATAGTAATTACACTCCTTTTTTTGGGCAGTCGTGTAAAAAAAGAGTGCTGGCTATTATTGACTACCCTCTTCCAGAAAATATGTGATTTCTATGATATCTATAAGTTGGTATAACTATTCTTAGGAATTAAAGAGAACAGCCCTCCGAAACGCGAAAACAAATTCCCAAAATTTCTCTCATACAGTGCTACGTAGAAGTAAGTAGATTTTGTCGAGTGTATTTATCATACTTACTTGAAGTTACGACGCCGTGCAGCCTTCTAGTAATGGTGGCGTTGGCAGTAGCGTTCACTTCCAGCGTCTTGACCGAGCACATAGCCCGCGCCTCCTCACGCGGCCCGCTCCCGTGGTACGTGCCATTCTTCACTTCCACGTATGGTTTGGGCATTTCGTGTCCATTAGTTATTGTGTACCTCGGCCCGCGAGCTGCGAATAACAATGTTTCAACTGATATAAATTCAATACGGCGCATTTCATTACTTAGGCAAATTTGTAACAGCGCGGACGTGATAGGTGTGCGGAAGAGATTACTTAAGAGGGATGATCTCTGATGACTTATTGAGTAAGACCAAACTTGATGGGGAAAAAATATAGGTGCAGAACACATTCTTATGTATGTATAAGTTTGGCACCTACACTACATAAGTATAATATACAACATAGTTATATTTCCTTTATACAGTGACCACAATATTTCTTCTCCACAATCCGCCTTCTGGTAAACGATGACTGGTCAACAGCTAATCCAATTGTGAATTATTAGGTATGTACCTAATATGTAGAACAATCATAAATAATAAGTAAGCCTCAGGTCAGTTTTTGACTTATGATAGGCAGATAACTCCAAAAGTATGTATAGGTGGTTGATTCTCATCGTTAAAGTTATGGTAAAATTATGGTAAACGAGCCAAAGTTTGAATCTTCAATTCCAACGATTGACAGAACCCTATTGTTCACACTTATTGAGTCAGTGTTGAACACTGAAACGTTGACGTTATAGTACCTAGATTATGACTAGAATATACTTACAGTGTGGGTAAAGTGGAGCCGAGTTAAGATGAGTCACCAAAATTAAAATAATTACAATAAAAGCAGTCCGCCACATGGCTGTTGAGTTTTAGTTTATTAAAATTATTTTCACCATGACCTTCGTAGTATTTGTATAGGTATTGTTATTTTATTTAGGTACTCCTCGATTCCATAGGTATTAGGTATATACCGATTATATATGTATAGTATATATACCGATAAATTGTTACTGATTTATTTTATCACTAGTTTTTACTATCGCTATCTTCACTTATTTAATCTGTTGAATGATCTTTGTAATTAATTTATTTGTGAACAGATACCGCTGCGTGATTATATCGGACAGCGCGCGTCCTATGCCGGCTGTATAGTACAGTGTGGTATGGCAAATGTTACGGCGGGACACGAACTGGACGAATTGAGATGGGGAGTCTAAAATATAAGTGGCACAGTACGCTGGCACAGACGATACACTGCTTAATGTTGTGCAAAATGATTGCCTAACCCTCCAAATGTAGGCGCAGGCGAGCAACAACCGCCGGGGCCGTCTGTAGCCGCTAATTATGACCATACATACGTTGACTAAAACAACTGACTGTTCTCACTTTTATTTGAGCAAACCCTCATACGCGTTATTCACTAACAGTAGACCGTTTCGTGTCCGGGCTGGCCCGTTTTCTAATATTACGGGATGCGCGACGGCCGTCGATTTCTTGTAGGTACCTACTAGAAAACGGGCCGGCCCGGACACGAAACGGTCTAGCATGAATCATCCTTTACTCTTCCATTAACATTAAGCACCTACAATACAATCAACCAATTGAATACAAACACACCTCTCTTACGATTTCATTGAAAATTTTAAGGCACACTCACACTACACTGTATTCAGGATCCGTATAAGACCTATCGCTTAGGGCTAGCCTTGTAGTGTAGTCATATTGCATACGATATGAGATAGAAGTAGGCTCACTGGTTCAGTAAGACACATACGAGTATTAGGTGAATCCTTTTGACATAGCCCTGATTTGGAAAATCTACTATCATTAAGGATTAGACCTTGTAGCCAAATATATAAATACGAGTATATACATCGAACTGCACCTAAACCATTCATCTAAGAAATTCATTATTCATTGTTCAAAGTATGGAGTATGGGTGTCTTCACGAAGTGTTCGTGAAGACACCCATACTCCATACGCATAAACACAGCGGCGGTAGGGAAATGTTACAACTCTTATCCTTTGTTTATGAATGAGGTAATCCAGCAAGTAGCTGTTTAACGACGGGGTTCACGGCCTTTACAAAAATAGTTCAGCTCTAGGAAAGTACATACTTATTGACGGGTTTCTTGGCATACATCAGCGCGTATCCACCAGATGGTGTTCTTACTAAATGTACAGTAAAGGGCACCAATATGTATACACTTTTTCACTTTATTCCATTGAAATAAGGTCCAAAAGTGTATACATATGTATGCCCCTGACTGTACTTAGTTATTTATCGGTTTACTTTCAACTATAGTATCAACAAAACATTATAACATTAAGAAGTTGTTCTAGGGCGGTTATTACATGTTAAATTAGTAGTCTGGCTAATGAAAGTCGAGACTTAAATTTCAATTTATTTAAAACTATATCTACCTACCTTAAAAGTGTCAAACATCACTTTAGTGTCGTGTCAATGGAAACAAACATTGCTTGATCCTGTGATGATTCTTTGTTTATATTAAGTATACAGGGTGTCGGAACACGTAGTTTATTTTTATCAAATTTTCCGCTTTTTTCTAGTCTCGTTATTATTTCTCTATGCTTCCGGATTAGAAAAATATCCGACCTGTCCCTGTCCCCTTTAAAAAATAGGGCAGGTCAAAGATTTATGAACATGTCATTTAATTACCGTTCTTATTGGCTTCCTTTCGTTACGCTCCACTTGGAGAGCAGGCAAGTGTGACCTGCTGAGTCGACAGAGCGGTTCAGCCATGAAGATACTTACGGGTGCCAAACGTAAAGTATGTTACTATATGTAGGTAATGCGAAAATAAGGGACTCTATCCGGTTTGAAAGACCAATAAAACTTGTTTTTCAGAAGTTCCTTATGTTTTCCAGTAATAAAATCGCAAGAACATTACCTCCCCTCTTGTTAATTATTAGTAAGTATATGGAAGAGCCGCTCCAGAACTATACGTAAAATAATAAAACCGGCCAAGTGCGTATCGGGCCACGCACAATGTAGGGTTCCGTAGTTACTTACTTAGCACATGACCATAACAAAAATTATCACTTCAAAGCTTAATATCACGCCAACCGATTCTTGAATCAAAAAATGCTTTTAGAAACATTATAATATTTTTGAAAGAGCTATCCAGCGACCCCCGCACGATGGGGTTTGTAAGAAAATAAAATTCACCACCACTTACAAGTAGGGGAGGTAACAACCCTAAAAAAATTTTTTTTTCAAGATTTTATTCTATCGTTTTGTCGGCGTCATTGGCTTACCAATCGCAAAAATATTATAGGTTTGTAATAGGAAAATGAGGGAATAAAAAAAAAAAAACAGATTAATCAGTATCTAGAGGTACATAAACACGTTTATAGTACTGTATTGGTATCTGTTAGTAAAACATACGTAATAATAAATATTAACACCAAATTTCTGATTCAATAGAAGTTAAAATTTCTTAGGAAGGAAATGTAGTAAATAAAATTAAGCTGTGAAAATTTGAAGACTGTATTAGCTCTAACCGTTTGGATATAAAACCTGTCACAGACGACGGAAAGATAGGGTCGTAGGTGTGTGTAGAGTGACAGCAATAGGGCTTCTTTTGGCCCTTCGGGTACAGAACCCTAAAAATAAGCAAGATACCTACATCATGTCACATATTCATTTCAGATTTAAAGTCGACGTATTTCAATCAAAAAGGAAAATCGTAGTCGACCATAAACTGTAACCCTCCAGTATTGCGTAAACCAATGGTTTATTCACAAGTTCCATTCCAGTGTAAACAATAGCCCATCAAGCCATTCCGCCATGATAATACGAGAGCACTGAGACAACATTGGCGAACTCGACAAAACTCGTGAATCCGCCCAGCATGGAATAGGTACACAATGAAATTTTATCTTTGATCTACATAAATGTGTCAAGGGCCTTCTGTACGAGTATACCATGTGGTGCCTACATTGAACCATTGTTGGGTTTGTATTCATTTTTATTGCATCTAATTCAGAGCTATGGGAAAACTCTGATAGTCAGTACTTATACGCCTAAACGCAATGAATCAATCACTAAAAGTGGTGAGTTATAATATAAGTAATAGATTGTCCAGAGAAGCAAATGATGCCATAAAAATTGGACAGAAATAGAAGTACTTACCAATATCCGTACCTATAGGTATGTTATTATTTGAGACATAATCTGGTACAACAAATACACCAGCTGACCTAAACATTTTATTTTACCTATCTGATAATTAAATCCTGCTTTCGTAATAACGCTACGTGATAACGCTAACCTTAAGTTAATCGTTAACCCATAGGTATATAATAAACCTTTGATACAAACAAATCATTCTTAAATAAGTGTTTATAGTGAAAACAACAGTAAATAGGTACTATGAATACCGTAGTTTTATTATTATTTGGCGCTTTGGCGGTAAACTTCGTCAGGGGCAATGGTGGGTGATTATAAAATTAATTGCTTCAGACAGATCGTCAGTAACTACCTAAACCTAAATTAAATTCTGTGTAACCTACTCAGCTCGTTGTTCATAGATTTGTTTAGTTGGGTCATCGTCTTTGTGGCTAAGATCGTTGAACTCCTCATGAATTGGTTGTAGCTGAATTTGTACGAGCGATTACTGTTCTAATTTTTAGTGTCTTCATTATCATTTGTAATATTTGGCAGTATATTTAAGTATTTGGCAGATGCTATTGTTCGTTCTGGGCCGATTTTTGAGTGTCGAACGCTCGACTTTTCACTCGAGATCTGTCAAAAAACTATGATGATTTTGGTTCTCCACGATACATGCGTGGCCTAGTGTGGGAACCCCTGGTAACTAGTTATAGAATTTTGTGAAATAAATGATTATCTTATCATATTATGATGTTTTGACAGATGTCGAGTGAAAATTCGAGCGTTCAACACTCAAAAATCGGCCCCCTGTTGTACTTTGACATAGTATTTATAAAATAATGTCTCTGAAAAACACTGAAAAACAAATGTACAATGTTTTTTTCCAGTGTTTTCTACAACGGGTAATTACAGCGTACTAGACTATATTGGGCGCCAAGTATCTCACATATTTACGAGTAGAATTAGAGGAGACGCGAGAATTGGCGCTCCAACATTACCGACCAACGATGCAATCCATTTTGAAGACCAACACGTGGATTTATGTGGACCAATTTTATGGTAAATATTCTTGCATGCTTAAGGCGCTGCACTGAGAAATTTAGAAACTTTGAAACGCTGTTCTGCCCATACGAGGAAACAATATAGAGACTGATTTTCAGATATATAATTCTTGACTATATGATTGTGGTACTGACAATAGCCGAAACATAGGTAATTGCTTAAAATTTACTCGATAGAAAAGAAATCCAAAGTTGAGTCTATATTTTCCTGTTTTTACTCAGCCTACTAAAACAACGCATTATTAAGAGACACGATTAAGTTCATATGATGGTATTTTACCTCATCTAGGTACTGACAAGAGGAAATTTAATAAATCTGCACACAGTCTTTGTACCCTGGTTCGCTCGCTATAGTATTAGCTCGATAAGCCGGGCTCTCCCCCGCGCATGCACGGACCAAATTGAGAATATAGTAGTTAGGTGCCTAATATATTTGTTGTATGTTTTACAAGAATTTTTACGATGGGGCCTATTGCATGATAAATTACAACTAATATTACAAGCGGTAGTCTCCTTTCAATCCCTTTCAGTTGAAAGAGACTTCCGCTTGTAATATTAGGGTCAAGGAACCAAAAGATGAACACACCCCAATAGTTGAACATTCGACCGAAAAATTGAAATAAAAAAATCGTGACATATTTTACCCTTTTGGCATATTTTTTTTCTAACGCGGCAATCCTTTGTCGAGGCTGGTAATTAAACTCCCAGGCTGTAACCGTACACACGTGGCTATAAGCCGCTGTTGAATCCAGGCCTCGCGCCAAAAACTCCGTTTGTATGGAGATCTTACTAAGGATAGCGCTCTCAAATTTAAGCATTAAATTACGTATAAAATTGAATATAACGTATACTTACAAGGTTTTGAGTGAAATAGATTCTTGATTAATGCCTTTACATTTTTATATATTAGATAAATATATTTTTTTAATAATTTGGGAGATATTTGCTGTTCAAGTTATGGTTCCAATTTTGTGTACCTGAGCTAATAGTTGAACGGCGTTCAACTTTCGGGCATGGTGTCGTTTTTTCAAACATTGATTTAAATTCCTATTGAAAAGATAATAAGAACCTCTATAGCTTAAATTAATCGTTTCTTTGTCGTTGATTTTTCAACCAAAAGTTGAACGCAACTTTCTATTGACAAAACGTTTATTTTGGAGTTTGTTTTACTATGAAAAATACCATTGTTCAACATAGAACCTGAGGCCAGAACTTGAACGAATAAAATTAACAAGTTCAACTTCTGGCTACTATTCCAATATGTGAACACTTTGTTGATTTTGGTTCGTTCATTTCACAGCTATCGTGTCCAAAACTTGAACTAATTTAGTCGTTCATGATTTAGGCAGTGGTTAGTAAATGAACGTCTTTACTCCAAAGTTACTAATTAGCATAAAACCTCCTTAGCTTTCACGTTCTCTAGTTTACTGTATTATTTTGGTAAATATTATTTATAGTATTATGTAAGTTCGCACATTATTTTTTTGCTTATAAATGCCCGGACAATGCATAAATAAATAGGTTAGCTCATTTTACACTAATATTTCATTCATCTGTATTAACATACACCGTTATCAATGGAGTAAATTGGTGCGAAAGTGTTCGTTCATCTAATGGTGTCAAAGTGTTCAGAATTAGGGCACACTGTTCAACTTCTGGGCAAATTGGCATACTTTTGCTTAGATTTTTTTTTTTTAAATACTCTATTATAATAGGATGATTTAAAATATTGGAATTCAATCTCGATTATATACCGATTCATTTAAAAACTTAAACCTGTATATAGTAGGTTACAACACCCCGAAAAAAATCCTAAAGTTGGGTTAGTCGCTTAAGTGTTCATCTTTTGGTTCCTTGACCCTAGTTGTAATTTATTATGCAATAGGCCCCAGATTATTAACGTAGAAATTATGTAATGTTATCAATATTTTACTTTACTTTACTTAATATAGTAATAATAGGTCAATGACTAAAAGCCTTATCACACTACCCTATCGGTAGGGCCCTAACTCTAGGAGGGGAGTTAAACTATCTCGCTCTAATGAGTGAGATTCTTTAACTCCCCTCCTCCAGTTAGCGCCCCACCGATAGGGTAGAGTGATAAGCCTTTTAATAAGACAACACAGAACAGCATTTTTAGGGTTCCATAGTAAACAAGGAACCCTTATAGTTTCGCCATGTCCGTCTGTCCGTCTGTCCCCCGATTTTCTCAGTAACCGTTAGTACTAGAAAGCTGTAATTTGGCATGAGTATACATATCAATGACGCCGACAAAACAGTAGAATAAAATCTTGTAAAAAAAATTTTTTTATGGTACCTCCCCTACATGTAAAGTGGTGGTGCATTTTTTTTTTCTTCCAAACCCCACGGTGTGGTGTGTCGTTGGATAGATCTTTCAAATATTATTAGGTTTCTAAAAGCATTTTTTTATTCAAGAATCGGTTGGCATGATATTAAGCTTTGAAGTGAAAATTTTTGATACCTTAGATAATGTTGTTAATTCTGTCAAAAACATAGTAAATATAAGTTCCCAAACTTTTTAATCCTCATAATGTATCGGGTGGACAACTACTGAACCCTACATTGTGCGTGGGCCGACACGCACTTGGCCGGTTTTTTTCAGAATTATACGCTGGCTCCTTTAAGTTTAAAAATTCAATTTCACGTGACAACTCCTCCTAAATTTGATATCTGCTGTTGACATTTAGCTAGGATGTGGCTGGCTTATAAATACTAATTATACCTATGTATTCTCGTCTTCTTTAAACCCCCAGTACTTTACGCAACTTAATATAGGTATATATCTTATATCCATCCTACATAAGTAATTAATTTATTTATATCGCAGCATTTCTGCAAACCTTACGAAAGGGACCCTCACTGGCTTGACTGGATACGACATCCTAAAATTCGACTTTAATACAGATGGAACGAGAGTTACCATCGATATAGATATGAAACTTCCACAATTACTATTACACGCAGGTATGTTTAGTTAGGGGAGAGCGGGGCTAAAAGTGCCGCGGTTCCGTTCCGATCGATCTCATAAAATATGTTTTGGTAAGAAAACTGTTTTACGTTGCTGAAAACAATATCACTATTCAGAAGCGCCAAGAATCATTCTTTAAATACGAGTATGTGCGTAAGCCACGCAATAAGTATTTGTATACACTATCGTCATAGCTCAAATTGGCACGTTTAGCCCCGCTCTCACCTATGTTATACGTGGTATTTTATTTTGTAAGACCGAATGATATACCAAAATACCATATCTCATCCTAATCATAATCATCATCTTAATTTGATTCACAGAATACTATGAAATGAAAGGAAGTATTATGCATGCATTGCCGTTAGCTGGCGAAGGGAAATTATAGTAAGTAAAGAGATCCTCGTACAGTCAAGGGCACCAATATGTATACACTTTTTCACCTTACTCCATTGAAATAAAGTCCAAAAATGTATACATATTTATCCCTTGACCGTACCTAATTAAGATCAATAGAAAATTATGTCATCATTAATGTTAAGTACTCGTCTGATCTGCGCTCTTTCATTGTTTGTTACAGCTTTGAAATAACAGACTTCAGATTTTGGACTACAATTATACTACACGTAACAGACCACACTTCTATAGAAAATTTCGAGAACTCCGGGTTCAATATTACGAGTATCTTCGTAAGTATTTATCGACAACGATTACCTATTCCTTTTTGCACAATGTAATAGTGTCTCAACTGCCCTCTCACGGCAAAATAACGTAATCCAAAAAGGAAAAAAAAATATGATGGTCCATGTGGTAGATGCTAATACCAGGAATTGATTAAGCTTTGTTACGACAAAACAACGTAACCCGGATTACGTGGTTCTACCATGAGTCTACCTACTTTTTCTTAATTACCACTGCCGAAAGATTGGTAAAGAGAGAAGTTTCAGTTCGGGGACAGAACATAAGCCACTTTTCAACCCGATATCATCCCCTAAGGTATAAAGTAGGAGGCAGGAAAATAAGTACATATAAGCTACTATGGGAGTGCGCTTAGAACGAGATCTATGCGCTAGACGTCGCGAGCTATATCTATAGTCTATAATAATAACAGTCTGTCTATTAATAAATAAAGACTTGGTCTCATCAACGCAACCTCTTGCAATTCGGACTGCTAGATCGGCAATAAAATAGTGTCTCGGAAATAGAATAATTGTCAGAAATCAATTACTTGAAAGCAATAGTCAACACTCAACACGCTTAAAGTCTAGCGCTAGCGAGCGAAGCGTTATCATTAGGTACCTATCTATATTTAATCCCCTACAAGTGTCGATGTTCTGCCAGTAGCTATTCATATCTTAATGATTGTTTCTATTTGCCACGGACTGAGATTTAATCTATACTACGTCAAAAATATTTAAGCTTCATTGTCTTATCTTTTTGATTGAATTCTTACTATTATACGTCTTATCAGTCACTAGTGAAGTTATACAGTATTAATAACAAAATATCTGGGCGGCCGAGCTTTGCTCGGCGTTTTCCCGGTCATGAGACCTAGCTAGATCGATTGCTCGTCCCCGGAAACCCCCACATACCAAATTTCATCAAAATCGTTAGAGCCGTTTCCGAGATCCCCGAAATAAATATATAAATAAATAAATATACAAGAATTGCTCGTTTAAAGATATAAGATTTCATCAAAATCGTTAGACCCGTTTCTGAGATCCCCGAAATAAATAAATAAATATACAAGGATTGCTCGTTTAAAGATATAAGATAATATCTGGGCGGCCGAGCTTTGCTCGGCGTTTTCCCGGGCATGAGACCTAGCTAGATCGATTGCTCGTCCCCGAAAAATCAAAATCATCAAATTTCATCAAAATCGTTAGAGCCGTTTCCGAGATCCTCGAAATAAATAAATAAATATATATATAAATAAATAAATATACAAGAATTGCTCGTTTAAAGATATAAGATAAGATTATGTCAGTATAAATAGGTATGATGTTTGGATCAAATGTTGCATCTGAATTTTAGACAAGTTAGCTTAGTAATTTCTGTGTCAATCTGTACTACCTACTAACAATGCAATATTTCACCGACATGGGGGCCGATTTTTGAGTGTCGAACGCTAAATAGAGTAGGCCCATTTTTGAAGAAGTAGCATACAAGAAGCAAGTCGTGTAACAGTTGGGGTGACAACGTTATCAGAGGGCTTAGACCCTGTAGAATACGGTTCTGCCTGTCTCCATCCCCAACTTTGAGCCGGAAGTATGTTATACCGGATAATGTGCAGCCCATACAAATTTTTTCGTTGTACATTTGGTAAATCGTGGTTTTGGTACCCTAACTATGGTCCGATTGTTATAGGTTTTTGATATGCCGTAAAGGACAATATTTGTCATTGTATCCCGAAAATTTTGACCCTCCAGCTCCATATCTTTCTCCGCCATCTTGGAAAATCTGTCACTTTTTCAGTGTTTTCCTTGTACTGTCGCTAAAGTTCATTTTAGTGCTAAACACGGTTCGGCAATATTGTAGAAGACAAAATTTGCTAAAACTTTTGGCTACAAAGATTTTTTGTATGACCCCTAAGGACGAAGGTATGACAGGAGATATCTTTAAAACTGCATTTTTTTTTTGTATTCCTCCCGTATTTGCGTTTTAAGTGCATTTTAGCGCTAAGTATAGTTCTGCAATATTGTAGATCAGAAAATGTGCTACAACTCTTCTATTGAAATATTTTTTCCACGATCATCAGGAAAGAAGATACGAAGTCATCTATGGAGTACTACCGTCGATATTTGCTTCTTTTTCCAGTTTTCTTCCCATATTTGCGTTTTAGTGTATTTTAGCTCAAGTTCTAGGTCTGTAATATTACAGAAGACAAAATTATATGCAAATTCAAAGTACCTACGATCTTACTAGGTATAGTGGAAACAGACGATTTTGTCTTTTGAGGGATTGAAGTGGTATAGATCGGAAAGTGACAGATGCTTTATCTTGTCGTCTATCCCGCTATCACTCGACCATCATAGATCCCCTAGAGATTGCGATTAATTGCACTCAAACCTAAATATGAGAAGAAAACTGCAAAAGTAGCTAATTTCGACGGTGCTACTCCATAGATGACTTCATATCTTCTTTCCTAATGGTCGTGGAAAAAATATTTCAATACAAAAGTTGTAGCAAATTTCGTGATCTACAATATTGCCGAACTATAGTTAGCGCTAAAATGCACTTAAAATGTAAACATGAACGGAAAACTAGAAAAAAGTGGCAATTTTTAATGATATATCCTGTCATATCTTCGTCCCTAGGGGTCATGGAAAAAATCTTTGTACCCAAAAGTTTTAGCAAATTTTATATTCTACAATACTGCAGAACTATGTTTAGCACTGGAATGAACTTTCACGACAGTAAAAGCAAAGAACTGAAAAAGTGACACTATTTCCAAGATGGCAGCCAAAGTTATGGAGCTGGAGGGTCGAAATTTTTAGGTTACCATAGCTAATATTGTCCTTCACAACATACCAAAAAACCATATCAATCGGACCTCTTTTAGAGTACCAGAGCAACAATTTACTAAATGTACTACGATTTTTTTTTGTATGGGCTGCACCTTTTTCGGTATACCGTACTTCCGGCTCAAATTTCGAGATGGCGACAGACAGATCCGTATTCTGCAGGGTCCAAACCCTCTGATAACGTTGTCACCCCAACTGTTACATGATTTGCCGCTTGCATTGTTTAGAGACGCCTTTTCCAATTCTGTTCCTCCTCTAAAAGGTACAGCCAGCAATAGAAGTTTCTCCCAAAAACAATATTTGTGACAGTAACTTTCTTTAGTTTTATTTAATTACCTTTTTTACTTGGGTTGGAACTTGGAAGCGTGGTTTTGTGAGGGGCATTTGTTCATAGATTCTCTTCAATTTGATTTCAGAGCCGCACGGAATTCGACGGCAACATGGATGGGGTCTTCAACGCCATGATAGGAGAACTGCTGGCGGAACAGCTGAACAGGTTCAACAAAGCGATAGCTGCGAACTGCGGTGATATTCTCAAAGAACTCATCAATCCGATACTCAACTAATTTTACTGATGCCGTTGTACAGTAATAAAAATAAATTTATAAAAATGATTTATTCAATAAGCTTAAAAATCTTTACAAAATTCGGGCTGGTGTCTTATTTGATAATAAAGATAACTAATTTTACAAACGTTTTACTTTTTACCTAACCAAATTATTGTGTGCGTCAGGAATACTCAGGATGGCGGGAGGTGTAGAGCTTGGTACAGTTGAAACAATAACAACTGAGCTTGTCTATTTAAGACCACAACACAAATTAGTACAGCAAAAGAATAATGGCATTTGGATTTTACTACCGCCGGTCGCATTATGCAACTGGTACATAATGAGGGGCATTAAAACACGTGTGTGTTTTATGAAACGAGCCGAAGGCGAGTTTCATAATAAGGTCACACGAGTGTTTTAATGCCTAATTATGTACAGTTGCATACATTACTTTATCTACACACATATTATAACTACTCTAAGATGGGTTCAGAAACCGTAGTAAATAAATACAATAATTGTGTTAATACAACCTTTTTTGCACGGTTGCGGAAATATCGAAATTAGAACTGGCAACCGATACCTGAATGTTAATTTAAAAAGTAAAGAGTCCCTATTCTGATGTGATCATTCGTCATTCATTAAAATGAAAATTATATTACTGCTGTAACCTTAGCCACAGATAAGAAAATTGCCATAAATTCATTGAATGTTGAAATGAGAGTCATTTTCTACGGTTTCCGAACGCATATTAGAGGATTTATGATATGTGTGTAGATAAAGGGATATATTTAATTGTATATAAAAAAACTGATTTGCGCAGCAAATATACTTAACCTACTGGTTGCACATACTCCTGATTTTTAGGGTTCCGTAGTAAACAAGGAACCCTTATAGTTTCGCCATGTCCGTCCGTCCGTCCGTCCGTCCGTCCGGCCGTCCGACCCCCGTTTTTCTCAGTAACCGTTAGTACTAGAAAGCTGTAATTTGGCATGAGTATACATATCAATGACGCCGACAAAACGGTAGAATAAAACCTTAAAAAAAAATTTTTTTTAGGGTACCTCCCCTACATGTAAAGTGGTGGTGCAATTTTTTTTTCTGCCAAACCCCATCGTGTGGGGTATCGTTGGATAGCTCTTTTAAAAATATTATTAGGTTTCTAAGAGCATTTTTTGATTAAAGAATTGGTTAGCGTGATATTAAGCTTTGAAGTGATAATTTTAGCTATGGTCAAGTGTCCCCCCCCCCCCCCTGCCAGCTAAACGGTGGCTACTAGGCATGTGAAAAAAATCATGGTAGTAGTAAATACGATGAATTTAAAAGGAAAACTATCACAGCTAAGTAGACATTACTAGTTAACGAGTAATAGTCGAACTTCAGAAATGTATATTGATTTAAACTTACACGATTTTCACACATTATTATTGGGGAACGGGACTTAATCGCGTACAATTACGCGCGCGCTTTTATTTTCGCGTTCAGAAATGTACTTTGCAAAAGCAAACTTTCGTACAATTTCCATGGATACTTACCTTAGATAATGTTGTTAATTCTGTCAAAAACATAGTGAATATAAGTTTGCGAACTTTTTAGTCCATATAATGTAACGGGTAGACGACTACGGAACCCTACCTTGCGCGTGGCCCGACACGCACTTGGCCGGTTTTTTTGATAAGAAATCAAAAGCCGTCTCAAAACACTGAAAATGTTAAATAATTGCCTTTAACTTTTAAGTTCTATTGAAGTTGGTTGTACCTATACCATCCAAAGACAAAAGACAAAAGTTGACAAAATTCATCACAGACTCATTTAAGCTATTAGAAGTTAGTCAATTATTTTTGAAATTTTTTGGTGTTTTTGGAGTCGGTTTTATATTTTTTGATATATTTCACACTTTTTTGTAAATCATTATACCAAAGTGAATCTCATGATGATTCCAATAAGCTCACAAACACTGTTTTGTTGTTGAGTTCCGTTGCCTACCTTCCGGCTTCAATTACTAGATCAGGGGGCCGATTTTTGAGTGTCGAACGCTCGACTTTTCACTCTACATCTGTCAAAACATCATAGTTTTTTCGCGCCCTCCTTTTGCTGTACCTATGGGAGCCCCGTTTAAAATTTTAATTAAAATTTCATTTCATTTTATCCATAATTTACTCAACACCTTGTATGAAAGAGCGAATTCCTCCTAACACAAGTTTTTACTTAAAAGGAGGATTCGACAACCTTGTTAACCTATTTGAAAAAATAAATAATTTTGAATTTTTGATTTTTTTTGAAAAGACATTTAAAAATAAGTTTTGATATTTTTTATGGCTTTGGGCAAGATGCTTAATACTTACTGTGAAAATTGCAAGACCGTAAAACCTGTGTAACAGAACAGATGACGGATGGACATACGCGTAAGTGACAGCAATAGGGTTCCGTTCCGACCCTTCGAATACGGAACCCTAGAAATAATTGTTTGCTCCGGTGGGATAGCTTCTCTAGCTCTAGGATAACTTTTAGAGGTGACAGTTTTTTTTTAGTGCGAATACAATTTACGAATGTCCCTTCGTATTCAAAATACTAACTAAATACTACGTGTGCTTATATTATATATGAAATGAATAAATCAAATTCGTTACTCCTGTGTCGTCATTATCGCTTTATGTTACCTACTATAGAGCTTGCCTGTTTTGCAAAGAGGTACCTACTTATATATAGATACCTAATTATTCACTGAGACTCACACTGCCATGATTGATGATCGAAAACAAATCGATTATCAACAAGATAAGCGCATTACCTGGTTGTGCGAGGGTTCCTCCTAATTCTGCAGGGGCAGAGAATCAGTTCGTCAACTATTGTCAACACAAACAGGTGTGTTAAGATTTAATTTTTACACATAAAATATCTCTAAAGATATAATATAATATAAAATAATCTTTAAGGATATTGCAAAAAAAATGATGGTGAAAGACGATAAAGGAATAAATTAATACACGTATCAATATTTTTCAATACGCTGCTTTTGTTCACCTATCACTATGGATTTTTCCTATATACCTACAATTAACCTTCTTGCTTTATATTAATTCGCAGAATGAAGTTGCTAGGAGTTTTGATGCTGTGTGCGTTTGTGGCGGCGGTGCCCACTGTCGTCGAGAAGATCGACATTGGCCTCGGTAAATACCACTATAAGTCCTAGTAGGGGATTATGTACGTTCTACGGGAAAATGCATTTTGGTAAAGTAAATCAACAGTCGCTAGTCGGTCCAGAACCTACTAAAAAACCGGCCAAGTGCGTGTCGGGCCACGCACAATGTCGGGTTCCGTATAGTTGTCCACCCATTACATTATGTGGACTAAAAAGTTTGCGTACTTATATTTACTATGTTTTTGACAGAATTAACAACATTTCCTAAGGTATCAATGGAATTGTATCTACGAAAGTTTGCTTTTGCAAAGTACATTTATTAAGTTCGACTATATTAGTTACTCGATAACTAGTAATATCTACTTAGCTGTGATAGTTTTCCTTTTAAATTCATCGTATATAACTACACCTACCATGATTTTTTTCACATGCCTAGTAGCCACCGTTTAGCTGGCAGGGGTGGGGGACACTTGACCATAACAAAAATTATCACTTCAAAGTTTACGGCACATTAGATTTAAATTTGTTAAACGTCTCAATAGTTGCCACCTTACTCCTAATAGTTCATACCCGCCTCTATTGTTATGAATTTATGAATGAAGATTGAAAGAGTTATGTAAGTAAAGGCCGGTGTCAAACACTGTTCCTACACCGTTTAGTATTATTTTCTGACAGGCATAATAATGCAATTTTACAGATATCCCCAGCGAAGCCCTGGCAACCCCGGCAAGCAGGAACATCCTCATCAACGCGCTGATCCGTCAGTTGTTCAATTACATCCGCCACGTCATCAATAACGGTTCCGCCATCTTCGGCTTCCCTCCTCTCGACCCGCTAATCTTAGAGGAATTCCGCCTCTACCTTCCTCTGGGACTCATCAAGTAAGACAACCCACAATGTGAACTTCCCAATGCTCAACACTGATCCAGTTTGCTTCTTTATCTTATGACACTCGTTAATCTTTTTTTGACGACAATTAATACTTATACAATACAGTTGTGTGCAGCCTATCGTACATATACCTTTCGTACACGAAAGAATCTGTATCAATCTCATTAAATGATTTTATAAGTATTTTAGCAACGCGAATTTCTGCAAAGCCATTAGTAAGTAATATATAAAAGTATTCTTTTTTTGTTTTGTATACCTAATCATATCATTTCTACGGTTTGGGGTTGTTTAAGAATTTTTAAATTTATAAATCTTGCTGGTAATGCCTAAATGACGTAATTTCGGTTTTGTAAGTGACTATACTTTATACATCATATCACTAAAGTGCGTCAGAAGGAGTATGAACTACGTATATAGATGCTCACGATTTTATGTGCGTAGATACATTAGAACTCATTATAAGTAATGTAATAAGTAGCTGGACACTGGTATGTACTTTGTCGCTTTCACGCGTAGGGATTTTAGTATAACAGTTTAAATGTGACGTTAGAGCGACAAGATACCTACTAAAGGTCTTAGCCCGTTGTGAGTTAAATTTGACCGTACACACATACATTATTGTTAATATTGTATTATTTCTAGCCTTGACCTCGACCTGCACAATGCCAAGATGAGCGGTATCGGCGGGTTCGTCGTACACACCAGCAACTTCGCGCCCAAACAGCTGTCTTTCGAGGTGGACATCTCTGTGCCCAGCATCGAAGTCGTAGCAGGTAAATTTTATTCCGAGTTAATAGTTCATACTGTTACGCGCCTCGTCAGGTCAGGCACGAGCGGTTGCATGGGCGATGAAACAATGGGTTTCGCAATCTTAGCGCAACGTAATATCACTTTTCCGAGATTCCGAGCATGTTAAAGAAAATGTATTTATGGATTATTCCTGTCCGTTACTGCCAAATCGTTACATCTGGTAGCAGCCGGGATATTTAACCACCTGTTACTACTAGGAAAAAACCAGGTAGTTCTTATGACCACTTAAGTTAGAGACGTTAAGGTAGGTGTGTATGTATACTTAGTAACAAATGCTGGAAAAGCCCCGTTATTATTACTGTAAAAAATTGGTGGTAACAAGGTGGGAAAATACTTAGCGTATTTTATAGTTACAAAAAGTAACTTTAAAATATAAATCGCTTTAATATGTGCCTATATAGGAATGGTCCTCCCGTACTTACCTATAAAATGGTTTTGCTGTAAAATCTTCAGTTTGTAGAGGTACATTTACTTAATGAGCAAAGTTGCTACATCCTTGAGTGAGTGTGCGTGGGTCACTTGCAGTCTCCGTCATAAGTTTCACTTCATCTTTGTGATTTTAAAGTCCAAATTTAAGAGTTACTTAAGTTCTAATAAGTTACATCCAACACAACTGAAGAAAATTATTTCTCTATGTATATATCTCGCTCGGGATTTTCCCTTTTATAATAATTACTTTTCATTTCCAGAGGGCTACGACTTAGTTGGAGATCTCTTTACCGCTATTCCTCTGTATGGGAAAGGCCAAGCTAGGTAATTATCATCATAAGTATCTCATACAAGTAAAACCAAAATATTGGGTCCCACGACTGCAAACAAAATATATTTCCTCGAGTTCTTTATTAGGAAACTTGTTTTTATTATTGACATATCAGGGGTCCGATTTTTGAGTGTCGAACGCTCGACTTTTCACTCGAGAGCTGTCAAAAAACTATGATGTTTTGACAGATCTCGAGTGAAAAGTCGAGCGTTCGACACTCAAAAATCGGCCCCAGGATCCACAAACACAGACGATACTCGTAGGTGAAAAAAAATAGACCGATGCCTTTAGGTACCAAATTCACTGCACCTTATATTACGATTGCCTAATGTATTGTGATTTATACAACGTAAGCTTCTAACTCTATCTATACACGCCCTAACTCTACATCAAGCCCTAACTTCACAAACACTACGGCCGGTCGCACATTGGATACGTTTTCGTACGAAATTACTCGTCATTTTGCCACAATTTTTAGGGTTCCGTACCCGAAGGGTCCAAACGGAACCCTAGTGCTGTCACCTACACTTCCGACCGTCCGTCGTCTGTCACAAAATTTTAATCCAATTAATTTTTAACTTCCCGTTGACGAGCTTGAAATTTGGTGATGATGTTTATACATAGGTACTTATATTTTACCAACAAATACTAAGTATTATATTGATAAATCAGATGTTTCCTTTGAAATTTCCTTAATTACCCTATTGAAATCAACTTAATTTAACCCTAAATGTGTGACCCACTCACGGTTTTTCTTTATATATTTACAGAAGCATTCTTTGTAAGGTTTTTGTAACATTTACATCGGCTGAGTCCCTATATAGTTATAAAACGAGCGAGGTTTATTTCGTTCCTTAATTTTTCTTCTCGGAGCGTAGGTAGCAACAATAATGAAATAATGAATGAACTATGAAATAATTTTCTACAGATTCCAAACAGACAACTTCCGTTTCCGTGGAACGATCATTCTGAAGCAGTCGGAGGACGGCAGGTCGGTGTTGGTCGACAAAGTCATCAACTCTTCTTACCAGATTCCTTTCTTCAAGGTAAGTCAATTGATTGATGGACTTAACACATTCAGTGCTATGAATTTCGTAGACACACACGTATTGGTATATGTATACACTTTTTCACCTTACTCCATTGAAATAAGGTCCAAAAATCTATACATATTTAAGCCCTTGACTTGACATAAATGCTGTCAGTTATTACAACTTTGCAATAAACTCGTACATTGATGTTTACAAGGCGACCAATACGATTCAAATGTAATCTCAAATCTGTTTCAGTCTGAGCTAACGGGCGTGATCGGCGGCGGCGATGTCGACAATGTAGTGAACGCTGTGCTAGAAGATGTGATCATCGACTACGCGAACCGGTTCCAGGGCGTCATCGCCGCACTAGTGTCGCACGCGCTGCCTCTCGCTGTCAACCCGGCGCTGGAGCAGCTAGACACATGGAAGTACATCGACAGGTTCGTCTAAACTGCACCGAAGACGGATAAGTGGCTAAAATATGTGACACGGCATGTCAAGGGTATATGAGCGTTGGTTTTGATACTTCACCTAATATTGACTGCACTGTTTACTATAATGGAGTTGCCTGCCTCATAACGCGAACTTTACAATAAACTATATCAATAAATCATTGTTTTATTTTGTACCTGGAAATACATCGACAGGTTCTTCTACCTGCACCAAAGGGTCATGAACATGTTTAGGTTAGCGTCTTTCCTGTGGACATATCAAAAGTTAAGGGCTACAAAGCTTAAATTTGGATTGGTCTCGTGTCTCTGTTTCTATAAATTCATGGAACAAAAGCATAACTTCGCTCATAAGCCGTTAACTGTTGACCACAGGAAAGGAGGGACGAATTTTGTTTATTCAAGTTTCTAATATCTGGGCGGCCGAGCTTTGCTCGGCGTTTTCCCGGTCATGAGACCTAGCTATATCGATTGCTCGTCCCCGAACACGACATACCAAATTTCATCAAAATCGTTAGAGCCGTTTCCGAGATCCCCGAAATAAATATATATAGATATATACAAGAATTGCTCGTTTAAAGATATAAGATAAGATGATTGATCATGATTTCAATAAATCATCGTTTTATTTTTTACAGAACAGGGGGCCGATTTTTGAGTGTGGAACTCTCGACTTTTCACTCGAGATCTGTCAAAACACTATGATGTTTTGACAGATGTCTAATAGTTTTATGTGATTTATGTCCATTATGTCTATCTTTTAGCTTCTGAAGCAGAATCTAGATGAAAATTTCTGATTATAGTTGAGAAGGAACAGCAGAAAAGTTCACCATCTAAGTACTTATAAATATAGAAATTAATTTCCGTCTATTACAATAAATATTACAAAAGCGCGAGACAAGATTAGTTTGAGTGGGCGAGAGAAAAGAGTAGAATGCCTAATAACTTAGCTCATAGCTCCTTGGGGGGGCCGAGTCTCAGTCCATTCTGATTTCTGATCTGGTCTGGTCATAAGTAGGTATGCAATATGCAGCATACATTGACTTGACAGACGCTGGTATAAGCGGCGAGACCACCTCCTTTTTTTTCCTAGCAACGTGGTGCTTCAGCTAGTGGGAACTTGGTGGGAGGTAACCAATTGGCTAGATTGATGATACCTAAAACAGTAGATCGGGTTTTGTGGAACGCTCGCAAAAAGCATGTAAAGCTACTACGAGTCAGAAGGCTGAACGGCTCGTGAAACATATTAAAATTATGTAGGATAGGATAGGGATGTGAAGGAGATGAACAAATAGGCCTGTGATGTAGGTATTAAGCTGATTAGGCTACTCACGTAAATCCAATTATGGATAAAATATATAGGATATATAGGAAAATATATAGGAATAATATAAGGCTCAGCAATCAATTTCTTGATAATATTTTTAAAGTACAGCTAACCCAAATAATTCAGTATAGGTATCACCGAGTTCAGTCGCGTAGGCGGCGGAAGCTTGCGCTAGAGCTGATCTTGAAAAAATCCTGATAAACAATTCAGTATCAACATAAACGGGAACCGGGCGACTGCCTTTTAAAATGTCTCGATTGGAATTTTTCGTTTTGATTTTGTTCGTCGGTTTCGTTTGCTGCGGGTCGCTCCCGAACCCAGAGAGTTCCTGGAAACGAGTTGGTGTCATCAGCATGTGGTCTGAAGATTCGCCAAGAATTTACAAGTGTCCCGAAGGCTTTTCCCTGGATGTTAATGGGGTCTGCCGCGAAGTCTGGTGACGACCGCGCCACTTCCAGTAGTTCCAGCCCGTTTGTCATACGAAGGATCCTCAAGCTGTTCTTGTAGTCCACTCAATTCATGTGTAAAGTAAAAAAATGAATAAGTGACACAAATTATATATAAAAACCTGCAATATTTAAATTGGTCAGTTGTTTCAATTGCTGTAACGACTTGCTTCCTAACCTGGCACTTAATTTTAGCTAACCTTTAGTATGTATATTGTAGTATTTGTAGCTAACCCCTTTTTTCCGAAAATTTGCGAACCAGGGGTCCGATTTTTGAGTGTCGAACTATGAAGTTTTGACAGATGTCGAGTGAAAAGTCGAGCGTTCGACACTCAAAAATCGATCCCCAGGTTGGTACTCAGACATCGGGGGATGGCTCATGTCTGGTATTTACCTATATCCGGGCATTTTAAAGTGTACACCCTACTTTTTTCGGATCTCAGTGATTTTGGGTATTCTGACTCAGAATCATAAGTAATACCCTGGATGGGTTCGAACTTGCGCAGCACCCTCTATATTAGGTACCTACCTAGGGCTGCCATCTCGAATTTCGCCAAACCCGGACAAAGATTCAAAAAACCCGGACATTTGGCGTAAATACTATTTTTTCCCCGGACGAGTCCGAAAATAATATTTTTAAAAGACAAGACCTTGAGGTGAGAGGTGCTTCCTTACATGAAAAGTGTCCGGGTTTTCCCCACTTCTTGACACCCCCCCCCCCCCCCCCGGACGGCCCCCGGACGGCCTCCAAACTAGGACAAATCCGGGAAAACCCGGACGGATGGCAGCGCTATACCTACCTAACATTTTTAGACATCGTATATCCTAATAATATCCTATCCTAATCCTAATATCCTATAATATCCTAAGGGGGTAAAACAGGGGTACAAAGTTTGAATGGGGGGCAATATTTTTTTAAAGGTATAGACTTGAAACTTTGTACAAAGACTCCTTAAAATAAGACAATGAAAGTGATATCTGCTATTTCAAAATTTTCGTCTCCTAAGGGGTTGAAAATAGGCGTGAAATATTGTATGGGGAGCATTTTTTTTTTAAGTGAGAGTCTTCAAACTTTGTATATAAGTTCTTTATAATAATACAAAAAAGAGTTTTCAGCGTTTTTCGAAATTCATCCCCTAAAGGGGTTAAAAAGGGGTTCAAAGTTTGTATGGGGAGCAAATTTTTTTTTAAATGAGGTACTTCAAGTTTCTTACAGAGACTCTCTGTTTAAATAAAACAAAACCAATTTCTGCGTTATTTGAAATTCAACCCCTAAAGGGGTTAAAAAGGGATTCAAAGTTTATATTGGATGCAAAAATTTTTTGAGTGAAGGACTTAAAATTTCTTACAGTAACTGCTTAAATTAAATACTACAAAACTAATTTCAGCGTTTTTTTTTAATTCATCTCCTCAAGGGGTTAAAAAGGGGTTCAAAGTTTGTATGGGGAGCAACATTTTTTTAATAGAGAGACTTCAATTTTTTTACAGAGTCTCTGTTTAAATACAACAAAACAAATTTCGGCGTTTTTTTTTTAATTCATCCCCTCAGTGGGTTAAAAAGGGGTTCAAAGTTTGTATGGGGAGCAACATTATTTTAATTGAGAGACTTTCATTTCACAAAAAGACTGTTTAAATGATTTCAGGATTTGTGGATTTGGATAGATGTTTGAAACGAAATTTCTACAGGTCCATAATTAAATACGTACAGTAACGAAGAGAAAACGACAAGATACGTGTCAACTCACACAAAAAATAGCCTAAGTAAATGAGAGTTTTTAACCGATAAGTAGGTACCTAAAGGGATTTTTAGAGGGGTTGAGAATTTGGGTTGACCGATTTATATCTGTACAGCATATTAATAATTTGGTCTCACCGGGTAAAAGTACCACAATTATTATACCGTTTCCTGGATATTAAGATGTTTTAACTAAAAACCGAGCTCTACGCAGACGAAGTTGCGGGCAACCGCTAGTAATATTATAAACGTGAAAGTTTGTGCGGATGTATGAATGTATGTATGTACGTTCCACTTAATCTCAAAAACTACTGAACGGATCTCTGTGAAACTTTCCAGTGTTGTAGCTTAGACATCAGAATAGGACATAGGCATTCATTCCTAAAGGGGGTTAAAAGGGGGTGGTCATTTTGTATGGGAAACAACATTATTTTTAAGATAGAAACTTAAAGCTTCCCTAAAAGACTAAGCATCAAAATGGAAGAAAATTGTTTTCAGCGTTTTTCGAAATTCGCCCTCTAAAGGGGTGAAACGGGGGTTGAAAGTTTGTATGGGGAGCATTTTTTTATTAAACGAGGAGCTTGAAACTTCGTTTGCAGACCTAGAATTAAATACAAAGAAAACTAATTTTAGCGTTTTTTGAAATTCACCCTCTGAAGGGGTGAAAAGGGGATTAAAACATTGTTTGGGCAACCTGAATTTTTAAAGTGAGTGACTTCATAGGCACTTGTGGAGACTCTCAGTTAAATATAAGAAAAGTGATTTGAGCGTTATTGAAAATTCATCCCTTAAGGGTGTAAAAAAGGGGGTTGAATGTTTGTATGGAAAACGAGCAATATTCGAAGAGAAATGTCGTCTGTAGTAATATAGCAGGTAAGTAGATCAAAAAATTAGGAAGCAAAACTAGACTATCCGTGCGAAGCCGGGGCGGGCCGCTAGTAATATTATGAACGTGAAAGTTTGTGCGGATGTATGAATGTAGGAATGTATGTATGTACGTTCCACTTAATCTCAAAAAGTACTGGACTGATTTCTCTGAAACTTTCCAGTAGTGTTGCTTAGACATCAGAATGGGACATAGGCTATAATTTATTTCATAATTCATCCCCTTTGGGGGTTAAAAGGGGGTGGTCATTTTGTATGGAGAACAAAATTATCTTTAAGATAGAATCTTCAGACTTCTATAATAGACTAAGCATTAAAATGGAGGAAAACGTTTTTCAGCGTTTTTCGAAATTCGCCCTCTGAGGGGGTGAAAAAGGGGTTGAAAGATTGTATGGGGAGTAACTTTTTTTTTCAACGCGAAACTTGAAACTTTGTTTATAGACCAAGCATTCAGTTATAAGAAAATTAATTTCAGCGTTTTTGGAAATTCACCTTCTGAAGGGGTAAAAAGGGGTAGGTACTTATTGAAACTTAGTTTCGCGAGCAAGTAATTTTTAAAACGAGAATCTTTTTAGTAATGTAATAATTAATCAGTTTTTTTTATGAATAAATTCAAAATGATTCGGTTAAACAGAATTATGTAAGTGAATTTCAGAGTTTCTTAAATCCATCTAGAAACCGCGTAGAATGAGGTTAGAATCTATTCGTCACTAGATGGCATAATCTGTACCGACTAATTGGTCGTTTGAGCGTTTTATTTTTGGTTTACAGTATTTAAAACATTAAGAGATTAAATATAATTTGCATTATTGCGGTGGCAACAACCCAGTTAATTACATAATGTTTGTAATAACCATATTCTCATGGAAGTGATTGTATACCTTACCTATATAAGAAATTTATTTTTAGAAATAATATAGTAGAATATATATTTTAATATAGTTTATAGAAGTTTATTACAATAATATTTTTTATATGATTAATTCAAATATTTTTTTCGTCACTTTGATAGTTTACATGTGCCTACATTAAATTACCCAAGTATTTAACCTATTTCTAGCGTATGGGACGGCACCCCGGATAGCTCAAATATATTTTATAGAAGTAAATAGGTACGTCCGAAACTGTAAGAGCAAATGCTGTCAAGATATGCAAGCAAAAATCTATATGTATATCTTATTTACTCTTAGAGTTTTGGACAAACTATACCTACATGACCACGACTGCTCTGTCAAGAGCATACGCCTAGGAAGAAGAATACCTATATGGCAAAAAAAATTAGTATTGTATATTAAACCGGCAATTTTTTTTACCGTGAAATATATGTTATTTCATCTTCTTTACACATATCTCACTCTGAAACACCATACATATAGGAGTTCTACGCGGACAAAGTCGCGGGCAAAAGCTAGTAATATTATAAACGTGAAAGTTTGTTCGAATGTACGTTCCACTTAATCTCAAAAACTACTGGTCTGATTTCTACGAAACTTTGCAGCATTGTAGCTCAGATACCAGAATAGGACATAGGCTATGATTTAATTCAAAATTCATTCGCTGAGGGGGTAAAAAGAGGGTCATTTTGTATGGAGAAGAAAATCATCTTTAAGATAGAAACTTAAAACTTTTGTAATACACTAAGCATTAAAAGGGAAGAAAACAGTTTTCAGCGTTTTTCGAAATTCGCCCTCTGAAGGGGTGAAAAAGTGGTGGAAAGTTTGTAGGGAGAGGATTTTTTTAAAACGAGAAACTTGTAACTTTGTTTATAGACCTCTAGCATTCAGTTATAAGAAAACTAATTTCAGCGTTTTTGGAAATTCACCTTCTAAAGGGATGAAAGGGGGTTGAAACATTGTAAGGGTAAGTTGTGTATTTTAAAGTGAGTGACTTCATTTTTCGCGGTTAGACATGGCGGATCTCAGATAAAATATAAAAAATGCGTTTTTGAAAAATCATCCCTTAAGGGTCTAAAAAGGGGGTTGTTTGTATGGAAAACGAGTAATATTCTAAATGAGGGACTATACAATATAAATGTCGTTAGACTAGTAGTAATAAATAGAGTAGGTTAGTATGTAACTAGGTAATTAGATCCAAACATTAGGTAAAGAGAGAGAGAGAGAGAGGGAGAGAGAGATCATTTGTTTGTGAGACATAGGTACAAAAATGTGAAGATCTTAAATAAGATAACAAATAGATAGATTTCTTAAATAAAAAAACTAGACTACCCCTGCAAAGCCGGGGCGGGCCGCTAGTAGTAGATAAAAAAGACTGCAAGATTTTTTTTCCGCCATTATGAAACAAATCTTGGCATTGATTTCCCCTTGTTTGGTCGAACACTGTACCTATCTCTTACTATTTCGCCAAAAACAAGATTTTAATAAATATTAGGTACATAGCATTGCTACAACGTGGCAACGCCGCCAGCCTCCTATGCACACCACCAGCCACCTTACCGTCTGGCCACAATTTGGGCAAAGCTTTTTTATTTATAGTTTATTAAATTTCTAGCTTTGGATTTCCTAAAGAACAACTTTACAAAGGGATCGCGGAGAGTCTTATGCTCGTAGAGACTTTGGGTGACCAGCCGAGGGTTGGCACCTTTTTTGCCAGAGGATAAGTTTATAGCTAGGTATCCAAGGGGCACAGCTACCTATTAATACTTACTTTACTCTTTGGGCACGGCTCTCAGCCTTCTGGGACAGATATAATATATAGTATATTATAATACAAACAGTTATAGATGCGCCACCGAGCGACCGGGGGAATATGAGGAAGAATATTAATATAAAATTTGTACTACGCAATTTGACCGGTTTGCATGTCCAATCCAATGCCTTACTTATGGAAGTGTGCCTATGCCTATAGGTAATCCGAACCCACCCCGAAACCGACCATTAATAAAATCTCGGTCGGTGATAGAGACAAAACATGGCACTCTTTTCTATTTCCTCTTATTCGCAATAAGGCTATCTTTCTCATCAAAGCGTAACTCCTGACGTGGTCCCATTTTCATAAAGTGGGGAATGTCGGGATCACCTTAAAACCCTAAAATAGCAGTTCTCTATGATGCATGTTTGAGTAAAATACTTTACGAGTGAGGCACATAGGAAAAACATCCAATATTTTTCCATTTGATCTTTAATGAAACGGGGCCATGACCAACCAAGAATCCATCAAAGCGTAAAGCGTGCATTTAAGCGCTGAAGTGACATCTATTGTTGGATAGTAAAACTATAAACGGAAATGAACGACTCATACGGTAAAGCAGATTTTTCTTCATAATAATGTTGCTACTTTATAATATTACCCCACAGCAGGTAACATTTTATTGTCCACTTTCAAGGCTAGTAAAATCATTAATTTTGCCAAATTATTTAATAAACCGATCTTTTGAAAAATCTCAAGTTGAACACAAAATAATGCGAAAGTGACTTGTACGAGTCTATTTGGTATCGAATCCTAACTTTACTGATTTACAAAAATATGTCTACTTGAACTGCTTTGAGGTAAATTTAATTTTATATGGTAACATCACTGAGAGTGAATGATCCTTTTATAATTCCGTCAATTCCGTGAAGAACAATAACTGCGAATGAAAAGTGATTTCGGGAGATAAATTAGTAGCCTTTTCATGTGATTTTGTGAACTTGTGTTGGTGCAAAATTAATTGTAGACTGTATTTGTATAGTATTTTTCGAGCAAAGTTCCCAAAAAAACGTACCGCTTGGTAGTAATATGAGTAATGTTACCAACCAAAATGGAACAGGTCTAGAGCAGCAGGTCGGTACCTCGTGTGTACTTTGTATTGATTTTTCTTTATATTCGATTGTGTACTTATTAATGTCTTGAGCTTGAAATCATCTATGCATAGCTTTCATAAGTAGTCTAATTCATAACTAGTTTTATATTTTGTCTCGCCATGGAAATTAGTATCTTGATTCTACTGTACGTGTCCCGCTAGTGATAACCAACATGGCGACCTCTTGGAGCACTTGATTTAATTTGTAGACGGTGAGACTGTGATAAGTTTTCCTTTTCACCTGAAGCGTATGCTGAAAGCACCTGCATTCCTAAACGCATTTTACCGTAAGGTCATTGCTACGTATAATTGCGTGTCATGGCGGGGAAGTACAGCTTTTAGCTCAAATTTACGTAGCCTTCCGATTTCATTGTACAGAGCTCTAAAGCTTACTTGTGATTCGAAATAGTGTAAAATCAGTATTGTTGTTCAGACAACAAAGCCCAAGCTCACTCACTAGTGAATTCCACTTGGTACTTTGTGCGGAATATCTGTTTTAGCTGTCATCTATTACTAGGTTATAAAATGTACTTGATAGTTTACTACCGTGTACTGTCTAATGTGAACTATTTTAGTTATGCTTAGGTTGTCACACTACCAATTAGTTACACTTGATTTGTGAATTGATTATGAAAATAAATTGTAAAGCAGAGTAAGCAGTTGAATGTTTGACTTCCAGCTTGCTGGTCTGGACTTGCAGCCTCAGGCTCCTAAGAGTGCTGGCCGCTACATTCCCCCGCATCTGCGCAGGCAGTTGCAGGCCAACACCTCTCCAGGTAACATTTACATACTTTGCATCCATTCTTTATTGGAGTGTGGCAGGTACTTCATTATGTAGCTAGCAAACAAAGGTAATTGTGACGGCATATTCTAACACTTGTTTCTCAGCGAACCTTACCTTTTCCAAATATTTATTTAAAAAATTATGTTGCCTTTATCATTACAATCAAATTCCCAAAACTTAGCTATTAAAAGTGATTGTTATTATGTTAGAATGTGTCAATTCTATATTATAAAGTCTTTAGTCATGTATATGATATTTACTATGTAGAATGTCTTGTCTATATTATGATGGTTTTTGTGTATGGCTCAAAATATGGGACCTGTATATATATGTACTTCACTATGAACTTCAATCAGCGATTAATATCCCAGAATCTTTTTTCATATAGGGCATCTAGGGCATATTGCATAAAGACTTGTAACTAATATTACAAGTGGCTTTACAATGAAAGGAATTGAAAAGGGACTTCCGCTTGTAATACTAGTTACAATTCATTATGCAATAGGCCCCTGAAGGGATTTTACACATTACCCAGTCTTATTTTAAGATAAGTTGTAGGAAAAGAATATATTAATCAACTATAAAATGTAGGCAGAGCATGATTAGAAATTAGCACACAGATATTTATTTATCATGTGTCTGAATCACTGGTGATAATGAAACTGGTACATTTATTTAACACATTATTGAATGTTTGAGAGAGAGGAAGTGAAAAATTCAGTCAGTGATATGCGCAGTTAAACACATGAGAACTAAAAAC
The DNA here is from genome assembly GCA_951800055.1 of Cenopis cana. NCBI lineage: Eukaryota > Metazoa > Arthropoda > Insecta > Lepidoptera > Tortricidae > Cenopis > Cenopis cana. The sequence goes on along the minus strand of OX637471.1, from coordinate 14,151,830 downwards.
ACTTTGTATATTGTTGCTTTCGCCTATTTAAAAAAATATATTTAATTCATATGGCAGTTATTGAATGACAAAGAAACAAGGTACAAAAGTGTTGAAGGCATCCCATAGAATAAATAGTCTGGTACATAAATTGGATTAGGAAGTCTAGCTCCTCGAGTACTCATCTTGACTCTCTGGATGTACCATCATTCAATCATACCCAGATTCGTTTCTTATGTGGTTTAATTTGTTTGTAGATATGTGTGTAAAAGACAATATGGTGATGGTTTGCTGGTGCACTTTCAAGGGGTTAAGATCAAAACATAGTTTTAGCATAGTATGACATGAGTGTAACTTGTGTTCAGGGGAAGAGTCTAAGCGTACGAGCTTAGACAGCCATCAAAGCGAGTCAAAGGACAATCGTTCATCATTGGGAGGCAACTCTAGAGGCTACGACCGTGGTGGTCGGCGCGACGACCGCGAGCGTGACCGCGACCGTGACTACGATCGCGGCTACGATTCGCGACACCCGCGCAGGGACCGCGGTAATACTTATTCTCTTATAGTAGTCTACATCATCTCTTAACATCTCTTGCTCCTACCAATCAAACCAAACTAATTAAACACCATAAGCTAAATTTAACTGGCTTTTTTACCTTTTCACCCCCATTGACTTGATATAAAATTATAAAGTCAGGATATTAGGTGCCACACACTCCTTCATATTGAGTTGATCAAGTCGAAGCTATGTGCTTATCAAGTAAGGTTCATTTTCAGTCTTTTGCTATGAACACTTTGGGCGTTTGAGGCACAACTTACAGAATCGACCGTGGTGGTGAATAGGTTAAACTAGAACAAAACTCTTTAATGTCTAGAGATTTGAATTATGCAAAGTGAGATAAGGGTTAAATCGTAATTTTTTGTACATAGTTAAGGACTTAATTATGACTAAATTTTAATTGAGTCAAGTGTGTAACGAAAATTACCTGTATAAAGTGTATGACGAGAAGTCCTTAACTATGTACAAAAAATTACGATTTAACCCATAAATTACTAGAAAATAAAACCCTTGATTTTGTACAATGAAGGTATAATTCCGCAGCCGACAGCAACTGCACTTTCCACCGCACACGAAATTGAGCCGCAATCGTAAGATAAAAAGTCCCAATTTAGAGTGAGTGGCGTGTCGTCGTGCCGTTGCGACACTTGTCTGCTTATTTCAAATTGAGCTTTTTATGAATACCATTACGGTTCAATTTGGAGTGCGGCGGAACGTGCAGTTGCCGTCTGCTGTCGGCTGCGGAATCATACCTTAAGATAGTAAAACAATGTTCTAGTTACTCAAGTAAATTTCTGCAAAGTAGCTACTTTGATAATAATGAAGTGAAAGTGACATTCACAAAATTCACTAAACTAGGTAAGTTGTCAGTAAAGAAACAAGTTGGATTACATTTAGCTATTTAAAAAAAATTAAATAATAAGTTGATAATGTTCTTAGGCCGTATTCTTTATTTTATTTTAGTTGTATCGAGTTATAGTTGCTCAGTGGCAAAAAAATATTTTCCCAGACAATATTCAATAATTACTCAAATCACATGTTAATAATGTTACATGTCTGTTGCTCGAAAGGTGTTATCTTATGTGACTTTTTGACCTGTGCTTCTAGAAGATTACTGTGACTCAATTATGAATGTCCCACTGTTAATGTTCTGGAGATTTGTGTAGTGGCAATATGTGCTGCTATTCATGCAAAACAAATTAAAATATTCATAAAAAAATATGGAATATCGACCGGTTTTTACTAGTAAATTCCATTGACATTTTATTAGTTAGCAATATTAGTTACATACTAGATCTTGCAATTTGTATTTGTAATAAGTAATATATGTATGTATATGCTCAGTGACACTGTCTTTAATATGCCTTGCGAACTTATGTTTTATCTAATGAAACTTATGATTTAAGTAATGAAAGTAAGCATAGGCAAGGAAATCTAGCACATTTATGACATTCAAGATATGCTTTTGGCGTGTACTGTACAACGAGTTAGCCTGTGGAAATTTACCCTGTTATGGATTCATTTAACCATAGATACGGGGAAATAAATAAGGCATACCAGTTGGTTCTTTAGTAATGCATTACTTCATTTATTATCAAACAACCAACAGCTTAATAGTATTCTTATGTTATGTTCTTGTGTTTACATTTACTGTTGTATAAATATTGGCATGCCTTACACTAGTTACACTGATGTTCTACTCGCTTGCAATGCAGTATAATCCAATAATATCTGGGCAACCGAGCTTTGCTGGGCGTTTTCCCGTGCATGAGACCTAGCGAGATCGATTGCTCGTCCCCGAAAACCCCCACATACCAAATTTTATCAAAATCGTTAGAGCCGTTTCCGAGATCCCCGAAATAAATAAATAAATATACAAGAATTGCTCGTTTAAAGATATAAGATTTTGATAAGATAAAAAACAACCTGGTAACAAAACATAAGTGCTTACGCTCATCTCACGTCGCGTCGCGTTTTTTAAGGTAAATTTATTTTGACACATGAAACCAAAGACTTAAATTTAGTCATCGTCATCAATCTGGTGTATGTTTGGGTATGCTTTACGAATAAATTGGTGTTTAATCTAACAGTAGTATACAGGTAAAGTAAATCGTATACTTCTTTATATTCTACTGCAAAACATCAAATAAAGTCCCAAATCCACAATTATTAAGCCATTGCATTCTAGTTTAGTACTTTGAAAATGACTCGTTAAAAGAACGCAATTACTTAGGGAATGGGAGCTATCCATTCATATACACTTAGACGTAACATTATGGAAAAACTGTTACCTCTAATTCTATTCTAATCGCGGCTAGGTAATATTTAAGTATAGTTTTGGAATGATTCTGACGAAGGAATGTTACTTAGGTCGTGAACAGGGATCTCAAAATGGCGAGTCAGACCGCTGGCCTGAGAACGACAGATGGGGGTCCGCCGGCGGGCGCGGCGGCGGGTCGGCTGGAGGGGGCCGCGAGCGCGGCATGGCGAGCGACGTGCGCCGCGACGAGGACTTCAACGAACCGCCGCAGCCGCGCAACGACCGCTGGAAGGAGCCGGAGCCGCGCGCGGACGACCGCGGCAACTCGCGCTGGGCCTCCGACGACGTGCGCCGCTCCACCTCTCGCAGGGACGAGGTAACCAGCATCCTTTCTAGTCAGCACGGCTAGCACGAAACGGCGCGCGAGCTATCTCGCCGCTAGATAGACTATCCGTTTTTTTTTAAATAGTACCTACACGCCAAAACGGACGGTTAGTTTATCTCGCGGCGAGATAGCTCGCGCGCCATCTTGCGCTGGCCGTGGAGATCTTAATATGGTCGTTTTACTTTGGTCTCCAAAACTAACTGTTGATTGATGTATTCTTACAGATTCGTAAATTCAAATCGGCTTTGGTTTGTAATGTTGCATTGCATACAGTTTTTCTAGTATTAGAATCAATCCTTAAAGTCCTCAAAGTGACAAGTTTGGGAATCGTTTGTCAGTTATCACGAAGCTATCTCCGCGCATATTTGAGAAACAATGGCATGTTAACTGCCCAAGTTATTCTTGATGGTTTATATTATAAGCGTTTGTCAGCTGTTCATTTCATCCAATTATGTGTTAAGAATTATGAATGAATGTGTCATGTATGTTATATATAGAATGACTGGACGATCCCGCTACCTCGCGACGAGCGGCAGGAGTTGGAGTTGTTTGGCACGGGCAATACCGGGATTAACTTCTCCAAATACGAGGATATCCCCGTCGAGGCCAGCGGCGACCGCGTGCCAGATTTCATTACTAGCGTGAGTATTTCGCACTTCTACTCTATCATCATTCGATGACTGTCTTTATTTTTGCTTTTATCGTCAAAAGGAAATCAACTCGTAGAGGAACTTGAGTGTCGTGATTTAATTTTTTAATTGAACTATGTCAAAATTACACAATGCACTGTTATATGTTATTAGAATCCTTTATGGAAGTGGGACATATTGACAATTGAAAATATAAACAATAACTTTCACTTATGCAAACAACGACATACGAGCCGTATCAGATATCAGCATGCCTTTTGTGATCACAGGTCTTGGAGAATTCTTTGATGTACTGATAGTCAAATCAGCATTTTTATGAAACATCAAAAAGGCTCAGTTCATATGAAGTTTGTCTGATGACGTGACAATGTTCTATGTTTTTTCTTAAGCATAGCTTCAAATGTTTGAACACATGTTTGATTGCTATGTGTGGCAAGGGACTTTGGCTATGTGTTCAAAGTTTGAACAAAGATTTGCACTTTGCCATGCGGCTTTGGACACATCAAAGCGTACAAATGTTTGCAAAGCATGTCTGGCCGGTTGCGTCAATATGTGTTTTAGCAAAGTCTTCAAAGTTGTGTGCAAGTCTTTCAAGCCATGTCTGTCGCCTGGGTTATAAAGAAATGATGGCAAAAGTTTTGGTGATTATGATACACATACATATATAGTTGTTAATGTTATGTTGTTTATACAGTTCGAGGATGTTAACCTGACGGAAATAATGCGGACGAACATAAGCCACGCTCGCTACGACCATCCGACGCCGGTGCAGAAGTACGCGATCCCGATCGTGCTGGGGCACCGGGACGTGATGGCGTGCGCGCAGACCGGCTCCGGCAAGACGGCCGCCTTCCTCGTGCCCATTCTCAACCAGATCTACGAGGCGGGCCCGGTCAAGCATATGGGGTTAGTGTTCACTATCTAAAAATGAATAAAATGAACTTTATTCTGTAAGTAGGCCGCAATGGCACTTTTACAAGTCAAACCCTACTAGCGTTTCACAGAGGCCACTGCCGAGAAGAAACGCCGAAAGAAACTCGACAGTCAGCCATTTTCTCACAAAAATATGCTTATTACAATGATAAATGATAATACTTAACCTACTTAAGATCAAGAAATCTAAGTATCTATATAAAGCAACACAAAAACAAAGAATAAAATGAGGAAAAAAACCAGTTATGTACAGTGTGTAATTCTGCAAGAAAACATTTCGAAACTGTATACCTTAGCATTATCAAATTCTATTTAGGAAAAAAAAATTGAATCCTTTAGACTATAAATTTAGTTATAAATCTTTTGATATGTTTTCTTGCAAGAACTGCGTCAACTAGATAAAATTAAAAAATACACAATATATGAATCTTTACTCTATTTAAGTATCTGGTTTGGGCCATGCTTTTCTGTCTGTTAGATAGTCCTCAACCTTGTAATAAGCCTTCGACATCAATGATTCTATATCACTTTCATCATGTATTCGCCATTTGGGGGTTATGTGGGACTCTCCTCCCGTAACCCCCTCTGCTACCCAGAGGGAGGGGAGGAGCATACCCACTAAAAACACACCGGCGTCACCCACTCTGCCGTTAAGGAGGCACCGTGGGATCGCCCACATTTCTATCTAATTAGTCATGCGCAAAATGTGTCGCTAAAAAGAAAAGATATATCACTCATTTAGTCCACTATTCCAGTTTAGTTCAGTAGGTCAACAAATCCGTCTACGATATATATTGGGTAATAATATCACTCATTCATTCAATCATGGCGTCCTTTGTCACTCTCGGAGCGAATGAGTGTGTAAACGATATGATTCATGAATTTGATCTAACTGAAGTATTGAAGTATATTGATGAATCTGAACTGAACTAGTGAACGAAAGAGTTACACTAGGTAAAGTACTTCATTTGAACCATTCATTCGTGAACTACTCATGTCTAGTCTCACGTACACATTCAATTTTTCTCCGCACATATTGCCGGTTATGGTCGATAAATCTTGTAATGTATCGGAGTGTTTTAGATGGACTTGCCGCTAGTAGATATTTTTGTAAATGTTTGTTAATGAGTGATTTGTGTTCCAGACCTTACAACCGGCGCAAGCAGTACCCGCTGGGTTTGGTGCTGGCGCCAACTCGCGAGCTCGCTACCCAGATATTCGATGAGGCACGGAAGTTCGCCTATCGCTCCCGCGTGCGCCCTTGCGTGGTGTACGTACATCTTGTTTTCTATCACATTGTTCTCGTGAATGAGTATTAGGGTAAATATATTCATATTCTCCTGAGACTTGAACGAATTTGTACCTTGCAATTCCGATGATAGATTTGCAGACAACAAATGCAGCTCTGTCACTTCAAACTTTGTCTGAGGATAGGTTTGACACCTGACCAAGTGAGATGTATCTAAAATAAAGGCGAAAACATCTTCGCCAATCTCGATTGCGTACTGTCGCAAATACTTTGTGTATGTACATATCTATACATTTAAATCGAGGACTCTTTTTTTTTATAAAGGAAAATGGCAGTTGATTGTGCTCGTTCCAAAGGTTACGCAATGAGCTTCCATTAGTTGACCGTTATTGCGAGCTTGTTGAGCATTTTGTAATGCAGGTATCGTCGGTTTTTTAGCTGCCAAGGGCCACATAGTTGCTAATAAATTTGTTGCGGGCCGCACGTGTTAGATTTTGTGGCCATATCAGGCAAAAGGTTTCATTGTCGGTCGTCAGTAAGGAGACTCGCGGGCCGCGTTTTGCCGACCGCTGGTGTAATGTATCGTGTGTGTCGTGACAGGTACGGTGGGTCCCCGATCCACGAGCAGTTCCGCGAACTGGAGCGTGGCTGCCACCTGCTGGTGGCGACGCCGGGCCGGCTGGTGGACATGCTGGCGCGCGGCCGCGTCGCGCTCGACCACTGCCGCCACCTCGTGCTCGACGAGGCGGACCGCATGCTCGACATGGGCTTCGAGCCCCAGATCCGCAAGATCGTCGAGTGCCACACGATGCCCAAGACCGGCGAGCGTCAGACGCTCATGTTCTCCGCCACGTTCCCCAAGCAGATTCAAGTGCTGGCGCAGGACTTCTTGAGCAACTACGTCTTCTTGGCGGTGGGACGCGTCGGTTCCACTTCTGAGAACATTACCCAGAAGGTTAGTACGCTGATATTACTTACGGCTGAGGCGGTTGGCACATTGATGCGGTTTTCGGACGGTTTCTGCAGTGCGAGCGGGACACCGCTATAGACTTGCATAGCGTTGTCTCGCTCGCACAACGCACCGTCGCGCGGAAACCGCATCAGTGTGGCAACCGCCTTATTAAATCCGATTATTATTTTATATATTTTCTTACAAACTTATCACGTTAATTTTCGCGCAGGTGGTCTGGGTGGAAGAGTCACAAAAGCGCTCGTTCTTACTGGATTTGCTGAACGCTTCGAACTTGCTGAAACGTTCCCGCCCCGAGGAGGACCAACTTACGCTCGTGTTTGTTGAGACTAAGAAAGGTGCGTAGTCTCTAATTTTAAAATAGGGAAATCATACATCGACTTGTAATGTTTATGACTATGTTCGGTTATCATGTTGTATGTGATCGTCTCCAGGTTGGACACATTAGTCCAATTAGACATACGAAATACCTTTGGTAGAAAACCAAAAGATACTTGAAGAGTTGCCGAGGCTTATTAGAACTTGCTCGGAGCAAATATCGTTATCGCCACTCAACGGGCAAAGCCCCAAAGTCTCTGGTCACCTTATATGCAACTGATTCCTGATATTTGAATAAAACAGATTGATATTTACGTGTCTGCCCTACAGGGTTAATTTTGGAATGTGCTTTATTGTACATTCCAGTTCATAAATATATGTTTAATATGTTCTCCAAGGTCCAAAAAAATCTGAGTAGCTCACAATAATTAGGGCTACCGTATTTGTGCTCGGCGAATACATATGCGGGTAGCCCTGATTAAGTCGATGGCCGTAGTCTGTACTACTGAATGAGTACTCGTGTTTAGGAGCGGACCAACTGGAGGAGTACTTGGACAGCGACGGGTACCCGGTGACGTCGATCCACGGCGACCGCACGCAGCGCGAGCGCGAGGAGGCGCTGCGCCGCTTCCGCACCGGGCAGACGCCCATTCTGGTCGCCACCGCCGTCGCCGCTAGAGGTCACCACTCCACACTGTCTTTTACATCGCTATACCGCTAGAACGCAGCTTATTCGATTCTTTGATTTACTTATCAGTTGGTCACACAGTTGTCCACTTTTGAAAGGAAATAAAAGTACTACATCTAAATAGAAGAAGCGTAGGATATGAGGGCTCCCTTATATCCTACGCTTCTTCTCATTCCGAACAGACTACATTGATGAGAAATAATATTACACATTCCATATCAGGAATTTGTTCGTGCTTGTAGATAGCTTTTGCTTGTTTTTAATCTTAACACAATCGTATCGTATATACCCGCAATGGAGGTGATATGTTCAATGTGCGCTCAGGTACGTATACGTACATATGCATGGGTAATATGGCAATCAGAATCAGTATAGCCATTTATTTAGTGATTCTTCATTATTACAGCACTTAAGTATACAGCATTAATAAATTGAATTACTATAAAATTATACACTGATATTAAAATACAATTATTATTATTATTTAATTATTTATATGCTTACTTTTTTTAATGGCCTCAGCCAATTCAATATGGCAATAGACTCAGTTTAATGTACATGTTGTACACAGGTTTGGACATACCCCACGTGCGTCACGTGATCAACTTCGACCTGCCGTCGGACGTGGAGGAGTACGTGCACCGCATCGGGCGTACGGGCCGCATGGGCAACCTCGGCGTGGCGACCTCCTTCTTCAACGACTCTAACCGCGGACTGGCGCGCGACCTGGTCGAGCTGCTGGTCGAGGCCAAGCAGGATGTGCCCAAGTAAGTAGTCTGCCAAGCTAAGTTTGCACCTCGCGTCGACCGCACCGCATTTACCGGTGAGGTGCAAACTTAGCCTTCGTGGAGTTGAAAACGGCGATCCCGTTATTTGACATTGTGGCACAGGGGTGACACGCGAAGGAAACTAAGCGCTGTGGCTAATTATGTGTGCGTGCGCTGTCGGTACACGCGTCAATTTGTGTGCCGGGTGCGTAGGGTTTTGTTTATTATTCTTTTCCTAGCAGGTCGCAAGCGGCCAGTACAAAAAAGGTTACACCCTTATCTAGGCATGACCCAACTGACAAGTAACCCGATCGTAACCAGGCGGGCGTCTCAGGGACGAGGTAACTGACCTCGGTGCGGGGGGGTTCGTGGCCGTTCTGTATGTAATACTATTATACTATTCTGTGATTGTGGGTACCGACCGGACTTTTATCGGGCTTTTCACATCGCTATACCTAAATATTTTAGTGCGCAGGAGCAGCGTCGTGTCGTTGGTGCTTGACATAATGACGCGTCGACAATGCTGTTATTGATACCTTACGAGGATTTTCATATTTATAATGTAAAATTGATTGAAAATACGTTCCAGGTCATTCTGCGTCAGCAGTAGCGGTTATTTTAATAATGTTGGAGTCACTTGTTGGAGAAATACAAAAAAAAGTCCTATTTATAATTTGTTTTACAGCCAATTATGAATACAACTATCGATAAACTAAGCGTCACGTACATGTCATAACACTCATGACTAAGGCTGGGTTGCACCAAACCGTCTGTAATCGTAAGCGGTGTTCGACAAATCTGATTGTATGGAAAGTTTGACAAGTTTCTATGGGATGACAGCTGCCGGCGCCATATTTGACGATGACCGGTCTGTGTTCGTTCGTTGTCTTTAACTGGCACTAAATCGTTGTATACGACAGTTGGCTGACCAGCACCGCCGCTGACGGCCGCCTTGGCAGCAGCGGCCGGCGCGCCGGCAGCCGCTCTGGCGGCGGCCGCTTCAGCAGCGCCGGAGGCAGCGGCTTCGGAGCGCGGGACTTCCGTACGCAGCCGCGCCAACCGCCGAGGAGTGCCGGAGCCTCTATGGGCTCTGGTAAGTCTACTTAACATTTAAAACAGAAAATCGGAGTTGATTACTATTCTATAGACTAAGCTTTGCTGGGAAAGCATTAGCACTGGTCCTTTCATTTTGCATGGGATGTTTGACAATTTATTGTGTCTCTTATGGTATTATAGCTGCTCGTGCCAATTTTAATCGGTTTGTGTTGATGCCATTTATTACGCACACTAAGACCAAGCTGGGATAAAAATGAGATGATAATAAAATGACTCTTGACACCAGAGTAAGAAGTGTATAATAACGTGTGTATATGTTGCAGGTTTCGGATATGGAAGCGGCGGCGGTTCATACGGCGGCAACTACGGTGGGTCGTACGGCGGCGGCGGCGGCGGCGGCGGCGGCAGCGGCGGCCCCGACTGGTGGGACTCGTAAGCGCCGTCCGACCCTCGCACCGACCCAAGATGTCCCCGACACCGCTAACTCTACCCTCAAGAGGCACGATCTATCAAACGTACGCGGACATGATGCACGTATTCAGATTCATGTGATTTGTTGGATCTTGGAACCAGTGGATGTTAATAACTAATAACGAGATACATTATTTTCTACACTTTTTATTTAGAAAAGATAACCTCTCTTTGGGTTACCTTCGGAGCGATTCATTTCTTGTAAAAAGTATGAAAAACAGACTGTGCTACTTTGTAGTGTAATTATATATTTATCTCTAGCGACAGTGCATGAACTTTAAAAGATAAATGATTCGGCTTTCACATGTAATAATTACATAATTTTACTACATGGGGCACAATCTGCTAGTAACAGTTAGCGGAAATCAAATATTTACTAAATAGCTATTAAATTTCAAATAAATACATATTTATGCCATCATGTTTATTACTTGAGTAGTTGTCAAGGGATAAATAGGCCTGCCGTTGTTAAGAATCTTATTTGACGTAAGTCAGTTCGGTAAAGGCGGAGGCGATGGTAAGGACGCCACTAGCTCTTATTTGAAGTCAGACTGAATTGACTACTTACGTGTGACATGACAGGATGGAATGCGGTGCGAGTATGAATAGGCGGTGTGAATGCGTGCGGCCGCGAGCGCTGAATCTCAGGCGCGCTGCTCCCGGCCGCGGGGCTGCAGTGTCCCTGGCCACTTCCTCAGCCACCACACTAATCAACAAACTACATCAGATCACCATTTTTACCGCCGTAATTACCTTACTGCTACATTGGCGGGGGACATTGTAACCTCCTCGTAACTTCTATGTTCTTAATATTAACATAATTTGCGTGGGCATGCAGATACCTGTGAATTATTCGCGTATAGACCCATCGTAACACTGGATAAATCGCATAACGTAATTTAGAATCACATTTCGTTTCGTCATTTTTTATGCCGCGTTACTATGATCCATGGAAATTTAGATTTTTATTCGTTTTATTTAAGATCAATTCGAATTATGTACACCGTTATTGTATACATAATAGCTGAACCGATTGGAGATTGTAGGTTATTATTTAAAATTGATGTATTTTATTTTATTATACCTATCTAACTTATTTACAATTCGATTGATAGATAAAAACTGGAATTCTGTTCCAAAGGAACCCTCACTGTCCGTGGGTAAACATTAACGCTGGTATTTTTAATCATTTTTGACAGTAAATATGTGAGTAGTCTTATAAATAGATATATTTTTGACGTTCGTTAATTATGTGTATTGTGGAAATCTTAAATGAATGATGTAATAATGTATTTCCAATTATATATTTTCTGACAGTCTTGTTGCTGACGCACTCCCCTACACAGAGCTCTTGAGGCATTTATGCACCCTAAAATCGATGTAGCTAATGTTTCAGTAGATTTAGAAATTGAAAAGTACCGATACAGTATAATAAGTAATAATAGTTAAAATTTGTCTGTAGAACTCCCATATTGTAATATCTGTCATCAAAGTGGTCTATAATTTGAATGTGAATTTATCAATAAAAACAGAAACAAGTATCGTTGTTTTAATATTGTCACTTATGGAAATAAAACGAGCTTAACCCTTTGACCGGCAAGAACCTATAAAGTGGTTGTGTGAGGTCGGAGTGAAGGTGTACTTTGATCTTGAATAAAATCATTTATGAACTGTTCTAATTTCTTTTTATTGGTTTAGACATTATGTACACCAACAAAACAGTGTTTGGCGTACTGGGCACGACGACACACTATCGCTTTGGCGGTCAAAGGGTTAAAGATTAGATGACATTAAAATCAATATGGCTACCTAGTACCTACGCTTGAAAAAAAACTTGGATAAATGGAATGAGCCTCGTCCTTCCTCCGTCAAGGGAATTTCATTAAAGATTGGACAAAGAAATTGGAAATGGAATACACCCTTAGGCAAGGTCCAACTGTCATGGTGTATCTTAGTGAATAATACCGTGTATAAGGTAATTAAAATTTTAGAATATCATGAATAAACTTATAGATATTGCCATAGTTATAATCTGTGATACGATGGATTCAAAATGGAAATATACAAATCAATCGAATAAGTGTCCCAACTCGAACTGTGAGTAACAATACAAATGCACATCTAGTGAATCTGCTTGGGAACAAGAAAAAAAACCCCATAGTAGGTCCCTAAGCTACTAATGTATGCGACCGGCTGGCGCCGCGCCCGGCGCTATTGCTCGTAAACAACCCGTACTATGTACTCATTCCCAGTTTATAAACAACACAATGCATTATCTAATCCTTCCGATTGATGGTAGGAAATACTAAGTATTACCACAAAACCTGACGACTTTGCCCTTAAAATCTATCTTGCTCACACGTCACATTTTATAAAAACTAATATCGCAAAGGTTGCAAATTTACTTTTTACTCTGTGGTTGGAAGCGAAGAAGTTTAGATACATACGAGGTTGCGTGCCGAACATTCGTTTGAAGCTAGAAAATATGACACATATGACGACACCGTTAACGACTCTATTCTAATAGATTAGAATGAAAGAGATGCAAGTTAACGATGACGTCATATGTGTCATATTTTCTAATACATCAAAGGTCCTCGCTACGCTCGGAATTAAGTCATTACCGGTAATATCTGGAGTCCGTCGTTCCGTTCAGGATTCAATATCGCTTCCGTGACATAAAACTGCTTTACAATTTATTAAAAACAAACACCGTTTAAAAAACCCGTCTTTTTTACATTTCTCAAAATTCCATAAAAAGTTACCTTCCTAATTTCAATATTCAAACACTCACACGTGTCTCGATAAATCTTCAACTAATGGTATTATTCTCACATCGATCCTCCCAAAATCCTCGAAGCTATGGCCAAAAATACGTCTCAGGCGATTTGCATCTGATAACCATTTTCAATGGTAAAAAATAAAAAACACAGTCATTTTCTCTCGACTGAAACTAGTGTCAATCAAATGATAGTTAGCCAATACCTTAAGGCGCAGGGGTGGGCAAAGCATTCTCCATACAAACTCTGTGCACGTTCTATTCGTAGGTTTTGGCACTACCGAATGTAATATTTTTTTTTGGATGTAAATATTAGATATGCGAAGAAAGTGATGTGGAAATTATCAAAAAATTCAAAAAAATGAAAAATGAATAAAATTGAAAAATAATATCAATGAAAAAAAAATTATATCACGAAATAGCTAACAGAAAAATAAGCATACTTACAAAAAATCATAACTTTAATGCAAACACAAACGAAGAATATCCTGCACAAAGTTTGTATGGAGAGAGCTTGCCCTACCCCTCCTCTTAAAAGAAGTAAGTATGCTTATTTTTCTGTTAGCTATTTCGTGATGTAATATTTTTTTTCATTGATATTATTTTTAATTGTTTTTATTTTATGAAATATTTGAAAATTTCCACATCACTTTCTTCGCATATCTAATATTTACACACGAAAAAAATATTACATTCGTTAGTGCCAAAACCTACGAATAAAACGTGCACAAAGTTTGTATGGAGAATGCCTTGCCCACCCCTGCGTCTTAAGGAATAAAATTCGTCTTCCGGTTGTAGAGTGGTGGAATACCCGTCTGCCAAGCACATGTAAGAATTTTTTTTAGTCATTTCTTCTCGCATTAAGTATGAGGTCATAAATTCTGAAAAACATTTCTTCTGTAATATGAACAAGTCGTGTACATATTGTACAATTTCCCCACAGGCCAATACCATATCGCAGCTGGGAGTGGGCAAATCCTAATCCTAATAATACGTAAGTATTATAAACGTGAAAGTTTGTGCGGATTGATGTATGGATGTACGTTATTCCTCTTAATCTTAAAAACTACTAAACCGATATCTATGAAACTTTTCAGTATGGTAGCTTAGACATCAGTATAGCTATAATTTATTCCAAAATTCACCCCTTTAGGGAGTATAGGGGGTTAAAAGGGTGTAGTAATTTTGTATTGAGAAGAAAATTATCTTTTCACCTCACTAGCTCATTTTTATTTTCGAACAACTCTCTTCGCTCGTGGTTCAACCATAGAATCCATTCGCTAGCTCAACACTAGAAATTGTTCGCTGGCTCGTGTTTCAATTCCTCACTTGCGGTTAAAATACAACTTTGCACCCTTATACTTTCTTAGTAGACTAAGGATCAAAATAGACGAAAACAGTTTTCGCGTTTTTCGGAATTTTCCCTCTGGAGAGGTGTAAAAGGGGTCGAAAGTTTTTATGGGGAGCAATTTTTTAAATGAGAATTTCAAACTTTGTTTATAAACCTAGCATTAAATTAAATGATAAGAAAACTAAATTCAGCATTTTTGGAAATTCACAATCTGAAAGGGTGAAAAGGGGGTTGAAAGTGTTGAAACATAGTATGGGCAACCTGAGCTTTTTGAAGTGAGTGTCATCATACTTAGCGGGTAGACTTTTAGTTTCACCTTCTATGAAGAAAAGATCAATTGTTGCCATCAAATGAGGGAAGAAAAGTACGACTTTGATCCCTCATCCGAGGGCAACAACTACTGTTTTCTGAATAGCAGGTGTGAAAATAATATGACAGATCAGTGCTTATTTATCTCTAACTGTTCTAACGACATCTTACAAGTTTAGTTGTAGAGGTAGGTATTAGGTAAGTTGGTATTATGAGTAGGTGTTGAATATTAAGCCTAAGCTCTAAGTCTATCTTTGTATTTCAAATAAGTGTAATACCACTCCGCTCTAATGAAGGCACAGAAGGAACAGTGTTCTGTGATTAAAGGTAAAGTATACAAAGCAATATGCCATAGTTACCGGAGCAAAAAAAGGCAGCTGCGTGTAACTCTTTAACCGGTCCACAAATTTCAGCTAGTAGACCTAAACGAAAAACAGAGGGAGATGTCTTTCAAATTTCGTTATTATTAATTTATCTCATCGATTACGTCCAGTAATGGCCGACGGCTTATTGAATGCGTCTTTTTGTGGCGCCTTTTTATTTGGAGATCGCGTCTAGAGCGAGCGGGTCCCCGCCGCGAAGGCATCCACGGAATGCCTAAAAGGTGACTCGTGGATAAATTACGGACATTTCTTCCATTTTAACGATTCCCTTTATTATTTAATTTATTTTTATTGTATGTTACACATTCGGCTTGTAACAATGTTTGTTTTTGGCCTCATTAGCATAAGACTCATGCTGGGGCCGAAAAAAATGAAGCCGCAGCCATTTTGATTTCTCGATAGGTTTTCTTATGACGGCTGTTTTTCGTTAAAGATCTTCACGTGTCTAATAATAAAGAAGATAGCGGGATGTCTCAATTCCGGAGTCATTTGTCGGGTTTTTATCGCGGCACGCCTGTGACATTATAAAACAATTAATTTATTATCGCTCTGCGAGATGATTTCGATCAGTTTATCGGCGGCGCGCGCTGTTGGACGTTAATAGTTTTATGTAAGAGGTAATTTTTATTAATTGGCTATTGATAGAGTGTTCATTCCCAAGTGCTCGTTTAAATACTGTCATGCGGGAGCGGTCAATACACAACATAGTACGACGTACGACATGTCTCTCAGATGCCAAATACAACAGCAATTTCCGTTAGAACTTCGAGATTTTGATTTTTTATTTTCTATCACCCAATTCTATAGATATAGACGTCTTGACAAAAAAATTAGTTTAGCAGTTGAATTAAATTATAAAAGTAAAGTAAGTCTTTTAGTTCAAAATGTTTTTATTAAATTGAAATAATGCGTACAGGAGAGACAGATAAGCTAATATAATCTACATTAGGACAATAACAATAAAGTCAGCATATTATTTTTACTTTGCTCGGCGTTTTCCCAGGCATGAGACCTACCCCACATACCAAATTTCATCAAAATCGTTAGAGCCATTTCCGAGATCCCCGAAATAAATAAATAAATATACAAGAATTGCTCGTTTAAAGATATAAGATAGATATTACATAGGTACTGGAGACAAAGAATAAACCCAAAAGGTAAAGATACCTTTTCTCCTATATATATAATCACCGGCAGAAAATTTGGCCCAAATTAGAAAAATGCGTTTTTATATATTAAACATTATTTAATTTATTCAGTGTAATAGTTTGAAATCACGAATAGTTTTTGAGACTGTTTAGGTACCTATTAGGTATTCCCATTTGTTTATGGTGCGTGGTATTTCATGTGCTATTTTGATTGAGAAAAGATATCTTTGCCGTCAGTCTTTATGATATATCGAGATAAAATTGAATTTCACCGTCCGCAGTACCTAAAAGTTTTTTCACTGTAGCTCTTCTACTCATGATGAGTGTTTTTTTTTTCACTATTAATGGGATTTACTCTTGACCAGCATCTAGCCAGGGGTCAAAGATGGGGCCGACGGTGAAGCGAGCTCACCCAGAAAATGCCTTAAAGAGGTCCAGGTTACGAGTATAACACATGATGACATTAGGAAGATCTCGGGTCACTTCTGAGATTAGCTCAGGCCTGAGATTCGTGTCATAGGTATACGAAGTGAGGACTCTATGCTACAAGAACTCAGTGTCCTGTAAATTGACGAGGTCAATATTTGCCACATCAATGCCTGCATAAATGTGTCCGACAAGCCTCAATTTCTACGGCCGTTGGCCGTGTGAGATATTTCAAAACCAGATATTGATGCTGGTGACCCTATTGCCTGGTATACCTAATTGCCCTTTGAAGTTACCTATAAACTGCCTACCTTATAAAGAACTGGCCTTTCATCACTTGATCCCGTTACCCAAGCATTAAAAATCCATTACACAATTACGTTAGCCTGTAATATACCTACCTAATTAATTGGGTAGGTTATACATAATTAATATACCTTACTTACCAACCGTAATGGACAGTCTCCTCGTATACTTATACTAAGCTGTTTTTGCAGTACTCAGGGGCTAAGATGATGATTGCGTATATGTCGGACATAATAGCATTCGTCCCTTAGTGCGATATATGTAAGTGCGAGAGGGACGATTTCTATATGTCCGACATATAGGTACGCGACCATCTTAGCATTCTTAGCCCCTCTGGTGTTTTGAATCACCATATGGCAAATACGGAAAACAAAACGTAGATATAATGGGATTCTTAAATAATGGTAGTTTTTTTAACAACAGCATGCAATTACAATGACCCAGACCGGCCTTTGTTATGAAATGGACAATAGTTCTTGTCCCTAAATTGCGTTACTTCGGATGAGTGTTAATTTATGACCAATAAATTAATATTGTAGCGTTGTCAATTAAGAGTTCTTAATTTTTTTGTATGTTTTGAACCTAAAATTATAACAATAGTAGGTATTGATACTTCTAATAAACTGATTAAAGGATACGATGCTTTATTTAAAGTTTTAGATAGTAACACGGCCACTTTTTAGGGTTCAGTACCCAGAGGGTAAAACGGGACCCTATTACTAAGACTCCGCTGTCCCTCTGACCGTCTGTCTGTCTGTCCGTCTGTCACCGGGCTGTATCTCATGAACCGTGATAGATAGACAGCTGAAATTTTTACAGATGATGTATTTCTGTAGCCGCTATAACAACAAATACTTACTAATAAATATTTAAGGGGGCTTCCATACAACAGACATGTTTTTTTGCCGTTTTTATAGATAATGGTACGGAACCCTTCGTGCGCGAGTCGGACTCGCAATTGGCCGGTTTTTAGGGTTCCGTGGTAAACAAGGAACCCTTATAGTTTCGCCATGTCCGTCCGTCCGTTCGTCCGATCCCCGTTTTTCTCAGTAACCGTTAGTACTAGAAAGCTGTAATTTGGCATGAGTATACATATAAATGACGCCGACAAAACGGTAGAATAAAATCTTTAAAAAAAAAATTTTTAGGGTACCTCCCCTACATGTAAAGTGGTGCTGCGATTCTTTTTTCTGCCGAACCCCATCGTGTGGGGTATCGTTGGATAGCTCTTTTAAAAATATTATAAGCTTTCTATAAGCATTTTTTGATTAAAGAGGAGTTGGTTAGCGTGATATTAAGCTTTGAAGTGATAATTTTTGTTATGGTCAAGTGTCCCCCCCCCCCCCCTGCCAGTTAAACGGTGGCTACTGGGCATGTGAAAAAAATCATGGTAGTAGTATATATGATGAATTTAAAAGGAAAACTATCACAGCTAAGTAGACATTAGTTACTAGTTAACGAGTAATAGTCGAACTTCAGAATTGTACTTTGCAAAAGCAAACATTGGTACAATTTCCATTGATACCTTAGATAATGTTGTTAATTCTGTCAAAAACATAGTAAATATAAGTTTGCGAACTTTTTAGTCCACATAATGTAACGGGTGGACGACTACGGAACCCTACCTTGCGCGTAGCCCGACACGCACTTGGCCGGTTTTTTAATTTGATTGTGTTGTAGAATTTAAGCGATACTAGTGATAGATAGTATGGTAATTGAGACACATGTCCACTCATACAGCTTTTTTTCAATGCCGCCGATTAACATCCGCAGAGAATATCACTATCTAGTAACAAAACAATTTATTTAATGATGCAATAGGTGCTTAAAAATAACATATCTCGTGGCTCCCATAAAGGAGTACCTAATTCGTTTAAGCTAATAGTAGTTTATGCAACTGGTACATAATGAGGGGCAATAAAACACGATTGTGTTTTATGAAACGAGCCGAAGGCGAGTTTCATAATAAGGTCACCCGTCGAGTGTTTTAATGCCTAATTGTGTACAGTTGCATACACTACTATCTACATCCATAATTATAATATTAAATCCTCTTTCATGTGTTTCGTGTGGGCACGTCTCGCCGGGCGGCGTGCGCCATGTTTGCCTCGACAGGCCGGCCCGCGCGCCGCCGCCAGCCCGCAGCTGGTTGTACGTGATTTCGTAAGAGTATTATATTTTGTGCTCTTATAGGGGTAGCGCGCAACCGCGAGAAGCTTCCTGCACAGTATATTATAAAGAGGAGTATTATCTACGGTTTTTGATCTTTTTAAACTTAGATTTACTAGGTATATGGGTGTAGAAACACTAATAATATGGTTATTATATAACAAACAAAACTATCTACATGTTTGAAAAAAAATCGGTAGGTTATGTCTATTTTTTTGAGATGGTTTATGAGAGGTTTCAGCCGTATAATTTGACTATAAAACCTATCGTGTTTGCAGGCTGGTCACATTTACCTGCTCTACCACAAAACAGAAAATGGCATGGCCGCATCGCTATGCGGTCATGCCATTCCGCTGAAGATACACAATCAAAACCTACGGGCCTGAGTTTATGTTTCTGAAAAGGCAATTTAAATATTATAATGTTTTAAACAAAGAAGTACGATAGATACCTACGTCCCCTACGGGTAGGTAAATCGTAGATACGATTGAGTTTTAGAAAAATAAAGGCAGCTGTTTATTTACATCGAAAAATTGGTTATAAATTGGCAAGTGCCATCCGTTCCCTAAGTAAAGATGTAAACTTCCACTTTGTTAGGTTTTTTTCTGTCACCCTATAGAGGTGTTAGAAAGTAATTTATGGCTTCATTTGTGTAAACCTTGACTCTTGACGCGGAAGGCGCTTACGGCCCATAGCGTAGGATTCACACGGGGTTAACGTCAACAATGTCGTAACGCGCTCCGCTTGAAGGATCGTTTCGCTTTGGGCCGAATCATTTTCAAACTCAGTTATTGACAGTGCGGCCACGACGGGCTTGTGGTATTCAAACGCCTTTTATATCGCGTAAACTCTGTTTCGTAAACAAGACATCGGGTACACTCATTGTTCTACATTGTCCTTATTTTGGTGACATTGTCCCTTTCAGTGACGCAGCATAAAAGATTCTGCTACATTTTTAGCTGAGCGTAACCAATCTTGAGTGACAGTACCCGTAAATTCCTTTGACTGATTGAATGGGTGGTGTTCTTGCATTGTTTTTTACGCCACGAGCATAAATTATGATTTTACCTATAAAGAGAAAAGTATGTAGTTACTATAGGTATTTAATTTACGATAGTCGTAAAACTTTGAATAAGTAGGGTAATTCGTTTTTTTAGCTTATTAGTCCGCGTCAGCTTACGAGTGCCTATATTGTTTTAGTAGATCCTGTAACCTGAGTTCTTATATTTTAAGTATATTTACTCTCGGAATAAACTCTATTCTAGTTTGATAGAATTGACACAATCTTAACTTAACCAATTAATAAATAATCCCGCCCGCCCGGGTCGTGCTATCAACGTTTTAACGCGACACCAACTGTTAAATTAATGAAAATGACTGACTTGTAATTAGATAAGCTCAAAATGTTCATTACTTCGCTGAAACGCTTAATTACATGAAATCTGACCCTTCTCATTTACAGCTAATTTGGTGAGTAGCCATTATACTTTTACGGGCTCCATGAAGTGCGCACGCTACTTTTTAACATTTTGAACAGATGTACACGCCCTACGAATGCCACAGTTTATTACCTAGGCTAGGCTGTTATTATCTACGTGAAACCATAGGAGTGTCGTAAATAAAAAAATTTAAGACCTTCACTGCAGGCTCCTTCCTGTTGTTACGATCCCCATCCACTAATTGCGCAACACATGTAACGTAGGTGGGTACTTACATAGGTATATTATTACCAAAGGTTTTTAATATATTGAACTTTTATTCCTAGTGCCGAAGGTGATGCCACCTACTCGTACGTATGCAGGCTATGCAGGTATGTTGTAGGTATCCAAACATCTTCCAAAGATGCATAACTGTATCCTAAATCCTAACCTAAACAATATCAAGTATAATGTGACGTTTACCACGTTTGAGTATATATTGGTAATACAATACACCTTCTACATACATGTTTAAACATCAATTTCGTTACGCTCCCGTTCTGTTTAAGTAGATCGTACCAATAATCCGTTCATCTGAATTGCGGCACTCGATCTACATTCCCGAACCCCCCACGGGCTCTTTTTGCTAACCAGCGTGCGGCGTGCGCGTGCGACGGGGACGCGACGTGTGGTCGCCCACCGCCGCGAGCTCTTCAACGATCCTTCAACCATCACATCGACCTGCTATGCTATTCACAACCTAATTCACCTTACTTCACCGCTTGCCCGTAGTATCCTGACCCCGCGATTCGTGACAGCTGCGCGTGATCGTGGGTCTGTCTGAATTGCATTGGATCGCCAGAGGTGAGGTATAAGAGTTGTGAATAAGGGTCCGGCCTGCTACTGTCTGTACCTAACGAGTCCACGTGCTGACTGCAGCTGGACTAACGGATTCGCCGCTATTCAATATCCTTCGCAATGCTAATCAATTTGACGCTTATGCATGAATACTCCAATTACCTACTCCATCAAATTTATGTTTGTAAAATCTTCATCGGGTCCTTATATTTGCAACCGCTGTGATGAATAAGTAATTACTTATTAATTGCTCTCCATCATCGATTTTAAGAATTGGCATTGAAGCCCGATTGTTGTTTATAAGCAGGGGTCGGACAAAACGTGCGGATGACGTAAAAATGACGTAATCTTGAGGATGATGTTTGTATTTAAACTTCCGTGTGACATGTACCTAGTAACAAAGTAGTATTAATGAAGTAACAAAATAATCGTAAATAAATCCATGGAATTAATAATACAGGTTAGGGTGATGTAGTGAATAAAATAAATTTCACAAAACTTGTAAATAAAAATTTTAGCTAAATATAATCGTGAAGATTGGTCAATTGTAAACTCACGCGTGTTAGAGCGGGACATTTGCGTTGGGGATACCTCCCCTTAACTCTTATGAAATAAGAGTCATTCATTTTTTATAGAACAATCAATTTAAAACCGTATGATCTTTGAATAAGGGTTGAAGTGTCCATTATTGGTGCTTGTTCTTAAAGTGTCCACCTATATCACCCTAATAATGATGAATAAAGAGGCAAATTCCAAAAGATTTTGAAATCCGCGAAACTCCAGTATTGGGATAATAATCCCAATATGTACAGTCAAGTGCAAAAATAGGTATCGAATGAATCCTCTCATAAATATGTACCAAAACCTTAATTCACCGACATAAGAGCTATGGGACAACTTTTTGAGCAAGTTGTATGCACTCATATTTTTGCACTTGACTGTACCTAACAGGCCCAATCAAGCGCACACCGATTATACTACCCAAGACCAAGTCTTACTTCACTGTTTTAGACCAAATTTATGTTAGTAAAACCCACACACTGGGCATTATATTTACAACCTGATATGTGTTATAGGGCATTCATTAATATTTTCTTGTTAATAATATGTACCGAAATAAGTGGAGAACCAGTTTACCGGGCGGTCGTGTGGGTAGGAGGTGCCGCGCGGGGCCACGCCCAGCGCTGCCGCGACTTGGTACCTATATACAAACATGGTAGGTAGATAAACTCAAGTACATGTATGTTCGTTAAAAGCTATTCATTTCATGTGAGTAGGTACAGTCAGCAACATATAGTTAGGTAAACCTACCATTAACCTTGTCATATGCTTTCGGCATGAACAAAGTATGATTATAATAATGCGTAATGTGTAGTACCCTATTCCATTGCCATAAAAGTAGTGCGTATAGATATCAATCAACGCTCGTGCACTTCATCCTGCATGCTACATGCAGTTTCAATCTCAACTAACCTCACCAACACCAGCACCACTTTAGATGATGATGTGAGGACGCCCGGCAGGAAACAGGCGGGCTGTCGAGCATCTTGTCGCGTTTATTCGGCCTATTCCAATAGACAATAACTTTATTCGCATTAAACATTACCATTATACAAGCTGTTAATATAATTATTGGTAAGTTAACATGTTTAACCAAAATTGGTATGCAAATATAATATTATGCTAATATTTGGTACAATACACGTACATATACATTGCCTGCCATAACATTATGTCTCAAAGAATTTAAGCTATAAAAGTTTTTTTCATTTAGCCATCGGTGCAGGTACCTTTTAAATGACATTATATTCAGTGATCGCAATCCATGCAGTCACTGAATAAATAGATACTTAAATACATAGGAAACATCCAAGACCCAAGAACAAGACAAGACAAGTTAAGATTTCTAATAAGGATTAGGTTAGGCTTAGGTTTAAAAAAAAAGGTAACTTTAAAAGAAGGCTTGAGCCTGAAGGTTAAAAAGGCTATAGGCTTTTTAAAAGCCTATAGTCTTTCTTTAGACTTAACCCTTATTAAAATCACTAGCTCTTCGAGTCCTATTCCGACAAGCCAGCTCTAAAAAGGACTCCGAGGCTTAAAAATTAGGGCTAAAAGGCTCGAGTCCTTTGGATCACTAATGCGGCATCGTATGCAGCGGTCGGCAACAGGCGGCCCGCGAGCCCCTTCCGTGCGGCCCGCGAGCCTCCCTGGCTTTATTGTTTGTAAAGGTTCTTGTGTTAAATATTTTTCATTTCTCATACTCTGAAAGTGGGTCATTGTTCATCTAAGTAGCGTGCTGAAAGTGGTCTATTTCTGCTCTAGAGCAGAAAAGTATTAAAAAAATTTGTATGGTGAATCGGAGTTAAATTGGGCAACGGCACTAACCTATACAGCCACATAGTACGGATTCTACAGAGATCCTATACTTTTTGAAATGCCTGACTGCTTACCATAAACAACCTCCTTAATTTGTTTGTTTGTTTTTTTTTGCCACAGTCGAAAGTAATAGGTATCAAATCAATAGGCAGAAAGCCTAGGAAGGTATCAATAGGAAGGTAGGTTTGTGGCAGATAAAAAAAGGGAAACTATGACAAGGACAACAAATCATGTGTCTCTCTCTGTCGCTCTTATATAAGTTGTATAGGACTATCTCGTTCAGTAGGTATTATTATTTGATGTCGAGTCTAATTAGTCTGAGCGTAAGCCGATTAGTTTTTTATTAAAAATAAATGGAATAAAATGGTCATACACAAACACCATTAACGTCAGTCAACAGTTCCCGCCAAAATATTTTTTTCACTGATGTTTTTACATACAAATTTTAATTGTTATTGAATTTAACAAGTATTTCGCGTTGCAGATAACACAGTTCCTAATTTTTAGATCATGTCAATATCGTTTTTCATCTTGTCTTTTGTGAAAAACGAAACGAAAATGTGCATATTTGATTTTTTTTGTCTACGAAGCTGGAGGTCCCGGGTTCGATTCCCGGTCAGGGCATTTATTTGTGTGATGAACTCGTATATTTGTTGTGGGTGTTTCCTAGTGAGTGTATTCAAGTATGCATTTATCCATGTATGTATATCGTCGCGTTAGTACAAGCTTTGCTTGGTTTGGGACTAGGTCGATTTTAGTGTAAGTTTGTCCAGAAATATTTTTTTATTTTTAAATATTTTACTTTCCTCGTATTCAAAATGAAAAGCAGAGTGTTTAACTCGGTTGAAACCACCCATTTCATCAAATATCTCGGCAGAAATGGGTGGCTTTCAGCCCTGGGTTAACAATCTACTATTTATAATTTTTAGAAAATTTGAAATTCTTAACATAGGTACACGTACCACCACGTCAGCGTCAACCACGAATACTTTCACAGTTGGCCAGGACGAGTTTTTTTTTATTTTATTCAAGATTGGTTTGCGCTTGACCACAAATCACCTGATGGTAAGCGATATTGCTGTCTAGGATGGAACGCGCTTACCTAGCAAATACCGATTCACTCTCGCCTTGAAGACCGAAAGGTTGTAGTTTACAGGGAACAAGTGATCCGGCAAGGAGTTCCACAGCTTGGCTGTTCTCACGATAAAAGTGGAAGCAAAACGCTTCGTGCGAGATTTAGGAACTGCCACCGTAAAACGGTGTCGCCTTGCCGTATCCCTGGGTCGTCCGATGGTAGGAAGAGGCGGGAGGAATTAAGTTGTGTAATTCCTCAGCACACTCCCCGAAATGCAACCGGTAGAAAACCGAAAGACTGGCAACTTTGCGGCGATGCTCTAGACTTTGCAGCCTCGCATTGCAAAGGAAGTCCTTTCCTATGAGCCTCTTAGCGCGTTTCTCGATTGCCTCCAACGCCTCAAGCTGATATTTAGCCGATCCATACCATAGATGCGAACTCCATGCATTAGCGAACTTGTGCTTGATACAAGGTGAGCAACTGTTCCGGCTGGAAGTACCGCCCCACCTTAGAGAGGATGCCCAGCTTCTTGGCAGCTAACTGAGCCTTAGATTCGAGCCATTGTAGGAGCCAAAGTTGATTAAGTCCCGTTCCCCAATAATTATGCCAAAGTTGAGGGTTGATGACAATGTTACGCCAAGAAGCTCGACGTGGTCGGTAATCGGCACGGTTACATCCCGGAAAGTAGGGGCCAGATCGAATGGCCTTTTTTTATCAGAAAAAAGACACGCCTGTGTTTTCGCAGCATTGAACCTGACCAGATTGGCTTCGCCCCAATCGAAGACTGCCCAAGAGAAAGGTTCAAGCGCTGAACCATAGCCTCCCTTTCAGACTGGATTTCGGTTGTACTGGCTCGCGCAGTAGATAGGTATGTGTTTGTAAGTATATTTTATTTTAGTTTTAAGGCACGACTGAATAGAATAGGCATCTCCTGGGTGAGCTCGCTTCATCTTCGGCCTCATCTTTGCCCCCTGGCTAGATGCTGGCCAAGAGCAATCCCATTTTTAATAAAAAAACACCTGCATCTCAATGTTCAAAAAACTTCGCGCTTGCTGCGCTCACGTTTGCATCTACATGACTTGATGCGTATGAAGTATTTTCCAGACCTGCATCATAATGTTCGCAAAATTTCGCGCTCGCTATGCTCGCGTTTTCATTGAGATGTGTTGTGACCTGATGCCTATGAAGTATTTTCCACACCTGCATCATAATCATCATTGGCTTGCCCTTATTCCATTTAGTTGGGGTCGGCGCAGCATGTTTTTTTCTTCCATACCTCTCTATCGCTCGTCATCTCGGCACTCACATCCTTCCTCTCCATATCATCTTTCACGCAGTCCATCCACCTTTTCCTTGGCCTACCCCTTCTCTTGCATTCCTCCACATTCATAACTAATACCCTTCTTGTTACGCATAACATGACCATACCAACGTAGACGATGAGCTTTCAACTTATCGACTATGGGTGCTACTTTCAGGCTTCCTCTTATATACTCATTTCTAATACGATCCATTCTAGTAACTCCGCTCATCCATCTCAACATTCTCATCTCTGTAACATGTAATCTCTTTTCATCCGTCACCTTTGCAGCCCAACATTCCGATCCATACATGACGACAGGTCTCACAATGGTCTTGTAGATTTTTCCCTTCAGTCGAAGGGGCATTCGGGCGTCGCATATTGTTCCCGAGACCTGTCGCCATTTCATCCATCCTGCGCTGATTCGGTTTTTAATGTCACGGTCAATATCGCCATTACACTGTATGAGCGACCCGAGGTATCTGAAATCGGAGCAGACCGGCAACCTGCATCATAATGTTCGAAAAATTTCGCGCTCGCTACGCTCGCTTTTTCATCTTGATGTATTATTAGCATTGTATTGTATGTAGTATTAAATCCGTTAAATCTATCTACTTTTTTTTCAAAAATTTCTCGCTTGCCTCCCTTTAGTTAAAGAGTATGAAGTTTTTTCCACACCTGCATCATAATGTTCGCAAATTTTCGCGCTCGCTACGCTCGCGATTTCATCGGGATGAGTCATGACTTGATGCGTATGAAGTATTTGCCACATATGCATTGTGGTGTTCGAAAAATTTCGCGCTCGCGTTTACATCTACATGACTTGATGCGTATGCGTATGAAGTTTTTTCCGCACCTGCAAATTAATGTTCGAAAATTGTCGCGCTCGCTACGCTCGCATTTTCATCTAGATGTGTTATAACTTGATGTGTATGATGCAGGTATGCGCTGCATTTGCATCATGTTAGAAAAATTTATGAGTCGATTTTTTCGTCTTTCTCGTATTAAAAGTAAAAAGGGCGCGAATTTGTATACTACGTTACTGCCGCGTGCTGAATGTCTATTTGTTTCGAGTTGATATCAACAGACAGTGATCATTATTATCATCTGCGGCCCGCGAAGATTTTTTTAGCTAGGTACTATGTGGCCCGAGGGTGCTTAAAGGTTGCGGAGCTCTGCTGAGTATAGACATGTAATGTAAATATGTATGTATGTATAATATGTATTTTTTGACATAACCGCATAATTGTAATTATATTGGAACATTAATTTTCATTCTGACTTTATTTTTTGTATTGACATTATATTATTATTAAATTGTTGTATGACCATGACGATCCTCTCAGGTGAATTTTAACATACTGCGTCCACTTTTTTAGATTAAGCGGACATCACTGTACGTATTATTTAATTGCTATTGTATTCATTGATTTTATTTGTATTTATTTTTATTGACGATCACAATAGAGATTCTTGTAAATTGACATGTAATTTATAATGTAATCGTATATTGTTAATAAATGAATCTGAATCTGAATCTGTAAATACTTTATTCTACACAAGACAAAAGGAAAAAAATACAGACAAAACAGATCATACATGTACAAAGGCGAACTTATCCCTGTAAGGGATCTCTTCCAGTTAACCTTTGAGCATTTGAGTGGAGAATAGAAACCAAAGTCAAGTGAAGTCTTAATCTTGAGGTTATACTGTCATGGCGGCATTCCCAAATCAGCTGCTTACTCTCATCGTTTTCTTGTTGAACAGAAAGGAATCTTTAAGGTCCCTATTATTTCCTCTTCGAACATATATAGGTATGTCTACCGAATATATTAACCCTTTGAAAGCTTTCATATTTGAATGAAGTGATCACTCACACGCCAAGCACTGTTAAATTGATGTAACGTTTAAACCAATTAAAACAAATAAAAACAATTATTAAGAGATTTTATTCATGATCAAAGTACACCTTCACTCCGACCTTTTTAGTGGTTGTTGACATGGTGGGCACCACGACACACGACCACTTTATAGGTTCTTACGACGTAACCAAACGACTTACGTAGTAGGTCTGTAGGCAGACATAAACATCATCATCATCGTTCGCTTGCCCTTATCCCATTTAGTTGGGGCCGGCGCAGCATGTTTTTTCTTCCACACCTCTCTATCGCTCGTCATCTCGGCACTCACATCCTTCCTCTCTATATATCGTCTTTCAAGCAGTCCATCTACCTTTTCCTCGGCCTACCCATTCTCTTACATCCGGAGGGATTCATTCATACCTAACATCTTCCCTAACTTAACTATAACATGACACCGTAGTCGATGAGCTCTCAACTTATCGACTATGGATGCTTCTTTCAGGCTTACTCTTAATGCAGGATTAAGCGGGTATTATACTGTCCTGAATTCAGAACGTCGAGAGCGGTATACGTACCTATATGTTAGAGCGAGATGCTTCAACTCCCCTCCCCTAGTCAGGATTCTTAATTCAGGACAGTGTAATTACTTTAGTATATATATTGTAGTCTTTGAGTGTAATACCCGCTTTATCTATGTTGTATTGTAGGATGATGTATGTTTATGTCATCGTCACATATCGACGTTTTTTTACACATTGGATCAAAATTAGGACTGCCAACAATTATTCCAATTAATCAACACTGGACCATTCATATTGTACGACAAGTGCATGAAATGCACCATTTCAGACGAGACGTTTATCCATCCGAGCGAGCTTGCGAGCGAGGCTGGATATAAAATCGAGTGTGAAATGGGTTTTATGGACGAGTTATACACTCTACTTTTCACGTCAGTTGCGAGTAAATTTACAAATGGGTAATTTAATTAAGGTTATGTCATCACATTTACACTCGTGAGGTCGTTAACCTCGTTCGATGGAACGCTGGCTGCCGCGCGCGCACTGGCAGGATGCGGGCGCAGCGCAAGGGGTTGATCGTGTGGCTGTTGAACCGATTGCCTTGGTCTTCGAGTTCTTCGACGAAGCTTTTACTTTATGCTCTAGAGCATAAAACTGTATTTTAGGAACTGTCTACTCATCAAAATGCAAACGCAGATGCTTAAAAATCACTATATTGAAGTTTTGTCCAAGTTCGGGAAAACTTCGTTTTTTGACAAAGGTACTAACGTAGTGGCACCAGTAATGGACCTGGCTCCAGTAATGGACGCAAAAATCATTCACGGTCGATAGCAACGGAAAAGTATTTTAGTCATGGCAACACTTTAAGCATAAAGAATAGGCTTCTATGTATCACATTGACAAACGACATACACCTCGGTCATTTTGTTTAAAAATGGCGCGGCGGCAAAAAGTGTGCTCCGGCATTTTTCACGAATAACCTAAATTTCCTACAGAAATAACTAAGGAAGTAGGTTTACGTTTTTGATTGTAAACTTTATTTTCTCTAAACAATATTATTTTGATATGATTTCGTGAGAAGCGTTACATATTTAACAATACTTTTTTAAAGTGTTTATTGCATTAGAATCCAATTTGAATGATTTAGAGAGGATGTACATTACTGGTTCCTGTTTTTTGTTAATCTCCAATTATGGACAATTTCTCCATGATTGGTTTTCATACTGAATTCTGGTTACTCAATTATGGACACCCAATGTTGGACGGATTTATTGGCGAGGTAAATGTTTGAAAAATGCCACCCAGTTTTATTATAATAGTAGTTTATCTACACAAATATCATAATCCTCTAAAATGCGTTCAGAAACCGTAGGCAAATGAGCTTCATTTTAACATCAATGTACTTATGAAAATTTTCTTACCTGTGGTGAAGTTTACCAGCAGTAATATAATATTCATTATAATATCCTATTTAGTACTATAATGATTTTTTTTTAAATTTGGAACAGGAAAATTAAAATTCAGTCGATACGAAAGGTCAGCTCGATATAGGTTTTTTTTTTTGGGATATTTGGAAAAAAATAATGTTTTTACTTAAAATTCAACATTAATGTAAAATTTGAAATCCTTAACCCCGAATTAGTCAAAATCGAGTATAATGACGATTTTTCGTAAAAAAAATTTTTACTTAAAATTCTAAAGAAATGTAAAATTTAAATTCCTTATCCATGAATCCTTATCCCGAAAAAAAAAATACATTATTGCCGTGGCCGGGGAAAAAAGCAATTGCAGGCTGAGCATTTGTTTAAAACGGACGAGCTTGCGAGTCCGTTTAATTAGAACCCTGCAATTGCTTTTTTCGGCCGAGGCTAATATAGTACTTTTCTCAAAAATGGAGGATATACGACAAAATTTGGATAAATATTTGATAAACATAACCTTAAAACGTCAAAAACATCATGCTCAATAAAAACAAAACAGCGGGATGTTTATTTTTTTTAACAGAATCGCAAGTGTATTGTTTTACCGAAAAACGCAAATTATTCAAGACTTAAAAAGACGTCGCGTTTCCAACAGAAAAATACGAGCTGAATTGGCTGAATACGACCTGTGCCTCCTTTTATATGACAGTTTCTACTTTTTTTTAAAGTTTGGAATTCAACAAATAAAGGAATTCATATGTGAAATTGCAGGCGGTCTACAATGTTTTTAAACCTTAAGGTGTCCAAGATTGGGTGTCCATAATTGGATTTTGTCTGTCCATCATAGGATTTTCGAAGATTTTCGACTTTTTCAGATTTTTGAGCAATTTTCTCGGAACTTACAAGTTTATCCAAAACTTTTGTATGTTTATTATAATTAGTGAATATTAAGCTACATTTTCTTTGAAATAACTAACATCAAACTTATAAAATAAGAGAGTTATAGCCAAAAGATGTTGACGGAGTTCTTAAGCCGTCCATAATTGGTGCCATTACGTTATATCGCTTGACCGAATTGACAACATTTCATATTTTTAACTACTTTATTTTATGAACTAGTTAGAAAATAGGTAAAAATTTAAGCCACCCGTATTTTTTCTTTTTCAATTTAACTCATTATGTCATACAAAAAAAACACGTTGAAAAGTAGGTCATTCCAAAAGGGCGCAAGTAAAATATGACGTCATCTTCCCAACAAGAATCCAGAGCCACTCCAGAGCAGCGATTGTCTGTACTCTGTACTAAGGTCTCCCTGTAGCTCTAGTATAAGTTTTTTCGAAACATTAACTAATTCGAACGCGTTTGCGTTTTGTCTCAAAATGTATAAAAACGCTCTCACCGAGTTTGAAATACGCGCGTTCATCGGTTAGCAACAAATGTTATACACGCTGTTTTAGTTTCCACTAGTGACCACCAGAGGCGCTGTTCACGTTTTCATACCGCTTTCATACATTTTGAGATAAAACGCAAACGCGTTCGAATTAGTTAATGTTTCGAAAAAACTTATACTAGAGCTACGGAATACAGCGAGGAAGGATGACGTCAACTTTCGGTTTACAGTAATTTGCGATTTTTTCCAAAATTAAGGGAGAAAAAAAATCTAAAAAATGTTTTTTGTGTACTTCACACGTTTTTACCGAAATGGTTTTCGAATTAAGACTTTTGGAAATTATGAAATATTGTCATATGCACGGATTGTCTAGTTTTGATACCTATTTTTTTGAATTTTGAAATAGATTATAGCCTATGTCCTATTCTGATGTCTAAGCTACAACACTGGGAATTTTCATAGAGATCCGTTCAGTAGTTTTTGAGATTAAGCGGAACGTACATCCATACATCCGCATAAACTTTCACGTTTAAATTAAATATTATTAGGATTAGGATTTTCTTAAACTTGCTAGAGTAGGTACCTTTACGCTGGGATGCTTCGTATACAACATAATATGAGCGATAAACCGAAAAAAAGCCAAGTTAAGTAGCTGTCAAAAGTTGTCCCGAGATATCTCGTGCTACCATTTTTGATATATGGTCAGCATCATCCATATGAGCAGTTTAAAAAAATAAAATCTTCTACACCACCTTTTGCACGAGCACAATATTATACTGACTGGCGTATAAATATATAATAAATATTTGTGGACATCTTACACAAAAGGTCCCTTACCTTTTCCTTCCTATATAAGGTTTCTATTTAAACATTATTTTAGATGTTCGTCATATACGACGTATACATGGTGTCCTAAGACTATGGGGCATCAAGGGAAAGTACCTTGAATGTTGTAGATGGAAGATTTTACTAAAAGAAGACTTTATTTTAACTTAAAAAACAATTTAAACTGCATTCATAGATTTTTAAATAATTACATGGTTGAACCAGGAATCGAACCCGCTAGACGAGAAAAAATTGTGTTGTTAAAAATCATGGTCTTCCTTTTATTTCTGACACTGTTATTTAGCAAATAATAATGGTACCTACCTAGATCTTCGCACATACATAACCATAAAATCTTAGATGTTCATGGCTAAAACAAAATATATCAAAGCTTACCTTTTTAATATCTATGTGAAAATAGGTTACCGACAGCTCCGGCTAATGGATGGGCCGTTGCGGCTAACAAATTGCCGAGATGCAGTATTTATGGTTGCAATTACTGCCCTTTGTGCTTCAAGATGCTTCTCAAATACCTGCTCCATAGTCTCATGAAAAAACTATAAGTGTTAAAGGTTTTTTCAGAAATATTACAAAAATATTGGATACTAGCGGCCCGCCCCGGCTTCGCACGGATAGTCTAGATGCTACCTAATTTTTTGAATTTTGAAATAAATTATAGCCTATGTCCTATTCTGATGTCTAAGCTACAATACTGGAAAGTTTCATAGAGATCCGTTCAGTAGTTTTTGAGATTAAACGGAACGTACATCCATACATCCGCACAAACTTTCACGTTTATAATATTACTAGCATTAGCCCGCGACTTCGTCTGCGTAGAACTCGGTCATCGCATTAGAATAATATTGCTTTTATTTGAGGCACTTGTCTAGTTATATCTCTTCTATACACACTTAAAACCCCTAAAGGGATGATTTTCGGGATGAAAAGTCTGTCCTTCTCTGCGACTCAAACTATATCCCTACCAAATTTCATCTAAATCGGTTCAGCGGTTTAAGTTTAAGGGATAACAGACAGACGGACATACGTTCGCATTTATACCTCGCTACGATTCCGCACGGGTAAGGCAGTCATTAATCTATTTATCTACTATAGATATATTACTAAAACCGAGGTTTCAAGTCACTAAATTTGAATGTATTATTCTTCTACACTCTAACATCCAACCCCCTCTTTGCACCCTTATGAGATGAATTTTCCAAAACGCTGCAATCCCAATATATTTAGCTGAAAGTCTACACGCCAAGAATGGAGTTACTTACTCACTTTCAACAAACAATCTCTCACCCTAAACGCATGTCGTGGGTAAAAACTGCTTGCCTTACTAACTTTCATCCCTCTTTTCACCCCTTTAGAGGACGAATTTCTGAAAACGCTGAAATTACTTCTTTCATAATTTAATGCTAGGCCTATAAACAAAGTTTCAATTCTCTCGTTCAAAATAAAATTTACTCCCCATACAAACTTTCAACCCCTTTTTCACCCCTTCAGAAAGCGAATTTTGAAAAACGCTTAAAATTGTTTTCTTCCATTTTAATGCTTGGTCGATTAGAGAAGTTTCAATTTTATATCCCAAAAATATATTTTATCTCCATACACAGCTGAGTCTTCTGAGCTACAATATTACAAAGTTTCGTAGAAATCAGACCAGCAGCTTATGAGATTAAGTGGAACGTAGATACATCCGCACAAACTTTCACGTTTATAATATTATTAGGATTAGGATATTAGGATTAGGATATTAGGATTAGGATATTAGGATTAGGATAAGTATAATAGGTTTTCAGACAGATCCTACGTAGGGACTCCAAAATTAAACTTTTTTTTTATACTTGTTACTTTGATTGATCTATTGACAGTATAATGGTCAAGTAATGAGCTATCCAAATTCAGAGAGAAGTTTAAAGCCAGTAGGCAAATAACATTTCAGAAATCTATAACTTAATCGACATATGGAAAAGTACAAGCTGCCCATGTCTATTATAATAGTATTACATATGCATACGCAAGAAAAGCTGAAAGCAAAAGGAACGGTTTTTTTTTGAAGTTGAAAGTCATAGTTGTCCCCCAAACTGTCACACTAATCTAAAATGCATACCTTGCGGACCTCCGCACCTTGCGAACCTACCTAGGTAATTGTGACCTAGCAAAGCGTAAGTATTAAGTACCCAAGTCGTAACTCATCCTATTAAAAAAAAGCTAAGTTACTATCTAAATCACATGGCATTTTCTTTTCCCACTATGGAATATTACGTAGGTAGTTGCCATAATAAACAAGGATTAATTGACCATTCCGCCTCGGTATGTCGTCGGAGAACTGCGGAAACGGAACATTATTTTCTTCATAAATAACATGTAAGAAACTGCGTTTACTAGCAGAAAACGCTCTATTTATAGAATATTGCTCCTGTATAACGTGCAAAGATGTTCTTTTGTTCGGTCATTAAACTCGTAAAAATCAATGAATGGTAAAATAAACTATAAAGACAACTTTAACTTGTATGTCGCTACAGTTTAGGTACATTACGAATACATAAAATAATACAGTTTTACTTACATTATATGTATTAGGCAGGATATAATATCTATTCGTAACAAAAAGTTGACTCGCAACTAGCCTGTCGATGGAATTATGTACAAGTTGGTACAAGGGAACAATAAATTAGAAATACATCCGTTGTTGCGAACATGTTGAGAATGTATTTAAGTAGAAGAGGAAGAGTTCAATTAAAAAACCTTAATATTCTACTAGGTACATATAATTAATTTAACACACAATATTATTATTTTAATATGGTATGGTCCGATGTTTGTGATATTTATTTATGCATCGGGCCGGGCACCGTTTGCCCCCCCGCTGGCGACGCTGCGCCCGGCCATTTGTCCAAGCCGCTTTTATATCCACCAAAAACTAAAATAATTTACTACCTGATGTGATATAGTTTGAGACAATCGTAGATTGAACAACAAATATAATCGAGTAAACATATTTAATGATTACCGCTTTCGAATATTCTTCGGCAAATTAATATTATCTATTAGCTATTAGGTAATACGTAAAGAACGCACGGCTGTTATCTAATATAGCTGTGCGTGCAAGTGTTTAAAAAAATAGTACTCTTTGTAATGTACCTGCGAGGATACGACGACATTATCCCTTGCTGAGCTCGTGTTTAGTTGCATCAGTGACTTTAGGCAAAATGCCATTTTGGGAAAGCCCTATTTCGTCACGTCCTCTGCGATTACTAGATTAGTTACGAAAGTGGGTTAAATGAACCGGAAGTTTTATTTTTCATTAACTGCACCTAATCGTAACGGGACAGACTGCACAGACTGAGACCCCATCGTAAAATATGTAACCATCTGTTATTCTATCCAAATCCAAAGAGATATTTCAAATTAGCAAACATAACATTACTGTAAACATTTAAAAACAAACGTGTAAAAGATTTGGTTGCAATCGCTCAATCGGCTGCAAAGCTTGCGTCTTTTGAAAAGAGTCTCAATGCATCTGAGAATTGGAATAATACGCACTTATTTCCAAAAATGACACCGCAGAAAAAAATCCAATGAAATTTGTTGTTTTTATTCGCCCAATCGCGAGCTCATAGCGGTTGTTTGCTGCTAACGACAAATGACAGCGCCCGATCAAAAGGCGAGAGGCAGTGCGCCCGCGCTACAGATTTAACGGCACATTTGGTGACTGCAGAGCATGGTGGGTCCTTAGCAGAACCCTGCGGGGAAAATGGCGGGGTTCCCTGGACACCCGCGAGCACCAAACAATGCGCCGCCGCGATTCAGCCGTAATACAGACGTACCAACCATTCACGCTTTACAAATCAAACAAATTATATTTGTCGAAAGTCATGTTTTTTTATTCAGAAGCTACGAGTAATTATAGTTGTTTAATATGGACTCTGAATGGCGCTGGTAGCTTAACAAATTCACTGCCACCAACGCATATATGCGTTTCCGTTACTTTCACCCAGTGCCTTGAACGCACAGACGCGTTCATAATATTTAGTGACTCACCCTAAGCCTTAGTGCCTTAGACTTAGAATAGTCGGTTGAACTCACATGTGCGTTTGGGGCACACAGCAAAGTGCGGCACCTGCCGAATGTCCAGGAAAAGAGGGTGGCAGTGAATGCGTTGAGGTTATTACATATGTATACAACAACTACATTAGAAAATACATAGGTACATTACATACTATGGTTATGTACAGTCAGCAGCAATGGTTGCTACGCGGGCGAGGTGTTCAAAATGATTTATACACACACGCTCTTATTCCCTTATAATAAAGATGTGTGAAGATCAATTTGAGCACCTCGCCCGCGTAGCAACCGTTGCTGCTCACCTTATGTATATAGCTTAATCCTTAAGTTGGAGAAAAACCTACTTTCAATCTAATGATTAATTACACACACATATGAATAATTTTGAAATAACGGCTAGTTTTCATACGATAGAAGGGAGGGGTTTTCATACGATATAAGGGGAGCTTTAATTTTTAGGTACCTAAGCTCTCTGCTTGTCTATAGGTACGTTGCTGCTTCGTAGCTGACAACCATTGATTCTAAACGTCATAGGTTCCGTAGTGAATTTCGGGTGGTTTGGAACTTTGTATCTTTTATATGAGATGTTGTATTGTAGAGGCTGGAGCTGACATAGTCATTCTGACAAGTCTAATATAGGTTTTTATTGACTTAGTTTGTAATACCCTTACAACCCGTGATACTTACACACAATGTTTTTCATCACATTTGCGACGAAACAACACACATTCCTATAAAGAATAGGAAAAAAATATGCAACAATAGATTCAACAAATTATCAATGTCAGCTTTTCCAAATACAGTCTTCCACATATACTGCTAATAGCTGCGTTTCGTTTTCAAACTTGAATGGCCGTACTCAACCAGATTGTACCGATTTTCAAAATAAAATTTATTAAAATTATTGCAAATCTGTCTGAAATAATAGTACCTACTTAATATATAAATATTACGCAGTTAAATGTACCGTATATATACGCTAAAATTATTCTGTAGCCAAGTTTTGAAGATCGGAAAGAAACCATCGCTGATTTTTAACCTCCTTAGTCTGCAATGACGTGCGAGTGTGTTCTATATTTTAAAACTAAACTCATAACTCCCATGGGAGGTAAATCAGCTATAACTGCTGTGCTCTATACGCCTGCGTGCAATGACAACGTTTTCGAGCAAGTGTGATGAAAAATGTATAATATGTCCACGTGAGCATAATACCTAATGCTAACAGCGTACTGAAGCGAACAAGAGCAATCGAGTGCCATCACTGCAGAGTACGAGCACGCTTTGTAGGGGGACAAAGCCCGGAATGATTTCCCGAGTACTTCGGCAGTTAGCAGCTCTCGAGCACACGTGACTGCTGTCCTCAACCGATCATTGTACGGCTCTCGAGCGACAGCTCTAGCGGAACGAACATATGGAGGCCCCCTTGACTTGCTAAGTCGCGAAACCCTTAAATATTACTGGTCTTTTGGCTCGTGTTAATGTTAATATAGGTATGGTTGTGCGGGATAATTGATCATAATACTTACACCTATATAGATCACTTTACTTTTTATTTCTATTTTCTATCCTATACTTAGTATTTTTATAATTATCTTTTTTACTTACCTTACCTACCTACTTTATGAATGTAAAATACTTTGTAGTTTCCTCAAAGAAATAAATACTTATATCCAATTTCGACATTGAAGATGTTTGTGAGCATTTGGTTCACTCTGATACATTTGACGGCGACTATTCGTGCTAAACACATACAAGTTTTGCGAAAATCTTAGGTATATTTTACCTATTCTAAATTTAAATAGCTACTTACTGTACCTACCTGTAAATAAGTAATTAAAGAAAGCGTATTTTTAACTACCGGCGCAGTCAAATCAAATGAGCTAATACGAACTTAACGACCGTTTTTCTCAAGCAGTAAAAATCAAGATACTTAAAAATGGTTATTATCGATGAAGTAAATCTTAATGTTAACAACACTCGTCAACGCAGCGCCTCGTGAGAAGAATTAACCGTCCTCCATTGAGTTCGCTCCATACGCACCGAGTCAAAAGTCAGGGGTATATGAATATAACATATTCTTTGACTTTATGCGCAACAATAAAAGAATCGGTGGATAATTATACGCTTGAACAATGCCCGGCGCGGAGTTGACTTCAATGCCTCGCGCCGATTACAAAAATTCCATTGCGCATTAGCCCTCTTTGCAGTTCTATGTTTGAAAGGTTTTAAGTGTAGAGAGCGCGAGCGCAAGAAAATCGCCGCATCCCGGGGGTCCGTGCACTTCCGTTCGGTTTCGGATTTCGGAGCAGTGTCATTGTTTTGCGCGCCAAGGGTGGCGCGCGTTCCGCGGCGCGGCTCGCGGGGCGCGCTCGGCGTGGCGCTCGCGCACCGCTTCGCTGTCATCTGCTCATCACACCATCTTTTAAAAGTTTTGTTTCATACCGGAAATTATTTAATCATAAATAACGCCATCTCATCCAAAAATCAACACTAAGGCTGGGTTGCACCAAACCGTCTGTAATCGTAAGCGGTGTTCGTCAAATCTGATGGTATGTAAAGCTTGACAAGTTTCTATGGGATGACAGTTGCCGGCGCCATATTTGACGATGACCGGCCTGTGTTCGTATGTTGGTGCAACCGACCCTAAGAGAGACGATGCAAGTTACAATTGCCTAATTCAAGAGAGACTATGCATGTTACGAGTGCCTAATGAAATAAGCATTATTAAACTATTTAATCATAAATAACGCCATCTCATCAAAAAATCAACACTAAGAGGGACGATGCATGTTACAATTGCCTAATTCAAGAGAGACTATGCATGTTACGAGTGCCTAATGAAATAAGCATTATTTATTAAACGCTTGTACAATGTCCAGAAACAGTCGAAGACCGTCAGCCGCCTCAATTTTCTAATAAGTAATGACATTTATTTGATTTTTTTTAAACGCTGTCGTCGATCAAGTCGTGCTCCCGTTCGTACAATCCCCTTGTTCATCAACGCCATTGTGGTTCCCTAATAACAGTCATTTGTGGAATAATCGTCTTTCTCTTAGCGCTGGGGCTGAATACACAGCGTTGAAAAGCACATTGTTCAACACGATACCTGTGGGAAAAGACGTTGACAACGTTGACTATGTTTTCTATACTTATTGAGGTATATTTAAAAATATGATGGATTTCAAACATGGTCAAATCTCTTTTTGCGTACCTAAACAAAGAATAGAGATCTACAAAACTGGGTACTACATATTCGTAAAACTTAAAGAAAGTTCAGAATATAGTAGACCGTAATTTATTATAACTTAACACATAATGCCACATAAAAAGGTAAAGTAATAAATAAATTCGGTAATTCTAATCAAAAATATTTTCACACTGAAATGTTAAAACCGATAATTTTTATATTTTATAATAGTTAGATATATACACTTGCTCAAAAAGTGGCAGGTAATTTTTGCAGCTACACATCGTGCGAAAAGCTGGATGTCGCGCACTAGTGATGTTTAATTTTCCAGGTACCTATGAAGCCAAACTCTAATACTTTAGATACTTAAGTATTTGTTTTAGACTGGTATATATATATTATTATTTATTATCGTACCTATACTATGTACTTAGTATTATATGCTATCAAACAAGATACTTATCGTTGTCAATTACCCATAGCCAAGCTTTGCTTATAGTTTGGGGACTAGATTAATTTGTGTAAGATTGTCCCCATAAATATTTATTATTGATTTTATCTGTAAATAGGCAATGCTATTTTGCTAAAGTATACAAATGTGTTTGGTACACGTGCGAAAATATCGTTTTCACTTGTCTCGAGTTTCATTGATCCTTGCCTAAATGCTCGGAACAAAACATCTCGGGAGTCATACAGAATGACATTACTTGCAATAAAAAACTTATACTATGTATCATTTCAGACTGAAGTCGTTGTGGGATCTGGAGATAAAGAAGTCAATATTTATTGTGATACTGTGAAGAGTTCTAGTTTAATTTCATCCCTGAACTCACTGCACGGCAAGATGGGAGAGTTTTATTAAATTACCGCTTTCACAAATTATGTAGAAATAATAATTCGGATGGCGGCGCGCGGAGGCGGCGCTGCGGGTGGCTGCACTTTTAATTAAACCCTAAATTATTGTTCACCTTCATTAATTCTTGTGCTCCTGGTCCCTTACTAATGAGTTTGTACTTTTTGTACTGGACTCGTTGTATCGGGACTCTTCCAAACCACGCCACAACGTATCGAACATGAATATCTTGGGCTCGCCAAAAAACCTATTAGGTACAGTCGCGTCTTCTTCCAACCGCGTATTTAAATATGTTGTAATAACTTTGCATTTGCGAGGCGGTATAAAGTATCTACGACTAAACGACGATTCACGCTAGACCGTTCCGTGTCCGGGCCGGCCCGTTTTGTAGTACAAGAAAACAACGGCCGTCGTGCGTCCGTTGATTTCTTGTACTACAAAACGGGCCGGCCCGGACACGGAACGGTCTAGCGTGAATCATCCTTAACTTTGGATCCAATTGGCTTGCAATTCTTACAAACGATCGGTCGACCTAAGTTTTGGCATGCAGGTGTTTGTTAAATGGGAATGTAAAATTGTTTGTCGTCTAACCCCATTTATAATAAGTCGACAGGTAGGTACCTAGAATCTACTAAAGTACCTAATGGAAAATAATAACGCGAATCGTGAACACTACATTACCCGAATTATACCTATCACCTAATAGTTTAGGATCATCACTCGTAGTTTGGCCATGTAAGCAAATTCCGGACGAATTGGAAATGGATTAAGTTGGCACCTAATCCAATTCTCAAGGATGGGAGAAAAGGTGGCGAACTACCTATTTGCAGCACGCGACGAGGTTGTATTTCATCGAATTTTCTTCGGTTATTTATTTATTTAAGGGTCACGTAATAAATTGCGTTAAGTGGGGGGCGGCCGAAGCCCCGCCGGGCTCTGCGGGGGCGCCCATAACGCCGGGAAAAACGCGCCTGGCCTGTAAGTGCCTTCTACAACAATGCTTGCGGGCTACGTATGACACGGAACTATGTACATATATACATGATACATGCTTAGCACTCGGTTGCGATCCGCTACCATCATCCCAGGTTTAACGCGCGGGACGGAATCGGACTCGGGTTGTTGGTATCCACTGTTGGTCAATACCATCCAGCCATTGAAGCCGTACCAATGTACCTATACAAAGATATCTAGACCTAATGCACCACCAAATATGTAACCGGACGCACTTTAAATATAAATATTTTAAAATCTATCATTATTTCTGTAGGAATCTAAATTGCCTGAAAAATATGATGAACGATACGAATTTTACCACTCACATATTCGTCCAGAGCAAGAAATACGCCAGTTAGTAAATAGAGGATCAACGCCAAGGGCTATGTTGCAAAAGGTGGTGTAGAAGATTTTTTTTATTGTGTATTCGGGTGCTCCTTACTATATAGATAACTTCAATAACTCGTGTTTACTTACTTTCTTCTATTTGATAATTTCATCAAATCCAAGTAATAATAAAAAGATCGAAAGTTTAGTTGGTTGGATAAATTGGATATTAAGCTAGCTGCTTGTTACTCAGTCACGCAAAAACGGCTTGACGGATTGTGATGAAACTTGATATACAACGAGTTTATAGCCTGGATTAACATATAGGATACTTTGCATCCCGAAAATCACCCCGGGAAGGGATGAAATAAGGAAAGGATGTTTACGCAGACAAAGTCGCGGGAAACAGCCACTCGAAGATAATAATTCTGACTGGCAGATGCTTATAATCACTATATTGAAGTTTTGTCCAAGTTCGGGAAAACTTCATTTCTTGACAAAGGATTTCTACTATATTGCTTGACCGAATTATTACGTGTTTGTACTCATTAGACGCAGAATTTAATGTTCTTTAACTTGCTAGTAGATAACTTTACGCTAGGATGCTTCTTATTGAACATATGAGCGATAAACCGAAAAAAAAACAGGTTAAGTAGCTGTCAAAAGTGTTAG
This sequence comes from Cenopis cana, assembly GCA_951800055.1. Classification (NCBI taxonomy): domain Eukaryota; kingdom Metazoa; phylum Arthropoda; class Insecta; order Lepidoptera; family Tortricidae; genus Cenopis; species Cenopis cana. The sequence continues at coordinate 14,109,522 of OX637471.1, read as the reverse complement.
AGTAAAGAGGTACAATTGTTGACAGACTGGCTGGTATGAATCTTGATGGATGTTTGAAAGAGTGTGTATGACGGTTCTCTATCATTGTGTCAATACGAGAAAATTAACATTGTAAAATGTATTGGAATTGGTTTTATATTGTAATGTAACTTATACAATAAACCATTTGTGTTTTGAGTTAAATAAGTATTTCTATTGTATCAGTTTAGTTTTGGTGGAGGAATGTAGTTAATTTTCACCACAGGTTATGGCAAGCACGGTAACTTCCGTATAACTGATACTATCGCACTAGAGAGTGTGACCGGAGAGTGGAATACTTAATTTAATGTCACACGAAGAGCAAAACGGTGATATCCACCAACAACTTATTCGAGGTAACACAATAAGAAGAGAGATCGCTACAATGTCGAATGCAGGGTCGGGTCTTCCGGCTATAGAGAAACTGCAAGGTAACAATAACTATAATACCTGGAAATTCGACATGGAATTAATATTAGTACATGACGATTTGTGGCAACATGTACAGAGCGAAACAGACATAACTGATGCTGTCGCAAAGAGGAATGATCAGAGAGCTCGCACTAAGATCTGCCTTTTGATTGAGAATCAATGTAAGGTTCATGTTTGTAAAGCTACTACTGCGTATGAGACGTGGAATAATTTGAAAGCAGCTTACGAAGATAAGGGCATCAACAATAGATGTAGACTGCTATCAAGGCTGGTGAGCCTAAAACTAAATATGTTTAATTCAATAACTGAATATATCACTGAGCTGATGCATCTCAACAACCAAATAGGAGATTTGGGAAAAGAAATTGACGATGAGCTGCTAGCTGCATTGATGTTGCAAGGACTACCGGAAGAGTATACGCCTATGAGGTTGGCACTAGAGAATACCAACGTAAAGTTGACATCGGATTACATCAAATCAAAACTACTTCAGCTAGATGAAACCGGAACATCCGCCGCAGGTTCAAGCAAGTCTGGACCGAGCTCCGCGCTTGCTGCAACGAAATATCACAAGAAATTTGTTCAGAGGAACAAGCAAAAGAAACCCGTGAAATGTTTCATATGTGAAGGACCACATAAAGCCCGCGATTGCCCGCACAACCCAAGACAGTCGAAGACAAATCATATGGCGACGGCACTGTTAAGTGTGAATCTAGAGAAGAATCATCAAGACGATTGGATAATAGATTCGGGAGCGTCAGGACATATGAGCAACAGGAAAGACTGGATAAATAATTTTGAGAAATTTGACAGAACGGTAGATGTGTGCTGCGCAAATGGAGGTAAGGTTTTTCGAGAAGGTTTTGGTTCTGTAGAGGATGAGTCGCTTGATATCAGCGTAAGTAAGTTCGAAGACAGATCGGGTACATACGTACCCGATCTGTCTTCGAACTTACTGAGTGTAAGTTGTATGGTTAATACCAAAGATAAAGTGGTAGTATTTTCCAGAAAGGGTTGCGAGATCTTTAATGCTGATGAGTGTACAATTATAGGGAAACCATGTGTGACAGGATTGCTTGAAAGAGGCGTTCATAAACTAAAATGTTCTTCACAGGCAACTGCACTAGCGACCACAGGTGCAAACGAGATGGAGCTTTGGCATAGAAGGATGGCACACTTGGGTATACGTAACCTGGGGTGAGTTTTTCAAATCTTATTAATTGCAAACTGGACTGCGTGGCTTGCCTGATGGGAAAGCAAACTAGGCAACCGTTTGAACGCAACAATGCTACGAGAGCTAGAGAGCTCCTAGAGTTAGTCCATTCTGACATAAGCGGCCCAATGAATGGTAAGTCTATTGGAGGTCATAGGTACTATATTTCATTTATCGATGACTATTCGCGGAAAACTTTTGTGTATTTTCTGAAAGCAAAAAGTGAAGCCTTCGAGAAAATAAAGGAGTTCAAGAGTTTTGCAGAGACTCAAACTGGAAAGAAGCTGAAAGTATTGAGGACTGATAACGGAGGCGAATATGTGAACAAGAGGGTTGATGAGTTTCTGAGGGAACATGGTATCAAACATCAACTGACGATTGCGTACACGCCGGAGCAAAATGGTGTCGCTGAACACGCGAATCGAGCAATAGCTGAGAAAGGCCGAGCTATGTTGCAAGAAGCAGGACTTCCAGTTCGTTTTTGGGCGGAAGCGGTAAATACCGCTGTCTATCTGAAAAACAGAAGTCCTACGCTGGCAGTTAAGGGAATGACGCCAGAAGAGGCATGGACTGAACGAAAAACAGATTTAAGTCATCTTAAGGTCTTCGGATGCAAGGCGTTTATGCATATACCGGACCAAAAGAGAACCAAATGGGATCCAAAAAGCAAGGAATTAGTCTTCGTAGGATATTGTGATGAATCCAAAGGATACAGGCTGATTGATCAATCAATCTTGAAAATTAGGAACAACGACCAGAAACTTCACAGCCAAGAGAAAATATTCAAGAGCAACGACCACAAATTTTACAGCCTAGAGAAAGTATTCAGCAGGAGCAGATAGTTCAGGAAGAGGACCTGGAGCCAAATGATGGAGATCATGACGATGGTAACACTAATATAGCAGAAGGTGATGAAGAAGAGTGGGCGTCAACTGAAGAGAGAGCTGATGAAGAAAATAGAGAGAGAGAGCCTGAGCAAATGGTCGAAGTGGAACACAGAAGATATCCACAAAGAGAAAGAAAAACTGTCAAATTCCCTGATTACATCACTTACCAGGCAATATCAGAAGAGGACGATCCGCTTACAGTGCAAGAGGCACTATCGAGAAAGAATTCTTAACAGTGGAGAGACGCAATCAAGGAGGAGTTAGACGCACTGGAGAAAAATGGAACATGGGTTCTAGTTAAGCCTGACCAAAAGGAAATGTGCAACATTGTTGATTCTAAATGGATATTTAAAATCAAAAAGGAGGCGGGGAATAGAACACGCTACAAAGCACGTTTGGTAGCACGGAGTTTTAGCCAGAGAAAAGGCATAGATTACGATGAGACGTTCTCGCCTGTAGTGCGGCATAGTTCCATGAGGCTACTTTTTGCTCTAGCAGCTAATCTAGACTTGAAGATTGATCACATGGACGTTAAGACCGCCTTCCTCAATAGAAACCTTAATGAGAAGGTCTACATGCGGCAACCACCTCACTTTGAAGCCAAAGGTCAGGAAGACTATGTGTGTTTGTTAAAAAAGTCTTTATACGGACTCAAACAAACACCTCGATCGTGGAACTTAAAGTTGCATACGGAGTTGGATCTTCTTAAGTTCAAGAGATGCAAAAATGAATCCTGTGTGTATACAAGAACAACGGAAAAGAATATCATAATTCTGGCTGTATACGTTGACGACATCCTCATCTTTTACAACAATGAGAGAGAAATGCAGATTGTAAAGGATGAATTGCGGTCAAAGTTCGAGATGAAGGACTTAGGGAGAGCTGAGTTGTTTTTAGGAATGAGGACTACTCAACAAAATAACTCTATAAAAATTGACCAAGAGGAGTACATCAATAAAGTTTTGAGAATATTCCAAATGGAAACGTCTAAACCTGTGAGTACACCAGGAGTACCCGGACAACGTTTCACAAAACCAGAAGACCCACATACATCGGATGAAAGCATACCCTATAGAGAACTAATAGGTTCACTGATGTATATTGCTGTTTGTTCTAGGCCGGATATAGCTCATTCTGTAAACTTCATGAGCCAGTTCTGCAACTGTTATGAGGACATACACTGGACAGCTTCCAAGAGAATCTTAAGATACCTCAAGGGTACCAAAAGCATGGGGCTGAAATACTCCAAAGAGACATATGGATGTATTCAAGGATTTGCCGATGCTGACCATGGAGGCAATCTCGTCGACAGAAAGTCTTATTCAGGCAATGTCTTTAAGATGGGAAATGGGGCTATTTCGTGGCAAAGTTCCAAACAAAAGAGCACGGCGCTCTCAACGGCTGAAGCCAAGTACATAAGCTTATCTGAAGCTGCAAAAGAAGCCTTGTTCTTGAAACGGTTCCAAGCTGAAGTTATGGGAAAAGAAGAGTGTCCCATATTAATTAATACGGACAGCCAATCTGCTATGGCTATCGCTTATAACCCGGTACAGCATCAGCGAACCAAACACATTGACGTTCGCTGTCACTTCATTCGAGAAGGTATAGAGAATGGTGAAATTAAATTAAAGTATCTAGATACCAAGCGAATGATTGCTGATGTTTTGACAAAGGCTGTTGCGAAAGAGAAGCATGAGTTTTGTCGGAGTGAGATGGGTGTATGTTGAAGGCTGTTCGTTTGTGAGTGGAAGGAACCTGAAGAGCATGAATGAAGATGGGAAGTCTGATGGAAACAATTGAGGAGGAGTGTTAGAGTAAAGAGGTACAATTGTTGACAGACAGGCTGGTATGAATCTTGATGGATGTTTGAAAGAGTGTGTATGACGGTTCTCTATCATTGTGTCAATACGAGAAAATTAACATTGTAAAATGTATTGGAATTGGTTTTATATTGTAATCTAACTTATACAATAAACCATTTGTGTTTTGAGTTAAATAAGTATTTCTATTGTATCAGTTTAGTTTTGGTGGAGGAATGTAGTTAATTTTCACCACAAAAAGTTGTCCCGAGATATTTCGTGCTACCATTTTTATTTACAGAATAAAAAAAAACTTCTACACCACCTTTTGCAAGAGCATAACCTAGATTGACTGGCGTAAAAGCACTGTACCGAACAATTATGATTATTCCGACGAAACACATCGGTTGATGATTTGCCTGTCATGTTAGCCAAATCGCGGCTTTTTACACCTAGGCGTACCGCGATCTGTCGAATTTCGCCAACAGGCCTAGCACACGATGGCCGCGAGAGTAAGTCGGCTCGAGTTAGAATATCCGTCAGTTTCTAACAGCACAAATAAAAACCGGCCAAGTCGTGCCACGCGCAAGGTAGGGTTCCGTAGTCGTCCACCCGTTACATTACGTGGACTCAAAAGTTCGCAAACTTATATTTACTATGTTTTTGACAGAATTAACAACATTATCTTAGGTACGAGTATCAATGGAAATTACGAGTATACAAAAGTTTGCTTTTGCAAAGTACATTTCTGAAGTTAGGCTATTACTCGTTAACTAGTAATGTTTACTCAGCTGTGATAGTTTTCCTTTTAAATTCATCGTATATACTACTACCATGATTTTTTCACATGCCTAGTAGCCACCGTTTAACTAGCAGGGGGGGGACACATGACCATAACAAAAATTATCACTTCAAAGCTTAATATCACGCTAACCAATTCTTTAGTCAAAAAACGCTTTTAGAGACCTTATAATATTTTTAATATTTTTAAAAGAGCTATGGGGTTTGGCAGGAAAAAAAAATTGCACCAACACTTTACGTGTAGGGGACGTACGCTAAAAAATTTTTTTTTATATTTTATTCTACCGTTTTGTCGGCGTCATTAATATGTATACTCATGCCAAATAACAGCTTTCTAGTACTAACGGTTACTGAGAAAAACGGGGGTCGGACGGACGGACGGACGGACATGGCGAAACTATAAGGGTTCCTTGTATACTACGAAACCCTAAAAAAAGACGCGTAGTCTATCTCGAGCCGACATATCTACTCTCGCGGACTACAGGCCTGGTCGAACGGAACAAAATAATTTCGTTCTTGAGAATAACCAAGCTCGCCACAATTCGTCACCAAAGCTAAGTAGGCCTTGAAACTGAAGTTTTTTAAATAATAAGCTATTCTTTGGTGCAAACTTTAAAATGAAAACTTACAGAGTGCATGGCATTGTTGTCAATTCGTGTGTATCCGCGGCACTTCCACTATCCACCTTCTGGCTCTATCAAATTAATATATATTGTAACATGCTTGAAAAGATTCAAATCGTCACATCTAATTAGAGTGGCTAAATAGGTAAATATAATAATCGAACAGTAAGATTTAATTATATTGGGATTGTTAGATATTGTCAGCCAAAAAACTGGTCCACCCACTTTTCGCAGTTATTATTTGTGGTAGACCATTGGCTTACTGTACATCCTTACTTAACAGGTGGAGGTAATACCTAAAGCATGTAATAAAAAAGTAACTAACTATTTAGTCTAGTAATTATTTAAAAAAGTTGTTATTTTACGTTCCTATGTTCAGCTAATAAAGCCGGGCCGTCGTGGAGAGTGGGCGTGCGCGGGCGGGGCCTCCTTACAGTCCTTATTAACGCTTCCGCAGTTATCAATAACTGCGGTATTTTCTTAATAACCACCATTACACGCATGACCCATATGTGGAGAAAGCGCTAATTAACAAAAACTTGGAATTCCAAACGACAGTCAGGGTTTGCCAGGCAGAGGTTAGTCAGGAGCTAATGTTAGGTTAGATAAACAGTTTTTCACCTTATTGCAATAGAATACGGTGCAGAAGTAATAAATTACATTTGATCTTGACTGTTCCAATCGATGCCACAGTGTACCTTAATAATTTGGTACCTACTGTGGTCTGCAGGGTAATCGCGTAACTTATCGAAGGCGCATTATGATTATGGCATATCAACTTGTTTATGTGTTAATAGGTATTTATAAAAGAAAGTCCCCCGCCGCGTAAATTAATTAACTCTAAACCGGATCAGATTTTCATCAATGAACGAAGTGTTTCATAAGGAAGGTTTCTAGTGCCAAACCTGGCTACTGTTGTGTAAGATCGCGTATGGAGACAATTTTTTTTCGGGAATAATGAGTTAGTAAGTATTTTACACTCGGATGGACAGCTGTCATCTGGAAATTTTTCAGGCTTTTTTAATGTAACTTATTTTTTGTATTAAAAAAATGTTGCTTCATAAACCTATCGAGTCTGGTATGAAATAAAGTATGAAGGGGGCATGAGCTGATTTAAAAAATATGCCACATTATTAGATATTAGCCAGTGGTTTCGTAAAAAATAAAATTCATTTTCAAAACACACCAAGTTTGTTTCTTCACACACTTTCGAATTTATTTAATTAGTTATGGATTAATAGAAGTGAACTGGTGACAACTATACCTATCAATATCAAGATGTAAAACTTTAAGGGCGCTTACCTTATCTTGATAATATTATAAAAGTGAAAGTTTGTGCGGATGTACAGTCAGCAGCAACGGTTGCTACGCGGGCGAGGTGCTCAAAATGATCTTCACACATCTTTATTATAAGGGAATAAGAGCGTGTGTGTATAAATCATTTTGAACACGCCCGCGTAGCAACCATTGCTGCTGACTGTACGTTCCACATCTCAAAAACTACTGTTCTGATTTCTATTAGTATTGTAGCTTAGATACCAGAATAGGACATAGGCTATAATTTATTTCAAAATTAAATCCCCTCAGGGGGTTAAAAGTGGATCATTTTGTATAAGAATTAAGATAGAAACTTAAAACTTCCTTGTTAGACCAAGAATTAAAATGAAAAGAAACTGTTTTCAGTGTTTTTCAGAATTCGCCCTCTAAAGGGGTGAAAAAGGGGTAAAAAGTGTGTAGAGGGAAAATTTTTTTTTAAACGAGCAAACTCATTTCAGCATTTTTGGAAATTCACCCCATGAAGTGGTGAAAAGGGTTCAAAACATTGCATGTGTAGCCTGAGTTTTTTAAAGTGAGTGGACTTCATTACTGGGCTGGCATATTCTCAGTTAAAATATAAGAAAAGTAAATTCAAGCTTTTTGAATGTTCATCGCTTGTGGGCATAAAAAGGGGGTTGTATGTTTGTATAAAAAACCTGTAATATTCGTAGTGAGCGACTAGAAATTTCCTTTATAGTAGGTAATATATAAGTATGTAACTAGGTAGATCAAACATTAAAAAACTGGACTACCCGCGCGAAGCCGGGGCGGGTCGCTAGTATTATACCTACCTATAAAGAAAAAAAAATACTTAGCTAGCTCAAAGTTACAGTCGACTATAAGACCGTCCCAATGCCCGTGCGTTGACGCGCGTCAACAGTTCTACACTAGCGCTCGTTATGACAAGTTTATAAACTATACAGTTTCTAATCATTATTTATGATAAAGATCTAATTCGTCAAGAGATGTTTGCGATATTCGAGTCCCCCTAGAATAGCTCAATAGCGCTGATTGACGAGATCTCGATAAGGAGCGGAACGAGCCCCTTCGTGACCACTTGCACCGTTACGTACACATTTCACTGATCACCTTTGAGTCTGATTACGCCTTTTGTTGATACCAAATTACGACTATTTCGCAAAATTATCTACAATCACGTTGAACTGTTCAATATAATACTGTAGGTGTAGATGACAACAGTAAAAATAAATTTATACTGGTAAAACTTTAAGGCACTCGGAAAACATCAAGTTTCAACTTATTTTTGCTATTTTTAAATACATTAAGATAAAAAAAAAATTAACGGTTATGCGTGCCAAAACTCAACAAACATCGTGACGCTAATAGACTTTATCACTTTCCTGGCGTACCTTTGAATTTTTTTAGAAAGGTAATATTGGGTTTTAGAGTCCGAATCACATCATTCATTTCCGTAAAAAAAGTGCCGGCAAAAAAAGAATCAGCTATGTGACGCTCTTTTCATACTTACAGTTTATATGGCTCGTCACAAGACTGACACAGAAAAATTATACATACAACTTGCGATCGAGTCAGAAAACTCTACATTACCTATTTGGGCATTTTCACTTTATAGTGGACCCCTACTTTTTTTCGGATCTCGGTGATTTTGGTTATTCTGACTCAGAATCACGAGTACTATCCATTTCCGCGAAGAAAAAAAGTATCCCGCCAAAAAAAGTCAGTTTTGTGACGCTTTTTTTATACAGTTTATATGGCTCGTCACAAAACTGACACAGAAAAATTGTATGGAAAATCAAGGACATTTTTTTTCTTCATCTGAATCAATAGTACTCGTGATTCTGAGCCAGAATACCCAAAATCACCGAGATCCGAAAAAAAAGTAGGGGGTACACTTTAAAGTGAAAATGCCCATTTCTAAAAAACCGGCCAAGTGCAAGTCGGACTCGCACAGCAGGAAGGGTTCGGCAATAAAAAAACATGTCTGTTGTATGGGAGCCCCCTTAAATATTTATTATTCTGTTTCTTTAGTATATTTGTTGTTAAAGCGGCAACAGAAATACATCATCTGTGAAAATTTCAGTTGTCTATCACGGTTCATGAGCGGAGTCTTAGTAATAGGGTCCCGTTTTACCCTTTGGATACGGAACCCTAAAAAGTGAAAGGTACGTATACCGGAAACTGAAAATGCCATACTATTTTTTACCTCCCTGACTTCAAATGCACGGAGCAGTTTAGGAAAAAATAACATACCTAATAATTATTTTTGGGTTTGGGTGGATAACAGTGGCGGCGCGTCAAAAATATTCTTAGGGAAGCCGGAAATAAATTGCCTTTCTTATTCTTCATGAACAATAGTAAAAGAACTGGACTGGCTGAAAATTAGGTAAGCCGGTGGGAATTGAGTTGTATGGACGCTCCGCCACTGGTGGATAATCTATATTTAAGTATTTCTCGCAATCGAAGTGCAAAGTAGGGTACTGTTTTAAAAGCCATAATACCTCTGGAACTATTTTCCCTCGCTTCGGGAAAAACGATCTAGTAGTAATATAGCTTATTTTGGACCCTAGTCATACAATCAAATATTTTGTAGTTGGTAACCAGCGTAAAGGCACTTCCAGACACCGGTTAAACACTTGGTGAGGAGATTTTTCCGTTATATACCTACGCTAGACTCGCTTATTAGATACAAATCATGTGAGCACGGTATGTAACCCACGTGGCCGGTTTTTTATAAGTATCCTTGAGATTCCAAAAGTTTTAAATCCACAGTGCAGCAGTGTTTAGTTTACGTAAGGTTGTGGGTGTTGCAAAAAGTAACTAAGTAAAAGAAATAATCACTTTTTTAATCGCGTTTACAATCAAGTACCTAATAGAAAATACCCAAGGGGAATAAGGGAAAGATTAATTTATTTATAGAACTTCGGAATTAAATCACTTAAACAGAAAAATAAACCCAGTTGTGTACTTAATATATTTTAGACATCATTTTCAGAAAGTCCGTAGATTGTACTGTCCTTCAGGAAGTTTGAACTCCATTCTCATTAAATATATTAAGGTAAAAAAACCTCCTCTTCATTGTAGCCTCATGCCATCCTAAAGGAGCCCAGGGTCTGCAAAGGTAGTAAAATCATTGCTTTGAGCGTGGCAGGCTCCATCTAACCGAACAGTTCAGCGCACGATGTAAATAACGTAACCGGCGAGTACCGGCGCAGTCACTTTAGTCACAGTACTCATAGTAGGTTTTTTCGTAAGGCTGCAGTAAAGTACCAGATCGTTTTTCAACCGATTGGTCTATTTAGAAAATAGAAGCAATTTGCCGCATAGGATTTGTGGCGGTGCGGCGACTTTGATCGGTTTTTGTAGGCGGTTACGCGGCGCGATTGGTCGTGGTCGTGGCTGTGGTCGCGGACTAGTTGAATTGTTCGTTTTGTACATGAGGCCCTTGGACCTGCGCGTGTAGGTACATACAGGTTACTTGCCTCACTGTAATTTAGTTCTCCTCACTGTAACTGTTCCAGTTCCTGTAGCGCATTTGGCACTTCACACTCTTATCGCAATGGTAGGTATAACCTATATCACCAGGAGTCCAGGACCAACGTTCGGTGTAGGCACACATAATAATACCCCTATGTTACATGTGTTCCTGCAATATCATGTAGTTACGATAATTTTAATGCATCATCAAAGGCAAAATACCTAATTGCACTTCACTTACGTTATAACTTGTCTCATAGAACTACTCGTAAGCTAATTATTTGATTTTAAATTATTTAATAGTGTATCTGCAGTGAATATAACCACTACCAAGTCGATACCTACTGCAATTAATTAAAAATAGTTGGGATCGAAGCAAAAAGGACAGTACAATCGTCATCGTTTTACACCGGAACCCGTTTCGAATCGGTCTATTTCCATTTGGTTTTTGCTGCGGCATGTGGCACCACCAGCGTGCTCTCGATCTCTTATTATTAATAACCTTCTTTTATGCTAGACACACTTACATCGATCGTTTTGATTAAAATATCTAAATAATAGAACAACATAATGATACCATAGATACGTATAAAAGGCCAACGCCGCCTCAACAACTGTTTTCGGCTCTAAGCATGTCGGCGGATATCTGCCCTGTAAGATCAGTGGCGAATAAATATGTATAAGACAATATTTGTATTTACGTATAACTTAGAGCTTTATTGAACACTATTTAAAAATTAAAAAATAATCACAGCATTGCTTAACCGAACTCAACTGTTGGATTATCGTGAAATTAATTCAGAGACATTTATAAACCGTTCGTTAGCGTGGAAATCAATAGCGAGCTAAGTTTAATAATGTTAATTGCTTTGCGCACTACCTGGTATCGGAATAATAAGAGTTCATTAAAGCGCACGCACGGGCGCGGCCGGCCCGTGGATCATGCGCCGGCGGCGAGCGACGTGTATAAATTGCTCAATTTGGTCTGGAGCAAATGGCACATTAAATTATTATCGCTCACCATGTACAGTGGACGCTGCCCGTACCGAGCTGCCGTATTCCTGCGCCTGGGCACTGGCTGACCCGTCTATGTCTGCATAAGTACTTACGCACGCGCGACGTTACTTTGGGGTTAAGTCGGCCGGCGGTCGTATTTAGCTTCCTCAGTACGCTTTCTCAGAACGCAACGGGAGTTAACGCACGTATTGGCGGATACATGAGGCAAGATGAATCGTAACAGAACATTTCACCAGCCATATTCATTATTTTTCACCTGTCACTTCTGCCTATGAGACAAGTACTTTACCTACAACGATTTGAATTATCTGATGCGTACCGAAAAATAAATAAATATCTTTGAAAAAGATAGGTTTCATTAGAAGAACTTGCATTCGAATGTATTTTCTTGCAGATGTTCCACTATGTAACTGCGCGCTACATAAGAATCGGGAGAAACGTTACCCACGATTCCGAATCTAATTTGAGTCGCAGCAAAAAATCGATCGCATTCGATTGTGTCGGCGGGCTCATAGGAATCGATATCAATAGTCATAGGATTGCTCTGATGGATTTCTTTCTAAGGATCGAATTAATTGTGCCTGTTAGAGAAAGGGGCAAGAGGTGAACAGGTACCATCGTTTTTTACCTAAAGGTGTCTGACAGTCGTCAAGAAAGTCTCGGTTTCGGATTTTCAGCACTAGGACTGAAATTAATTTTAATTAAGAATTTTTGTTAACAATTTGTATTGATAAATGAACCTCCAGGTCTTTGTACTAACGTTATTTAGTACACTACGTGTACAACATTTGTTACTTGTATATGCGACTGTTTGTGTTCTTAAATAAATTAAAAAAAAAAAAAAAAAAAAAAATTAACGCGTGGGAGTTTACTAGGTAACATTTTAAGCAAGCAAGCAATTAGGTTAGTGGTAAATAACTCCATTTGACGGCACTTTGCGAATAGGCAAGTTCGAACTCGATGTAAAATGTACATTATAACGTAATAAATAACGGTTGTACCTCTAGATTCCATGGTTATTTAGTTCGAATACGGCTCTAACAATTGTTGTATAATTTAAAATCTTGCGATGTTCGGGGATTTTTCTTTACGAATCAAAACAAATAGGCGACTATTTAGGGTAATTCTGACACATCCCGAACCAGTTCCAAACCTGACTTTCCAAAGAATATAAAATAAAATATTCTTTCTTCGGGTTTTAACAAACGACGCCGAGCGAAGGTAATATAACAGTATCCAAAATATCTAAGTCCAAACAACTAGGTCATTCTTTATCATTCAAATACCTCTAGAATACCTTTGAGAGACTAATTTGAGATAATAGGAATAATTTGGGAGACTTGGTCTCACCGGGAATTGAAACTGGGAGCTGACTCCGGTAGGCGGGCCACTAGATAAAACGTATGATTATCCAAATCATCATTGGGCGATTTTCCAATAGAATCGAAATTAGCTTGGTAGAATATAAATAGTATGTCCAAACTTTTACCAAGTCAATGAACTAAATAATTGTTTCGCACGAACTGGTATCGAATAGCTCGGGATGAAATCAGAGCGTGATGCTGCATGGTTCGCTGCGCGCGGCAGCGGCCGCCTCTCAGCGACTTCCTCCATTTATTTATTTATCGTATGGCAGCTATTTCGAACCGGGAGATCTTCGAGAAGGCAGTACGGTTGCCCGTTTGTTGCACTTTTATAGCACCGCCCAGGGGTCACGTGTAGGGTAGCGGTGGGTACTCCCTACGGACGTGGTACCTAAGTACAACTTCAACCCCCCTTTGTCAAGTGTGTGGGAGAACTTGACTGTTCTAGAAGTTCTCAAGGCGCCCGAGGGCCGTCAACTTGGCTTAACGACTGCTGCCATATACAGCAGCCGGGATCAACGGCTTAACGCGGCTTCCAAAGTACGGCAGCGCTCAGTTAGCACTCAAAGCGGTCAACCAAGAACTGACTCCGGCCCACGTTGCTTAACATCCCATACGGCGCGCGGCACGCGGGCGCCTCTGGGCCACGAGCGCTCCATCATCTAACTGCACTTTTCAAAGTGGAACACGATGAGAGACATAACCAGAGCCGCAATTCCATAAAAAAAATTTTTTTGAACTGTTTATTTCGAGAAAAAAGAAATATTACAAATATATGTCATTTACTTAGCTAAATCTTTATATTTTAAGATTTTAATGCTAAGCTAATTATTTTTAGTCTTCTTTAGTTAAATTGGGTTATACAACTTATACATTAATATTCTTTTTATAGCATTTTTAGTTTGCTTTGGATTATTCTCTATTTTATTGATGACATGTATGGGAAAATCATTTAGTGTATGGGGTAGGTAGTAGGACCATACTGTCCTGCCATATATGTTATTAATATTTCCTGGTAAGATGTAAGTTTTTTTGTTAGTTAAACACCGCAAGCCGGTTGACCTCTTATACCTATTTAATTTTCCCATTCTGTCCTTATATTCTAGTATTATGGCTAATTTGAGTTTTTGTGGTACCATTGTTTTTAATAATCTTAATTGTAAGTTATATATACGCTGTAAGTATGTCTTATAGGTTCTGCCATAGCTTGAGATACCAAAGTTTATAACTGAATGAGCCAGTGCCATGTATAGTAGCCGCAGTGTGCTATAAGGCACCCTGTGCTTTAAAATACTAATGTTACAGAGGATCGATCTAAGCTTGTTGCACACATGGTCAATGAGAGTGCCCCAGTTAAATTTATTGTCGATTATTAGACCAAGATACGTATGATGTGTTACTAGTTCTAGGGGTTCACAGTTACAATTAGAATTTGAGGCATGTACAAGAGTGTTTATGGGCTATGATTGTTGGTTCTAATTTAGACTTGATGTATGGAGAGTGGATAAACATTACTTTGGTTTTTTGATAATTAATAGTTAGTCCAGCATCATGCGCCCATTTACATAGTACATTAAATTCAGACTGCATCACAGCTTCGGCCGTATATTCATCTTTATGTGCTGTAATGAGGCAAGTGTCATCAGCAAACTGGTAGACAGAGGCGTCCCTGAAGATATTACACATGTCGTTCACATATATAAGATACTCAGTCGGGCCGATTATGGATCCCTGTGCTGTGCCTTGTTGTGAGTGCAGCAGCTCGCTTTTTTCACCTGCAATGCTAACAAAGTTGAACCTGTTTGTGTGATAGTTGATTAGCAATTCCAGAGCTGGCCCCTGTATGCCATTCTGCTGCAACTTATTGTACAGTTTTTCATGATTGAGTGTGTCGACTTTGCTGAAATCAACCATCACCGCAACCACAATTTTTTTGTCGTTAAGGTGCCGGTTGACCTCATCATCTTTCCATCTTTCCAAGAGCTTATAGTATGTATCGCTCTTTTTCATGTATCCTAGTTGAAAGCGAAAAGTGGAAATATCCTCATGACTAGCGATGAAAATGGCGAAAGATTCATGTTGTTTCTTTCGATCCTTTGTATATTTCCTATAAAATACATGTAACTTTCGAAAAAAACAAAACTGACGTTTGTCTGACAAATACACGTATAATACCTGTTTTATACTGTGTATTTTGCTATTTTACATGTTCATTTAATTGCCATGCCTTTGACGCAAAATTGACTTCACGTCACATAGACCATAGATTAACGATACCAATTTATAATTATTTCGTCATAATTATTAATTTCAACCTCTTTTCTTAACTGATATCGAGATATAATCTGAGCGGAATGAAAAGTCACCTGTTTGTATGAGAGCCAATACATTCCGAGTCACTATTCATAATATAATATAATAATGCGAAAAATACAACGTATTTTACACGTAAAAAACCTACATTTGCAAGGAAAGATACTGTATTTTATTGAAAAATACAGGGTCCTTTGAAAGATACATGTGTCATGTATCTTTCATGTAATTTTCATCGCTACTCATGACATGCCGCAGATACATCACGTATTCGATTTACAAATCGAATACCGCCCTTGAGACATACAAGTAGAGATATTCGGACATATATACCTAAGGTCCTCATCTGGAATCGGGTTTCTGGCTCTGCTGCCCTGAAACAAATCTATCTGGAACTTTTTTTAGATTTAACCGTAAGTTTCATTCGCTAGGAAGACATTTTCAGTTAAATATGTCCGTATTAAGAATGCTTACATGTAACAATACTGTACGTCAGTGTCAAACTCAAATGTTTCGTGCCAAAATGGACAGATTGACGTGGCTCAAACTTCTTATTTTAATTTCATATTTTTTTCGAACTTCTCAAACTTTGAAAGTATTAATAAGTTATCTCGGAAACTATTGGGTCTACAGAGACAATTCTAGTCTCATATTTTAGTAAATTTAGTCCATTTTAAAAACGCCAAGTTATTATCAGCATCTAAATAGTTCTTGAGGGTTATAATCTCCTTTTTTTCGATTTTTGACAAAGTTGCGTTCGACGCTTGAGGTCATAAACTTGGATTATTCATTGAGCCAACATCATAAAGAAGTCTGCAAAAAATCAGAACCACCGGATTTGACGTATGCTCTGAAATTAGTTAAAAACTTGTATGGGTAACAGTCAACCAAATTACTATATAAAGTACAGTCAAGTCATGTATAATATGTATGTAAAAAGATAATCCGCTCAAAATCTGACACCCGGCTATACAAATAGACAAACATGGGAGATTATTTCTTATTCCTCCACTCAAAGGCACTTTGTATAAATGTTTATTTCAAGAGTTCGTATTAAAATACCAAACGCCGCACGAGTAAATATACTGACCGTTTAAATCAGGTGTTAATTTGCAGAAAACCTCATCAGCATGCAGAATGCGAATGCTTAATCACGGCGATATGAGTATGCAACGATGACCGATGGCGTATGAGGCTGTGAGACTTTTTTTATACTGTTAAAGTTTTTTTTTTCTATTATGTACTTGATTTGTGCATTAAAATGTTTACTACTACTTTTTTTTATTCAACGACGCGACGGTGGCAAACCTACTTTCAGCCTGCCTGATGGTAGTCTGCTTACCTTCCGTAGACTATGGATACTTGCGACTCCCGAAGAATCATATTCATATTCATTTATTTATAATAACTCATATTACATGTCAGTTTAATCAGATACAATTCACAATTAAAATAATAATATACAATAAAAAAATCGAGCTACAAACAAAAGTTGTAGAACAATACACAAAATAATATCATCATCATCATCATATCAGCCGAAAGACGTCCACTGCTGGACATAGGCCTCCCCCAAAGAGTGCCACAATGACCGGTCTTGCGCCACCCGCATCCAGCGGACTCCCGCGACCTTTACCAGGTCATCAGTCCACCGTGTGGGGGGTCTACCCACGCTGCGCCTTCCGGTCCGTGGTCGCCACTCGAGAACCTTTCGGCCCCAACGGCCATCGGTTCTACGTGCAATGTGCCCCGCCCACTGCCACTTAAGTTTAGCGATTCGAAAGGCTACTTCGAAAGGGTTCTTTAAGAAGGGTGACACCACTCTTCTGAAGAACTATCGACCCATCACGCTTTTGAGCCATGTCTACAAGCTGTTTTCAAGAGTCATTACGAACCGTCTCGCACGCAGGCTAGATGACTTCCAGCCTCCTGAACAAGCCGGTTTCCGAAGAGGCTTTAGTACCATAGACCACATCCACACGCTCCGACAGGTTATACAGAAGACTGAAGAGTACAACCTGCCCCTCTGTTTAGCGTTTGTGGACTATGAGAAAGCCTTCGATTCGATCGAAACCTGGGCGGTACTACAATCTCTACAGCGGTGCCAAGTAGACTACCGCTATATCGAAGTACTGAAGTGTTTGTGCGAAAACGCCACTATGTCAGTCCGACTCTAGGACCGGAACTCGAAGCCTGTTCCGCTGCAGCGGGGAGTCAGGCAAGGAGATGTTATTTCTCCTAAACTGTTCTCCGCTGCACTGGAGGATGTTTTCAAGAATCTGGACTGGAGAAGGCTAGGCATCAACATAAACGGCGAGTATATCACTCATCTTCGGTTTGCTGATGACATAGTAGTCTTGGCTGAAACCATGGAGGATTTAAGTACAATGCTCGATGACCTCAGTAAAGCCTCCGAGCGAGTTGGTCTAAGGATGAACATGGATAAGACGAAGATCATGTCAAATGCCCATGTAGCACCAACTCCCGTTACAATCGGACGCTTTACGCTCGAAGTTGTAGACGATTATGTATACCTAGGACAGACTGTCCAGCTAGGTAGGTCCAACTTTGAGAAAGAGGTCAATCGTCGAATCCGACTCGGCTGGGCAGCGTTCGGGAAGCTACGGCATATCTTTTCGTCCAATATTCCGCAGTGTCTCAAGACGAGAGTCTTTGACCAGTGTGTGTTGCCAGTGATGACATATGGTACGGAAACGTGGTTGCTCACCATGGGCCTCATAAGAAGGCTCAAAGTCACTCAGAGGGCAATGGAGAGGGCTATGCTGGGAGTTTCTCTGCGTGATCGCATTAGAAATGAGGCCATCCGTAGCAGAATCAAAGTAACCGATAAAATAATATCAATTTCAAATAATCAAAAAATAATAATAATTATAATAAATGTCAAAATACATTACGTACGAGTGTCGTACGTAATAAATTCATTAAAATTATAAAAAGTGTGCTCGATAAGCCATCTTTTTAATGATGATTTGAAACTGGCTAGTGCCAGTGCTTCTCTAACATGTGCCGGCAGTCGATTGTACACAGTCGGGCCCATCACGTGGGTGAGTTTGGCAGATTTTGCCAGTTTATGTTTGACACCCACGAGTCTGTGGCCATACCGCAAGTTAGGACCGTGGCCGTCCGCCCGAGTAATGTACTCGTCAAGGTGGCATCGCACATACACCGCGACTTGATATATGACCACGGAAGGAAGAGTGAATATCCGCAGTTCCTTAAAATACGGTCTAACGGACGTGCGCTGACCCACGTGTACAATCGCTCGGAGGGCTCTTTTCTGCATGCGAAAGACTCGCTCCCATTCAGCGGAGCGGCCCCACAGCTCTGCGCCATATTGTAGGAGCGAATGTACAGTGGCAAAGTAGCACGAGCGCACCACACCTCTGGGTACGACTCTTGACAGGCGGCGCAGCGCGAAGCAGGCGCTTCCTAGCTTCTGGCACACCTTCAGATCGTGTTCGCCCCATTGGAGGCCTCTGTCCAGTTCGAAGCCCAGAAATGTGGTGTTTTGCACTTGCTTTATTTCGTTACCGTCCACACGAACCGTTATATTTCTCGGAGTCCTGCCCCCTAGATGGAGATGGAGAAAATGAGTTTTATTTAAGGGGAGGTATCCCCAACGCAAATGTCCCGCTCTAACACGCGTGAGTTTACAATTAACCATCCCGCTCTCTACGCAAGCTCTGCGCGCAGTTTTGTAAATATTTAGCTATAGTGATTAAGCCAATCATTTTATCAAAGCAAACCCTGCGAATTTGTCTATAACTATTTACGATCTTTAATTGAGTACAAAAATTAAATGTTAAATATCAGTAATGTAGCCGTAGTATTGAAAAAACATTCCAAAAAGAGGTAACTACGCGATTTTTTTCTATCGAGTGAAATTCATCAGGTCATGTAACTGACTGCGATTTTGACTACACAAGATCCTTATGTAACACATATATTTTTTTAGATTTTAAGACACTATATTCTATGTCTCAGATGGTTTTTAAAAACTCAAAAGTGGTAATACACGGCCTTAAGTTCAGGACCAAACCATTCCTGCGGAAATATTGCGCTGCCTGAGTTGCAACTTCATTGAGACGCTGCTCGAGACCATCAATGTCGGGTGCACTAACCACGGGGGCGACATCGTCGGCATACATATATATGTCTCCCGCTGGAATCGCCTCCGGAAGGTCATTAAGAAGAAGCGAAAATAGTATGTTTGACACTGAAGAGCCTTGCGCAACTCCCATTACGGTTGATATCGGATCAGACTTAACTACTCCTCCTGCACTCACTACAATCTGCGATCTATCGTGGAGGATATTGGTTATCAGAGCATGCGCTTTGCCATCAATGCCGTAGTGTCGCAGTTTTAAAACGATGACGTCATGGTCGGCCACATCGAATGCCTTCGAGAGGTCGCAGCGCAGCACAGTACCGCGACCTGCTGACCGCTCTCGCGAGCGCCCATCATCTGGCGCACCAGCTTGCGCGCCATGGCGCTCGTCGAGTGCCCTGGCGCGAATGTCACTAAATTAATTAATGTCTAAATTTATCCAAATTTATTGTGAATCATAACTTACCTTCGACTGAATTTTTACATCTTGAAAAATCTTTGTGGGTTAATATAAAATAAACTAAACGTTACCTTCCAGTAATGAAATAAAAAAAATGCAGGCTCTACAGCTCACATTTTTTAAATCGAGTCAACCTATAATAGGCTTCATATAAAAAACAGAAAAAATTACGTGGGTCCAAATACTATTTTGAGGGCATCAATAGATAGCAAATGAGGACACCTATCCGCCATTTGAATTTGGCAAACGATGGACCAAACACCCTGTATGTCTACGCCGATGTTGGCAGAATATGCTGAACTAACACAGTTACTAACCTATATTGTACCATATTCTCAGAAATAAATTATTGATTGATTGATTCATTGTGTTGGTAGCTAAAGACATGTGCAGATCCCTCACTCGGGAGCTCTGAGCTGGCCATACTCTCCACTAGGAGCACACCACACGATATAAAATAACAAAACAAAACCACACTAAATTATGAGGTGAATCTACAATAAGTAGATATACCTGCTACAGGTGGGTCGAAATTAAAAAAAAAACAAAATTCAAACATTTATTCTGCAAATAGGCCACAAGGGCACTTTTACATGTCATAATATCAATTTACAATTTAATAAACTCAGACAATATAAGTATGCATATGATTATGATACATTTTTCACGAGAAAAAATAATTTACAATTTAAAAAATATGACAATAATATAATAAATTTTCATGTCAATAAATTAATTATCTATTACAAATATTACAATATCAGTAGTTAGAGATGTTTAAGGTCTTAGTCTGAATAACAAAAGTCGGTCACAGTTACACAGATTTAGATCGCGTCTTTGCTGTGTAGGTAGGTACCAGTGGCGGCGCGTCAAAAATATTCTTAGGCAAGCCGGAAATAGTTTGCCTTTCTTATTCTTCATGAGCCGTACTAAAAGAACTGGTGTGGCTGAAAATTAGGCAAGCCGGTGGGAATCGAGTTGTATGGACGCTCCGCCACTGGTAGGTACTTACTACATCTACATCTACATCGCTAAACTTAAGGGCTATATTTGCTGTAAAGCCTATTTTTTGGTTAATTCATAATCTGCGTAAACGATGTCTCTGTTTCTATAAAATAAATCTGAGTAATAAAAACAAAACTTACGTAGGTACATAAGCCGTCAAATCCGCCCAAAATATATTTAAAGAAATGTAGGTAGGTACCTACCTACCTACCTACGTAAATATTTATTCCAGTATCTCTCCTCGTACAGCCTAGGTCCAACTCGCGCTACACCAGTCGTCATTACAATACAACGAATTCATCATAATAATTTGTTACTAATTCGACCAAATATACAAAAATATCGACACTTTAGTTTGTCAAGCGCATGTCTTACTTGATTATGTAAATGGAAAAGCAACCTTATAAATGCATTATAAAGTCTACATTTCAATAAAGGAAGATAATTTGGTTCAGAGGGTAAACAGCGCATTTTTAAATTTCATATTGTTTAGACCGAGAGCGCCATCTGGTGGGCTGTGCGTAATACGACGGTGTCCCGCCGAGACATTGTCTGCGATCATTTGTAGCATCACTCCCAAAACACGCCCAAATAAATAATAACCTTATTTATTTTAATGAAATACCTACCCTACCCCATAAAACTCGCGAGGGCGCTTTTGTACAATTGTTTAATAATCGTTACCGTTATTAATTTTATTTCAGGCATAGGTACTACCTTTGTATCTAATTGTGGTTGGTAGTACTGTAATTTAATATGTAAATGTGTGTAAAATATTATGTCGCTCAGTGGTGATGATTATTTCCGAGGATAGGTATAGGTAGGTATACGAGTATATACCTATACTTTCGTTCACTTATCTCTGACTTGGGTTAAACTCATAAATATAATTTTTTAAGATGAGATAAAACACAATTTTACACGACTGCCCAAAAAAAAGAGTAGACTCCATGTTGAGTGTTCCGTAAAAAAAATTGTTTTCTGTCCTAGCAAGTGAGATAACTATAAAAAAAAACCGGTCAAGTGCGAGTCCGACTCGCGCACCGAGGGTTCCGTACACAGTTCTTGTATATGTAGTTGTGTACCCGTCTCGACCCCATTAATTCAGGAAAAATCTTAAAAAAACATGACAGCACCATCTATCGGCGCATTGTGTTACTAATTTGCGCGACTGAATAACTTAGTACGTATGTTGGTTTTTCAAGGATAATTCTTTATCACAGTAACCGATTTCAATCATTGTTTTTTAATTTGAAAGAAGGTATTTTCAACGTAATTTTGTAAATTTAAATATAAATAAAAATATATACAAAGGTGATTAAATTACAAACTTAGTACAGAAGAGTTTTTGATGATTCAAAAAAATAAAAACTAGATAGAGCTATGGCTATAATTTTCCTGTAAAATATACATGCATATTAATGTTGTGTAATAATTTCAAATTTTTTTCTTCGTAAACTTCGGAGATAAGGGGGGAATGGTATTTGTTTTTACATTTTCCCTCGTAAATCAAATATTCCCCCACGAAAAAAAAACTAAAAATTGTTTCAGAATGTACAAGTCAAGCCCTTTCATATGATACCCCACTTGACATAGTTGCCAGACTTTAAAATTTTGAACCCCCTTTTATCTGTCATTATTCACAGAAAATAAAATAAAATATTTTAAAAAACCATCTTCCATGTATTTGGGTTACCCTTATTTATAACTATTCTAAATTTCAAATCGATAGCATAAGTATTTCTTGAGATATTTAGCGATGTGACAGACAGACAGACAGACAAAGTGAGACCATAAGGGTTCCTTTTTTACCTTTTTGGTACGGAACCCTAATGAAGTATTTGAAGAGGATTCCAAAAACATATATAGTTTCAAGCAATAAAAGTTCCAAATAAAATAATAATTATAAAAATTAAAAACACGACTGCATCAAAAAGATAAAAACAAGTTTCCTAATAAAGAACTCAAGGAAATATATTTTGTTTGCAGACGGGGGACCTACTACATACAAGTAAAACCTAAATATTAGGTCCCACGACTGCGAACAATCAAACAAAATATATTTTCTTGAGTTCTTTATTAGGAAACTTGTTTTTATCTTTTTAGTGCAGTCGTGTTTTATCGTTTTGTTCTACGAAAAAAAGCTTCAATTCTTAAATATCTCAATAATTTCAAATAAAGCCACGTGTTTTAATCACAACGAACTCAATAAACATAGGTACCTAATCTGTTGCAAAAAATCGATTCATGGCCACCACTAATCAGAGATTGATAAAAAACTTATTGCGTGAGCAAAATAAAAGCTCGGTGAAAATATATTAAATTAATCACGATCTTGTTCGTGTGGACGATAAAAATAAAATAAGAAATGTGGTTTGTGCGCGAGTGGGCCGCGCCTCGCTTGTGCGGCAGCGGCGCGCGCGCCGCGCGGCCAATGGCGCCCGCGCGGGGGCGTGCCCTCGCGCACCGCGCACGTGGAATGCGACTTTTTACGAAATAATTACAAACTAGGATCGGAATGTCAAATTAATTACGTCAATTATTTTTAGAACGCCATATTCAGCCAGGGCACGTCCTGAATGTTAATTGGTCGTGGGATAATACTTAAAAACCAAAATGAAATGCAGATATTTATTGTTTGCCACAATACCCAGTCTAGTCTACGCAATTAAGTTAGGTCTAATTTTTAGGGGTCCGTGTCCTAAGCGCTGCATGTTCTATCTAATCCAAATCATATTCAGACAACACATATTGTCTTTTTCACCTGTTTTGATTTATGAAGTACGAAATAAAACAAAAAGCCGAGTAGCAGAGAATTAGGTGCAAGATAATCAACGATGCCGCGTAAGAAAATGGCAGATTAGGTGGCGTGGCGTTAGGAACTCTAATAATTTAAATCTTAATTAAGTGTATATTTAAGTAAGAAACATAAGAAGTAAGAAAAAGATTTAGATACTTATCAATTAGCCTAAAAATTTACTCGAATACAACGAAATTGCTTGCACTATCAATATTTTTGAGCAGAGCGGCAAAACTAATGAATGGAGCTATAGTTTTCAATTTTTCACAGTTTAAGCATCGTGTTGACCCAAAGCTATAGGTACAAATTGTCCAAAAATATTTTTACAGATGTATAAGGGGGGCTCCCATACAGCCAAAGGGGGGCACGAAAAAAAAATGTTGCCTACCCCATCAAGTGGGGTATCGTTGAGTTCATAAATATAGTATTTTTGTTTTTCAAAATATTGAAAATAACGGAATTAGAAGCCACTCAAACTATCATACAATTTTATTTTCCCCTTTTAAAATCTCATTAATTTTTAATCCTAGCGAAAAAGTGTATAGAACCTTTTTTGTAGATAATTTTATGTAAGGTTGCTTATGCCTAAAAACGTTTTTTGTTGTGGGCCACCGTTTACGAGTAATTTTACGAAATACCGAAAAAATTTACCTTTTTATAAACCTTTGGGACTTTTGATATGTTTACCTCCTAACTAGTCTAAACAAAGTTGCCAAGTCAAAATTTGTATTCCAAGCATTTCCCTCTATTATAGAGGGAAATGGGCTGTCATTTACATACCTACAATAGGTACCTTCAAAATTACAGGCCTATAAGTAGGACCCATCGCGATGAAATATATGTAGGTAGAGTTCGATTAAACACACAGCAGCGCACGCAATAAATAATTTGCCAAACTCTAGCAACAGGCTCGATTCCAGCACGGCCAGGACTTTTAAGGTTTCTAAATGCCGCGACTATTCGGGGGACCTTTCGACTAGGCACGACGACGTCGCAGAGCAAGGTGTACTAGGTTATTTATTTAATATTATGATTTTAGTTAGGCAGTGTTAAGTACCTAAAGCCTGACCAGGAATATATGATCATTGTCAAGAGGGCACTATTATTCTGATTTATATGGCAACAGAGTATTATGACATTTTGTCTTGTTTACCTGTCAGCTCTGACATAAATTGTGAACTGTTTTGCAGCTGAATAATTTCATTTCATCACATTGATAATATTCCGCTCTTGGCTATGAATTGTTTTGGTCATTTTTTCTCATTTATTATTAAATATTTAACACATAACTAATATTCAAATAAACCGCAACAGTGACACTGACGTGCTGACAATGTCATTAAAATTATTGCCAGTGTAAGAAATTAGTTCCAATGAAATTCCGCAACATGGCGCATGATCATATATTCCTAGTCAGACTTTAATTAGTTATTGATTTTAATGTTCTTCTATTTGTATTAATTATGTTTTTCTTGTAATATGTACCTACAGTCGGAAATATGAGCGCGGACTAAGTGGTCGAAATTATGTAAACACGACATTTTTGGGAAAAAAAAGGATAAAGGTGCACAGACCTTTTTAGCGATTGGGAACGTACCTACTTACATAATTATACTCGTATTTATGTCATTTATGAACTCGACTCGAGTATAGCTAGCTCAGCCTACACTCAGCAAAGAAAGTCCTCTACCACTTTTGGACTGTAACGTAGACATAATAGAGTCGAAAAGTGGTAGACCACTTTTTTGGTCGACTGTACTCATCGTTCATCTTGGTCCTCGATACCTAAATGTTGAGCTCCAAGACTCTTGGCTAGGACATAGGTAGGTACAATTTTTTATATTATGAATAATGTAGTTTGTCTTTTCGTAGATATTTAGCGCAATTTGCGAAGAAAATATTTTTTTTGGTACAACTCTAGGTATATTAATTACCTACGCTGCAAGACCTTCCTACATACACTTGATGTGATACAAACTTACGTAATATACGGATAATGTACAATAAAAACTAAGAAGTCATCCCTTCCTTTTTTAAATTATGAGAGTGATTTTGGATTATTAAATAAACAACTACTCTCACTTTGTAAATACACACTACATTGAAAATACGAGTATCTAATTTTTATAGATAATAAGTTTAATCTATTGTTAAATGTGTTTAGGTACAAGTCGTGGAGCCGAATTAAACAAGTATTTTCTTTCCCACTCTTCTACTAAATCACCTCTAGTAATAATAAACTCTCAAATTTCTGGCGTCTATAATATAGGTAATATAGTAGGAAAATTGTGTAGAGAGAAAAACTAGTCACCTCTAAGCACGACACGCGCTCGCAGCGTGACGCGATTAAATTAAAAGCGACAACATGTGTTTTCCTTCCCATAGGAAAATACATTAGCCAGAGCATTTCCCGACGTCTTCTCTCTCTGTCGCGCCAGCGCCTTCGTCGCTCCGCTAGAAAGAACACTCGACATGGCGCCCTCGAAAGCTAACGGGGAGCTTTCAACGTAAATCTGTTAAAGCAAACACATTACGACACAAACACAAAGAAATTTTCTTCTTAACACTATCGTTATAAGCTCATCGTAGATCGCCTAGCTCTTTCCAACAAGCTAATCGAGTACGGGCGAGAGGGAGACGGTTGGAACTCACCGGTTGGAGCAGCGGAGCGGGCGTCATTGGGTGAAAAAGTTTACGTTGTACCGCCCTCCTCACCGCGTGCAGGGCTGCCGAGCCCGGTCCGTTTACAAAATATTTTCTTAGAAACAGTAAGTCGCCTGGGCGAGGGGCGGCGACGCGGGAGCCCGCAGTCATGCTGAGAACCTCAGCGGAGTCGGTGGACACACGTCGCGAAGCTTTTCATCTCTACCAAAAAAAATTGGCCGGTTCCAAACACTCTACTAAACTGATGCTACCGATTACACATCATTTCGTCACAGAATGCGGCCGTGAAATCAAAACAAGATTTTTATAACAACGTGTCAACAACTGTGATCAATGTATTAGTTTCATGGGAATACTGAAAAATATTTTCTATACATATATAGATTCAGTGAAGTGCTCTGAATGTATTTTCGTGTGCTAACCGACAAACTTAGTATTTGTGATTTTACTACCGTGTTTGTTGAACAGAAGAATAGCTGAAATTTATTCAAGTAAGGATAACCATATCGTTTTCGACTGTTATTTTATAATAAGTAATATTCCTCTACGGCTTATGATTTATTTTTAAGATAATATTTGGATCAAAAGCGGATCAAGGAATGCACATTGCATATACAAAAATATGTAGCTAAAAACTGTGTATGTTTGTTCACCGTTTCAAAAAAGTACTAATATGATATTTAATAGGATTGTACAAATGTACATTGTAAAATTCGTAATGTGGCAATGCCGCGTATTGGCCGACGGAGAAGATAATCTTGAACTGTATAAATAGGTACCTACCTAAGTTAACTAATCAATATAAGGAAATGATGAAATGTATATATTCGCATCAATAACCTATTTTTTATTGCCTAGGTAATAGGACAGATAATGCCCTTTCATTGGCACACTAATGTGGTTATGGTTATGCTTATGATATTTATTTAACTTTCTTGGCTATGTTGTCGATAAGCAGGTACCTAAAATCGTCTATCTCTGCATAGTGAATAATATAATTAGGAAATCGTGGGCGCACAATTATACATATTGATCACGCCAACAAAACGGTAGAATAATACATAATTAGGTATCTTGAAGAAAAAAATATTGTTTTTGTTTGAAACTCCATATTGCTGGGTAGCTCATTTAAAAAGATTGTTGAGTTTCTAAATTATTTTAATTTACTAATCCATTTTTCGTGATATAAAGCTTTAAAGTCTCGATTTTTGTTAAAACCAGCTAAAAGGTGGCTAACTAGGCATGTAAAAATAGTCATGGTATAGTACGTAGTTTATATAATGAATTTAAAAAGAAATGTCACACCTATGTAGACGTTTCTTAGTAAACGAGTAACTGCCGAAAATATGAATAAAATTAATGAGAAAGTACTTACTTAGAAAACCAAAATTTTATACAATTTCCATTGATACTTTAGATAATGTTGTTAGTTGTGTTAAAAACACAGTAGGTAAGAACTTTTTAGTCCACATGTAACGGATGGACAACTATGTAGGTAGGGAACCCTACATTGCCCATGACCCGACACGCACTATACTAAATAATTTGCTAATTTATATTGTGTATAGATATGACCTCTGTCTGTGACACAGTGTTACTAAAGCAGGAAATCGGTTTCCTATTCTTATTATTTTGATCACGATAAAAATGTCGCTCACTGGTTATTGGAGCCACTAAGTTATAGGAACTTACACTACAATGTACTATAGTACAATTCATGTACACCAAAAAAGGGGGACGCGAAAAAAAAATTAGCCAAGACCCCATCAAGTGGGGTATCGTTGAGTAGAGCTCAAATACAGTATTTTTGTTTTTGAAAATATTGAAAAATAAAGGAATGGGAAGCCACTTAAATTATCATATAATTTTATTTTCCCCTTTAAAATCTCATTAAATATTTATCGTAGCAAAAAAGTGTAAGTACCTATATAATCTTTTTTGCAGGCGTGGCGTAAGAACGTTTTTTGCTATGTGCCACCGATTACGAGTTTTTTTACGAAATACCGAAAAATGGCCTTCCCTAGCGGCGGGGGTACGGGCGGGGACTTTTGATGTGCTTTTGATAATGTTTACTACATAACCTAAGTAGTCTAAACAAAGTTACCAAGTGAAAAATTGTGTTCCTAGCATTTCCCTCTATACCTCTTTTTGAGCATTCAATGACTGGCCTTTATGTATAATGCATGTCAGAAATATAAACATACATATACAGACCATCCCGAACAATGATTACATGTTACATCAAGACGTTTCCGAGTTATGTTCGAATTATTTTTTATGGATTGTACTCACGGATCTATACCTAAGACGGATTGAGCTCTTTCATTTATCAGCCAATCAAAATTGAACCATATTCCCGAGTCATAAAGTTAATATCATATTGCGATAAGAGAGCAGAAAAAGCGGTCTGAGCGAGAGGGGGTTAGTGATGGGCGGTGTCCCACTCGCACTTATACACTATTATTAGGGTGACTAGGCTTTGGGCCGGTTTTCATGCAATAAATTCGGTTCGGTATTTGTGCAAAGTCGTTTACTCCTTAAACGCGTCGCGGGCAAAAGCTAGTAGGTAATGTAAGTAATGGTACCTATGCCTTACTGTAATTTTAAGTCCTCAACGTGTCAAAAATACGTTTGAAGTATCTTTGTGATAAATATTTTGTAAGTGGCTTGTAACGACTAAAAAGTTACTTTGAAAACAGTTAAACCTTTGATACAATGAAACCTTGACTAACAAAAAGTATGTTTTCTATGTTTATTTTATTTAATAGTACTAGCTTTTGCCCACGACTTTGTCTGCGTAGAACTCGTTCATCGCGTTAAGATTATATTTATATTCTTTTATTTAATTCACTTATCTATTTCTCGCTTTTCCAAACAGTCCCGTGGACTCAAAGTATCTCAAACTCCATAAAAAAAAATTTAAATTGATTCAGCGATTTAAGCGGGAAGAGGTAAAGGTAACAAACAGACACACTTTCGCATTTATATTAACATCCAAGACTCAATTTACATTAAATGTGATTTTACTTAGAACCTATATTAAAACTAATACTTATATCCACAGACCTACAGGTACTTGGTCACCCTAATTAGAACGAGACACCGGTCACTAGTACTCTTTCTCTGTCGGCCTCACTTTTTCGGCGCAGTACTCAATCCGTCTTAGGTACCTATAGATCCGTGATTGTATAGAGTATATTTTATAGGTATCGAGTAGTGAAGCTTGCTTTGTTTTTTATTGACAGTAAATGCAAAACATATTTTAGGCGATATATCGATTGAAAGAGACACCCTTTGTTTTTCGCTCACGACAAAACGGGATGCAACCCTCTCCGAGAATGGCTTTTTAGACAAATCTCGTTTAATATCTGACTGTGTGCAGGTTAATTAAATTTCCTCTTGTCAGTACCTAGATGAGGTAAAATACCATCATATTAACTTAATCGTGTCTTTTAATAATGCGTTGTTATAGTAGGCTGAGGAAAAAAAGGAAAATATAGACTCGACTTTGGATTTATTTTCTATCGAGAAAATTTTAAGCAATCATGTTTCGCTATTGTCAGTACCACAATCATATAGTCAAGAATCATATATCTGAAAATCAGCCCCTACTGTTTGCTAGTCTGGGCAGGACAGCGTTTCAAAGTCTCCAAATTTCTCAGTGTAGCGCCTTAATATAAGTACCTACATATACGTACTTTAAAAAACCGGCCAAGTGCGAGTCGGACTCGTGCACGAAGGGTTCCGTACCATTATCTGTAAAAACGGCATAAATATCATGTTTGTTGTTGTTGGAGCCCCCTTAAATATTTATTCTATTCTGTTTTTAGGATTCCGTGCCTAGAAAGGAAAAAAACGGACCCTTATAGGATCACTTTGTTGTCCATCCGTCCGTCTGTCTGTCAAGACCCTTTTTCTCAGGAACGCGTGGAGGTAGATATCAAGCTGGAATTTATATTAAATACTCAGGTCTACTGTCCCTTGGAGCTGTGAAAAAATTAAACTTCTAAGCCAACGCAATCAAAAGATACAGCCGTTTATGCCGCAAATTTTCGACACTCTCAGAGGGAATCAAAACCTACAGGGTACTTCCCGTGAACTCAGAATCTTGAAATTTGGTACGAAGCAACGTCTTATAGCACAGATAAAGGAAAAATTAAGAAAACCGTAAATTTTTAGTTACATCATATAATAAAAATATTTTTAATGATTTTAGACTTACTACCCCTTTTCGTTATGTACGGAACCCTCGGTGCGCGAGTCCCACTCGTACGTGGCCGGTTTTTGTTGACTGCATTACCTATTTGAGCAAGCTCTATAAGCCCTGCAAAAAAACACTACTCTACCTACAACTGGCCCGAATGTAGGTCCTGTCCTAGATCATCGGTTCATAACCTGGGGGTGTGACCAAAAAAGTTAATGAATATTTTATTAGTGGTTATTTAGATGGGGGTAAAGTCAGTTTCCCTAATACGTCAAGGGGGTAACTATATGGAAAAGGTTAGGAACCACTGCCCTATGTCTCTTATCTGGTAAATTCATAACTACATCTTATCTCTTTATTTATATCTTTAGACGAACAATTCTTGTATATTTATTTCCTATTTATTTATCTATTTCGGGGATCTCGCGATTTTGATGAAATTTGTTACCTATGTGGGGTTATCGGGGACGAGCAATCGATCTAGCTAGGTCCCATGACCGGGAAAACGCCGAGCAAAGCTCGGTCGCCCAGATATTATAACCTAAAACCGCGAACTAAGTGGCATTCCAATGCGTCACAAAATCGTATATTTCATCGGATTATTTTTTACCATCGTCGATTTTATTTTTGTAGGGATCAAAATGCCTAGGGTGTAAATTTCTGCCGTAACAAAACAAAAGCTAAAAATGCTAGACTAGAGAATAGAATTCGGTAGCTCTAGTATAAGTTTTTTCGAAACATTAACTAATTCGAACGCGTTTGCGTTTTGTCTCAAAATGTATGAAAACGCTCTCACCGAGTTTGAAATACGCGCGTTCATCGGTTAGCAACAAATGTTATACTCGCTGTTTTAGTTTCCACTAGTGACCACCAGAGGCGCTGTTCACGTTTTCATACCACTTTCATACATTTTCAGAAAAAAAACGAATTTCGAATTAGTTAATGTTTCGAAAAAACTTATACTAGAGCTACGGGAATTTTCACGGAGTTTGTACAGTCCTGCGCGTTTGATTTTTGAATCACCTTTGTTGCATTACCTATTTACCTTTATTTTTCGCTGTGCTGAATGTATTCTAGGGGGCCGATTTTTGAGTGTCGAACGCTCGAATTTTCATTCGAGATCTGTCAAAATACTATGACGTTTTGACAGAAGTCGAGTGAAAAGTCGAGCGTTCGACACTCAAAAATCGGCCCCTAGATAAACGTAGCGCAGTGGAAATAGAACAGATGGATCACACGTGTGTCTGTCTGTCCGTCCGTGTGTCAAAACTACTGGACCGATTGTGTTGTTTACCAGCAAAGCTTCGTTGGTCATCTTCCACCCTCATCATCAGAACAACTCATAATTAGGCATATTCCGTTGAACACTTTTCAAAACGTATTCATATACTACCTACTAACTTATTGTAGTTGGTAGATTACGTGTGAAATATGAAATTAAAAGTAAAAAAAAACCCTAACACAAGTATCTTGAGATATGAGTGATTTATAAAAATTAATTTAAAAAAAACTAAAGAGGAAACTAAACTAATTTTGGAATTCTTATCTTCAGTATTGGCTGAGATCCTGGTAATAGTTCCAATAGTTATTTGTCCATTTCTTATCTCTAACTTGTAATAATTCCCATAAAGACTCAATTAACATGCAATTACGAGAATAATGAATTTTTAATATCCAAAATGCAAGAAAAAGTTTTTCTATCGGTTGAAAATTTTATTTCCTTGACTCGTAAAACTTATTGTTCTCTCAGCAAAGTGCGATTTCTCTATTTTTTCTTGGATGCGTATTTTGATTGATTATACAAGTATTTATTTAACATCGAATATACAGATAACGCATTTTCAAACATCTTTTCTTTCTTTGAGATGTTTGTAGTGTACCAGTTTCCAGTTTTTTACTTTTTTTGTCCTGTAACGTCATTGACACGTCACACTTTTCTGTTAAGTACAAACAATTCGCTTCAAGTAAGAATACAAACATGCCACTATAACCGTTTATAGCCCTTGAGATTCTAAAACAGCAAGATACATTTTTAAAATATTCAAAATAATGCACCACCACTTTACATGTAAGGGAGGTACCCTAAAATTTTTTTTCAAGATTTTATTCTACCGTTTTGTCGGCGACATTGATATGTATGTATACTCATGCCAAATTACAGCTTTCTAGTATTAACGGTTACCGAGAAAAGTAGGGGAAAGACGGACGGACGGACGGTCGGACGGACATGGCGAAACTATAAGGGTTCCTTGTTTACTACGAAACCCTAAAAATTAAGAATTACAGTTTCGTCAGAATTTCGTGCAGGATCCCCTTAAGAAGAACACAAAACATTAAATAACAATGTTCCATGGTGAAAAACAACAAATACTTATGAATCTTATGATCCACTAGTCAGAGTAAGTAACTATTGTGTTGTTAGCAGAATTAAGAACAACAGTGAAATATAAATTTAATACAACTCAAAATTCTAAATTCAAACATTTATTCTGCAAATAGGCCACAAGGGCACTTTTACATGTCATAATGTCAATTTTTGATTTAATAAAGTTAGACAATATAAACATATGATTATGATAAATTTTTCATGAGAAAAATTAATTTACAATTTAAGAAATATGACAATAATATAATAAATTTTCATGTCAACACATTTGTAACAGTTCTGGATTTGCTAGAAACTCCATTTATGATAAGATAAGATTTATTCACATTAAACATTACCATATACAGGCTGGTAATATAATTATTGGTAAGTTGACATGTTTAAGCAAAATTGGTATGCAAAATTGCAAATATAATATTATGCTAATATTTGGTACAAGTACAATTACAGAGAATTCGATGCTTTTAGTAAATTAAGCCCGTTTCGAGCCAGAAACAGATATTACCTACCACACATTAACTTCGTAGAACTGGTAAAATCGCTCTTAGAACTTACTCCATTACGACAAAGCGCCAATAAATGAACAAATTTAAAAATGAACGCGCCTCCAATGGCTTCTCGTTACGTGAATCACGTATCTAATTGTGAACAAATTTTATTGTTCTAAGGTTTACTAAATATTTATTGAAGTAGGCACTAGTTTAAGCCCGCGACTTCGTCCGCGTGGAACTCGTTTATCGCGATAGAATTGAAGTAATTGCTATTGACTTATATCAGGCGCTTGCCGACTCATCGCTCTTTCATAAAAACTTCCACCCCCTTAAGGGATGATTTCTGGGATAAAAAGTATCGTATGTCCTTTCCCGCGACTCAAATCTATCTCCATACCGAATTTCATGTAAATCGGTTCAGAGGTTTAAGCGTGAAGAGGTAACAGACAGACAGACACACTTTCGCATTTATAATTTTACATTACATTTTTATTTGTATGGACTACATGAATTATTTATTTATAATGAATCTTTAATAATCAAACATTAACAGAGTACCTATACAAGGTAACATCAGGCGCGGATGACGCTATTAAACCTTACAAAAATATAATTATGTTATTCTTTAACCTCTCATTTATAACTTAACGTTTGCGTTTTTTAAAACATTAAATACTTTGACAATGAAAACCTTAACAAAAAGGCTGTTTACAACGATCTACAACCTACATAGTTACCTACTTACTTCTAAACAGCACATAATAAAATAACCTACACTAAGAATAAATTAAGCTTAGATGTAAATAAACGATATTAACAAATCAAAAATTGGCTTCTAAACTACAAGAGGAGGTACACGGTTACATCGAAAAAATATTGGTAATTGATATATCTAAAATTTATACTTTTGAAATTAGCTTGTAGAGCTTAAGGGGAGGTATCCCCAACGCTTGTCCCGCTCTAACACCCGTGAGTTTACAATTAACAATCCCGCTCTCTACGCAAGCTCTGCGCGCAGTTTTGTAAATATTTAGCTATAGTCATTAAGCCAATCATTTTATCAAAGCAAACCCTGCGAATTTGTCTATAACTATTTACGATCTTTAATTTAGTACAAAAATTAAATGTTAAATATCAGTAATATAGCCGTAGTATTGAAAATACATTCCAAAAAGGGGTAACTTCGCGATTTTTTTCTATCGAGTGAAATTCATCAGGTCATGTAGCTGACTGCGATTTTGACTAGACAAGATCCTTATGTAACACATATATATTTTTTTAGATTTTAAGACACTATATTCTATGTCTCAGATGGTTTTAAAAAACTCAAAAGTGGTAATACACGGCCTTAAGAGCTGCCAATATATAAATAAATCAAACAATATAACAATTGCCGGAAAATCATCAACAGTAAGCAAAATTTTAAAACCAGTTTAATACTAAAGCCATAATTTCCCTACCAGCGAGAAGAGAAACCTAAAAAAGAATTAATAACTAAACGGAAATTTGTACTGAGGCTACACAGACCTTTTTTGATTGAAGGCAACAACACACTTACAACTCTCGGACGGTAATCGAACTTAGTAAAATCAGTTAAAAGCTGGAAAAAGGGCGATGTTATCTACATCAATAATTCGGTACCTTGGTGTATATTTACCATGATTTAGTTACCATTTAATATTTAGCCATTTAGGTTTTGATCAAACACAAAACAAAGGGAAAAAACAGATTTTCAAATTACGGCTAACTTTCACAGGGCCGCCATTCGATCCGATATTTTCTCGTATGCGGTCCACCGTATACGAGAACGCCGTTCAGACAATGTCTCTTATAGGTTCCGTACCGCAAATGGTAAAAACGAAACCCCTATAGGATCACTTTGTTCTCCGTCTGTCTGTCTGTCAAGTCAAGACCCTTCATCTCGATAACGTGTGGAGATTTCGAGTTGAAATTAAAACCATTGCTTTGACTCGTAAAACTCTCACTCAGACCTCAGACTCAGATTCAAATCAATCAATCCCTTGAAGCTGCGAAAAAAATCAAACTTCTAAGTTAACATAAAAAAAGATACGGCCGTTTTTGTCGCAAAATAGTCTTATATGTAATCGTTATATAACGTATGCTTTTTTAGTCGAGAACCGCGTTAGTCCACGGAAATAACAAAATAACACAAAGTTGACGCTTAAACAATCTCATTGGTGTAGGTTACACGATGATTAACGCGTGATCTACAATCACAATACGTAATCATATCACAATACGTATCACTCTCACGAGTCTAAATAATTCTGAAATTTACGGTTATATTAACAGTATTGCAATAATAATCACCATGGGGCCGGTGCCCCATTACGATTGAAAAGAAAATCATCAGTGTCCATGATCATTATGTCAAATGTCGACTAATCACGAGGCATCAGATAATTAAGCTTTTTTGTAATAATTATGGCCAGTATTCAGACGACAGTTTAAGAAGGTAAACAATTTGACAAGCGCAGTGACGTTTTCCAATATTCAGAAGCGCTGGGAAGCACCACCAATGTTGACATATTCATAAAATGAGTCTCCTTAAACAAACTATTGGGTTTATGGAGACTATTTTAATTCATAAAAATAAGAAATCAGAAATTAGAAATGTTATTTGTTAAGGCGTTCTATTTTTGTTTTGATTGATTTTTCGATACTGCACACAGTTGTAGGTACCTACAATAAATTATTTCATTACTCCATACAGTACAGACTTTTGGTTCAGCTTTAAATGTTGGTATTGTGCAATGGTCTATAAAGTTCTAATTCAATTTTTCTAATTCAAAATTCAAAGATAGACGAGTAGAAAAACGTAGCATATTTCGACACTCTCAAGGGAATCAAAATATACTGTACGTTGACCCAGAACTATGAAATTTGGCAAGTAATATCGACTTATACTGCGAGTATACAACAGGTAAACATCTGAAAACTATACATTTGTAATTATCGATATACATAATTTATTTA
Organism: Cenopis cana; assembly: GCA_951800055.1. NCBI lineage: Eukaryota > Metazoa > Arthropoda > Insecta > Lepidoptera > Tortricidae > Cenopis > Cenopis cana. The sequence goes on along the minus strand of OX637471.1, from coordinate 14,073,146 downwards.
CAGCCAAACTTTGAAGTGAGTAAATCTGTGTCATGTGGGGTATTCTATGTAAGGGCTGCACAAGCTTAAAAAAGTTTTAGTTATTTTTATGATAGTATAGTTTTCGAATTTATGCGAAGAATGAAGAAAATAACTGAATTTCGAGAAACGCTCGGTAAAACTGTGAGACTCGATTCTTGAACAACAAATTTGTAGGTACATATTATGTAAATAAAATTTCCTTCCATGCGTTTTGCGTGGCAATTTTAAATTTATAATCATCTAATGATTTAGCTCATATTAAATGAATAAATAAATAAAATCATTTAACAATATTAGTCGATCTCCAATTAGCGCAATGAATAACTCAATCGTAATAGGAAATATCCATAATTTACGACCTTCATTAATAAATATTATTTTCTTTTTAGTAGAGCCAAAACCTTGTCTCACAAATATTTTATGATTGAGGCTATTTCTGAATATAAAATTACGAGAATAATTAGTAGCTACGTACAAATTCAAACCGGGTTTCGAACTCTAACAAAATTAATGAAGATTCCAAGTTCAATATCACAAAAATCAATCCGGGACTACCTACTTACGAGGATAATACCTACAAAGCTCAAGTATTTACAATATCTACTTATCTGGCGAAAATCTTTTAAACAGATAAGTGTTGCACATCTATCTCTAAGCACCTATCCTAATGAGATTAAAAGTAATGCTCTAAAACTGCCGTAAAAAATGTGTAGCAGATGCAGAGGTGTACAAATCAAAAAGATTGTCTCGAAAATCTTTTATGTAATGGACCATAAGGCATAAAATGCCATGGAAATTGATTTAAACGTCAGCAAATGTCATATTTTTAGTAATCCTATTCCTGCATGCCTTTCTGTAAAGATCTGTCAACCCGTTGCTTTGTGATGAAGCGGCCACACGGCAGGGAGCCTCGCAGATAATGTACAGATTAGATGGAGATCTGAAAGGAGTGACATTGTTTAAGCGGGCCAGGTATAGAAGGCCGGTGCCTGCGCCCTCGAGTGTTCTAAACAATGCATAAACAAGATTATTTCGGAATCAGCAGATTTAGAGTTTGCCGTTAGCAAAAAAAATATGCGGGTAAACAAAGAGCTTAACTGTTGCGGTATTTATAACTGAGGTTTTAATTATGTAACAAAGGCCTAATACAAAGTTACTTACTATATTTACTTAAAGACGCACTTGTACCAAAACTTCGGGTCTTATCGATGTATCGTTGATTAAAAAGCAGTTACTTTTTGGTATTTGGTAAGACAGTATGGTTTGATTTATACGTAAGTCACATAATTATACAAATAAAATTTTCTCGACAACCCACCCATATAAAAAAAACGATCTACTATAAACTAAATAAACCCCACGAAGTCAAGACGAGTCACACGAAGTTACAACATGTAGGTTCATGAGCATAAGACCAAATTTCACAGAACTATTCCAACCCATGCTCAGTTGCTCATGCGAGCATAAATCTACTTTCTCATTACATTACTTTTTAAGTAGGTATATCAGAATTGACAACATAAATTACAAATGATATCCGTGGACACTAAAGGATGAACCTCGATAATTCACGATAGCTGGACACAGAAAATTATACAATTAGTTTAGATCGTGTACGAATTTCTCTGCGTACCTACAAATCATCCTAGCCGGCCGACGAAGCGCGCGGCGAATATACCTGCGCCAAGCCAGACACTGCACTCGGATGCCGTGCCTGTCTATAACAGGTTTAATCATTAATCTATATATGTTAATAAACTATCGATGCCAACGTGCCATAAAAGAGATTGGAGCCATCCCTAACAAATAAACTAAAATTAAATATACACGAACACAATCGAAATTTTTGTCTCAGACGTATAAAAGTGTCGTATAAATTCACCCACAGTTTAATTTAATGTCCACGAGTACCTGCCCTGCCTCACATTTTTATTATAACTTTTCGATGTTATAGGTGTCCAAAAGCGTTATTATTTTTTGAATACGATTTGTGGTCGCCAGAGGGATACGGTCATGGACCGTTTAGGCACCTACCTACCTGTCTGACATTAACAGAGTTCAAATGTTCCAATAAGCGACTTCGAACTACACCTGAATACTCATAATAGGAGCATTGTAAATGCATTGAAGTGTAAATCTAGATTTATGACTTTAATTGGCTTTTGTAGCCTATTATAGAATTTTAGAGGTTCTAATATATAAAATGTATCTTCAACAGGACAGCAGCATCCCGTGGAAAATTAAGCGACGAAATAGAAGTGGGCCCCAATAATAATTAAGTGAAGTTAAAGAGCGTCGAATCCGGCGCTGCTAGCGACAGCGATTCCAGCGGGGAACGCCCGCCGCGTGGATGGTGGCGGGTGAATGGGGCTATGCGCCGGCGTCGGCCACCCCCGCCATGAATGCCTTCCTCGAAACGAACCATGCGCACCTGGCGTCCTACGGGTTGAAGATGTCCCCACAGCCGGCGTGCGGCGTGGGCCCGCAGCATCGCGCCGCCGCGCCTCACCCGCCGCCGCACCATCCGCCGCACTACCAACCGTATCCGCTGCACTCCTACCAGCCCGGCTACCTACGCGAGTACGGCGGCTGTGGCGAGCTGTTCCCACAGCAACCACTCGAACAGAGCTGGGACTGGCGCGGCGACATGCACTACCAGGGCGGCGCGCCGCCGCTCGTGCCTCACGCGCACGCCCATGCGCCCCACGCCTTTCTGCGCTACGTGCGCGCTCCTCCGAGGCGCGACATGCGCTGCCAGTGGCTAGACCCCGAGCAACCACCCCCGCGCAAGTTGTGCAACAAACTCTTTTCGAGCATGCACGAAATTGTGACGCATCTCACAGTGGAGCACGTCGGCGGACCCGAGTGCACGACGCACGCTTGCTTCTGGCAGGGCTGCTCGAGGAACGGCCGCCCGTTCAAAGCGAAATACAAGTTGGTGAATCACATTCGCGTGCACACCGGCGAGAAACCCTTCCCCTGCCCGTTCCCAGGCTGCGGGAAAGTGTTCGCCCGCTCCGAAAATCTCAAGATACACAAACGAACACATACCGGTAAGTTGTCTAATGTAGCATTCCACATGCATACTTACAAATATCGATTAAGATATAACGACTGTAATTGCCTACCTACATGAAATAAATCATTTATTCATCTCTCGTCAACGTCATGGCCAAGCAGAATCCGCTCGGATATGACATAGAGCTGCTAAGAGTAGGCAGATCTGTAGAGACATTTAGATTCTCATTAATGCATAGTGATCCGCCCCCTGCGGCTGATGATTGCCGATGCCGCCTGTGGCCTAACAGACGCCCACTGTTAGGTGCGAGTATTACTACACGGAGCGCAGCGTCACAATGCCTCCAATTGACACAATGACAACAAACAACCTCAAAGAAGATCCTTGTAACACGATCTAATCGCAAACACCATTTCTAACGGACGTCGTGTAAGTTCTGATCCGTCGACTTGTGAAGTCCGTTTCTCGGTAAGGACAAAAACCGTTCAAGTCAGACTCCATTTTTCAATTCATTACAAAAGTCGAAAGATTCATCTGAACTGTGTAATGTTGGATAAAAAAAACTATCATAAATTAAAATGTCCAGTTCCGTCGACTCGTTCTCTTGCGTTTGTCTCTCTCGCGCACTATAGTGTGGTATTGTTATAAGGTATTGGTAGTTAACTTTAAAATATCGATTTTAAAGGAATAGGTCTAGGAATTCGAATGGCCAGATGGTTTTATTCTTTTTTTTTGGTCATCGTTGTTCAGCGTTGCGTTGAGACTTTTGTCCCGTGCCCCTGTACGCTATTATCTCATACGGGTCTCTGAATAGAATAGACCTTTTTGTGGGGAGATTTTGAAGAATTGTTTTATGTCGTGCCATAAATTTGGCTCTAAGGCTAGTAAACTGGAAGTCCACTGTCATTATACCCTTAATTACTTGACGGCAAATACTAGGGTTGTAGTAACTTATTTTATAATTTATGACGCTGTTAGTTTATATTAACATAGAGTCTGGCTAATGAAAGTTAAGAATGGGATTTTTTTTAAACTTATTAAATGGCAACTATTTTTTTAATGATAAATGGCATTGCTATTGTCAAATATATGACTTTAATACATATGTCAAACACTTACTTGTCGTGACAATGGAGACAATTAATATTGCTTGATCCTTTACAGATCAAAAAGATAGTCTCATCATAAAACTGACATCATATCATACTGAAAATATAGGTAGGTATAATAGTAGATTGTACACTGAGGGGTTAAAGCTTTGTTTCATGTCACGGGCACGATATTGAATCCTGAACGCAACGAATTCCCGAGCAAAGCGAGGGAATTAAGACTGAGTCCTGAGTGCAGTGAGGGATTAAAGCACGCCCAAAATAAAAACAGCTTTATCCCCGAGGAGTATACACTACTTTTCCCACCTCTAACGAAACAATAAAAAAACAACACACAGAAACAGAATCAAATTAGATAGTTAAAGAAATCATTTTCGACAAATATTTTTTTCAATTCTATCTTCTATTTTTATAGAATCTGCAGTTTTTTGGTGACCAGCACGAATAAATTCGAGTCTCAAATCAAATCGGCTCGGGGAAATGTTGCCAAGACGAGACCATATGGCTCTTACTGTCAAAAAGTTATCAGATCTCATGTAGAGTCAAGCTTCTAACTCTAATACGGGCACCAACTTCATAAACTCTACACCTTTGTCAAAATATGAGGCTTTCTCCGTATTAGCTAGACCCGGGTTCCAGTTACATACCTCTAAACCTCATTCATGAAAATGCCTTTTGCGCGATAATTGACATCAAAACGTTTCGTATTCGTTAAACATTTACATGTAGTGCTGATGGTTGACGTGTTACAGATTATCATAAACCAAGCATAATTTCATGCGTAACATAAAAACATAACAGAATGTCACAGCAAATAAGAATGTTTGAAATAGGTGGTGGCCGATAATATCTCGAGCTCGAGCAGCCGGCGGCGGCGACGCGGCGGCAGTGCGCGTGCGCCGAAACTGATACTTTTATGAGGAACGCACTTTAGGCGTAAAGCGATACTTTATGTTGAAAATCAGTAGTGAATCCACTTGGTCACCTTCCGAAATTTGCCCTCCTTTTATTGGTTTATCGTAGTATACACTTTCGTGTGGACTAATTGTCCGTCTAACCCTTCCCGTAATATTTCAGGAGGCCGATCCCGTACTTTGAATGTGTTTCTAATTATATAACACCTACACCAAAAATTAACGTATGTCTGATCGAAACCCATCGAGGACATTTCAATAATTTATTAAATTGTGAATGCTATGGCGAGTGATTATTTGAATATATGTGAAAGAAGCTGATGTGCGTGATTAACTACGATAAAAATATTTGCGTGAAAATCTTTTTCTAAATGATTATTAGTAAAGCGTTTTAATAGAATCGCTCTGCGAGTTGTCGATTTCAACTTTTTATTGTTCTTAAATGAATTACTAAATTTTGTCTTTTTTACCAGGCATTGGTCTTAAATTCTGCACTACCTTGCTTATCGGGAAACTTAATCACCTTAGAATCGCATTGGGGTGAATATGATGAAATATGGCGAAGATTGAAATGTGAGGCGCATTGAGAAATGCCATTGAAACAATTCGACTGAGAAGTGTTCGTCCCGGAAAAGAACACGTTGAGAAGGAAAATATACGTATAGCGAAGAGTTATCAATCTTTCCTGAAGACTTTGGCTTCGAAAAACTTCTACATGCAAAGGCGTGCTTCAGTTACAAGGGACAAGCTACAGACACATAGCTTGAAATGCAAAGGTACGTAAGGTATCTTTGACGTAATTTTGCACTGCTACTAGCGAACGTATAATTTTCGTGTTAAAGCGGTTAAAAAGTTAAGTGTTCTACCTGACCTGTAACCACAATGTGCCTGTTTATATGACCAGAGATGAATAATATGATTTTTAGAAATTTAAATACATTTACACATTGTTGTATATTTAAGCATATCTATTGTCGTCTCATCGTCAGTCTATTTATCGCTTGGTAATCAAATCTTACTATGAACATTTCATATGATACAGATTATACGTTCGGCTCTTTCCTGTGGGCATAGGTATATTAGGTATGCCTTTTGTCTTTTTATTAGGCCTTAAGTTTAGATACATTTAAACTTAAAGACTATAAAGCCAAATTTTTGGTTTGACTCACAATTTGCATAAACGTCGTTTCCGACTTTATTCATATATAGATACGTATAGGTCATCTTACACACTTAGCCGTAAACTGTTGACCACAGGAGAGACTTTTGTTTTTTTAACTGTGTTCGACTCGTGTAATACTTACATTATAATCATTGCGATACGAATAACCTTATCAGACAAAGTAAACAAAACAGAGATTAATTAGACTCTAAGAAGAATAGCCCGCGAGCACTCGGCCGCGTGTTAAACGGCCGGCGGCGCTGCCGCTGCCGCGCCCGTGCCCGTGCCCGCCCACCGACGTCGATTACTTTATCTCGACTAATAATTTGTTACAAAACTATTAACACCTTTGCAATTAATAATCGCCAAATGCACACACTTTCTATCTACTCATTGGGACGCCTTTCAACGCTAGTCTAGTTCCCTAGGTCATTTTACATCGCTTTCATCGAGTGCACGCAGTGTTGCCAGAGCTACGGAGAAATCCGTGGATATACGTATTTTAGGCATTGGGAATCTACGGAATTTCAGAAGGTCATGTTAAATTGCAAAAAACTACCAGTTTTCATTCTCACATTTGACATTAACAGTCATGAACTTGTCAATCAAATACGATAATAATTCAACTCAATTCAAATAAATTATTTCAGGCTTGCACTCATAAGTGTTAGTAAAATAATTGATAGCGACTTCGGGTCTAGTCGTATTCATAGTTTTCCCGATGGAAACACATCCGCCAGTACCTACATAACTTATTGTACTTCTTCTATCTTATTTCTCTTCTACGGCTTAGGGCTTGTAACTTGTTTCAAGTACAGTCGATTAACGGATTTTTAAGCGGCGATCTACGGAATTCTCCACATTTTTTAGGCTAGTCCTACAGATTTACAAATAAAAAAAAACATTAGGCAACACCGTGCACACTCGCAGTGCTTGCTGCGGCTGCAACGTTACTATGTGAAGATTTTATTTGCCATTTCAAGATAAATTGCTTTTAAAACATTACATTGGATTAAGGGAAATGTAAGGACCTCTTTCTTTATCTCTATTAAAATAATATTATATTTTGGTATCAATTACAGTAAATGATCATGAACTTTGTAGTACAGTCAAGGGCGTAAATATGCATACATTTTTGGACCTTATTTCAATGCAATTTATACATATTGGTGCCCTTGACTGTACATAATGTGACTATTGTAGAATGTAGGTAAATTTCACGCCGAGATTTCGAACAATAGTTCTATTAAAAATTTAAATAACTGTAACAATCGGTATAAGTAACCAATTTACTGGTCTGTAATAGAGAGCATGTAAAAGTATAAAGCTGGAGAAAGTGCTCAATAGGTTTACTCGTAGTTGTAATCACTTCGACATCGGCTAGACGCGTCAGAGTGCGACGAGGGCGAGCGTACAATGCCGTAATGATGATATGATTTCGACGAAGACGTCCCCCGACTATCAAATGCAGTGCTGGCTAATATGCCGTATAAAATGACGCTTTCAAAATATTTTGCAAACAATGTGGAACCCTTCCCGGTCACCCCTGTGGTTGCATTGTGCCGCACGTCGAGTGCAGCTCTTAACATCCGTTTATTGCTAACTAAACATGCTCATCCTAGCAATATTGACTAAACTAATCCGACACTACTTAAATACTGATTTCTAGTTATCCCTACCTATCATTTAACTTTTTTCAGTTAATAAAAAAAAATGTAAATAAAGTGTGGACTTGACTGACTTGTGACTGAGATACATAAACATGTAGACAATTACTTGCTTTATCCTATTGTACCATTACTTTTAAGCTTTGACGTCTAGAATGTTCTAGATACCTACTATAATATTATTTATGAAAAAGTGTATTATTCCTACTATACTCCATGGTGTAACTACCTACTGAAGTTGGCAACAATACAGCATATTATAATGATAATACACTAACCCTATAAAGTTGGATTGAATGAAAGGTGTTTATGTGCGTCTACCATCTGCCCCGGATTGTTAAAATGTATAAAAAATCTCCCATACAACAAAAGTCGCGTATATGTGTGCGTAATGCTGAATGAGAGTCCCTTATTGTCACTGGATAAATCCTGGCCAATAATGTCGTCACCATTTTTCAACACTTAGTATAATAATAATTTCGTTTAGTCCTTAACTTTTATTTAAGTTCTTGCTTCATTCTTCATGTTAGTAATAATTAAGTAAGTATATGTGCGTATATTACAGAACATTCAATGTAATGTCATAATGCTGAACTCAGTCTAGTTGATGTGATTTTCCTTTAAGTACTTATTATGAGCATACCTATCGAATACCAAATTACTGCAAAGTTACAGTGAACAAAAATGTGTGCCAAAATTAATGATTGAGTCATAATAAAGGTATACTTAAGCATTATTTTTGTCAAAATTATTATAAGTGGCCGTGAAAAAGAAACGATTATCTCATGGGCGTGGTCGGCCGTCACCCGTCAGCAGCAACATTTCAACCCTCGGCACACATGCTTGCGAGGATTGCTTCGCACTAGCACCACACCACACATGCACACACACCAGTCACTTGCTACCCCAAAACACACTACTCACTTACGAGCCAATAAAAGCTTTAAGCGCTTTATTTTTTACGCAACTACGGCAAAGTAAAAAGGAAGGTTATGTATGATTTTACTATCTTTTGTAAGGGCGACCGGGCGTTGGAACAGTGTTCAAAGTTTAGTTTAAAATTGTTGATTAGAGTGTTGCCATAAACCTACTTACCTAAAAACGTGTTTAAGGAGACAGACACGTTTTGGAAATGTAACAACATTCCTGTTTCAGCAAACGTTAAAATGGTTTTTATTCTTTTTAAGAAATTCGCAAAAATGTCAAAGAGATGGTGCGAACAGCGCTGCGGAGCGCGCATAAAAAGTTCGCCGCCGAGATGCTAAGGCAGCGTTGCCGGAGCGCTCGATCGATCCGATCCGAGCCGTCCACATCGGCGAGCATCGCATGCCATTGGGAGGATACGAATCTCGCATCACTAATGTGAATCGAGCAATTAGTAAATTACAAAGTCGTGTCGATAAAAACTTACCAATGATATTATGAAAGACTCGGTTGACAGTCTACGTTATGATAAATTGCATAATTACATCTCATTAATCTAGTCATAGGGAGGACTGCGTTGATCATCTATTTATGTCTGTCTATATGTGGGCTTCACAAGTTATTTTTTTTTTTTTTTGCTAACCCATCTCAGACTACTTGAAGACGCTTCTTGCGGTTGCCACCCGCATCGACCTAAGACGTATAATGAATAATAAACAGTAAATCTAGTACCTAATGACAGGAATTATCCGTTTATAGATATTATTGCAATTTCTAACCACGCTCTCAAGCTACCTCCAAACAAGGGCTAGCGATTCCATTTACATGGTGAAATATGATTCTTTTAAAAAGACTCTTCTCTTCTTTTACAACTACATGCATCTAATAATTAGTTTTATAAACTGTTGCGTTCTATTTTGCCAAATAGATTATTTGCTTCCTTTAGTTGAGCTCGAGACGCGCAAGACAGGCCTGGATCCACGAGGACTACATAAATTGTTCGAGGTTGCAATCTGACAATGCTTTCAGAACCGCGGGATGCACCGCGCGTTCCGTGCTGCCTACGCTGCTCCGCCCTTTCTATCTTATTACTTATTACTAACATTTCTTTAGACACTTTACTACCCATGTTTGTATTTGAAGATGACTGAGAAAGACCGTGCCCAAGCTAATAAGTTAGTCACCCTAACTCCATTTATTGCAAATACTAGTTCCTTACCTTACAAGCTTAACTAATTGCTGTATGGGTGCGTTGGAATCTGTAGGTATTTTTTACCTACACGTATGAAGTGTTAAAGGCGGTGTTGGAAACTACTATTATTTAGTTTCATCATTAAATTAAATGAGCTATCAGCCGTTTTCAATGCACCAAGAAAAACTTTGCTCTTTGAGGTTCCTAACTGTGCGAAATTCTTTCGTCTTGTAGGGCAACGGCGGAGGGTCTCACTGCATCATTCATGTGTTTTTTAGCCAACACCTTGTTGCTATCAATATGTATGGAAGTGAGTGATGTTGCCGACGGTGAGCCTCTGCGAGCTCGCCTGACTAATCTCCGCGCCATACTTAGTTCGCCATGCTCCGAGCATGTACTAAAAGCACAGCTAATGCTCTGGATCGTTTTCATTCACCCAAATTATTGATACAATACTCACTAAATTCTCCTCTATAGGTATCACGTAGCATGTTGACCATTCAGGACTTGACGACACTAGTCTAAGCAAGACATGTGAAACGTTTACTGAATGAAAGGTTTTCGCTTCTATTTTCGTTTGGCGCAATACAATACCAATTCACGTAAAGGGCGTTGAAGTGGTTCATTCAGTTTTATTCACGAACTTTTTGACCCGCCGGAAAACTACCAACCTAACAACTGCTTCAATAAGTTCTTTACGTTACACCTACATGCATTCAAAATTCTTATGTAGTGCAGTCTTGTGTCGCATGATATTACATACTACTGAGTTCGACCACCATTGTGTTCAAAACACTTGGAATAAGAATTCCACACATTTACACCCCGTCCCAAAAACTCCCGATCGAAGTGACAAGAAGTGGATAAGAATCGAATCGAATGTTTAAACAGCAAACAATAATAAAAAAACATTCTACACCAAAACCAGTCGTATCCATTCTTGTCGTAGCTAAATAGTTTGTAATTCTATAATACTTGTATTTACTTCATGAGTTTATGCAAGTACCTACATAATTAACTACTTGCATACCTACATTCAAAAGACAAATCATATTAGCTATGAATGTAATTAGTTCGGTTAATAAACTATTTAAAATGGATCCGCTCATGGCGCTCATAAATAAGTAATTAATATGTTATACTAAGATACGTGTCAACGCTAAAGGCATAATGTCCGAAAAATGTACGTTATGTCAGGAATGTTGGGCGCGCCTTACGAGGAATCAACAAAATAAAACTATATAAAAATAAAACAAAACCAGCTATTAATATTCGTTAGAAATATTGGTTTGTCCCAAAAATGCGCCCGGGGGCTGAAACTCGAGCTCGCGTGGGAGCAGAGAGGACACGCCGGCCGACCCGTCCAAATTATTGTATCATCGAGACAATTTATTGGTGCATGGAATAAGTCAAATGCTAAAATTTGTTTTGTAATTTATGGGTATTACGAGTAAATTATATTATTGAAATAGCCGTAGCTTAAATTCACTTACTCGTATATTCTCACAAGGAATTAAATCGAAACATATTTATTAATAGATTAAAAAGAGTCAAATACTAAAACCCTGTCCACTTTATTGACAGCGGCTAACTCGCCTCACTCATAGCATCACAACAAATACGGGTCTTTCTTGACGGGGAACTTGATACATAACAATTACCAACAGTCAAGAAAAGTTAGTCTTACTTAAATTTTGATTCCCGCATAATGCGTCTCTATTGCCAAAGCATTTATTGACTCGACGACTCTCTTTTAGTGAATCAGAACCATTTTTAAAAACCAATTTAGCCTAGTTGCTAGTAACAGTGACCCTGCGTACAAAGCTTGTGGTCCCGGGTTCGTATCCCGGTCAGGACATTTAGGTACTCGTGTGATGTAGAGCACGAATATTTGTTCCTGAATCTTGGATGTTTTCTATATGTATTTAAGTATTTATTTATCAATACCTATATGTGAATCGTCGCTTATTTTGGTACTTACTTACTAGGTTGATTTGTGTTTAAGATGTCCACAAATATTTATTTATTTCTATGAAGTTTTAAACCTGGAGTTACTCTCTAGACTCTAGTCTATACACCTACTTAGTTATTACACCATATTTCCTATAAGTTTTATTTCATGGTACTTAATAAATTATGAATAATATTATAAATATTGCATAAGTAACACTCACTGCTGCACTCAAGCAAATAACTAGAGAATATTGTTTGTTAGTGACATACGTGTGGAGTAGGGCCGGGCCCGGGCCGGGCTGGCGCGGCCCATCGCGCCCGCACGCCCGTTCGTCTTCCACGTAGATGCCAACACCGCGATAAGCTATCGACGATCTCGCGACACGCAGCCGCCGCTCAGGGCGCCTCTCTGACCCCTCCAACTACTCCGTGCTCTATACCACGCGACGCGACTCGCTCTGCTGTACTTGGCATATCACTGCGAATTAATTATACCTACAATGCCTACGAGAGAAAGGAGGAACAAATGACGTATGTTTCCTAGCACGCGTTAAACATGAATTAACTCGTGAAGAAACTGTACCTATAAATTTTCGGATTGTAATTTCGTTACAGTTTCGACATGCTAATTAAACTAGCACAATCACCACTAAGTTACCCCAGCAAGGCTAGCAGAAAGAAATGGCGCGCGAGCTATCTTGCCGCGAGATAGACTATCCGTCTTTTTAGGGTTTTTAAATGAGTACACGCAGAAACAGACGGATAGCCTTTCTCGCGGCGAGATAGCTCGCGCGCCAACTTGTGCTAGCCGGGCAGGAGTACTGTGCGGTTATACCTGGTATTGTTTTACCCGTATCAATAATCCATGGTCATCACATCACCGCCACGAGTAGTAACAGCTTAATGATTTTTAGTATTTTACTCATCCCCGACCTACTAAAAAGAAAATCGCATTAACTAAACGAACATGAATATTCACTTCGGTTACACGATGTCATTCGATATTGTATGCTCAAAATATCAATATAACAATGTCAGGTACAGGTATACATGTTTAGACGAACATTTGCGGTTGTTCTACCTCGTCCTCGTCAAAGAACCTGTCATTGAAGTGACGTATGGAAGGGGGCTTCCCACGAATTTACGTAGAGGGCAGGTACCAGTAAGTAGAGGTAGACAAAAGAGGTACCTATGCAGTGATAGGAATTCAACAACTTGGTCTATTAGTGATTAGTGATACGATAATATTCAACAAGTTGTTGGTCAGTATAAATATACGATAATTGTATTATAACTTGTGATATTTTTTCCTCGTGAGAGCCTCGATGATGGCGGTTAGGCCTGTCAGAACGCTTGACGGCGGATTGACGAGCATGCCAGAATTTTAGAGATGTTTTGTATTTATTCTCGCAGGTGCCTCGTACAATATTGTTTATCTACCAAACAAATTATTCAGATACACAAATGGGATTTAAGCAGTTAGGTCAGTCCGTTGGTTGAGGATAATATACCTAGTAGGTAATAATGTAGTTAAAACAAATACAAACCTATTTAATAATAAAGTATCATAATAATAACTTTTTATACGCTTTACAGAACGGCAGTAATTGGTTTTTATATCTGACGCAAACGAGGGATGTTGTACGTTTAACATGTGTGCTAATGCTAATATGTACCCGGGTCTATCTGAGGCATCGTAGCTCTCAAACGATGGCACCCATTTTTAATGTGTTCTTTGTTTAAATCTAACTCTATTCTTTCGAGGTGGTTCTTAGATATGTTTTCTTACTCGGGATTTTTAAATTTTTAATTTACGTTAGCTTAGGGTGTCTATATATAAATAAAAATCAATTCTCGAAATGTATCTGCTAGCATAATGGCTAATTCTTGCGTTTGTTGCCTCCGGGGCACCCCTTACGCGCGCCCCGTCAATCTCTTAGCCAATAGAGGAAATATTCTCTAAAGCTTTGTATCCCAAAAAAAAACTTGCGTTTGTCAGAAAAAAGTTTGAATGAAAGGAAATGTTTAAATATTGTACGGAACAGTTTCCTTGTAGATACTTCATTAGTACACCGTATGAAGCCGGTACGGGCAGCTAGTTATAAAGCTGAAATATGTAATAAAATAATGTCCCATTAAAGCCATAAGTAGAAATTAAATGTATTATTCGCCATCTTTCGTTGGACAATAGTAACGCAGCGTGTTGAGAATGCTCTTAACAAGATAAATGCTATACCGAAATATGAAATTGAATGAAACCAGGGCAGGTCACACGGCGTGCTATTCGTGAATCACCCGGCCGGTTCGCCGTGCGCCGTGCACAGCGACAAAAAAGGAAAACTCACCTAGGTACCTATCGTTCTCTACATCTACGCAGCTTCTTCTACCTCGCAATACGACTGAAAATCAAAACGCTCCCAAGACACAACTTTACGTTTTAGGTATGATACAGGTTTTAATTGGTTTTTCATATAAGGCACAACGGCCGTCCTTCTTCGACTGTACCTACGTTTTCATTTTAATTTATATTTATCAGCCTGATATGACTGTGCAGTTTGCGGGCTGCGTTGTTGTTGGTACATTTACTATTATATTTTTATTGGGATGCTTTTGTATGAGTTGGCAGATATTTATCGGGTATCGGAACATTATTCGGTCTGCTCATAATCGTCCGCATAAAGCACCTTGTCACACGGTCGTTGGGCGCCGAATGCGCCGGCCCGACCCCGCGTATTCTTTTTGTATTCTCAGGACGAGGGCCTGTATTCTCTGAGAAGTGGAAAAAATGAAGATATTAATATATCTTTCTAATTCGAAATACGTTTCGGATAAAAGGAAGATCATAAATCATTATGGTGTACGAAATGTCTTTAAAATATGCAATGAGAATTCCGTTTTCTGAGAAGTGCCTTCGTTCGTGCGCTTGACTTGACAAATCTGTGCAGAGTGGTGTAGAGTTGTTGTTGTAAATCGATAAACAATGAAATCGATGTATAGGTAGGTACAAACTGGTCGTCAACCCAGGCGGCGGCCGGCCGCGTGCTCGAGGGCGCGCTGTCCGCAAACGACCAGTCATTGTCTGCTCATTAGCCGCCTGTCTATTAGAGATTGAATTAACTCCATTATGCATTATGTACTATCTAATAACCAATAAAACAATAAGTACTTCTTATATTGCAATTCAGATAAATTATTAAGTTCGTCAGGCTTCGATGGCTACAAATGGTACAATTAATACTTATTCAGTGGATAAGTACCTACATGTTTACGTAATGAAGTTATTACGTAAATTTAATATAACCTATTATCAAATGTATATCTGCCACTTAAGATATGATTATTAAAATATCCGTTTTCACGTGTTTCAAGTCTCACGAAATGTCCGTGTTGTAATCGTTCCACTGCATTTATTAATGTATTTATTTTAAGTAAGTAATGAATAGCAGTTAGTGTGGATCGAGTAGCGGTCACGGAACTCGATACCTCGTAACCCGCGTTTGTTTTTGTTTATGCTCACCTAAAGCCATTTACCACAATTTGGGTGCAAAGGCCGATTGGCTCATGTTTCCTTTGCTCGTGCTATTTCTAAAAAGCTTGTTTTCTCAGCAGAGCGCTCTTAAGTAGCGATTTGTAACCCAATACCACGGAGTAATTCTGGCTAGGCAATGTGCCAACTGTTATTTTATTACCTACTCCCGAATTTTGTAGAAGCATGGCAGCAACATTTGTCAATTAGACAATTTCATAAACTCAAACTAATAAAAAAAAGTTTATCCTACTTCTTAGATATGTAAATTTCCTACTCGTGTAACAAAATAATACTTCAAT
This sequence comes from Cenopis cana, assembly GCA_951800055.1. Classification (NCBI taxonomy): domain Eukaryota; kingdom Metazoa; phylum Arthropoda; class Insecta; order Lepidoptera; family Tortricidae; genus Cenopis; species Cenopis cana. The sequence continues at coordinate 14,057,357 of OX637471.1, read as the reverse complement.
ATCAATAATAACGTTACAAAAAGTGTCTCCTGTGGGTGATACAGCCGTTTAAGATAAACATCTGACCTTAAAACCCGTGTCCCGACATGGCACGCAACGAATTCACGACGCGCATTCCCTTCGTGTGTCTTCTGTTTTTATTTTGCCACTTTATAGATGCACCATCAGATAGGTGTAGGGTCTTAGTATATGTAAGATTGGTTTATATTTTTAAACGGTGCAATATGAACGGCAATGTATCGTGAACATCGAAAACTATATGTATATATATACATATATATATATCTCTAATTATAAGTGTTTCGTCAGGAACAATCTGCTGCGGGCAGCGGCGCGTGCGCCGACAGATAAGCGATCTCATTCTAATAGGATTTGTCGTTCATCCTTTTTCTGTCATTCAAGGAGATAAGACGCCCGATTAGTAATTAGACGGGCGACACATGTTTTGGCCTCTTTTATCGCCGCATTTAACTCATTAGTGTTTTGTATCGAACTTGTTTTGTTGTGCCGACCCAAATGAGATCACGATACTACTTTTTGTTCATGCCTTACCGTTTTCATAAAGCCACCTACGTACAATAAATATTAAAATGCGAAATAGCATTTAGCCTCAGCTCGAATTTAAGATTCCGATGCTTTACAATTACAAAAATATTTTGAGACGACGTTGAATGAAAGAAAGGAAGTATCAGTCCATTGAGAAAAGTTGTCGAATGCGAGATCAATTCATTCAATACACGTACGCATACTGTAACCAACATTGCGGTAAGGGAAGATCTAAAAAGCCCTATTATTGGTGCGTTAACAGACACTTGAGATTAGCATCTGTGCCTCCTCAACGCGATCTTCGAGTTTCAAACACAATGCCGGGGATTACAACCGAAGAGGCTTATTTGTAAACATGACAAAGAAAACTAGGGGCATTGTTGCATAGTGCGGTCACACTAATCGAGCCGCGCATGAGCACTCGTAACGTGTTTATTGAATGTTGCTTTCATACGATTCGGTGAGCTCGTTTCAAATTTTATTTATCAATGAGCGATCGCGGAAAGCTGTCATCCGTACTTTTCTAATAACTTCATATAATACGGGTGCCATTATCATTTTTTCGAGAGAATTTGTTGGTTGTTATATTTTATATCTACCTTGCTATACATTACAACATTATAGGTCAATGTTATAGTTCAAACAATACAATACAATACAAATACTCTATGGGTATGACAATTAGTACAGTAACTACGCGTTAATGATAGTTGATTATCATTTTTTAAATCCAGGAATAACTTATTAATAAACAAGATAATTGCTAACAACACAATACATACAACAACTAAATTCGATCCCCCAGATCGGAACCCTGGGCGAAGGTACCCATATTATCATTTATATTTTGTATTCCTGTAAGTAGGTAGAAAGCAGCTGGTATTAAGGCACTGTTGAGCTACTTATTTGCTTTTAAATACCTATACCTACTTTTTCATTTTCCTAATCGTCTTAAGGGAAACACCAATCCAATCCAGGATAAGAATACGGAAAGCGGACTTTTGCTTATGCGCCAAATTTTCGATTTATGTAAAATATAGTTTGAAAAAGTCATACTAAGTTGATTAATAACGGCGTTAAGTTGGCTCAAGGAATTGTTGTGTATATTTATTTATTCTCGTTACGTAAACTGCGAACAAACGCGCTAATCTGGTTATTTATGTTATTATTGGACAATCGGACGGAAAATACTAGCTTTCTTTATGTAAAAAAAGGGAAGGGCGGTGTCGTTTAATACAAAATCCCTATACATAACGTATTTAATGTCGTAATTGCCAAAATTACATGACGTAAAACTAATTAATAGGTGTGTTATATTATTTATTTATATTTTTCTCTTTATTTTGGCACAAACAGTCATAACAAAGAAAATACAATGTGTTATATAGCTAGCCTCCTTGAAGCGTGAACGGTTTTGAAGCACTCGGGTACAAAAAGAACTGAAGTGACTTCCTGTCATTCGCTATCAAATAAAATAACGCAAGATATTTTTCCAAGTGATTTAATTGTTTTAATATAATGTAATGTTATTCTAAAATATATTTACAAAGTGTTAACGTGATTTTTCAATCCACGGCGATTCTGCCTCTATCATAGGTAATGGGCCAGATACGTAAGTAAAAAATATTTTTTCAAAATGAGTCACGGACACGTACGTGTAGAATCACTAAAAAGAGAAAATTTCGATACATGGCGAATCCATGCAAAGGCGTTATTAACGAAATGCGGCCTATTTGATTATGTTAGTGGAAAAATTCTCAAACCCACTGACGAAACTGAAATAGAAAAATACTTGGAGAAAGATAATCTAGCCTTATCAGAGTTACTGCTGATCATTGCACCCTCGGAGTTGAAGCAAGTTAAAAACTGTAAAACTAGTAATGAACTATGGGTTGCACTCGAAAATATCTATGCAAGCAAAGGGCCTGCCCGTAAAGCGACGCTGCTTAAAGAGCTAGTCGTACGGAAAATGATGGACACTGAGAACATTGTCGACCACTTGAATAAGTTCATGGATAATGTAGATAAATTAGCCGATATGGGGATAGACATAAACAAAGACCTTTTAAGCATAATGCTACTATACAGCCTTCCCCAAACATTCGAAAACTTTCGCATTGCCATCGAAACCAGAGATGAGTTACCAGACCCACACAATTTAAAGATAAAAATACTAGAAGAAGCCGAAGCTAGGAGAAATATAGCGAGCACAAGCAGTAACGAAGCAGAGGAAGCTATGTACACAAAGAATAAAGGAAGAAAAATTGTTGAATGCTTCAAATGCAAAAAGAAAGGACATAAGGCCAATGAATGTCGATCAAAAGGCAATCAGTATAAAAGGAACTATAATGCTGATGATAGAAATCTATATTGTGCCGAAGAAGCATGTCTCTCAGCTAACTATACTGATAAAGATGAAAATACATGGTGTTTGGATAGTGGGTGCACTTCGCACATGTCTTTTAATAGAGAAAAATTCATTAATTTTGAAGAGAAAAACTTGAAAAGTTTAAAACTAGCCTCAGAAAATTGTACAGCCAAAATTGGGGGCATAGGCGAAGCCAAATTGAAAATTAATGTACCCGATGTTAACTTGAGCAATACCCTTTATGTACCTACGCTGACTACGAACTTAATGTCAGTAGGAAAAATGACTGATAAAGGTGCCACTGTTTTATTTAAGAAGGAAGACGCGACTGTTAAGCGAAATGGATCAATATTGATGAAAGCTAAGAGACAAAGCGATGGATTATATTATGTTGTCGAAAAAAGTGCAGAAAAAGCGAAGTTCTGTGAAAAAAGTGCAATAGAAAATTGGCATCGAAAATTAGGCCACCTTAATGAAGGTCAAATGAAAATTGCCTTAGAGAAGAAAAATATAGAAGGCCTCGAATTTGATAAAAAGGATACAATCAAAGATTGTGAAGTATGCTTGGAAGGAAAAGCTACAAAGTTACCTTTTAAAGAAAATAAGGAGAAACAGGATAGAACCAGTGAACCATTGATGATCATCCACACAGATGTGTGCGGCCCGATGAGAGTTGGGACAACGATCGGATCAAAATACTTTATCACCTTTATAGATGATTACAGCCGTTATTGCAGGATATATACGATGAAAAATAAAAATGAAGCACTGACAAAGTTTAAAGAGTACAAGAAAGAGGTAGAAAACTATACAAAGAAGAAAATAATACACCTCCAAAGTGACAATGGGACGGAATACATCAACCATGAGTTCAACGAATACTTAAAGGATCATGGAATCAAAAGAAGGCTCTCTGCACCTTACACGCCAGAACAAAACGGAATGGCGGAGAGGAAAAATAGAAGTCTTCTAGAGAAAGCAAGATGTATGCTTATTGAAGCAAAATTATCAGAGAAGTTCTGGGGAGAAGCGATCTATACCGCAAATTATTTAGCGAACAGATGCCCGTGCAGTAGTATTGACAATGAAACACCATTTGAAAGATGGGTAAAAAGAAGCCCTTGCATCAGACATCTTCATGTCTTCGGCAGCAAGGCGTTCGTGCTTAATAAAGGGCAAAAGCAAAGCAAATTCCACCCTAGAGCAACTGTTGGAATCTTTGTGGGCTACTCCGAAAACTCGAAAGCTTATCGTATTTACATCCCCAAAAATAACAAAGTCATAATAAGCAGAGATGTAAGAGTGATTGATAAAATGTTTTATGACAAGAAAAATCAAGAGGATGAAAATAAAATTGTCGAAAACTGTGAAGGTATCGATGTGTTCTTCACAGAAAAGAAAATAGACAAAAATGATGATTCAAATGATGGGATAGCTAGCTCCAGCAACACAAATGAAGATATCGAACAAATTTATGAAAACAATGAAGAACAAATTTGTGAAAATAATGAAGACATTGAAGTAGAAAATGAAGTATTTGAAGATGTAGACAATGAAGAGTCTGTGGAAATTGAGCAAGCTCCCTCAAGTGAAACAAGACAAAGAAGAGTACCAGCGTGGCTTCTAGATTATGTGAGGTTCGCATCGAATTTCTGTGAAATTGATGAGGATAGCGATGAGTTTAAAGAAGCAATAGCAAGCGAACTTAGTTCACATCTCAAAAACGCTACTTGGACGATAGTACATAAAAGCGAGAGCAAGAATGTGATCGATAGCAAAATGATCTTGGGTTACAAGTACAATGCTATTGGAGAAATAGACCGAAGAAAGGCAAGACTCGTAGCACGAGGTTTTTCCCAAAAGGAAGGAATCGACTACAGCGAAACCTTCGCACCGGTCTCAAGAATGAGTACTGTAAGACTCATAGTTGCACATGCAATTGAAAATGACATGAAGTTATGTCAACTGGATGTTTGCACAGCTTTCCTAAATGGAAATATTAATGAAAATATTTACATGAAAATACCAAAGAAATTGGAAGAATATTTAAAGTTTATAATATCAGAGGATAACGATATTGCCATAGTACAGAAAGCTAAAGAGATGCTAAAAGACTTAAATAAATATAAAAATGATGGAGTCTGTAAGCTGAATAAAGCTATTTATGGTTTAAAGCAAGCCGGAAGGCAATGGTTCCTGAAATTGCACGAGAAACTATTGGAAATCGGTTTCAAAAATACCACAGCAGACCCTTGCCTATACTTTTTGGAGAAAGGGGGAGAGAAACTGCTCATCAACGTCTACGTCGATGATTTGATTATTGCATATAAGTCTGAAAAACTTTTGAAAGAAGTTAAGACAAGACTAAAAGATGTTTTTGAAATAAGAGATATGGGAAAATTGCATCATTGCCTCGGTATACAATTCACCCATGTAGGGGGAGAGATGACACTGTCGCAAAATACGTTTGTACAACATTTGCTCCAAAAATTCAACATGGATGATTGTAAACCCGCGTCAACGCCCATGGAACTAGGGTTGAAGTTGACTAAGAGTGAAAATAAAGAAGAAATGAACAAATATCCATACCAAAACCTAATTGGGTCATTAATGTACCTAGCCACAGCGACGCGCCCAGACATTATGTTCCCAGTAAGCTACCTGAGCCAATACAACACATGCTATGGAAGCGAACATTGGCAAGCAGCAAAAAGAGTCCTGCGGTACATAAAAGGCACTGCAGATATGGGTCTGAAATATAAGAAAAGCGGTCAACCGCTGATTGGTATGGCCGATGCAGATTGGGCGGCCTGTACAATCGACCGACGCTCGTACACTGGATACACATTCAAGTACGGTGGAGGTTTAGTAAGTTACGAAACGAAGAAACAGAGGGTTGTTGCATTATCAACAGCCGAGGCCGAATATATGGCAATGACAGAAGCTGCCAAAGAAGCGCTACACCTAAAACACTTGCTATGCGAGATTGGAGTGGCACAAGGGCTGACTATGATATATAATGATAATCTAGCAGCGCAAAAACTGGCAAGTAACCTTATGACTGGTAAACGGTCGAAACACATAAGCATTAAAGAGCACTTTATAAGAGACTGCGTGCTAAGAGGTGACGTGACTGTTTCATACAAGGAAACGGAGAACATGGAAGCTGACTTAATGACGAAAGGTCTTCCACAGCCCAAATTAGCAAAGCTTCGCCAGCGGCTGGGACTATGCAGTACTGGCAGAGGATCCCTCGTGAGGGGGAGTGTTATATAGCTAGCCTCCTTGAAGCGTGAACGGTTTTGAAGCACTCGGGTACAAAAAGAACTGAAGTGACTTCCTGTCATTCGCTATCAAATAAAATAACGCAAGATATTTTTCCAAGTGATTTAATTGTTTTAATATAATGTAATGTTATTCTAAAATATATTTACAAAGTGTTAACGTGATTTTTCAATCCACGGCGATTCTGCCTCTATCATACAATGAATGTATTAACATTACATATAATGTGGACCAAAACAGTGCCGAATGATTTGCTAGATTATAGTAATTTCAATGTTGGAACGGACCTAAATAAGTTGTTATAAAATAATGATAAAAAATAACATGTTTTGGTGGAACTGTTATTATAGTTCCCTTGGGCATTTTGTCCAGGGCGTTGATCTAGTACTGTACACAGCCCGGGAATCGAACCCGGTCATATTGAAATTGCATTGTCTTTCATATCCTTTAATTTAATTAAGGTACCTATAGATGTATCTACGCATTGACAACCATGTTTTTCAACGCAATATTCAACTTGTTACATAATGATTTTACTAATGCATTCTTCTTGTCACTAAGAACAGATCTTCGTATGTCTTATAGTTTCAGACTTTCCCATACTGACCGATTCAAATGTCACCCTGTATATACCTATGACACCAAAATATGAAAAACGCTTTTTTCTTTGTCAACAGGTGAGAAGCCGTTCAAATGCGAATACGCTGGTTGCGATCGACGATTCGCAAACTCATCAGACAGAAAAAAACATTCGCACGTACATACGTCGGACAAGCCGTACAACTGTCGCGTCCACGGATGCGACAAGTCCTACACCCACCCGTCGTCGCTGCGCAAGCACATGAAGGTTCATGGCGCCGCCGGCGACGCCTCCCCGCGCTACGATAGCGATGGGGATGACTCCTCGTCCGCGGGCAGCGTCAGCGTCACTGCCGGCGCCAGCAGCCCCCCCGCACCCTTGCAACCGCCGCCGGCGCCCGCGCCCGCGCCCATGCCGCCACACCACCCGCCACACCACGCCTCCATAGCGGACAAACTCGAGAGCCTCAACAATAAATACCTCAACCCCCACGATCAGAAACCCTACGAACGACCATCAGCACCGCCCCATCACAATCAAGCCCCACATCTCACCAACATCGGAGGCAACGGTGTCATGGATAATAAACTCGGCTTCGGCGGGCACTGGAGCCAGTTCCAGCAACCGGCCCCCACAATGCCCCACGGCGTACCTGACTGGTGGTGCCCCACGCAGGAGACTTACCATCACCACCACTTAATGCACCACTCGGGAGCTGCCGCTGCCTACTGACAGCATCGCGCTTAGGAAACTCTTCACTCGACGATCAACTAAAGCACCTCCTAATGCGGGTCTAAAAATAAATCTAAATAAAAAATATAAAAAGTAGGTACTTAGTGTAAGTTTTACTTCAACACTTTACTTTTTATTTGTCATACGTCAAATACAGTGAAATGAACTATTCAGAGATTGCTATGTTGAGTCAAATATAAATTATTTACGTGGAATGAAAAGTTTCCTAAAGCGCCTTTTAGACATTTTTAATTGTAGTGCCCTCTACGCTTATAATTGTATTAGTCTGACCGCTGTACGTTTTATTATAAAAAAAATCCTACACAAGCACTATACTAACTACGCTACAATTTCCTATTGAGGCAACTAACCCATAGCGGGATTGTTATTTAAGTAGGGAACTGTAGCTTTAAGATTAGAAAATTAAAGAATCAGTTGTTTGTTTTAGAACAACGAAGTTGATTTATCACGGTAGGTGACCACTGGAGTTAATGTCTTAACATCACGTTTTGAAATCTGTTGTTGTGTGAGCACGAAACTAATGCCAAGTGTATCTACATTTCCGAGAGTGCATCTGCGAGCGTCACTTGGGCAGGGCCGCAGCAGGTAGTGCCTAAATATTAAAAGATTTCAACGTCACATCTGCTAACTACTCAAACTGCCTCGTTCACGGTGATTTGATAGCCTTTTTAGAAAAATAAGGAGCGATGTACAAACTGTTCTGTTATTAATTGGATTAGCAAATAACTTTATTAAATGTTAAATACAAAAGGTGTTCACGGCACCAGTGGCGGCGCGTCAAAAATATTCTTAGGGAAGCCGGAAATAGTTTGTCTTTCTTATTCTTCATGAGCCGTACTAAAAGAACTGGTGTGGCTGAAAATTAGGCAAGCCGGTGGGAATGGAGTTGTATGAACGCTCCGCCACTGCACGGCACAGTAGCGACAGCTTTTGCAGTTAATTTAGGAAAAATGAGCAGCGTGGCCAAAGCACCCAAGTCCAATAAGACTACTATTTGTAGTAGGTATTTAAAATTTGTGTACATTTTTACTTTAGGGTAACTAGCGTCATGTAAAATACATAGTTTAAGATGAATGCCCAGTGATAATAGATATAAGCAATTGATTTTATAATAAGTTATCAGTGTTTTTGCTATTAAATTGTGCTATCCCCTTCTGATCTTTACGATTATAGCTATACTTATATAAAAAAATATTGATGTATCTATTTTTTCACATACTGACATTTTAAGATAAAGAACGAAAAGCAAACCCTATTTATATTGCATATAAATGACTGAGAGAGCACCACGTATTCTAAGTTATTTTAAGAGGATATTGTTGAATGCCTTTTCTACAGCCATGTAAATAGCAGACTTTTAAAATTAATAAAAAATCGTATTTGAATTCTATCTTGCATTTTATTCAAATAGTTTTGTATTGATTGTCCAAAATAATGCCAAATCTGAATTTTAAATAAAAACAGATATTAATTTCAGTAAAAAATGTGCTGTGCTACAAGTTTAACTGTGCTTAAAATTTTCCATGAACTACAAAGTTCTAAACTTCGTTGATGCAGCAGTAGATGTCCTTCAATGCACGGTATATAGCGTTTAACCACAGTGGACCTATGTCCCGATTAATTGAGTACTATTAATTATTCTGTGGTTCGGGGTTATTGGATTGGAAATCATTGTTCCATGCCAACACGCCCACGACCGCCGTGCATTGAAGCGGGACCTTTAATTTCAAAACAGTAATTTTATAAACTTGTATGTGTCAAAAGAGCCTTGGTGATATTTGCCCCGTGTGCTACTTACTCTATACATTAACTACCTCTTGTTATGTAGATTATTCAATACAAAAATAAAGCTGTTTTCATTTTATTCATATATTTCGTGACTTTGCTTTCTGTCTTATACTTGTTTGGTACAGTCAGCATCATATACTTAGTATACATCACATATACAACGTAACACATCCTAATTACTGTAGGTATAAGAATATTTTACGATATATTTTATTACTTATACTGACACTAACCAATGATGCTGACTGTACCATCCTAATATCAAAACTATGACAGCTCAGACAAACCTATTAATACAAACTAAGATTTTGTACTAAAAGTAAATGTTTTAAACTCTAAATATCTATCTGATTCCATTAAGTGTTTTGCTTTAGTTTAGGTATCATTTAAGTAGGTATAAAGTTGTTGGAAGTAGGTACCCAACTTTGAAGGATTACTAAGATTGATCATTCAGGATACGAAATCTAAAATTGAAATCCAATTCTCGCGATGATTTCGATCGGACGCCGATCAAAAAACCTAACTCCGTGACGATACCCACAATAAAACACCACCGTTACAAAACGATGAACAATCATATTCTAAAAGAGAATTGAATTTATCATTGAGAAGGAATGAGAGAAGGTAATGATAAATGATGTGAAGTGCATAAGAAGCAGCGAGTGCGAGCGAGACGTCACATTCGAATCGACTTTACTGTCCGCGGAGATGATTTATAGTTTCTCAACAGGGATTGGCCGATTCAGTATTTAAAAGATTTATAGATCCTTACGGTGCAAGCGCGGTAGGAGCTTTTTCTTGTTATAAATCTCCCTCCCGCGCATGCACTTTGCAATTGCCTTTAAATAACTGAGACAGAAATTAAAAATATGTTCGGTCAACATTTATGTGGAATAAGGAGCCGTCGTCGCGGAGCCAGGCTACACACGCGCGCCGTGAGGGACTGAGGGTGCCTCTGCCTACAACATTCAACCACGTCTCGCTTTCCACTAGTTAACAATTAACATAAACATTGAAATATCCTACAAGCTACCTACCTACACTAACATCCACAAACTTCTTAGTGCATTGGCGAAATGAGTTCAATGTCTACCTTCACTACACCTGACGTCACGTCACTCAGTCAATGTTTGCTTGTCGAAATTTGAATTACACTGCTTTGTGAGGATTTTGGCCAGACCAAAAGTCTAAAATATAGCCTATGATCCCGGAAGGTCCTAGCCTAGTTTCTTTCTAAACACAGGAATGAAAACACAACGGGTTCCTTCGTACTCAGCTCAAAACCTATTTCGTAAGCTCTACTATTGAGAAACCCATGTTATAATATCCCCGTTGCCAGCCAAACCGGTGGCTACTGGCAGTATATATAAAGAATTGATAAGGAAAACTATCACAGCTAAGTAGTAGTACTTAAAAAATGTTCTTGAAGAAGCAAACTTTCGTTAAATTTCCGTTGATTACTTAAACAATATTGATAGTTGTGACAAACACCTATATAATAAAGATAAGTTCCAATAATGTTACGGGCTTACGGGTAGCCAAACACGGAAGTCGGAAGCCTACATTGTGCGTGGCCCGACACGCTTTTGGCTGGTTTTTTTTAAAGTATAAACCCTGTTTCTCCTATGATTTTATAATACCGGCGGCAAGGCATGATCGTAGGTCGGCAGTGCCTCCCTCGCCAGATAAGATCTGCAGCCTGCCAGTGACACCTGACTCCGCCCATTGCAACCCTCGACAGGGACCCTTTTTGTTTACACGCCGACAATGACGTCTCAAAATCTACAAGTATGTACCTACTTAGATACTACCTTACTATTACTATCAAGTATTCTAGTAATAATAGGAATACGAGTATCTAGTGTAAAAACCTACATTAATAGCATATATGTAATATATTCTGACGTACTTGACATGATTCTAGGTTTTTGCCAAACATTAAATTGCCAAAATACCCAATCGTTTAAAAACATGTAGCACAGTCAGTGTATGATATAGTTTGTGACAGCCAAGGTAGCCAAATATATCGTAACACATCTTTATTACAGTAGGAAACACGATGTAATACGATTACGATATATTTGGCTACTTTGACTACCACTAATTTACCTATATGTATTTAAATAAGTATCTAAGACACAAAAAAAGTAATCTCAACTTTAATCGATCCGCAATTGCATTTAAATTAGATACTGTGCTATTTTTTACAGTCATCACGTTCTATGAAAATACGATAAGAAAAGTTTAAATTCGATTTGAGAACAAAAAAATTATAATTAGTAAACAGCAAATTCCTAAATAAGTAGATCAGGGAGGAAACTTAACGAAAAATGTTAAATTATGGTCTAATCAATCAAGCGCCTACCGAATTAATGTAGACGCAATCAACGTTACGCAAAAACCTAATCTATGCCATCGCCAGAATGAAAATTGCAAATGCACACTGACGAGGTGCAAAAAAGAATGTATGATAAAACACAATAGAGTTGGAAATTCTAATACACCAACCCGGGCGGTCGTTTTTAGACTGGCTCCGATCTGTAAGGTAAGGACTGAAATCTTTATTTATTAGAATGAGAAAATATAATACTGTAGCGTTTTATGCCAATCGTATTGTTACTGACTGGAGACAAAAAATGTTTTAAACGGACAACTAGAATGTTTATTAACTACGCAGCCATAAAGCAGCGAACCAAATTGTTGTAACTGGTTTGCCAGAAATTTTTCATTCGTCTTTGTTCATACTCCCTCTAAACTAATTTGTGTCCACAATGTCTTTGAGTAGATTCTCGGCGGCAGTTAAATTAAGGGGCATCTTCTATCGAGTTCTACTGGAGTAAAGGCTGTACATAAGACGTCTATACTCTGGGTTAGTTATTTCAAATAACAGCATTATTTGAGAATAACGGTATCACACTAGGTACCTATCTTATCTTTTGGGTTGACTAATTTGCATTCCTAATACTGGCATAAAAAGCATGTCAATCGTGTTCAGAATTGAAATGTTTTGGAACGGAAGCGCGATAATCGGTGAGTGTGTAGAATGTCGCGTCGTACGTGTTAGCCCAATCAAAAAGGGCCTTAATAAATTCTTCGCCCGAAATAACCCGTGGTATGTGTAAATTTCTACAAATTTTAATCAAATATTTAGTCGTTTTGAGCGAAACATTTTATTTTCTTCAGTATTAATTAGAACAACCAGAAGGTTCTCATTTAAAAAAATTATGTACTACCTATATGCGAAATTTGATATATTGCTATACCTACATGTCAAAATCCGGCACACAATCTAGAGTACTTATTGTAAAACTATACTTATACATATAATTTGGATAAATCGCAAACATTACACATATTTTACAGTTTGCCTGATAATATTTAATGCATTTTATTTCCTGGTTTGTCATTCATCTTAAAATAAATGTTTTTTCCATTTTGGTCGAATCGGACTTTAAACGGCAGCACTATATTTTTTCAGTTGGCATTTAAAATAATGCTTTTCTAGTAATAGCCTCCTATTAACTAGGACGTACTACGCACTGTCGCATAATTATATTCTGCATAAAATCATACCTACTCGTTTACTTTGGGTGTGACCAAAGGAAAGACTTAAGCTAACTCACACTAAAAAATGTTTTTGACCCGTTCTCGTAGATGTCGTTGATCGAACTAGGGTATCGCATGCCTTAAGCACGCGACGCTCTATTGTTTTCCGGCCGATACAAGGGTTTTGCCGCCGCCTATAGTGTCCCCCACGTCGTGAATAAATAAAACTACCTATGTATATCCAATTTGATTAATTTTACTTAGTATATGTATATATTAGCTATTGGTGTTCGTATAGGTTTTCGAATAGGCGAGTGTTTGTTTAACTTAGTGGAGACTTTATAACACTATCAGTGCGAGTGTATGCACAAAAGAGGTAGGAAGCCACTTCTAGCATTTGTAAGATTAGAAATGTGCTGATATTGAGTTGAAATTTGAAGACGTTTTATCCAGACCTCGAAAGCCAAAACCACTTTTTGACCGTGGAGACTCTATAGATTTGCGATCCAGAGACTGTAAATCTCTCGCCCGGCAAGACATTTATTATGCCGTTATTAATGTATTTGTACCTAAAGCTTGATATGTCAAAGATATAAAGAAAGTCTAAGGCTGGATTGCACCAAACCGTCTGTAATGGTAAGCAATGTTCGTCAAATCTGATTGTATGGAAAGTTTGACAAGTTTCTATGGGATGACAGCTGCCGGCGCTATATTTGACGATGACCGGTCTGTGTTCGTATGTTGGTGCAACTGGCACTAAATACATAATACGAAGACTTTTTCTCTTACCTAATATAGGGATTGCCTCAATTACGTATTCATTAAACTATATTAGCCTGTTTCCCAGAGGTATAGACCGACATCGCGGACTTTTCGGACTCCACTTTAATTTTCCTCATTGGGTACCCTTAACCTAATTATGCTTAGGTAACTATCCGCCAAACAATGAAGTTAATCAACAAGCCGAGAGCACCTATTTTGCATCATGGTCTTTCATGTGGTTAGGGTTTGGATCAGTCTGCAAACCTGCTTTTGTGTTAATATTAATTACACATACCTGCGATGTGACATAAAATGAGGGTGTTAGAATTTGACGCTCTGTTGTTCAAATCACGTTTACGTTATATAATCATTGTGTTGGATCTTCTACTTTAAATGCACTCTTCAGGTCGTTCAGAAATATTTGATCATGCACATTAAGGCCGGGTATTACCACTTTTGAGTTTTTAAAAACCATCTGAGACATAGAATATAGTGTCTTGAGTCAAAAGTAGCGGTATGGATTCCGCATGAGGCTAAGTATACATTATTGTTTTAAGACGTCGTACGTCTATATGCGCCGTGCGCACTATCTCGCCTGCGGCACGCGCCGCTGCTGGCCCGGCCGCGCTCGCGCACCGACCTGCTCCAGCACGCGCCGCTCTGTTTAAAAAATTATTTTTCTTTTGTATTTAGTTATGTTTTTAGTTTAAGATCTGTAACGCTTTGGCGGTTAGCTGTAAGTTGCAGATGTACTCTTAAATAAATAAACAAATAAACAAATAAAATCTAAAAAAAATATATGTGTTACATAAGGATCTTGTCTAGTCAAAATCGCAGTCAGTTACATGACCTGATGAATTTAACTCGATAGAAAAAAATCGCGAAGTTTCCCCTTTTTGGAATGTATTTTCAATACTACGGCTATATAACTGATATTAAACTTTTTATTTTTGTACTCAATTAAAGATCGTAAATAGTTATAGACAAATTCGGAGGGTTTGCTTTAATAAAATGATTGGCTTAATGACTATAGCTAAATATTTACAAAACTGCGCGCAGAGCTTGCGTAGAGAGCGGGATGGTTAATTGTAAACTCACGCGTGTTAGAGCGGGACAGTTGCGTTGGGGATACCTCCCCTTAAGCCATGACAATAGAGTCGTGTTGTGTCTAATTAATATAAGGTAACTATGTAGAGTTGTAGTAGCGTTTTGAAGACTATGAGGTACTTTTATCTCACGAGTACTCTAACACTGTATTTATAACATATTTAACATTTCTCTAGCGATTAGATGTGGGTTTTCTTCTAGCCAATGGTATAAGAAACTTGTACCGCAAGCAAAAGTTTGTTCGAATAAAATTCTTTTCGCAACAACAAATTGTATTCACAGGCAGTCCCCGCGTAGTTTTTTAGATATCTCGATGTCCCTTTTCGCTTATGTAGAGGGTATAATTCACATTATTTTTCTTTGTATTCACGTGAGGGAGAGTGTTCTCGCCTCCCGCGGGGCGCTGATGATGAGTTACGACCGCGAGCAGCAGCCGGAACGAGGAAGTCACCCCTCCCGACAGCCTCCGCTTCCGATACCAATCGCCGCCCGACGGCTATCACACTGCTCTACTGTTTCATAATTTATTGCCTCGCTCCAACCTATTGGAGACCACGCGATACGAGGGCGCCGCGGACGATACTACGGGATATTCAAAACAACACAATTACTACATGATTATTACAAACCACAGACCCTAAATGTTTCAAGTTCGTGATTAATACTTGATTGTTAACTTGACATTTCGTACTTACTAGTACATTTTAGCATAAACTGAGAAACTCTGCTCATATGATAAAGTTTACCATGCACGCAAACGCAGTCAAAAAGGACGATATCACACACATAATTGTATTAAATAACTGAAAATTAATGCCACAAGTGAAGTTAAAAATTAATGAAAAATACTTAGTGACAAATAAAAAAAAATACATGATTATATGTTTATTTTTAGAGCCATGAAATGAAACAGCCAAACATGTTAATTATGTAGATGTATATATACATTTAAATATCATACATATATATTTTTATAGCCTAATGAATGTCCCACTGCTGGGCAAAGGCCTCTGTGCATGTTGTCCAGGTATCCCTATTGAGCGCTTCTTCTTCCCAATTGCTGGCAAATGCATTCAGAATCTGGATGCATTTGCCAACAATTGGGAAGAAGAAGACAGAGATGGCGGGGTCTGGATTCCAGATCGTCTCACCATCTCCGTCTGGACCTGCCCCGTCTGCGTCGCCCGTCATGCGGCACCCACTTGGTAGTTTCTTTGGTCCACCTATCCGGATGCATGCGATAAACGTGGCCGGCCCAGTCCCACTTGAGCCTGGCAGTTTTTGCACCTACGTCAGCTATGCGTGTTTTGGAGCGCAGCGTAGTGTTTCGGACACGGTCCGTCCTTTTAAAACCTAAAATGCTACACTCCATAGCGCGTTGGCAAACCTTCAATTTGGATTTCTGAATCTCAGCCAATGACCATGTTTGTGCACCGTAGGTCAGGACAGGCAAAATACACGAGTTTTTGCTTCAGTGACAATGGAAGGCTGCCCTTCATTAGCTCCTTCATGGACCAGTAGCTCTTCCAGGCGTTCTCGATACGGCGTTCGACTTCCTTGTCTTGTCTGTTGCTGAAA
This sequence comes from Cenopis cana, assembly GCA_951800055.1. Taxonomy (NCBI): domain Eukaryota; kingdom Metazoa; phylum Arthropoda; class Insecta; order Lepidoptera; family Tortricidae; genus Cenopis; species Cenopis cana. The sequence continues at coordinate 14,041,044 of OX637471.1, read as the reverse complement.
GAGTCTAGCTGGCCCAAGTATATATACTCGTCGACATAGTGTATTATGTGCCCGTCTACCTTAGCCCTACGTTTTGTGCTGTTTGTTATGAACTGAGTTTTTAAACGATTCATTCTGAGTCTAACTTGAAGGCTTGCCATGCTCAGGTCTTCGAGCATTAGCTGAAGTTCGGTTGCAGAAGGTTCAAAAAGAACGATGTCATCGATGAATCGAAGATATGACAACCTTTTCCCACCAACGACTATTCCCCTCCATCTCAGTTAACCGCCAGGTTCTTGAAGACTTCTCCGAGGGTGCTCGTGAATAGTTTCGGAGACAGCGGGTCGCCCTGTTTGACCCCTCATTGTATCAAGAATAACGGTTCACAAGACAGAAGCTTGATGTCTGCTGTACTATTGTTGTATATTTTTGTAATAATACTAATATATTTAGGTTTTTAAGTGTGGTTACTATGGCAGAATTTCTCAATGATCTGGTTAAGTGTATGGTATGGTGGTGGTATATTGTGGAAAATCCGGGACGGAAGCCTGCTTGATTGGGGGGTTGGTGTCTGTCAAGTTGCCCAGCAATACGACTCTCAATAACCTTATAATGAAAGTTTTGTAGATATGGGATACCAAGCTGATCGGTCGGTAATTGCCAATGTTTGTCGCCTTTTTTATGCAGAAGTATAATATTGGAAATATTAGAATGGTGCAGTTTATGGGGGATTTGGCCTGTTTGTCACATATCATTAAATAGTTTTGTGAGCGGTAGTAAAAGATTTGGCTTTCCGAAAACGAGGGCTTATGTGCTGACGCCGTCAACTCCAAGGCTTTTGCCAAATTTGGAAGTAGACACGTAGACAGGGCTTTGTTAACTTCGTCGGCTATAATAGGAGTGATGGTATCTGCACCAACGTTAGGTTCATCGATATTATGTATCTTTATTGGGTCTTACTATAAAGAAGAATGAAATTGTGTGCATATGTCCATTATTGTACCTCTGTCACTGTGTTTGCGGCCGTCTGTATCTTTAAGCTGGTGATCCATGATTTTCCTTTAGTTTGCCTTTTTTTTGCTACTCTGAGGGATCTGTTTTTGATTAAGCTGTTTTAACTAATTTTGTGGTATTATTTCTTATGCTGCGTTTGGTTCCTTTGTCCAGTGTTCAGTATTCTAGTGAGCCTATTTAAATATATATAAATTTGTTCTTTCTTCTAATATATATATATATATATATATATATATATATATATATATGTATATAAAGATGTACGTAAATCTGTTCATGTACCAATTGCTCCTTATTCATCATCTAACAACCAGCATCATACATAAACCATCAAAAAATATAAACCTCTTGTCGCAGGCGCGATAGGTTTTACTTCACATTAACATAGTATCTCGTCAATATGCATCCTCGCGATATCGCACTAAGTGTTCATAAGTGCATGTCGACATCATTCGGGGGTGGTAGTACTTCTGCAATGAACAATATTCATAAATAACCCCGGCAACAATGCGAGGAGCCGGCACGTGGCTCGGCGCCAGCACGTGCCTCGTATCCCATCCCGATGCCACATTTTAATTATTATTTGCCCATAAGAACGATATCCGTTGAACCACTCATAATAAAGTACTATCTGAATGATCAGCCGCCGAAATGTAACAATCCGCGCGCAATTTACAACTTACGAACAATTATAAAGGTGAAAATGCGGGTCTTTCACGCAGTGGTCTACCAATACTCGACTCAATTATTTGTCTATTAAGTGATAGACCACTTTTTTTGACGAAACTGCTGATACTGATGTTCTTCAATGGCGCACTACCTTCTCTAGTCGTCTATGTCCCTTCACGCTTTATCCAATTTAATTGAAAAATAATTCGTACACAGTCCACTACTACGAAATCGCGGACGTCCGGTGCATACATGGCGGCGGACCGTCGAGAGTGAGCGAAGCGAGAACCGTGGCTGAAAGGCGTGGCGCGATTTGACGAAGGCCCTTTGCAGGTTTGCACCTCCGGGGTGCTTTAGGAGATCAACAAGAATAACAGTCCACTACTAAACTCCCATATCAGACTCAATTAGCAACCACCTGCGAGCCAGTTCATTGGTCACACAAGTTGTTTTACACACAACTGTTTTAGCAACTCTGTTATTATAATCACAAACCCGTTCTCCCCCACATCCGCAATATTATTAAACTTGTTTAGTTATTCATGTCGATTTCAGATCTAAATAAATAAATTTGGAACCCCTACGCTACGCTGTACTAACCCGCAGACACCGACACCATATGTAAACATTGGTTAAGCCAAGTGTAAGTAAAAACTTATTCGATGGAAAATGATTTAATGGCTGGCGCAATGAGACGGGAGCGTAATACGAGGGTGTTTTATTTCCTATTCGCATTAAGGCTAGAACTCGTTTTTACTGCATGGTGCGTTTCGGCGATTGCTGGAACTACTATCTTATAATATAGTTGTAATAAGTGCTATTACAGTGTTTAGTGATTAAGATATGTTTTTTAAATGTAAGAGTTATATATTATAACCGCTTCATTGCATCTGTAACGTTCAATGATTGACCGATTGAAACGAAGGTCTCCGTCTGAGCTTCGAGAAAAATGCTTACGTATGTTCGGATCTCCGGTTGTCTTCCTCTACAGGTCGCATTTCTTAACCGATTCTCGTGAAATTTTGTGAGCTGGTTTTATGACTACATAGAACTTTTTAGTCTAATATTTTTTTGTAAATTTTCTTTTTTTTTTTGTTTTGTGAATGGTATGTTCTTTCTACAGATCGCATTTCTAAACCGATTCTCGTGAAATTTTGTGAGCAAGTTCGGTAACTCTATAGAACTATTTATCGAGTCACTTTTTGGAAATTGAACAAAACAATATTTTTATCAATGATTTTGTGTTTCACTGGCCGAATTTCGATTTGTTCTCCTCTAAGGGTCGCATTTCACAACCTGTTCTCGTGAAGTATTGAGAGCAGGTTGTTTGATTACATAGAATATTTATGTCGAGTAATTTAAAAAAATCAATCAATGGTTTGTCAAAAGCAGGTTATATCTAACATAGTTTTTGGAAATTAAAAAACAGCACTCACGAGATCTACAACTCACAGAGCCACTATTAGTATAGTGTATATGAATTCCTCATTGCTCGGTGTTATAAATATGTATATATCACCTTAAAGATATCCTTCCGAAATGGAGTTCGGCAGGTAATAAGTTCGAATCTATCTAATATGTAAGTATAATTTTATTCTGGGCTTCTAATACACTTTTGTTTGACAAGTGTCTTTATAGTGTTAAGAAATATTTTGAATTTAGAATTAATGACAATTAGAATTTATTATTTTTGCGATGGTGGTATTGTTACGTATATCTATTTTATTGTTTTGATTATTATTGTGAATGTTTTTTTATTTTTTTATTGTATAATTGTTTTGAGTATTTTATTTGATGATATATTAATATACTAATTAATGAATAATGATTTTCAGATGCTATAACAAAATATTTGCAAGCTTGCTTGCAAGCAAAATACACAGTACCTTTTAAGCCAATTTGTAACAACATCTTATGACTGTATTTTGCAAAGAAATGGATTTGATTTGATTTGTATTCCTTTTCTTACTACCCTTAATAGTCTGTCCGGTGATTTATGGCCAAACAGCCATATAAATTTATGCAATAATAGCTATTTATGATACAAGTGCGGAAAGTGAGTGATTTCAGACGAGTGTCTTTCTTATACACGAGCGAGCGTAGCGAGCGAGTTTATAATTAGACAAGAGTCGGAAATCATCTTTACGCGCGCGTATCATACAAAGTTTTACTATGCATTGTGTGAGCAAATAGAAAAGTTAATTTCAAATATATAAGTTATAATTTACCTTGCTCGATATGTTACTTATTATCAGCATCTTCATGTAACAACTTCTTGACATAGAGTGCTATTTATTTTCGACATAAAACCATCGTAAGATCATTTTATTAACACAAAAACTTTTAAAAGTGCACCGCAAAATTCATCACAAGTATAGGTTTTTAATTTGGATTTAGCGGCCAAGGAAACTTTGTTGGCATTTTGTGCTTCTTGAAAACTATTTTCTGGAGTTACATTTGATCTGATTCGTCACTTTCACTCGATATTTTTATCAAAAACTAGGTAAACAAGAAATTAGTACTTGAAATGAAAAAAGGCATTTTTCTAAATACATGCGCGCTCAACATCTATACTACTGCGCATGTGCACATTTGTTTTTAAAATGCTAAGTAGGCAATGGCTTAATGCGCATTCTGCCACGCATTTACCTAAAGTGAAAATTTTCAACTTATTTATAGGCAATAAATAAAATCTAAAATGATAAATGATACGTTTAAGAAGTATTAATATTTAGGTACCTGTTTATGAGAACGGTAATCTATAATTGATTAATTTGTGAAATGTTTTTCAAATAATTAAAACTCTTTGCGTGGAGCTGAATACAGAGTTAAAAATTTTAAAAAAATTTTAAAAGTAAGAAGCACTAGTGCGGAAAAGTTGCACTTTCCGCACAGTTTGACTGCTTAGAAATAGTAGATTGTGTCACAAGGGAGCAAAATGACATATTTACGGCGTGGGCGTAAATTGAATCCTGAACGAAGCGAAGGATTATATAATAGAATCCCGAGCGTAGCGAGGGATTCTAAAATAGAATCCTGAGCGTAGTGAGGGATTCAAGAATTAACGCCCAAGGTGGAAATAATTTTGCTTCCATGTGACACATACTGCTTTTCACATCACCTATTGAGGATAATGAAAGATCTGAAATAACAATGGTTGTGCATTTATTTTATCAAAATCGATACAATACTTAACTATCAAAATCGATACAATACAATTACTCGTTACAGAAAAGTGCCACTTTGATCCCTCGTAGCAGGGAAGAAAAGTGCCATTTTGGTCCCTCCTAGCAGGGAAGAAAAAGCCCTTATCCGAATAGGTGATGTGAAAAGGCACTTTTCAAGCACATGCATTGTAAAATTAATAGCGCTACAATAGCACTTTTTTATTCCGAATGGTCACAAGTCGTAACACGAACATTTGAATTGAAAACAAAGCCTAGCTGCTTTAAAACTTAAAATATCATGTGTGTTCCGTAAACAGAGATTATCTCATCAACTACCGTCAAATATCTTTTAAAATAAATAAAATAAAATTAAATGCATTTATTTCGGACTAAGTGTATCCATAGATTGTTAGTGTTGACAACTTATATAACTATGTTATTACTTAAACTTAAGTGATGAGATGTCCAGTGTCTCAGTAAGCCACTGTCCCATCTCTCCGCCACGACGGTCAGGAGACTGTGGCGGCTGCCGCGCACCCTGCGGAGCGTCGAGGCGCAGCGCTTGCGCAACGTCGCATGGAAACCGTCCACGTGCGCGTCCGCGAACATGCCCGACGCACTGCAGTATCGCGGCAGCCGCAACAGCACCCTGAACGCGTCGTTGTATTGTACACGCAATTTTTGTCGCATTTCAATTTTTAACGGTGTCATTTGCCATTGAACTTTAGTGCAATCTATTACGTTAGCTTTTGCTAGTTGTAAGAAATCACTTACTTAAAAGTAAGATCTTTTGCAATAGATTAACTAATTAGCTTATCTTTATCTTCATGACTGTTTAGCCTTAGGCCACCGCACTGATTAAATGTTTTTATATTTTTACACACCCGTAGCTCAATGCCCTTACAGTAAATAACGGTAAAGGTACCTACAATTGATTTCTAAAATATATGCACGAACAAAGTTATCAATAATATGTGAACATGACTTTACTTGTTAATGGCATCATTTTGAACCTTTGGAAGTGTACATATATTTCTGAACGCATTTTCATTCATATATCATGAAAGATCCCGTCTATAATGTTTATACCTCGTATATGTATTCAATGAATTTTGAAAAATAATCTATTCTTCTCAGCGTGATATCTATGAATTCTGTCGATAAAATTAAATGCTAAATATGGTATGTGTATATATAATTAGAATCCTATTTAAATATCGACTAACTCAATCTATAGATATGCCCCCGATACCGTTATCAAATTGATGACCCGGCGTAACTCTTGGCAGCGATACATATTAACCTTACGAAACCGTTGACATCATTTACATACATCGGTACGGTTTTGTGACTAACTTCAATAATTTATTTCCGGTAGGTATACATGAGCTGTAGAACATATTGAAAGAATTTTATACTACTCTATACAAAATAATTTTAAAATTAAAAAAAAGATAAACCAATGCCTTTATTCCCCTTATCAAGTAGTATAATACCTAGTTACTACATATGTATCTATAGATATAGATATCCATGCTCTATTCCAAATATAGAATTTATCGGTACTTACGTAAAACTAACCAAGTATTTTACTATGGTCGTCCATCAACACAACAGCATATTTTAAATCCTTTCTAAATCAATATCATTTGGTGCTTAAACCGAGAGTATCAGACAAACATCATATTTCCTATTCCCTGCCTCTAACCTCGGCGCCGCGAAGGATGACTAATGATGTCGTATCATAATGATCTACATGCCTCATTTATCCGTCCCACCATGCGCTTGTGTCCACAAAATTGACAAGCCAATGCTTTTTTAAATCGTACCGAAGACGACCTAAATCGGCAAAGCAGAATGGAGCTCCGCTTCGTAGCACAGACGTTTCCCTGTCGTACAAAGTGGACAAAGTGCAGGTATAATTTTAAAACCTCATCGCAGCATAAAAATCGTAAAAAATGCCAAGTATTACAATAGAAGCAATATATTTAGGATTGAAACATCCTGCGGGCATCTGTTGTGATGTAAACCATTAGATGATACTCGTATTAGTATTCTAATACCAATGCACTCCTATATTTAGGCTAAGGCGTCAGTCACGAGTTGAATGTTATCCACAGTCGAAGCGTCTCCAGTTCCACAATATGACAAATAACATTAAAAATGAAACTACACGAATACCAACATAAAATAAAAATGACAAAATTTTAAATTAAGGATTAAAATATTTAAATTTAGTGCGAGGCGAGCGAGTCCCGCTCGCGCCCGGCCTGCGTTCGGCGCGCGGTCGGCCGCGGCCGGCGCGCAACGGGCGCGCCACTGTGGAGACCGACTCTTCACTTGCCCAAGCACATCTCAAGTGCACATCTCATAACTATATTACATGATTTCCATAGTTACAAAATGACACAGAAATATTTTCGCATCGTTTTTATACGTAGACTAATTTTTATAAAAAAGTCTAACCTTAGGTACCTACAATTAATCCCATCAAAAACATTACATGTAAAAAGATCCAAGTCTCGCAACACAGTTCTTTTACAACAAAAAAGTAGTGATATGTAATGTTAAACCAAGTCGGTTATATTTTAGTCAATAGTACCGGAGGGGTGTCCACAGAACAAGATTTCCACCGACTTGCATCGGCATAACTTAATTTTTTTAAATATATAAAATGGCTTGGCCATCGCATGTAAAGAATAATCGGCAGCTGATTAAAATATTCCTAATTTAACATAGCGCTAGCCCTAATGATATGCAGCTTGAGCGAGTTTGAGCAATACGAGTAGATACACATGTATGAGTAAATCGTTGTGTGCGATGGCCAAGTCATTCTATATATTTAAAAAAATAAAGTAATGCCGATGCAAGTCGGTGGAAATCTTGTTGTGGACACTCCTCCAGTACTATCGACTAAAATATAACCGACTTGGTTTAACATTACATATCATTACTTTTTTGTTGTAGAAGAACTGTGTTGCGAGACTTGGATCTGTTTACATGTAATGTTTTTGATGGGATCTCATCTCTTTTTGTAGGCAGTCCTTTTTTTCATTTCAGGTACGACTTCTTGTAACGAACATTCAAACCGCTAATGTAATCGCATGTATTTTGTATAGGATTACAAACTTACTTATGCAGTTTGTATATCTCTGATACGTGACTGAGATTGCAATATTTTTGATTTTCTAGCAATTAGTAGGCTAAAAACTAATTATGTATAAAATTTGGAGCTTGTAGGTGTGCTAGAAGTACCTTAGACTTTTGAGGATCTGTCAGTATATCAGTGACAAAACTAAAGAACTTTGAGGGGCAATAGTTCTTAAAATAAAAGTTCAAATTGAATGTTATTGAGAATATATCTAACCCATATTACGCCCCACATGTTACTGAAAATTCAGGGTTCTAGCTTTAGCTAAGACAAAATTACAGGATGTTGAAAATGGCCTGAATGGCTTCGAGAAAAGGATGGTACGGCCGTGCACCTTTGCTCGACTTGGCCCCCGGCACTGCCGTGCCCCCAGATTTATTGAGTAGCCGTTTTTCGAAGGCAAACGTATTTTCCAGGATGCCCAAACGCCCACTTTCCTCAGCGCGCTGAACCGTTTATATTCGAACACGTTCCATATTAAGTCAACACGACCGAATACTATAAATTAATGGAGTGTACTGTATTTTAAATATTTGAAAGCATTATACAGCTTAGAAAAAAATCAAAATATCCACAAAATAATATATTACTTAAAATAAATAATACAATCATAAAGTAGTTATAAATGTAGTGTTTATAAAACGTGATCGTCGTTTTATGGTCCATATAATGTCTGGGATGGACGGACCGTCAGCCGCGAGAGGCAGGCGCGGCGCGCGGGCGCCGACGAGCCTTCGGAATTAGGTGATTTGTATTAATTAACAAGCTGGGACGCTAAAACTAATAGTTCCAATCCAATATTTACTTTACGGATCTTTATACAGAGTATCTATTGGAACTCATACTCGTGTAGACTGTTCTTGCTAACGTTTTATAAAGATCAACGTGAACAATTTTGATTATTTATCCTCCAAACACAAATTCTTCTGAGTACTACATATTAAAAATCAATTTATTTATTGTCAAAGAAAATTGCCTGTTCCTGTTTGGTACAAATGGCAGTTCATGGGCTAGCAAAGTAATAGGTAGTAAGAAGTTAAAAAGTAGTTTGAAAGATTATTAAAATTGTCTATGAAAAAATCGATCCATAGTGTAAGTATTATCAGTGGCAGGTAGCGCTTAGGGCTGCGCCTGACAACTTATAATTCGCGCCCTCCCTGCAATCACCCGCGTGTGTGAACTCGACAGGCGACCTTTGTGCCTTAAGAGGGTACGAACATTTCGCTCCAACTCATCCTAGCCGCGATCTCCCTGCGAGCGGCCATGTTTAGCTACACACTAAAACGATTACTGTGTGCGTGCGGTTCGAGTGCTGCCGGTTGAACTGACATGTCTTGATCATTGTTATAGAGTTAGAGTGAGGTAGGAAAAAATGTGGTGAGTTTTAAATGTTTTTATTTTATTAACATTACGTACCTACGCACTTATTAAGGTGGTTCGATTTTCATACAAAAAACGATCGACATTTATTATCTCATTACACATTATTAATACTTAAATATGTGTTAATCTATTTACTTCTGACTATTCATTTTCGCGAAATTAATAAAAAACCTGTGTTTCATACAGAAATTACGCAAAAAACAACGTTAATTTTTTTATAAATTTTACGTTTGGGAGCGTGATAACTGTCATGTACATTGTGACGTTCGGCCTGGTACTTTAAATTACTTTCCACAGAAACTACTTGGCCTAAAAATCTGAAATTGCACATACATATAATTCGGTAACTAGTCCAAACAACGCAGTCATAAATTATCGGGCGCTCGTTAAGAATAAAAAAATATAAATGAATATGAATATGAGAGTAAATTTACACAAAAGATAACAACCAGTAAACATATGTTGGGAGACTATACAAACGATTTTTAGAGGTGCATGAACACGAATTAATCAACAAAATTGGAATAAGTTTGTCAGGAAAAAAGTCAAATTTGGAATGATAATTACGTGGAGTCCACGTGTTACGGGGACTAGTTTTACTTTAAATTACTTTCCACAGAAACTACTTGGCCTAAAAATTTGAAATTGCACGTACATATAATTCGATAACTAGTTCAAACAACGCAATCATAAATTATCGGGCGCTCGTTAAGAATAAAAAAATATAAATGCATATGAATATGAATATGAGAGAAAATTTACACAAATGATAACCAGTAAACATATGTTGGGAGACTATACAAACTATTTTTAGAGGTGCATGAACATGAAATAATCAACAAAATTGGAATAAGTTTGTCAGGAAAAAAGTCAAATTTAGAATGATAATTACGTGGAGTCCACGTGTTTCGGGGACTAGTTTTACTTTAAATTACTTTCCACAGAAACTACTTGGCCTAAAAATCTGAAATTGCACACACATATAATTCGATAACTAGTTCAAACAACGCAATCATAAATTATCGGGCGCTCGTTAAGAATAAAAAAATATAAATGCATATGAATATGAATATGAGAGAAAATTTACACAAAAGATAACCAGTAAACATATGTTGGGAGACTATACAAACTATTTTTAGAGGTGCATGAACATGAAATAATCAACAAAATTGGAATAAGTTTGTCAGGAAAAAAGTCAAATTTGGAATGATAATTACGTGGAGTCCACGTGTTTCGGGGACTAGTTTTACTTTAAATTACTTTCCACAGAAACTACTTGGCTTAAAAATTTGAAATTGCACATACATATAATTCGATAACTAGTTCAAACAACGCAATCATAAATTATCGGGCGCTCGTTAAGAATAAAAAAATATTAGTTTGAATTTTACAATTAAAGGAAAGATCCGAAATGTTCACAGAACGTCAAGAACATAGAAGCACATATCCAGACATAGAAATATCACTAGCAGCAATAGGTAATAGGTAACATGGTGCCTTAAGGTATGATTCCGCTGCCGACTGCATACAACAACTGCACCTTCCGCCGCACTCCAAATTGAACTGTAATCATAAGACTAAAAGTCCCAATTTAGAGTGAGCGGCGTGTGCTGTTCCGACACTTCTCCGCTCATTTCAAATTGAGCTTTTTACGCATACAATTACGGTTCAATTTGGAGTGCGGCGGAACGTGCAGTTGCTGTATGCAGTCGGCAGCGGAATCATACCTTTACCTTTTAACTTGTGTGGCCGTAGTACTGTTGGATTTTTTCGTCCCAAACAATTTACGTTTATTGCCCATTTCTGTAAAAAATCATATTACTTTATTGCTTTGAGAAGATATAAAATACCAAGTATCAAATTATTAATCTGTAGCGGACGCGCTACATCTACAGAATAGCAGTATCGGTGTGAGCTTGGTCACCGACCTTAACGCACCGAGGAGAGCGACACGTGCGTTCCTTGGGAAGGCCCGGCGCGTAATGAATCGAACAACGTTGTCGCGCGCTGTTATATTGTGAATTATAGTGGTTTTTAAAAATTCGTCTAAATTAAGTGGGTTATCCATAAGCGTTAAAAAAAATAAGAAATATCAAGCAAAACCTGTAGTTTTATAATAATAAGTTTTTTTTTCAAAATATTATAAAACATGTGAGGAAAAAAATGTTTAAACAAACCGATTTAGACATTTTGTAGTATTTTTTTTAGATAGTAAAAACCAATATTTCAGAACTAGTGCGATCGCTATGTACTAAAAGACTATACATCCTATTGTAAAAGATAAACATCCAATCGTTTTTGACAATTTAAAATGGAAATATTGTACCTGAAAGATAGCTCTGACGCGTATTTTTGCAAAACACTCCGACGAAAACCTGACTGTTTTAAATAATCGTACATAGAAATAAAAGTTTAGCAACGCTATGGTCTAGAATAAGAGTTTATCTATACAAAACAGAAGTTTACTTTAACAATGTAGTCACTTGAACAAAGATATGACGTTAGAAAAAACCGTATATTTTCTAAAATACCAACTTTTTGTTCGTACAGTCTTAAATGGTAAGTACAGATACGTTAAAAGCTGTCTACAACAGCCCCAATCTTAGGAAAGGAAACTTACTTAATTATTTATATTATTATTATTATTTCCTCTATTTTCTAAATTCGACACGAAACATTATGCAAGCAGATCTCAGTTTAAGATTGCAAATAGAATGAGCCACCAGTGAATATGAAAACGATTTTAATATAAAAAGGTGAAATGCGAATTCTTTAATTTTTATTTCAAACAAAAAAGATACAGTGGTTTTTAAATCACAGTTTCGAAATAGTAGTTTATGCAATGGTACATAATGAGGGGCATTAAAACATGAGTGTGTTTTATGAAACGAGCCGACGGCGAGTTTCATAATAAGGTCACACGAGTTTTTTAATGCCTAATTATGTACAGTTGCATACATTACTTTATCTACACACATATTATAACTACTCTAAGATGGGTTCAGAAACCGTAGTAAATAAATACAATAATTGTGTTAATACAACCTTTTTTGCACGGTTGCGGAAATATCGAAATCAGAACTGGCAACCGATACCTGAATGTTATTTTAAAAAGTAAAGAGTCCCTATTCTGATGTGATCATGTCGTTCTAGCTCAAATTTCGTGCGATATATACTAAAAAAACATCGAGCTGACATTTCGCATCGACTGAATTTGAATTTTCAGTGATACTAGAATAAGGACATGCCAACTTTGACATTTAAATTTTGACAGTTTTGTTTGACGTTTAATATTTTAACATCATATATGAGATTAAAATAAAAGATTATATTACTGCTGTAGCCTTAGCCACAGATAAGAAAATTGCCATAAATTCATTGAATGTTGAAATGAGAGTCATTTTCTACGGTTTCCGAACGCATATTAGAGGATTTATGATATGTGTGTAGATAAAACTTAGTTTCGCTTCGTTTTGACATATATAATATTATGATATCCACTTATGGGCAAGCTAATCTTTCATATATGTATATGTAGGTATGCTTACTCTGGGCGGTATGCCCGGTTAAGCAACGTCGGCCGAGGTCAACTCTTGGATGGGTGACCGCTTTGAGTGGTTATCAACCGAGCGCTCCCGTGCTTCAGAAGGCACGTTAATCCGTTGATCCCACCTGTTGTCTATGATAGCAGTCGTTAAGCCAAGTTAGAGGCCTTCGGTCGGCTTGAGAACTTCTAACAGGCAAGTTGCCCACTCACTTGACAAGACCCAATGAGGTGTACCTAGTTTCTCCTTGGGTTGGAGGGTCGGACAGCAGTCGTTTCTGTAAAAACAATCTACGCAAAATCTTGGGATTAGGTAGCAGAGCCTAGGGATCCTTCAGGATGCAACTGTACCCGAATAACTGCAATAAGAATCCTCTTAAATCCGGTTAAATAACAATCTACAAATCTACATCCGATGACTTCACTATCCCCTCACGTTTAACTATCACAATTCAACGTTTACTCAGTTTCATGTCTGTAACCTTATCTAGAGACAACCCTGGTTACGCATCGGAAAAGAAACTACCGGTAAAGTGATAAAAGTTTTTGTCGTGTCAAACCCTTTATGACATCATTTTTGTGGTATCATCACCAAGTACCGGTACCAATTCCAATACAAATGAAAGAGGTGTTTTTAGTGTTAAGTTTCAATTATTCATTGAAATTCGACGACAGCGACTGCAATTTTTTGGTTTTGGACCGTTGTTAATGTGTAATGGAGTGCGGGATGGAAGTCTGTTTGGCGACTGCGTATTCGATTTATCGTATACAAGATTAAGCCCCTGGTCATTGCTGGCTCATAGAAGACAAGCAATAAATTGGAATGCGCCGATCCACGTTCACTACGGCTGGCAGCGGCGCGTCGTGTTCCGACGTGCAAATGGCACATCCAGGGTTACGTGATTCCGTAACTAAATTGCTTGGATGAAAGCAAAAGGGCTGTCACGTGAGAAGACCGGGAGAGGGTGGTATCGATTGCCACGCCCACCCGCGGCGGGTTGCCTAGTAACCGCCACGCTACCGCCGCCCGCCCTTCCGCACGACAAACGTCTTTCCCTCAGAAGGATTTTCAGACGACTGGCGCATCCGGCATTTCACTATTTAATAACCCAGTTTAGTCACAAATCAAACTTCATAAATTTCGATTGTTTTTCACTCAGTGAATTGTAATTATTTCAGTCTCCTTCTCCTACCTGCTAATAACTCTAATAACCAATGGAATACTTATCTAATACGCAGCGGTAAGAAGTGAGTATAAATAGTAACTAAATAAAACCTACGACACGCCAATTAACCCCTCGAGCGTCCTATGGCCTAATTAGTCCATACGTTTTTTTTAGTGCACTTCACATATGTCTACATACAGTTATATTTGCAACGCACATCTCTGACTTTGAGACGTTCACGGTTAAAAAATGTGACCTTGGAACTTGGTTAAATATTTTTGCGGCTATTGACTTACTTTTTGACTATGCTCTAGGTAGGCATTTACTTATGTATTGTAAAATAGTTATATAATGGATTTCCGCAAATAAAATTCATGTTATAACTCTTCAGCGGTCATACAGCGTAAAATAAAAATGAGTAATAAATAAGTAATTATTTCAGTTACAGAGAGGGAGCAAAAAGGCATTTATGGAACTTGATTTGAAGAATTGTAAGCTAGAGTTAAAGAAGGGCCCCCTGGACGCCGCACGGAGGAAGGCTTCCTTCCTTCGCACTTGGACATGCTCCTCTGCGCTGTTCTTTTCATAGCTTCAATCTGATCTGGCCCTCATCAACAAGGTAGGTTACTGATTGCCATTTACGAGTACTGAACTACGTGATAATTTTTTTTTTTTCTTCTTATCATATAAATAGTATAACATTGTAGAACGTTGAATTTTCTTTAAAAGTTCGAAAACCAAAAATAGATAAGTTTCGGCAACATTGGCAGAAACGTAACAACTTACGTCAGCGATATATTGATTGACACTATATCTCAAGATTTTTGTTTGTGCAATGGGTACCTACACTACACAATGCGATAAGGGACAAGTTTGTAATCCTACATTCAATTATGTATTTTCTCCTGTTATCATATAAGTGCGAACAAGAATGCAATGCATGCTCTCGTAGTTGTTTTCCTTGTTTGTTTACTTACATTATTTTTTATATGTGTAAGTTAGACCCAATGTATTTACGTAAACGTAATGTTATTAATGCAACTCCTCAGACGCTACCTACCTATTATGCTATACCTACTGAATAACCTGTAGAATATAACAGTTTAAAATTAACTGAGGGCAGGTAGACGCCACATTAATTTCGTAGATCACTGATTTATATTGATTTCAGTTATTATCCTGCAAATAAAATATTTTACACTTCATACGATTTTTTTGTCTTCGGAAACCCACACACAGTTATTTATGTTCGTTTTATATCTTTAGAGGCATCTCTGTGACGATCGTCCTTTGTCGCAACCGCTCTGTTTTTTAGCGCCCCAAAAAACAATGTTGGTAGTTAAAGGGAGCCGTTGATTACACTATGCTGCTTGGTCGTAATGTGCGCGGATTTCTTTGTAGATCCTATCTTTATGACTGGTCTACTCTTTGATCTGCAAGCTCTATCGAACGCCGGTGACTTATGGTAATCACTCGGTATTAGAACTTTTTATTAGTTCGTATTCAGTATAGGAATACCATACGTTAGGAGTAATTTTATTCCAGTAGGTAGGTACACATGTACGTGTGCAATTACGGGTCGCAAGGGAATTTAAATATCGTAATGAAGTAGAATAGTAGGCAAATAAGACTTTTAATTTTTATTTAGGTACTCTTATAGGTATTTAAATGTCTGCACTACAATTGTACATTGTATGTACATTCATATTTTTTACATCACATATCTAATTTGAAAAATAAAACTTGTATGGTCTCCCTTGCTTAATCCTTTGTAGTCAAAATACTTTAATTAGACACACATTATGCAGGTCTATAAATATAAATATTACCAAAGATAAAAATCTCTAAAACACATTCCTTATAGACATATATAACACACCTATCATATTAGAATTATACCCTATAATTTAATTTTCAAAATGGCTTACGCACACAAAAACTCTTACGGGTGTTGTCAGGTGAAAAAAACCGGTCGCACATTTCATTTGTTTCTTTTTTTCCCGTGTTAACCCGAGCTGGTCCGGATTATATTAGAAAGATGAGGTTTATTCTAAGAAGAACTATCATAATTCACTAAAGATCGCTCGTGGAAGTAATTATGATAAATAGGTGCAGTGCTATCGTTCGGACGTCGATAGCAAAGAACAGTTTAATAATGATGGTTGCATATTAATGAATTGTTATGCCGTGATGATGGTCATACTCATAGGTGGAATCGTAAGTACCTACAGACGAGCAAATATAAAGGGTCGGTTACAAAAATGAGGATAACTACAAAGCCGGCTGTTATAGCTTCTTCGGCTAAAATTTGTTAAGTAATAGTACATTACTTAACAAGGGCGGTAAAACAAAGAATGTCTCAGATCGCAGGTATTTGACGCCCGAGCCGAAGGCAAGGGGGATAAATATGCGATCTGAGGCTTTCTTTATTACCGCCCGTGTTAAGTACAAAATTTTATGTCACCCCCTGGTCAGGAAGTGGGATTTCCCGCGCGCGGAGCGTGCGGTAATTGCCGCTTTATGGCCAGGTCTGACATAAACTCTTAAAACTCATATCGTCATTTTTGTAACCGACCCTTTATTTTTGCTCGTCAGTGTATTCGACTCGAAATTATACAGTTCCACTCCACAGTTCGCACTACTAATACGGTTTCGCTATTGTGCCCAGGCCTTATTAATATACTTAGCTATTTTCGTATGACCATAATGACATTTATGTCACACCTGGCCATAAAGTGGCCATTATCGCACGCTCCGCGCGCGAAAAAACCCACTTCCTGGCCAGGGGGTGACATAAAATTTTGTACTTACCACGGGCGATAATAAAGAAAGCCTCAGATCGCATATTTATCGCCCTTGCCTTCGGCTCGGGCGTAAAATAACTGCGATCTGAGACATTCTTTGTTTTATCGCCCTTGGTAAGTAATGTACTATTAAAAAAACATTTATTCAAACATAATGGAATCCACTGTAAATATAGATTAAATATACGATCCAAACCAGTATGTAAGCGTCATAATAACATTTTCTTCCAATATGTTTAATTATTGAAAACTTTGACGAGCTCAATTTTCATGAAATCAAATTTAAAACGATATTATATCGTTAAGCGGAATATTAATATGGAGTTAAATAGATACTTTAATTACTAACGGAATTATATCGCTATTATCATATCGTTTATTATCATATCATATAGGGTCATACCGTTTTGAAGGCCTCATTCTGCCACTTCGCCAGACGATGCAGACAACACGTGCCAAGGAAAATATTTTTACACGACTGCCCCAAAACAGTTTAATGTTTTCACGGTTTTGAGATTTTTTGGTCCCCCAGAACTTCGAGGCGCTTTACCAGATTTAGATGTGTGAGGTATCGTTAGATCGTATTTCGTCGTTACGTCATCCCGAGTAAACTACGATGTGTGAGGTTGCAATGAAAACAAAAACTAAGTACTTAAATGTGCCTAAATTAAGAAAAAAAGTAAGTGGTCGATCTTATCAAGCGGGACATAAAAATGAAGAATTTGTAAAGACGATTTCAAATATACGGCATGAGATACAGCCTTGGCCAAAAGTGTTGAGCACTCACACGTTTTCCATATAAAAGTTAAACTTTCAATCAAGCAAATTCATATCCTTTTATTAAAGAAAATTAAATATCTTTCAAAAACTAGCTATTTTCGTTGACGTTAAAGATAATTGCACGGATAAAAATGCAATTTGTCCTTTTATTGCAAACTCGTCTATTTTTAGTCTTCAGTTAGCAATAGCTACTTCGAAATGATATTATTTAAAGTTCTCTAGATGTTCTTTAGTATATACCTTTTCATATTTTACGTCAATGTGCATTTTAGTAATTAAAAAATAAAAGTTTTTTTATAAGTTACAAAGGAAAATAAGGGGTGCTCAACACTTCTGGCCAAGGCTGTACTTTAAAATAAATTAATACATAATAATTTAAATCACGACTTCACTGAATAAAAGTGAACTAAAAAGAAAAAAAATACCTAATTCGTTTTAAATAAAAAAACCTAAGGAAATCTATTTGAACTAGTTTATTGAATTGAATTATTTGACGTAGTTCTGGTCTTTAATTGTATCTAATAGGGTAAATAGGGTCTCCGACTGCAAAGAAAAAAGATTTCCATAGGTTTTTTATTTTAAAACTGTAACATACCTTGTATTCATATAAGCATCCGCATGCAGGCTGCACGCTTTTCCTCGATTGATTTCCTTTATATTTCTCTTAAAAGATTTCCGCTTGTATTTTACGCTGTAACAATAAACATTTTTTCAACTAAGTACGAAAATAAATTGTAACATTCCCTACGTTGCCCAGGCTACGGGACGCAGTAAAATATGCCTCCTTACTTACCTTATCTGATTTAATTCCAATTTAACTTATTTTTGTAGATTTAGTTGTAAAATATGGTTTTGAGCTATAAAATGAAGTATTGTGAGATGTTTATTTATCAATCGCCTTAGCAACGTGATTCGTCAAATACGTTTCAGGCTGATGTGCCCTAGTGAATCCCTGGTTTAACTTATATACTAAAACAAATATGTAGAAATAAAAAAAGTAGTTAAAGTAAAAAATCAACATATATAGATATTTTATGTTTCTAAAATAGGTATAATACAATATGAGGAATCAAACTCAGAAAACGTATCACTTAAAGAAGCGCCAAATGAAGGCCTTAAAACTTTGGGTGTGTCCTCAAGAAAGACTAAACGGTAACTCATACAAAAATGTTTTTGACCCATGTTTATGATTCCCACGGCCCACAAGAGGCGCCTCAGCGCGGCGTGACGGATCGCTCTACGACACACCACCTTATCCGTCAATATTGGACACTCAACTCTGCCATCCCGAGCTCTCTTTACAGACATTTATTTTCACAAAAACTGACCATTAAGAAAAGGCGAATACTTACCTTAGCGACTGGTAATAAAGTAGGTAAATAATATTTTTATATCAATTTACAACTGCATACTGATGCAGTGCTCTGGAACTCTGCGTCTGAAAAAGAGCCAAGAAAAATTAGATCGATCTCATTTCTCTTTCACGTTTTAATAAGTCGTTGTGAAATTGGTTATACCTATCTCTTGGTTAAATTTTTATTATTATTATTTGTTAATCAGGCGGGCAGTTGAAACAACTGATGAAGCCTGTATCCAGTTATCTTCAAATATAATTTAAATGTTAAGACAGGGTAAGGTTTACCCTTGGTAAACTTTAGTATAAATTAGTAATTTTGTAACCATTTTAAACAGACTTAAAAAAATGAAGAAGCTTCTCAATTTCATTTCAGAATAATGTACTATACTGGTATTCTTACTATTCTGTAATAACATCCGGTGACAAAAAACTTGTTTAAGCCGATTTTCCCAAATCTTCGCGCATGGGCGACGAGCACATCACAGCATAACGAGCAGACCAAATTCTTTATGAACCTTACATTTTGTAGCAAGTTGAATTGAATGATTTTGCGCAAATAACAATTTTAATTAATTTTAAAGAGTCTAAACTGGAATGATGATGTAATCAGACCGTTATCACAAGGCTCGGCACAGGTGACGCAACGGGTGTTTGCGTTCTACAAAAGCACGGACATAAAGGTCCATCTCTAACAATAGCCTCACTCGACTTCTAAGCGCCGAAGCGACAGATGCAACAATGCACCCACGAATGATTAATAGAACACAACTATTAAATTTTACATATACCAATAAAAAACATCAAAAACTGAACTCGAGTTTTTGCCTTTTGTTTATTGCGACGACGCCAACATGTCTGCACTAAAACGGGTCGAATTCGAAGAATGAATATTAATTATATTTTGTCTTACTCATGCATTCCATTTTCGAGACCGATATGATCTATAGATCTGATCTACGAGTCTATCGATCATGCGCATTGTAATCGGAAATTATCGAAGTCGTACCTTTTTGCGGACAATGTTTGACGTAGACTGGTGATGAAAAATTGAGAACATTTATTCTAGGAACACAACATATTATCACAAAGAAAACACTTTAAAGAACAATATGAACTAAAGAGTGCGATTGCTCATTGCCTAATATGCACACGACACCTAATATTTGTTAAAGATGAGTAAAAAAGCCTTTATTAGAAGGTAACTAATTAACTCTTGGTAATATTTCATCTGCCGGGTTGCATGACGCGAGACAAAAAACGAAAGGTCGGATTGACCGCGCCAAAACCAAAACGCTGTGTCCAAAACAAATAAAACTTAAACAAAAAATGAAGCCGGTTAATAAGCTGGATGACATTTGGGAATTCGAAAAATTCATTTAAACCATTATTAATAGCGTGCTTGAAGTAGGTTCCATATGATTATTAAAATGAGAAGACAGTTCAATGTTTGAAACATAGACAAAGCATTTTTAATTACAGCAGCCGACATCCAGGTTCGACCGAGCTCGCACGACCGCGGCCCCTCGACACCGGGGCTACAAAACGCTGTTCGTTAGCCCACTCGATTGTAATGTTTTGGTTAGCCACCTTCTTGTTTTATTGCTCAAACAAGACTATTCATAAATGTTCCACATGCAATACGCTTATTTCATTTTTAAGTTCCCTTGCTTCTTCGTTACAAGCCTCGGATGGCGTGATAGCAAATAATTTTATAAGGACCTTTAACAATATGTCAAGCAGTTTCTTATCCACTTTTTTCTTGTTTTCACTCATAAGTTTACATTGTTCGATTTCGAGCCAGACGCGGCTTTGAGACGATATTTTTCAAAATTTCTTATTTTGTAAAAAACACAAAGCGGGTTCTTTATGCATTTCGGGACTACATTTGTTATTATGGGAGAATGATAATGTGATTATTGTTTTGCGAACTTCGGGATGATTGATAGTCGAATGTCACGGATAATGAAGTGTTTTAGAAGCTGGGGCTTTGCGTTTTGTGCCTTTTAAAATGACTATGTAAAGGATTTTTTTTTATGAAAAGGAATTAAAGTTTCGTTTTTCTCTTTTCGTTAAGTTATGTATTTGGTACTGTTACGTTGAAAGCTTTCGGTTTGTTTGTTTCACGGTGAACATTAGTGAGAACCGGTTTAAGATTAAGTATGGCAACTTAATGAAATCTATTTAACTAGTACTTATTTAGGAAACCAGATTGTTGTTTCAAACGTTTAATCTTCGACATAGATCATATTAATCATATACCAAAGAGGTTCGCATGATTTGAAACCCAATCTCACGTGATGTGGTAAAAATAGGTGGAGCTAGGAACATCGCGATACAATCGCTCGTTTGCCGCCACAATGCTTGCGGGACAATGCTGCACAAATTAATAATTCACGGGTCTAATGGCATTAGGCGTGATTTTAATTTGGTTCGATACGCTCTCGCTTGAGAACGCGTTGTCTATTTCTGTTTATAATATTTCGTCAATAGCCGTTTGTTGTTGTTGGAGTGGCGCGTGTCGATCGGAGCGATTGTGAATCAATTTAGACACTGACCAATACCACTTCTACAACATTTCAAGTTGTTGTACCTAGTTGCGACATGTGCCGAAGCCGGATAGTGTTTGTCCGTTCAAAATAGGTATACGTACCACGTGCTGCAAAATGCCTTTAGAAAATAACTTTAATATTAAGTAAGTACTTACATATTTTATTTTATTATTTTAGAAAAACAACGTAGCTTTACGCTTTCTGTTTGACCATCTAAATACATATTTTCTCAAATGAGTAAGCACGACTCCTCCTCTGTCTATTTTTGAAAAATGGATTTAACTACACTGGCAAAACACAACTATGGACGTTAGGACGAAATTTCTGATGTTGTTGGATTTAAAATGAAGTGGTCAGACCCGGTCTCCTTCTCTTTTCATAGAAAATAAAAAGGAATTCCATGTGAGTAGGCGGTGCCGCTCCGCCCCGGTGCTCCGACCCACTCATTATCCACTTAGCCCTATCACTTCTGTATGCAACTCCTAATATTTACTGACACCACTGCAAAAAACAATGAAAGCTACAAAACCTATTACGTAAATTAATTGTCGTAAATTATATGTTAATATTTATAGCTGCCGAGAGACAAATAAATATTGGTTCGGCATAATTAAATCAAGTTTCGAGTAAGGGTGAGAAATTTTCTCACCCCGTTTAATTAACAAGACTATTTGCGGAATCGTCCTCGATGTACATTAGAACATAAATATACAACCCTAATCAAGTTAAGGGCCCCTGGAAGCAAGACGCCTCCTGGGACACATTTGTTCCATGAGCGATCCACACAGCTCGTGGAGTTTAATGCTCTCGGCTCATGAATTTATCGACTACATAAAAATATTTATCTACACACATATCATAAATCCTCTAATATGCGTTCGGAAACCGTAGAAAATGACTCTCATTTCAACATTCAATGAATTTATGGCAATTTTCTTATCTGTGGCTAAGGCTACAGCAGTAATATATTTTTAATTTTAATCTCATATATTATGTTAAAATATTAAACGTCAAACAAAACTGTCAAAATTTTAATGTCAAAGTTGACATGTCCCTATTCTAGTATCACTGAAAATTCAAATTCAGTTGATGCGAAATGTCAGCTCGATGTTTTTTTAGTATATATCGCACGAAATTTGAGCTAGAACGACATGATCACATCAGAATAGGGACTCTTTACTTTTTAAAATAACATTCAGGTATCGGTTGCCAGTTCCGATTTCGATATTTCCGCAACCGTGCAAAAAAGGTTGTATTAACACAATTATTGTATTTATTTACTACGGTTTCTGAACCCATCTTAGAGTAGTTATAATATGTGTGTAGCTGTAGATAAAGTAATGTATGCAACTGTACATAATTAGGCATTAAAACACTAGTGTGACCTTATTATGAAACTCGCCTTCGGCTCGTTTCATAAAACACACTCGTGTTTTAATGCCCCTCATTATGTACCAGTTGCATATACTACTATTTTTGTGATAACGTAATGTACGTCGCACTAAAAACAAATATGTTTTATCTACACACATATCATAAAACCTCTAATATGCGTTCGGAAACCGTAGGAAATGACTCACATTTCAACATTCAATGAATTTATGGCAATTTTCTTATCTGTGGCTAAGGCTACAGCAGTAATATATTTTTTTATTTTAATCTCATATATGATGTTAAAATATTAAACGTCAAACAAAACTGTCAAAATTTAAATGTCAAAGTTGACATGTCCCTATTCTAGTATCACTGAAAATTCAAATTCAGTCGATGCGAAATGTCAGCTCGATGTTTTTTTAGTATATATCGCACGAAATTTGAGCTAGAACGACATGATCACATCAGAATAGGGACTCTTTACTTTTTAAAATAACATTCAGGTATCGGTTGCCAGTTCTGATTTCGATATTTCCGCAACCGTGCAAAAAAGGTTGTATTTAACACAATTATTGTATTTATTTACTACGGTTTCTGAACCCATCTTAGAGTAGTTATAATATGTGTGTAGATAAAGTAATGTATGCAACTGTACATAATTAGGCATTAAAACACTCGTGTGACCTTATTATGAAACTCGCCTTCGGCTCGTTTCATAAAACACACTCGTGTTTTGATGCCCTTCATTATGTACCTGTTGCATAAACTACTATTATATATCGTCAATCTGCTTCTTGGTTTCATCGATAATTGGTAAAATGTTAACCTTAATGATTGTTTAATCATAATAATCAATGGCTAAAATGTAATCATTCAATAAAAACTTAGATATACTCGTATACCTACGACCGGAATACTAATGTAGAAAGAATTCCTCTTGCAAAAACAACTCTACGTTGTTGATATCAAAGAACTTAATAGAATTTCTGAAAATGAAACATATCAAAATTTCAGGTTGTTCTTAAAAAAACCTAACCTAACCTAACACGAAACTTTTTATTACCAGCGCGCCGTTGATTGATCACTTTCCGAATTTAAATTAGCTGTACAATAGTCGGCCTCTACTTAATCACCATCGGCATTTATTAAAAAAAATATACTCTTCCTTTGTCTGAGTAAAGTTAAAATAAAGTCTCCTTGATTAAAAAATATAGAATTTATGTGACAGTAAATCTTTACTCCCAATAAAGTCGGCTTATCCGTTCACCCTTGCAGTAATCAATGTCTAATTCAGTATTCGCAGCTTACGATAATGATTAACGACAAGGTTTATTAATTCGATCTACTAGGATTAGAGGCTCCACACAGTGGCGGAGGGTAGGTGGAATAAACAATCGCATTTTGCAAGGGATACCTCGCCGGGGCGCCTCCCGCGCTCATTCTCAACTAGGGTTGCCTCAGAACAATATTATTTATTGTATCTAACTCAGCGTGGTAAATTGAACAAAAGTACAGTCAAACTCGTAAGCTGAACACTTTGGTACTTTGCAAATACAAATGCGTTTATTTTTCTCTTTTTAATTACAATGGTGTATCGGTTAGTAATATCTTATATATCTAATTCTCTTCTTACTTTTCTTACATTGGCGCTTTCCCCGGTTTTTCCCCTTTTTGAATCTTTTTATACGACTAGTTGAGATTCTTCTTAATCAGTTTAATAACTTCTTTAAGGGAACCGACTGCAAATTGCATACTAAAATCTTCTCTAGAATGTAACAATTGCTTTTCTGAAAACTGCAACGTAATCGGTTAAGCCAAACGCGAGATAATAGCGGATAAACATACATACATGCATACAAACATTCGGGTCACATTGGGAACCTCCTTTTTTTGAAGTCGGTTAAAAACGATGTCTTTCAAACAGCGTGGATAACCTATTCGCGTACACAGAGACGCGGATTCTATAGATAGAATAATGTACTTATTATTAATTACTCTGCGTCTAAAATTCAATTAGCCTTTGTTTAGACTTAATTGTCGTTCCAACGAGGCAAACACATGACAATACGACAGAAAGTACTTACCTAGTGAAGTGGTAAACATAAGTATGGTTGAAATTCATGTCCAACATTATATAAAACTGTCATTGGATTTTGAGTGCTCTAGCTTGGACAATAGTTGTTTTTTTTGAACGGATTACTTTGATATAACACGGCGAACTCACATAACATTAACTATAGGTATGTTTCTCCCGGTGGAGATATTAGATAAGCACTAATTAGCACGTCACGTGTCGTGCTGACCGCCGATATTGTGGCAGATTAAACAACAACGAGATAAAACAATTACTATTTGTTATCCCTTAGCAATTATCGTTTTTATCTTAAGCTAACTTAAGCTAATCGAGTATGATATGATACAAAGTAGATAGGTACATAATTAAGAGGGCGTAGATGGCATTGCAAAAGTCCCGCTCTAACACGCGTGAGTTTTCAATTAACCATCCCGCTCTCTACGGAAGCCCAGCGCGTGTTTTTCGTAAATATTGATGTTTATTCTAAACGTGTACATTTATAAGGATAATCTTTTTTATCAGGTTTGAGGACTTATCATTTTACAACTGATAAGTTAATATTTTACATTTTACAAACTGGCAACCGTACTGTCTTCTCGAAGATCTCTCGGTTCGAAATAAATGCCATACGATAAATAATAATTATACAACTATTAAACCAAAAATCATTGCTAAAGATTGGAGAGTTTTCAAGATCCAACCAAAAACATCGAAAAAAAGGGTTATGTTTGAAAAATAAAAGTATAGAGATTTTTTTTGCAAATCGTGTTTTCACTTTTAACAGACTGGAGGAAAATAGTTCAAGATCAATATACTGAAAGGACAGATATTTAATCACTATAGATGTGGAGATCTAGGTCGATAAACATTTGCAAAAGTGCACATGTGGGCTCTTAATCAAAAATAACAAATTAATTTGAATAACACTTATATCTTTAAACGAGCAATTCTTGTATATTTATTTATTTATATATTTATTTCGAGGATCTCGGAAGCGGCTCTAACGATTTTGATGAAATTTGGTATGTGGGGGTTTTCGGGGACGAGCAATCGATCTAGCTAGGTCTCATGCCCAGGAAAACGCCGAGCAAAGCTCGGCCGCCCAGATATTAACACTTATTTTAGCTACTTGCGTTTTCAAGTTTTTGGCCCCTATTTATGGTTGACACCCCTGCGGGTGAATGTCTTGTGTCAACAAACAGGGGTATAGCAGATTGCCTCGAGGGATGAGTTTATTTTTAATAAACGCTTTTATTTAACAATAATGTGATCACTGATCGTCACTACGACCACGCGTACGCGTGTCACCGTCGTGCCCCCATTCATAATGTGTAACTTATCAAGCAGAGTAATCAGCGGTAACCCTATCAAAATACATAGTATCTATATCGATATACCAATGTATGGTAACGTCTTTTTAAACTGTTACATATACTCTAATATATTACACCATGATCTTGATCATTAATGTCTTAAATCACATAAGTAATTTACATTATTCATATTTTTCAATTCCTTATCTCTTGTCTTGGAATATTTAAAAAAAAGTGTGCGAGATAGCTTAAACCTAGACCATAGTCCAATAAACGAGGAAAAAATACAAGGGTGTAAGTTTAGTCTTTTCATTTCAACCTTTATCTACTCGTATCTACAATTATAGTCTGTCACTAATCACCTCACAGGAGGTTATCTGCGGTATTTTATGCAAAGTGAGATTAAATAATATAATCTTCATTTAAACCCTCAATATCACCTACTTACATAAATAAAAAGCTGATAATTTTTGAGTGTTTAAATTGCACGTTGTAACGTAAAAATCATACACTTACCTACAGATTGCAAGCTGTTAGTTAAACTGTAGATATTAGATTTTTACCGATCGTACCGAAAACATAACAACCTGGTCAACATTGACCATTGATTGGTTTTTGGTGGACGACCGCTTTAGCTTAGTTGGTAGTGACCCTGCCTACGAAGTTGGAGGTCCCGGGTTCGAATGGGCATTTATTTGTGTAATGAGCACGAATATTTGTTCTCGGGTCTTGGATGTTTTCTATGTATTTAAGTATCTATTTATCTATATAAGTATGTATATCGTCGCTTAGTACCCATAGTACAAGCTGTGCTTAGTTTGGGACTAGGTTGATTTGTGTAAGATTGTCCACAAATATTTATTTATTATGAATTGAAGCAAATGGCATTTATTTTTGTATGGAAATTTTTGACACACAAGTTTCTATGGGATGACAGCTGCCGGCGCCATATTTGACGATGACCGGTCTGTGTTCGTACGTTGGTGCAACTGGCACTAAGTCAATAGAATTGAATATGCCTATATTGCCTATACTATATCTTTCACGGTCACGATGAACACTAACTGTAGGTAAACGATCGACCTTGAATAAGGGAATCTGAAGATCAAAATAAACATAGTGTGGTAAATCTTGGAATAAACATACTTACTCTATTTTAATCAAATTGAACTTGAACTCATGATCATTTATTTGTGAGTTTACAATAAATTGAGTGAGACTACAAAAATACTATAATGTAATTTATTTTTATTAACGACTACGAATTTAAGTCATATACACGATTACACGTACAAGAATCGAAATCGTGACTCATAAATACTCATAATACCTGCGAATGTAATGCATTCTGGCATGAGTATAAGCCGGCATTACACTTTCCTGAATTCAGAACCTATAGAGCGGGACATACATATATGTTAGAGCGACATGCTTCAACTCCCTTCCCCTATTCAGGATGCTAAATTCAGGACAATGTAATACCGGCTTAAGGAAGAACTCTCATTGTAATCTATGTAGATTTTCGAATCCTTATTGCCTGCTTAATGATGTTCAAGGAAACTTCTCCTGCCAGCAAACGATTTGGCTCTTGGCCCCAGAGAAATAACTTGCCTGAAAATGTGGATAGTAGACATTTAAATTAGACTCGCTTTAGTTCGTGCCAAATTACATCAATAATTCCACAAAAATATTTCGCTGGCGTAAAAATCACTTTATGTATATGAATTAACTAGGCGCTTCATGTAAAATTATGCAGGTACAACTACGCAACTAATCCGGCAAACTTGTTAGCACAAAAAAATATAATAATAATATAAATAAGATTTTATAAGAAAGAAAATGAATAATTGAATAAAATGAACGAATAATAAATATTAATTAGGTGGACAATCTTACACAAATTTAATCAGCCCCAGTAATAAGCCATCAGATTCGTAGTTTAGGTAGCTAGGTAGGGTCACTAACCAAACCACTAGGCTAAACCAGTCGACAGTCCATCGGTGGTTAATGTACGTATCTATTATATTCTATGAATTCTATCATATTTTTTTTCGTAGTTTTATTTTCAGTTTAATAGTCATTCTGCTGATCAGAGCAGAAATAAATCCAACAATTCAGAAATCACAACAATCGTTCTGTTTTTGAACTATAAAATTTATAAATAATCTAACCCGACTTTATTTACGCGGATCGTGCCATGCTTAGAAACTAAACCCCTTCCGCTTGACAGGCTACTTTTAAATGTCAAATTGATATGAAGTGTTAACATGTCAAAACTTAGTGTGAACGGCTTATCGCAAAGTAGCGTGGATACAGTTTAACGCAAAAGTCTTTGAAACGAAACGAAGCACAATAATAGATACAAATTTATTTTTTAAGAAGTACTTAGAAGAAGTGTCAATGTTAAGCTCAGAAGAGCTGGAAATTATTCATATACTCGTATATATAGGTATTATTTTTCCACACCCTAACCCTAGTATATAAGTAGTAATGTAATCTAAGCTAACAAACTATGGATCGTTTTGGTCTGCAATAAAGATGATTGATTGATTGATTGATTGATAGGGTAATTTCTGTCTCAATTTTATTTTTGTATGAATGTTGTGACTATCATATAAGTAACTTCCCGAAACAATTGATTTGTTCAGTGGGTTCTGCCTGAGAATAAATTTAGAATAACTAGTATTATTAATTCGGATTCGACCAAACAGGTTATGTAGGTTAATTGAATATTAAACTTTATTTGGGTTTATTCAAACGGGTTTATTCAAATTAATATTAAAGCAAATTGTCACAATACTAACGCGATAACACTATCAGCTACGTATCAGTGATCGATTTCACAACCTTTGAGAACAAGACCTGTTCGGATGGGCACAAGGAGATCCCAAGGATTCTGTTCATGATTAAATTTCTGAAACAAGTATTCATGCTAGGAATCTTTGTCTCCTTTTATTTTGTCTATGTTCATAAGGAAAGTGTTTTTCTCTTCACCATGTTTTTTTAGTCAGGAGAACAGTTTTTAGCTGTCACAAGTCGTCACTGTACCTACTACTTGTATACGCTACTTGCCAAAGTGTTTATCGATGCGATGGAACCTTTGCCAACTACACTTTGGTCAGGTATTGGATGTCCCAGAAGTAAAGAGACAATTTACAGCCTTACTGGCTGAAACTTTTATTGATAGGAAAAGAAAAAGTTTTGGTGTCATGGCGTCTATATGGTTTCGTAATCTGTCATTTAAAGCGGGAAATTCGTTATTTAATACTATTTTTTTTTCAAAATGACGCGTCAAAATATGAAGTGTTTGCATATACGAGTGTTTGATCTATTTAACAAGTCTCATAATAAAAATGATACAGTAAAACACTTTCTTCAAGAAAGAGCTGAACGACGTATATATAGCGTAATAAGACGTTATGAAGAAACGGGTCAGGTTAGTTTTAAGAAGATTCCGGGAAGAAATAGGACAGTGACGGGGTACTTGAAATTTAAATCGATTTTTGATAAGACTCCTTCGACTTCCGTCCGAGTAGCAGTGGAAAAATTAAAAATATCGAAGTCGTTTGTTGCCAGATGGAAGAGGAATGCATTTGTGAAACAATCAGCTCCTAAATATATAAAGGACCAAGAGGAACGTGCCTAAAGAGGGTGCCGAAGAGTTTATAACTGTCAACTGAGGAAAGTATTGTACTCGTTATTGAAGATGAAATTTAGGTTCCCGTGGATTCCATCGATGTTCCTGAAAAGCAGTATTACCATTCAACCAGTCGTAACGATGAGATTTATAACCAAAAATTATTTTTTTCAAAAGCCAAATTTTTCACTAATTATGTAGTATGGCAAGCTATAGACGAATTTGGTACCTAATGTCTCCTAGCCATATGTTTAGTCAGCCTCCATGAACGCAAAAGTGTATCTGAATGAATTCATTATTAAATGGTGGATACCTTTCATAGACAATCATCATTCCAGAGATAAGGTTATCTTTTGGCCGGTCATGGCAACGTGTCACTACGCTACTGAAGTTATACTTAGTACTTAGAGTGCGAAGGAGTCTACTTTGTACGTAAAGGAAAGAACACGCTCCAAATGTACCCCAAGCTCGCGGTATCGAAATGTTTTGGTCCCTATGGTAAAGACAATAATAAGAAACGATCAGTAAAACCAAAAAATTGTCTAAACAAGTGACTGCAAATTCTGGAAGCCGTAATGCGGCTGGCCGCTAACAATCTAAGAAAAAAAATATTAAAAGTGTCATGGGCGTAAATTTGATATAAAACTAATAATTTAATTATTTTTGTTACAACATCCAACCAAAATTAAAACATATTAAAAAATTTAAAAATAGATTTGTCTATTTACTTCTGGGCCACCCCATTAAATCGACTAAATTCCAGTAAGGTAATCAGAGCATGAGACAGTAATTTCATGTTAAATTAATTTCTCAAAGCATTCTACATTTCACGCCAAGGAACTGACTATGTCAGACTATGGCTCGAGTATTTAATCTAATACATGAAGTAAAATTATTTTAACCGACTTCAATAGAAATGAGATTCTCAGTAAAAAAAATAACATTTATTTCATCAGACTCATAGAATCCATATTTGTTAGTAGTAACATCTCAACAATAAATAGGTGTTAGTAAGCAAATCAGTCTTAGTATGTTCTGAAGCAGATATTCTTTACCATTTGTCCGACTTTGTCAATTTTATTTCTGTTCGTAATCAGATGCCCTCGGGAATCTCGAGTAGAACCCACCACAGATAGATCACATAAATTTGGTGAAGGTCTGATGATGGGATCCAAGAAGAGTCGGTGGAGCTCCTGAAGTTGACATTTAGCATATGGCTGTTTCGGTCTTTTCTATTTATAAAACCAACTTTGCGAAGTAGAGCTGATTATATAATGACTAATGACCACAGACGAAATATGGAAGTTCTCAATTAAGTAGGTACTTCACAGATTCCGAAGAGATTTCGTTTTCATAGCGACTTTACCAAAATACACATCATGAAATGAAACGAATGAAATGAATGAAATGAAACGGATGATGAGGTAGGTAAGTACGGGATCCTTGAGGATTTTATTAAATTTATTTAATACCCCATTATATATGTATATTATACATATAGCAACTTGGCTATCTTTTGCAGTAACCATCGCATTCGATATCGGAAAGCAATTCATGTGGTGAAGTGGAAAATATATGTCAAAATGTCAATGTGTGCGGAAAGAACAAAATAAAAATTGGAGTTCCTAACTACGGTTTTTTGTATAAATTATAAGTTACTTTGTATAGGCCATCGTTTTTGTGGACTTGTTATTATATTTTGTAACTTCTGGCAAGTTAGAGCCCTTGCGGCCTAGATAGGTTACATTAATAAAATCAGATATCAGAACTTTTCAGTACCTACTTTTTATACGTTATGAGTAAGTATAGAACGATACGGTTGATCAAAACTTTTAACTAAGTATATATGTTGCTTAACAAATTAATTTCATACTTCTATTGAAAACTGTCGCCGATACATAATACATAATGGGAATTAAAATAACAATAGAATCAAGTGTCCGCTGTATAGGTAGTACAAAGTCAGTACTTATAATAAAAATATACCAGGAGTGCTGAAATCAAGCATTAATTATATATTCCTCTGTTTCGGCTTTGGTATTGTATTGTGACGTTGAGTGTACACCTCGTATCGCGGTACACGGTACAGCCAGACTGATCAATTGCTATCTGCTCGTGCCCCAAACAGTCGCGGCCGAACGACCTCTACTACTACTACTACGTGCAGTAAGTAAGTCATTGTGCAAACTATAATATCACACTGAGTTAATTCGGAAACCCCCGGTGCGGTCCTTGTGTTAAGTTCATTTGACGAAGCCTGTTGCGGATTTCATTTCTGGTGTCTCTGATTTGTGACCGACGTACGTATACTTACGTTGTGGATTAGAATTTGTGGACCTTGGTTATTTTAAAATTTCGTATTTTTTAAAATTAGTATTCGGTAAGTCACTTTCATGTCTAATATACAAATGAATACTATTAATATTATCACTTATTTGCTCCTGAGCGTCAATGAGATTCTCATACTAGATTAACATTGTGCTCAGTGGATTGTAGTATAAAAGTGTGTGCCCTTGCTGGTAACCTCGGTTCAAAAACAGGAAGGAAAAGAAATGTTAGGTGTTTGTTGTTGTTGTCAGTAGGTAATAGATCTATTATGACCTGGTGAATTAATAAATGATAGCTTAGTGGTTCTTGTTGTCCGAGTATAACCAAACCAAACTAAGCATGGCATTTTTATTATATGTTCATTGTACGCATATAGGTACTCGTACCGTCGTACCAACGCTTAAAAATATTCCAATTTTTTTTTTCAGGTTACGTATTTTGTCAGTTCTTATTTTTCTTGCAATTTTTGGACTAAATTATACAAATGTGGTAAAAATATAGTTTTTTTTAAATACGATTCATATATTTTTCACTATATAAAAAAGGAGTAGGTAGGCATAGTTTTATTTATCTAGGTACTAAAACGCAGTCTCATTTGCTTGCAAGTGATTTTACCATTAGATCATTTTTATATAGGTAATGTCACTGTTGCAACTCACTTATAGCAATAATATTGATATAAATATTAGCAACGCATACCTACTTATTACTCATCTTCTAGACAACACGCATCGTAACGGTATAGATCAAGAGCTGACAGCAAAAATAATAAGTGATTTTATAACATTTGGAATTGGTATAGTTGTGTTAAGGCTTGTCTCTGGACTATAAATATGGCAGTCTGGCTACTGAGAGCCGTTGCGATTGGAAGGGGTGGGGTGGGGGTTGAAAGTTAGTGAAAATTCAACAAAATTAAGTAATACAAGTAGTATTGACTAATACTAGTTGTACTTTTTATTTTCCATGAATTATTAACATAAATAATCTTGTATTAGTGTTGCCAGACTATTTACTGCTTGCTAAAACAATGCCAGACACTGCCTAGGTACTAGACCTATTGGTTAAGTCGACCGTGACGTCAAAGTCTGATGACGTTCAAATACTGATACCTAAATGTTACTGTTCATATATCAATGTATATATCCTATTTATGAAAACACATATCATATCATAGCTTATCGCTGTGCTCACACCGATTTTTCCATGTCAATTAGATATAAGATATTACTAACCGATACACCATTGTAATTTAAAGAGAAAAATAAACGCATTTGTATTTGTAAATAAATGTAAAGTAATTTAGATACCTATGTTAAATTAAATGGTCAGCATGGTATACCAAATTAAAATAGCTATCATAGCGAACTTAGGCTGTGTTTCCACCAGAGATGTGCGAGGATGCGTTTTCATACATTTGACACCTCGCAACGCGCCGAGCGAGGTGTCAAATATATGAAAACACATCCTCGCACATATCTGGTGGGAACGCAGCCTTAAACCCTAAAGCGGGTATTACACTGTCCTGAATCAGGCGTCCTAACTAGTGGAGGGGAGTTGAAGCATCTCGCTCTAACGTAAAGGTCGGAACGTTTTTAAGTGTCCTGAATTCAAGACAGTGTAATAACCGCTTAAATGATAAAGGATATTGGGTTATTACAGCGAACATTGTAATATAACCTTAGAATAGAATTAAGGCGCTACACTGAGAAATTGGGAGACTTTGAAACGCTGTCCTGCCCAGACTAGCTAACAGTAGGGGCTGATTTTCAGATTTATGATTCTTGACTATATGATTGTGGTACTGACAATAGCGAAACATGATTGCTTAAAATTTTCTCGATAGAAAATAAATCCAAAGTCGAGTCTATATTTTCCTTTTTTTCCTCAGCCTACTAAAACAACGCATTAATAAAAGACACGATTAAGTTATTATGATGGTATTTTACCTCATCTAGGTACTGACAAGAGGAAATTTAATAAACCTGCACACAGTCAGATATTTAACGAGATTTGTCTAAAAAGCCATTCTCGGAGAGGGTTGCATCCCGTTTTGTCGTGAGCGAAAAACAAAGGGTGTCTCTTTCAATCGATATATCGCCTAAATAAAGATTTCTTCAGTTTACAGATCGGTCACAATGAAAGTGAATGGCAGCAGAATACTGGCGGTGTTAGCCGGTATGATCGTTGCCACAGCTGCAGGGCCTGTGATATCAATTGCGAATGCAATTAAGAACGCTAAAAGAAGCCCTGATTCGTGTCACCCGCTGGTGATAGCACACCGAGGAGCCAGCGGGTACGTGCCCGAGCACACACTCGGTGCCTACGGCCTGGCCATCATGATGGGCGCCGACTACGTCGAACCCGACATCGTCATGACCAAGGATGGACACCTGGTGGCGAGACATGACAACGAGTTGGGACTCACTACAGACGTCAGCCAGCATCCCGAATTTGCCGATCGTCACCGCACTCAAACTGTAGATGGAAAGGAGTTGACAGATTGGTTTGTCGAAGACTTCACGCTTGCGGAACTGAAGACATTGCGGGCTATTGAACGCATACCTCAAAATAGACCTGGAAATGCGCGAATGGATGGAGCATTTGACGTGCCTACTTTTCAGGAAATTATCGACTTAGTGAAAAGCTTAGAAATAAGTCAACATCGTACCATAGGTATATACCCTGAAATTAAACATAGCACGCACTTCCAACAATTGGGACTGGCAATGGAGGCACCTCTTGTTGAAACTCTGCACAGAAATGGGTACGAGGGACTCAATGCCCCCATTTATATTCAATCTTTTGAGATTAACAACTTAAAGGAACTCAAGAAGATTACTGATCTTCGGCTTCTTCAGCTATACGGCAGCAACAAATCTGCGCAACCTTTTGACCAAATTACGCTAGGTACAAGTCTCACTTACGGTGACATGGCTACAGCAGAGGGACTCAGGGACGTAGCATCATACGCTTACGCAGTCGGTCCCGACAAGAGCTACATCATCCCGCGCGACGAACAAAACAAGCTTGGCACCCCAACCAGCTTCGTAGCGGACGCCCACGCGGCAGGTTTGAAGGTGCACCCTTACACGTTCCGCGCCGAAAATCGTTTCTTGCCCGCTGAATTCCACAGCAGCGATTCATCCGACGCCGCTATTGGAAACTTCAAGGCTGAAATTAGCGCGTTCCTCGCGACAGGTATAGACGGTCTGTTTGCCGATCAGCCAGATGTACCCGCTCGCATGCGAGGACCGTGTCTTTGAAAAATATCGCTTAGATACAGACACACATAAATCAATGCCACTTGGCCATTTCGTACTTCTAGGTATCTCACTAACGCGGGTGAGCCTGCTTGTGTGTTGAGCTATACATAAACATTGTTCATGTGTGTGTCAGCGTAGGAGCTGGGTCATTGTCAGTTGAAAAAGCAAAAGTTGTCTCCCCGGTGTGGTAAATGGTTAACGGCTTATGTGCATGTCAGTTAATTTTTATTACATGGAGATATAAAAACGGGGCCGCAGTGTATGCAGATTACTAGACCAATCCAATATTAAGCTTTGTAGCCCTTAACTTTTGATATGTTCACCGAAAAGACGCGCACCTAAATCTGAGAATGACCCATTTATGAGTTCAAGTTGTGTATGTGTTAGTATGTGTCACAACTACAACAATGGCCAACTCGCGCTCGTGAGATAAAAATACTAAGTATAAGTAATACACGTGGATACCGTTGATTTTTTTGATTGAACTTCTAATCAAGTAAATGGGAAAACTCATTGGTACAGCTCATTATTTATCTACCTACTTAGATATATGTCTGTGCTCGACTGCTCGTACATTATGAACAGCATTATAGATATATATTATTACTACTATTTGTGACCCAACTGACTGACCTCTTACTCGTGCCTAAAGGTCACAAACATTTATTGATTATGTGTTTTATAATGTCTGGTCAATTGAAAAATAATACTAAATACAATACTTAAAATAACAGAAACTACCTTACACCGGATTCATGCAACAGCGGGGCTATATGATCGCGTATATGTCGGACATATAGCATTCGTCCCTCTCGCACTTACATACTTCGCAGTAAGGGACGAACGCTATATTTTTGTCTCTTTATTTATTTAAGGGCTTAGGTTGGGTTTCTACAATATCTTTATAAAAAGTAATGTATAAAAATACACTTAGAAAACATAAAATTATTATTAAATGACTAACGATTTTAGCGCCTAGCCTACGGTCTAGTATATCACTGCAGTTATTGTTTTTTAATATCCTGTTTATGTTAAAAGTCTATTTTTGAAGTTTATTTTTTTCGACCGCTGGTCCTTGTTACTTACATAAAATAATAATTATGTTATATATAAATAGTTGCGTATCCTACCTGTTCAGGGTCGCTTTCTACATATATCACAAAGATATTTAAATTGATAAAGCTGCTTAAATCGCAAAATAAGCTATGTCTATTATACCTACATAAAAACTAGTAAGCTGTTGTAAGTAGTTATATACGTCCAACTAATATGATTAAGAATATTTATATATTTTTTGTGGCAAACATGCGTCCGCCTGATGGTAAGTGGACACCGCAGCCTATAGACGCCCGCAACTCCAAAGCAGTTACGTGCGCATTGCCGAACCTTTATAAAATGTATGAGCGCTACTCTCGCGGAAAATCCCACTTCCTATCCAGGGAGAAACATAAAATTTTGTACTCACCACGGGCGGTAATAAAGAAAGCCTCAAATCACATATTTATCGCACTTGCCTGCGGCTCGGGCGTCAATTACCTGCGATCTGAGAAATTCTTTGTTACGCGCGCGTGTTTATACCTCGAAAATAACTATAAAATAACCTAATCGCTAGAGACTATTCATTAAAGAGCTCTGTGTTATTATAAAGTGTTGTTATTATCGTGTGTGCGGTGTGTGAATAAACTCAAGTTGGACGGTGGACTGCCGCATTCCTAAGGTATTGTGTCCCTCCAACCATTATGTTTCGAATTGCTAATACTCATCGGGATATCACTTTGAGATTAAATATCCGTACCTACTTAGGTAAAGCTGTTTTTATTTACGGCACAATTTGTTCCGGCCCCTTCGCACAGATTACAATTGTATAATGCACGTAAGAAATATACATATAAATTATATTTCAGTAAGATTTTTCTTTGGATTTTCGGATTGTACAGAAAAACTAGTACAGGTAATACGCGAAAATAGAAAACATCACATAAAACATGACCATTATAACCTAACCTATCCTATATTTATACTTTGACATGTAAAATTTTATATTTTATCAATAAAATGAGTATGAGTATGAGTATCCTCATTGCTGGGCTGATACTGACAGGCCGTCGGACCTCTGGTTAACGGGATCGTCAGAATTTAACGTGCGTTAAGGTTACGAACGGATGGTGCAACGCAAAAATCGAGTTGTCTTACGTCAACGCCATATTATTCGATAATCTCGACCCGACCGCATTTACAGTACAGCATAGTGCGGCTCGATAACATAAGGCTGTGCGCGCACAAGCAACTTTCTTACCGATTTTTTTTGTAGATTGTTTTTTAAATGTCTATTTCTGTATTATTTCTTGTTGTTTTGTGTGTTTGTTTCGTCACTGTGCCGTCACCAAATGTCACAACGGAAGACCACCGCTGGCTCTGCCAGCATAACGCTGAGTTGTGACCATTTCGTGGCAAAATTCAGTTTTGTAATGTCCTATTTGTAAGTGTTTTGTTTGTCACGAATAAATGATTCTTTTCTTTTCTATTAGACGATGACCGGCCTGTGTCCGACTGTCCGTCAGTTAATAATTATAACTACTATATGCTGCTACAGAACCAAAGCGTGGAGACTGGAGAAGCATCCCAAAATTTTGGTGCAGGTTTTTTTTTGATTCCTCACGTCGTGGGCTGTGGGCTATCAGAAAATCAGAATATACCCCATGTATGTTAGCCGATTTTTCGTACATTCGAGTTATGAATTTTTAAACTTATGGAAGTAGAAGGTCGAACGTTTGAAAATCTGTTGTAAACTAAATCGTTTGTTGGGGGTGATAACGTTGTTGTTATGATGCCAATCACATGTCACAACGTTGAATTCTGTGGATATTATTTGTTTGTTTAACGTCATGAATAGGTAACAAAACAGGATTTTTTTTATGAATTACTAATTTGGGGACTTTCCAGGATTATGTTACAAAACGAAACATCCAAA
This sequence comes from Cenopis cana, assembly GCA_951800055.1. NCBI lineage: Eukaryota > Metazoa > Arthropoda > Insecta > Lepidoptera > Tortricidae > Cenopis > Cenopis cana. The sequence continues at coordinate 14,002,521 of OX637471.1, read as the reverse complement.
AAAGTTCAACAGTTAATTGCTTCACCTCAGAATTTCTTAGCAAAGAAAAGTTTAAAAATTCATAACTCGAAAACTATGAAAAATCGGCTAACATACATGGGGTAGGTATATTATGATAGACCATGACGTGAGGAATCTAAAAAAAAATTTACGTCAAGGTTTGGGCCACCCTGTATTCCTATATCCGTTGTTTGGCAGAGAGCGAAGGTACCCGGCGTAATTTAGGCACCTACACGTACTTACTCATACTCATTTATTCACACATTCATTTTCTTAACTAGTCGTTTCATAAAACGTTAAGCCGTCCTCTCCCGGCGAAAAAAATAAACAATGCCATTCTTTTATCTGCCCTGGGATCCCAAGGAACTGGTAGACGACGGGTTGACGACTTCCTCTATAGACCAATTGCGAATCTTATTATTATCTTATCTTATATCTTGTATATATATTTATTTCGGGGATCTCGAAAACGACTCTAACGATTTTGATGAAATTTGCTATGTGGGGGTTTTCGAGGGCGAGCAATCGATCTAGCTAGGTAGGTCTCATGTCCGGGAAAACGCCAATCAAAGCTCGGTCGCCCAGATATTTCCTCTTTGAATGACGATTACTAAATAACTTAGGTATAAACAGTTACCTCTTACCTTAACGACCACCTCTAATTAATAAATACTTCGTCCACCATCATCATCTTCGACACGATGTCACTGCAACTCAAATTTTACTGTGAATACATGTATTGATGTATTGTATTGTACATATTGAAGAAACCTCGAAAAAACGTTATTATTTTATTTTGAAGTTAAAAACTTGACATCTGTCAATGTTTCAACTTTTCAAGCAAATTCAGATTAGGCGAACCTGCGGTGTAGGGTGTACTGTGTAGGATCCGACACCGATTTGTAAATTTGTGCTTTTCACCACTTTTCACATTGTCCGATAATGTCGGACCGATATCGCCAATGTAGTTCCATGTAGTTCTCTATGGTTTCAGTCACAACGGCGACACACCGCGAACCAAAGAGAATATAATCACTACATTCTAATACAGACGCACGGAATTCCGAACGGAAACGGAGGGGAGGGGAGTTGAAGCATCTCGCTCTTAGAGCGAGAGCCTTCAACTCCCCTCTCTCTGAAACCGTATCGTCTGCGGGCAGGCTTAGAGACGGGACTTCGAAGAAGGTTTTTGATGACAGTGACATTGTCAATATTGTCATCACATGACATTTATGTACAGTTTGGCAGACATTTTGAACCACAATGAAATAATTTTATTAACATTTATTTACGCTAGCCAAAGTATTAAATCCATCAGCACTCGTTCTTGATTTGGTTGAACCTCACGTACAAAGGACCTGCTCCTTCTTCTATATCTTTTGGCTTTGTCAGACCGCCATCAAACACACTCATGGCATCTGCGGTGCCACGTGACATAATAAAAATATTTTAATTTAATTTGACAATATTTGTTATGTTTGTTATCTTGACAACTAAAAATATTGACAGCCTAAACCAGAGAGTTTGAGTATTCAAGTAAAAACTCCTTTCAACAGAACGGAAATGACCATAAGTGACTAAAGTGACATTGACATGTGACTGAGATGGATTAACTGAGAGAGCGAGATATCGGTATTCGTTTTGTTTTTTCTAGCCAAAGACCATACCAAGTGTCTTTTTCTTCCTAGTTGCGCGAGCCTGACCGAAACCATAAGCCTGGCCGCAGACGCACGGTTTTCCGAACGGAAACGGAGGGGAGGGGAGTCTCTCTCAACAAAATGGCGATATCGGTCCGATATTATCGGACAGTGGGAACGGCAATATCGGATCGGATAGTGGGAACAGGCTCTAAGTGTAAAGACCGTGTTCACATTATCGACGACATTTTGTAGATGGCAACATAGTATAAATCGTCGAACATTCGACGAATGACGGAACGAAACGGAAGTTTTCACTTCACTCCTTCTTTTCAGTCAGTCAGAAAGACATTTGTGTATGACATTTCTATTTCTGTTCGTTCACTCACTGTGGATAACGTTTGCTAATAGTGATCACATAGGCATACAATTTTTGTTTTTCACTATTTTGCCGAAATGTGAGCATACCATTTATATAACATTTCTTTCAGATATGTTAAGGCAATCATTAAAATTCAGAAAGACCATAACCATAATATGTATCTTCTCTTTACGTAAGTACACGCGTCCTGTATGTTTTAAGTTATACAGCGCGATATTAGCCTCGCTTTAAATATGTTAATTCATTCACACTACACCGGCTTAAGCCATCTGCGTTTATATTCACTTAGAGTAGAATGTGACAGTTTCATTGAAAATACCCTTATTTTGCAGTGATTTTATTATTTCTTATTCTGACAAAAGAAAATTATGAAGTAGAGACACTCAAACATCACCAAAGATTTACCGAAAATTCGCAAGAAATATCCTATGCCCAGATAAATAAAATACCGAATAGGTTTGAGAATATTAATATGGACACTGACAAACAAATACACCCAAATGATGTAGAAGATAGTACAAAGCAGCAATTGCAGGAAGCAAAGGCCAGAATAGAACAATTAGAAAAGAAAATTGCTATATTAGAGGGAAGAATACCACAAAAATATCCTGAAGTGAAGTACTTAGGTTACAAAGAAAGAAGACGCATATTGGTAAGCTAAAACATTTGGAAGCACATGTACTCACTACTTATAACTATAAATTTTACATTCAACTGACTGAATTGTTATTTCAGGTCACTGGTGGAGCTGGTTTTGTCGGGTCTCACCTTGTAGATGTTCTTATGATGCGGGGCCATGAAGTCATAGTTGTTGACAATTTTTTCACTGGCCGCAAACGTAATGTGGAGCATTGGTTTGGCCATCGTAACTTTGAGATGATCCACCATGACATAATCAACCCGCTGTATGTGGAGGTATTCACTTGCAGCATATGTCTTCTCCAGCGTTCAATCATATGAATTGATGAATTCATAACTATTTTTTTTATTTTAGGCTGATGAAATATACCATTTAGCTAGTCCTGCTAGTCCTCCGCACTATATGCAAAATCCAGTGAAGACTATTAAAACTAACACACTAGGAACAATTAACATGTTAGGTAAATATAGAGTAATCAAAATAAATTGAGAATCTCTTTCCTCAAAAACTGTTATGTCCATAATTTTTTATTTTAGGACTAGCCCGCAGGGTTGGAGCAAAAATTTTGATAGCCAGCACCTCCGAGGTGTATGGTGATCCAATGGTCCATCCTCAACCTGAGTCCTATTGGGGACATGTTAATCCAATAGGTAAGTGATTATTCAAAAGTTGACTATTTCCTTTCCGAAAACTTTTAGGAAACACTCAAACTCACTTTAAGCTTCCTTCCCCTGTGTCTGCACATAAGGATGCATGTTGTCCTAAACCATATTTGATGATGTCACCAACAGCCTAACAGGAAAAAAATTAAGTAGGTATTTCCAGTATCTCAAGGCATTCATAGTGACACTACTGAGCTTGAATATCTCGTATTTTGTGTGCAAATCAACCAATCAATTGGATGTTTCTTTACTTCTGTTTCCAAACTTATAATCCCATTTTAGTTAAATTAACCCTTTTCCAGGCCGCACCAACCTATGTGGTTTTGCGAAAAACAAAATATATATTCAAAATAGTTATGTATTGGAAACTAATTTAAGCACAAGTAACTTTTCGCCGAAATTCAATTCGATTTAAACCTTAACTTTGGGTATTAAGGTTGAAATTTTAACTACAAGCAAGGTGGTCGATAAATGCCTATGACCTATGCCTATGATACTATGCCTGGAAAAGGGTAAAAACATTTATTGATAGGTAATAAGAATACCTGTCTAAATAAGAATCTCTTTATTAGGATTAGTATGACTACACATTAGTGAAATTACATTTGGTTTGTTTTTATTCCTATACTCCTATTAAGTATATATAGTCGTAGATGTACAGTTAATGCCATATAGATATTAATGTTTTAGGTGCATACACCAATGTCAAAATAGATAAATCTTGAATATTGCTTTTTTGAAATAAGAACTCATAACTACTCAACTCAACATCCGTTACGCATAGTTCTATTTACAAAACACTTCTTAAGCGACTGCACACCCTTTGCTTTTATGTGGACTGGACAAAATCTGTAATCACTACTAACACGATTTCAGGGCCAAGAGCGTGTTACGATGAAGGCAAAAGAGTGGCTGAGACCTTAGCTTATTCTTACGCGAAGCAAGAAAACGTGTCTGTGAGAGTGGCGAGGATCTTCAACACTTACGGGCCAAGAATGCATGTGTCAGATGGGCGTGTAGTATCCAATTTTATCATGCAGGCATTACAAAATTTAACTATTACTGTAAGCAACAAAACATTTGGATATATACTAGTTTATATTATTCATTAATGTAATGAAAAAGTGTCATCAATAGAGAAATTTAATCCATGATGAGGGGCCCTATAGTCATTGCCTACGAGTTGGCATTTTGCAGCAATGGGGCGTTACTTTTTGCATTTAACTGTCCGGAGGCTAAAATGGAAATGGGCTGGTCATGTGGCTAGACTCCAAGACGAAAGGTGGACACTCCAAACAACAACTTGGAAAGGACCAACGGGAACTAGGAAGAACGGCCGACCACTAGCACGGTGGTCTGACGAGATTGCAGAGCTAGCGGGGTCCAACTGGGTGTGGAAGGCCCAAGATAGAGATCAGTGGCATTCACTGGAAGAGGCCTTCACCTCTTAAGAGGGTTCTGGTGTGCGCACTAATAATAATGATATTTTTTTAGTATTGTATATGTAAATTTCCAGAAATAAAGGCTTTTTTATTTTTATTACTATATTGTTACTATGTATTATGTAGCGATATAATTGCCGAAATTCGGAAGAGCACGTGTTCATACGCACCTGACATAACAAGACTGGTTTGTTGTAGGGTTACGGAGATAAAACTACTCTAGTTCTAGAATGTTGTTTTTTGGATGGGTTGCATCAAACCATCTGTTAGGGTGAAAGGTGTTCGTTAAGTTTAGTGATTTTTATGGAAAGTTTGTTAGGGAATGACAGCTACCGGCACCATATCTAATAACATTGTTCAGTCTGTAATCGTTAGTTGGTGCAACCGTTAAAATCATTAATAACAAAATTATTTTAATTCTTACCATATATTGCATTTTTTTTAGGTATATGGCAATGGAAAACAGACTAGATCATTCTGCTATGTCTCAGATCTTGTTAATGGTCTGTTGTCGCTGATGGCATCCAGCTATACATTGCCAGTCAATATAGGAAATCCCGTGGAGCATACCATTGAAGGTAACTTTCATCTTTATTTTCATTTGAACAGGCCCTGTTTCATTAACCTGACAATTTTCATCTGACAATAACAATTCGAAGTACACTTCTGAGTCGTCACGTAAAGATGCTCGTTTAATAGCATCGATACGTACCGGCCCGGCAATCTAACTGAATTGTCATTGTAAGATGACAATTGTCACGTTGGTGAAATAGGGGCCCTGGTCTAACGGGTGACAAGTATAAGCCTTTTCTTGCACAATATAGGATTGAGCTTGGCAACATTTCCGGGACACGGGAGCGGAATGATCGCAATAGATCAATGCATGAAAAACCGCCCATCTTTAGGCTACTCATAAATTAAAACACAAACTAGAATCCAACACGGAGTAGAACACGCGGAGAGTAAACAATCTTTAATTACAGGTGGAAGTGCAATCGCCATCAGATATACCGTAGTAAACAAGGTGCTCATATTAATCTGAACACAACCTTATTGTTAAGGCCTTATACTGCACATACAGATTTTTTGAGCACCACGAAGAGTACAGATATATTTGATGGCGACTATGTTTACATGTATGAATGAAACAAAGCCTTCTAAAGGAAATAATAATTCGTGTTCCAGAATTCGCAATGATTATAAAGAACATAGTCCCTGGCTGCCGCAGCACAGTGGCGACGGGGGCTGCCGTGGAGGACGACCCGCAGCGCCGCCGGCCCGACATTACAGTCGCCGAGCAGCAGCTGCACTGGACTCCAAAGGTGTCGGGCAACACTATTAAAATTAATGCCATGTTCTTAACCCTGCCGGGTGACCAGATGTAGACTTAAACCAATCAATGGTTGTTCTATCCTATGTTGTGCGGCTGCTGCGTCTCTTTTAAGTGGTTGTTGGCGTGGTGGGCACGACGACACACAACCACTTTATAGGTTCTTGGCGCTCAAAGGGTTAAACATAATACCACCACCTTAGTGCAAAAACTGCAAAATATCCTATCTCCAATATAAAAGGTAGTTCATTTGCTTGATAAATGAATTTAGCTGCAATAATAGTGATTCTGTGTATAAATGTACCACGGTATGAAACGGGCCATTTTACGGAAAGTTGTACACTCGACTTTTTTTTAATTTTGATAAAATCGGATTTTTTCTACTCAGAGTCGAAAGCACTTTTGAATGATATAGGGGAAAAAAGTGTCCCAAGATTTTTTTATTCTATTCCGTTACCGTTCTCATACTAAGCTTGTAATGCTTGTATGGTGGCAACGGAATGGAAAATCTGGAAATTGTATGAACAATTTGGGACACTTTTTCTCATAATTCTCCAAAGAAAATACGGAAAAGATCGCGAAGTCGAACGTATCCTGTCTTCTACACGAGAGCCATCATCCGTGATATTGAAGCCAAAGCGAATCTCCACCGCCAGTGGAAGCAATGGGGGGATGAACTCGTGTATGAATATTTTAGCCAACTTCGTGCCAAAATAAAAGCTGATATAACTGAAGCTCACAAAAACTTCATGCAACAAATATCAACTAGGTTATCTCATTCCCCAGCTCAATTTTGGTCGCATGTAAATTCGTTACGATGTAAGGGGGGGTTAGAGCCAAAAGTGACACGCGACGGCGTAGAATACTCCGGTGTGAATGCTGCCGCAGCATTTGCCGCTCATTTTGGTTCAGTCTTCCTGCCATATGACCCCGTTTTAGACCCGCAAGTGGCTAGTGCAAGCCTTCCAGTTGATGCCAGGCGAGATGATGTCAGGTTCTTCACGTTAGATGAAGTAAAAAATGCCATCAAGAAATTAAAACCTAGCTCGGCACCAGGGCCAGACGCGATACCGGCATTTGTACTTAAGGCATGCATTGATTTCCTAGCCGGTCCGATAACGTTTATCTTTAACCTTGTTCTCGACACCGGGGTTTATCCAGCGGTGTGGAAGAGGTCGAGAGTCACACCTATTCCCAAGGCGGGGTCGAAAACAAAAGTAGAGAACTTTCGTCCCATTGCAATTCTCAACGTACTAGCAAAGGTTTTCGAATCGGCAATTCATAATATACTACTCCCTCAATGTCGGCCTCACATCACCAACACACAGCACGCGTTCCTGTCCAAACGATCCGTAGCCACAAATCTGCTCACCTTAACCCACACATTATCCCAGCAGTTGGACAAGAAGGTACAGGTAGATGTGGTCTATCTGGATTTCCAAAAGGCCTTTGACCGTGTGGACAATGATGTTCTTTTACTCAAACTGGGTGCGATGGGATTTACTCCTAGGCTTTTAAACTTATTCGCAAGCTACCTGTCTGGCAGGCAGCAATATGTAAAATATGGCCCCTACGTGTCCGAAAGTTACCACACGCGCTCTGGTATAAGTCAGGGGTCTAACCTGGGTCCATTTCTTTTCGTCTTGCTGATAAACGACTTGCCCTCAGCGATTCAATATTCACAGTTGCTGATGTTCGCTGATGATGTGAAGTTGATTAAACCGGTTAAAAGCCAGAGGGACTGTGAGGAGTTGCAGTTAGACATAGATGCCGTGTATCGTTGGAGCTTGGAGAATAAGCTATACTTTAATGCCGATAAGTGCGAAATGATGACATTCACTCGTTCTCCCGTCCCTCGAGGGTTTCTATACACCATCGGCGGTGTTTGTATAGCACGCTCTGAGAGAGTACGCGATCTGGGTGTATTATTTGATCCAGAGATCACGTTTCGGGATCATATTCAGGCCGTGACTAACTCGGCGTACAAAAGATTGGGATTCGTACTACGCAATTCCGCGCCTCTGACTGTGCACGCCACTCGAGTACTGTACGCTGCACTCGTGCGCAGTATACTCGAGACAAATGCGGTGGTTTGGAGTCCGCATGAGAGCAAATACATCCTCATGTTGGAGCAAATTCAGAAACGATTTCTGAGGGCGCTCTACCAGAGGATACATTCGTACTACCCGTACATGTACCCTACTCTATTTTTACAGGGGCATCTGGGATATGATTCACTGCAGTTGCGTAGACTACTGTCTTTAGCCAATTTTGTAATCGGCATTTTTAGGGGCAAAATTGATAGTGTGACCCTTGTTGAAGCCTTCGCACGATTGTTTGTACCTAACCAGTACACTCGCGCACGCCGGCATCCTCTCCTGGCGGTAGGCACGGCGCGCACGCGGACGCACGCGCAGGCGCCGGTCGCGCGCGCGCTCGCGCTGCTCAACTCCGTGCTCGAAGCAACGCCTACGTGCGACCTGGGGCCTATTGCATAATAAATTACAACTAATATTACAAGCGGAAGTCTCTTTCGAATGAAAGGGATTGAAAAGAGACTACCGCTTGTAATATTAGTTGTACTTTATTATGCAATGGGCCCCTGTTTGCGAGTACGATTGGACGACTGAGGATTGAATGTAAGAGAGTGATTGAACGAGAGATGCCTGAAAGTACTATTTCCTGTGTGTAGTTTTCACGCAAATGTTTGTTATACTTGTGGGTGTAATTCTTATACTGTTGTTATTTGTGCCGCTCTGGCCTTAGCTGTTAAGGTGCAAATTGTAATTAATTAATAAATAAATAAATATGCACATGCAAATATTAGGTTCGAAAGTGCTTTCGATTCTGAATAGAAAAAACCCGATATTTTCAAAATTAAAAAAAAAAGTCGAGTGTACAACTTTCCGTAAAATGGCCCAAATACGTTAGTGGCACGTCTCGAATAATGATGAAATAAATACTCATTATTTTCCACAGGTTTCATTAGAGGAAGGATTACAGAGAACCATTGACTACTTTAAAGAAGAATTATCAAGAACAACATTTTATAACAATCAAACATATATGGATGCTAAAATTAAAGGTCTCCACTGATCTACGTAAATATGTATGTATAATATATCATGATTTTTGTAAATGTGATATTAAACTATTGACTGTACAATGTTTTATATGTTGTGTTTTTCTATTATCATTTAATTAAAATATCTTATGGTTTCTCAATTGTTTTATTTCTGCTTACAAATTAAGATTTAATAAGAGTGACTAGAATTAAGAGTATGGATGACAAAACTAACTTTTTATAAGAAACACCACAGTTTTCATCATTGTTACAATCAAGTGCAAAAATAAGGGTGTATAAAACTTACTCAAAAATATGTCCCATGGCTCTTTTGTCGGCGAATTAAGGCGCTCGTGTCTTATGCGTCAAACGCATGCGTTCCGTATAAATACGTTGCATCAAACGCATTGTGTTGAATGGATTTATATGGCAACGCATGCGTTTGACGCATAAGACAAACGAGCGCCTACGGTTTCGGTACAGTCAGCGTCATATAGTATGTAGCAATCAAAGTGGCCAAATACTTAGTTCGGTACACCATACAAAATTATAAGGCGTACCGAACTATTTGCCCATTGTGGCTGCTACATACTATATGACGCTGACTGTACATAAGAGAGGATTTAATGCAGTCAACACAAGGGTATTTGTATGGTGAATGCTGGTTGGTAATAACTTATAACAGCTAACTGACTAACTTAATGTTTATAATGTTGTATACTTTTGATGAGTTAATGCCTAAGTTACAGGTAAATTACTTTCGAGACGTTTTGCATTTGTAGTAGTATTTGTATATTTACAGGGTTTCTAACTAAATTTAAATTACAACACATTTAAAAAATAATTTACACACATTTAAATTTTGTCCGTACAAAACTACAAATACAAAAACAGCTCGAAAGTCTTACCTGTATTTTACTTGTTCATATTTTACTTATTCTTAGAAACACATTTTAGTAGACCTCTACAAATATCTGATAATAAGTGATATGTATTTATTTAGCGTTAATGAATGCGCTTTCGTTTTTGTCTAAGGAGCTAGAATTAGGGGAATTCTGCCAGGTTCTCCATTTCCCCGAAGCAGCTGTTCAATTTCTTTCATTTATTGCCAAAGCAGCAAGTAGTGGCATGAGCATTATTACTCATAAGTACAGTGCGTGTCATCCACAAAGGCGCGCCCCTCCGCAGCCTAATTCATACAATTGTGCATAAGTAGATAAGTATGAGATTCGCTGTGAAGGGGCGCGTCGTCGTGGATGGCACGCACGACACAGTTTGTATCATGTTATGCCAGCAGATCCTGCCAGCCTCCTTCAGTATTAATCAAGTATTAATTTATTTAATTGGATTTCCATAGAATACTCTTAAATTATCAGACTTGAGCTATTTTTGAGTAACTTAATAATGTATCATAAATTATTTTCATTTCCTTTAAACAGATGTGAATTACAGCATTGACTTGGGCGCGCGTCCCAATTATACTTATAAGCACCTCTTTCTATGGTCTCACTTTTGCATAGAACTTCTCCTTTGGAATCCACCAAAATCTTGTACATTTGGAACATGTCTTGTGTAGTCTGTTTATGGCGAACCAACATGTGATGTTGGCATCCTCGTGAAATCCATTCTGTGTCAAACCTGATATCATGAACTCTGTTGATTCCATCCAATGGAGCGCTCCAAACACCCATTGATATATCTTCTGAGCGGTAGGAGCTGAAAATGGAATATATTGTTGTTAAATTATTGAACATACCAGCTTCCTAAAACAATTTAATTTACTTAAGAATATATATTTTGTTATACACGATTATTTTCCGATTAACTTATTCTAATAATGAACACTTATACTTATAAGTAATCAATGTATTGGCCTGTAGGCGTAGCACATGATGGCCTCCAGAGTATCTCGGCTTATCTCGAGCTGTTAGAAACTGACGGATAGCTCTAACCTAGCTAGAAGGGACATAAATAGCTGATGTATTAAAAATAATTACCTCAGAAAATCTGCATTTTTTGCAATGAAGTCCACAATATTTCGAGAGACAACATAACCCCCTCCTAGTGCATATGGCAGGTAGTTGTCACACAGGAACCAGTCCTGTTCCTGCCATTTACCTTTCAGCTGGACACGAGCATGCCCATTAAAGTATCCCCAGTAGAGACCTTGATACTGGCTAACCCCTTTCTGCAAAAAGAACACAAAGTACAATATGAGTCGTTCAACTATAAAACATTCCTTTGCTCGCATTCATTATTTTCTGCAACATTAGCATGGGTGCCACCAGGATTACTTTCAGGTAGGTGCATCTGCACAAATACATACGATACAAACTTCTCAATAAAATTATTGTGATTATGAATATGTATCTTCTTTCCTGACAGGGGAGTTGCGTTGCTGCCAGTGACCATGAACATTACCTATAACTAGTGGCTAATACAAAAACCTACTCAATCTTACCTTGACTTTGTTGAATATATATTTGTTAAGTTTATATGAATTCATTTGGGGTGCAAATGCTTCCAAGTCCCTCACTATTAAGTCTACTCTAACAAAGGAGTCATCATCACATTTGATTACATATTTTAAACTTTTTAAATTTTCATAGAACCATACAAAAGACAGCTTCATTTTTAAGGCCAAATTCTCATATTTATCAATCAGATTATCTAACAATATCAAGTCATTACTTCGGGTACTCTCTGTTTTCAAAATATTTAACTTTTCGGTGCCCAAACCTTTCGTGCCAACCACGAAGTAAACTTTGATAGAGTCATGGTTACTTCGTTTTTCCGTCCAACTGTGGTTCCATTTATATAGTTTTTCTCCATTTTCGACAAATATATTGGACACAAAGTTTCCCCAGGTGCTGCGAATAACGTTGCGCCGCTCTTCATTCGTGGGGCTGGTCAGAACAAGCACAGCATACTCTATACTACTTGCAGCGGCATGCGCTGCCGACGCTGGTGCTTCAGTGTTCACAGCATTAGCACACTCTATTCTTATAAAACACAACGTTACTCCACAACCAATACAAAATAAAAATATACTAATACGTATCATACTTTTGTGCCTTTTGATAAATATTGCCACCATTATAACACTGTCCAAATCGATACGTAATCACACAAGGGCTACACTTCAATGCTATATATTGTTTATGGTCAGCGTAGTAAAGCTAAATATATTTATATATTATATTGGATTGCAGGCAAAAGTTCAAACAATTTATTTGAAAGTATCATATACACAAAATGAATCAAGCTGTTGATCTAATAAACGTCAATAATAACGACAGTCAATGTCAAAAAATAACAGATAAGATAACACCACAAGCAAGACGAACATTTTGTGAAGGAAATGGAAGGATGTGCGATTTCGACGCTAGCGGTAAAACAAGGCAATCATGACATAAGTATGTGATAGAAGACGGGCGAGTTTTAAAACCGCGGTTTTTAATTCAAGTTCACGAAGTTTACTCAGCTCGACATCTAGAATGAAGCACGAGCTGTCTCGAATTAAAAAAAAAATCGCGGCTCGTACGTACATTAGAATGAGATGAAAGATAACGGTGACGTCATATGTGTCATATTTTCTAGCTTCAAACGAATGTTAGATAGATAGATATAAAAGAGAAATGGCAGCCTCATTTAAGGGCCTTTGCCAATGACACACGAAGGGATAAATTAGTTAGTTAGATATAAAAGAGAAATGGCAGCCTCAAGGACTTGCCAATGACACACGAAGGGATAATTAAGTAAAATTGAATAAAACCACTTGGTAAGAAGAAAAAGATGTGACTCTCGCCAAGATGGCGGCGAAAGTCCCAAACGAATGTTCGGAACGCAACCTCCAGTATGTAGGTATCAGAGGGGCTACCGCGTACCACAAACGAAGTATCTCCCTCTCAGTTGCTCCAATATGCAAGTGCGACAGAGAGGCAGTTATTTCGTTTTTGGTTCGCGGTAGGCCCTCTAAACTTCTTGCTCGTGGCAGACGGGTGAGTAAAGTGGGTGACAGACGCTCGAGTCTTAAAACGTGATTTTAAAGTACGTACGTGTTTAAAACTCGAGACCTGACGTCGATGATAAATGTGAATAAATTTGAAAATCACATATTAATAATGTTAAGGTGCGTATATTTAAACCAAAATAAACACAAACAAACATGAATTACATGCCACAAGCTATCCGCATCCACAGACTGCACAAAGCCGCGGTTTGCGGCTCGCGGCAGTGACAGACGTACAAGCCAAGGCGGCTAATAAGGTTCTCCAACTCCATTTCTTCACCTGGAATTCCTAAAGTCTTGTTAGCTATTTTTCTACAAAACTCCATACGAGGTCAATTAGCGTTCAAGTCACAATGTTATGAAGGAAGTATCAAAACCTCTTGGCCATGCTGTTTCAACAATTGACTACCCGACTCTATAATACATTTATATATACAAATAAGGCATTCGTCCATCTCGCACTTAAATAGTACAGACAGGAAAGGAACGAATGTTTCTCATACATGATTACATGCACACCATGTTTGGTAAGTTTTTGGGGCACTTAAAAGATGGCACTGTCTAAATAGGTTTTTATAAAATGCTTCGAGAGGCCAATCTGTCTATAAACGTACTCTATGACAACATCTGTGTGTCCGTTCATTCATTTCATTCGTTTCGCTTCGTTCTTTTCATTTGATTGGTGCTCATCGCCGGTCCCCGGTCGCCTCGTGTCTATAGTCAGTGTTACCACCTTAGCATATTTTCTGCTAAATTTAGCATATGTTCGACAATTAGCAGTTAAATTTTTTTGGCGTTGTATTTTTTTTTTTATTTCTTAGAATTGCATGAGAATTGGTAGTTTGGAAGAGCTCCTGGTTCTAAACAATATGTGCACGATTTCCTACACTGTCCCACAATTTCTTTCCATTGAGTGACAAAACGTATGGGATTTTCGTAACTCAGTGGAAAATTTGTATGGGGAAAAAAATTTTTTCGACGCCATGTTGTCATATTTTTTTTACTAGTACAGAATCAGGAGCCCTTCCAACCTACCAATTTTCATGCAATTCTAAGAAATAAAAAAAAACTACAACGCCGAAAAAAGTGGCCCATTTAGCATATTTTTTAGCTCATTTTTCTCAGGTCATAAATCTTTTATAAAGCCAAAATTGATAATCTAATCAAAATTCGATTTTTATTGTGCATTATGAAATGGCGTTTTTTTAATAACATTTTTAAAATTCATCATTTCATCAGATATAGGTGTAGACACCTAAAAAACAAATTTCATTAAAAAAATATAAATAGGCAAAATAAGTTTCTGTAAAGCATACATAATAAAACCTTCTATTGCCTACTGTTATTATTTGTACTTGTAATAAAACATTTTTAAAGAGCCCATTTCCAAAATATTTGATATGCTTCTTCTTCAATCTATTGCTTACACTGACGAAGAATGTATGTTACTATTATTCAAATAACCATCTTTTTATAACCAGAGTTACCACTATCAGAGTAGACAGCTATTTTTTATTCAATTTAGCTAATTTTAATGATAGTTTAATAGGCAATATTGATGAGTAGTGTGATTTTAATTAAGCATATATTTTTAGCACATTTTCAGAAATTTTAGCAGAATTTCGTATACAGTTTTAGCACTAAACGAAATTTCGAGTTGGCAGCACTGTCTATAGTGTCTATTAGCCTTTCTTTCATTCGCGGCGTGTGTAGTGGTTTTCTCTTCTCTTCTCTCATCATATCCGTCACGTCAAAAAATTGTCGGTGATGGTCTCTATAATATAGTATTAATTATTTCTCGTATTCTATTATTTGCGGTGATTCAGATTTTGTTTGAACCTTTAATACCTTGTCTATTATACGAAAATTCAAGTATACGAGTACATTTCATTTAAATAATATAATATTCGAGAATACTGTTTTAAAGGTGTATTGTAGGTAGTTGTAACTTTTAACTACAGCTAGATTTATTGTTAAATGCTAGTTATCTAGTGGCATTTTATCACAGTTATGTCTTCTCGTCAACACATTTGAGGTAGTGCAGCTCATGTTTCTAGCATCAGCTGACGAGCGAGGTTGAGTAAGTATTTATAACATCTGTACCTACTTCCCCACTAATCATTCATCATCACATTTTAAAATTATTACTATTTCTTGATGTTTAATTTATATTTCAATATTCAGTTATATAATCACTTTATTGTATGTACTAAAGCAACAAAATATTAATTAAAGTTATTATATACTTTAGGTTTCCAAACATGGAATCATCAAAGAAGAAGGGCCGCCTACCAAATCCCCGGGCGCGTGCAAACCCACTATCAGCACTAACCTTTGGGTAAGTACTTTGATTTGATAAAAACCCTTCCACCCTTTGTACTTACTTATTTGTGCAATAAAGTTTAAATAAGTAAAACATATTTACAGTTATGCAAAACTGCCAGAAAAGACAATATTTTAATTAAGCTGAATGCAGTTTAAACTAATTGTGTAACTCATTTTGGAAAATATAATGCTATAGTAAAATTCTATGGAAACATCTTATAAAACGGTCATTCTCAATTGGGATGTTGACTCAAAATTTATTATTACTCCATACGAAAGAATACTAAGAAACTATGTCAAATAGTGAAAATCCTATTCAAATATGTCAAAAAATTACGAAACTACAACCGTTAGAATGTCTTTAGTTTGAGAGAGAAAGCGCTACAGATCAGTGACGTCACTGACCTCGATCCCCATAGTAAATGACGATCGTCCAATACAGAGGTGCGTTTTGCCGAAAAGGGATAGAATATGCCCCCTCCTTAAACTTTGAAGACCTATAATTATGTAGTTACATATTCTTTTGAATTACTTTTTTCGCTATTTGATTGAGAATTTGATCCTTTTTCGAGAAAATTCGGATTCATTGATTTTCTTATTTGGTGTCAACATCCCTATTACTTAGTATGTCTGTGTTCAATTTAAACTCGTCAATTTTTACAAAGGATTCCATAGTTTCACAAAGTTCAGAATCGGACATAAATCTAGAGTGACCGAAAATTGTGTTAGTGTTAAATAAATATTGAATGCATTCATACTCTTGTATTTTTAGGGTTTGAAAAGTGAAAAGGAAAAACAGAAACCTTATGATATCATTCCATTGTCCGCCTTATGCATATTTGGAGATATAACAAAAAAAAACGATCTGTCTGTAAACCATTGGAAGCATGAAAAAATCAAGGTTTCTAAGTTAACGCTGCCTTTCCACTGAGTGATGCTATGCAGCTATGTTGTAAGGATGTGATAGCTTTCTGTTTCCACTAGTGCTGTGCTATGTGAACCAATGAATATGATTGTTGGATATCAACACATCCATAGCAACATAGCATACAAGTAGCTTTGATGGAAAGGCCCCAAACACAAAGAGATATCTTATATCTTTAAATGAGCAATTCTTGTATATTTATTTATTTATTTCGGGGATCTCGGAAACGGCTCTAACGATATTGATGAAATTTGGTATGTGGGGGCTTTCGGGGACTAGCAATCGATCTAGCTAGGTCTCATGCCAGGGCAAACGCCGAGCGAAGCTCGGTCGCCCAGATATTAATTAATATCTTTAAACGAGCAATTCTTGTATACATATATTTATTTATTTCGGGGATCTCGGAAACGGCTCTAACGATTTTGATGAGGTATGGGGGGTTTTCGGGGACGGACTAGGTCTCATGCACGGGAAAACGCCGAGCAAAGCTCGATTGCCTAGATATTAGCTGTTTATGCTTCATATTTTGAGACTTGCAAGGGAACAACAACCACCGTACACCAACCACTGTGTGAGCAAAAGAATAGAAATTGTGAACTTGTAACTCTATCACACAAAAAATATTAAAATGTTGCCAGCTTAAAGCAACGGCCAGACGCCGTTTAACATTTCGTGAAGGAGCTCACTTGAAACTGCGAGTAAGATGAGGGACCCTCGTGCGCGATTCATGCGCGAGACCAATTCGCACTTGGCCACTAAATAGGGGGACTGCTTGGTTGATGTTTATTTTTATTTTTTTATTATAGCCTTTCCATCAGAGATGCATAAAGTTGACTTGTTATATTAACCGACAGTTTTGTGAGACCCTGGTAATTTTATTTATTTATTTATTGATAACAGTGTTTACATGACATTACAGTATTATTATGACCAATGCGTCACGAAACTTAGACTAACAATAAAAAATTAACAAACAATTTACATTAAATAGGAACAGTTGAGCACTTTGTATCCATCGCCTCGAAAAATCTTAAGCATTCACGACACACTGTTTATGTTCTTATACTCTGATTATTAAATAATTAATAATAATAAACTGTCTATTATCTCGTACTTTTTAATTTTTTGCATATCTGTTTGCCTGTCGACAAAGGCACCCTCCAGCCTTCTCCATTCTTTTCTGTCTTCAGCTACTCTGCTCCATGTTTGCCCAGCATTTTGGCAGATGTCCTCATCCCATCGTTTTAGGGGTCTACCTCTTCTCTTGCTTTCTCTAGGGTGCCAAAGAGACACCCGTTTATTCCATTTGTCGTCCCATCTGATCATGTGACCAGACCCTCCAGCTTGGTTGATGTAGATATCATTTAATATTTTAAATACATACTATATCTTTATTAATTTCTTTATCTTGCTCTTAAAAATTGTATTTCGTATGTTTCCAATCTATGTTGTTCTTTTAGGTGGACTTTGCCCATTTTTTGGAGAGGTTTGAAACATGAACTGGAAGAGGAGAACCTATATGAACCCTTAAAGGAACACGCATCGGGTAAGATGTTAAGAGTTTGGTCTATGTGTTAGGTCTAAATATTTGAATTCAATAGACATTTTGGGAGGACTTTACTAGGAACATGAAAGAGAACACTGAACCATTAGTTAACCATCCCTTAAATCTTAAATGTTAATATGGCAGCAGGTTAATATGGAGGGTTAAGTTAAACTTCCTACATATGTTAATTAAGAGGTTTCATTAAAAACATTATGTACACTCCTTTTTTGGGCATTCGGCATTCGTGTCGTGGGCAATAATTATTAAAATGATCTATGTGGACTTGCTCATATAATTATTATCTAGTACTTTTATCGTACGAGCGGGTGAGCCATGGTTGTGTGTTGAGCTATACATGCACATTGTCTACGTGTGCGTCAGCGTAGGAGGTATGAGTTCGCATTGTCTATGTGTTCGTATGTGTCACAACTACAACAAAATCAAAGTACTATAAGACAAATCAATTTGAGCACAGTACATAATCTTGTCATGTTGTTCACTCAGTCACATCCCATAATTATCCCAAACCTAAATTTCCGAACATGCCTGTAATTCGTTTGGAACTGCAACAAAATACTCCTCACCACATAAAAACAATCTGTGTAACCTTGCCGAAACAAAAGTTTATTGACCGGCTTATCTAACTATGATTATGAAGAAGGTCGATACTACTTAAATTTTAAGAAACAAACAGTGATTGTTTTTTATGCATTACCAATACCAATGTTTGTACAGGTCCTCTTGGCGATAAATTTGCCCGTCTTTGGGACGAAGAAGTGGCTCGCGCTGGAACCAAACGCACGCCAAGCCTTCTCCGAGTCATACTAAGAGCCTACGCCGTGAGATGCATGCTGTATGGTTTGGTCCTGTTGTTTATGGAGTGTGGCATACGGTAAGTGTATAGTTAAAGAATAAAAAAATACGCTATTCTTAAATGCTTTGCGAAGGTTATAAACTGCTGGTTTTTCATTCCGCAAAGTAAATATACGAGGTTAATCCTTTAACCCTTAAGTTAGGCAATATCCCTTAAGCTTTTTCTTTACCTCGGGTTCATCTTGTCTTGTCCCGCCTCACTTTTCATGGAATGGGAAAAAATCCTAAAGAAAGCACCACCTGGCTGGCTGTTCATGCCAGCCGACATCTCACTCGTGTGAATTTATGTTAGTTGGTCTAAGCATTTATAGCATCGGCTGGTGTGGTATCTACCGACCACCGATCCTGTCGTGGACGTATATTGTGAATTACTTAAGTAGGATTGGTAGTTTGGCGGAATCGTCCCACCTACCTGGTTTAGCTTAGGTAATATAAAGTAGTAAGAAGAATATAAAGTATTTGTTTTTCTACTTGTCGACTTGAATATTTCAATTAAGATATCGTAGACGAAACAAAAATCACATACTTTTCTCTATGGAACCCTCTTCAAGTGAACTATAATGAAATTGACCAATCACGTGACGCCGTGGACATTGAACAAAAGACATCAAGTAGCGCTCGCCCAACATGCCTAAACATTGGTTCCGCAGGACTAGTTTGTTTAATTATTTCTGTTTGTTTAATTAACTTCGGTTGACTCGTAGAAAAAGTATTGTATACAATAGTTATATAATTAGGTTTTTATTCTAAACGCGGTTCTCGACTACAGAAGCATATAAGTGTTATATAACGAATGCAATAACGAATGTATCAGGTATGTTTATTCATAGCTAACGAGTAACGTGCAAATATATAAAATACGTTTATTTCCAATGAAATGAGAGATTTTGTATTGTAATTGTAACACAGCAACGATTTTTATCTTGGACGTTGCTCAATTGATTGATAGTTATTGTATTCGCTGATTGTCAATAAGCTTCATCAACAACGAATAGATATGTGCAATTACTGGTACTATGGGTTAATTAGTGTTCGCAAACATGTGTGGCTTCAATAGAGGCCTGTTTGTGCACGCTCCCCATCACAGGAATCCGTTAGTTACGAAGACTGTCGACTACGTTTAGTGCTGGCAGTACAGTCAGCGTCATATAGTACGTAGCAGTCAAAGTGACCAAATAGTTCGGTACACGATACAAAATATATGGTATACCGAACTATTTGCCCACTGTGGCTGCTACATACTATATGATGCTGACTGTACACTAGGGCTACATATAGAAAATGCTGCAAATGATGTTAGAAGCATGAAAATCGGCACGATTGATCTTTAGGCCATAAGAATCAATTTGACCCGTTGGATGAAAAAAACGAAAAGGAGAGGAGTTATGACGACATTTTTTTTTGTAGTCCGACTCGCACTTGGCCGGAAATTTTTTCGTCCAACTGGTCAAATTGATTCATATGTCCTAAAGATCAATCGTACCGATTTTCATGCTTTTAACACCTTTTGCAGCATCTTTTGGCGTACCGCTAGCACGAGTTCACATCCCTCCCCCTCTCTGTTTTAACTCGGCGATCACTGATTAAGGACAGCACGGTCCGGCGTCCTAGGCACACACGGACCCGGACGACGTAATCACAGCGTCCATTGAAAAATGGAACGCTGTGCTTACGGCGTCCAAGCCAGATACGACGCGTACACTTAGACGGTCCCCGCCGGCGGGAACGTCCACCGCGTGATCGCGACTACACAAACGCATACAGTACCTATTCGTCCCGGTCCCAGGTCGGGCCTAGCTGAGTTTTCTTGCTTGACTCTTCTCAGCTAGGCTAGGTTTAGTAAACCAGCGACAAAACTCCCAGTAGCTCGATTCCATTGACACACCTCCGAATCGGTTGAAACCGCTCAACCAATCTCACTGTTTGTGCAAACGCATCCCCTACCTATCGGCGACCGCTAGTCTAGGTGGGTGATTCTTATCGTTAAAGTTAATTGATGTCCACTTCTGCCCGAACGTTAAGTGAAAGTTAAGGAAATCAGAGTGCAATTTAATTTTATTGTTGACTTCAGTTTACTCTATACCTGGGTCCGTAACTGTTAAAATAGTTAAACTCAAAAATAATCACTCAAGAGTCGTTAACAATTGGGGCCCGGTGTGGACAAATTAAGAAAATGTTAAATTTTGCAATAGGAATCACCCAGGTGCAAAATGTTGTGATGTGTACGAAAATAGTTATAAATAGTAGGTATATCAATTAGATGCGCCGGGCCACCGATTGCCTAAAGTAGTAAAAACAATATTATTGATATTGATACCTACCTACTTGGCACCGGTGCTAATGTCCCCCTTAGTACACAGATAGCGAAGGTTAAATTGTTGCGAAATATTAAACCTGATGTAGGGTTACTTAACATGTACTAGATAGCTGTAGGTAATGCTACGGTCATTCCATTGTGTAATGTCTATAAACTTATTTGTATAGTGAATCTACGCACGTTAGTAGGAATCGAGATCTGGATGCAAAGTTTAGTTTTCTAATTTGGAACAAAGTAACTAAACGCCTCTAACTTTACTTAAAATGAATAAAAATAATGTGCGCCATAAATATATCTTGCTTGATTGATGACCGCAAACTTTTCTGTTTTACATAATCATTGTACGCGAGAAGACGCTCGCAAATGTGTCATGGTCATGACGAATGCAATTATAGATACTCTACAGTTTCTATGGTTTACAAATATGTCCACTTAGGCTATTGTACTACTTTTTGGTGTTTGGTGATGTTTGTTAATTAAATAATACTAGGCACAGGCAGTCCCATATTAAGCTCAATAAGGCACGTGTTATGGGTACTAGACGATTATATATTTAATAGATGTTAATACATATAAAACATCCAAGGCCTAGAAACTAATATTCATGATTATCGCACAAATATTGGCCTGTATTTGTATTTGAAAACCCGGGACCGTCAGCTTCGTAGGCAGGGTCACAAACCACTAGGCTAAACCGGTCGTCAAATCGTGATATTAATCAATAAAATTAATTAGCCTATGCAAGAATATATAACATTATAATTTAACATTTTGCATAGGAACTAAAACAAGTAATTAACTGCTTGTAAAATAACCTTTTCAGCGCTCTGTCAAATAGAAACGCTGTCACTCACGCGCCATGATGTGGTAATGTCAAACACGAATTTAAACCCTATATAAATGCAGGCAGGTTGATATCGCATTGGACTCCGTGACGGATATATGCATCGCTGGCGCCGATCCTATGGTGCGCATATATTCGTCGTTGGCGTCGAATATTATAAGTAAGTGCCCACTTCTCGTGAGTAGTGAGTAGGTAATACTAACGCACGAGAAGCTGGTAAAAAAATATAGAATATAAGTCCTGTTCTAGATGGTAACATTGAGAAAATGTCTAGTTATAGTTCGTACACAACTGTAAGGCCAAGTGCTGTCAAATTAACGCAAGCAAAAATCTACCTTACAGTCAGAGCTCTAAGTCGAGTTTTGCTTGCGTTCGTTTGACAGAATTTGGCCTTAGAATTTTGTACGAACTCTACCTGTCAATTCAAACAGAAGATGCCCTAAATATTTAGACGAGCGTTTTTAACTGTTAAATTACTTCCAACACTAATACAGAAATGCCAATGAGTGTTTTCAGATTTCAGTGTAGTTCTATAACGGCTTAAAAAACCGATAGTTTGTAGCTTGTAGCTGACGGATGCGTATCTAATATTTATGTAGTATTAAAAAGCGAAATACATTTTGACCTCCGTGACCGTAATATTTAGGGTTCATTTTCCTGTTTGCCGATTGCCTCTCTATGTCAACGTCAACGTTTTACGCGCAAGGGCAAAGTACACAGTTTCCGGTAATGACTGGCCGCTATTTATTTTCAGTTCCCTTATTAGAACCGAGAGGTATTGGAATCGGGAGGTATTGTTTCTGCTGTAAACTTTTTGGATGCCTATAGCCACTTAGCCAGGTATCTTCAAATGAAGCCATTTCGCCCAACTGGGTTTGTAAACAACATCATGAATGATGATGAAATCTGTCTCGTCTTTCAAGCTCATTGTTATGTCTCGTGAGTGTTACTGCGAGAATATGTACTGCGAATCGCGATAACTCCGCTTTTCAGTATAATTTTATTTTGATATTTAGGTTACGATCTAGTCGCTAGGCGACTTACATAAGCACAGATTCCTCAGACAGATTTGCTAGAACGATACCGCACCGGCCTAGATCATAAAAAGACAAAAAAAGGCAGCGACAAAAGTACTAATTATGCTAAAGTGATTTACATACAGTAATACAGTCAGTTTCATAAAATGTTTACTTATTAGTTACTCATGGTATGTAGTTCGTGCGGTAAGATTCATATTGTACGTATTGATGATTATGCACGTAGATCAGCTCTTGTGCACTTAAGTACCGTGACAGTTCAAAGTTTTAGTTCTGCTAAGTATATTTGGTACTAGTCGTCACCGCGATGACATTGGCAGGTATTTCGTCTTCGGTGTTATCAAACCAATAACAATCGTCAAGCAATGAGGTCATTTATGTATCAATCTGTATTTTGCTTATCCAGACAGCGTCTATACAGGGTGGCCCAAACCTTGAAGTCAAAAATTTTTTTTTAGGTTGCTTACTTCTTGGGCTGATAGAATATACCCCATGTATGTTAGCCGATTTTTCGTAGTTTTCGAGTTATGAATTGTTAAACTTTTTATACGAAACTTTCGATCTTAATTATAGAAATTAGTAAAAAGGGTTTTTGTTTAACGCATTTAATTTAAAGACTTGGCAGGCGTTAGTACTCATTTTATCTAGTCCGTCTGAATGTCTTTTGTTCAAAAAATAAAGATAATTTCCTTGTAATTTTGTTATGTCGAAGGTAATCTTATGACCTACATCTCGTTTTTTAAATCGTTGAGTTACAAAACGGTAAGATTATAATATTTACTTACGTATGCAGTTTCAAATGGATCAACAACAAACATCTGATCTGAGTCAGCATAGACTTTGCTTTTCGCTAGTCATAGGATTTTTCCTGTTGCGACTTCGTATTATAATGTTATCTCTGTCGTAACCATTATTCAAGCATACATTGCTTGAATAATAGGTTTAGAGGCGCTAAGTAAATTTCTAACAAAAGCATTCCTTTTAGAGACTTAGATGCATATGTGCTAGGAAAACTCACTTACTCAAGGCTGGCCGTTGCAAACCAGGCCATTGTCAACTAGCTTAGAGCAGTAGGTAGGTTCCGGGAGTGTTAGTATACTTACCTTTTCAAATTCTCATTTAGGTTTATTAACAAAAATTCTAATGTCGTTTTTAGTACCTATTGTACTTATTAGGTACAAGTATTTGTTGTTAATAAAGTAACAACGAGGAGAAATCATGAAGTCCAAAAAAGATGGCTTCGGCGGTGTATACTTATAGGTATTCTATCCTACAGATTTATGTTCCGGTTTTTTTTCCTGAAGAACTACAAGTACAAGCACTTGTCCCAGTTGATTTTTTTAGGACTTCACTTTTTCCCGACTTTACCCTTGAAATTAAATCGGGACAGCGAGTAGGCACAAATTACGAAATGGCTTCTTGATGTTTAAATTAGAACTGACTGACTTATACTTTTAATTTATATCCCTTTTAAATGACCCACAGTAAGCGTTGTGTTGTATAAGCAGCACTTGGCGATTCTATGTTTAATTTGGAGTCAATACCAATATTTCTGGAACATCTCTAGATTAAAAACTAAGCTAATAGTAGTTTATGCAACTGGTACATAATGAGGGGCATTAAAACACGAGTGTGTTTTATGAAACGAGCCGAAGGCGAGTTTCATAATAAGGTCACACGAGTGTTTTAATGCCTAATTATGTACAGTTGCATACATTACTTTATCTACACACATATTATAATTACTCTAAGATGGGTTCAGAAACCGTAGTAAATAAATACAATAATTGTGTTAATACAACCTTTTTTGCACGGTTGCGGAAATATCGAAATCAGAACTGGCAACAGATACCTGAATGTTATTTTAAAAAGTAAAGAGTCCTTATTCTGATGTGATCATGTCGTTCTAGCTCAAATTTCGTGCGATATATACTAAAAAAATATCGAGTTGACATTTCGCATCGACTGAATTTGAATTTTCAGTGATACTAGAATAGGGACATGTCAACTTTGACATTTAAATTTTGACAGTTTTGTTTGACGTAATATTTTAACATCATATATGAGATTAAAATGAAATATTTTATTACTGCTGTAGCCTTAGCCACAGATAAGAAAATTGCCATAAATTCATTGAATGTTGAAATGAGAGTCATTTTCTACGGTTTCCGAACGCATATTAGAGGATTTATGATATGTGTGTAGATAAAATATCTTTAATCGATATTCTTAGGCAACAGTAGTAAATAATATATATTATGTAATTGACACCATTTCATTTTATCTTAGCGGCTTGAAGCAAAAATCCATTTCGAGATATGGGCTCTCTGAGCATATATAAAAATATATTGGATTTTTATATTGGATAGTTCTCGAAAAAACTGCAAATCATATAGCCCTTGGCTTTAGCCGGGGTCGCCGTGTTGTACTGAATTTTAAACTCAATTTATTTACTGCGCACATTACAAAATAATATCCGGGGGAACGAGCTTTGCTCGGCGTTTTCCCGAGCATGAGACCTAGCTAGATCGATTGCTCGCCCCCGAAACCCCCCACCTACCAAATTTCATCATAATCGTTAGAGCCGTTTCCGAGATCCCCGAAATAAATAAATATACCTACATATTGTATACAAGAATTGCTCGTTTAAAGATATTAGATGGACCATACAAGGGCACAGGAATAGTCTTATATCAAGGTTACATTGTTAATGACTAGCACATCTCATATAGTTTTTGCTATTGTTATGTCCTTAAAGTTCCAATTTACGAAGTTGCAAATTTGGATTCAAACTACCCTAACTGATCTGTACAACTTATTAAAATGCATAGCTACATCAGGCTTTGCAATTTTGATGTCAAAATCTACTGACTTAGGAGTTAAATTGCAGAATATAAAAATATAAAATAAAATTCTAATAAAATGTATAGTGACGAAAGAGATTTGGCTTTGACTGACTGATTTGATTCGTCTCTAGTAGCGTTATTCTTTTTATTGTCTCGCTAGGGGGTGAGAATAATAGAGTACACTTCTTGGGGATACCTACGTAAAGCCGTTTATGTCCTGGACACGCTTAAATCCTTTACTACACTAAGGACTCAGTTTTAATTCGAGGTTTCGTTACGTCCTGGATTCCATATGCGCCTGTGACAAAACAGTATCTACTTTATCTCCTTGGTGTACAATCTACTATTGTATATTACTTATATCGCTTTGCCTCGTCGGTGCTAATGTTCATGCTTTCTCATAATTATAACATTATATTGTCACGCAAGTTAGCGTAATCCAATAAAAGCAATTGTCAATAAACAAGGTTATTAAAAACAGATCCATCAATGTCCCATGTAAAACAAGCATTTGAACGAACTTGAGTGGTCTTATACTGGTTATTACCAGTACAGAGGGGTGATCTATATTATTATGACAGACAGCCAGGTGACTTATCAGTCAAGAAGCAACGACCTTCAGTTCAATTATTACACAATTGTTTACAGACTTGTGTAGACGTTTGGCGTAATAACTTGCTTTATCGGGTAAAAACCATGCTGCCGCAAAAGCAAGGGTATATTGTTTTTTTGAGTTAGTAAAGTAGCTTCAGAAAAAAGTAACTGCTACTCTGCATAGGAACTTTCTTGATTTATTTAGTATTCGCAAATAGCTTTGCCTGTACTACTTTAGAATAAAAAAGGGTAGGGTCGTTAAGCCCGGTACGCGGCCTGGGCACTGGTTCCACCAAGGGTGAGAAAGCGATTAGCTATCGGCTATTTTCTCGCTCAAGAAATGAACAAAAGATGTAGATCCCGTGGCGATAAAAGAGACAGATATATTTAAAGTTGATCGCTTGCTGTTCACACTGCCGGCGAGGGCTCTCTTCACTAGTTGATCGCAGCAATACGTAAAAGCGAGCATCGCTCAGCAGTACTCGCTCATCGCCGGCGGTGGGACCAGTGCCTCAGTTTGTGGCCGCCTGAAGAATGAAGTTTTTTAATTTCAAGATGTTTACATTTTTACGTGCTCTAAAGTGAGTGGTATGCATTTTAATTAGTAGCTTTTGAATATAAATATTTAAACAAACCTATTGCAGAAAACCGTATCTAAATCAGCCAAGCCGTTTTGGAGAAATTGGTGTGCACACACAAACAATCTCTCACCCTAAACGCATATACCTTCTCCGTTCCGTCGTGGGTAAAAAAAATCGAGTAAACATCCTGTCAGTTCATCATTTCAATGCAAGTGGCCGTAATCCGGCGCAACAAATTGGCAGGCCCTAAACCCTACACCTTAGTCAAAATATTTGGCTTGTCCGTTCCGTTAACTACAACTACTACAAGAACTATTGTCTAATAGAAAAGTAATGAACAGTGTTTTTTTACCTAGTGAAACGGCCTAGCCTACATATTCTGACTAAGATGTAGAGTTTTTAAATTCAGGGCTAGGGCGTGTGTAGTTAGGACTTGACTCTACATGAGATCTGATCTGATAACTTTTTAACAGTGCGAGCCATAATAAATGTACAATACTTATAGGAATCCAAACCTGCATCTAAACCCTACCGTTTCATTTAGGACAGAAATAATGCTTATCCAAAAGAGAAGTTAACGTGAACGACAAAAACTGGTTAAAAATAATGAATGTAATCAAAGCGAAGTACTTACATCGATTTTTATGTCCAACTTCAAAAAATTATTCCCTTAGGATTATTAGAACGTGTTAATACTGCTTTTATCAGTTGGGCTAGCATAACTTGCTACTCCGCCATACCTGTCTCACTGGCATTAAGAAGAAAATATTATAAAGAGGAGGGTAGATAGATTCTTTCTCGTCTCGCGTCGTGTCGTAGCGGTTGTTGTGCTAGCCCCGCTGGTGCCAGAATTCGTATAAGTTCCCTTTAATTTGATGCCAGGATTCACCAACCCTTGATGTTGAAGGGGCTCATCCAGTTCTATGATACTGAATATCATCACAGTCTATCGTACAAATGGCCGGAAAGGACGAGTTATAATAAAATTACTGCTGAGAAGTGAGCACATTTGCTAAAATATATCTGTAGAGTGTAGATAGAACTATATATTCATAACTTTCATAAGGTCTGTCCTGTAAATTAAATTGTCATAATAAAATAACAGATAATAATAGTACATTGCTTACCAAGGGCGATAAAACAAAGAATGTCTCAGATCGCAGGTATTTTACGCCCGAGCCGAAGGCAAGTGCGATAAATATGCGATCTGAGGCTTTCTTTATTATCGCCCGTGGTTAGTACAAAATTTTATGTCACCTCCTGGCCAGGAAGTGGGTTTTTTTGCGCGCGGAGCGTGCGATAATGGCCACTTTATGGCCAGGTGTGACATAAAATCCATTACTTGCACCAAGCAAAATTTATTCGTCGTTTAGTATCTCATAGAAACTTTTAGTACCTAGTATATCGCAGAGAAAACAATTACTAGCGTAAATTATTTTAAAGATTCCGCCCGGAAAAATGGTCCTCGTTTGTGATTCAGAATGTACCGGTGAGGTACAGGAAAAAAATATTATAATACATATAATATTAAGATCTGAGTGGCTAATATGATCGCGTATACCGTCACGTTTCATACCCAAATGTATGAAAACGTCACATAAAACATCACGGTATACGCGTTCATCTTAGCCCTTCTGTTTGTGAAAAATCTAACCTGCTTCATACAAACAGAAAAAAATGGATTTCTAGTAACGG
The DNA here is from genome assembly GCA_951800055.1 of Cenopis cana. Taxonomy (NCBI): domain Eukaryota; kingdom Metazoa; phylum Arthropoda; class Insecta; order Lepidoptera; family Tortricidae; genus Cenopis; species Cenopis cana. The sequence continues at coordinate 13,973,769 of OX637471.1, read as the reverse complement.
AACATTCTTATGGGCTCTATCGAAAATAGGATGGATAAAGATACAGTACAGCCTGGGCGCGCGTGTAAAAGATAGACTAAAAGTAGTCTAGTATTTTTTGATGGTACTTACCTACTTGACGCGCTTCGCCTTTTATTATCTACACATAAATATGTACATTCATAAATTACGACTTTACGGGACAGACCTTAAATAGGGGTAATGTAGAAGTAGAAATGTTATTAATTGTGATACGAGGGTAGGTAGTAAGTATATATTATTGTAGACCCCTGTGAAAAGGGCAATTGTATCTTAATTTAGTAGGGTAGAGAAATGCATGCTGAGTAAGATTTAAATTATGGGTAAAATGGGACGTGTAAAAGTTACTTGAGATATACCTGTTTTTATCAGACACGTTCACGTGTTTGTAGGAATAATCCCGACATTCAGCTTGCGTGTAGAATTATAGCTACAGGATATACCTACTTACAGAGACACATACCAGTTCCTGGTGAAAACGGGTGTTTCAAGTAACCTGTGTTGTACCATTTTACCCCATTTGACTTGCAGGTCCCTAAAGTAGTAGTAGTAGGCTAAGACTAAACTTTAGCCGCTCTAAAGGTCTACTACTAACACATTTTCAATGTATCCTCCTCTTCTTTTTTTGTTTCGTTCTATGTATTTCATAACGAAACAAACTACTTTATTTTCCTATTACAGAATATTTAAATTTTGTGCGCGGCTACAGTCTAAAGCTGTTGGGCACCTAATGGTTTGGAAGGTGTGGTGTATGTTTAGATCAATGACTTAAAATACAGAAATAGATACACAATGCCGAACAGAAATGGCGGAAAATGTGGCCCAATATGACACTGTCAGTTACATTCCAATATTTTCGTACAAAAAAGACTTAACAGCTGTTAGTCTCAAGTGTCAAATTTGTAAACAAAAATACCAACACGAATGTACTGCCAGAGTCGTTCAGTCGATACTATTACCGGGGCCATATTTTTCGGCTGATTGTGAATCTAGTTCTATAATATTAAGTCTATGGTTTAGATCCCCCGACGGGTTTGATTCGAGCTGACTTCCGTTCACAGGCTCGCTCAGCCGGTGTTCCTCGGTAAGCTGGTGGACTTCTACGCAGTGAACAGGAACGAGACGGTATCACTAGAAGAGGCGTACTGGTACGCCGGGGCAGTGGTGCTGTGCTCGGCGCTCAACGTCCTAGTGGTGCACTCGTATATGATGGCCATATTACACATGGGCATGAAGTTCCGGGTTGCATGTTGCTCTCTTATATACAGAAAGGTAACGTTGTTGTATTTTAACTACAGTCTAGTCATCCTTACCTTACCTATCGTGTAAACCAACTCTCTTGAACTTTATTTTACTAAACTTCAAACTCTCTTGAAGACGTTAATCAATCATAATCATTAATCATAATCACACATTCTTCTTGGATTACACAATAATCATCACTTAAAATGTTGATATGATGAATGAATGAAAATACTTAAAGAAACTCACAAAGTATTTCAGTCCAGAAAAGTGTGATAATGAATAACATCTTCAAAAATAGTTTGTTTACATGATAGGACACGTAAGGATGAATAGACTAGTTGGTTTTTTTTTGTACCGAACACGTTTACTTCCAGGTAATTAAGCTAAAGCTGTATTGCACTTATGCTGTATATATATATATATATATATATATATATATATATACGTACAGTGAAGGGAATTTAAATATTTGTCCTTTTATTTATCCCTGGCTGCCCGCGCGGCACGCGTAGTACAAAGATCGCAGGCAGGTCGGCGGTTTCATTGATGGTATTTGTCACGACCTTCGAAAACACGTCTCGTTTTCCATTCGCATAATCGACTGCAATCATGATGAGTGATGAGATGACACCAAAGTACATTAACCTGACTATCACAGCATCCAAATGAAGAGTTTACTTGCTTTTTTTTACCTTATTGACTTATTGACTGCGGGTTTTCCTTGATGTCATAGTGTCAATATTAATACGGTTTTATTGTTTGACATCTGGGCTTATTTTGTGAATTTCAATAGAAACGCTAAATATACATAGATCCAAGATCCTTAAATAACGTTATATGTTGACAAATTTTCATTCTTTAAAGAAGATAATAAACTAGCAGGGGACATTTATTCAAACCACAAATTGTGTTAAAAAGTAAGAAATTATGTCAAAAGATCAGATGTGTTATCTTATTGTTATTAGTAATCGGATATTAAGATCGATATTTACCTAAAGTTGACTATGGCTAATTGCTGGAATAAGTTAAGCAAATCCCCTTGTTACTATGTTTTTTTTCTTACACAAATCAACCTAGTCCCAAACTAAGCAAAGCTTGTACTATGGGCACTAAGCGACGATATACATACTTATATAGATAAATAGATACTTAAATACATAGAAAACATCCAAGACTCAAGAACAAATACTCTGATCATCACACAAATAAATGCCCCTGCCGGGATTCGAACCCGGGACCTCCAGCTTCGTAGGCAGGTTCACTACCAACTAGAGCGGTCGTCAAAATGTTAAGGATAACAGGTTTTTTTTTCACAAATAATAAATAACCTTCCACAAATTATGTTAAAAATTCAAACTACAAGAAGATCAGGGGCCTGTACCACAAAACTTTACAAGCGTACAATTCGACAAATTTGGCAACTTTTTCTATAGAATATTGTATATTGTACAATTTTGTCGAATTGTAGACTTGTAAAGTTTTGTGGTATAGGGGCCAGATGTGTCATTTTATTCCTGTTATAGACCATCAGGGAGCATTTTTCTAAACATATGTTATGTTAAAAAGCAATACAAAAAACGAAGTCCTGGCTCTTTTTTTTTCATTATTAAAAATGGGAGCTCTTCTAGCCTGGAGGCAAAGATGAGGCCGATGATGAAGCGAGTTCACCCAGAAGATCAAAAATCATAAGGATTAGATGTGTTATTACAAGTAGCTGTTTTTTTTGCAGTCACTCAGACTATCGAAGACGGCCCTTGGCGAAACCACGGTTGGCCAAGTGGTGAATCTACTGTCGAACGACGTGAACCGCTTCGACGTGGCGGTGATATTCCTCCACTACCTGTGGATAGGCCCGGTGGCCACAGTCATTATCACGTACCTCATGTGGCAAGAGATCAGCTGGGCGGCATTTGTCGGCGTTGGGTTTATGTTGGCGTTCATACCCTTACAAGGTAAGATATTTTTCTCAAACATGTTTAGAGGAGTATAACAATCCGTTCGCGATAATATGTTATGTAGACTTCGAATCCCATCGTTGCCAACGTCGCGAATTAACAGGTCGGTAATGGGATTTATTTAGGAAATTCCCGGCGAGTTCAGACATTGCCGGTGCGGGTGGCGCTGGGGCGCTGGGATCTCGGGAACGGCTCTAACGGTTTTGATGAAATTTAGTATGTGGTGGTTTTCGGGGACGAGCAATCGATCTAGCTAGGTCTCATGCCCGGGAAAATGCCGACTAAAGCTCGGTCGCCCAATAGTACCCGAAGAAAGGACTCAAGATTTTGTATGTGAACTTTGTGGTAACTAAATTGAAATAGTTACGTTGTAAGATTTATTAAAAAAAGGGTGTGACCTGGGGTCACGTCACCTTAATTACATTAGTTCTATTGATGTTATTTATAAAAATATTCGTAACGCACTGGACTTATTTATGAACAAATGACGCCCTTCATTGGTTTTACTTCGTATATGTATACAGTAAGAAAAGCAATTGACATACCACTTTTGAGCTTGTCATTAAAATGATAGAGTCGAAACGTAATAGACCACTTTCTTGACTGACTGCCCTTTCGGTTAATAAAACCATCAGTACAACATCCAAAACCTGCTTGTATCAGACTGACGGACACCGAGTGATCGCATAAATTGATCAGTTTTACAAGATTTTACCAATTTTAGTACGGAATACTAAAATTATAAATGGGCGTGGTAGATGTCTAATTCAATACATGAAACATTCACGATTCTCACATATCATATATATGATGCAACATATCGTATACGTATCTAACGCCAAACTAAATAGAACGTGTTTATATAGGTGCTCTGTGTGACGGTTTAGCCTTGCATTTCTAGGTAAACGTAGTTAGTTGCATTGTGTTGTACGATTATAGTGCGTTGGGATGCCACGGTAACGCCCGTTCATGATACAATAGGGAACTTGCATTATTTCATTGATGTAGTCTATCTTAATGATTTAAGGCTTACGCAAAGATACCAAACACGAAAAAGTTAAAATATGCACAAACAATTTAGTTAATTCAAATCATAAACCGACATTTCAAATTCCGGCATGACATGACGTCCAACAATTCATGCTGCATGATTTTTGTTTGCACGATCCTGGGCGTCCTCTTTAGTGAGCCCGTTCTCGCTCATGTCGGCCTTCACGACATCCAGCCATCGCTTCTTGGGTCTACCGCGGGGTCGAGGGCCGTCGAGGGCTAGGTCAAGGCATTTGTTTCCTACGTAGTCAGATGGCCTACGAGAGACGTGACCGAACCAGCGAAGGCGAAATTCCTGGAGCTTCTCCGCTACATCATGAACACCGAGGCTGCCACGGATGGTACTCGTTACGAATGCGATCCGCACGCATAACGCCGCACATCCATCGCAACATCTTCGTTTCTGTAACACGAAGCTCCTGAATGTGCCTTCCGAGAATCGGCCACGTGTCACTGCCATATAAAAGGACTGGTCGGATAACACACTTGTACACTAGCCCTTTGAGTCGAGGCGGTATTCTGCGATCGCAGATGACTTCAGTGACCTGCCGCCATTTAGACCAAGCCGCGCTGGTTCATACCATATATCATCATTAAATACATATATCACAACTAAGTAACAGTCTTTTATATTAATGCTAAGATAATAATACATAATTTTTGTAGATAGTAAAGGGTGTCCCAAAAAGGATGCAACATTTAAATTTGCCACCATTTTTGCATTTTAGTGCTGGTAACCCTAAAAAAATACTATTTGACCGCTGATAGTTTAGGGTTTTTATAAATGTAGCACACTATACCAGAGGACACCTCATTTTTATTCTTGAACAAAAAACAATGAAAATTTGGCTACGAATCCTCGCAAATTTCGTACAAATTTCGTGTACTGATTCGTTTCGGTAGCAGATTTGGCCCCCTATGTAATGTGATTTAACACCATTAGACATTAGATTTCTTTGTATCGGATTATTTGAAGTCAAAGGTTTATGCCAAAAGTCCTAACGCATTAAAGGCGGAGGTTTAATGTTGCATTCGCGAAATACAGCTATACATTAGTGCAAAATGGTCAAAGAAAATTTCAGCAAAGTCGTGGTGGGTATTTTTCTGATGTGCTATTTCATGCATAACCTATGTAGTTAATGTTGAAATAAAAAAAAATACAGTAAATAAAAAAAATGTGTTTTCTAATTAATTCAAATATTGCGTCCTTTTTGGGACACCCTATATAAACAAATCGTGAAGTTTTCGTTTGTTACAGCTTACCTGGGCAAGCGGACGTCGGTGCTACGGCTGAAGACGGCGCTGCGCACGGACGAGCGCGTGCGCCTCATGAATGAGATTCTCTCCGGCATACAGGTCATCAAGATGTACACATGGGAGAAACCCTTCGCGGACCTCGTCGCGAAAGCTAGAAAGTACGTTGCCTCTCTATCGCAATATCCGCGGCTTCTAGCCAAGGTCATTATAAAAACACTAATAAAAAACACGCATGTGCACACTAATAGGTTTCATACAGGAACTAACGTGGCTAGAGTAGTGCTACCCCTTTTTCACGCAAAATAGGCACGCTGGATGTCGACTTGCGGAAAATGCCCAGTATAACTAACTATCTAACACGCATGTATTTGAAAAGGGGTAGGTACATTCAATTTCATTTTGAATGCTACTTTAACAATTAAGTTGTTAACGAAATTATCGCGGGCCGCACGTGTTCATAATTTGTGGTTTTATCAGACAAAACATCAATACGCCTGTTGCTGACTGATATTTGGGTCGTCGCTGTGCGTTTATAAAAAGGGGTACCGTGGGGATACCTACATTTTGAATTTGGCGTTACTGGGACATTGCATGTGACTAAACTATTTATCTTCGGTTCTCGAGTCAGCCTAGCCATTGGCGAATTTTATTGATTTATGGAGAAGCCCAAAAGTATTGTATTTTGTGTCCCTGTGTTTTTTTTTATGAATGGTAGCCTAAGAAGCTTAGATAGGCAGGTAAATTCATTTGTTTGATCGTGCTAAGTCAAGCTTGGTGTGGTAATTTTCGAGAATATTATATTTTTTCAATATTTTTGGTGATTACGGGGCAGAAATTACTTGGTTTATTTTTTTTTCTACATTTAATACCGTTTATAAGATCCCTGTACACATGAAACGCAATAAACAATTTGTACTTGAACTTGGTACGTACAACTAGGCTATTTTTTAGCTAATTTGTGTTTTGTATGAATACAGTATGTATGTATATTAAATATCAATGTTGTTGCTGCTGTGCAATTGTTTTTATGTAACCCTTACATTATGTGGTTTAATGTAGGAGTAAATTCTGTTTTCTACTAAATGGCTAAGCACACTTTGACAACTTTTACTGCATGCCGTATCGTACTTGCAAGCTGTACGGTCGCACTCACAAGGGGCTTAACACCTTTGTACACCGTCGCTTAATGACAGGGATACACTAGGGGACAAATGTCTCACGACATGTGTCGGCGACATGTCAAGCTAAGTCGGCCGATTTCGCCTGACATATCTGGCGACATCGCGCGACTTATGTCCGTAGCGACGTCAGGCGAAATCGTGCGACTTCGCGAAACTTCGCCTGACATCTGGCGACATCGCGCGACTTATTTCCGTAGCGACGTCATGTCGCGCGATGTTGCCAGACATGTCGAGCGAAGTCCGGCAACGTCGCGCAAGTTCACCCTAGGTCGCTGGCGACACGTGTCGCAGGACATTTGTCCCCCTGGTGTATCCCCGGCTTTAACGTCATGTTTAAGGGCAATCTCAGAGCGTTACAACTGCCGTGACTTCGGTGGTCGTATTATTTACGATGTCTTTAGGTTTCTGTGGACCATTTTGAAAAGGATGATAGCCCTACGCGCTTGATATACTACAGCCTGATATGGTCTCCCGACAGACAAGACATCAGTTCAGGTATTCAACAATGCGACCACCGAAGTCATGTTGGTTGAAACGCTCTGAGAAATGCCTACCAAAGTGTCAAGCTACATATTAATTTGCCTGTACGTTACCAAAGTGCTATTTATTACACGAGAAAATGCATAGCATATTTGCCGGGCGGATAACACGATAAGACCTACTTAGAACGTGATTTTCTAATGTACAACTCAACCGAGCTAAGTTTGCACCTCGCTAGTATGCGGTGCGGTCGACGTGAGGTGCAAACTTAGCTTGGTGGTGTTGTATGTTAATGCGTCTAAGATGTTTGTTCGGCTCGGCGCAGGCAGGAGATAAAACAGATCCGCGCGACATCGTACATCCGCGGCGTGCTGACCTCGTTCACTATGTTCACCACTCGCATCTGCCTGTTCTGCTCCATCCTGGCGTTCGTGTTGGAGAACAACGTCATCTCCGCCAAACAGGTGTTCGTCGTCAGCAGTTTCTACAATATACTACGTCAGACCATGACCGTATTTTTCCCGCAAGGTAAATAAATATATTAGGGGACAATCTTACACTGATTGGCCCCGTAGTAAGGGTAAATTACGACATTTTTAAAAGATACTTAAATCCTGACGTCTATACTTTTTTTTAAAGTATGAAGCGCGTTCATTTGTTTCTTGCGTAGAACTTGTGTAGCATACTTCATAGATAAAAAAATAAACTTGGACTCCGAAATATAAATTCGTTCACATCCCACACATATGGGCTTTACCTGGCGTCAGTACAGTTACGATTGCATTTAAGCATATTTTCTGGTGTTTAGGACTATGTTATGTGTCAATGTCAAAGAGAACCTAGATACCTAGCTTAATATTTTTAATCAACCTTTTACCAGGCAATAAGTTCGATAAGGACAATTTATAATCGTTTCGTCGCAAGCCGTATATGGGCGACATGTTACTGCCTGCCTGGTAAAGCGTTACGCTGTCGATTACCAGTGCCTCGAATGCGAGACAAAGATTTTGTTCCCAGTTGTACCCAATATTGGTAAACACTGGGTACATAATCACTGGCCCGCAATGGTGGCGCTGGTAATTGACGGGTTAAGTTACATATCAACTTACATACTCGCTTGTAAACGTAGTGCGATGAAATTTCAATGTTAAATAATACTTTATTTCACAGGGATCGCCCAAGTAGCGGAAGCAACTGTGTCAATTAAGAGACTTCAAAACTTTATGCTTTATGAGGACACAAGTAAACCGGTGCCTACTCTAAGTGACATACAAACTTCAATAAAACCTAAAGGGAAGGTTGTGGAGCCTAAGGAATCTACTCCGACTAAATCTGCCTTGGACATACCGCGAGATTCATCGAAACCCAGTGACGAGACAAGCGGCGCCAAAGAAACCAAGTTCGATGAAGCTAAAGGCAACGGTAAGAGAATATGCGTACATGTACTATCGAACCAACTGAATCGTGACCCACCGTGGAACCTTGTGACATCATTCTGTGACAAAAGGTTCTACGGTGGGTCACGATTCAGTTGGTTCGATAGTACACTCACGGACTTACTGAGTCATTTTGGTGTCAAACTTATTTTGTTAATTTAATAGTTAAGCTTGGAAGTGCCCAGTATAAAGTGAGCTAAATGGCTCAACAAGTAAAGTCATGACCATACATAGGTAGTGCATCATTTCTCTGATAAGATGCACGAAAGAGAAGCTCCTAATAATAAGATAGTAAAGGACTAAGATGGGCCAATGTGTTAAGAAGAGGTGTAAGTGTCATATGTAACGAATGGTACAGAGACCTCTGCATACTGAAAGTAGATACAGCAGGCTCAACAATGCACATACATTGGCAGTATGGCAGTGCATATGTATATAACTTACTAGCCTCTGATTTTGAGGAAAGAAGGTATGTCCCGTCTACCAATTTGTTTTCTGGGCTACTTTGTCTGCGGCTTTCATAGATTTTCACAGTGACACGGTACGAAGTGGCCCAGAAATTCAGATAGGTTGACCGTACCATGGGGGTCTCACTCCGTCAGTTCGCCCCGCCGCTGCAAGTATATCCGTTGGTGGTACCATTTAGTGGCTGCCCCGCATTGCTATCGGACGGTCGCCTCGTCACGACATTCGCTTGGTGTGGTCAAAGTTGGTTATTTACCTTTTATAATATCATATAATTTCGGTTGTATAATTGAGGATTTGTTAACAGAGGGATTTTTGTACGTAGTACCACAAAGTAAATAGCGGCGGCGCGCGCCGGAGCAGAGAGTCCGCTCAGTACAAAGTGCCATTTTCGCCGCACGCACACAGACGTAACATTTACAGGCATTCTCGGTTGATTTCGGACAAGCTTAGTCGCGACTGTCACTGTCGCGTCGCGAGTGCTAGTTGTGCGCGCGTTGATCACTTGACGTCCCCGCCGCTACGTAGGTACTTTGTGTCACGTACGTCAAAATGAATAACCGATATTCTTACAGTTGGAATGTATTTTATTGTTTAAATACACTTAAATACAACAGAAAACTGTGCCTACACTTTCTTAAAATTTTCAAACGATATTGAAAGGTAAATAAAACGGCTTTCTCATTTTGGTAGTTACAATGATGAATGATGATGATGGTAGGTAGGTAATTTTTTGAAACTAGCCGCTTTGTTAACGACGATCAACCATTGCACATTCATCTTATCGTTCGCTGGTAAAACGCCAGTATTCAAGTACTATGGTTTAGTTAAGTAGGTACCTAATTAATTAGGTATATTCTTTGTTGGCGCTCTTGACCGCCGCCGGTCACAAGTCACAACTCGCAGCGGGTCACGCATCAATTTATTAGGGTTCCGTACCAGAAGGGTCAAAACGGAACTCTATTGGTGTCGCCCAGACTTCCGTCCGTCCGTCCGTCGTCTGTCACAAAATTAGTTCCGAAGAATTTTTAGACTTTTCATTGACCTATGAACTTGAAATTTGGTGACAATGTTCAATATTACGTATATTTTACCAAAAATAACTAATATATTGATAAATCATGTTTTTGAGGTTGATTCGGAACCCTAAATGTGCGAAGTCCGACTCGCACTTGGCCGGTTTTTTACCAAGATACGCTGGTTCATATTTAAATGTCATGTTGAAGAATTTTTAATATACCTGCTCCTTTTTAAAATTCAGAATCAATACAGAAGCAACCCTGTGAGTCGGGCAAGTTTAGGTATGTATTTTTAAGAACGCCGGGAACGGACCTTCTGTATATTCTTTATTTTGTGGTAGTACTATTACTAAAGCTGGTGATTCACGACATGTGTCGGCGACATGTCAAGCGAAGCCGGCCGATTTCGCCTGACATATCTGGCGACATCGCACGGAAATATAAGCCGCGCGATGTTGCCAGACATATCGAGCGAAGTCCGGCAACGTCGCGCTACTTCACTGGCGACACGTGTCGCGCGATGTTGCCAGACATGTCGAGTGAAGTCCGGCAACGTCGCGCTACTTTACCCGACGTAGCTAGTGACACGTGTCGCAGGACGTTTGTCCTCTAGTGAATCACCAGCTTAAGGCTGGGTTGCATCAAACCGTCTGTAATCGTAAGCGGTGTTCGACAAATCTGATTGTATGGAAAATTTGACAAGATTCTATCGGATGACAGCTGCCGGCGCCATATTTGACGATGACCGGTCTGTGTTCGTACGTTGGTGCAACTGGCACTTATTCTGTGACCGTATGTTATGCGTTTGTTTGTTGGGTAGGGCGGTCGGCGGCCCCGCTGGAGTCGAGCGAGGAGGACGAGACAGAGCTGGACCGCGCGCAGGGCGCGGGCGTGAGGCTGCAGCACGCCACGGCCAAGTGGGTCGCCTCGCACCACGAGAACACGCTCACAGACCTCAGCCTCACCATCAAGCCCGGCAAGTCAGTATCTATACAGTACCTCTAGTAGCTTTTTCGAAACATTATAATAAAAAAATAATAATAAAATTATTTATTGTACACAAAGAATTGTTACACACAATTGCCATATACTAATACTAGTTGTACATAAGTATTATATACTAGGTCAGGACTTCCGTCCCCTAAACTAGGTGTGGACCTGTGTCTTAGGGGATTGAGTTCGTAAAATACAGAGTCGTAGGTATCTAACATAAAACAATCGAACGCGTTTTCGTTTTGTAAGGAAACGAGAGCAGCAGTGGCGGCGCGTGAAAAATATTCTTTGTGAAGCCGGAAATAATTTGCCTTTCTTATTCTTCTTGAGCCGTAGTAAAAGAACTGGACTGGCTGAAAATTAGGCAAGCCGATGGGAATCGAGTTGTATGGACGCTCCGCCACTGGAGAGCAGCGCCTCTGGTGGCCTTAGGCGGTAACAATTTTTTGCCTTATAAATTAAGATTATACTCAAACGCGTTCGTTTGTGTTTTGTTTCGAAAAAACTTATCCTAGAGGTGCTGATGGAGTGAATGTTATTTTTACGCGACGTGTCAATCAAGCGTATGCCCGTTAATATGAAACTTTTTTAGTCAATGTCAAATGTCATAATAGTTTTTTGTGCAACAAGAGAGCAAAGCAGTTTTTTGCTGCGAGTGCTGATTTTGAGTCCTGAGCAAGCAAAAGATACTAAAATTGAATCACGAGCGTAGCGAGAGATTCAAAGTAAGAACCTTTAAGCGTAGCGAGGGACTCAAAACGACGAGATGCAAAAAACTTTGCTGTCGTGTGACACATACAACTTTTCACCTCAGTAGTGAGAACATATTAAATTTTAATAATATCATAGGCTTTTACATACGTGTCTCGTTAGTAATCAGACATAAAACCTAATTCAGCATTGATTAGGAATCTACTGGTTGTCTTAACTCCTCAGTGAGGCCAGCAAAAGATGCGCCACTCGAGTTTAGGGGCGGCAGACTTTAGGCACATTATCGCGCAAGCTAACTCACTCGGTAGCAAATTTATTTCTAAGACATTTCATGTTTTTAGCAGCGGCCCCCATAGGCGGTGTGAAAAGCATTACTTATGTGTCACTTGGCAGTAAAATTAGGGTGACATAAAATTGTTGCCTTCGGTTCGGGCGTCAAATACCTGCGCTCTGATACATTCTTTGTTTTACCGCCCTTGGTAAGTAATGTACTTTTGTGTTGTGTGCAGGCTGATCGCGGTGATCGGGCCGGTGGGCGCGGGCAAGTCGTCGCTGCTGCACGTGCTGCTGCGCGAGCTGCCGCTCGTCTCCGGCTCGGTGCACGTCGGCGGGACGGTCTCCTACGCCGGCCAGGAGCCCTGGCTCTTCGCAGGTAACAACCGCCGTTCTCGGTCTATATGTATAGTATTACATCGACAGTGCGCCTGGTCCAGACGGTTATAACCCCTCTTTAATAAAAGCTATCGGTGAACATGTATGTGTTCCCCTAGCCCACATATTCAATTTAAGTTTATCGTCAGGTTTATTTCCCGACCTCTGGAAAAGGTCATCTGTGACTCCCATTTTTAAAAGTGGACAGAAGAATAACCCAGACCACTACAGACCAATCTCACTTCTTGCCATTTTTTCCAAACTTCTAGAGAAGGTTGTTAATAAACGTCTGAGTAATTTTTTGGAAAACAACAACCTTCTTTCTGATAGACAATTTGGCTTCAGGAGGGGTAGGTCTACGGAAAATGCAGTGCAGCTACTTTCCAATTTAATTGCTAAACAACTTGACCAGGGTAGGTATTGTGTAGGAATCTTCCTTGATCTTGCCAAGGCGTTCGATACCGTTTCGGCACCGATTCTCCTAAAAAAACTCGAACACATAGGAATAAGAGGTTCGGCGCTGAAATGGTTCGAAAGCTATCTCACTGATCGATCACAGTTTGTTAAGATTGGGGATTGTCGCAGTGATGAGTTGCCTATTACTTTCGGTGTCCCACAAGGAAGCATCTTGGGCCCGACGTTATTTTTAATATATATGAATGATATCCTTTCCTTACATCTACCTAATTCAGACCTAATCTGTTACGCTGACGATACTGTGGCTCTTTTTAGTGGTAGTTCTTGGACCGAGGCCATTGATATGGCAGAAAAGGGAATGTCGTGTGTGGCAGACTGGCTTGACTATAACTTGCTTACGCTTAATGCTAAGAAAACCAAATTTATCACGTTTTTCAAAACTCTCGCATCGGCACCTTCTGCGTGTAATCAGCTAAAATGGTCGTCTGCCTACAGTACACATGAGACAATCGATAGAGTCGAAGCGGTTAAATACCTTGGCGTGATTATCGACCAAACATTGTCCTTCAGACAGCACATCGCGTCATTATCTGGCCGGGTCAGAAAGATAATTTATATTATGAAGCTTCTCAGGGGTGGAGCATCCAAGGAAATTCTTAATCTGGTGTACTTCAGTCTCTGTCAATCTATTCTTCAATATTGTATTGCAGCTTGGGGAGGCGCTGCCAAAAGTATAATGATAACGGCCGAACGAGCGCAACGAGCGGTGCTGAAAGTGATGATGAGGAAACCTTTCCGATTCCCTACAAACGATTTATATAAAGAAGCATCAGTCCTCAGAGTTCGCCAACTTTTTGTTGTAAAAGCTGCCGCTGAATCTCACCGTATTGCTTTAGCTTCAACTGATCACGCTAGACGCCGCTTAAAACGTCTTAAACATATGACCATTCGCACCCCCCGAGTAAAAACCACATTCGCAAAGAGACTTCCCTTTTATATGCACCCCACAATATATAACAGAGTATCACAAGCATGCTCAATCGAAGACCTTCCCAGCAAAGTCTTCAAAACTAGAGTTAAAAAATGGCTTCTTACACTATCGTATGAACAAACTGAGGACATTACCAAAATTTAAACACATACACATGCACACACAAACAAACACACACACACAAACAAACACACACACACACACACACACACACACACACACACACACACAAACAAACAAACATAATCACCCACACACACACACACACACACACTTAAAACGTACACATACCCGAACGTACACTTTGATACCACAAGCATATTAGTGCCCCAGCCCCACGAATCTTATTAGTCATAGGTATTTATTTGTATAATTACTAGTTCTATAAATTTTATTACATTTTTTTCTCTGCACGGTCATCTTACTCTGTTATTTGTAAAGTCTACCTGTAAAATCTGTTTTTTCGGTTCCCAAGATACAGGCTGTGCCTAGTTTGGGGCCGACGGATATCCTCTGAAAACTGTTTTAAAACATTGCATGTTAAGAAATTGTAATTCAGTGTAAACCAAATTTAATTGTGTTTATGGTAAATAAATGAAATAAATAAATTATTACCGTGACCGGGAAGGAGGCAATTGCAGGCCGAGTATGAGTTTATACGGACGAGCTTGCGAGACGTGTCGATTCCAGAAGTTGCAAGCGCTTACCCGATCCTTTCTTGATATGAGATGTCGTTGCCGACATCTAAAGAATAGTACATTATTGCCGCGGCCGGGAAGGGAGCAATTGCAGGCTGAGTATTTGTTTAAACGGACGAGCTTGCGAGTCCATTTAATTATAATACGAAGCCTGCAATTGCCATTCCGGCCGAGGCTAATATAGTGCTTTTCTCAAAAATGGGGAAAATACGACAAAAATTTTATTAAGATTTGATAAACATAACCTTTAAACGTCAAAAACATCATGTTTTCCCGCCGTTTATTTTTTTTAACAGAATCGCAAGTGTATTTTTCCACCGAAAAACGCAAATTATTCGAGACACATAAAAAAACGTCGCGTTTTCAACAGAAAAATACGAGCTGAATTGGCTGAATACGACCTGTGCCTCCTTTTATATGACAGTTTCTACATTTTAAAAAGTTTATAACTCGACAATAAAGGAATTTATATGTGACATTGCAGGCCATATATGTGGCCTGCAATGTTTTTTACTTTTTAATTTGGATCTGACCTTAAACTATACACTTTACCTTCTAATATGTAGCGACTAAAGTTCATTTTTGAGAAAAAAAAATACATATCCCTGATTCTCAACACGGTGCATCATCTGATGAGTTATGTTTAGGACCTCCAAAGCAGGAGTTTTGGCGATCTTAATGGCCACCAGAAGCACAATACTAAGGCTGGAAACAGTGCTCGACCGACGGTCTGTGCGTACCGTCGATCGGGCGCCGACCGACGTAGCTATCGCTGTATGAAAGCATACGAGCGTTCAAAGCGATACTCACCGTCAACCGACTGACCATACGCACTGACCGTCGGTCGTGCTCAGTTTCCAGCCATAGACTTGCATAGATACAATACGTCGGTCGGCGCCCGACCGACGGTACGCACTGACCGTCGGTCGAGCACTGTTTCCAGCCTAAGCGAGTATAGTGCGTGTCATGCACGACGACACGCCCCTCCACAGCGAATCTCATATTAATCTATGCGCGATAGGCATGATGACTCAAAAAAAAAAAATACTTCAATAGAAAGAAGACATAAAACTATGCCAAATAGTGAAAATCCTATTCAAATATCTCAAAAAATAACGAAGCAACAACGGTTAGAATGTTCGTAGTTAGAGAGAGAAAGTGCTACTCGACCGTGACGTCACCTTTGAGTAGCGCCATAGTAAATGACAATCGTTCAATACAAAGGTGCGTTTTGCGGAAAAGCGACAGAAAATACCCACTTTTAAAACTTTGAAGACTTATAATTACGTAATTATTTATTTTTTTGAATTACTTTTTTTGCCATTTGATTGAGAATTTGAGTCATTATGTAGAAAATTTGGATTTATTGATTTTCTTTTATAGTGTCATCATCCCTATTGTACGGATTGGTCTGTGGATGGGCGCGCCTTCGTGGATGACACGCACTATAGTGGCGTTAACAAGCAGCGGTCTTTTGTGAGCTATTTCCCCAATTGGCGGCTTTTAAACACTAACAAATATGAGCGAGAGAACATTCCATTATGATTGTTATATTCTTGCAAGGTTGCAGTAATATAATAATATTGGTCGTCAGGCAGCGTGAGACAGAACATCCTGTTCGGGCAGCCGATGGACCGGCCGCGCTACAACACTGTGGTGCGGCGCTGCGCACTCGACCGCGACTTCTCGCTGCTGCCGCACGGGGACAAGACCGTCGTCGGCGAGCGCGGCGTTAGTCTCAGCGGAGGTCAGTCGTTATTCCATACTAGTAGTACATTGTTTGTAGATGCTGGCCAAGAGCAATTCCATTTTGAATAAAATAAGGCTGCAGTCGTAACTGACATTTGTGCTGGTCAAGCACCTACACCTATACCGTTGGTATAAGTTATATCGAAACAAAACCAGTTTCTAACATAGGGCCACCAGAGGCACTGCTCGCGTTGCCTTACAAGACTAAACGCTCCTTTCGTTTGTGTTTTGTTTCGAAAAATCTTATACTAGAGGTACTGCACGTTTGCCACGGGCTCCTTTAGCATACAATTGTGGAAAACGCTAGGAGGTATCTTACGAAACTTGTGTGCACAGGTCAGCGGGCACGCATCTCACTAGCGCGCGCCGTTTACAAGCGCGCGGACATCTACCTGCTGGACGACCCGCTGTCGGCGGTGGACGCGCACGTGGGCCGGCACCTGTTCGAGTCCTGCCTCGTCGGGTACCTGCGGCACGCCACGCGCGTGCTCGTCACGCACCAGCTGCTCTTCCTAAGGGACGTCGACCAGGTAGGCTAGCACAACTTGCTCTCCAGTCGCGCGACTCAGTGATTCCTGTCTCACTCCAACTTGAGTCGCACTGTGCCAATTAAAAAGAGGAGGGTAGGTTTTTCTGTACTCGCGTCGCGTCGCAGCGGCAGTTGTGCTAGCCCCGCTACACAGCTATAACGACTCTGTATATAACATTTTACCGCTTTTGACGATGGCGAAATCACCTCATGTTATAGGTTTTCATACAAAACACTTCCTAAGTCTTGGATGTTTTCTATGCATTAACGTATCAATTTATCTATATAAGTATGTATATCGTCGCTTATTACCCGTAGTACAAGCTTGTTTTGTACTAGGTCGTTTTGTGTAAGATTGTCCACAAATTATTTATTTACTTAAATTGATGGTAATTGCAGATAATAATTCTGAAAAACGGCGCGATAGCGGCGGCGGGAAGCTTCGAGACGCTGAGTGCGTCCGGTCTGGACTTTGCCACGTTACTGGCGCGCGGCGAGGAGGAGGAGCGGCCCGCGCCTGACCCCACGCCCGCGTACGACATCGAGGAGTCGCCGCACGGCAGCTTCCGCAAGCGGCAGATGAGCATACACTCGGTACGTCTTCCTATTGAGTTGAGGGCCCTTTCGGATGCACTTCGACCTATTTGTGCAACCACTCGGTATGTACTCCCCGGGGTACATAGCACCCGTGACTTTGCCACGTTATTACTTATTAGCCCGCGGCGAAGAGGGTCACTCATCGGGTCTGCCTTGGCTACCAAAAACAAGTGAACAATCTTCAAAACAAAAAAAATGTTCGGTAGCGCGCTTGTCATTGTTTTGGGGTCGTAAGCGGCCAAACACTACGCTACGGTGTCTGATTACCATTAGGCAGGCCGTATGGCCGTTTGCCTTAGAGCTTTTAGAGTCTTAGGCTGGGTTGCACCAAACCGTCTGTAATCGTAAGCGGTGTTCGTCAAATATGATTGTATGGAAAGTTTGACAAGTTTCTATGGGATGACAGCTGCCGGCGCCATATTTGACGATGACCGGTCTGTGTTCGTACGTTGGTGCAACTGGCACTTAGAGTATTTAAAACAATCGAAAGATTCACTTGTCTTGTCATACAAGAGTGAAATGCTGGTGATGTGGTGTGACTATCATTGTTGTTTCAGGTGAGTTCCGTGGACAATTTAACGGCGACGGCGCCGCCGGAGGGCGGGCGCGAGGAGGCGGAGATGCGGTCGGCGGGCGCCGTGTCCGCGAAGGTGTACGGCGCGTACCTGGGCGCCAGCGGGCACCCGCTCGTGGTGGCGCTCATGGTGGCCGTGGCCGTAGCCGCGCAGCTCTTCGGCTCTGGCTCCGACTGGTGGACCAGCTACTGGTGAGTGTTGTGTATTAGCGAAACACCGGAAGACGTACGCGAAGAGGCGGAATATTTATTTAATTAGTCAAACGAGCAACAGAGGCACATGTTTTCATGTACCTTACAGACTAACATACAAAAAGAGCGTACTATAACTGCGATATGTTATGCATGTACATATCTCTTTATCATGAGTTACTGACACAATTGATGACCATCATTTTAAACATTATCATTTATCAATTTGATCTTGTGCTTATGCGGTAACAAGCACGGGCGCTGGTTATTGTGAAAAAGAACAAATCAAAAGCCATATACCATAAAAAAAATAGATGTGTGGTACAGTTAGTTAGCAGCGGTGAAATTAGCCAAAATATCAGGTCACGTCTTTATTAAAGTAGGAGTAAAGATGTGTGACGATATTATGATAATTTTGGTTGTTACAATTTCTCTGATCTTGACTGTACTCATACGTTTGCTTATTATTAGGGTCAATATGGAGGAAAATGAGGGACTAATCAGCACATCCGGTAACACCTCTCGACTGGAGATGACAATCGACGACGTCCAGTTCCGGGACTCTGAGCTGAGTCGATACAACTGTATTTATATTTACACTGGTAAGTGCTACTATAAACTCTAACCTACATTTAGAAATATTTTTTGGTAGATTATAGTAGCTTATGCAACTGATACATAATGAGAGGCACTCGTGTGATCTTATGTTGATCGTATATGTTTTAATTATGGAGCGCAGCATTTTAGGTGTTAAGAGGATGGATCGCATCCGGAACGCCGCGCTGCGCTCTAAAACACGCATAGCTGATGTAGGCGAAAAGACTGCTAGGCTCAAATGGGGGCCGGTCACGTCTGTCGCATGCATCCGGACAGGTGGGCTAATATAGCTACCAAGTGGATGCCACAAGGGCGACGCAGACGGGCCGGCTTAAACGGAGATGGCGGGACGACTTGGACGGCTTCCTCATCAACTGGCAGGAGGAGGCACTGATGCGGGAGTCGTGAGCCGTGTTCCGAATCACACTAAAAATGCTCGCAGCGCTTACAGTGCTGACGGCCGGTCCGAGTCAAATAGCGCGTTGAAGGCCGCGTGAGTAGTGTTTTGTTTCGGACCGGTATTTGCTTGAGCGCGATCGGTCCGATTCACGCTCATAGCGTGTGTTTACTGTCATGTTCATATATCAAACGTCAACTTGACGTTTGGCTCAAGGTGCTTACTCCTGGGAGTGTGAGCACCGTGAGCGCCGTCCATGACATCATCAGTGACGTCATGTCATCTCATGTAAGCGCTATGAGCGTGAATCAGGTCCTATCGTAAACGCGCTTTGAGCGCTGTAAGCGTGATTCGGAACATGCCTGTGGTATGCATGGGGAGAGGCCTTTGCCCAGCAGTGGGACACCCCAATAGGCTAAAAAAAAGTAGAAATTTGTGTTACCATGCTCAGCAGAGTATATGGCGGTTGATAGCACATGTTGTTTGCAGGCATGGTGGTCGCGCTGGTGGTGATATCGTTGCTCCGCTCGTTTATGTTCTTTTCGATGGCGATGCGCGCGTCGACACGGCTCCACAACAAGATGTTCTCGGCGATCACGCGCGCGCCCATGCGCTTTTTCCACGTCAACCCGTCGGGGCGAATCCTCAACAGATTCTCTAAGGACATGGGCGCCGTCGACGAGGTGCTGCCAGCGGCTCTATTGGATGTATTGCAGGTGAGTTAGAAAACTGTATGTTAACGATATCGTAGCAATGCGCTTGTAGTTGATAAGGATGACATGCGAAAAACCGGAGGAAGAAAGCGCCTACGTGAATATTCAACGTTTTTACGGCGGTGTTTAGACTACATGTCGGTATAATTTAGACAACCTATATGTAAGGCTGGCACCACATTACGCAACGGGAAAACTCAGGGTTCCCGTTGCGTATTCGCCTCCCTTTCTTTTGCGATATTAAAGAAAGAGATGCAACAGAAATATTTGCACGAATACGGCGAAGTGTGCAGCCGGCATAATACTGCTACTGTGCAAAGAAAGGTACCTAAGGTAGCCTTGATAGCGGAGACGGTTCTTAGCTATGGTTTCTGTAGGTTTTTTTTAAAAAATTTTTGCTCTTGAACTCCACTGCTATGTATAGATTTGACAACTGGTACAATGTAAATGCAATCCGCGTGCTATCAAGTAAGGTTCATTTTCCGACTTTTGCTACAAAGACTGACGTGTGACTCACGGCTTACATAATTTACTGTGCCATCAAGAGGTCAAGGCGAGAGTTAGGGCAAGGCCATTCAAACATTGTGCACGTTTTATTCCTCGGTTTTGGCACTCTTGGTTGTAAATATTGGATATACAAACTATATAGTCCTCCTTGTCGTATCCGACAACGGCGACCCCTACAACTTCCTCCGATGAGCACGGATATGGCTCGCAAAACCAAACTTAGATACAAATGTTCGGTCATACTGGTTGCAGTATAACTATACAACTATACAAAGGACCTGAAGTAGCAATTTTCAAAAAAATCTTAAAACTGAAAAATAAAAAAATAGTTTAAATTTAAAAAATGAACCTACAGGACATGGCTATCATAAAAATAAGCATAGGGTGACACCACCAATTATGGACACTTTAAGAACAAGCACCAATAATGGACACTTCAACCCTTATTCAAAGATAATACGGTTTTAAAGGGATTGTTCTATAAAAAATTAATGACTCTTTTCTTTTACATAAGTTGAGTTAATGTACATCATTGGGTCTTGTCCATTACTGGTGGTGTCACCCTACTAATCAAAAATCATACTAACTGTACTGTAGTGCAAACACAAACGAAGAAAAACTTGCACAAAGTTTATATGAAGAGAGCTTGCCCTAACCCTCACAGCCTGATCTTGTTTTGTGTAGATTGGTCTATCGCTGATCGGTATCGTGGTGGTGGTGGCAGTGGTGAACTACTGGCTGCTGCTGCCGACGCTGCTGATCGGGCTCGTGTTCTACGGGCTGCGCATCGTCTACATCGCCTCCTCGCGCAGCATCAAACGCCTCGAGGGTGTGAGTGAGTCATCTCTGAGACGCCGCTCATTACATTTGTTGTACCATGTTCAGATCGATGTTAAGTCAGCGGCGAAAGTAGCCTGATGTATTGGAACACGTCTATATTTGGGTTAATTTATTTACGGGCATTTCAACTGGTGTCAGTTCACTAGTTCGAAATTTTCAAGAAATGAGCTACCTACACCAAGAATTACGTTTTAACACTTGCAATGCTAAGGACCCCTAGGGAGTTCCTTGCTAGTAGACGAGTAGCCGATAACATGAGTAGCGCTATGAAAAGCTTGACAGGATACTTTGCTAGGATATGTTGTCAGATTTAATAGTGTTCAAATCTTTTTATAGCTTATTTTTTCAATATTTCTAACTAGGGACATACGGCGGTGGAAACGCCCGCTGAAGACCAGTTTACCATAGGAGAAAATGAGTTGCAATATATGGTCACTTTGGTCGCTACAATATATTTGATTCTGACTATACGGTCGCCATCAAATCAGGCATCGGAACCGGTATTATTAAAAATCCCCGAAATAGCCCAATATATTGAATTATTTTATGGCCTTAACGTAGCTGAATCATGTATTTACTTAGCACTTCATGTTATTAGATTGTCCCATTAAAAATGAAATAAAAAACCAAAGAATGAAAAAGAACGAAATAAATACTGATATTTTTTTATGGATCAAATACCGGTATCCGAACCCTGCATCGAATATACCTTCTCTACAGGGTCATTCTAACACTTTGAAAATAGAGTTGCGTTCAGCAGATATTAGTAAACCCTTGTTTATCCGATATATTCGGTGGCGACTGTACAAACAATACTATAGGTCGACCGTTTAACTGAGTCCGCACGGAAGGGAAGTCGGAGGCAGGGTTCGCCGCCCGCTACCCTGTGATGTCTCCCCTTTTGCCCCTCTCCCGAGTCTCAGTTAAACGGCACACCTATAACATTTAGCTTCACGTATTTTACATATCTATAAGTATATGCATTTTTACACGTAAGTATACAAGATTTAAGTGGGGTTTTGAGCAATATGTCACGCACGTGTCATATTTATCCAGCATTAAACTAGAATTTCTAGAAGTCATCATCATCCCAGTACAGTTGCATCCGGAACCGGATGCTTGGGGTCCGCTACCTAATCCCAAGATTTGACGTAGGCACTAGTTTTTACGAAACCGACTGCCATCTGACCAACTTCAAATCCGAGGGGAAACTAGAACTTTATGGGATTAGGCTTGTCAAGTGAGTGGGCAACTTGACTGTTAGAAGTTCTGAAGACCTCTAACTTGGTTGTCATAAACAGCTACCGGGATCAACGGCTTAGCGCTTTCCAAAGCAAGGGAGCGCTCAGTTAGTATAACCACTCAAAACTGTCACCCATTCTAGAATTTCTAGAAGTGGCACAGGAAAGGCTCTTCCCGCCTTTTGGCTATACAAGCGAGAGTATATGTATGTGTACCTAAATAAGTAGTGATTGGTTCGAACGATCTACAGTAGAGCTTGTCTCTTAGCGCGCAGCCCGGTGTTCTCGCACCTCAACGCGTCCCTGCAGGGCATCACCACCATCCGGGCGTTCGGCGCGCAGGAGGCGCTCGTGCGGGAGTTTGACAACCACCAGGACCTGCACAGCTCCGCCTGGTAAGTTTCTCCTAACCTCTAGCGGCCCACCATACAAGGAAATTTGGCAATGAGATTTTAATCTCCTGTCACAGGAAATGGGGTACCTAGAGTTTGTTTTGTTTTGGAATTGAATGAAACAAAACAAATGCAACTCTGTTTCTAGTTCGACACATTTTTATTGAAGTGATTTTGTCCTAGTATTATCACTTTGAACCTCGGGAGGTTATGGATCCTTGTTATTTATAAAATACTCATCATTTAGGTCTTTTTCTGTTTTATTTGACACGTATCTTGACATTTTCTCAATGTTATGATCTAAAACAGGACTATTGCGTAATGTCGTAAACTTTTAATGTATTTTTCATTAAGAGATATTGTTTCAACCATCAGTCCAAATCGACCATTTTCAAGATAAAAACTGTTTTTTTTTCGCAAATCTACTATACGATATAAACTCGAAAAGATGGCTGTTACTATCTAAAACTTTAATAAAACCATCGTATTCTGTAATCGCTTTCTTGGTATTATCAATACTTTTGTCATACTTTGAAATCAAAATATTTTAAAACTTAACGTTGGTAACAGGCACTGCACTTGTCACCATTGATTGGCGTCGTCATCTGTTAAGGGCTCGGTGTCTCTAATGTCTCTATATAGCAGAGCTATAGAACAGGCTCACAAATACGGCATATAAAGCTTCGTGCGTGAGTTCGAGAACCACCAGGATCAACTGTGTTGGCCGGTGGTTCTCGAGATGATGACAAATAGGGATGACGACACTATAATAGAAAATCAATAAATCCAAATTTTCTACATAAATGCTCAAATTCTCAATCAAATGGCGAAAAAAGTAGTTCAAAAAAATAAATAATTACGTAATTATAAGTCTTCAAAGTTTTAAGAGTGGGTATGTTCTGTCCCTTTTCCGCAAAACGCACCTTTGTATTGAACGATCGTCATTTACTATGGCGCTACTTAACAGTGACGTCACGGTTAGATGGCACTTTCTCTCTCTAACTAAAAACATTCTGACCTTTGTAGCTTCGTTATTTTTTGAGATATTTGAATAGGATTTTCACTATTTGGCATAGTTTTATGTCTTCTTTCTATTGAAGTAATATTTTTTTTGATTCGACATCCCTATTATTATGTACAGGTTCCTGTTCATCGCGACTTCACGAGCGTTCGGCTTCTGGCTGGATCTGGTGTGCGTCATATACATTGCCATCGTCACTCTCAGCTTCCTCGTTCTTAATTCTGGTACTATTTATTGTGTAAAATATTTATATAAGCTTTTATTTAACTCGCTGTGTGTGTTAGTTAATTTAAACAAAATATTTGCTAGGCAAATTTGACCAAATTTCCGAATTTAGATCGGCTTGAAAATGTGTACGCTTATTTTTGTAAGTCACACGACAATGCAATATTTTGGTACCATAAAACTGCTGATGGAGATAGAAGGAAGGTAGGTATGGATAGCAACCCCTAAAACACACAATATAAACCCTCTCGTATTTGGAGTTCAAAAAGTACATATACTATATGTTTTTACCAAGTAAGTTATTTTTTACAAACAGTTTTAATTTTTTGTTATGTATACCTAAGAATCAGTGTAAATGTATTTTTATGTTGTAGTTGGCGGATTCAGCGGCGGTGACGTAGGCCTCGCTATAACGCAGGCTATAAGCTTGACTGGCATGTTCCAGTGGGGTATGAGGCAGTCCACTGAACTGGAGAATCAAATGACGAGTGTTGAAAGGTAAATATGCCGCAGCCACGTGTAGTGATAGTGTGATATCTAATCTAAAGTACCTAGAACACACGACCAATCACAATTTGTGCTGATTGTAGATAATCTAGTAAGGTGTAAAAAGCACAGCATCCTTGAGAATCGTTCCAAGTGTCAGTTAAATGTGCGACCACGGGCCTTTTACATGATGATGATGATGAGTTCCTGTTATCCCTCATTAGGGATATAGGGCTCGTAGAAGAGTTCTCCACTTGTCACGGTCTTGCGCAGCTTCTTCCAGCTCACCAGCGGGCCTTTTACATAATGACTTCAACTTGTAAGCGGTAACAGCATAGCGGTAACAGTATAGCGGTAACTTACGTACAGATGGTTTTCTGTCTTCTGTCTAACAGAACCGATGTTTGAATGTTGAGCATCCAGCTCGCTCGCGCTTGCCGCATAGCACGTTCTCTTTCGTTCCTAGCGCTATAGGTTATCTGGACACTAAGGAGGTACACCTCAGATTCTTTTGAAGCCGCTCAACTAATCTCACTGGACCGCAAACTCTAGAGTAACCCAGTGTTTAAACCGCCCGCGTGTTGGAGGTTTCCCCTGGTCACCACCACTCACCAACCGTACACTCCTATCGCTTTATGGGGCCACAGTCAGGTTAAAAAAAAAACACCACGGAGGTGTGTCTGAGCTAAGTTTAGCCGAAGCGGTAAGAGGAACAGTCCTGGCGGTAGTCTCATTCTAATGAAACGGGTTGAAGAGGACATCCACTCATATAAGATATGTAGTAAGTAAGTCACTACGCGTAGACTGCAGTGGGGCCATAAACAGATTTAGTTTCGCGTCTTTCCTGTGGACATCAAAAGGTTAAATACTACAAAGTTTAATTCTGGATTGGTCTAACCTAACCCGCTTAAACTGTGTTTCCGTTACTATAAATCTATGTGATAAAAGCATTATAACTTCATCATCATCATATTAGCCGAAAGACGTCAACTGCTGGACATCGGCCCCCAAAGAGTGCCACGATGATCGGTCCGGCGCACCCGCAAAGCATAACTTACACATAAACCGTTAACAATTGACCACAGGAGAGACAACTTTTGTTTTTAACGCGCTTTTATTAAGTCGACCTGTATGTATGTAATGGAATCTAAGGTAACTAATTTAACCGTCTTCCAAGGATCGTAGCGTCATGAAAATTGGCAGCTGTATGTACTCGTAGTTCTGATGAGAATACAATAATGTCGAACTGATCTGATGATGGAGCCGGAAGATATGAACTGGAAATTCATGATGGATCATCGTATTATAGCTGTGTTTGGATTTGTTAGAAAAGTCTTGTAATGAAATTTGACCACGATTAGGTTTCAATGAACACGCTTTTATTAGGTCGACCTGTATGTAACTAAATTTTTGGTTTTTACGTGCATTATAAAAGCGTGTTTTTCTAGTGTTTTTTAAACTATAAATTTTTTAAAGTGTTAAGTTATGACCCAGTGTGCGTTGTTGTGCGCAGGGTGGACGAGTACTCTAAGATCGAATCGGAGCCGCCGCTAGTGTCGGAGGGCAGCCGCAAGCCGCCGCCGTCGTGGCCGGAGCAGGGCCGCGTGGAGTTCCGGCACATGTTCCTGTACTACACGCCGGGCGAGGCGCCCGTGCTGCGCGACCTCACGCTCACCATCCAGCCGCGCGAGAAGGTCGGCATCGTCGGCCGCACGGGCGCCGGCAAGTCGAGCCTCATCAACGCTCTCTTCAGGTATACAGAACTTTTAGTATAAGTTTTTTCGAAACAAAACACAAACGAACGCGTTTGCGTTTAGTCTCATTTTGTAAGGCAACGCGAGCAGCGCCTCTGGTGGCCTTAGGTGGTAACTATTTTTTGCCATACGAAGACTTACGCAAACGGGTACGTTTATGTTTTATATTAATTTAAACTTAAACGATTTTCCCACATTTATTATTGGGAAACGGGACTTAAAAGCGTACAATTATAGTATATATAGTTTGCCCGACGTTTCCAATTTATAACATTCGTGGTTGCGAGCTGACTGGCACAACTCTACATACTTATAATTAGGGCTAAATAATGTTATTATGGCTGTGGTATTCTGCAAGGCGGAGGTACTTTCCCAGTTGGACTGCTCCAAATTCGAGCAAGATTACATTTTGCTGCGCCCTATCTGTCTTAGCCGTGTAAAGTACGTGTGGCTTTGTGTACGCAGGCTAGCGA
Source organism: Cenopis cana (assembly GCA_951800055.1). Classification (NCBI taxonomy): domain Eukaryota; kingdom Metazoa; phylum Arthropoda; class Insecta; order Lepidoptera; family Tortricidae; genus Cenopis; species Cenopis cana. The sequence continues at coordinate 13,946,915 of OX637471.1, read as the reverse complement.
CGATAGAGGGCGAGATCATAATCGACGGGCGCGAGACGTCTGCGCTGGGGCTGCACGAGCTGCGCTCGCGCATCTCCATCATCCCACAGGAGCCGGTGCTGTTCTCGGGCACGATGCGCCACAACCTCGACCCCTTCGACGAGTACCCCGACCACGTGCTGTGGCGCGCGCTCGAGGAGGTACACTCTCTTTAACCCGTCTTTATATGAGAAAAAATTGTTACCATTTAAGGCCACCAGAGGCGCTGCTCGCGTTACCTTACAAAATGAGACTAAACGCAAACGCTTTCGTTTGTGTTTTTTTTCGCAAAAACTTACAAACTTAAACTTATAGGTGTTATAAGTTTAACTAGTATATTTGTGTTTGCTGTTGTAGCTCCCTTAACGCCTACGCACGTACGAGTTTCGCATGCCAGTTTAACTACATTCCGCGGTTTTATAGAGTGATTAGTACTCATTCTACCTCTGTGACGACGTTTTAGTTTTTACCAATCAATAAGATGTTGGAGCAAATTTAAGCATTTTGACACTTAAGCCGTTTTAGGATCTAAATACAAATGAAGTCTTAATGAAATTTAAGCATTACCGATATGTGCAGGCAAAAGGTAGACTGATGAACTGGTAAAGGTCGCGGGAGTCCGCTGGATGCGGGTGGTGCAGGACCGGTCATTGTGGCACTCTTTGGGGGAGGCCTATGTCCAGCAGTGGACGTCTTGCGGCTAATATGATGATGATGATGATATGTGCAGGTGGAGTTGAAGGAGGCAGTGATGGAGCTGGCGGCAGGTCTGAGCTCACACATGTCGGAGGGCGGCGGCAACTTCAGCGTGGGCCAGCGGCAGCTGGTGTGTCTCGCGCGCGCCGTCGTGCGCCGCAACCGGCTGCTCGTGCTCGACGAGGCCACCGCCAACGTCGACCCGCAGTAACTACCCTAATAGTTTTATCTAACATGCTCGGAAATAATACAACACCATAACATTATCACCTGTTATAGACGTTATAGTACATTATTGCCGTGGCCGGGAAGGAGGCTATTGCAAGCCAAGTATTTGTTTAAACGGACGAGTTTGCGAGCCAAAGGCGCCTGGACAAAGCAGTACCGATCCTTGCGCGATTGCGTAAGCTTTAATTTCGCGTTGACCAATGCGATGGTGTGGCGTAAGCGATGCGCCATTTGTTTCCGATGCTTTGCGCTCAAATGTGAAAGGGTTAATAGTTCGGTAAATCATTTGTTTTGGTTCTAAGTAAATAAAATATTTATTGTTTCAGAACTGACGCACTCATCCAGACTACGATAAGAAATAAATTCGCCGACTGCACAGTACTTACTATTGCCCATCGTCTACACACAGTTATGGACTCTGATAAGGTGCGATCATGCTATTAAATTAAACCATGATTATTGTTGTGGGTCATCAAATATTCAGAGTTAATAATTACATCATCGTCATAAATTTAAGAGCTGGGCTCTTGTCGGTGAAGTAATCGCCATTCCATTCTTTTCTCTGCCACTGTCTTGAACTCCTGATACGACGTTACATTCACTTTTTCCTTGGCTTGGTCCATAAAAGTCCGTCTCGGTCTTCCCCTTCCTTTCTTTCCTTCTATTTTCCCCTCAATTATGGTCTTTATATAATTGTCATGCCGTATCAGCGTAATAATTACAAATTTCTAAAAATTCATCGTTAGTGACTCAAGCTGCGGCTGGTCGAACTTTGTGCTAAGATAACAATGTGTGTGTTGGTCAGGTGCTGGTGATGGACGCGGGGCAGATGGTGGAGTTCGACCACCCGCACGTGCTGCTGGGCCGCTCGGGCGGCGTACTGCGCGGCATGGTCGACCAGACCGGCCGCGCCATGGCCGACACGTTCGCCAGGATCGCTGAACAGGTAATTTACCCTACACAGTGCATCTAAGGCGCAGGGTAGGGCAAGGCCTTCCCCATACAAACTTTGTGCACGTTTTATTCGTCGGTTTTTGGCACTAACAAATATAATATTTTTTTTGGTTGTAAATATTAGATATGCGAAGATCGCGACGTGAAAATTTTCAAATATTTCAAAAAAAAAAACAAAATTAAAAAAAAAAAAGTTAATAAAATTTACATCACGAAATAGCTATCAGAAAAATAAGCATACTGGCCAAAAATCATAACTTTAATGCAAACACAAACGAAGTAAATCCTGCACAAAGTTTGTATGGAGAGAGCTTGCCCTACCCCTCCTCTTAAGGCGAAATCCGTCCCAAAATAAGGTCCCGCTCCGACACGCGTGAGTTTGCAATCAACCATTCCGCTCTGTACGGAAGCTTTGCGCGTAGTTTTCATAAATATTTAAACATTGTCAATAATATATGTTAATATTTAAAAAAATGAGGCCAAAGATTCATCAGTTTATCACACATATAATAAGAGGACACAAAAGAAAAAACAAAGCATTGGGTAACAATGAAATTATACAGGTTTTTAGACGAAGGAACCTGTCTAAAATAAGTAATATCTAAATTTAGAGCTTACTTTGCGACTCTTCTATCGAGGCAATTTAATCAAATTCTGTTTTAGGCCCCAAGGACTTACAGGAAATATATTCAAGTATTACTAAAAAAATCATCTCCTTTTTTCGTAGATTTCGAATAATAAAGTAGAAGATTCCGAACGCTATCCCACCTTCGCGCGGTGGTGGATTTTGGAACGGGTTTCACCTTAATCATGCACCAATTTACGATTACAGGCCAGTCAATATTGTGATTGTCACGGTGATAATTTTGTTGATTTCGTTTGACTTCTCATGTATGCTGCCGATAACTTTCACCTACTTATTATTGTATTTGTTTCTTTACAGTCTTATAGCAAAAAACAGCAAGCGGCTACAACGAGCGCTGCCGAGTAACCTACCTAGATAAATATTATTTATAATAATACATTTATGAAATCGATGTACACAAACGTTCCTATAACTGAAATTAGAACTTAACAAGGATCTGATGAAATATCGAATATATTGTGTCAAACTATGTTTGGTTCACAGTGCCTGAGGGGCACTTTGTGTTAAATTTAAGTAGTTACGGTACTTAATTTTGAATTACGGATTTGATTAAGTACTTATGGATCTACTCAACTATGTCCATTATTATAATTATGTATTCGGGTTTTTATAGTAATGTGAAACTACGTTTAAGAATAGTTTAATTGAATAGTCTGTATTTGTTAATTTTATAATCGACATGATTTTTCCTATTTTTAGACCAAATAACTATGTAGGTGTCAATTATATATGTTAGGTCGTACTTAAACAGATTCACCATATTAACAACTGGCTTCAATTGACACTTGTTCTGTAGGTATAGTCGAGATCTTTAATCTTTGGGACCCAAGTAAAGTATAACGTTGTATAGCAACTTCCTAATAAGTTACTACAGCACGATTACTTTGAATTTGACATTGACATATGCTCTTATTCCACATTACTAACATATGATGTTTAGAATGTGTACGTAATAGAAACTATTATATTAGTCTTAAAGTAGAATATCGAATGAAATAAGAGCATGTGCCAGTGTCATAGTTAAAGTAATTTACCTGTACTATTAGTCAATACTAATATCGAGAGCGTGTAGGCTCTGCGCTGTTTATACGTAACTATGTATTATTTGTACGTAATACCTACGTTGCTATTGACAATGCGCGTGCTCTTTGTGTGTCGTTACGTTACTTAGGGATACTATGAGATTCAAATAACATTAGTACTGTAAAAAACGCCATGTTGTCTTGCATTGTTCGCAAACATCATATTATTTTTAGGGCTCCGTACCTGAAGGGTCAAGACGGAACCCTATTGGTGACGACCAGACGTCCGTCCGTCCGTCCGTCCGTCGTCTGTCACACAGGTTTTACAGCCAAACGGTTGGAGCTACAGGCTTCAAATTTACACAGTATCGGCATCTTGTTGGCCCGAAGCCATACAAATAGTCAAATTTTCTTTTTAAATGTTTTTAAGGGGGGCTCCCATACAGCTAAAGGGGTATTTTTTTTTATCTTGCCCTATCGAGTGGGTTATCGTTGTCTAGAGCTCATTGAGTAGATACTTACTATATTTTTAGTTTAAAAAAATATTGGACAACAAAGGAATGAGAAGCCACCAAAATCAGCTTTTTTTTTTTACGAAATTTTGCTCCGGAGAATTTTTTAACTTCCCAAATACATATAAACTTAAAATTTGGTAATAATGTTTGTTATTACGTATATTTTACCAACAAATACTAATATATTGATAAATTAAATTTTTTCTTTGAAATTTCCTTATTTTTCCCATAAAAACCAACTTAACTTCGCGGTCGGTTCGGAACCCTAAATGTGCGAAGTCCGACTTGCACTTGGCCGGTTTTTTCTAGTTTCCAATACTTCTCTGTAGTTTCAACCTTTTATTACGTACTCTTATTTAATCATTTGCTTAAACAAAATAATAAACAAGAACAAAATGTACTGCTACGGTATCGCTGTTATTAATAATAATTTTAAAAATGCATGTATGCAATGTTAATTGAATCACATAGTTACCGTATGTAATTGCGAGTTAATGTTAATATGTGAGTTGTTATAGACTACGCGCAATTGCTTTATGCACTTTGGGCAACAGCTCAGATTATACATTTAAGTATTATGTCGTCACACAAGCTAACATGTATTTACTGTTGTTTTGGAACTTCGGCCTTATCGCGTTAAGTATGAAGTGATCCATAAATAGGCATTTAAGATAAAGGCGCCCAATTTGATCGTGACTGTGCCTATACTCGCTCGGTACACGCGCGAAGAGATTGGGATGACTATTGCACTTTTATTTATCGAGATCACTACCTCAGTAATCGAACATGTAATACTTTAATTCCATTGTAAACCGATTTTTCCTATATAGTTAATTTTTATGGTTTAACTTACCTGTTTACAATTGAATGAATTTCCTTAACAAAAAAAATCGAATATTGAAAGATCTGTTGGGGCAAATGTTGGGAGTTTTACTTATATCGTAACATTCGTATGACATTTAGAATTATGCAATATCTGTCAGAAGAGATGTGCCTTACCGGGAACATCCCAGATGCAAATCCCTAGTCGGCACTTGCACTGTTTGTGTGTACGTTCTGAATAGGGATATGCCACTGTTACGGCATACGGCAGTTACACATGTGTGTAGTGTTAGTAGTTCAGGTGCTATTGTACTTTCTATGTACTTAATGTGTAAGTTTATTTGTATGGTGATGAAGTAAATGGAAAATGGTGACATCAGGGATTTTTATAGCTGCTGTTCTTAATTTGGTTGCTCACGAGTGTACTTGATATCGATATCTTAATGAAAAAACAAGCAAGTTGGGATATTTAATGCAGAAGCTACAAACGGTGCCCATTTTTGATCTTTATATTTTATACAGATAATTCTACTATTCGAATAAAATTCAGTGATAATTATTTTATACATCCTAATTCATAAATTATTATGAAAATTATGTCAAATGCTGTGCCTGTTATAAATGTTATATAATGGTTATTTAATATGTATTGAATACTGTTCTTATATACTAAAGGTGTGTTTGATTACTATCCGTCATGATTCGTTGTTTGGGACTACTAAGGCCCGGTTTTATAAAGTTCCTTTAGACCTAATGTCGGTATGTTATGTCAAAAAATGTATAGAGTTACTGAAATTTGATCTGGCATTTGGTCTAACGGATCTTTATCTATCATCATCTAGTGTAGTGATGATGATACGTTATTTAGACACAACGTCACATATTTCACACTGATTAATTTTTCGGTCGTCACCGTAAATGTATGGGTACAGTCAGCGTCATATAGTATGTAGCAGCCAAAGTGGCCAAAAAGTTCGGTACACCATATATTTTGTATGGTGTGCCGAAGTATTTGGACACTTTGGCTGCTACGTACTATATGACGCTGACTGTACAAAGTAAAGCAACAACTAATAAAATATCTATAATGAAGTTGCTAGAGACAACTTTAGCGCCTTTAGCGTCAGCGTAGGAGTTACGAGTTTATGTTGTCTATGTCACAACTACAACAGTGGCCAACACGCGCTAGTGTTAAAAGTACCTTCTATACTAATAGGTTACCTATATCCTCATAAGGTTGTGTTCGATTTCTTCTCACGAAATACTCTTGGTCCATTTAGGTTGTCCACTATTACGTAACAAAGGTGGTAAAACAAAACAATACAATGAAACATCAAAGCATCTGACATCTTTATTGATTATACATCAATTGATTTAACACATGTATAAGTTTGTTTCATATTGAGTTAATTCCTGATGATAAGTATTTTTTACACCATTTTTGATAGTTAAAATTGAATTCCAGAGTAACACATCATAAAATGTATCGTCTGATGAAAGACGGAAAGGCATTTGATGAGTTGATGTTGATGATGGAAGTTTGCCACTGAACATGCTAAGCCACAACACAATATAACTCAACAATATACAAAACTTACGCAATTAAGACATATTAATAATAACAAAAAATATAAGTAATTATTACTTAAATCGTTTTGTGTGATTAGAATATGACATTATACGGAGCTTTGTCAATATTCTTGAAATGAATATCGTAAGTCGTCAGTTTTTATTGTAAGTTTACTTTTATCGTCAGAATTCGGAAATATTTTTATCCTGCTCAGAATCATGTAGATATTTAAAAATGACCCTAATGTTATCGACAAACGTGCGCGAGTTTGCACAGCACGCATGTGGAAGTGGGTACATTATTGATTGACATCAAAGTACCTGTGAAGGTAATAACCAAATTACAACCGACGACAACGAAAGTAATACTTTCCGTTGGAATACCTACAAAAACTATCATATTTACAGAAAAAATGCATAGTACATTTGAAGTTTTCAACACTTCGGTGAAAATTGAATCGGAATAATCATGTGAACATGTTGTGATAACTAAATAAGTATACCTAGATACCTACCCCTGAAATATGTTACCTTAAACTTACATGTTTTTAGAATTCGATTAAGGATACAATACAAAACTAGCCAACCGAGTAACATGAGCTTTTGGACTTTCAATCATCGACTTAAAAATACATACTGAAGGTGTACATGTCTATAGGTACATAGTGTACATACTATATACGTATAGTACTACCGTGACAGTGTTCTTCGCTGCAGTTATAGCTTACTAACCAGTCTTTTATTAAGCTCTAATACAGATGACACGAGGCACCGATAAATCTTATAAACTACATTGTTCAAAAAGTTTTGGCAAATTACATAATATAATAACAAATGTAAACATGCAATACAAGTAAACTGTATTTGTAATTAACATTAATATTAATTAGAGATCTTAGAAAAATGCCTGTTATGTGGCTAACAAAAGGGAAGATTTCAGTTTGACTGTAGGTACTTATCAGCCAATAAAACCTCAGAACCTATACAAATAATAGAATCGATAAGTGGTGGACCACTTGCTTCGTTTACTGTACCAGTACCTACAATTACCGACTACGACGTGTCCACGCATTACACAAAGTTACACCAATTACATTAAATATAGTTAGTGTTAACAACATATCGAACGGTCCGACTGACCGAGAGAGACACAGATATCTGATTGATCGAGAGAGATTTACAGATTTGTCATTCTCACCGGTACGTCCGCCAGACTGTTACTCGTCTCTGTCTGTAGCACTATTAAACCTTATTCCGCCTAAACGATCAAGACAAAAAAAATGCTTATATGCATTTTATCTACTTAGTTTTAATTGACACACAATTAACATGACGTACCTAATAATGATTTTGGCTCCGCTGCAGGTCAGTAACTTTTCCAGTACCTACACATAAAGTAAATATGAGCCACAGTGCGCAGCGGGAGTACCGCGAATGAGTTAATATTATACCTACAATATGCCTACAATAAATACAATCATTACTTAAATACTTAAGTATATCACTCAATGTTAAATATTAAATCTAGGTTTAACGGCTGTTGCGCCAGAAGTTAATTCAACACTTAGATCGGGCGTAAGCGTCTGATGATGTTGTTATTTAGACTTCGAGTGTTCAGAATTGTATAGCATTGGCAATAAACCAGTACCTAACCACTCTGATGAGGTTGCCTCAAGTTACCGATATGTCTTTTTATACATATATTTATAAGAAGATTACTCGTTTGTAATACGCTCACCCGAACCTGGATATTGTTCTAAAAGCTCACCCGTGTACTGTGTGTTGATTACAGTGTAGCGTAAGTACAGCGAATGGATTCCATTCCAGGAATATGTTTATCGAGCGGCGTGCGACCGCTGCACTTTTCCTTAGTCTGGCAGCGAAGGCGCCTCATGGCAGGTTTACACTACGAGAGCTGTAAGACTATCCGATCGGGAATTCGTAGTGCCGTCAGTGTCAGCCGGGGTCGGGTTCAGGGCGGCCTGTAGAATGTTAAAGACATCAAATAGGACGGCTTAGTGGTCTATTCAATTCGCATTTGCTTCGTTTATTGGTAGTACAATCATCAATAGCGTCACAACTGCTGACTGGGAAGACTATAGCGAAACGTCTTAGCCGCAATCAGATTGGATTTCGTTGTGGCGTTCTTTACTCAGAGGGGTTGTAAATACTGACGTGTTGTGGGGTGGTAGGCGAGGATGGCGGCGGCATGGGTAGCGCGACACGCAGCTGGGTCCAGAAGTCGCGGTCGTGCAAGCTGCGCCACGGGATCAGACGCGTGCGACGCAAAATATTCACCAGTGTCTCCCCTGAATCTTTGGCTTCACGTTTGAGGTCCGGAAGGTCCTGCCAACAAATAGAGAGTTCATGTACCTATCAACGTATCCTTTTCTGAAAGTCTGTCTAGTTGGCCCAAGTTATCAATAGAAATATCATCATGATTTGTATGTACTTAATTGCACATAACGCGAGGGTAAGCTATTCGGGATTGTAACTATCAACGGAATATACGTACTTCTACGTTGCTGGAACTTGCTACGAACCGAGTCCCCGATTCCGAAATATCCTTGGGTTAGGCCGAGTCCCCGATTCCGAAATATCCTTGGGTTAGGGTTAGATATCCGTTTCTTGGGAGATTGAAAACTGAAACATCTCCACTCGACTCTCATTATACCTACATCAGTTTCAAAACTACGCAGCAACACGAGCAGTTGCGCGGCCTACTTAGGTACAGAGATGGCGATACCACGGCCACCAGCACCCCGACCAATCCGTCCACTGCGTGTCATTCTTGTATAGCAGAGAGTACGTACCTGAAGCAGCACGACCACTGGCGGTACGGGCAGCGCTCGCAGCTGACGCAGCGACACCAGCAGTTGCAGGGGAGAGTACTGAGTCGGTGACACTACGGCCACCAACGCCCGGCAGCGTGCGCACTCTATGGCTAACTCGTTGTACCCTGAGCAATCCAATAAGAACTTTTGTAATTAAATCTAATACAACCAAGCCTTGTGCGTCTTGGGGATGACTAAATAAAGTATTAGAAACTAGTACAAAAGCGAATCGAAATTTTTCGGTATTCCCTGAATTTTGAAGTGAAAACTTCTTTAGCGTCGCTGAGCACTTTTTTGTGATGGGCAAAAATGATTTTCAACTCACGACAGATTCGTAAGGAGGTCTCAATATAGTGGACGGAAGTACGCCTAGGACGCTCTACGACCAGCTAAGTTGAACCCTCCTAATATCGTAAGCGGAAGACGGACAGGTGACCAGTTTTAATACAAATAAGTACCTACTACTTAACAAATGATTTTTTCACGCCACTGCTCGGAAATATGGCTATAGATGGCGGGAATATGGGCGTCAAAATTGTCAATAGTAGTAGACTCATGAACAGGATAAGTTGAGCTTTATAAAATATGGTGTGTCTTTATGTGAATTAAATAAAATACATGGAGGACATTGAACAATGCATTAAAGCAGGAAAAAAGCTTGGATCCAAACTAAAAATAAGGAGGAATTAATTCTAATCGCAAACCAACTGATCGCCGACCCGGCGTCTCAATATTCGGGCAGTAGTCGAGTTGAGGACATCCGAAGGTATCTCCGAGATTACATAGACGAACAGGTCGAGGAATTTCGGGATTGTTCATCTAATTTAAAAATGAGCTCTATTTCCAATTTAGAAGTGTTTGGCGGAGGTAACTGGAATGCCTATAAACAGCAGTTAGAATGTTTTTTCGTTTTAAACGAAATTGAAAATAATAAACTGTCTTGTGAAAATATTGTCGTATTAATTAATTACGAAACAAATATAAATATCAGTGGCGGCGCGTCAAAAATATGCTTAGGGAACCCGGAAATAATTTGCCTTTCTTATTCTTCATGAGCCGTAGTAAAAGAACTCGACTGGCTGAAAATAAGGCAAGCCGGTGGGAATCGAGTTGTATGGACGCTCCGCCACTGACAAATATAATAACTGGCTTAACTTTATAAGCTCAACTATGCACCTAAACCACACCTAAACCACATCTAATCCACACCTAAACCGCTACAACAATGTTATATTGTTGTAGCGGTTATAGTATGCTATGGTCCAATCAGAACACGCCCGTACTTCATACCTATGACACAAAATCAACCAATCACAACTCGTAAAAATAAGTATTTTTTGGTGTCGCCAACTATGTTATGAAAAAGAAGGTTATTGATAGGCGTTTTTAAGACTTATGTGCGTTGAAAGGTTAGCATTGAAGATTTATTACATTAAAACGCCTTTTAATTATCTAATAACGCACTGGCCATTAAGAACGTACTCGAAAAAAAAATGTAGGCGGGAGATTTTAAAGCGGCCTACTCACAGCCCTAAAATCAGAGGCGATATCGGGAGAGTGGTGGGGAGCACCCTAGATCGCTCCCTAAATCGCCTCTGATTTTAGGGCTGTGTGTAGGCCGCTTAAGGTAATTGATTGGCGTTTTTAAGATTTTTAAATGTGCTTTGATAGGTTTGCATTTAACATTTATTGCATAAAAACGCCTTTGAATTATCTAAAAACACACTGGCCATTAAAAGTACTCGAAAAAAAAATGTAGGCGGGAGATTTTAAGGTTATTGATTGGCGTTTTTAAGATTTTTATGTGCTTTGAAAAGTTTGCATTGAAAATTTATTACATAAAAACGCCTTTGAATAACATACTGGCCATTAAGAACGTAACTACTGGAAAAAGAATAAGGCGGGAGATTGTGAAAAAGTTATTGTGTTGCTGCAACCAATAAACTATAAAAATGGATTTGATTTCCTCTCAGTAGACGTGAAAAGCACTATGTTAAGCCTCGGCCGAAAGTACAATAGATGGATCTCATACTTTCGAGCTAACTCGTCCATCTATTGCTTACTTTCTAGCCTCTACAACAATGTACTATATCCTCCTCTCTTTCTAGCGCGCGGCGAAAATGTATGCCTGCGCCTGCTGTTACGTTTAGGCAGCGCAATGCGCTTGGGCGTATGTGCGTGTGGTTTTCACTTCTGCCGGCACTGCCGGAGTGCAACCCGTTTGTTTTTTTTTTATTTATTAAATAAGTAACATTCGATTTCACCGAAAATTTAGCGAGTCTTTGTGATATTATTTCCTAAGGTTTCCAGTTTCCAAGAGCAAATATACCTTCTCTTGTTTCAGAGCACTGCCGGCCAAGCGAGTAAAATTACTATGAGAGTGTTCGCTACTCGCCGGCGGTGCGTGGGACCAGTGCCTATATATTTAAAAAAACCGGCAAAGTGCGTGTCGGGCCACGCGCAAGGTAGGGTTCCGTAGTCGTCCAACCGTTACATTATGTGGACTTAAAAGTTCGCAAACTTATATTTACTACATTTTTGACAGAATTAACAACATTATCTAAGGTATCATAGGAAATTGTACGAAAGTTTGCTTTTGCAAAGTACAGTTCTGAAGTTCGACTATTACTCGTTAACTAGTACCTAATGTCTACTTAGCTGTGATAGTTTTCATTTTAAATTCATCGTATATACTACTACCATGATTTTTTTCGGGGTGGGGGGGGGGGACACTTGACCATAACAAAAATTATCACTTCAAAGCTTAATAACACGCCAACCAATTTGTTAAGCCGTCCTCTCCCGGCGAAAAATATATACTTACAATGCCATTCTTTTGTTATCTGCCCTGGGATCCCAGGTACGGGTAGACAACGGGTTTCAAAAAATGCTTTTAGAAACCTTATAATATTTTTGAAAGAGCTATCCAACGATACCCCACACGATAGGGTTTGGAAGAAAAAAAAATGCACCACCACGTTACATGTAGCGGAGGTACCCTAAAAAAAAATTTTTTTTAAAGATTTTATTCTACCGTTTTGTCGGTGTCATTGATATGTATACTCATGCCAAATTACAGCTTTCTACTACTAACGGTTACTGAGAAAAACGGAGGACAGACGGACGGACGTACGGACATACATGGCGAAACTATAAGGGTTCCTTGTTTACTATGGAACCCTAAAAAGGTGAAGTCGAGAAATGCAAATGACTGATAATTCCGTTATACTTATTGCTAGTTGATCTTAAATAATTGAAATTATATCTGGGCGGCCGAGCTTTGCTCGGCATTTTCCCGGGCACGAGACCTAGCTAGATCGATTGCCCATCCCGGAAAACCTTCACACACCAAATTTCATCAAAATCGTGAGAGCTGTTTCCGAGATCCCCGAAATAAATAAATGAATATATATACATACATATATACAAGAATTGCTCGTTTAAAGATATAAGATTTTTGGCGACTACCATATATCTATCTACATCCATGATTTTAGTATGACCACCACTACAACACTACCTATATTTATGTATTTTTATTATTTTTCATTAGGTACTTGTTGTTTTACTTAATACATTTTTATATTTACCACGTTCCTAATTGCGCAAAATACTATATTTATAAATAACTAGCTTTTGCCAACGACTTCGTCCGCGTGACCTTGTATTTGAGGGATGATTTCAGGGATAAAAAGCATCCTATAAGTATGTTAATTCAGGCTATAAACTTGTTGTATACCAAGTTTCGTCTTAATCCGTTCAGCCGTTTTTTGCGTGATTGAGTCACAAACATCCTCACAAACATACTAACTTTCGCATGTACCTATAATATTAGTAGGATTTCATCAAGCGATGTCGTAATGTAATTGCCTGTAATGTAATGTTGACATTACAGTACAGGCTCGTGCTTACAAAATACTTCAATGGGCTCTTGAACTTGAAAAGCAATATTTCTTGAACACATGATTGAAGATTTATTGATATGCATGTTGTTAAAGTACTGTATGCAACTGTGTATATAATTAGGTCTAAAAACACTTACATTATGTAACAGTTGCATAATAGTACATTACTTAACAAGGGCGGTAAAACAAAGAATGTCTCAGATCGCAGGTATTTGACGCCTGAGCCGAAGGCAAGGGCGATAAATATGCGATCTGAGGCTTTCTTTATTACCGCCCGTGTTAAGTACAAAGTTTTATGTCACCTCCTGGCCAGGAAGTGGGATTTCCCGCGCGCGGAGCGTGCGGTAATTGCCGCTTTATGGCTAGGTGTGACATAAACTACTTACTACAGATTGCTGCGACAAGCTCGCTTTGCACGATGGCTTACTTACCTATTCATTGCTGTTAAAATTACCCGACATAACTCACACGCCTCTAACCGCTCACTTGATTTTGGCAACTCTGGTTGCCAGGCGTCACCCTTATTACAACGGAATAGAGTTCAACTCAAAATTCAAAACAAGCTGACAGTTTACTGATGACGCACCGGCAAAAACTTGAAAATAGTATAGACTCATCTCTCTTGTGTAAACTGTTTGCTAGCATAGACACTTTAATTCTTAATGTTGCTTACCTAGCAGGCCTAGGGGTCACCCTATTAGTTCTTCAATTAGAAAGTGAGTAAAGCACATGTATGATGCTGGGTGAAAGTACACGTTGGTCCAAGGTAGTTGGGCTAACTTGTAGAGACCAGTTTGGCTGTACGTCGCCAGTTTTTCGCGGTACCTGGGCCCGTTGGCCTAACCTGCTGGCCCAACACCTTGGCCCAACGTATACATCCAGTGGGTCTATGATGGCCGCGTGATAGCGTGATAAATGATAAGATAAAGCATCTGTCACTCTCTTATACCACTCTGTAGACAGGGCCTGCATGATATTGATACTCACAGTCGTCCGGCTCGGTGGGCACTTGCACGCCATGCACGCGATACTTGTACTTGTGCTTGAGGGTCGGCAGCAGCGCGCCACGCACCAGCTCCCGGTCCACCGGCGTCCAGCAGACCAGTACGTCGAACTCCTTGTCTAGCACTGCACATAAACACATGTTAGCACATACCCTTCACACTGGGGCCTGTAGTCATTCAGCGTCATATAATATGTACCTAGCAGCCACAGTGGCCAAATAGTTCGGTACACCATATATTTTGTATGGTGTGCCGAACTATTTTGATCACTTTAAATTACTAATATATGACGCTGACTTACCACAAAACTTTACAATTCTACAAATTTGTCAACCAGTTGTCAACTATTTTGTCGAATTTGTAGACTTGTAAAGTATTGTGGTATAGGGGCCTGGCCCTGGAGTCACACCAAATACATATAACATAACGTTCATGCGCCATGCATCGACATTATCTACCTGTCATACCGGACCGGGAATAAGATTTCAAGACAATTTAATGCTTTACAAACCAGATGGCAGATAGTATAAGTTATCCAGTCAAATTGCTCATTTATTTGTATATTGATTTCATTAACTTTAATAAATATCTCGGGTGAAATGGGTCACTTTCAACCCTTGTTTAACAATCTACTATTACACCATTTAATATACGTATACAGGGTGGAAAAATTATATGAGCCCTGTAAGAAAACTACCTTATAAATCCTTACGTTAATCATTTCACATAATGGAAACATTCTATAATTTATAAAAGTAACAAAACTGCATTCAAAGATTTTTCTTGTCTAACATTTTCTAAGGTTTTCTTAGAACTTGTGTAAATATTCAATCAATGTTTATCTTGCACGACAGACGAGTGTAAGATCCAATGTTACTTAGAGAAAATTGGTTTTTAATATTTACTGTAGGTATCGACTAGTGCAATAAAATAGCAATGTAATTTTTAGCTGGTTCGATTCCCGAGTGAGACAAGCAAACTTTAGAAATTCTTTGAATGCAGATTTGTGTCTTTTTATAAATAAGGCTTTAAGGCAGTTTCCCTACAGCATCCATCATTATTTCCACCATGAAGAAAGACGATGAAGAATATATATATAAACCGGCCCCAAACTCACAACCACACTACTGAGAACACACAGAAACAAACTACGTAAAGTAGTTAGGCATAAGAACAGGACACAACACACTAAACAAACATCTCTACAACTTGGGAATAACCGATAGTCCCTTGGGCAGAGCATGCATGGAGGCAGAAGAGACTGCTAAACACATTCTACTAGACTGTAAGCAGGTAGAAGTATACAGGAAGAAACACCTAGAAAATCCGAACACACTGCAGGAAGCAGTAAACAACATAAAGACACTGATAGGTTTCATACAGGAACTAGGATGGTTAGAGTAGCGCTACCCCCCTTTTTCACGCAAAATAGGCACGTTGGATGTCGACTTGCGAAAAATGTCCAGTATAACTAACTAACTAAAAATCGGCCAAGTGCGTGTCGGATCACGCACAACGAAGGGTTCCGTACCTAAACCTAGCAGTCCCCTTTTAAAAACACAATTTAATAGGTAGTTACCTTGAATCAAAAAATACTTAATACTTAAATAAAAGAGGTCGTATCTTCATAGGGAAGTCACGGCACATACGTCCTTTTGCTTGGGCAAAACAGTTTTTCAGTGATAACCCAAAATCCCTTAATCCCATCTTGTTCAAACCAAAAATCGTTGAAAGTATTTATTCATGTACACCACCTCAATTTTTTTTCAGAATTTTGTTTTTCGTAGTTTGGAAAATAGAGAGGGGGGGGGGGAGGCACATTTTGTTCGAGTTTGGCAGCTAATATCTCACCAACGATTGAATTAAATGGAAAACTTTTTAGTAATCTCTATATTATTTTTAAAGGCCTATCCAAAAATACTCGTCACAAACCCCTCACCTGCATTGAAAAAAAAATCATCCCCCGGTTACTTGTATGGGGTGCCCCCTCTAAAATATTTTTTTTCCTAATTTCACATCACTTTTATGTAGCGGTTTATAAAATACATCTTCCTACCTAATTTCATAATTGTAGTACTTATACAGGTCGTCATGTCTGACTGTCTGTCCGTATGTCACAGGCGATTTACTCGGAGACAGGTAAATTACTTTCGAGACGTTTTTGCATTTGTAGTTGTGTACGGACAAAATTTAAATGTGTGTAAATTATTTTTAAAGTGTGTGTAAATTTAAATTTAGAAACCCTGTAAATACACAAATACTACCTATTTACTACAAATGCAAAAACGTCTCGAAAGTAATTTACCTGTCTCCGAGTAAATCGCCTGTGACATACGGACAGACAGTCAGACATGACGAAACTATACCTAAGGGTTCCGTTTTAGCCATTCTGGCTACGGAACCCTAAAAAGTGCGTGCATATCTCGCTTAAACTATCTAAAGGCAGGTAGATAGTAGGTACTTAAGTAGTATCCCTTTGTGAAAGGGACAGCTGTTTATAACTCAATTGTTGTTGGCGTTTTGTATTCCGGCCGTTCGGCCATTAAAGCGACGCGCCACCGGGAATTCATACGACGCAGTCGAGGGACGTTCAATTTAGTTCTCGGAATCAGTATGATCACAACGTATGATAATAATTATTGCTTAGAGATTGCATAGAGATTATTGCTTAATTTTATAGTACTTACAAGAAATCGACGGACGCGCGACTTGTACTAGAGAACGGGCCGGCCCAAACAGGTAATAACGGTCCAGCGTGAAGATGGATCTCACTGGTTCAGTAAGTACGAGTACCTTGATAAATTGGTATAGTTGATTTGATTGTTTGTACTATTCTCAAAAATAAAATATAATGATGTAATTTGTTTTATTATGATAGCTAAAAAAAATAGAGGTAGCATCAGTCTTCGATTAGATGACACCCTATTAATTACCTCTGTCATCATGACATCAAATTGCAAAGGGCCATGTATTGGGTAAGTGTCGTGCAAAAAGTGACGTTTCAATTACACGTAACTAAGAACCATCTCGACAGACATATTCGAATAAAAAATAGCGCTCATATCGTTTCGTACACTACGATGCCACTGACTAAGCTGCGATATACATACTTATATAGATAAATATATGTATACTTACTTAAATACATAGAAAACATCCAAGACCCAAGAACAAATATTCGTGCTCATCACACAAATAAATGCCCTGGCCGGGATTCGAACCCCGGGACCTCCAGCTTCGTAGGCAGGGGCAACCAACTAAGCTAAAGCGGTCGTGAATATAAAACTCCTCTTAGAGCCCGTCAACCAAAACATCTTAAGTTCAGGTTCGTTGTTAACCAAATCGTGTTGCGATGGTAGAAAGCATGCCTAGACACAGTACACCACTAGTACACCAGTACCGGTAATACCGGTATTAAACTACCCGAAATAAAACACACCGTATTTCTCTCACCCGGAATTTTTTCCAAAACTTCTAGGGAGCAAAAGCCATGTAAAGAGAACGGGTATTAACTGTTAATACAATCTCCCTGGCTTTATAGTGGCAGTTTGGTGAAGAAGTTGGTCAGAAAAGTATAGCCAACAGCCGATTTAATTAATTAATTTTCACCTCAACAGAAAGAGATGCAGTCACATTTGACGTTTACTGGACACTTGGACAGTAGTTTACCTCTAGCTCGTTGAGCCGGTGTGGTGGCGAGAGCGCGAGCGTGGCGCGCCAGCAGCCGCAGGCGCGGCGTGCAGCGACGGTGCGCCGCCACCGCGACCGCCGCCCCACACAAGAGCGCGCCGCCGCCCAGCGCCAGGACGCGCCACGGCACCGAGTTGACCTCCCAGCCTCGTTCCGGGGTTGCTGAAACAATCAATAGTGGATCGTGTCTCAACAGAGCAAAATTATATATTTACGGGGGATTCTAAAATAGAATCTTTAGCGTAGCGAAGGACTCGAGTGTTTACGCTCAAAACGGAAATAATTTTGCCACCCAGTGGCACATGCTGCATTTCACACCTTCTATGAATTCAAAAAAATTCAAAATTCAAACATTTATTCTGCAAATAGGCCACAAGGGCACTTTTACATGTCAATTTACAATTTACTCGTAATAAAGTCTGACTATACAAGCATACATGAGGGAAAGATAGCCATTGTTGCGCTGAAATGAGGGAAGAAAAATACGACTTTGATCCCTCATTCGAGGGCAACAATGACTCTTTATTGAATAGCAACGCATTTCACCTGAGATATTCTGGCGCTCGAACGGGAAAAAGGGTTCTTTCATACGAGTGCACTCTACTTTTCATTTAAAGTAAAAGTAAATGATGTTCGCAGGATTCAGTAAAAGGTAACTTTCAGTGTGGCATACATATAGCATTCGCAAAGCAAGTTTCAGCAAAGTAAATAAATTCGCAATGCACATAGCCTAAGGGGAATAACTTTGCTCATGTTAGCGCAAAGGCAGCACTGATATTTTATTTTACTCGCATAGTCGGGGGTGATATTTGTTTTAATTATTTCAGTCATGTATAATTTTGTAGTTACATTTTGCCTGAGCACTGCACTGTCTGGATAGTACTGTCTGGTCAAAGTCGGAAGCTCGATAGTTCCGTCGTACGGCAGTAGACAAATAGATGGAATTATTCGAAAACAACAGGGTTCTCTATCGTGGTTAAGAAATGTCTAAAAGAGACAGCGGCGGTTTTTGGTGGAGGATTGGAGACGGAATGACAGTATGTATGTATGACAGAAATAGAACCGAAATTGCTAGTCCGCTGTGTTTCGTAGTAATACTGAAGTAGTGTAAAAAGTAGCTGTAAGCTTAGCACATACCAATCGCTAGCAGCCAATTTTCTCGCAACGTCATTCTATAGGTACAAATTAGTAATAAATATTTACACATGATCATTGGAAATTATAAATCTATGTAAATAAAATGAAAATATAAGTATGGGGAGAGTGATTACCGGGTGGGCTGACGTTGACGTAGATGCGCGCCGGCACGTTGTTGCTGTGTACGACGCACACGAACCGGCCGTAGTCCTGCGCTGACATGCTGGTCACCAGCACGTATGACCCGACGATGGTCGGCACGTCCTCCCTATCACAACACAAACATCACATCACATATATACATATATATATATATATATATATATATATATATATAGATACAGGGTAGGGTAAGTAATATAAATGAATTAGCTAAGGGGGATTCAGAAACTGTAAGAGATCCGGGTGCGGCTCAGGAGCGTTCCGACCGCCGTTCCGGTGTGTTACGGAGTTACTTCTAAATCGTGGAAAAATAGTAGTTTTCACACCACCTGCTCGATATTGCCCAATTATATATCACGCAAACCTTACCGAAAGCAAACCATTATAACCCTTGGCTTAAGCCGGGTTGTAATATTGTACTAAATCTCATTATACCCTGCCGGGTAAAAACTGCCACTTTTCATAGTTCTTATTGTTATGTTCTTAGAGTCTAATTTCGTGAAGTCCAGACGGCGGCGAGGAGGCGGCACACCAGCTCCGTGTTTTGTTTGGAACGTCGCGCTCGAAACAAAAGACTGCGTCGGCGGCCGCCGTGTGATTTTAGCACGTGATTTGAGTTCCGTTTTTTTTCCTCAAAAAAAAAACTTTTAAACTATACCTTGATTTTGAATTTTAAGTTAAAAAAAAATTTTTTTTGCAAAAAAATCCTCATTATACTCGATTTCGACTAATTCGGGGATAAGGATTTCAAATTTTATATTTATTTTGAGTTTTAAGAGAAAAAATTTTTTTTTGCGAAAAATCGCCATTATACTCGATTTCGACTAATTCGGGGATAAGGATTTTAAATTTTATATTTATTTTTAGTTTTAACGTAATAAACCATTATAATATAAAGTAAAAAATTGGCCAATGGTGGTGAGAAAAGTAGAGTATACCCCACGGGGATAAAACTGTTTTTGTCTTGGGCGCGCTTAAATCCCTCACTACACTCAGGACTCAGTCTTAATTCCCTCGGTTCGCTCAGGAATTAAGTCATTACTCCCTCGCTCCGCTCGGGAGTAAAATTTGGAGTCCTTCGTTGCGTTCGGGATTCAATATCGCACCCGTGACATAAAACAGCGCTTTATCCCCTTGGTGTAACATAATAGTACATTACTTAACAAGGGCGGTAAAACAAAGAATGTCTCAGATCGCAGGTATTTGACGCCCGAGCCGAAGGCAAGGGCGATAAATATGAGATCTGAGGCTTTCTTTATTACCGCCCGTGTTAAGTACAAAATTTTATGTCACCCCCTGGCCAGGAAGTGGGATTTCCCGCGCGCGGAGCGTGCGGTAATTGCCGCTTTATGGCCAGGTGTGACATAATCTACTATTATGCAACTGGTACATAATGAGGGGCACTAAAACACGAGTGTGTTTTATGAAACGAGCCGAAGGTGAGTTTCATAATAAGGTCACACGAGTGTTTTAATGCCTAATTATGTACAGTTGCATACACTATATCTACATGCATATATTAAATCCTCTTTCATGTGTTTCGTGTGGGCACGTCTCGCCGGAGTGCGCCATGTTTGCCTCGACAGCACGGCCCGTGCGCCGCCGCCAGCCCGCAGCTGTGTTGTTAAGGTTGTACGTGATCTCGTAAGAGTATTATATATGGTGTTCTTATACGCGCGCGCGCAACCGCGAGAAGCTTCCTGCACAGTATATTATAAAGCGGGGTCTTATCTACGGTTTTTGAACTTATTAAAGAGGATTTACTATATGGGTGTAGATAAAATTCATTAAACATAGCCAATAAGCCAAACTCGTTGTCGTTTTGTTGCTTAGTTTACGAGTAGGTATTCGATAACACACGGGAAACGGTGGTCGGAACGCTCCTGAGTCGAACCATCTACACAGACCTGTTTAGATTGCATGCGTTTGATCGTGGACAATACCTATTGTAGTTATAATATAATATGCCTAACTATATACCTCATTTAATTATTGTAAACTCTTTCATCTAGTGCCTTATTTAATAATAGTTGACAGCTATTGTTCACTTCTAAAGATTATGAAACTTATACTTAGGCGCTCGGTTGTTTTATGCGTCAAACGCGTGCGTTCCATAGGTATAAATACGTTGCGAAAAATGCATCCCGTTGAAGGAAACGCATGCGTTTGACGCATAAAACAACCGAGCGCCTTAGAATAAGATTGTTAGTACATATTAAGTATTGGGCTTGTGTAAAGCCTTGTCTAAAGTGATAAATGTACTCACCGAGAAGTGTTCAATTCTCTTTGAGAAGGGAGCAAGGGGCCTTCAGTTCCATTTGGCCAAACTCGCTTCCACTTCAGGTCGCTGAGTGCATCGGCCAGGTGCGCTTTCTCTGGGAGATAATATCAGTTAAGTAACTAAGAGAGAACTCACACTAGCGTCTTTTGAGCGTCGGCGTCCTGCCAGTGCCCCAGCAGGGGCAACGCAACTTTTGCGCAGCGTTAACGCAACGTCGGCGCGACGTCAGCGGCGTTTATCGAGCGTCAGCGTCTCACCAGCGCCCGTAGTACATGTTGCGCTCGAGAGTATCTCGACTTATCTCGAGCTACGCGTCATTTTCTGATTGGCGCTGTTCGAAAGTGACCGATAGCTCGAGATACGCCGACATACTCTCGAGCGCAACACGTGCTAGGCCTACAGAGTCCACGTATAGCGTCACTGTGACGGATAGATAGTGTATAACGCAATCCCCTTGCCCCGCTACCTTCTACCACATCGCAGCACCCTCGAGACAGGCAAGAATCCTACGTTCGAAAGACATTAGAGACGTCGCGTTGTCGATGTGCGTGGGCGCTGGTGAGACGCTGGACGTGCAATAGACGCCGCTGGCGTCACCACGAGTCCACGACACAGTTGCGTTGACGGTGCTTAAAGTTGCGTCGACGCTGCACGGGCGCTGGCAGGACGCCGATGCTCAAAGACGCTAGTGTGTGGTCTGTCTAAGTATCATATACTCGTAGATGGTGAGAAAAACTATATGTGGCATATTCTTAACTTCTATGGTGACGAGATTGGTTAGGAAATATCGCGAACATTAATATACTCGTATGGGCAACTTTGCATTAGAAACGAAAAAGGGACGATTATGTGATTAGTCATTAAAGCGATATTTAATTTTTATTCCTTTTTTGAAATATATTTTCATTTATAATAAAAAAATATGTCGAATAAATACCTAATAACGTTCAATTGTATCCAGAGTAAAGGATGATTCACGCTAGACCGTTCCATGTCCGGGCCGGCTCGTTTTCTAGTACAAGAAATCGACGGCCGTCGCGCGTCTACTAACGGTCTTCGTGAATCATCCATAGGAGCAAATCATGCGAGTACAATATGGAACCCTAGTGCAGGAGCCTAGGTGCCTAGTCCGACTCGTATTTGGTTGTTTTTTTGGCAGTTATTTAATGAAGCGCGTTTCTGGGAACCTCAGACTTACTCAAAAAACTCGGCTACTTACCTATCAGAGCCTCGCAGAAGAGTCGAAGGGGTTTGCCTTCCTCTATGGATTGATCTTGGGTTACATACATTGTTCTTGGAGCTTTGGTAACTTTACCTACAGAGAAAAATATTATCATTAATTTGTATCCATTGCATCACGAATTTTCTGGCGTCACCATGAAAAATATTTTTTGCTTACAAGAAACTACAAGAATACAACAATAACTTAATAGTTATTTGTTATGCAAGGCTGCAAAGTTGATTTTTGGCGCGAGTGTTTGTATTGAGAGCCGAGCTAGCGAAGGATTGTAAGATTGAACCAAGAGCGAAGCGAGTGGTTCAAAAATACAATCCTGAGCGTAGCGAGGCTCTCAAGGCACGAGACGCCGAACAACTTTGCTACCGAGCGCAACACACAACTTTTCATCTCACCATAGCGAGAAAATACTTTCATGTATAATTCAAGATGTACTCATGTTCTATAACGGGTTGTTTAAATTTCACCCGTTACAAAGCATTTCGTGGATTATTAACATTTAAATGCATCAAAGAGCCTAATTATTATTGTTGAGTACTGTGGTACGAAATACTCACGGCTAATGGCTAAAACAAATATATTTCACTCATTTCCAAACTTATCAGGAGTTAAAATTGTAATATAAGTATCTTCTGCACTGAAATCAATTAATTAAATTCATTATTTTGATATTATTCTAACTCAACAACAAAACAAAACAATATTTAAATATCTTAATCTCTCGCATCGAGTTTTTTCTTAAAAACTAACTTTTTAAACGGTGCGTTCCGAAATTGCACTGAGCGTCAAAATGTTGAAACATATAAACATTTCAAATATGTTTCTTCGTGTTATTTCTTTATAAATAAAACTAAATTATTATTGAATATCATCAAATTAAACTGGAAAAAGTATTATTCATATCATTATAAAAAACAAAACCATAATAAACTGCACCATTAGGTACATGATATGTATACTTCTAAACGCTTAGGAATGACCTGTCGTTTCACTTTATAGAAAAAAGTTGGAACTCATGGAACTGCGTAACGTTCGAATTTCAAAATCACTTTCCACGCTAGCGTGGAAAGTGGACTTTTGCACGCAGATTTGAAACGATAAAGAAAGCCTTTCCGAGCGGGTGAGATGAAAATAATATTAAAGCTTATATCTAAAAAAGGCCCTTGAGGCGAGGATGCTCGCGGAGTTTCCTCGCTGTATCGCAATGCTGATACGTTGTGCGAGAAAGTCGCCAGCTCTTCGGTAGGTATTTGTTTATATTTTGTCAAAACATAGGTAGGTATATATTTACCTAGTCGAAACACATTGACGATTTTTCACACTAAGAGACGCTGAACAGATTGACTAGATAGTAGGGTGGAGCGCGTATGACGAATTTCGGAGTACCGTAATGTAATAGGGCTCAAAAGTTGCAGAACATTCTGTAGATTACAGGAAAAATAATTTAAAAAATCTAGATTTAGACTTTTAGCCTCCGCACAGCCCCCATATATTGATATTAAAGGTAAAATTCAATAATCACTTACATAAATTATATATGACAATAATGTTAATATTTTATCATTTTATAAAGTAAATCAAAATATAATAAAGCAAAATTACAGCATTTTGAACTTTGAGAGCTTAAAATATTATGGTCCAAAAAAAGGAAAATGCTATATCTACAAAAATTCTCATAAAATATTTTTTTATACAAGTTTAAATGAAAGATCTAATCTAAATCTTTCAGGAAAGATTTGTTTTCTTTAAAAAAACACAGTATTTATATATTTTTAATACCAAATATCCTTAAAATTGCGTTTTTCAGGTATAGTTTCTCAGCTCGTTTTACTTTAAAAGATATCTTTTTTTGGTGCTATTGTGTGTATTTGGACCACAGAAGATCCGCAAATACCTTATAATCATAATTTAAATTCATTTTCAAAAAAAGGCCAATTCGCTAGTCTGACTAGTTGATGAAAAAATATATTTTATAGGTGAAAAATTACTACAAATTAATAAATTTTAAAAGAAAATTATTTATTTAATTACTTAAATCGTTTAGAATTAGATAGTTTAATATGAAGTAAAAAAAAAATATGTTAATTTTATTTTTTAAATATCAGCTGTGCGGAGGCTAAAAGTCTAAATCTAGATTTTTTATATTATTTTTCCTGTAATCTACAGAATATTCTGCAAGTTTTGAGCCCTATTACATTACGGTACTCCGAAATTCGTCATACGCGCTCCACCCTTCTAGATAGACATTGGATAAGTGTATAATTATCAGTTCTTCAAATAAAAAAAAATAGTAAAGTACAGTAAGGTAACTGTGAAGTTGTGGTTAATGATAAATATTTGGGAGATACGAGTATTCACAGTAGACCGTTCCGTGTTCCGTTTTCTAATACAGGACGCGCGACGGCCGTCAATTTCTTGTACTAGAAAACGGGGCGGCCCGGACACGGAACGGTCTAACGTGAATCATACTTATCTAAGCATTACTTACTGCGTCGTCCATATCCTGGAACTGCTGCGTATTTAAAATTATACGTTAGTCTTGGTGCCTAGTGGTCATAACAAGTCTCAAGCTAACTTGTATTTTGGAAACATCTATATAGATTGGTAATTGCGAATGTGAACTAATGAAGAGATATACTCGTACAGTCAGGGGCATAAATGTGTATACATTTTTGGACCTTATTTCAATGGAGTAAGGTGAAAAAGGGCACCAATATATATACATTATTGGTGCCCTTGACTGTACTAGCTTTTGCCCGAGACTCCGCGTAAACCTTTAACCTCTACTGCCTATATTCCATCTCTTCGACGGATGATTTTCAGGATAAAAAGTATCCTTGTTATTCCAGGCTATACATTCGTTATGTAACAAGTTTCATCATATTCCGTTCAGCCGTTTTTGCGTGATTGAGTAACAAACATGCAAACATTCTAACTTTCGCATTTATTTATTTTAGTTTATTATTAGGATCACCAACAATGGCAAGAACAGTAATTAGCATTAAGTACAAGGACATGCATATAGTTTAAATCTAATCTAATTTAATCAGGTTTATAATATTATTAGTAGGATTATGTAGATGTTTTAATCCACTAGTACCTACGCGCCGCACTCTTCTCATTGCTCACAACGGGCAGTAAAGGTAAAAGAAGGGAGGGAACGTGTTTTCCTTGGAAGTCTTTTTATATGCTTAATTGTCATTGTGATAAGAGCGAAAAAGGTTTCGGTTTCGATTTCTATGACTGTACCTACATAATTCGTTTTGATTCATAGAGGCTCATAGCGTATGTAGCAGAGGGGCGCTTTGCTAAATGTTAAACGATCTCTTATAAAAACATCTACTGTCTAGCTCAGCTGAATATCGATTTTAGAAAGTAGCTGTAATTTATTGAAAAAAGAAACAGGCAAGGTAAACAACTGTCACAACGGCGATATTTTTACCAACGCATGTTATTATTATATGGGCGAACTGTTTTCGTTTTTTTTAATTTCGCTTTAGTTTCATTTCCCAAACGACTAAACGTCAAACTTTTCAAGGCTGAAAAAACATCGTATAGCTAGGTATCTAAAGTAAAGTCCATAGGTTTGTTACTTATATCTGTATCAGATAAAAATGAGATAAGTAAGTGAAATGAATCATAACATTCATAACACTCAAGCGAAATGAATCACTTGCGAAAAAATGTAGCAAACATTAGTAGTAAAACTTACCGAAGATCTGTAGATCGATGTCGTGGTCTTGGATGTGGCTGGTGTTGGAGACGCGGCACATGTACCGGCCGGAGTCGGAACGCGCGGCGCGCCGCACGTACAGCGTCTGGTTGCCAGCCTTCGGGTACAGGATCAGGTTCGAAAGCCCAGCCGGCCACGGGTAAGGCACGCCGTCCTTGAACCTAAACACAACCTTATATTAATGGTGCTATCATAAACTACCAAATCTTGAAGCTATTCATTTTATTTCGGGGATGTCAGACACTTCGGGGGCGAACAATTGATCTAGCTATAGGTCTCTTTTCTATTTATTTAAACACTGGTTTACTGTAAGAGTTTGCGCTCCAGTGAGCTTGGTTGAGCAGTTTCAACCGAACTGTAGCTCTAGTATAAGTTTTTTCGAAACATTAACTAATTCGAACGCGTTTGCGTATTGTCTCAAAATGTATGAAAGTGGTATGAAAACGCGAACAGCGCCTCTGGTGCTCACTAGTGAGACTAAAACAGCGAGTATAACATTTGTTGCTAACCGATGAACGCGCGTATTTCAAACTCGGTGAGAGCGTTTTCATACATTTTGAGACAAAACGCAAACGCGTTCGAATTAGTTAATGTTTCGAAAAAACTTATATTAGAGCTACTGATGTGTGTCAGTACAATCGAGCTTACTGGGAGTTTTGTCACTGGTTCACAAAACCTAGCTGCTGCTAGCTGAGAAGAGTCCAGTAAGAAATTCAGCTAGGCCCGACCTGGGTCGGACTGACTGTACCCGGTATGTGGCGGTACCGGGACGAATAGGGACTATATGTGTCTGTGTTGTCGCGATCACGCGGTGGACGTCCCCGCCGGTGGGAGCGCCTAAGTACGCGTTGTGTCTGAGTTGGACGACGTAAACGCAGCGTTCCATTTTCGATGGACGTTGTGATTACGTCGTCAGGGTCCGTGAGTGTGTGGCTAGGACGCCGGACCGTGCAGCTCCTAATCAGTGATCGCCGAGTTACGACAGAGGGGGAGGGATAGGAACGTATAGTCGACAGCCTTCCTAACTAACGGATTCCTATGATGGGGAGCGTTGTCAAAATAACGTCTGGCAGTCGACTTAAAGAAACCAAACATGGTGCTAATCCCCATGTCGTGGTGCAGATTGAGGTTCGACTGGTACCACGGGGCACCAGTCACCCTTCGGAGGAAACGACTCTGAATGACCTGAAGCGGCTTGAGCGATGTCATATCATATAACACACGTTTTCTCCGGAAAAACAAAAAAAAAACCGCCGAACCCCAAGCAAATCTTGGTGTCTCAGTTTTCAGTGTTTGTATTTTTAACATGTTTTTTTTTGCCAATACATATTTCTATTTCTATTTAGTTTATTTTTAGAGTCATAGAAAAACATTGACCATCTTACCATATGTAGACTCATGTAGAGTGGGAGTGGAATAGGGTGAGAATCGCAGACGTCATAGAGAATGACTATGATGAAATTTTGAAAGACAAACTCTCGATATGATGATTCACGCTAGACCGTTCCATGTCATGTCCGGGCCGGCCCGTTTTCTAGTACAAGAAATCGACGGCCGTCGCGTGTATTCTAATATACAAAAAGACGGTACCTACTAAAGTAACCAATCGTAATAGGGTCCCTAGGCCAGTTGGCGGCCTCTTAGCCGAGTTGCGCACTTTAGACAAGTAAAAAAATATGAAACCTATATGCATATTGGATGGCAGTCATATAAATAAGTCTTGAGTATTGTCAAGATGCGTACTTAACAATAAAAGTTAGTACTTTCATCCGCAAACTTGGGAAAAAAGTAGAAAATGTGAGAAAATAGCGAATGCGGCAGATAGCGGCCGCCTACGCCAGTTTACGCCCCCCTGTGAGCTAGTTTGCGGCCCCCTTAAATATGGTACTAGAATGATTATAATATAATTTTTAATAAGTTTTTTATATCGAAGGCGCATAATTATGTGGTGCAAATATTTTTAAATATTTTTGGTCCGGTTCCGGAAACGCTGGAGGAAGGTAGGTATACAATTATTCGGCAAAACCTAGGTATGGGTGGATTGTCTTTTTGGGTCAGTGAGGGCAGCTACCAGGTCCCGTGCTGTTACGCGAAAATGGTCTTAGAAGACCTTCCCTTAATTTCGAATTAAAGAAGGTTCTCATTTATAGATTTTGGAAAAAAAACATACAGGGTGCGAGAAAAAGGTCATTTCTGACAAACTTTTTTTTTATGCCTATCGATCCCATTCCTGTCTAGGATCAAAAGCTTGTAAGTCACCAAAAAAAAATCGAAGATAAATTTTCTCATACAAATTGTATGAAAACGAAAACTTATTTTTCACATGCTATTTTTTTATGCCAATCGATTCCATCCTATCCATTATCAAAAGGTTCCTAGGGGTCAACTTCCGGTATTGTACTAAAATGCCACAAAATAAATGTATGGAAAGATAATTAATATTTTTTCCCATACATTTACTATGGAGAAAAAGTGAAATTTTATTCACATTTTTCTATCTTCCTGTTCTGTCCTGTTTTCTTTTAAGGAACATAATACTATAAGAACAAAATATGGTAACAGCATTCAAAATATCAAGAAACTTACTGATATTTTAATTATTTTAAGACCTTATATGTAACGTATTCTAGCAAATAAATATTTCAATTTCTATTTCTAAAAACGGGGATTATGATGAGAATAAAACTTCACTATTTCTCCGTAGTAAATGTAAGGGAAAAAATATTAATTATCTTTCCATACATTTATTTTGTGGCATTTTAGTACAATACCGGAAGTTGACCCCTAGGAACCTATTGATAATAGATAGGATGGAATCGATTGGCATAAAAAAATAGCATGTGAAAAATAAGTTTTCATTTTCATACAATTTGTATGAGAAAATTTATCTTCGATTTTTTTTGTTGGCATACAAGCTTTTGACCCTAGACAGGAATGGGATCGATAGGCATCAAAAAAAAGTTTGTCAGGAATGACCTTTTTCTCGCACCCTGTATGTTTTTTTTGCAAAATCTATAAATGAGAAGTTTTCCTCGATGTATGGATTTTCTAGCCGGAAATTGAACTTTTGATCCTGTATTGAAATGGGATCGATTGGCATCAAAAAAAAAGTTTGTCAAAAATGATCTTTTTGGCGAGACGTGCCCACACGAAACACATGAAAGAGGATTTAATATATGGATGCAGATAAAGTAGTGTATGCAACTGTACATAATTTAGGCATTAAAACACTCGTGTGACCATATTATGAAACTCGCCTTCGGCTCGTTTCATAAAATAAATTAATAAAAATGAATAAAATGAACTTTATTCTGTAAGTAGGCCGCAATGGCACTTTTACAAGTCAAACCCTACTAGCGTTTCACAGAGGCCACTGCCGAGAAGAAACGCCGAAAGAAACTCGACAGTCAGCCATTTTCTCACAAAATATGCTTATTACAATGATAATACTTAACCTACTTAAGATCAAGAAATCTAAGTATCTATATAAAACACACTCATGTTTTAATGCCCCTCATTATGTACCAGTTGCATTAACTACTATTATTCCACATTTCATTATGTAACATCTCAGAATCAATGGTCTTTATAGTGGGGCCGCAAACTGACCTTTTCGGTAATTGTGTATACCAGATACCGGCCACCACAATTTTTTGATAAGAAAGTTTTAAAAATGCCAAAATCTAATGAAATCATATCAAAAACTTAATTATTTAACTGATCAAACAAGAAATTTATGAATGAAAACAAAATTAAGTAACATTAATTAGCTCTCAATGTCAGCTGTCTCTTTATTTTTTGTACAGATTCACTATAATTCCACGCTTCGCACGCACTACAGATTCAATGCGGGAATTGTAACGTTTTATCTTGTTGAAGATCAATCTTTTAGTTACAAAATTATATAGATTCTTATAGCATTTCTAATCAAGTTTAGCTTACGGTTTAGACTTTTTCTTAAATTAGTTTATAATTGTTATTATCTTTAGTTGAAGGAACCTAGTCGCCTCTCCTACTCGCCTTCGGCTCGTTTCATAAAATAAATTAATAAAAATGAATAAAATGAACTTTATTCTGTAAGTAGGCCGCAATGGCACTTTTACAAGTCAAACCCTACTAGCGTTTCACAGAGGCCACTGCCGAGAAGAAACGCCGAAAGAAACTCGACAGTCAGCCATTTTCTCACAAAATATGCTTATTACAATGATAATACTTAACCTACTTAAGATCAAGAAATCTAAGTATCTATATAAAACACACTCATGTTTTAATGCCCCTCATTATGTACCAGTTGCATTAACTACTATTATTCCACATTTCATTATGTAACATCTCAGAATCAATGGTCTTTATAGTGGGGCCGCAATCTGACCTTTTCGGTAATTGTGTATACCAGATACCGGCCACCACAATTTTTTGATAAGAAAGTTTTAAAAATGCCAAAATCTAATGAAATCATATCAAAAACTTAATTATTTAACTGATCAAACAAGAAATTTATGAATGAAAACAAAATTAAGTAACATTAATTAGCTCTCAATGTCAGCTGTCTCTTTATTTTTTGTACAGATTCACTATAATTCCACGCTTCGCACGCACTACAGATTCAATGCGGGAATTGTAACGTTTTATCTTGTTGAAGATCAATCTTTTAGTTACAAAATTATATAGATTCTTATAGCATTTCTAATCAAGTTTAGCTTACGGTTTAGACTTTTTCTTAAATTAGTTTATAATTGTTATTATCTTTAGTTGAAGGAACCTAGTCGGTCAGGGGGCCGCAAACTGCCGCAGGCCGCGTAACTGGCCCAGCGATCCTATTCGTTTTTCAAATAATTAACTGTGACACACGACATTTTTCATCCGCTATACATATATATGGACAGCTTGTCTCAAAACTAAAGAGGTACATAAATAAGCACGAAGAGTGCTTATATAATGGAATATCATTGGAATTGTTCATCCATTGCTGTTGCTACCTGATTACAGATTCAATCAATTGTTAGTAACAAAACAACTCAATTGATATTCGGTGGATGAACGTCGCCAATTGTTGGCACGACGTGAAACTGCAAGTGCACAAGAATTTATTACAGCGTTATCATGCGAAGAATACTTAATGTGGAACAGCGCGCTCGCAA
Source organism: Cenopis cana (assembly GCA_951800055.1). NCBI lineage: Eukaryota > Metazoa > Arthropoda > Insecta > Lepidoptera > Tortricidae > Cenopis > Cenopis cana. The sequence goes on along the minus strand of OX637471.1, from coordinate 13,915,321 downwards.
AAACCCGTAAACTGCGACTGCTAAAACGCGACGTGGCGACGTCTCCGCGCTGCTTGTGCCGCACCGCGCCGCTATTGCGTAAATGTATGGATGCAGTTATTGTTTTCAATATAAGTGAGCTCTCAAGTGTTCGTTGGTTAAATAAATAAACACTCAAATTGTATAAAAATGTAAAAACATAAACTCGAAAAACCCGGTTTTATAAATCTTGAATCCGGTTTTTTAAATTGGCGGTAAATCAGTTTTTTTTTCTTCAGAAAAACTTCCGTGCATGTTTGACACAATCAGATTCCTTCGATGTACGAAGCCCGAAACGTACGTGGCCGATTTTTCACACAAAACACAGAAAACACAGTATTTTCTTATCTATTAAAATATCTTTCTAGATTCAAATATGCTATTTTGCATTGAATTAGTATTTAATTATTTAACGGGAAAATACCATTGATATCCTTTGTTGACAAAAATCGGGTCGTGCATTACAGTGGCTGTTCTTAACATGGCCGTACATTAAGCACGCCCCTAATTTGACAAATGCCTATTTTCCGCCACAAACCTCACTGACAGTGACAGATTTGGCGGCGATGAAAAAGAAATTAAAATCCAAGGAGGTCACATATTTCGAAAAATTAATTATCCGTTGCATTTGAATAAAACCGGCCAAGTGCGTGTCGGGCCACGCGCAAGGTAAGGTTCCGTAGTCGTCTACCCGTTACATTATATGGACTAAAAAGTTCGCAAACTTATATTTACTATGTTTTTGACAGAATTAACAACATTATCTAAGGTATCAATGGAAATTGATTGGCAGAATGGGGTTTGGCAGAAAAAAAAAATTGCACCACCACTTTACAGGGAGGCGAGGTACCCTAAAAAAATTTTTTTAAAGACTTTATTCTACCGTTTTGCGGGCGTCATTGATATGTATACTCATGCCAAATTACAGCTTTCTAGTACTAACGGTTACTGAGAAAAACGGGGGTCGGACGGACGGACGGACGGACGGACGGACATGGCGAAACTATAAGGGTTCCTTGTTTACTACGGAACCCTAAAAAGTACCCTAAGTTTAGGCGGGGATAAAAGTATACATGTGTGCCAAAAATTGTTTAAATCGATGCAGCGGATTCTGAGATTACCCCGAACAGAAAACACATTGTTATGATGCTGGCTGGAATTTTGGAGATTTATTTTATAGATTATTATATAGATATTCTAATTATCCTTTAGCTTCAAATATTACTACGATTTAAGGCGCAGGGTAGGGCAAGGCCTTCCCCATACAAACTTTGTTGCACGTTTTATTCGTCGGTTTTGGCACTAACAAATATAATATTTTTTTTGGTTGTAAATATTAGATATGCGAAGATCGTGATGTGAACATTTTCAAATATTTCAAAAAAATTCAAAATTAAAAAATTAAAAAAAAGTGAATAAAAAAAAAATTACATCACGAAATAGCTATCAGAAAAATAAGCATACTGGCCAAAAATCATAACTTTAATGCAAATACAAACGAAGTTTAAATCCTGCACAAAGTTTGTATGGAGAGAGCTTTCCCTACCCCTCCTCTTAATGGCAGTGTGGCTGATAAGATTCTACCAATTTGATTTTTTTAATACAATAATTTTTAGGACGCGTTTATATTTAAACATTGAAAAATGGTTAGGTACTTAAAATTTGCTTAAAATTTTGAATAATAGCATTTACGAGTTTTTATTTAGTTTAATTCGAAATATTTATAATTATAAACATTGTTGGAAATCAATAAAAAAATATGAAGTTGGTTGTACAGGTACAGGTGTCTGCCATTGCTCATTTTTTTATACGAGTAAGAGAACCCAACGCTCTGATTGTCTGATTTGGCTGTCGATGTGTTTTGTGATTGGTGGATTCAATGTGGTGAAGCATTTGGATTGGTTAATTTAAAATGTTTTGGAATCAAAAATATGTATACATGTTAGCCCATGGGGCGACATGGCCCACTTTCAACCCGCTCCTTAGGTCAAATATGACCTACTTTCAGAGTGTGAGGAAAAGGTTTTTTACATAAAACAATTAGCGGATGCGAGGTCTACACCTAGGGTTGCCAACCGTCCCGCCTCAGGCGGGACGTCCCGTTTCCAGCACCCTACAGGTTGCGTCCCGCAAGGGATGCGTGCGGGACGCCGATTGTCCCGTTTTCAGGCCTCGGCAGAATTATAAGAACTGGAGCGAACATTTTGTGTCATGAATTTCAGCAAAGGCAAATTCGATAAATGAAAATAAGTAATTTGTATCCCGCTCCCGGAGGACCGTAGGCACTCGTATAGAATAATTTTAGCTCCGAAATCGTCGAGTAAGAAGGTATATAGCGCGGGAATAAATAATGTATCGTACATCACAATTGACATCAGGGATTGGTCGCTTTTATACTTATGCTTTTATGACCATAGAGTGCGCGAGCCCCGCATTTTTTAGCGAAGTCCCGCAATTCTATTACCAATGTCCCGCAAATCGGAGCACATAAGTTGGCAACCCTATCTACACCTCACAGAGCTTTTTTTATACGGTCGTATCATATTTTAATAATTATAAGTCCTAAATACAAATGATACTTAGTTACCTAGTTAGGTACCTATTTGTGTTTGTTGGGTTTTGTTGCGCATTAAATAGGACGGAGTTCGCATTACTTTAATAATTATAAAGACGAGCAGACACGAACGTGAACTTGAACTAGTGAAAACGATTGCATGCAGCCTTGAATTAGGATAATTCAAGGATAATTTCCTTGCGCCGGGCGGTCGCGACGACCAGTTAAGGCCCGTGGATCCCAAATTTTGCCTTGCTCGCTCGGCAACGCCATGCTGTGCTCTTCGCTCGCGCACGGACCAAGTTGCGAAATTTAAGGGGGTCCAGGGGGCCGATTTTTGAGTGTCGAACGCTCGAATTTTCACTCGAGAACTGTCAAAAAACTATGATGTTTTGACAGATGTCGAGTGAAAAGTCGAGAGTTCGACACTCAAAAATCGGCCCCCTGCACGAAATTTTGACGAAACTGTAGGACTTCATTTTTCCGCGGTGTTTGTGTCTCGTCGTATTAAAAAAGTCCGTCTTAAACAATATACCTACCATCTCACTTTACCTCAACTAGTTACTGATACCAAGTTATATGCCATCGAACTTAGCTATTTTTAAGGAAAAATACTAGTTTTTCGTACTTTTCCCGAAAAGTATATTTTTATAATCAATATTAAGGCGAGGTTCTTCCATTGCAAATGTCCTGCTCTAACACGCGTGAGTTTGCAATTGACCATCCCACTCTCTACGGAACTGTGCGCGTAATTTTCGTAAATTTTTAGTACATTTTTGGGTGAGAAAAATACATGGCTTACTATATTAACAATATTAATCCCGACATCCCTCATACCATCAAATACGTTTATTTTAGTAGTATTTTCTACTCATCATGTTACCTAAGATTGAAATAAAATGAGTTTTAAGATAGAAAATAGAGGTATGTTTGGAATTTTATTCTATCGAACAAAGTTTTGCAAATTGTGTAACGGACATCCGACAGCACTAGATAAAGGTCTGAAATATAACATCGTATTTTTTTTACATTTTTAATATGTAGTATTTCGAAATAAAACCGTTTACGAAATCAGATTTTTACTATAACCCGGCCTTAAGAAGGGGGTGCCCTGCGGAATACGTATACAAACATTTGGATGTGAGAATAATTATTGTTCCATGCGTGAAATTTAAATATGTACCCAATTGAAAAAATAGAGACTAAGCTGGGTTGCACCAAACCATCTGTAATCGTAAGCGGTGTTCGTCAAATCTGATTGTATGGAAAGTTTGACAAGTTTCTATGGGATGACAGCTGCCGGCGCCATATTTGACGATGACCGGTCTGTGTTCGTACGTTGGTGCAACTGGCGCTTAGACGTCATTAACTTTATGTATTGTTTATTAATTTTAAATGCATTTATTTCAAATTTCAATGTAAAAGGATCAGGCTAACCCACATAAGTTATTCTGTTGTATTTAACTAATTCAGCGCATAGGTATTACTATTAGTTCCAGAAACGCCTAAAATAATAGTTTCTATTTCAATGATTGTAACGGAATTTTAAATGATCATAATTTAGATAAATATGAATTACCTTTTATTTCTAAAGATATCTCTTGTAGTTTAGAAGTATAACAGCCTTATTATTTCGAGAATTTTTTTTGACAAGTGCTCTATTATTACTGCACGTATAGATAGACTGGCCAGCCAGGACATATTTCTTGACATTTTCCGCCGGCCGCCATTGTATGACGTCATCAAAGGTGATCAAAGAATACAAAGGTCTGTGCAGGAGATGGGTCACTTTTGACTCTCATTTTTTAGGGTTCCGTACCCAAGTGGTTTCAACGGATCCCTATGATCAAGCAACAAGCGCCGGTGTGCCCGTCCGTTTGGTGGGTGGTAAACTAGAGGTGGGTGATAAATAACTTCACGAAGAAAAAATCACGGTGAATCACGGTGATCCGCCGTTAAAAAGTAACAGTGTGACTTGTCACGAAGTAACAACGTTACAAAATAACATTGTTACTTAGCGACGATATCACTGGAACAGTGTGTAAGTGACGCGTCGCGTCGTGCCTCCTGACCGCTGTTACTAACTGTGACCACTGAGGTAATACTAATAGAGCAGACATCTCAACTTGATTTCTTGTCGCATGAGTTAGGGTCAAGTGACACAGTTGGACGGATGACGTTAAAAAAGCGTGCGGGTAAATATGCCTATCTGTGTACTGGAGCACAGCACAAACCATTCAGGAAAATCAAATAAAAGTCAAGGAGTGACTACTTAGTAGTAATATTGCTGGATATTCGTTAAATTCGCCTATAAAAATATTTGTTGTATCAATTTTAAGTCATGCCGACGCGTCATGTGGCCGCCATGAAATCATACAGTAACCAACGAACGATTACGCAGACGGGACATTAGAGACGTGAAATGTCAATAGAGATTATGAAATAAAATATTGTGCTGCAGTTTAATAGTACATTACTTACCAAGGGCGATAAAACAAAGAATGTCTCAGGTCGCAGGTATTTTACGCCCGAGCCGAAGGCAAGGGCGATAAATATGCGATCTGAGGCTTTCTTTATTATCGCCCGTGGTAAGTACAAAATTTTATGTCGCCCCCTGGCCAGGAAGCGGGTTTTTTCGCGCGCGGAGCGTGCGATAATGGCCACTTTATGGCCAGGTGTGACATAAAATATTTTATATTATTATACCTACACCAATGCCATAAAACCTCTATAATGATTTTGAAGAAAGTTTAGGATTAATAGTGGTATAAAAGTATGAAATGCACATAATTTGGCGTAAAAAAATATGCTTTTATTGTAAAATCCACACTGCTGTTTTAAATGCTTTTCATTATGCACCATTACAAATAGAACTATTAATTTTTCCATTGTAATACGTCGTGAATCACTATAAGGTAGGTAGGATAAACTGTATGTTGCATCTGTTGCGCGCTCATTCTTTAATCAAATCTGACAACGTCTTGTGTTTGAAATGTCTGTTCTAGTGTAACATGTATTTCAATGACTGTGACAGTGACTGCGGTGCGCTGTCACAGAGTAACATCAGTTGTTACAAAAATATCAGTAACTGCCGGGAACGATCGACACGCAAATGTCGTGACACGAAATAGCCAAAGTGACACAGTCACGGTGATTTTTCAATGTGATTTTTTTGGAACGGGAATAACAATAACGGTGATAGAAAAGTAACGCTTTTTCCCCATGTCTATTATTAACGGGCTGTTTCACTCTATCTATACGCATGAAGCCGTGCGGGCTAGTATAGTGTATGTAGGCGGGTAACGAGAACTGTCACGAAGGCGGAGGTCTCGGCACGCAGGATTAAATATTGGTTTAGAAGAGGTGGCCGTGCCTCGCGATGTTTTGTTTGAGATTGTTTGTCCCGTGTTGATATTCACGATGAACCCAAACTCGTTTCTTGACGTGCCCCAATACTCGGCATTTGGGAAACTAATTCCATTTACACCGAGTAATGCAAAATGCTGATTAGGGAAACGTGATATAAACGTGAAGTTGCAATAAACACGTCGCATCGGTTGGATGAAAATATGGAATTTACGTGCCCATTACTAACTAGAAAAGTAAAAGTGTGTGGTTATCAGACTAAATTCATAACCTCAAACTGACTTCTACTATCGTGAGAATTCTACCTAATTCCAGGCAGTCGTGAGTCGTGATGCGACGTTGCGACGTCATGTTACTAAAGTGCAATAAGGTGAATCCTCGTGTTTATTACATTGCGTATGTGGTGGGTAGCTCGGGTGGGATCGAGTTACGTGCGATTCGATTCCGTTTATAACTCGCGTCGGTGGTCCTCGTTCAACTTAACTGGATCAGTTAAGAACCGTTGCTCAACGCCACTGGAGTTCATGGTATAGGGCGCCATCCATTTATTACTATACCATGTCCACCACCATGAGTCATGGGGACATTGGGGACCATGTCTTATTTTTTCTTACGGGGGTGGGAGGGAAATGAAAATTCTAACTAAGATCACAAAAATGCGCAAAGTTAAGATTATGCTTTGAAAAAATATTGAAAAGTTAAAATAAAAATTATTAGTATAGTGCGCGCCATCCACAGCCCAAGCCGTACAAGTCGTACAACTGCTCGCGCACAGATTATTATGAGATTCGCTGTGGAGGGGCGCGTCATCGTGGATGGCGCGCATTATAAGTACCTGTAGTTACTCGTACCTAAAAACTAAGATTCCAATTTCCTAAAAACTAAAACAAACCAACCGTGTTTAATAAATGTTTATCAGGGAGGGGCGACCCCCTGACCTTGTCTTAGTTTTTCTTACAGGGGTGTTGGGAGGGAGTCTTAATAATTCTAATTCTAACTAAGATCACAAAAGTTTGCAAAGCATAGTTAGAATGAAAATTATTACCTACAAAACAAACATTTCAATTTCCTAAAAAATATTAATTAAAACAAACCAATCATGTTTATTTTTTTTACTCTATGCAAAACTTACCGAAAGCAAATCATTATAGCCCTTGGCTTTAAGCCGGGTTGTATTGTTGTACTGAATTTCATTATAGCCCGCCATTGATTACACTTCTCGTAGTTCTTATTGTCATGTTCTTAAAGTCTAATTTCGTAAATTCCGCACGGTGGCGGGTAGGCGGCATAGCGGCGTTCGAAACAAAACATGGCGTCGGCGGAATAATAATATTTTTTTATAGGAATGTATGTTATTTCGTCGCAAATGTGATGAAAAATGATGAAAAACAGTTTTCCATTGTATGGAATAAACGAGTAATTTCCTGTTAATTCTGACGTGAAATATTGCGTTTAATTTTTAGTTTTGAAGATTTATTAATTTACTTTTTTGTAAAAATTTATGCTTTATTATCCATATAGTGACATCTTATTACAATTCATTCCGCATGCATATTCTCTATTATGGCGGATAATGCAGCTATATGACTCGAGTGGAACGATCTGCTTTTAAGTTTTTAGGGTTCCGTACCCAAAGGGTAAAACGGGATCCTATTACTAAGGCTCCGCTGTCCGTCTGTCACCAGGCTGTATCTCAAAAATCGTGATACTTAGTTAGAAAGTTAAAACTTCCACAGATGGTGTATTTCTGTTGCCGGTATAACAACAACTACTCAAAAACAGAATAAAATAAATATTTAAGGGGGCTCCCATACAACAAATGTGATTTTTTTGCAGTTTTTAAAGATAATGGGACGCAACCCTTCGTGCGCGAGTCCGACTGGCACTTGGCCGGTTTTTTTATACAACGACGGTGGCAAACAAGCATACGGTCCACCTGATGGTGAAGCGGACACCGTTGCCTATAGACGCTCGCAACTCCAAAGGAGTAACGTGCGCGTGACTACAAAGGAGTCATTTCGAAAGGCTGGAAACAGTGCTCGACCGACGGTCAGCGCGTACAGTCGGTCGGGCGTAGCTATCGCTGTACGAAAGCATACGTGCGTTCAGAGCGATGCTCACTGTCAGCCGACCGACCATACGCGCTGACGACCGTCGGTCGTGCTCTGTTTGCTCTGTCCATCATCTTCACCTAATAACCTGGTTCATTTAGATTCCATCAACCAACAATAGTCCCTATACACCCTGGCGGGTGCTGTCTCTGTGTGCGCCCTATGACACGGGCAGGGACAGCATCCGCTCGGTGTATCCCTTGCATTTCATTAAATTGTCAAATGGTCCTCTACGTGTTGGCTATGTGGTACTCGATGGCACTTCGGTACCTCGGTACTTCGGATCCGCGCACGCCTCCCAAAGGTCCGGGACACTATTGTCCCGTGAACGGGAAAGTAAACATTAAACAAGTACAACAAACAACAAGTAATAAAACGCATAGCTTTGTATTTATAATATAACATACATATACCATATTGTATTTGGTGCTGACGGTTTGTTGATGGCTCAATACACAATGACAGCGACTGTATAAAATGCAGTTAAGAAGGTATTAGCCATAAAATATACCAAATAAGGGCCCACAACCGACAGAGGACTTTGAAAAAATGCGACACCTTATCCGAACACGTTCGAGTGGTTGGCATTGTAGAACCGATTAATTTAAGCTCCCTTAAAGATGTTCCTGAGATCGGGCGCAGGTAGGCGATGACTGTGTTCAACAAATACGTTAATTGCTTTATTTGATATCATTTTTCTTAATAAAAGCTAAATACAGATATACACAAAATAGCACCACACGCCCACGTGGCTCACGTTGAGAAATAGCACAAAAATGTATATGTATAGCTTGTTTAGATTTTAATAACTGTGTGCTTACGTTTCTACGTACATGCATACATAAAACTCGACGCAGTATCTAGTGCTAGTTTATAATTATATTTTCACACCACCTGCTCGATTTTGCTCAATTATATATCATACAAACCTTTCGGAAAGCAAATCAATACACGTGCCCCTTGGTTTTAGCGGGTTATAATTTCAAATTATTACCCGCCGGGTAATAATTTCATTTGAGTTCTGATAGTTCTTATTGATATGTCTTTAAAGTCTAATTTCGTGAAGTCCACACGGCGGCGAGGAGGTGGCACACCAGCTCCGTGTTTTGTTTGGAACGTCGCGTTCGAAACAAAAGACTGCGTCGACGGCCGCCGCCTGTAGCGGGTCAATAAGCGCGTGATATTAGTTCCGTTTTATTTTTCTCAAAAAAAAAGACTAAAACTATATCTTTATTTTGAACTTTAAGTTAAAAAAAAAATATTTTTTTGCAAAAAAATTGTCATTATACTCGTTTTCGACTAATTCAGGGGTAAGGATTTCAAATTTTATATTTATTTTGAGTTTTAAGAGAAAAAAATTTTTTTTTTGCCAAAAATCGTCATTATACTCGTTTTCGACTAATTCAGGGATAAGGATTTCAAATTTTATATTTATTTTGATTTTTAAGAGAAAAAAAAATATTTTTTTGCCAAAAATCGTCATTATACTCGATTTCGACTAATTCAGGGACAAGGATTTCAAATTTTATATTTATTTTGAGTTTAAAGTTAAAAAAAATTTTTTGCGAAAAATCGTCATTATACTCGATTTCGACTAATTCAGGGATAAGGATTTCAAATTTTATATTTATTTCGAGTTTTAAGAGAAAAAAATATTTTTTTTGCTAAAAATCGTCATTATACTCGTTTTCGACTAATTCAGGGATAAGGATTTCAAATTTTATATTTATTTTGAGTTTTAAGAGAAAAAAATATTTTTTTTTGCCAAAAGTCGTCATTATACTCGATTTCGACTAATTCAGGGACAAGGATTTCAAATTTTATATTTATTTTGAGTTTGAAGTTAAAAAAATGTTTTTTTGCGAAAAATCGTCATTATACTCGATTTCGACTAATTCAGGGATAAGGATTTCAAATTTTATATTTATTTCGAGTTTTAAGAGAAAAAAAAAATTTGCGAAAAATCGTCATTATACTCGTTTTCGACTAATTCAGGGATAAGGATTTCAAATTTTATATTTATTTTGTTTTTTAAGGTAAAAAAAAAAAATTTTTGCGAAAAATCGTCATTATACTCGATTTCGACTAACTCACGGATAAGGATTTTAAATTTTATATTTATTTTGAGTTTTAACGTAATAAAACATTTTTTGCGAAAAAATCGTCATTATACTCGATTTCAACTAATTCAGGGATAAGGATTTCAAATTTTATATTTATTTTGAGGTTTAAGCTAAAAAAAACTTTTTTTGCGAAAAATCGTCACTACTCGATTTCGACTAATTCAGGGATAAGGATTTCAAGATTTAGAATTAAGGATTACTAGATTTTTAATATTTATTTAGAATTAAAAAAAAAACTTTTTTTTAAAATAGTCATACTCGATTCCATATTCAATAACATAAAGTATGAAATTGTCCAAAGGTGGTGAGAAAAGTAGAGTATACCCCACGGGGATAAAACTGTTTTTGTCTTGGGCGCGCTTAAATCCCTCACTACACTCAGGACTCAGTCTTAATTCCCTCGCTTCGCTCAGGAATTAAGTCATTACTCCCTCGCTCCGCTCGGGAGTAAGATTCGGAGTCCTTCGTTGCGTTCGGGATTCAAAATCGCACCCGTGACATAAAACAGTGCTTTATCCCCTTGGTGTATAATCTACTATTAAACCATATATGCTATTGCGTACAACTACCTCTAGTGCGGGATAGTGATATGTACCTACCTAAGTATACCTATGTATAATGTAACCCACATCAAAGCCAGCGGTCTCTTTTAGAAAGAAGAAAACACTCAAGAAAACGCTTTTATTAGCTTTTCTTCCCTTTGTCTTTTATAAAATTACATACGTTTATAAATAGTATCAGCTAATGTATTATCACTATCGAAGCTATTACCTATTAGACAGTGTCAAATTCTAAGTAAATTTGTTATTTATGACTGTAGGTACTACGGTTATATTGACGGTACTTATGTAGAAGAATGAATGGTTGCAAGTTCCCTTTATGTCTGGATTTCGAGAAATCCCTCGGGCAGAACACATCGGCTGAGCGCATTCAGGGTCCGCCGCCGAATTCCATACAAATTAGATATTTATATTATAATCGTGATCGCATCATTCTGTCCTGTTTCTCACGATCCGACTACGTTCTCAGGTTCTGACTATTTACGAAGAAGGAAACGTTTACGTAGTTATAAGATTTAATGATCAGGAACTAGTAGGTATGTTTCATACCATACCTAGTCAATTAAAAACTTGATGATCAACAAAACAAGGATTATCAACAAATAGTACTTTTTAAAAGTATGTATTTGGACAGTTGGGTATAGAGTGAACCGTGAGTGAATGGGCATGATTCGGGGGCCAGGGGGCTGATTTTTGAGTGCCGAACGCTCGACTTTTCAATCGATATCTGTCAAAAAAGTATGATGTTTTGACAGATGTCGAGTGAAAAGTAGAGTGTTCGACACTCGAAAATTGGCCCCCAGAAATGTGGTAGGTAAGTAACATTAGTATAAACGCACGGTAGAGGACTTTGAACCTTCTTTACTGACCTGTGACCGCATCCCGCATGCGACTCGCAGTCAGGTCACAGCTCAGCTCACTCTCACGTCGATAGTGTACATGTACAAGACAAATATGTACCTCTATCTAAATATAATAATGTTGACGTGACACAAAATGTATCTATAGGCACTGCAGGTAAGTTTCTCTCACTTGAAATGGTTGAAAGGAAGATTTGTATTTATTTCTTGGCTGAATCAAAATCGGTTGTGAGTCAAACTTAATCAGCTCAGGTTTTTAGGCCGGCAACTGTATCCGTAGGTATATACTATATACCTATCCCTCAAATCTTGTCTCAGGCCGCGCCCGGAAGGCAACAATGATATTTTAGGCTATTTTAATGTTTTTGATATCCATATAATGTCATTATAGGCATCGTAAAATCAACATGAGTCTCAAACTCAAAATATTCTTTATTCAAATAGGCCTAGCAACAACCACTTTTGAATCAGTCTTTAACCCTATTACGACTTTATGTGAGTTCATCATAAATGTGCGATAAGTTTCAATTGTTTCCACAGCAGCCAGTCGAGTGCCGTGAGCCGGCAAATGGAACATGGAGGAAGGGCAGCGGCGACGAACAAAGCCCCTTCCTGGAATCGACATAATACAGGTTCGCGGCGACGTGCGATACCTTGGCAGATACCGGCGCGACGCGACCAGGTACCGCGCGTGCGACCGCCCGGACTTTTGTCAACCGGCGGGCGGGCCTGCTGGCTACTACATATTGCTGGTAAACATCTGATTATCCAGTTTTTCCGCTTGCGGCCATTAAGGACGTTCCAGTCAATCTGGACTTTCTAGGCATGGTCAGGTCAGGAGTGTCAGGGTCGCACTTTTGGTGCCGATGACGTTAAACGTGCGAACCCCATGCAAATAATGTTAAATTTCATAATTTTTTAATTAATTATTTCCTCACAATGTTTGAGCAAAAAGCACTATATATATTATAGACATAGACATAGACATAGACATAATTTATTGATAATAACACATTATACCTCTTCGTAAACCGGGATTGCCTAACTCGGCAAGCCTCGGCCTGACAACGACCTCGTCAGACAATCCCTTACTTCCCGAGCCTCGGCAATAATGTATGTAGGGTGCACTCGGGTATCTCCGAATCTTTTTTTTGCAGGAGTTGATATGATAAGATAAGGTGTATGAATTTCCATGAACTGGTCAGTATCGCGAGATTTTTAGACGCCAATCTTAGTGAATTATTTACTTACAGGATAGCATAGCCTAACAATCGATTAGATACAGAAAATTTCTTAAATAATGTAGGATTTTTTAAATACAGGTATTACCAAATAGTAGTTTATGCAACTGGTACATAATGCCTAATTATGTACAGTTGCATACATTACTTTATCTACACACATATTATAATTACTCTAAGATGGGTTCAGAAACCGTAGTAAATAAATACAATAATTGTGTTAATACAACCTTTTTTGCACGGTTGCGGAAATATCGAAATCAGAACTGGCAACCGATACCTGAATGTTATTTTAAAAAGTAAAGAGTCCTTATTCTGATGTGATCAAGTCGTTCTAGCTCAAATTTCGTGCGATATATACTAAAAAAACATCGAGCTGACATTTCGCATGGAATGAATTTGAATTTTCAGTGATACTAGAATAGGGACATGTCAACTTTGACATTTAAATTTTGACAGTTTTGTTTGACGTAATATTTTAACATCATATATGAGATTAAAATGAAATATTTTATTACTGCTGTAGCCTTAGCCACAGATAAGAAAATTGCCATAAATTCATTGAATGTTGAAATGAGAGTCATTTTCTACGGTTTCCGAACGTATATTAGAGGATTTATGATATGTGTGTAGATAAACATTTTTTTTTTCATTGGCGAAATGTAATTCCGAATTGGTTCGGGAAAATCCGAATACACATAAAAATGAGTCTTATGTGCTAGTAGCATTAAGGTTCGTTTTACATTTTCGACCGGCTTTGCCTTCCCAACTCTTTTTACACGACTGCCCGAAAAGCCCCTTAAAAAGGAGTGTAATGTTTTTTACTGGATTATACGTATACAAGTACTTATACACGTACATTTATCATACTTTTATTTCGGATTTACCCGACCTTGTTTTCTCATAGTGACAGCTTTTGTGGTTCGGAGAATTGACAACATTTCAAAATTTATAATGATGCCTAAATCGAAAACCATTTCGGTAAATACGCTACCTGAACGTAACAAAACAGATTTGAAGAAAATCGCCAAAATGTATAAAACGGAAGTGTGACGTCATTCCTACGACTGTTAAGGAGCAATGCTGTCAAACATAGGTAATTCATAAAAATTACGTCATAATTCACTTACGATTCGCTACTTTTAGATTAGATATTGAATGAAAATCAGGATTTCGGGAGCAATAAAAAAAAAACCTTAAAATTTCATTTTCTATCTATCTAGGACATAAAAAGGCCAACTTGAAAATTTGAAATGTTGTCAATTCTCCGCCTCGGGTTAATCCGAAAAAATAATAAATTTTAAGCTACAACATTCTGTGCCTATTTAATATTATAAAAAAATGATTATATTAAAAAATAAAAAATTCTATTAAATAAAAAAGGAATCAATTAATTTACCTTCACAAAATATAGGTAAAATCGAAATCACCGAAAAAACCCGAAACCCGGTTTTGTTGCTGCGAAAATCCGAAAAACCGGTTTTCTGAAATTCGGGCGGTTTTGTGACTCCTACACGGAAGGGTCGTATTTTTTAGGGTTCCGTAGCCAAAATGGCGAAAACGAAACCCTGATAGTTTCATCATGTCTATCCATCAGTCCGTATTTCACAGCCGATTTAATCGGAGGCTATACGCAATAAAATTATGAAATAAGTTAGAAAGGTGTAGATGTGAATCGTTACATAAAAGTGTTGTGAGATTACAAAAAAACATAACCGTCTATACATACGTAACCAGAATATGAAAAAAAACAATACACATAGTCGTGTGGGGTAGAAAGTACGTGTTTATTTAACTTGGCAGTATGAAGAACCCAACTCAAGTGACAATTGCTGTCAAATAAAATAGTAAAAAAACTTTTAAAAATGTCGTGGCGAGATATGTTATTGACCGAGTAAAGATACCTCTAAGGGTCGCATTTCACAACAGATTCTCGTGAAGTATTGTGAGCACGTTCTTTGATTACATCGAATATTTTTGTCGAGTAATCTAAAAAAAATTCTATGGTTTGTCCTCCTCTACAGCAGCGGTCGGCAACAGGCGGCCCGCGAGCCCCTTCCGTGCGGCCCGCGAGCCTCCCTGGCTTTATTGTTTGTAAAGGTAAAATTTGAAATTCTTAACATCGTGAATGCGTCTGTATCGCCAACCACGAATATTTTCACAGTTGGTCAGGACGAGATATGTGTTTGTAAGTATATTTTACAATTAAATCTATCTAAATTTTTTTTCAAAAATTTCGCGCTCGCCGCGTTTGCGTTAGACAGTATGAAGTATTTTCCACACCTGCATCTTAATGTTCAAAAAATTTCGCGCTCGCTGCGCTCGTGTTTGCGTCTACATGACTTGATGCGTATAAAGTATTTTCCAGACCTGCATAATAATATTCGCAAAATTTCGCGCTCGCTACGCTCGCGTTTTCAACGAGATTTGTTATGACTTGATGCGTATGAAGTATTTGCCGCATTTGAATCAGTGTTCGAAAAATTTCGCGCTCGCGTTTACATCTACATAACTTGATGCGTATGCGTATGAAGTATTTTCCGCACCTGCATCATAATGTTCAAAAAATTTCGCGCTCGCTACGCTCGCATTTTCATCTAGATGTGTTATGACTTGATGCGTATGAAGTATTTACCGCACTTGCATCAGTGTTCGAAAAATTTCGCGCTCGCGTTTTCATCTAGGTGTGTTATGACTTTATGACCCGTCCCCCCCTTAAAGTTTCTATATCTGCTATTCTATATGCTTGCATTGATCGAATGAATCGCGAAATTACGATGCGGTTGAAATGCGAATTATCTGGGTTTGGTAAGGAAACTAGCTGGTTTATCTGTGAAAAGTCGGTTTTTTCGTCTTTCTCGTTTTTCACGTAAAAAGGGGTGCGAATTTTTACTACGTTACTGTCGCGTACGTACAATTTGTTTCGAGTTGATATCAACAGACAGTGATCATTATTATCATCTGCGGCCCGCGAAGATTTTTTTAGCTACTATGTGGCCCGTGGGTGCTAAAAGGTTGCCGACCCCTGCTCTACAGGTTCGATATCTAACATAGTTTTGGAAATAAAAAAAAACACTCACGAGGTCTACAGCTCACAGAGCCACTAGTTTTATAATCTTTAATTTTGCAACATTTTGTTACTTAATTTTAATTGCAATGAAGTTATTGAAGATTAATAAGTTCAGGTGGTCATTCGGTAGTATGTATATCATTTTATCTGGTTTGTTACTTTTAATAAAAAGACTCATAGAACGTAAATTAGTCAGAAAATTATACCACGATTTAACTTTTTGTTGTGACAGTACAGACGAACGGACGCGTGGGTGACATCGATATGGCTCAGTTACGACCTTTTTGGGTACGAAAGACTACGACAAAGACTACAATGTTATACTAACGAGTAGAAAGCATAAAAGGTAACCGGCCGATTTGTTAGTTAAGTGTTCAGCTTCGGAACAATCCATTGAATAAAAACGACCTATTGAGTTTATCATATGTTTAGCTGAAACTTGAAAGACGCAACATTCATTGACTGTTAGAGTAGGCGCACACAGAGAGCGTTCTGCGTTCTCTGTATTGTACCGAGTCCCCCACGATAATGCACACAGCAGGCAGTCAGAACGCTCCTTGAATTCATACAACTCTAACTCTGCACGCAGAACGCAGAACGCGGAACGCTGAACGCAGAACGCTCTCTGTATGCGCTTAGCCTAAAGCGTTACGAAGTTCCCCGGGTCAGCTTGTAAATAAATAAATTACATATACAAGAATTGCTTGTTTAAAGATATAAGATAACTAAACATATTGTCAAAATGAACACAGCTGTTTAATCCCGCTCCCGTTAAAATAATTTATTTTAAATAGTTTTAGCGGAATTGTGAAGCACAATCAGGAAGTCTGTTTTTAAGCTGCTGCTGCATTCGCAGGGTTATTTGTGACTCCACATCATTTTTGTGCACTGTTAGTAACATAGATAGCTAAAGTATTATACTCTGTGACAGTAGCCATAATTATGTGTTTGACATCTGCGGTATTTGTATACAATCACTGACATTGTTGTTGTCGGTTGCCAAATCTGTGGTAACTCCTGCCTGAGCCAATCCCGGACGCGTCACCATGACTCCGTCCGAGGCCGAGTCCATCCGAGCCTGCGTGCGATCATATGACAAACTCCGACTTTGCAAAAAAACATTTTTAGATTTAGATAGATTTTTTTTAGATTTATTTATTTTCACAATACCTGTCACTTAAAATGTATACATAGACAATTTCGAGGAATTTATTTATTTTATTTAAATTTGGCCTAACACATCTTTATAAAACCCTAAGTCTAAGGCATTTGTTTTAATAGACATATTATTAAAACAACGCGTGGGTCAGCCCGGCGCCTGGACGCTACGTACGAGAATGTGAATAACAATACATGTGCGGATTATTATCGGTAGCTATCTATGTGTAAGTCTTAGTATAGGTACACGTAGATATCAACCGCGCGCCGTACTTGTGCGATGTGCGCAGCGAAGTGACTTCCGAGAATCGCTCGCACTTACCACGCCACGCATCTGCCGCATACGTCATATCTATCATTGAACTGGTTCACGGCAAATCTAACGTTGCTAAGAACTGCAAAGAGTATCATTACAATATGTAAGGAGTACTCAAAAGATTTGTCTAAACGGGTAGAACGCGACGCGATATTTGTGTATTTACCTTTTTTACCGACATTTCGACACGGGTTGCACCGGTCATTGAAAGTGTCGTTGCCAAATTGCCAATATTATCATTCCCTGAAATACTGCTGCCGGCAACCGGCAATGCTATCGGAAATGTAGGCGGTACTTAAATATTTTACACAGCTCCGGTTCCTGAAGTTTTATTTTCAAAAAAATATGCAGCGACAGCCAGGAGCCAGGAGGTCTTCAATAGAAATGTTACCGGATACAGGGCTTTTGTTGTCGGCCATTGCCGGCACTATTCAATATCCTGACAACGGGTCAACGGTATATAGGTAGGTATATCAGTTTGTAGAGTAAAGCCATTTAAGGCGATATATCGATTGAAAGAGACGCCCTTGTGTTATTCGCTCACGATAAAACGGGATGCAACACTCTCCGAGAATGGCTTTTTTAGACAAATCAACAAAATAAACATATATCTGACTGTGTGCAGGTTTATTAAATTTCCTCTTAACAGAGTTTAGATGAGGTAAAATACCATGATATTAACTGAATCGTGTCTTTTAATAATGCGTTGTTTTAGTAGGCTGAGTAAAAAAAAGGAAAATATAGACTCAACTTTGGATTTTTATTCTGTTGAGAAAATTTTAAGCAATCATGTTTCGGCTATTGTCAGTACCACAATCATATAGTCAAGAATCATATATCTGAAAATCAGCCTCTACTGTTTGCTAGTCTGGGACAGCGTTTCAAATTTTCTAAATTTCTCGTTGTAGCGCCTTAATACCAATAAACCCTAAACGCCTATATCTGTCTCATCAGGTCTATGGGTTAGTATGAAAGTGCGACAGAGACAAAAAATAGTTGCGCCTGGGGTAACGGATAGTCTACCTAACCTTGACTTTATTTCAATTTTCTTTCTATTGCGTCAGATGTGAGCTCTGGAGGGGTGTTAATTTTAATAAAGGTGTTTCTGTACGACCCTGCGCTTGCTTGTTAAATTTATATAGTATGGATCTGACGACCCCGACGGTCACTGGTGAGGTGAATTCGTGTTGCGGAAGCCCGCTGGATACCTAGTTCCCATTTAACCATAGATCGAGTGAGCAAAATTAACCGGTACGTCTAAGTAAGTAAGTACTTACCATTCGATGCTACGATATCCTTTCACACAGCAGTGGATGCTTTTGAACTGTCCTTGGAAGCCGTACTCCGCCGGGATGGCTTCCTTAGTGAACTGCATGTATGTGGTGTTGGAGGGGATGAGGTTGAACGAGCAGTGGTCGGCGCTGGCGGCGGCGGCGCCCGCGCCCCCCAGCAGGAGCAGCAGCGGCAGTGGCAGCATGCCGAGGCCTGCCACCTGCAAACACATCATTGTTCAATACATGATTGAACTTCAATTGCGTTCAAAACTCTCGTTACTTTTTTTCTTCCTTACAGGATGGATAGATCTCGTAAAAACTCTAAAGTACCTCTACCCAGTTATTTAAAAGTAAGTACAGTCAAGGGCACCAATATGTATATATTTTTACACAATATCCATTGAAATAAGCTCCAAAAATATTCAGTCAACAACAAAGTTATTCAGTCGCGCTAATTAGTAAAAAAATGCGCCGATAGATGCGGTGCTGTCATGTTTTAAAGATTTTTCCTGAATTAATGGTGTCGGGATGGGTACATATACATGAACTGTAGCTCTAGTATAAGTTTTTTCGAAACATTAACTAATTCGAACGCGTTTGCGTTTTGTCTCAAAATGTATGAAAGTGGTATGAAAACGTAAACAGCGCCTCTGGTGGTCACTAGTGGAAACTAAAACAGCGAGTATAACATTTGTTGCTAACCGATGAACGCGCGTATTTCAAACTCGGTGAGAGCAACTTGACCGGTTTATTAACCAAAACGAGACATTTCCGAGCATTATTGAGAAAATCAAATGTTTACCAGAACGCGCGGAGGATTAGGTATCGCTTTATATTGTAGGCCGGTAAGTAGAGGATCAACGTCAAGGGTAGGGTTGCCAACCGTCCCGCCTCAGACGGGACGTCCCGTTTCCAGTAGGTACCCTGGAGGATGCGTCCCGCAAAGGATGCGTGCGGGACGCCGATTGTCCCGTTTTCAGGCCTCGGCAGAATTATAAGAACTGAAGCGAACATTTCGTTTAATTTGAGCAAAGAGCGCACAAATTCGATAAATAAAAATAAGTAATTTGTATCCCGCTCCCGGAGGACCGTGCCTACTCGTATGAGATAATTTTAGCTAGGGAATCATCCACTAAGAGGTATAATGTATCGCGGGTAGTAAATAATGTGCCCTACATCACAACTAGGTATACGTTAACAATATTGACATCTGTGATAGAGTGCGCGAGTCCCGCATTTTTTTGCTATAAGTCCCGCAAATCGGAGCACAAAAGTTGGCAACCCTAGTCAAGGGCTATGTTGCAAAAGGTGGTGTAGAAGATTTTATTTTTTTAAATTGTGCATATTGATGCTTCTGAGTATACATACAGGGCGTCATTCATAGATTTTTATATAATTACATGGTTGAACCGGGAATCGAACCCGCTACATCTGACACTAAGTATGTTGTTTAGCAAAAAATAATGCTTATGATGAAGCAAGAGCATATCACTGGACTGACTGGCCTATTGCCTATTGGTTTTACTCAACAGCACGTATAAACAAGCATTACCTATGGTTGTAAAACAAGATGTTGAATCTCGTTCCGCGACAGGCCGCGCAATTTTTGCAATTACCGACCGACAGTCGGCACTCGTACGTATCGTATCTGACCACATTTTGCAGTTGCCCCACGAGCGCTGATCGCCTTCTTGGAAGAGCGACGGTTGCATTGCATCAGCCGCGGACGCGGAGCGGCGCGCTCCGCTCCGTCACTAAGGGCTTTATTACACGAGCGATTTACGATTTGCGAGCGACGCAATCAGTAAAATTGAGCGTAGGTACTCGCTGTGGTTGTGTGGTACGGGTCGTGTGTATACGGCCGAACAATCCACGTTCACGTCACGTCGTTCATGTATCTTTCTCTCTTTACGATGCGGAGTATCTTGCAATACAGTAGGTATATATAAGTATAGGGACCTACTAAGTAGTTAAGTATCTACATATAATACTAAAATTATAGGGCCCCCGACTGCGAACAAAATAAATTTCCTTCAGTTCTGTATTATGAAACTTGTTATTATCTTTTAAGTGCAGTCGTGTTTTTATTAATTTTATAATAGTTAATTTTTTTTTTTGAAATCTCTCAAAATGGAGTCCACAGTCCGCCATATTGTTTTTATTGCAATGTCACATATCCTATGTTACTTGGGATGACGTAAGGATTCCAATGACACCTCACACATCTAAATCGGTGAAGGCGTTGAGAAGTTCTGGGGGAACAAAGAAACTCACATACATACATAAGTACATACATGAAACCTGAAAACATTACACACACTCCTTTTTTTGGGTAGTCGTGTAAAAAGACATTTTTTTCGCCTGCAGTCTACACTATAATTATTTTTGTAAAGATACGAAAATTTGTCATAAGTACATCCCTCACTGATTACGTCGCTTGCAACGCAAAACGCTCGCAAATCGCTAATGTGGTAGTGTGACAAGGCCCTATTGCGGCTGCCGCACACAGGCCCGTGTCGCGCGCATACACCGTTGCTCCAGCCCTTCCCGCCAAAGGAACATGCAACCAGGCCGAAAACGCGAAACGGCTGCGGACATTGACCCGACTCCCCAGATTTCGCTTTAAATAAGGATTTGATTTGTGTCGTAGCTATTTACACACCACTTTCGACTTCGGCAGTGAATACATAGCTATGCAGGTACTTATTAAAATTAAAAAATATCACAGTGAATCTAACACCAAAGTATTTAAAATCTCTATCCTATGCGGTGAATTAAAAAATTTCGTTTTTCAGCGATAACTTAAAAACCGTACCCTGAGACCGTACCTTGTTCACGACAATTATCGTTGAAAGTTTTTAAAATGACGATTTACGATTTATACAGATAATACAGATAGGTATACTTGTAATCAATTGAATTGATCGAGTTGCATCAAAGTAAGTTAATACAATTAGGTTCAAAATTCAATAAAAAAAATATAGAAATCCGGTCAACAAAAAGAATTTCAACTTCAACTATAGGTACAGTCAGCATCAAAAGTAGGTAACTACGCATATGAAGAGGTCAAACAAAACGTCTTATTTCCTTACAATAAAGACTTCTGATTGTACATGTACAAAAAACGAAAATTAGAGGCCGCAGTGCATGAAAACGATATACCTACTGCGGTTGTGAAAAAACCTTTGAACAACTGGATTTTCATATAACATATTAGGTACCGTAAAATGGGGTGAGTAGGGATTGCGAGGGCAGTTGGGTCATGCATGGGGAGAGAAGGGATGACAGACGGGTGAGTTGGTTTTTATAGGCTACTGCTACGTAAATTATATATTCTAACTACGGGGTGAGGTGGGAATGGTGAGATTTTCAATTGTGTATATCGTTAAAGTTATGAAAACAAAATCATAAAAAAAACTAAAATACAGACAACCGGAACACTTTTTTTTGTATCAAAGTCCACATATTATATAAAAATAAACTTATCCAGGTTTGAACATCGGTTTTGTCCTTACTCACCCCATTTTACGGTATAGTTTTATACCTTAATATCTGTACTGATTTAGTACATTATTGTTTCAAATATTGTTCAAATGTTATTGTTAGGTATAGGTAAGAATCAGGTACCTATGCTTGAACTAAAACATACAGGTAGAGACAACAAAAACGTAAAGAATTAAGAAAATTAACCTAAGTAAGTAAGGTCTAACCCTAAGAGTTAACAAATGAAGACAATGTCAAGTTGTTAAAGTTTTTAACTTACCACTTTCCGAAGAAAAATTTGGATATTTCAAACAGCAAACACTGATTTAGTCAAAATTAGTTTTTGCACGGCATACGGTGGTTGATAACAAAGTACTGTAAACACAGCAACATTCACATGAGTCTCGACCGGCACTCGGCGTCGCGCGCGACGCGTATAACCGCACCCACAGCAGAACCAGACTGACTTGCTTGACTGTGGTGCCTTGCCTGTCCCTGTCCCCACTCTCCTCAGTGCCGTGCCGGGTTGGTCTATGACTCAAACTCTAGTCATGACTGGCTCGCTTGACGCTTGCATTGCACTCAGTTTTCGCTTCTCACCGGTGCAGCGGCAATAATAACAATGATATGTGGATATTGTTGATGTCACTGTCCAAATGACATGATGTCTCTTTTTAGGGTTCCGTAGTAAACAAGGAACCCTTATAGTTTCGCCATGTCCGTCCGTCCCCGGCTTAGCTTATTTCATTTCATTTATTTATTTTGCTCACAGAAAATTCCATGCAAAAGATGTCTATTACAGTAGTTCAGTTAGTGGTCACTTCAGTTCACAGTGTTCACAGTAGTTACAATAAAATTAACATTAAGGTACTTTGGCATGGGTACCACCATTTACGTGTAGCGGAGGTGTATAGGTATATAAATTTTATATCAATAACGCCGACAAAAGGCTATGATAAAATCTGGATAAAATAGTACCTACATTATTGCCGTGGCCGGGAAGGACGCAATTGCAGGCTGAGTATTTGTTTAAAGTAATAAAATAAAAAAGTTTAATTATAATACGAAGCCTGCAATTGCTATTCCGGCCGAGGCTAATATAGTGTTTTTCCCAAAAATGGGGAAAATGAGACAAAATGTGAATTAAGATTTGATAAACATAACCTCAAAACGTCAAAAACATCATGCTTTCCCGCCGTTTATTTTTTTTAACAGAATCGCAAGTGTATTTTTACACCGAAAAACGCAAATTATTCGAGACATAAAAAACATCGCTTTTCCAACAGAAAAATACGAGCTGAATTGGCTGAATACGACATGACTGTGCCTCCGTTTATATGACTGTTTCTACTTTTTAAAAAGTTTGGAACTCGACAAATAAAGGAATTTATACGTGACATTGCAGGCCGCCTGCAATGTTTTTAATTTTTTAATTTTGATCTGACCTTAAACTATACACTTTAACTTCCACTATGTAGCGAGTAACGTCCAGTTTGCGGGCCATTTTTGAGAAAAATACACATAAATATATATCAATAACGTTGACAAAAGGGTAGAATAAAATCTTGAAACAAAATTACAACGTACCTACCTCCGCTACACGTAAATGGTGGTGCAATTCTTTTTTCCTTCAAAAATAGTGTAAGATTTACTATAACCATTTTTGATACAAGAATTTGTTGGCTTGATATTAAGCTTTCAAGTGATAATTTTTGTTATGGTCAAGTGTCCCCGCCGCCAGCTAAACGGTGGCTACTGGGCATGTGAAAAAATCACGAGTAGCATAATATGATGAATTTAAAAGGAAAATTATCACATACATCACAGCTAAGTAGACATTACTAGGTAACGAGTATGTAATAGTCGAACTTTAGAAATGTGCTTAAAAAGTACAAGTAAATTCAAACTTTCGTACAATTTCCATTGATACCTTTTATTGCTTACCAACATTGGTAAGCAATATAATTGTCGCAAAGCACTGAAATTCGTTGATCCGTAATTCATATTTGCCAATATCAATCTCAGATACTTATAGCAAAATAGTCATTAAAAAAATCTAATTAGAAATAAACCCGCTAACCCACAAACTCTGAAATTTGACATTTCGGAGGACTGACGTCACACTAGCGCCTCTAGCGGCGAATCCATACACGGTAGCCCTCATTTAATTTAAGTATTTTAATTTTGCTTCATAAAAGTAACATCATTATAATTATTTTCGGCTAATTCTAGGGTAGTTTCCAAATTTTATATTTATTTAGAATTGGAAGTTATTAAACTCTTTTTTGCGAAAAATCGTCATTATACTCGAAAGGATTTTTAATTTTATATTTATTTTGAATTTTCAGTAATAAAAATCCGCTTTATTTAATTTTTAATTGGGGTCTTTTATTTTTACTTTGCTTTTTTTCTAATTTTCAATTGATTTTGATATACATTTGATTGTCAAATGTTATGGCGTTGCTTTAATTAATTTATTGGTTTGCTTTAATTAAATATATATATATTTGCATATACGACGACGAAACGACAAAGTTGCGTTAGACGATAAATTTCTAATAAAATGTCAAGTGACGAAAGTAATTTGGCTTTAAACTCAAAACTCAAACTCAAAAATGTTAGGTAATACATTTACAGTGATTTAACTTTGTACTCTGGGTTTTTTTATTGTCTCGCTAGAGGTGAGAAAAGTAGAGTATACTCCTCGGGAATAAAGCTGTTTTTGCCTTGGGCGCGATGTCTCACTACACTCACTCGTTCCGCTCAGGAGTAAAATGGAGTCCTTCGTTACGTTCGGGCCGGGCACAGAATAAGTAATAGTACAAGATTGTGGCACTCTTTGGGGGAGGCCAATTGTCCAACACTGGACGTTTTTCGGCTGATTTGATGATGATGTTGTGGTAGTTATGGTAGGATATAATATCTTGATTTTCTTATAAGACAGAATAAAACAATTGTGCTCATTTGATAATTAGGTATTTAATAGCTTGGCATTATATTCAACAGCCGCTATGTGAGCACATCGCTACAATGTGAGTGGTAGTTTTCACTTTTTCTTGTTCTTCGGAGTTTGCTTCTTGGCGTTCTTGAGGTACTTGAAGGGGCCGAGCGCGCGGCGCACCATGACTCCGCGCCACCACGCCTGCGCGCGGGTCGCGGCGAGGCGCAGGCGCTCCTCGCGCGCCAGCCGCGCGGCACGCTCGCGCTTGAACGTCAGCCATCCGCGCATCTCGCCTTCGTGCAGGTCATACTGAAAGTACATCGGCCCTTTTTATTTTCGAGCCTGACTGTGGCTTTATAGGCCGGCCCTAATAAAGCAATAAGAGTGCGCGGTTGGAGAGAGGCCTGGGGGCCGATTTTTGAGTTTCGAACGCTCGACTTTTCACTCGACATCTGTCAAAACCTCATAGTGTTTTGACAGATCTCGAGTGAAAAGTCGAGAGCTCGACACTCAAAAATCAGCCCCCAGGGGAAAATCAAGGGGTAATCTGCGACACGACCATGCGGGACAGGGGCCTATTTATCAGACTATGCGAGATGATCCGTACTCGACATATCGTGAAAAAAAGACTATTGTCAAACGGAAAGCACATACGAGAAAATCGGAATACGTATACAATGTAATAGGTATATTACATTGGTACAGGTTATTGGTTAGTTAGGTTTGGTTAGTTAGGTGCAGGGGGGGGAAACTTAAAGAAAAGACCAATTTCGCGTGAATTTGGCGTAGAAAGTGCTGCCTCCTATTATATTTGATGTCGACATATTTTGTGTAATCCGTCTCAAGCAGGTTTCGTTTTCATTTCATCTATCCCAATACAATTAATCAAAGCTGAACGTGAAAAGAAACGTTACAATTTATCGTAAAATTAAATTTTCAACTCTATGGTCACAGATTTTATAATACTCTATGGTCGTATGGTTGCCATGGTTATTTTTAAATATTGAAATAACACGTGTGTCAATAACGTGTCAACATATTGAAAATAAAATAATGCTAATTATAAAATTTTCTGCATTATTCTTGTGAAAAGCAGTTAGTGATATAGATCTACAAAGTCAAGTTGATGTATCATTTTCTTAAAAGTGCTTTTTTATGAACTTTTCGGAAACGCCTTTTCCCAGATTGAATACGATGTGTTATCGGATACGCCGAGTTAAGTAAGTATTTTTTAATTCTTTATTTACTATCCCTGTTCACACCGATGCGATGTTATATGTATATTCCAATCAATTGATTTATTTAGGTAGGTAGTCTGTTTTGCCGGGTGGTTATGCAGCTCATACATAAATGAATATCAATGAAAACAGTTGGTTACTTAGCAATATAAACGTTTGAGTATTGAATTACGTGAGCTATACGATAAACGAATATGAAGCCCACTTTCTTCTTGTTGTTGTCTTTGAAATTTGAAATAGGTATAGTAGATAATTAGAAACATAATTTCAAAAATACATACATACCTCCTACACTTTCATCTCATTATTTAATGTTATGTTTTGCAGATGCGTAGTGCATACAATCATGCCACGTCCTCATGCTGAGAAAAAGTCAGGACAGCGGTATTTTCAACATGGATGTCAATTGTTGGAGAAAACAACAATTATCCTGGGCCAATACATGAAATCAGGAAGATACAGCGTGCATCCATTTCAAGGTGAAAAAAATGGGTACATCTTTTTGTAGACGATCGTACTTCACCAATTCGTTTACCAGTTAGTGATTGAAGAAGTTAAACAAATCGCTACAAGTTATAGGTAATCGTAGTTAATCCTCCTTTTAATATACTATTCATAAATAAGTTAGTCAAAAATAAATAAATGATATTATATATACAACTTAATTTTATTAGTCTCCTGACTGGAATAATTATTTGTGTACAAATCACTTAACCCTTTCAGTACGGCGTGATTATAATTTGTACTCAAATTGGACGAGTTAACTCGCCAATCCGAGAAAGATTTTTTATAGATAAAAGCAGAGACTAGGAATTATATAGACTGCCAATGCCTATACATTGTGGCGTAATTTTAAAATAATGGGCCTGCTGTAGCTAGTTTCACTATGGAGAGATCACTTTACCATTTAATTCGTATGCGACTAAGACCTCTGCTTAAAACATAGCGCCATCTGTTGGGAGCTTCTACGTTGTGTTCATAGATGGCGCTATGTTTTAAGCAGAGGTCTTAGTGGCATACGAATTAAATGGTAAAGTGATCTCTCCATAGTGAAACTAGCTACAGCAGGCCCATTATTTTAAAATTACGCCACAATGTATAGGCATTGGCAGTCTATATAATTCCTAGTCTCTGATAAAAGTAAACAATAAAATACTGTTCATGTACTATCTACCTACTGAGGCATCTTAACCTTCCCGTATAAACTTCCCCATTTTCATACTAAACAATGATAGTAAATTATGACTTCTGAAAAGAATAACTTTATTACCATTATTCAATTTAAAAAGTGGGAAGTTGCCACGGGAAGTTTAAGATGTCACAGTGGGTGGATGGTACATGAACAATATTTAACGGATAATATTATGGGTGTGTGTGTGTGCACGCACACAGACACACGAAATTAGTCCACACCAAATCCGTGTGCGGCGCTTGTGCTCACGAGTATCCAAGTTTTCACGCGAGATGGCTCTCTTTACCTGATATATATTATTATACTCTTTGGTTAGGTGGTTGGTTAGGTTATTGGTTGGTTGGTTGGTTGGTTGTTTGATTATTGGTTAGTTGGTTAGGTTGGTTGGTATTGGTATAGGTATATTACATTGGTATAGGTAGGTGTATTGTAATAGGTACATTCAGGCCCCTATACCACAAAACTTTACATGCGTACAATTCAATAAAATTGTACGATTTTCCATAGAAAAAGTTGACTTTATCGAATTGTACGCTTGTGAAGTTTGCCCCAGATTGTCGTTCAGGCAGGATTCAGGTTGTCGTTTCGGCATAATCTATGTCTGAACCATAATAAGAAATAAAAGGGGATGGAACGTAGCTTCGTTCCAATCCTCGCAAAAACAATGTTTCAATGGAAATGGTCACACTTAAATAATGATGGGCTTTGCTTAACGAAGTTTTCACGTAGTATCGCAGCCATTAATTCCTAATTTACAGAACAAATGTAGCGTATCCCTCGTCGTGTTTATTACACCGCCAGTTCTGAGAAGAAGTATCGCTTATATACTTTCATAGATGCGGCTATAATATAATCTCATTTCGATAAATATTACAACACTACAAGAGATCTACCTTTACTTGGAAGTTGGATGTACGAGAAAATATTTATAGGTTTTAAAGGTTTATTTTGCAGCATATATACCCAAGGAGAAAAATACTCGTTCCGCGCTTCAGGCTTTTAATTAATTTCAGGAAAGGCTAGGTATGTACAATAACATTCAGTTGGAAAATCTCTCAACTACTAAGGCTCTCTTTATGAAGAATTATATTTGTTGACGATATGAAAGATAGAATTATCGCATTTAAAACATAATTGTGAAAATGGGAACAAAGTTCAAAATGCGCCAACAATAGTACATTACAGAGCAAACTGCAATATTTCATCGAGGGCTAAGCGTGTTGATTCTGATTCTGAGATGCATCCCGAGTGTAGCAGGCAGGAGGGATTCAAACCGCCACGCCCGAGTTAGAAATAATTTTGCTACCGTGTAATTATTATTATTTATCGTATGGCATTTATTTCGAACCGTTTAATAACACTCTCCTTTCCACTTCTCCTATAAGAAAAAATATTCATCTTAAAAAGAACAATACTTGATCAATCATTTTATTTAAGAAAACACAAAAAAATAATTTCGTAATATCTGGGCGTTTTCCCGGGCATGAGACCTAGCTAGATCGGTTGCTCGTCCCTGAAAACCCCCACACCAAATTTCATCAAAATTGTTAGAGCCGTTTTCCAGATCCCCGAAATAAATAAATATATATACAAGATTTTCTCGTTTAAAGAGATATGTATTTTTTTTATTGTATGCAGCTCTTTTTGGAGGAAAAAAATCAAAGCTCCGTTTTTCTAACCACTTGTGCGACGGCTAATCGTCACATATTTATATAATACTCACTAAATTTTGAAGTTGTTTCCTGGCCGTAATTGCTTCCATGTACATATCTCGCACATTCGCCAGCTTCTGGTTAATCATGGCCAAATCGTCAGAGTAACGGATCCGCCAATAATCTGATACCTCTTCACGTTCCTGTGGAAGAATTCAAGAGCGGATTTAGGGGGGCACAGGGGCACGTGCCCAGATGACGGTTGTGAAGTTTTCAACACATACAAGTTTATTTTTAGCAGTTATTGTTGATTGTTTTTGCCCGTCTGCCCCTTGTACCGCTCCATGAAAGAAATCCTGGATCCGCCCATAAAATAATTTACAATATTATCACTGAGAAAAAATTGCCCCCCCAAAGCACAATAATAGCGTTGTACATTTGTTATTGTTTCAGGGTCAAAAAACTTTAATGGCACGTTTAAGTTAATTGTGTACGAACACAATCTGTTTATTGTGGGACTGATTGTTGTGTTGTGGCGCACACAACTTTATTTTTGTCAAATTCAACTTTACTAAACTTTATTGTTACAATAACAGCAATACGTTGTGAATTTATTAACGTTTAACATTGTCCGAATTTCACAAAGTTCAACCTAATGAACCTGACAACGTTTATTTTGAGGTGGCGACAACGCACAAAACTTTGCATCTGTCAAATTTAAAATGTCTAAACTTTGTTGTTATAATAACAAGCAGCATTTTTGCGCAGTATTTTTGTTAAATTTCTTGTTCTGCTTCTATCTGTGAGTTCCTATAATTGGCTTTTTGTTACTACTTAAGTTTCTATGTTAATTTTATTAGCTGTTGGTACTCCTTAAACTAAATAAATAAATAAATAAATAAACAAAACTTTGTCAGTTCAATAACGTACAACATTGTACAAATTTCACAATGTCCAACGTAAATAACCTGACCCGCCCCGTAGTGGCCGTAGTTTAGGTAGGTTGGGGTGAGGTGGGATTTCCTACTAACACAGAATAAGTAATAGTACAACTACTAAGGTGAGTTGGGAAAATTGTTGGATCGACACTTTGGGATTATGAATATTATAATAGCTTGATTTCTAATTAGAATATATAAGTTGCGTAGCAGTAGCCTATAAAAAATAACTCACCCCTGTTTCATCCCTACTCTCCTAATTCATAACCCAACTGCCCTCACAATCCTTACTCACCCCATTTACGGTACCTAGTTTTGCCCATTCACGGAGCGTTTAGATTACGTCCAACTACTTAACACAGGAGGAGGAAGAAGAGGAGGAGAAAAATTTGCGCGATTTTTTCTTCGTATAAGTTACAAGGTAGGAACCTAGGTACCTTTATTTGCAACTCGAAAGCCTTGACTAGTTCGTTGTGCACGCGTTGCTCATGGGGCGGGTGAGGCGCCGGCGCGGCCGGCGGTTGCCATGCCAACACCATCTCCGTCGCTTCGGTGCGCGCGCTTAACCACTTGTCGGCGTAGCGTAGCCGCGTGCTCGCGTTTAGAAGGTCATCCTTAATCAGACAATACCAGAACGATAATTCGTAACCGCCCGCGTGGTCATGTCGGAGGTTCCCCTGGATTTTCCTCAGGCTACTCTCCAACTGCGCACTCTTACCACTTCTTTGGGCTGGTAGTATAGCCTCACTCCTATCTATGTTAAGAGGAGGGGTAGGGCAAGCTCTCTCCATCCATACAAACTTTGTGCAGGATTTACTTCGTTTGTGTTTGCATTAAAGTTACGATTTTTGGTCAGTATGCTTATTTTTCTGATAGCTAGGTATTTCGTGATGTAATTTTTTTTTATTGATACTTTTTAATTTTTCATTTTTTTGAAATATTTAAATATTTCACATCACTATCTTTGCATATCTAATATTTACAACCAAAAAAAAATTAAACGTGCACAGAGTTTGTATGGAGAATGCCTTCATGCCTTGCCCACCCCTGCGCCTTAAGGATAAAACACGAACTAGGTATAACTATTAATACGCAATGAGACCAATTGGGGAAAAGGTATTCACGAAGGCCTTGGAGGTTTATTAAACTGAACGTAGATATTATATGTATATACTGGTATGACGAGATGCGCGTACCTACTCGTTATGACACGTTAGCGGATGTTAGGCTGGGCTGGGCGCATGTATGCGAACAGTCCAATAGGACACCAATACAATGGCATTCCAATATCGTATCAATATGCCGTTACAATGATATGATGAGGCAGATGTATTGATCTTTTTGTCATAGGTTAAATATAACACGGTGACGCTATCTGGATAGTAAACCATAAAGTTATCACAAAAAAAGTAAATGAAAAATTATAATCAATCTTCAAAACAGTCTTGAAAGTTTCTAAAGATTATACATTTTTTTATTGTCTAAATCGTCAATATTTAATTTCTGTAACTATGTAGGATTTGAATTTCTGTGAACAACATTTTAACAGAAAGGTTTAGAAGAGTAAAGTTTTTTGCTCACCTAGCCAGGCCGATTAGGTAAATTCTTGTCTATTGTAAGTTTTTCTTGTTTTAAAATGAATTATAACTTACTTTCAGTTTGTCCTGAAGACAGGCAACTTTATAATCAGCATTGCGGACTTCTTGGGCCCATTGATTGCGCTTTGTCTTCAGCTCTCGGGTAACGGCTTCTCGTTTTCTAGAATACTTTAAATCGTCAAGTCTTATATACAATAATACTTAATACTTATAAGTCCAAAATTATCGCTTGGCAAACGTCGGAGACACCCCAGCTACCGAGTATTCTTTTTTTTAATTTTTACATCGATTCCAATTTTAACCACTACAAAAAAACCGGCCAAGTGCGTGTCGGGCCACGCGCAGGGTAGGGTTCCGTAGTCGTCCGACCAATTCTTTAATCAAAAAATGCTTTTAGAAACTTAAAATAACCTATAATATTTTTAAAAGAGCTATCCAACGATACCTCACACGATAAGGTTTGTCAGAAAAAAGAATTGCACCACCACTGTATGTACAAATGTACATGTAGAGGAAGTACCCTAAAAAAATATTTTTTTAAGATTTTATTCTACCGTTTTGTCGGCGTCATTGATATGTATACCAAATAACAGCTTTCTAGTACTAACGGTTACTGAGAAAAACGGGGGTCGGACGGACGGACGGACGGACATGGCGAAACTATAGGTAAGGGTTCCTTGTTTACTACGGAACCCTAAAAAGGGATTGAGAATGTGTTTTTCAAGCCCTTTCATACCTATGATACTACACTTGACCTAACTACAACTAGTAACATAACTTTGGATTTTTGTTACCCATTTTTATGGTTCCGTAGCCAAAGGCTAAAACGGGACCCTATTACTAAGACTCCGCTGTCCGTCCGTCCGTCCGTCCGTCCGTCCGTCTGTCACCAGGCTGTATCTCATGAACCGTGGCACAGTTGAAATTTTCACAGATGATGTATTTCTGTTGCCGCTATAGCAACAAATACTAAAAAACAGAATAAAATAAATATTTAAGGGGACTCCCATAGAACAGACATGGTCTTTTGGCCGGTATTATAGACTCCGACTCGCACTTGGCCGGTTTTTTTATACATAATAAAATTAATTAATTGTTTAAAATGAAAATTTTCTGTAAAGGTGGGTTTAGGCTTTGCTTACAATACAACTACCTATTCCAAATTGTAAATGAATGAATTTTTCTCATTGCAGTATAAGTACTCGTATATACGTCGAATGACTCGTTATATAATATAATTATCCTCATCATTTAGGTATCTCAATAACAGAATATTGACAAATATTTATAAGTACTTTCTTTTCATTATTTCTCTAATCCGCTGAAGAAATCTTGCTCTACAAAAAAGAAAAAAAAGTTTCGAATCTTAATGGCGCTGCCACACTTCGCCGTATTTGTGCAAATATTCGTGTTGCATCTCATTCTTTAAGATAGGGAGGATCTTTTGCGACATGCATAGCGAAGTGTGGTGGCGGCCTTAGATATGAGGATGAGGATGGGCTGAATGATCGTGACCTGCGATCGACATCCCCACTGTTTCCGGCCAGGAGTCCCTACATTACATCTACATATGTACAGTCAGCAGCAAAAGTTCCTATTCCCTTTGTAATAAAGACTTTTGACGTTTTCATATGCCAAGCTAGTTTTGATGCTGACTGTACATCATAGGAATATGTACCAGGTCCACCCGAGTCTAAAATACTTACTAAGACCACCTTTTCCGAAACAAAATTCTCTATACGCGGACTTTCTTACAGGACATAGATACTCGTATCTAGTCTGAGGGCCTACCGGGAACCGAAAACGAAGTATCTCCCTCTCTGTTGCTTTAATATGCAAGTGCGACAGAGAGGCAGATGTTTCGTTTTCGGTTGACCTAGGTTAGGCCCTCTGGTTAAGCGCCGTTTAGACTAGCAAGAGCTTTGCGTGCAATTTTCAGTGAATTTTCATTACAGGGCTTGATCGTATTCATCCTACCTCGTTAGCCCGCTGCCCCTAATGTAAAAAAACTTGCATGTCTTGTCTTCCCAATGTAAATCGGCTTTTACTCTGAGCTGGATAAGCAAGCTTACTGCCGCAGTCTGTCGTGGGTGAGCCCGGTGGCCGCCGCCCCGGAGCGCTGCCGCAGGGATTGCACGACGCTAGACAGCGCTTGCCACCGCCCCGTCTCCGCCAACTCCACTAGGCTCGTACCGACCACGTCCATTACCAGCTCACTATACACACCGCACAGGATTACAATAGTTTTTGTAAAAATGGTCGGTAAAGTGAATAGTTAATAATAACAGCATTGTGCCGTGATTGTGCCGGAAATATGGATATTTAGGTACCTACCACATTTCTTAAATTGATTTTTTAATTGTTCCTAATTATTACCAAAGTTAATTGTTACGTTTTTCTTATTATATTAGTTGAATACCGCAACTGTATATTTTTTATCCCCGTTCCATACCTTCCTTTACTTTTCTATTAAATGGCTCCAAAGCTCAGTCGCCTCGGGTACTTTAATAAAAACATAATTATCTTCAATATTAATGGCACTTTCCGTTCTTGTCCCAATGCAGTGGAACATCCCGTATGTCCCGTTTACACTCTGGTCCACGTGTCTAAGCACTATCGTGCTCTAAAACTTTACTGTGGCAACCCTAGTTACTTTAGGGTGCCTGGGAATGTCGTTTGCGAATAACGAATAAAGATTCCCCACTCTTTGCCTTGCACAGAGCCTTGCGGGACTCCGGCCAGGATGGGG
This sequence comes from Cenopis cana, assembly GCA_951800055.1. Classification (NCBI taxonomy): domain Eukaryota; kingdom Metazoa; phylum Arthropoda; class Insecta; order Lepidoptera; family Tortricidae; genus Cenopis; species Cenopis cana. The sequence continues at coordinate 13,880,879 of OX637471.1, read as the reverse complement.
TACGTGGGTCCGAATTCGTTCCATAATATAATGTTTAATGTATAGGGTGTCCCAAAAACGCAATATTTGAATGAATTAGTAAACACATTTTTTTTATTAACTGTATTTTTTTTATTTAAACATTAACTACATAGGATAGGGTTTATGCATGAAATAGCACATCAGGCAAATACCCACCACGACTTTGCTGGCACATACGAATTCTTTTGATGAAATTTTCCTTGATCATTTTGTACAAATGTGGCTGAATTTCGCGAATGCAACATTAAACCTCCACCATGAATGCGTTAGGACTTTTGGCATAAACTTTGACTTCAAATAACCCCATACAAAGAAATTTAATGGTGTTAAATCACACGATATGGGTGGGTAAATCTGCTACCGAAACGAATCAGTACATGAAATTTGTACGAAATTTGCGAGAATTCGTAGCCAAATTTTCATTGTTTTTGTTCAAGAATAAAAATGAGGTGTTCTCTGGCATAGTGTGCTACATTTTTAAAAACCCTAAACTATCAGCTGTTTAGTATTTTTTTTAGGGTTACCAGCACTAAAATGCAAAAATGGTGGCAAATTTAAATGTTGCGTCCTTTTTGGGACACCCTATACAAACAGTAGAGTTCGAAAATATGTGCACAGACAAGTGATTAAAAACATGTTTTTTTTCTTTTTTGAACATGACTGTGTGGCTTTATAGGCCGGACCCGAAAGAGCGACACAACAGGGAAACCTCCGACGCGACACGTGGGCCCGAATCTGAGGTGTCAGTGGAATCGAGGTACTGGGACTGGAGTTTGGTCGCTGGTTCACTAAACCTAGCCTAGCTGAGAAGAGTCCAGCAAGAAACTCAGCTAGATCCGACCTGGGTCGGACTGACACTACCTGGCATGCAGCGGTACCGGGACGAATAGGAACTATATGTGTCTGTGTAGTTGTCGCGATCACGCGGTGGACGTCGCCGTCGGTGGGAACGCCTAAAGCGGGTATTACACTGTCCTGAATCAGGCGTCCTAACTAGTGGAGGGGAATTGAAGCATCTCGCTCTAACGTATAGGTCGGAACCCTTCTAAGTGTCCTGAATCCAGGACAGTGTAATATCCGCTTAAGTGTACGCGTCGTGTCTGAGGTGGACACCGTAAGAGCAGCGTTGTGATTATGTCGTCCGAGTAAAAACATGCATACGACATTATTGTTAAGGACATAAGGTTGCTCAGAATTATTTTTGTATCTTCGAAAACGTATACATATTTCATTTATGAAAACTGCTTATAGTGCTCATAATGATAATTAAACACTAAGTACCTAATATGTATGTAAATATACTCATAGTCGCTAAAATCACTGGCACAAAACAAACTGGTTATCAGAGCCATCTACCGTCACACGCCGCTTACCGATCCGAAATTAGCTTTCTGTGTTGCGCCTTTTCGCCCTCGCCTCGGTGTCTCCAGTAACGACTGCGAAGCTCGGAGCTTCCCTCTGAAAATATGTCACCAGATGGCGGTAAGAGAACCACTCCTGAAAAATTCGAATACGTCGACGACGTTCGACGATTGGTATTGGTGCAGAATGGCACATAAAATATCACTTTTGCATGTTCCTTTTGGAAGGGAAAGAACGATTTTTGACGTTGTACTCGTATTACTAAGAAATAGGAAAGTAATTCTAAATTATGATTACTGCACAAGTCAATTCCAATTTATTTACGGAGGGCCTTCATGTTTGGGTCCGAGTAGATAGCACTAACGATTATCTACTGACAGTGATTTTACAAAGAGCGATCAGAGTCATAATCATACGTTTGAGCCCTTAAAACTTAGATATTATACGAAACCACAACCGCAATATAGCATTTATAACCCAGTCGAAATAGCAAAACTTTGAAACCTTGGTAAAGTTGACGAAATATAATTAACACCGATTCTTCTTATATAAATGATTAACTTATTTTTACCTTATTAAATAGAACACTGGAGTAATGTTTCAAAATAACCGTGAGATTCTTAAGAATTTCAGAATTATAATCGGTGGAATGAAAAAATGCCATTCATTTTCTGCTTAAAGCGAAATGCATTTGAAAGAGTAGGTACTTATCTCATTACCTGGACAGTACCCTTACCATGAGTTTGCAATGTTTGCTTTACTGTACTCGCTAGCGACTGCTTAAACGATTGTATGGCGATTCTTAGTTCTATTGCGTAACCGCCAGAGGCGCTGTACTTTTGTCCATATTAAATCGTTTACGCAGTCACTAGCGAGCATGGTAATGCAAACGGTACGGGAAGAAATATTTCAGTAAAGAACATTTTTTCGTTTCAACATGCAATTAATTGCTTTCTCAGCTAGGAGTAGGCGGGCCATTTTACGGAAAGATGTACACTCGACTTTTTTTTTTAATTTGGATAAAATTGGGTTTTTTCTACTCAGAATCGAAAGCTATAGGGGAAAAAAAGTGTCCCAATTTTTTTTCATTCCTTTCCGTTACCGTTTTCATACTAAGTTTGTAATCTTGTATGGTGGTAACGGAATGGAAAAACTGAAAATTGTATGAAAAATTTGGGACACTTTTTTTCTCCTATTAGGTTCGAAAGTGCTTTCGATTCTGAGTAGAAAAAACCCGATTTTATCCAAATTAAAAAAAAAGTCGAGTGTACAACTTTCCGTAAAATAGCCCAGGTACGGCGCGTGAAACGAAACACCGACTTTGGCGAGCCTCGGAGTTATCGTAAAATTGAATTGAAAAAACACGACGAAACCCGGCAGGGACGGCTTGGGTTAGTGTAATTAACTCGTCAAATTGAGATATCTGTTTTCCATCTCGACGTAATCAGACAACTCTTTGCCTGTCAAAATGCGTTTGAAGTAGGCAGCACGTAAGGCAGAATTCATCTCCGCTGAAATATATTATACAAAGTACCTAGTTAGTTACCTAGTAATTACAAAATGAATAATGTTTTTGGGCAGAGCTCAGGAGGCCGATTTTTGAGTGTCGAACGCTCGACTTTTCACTCGACATCTGTCAAATCATCATAGTTTATTGACAGATATCGAGTGAAAAGTCGAGCGTTAGACACTCAAAAATCGGCCTCCAGGAGCGGTTCTGTCATTTCATATTGTATAAAAGCAGAATAGAGACTACGCTATAAATATCAAAATAAAAGGTAAAGTATATTCAATAAAATATTGTATGTGTACTATACCTACGAATGTCTTCGTAGGTGTAGTATTCACAAGTAACAGTTACCGACAAAAACTATACCTGTTGAATTTGTCATAAATCATAATGAACTGCGCGGAGTTCCTAGCAAAGCGAAGTTTTTCATTTTGTAATGACATCATTCATTCTAACTAAGTTTCATGACTCAACACTACGAGTATTTACATATTATTTAAACTGCGTTCATTAGCTAATGGATACGGCCAGTCACCAGTAATATCTGACAGTAAGTAACTATAATGAGCGTTAAAAAATCTGACACGATTCTATTTGTAGATCCGTTAAAATGAGAAAAATATTTTTAGAGATTAGGTATAGCAATTTCGGTTTCCAGAGGTTGTGGGTACAAATCCCACCTGTGGCGTTTAATTTTTAAATTTTCACTTTGATTTCAAATTAATAGTGTACGCCGTACGATTAAAAAAACCGCAAATCGATGTACAGTTTAGCCGTTTGGCACACGCATACTAGATCATCATCATCCTCCTAGCGTTATCCCAGTACAGTTGCATCCTGAAGGATACCTGGGGTCCGCTACCTAATCCCAAGATTTGGCGTAGGCACTAGTTTTTACGAAAGCGACTGCCATCTGACCTTCCAACCCCAAGGCTTTGTCAAGTGAGTGGGCAACTTGACTGTTAGAAGTTCTCAAACCGCCCGAAGGCCTCCAACTCGGCTTAACGACTGCTGCCATAGACAGCAACCGGGATCAACGGCTTAACGTGCCTTCCAAAGCACGGGAGCGCTCAGTTAGTAACCACTCAAAGCGGTCACCCATCCAAGTCCTGACCGCTGCCCACGTTGCTTAAGCTTAGCAAGCGCAAGCGGTTCGCAAGCGCCGCTGGGCCACGAGCGCTGCACACGCATACTAGATGTCAAAACAAAATTTTTGACCTGCCTTACGTCTACGTACGTGTACTTAAAAAATACTTATTTCTTGATACAAATAATACCACAAAATGAACACATGGGCCTTTTTAGTAACAAATAAAACGAATTTTCGAAAAAATATCGACTTCTAAATTCAATTAAAAAAAAAGTAACAGCTATTGAGAGCTTCATTTACAAAGTTCTTTGGTTTACGACGCTTCTAACGGTGTGCTACAACATTCAATAAATTAAAAATAAAACACTACAAATAAGTTTTTAGTCAGAAGGGTGAATAAAATCGTACTTATCTAACAAGAGAACGGATGTTTGTTGGGTTGATTTGGACTTTCATTATTCGGCCTTAGGCCATACGCGGAGCTCGGCCTTTGGCCACACGTGGGCTTGCCGCTCACTTTCATGCCTTCGACCCTCAAGTTAGTCAGGTTTCGCTTGTAAGAATGTTGGGTAGGGTCCACGTGGGCTCGGCCTTCTCTCATGGGACGCTTTGGACTTTCGGCCCTACGCGGAGCTCCGCCTCCGGCCTCGCATGGCCTTTCCGCTCACTTTCGAGCCCCGATTGCCAGGGGCGTATTTACCCTAGGGCCAAGGGGGCCATGGCCCAGGGCGGCAGGCTGAGAGGGGCGACGAAGCCGCCCCTCGCAGCCTTATTTGTGGGCGCCTTGTCTTGTCACCTACACAATTCTAGTAACTTTTTCAATAATTTCGCACTCGTCGCGTTTGCGTTACAACGGTTAGAGAGTATGAAGTATTTTCCACACCTGCATCTCAATGTTCAAAAAATTCCGCGCTCGGTGCGCTCGCGTTTGCATCTTCATGGCTTGACGCGTATGAAGTATTTTCCAGACTAGCATAAAAAAATTCGCGCTCGCTGCGCTCGAGTTTTCATCTAAGTATGTTATGACTTTATGACCCTTTTTTTTAAACGCCATTTTTGTTTTTAATTTGATAAACGCTGAAAGCAGTTTTCTTCCATTTTAATGCCTAGAGATTTACTTGACTAAAACCTGGAAAAAATTTGGTGGACGGACACCTGAGTGACACCAATAGGGTGCCTTTTGGACCCTTCCAGCACGGAACCCTAATTATCTACGTTCCAATATAAGCGAATAACGCCTAAATAGCTTAGCTGCTCTGAGAGCCTACCGCGAACGAAAATTATCTCCCTTTCTGTCGCTCGTCTCGGATCAAGTGCGACAGAAAGGCAAATCTTTTGTTTTCGTTTCGCGGTAGACCTGGGGCGGCAAAACTAACTGGCCCAGGGCGCCAAATCTTTAAATACGCCTCTGCCGATTGCGCTTGTAAGACACCCCTAAATAGGACCGAAGTGCCCAAGGTGTCCCATTAGAGTGTGCTCTTTACTTGATCCCGAGGGTCACAGGTCCTAAGAGCAAGTCTAAGCGGATACTCCATATCCGTGTCATTTTTACAAGCGAACCTGAGGGCCAAAGGCGCGCATGCGAGCGGCGAGGCATGCAAGGCCGAAGGCCGAGCTCCGCGTAGGGCCGAAAGTCCGAAGCGTCCCATTAGAGAGATGAGAGCCCGTGACCTCAAGGCCGAGTCTTAAAAGCGAACTTTCTTAAAAGCGAAACCTGACTAACTTTAGGGTCAAAAGCATGAAAGTGAGTGGCAAGGCCACGTGTGGCCAAAGGCCGAGCTCCGCGTATGGCCGGAGGCCGAATAATGAAAGTCCAAATCAACCCTACAAACATCCGTTCTCTTGTTAGATAAGTACGATTTTATTCACCCTTCTGACTAAAAAATTATTTGTAGAGTGTTATTTTTAATTTGTTGAATGTTATAGCATACCGTGAGAAGCGTAGTAAGCCAAAGAACTTTTTAAAATAAAATGAAGCTCTCAATAGCTGCTACTTTTTTTTAAATAATTATAGAGGTCGATATTTTTTCGAAAATTCGTTTTATTTGTTACTAAGAAGGCCCATGTGTTCAGAGAGTTAGTTAGTGACATTATATACCGTCTTGTCTCGCTCTGAATAAGAAGCCACCACCCCAGCCATGTCCCAGACAAATACCAGCTACCAAAGAAAGTTTCTTTACGAAATTTTGTCCCGAATATTTTATTTTGCTTCCTAATGTTTACTAACAAATACCCAAAATGTGTGAATTCCGACACGCACTTGGCCAGTTTTTTGGTTGTATGGGTCAGTTAGGCTAGTATATTTGTATTTGTAAAGTTTATGACTTTTAGATTGGCTACGTATACACATAGCTACTTTCTTGTTAGGGAAAAAACTTGGGATCGCACTGATTTTTATTTCTGGCTCTAGGAATGATCAGTGGACCATCGAGCCCTACCCCTCCACATATACGTCCTTGTATCATTGGTTTATTTTGTGTCATATGAACTACGGGCGTGTTCTGAAGTTCTAATTGGACGATACCCTACCTAAAAACCATTACAACTATAACATTGTTGTAGCGGTTTAGGTTCATAGTTGTGTCCTGTTCATGACTCAAGCTACTATTGACAATTTTGACGCCCTAGCATACCTATTTCCGAGCAGTGGCATGAAAACAGTATTTTTATGCGATATATAGCTCATCATACTGCACTTCATACTTCTGTTCTGCGAGCATTCATTTATATTTGGAAATCAATTTGCTGCTTCCAAGCGTTCTCGAGAAACGAGGTCTTGACAGACAGACACTGACGACACTGATAATATGAGGGTTTCTTTTTTCCTTTGGAGGTACGGCCCTAACCCTAAAAAGGTGTGTAGTTATACACTTCGCGCGTGCTTATTGTGGACAGTTGGAGCTCACAATTAGCACGTGTTATTTCGTATTTGACGAGATCACTCGTAAAATACAAAATAGCAACAGTTAGTGCGGCTCCTAGCGGTTGATACCGCCACTAGTTACTATTTTGATTTCCTAAAGAAAACTATATAACTTAACTCGTCTGAGTTATTAGAAACACTCGTACATTATAGGGTACTCACCTTGTATTCTAAATTGTAGTAGAGCCACTTCCAGTGCCAGGGCAAATAGCAGGGCGTCCATATTACTTATCCTGAATAAAAAATCCTGATATTAATTGTATTAAAAGTGTAAGTAATATGCACTGCGTCTTACTGGCGCTGATTCCAGCGTCCGGGAGAGTCGAACCCCATTTTAATAAAAGGTGCCTAAAATTGTAGGTATTATCCTGAATAAAAAATCCTGATATTAATTGTATTAAAAGTGTAAGTAATATGCACTGCGTCTTACTGGCGCTGATTCTAGCGTCCGGGAGAGTCGAACCCCATTTTAATAAAAGGTGCCTAAAATTGTAGGTATATATTAGTCAAATTTATTTAGGTATCATTTGGTAATATTCGATTTTTGATTAAATTATCACACATTTTTTAATTCTTTTTCTTTTAAAAACGGGAATATTTTTCAAATCTCCCACCCCTACGGGTGAGTTGACCAGGGTGTGTGGGAGACTTGACCATACATTACCATGCTTAGGTATACAGTTTCGAAATGTTTTCTTGCAGAATTACACACTATAAGTACATAACTGTTTTTAGGGTTCCGTAGTAAACAAGGAACCCTTATAGTTTCGCCATGTCCGTCCGTCCGTCCGTCCGACCCCCGTTTTTCTCAGTAACCGTTAGTGCTAGAAAGCTGTAATTTGGCATGATTATACATATCAATGACGCCGACAAAACGATAGAATAAAATATTTAAAAAAAATTTTTTTAGGGTACCTCCCCTACATGTAAAGTGGTGGTGCAATTTTTTTTTCTGCCAAACCCCATCGTGTGGGTTATCGTTGGATAGCTCTTTTAAAAATATTATAAGGTTTCTAAAAGCATTTTTTGATTAAAGAATTGGTTAGCGTGATATTAAGCTTTGAAGTGATAATTTTTGCTATGGTCAAGTGTCCCCCCCCCCCCTGCCAGCTAAACGGTGGCTACTAGGCATGTGGAAAAAATCATGGTAGTAGTATATATGATGAATTTAAAACGAAAACTATCACAGCTAAGTAGACATTACTAGTTAACGAGTAATAGTCGAACTTCAGAAATGTACTTTGCAAAAGCAAACTTTCGTACAATTTCCATTGATACCTTAGATAATGTTGTTAATTCATTCAAAAACATAGTAAATATAAGTTTTCGAACTTTTTGGTCCATATAATGTAACGGGTGAACGACTACGGAACCCTACCTTGCGCGTGGCCCGACACGCACTTGGCCGGTTTTTTTTCCTCATTTTATTCTTTGTTTTTGTGTTGCTTTATATAGATACTTAGATTTCTTGATCTTAAGTAGGTTAAGTATTATCATTGTAATAATCATATTTTTGCGAGAAAATGGCTGACTGTCGAGTTTCTTTCGGCGTTTCTTCTCGGCAGTGGCCTCTGTGAAACGCTAGTAGGGTTTGACTTGTAAAAGTGCCATTGCGGCCTACTTACAGAATAAAGTTCATTTTATTCATTTTTTATTCATTTTTTTAGTGAGAAAAAGGTAAGAAAACGGTTGTTTAATGAATAACATTCAATCCAAAATACAATTTTCATTAAAATTAAAGTGATAAAAATTTATTATATAATCAAGGCCTCTTCCGTGAAATGCTGAATTTTCATAGTTAGGTATATAATTTTCCCACGCGGAGTCTTTTTCATAATTGGAGAAAAATATTACCCAAATTTTTTTATTGTTTATCTGAATTATGTTACTACGAATATCAACATTAACGTAATGTTCCATGTATACTATAAATAATTTAACAATAATGTTAATATAATTTTGTTTTTAGTATTTAAGGTTTTATTGAAAAATATGGTATACCTAAATAAGAACGATTTACAAAATTAATTGACCAAAATAAAGAAAAATTGAGCTCGCAAGTTAGAATATAGCTGCCTTTTATCAACCATCTTAAAGTCAAGGCGCAAAAGACTCAAACTTAAGACACCGCGTTTTCGTCGTACGCTACGTCGTAAGATACTCCATTTTTTTACTTCTGTTACGAAACTTCTCGTTTTATAAATTTCTGGCGGGTAGAGCCCACCTTTGCGTTGTATTAAAAAGCATGATTTACGAAAAACAAAAACAAAAAAAAATTGCAAATAAAAAGAAAACAATTTGAAGAGATTTGAACCACTGATCATGTCACCCTACTCCGGACTGGTCAAGTCTCCCGCTACCCCCCTTGTCTGACAAAATATTTTTTTTCTTTAAACCATTGCAATGAATGTTTTAAACACTCTATCTCAACAATACTACATTAAACCACCAATAAAATGTGATAATAAAACAGTCCTTCCTTCCAAAGTATTGTAGTTACATAAGAATGCAAATAATTTGTAATTTTAATTTTTGACACGTTGAAACACTTTTCCCTCACTCAACGCCTAACCGTACTAAGCTAATGGCGCCCAGTATGGCGCCGTCACAGATGCCGCCTTTGTGTAAGCGGGTCATAAACACTTGAAAAAACAAAAGTCGTCCCTACTGTGGTCTGGTCAATAGTTAACGGCTTATGAGCATGTAAGTTATGATTTTATTACATGGATTTATAGAACCGGAGACGCCGTTTATGCAGGTTACGAGACCAATCCAAAATTAAGCTTTGTAGCCCTTAACTTTTGACATGTCCACAGGAAAGACGCGAACCTAAATAATGTTTATGACCCAAGCATCGTTCGAGCAGGCAATGGCGCCGATAGCGCGAAATTTGAAAGAAATATTCCAGATGGTTCATGTCTCCTACCTGGTCAGGTCTCCCGGTTTCCCCCTACTCAATAATAAAATATCCCCATCATAGGGATGTCTCGTTCTGTTAATTAAGACAAATAGGTATTGTTGCGACGGAGGGGTATAAACAGTTCGGTTGTCATGGAGATAAAAAGTCATCAAGGGATTCGAATATTCGACGACTCTACTAACAGTCCCCGTGGCCCAGTGGTATAGCGCATTGGGTACAGAGTCATTGTGACCCGGTTCGAATCCCGTCGGCGATGCACTTTTTGTAAGTTATTTCCAAATGTTAAGTGATAATTTTCATTAGGCTGAGTAGCATGGAAGGTTCTAGAAGAAGTGGCTGAATAGAAAATTCCATGCTATAGAAAATTAAACGACAAATGTATGGGATTGGAACATTCGAGAATCGACGTTAAGGCACAAGTTTCGGGAATAGTGAACGCTACTCGAAACAGATGAATAACGAAAAGACAACCGTAATGACTATCGAAATGAAGATCGAAATTATCGTCTGGAATATTCGATAGGGGTATATAATGGGAACAAGCTCCCGGCGCAGAGTAGTATTAAAGTGAGTGAATACCGGAGCGGAACGGGGAGAGAAATAGTGGTACAGTGGAAAAGTGAAGTGATAGTAGTGAGTACAGTGAAGTGTTAGTAGTGCTAGTGAAGTGAAGTATACTGTGTCAGTACTAGCAGGCGCGGACTCTAAGGACTTGTGCAAGTAAGTCGAGTCAGTGTACTAGTGCGTGTAGACTCAGTGAGCTATAACCGGCGTTTCTAAGTCGCTCAATAAAACCATAGTTGCGCCTAACAGGTGTTTAACTCTATCCCGTACCCCACGCTCCTAACAGTATTAACCGTAACCGTATAAGAACAAGTGCGCCAAACACATCAAGTTTACATTGTACGCACGTTAAGAAATCCCGAAATGTCTGCTGTCAATCCGTCAGTCAATTTGCGTTGAATCTGCTATTCGATTACGTAGGTAACATTGCGAATGTACGTTAGTTAGGTATACCTAGGTATCTGTAATGTTTTTGTATCACGGTGTTAAGTAACCCTATTTATCCGATTAAGAATGTGTACCTCTAGACCTCTACTATACTACCATAGGCACATTATCGTATAGTGAACCCTGACATGGACATGGGACCTATACAGGGACGTGCACCATGAAGTAAAACTTTTGGGAGCAAACTAAAAATAAAATGTTTTTTCTCAAACATGCTCGGAAACGGCCGTATTTTGTTTGAAAAACGAACTGTTCCCAGTAAAAACTGTTCCCTGCCTTGGCAGAATACGGTAACCCCTAGTCAAATCAACAACTTTTTATTAAATGTTAAAAACGATTTGTTAATATGAAGTTTGTAGGGAAGTACTGTCTTAGTGACGTCACTAAGGCAGTTGAGTAGGTTTGTTCAAATCAGCGTCCTTTTTAAATCTTTATGCTTATAAAATCTTTCAATTAGCTAAAATAAGTTAATAATTGATGTTTTTCGAGTATTTTCGTTAGATCATTTATTAGTCAAGTAAAAAATAATTTATTTTTACCTTAGTTTAAATACCCTATTATTATACTCCTAGGACTACCTACGAGTATATTACCTACATATAACAAGGGTCTAAAATAAGCCATGTTACCACGAGAGGGTAATATTATGGGTTTTCGACCAGAGTTATTAACTCTACTTTTCACTTCAAAATGAATTCCACAGCGAACATTCAACATAATATATTACGAGTATGTATAATTTGGCGGCAACGACGGCATCCTTCTTTTTATAATTCGCTTTCACACATGCAATTTTTTTTTCTTTTTTCAATTTATTTATATTAAAAGATAAAAAACAATACTACATTAATTAAGACGCGCACAGAAACCTGTTCAAGCTTTATGCATGACGCGAATGTATCGCACCGCTCACAACAACATAGGTATAGTAGAAATTATTTAAAATGTCCGACATTTTATTATTTATATTTTTATTATTTTATTATATATAGTCATGGCGATAGCGAATAAACACCACTGAGCTTTAATGAGGGTTACCGTTTTTGTGCTCACCAGTTGGCGTCACTGCGCTTTCAGTCCAGCTGTCAAAGTTTGTTGTTGGTAATTATAGGAGTAAAAACCAAATTTACGTTAAAATCGTATTTAATATATTAAAACCGTACCGTAAATATTTTTATCGAACATCCGGTATTGCAGCGCAGTCCCGTTTTGTTCGGAAAAAAGTATGACATAAAAGTTTACGAACAATAAAATTGCACTGAAATTTGTTGACCCGTAACTCATATTTTCCATAATCAATCTCAGGTATTGCAAAATAGTCACCATATTAATTAGAAATAAACCCGCGTAACCCACCCACAAACTACGAAATTTGACATTTCAAAGGACTGACATCACACTAGCGCCTCTAGCGGCGAATACATACGCGGTAGCCCTTCAAAAGATTTTATTTATTCACATTTTTAAGTCTGCTTCCTAATTGGTCGATTTTAGTTAAATTGTATTCTGGTTGGTTGATACCTAAAACAATATTTTTTTAAAGAATTCTATTGGTCACTTTTATACTTTACCGTATAACATAAGTATAACAACGTCCATTACGAGATTTACGAGTAAGAACTAGTGTTTTGTGATATGGCGAAGTGTATTTTTTATACGCCACACTTTTCAAGCAAGAGAAGTGAATAATTATTTGTGCTTACCTAGTTTTACTTACTCCTAAAAAAACTCAATTAGCATTGATTAAATTTTTGGGTAAGTCGTATTTCCAAATCCATTTCGAGGTTTAAGGGTATTAAATACCTATTTTAGCCTTTTAACTCCACATAATAATCAATGACTAAAGATATTTTTACGTTAAATTGATCGTTTATGAAACAATACTTTTCGTGTCTGGTATTTCTCCAACTACGAGTACTTAATTGACTTTAATGGTAACAGGGTATTTATAATAACAATAACTTTATTCCATTTTGGATAAGCCAACAAGTCACATCAAGGGGTAGACGGGTGTTTTTGATGTGTTCCACGCACAATGTTCTATCGACATCAAACATTTGCAAGCTATGTTTGAGAATATATGTATAACTGAACACAATACGTACGTACATGGTACGTACAAACACGTGCAAAACTCGTCGCCTCGGATAGGCACCTAGTTTGGTTGTTTAAAATATTATTCGGTGTGGATCATACAAATACCAGGTCCACATAACAAATTTAGAATAAAATTAATAAACAAAGTTAAATTAACAAAAAAAATATTTAAACACCTAATTTTATTTTTTAGCTATTATTTTTCTGGCAACCTGAAAAAGCATCGGATCAGGCATAAACCGTATGATTTAAAACTTTTACGATTTCGCTTAAGGAAATTGTTTTTAGAGTCGTCTGTTCGGAATGAGAAGAAGCGTAAGACATGAGTGCGCCCTTATATCCTACGTTTCTTCTGATTCCGAACAGACTCTATGCCTATAAAACATTAGATACTTAGGTAGCAGAGCAGATGGACAATATACAGAAATAAAATATTAAGGCGATATATCGATTGAAAGAGACACCCTTTGTTTTTCGCTCACGACAAAACGGAATGCAACCCTCTCCGAGAATGGTTTTTTAGACAAATCTCGTTAAATATCTGACTGTGTGCAGGTTTATTAAATTTCCTCTTGTCAGTACCTAGATGAGGTAAAATACCGTGTCTTTTAATAATGCGTTGTTTTAGTAGGCTGAGGAAAAAAAGGAAAATATAGACTCGACTTTAGATTTATTTTCTATCGAGAAAATTTTAAGCAATCATGTTTCGCTATTGTCAGTACCACAATCATATAGTCAAGAATCATATATCTGAAAACCAGCCCCTACCGTTTGCAGGACAGCGTTTCTAAGTCTCCAAATTTCTCAGTGTAGCGCCTTAAGTGATAAAATGTGCTCTGTTTTATATCAATATCCGTTAAACTCTTATGTCGGTAGGTATAACTGAATTACTTACCTGCGACAAACAATTAATTAATAGGTATTATAATAAATCGTTCAAATCTACGTTACTATTTGCGGAATATACTTTATTTTTCGGTTAGATTAACTTAGAATTTATGTAACATTATTTAGCAGTTTACGGTAATTCTAAATAATTAAACAATAACAGAAAGTTCGTGCGAATGCGAAAAATATACGAAAACACAGTAATCGACCTATAATTCAGCCTATGTATTGTGCCCTTAGTAGGTCTATTTCATTTACTTACCGCTCACTTTTATCCATTAATATCGTATTATTAACACCAAATCCAAATGGTCTATCTAAATTTGACTCGCAAGTGGTTTGTTGAGTTTATGTGCTTCTATCTCTTAGCAGCGAGGTTTGTTCGATAATACTTCCATTGGCATGGCAGAGCAACGGAATTCCCGATTAGTATTCAGTTCGCATGTATCCACATCTGTTGTCGATTTTATTTTCGTACGAGTAGATTAATGTCAAATTCAATGTATTTTAGATTTGTGCAATTAATATTTAGATGATCTTTTTGGATCTTTTTTAGGGTTCCGTACCCAAAGGGTAAAACGGGACCCTATTACTAAGACTCCGCTGTCCGTCTGTCCGTCTGTCACCAGGCTGTATCTCAAAAACCGTGATAGTTACACAGTTGAAATTTTCACAGATGATGTATTTCTGTTGCCGCTATAACAACAAATACTAAAAAGCAGAATAAAATAAATATTTAAGGGCGCTCCCATACAAAAAACGTGATTTTTTTTGCAGTTTTTTAAGATAATGGGACGGAACCCTTCGTGCGCGAGTCCGACTCCCACTTGGCCGGTTTTCCATTGTGCATTTGAATTACCCCTCGTTAAAAACCGTCATATTTCCTAAAATACTGCGAGGCTGTAAGTTTTTTTAATCATGTCATTATCATTATTTAATTTTACATAAAACAAAACGAGTAATAAAACGAGTGTAAAATATTTAACAAAACCTATTGAGGCTATTTAAACTAGGGTGACCCGTAATTTTTGACCGCGAGTGTAGGTATAATGGCATTTTATATGATTTTATTATTTGCCGATATTACTTACCTATAGGTAGCTATGTGATTTTCGTAGGAGTATTTATTTAATCTGAAAAAGACACACGGCGGCAGTTCGCAAAGCAAAATATGTTTTACAACAACAGCCATTTTGGATGCACCAGTCACTTAATGAAATTTGAAATTTTCGTCTTGGGGCCGATTTTTGAGTTTCGAACGCTCGAATGTTCACTCGAGATCTGTCAAAAAACTATGACGTTTTGACAAATGCCGAGTGAAAATTCGAGCGTTCGACACTCAAAAATCGGTTCCTTGTTAGATCATCCAGAATTTCAATGAAAACCGTTCACCCGTATTCAGTTTTTATACCAATTTTATACTGACTGCTCATTCACTGATCAAAATGTTTAGAATACTTCCAGGTGATCTAGAAAATGTTGAAATTGGGCTAAATCCAGAAATTCAGCTAGGTAAATTAACTATGTGAATTTAAGAAAAAATAATATTTTATATCGCTTTGTAAACATACTTAAAAGGTTTGTTTTAACGGGTCTAACGCGATATTTATGTATTTACCTTTTTTACCGACGACCGTTTTTTAAAGGTAAATACATAAATATCGCGTTAGACCCGTTAAAACAAACTTTTTAAGTAATATTTTATATATTTTGAATATTTTACAAGCTTATTATAATTGATGCGTGTTCGAATCAAATATTGCAACTGAAGTTAAAAGCAGTTATCGTGAACCGATTAAGCTGAAATTTTGCATATTTCGGTTACAATGCGACATTATGGTACCACCGAGCTGATCTCATAATGGAGCCAGGTGGTCACAAGGTGGTACACAAGATAAACACATCGTGTTTGGACTCATTGGAACCGTCTGATCTCACCTAACGTTAAATTCAACGTACATAGTAATAGTAGATGACTGAAAATAAGGTACAGTCAGCAATAACTATTTCACTATTTGTACTAAAAATGTTTTTATGTTCCCGTGGATGAGCATTTGTTAGGTTCCCTCCCCGAAAGGAAATCTTTAATTTTAATGCCAAATATAATTATATCTTACAAACAACATAAACGTGAAAAATGCCAAGTTCGTAAACGATTTCGCCAATAAAAGAAGTGAGATCTAATTGGAAACCAATTTCTTTTAAAGGTCTTTCAGATCACAGCTCTTGTCATGCAAATGGTTCTTAAATTGCTTAAAATCATTTGTTATGTTATTTGTTACCTACTTACCCACCAACTTTAATCTCTGACTCTTGAGTAGGTACAATAAAGAAGGAAGTGTTAAGTTAACTTTACGTTCAGATCAATCAAGTAGAGGAATTTGAAAAAGAGAGAACTTGCTATGTCGTGCTATTGAGTAGCAAATAATAACAAATCATTTTCAGCAATTGAAGAACATCTGTCGAGACCGCCTGAATCGCGCCATAAGGATTCCTTTGTCGACTATCTGTGTCGGCGGCGGAACGGAACGGATGGTTTGACAGGATCGTCTGCAGTAAGCGGTAGGCCTGTACATATTAAATGGTATGTAACTTTGTCTATGAACTATTTCCGATGCCATCTCCGGGTATTTCTATGCTGATAGTCAACTTTAGATTTTTATCACTTTCCCGCGTTATTGATGAACGGGTACAACATAAGATGCAAATACTTGATGGTATAGAAAAAGTGCTTGATATAATTTTCTCCTTAAAAAGATTTAGCAATTTAGTGGACCAGGTTTGCATAATTTTAAGTAGGAATTAATTAATTCGTAATCGGGGGTAGGTGCGCCTAAGGCAGAGCCCCGCTCTCGTCTCGCGGAGGAAACGTGTAGGGGATAATGAAATCACGTGGCTCTCGAGGCGCCTCTTTAAATTAAATCACTCGCAATTATACGTCGCAGGTCGCAGACGCCCTCGGTCTCATCTCGCCAACGGTACGCCGAGGGCCGCCGCCGGCGTCCCTCCTCCTTACTTCTGGTTAACACTCACATTCACCTCAATCAAACTATCTAAGTCATCTAAGTATGTCATTTCACCAATAAAATCCGATTTAATGCAGGTACAATTAAAAACAAGTCTAATGAAACTGTGTAATATTAATAGTAAATAAATTATGATTTGCTCTATGGACACATTAATTCTTTATTCTTTGGACTACGGTTACATTATAAGTTTAAATATGTAGGAAAAACCTAATGATGGTTGGCGAAGTCACAGAGCCATCAGCTACGTAATAAAGTAAGTATGAGCTACACTAAAGCGGGAATTCAACCGTGCTATCTTTTTTACATGCCTTGGATATTTAGAATTAATTAAATGTTTCGAAACAGATTATTGCAGCACTTGAGAATAAGTCGATTTACTTATTTTATATTAGGATACAAACAACTTTCTACCAAATTACTCTAAGATCTGGTTAACAGGCATCTTTATACTGAAAGTCCGCAATGGATATAATAAACTCTTGATTTCGTAAAAAAGTCTAATTAATGCCATCAAAAGGGAGGCCGCGGCAGCAGGAAAGTTGATTGGGTTCTTTATTTATAGCATTTTCAATTTAACGAGAAATCGGGTCTATACTCTGCTCTGTGCGCGCGATGGGCGACGTCGCGCGGCGGCGGCGGTTCGGCCGCGGTGCAGCTGCGACTCCGCTCCACCACGAGAGCAGATTCAATTATGGTCGCCTCCAGTGCCGCAATATCGATTATGGTTGACGAAATATAAGCTGCACCGATTCGTCATACAAGTTGTTCGACGAATCGGTGCAGCTTATATTTCGTCAACTATACCTGCCGATACGCCGTCTACTTTAACTTACATGAATTCATCATTCACAAAACGTTTCATACACATATAAGGCGCACAGCCTTTACATTTGGCGAATATTGATTGACGAGTATTGACTCGTTCACAAAAAAAGTACTTAAACACAAATCAATAATTTAACATTTTACTGAACGTAATATTTAGACACTGTAAGAAGTGTTACATTTTTCTACTTTTGTCATGCTAACAATTGTATTTAATATCTTTAATTAACTTAAGATTAATTTATATAATAACAATATTTAACTCACAAATTAGCAGCGGGACTGTACATCAGATATAATGATACAATCATATGTGAAACTAAACTAATAGATCTCGTATCTAATAATACTAATATGCCTAAATACTTCATCTAATTAAGTATAAGTAATGTAACAACACATGGCTAACTCGTTTCATAAGGATCGGAACTAACTACATAATGTACTAGTTAAAGCATGAGTAAGAGTATACATACATAAGTACATGTACATGGGCGGATCAACTATTTCTTGTATCCAATCGACTTTTTTTGTTTAAAAATGAACATTGATTTTCATAGGATAAAATTGCGAAAATATAGAGGGCTTCTTTGCAATCATAATGAGAGAATTGAAAAGATTATACTTACATTTAAACGAATGAAAACCGCATGTTTGAATCTGAGAGTTGTGAAATTTCTACTGAGTAACGAATCGTACGAGATATTGAATTTCACTCATAAGAAAGCATGTAATCGAAAACAAGGAAGCTTTAATACTGCAAAAATAATCACAAATCAACTCCTGTAAATTAGCAAAATAGGGAAAATCAGTCTCATCTTCATATTATTAATGTTTATTGTGTTCCATGAGTCACAAATATTAATAATCAGGGTATATTTCTTTAATTATTCGGTACGTATTCAGTAAAATGTAAATATTAACATACTGGCACTTGAGGCAGCCATTACAAAATTATATTGCGTACAATATTTGTAGCTTCAGACATATTGCTAGACTTTAAAAGTTGGTAAACTGGTACAATCTGCTGGGTCACAACTGTCAGCCTAAAGAGACTAAACGTAGGCCTTTAAAGATATAATGACTTAAAACACAAATAATTTAGTAAAATATTATATCTCTACGCTAAGGTGTACATACAGGATGGATTTTCTTTTGGGTCAGTGAGGATAGCTAAGTACCAGATCCCGTGCTGCTACGCGAAAACCTGCCCTCACTAACCCAAAAAGAAAATCCAGCCTGTATATTGAATTGATATAGGTACTCATATCGTTAAACAAGCTGTTCTTTAACAGCAACTTGCACGTATGTCATTAAATTTTGATTCAACAAGAAAAATACTTGATAACGTCACAATTTCGTAACTCAAGGCAATGTGAGTCAAGGGACTCTTTGTTATAAAATATTAAATATTAAAAGTGAGCGTTGTAAGTATACGGTCCACCACAGTATTCCACCTAAGTTTGTTTTTGAATATAAATAAATAAATAATAATAATACTCTAGAAAACTATAAACTGGGGGCCGATTTTTGAGTGTCGAACGCTCGACTTTTCCTCGACATCTGTCGTCTTCTGGCCCCCTGGTCGAATTCCCATGTGACCCAGTTGACACGTACAACTACCTAACACACGTTGTCAGTTGTCACTTTATGAGTAACTGACGATTTAACAAATTTTAAATGTAAGGTGACGTGTTCTGTCGGTTAAGTATTTAATGTTGTTTAATATATATGACCAAATTTATGTATTTCGGTCAAATATAATAAAACGTAACCCGATAAGGATTTTTTTTCGGAATGCCTTGGGAAAAGTAGGGATTTATTATGGCAAGCAAATTTAGTCGCCTGGGTCACGACTCACGATGTCAATCAAATTTTAATAGCAATAGAAAATAATCATATTGAGATCTACCTCTAATTTTCTCATTATGTACCGAGAAGTCGTTAGCAGATAAGACACGATTTGACAGAAAATAGTTGATCCGCCCATATTGTAAATAATAAGAGTATTATTGTTTCAGGCGCGTGGAGCGAGCCTCGGGTACAAGTGCCAAGCTGGTTGGCAGGGCCCGGGCGGGCGGCGGGCGCGGCTGCAAGCGCCTGACGAACCCAAGCGGAACCGAACATTAAACGCTTAAACCTCGACGATAAATATGGTCGACATTTCATACTACTTGTTGCATGTTGGCAGCTGTAACCACATCAACTGCTATGACGAACATATAAAATAAATCGATAAATAAAATCCACCTGCCGGCGAGAGTAGGTAACGTACTTATCATAGGGCTTGTATCGTAGACGTAGGGCTCCCGGATGGAGTGGAGCGCGGGGCCGGCGCTCTAGTTTTCGTATGGAGCCGGGCCGGAGTTCGCCCAAAATCCTGTTCACAATTTATAACACAATCATTTACAGTTTGACAACTTTATAATCATCGATCTCAAACAGCGGGCTTAAAAAAACAACGATGTGTTTTTAAGTGTTGGTCTTTATATGACAATAAAAAGGACGGCATAAAGTTAAAAAAATCCCTCTAACCAACAAACAATACAACATGTAAGTAAGAACCATCTCGACGGCCTTAGGATTTGTGGCAGCCTGGTCAGCTCCACGTCCTGCAGGAAGAGTGGGTAGTAGCTACGGCCTGCCCCTGGCTGATCTGAGGGGTATGAGTCCCTGCCACAGAACTACCATCGGTTGTTGAGGCAGCTTGCATTTAAAAGGCCTTGTTTGCCTCCTAAGTTGTGGCCCGTAAAGTACGGGGGACTCACCGCGCTTGCCGACGTTCTGCAGGAAGAGTCGGTTGGCCACGGCCTGCCGCTGGCTGGCCTCGCGCATCTGCTTGCGGGCCACCTCCAACATGAGCCGCTGCCGCAGCACCTCCATCGGGTTGTTGATGGACAGCGAGGGCATCTTGCGCTTCGGCCGTGCGCGCCGCTCGCCGTTCCCGATCACCCTCTGCGTTTGGTTAACAAACAGTGCTTATTACAGTTTCAATTTTTTAATCAAAGTGAAAATTGAAAAATTCAACACCACAGGTGGGATTTGAACCCACGACCCCTGGAATCCGTCCATTACTCTACCAATTGAGCCACCGTGGTATCCCTTGTAATGGTGAATTTTTCAATCTTGCTCGTAGCGACATCTACCGTGAAGCTGTTACAACTTCTGAAACGGCACCAACGTCCTAAGTTGCATTGGGAATCGTTGATAACAATGTGCTACACCCATACAAACTTTAATATGTTTGTCGGAGTATGTTTGTGGACGGATTCCAGAGGTCGTGGGTTCGAATCCCACCTGCAGTGTTGAATTTTTCAATTTTCACTTTGATTAAAAAAATGAGATTTTCGCTAGCGGACGCATCCGCTTAACAAACATATTAAAGTTTTACAGTTTTGTCTAATTATCCTTAATTTAGTGCTTCCTGACTGGCATGGGATGCGCGGTAGCGGGACGATGCGAAGGCGGTACTGCCCCGCTTTTGCGCATGATATTACTACTGCGCAAAAGTAATACTGACATGGTTCCGTCAAGTGAAAATCTTTGCGCCGTCAGTAAATTTACGTCATAGAATAAAATGTCACACATCGATCTCACCCCGCCAAGTCAGGAAATCGCCAGTTTCTCGACATGAAAAATGATTGCTAGAGCATCGGTACGTCAAGTACCGATAGCTAATACCTATTAATACAAAAATATTAAATAATATATCGCTTGGCAGAGCTCTTGCTGCGGCCCATAAAACCAAACCAAAATGTTTACTTGAGTCATCAATTATATACGGTAGCTATGTACTTATATACCTACTTATGCGTATAGCGAAAGCTGTGAAATTGATATGGCTAATTAACAATGAATTGTGGAATAGCCTGTAGGAATTAATAAGGATTTAGCTTAGTTTTTATTCTATATTGTTTAGATTTGAATCGCGTTTAGCAAGGTTTAGCTTAGTTTAGCTGTTCCTTTTTGTTTTTAAAAACTTAACAATCAATACATCGTTCTTAAAAAAAACAAAACATTTTTATGTTATTTTCTGTCTGCTGGAATGGATATTTATAATAGGCAACGAAAAGCCGATTTTCTATTGATATCAACTTCGTGAACCTTGCCGACAGGCGAGTATCTGTTGATTTGCAACAAGTAATCAGTTCCCATAAAGAATGACTCTCCAAGCAGATGCGTATTGTGAATAGCTACGTTTCCCTTCCGTTTAATTGAAATTTCATTGTGCTATTTTCAATAAGCTACAATTACACTGCCATGTTGCTTGTCAGAGAACTTGGAGTTACTTAGATGTTGAATTGTTGATATGGGCTTATTTTGCTCGCTCAATATTTGTGAATGAAACGAAACGAAAAAGACGTCAGTTGGATGTAATATATGTATTCGCTTCTTTTCCACCGGCAACTTGAGGTGAGGATTGAATTGCAGTGGCGTACTATAAGCGAACAATGACTATTTCATTGCCAATTTTCCGCTCAGTTTCGCCTCGATTTGCCGGAAGGAAATCACTATACAGACATGAACAAGTACCACATTTCAAGTGACAATTATATAGCATCTTTATTGCACAAAAGAAAACTTTATGTTACCATAAAGTATTCTCTACCAGTCAACCGTAAGGCAAACCAGAAAAATCGTGGACAGAGAATAGTTATAAAACATTATATTCATCAATAAATTTCCATTATTTATAAATTATGTCAATCATTGCCATTTGAAGAATACGATTAACAAAGTATAAGTTTTAGTTTTGAAAATTGTTTACGAATGATTAATAAAGATGTCGATAAAATGATTTACAATCAATCAATAGGTACATTGTGTCTACAGAAACTGCCAATATTGGCGTTTGCAAAAGAAATACATTATTTGTGCGACAAGTGAGAGTTCGTGTTATAGCGACTATACATATAAATAAAAATAAGGCTGATTTCGTGGCAATCGATAATTTGACCCGTGGTCTATTCAAATAGGTAGTACTGTACTACTAGTGAATATAATACCGATCACAAGCAAATAAATTGGGTAGACGTTGTATCGAACTTCCATACGAACTGACCCGTTTTAATTGCTTCTTATGTGTACTTAGTAATATTAATAATATAATTTTCATCTCACCCGCTCAGAAAGGCTTTCTTTATCCTTGCAAATCTGCGTGCAAAAGTCTACTTTCCACGCTAGCGTGGAAAGTGATTTTGAAATTCGAACGTTACGCAGTTCCATGACTTCCAACTTTTTTCTATAAAGTGAAACGACAGGTCATTCCTAAGCGTTTAGAAGTATACATATCATGTACCTAATGGTGCAGTTTATTATTGTTTTGTTTTTTATAATGATATTAATAATACTTTTTCCAGCTTAATTTGATGATATTCAATAATAATTTAGTTTTATTTATAAAGAAATAACACGAAGAAACATATTTGAAATGTTTATATGTTTCAACATTTTACGCTCAGTGCAATTTCGGAACGCACCGTTTAAAAAGTTAGTTTTTAAGAAAAAAACTCGATGCGAGAGTTTAAGATATTTGAATATTGTTTTGTTTTGTTGTTGAGTTAGAATAATATCAAAATAATGAATTTAATTAATTGATTTCAGTGCAGAAGATACTTATATTACAATTTTAACTCCTGATAAGTTTGGAAATGAGTGAAATATATTTGTTTTACCCGTTAGCCGTGAGTATTTCGTACCACAGTACTCAACAATAATAATTAGGCTCTTTGATGCATTTAAATGTTAATAATCCACGAAATGCTTTGTAACGGGTGAAATTTAAACAACCCTTTATAGAACATGAGTACATCTTGAATTATACATGAAAGTATTTCCTCGCTATGGTGAGATGAAAAGTTGTGTGTTGCGCTCGGCAGCAAAGTTGTTCGGCGTCTCGTGCCTTGAGAGCCTCGCTACGCTCAGGATTGTATTTTTGAACCACTCGCTTCGCTCGTGGTTCAATCTTACAATCCTTCGCTAGCTCGGCTCTCAATACAAACACTCGCGCCAAAAATCAACTTTGCAGCCTTGCATAACAAATAACTATTGTTTTAAATATAGGTAGTTACAATTTATATTTTATTGCTCTTGGCCAGCATCTAGCCAGGGGGCAAAGATGATGATATATTAGTAGTTTATGCAACTGGTACATAATGAGGGGCATTAAAACACGAGTGTGTTTTATGAAACGAGCCGAAGGCGAGTTTCATAATAAGGTCACACGAGTGTTTTAATGCCTAATTATGTACAGTTGCATACATTACTTTATCTACACACATATTATAACTACTCTAAGATGGGTTCAGAAACCGTTGTAAATAAATACAATAATTGTGTTAATACAACCTTTTTTGCACGGTTGCGGAAATATCGAAATCAGAACTGGCAACCGATACCTGAATGTTATTTTAAAAAGTAAAGAGTCCCTATTCTGATGTGATTATGTCGTTTTAGCTCAAATTTCGTGCGATATATACTAAAAAAACATCGAGCTGACATTTCGCATCGACTGAATTTGAATATTCAGTGATACTAGAATAGGGACATGTCAACTTTGACATTTAAATTTTGACAGTTTTGTTTGACGTTTTTATATTTTAACATCATATATGAGATTAAAATTAAAAATTATATTACTGCTGTAGCCTTAGCCACAGATAAGAAAATTGCCATAAATTCATTGAATGTTGAAATGAGAGTCATTTTCTACGGTTTCCGAACGCATATTAGAGGATTTATGATATGTGTGTAGATAAAATATATATATGTATATACATACTACCTGACCTGATCTTAAAGGTCAGTTTTTACGATTAAGTACCTACACGTACCGACTATTTATTGAGTTGAGTTTTCGACGTCTTTCGGTGTGACTCAAAACAATCATCGTAAAATTACTCAACTACGTTGCTGTGCCTTTGGTAACTGAAGCAGTGTATACCTACAGTCTATGAGCTCTTAGATTGACATTCGAGTTTCAGATTGATACTTCGGATTTCGGATATTGCCGTTGACACGCGAATGTGATACTGCTGTTTTGCAGTCATAAAATATAACGATCAATGTAAAATAAATCCTCACTTAATGGTGTTATGCTTCATATTTTTTGGTTGATAACTTTATTTCAATTTGACCTTTTGTCATAATCTGAAATAAAAATAATGTTGTGTTCCTCTGGCGACCATTTAAAAAGATAATAGGTTACATCTCTCTTTGGTCCGAATTAATGATATATAGGTATATAGAGTTGACAAATCAAAAAGACGTGGTCATTTTCTATTACACGATCACGTCCAATTTTACCCTAAACTCGAATGTAATTCTAATAGCTCACAGACATTACATCATATGTAATTACTTGTATGTTATTTTTTAATTGAAGATGTTGTTGGGTCACTGTTATTGAGCCGGTAACGTCAGCGCTTTCCGGGAAAAAGGGTGATGGCTGCGTATTTTTCAGCAAATAAAATATACTTCTAAATTTTTTAAACTCTTTGCCCTTGGATGCGTTTTATATACTTTTCACCTCACCCGCTCGGAAAGGCTTTCTTTATCGTTTCAAATCTGCGTGCAAAAGTCCACTTTCCACACTAGCGTGGAAAGTGATTTTGAAATTCGAACGTTATGCCCAACCTTCCTTGTGTTCCAACTTTTTTCTATAAAATGAAATGACAGGTCATTCCTAAGCGTTTAGAAATATACATATCATGTACCTACCTAATGGTGCAGTTTATTATTGTTTTGTTTGTTATAATGAAATTAATAATACATTTTCTAGCTTAATTTGATAATATTAAATAATAATTAAGTTATATTTATAAAGAAATAACACGAAGAAACATATTTGAAATGTTTATCTGTTTCAAAATTTTACGCTCAGTGCAATTGCGGAACGCACCGTTTAAAAAGTTAGTTTTTAAGAAAATACTCGATGCGAGAGATTTAGGTATTCATATTGTTTTTTTTTGTCGTTGAGCTAGATTCTAGCTAGAATAATATCAAAATAATGAATTTAGTTAATTGATTTCAGTGCTTAAGAGGAGGGGTAGGGCAAGCTCTCTCCATACAAACTTTGTGCAGGATTTACATCGTTTGTGTTTGCATTAAAGTTATGATTTTTGGTCAGTATGCTTATTTTTCTCATAGCTATTTCGTGATGTAAATTTTTTATTATTTTTTTTTTTTTGAATTTTTTATTTTAGAATTTTTTTGAAATATTTGAAAATTTTCACATCACGATCTTCGCATATCTAATATTTACAACCAAAAAAAAATATGATATTTGTTAGTGCCAAAACCGACGAATAAAACCTGCACAAAGTTTGTATGGGGAAGGCCTTGCCCTACCCTGCGCCTTAAGATATTTATATTAAAATTTTAACTCCTGATAAGTTTGGAAAGAGTGAAATATATTTGTTTTAGCTGTTAGCCGTGAGTACATACTCAACTCAAAATATGACTCGTTTAATGTAGGAATAGATCGAGGCTCTTTGATGCATTTAAATGTTAATAATCCACGAAGTGCTTTGTAACGGATGAAATTTAAACGCCCTTTATTGAATATGAGTACATATTACATACGACTTGAATTATACATGAAAGTATTTCCTCGCTATGGTGAGGTGAAAAGTTGTGTGTTGCGCTCGGCAGCAAAGTTGTTCGGCGTCTCGTGCCTTGAGAGCCTCGCTACGCTCAGGATTGTACTTTTCGCTCGTGGTTCAATCTTACAATCCTTCGCTAGCTCGGCTCTCAATACAAACACTCGCGCCAAATATTAACTTTGCAGCCTTGCATAACAAATAACTATTCTGTTACTTCTAACAGTGGACGGCATGGCACCTTTTCGATTTCGCCTTAAAGATTGTCATAAATAGTCGGGATCAACGGCTATAGAGGCCATCGGCCACGCATTCATATACTAATACCACACTAAGTAGAGAGCATCTGTAGACTAACGTAACGTTTCATCTATACAAAAACTTCCATGGCGTGGTCTGGCTCTAGCCTGTACGGGGCAGTAATCACTGCAAACTCTAGCAAGCACCGTTTGAGTTAAGCTGTTATAGTTGCGAGAGGGGTGAAAATGCTTTATCTGGACTCAATCGTGCTTAAAGGTATGTAGTTGTCGGCGGCGTAGCAGGAAAATTGCAATAAAACAAAACATAATTTCATATTATTTATTGTGTCTAATTTTCATATAGCTTTCAGTTCCATAAGACTTTAAAGTTTAAAGAACAATGACATAACAATAATTGATAATTCAACATTTATAAAATTATTTATGTCACACCTGGCCATAAAGCGGCCATTATCGCACGCTCCGCGCGCGAAAAAACCCTCTTCCTGGCCAGGGGGTGACATAAAATTTTGTACTTAACACGGGCGGTAATAAAGAAAGCCTCAGATCGCATATTTATCGCCCTTGCCTTCGGCTCGTGCGTCAAATACCTGCGATCTGAGACATTCTTTGTTTTACCGCCCTTGTTAAGTAATGTACTATTATGTAACACCTGGCCATAAAGCGGCAATTATCGCACGCTCCGCGCGCGGGAAATCCCACTTCCTGGCCAGGGGGTGACATAAAATTTTATACTTAACACGGGCGGTAATAAAGAAACCCTCAGATCGCATATTTATCGCCCTTGCCTTCGGCTCGGGCGTCAAATACCAGCGATCTGAAGCATTCTTTATTTTACCGCCCTTGTTAAGTAATGTACTATTTCAGCCACGTACCTAACTTTTTAGCATTTGAAGTAATCAAATAGGTATGTAATAATAATAACAATTATGTATATCATAGTTGAGTAACCGCCTTGCAATGTTATAGATTTTATTTATATATATATATATATATATATTTAACGGATTCAAAAAAAGAAGGAGGTTTCGAGTATGTTCGTCTGTATTTTTATTTTGTATAATTACGTCATGGGTATTCCCATATAAATCTGGTCAAGATCTGATGATGGGAAACATGAGGAATCGATGGAACTCCTCAAATATTATAGGCACACGTATTGCGATTTCAATATTTTTCACGTGAACTCATGAATTTTCTATTAAAAAGCACATTTTTGGTGCAATGGAATTGATGATGAGGGCCAACTCTAACTATGAAATTATCGAGGAACCGACGGAACTCCTCGATATCTTATTAGGTACACGATTTTTTCCTCCTGGGGCCAGGTGACATTTTGAATTAGATTTTGATCTGTAGTAACCAACGCATTAGCTCCCGGAGTGGCTTGACGAAAAACTAAATAAAAGGCGGGGTTTTAAGTAAAAAATATTATTTGTACCATCTTTCGTGCTGCTACACTATACTTTTTGATAAATTACCTTATTTTCGAAATGCATTTACATACATCCCTCAGTTAACCATATTAAACATACTAACGTGTATCAATTAGGTCACCAATTATTCTACGTATCGATTAACATTGTACTAATTCATATGTCAGAAACTGCTTAGTCATAAATAAATAATTATTTGCAAATGTGTTCCTTTTAAAAATTTAGTAGTATTTCTGCGATTCCAGAGAGGAGTCCCATTGAAAACCTGTAACAGAAAAATAAGTTATGTTACACGTAATATCTAGGATCAATATAGGTACATAAAAATAACTAAACAGATCTGTTCACATTATTGAAACTAGCAATATTAATGATTCTATCTAGATATCTAGAAATACGCGATACTGCAAAACAGTAGTATTTGTGGTACACTATTAATAAAACTGGAACGGTCTCGCGGGGAACTTTTTACTCTCTTTGCCTGCCCTGTCGTTGGAGCGATGTGCGGTGAAATTGATACGGTTTTGTTGCTCACCTCGTTTGCCGATCTCGTTCAAAAAGTTCCTGTTCTCTGCGGCCCGCAGCGCCTGCGCCTTGCGCGCCTGCTCGAGCCCCAACTTGTGCCGGAGCACGGCCATGGGCAGGTCGATGGACAGCGTCGGCGCGCGCCGCTTGCTGCGCCCGCTCCACTCCTTCAGCGCACCGCGCACATTAGTCAAACATACCCATACCAACGTATTACTTTTTAAATACTACGACGGTGGCAAACAAGCGTACGGTTCATCCGATGGTAAGCGGACACCGCAGCCTATAGACGCTCGCAACTCCAAAAGAGTCACGGGCCATTTTATGAAAAGTTGTACATGTACACTCGGCTTTTTTTAATTTAGATGAAATCGGGTTTTTTCTACTCAGAATCGAAAGCACTTTCGAATGATATAGGGGAAAAAAAGTGTCCCAATTTTTTTTTATTGCTTTCCGTTACCGTTTTCATACTAAGCTTGTAATGCTTGTATGGTGGTAACGGAATAGAAAAAAAGGAAATTGTATAAAAAATTTGGGACACTTTTTCTCCTATTAGGTTCGAAAGTGATTTCGATTCTAAGTAGAAAAATTCCGATTATATCCAAATTAAAAAAAAGTTGAGTGTACAACTTTCCGTAAAAGGGCCCCGTGCGTGTTGCCGACCCTTTGCAAAATTTGAGTATTCACTGTGTTGACCTCAGAAGGGACAAAAGGTCCCTCGCTTTCACAAAGTGCATACTCGGGAGCTCTGGCAACCTTGCTCACCTCCAGGAAAACAACACTACATACTTGTATATAATAAATAATGTTATTATGGCTGTGGTTTTCTGCAATGCGGAGGTACTTCCCCGGCTGGGCTGCTCCAAATTCCAGCAAGAGATGACATTTTGCTTTGCTCTACCTCCCATTTTTTTTAATGTAACCATACTGTGGCTTTATTGGCCGGGCCCAATAAAGCGATAGGATTGCGCGGTTGGAGAGTAGCCTGGGGAAAATCCAGAGGAAACCTCACGACCACGCGGGCGGTTTTACTACTGGAATACCTACTCTAAGAGTATGCGCTCCAGTGAGATTGGTTGAGTGGCTCCAACCGAATCTGAGGTGTAAGAGAAGTGTAGGTACTAGTTACTTTCAAAATCAACTTAACTACCTACTGACTTATATAGAGAATTCTGAAACTAGTTCAGTATCAAAAATCTAGATTCGATATAATATAGAATGAATATGATTTGAATAATTAATTAGTATGAAGCGTTTTCATGCCCTACGTGTGTAAGATATATTTCAAGGTTATGTGCCTCAATAGAAAACTGCGCATTTGCTGACTATGTACATAGGTAGGTATATGGCATAAAAATGCTGCAGCGAAAAGTAATATCCCAGCCCAGTCGGTGGCAGACACTCCGCGACTAGACGGGAGCTCTTGCCCCAAAGTTCTAAACTGTAAGATAAGCATAGCAATACAACATAACTCGAAAGATGCGTTTTTATTTGTAACCTAACCTATTTAGTAACCTTTCATTTTTTTTATACTACGTCGGAGGCAAACAAGCTGACAGCCCACCTGATGGTAAGTGGTTACTGCCGCCTATAGACGCTTGCAACACCAGAGGCGTCACTCACGCGTTGCCGACCCATAAGAACCCTTTTCATTTCGTGACTATAGTAAAATTTATTTCAACTGCAAATACTTACAAGCATTTTCCTGTGTAATAATCTCAATTCCTTGAAGAAATTATAATAAGTAATTCTAAAATCTTAATATGAATATGGAATATGAGTAAGTACGAACACAAGTTTTCTTTGGTTTCATAATGAATTATATAAATTACCGGTATTTATATCGTTCTGTTGTATTTGAACAATATCTTTGTCGCACATTAGGCAAGTAGGTAAATAGGTACTACAATAGATTCCAATTTAGACAAATGTAATTTAACTTTAACAAATGACGACCCAGTTTGCTCCACATAGTTTGGGGGTTGGGTCATTCAATTTACTACTGAGCGTGTCTTTCATGAAAGCCATCGTATTGAACCAAGATATTTGCACCGAAAATTAACCGACTCAAACCTCTTGACTTAAAAACACAAATCTGCGAGAAAATAATATGTTGGAGCTAGGTTCTTGGACAATTCTTTTCTTATTAGTAGGGTGTGGTATTCAAGGGATAGCAACAAATAAAACATTAACACATTAAGTATAACACGGTTTTTTATATCGGTTTAATATTTATGGAGCATAAGCATATTTATTTAATTTATCAAATATATAATTTATCAAACTTAAATTACATCAAACAAAATATTGTATGTAGGCATAGACAATACATAGACAGAATACATAAGTAAAATACACTGTTCTGCATCTCGCAGCGCCGTTTTAATTAGATTAAAGATAGATATTTGGATGGCAGCTGGACGTGTTTGCGATTTATGTTTAGTTTCCGAATATTTTCTCAAAGCAATCTTCAGAACCACTCCAAGGGTCTGCAAAATGAAGAAAATATTAATCGAATAGTGGCAGAGTATGTTTTTTTAAGGCATTTGCATTGGCTTTGTTGTTATATATATATAGCGATAGAGGTTACCTCGTTTGCCTATACATTTAAGGAGCTCCCTATTGGCGCGCGTGAGGTGATCGCGGCGGGCTTTGTCGGAGTAGGCCGCGGCCAGCAGGTCCGCCGCCGGGTTCACTGAGAAGTCGCGCCGCGCACGCACACTTGTCACCTTTATATTATAAAAAGCGTACCACACACTAAATAAATATGTTTAGGGTAGATATTAGGTAACATAACTCCACGAAAATTAAAATGAATCCCTTCTGTGATTTATTTGTGATTGATTACTTTTTGTACTCTTTAGGATTTGCTGTTATTTTACCACATATGGATGTTGCGTAAGTTTATGTCGAAAAGAAAATATTATGAACTTACAATTAGTCGTATGACTTAGTTCCTATTTTTTATTTGATGAGATTGATGACCGTTATGTTTTGTTAATGTTGTATATACATATAATATAATATTCAAAACAATCCAGTAACACGTTATTGTAGCCATAGGTAAGATAAAACAAATAAATAAGTATACCTACTTCAAATATAGGTACATAACGAGATATAGTTACAATAAAATTTTAATGTAATATCTTTAAACGAGCAATTCTTGTACCTATATATACGAGAGAGTGGCCCAAAAATACGTTGACACGGAATTTTTAGGATATTTTTTATTATTTAAATAATAAATTTACTAAAATTAAATAAAAAACGTTTAATATACTTTTATTAGTTTAATGATAGTATATTTAACGTTTTTTTAAAAAAGTCGTGTAGTCGTGTCGTAAAAAAAATATCCAAATAATTCCGTGTCATCGTATTTTTGGGCAACCCTGTATATATATATATATACCTATATATATATTTACTTATCTATTTCGGAGATCTCGGAAACGGCTCTGAAATTTTGATGAAATTCTGTTCTTTTCGGGGATGAGCATTTGATCTAGAGGTCTCATGCACGAGAAAACGCCGAGCAAAGCAAACCTCGGTCGCCCAGATATTAATTTATTCACCGAACAAAATACTTTTAGGTAATACCTACTTACAATGTAGGTATGAAGTATAATTAGCAAAGATATTAGGTACCTACCTTTTGAAGTAATATTTATGAACTATGTCGAGAGATGTTCGTTTGCAATAATAGAAACAATGTTGTCGAGATGTATTATAATTGGAATATTTAATAAATACGAGTATGCTATTCCACTTGAAGAGCGACCAATTCAAGTACTTTTCAGTCTAGTTACGAACACTGTGGAAGAATACAAAGTTTCAAGTTGACATTGTAATTTGTTCACTTAATTACAGTCGCCAAACTTTACCCTAAACGAAAAGGCTATGGGCAAAGTAAATACCGGCTTATAATAAACAAAGGAAATAATCGAAGCTACATCCATCAATTCACGTCTCTCCATTCTGGGACGATTTGAGGCTGGAAGAATATTAAATGTTGCTCATTGTCTAATTTCATTTCTTCGCCATTAATACTTGAGGGTGCTAAGTTTAATAGACACACGGGTTCTGTCCTCATAAGTCGAGTGTTTAGGGTTTTTAGTACGCTTGAAGTTACGGCAACTTTGCGTGAATCAAATTATGTAGGTATGTCTACTTTGTGAATTCAGTTTACATTATAATTAACGAAGTTGACTTTTGACTTTGAACTTGCTTATTGGTGATGGTTGATAAAGACTGTAGTGAGAGCTAGCACTCCCAGAAGATTTATCCAAAACTTGGCCTCCAAAAGGCGCTGAGCAGGCGTTTGATCCTCACGCAGGCAGCTTTCTCGCGCAGACAGGTTGCTATCACAATCCGGCGCGGGAATGTTGCCTGGATGATAGGCATAGCGTATGTACCAAGGAGGCCCAATTTTGGCAGTAATTTTTATTAATGTTTAGTTTTAGTTAGTTTAGTTTAATACTGTTTATTAAATAAGCATAAAAATACAATTGAAATTAAAAATAATTAATATTAGTCCATTAAACTTTTAAACCCAATCTTTGTTTTTAATTTAATTTAAGAGTTATATGTAAATTTAAGATCTGTATAATTATTAATTTTGTAACAAACTAGACAATATCGAGTTAGTTGAACAGTTTGGTTAGCAGTTGCTACATACCGAGAAGCAAATCATGTACGAGTGGGTACCTACTTACAACATAGATATACCTAGTATGCTTTGAAGGCGGGCAGGTAAAATATAAAACCGGACAAGTGCGAGTCGCACTCGCCCACCGAGGGTTCCAACCAAGCAAATTTGTAGGTATAAACCTGTCAGCCGTTACTTAACCTCGATAATTGATGATTACGTATTTTAATAAAGACTATATTTTTTATGATTAAATTACAAATGCATAGTTTTCAGATTTTTCCCTGTACTTGGAGTACCTATGAGAAGATATTACTTGTCAAATTTTATAGTTCTAGGTCAACAGAAAGTACCCTATAAATTGAGATTCCCTTGGGTGTGTCGATATATACGTTTTTTGCAGCATATACATCCTTATCTTTTTTAAAGTTAACTTAAGTTTGAATGTTTACAGCTTCTAGGGACTGTAGACCCCTAAAAAGGATTATGATGTACATATATTTATTATAGCTTACTTCTTTTACAAATATGCTTGAAACGTGTTGATGAAATTTCATTAACTGTTTCCAAATATTTTGCTAACCGCTGATACCTACGATCAACACTGAATTTTCATCAAAGGGAGATCGGATTTTTTTTCATGATTTGATTGAATTCATGTAGCTTTCATTCTCGTTTAACAAAATCATATACATTCATGATCAAAGGGTTCCGGGACTTCGAATTCATTATCTTGTTCCAATTCATTGTATTACGTCCTGCATCGGAAAAGCGGAACGCAACCTGCATCATGCACGGTTTCCATTTGAACTGTATGGAGGAGAATTAACACATTTATTGTACCTAATTGTATGTAATAAAGTTCGGCATCAAAGCGTGGTTATTAACTAACTACTACTATGGCTCACTGACCCAAAGTGAGTCTTGGCCTTACGCCACTTAATGGGGCCCCCCTATATACGGAACGATTCGTCGTTACGATCCGTCGGTTCAGACTGATCGAAACGACAGATCTGTAGTGTATGTTAAGATCGTTGGCGATTTACTTGAGCGCAGACGACATCGAAATCGTAACAAAAACCCAGGCAATCTTGAATATCGTAACGATAAATCGACTGTGCATGGACCTTTACGATCGGCATTTCGATTTTTTGTCTCAGTCTGACTACGAACAGCGTGCGATGTGCACGGTACGACATGCGCGGGTGTTGTGTTGGCTCGCGCTCGCTCTCATATTGAGCCAGTCTTTTGGGTGGAACCTCAATTCCTTCAAAATATTAAAATGCGAATATTGCTGACGTTTTAATAGCCATTTTTTAACCCAAACTGTTCTATGTTTTCTTTTATTTACTAGCCGGATTAAATTTACCGCCAAGTAGGCATAGAAAATTAGCTCATTTTCCATTTTAAAAGATGGCCCGTAATTAATTATTCGGATTTCTGTGATAGTACGTCTTTGTCGTCCAGTTTCAAGTAAATGATCGATCGCAACGACCAATCGTTTGTGTGTGAGCGGCAAGCTTCGAGCGATATCGTCACGATATTGTTCGTCGTACGACGATTCGTTCCGTATATGGGGCCCTTTATCGCGATCTTGTGCCATCTCCCTCCAGTTCTCGATTTGCAGGTCGCGCAGGGGGCCGATTTCTGAGTGTCGAACGCTCGACTTGTCACTCGACATCTATCAAAACATCATAGTTTTTTGACAGATCTCAAGTAAAAAGTCGAGCGGTCGACACTCAAAAATCGGCCCCCAGGTCTGATTCGACGGCGTCAGCCAACGGGACTGGGACGTCGGACTCCGACGCCTCCCGACTAGAAGGCTCAGATATGATATGATTTGAGCGTGGTTATTAAGAACATAATAATTATTATAATATGGGGAAATACCTGTGCGTCGCGGGGCATGTCAGGAAGCAGGTAGACCAGGGGCGCCGGCGCGGAGTAGCGGCCCGCCGGCCCCGTGTAGCCTAGGCTCTCCTGCACAAGCAAAAAAAAATTAGGCTCCTCCGTCACGGGGCTTCTCCTAAGCGATTTGTATTTTATACGGGTATCCTACGCGTCGCTTCAGCGGGTATTACACTGTCCTGAATCAGGCGTCCTAACTAGTGGAGGGGAGTTGAAGCATCTCGCTCTAACGTATAGGTCGGAACCTTTCTAAGTGTCCTGAATTCAGGACAGTGTAATACCCGCTTTCGCTTGTGAGTCGCCGCCATACATATTCGCGTCTTTCGTCGTGTGTAAGTAGGTGCTTACCTACGAAACGAAGCCAACATGTATGGCGGCGACTCACAAGCGGCGCGTATAGGGATTGCAATCGCTGGATCCAGCATCCAGCAATCCAGCTGGATCCAGCGCTTTTTTCAGTGTGCTGGATCCAGCGCCGGACGCTGGATCCAGCACTGCGGATCCGCATTGATAATAATAAGAAGAAAACGATGCCTCAGATGATCTAAATTTTCTCAATGTCACAACCAAACTTAAACTAGAAGGTCAAACAAAACGTGAAAGTACTCTCTTTAGATATCTACTAAAATTATCATCCTCCTAGCGTTATCCCAGTACATTTGCATTCTGAAGGATGCCTGGGGCCCGCTACTTAATCCTAACCGAAGTTCTCTACTAAAGCACGTACTTACGAAAAATGTAATTATGACATAAGGAAAAACACACACAAGGATCTGCTTGATAATAACACCTAAGAGCAGATGTTCTTAGGAACCCTGTCATTTATTTTAGTGACAAGAGAGAAAAATGGAATAGTAAAATATTTTTTCTTGTGATTAGAATCGATGACATGGATCGATTAGAAAAACACAATAGTGGGTAGAATTATAATTATTAATTATTGATAAAAAAAAAACATGGAATCAATTAGCGTCGATGCTGATGGGGTTTTACTATACAGGCACAGAATACTAGTAAGTATAATAGTACTACTTACTACATGTCCAGCGCAATTGACAATATTTCATAATTTCTAAAAGTCTTAGTTCTAAAACCATTCGTTAAAAACATGTTAAGTACACAAAAAAATATTTTTGGTTTTTTTTTCTCCACTAATTTTGGAAAAAATCGCAAATTACTGTAAACCGGATGTTGACGTCACTTTCCCTGCTGTATTGACGGACGGATTCAGCACTCAGCTCTGGGTCGTGTACGGTACTTTAGAACAAACTCGTAAATGTACGTCGGTTAATCAAATTAGCCATTGGGCCTCTAATTAAATAGAGTACCTTAAAAGATTCCGAAAAAAAGCGGTTTATTATTTACAAAATCATAAGTTGCTGGATCCGCGCTGGATCCAGCTGGATTGATATAAATCCAGCAGAAATCCAGCTGGATTGAAAACGTTGCTGGATTGCAATCCCTAGGCGCGTAGGATACCCGTATGAAACACAAATCGCTTAGGAGCCCCGTGAGAGAAGGGCCTTAGATGTACAATCTTTCACAAATCGGAAATCCCATAGTAAGGCTTGTGTTATAGATACTACTTTACTATATTATATTATTTATTATGCATATAAGTATTTAATAAGACTAAACTAAAACAAATATCCAAATAACACACATTGCACAAATATTTGCCCTGTCCGGGATTGGGAAACCAAGGACCGTCGGCTAAACCGATCGTAATACGCACAACAAACAATGGTACCTAAAAGTATTTTTCTTGACGGAACGTGAGCGTAGGTTGGTAAAATAAATAAAAAACCTGACCGACGAAAAGTGTTTTCCTTTTGGTTAGTTTTTGTTATAGAATGTTTTATTGTGCTGAGTGTTGAGTGCTATTCGTAATTGACAACATTTTGATTTTTCAGAGCAAGAAAAATACAAAAATCATTTAGAGAGGGCTTCTTGACATTCAAAAGATGGATAAACATCACGAAGCATTTATCAACCGCCATTTCCCTTGCGTTACTAAATATTCCTGGATACGATGACAAATACATACAAATTCCATGAAATTAACTACGGCGTGTTCACAGGTTAACTGCATTAACGAAAGATCTGTATACATTTTCATTGTAGGTATATGAATATTCGGTAAAGCACGGAAGCTGCGCCAAATTAAATCGCATCCTTCGGTACGACAAAACGGTACGGCTCCTTAGCTCAAAAATATGACGAATAAAACTTGGGGGGGGGGGGGGGAGTCTGTCAACGTGTTTCCCTAAAATTTTTGAAGCACAAATATGAAAGCTACATGCATGCCAAGTTTCATGCTTTCTGCCAGATGGGACCGTATTTCAAGCTAAGGAGCCGTACTCCGAACGTGTCCGTAATACATTTTACCCCTAGATTTGTGACATCTATACGTAATTACAACGGGTCGCTTATATGATGAAGTAGTAAACACACTTTGCTGGCATTTGCAGAATTTACTACATACCTAGCATAGGTAATATAGTGAAATCCCCACTTCCATGTCTATGCCTAACCTAAATCTGGAGCAGAGAGACGCGAAACAAAAGACATATCTCTGGAATGTTCCGTTATGTCAGCTGAAAACTAAAAGAATCGCCCTCTTGCCGAAGGAGGAGCCTTATCTTCCACTTGACGAACTTCGCATACAACAATACCCTTCGCTTTTGCCGAAATATATTTAAATAAACATCAATTTAGCTTGCGACCCATTGTAGATAGGTATAGGTAAGTACCCTTTGCTAGATGTAACCATACTAAAATATCTCTAACATCTCTCTCTCTCTCTTTTGGAGATTAGGTACCTACTAAGTAAAACTTATGTACATTCGCTTGCTTTGAATTTTGCGACTGATTTTTGGCCATTCTTCAGGCGTACTTACTTACGTTTAACGTGATGAAGGTAAACACTCAATCAGTTAGGAATAGTTCGGACACAACTCTAAGGATAAATTCCGTGAAACGAACGCATGCAAAACTAGACTTAGAGCTCTGACTGTAAGGTAGATTTTTGCTTGCGTTAATTTGACAGCACTTGGCCTTACAGTTTTGTACGAAATATACCAACTATCATCATCACAGTCATCACACAGTACACGGTATTAGGTACTTTAAACATCCATACTTAATATTATAAATGCGAAAGTGTGTCTGTCTGTCTTTCTGTCTGTCTGTCTGTCTGTCTGTCTGTCTGTCTGTCTGTCTGTCTGTCTGTCTGTCTGGTACCTCTTCACGCTTAAACCGCTGAACCGATTTACATGAAATTCGGCATGGAGATTGAGTTCCGGGGAAGGACATAGGATACTTTTCATCCCGGAAATCATCCCTTAAGGGGGTGGAAGTTTTTTAAATAGCAATTACTTCAATTCTATCGCAATAAACAAGTTTTTTTTTCTAAAAAAATTCAAAAATTCCACTTACTAATAAAATAAGTGTCGTTCATGCAACAAATGCACTAAATCTTACGGACTGAGTGCTCGCTTGATGCCGGACCGGGTCGAACACTAAACGCCGCCATCGCCCCGCCGCACACATTTCGCTTCGATCCGGGCGGGAGTAAGTCCTGAGACTAAAATGACCGTCGTAAAGCTTGTAATATTTCTTATTGTAAAGGTATAAGACTTACATCGTCGGATGTAAGGGAGTCAATCTGTGGAAGGTCGAGCGCGAGGGGCGCTAGCGCGTCGGAGGCTGGCGCGCCGGCGGCGCCCACCACGGCGGCTGCGCACCATATCGCCCACCACATCTGCACCAATACATACACCGTTTTTATATCTTTCCATGAAATGTTAGTAACAATTACAAAAAGGGATTCAAAAATTTGGTTCTCATTTGGTTTACCTACTGGGTTTAAGGGTCTTAATCGCGTGGAAAATGTCATAAAATAAAATGAATAAAAAATGAATAAAATGAACTTTATTCTGTAAGTAGGCCGCAATGGCACTTTTACAAGTCAAACCCTACTAGCGTTTCACAGAGGCCACTGCCGAGAAGAAACGCCGAAAGAAACTCGACAGTCAGCCATTTTCTCACAAAAATATGCTTATTACAATGATAAATGATAATACTTAACCTACT
Organism: Cenopis cana; assembly: GCA_951800055.1. Lineage (NCBI taxonomy): Eukaryota > Metazoa > Arthropoda > Insecta > Lepidoptera > Tortricidae > Cenopis > Cenopis cana. Next base: position 13,841,731 of record OX637471.1, on the reverse strand, counting down.
TAAGATCAAGAAATCTAAGTATCTATATAAAGCAACACAAAAACAAAGAATAAAATGAGGAAAAAAACCAGTTATGACAGTGTGTAATTCTGCAAGAAAACATTTCGAAACTGTATACCTTAGCATTATCAAATTCTATTTAGGAAAAAAAAATTGAATCCTTTAGACTATAAATTTAGTTATAAATCTTTTGATATGTTTTCTTGCAAGAACTGCGTCAACTAGATAAAATTAAAAAATACACAATATATGAATCTTTACTCTATTTAAGTATCTGGTTTGGGCCATGCTTTTCTGTCTGTTAGATAGTCCTCAACCTTGTAATAAGCCTTCGACATCAATGATTTTTTCAAGTACTTTTTAAGAGCTGGAAAAGGTAAATTCAAAACTTCATCAGGTAACTTATTATAAAAACGGACACATTGACCTACAAAAGATTTGTATACTTTACGGACACGAAATTTTTTAGTGGCAATTTTATTTTTATTTCTAGTATTAAAATTATGTATATCAGAATTTTTACAGAAGGAGTCTATGTTCTTAAGGACATAAACAATATTCTCATAGATGTACTGGGACGCTACAGTTAAAATGTTGATTTCTTTAAAGAGTTCTCTTAAAGATTCACGTGAGCCTAGGTTATATATGGAGCGAATGGCTCTTTTTTGTAACACAAAAATTGTCTGTATGTCAGCTGCTTTACCCCAAACCAGGATACCATACGACATAACACTATGAAAATAGCTATGATAAACTAGGCGAGCTGTTTCTACATTGGTAAGTTGCCTGATTTTTCTGATAGCATATGCGGCTGAACTTAATTTACGCGCCATAACGGCTATGTGGGGACTCCATTGTAGATTTTTGTCTAATGTTATACCTAAGAATATTGCTTTATCTACTATTTCTAAGCACTCGTTATTTAAGAGTATACTAGTTTCCACCGGTCTAACATTAGGCAAAGAAAATCTGACACATTTAGTTTTCTTAGCATTAAGTAACAGATTGTTAACGGTAAACCAGTCAAGTACTTTGTCCAGTGTGCCATTAACTCTACTATAGTCAACTGATTTTCGGTTAACCTTAAAGATTAAAGATGTATCATCCGCGAATAAAACTATATCACAAAGATTACTTACTATAGACGGCAAGTCATTTATATAAACCAAAAATAAAAATGGACCTAAGATAGAGCCCTGAGGCACTCCTAACGTTACTATTGCCCCACTAGACTGGGTTCCATTTACAACAACTGCTTGAGTTCTATTGCTGCATACCTAGACATACCTAAATATGTTTCTAAAACTACTCTTTTTAAACATGCAGCAACTTAGTGGCGTATGTATGTATGTACCATAAGGGTGAGAAAGCTGATGCCTAACCTAGGGCCGCAGATTTTTAGGGGCGGACTTAGAATACTTACAGAATAGTAGTTTATGCAACTGGTACATAATGAGGGGCATTAAAACACAAGTGTGTTCAGAAACCGTAGTAAATAAATACAATAATTGTGTTAATACAACCTTTTTTGCTCGGTTGCGGAAATATCGAAATCAGAACAGGCAACCTATACCTGAATGTTATTTTAAAAAGTAAAGAGTCCCTATTCTGATGTGATCATGTCGTTCTAGCTCAAATTTCGTGCGATATATACTATAAAAACATCGAGCTGACATTTCGCATCAACTGAATTTGAATTTTCAGTGATACTAGAATAGGGACATGTCAACTTTGACATTTAAATTTTGACAGTTTTGTTTGACGTTTCATATTTTAACATCATATATGAGATTAAAATTAAAAATTATATTACTGCTGTAGCCTTAGCCACAGATAAGAAAATTGCCATAAATTCATTGAATGTTGAAATGAGAGTCATTTTCTACGGTTTCCGAACACATATTAGAGGATTTATGATATGTGTGTAGATAAAGTTTATTTTTAGCGCCCGCGCTAAACTATTCGTTTGCGTTGCCTGTGTGCGATCCTAAGCAATGTAGGTAAGCATTGTTGAGGCGCACGGGGTGCATTCATTTTAAGATTAGTTTAACTCTTTATAACATAGGTCATACATAAATTATTTTTTAATATAAGTTAACTTTTGCGATATACATACATAAATAGAATTCGTAATCTAATTATCTGATATGACATTGCTATGCCCTACCGGGGCCCATATGATACTTAATGTACCTAGTTGTTAAGATCTGTACAAAACTATGGTTGCAATAAATTACTATGACTATGACTATGGCATACCCTTACAAGTCTAAATCTGACGTAATATTTACATAAATTGTCAATAATGCCGAATTTAATCTGAGCGGACTTTGCTAAGAGTTTGACGTGAAATTTACGAAACTTAACAGCTCCACGCAGCGCCAAACTATTTGAAATTGAGTTCAACGAGAAAGTAAAAATAGCGGTATATTTAAGGTACCCTTATGCAAATACGAATACCTACAGACCGAGGTCCCGAAAAAGTTTACTTTAGTTATTTTGTGAATAAAAATGTTCAAATACAGTCACAGAATTAGTAATAGTACTACGTACAGAAGCCTCACTGTTAACAAATCCCCGCGATGCAAGCCAAACGTGCCTACGCTTGGCCATCTCCTTCTATCGCACGCGCATCACTCGCTACATCACTTTCTATCGCATTGAAAGTCACCCACTGAAAAAACGTCTGGGTTAAAAATAACAAAAATACTGTCAAAAATAACCCACCGAGTTTGTCAATATACTATATAGCACCTGCAAACTTTGTAGCTAAAATTAAATAAGTCAACTTTGTTGTTCTCACTTATTAAATAGTAACCGATACACTTGGTTAAAAATTGTTAAAGTTAAATTAGTTGCAATTAGCCAATTTTTACTTTGTAATCAGAGAAAACTAACTCAGTTACTACTGCCTCCTTGCTTGATACATAACATCAGCGTTATTTAGTATTTTTAAACGATTTATTCGGTAACTACAGCCAGCCAGCTCGGGTAGTTATGTTACATGTTTAAAATTAAATAATGCAGTTGTCAGCTAATACCAGTGTAACCTCGTTTATTTCTAACTGATAAAATAAGGATTATATTTACTAAAGCAACTTGTTTGTTTCTTAGTGATTCACGCAGTTATTTGCAATAAAACAACATATCTAATATTAAGCAAGTCGTGCAAGGTCTGTCATTAAATAATGCACTAGTTAAACAATGACAGTGTAAAATTCGTTATTTCTAACGGAGTCGGGTAAAGATTACCTTTACCGAGATCTTCATTCGGAAATTAATAAGTGTTTTGTTACAATTACCATAAACGTTTAACAGTATTTGCTTGTTTATCATTTACCAAGCATTTTTTCGCATTTTAATTAAATCTTGGTTGTATGTAAGTAACTATTTTTTAACCGAGCCAAATTGGTACTTTGCTAGCGTTTCGTTTTTTCAGTGCCCGACGGGGGACCTTTGAGCGGCGCGATGACGTCACGCGAGTGATTCGCCCCTGGTACAGTCGACATCAAATCAAAGATATGTACCTATTCGTTTAAATATTACAGCAATAATGAAACCAAATCTACTTGAATTTAAACTTTCGGAGTCATGTTAAAACTGTACCGCGAGCATCCTAACTAACCATATCACGGTTGAGCAAGTTCGTCACTAACGCGTTTAACCTGAACAACTCCCGAAGAGCTCAAACTACCGTTTAGTAGAATATAATTAAAACCATATTATCTATTCTATATCTAAATTCATTTATTTTAGACCAACTTTGTAATTTAATCACGTCTTTATAAAAAAAAGTTTATTTTCAGACATCAGTGGTCCACCGTTTTTATATATTTATTTTTCTTGAAAGTTCTGTATCATTATTTATTTCTTAAACTAGGTATCAACCTACATACATAATTAAGTGTTTTAGGCGCGCGAGCTAGTAACAAATCGCACCAATGGATGGCGCTATTGCAAATGACACTAGCTCACACTATCCGATCGCTGTTAAGCTGGAAACGCACAGACAGCGGTGGCGGTGCGGTGCGGAGGCGGTACCGGTTGTAATGTTCGAACTAATATGAAAGGGTCCGCACAGAACGCTTTTTTCCCGGCCGGTTTTTTGTGCGGACCCTTTCATATTAGTTCGAATATTACAACCGGTACCGCCTCCGCACCGCGACGCCCCGCCCCGCTACCGCTGTCAGTGCGTTTCGGGCTTTAAGATTTTCCAAAATTGATGGAGCGTGATGGGTATAGTGTTTGAAAGTCTGTACGCAACCCTCGGTGCCCGAGACTGACTTACACTTCACCTTTTTTTTTTAAATTTTGCCCTCTAATTTTTAACTCGTGCAAGTGCACGAGTTAATTACAGACCTGTTTCAAAGTTACATTAGATAGTGTATTTGACAAATGTATTTATATAGATGCAGCATTATTTTAAACTTTTTAAAGCGATCTAACTGTATGTAAAAGATTCTCCCTAAGTAAGTACTTTAAGTTTGACACTCCAAATGAGAGTGCGTTTATTACACACACACGCTTATTCCATTTAATATTTTACTTTAACACTAATGTAACAATTTTTACCTAAAACTCGTATGTTTGTTAATAAATATTATAATGGGTCTTAAGACATAATATTAATTGGATTAACATCACCTGTCGGTGTCGAAGTTTCAGTAGTCGTACTGTATTATAATTCGCTTTGACTCGAAACAATTATTATACATATACTCGTTGGATAGGTAATGGGTGGAAGCCCTTCTGTGGAGGTGAAATCCTTCCAATTAAAACCGTTTTTTGACAATTTCAAATAGCTTTCTATTTTGCATGACAACTAAGCGAGCTACGGCCTACGGGCTACGGCGTAGCTAGGCACGACCACTACGTAAAAGCGAAAGATGAAAACTGGCATCAAAGTGCATTGGCATCAATTTAACGACATAAATTAACGTTTTAAACTAAGTGAGTATCAAAGAAAATGAGGTTATGAATATTTTGAGTAGGTAAAATGGGCAATGCAGTATGTAGAGCGCGAGCGCCGGGCTATGAGAGCCTTTTCATGTGTTAAATGCTTCGCTTGCTGCAATCGTTCTTCAACCAGTTCGAAAAGCTATCGATTGCCGTCTATAGCTTTGATTATTATGGATCGACCTCAAAGCATCGTGTGCATTTTTATAAGGTCCTATAAATATTCAAAAGATCTCTTTCATTCTGATCATGTCCTCGGCTCGACATTCACGGTGAATTTTCGTATAACCACGGCGTTTGCTTTTATCTTCCATTCCTTATTAGATCGGCATATCTGTGTCTGAGTAATAATAATAATAGCTAATCATTTTCTTCAACCCCTTTGCCTAAGCTTCGATTTTTGCTGTTCGAAGAAACTTAGTGTCGCCAACAACAGTCATGACTAGGATGATTTTTTTACCTTTTAAATGGCACCAATAATATGAACGTCAAAGGTGCCAAACGTTACGTAACTGTCGTTGCACCCGAGACGAGTATGAATATATGAAATAATTGTCTCCATTATGGGACTGTGCGAGGGCATTAGCAATTTGCATCATAGCACATTCATTCCGCTTAAAATGGTACCTAAAAAATATGGTACCTGCGGGGTAATCGCGTAACGATATGTACTACCGTTGGTACGTATTTAATGTCAGTAGCTCTAGTATAACTTTTTTCGAAACATTAACTAATTCGAACGCGTTTGCGTTTTGTCTCAAAATGTATGAAAGTGGTATGAAAACGTGAACAGCGCCTCTGGTGGTCACTAGTGGAAACTAAAACAGCGAGCTTAACATTTGTTGCTAACCGATGAACGCGCGTATTTAAAACTCGGTGAGAGCGTTTTCATACATTTTGAGACAAAACGCAAACGCGTTCGAATTAGTTAATGTTTCGAAAAAACTTATACTAGAGCTACAGTTTATCTTACTAACGGTCGAAAACGTTACGTGATTACCGCGCCGGTCTACTTCTTAATTAAGATTCAGAACGTTCAAACTGCATGAATTTTGCTAACCGACGTTAATACTCGTAGAAGGAAGACAGTTCTCAGTTTGTCTTGGTTTTTTTATATATGTTCAATTGTTCAGCGATACTTTTTACTATGTGCCGAGTTTGCTTAAGTTTTTCTTAGTTTGCAGGCATCCTCAAGATAGAAGATAGTAAGGATGGTCCCCTAAAAAATATGGTGAAAACCTGATGAAAGACTCAATAATTGAAGGAACGCCCATCTCTATCAAGGCACGCATATACCGATGTCGTTATTTGCTGTAGGTAGTAAATAAATGCATAAAGGGTCTTACTTGCTCTCGGAAAAACATATTCGGTCACGCGGAACTGATGATGGTGTGGCAACACATAGACTTATTATATTCGCTACCAGACTATATTACAGCAGTAGATTGTATGACAAGGGTCTAAATAAGCCATATTACTACGAGAAATACTTTCAGTGGTAGGTAACATGGCCAATTGGCCATAAAATACACTCTGCTTTTCACTTCTATTGGGAGACTTTAATATGTAGGTACCTATATTTATTTATTTCGGGGATCTCGGAAACGGCTCTAACGATTTTGATGATATCATCCTCCTAGCGTTATCCCAGTACAGTTGCATCCTGAAGGATGCCTGGGGTCCGCTACCTAATCCCAAGATTTGGCGTAGGCACTAGTTTTTACGGATGCGACTGCCATCTGACCTTCCAACTTTGAGGGGAAACTAGACCTTATTGGGATTAGGCTTTGTCAAGTGAGTGGGCAACTTGACTGTTAGAAGTTCTCAAACCGCCCGAAGAGGCCTCCAACTTGGATTAACGACTGCTGCTATAGACAGCAACCGGGATCAACTGCTTATCGTGCCTTCCAACACGGGCACGGGAGCGCTCAGTTAGTAACAACTCAAAGCGGTCACCCATCCAAGTCCTGACCGCTGCCCACGTTGCTTAACCTTAGATACCGCAAGGCCCTTTAAGATAAAAATAATCTAAAGGCAAGGGATACACATGGCGGATATCGTCTCCGAACGCACAACATGATACACCGGAGACGCGTAGCGAGGGTAGCAACTCTGATGTGAGCAGCTCAGGGTGTAGAGAGGTGCGGCCCCGATTATTATTATTATATATTATTAATATTTATATTGCCGTGGAACAGAAATCAATCTGAAATTAATTAGTGAATAGGTACGATATTGACGATTAATCATTAAGTATTTCATCATCATAAATTTAAGAGTTAGACTCTTGTCGGTGTAGCTCTCTCCATCTGACTCTATCTAGGGCCGTCTCCTTGGCCTCCTTATACGACACGACTGCTAATTTTCCTTTTATTTGTTTCATGTAGCTTATCCTCGGTCTTCCCCTGCCTTGCTTTCCCAAAGCTTTGCTTTTAAGTATTTACCTATTAATATTTCGACGCCACAGATCTGAAAGGTAATGTAACGTTATTTGGTATTATCAAGAGATAATAAATTGGAAACTCGGGCACTGAATAAGAATTCAGTGGCCGAGTTTCCAATTTATTTATAATCACACTTTATAAATATAAGATATATCAAAGAACGGTACAATGTGATTGTAAAGAATAAACAACTGAATACTAAACATGGTAGCAAAGAAATCAAGCCGACCTCGCAATTTTCTTATTATTTATATTTCCAGTTAAACTCTGGAGAATAAAAGATGATAGGTTAGGTTAGGGTTTTAAGAAGTTCTGGATCCGTCGTTTTAGCCTGATCCATGAGTGTTCAATTGGATTCAGCCAGGGGTCATTGCTGGCCAATCCATAATTATTGTTTGTGATGCCGTAATGAACAGTGCTGTATTATGTCTGGTGTTGTCTTGCAAAGCATAAATTTAGCGTCGATGTTTTCAGCGAATGGAATCACGTGTTTTATCAGTATCGTCGATGTGCTGTTAAGTATTTAGTTAAATCCTCTGAACCTTACCTGGTACCAGGCCCAGTGATAAAACAAGGTTCGTCTTACCTTCCAGTGATATGCTGGCTGGCCCAACCAAACCATAACTAATCCGCTAGCCTACTCAACGCGTAATTCGTTGCAGCGTTAAGAATAACTTTGTCCAGGTCCAAGGTAGACACATATCTTTCAAATGCTATCACAAAATCCCACTACTTTATTACGGTTTTTACATAATTTATAAGTACTTATTTGAAAATTGCAAGGGACGCTTAATATGTTTGCTCCTAAGTGTAGCTATTTAGTATCTTTATTTAGAAAGCGCGGGCGAGTTTTTGCTCGGCAGAGCAGACAGGCTTTGCGCCGCGTGTCGGATATTCGTCACCTGCGGGATTACTAATGGTTAGCCGCTGACCACTCTGTCATACAAATCCATTTAGACTGTTCGAAGTGTCCTTTAAAATCGGAGTATTTATGTGTATTGGTGAGGGTACGAATGTTTCATAATCTAAAAATACTATTATTATAAATCTGGTCTAGTTATGTAGTAAAAGTTGCAGAACATTCTTAAAATTACAGAGGTTCTCTGAAATTTCCGGAAACCTTGACGAGGATTTGAACGTTTCCATTGGAAACTTAGTTTAAAAAATTTCATAGATCAATAATATAAAGTCTATAATTTATTCTTTAGACAGGCCAGGCAATTAAGAGAACTGATAAGGTATGTACCTATACAGTGAGTTTAGGACATCTTATTAGTGTTTGTAAAATTTAATTTCTGAGAGCTTTCCATACAGAAACTTCGCCGCTTTGGAATCTTCTCCTCGGTACATTGCTAATCTTGTCATTACTTATATTGAACACCGCTTAGTTATTAGGAAAATAATTCCATGGATACCTACTCCTTTCAACGAATCCGTTATTTTATTATTACGTTGAAAGTTAACTAGCTGAGAAAATATTTTACATCGAGTTTCCCTCAAAAGTAACATAGTTAAATACATATTAAGTAAATAGTGTTCGAAATTTGGCGATTAGTCAGGTGTAATGCGTTCAAGCCAAAATTAATTGCGCTTCCTTGTTCTTCAATTGTGTAAATCAAAAAACCGGCCAAGTGCGAGTCGGACTCGCGCACGGAGGATTCCGTACCATTATATATAAAAACGGCAAAATAATCATGTCTGTTGTATGGGAGCCCCCTTAAATACTTATGGTATTCTATTCTTTAGTTTTTTTTACTATCACGGTTCATGATATACAGCCTGGTGACAGACGGACGGACAGCGGACTCTTAGTAATAGGGTCCCGTTTTACCCTTTGGGTACGCAACCCTAAAAAGTAAAGTGTTTTAGGTCTTTATTTACAATTGATATTAACGGGGTTCTTCATTAGACCTTTTGCTACGTTTACTGCCCACACGTAATAAGTCAATGAGAGTTTCGTTGAGGACGAAGGCACAAAGCAAATCGGCGGGAGCGCTTTCGTCGTAAAATGTCTATTTGTCCAAGCCGAGGGCTATTAGGGTTCGTATGGTTCTTCCTGGGTGTACAATTGTAACGAGTGCGATGTTTACTCAGGACCCTCTTCATGTTACACGACAAACTTTCGTTGTTTATGTGCCGCCTGTCTGTTCTCGCTGCAGGGGCGCACTCGAACCGTCTCCCGAAACACAATAACTGGGGCGACACGTCTTCGGCAAGGAATGTGTCACATAACCGATTGATCCTCCGTAACCGCGCAGCACCGAACACTATCGAAAAACTTGTAAGCAGCGGCGATAGTACGCAAATATAATGGGAACACATCTTTATTTTCACAGGCGTAAGAATGTGTTACGATGATTTTTGTTTGCTACAATTTATCTGATGCTAATACTTGTACACATAATAGTAGATTATACACCGAGGGCATAAATCACTGTTTTATGCCACGGGCGCGATTTTGAATCCTGGACGTAACGAAGTACTCCAGATTTTGACTGAGTCCTGAATTTCTAAGGCATCTTTAACTGTTTTTTTTCGTAGCGAGAGAATTGTCTCCAGGTTGTATTTCTCCTTTTCGTATTTTCTCCGATTTTAGTGAAATTTTGTGAGCAGATAGCATAATTTTATATAATAGTAGATTGTTAACCGAGAGTTGAAAGCGACCCATTTCAGACGAGATATTTTGGCGCTCGAACGTAGTGAGAGCGCCAATAGTTCGAGGCTGAAATGGGTGGTTTCACCCGAGTTAAACACTCTGCTTTTCATTCCGAATACGAGGAAACTAGAAAAAAATTTTTTTACTTAAAATTCAAAATTAATATAAAATTTGAAATCCTTATCCCTAATTAGTCGAAATCAATAATGATTTTCCGCAAAAAAAAATTTTTTTTACTTAAAATTCAAAATTAATGTAAAATTTGAAATCCTTATAGAGTTAGTCGAAATCGAGTATAATGACGATTTTTCGAAAAAAAATTTTTTTTTAAGTTTAATTCAAAATTAATATAAAATTTGAAATCCTTATCCCTAATTAGTCGAAATCAATAATGATTTTTCGCAAATATTCTCTATTCTATATACTTAAAATTCAAAATTAATGTAAAATTTGAAATCCTTATAGAGTTAGTCGAAATCGAGTATAATGACGATTTTTCGAAAATATTTTTTTTTTTTAAGTTTAATTCAAAATTAATATAAAATTTGAAATCCTTATCCCTGAATTAGTCGAAATCGAGTATAATGACGATTTTTCGAAAAAAAATTTTTTTTTAAGTTTAATTCAAAATTAATATAAAATTTGAAATCCTTATCCCTGAATTAGTCGAAATCGAGTATAATGAGGATTTTTCACAAAAAAATTTTTTTTGCCATAAAATTCAAAATAAATGTCAAATTTGAAATCGTTATCCCTGAATTAGTCGAAATCGAGTATAATGATGATTTTTAGCCAAAAAAATTTTTCTTTTTTCTTTTACTCAAAATTTAAAATTAATATAAAATTGGAAATCCTGGTTGGCATTGGCTGATTTGGCTGTCGACGTGTTTTGTGATTGGTGGATTCAATGTGGTGAAGCATTTGGATTGGTTAATTTTAAATGTTTTGGAATCAAAAATATGTATTCATGTTAGCCCGTGGGGCGCAATGGCCCACTTTCAACCCGCTCCTAAGGTCAAATATGACCCACTTTCAGAGTATGAGGAATGAAAAATTCATTGTCAACACAGCTTTTGTAAATTTTCCAACGTATTAAAAATAAACACTCACGAAGTCTACTGCTCACACAGGCACTAGTACTTAAGCTAGGTTTCGCTGAAAATATTTACTAATATTTAGTTAAGCAGGGTATGTTTATATTTTTCGCATTAGGTACATCTATGATTTTTTGATAAAGGGAAATATTCCTAAGGTTCAATATATGTAGTATCTTTTTTTAAAGATACTAGTAACTGGTTTTCACTTTGTTTTAAACAAGTTCGACCGTATAAATAATAAGCTTCATCTTCTAGACTACTACGCAAGAGTGAAAGAGCTGTGCGTCAAATGTATGAAAACATAGCATAGCATAGCTCTAGTGGAAAACCAGCCTAAAACTGCCATGATTTAATTTACATAGGTAATTCACGGTAAGTCTGATACATCGATGTTGTAACAAATTGCATAACATAGTGATTTGCTATTAGTATTTTACATCTCTGTATTCAGTTATACCTATGTTTTACAAATAAAGTACTTTGAAAATTTTCGTCATTATTCGAATGATATGTTAAACTTATAACACCCCTCGCTTGAGTCAGGGTTTCAAATTTTACACTAACCTTGGCTCAATAGTTTCAGCACAGATAATCCGCCTGCATATATCCATACACTGCTCTCATATTTCTTTATCTCTCTTCTGGATAACCAACAGCCGCAAAGCTGGAAGAATCATGGCATTCCGTTCTATCGCATGGCACGTGCTTTTTCGGCTGTTTATAGTGGTCATCTTGTTTGTGTGCCAGTCATTGTTGTGGTACGGTGTTACGTTACGAGTGACATTGTGTGTGAGCGGGCGAGGTGTGCTAGAGAAGAGATTTGTCTAAGCAGCAAGATGAACAACGTTTTCCTGGACATCAAAATCAAATTGTTGTTTTTACACTGATTTTATACACCTAAGTACGAATAGTGTAAGATAGAAATCTAGTTAAGTTAAAATTACGCTAAATTATGCTCTTGATAGGTACGCAAAATAGCCTGGCTTGCAAAAGACCCACATTGTATGGTGTATCCCTGGTGTGGTGTATCGACACTTTGTGCAAAATTTACTTAATTGGTTGTTCGTTTTAAAAGGGCTACATCAATCACTTGACGGATCCATTCATTTCTAGCTGCGCCGCGATGAACACCGCTATAGGCAGGAGCTGACCGTTATGCTGTTGATGGATGATCAATCGATGGGACCGATAGCTTACAACAGCTTTTATTCGTTTTAATAAAGCCTGACTTCTTTTTGGTTATACAACTACCCGGTAATCTCATTTGCAAATAAAATACCTACACAATATCCATGATAACAATATAACTTGAGAAAACATGCCAGGAAAAATTCGTGTTTTACGCTAGGTACATTAAGTACCTACCGGATTACCACCGTAAATTAATTCTTGAACTTGGTGCCATCCACAGAATATGCCTAAAGTTGGCGAAATGGCACCGACTACAAAAATTACATTACGTCTACATTTTTCGTTTCGTTACCTACCTTCCGGCTTCAATTACCAGATCAGGTTGACGGTAACATTACATAAAGACTATTTAAACTGCCTTCGTCATAGTCCACCCACGTCAGTGCCACCCATGAAAAATTTGTAGTTTTTGATGACCATTCGTGGTCTTCTTCATCAGTTTCCGTTCACCAAATGCTACTTTCTCAATGCAAATGCTCGAGTTTTTACCGAAAATACTAAAATCGCTATATCCCTCGAAATTTTGAGGAGTTCCCTCAATTCCTCATGAATCTCATGATTACAACCGGATTCTGGTAACAACGGGACTAATTTTGAAGCATATGCTTTCAAACAGAGAAAGAATTTTCAAAATCGGTCCATAAATGACGGAGTTCTAAGGTAACAAACATAATTTATATATAAAAAGGAACAAAAAAAGAATATACATAAAGATAAGTATACCCTTCGTAGTAACTGTTTGTTTACCTAAATAAATAAATAAAAAACACAACCGAATTGAGAACCTTCTAATTTTTTTTAAGTCGGTTAAAAAGTGAGTTAAATACCTAATTAAACTTTGCAACATTACACATTAGCATTGTCAAAAACACCTACGTAATTAACTTCCATATAACGTATAAATTCACGCCTGCATTCCCAGAAAGACTATATAGGCGAAGCAATTAAAACTAATTATTCAGTGTTACTATTAGCAATTGCACATAATTAACAGGACAGGACGTAAATGATCGAATAGTAATTGCAGTGCAACAGGTGCTCTCGCTGGCGCGTCGACGGAAGCTAACAAATATTGGCTATACGATACCGCCGGAAACACCCGGTATAGTCGAACCGCGCCGTATTTTTCCCGAGCCACGGCTATCCGATCCGTCGGGCCCTATTTCATTTCACGATAAAAAGTAATGTGATATAAATGTGATTTAATAGTTACCTATGAACTTTTAGCAGTGTTAAAGAGACAGCCTAGCAGTACCTATGATCACCTTTATGTTGGACATAGGCAGGTATAGCAATAGCACTCGTCCCTCTGGCACTTCCTACATTATTTAGTATGTAAAATTATATTAGTCTATGGCTATTTTAAGCCCTGTATAATGAATTTAAAAGGAAAATTATCACAGCATACATTAGTAGATAACGAATAATAGTCGAACTTAAGAAATGTACTTTACAAAAGCAAACTACATATTACTCGTAGGTATTCATACCGACGGATATTGTATGTTGAAAAAGAAACGCGTAAGTTATTTTGAAGCCATTATTTTTTAAGGAAGTCTATTGCACTAAACGTATTGAATTGGAATCAAGTTTTGAACCGATTATTTTCTGTTTCTAAGTCACAGTCATCTGTGAGGTCTATAGCACTAAGCGTATTGAATTGGAATCAAGTGTTCGTCATTCAGTCAATGTTGCGTGTCACGCCTGTCGTATTTTTATTATATTTAAGAGCCTAGGTAGAATGTCCCACTGCTGGGCAAAGGCCTCCCTCTTGCTCTTCCACGAGCCCCGATCCAGACCAGTCTGCCATCAGATCGAGTGGGCAATATGCTTAGCGCAACCTATCTCCCGGACTCCTTATGGAACATGCTACTAACGCATGGTGAAGTATTTAGAAATTATATTGATTCGTGTGCTCTCGTTTGTTGTGCGAGAGTCACAGGCAGTAATAAATACGATTCTTTTTCGTTTGCATTGCGAGTTTAGTTAACTCTTGATGTCAAATTGACAAAATTTCAAAATTTATAATGATGCCTAAATCGAAAACCTTTTCGGTAAATATGCTATTGTTTGTTTTTAGATTTGTTTCGTCGCTAGATTTTAAGAAAATCGCCAAAATGTATAAATAGAAGTGTGACGTCATTCCTATGATTGTAAATGTGTCAAACATTGGTAATGCAGTCAAACATTCATAATAGTAATGACGCCATAATTCACTTACGACCTTACGATTATAATTACGATATTGTTGAATGAAAATTACGATTTTGGGAGAAATAAAAAACACGTGGACCTTGAAATTTCATTTTCTGACGATCTAAGACATAAAATGGCCAAATTGAAAATTTGAAATGTTGTCATGCTATCTTCTTACCATTTCGTAGGTAGAGTATTGGAGAATGACTGATGAATCCAACGTAATCTGAAACAATGAACATATGAATGAGATTTCAAATAGATCTTCCTTTACTTATACCTTTTTTTAAGATTAGAAATATGGTAACCAGAGAAGCAGTGGTCGTAAACACACACACTGAATTGGCACGTAAAATTCTGAAAAATACTTGTTTTGACGATGATAAATTACCTACTTTTTGAAAATCGAACCGACATCTTGTCAACCAAATTTTTTTTGGTTTATTTAAGGTACAACGTTTAGATGAATGAACCGAAATGTAATGTAATAATTAATTGATGCGATATCATTGAAAAATCGATATATAAGTCAATATAAATTAAGACTATTCTCTTATTTGTGAATAACAATACTTAATGTTAGCATGAAATGTTTTCGGCCATTTTCAGAGACGTAAATTTTGCGTGTCCTGGGGGCCAATTTTTGAGTGTCGAGCGCTCGAATTTTCACTCGAGATCTGTCAAAAAACTATGATGTTTTGACAGATGTCGAGTGAAAAGTCGAGTGTTCGAAACTCAAAAATCGGCCCTCTGGCCGTTATTCGAACGTAAATGTAATAATAATAAATCGTTGAATTTTGTGGGATAATTTACGCTTATTCCTAGTTGTTACACTTAAAAAAGACCCCTGCGATTAAGTAGTTGTTTATCTGGGTTATTTTTGTGTGTTCTCATAATTGGCACGACGCGTCCTAGCGCTCCCGCAGTTTACATACTTGTCCCATACTTCTTGATGCCAGGGAGAATCAAACTTTGTTTAAGAAAACAATTCACAAAAGATTTGTCCAACCTGAATGTATAATTGCCTATACCGTTTACAATCGTGAGGGCACATCCCTATTTTGACATACACGGTACATCACTATAGCGCACGCCGGCAGCCATGCAGCACCAGCAGGCAGCAGTTGCGTTGAGTCGAAGCGCTCGACAAGTGTGGACGTCCGCAGTGTCACTGAATATGCAGCAATGCACGTAACTATCTAATTGCCACGACTTTGGTTCTGAAAATTTCTAATTCATGTTATCTTGCTTACAAATTCACCTGTTACTGATAGCGTCTTGCTGCTTACTGACACGAAAGCATGATTCTAGGCTTTATAGGTTGTGATGGGTACATTATAATCAATCTCTGAATTAAGTCGGATTTTTTTGAATATAATTCCTTTTTTAAGTGCCAGTGCAACCCCGCTAATTGCCAAAAAAAATCTAATTGCCACGACGCTAATTTCCATGACATTTCTTATTGCCATTGCGTTGCACCATATTTTAATAGATTTGTGTGTGATTTGTAACTAGGATTTGGCTCGTCGCCGCGTTGGTGAGCGGACGCGCCCGGAGTGACGACGAGTGGAATCCACTGCCGTACACTGTCTTTGTTGTCTACTGTCATGGCGTCGTTACCGAACAACGTATTTGTACACGTGGTTGGCGAAATCATCATAAATTTGACGGAAAGCCATTTTTTTTAAAAGAAGTGAATAAGTGTAATAACTAAATTTATAGTTTTTAAGAACTACTAACACGCACAACACGTTAGTATAAGTGCGTAAAACAAATGATTATTGTACTGAATTAGGGTCAATATGCGACGACTTGACTGAACAAAATTCTGCTTTCTAATTAGTTACCAGAACCGTCGAATATTTTAGATAGGTAGGTATTAATAACTTTAAGACCGCTTCTGCTTTTACATTACCAAAGTGATAAAATTGATCATTGACCAATATTGATTCCTATTTTGCGCATATTACTTACACAAAAGTAACCAGGGGATAAAAAAATAGTCGTGGCAATTAGGCTGAGCATGCTAAACTTCAGAATGAAGAAAAGAGCCGTTTTAATATTAATAGTGATTATTACCTAGTTTACCTTCACTGTTTTACCACAGAACATGCCTGATAAAAAACCTCGTAAGTCGTTACGTGGCGTTCTTTTTAATGCAAAAAAAAAAAAATAGGTACATAAACTGAAAAGTAATGAACGCCCCTAATATATTTTTCAATTTTCAATGTATGGTATTCTGTGTATTGCGCCTATACGCACACAGGTAAGGTATATTAAATTTTTCATTAAGTATGTACGTTAAACTTTTAATTTACATTTGCAAGTTCGATATTATAGAATGTAGGTACCTAATCATTTAGGTCAACGTATTCAATTATTGGCATAAGAGTACTCTCTAGTGCCTACTTGTACTTAATTAATCTGGCTTAGATTAGTGAAGGCCCAAGTTACCCCGTCCATGAACTCACTTCAACGTTTGATTGACATATCCAATAAGCCATACACAGGAAATTTTGGAGTTTTATTAAAGTATTCCTAATCTATAGCTAAAATGATTATATTACTAAAGTGTCCTGAACTCTTTAACTAAGTACCTAGATTTTTTTATTCGAAACTAGTTAAATTTAATAATTTTTTAACATTATTGAAATGTTTCTAAATTAAAATTGAGCTAAGTCATCATTAAATCCTATGTAGTATAAGTGATCAAAAATCTCGAACATGAAAACCAAATAAAAAGGGCTTGTCGTTAGGTACCTATATTTTTAAGGGAGTGCTTCGATTCTGCAAATCTCTGCCCATCGTGGAATAGCTTTCACGAGATGCAACACTCTTAGGGAATGACTTTTTTTTGTCAAATGTCGGTAATTTATGTGTTTAACCGACGTTTGTGAAGTTTTAGGCATTCATGTATCCTTTAATACTTATGGGAGTTTACAAGAGGTAAAATATCATCATTTTAATTTGTTTGTGTCGATTAATAATCTATTGTTTTAGGCTAGGATCTAATCTTAGTCTATATCTAGTTCTACGTGACAGCTGTTCATTCTTCGTAACTTGTATTGTAACTCATAAGCACTTGCTCGGATATGCATAAAGAAATGTTATAAAAGCGTGTCTATAAACTAAATCAACCCTCAGTTAAATCTTATTTTGCCAGAAGATTTGAGATTTACAGCTCAATCACAAAATATTGTGATATCAAGGAGCTTTCTGTAGTAGAGAAAAAGCGGGTTATCAGTAAGTGGTTACTAACTTTAGATTATACCAAAACTGAGGAGATCATACAACAGTCAACATAGAAGTCCAATCCTCAAAGAAGATAATTTTTATGTTTATGTACTATGTAGTTATTATGGCAAAACTTCAATGAAAATTAATTGTTACTGGTCGCCCAAGATACAGGATTTACCTAGTTTGGGACCCCTGTTCGTTCAAAAGTTGCCAACCTTAATGTCGCTGTAGAAAACTCACTCACAGCACAATTTTTTTTTCTACCGTCAATCATATTATGGCTCTAATCAGAGAAGTAATCATATTATAGTCAAGACATCAGTATCATATATGAAAAAAAATATTTTTGTTTTGTCGTCTGACCTGGTTGTTGTCTCGTTGTCGATAAAATGGGAGGCAAAGTGGACGTTAGGTTAGGTGCTTGCTTCATGCAGATATTAAGTATTCGATATTGGTATTAAATTAAACGGAGGGACAAAAATAGTCTAAAACTAATTATCGGCCTGTAATTGTCTTCTTCCATCTACCAAGTTAAGGTTGTATTAGTCAATACTCCGGCCTACTTAATGTAAAAGTTAAATTGTATGTAAATGCTTTCGAAACTCTGTTAAAAGTATTGCCTTACTCGCGTAAAAGCCTGAAAAGAAGACAACTCATTCCTTTATTTTTCAATATTTTGAATAACAAAAATACTTTATTTATGCACTCAACGAGCTCTACTCAACGATACCTCACTTGATGGGGTAGGCAACCTTTTTTTTTTCGCGCCCCCCTTTAGTTGTATGGGACCCCTTATAAACCCATAAAATATTTTTGGACAATTTGTATAGCTTTGGGTCAACACGATGCTTAATCTGTGAAAATTTAAATACTAAAGCTCCATCCGTTTGATCGAGCGCCCAGAACAGAGACGGCCTAAACTAAATTTGTGGCAGTAATTAATCCAATCTGCATCGATACTCTGGATAACTGATTTACATTGTGATTAATTTGAATTACAGACGACAATTCTGATTAATTTACCTACTGATCTTAATGAATGGGATAATAATTAAACCAAACTAAAACGTGAGTTGTTTACTCAACTCCAATCAGATCTTACACGATAATTGAATCAAAAAGGATAGAGGTAACTGTACCTAACACAGTGACATTCTCTTACAATGCGAGGAAAATAGTAGGCATATTATTATCTGCAAATGACCGAGAATTAGTTGGACGTAAATACTACTAATGACTAGTTTTAATATAATTATAAATTTTATATCTATTTTGAATTTTTTTGTGAAAATTCGTCATTAATCTCGATTTCGACTAATTCCGGGAAATCAGAGACAAAGATTTCCAATTTTAATAGTAGATAGTTTGACAAGGGTCTAAAGTAAGCCATATTACCACGAGATGGTTATTTTCCCGAACGTAGAGAGGGAAAATTGTTCGAGTGGTAATATGGCTTTTAGGCCCGAGTTATACACTCTACTTTTCACTTCGATTGCGAGAAAACACATAAACACAAATTATTCATTAAGATGAATAATTTAACTCTTGGCGGGTGTATTTCTAATTTGACAGAGCATGTTTTTTTTCTAAGGCCAGCACCATATGCCTCGCTATGCGTGTTTGCTTTGCGTATTCGCCTCCCTTTCTTTTCCTAGGTATATTAAAGAAAGAGATGCATCATGCGCTTTTTTTTCTTTTAAGAGGAGTAATTGCTTTGACCATAGACACCGCTTAATCTTTAGAGAACTGAAAAACGTCTTTCCTGATTGGTCGATTTTAGTACAGCTGTGTTCTGGTTGGTTGATATTTTTATCAAATATGTTTTAATCTGTCAAATTACTGTTCTGTGATTGGTGGATTTAATCGGTGAAGTATTTTGATTGGTAAATTTAAAATGTATTTTAAATCATAAATATGTATACATATTTTCCCTAGGGCTTAAATGTACTACTTTAGCCCCGCTTCACAAGTCTAATATTACACACTTTTCGAGCATGAGAAGTGAAAAATTATTTTGAATATTAGGTAGGTAGGTTACTTACTTTTTTTCTTAATTTTCAATTAATTACACTTTTATTTTATTATTTGATTATCAAATTTTATTGTTTTGCTTTAATTAGTTAGTTTATTTGTTTTTATTTAACTTAATTTTATTTAATTTTTTTTGGTCTAATTTTATTTTTTAGTTTAATTCTTTTAAATTAACTACATATATAGGTATATGTATTTTGCTTTTTAAAATTAATTTAGGCATTTTAACTTATTTAATTTTTCATTTAATTATTATATTAATTATATTTATTTTAGTATTTCCTCGCTTTAGTGAGGTGAAAAGATTTGTGTTACACACGGATGCATTTTTTTTTCTCGCTCGCTACGCTCCGGATACTATTTTCAAACCAGTCGCTTGGCTCATGGTTCAACACTAGAATCCATTGGCTAGCTCGTGTTTCAATTCCATACTCGAGGTTGAAATACAACTTAGCACCCTTGTATAACTTGTATCACAAATAACTATTAGTATCCTATAATATTTGACGTGCCCCTGTGCCCCCCTTAAATCCGCTCTTGTGCCACGGTGTACTTAGATACCTGTGTATACATATCTATAATGTATATTGAAGACGATCTATTTGCATTATGTAAAATAAATAGTCCAATCCTACAAAAATCGTAGAGCGAGGAATGTTCATCTTAAAATGGTTTGAAAAACATAAACTTCATTACTTTGGACAATGGATTGACAATGAATGCCTCATCTTGGCCCTCAATTAGGTAATTAATTCTCTCGTCACAGACTGCGGTTTTGGATAGTCACTTATCTAGTTTATGATATTACAACTCCAATTACACTCCAGTTTAACGTAAATTAATCTAACCTAGTCAATTATTAGCCTTTAAGTTCATATCTCTGCTTGGAATGAATGGTTTCCAATCCAATTTACGGATACTAAATCATTAACTTTTTTTCTCATTTTACTTTTTACTTTGTTTACTTGTAGGTATCTATAGAAATCCTGCCTGCTTTTTCCTAAATGAAACACTTGTAGTTTAATAAGCAAACTAATTGTTTGTGCTTATCTATGGTATCACGGACGAGGCAGGTACCAGTAGGCGCGACAGAGGCCCGGCACAAATTTCGAGGGCTCTTTTCTCGCATCGTTATTAACAATCAAATTTGATGTTAACGCTTACATATGTATAGTGCGTGTCATCCGCGACGACGCGCCCCTCCACAGTGAATCTCATACTAATCTATGCGCAATTGTACGGATTGGGCTGTGGAGGGGCGCGCCGTGAAGGAATATTGTTATAATGGATTCCCATTTAATAATTCCCAAATAAAATGCATACAACTTACTGGTTTCTATTGTTCTGTAAAAAAAAATATCTTAATTGGAAAACCCTCGTTCTTCAGGTGGACGCAAACTGACGCTAGTCGCGTAACCGGTCTAGGAACACTTACTCTAGTAGACTTGATCCCATCAATTCGTAATTTGAGAATAATTTCGGCACGCCGTAACTGTAGCGCCCGTAATCTATGTATAAGTATTTGATGGAATCAGACGTTACTTTGCGGAATTCCATGATAAATCCAACAATATTTCTTTGCTATTCTGCTGAAAGAAGGTCTACACCTTGTCTATCAGAAATGCGGAATACGGTTAATGATTGTGGGACGTGGGTGCATTAACCGTATGCAAAAATTAGCAAGTGGGTGCTGAAAGTACGTGTAGTGTCTATCAGTGATACGGAATGCGGTTAATGATTGTGGGACGTGGGTGCATTAACCGTATGCAAAAATACGCAAGTGGGTGCTGAAAGAACGTGTAGTGTCTATCATTGATACGGAATGCGGTTAATGATTGTGTGACGTGGGTGCATTAACCGTATGCAAAAATAAGCAAGTGGGTGCTGAAAGAACGTGTAGTGTCTAACAGTGATGCGGAATGCGGTTAATGGTTGTGGGACGTGGGTGCATTAACCGTATGCAAAAATTAGCAAGTGGGTGCATCTCTTTATCACTGATAGACCTACACGGTCGTTCAGCGGAATAGCAAAGGAATATTGTTGGATTGGATTTATTATGTTATAGGTACCTAGGTTAACTCATTGATTGATTGAGTGGGTAGGTAGGTAGGTATAGTCTCATTGCTATTAACGTAATGACGCGAGCTAATGCCATTGCTGTTTTTCTCGGGTCCACGGCTTACCACATAAGGCTTAAGTAAGTTCGTGCATTGTTTCACTTTATACTAATTTTCCGGTTCCGTATTAGTAAACAAGAAACCCTTATAAGTTATGCTTATAGTTTCGCCATTGTCCATCCACGGCTTAGCTCGTGACTCTTCAATACTAATAGAAACCTGCCATGAATTAATACACAAATCTTGGGTATTACGACGTTAAATGGGAATGATTTTTTTTTGTTGAATCCATAGTCCATAGTAGGTATGTGGTATTTCAAAAATATTGGACGTTTACTTATAACCTTGGTTGTATACGGTTGCTATTAAGTTTGTGAAATAATTCATGGCTGTAATAGGTAAGGTAACACACACAGCTAAGTAGACATTACTAGTTAAGGTGCGTCCATTAACTACGCGAGGCGTTTTTAGAAATTTTCTGACCTAAACTGACTAGTATTGAAAAAACTGTATGTATGGTTCTTGCGCAAAAAATTACGTGATATTTGCCTAACCTGTGTTCGTATATGTCACACCTACAACAATGGCCAACCCGCGCTCGTGAGATAAAAGTACTATAACTATCGACACGAACCAACTAGGCAGGTATAAATTTCTTTAAAGTGAGTTCTACTACAAAATTTTACGCTCACTTTGAAGAAATGCTGAATATTTGTGTAAATTGCCACTTGAGTATGTAAATTGCTAGAAATATTGAGAATAAATAAACCATTCCTTGGCTTATTTTGATTTTATTGGTATAGGTACCTACCTACACTGCCTTCAGGCTTCGCTCGGCATCAAAGAAAAAGTGTACATTTCCTTTCGCGATGTTCTGATGTTATAATTATAGGCTTCCTTGTTGCTTACAAAACAATAGCTATATTACTGTAAACAACTGTAATTCGCGGTAACACTTAAATTATATTTTATAGCCATTATATTGAAGATATTTATGAATTGCATTTAAACGAAATCATTGACCCCTTAAGAGTTTCTGACAATATTATACAAAGATATTTCTTAAACCGTTACACTAAAAATACCTGTTAAATTCTAAAATAAGCTTGTTTAAGGCGATATATCGATTGAAAGAGACACCCTTTGTTTTTCGCTCACGACAAAACGGGATGCAATCCTCTCCGAGAATGGCTTTTTAGACAAATCTCGTTAAATATCTGACTGTGTGCAGGTTAATTAAATTTCTTCTTATCACTACCTAGATGAGGTAAAATACCATCACTTTAACTCAATCGTGCCTTTTAATAATGCGTTGTTTTAGTAGGCTGAGGCTAAAAGGAAAATATAGAAACTTTGGATTTATTTTCTATCGAGTAAATTTTAAGCAATCATGTTTCGCTATTGTCAGTACTACAATCCCACAATCATATAGTCAAGAATCATATATCTGAAAATCAGCCCCTACTGTTTGCTAGTCTGGGCAGGACAGCGTTTCAAAGTCTCCAAATTTCTCAGTGTAACGCCTTAACTAATTCAGTTGATAAGTAGGTCAACTAAGGTATGTGTAATTATCCTATTTTATATTATAACAAATAGGTATAAGTAATGTCTAAAGCAATGCCTTGTGTTGTGCTTGATTAAAATCTATAAAACTTATCTTTTGACAAAAGCTGTGATCAAAAATAGTTATAAATTACCTACATGAGGGATGTCTGATTCTGCACATCTTATTTATAAGCTAGTAAAAATAGGTTTAAGTAGAAGATAATTCTAATATAATGATGTATATACAGAGCGACATCGTCACTCAGTGACAAAGCTCTTTAAATAAAGAGAAAAAAAAAATATTACCTATATGTACACACATGTACATGTATGTATGTATTAATGTATTGGCCATTTGCCTGAAACACAGGAAACATCCTAGTTCAGGCATGTGATATATATGTTCTCTATCGATAAAGGATGATTCACACTAGACCGTTCCGTGTCCGGGCCGGCCCGTTTTGTAGTACAAGAAATCGACGGACGCGCGACGGCCGTCGATTTCTTGTACTAGAAAACGGGCCGGCCCGGACGCGGAATGGTCTGGCGTGAATCATCCTTAAGTTGTAGACTAGAACATAATTGTAAAATATATATTTAATAAATTATTCTTATTCTTATTCTTACAGTTACAATCATATATGTAATTACTTCAATATTTAAAAAATTACATGCTCTTTTTGACGTGCTTAATTTGTACAATTTATTCTAGAAATTCATCATCATCATTATTCTTCAATTTCGACCACGGCGACTGGAAAGAAGAGCCTGGCTAGTGAGAGCGGCGCTCGTGAGCTCTCTGGTGACTGACATAGCCTATTTTCGCGGTGAATGTGCGAGCACACTCCCCACAGGTCAGCACCCCTCGTACATACCTAATTATAGTGGATGGCCGCAGGTGGTCGGGCCTTCAAGTCGTCACGCTTAGCATCAAAAGTGTGAAGGTGAGACTATAGGATTACTTTTTCATGAAGTAAGTGCCTACATTTAAAAAACTTGGCATTCGTAGGTATATCTCTACATGTACTTATCCTTATATTAGGTATCGAAATATAACTCTTGTAACTACTTTTGCTCAATACAGAGAGTATACTACTCCTACCCTTACTCCTACTCTTACTCTTTGTATATGATTCAGTAATAAGCGTAAAAAAGCAGCAGTCTAAAAAATTTATGTGAATCAATGTTTTGCATGTCTATCGGTAAAATATAGCGCTAATGCTAGTTAAAAATAAGTCCCATCACTGAAAATGTATTACCTATATTTGCAAACAAACATTTTGAGTCTGAGTTTGTACTCTTGTAAGTAGGTTCCATATATTATTATTGGAAAACGGGACTAAATAATGCGATAAAAATATGCGGGATATGGGGATAATGTGTGAAAATCGTGTAAATAGGTTCCATATACTTTCTTTGCATCACCTACCGTGAATCGTTATGCTTAGATATGATTTCCGCTACCCTAAGGTTGTCTGGAAGAGATCGCTCTTTAGCGATAAGACCGTCTGTTGCTTGCCGCTACTCATTGTTGAGGTTGTGCAATAAAGAATAAGTATTTGTATTGTATTTGTATATGTATAATAAACATAATTTATAATAATCTATAAAAAAATCTATCTATAAAAATGTTTCAAGCAAAAAGTTAAGACAATAAAAACAGGGCTGATTAGGTATAAGTACCCGTTATTTCTGTCCTAATAGCCACGTTTTAATTGTTGACTAAATTCAGTTAGATAAATGAACCCTAGGTATTTAAGATATCCTACGAAAACGCGTATATAACCAAATGTAAAGTGAAAGTTACCAAGAGAATTCTCATGTTTCAATAAAAAAATAAATTGTATGGCAACTGTTTACAACGCAATATTTTCCGATTTAGGCGCTGCAACGAGATATATCGCGTTCTTTGAAAAGCTGTTCTGCCCAGACGAGGAAACAATAGGGAATGATTTTCAGATTATATGATTCTTGACTATATGATTGTCTCTGACTATATGATAGAAAAAAAATCCAAAGTTGAGTCTATATTTTCCTTTTTTTACTCAGCCTACTAAAACAACGCATTGTTAAAAGACACGATTGGCGGGACCGATATGTGACATTTTCTTCTTTGAAGAAAACTTACTGACGTCGCAAAGATTCTCACTTGACATAATACTGTCAGTATTACGTTTGCGCAGTAGTATTATCATGCGCAGAAGCGGACCAGTACCGCCTTCGCATCGTTCCGCTACCGCGCATCCCGCGCCAGTCAGGAAGCACTCATTTAAATGTATAGGGGCGTAGTAAAAATGGTACAGAGTCGACTGACAGCTGATACTGACATTTAACACTTTTCTCATATCGTACTGCCTCCGCACCGACAAATCAGGAAGTCGCCTTTAGGCCTTTAGGCGACTTCCTGACTTGGCGGGGCGGGATTGATATGTGACATTTTCTTCTTTGACGTAAACTTACTGACGTCGCAAAGATTCCCACTTGACGGAATACTGTCAGTATTACATTTGCGCAGTAGTAATATTATGCGCAGAAGCGGACCAGTACTGTCTTCGCATCGTCCCGCTTCCGCGCATCCCGTGCCAGTCAGGAAGCACTCATTTAAATGTAGGGGCGCAGTAAAAAGTAGTACTGAGTTGACTGACAGTTGACACTGACATTTGACAGTTTTCTCATATCGTACCGCCTCCGCACCGACAAATCAGGAAGTCGCCTAACTTCAATCATGGCGTGTAGGTTAGACTCTCAGTTAATATAATAAAAGAAATGTTAGTGCAGCGTTTTGGAAAATTCATCCCTTTAGGGTATAAAAAGGGTTGAATGTTAATATGGAAAAAGAGTAAATAATATCTACCTACTATTCGCAGTGAGCAACTTATATAATATAGATAAATAGACAAAAAACTGGACTACTTACTCGTCCGAAACCGGGGCGCGTCGCTAGTAATATTATAAACTTGCAGTGCGGATGTAATTTAAAGACTTAATCTCAAAAACTACTGAACTGATTTCTATAAAACTTTCCATTAGCGTTTTAGCTTAGACACCAGAATAGAACATAGACTATAATCTATTTCTTTTGGGAGTTAAAAGGGGGTGATCATTTTGTATGGAGAAAAAACTTATCTTTAAGAAACTTAAAATTATCCTAATAAACTTAGCATTAAAGGTCTCATATTAATGTTACTGTGACAAGGAACGAAGTGGCCCAGAAATCAAATTGGTTGACTGTACAAACGTATTTTAATCTGGATATAAATCAATTTTATAGCAAAGTAATAAGATTATGTTATATTATGTGTTAGAGGCGCGAGTGAAGCACAGTGATTTGAGTGATTATCCATTACCTACCCTGCGAAATTTAATATGTAATAGATGTACCTACCTAAGGTATGTTATAGTATTCAGAGTACAACCTTGCGTCGTCGGGAGAAATTTCAGCGGTATTGCAATAATTACCGTTTCATATTTCACTTTATAATTACTCTACTTAGTAGGTACCTACTGAAGGTTTAATTGATAGCCTAAATATTTTCCTTGCATTCATTCATTCATTGGATGTGTGATATTGATATGACACGACCGCCATTTGTGAAAGGAAAATGGATCGGAATAAGGCCGGGAAAGAATAGGTGCAATTATTTAGATCAATAAAAGGAAAAGCTGGAGTATCCCATCGCACCAAGAGGTCGAACAGAAGGCGCTTGTATGAGAATACTAAAAATATTGCAAATAACAACCTTGATAAGAGTAGATAGGTAAATATAGTTATAAAATTTGTTACTATGTCGCTATAGTCACAACATTCCCTATTAAGCTATGTTCTTATTATTTAGAAAAAGAAAACGGCAACCGCATTCGTGTTAAGTGCCTATTATTATGTAATAGTTGCATAAACTGTACAAGTAGGTATTTATTATCGCGGATGTTCGACTAATTTGAACTGGATGCCCACTATCGGATTTTTACGGCTCGGATGATACTTTATTATTTAATCAAATCAGCACACGTTGTTCGTCCATTGAGAATAATGTAATGAGTTCTGTAATTAAATTGCACCAGCTCATATACAATGGTGATAAAATATCAGATTAACATCGGATTACAGTTTATTGAACACAAATAACTGAATATTCTATCATTGCTTCGGTCGACAGATTACCACAGTTGTTTTATGTAAAACTACGATTGTAATTAATTCATTAACAGTTATATGGATTTAAGATCGTCAATTATTTCAGTAGGTATAGTGTTGGAGAAAAATGGCTCACAAGAGTGTCTGAGCGTAAGCTTGATCCAACACTCAAAATGTCAGGTCTCGGTGCAAAGTAATCTGTAACAGTAATTCGTGAGTGTCCACGGCGCGAGCGCGTCAGCGGCTCCTAACCCCATCGCCTCGGCGGGCGTGTCGTTGGTAGAGACCAACGATAATCATAATTAATTAAATAATAAAAGTCATATTTCTTGTGCCCGCTGAAGCAGTTTGACGCATTGACGTAGCTAAACTAAGTAATTACTGAGTCTCGGTTCGGATAAACTGGAATAGTTACCTATATATTAGTACCGAAAAATAACCTCAGTTTTAACCTATGACTTTCTTGTTTAAATTTAATAGAAGTTCAAATCAAGGTGGCAAAGCTAAAATTCTAGAATGCATAAGGTGTTCGGGGCAACTTAGAGCTAATTGCGTTTATATCTTTCAGGTAAATTGATTACTTAACTAAAGTGCTACCTAGACTTTGAGGTTACAAGAAACATAAAATATGTACGATAAGATGCGTAGATATGTGTGTCATACGTATATCAGAATCTTAGTACTAACGGCAAATATAATCGGCAATTCGATAAAAGATCGCGTCACTGTTGTTACTTTGTATAAATATATCTCTATCTTATGTATCGCGAATTATATCGTAATTACATATTTTTAATCTTTCTTTGAATCAACTTATTTATTTCGAATGCCAAAAAGACTTAATTATTACTACCATTTAATGGTGCGTCCGTGTAATCTGCCATAATTTATAGAGTTTTGTTTTGGTATTCAGTTTAGGCCGCGGGGCGCGGTTCTGTAAAGATTATATTGAAAAATGTGTACCCGTCCCGACTTTATTAAGTAATTCAGGAAAAATTGTACGCCATTGGTATAGCGCCATCTATCGGCGCATATTGTTACTAATTTTAGCGTCTGAATAACATAGTATCTATGTTGGCTTTTCATCTCTTTATCACGTGAACAGTATTTTTTTTTAATAATGGACTTTCAGCAGCATGATGTCAGTTCACACAACAAAATCACATGTAAAGGTGATTACATTACAAACATTGTAGTTACCTATAGAAACGTTTCATGGATGTCAACAAACCATATAGTTAGACTTAAGAGTGCTTTCGTTGCCGGGCACAAGTCAAATCTAGGTATTTTTTGACGTTTTTCGCTGCACACAAACGAGCACTGTACACGGTGCGTTCCAATGTGTTCGTAACAACACTATCGCACATAACTTTTCATTTAAATTTAAACCCTAATATAGTGCAATAAGGTATACAATGATATCTGTCATGTATCTTCGTATGCTGTAACAAGTTGCCGTATAGTGTGTGTATGAGCCTTGATACTTTTGCAGCGAAAATGTTGTGTTTAGGGATATACAACTACATTCATATTATTATCTTTTTTGTATTAGACTTACTATTGAATGTGAAAATATAATCAGTTGAAGATAAATTAGTGGGAAAATCATCCACATGCGTTTTGTAATATTGAAGGAAAATACAAGTCAATGAAATAAGTATATACTCGTACCTACCTACTTATACCTATGATTCATCAATACTTCGTATTTGACCAGCTATCTAACGAGAGTGTCTTGAGGCGTCTTGATCGAATCTTTTCAAGAGACAACGTGAAGAACATTGCGGCGGCTTTCAAGTTTTAGGGTGCCTTTCCATCAAAGTTGTGTCATTGCTATGAATGCGTTGATATCCACCAATCATATGTTCACATAACATAGCATTGGTTTAAACGGAAAACTATAACATCCTCGCAGCATAGCTGCATAGCATAGCTCTGGTGGAAAGGCTATCTTAGTCTTGCTAACTATGTCCTTCTCGGCCTTTTACAAGGTTCTCGCCATTGGGGATAATGATGTCATCGAGCGTTTTGATCGATCTGTCTGTAGTGGTAGGTGTGTAACCCTGGCTACCAAGTTATGCCTACGCGAGTGCATGCTTGCCGTTAGCACGAGAACTGCAATCGGAAATGATATTCAAGGTGAAGCCAGTAACAGGAGCAAATATATAAAAGGACGCTTCCTTAGAGCATCCGCAGGAGCCCCTTGTGTGTGTATTTCAATTCGGCTTTATAATTTCAAGCAATTTATTAGTTCAAGTTACGGTAGCCCAGTGGTTCAAGCATGCGGCTGTCAAGCGGCGGTCATGGGTTCGAATCCCAGCTCGTACCAATGAGATTTTCGGAACTTATGCACGGAATATCATTTGATATTTACCGTTAGCTTTTCGGTGAAGGAAAACATCGTGAGGAAACCTGCATACATCCGCGAAGAAATTCAAAGTTGTATTTGAAGTCCCCAACCCGCTCTGGGCCAGCGTGGGGACTACTGCCCAATCCCTCTCATCTATGAAAGGTGGCCAGTGCCCAGCTGTGAGACGTAGATAGGCTGATGATGATGATGATTTCAATTCGGAGAAACTTTAATCTAAACATAAGACCCTCGACTAAAGTGCCGTGAAAGTCCACGGTAAAGGATAAAACTACCGTTAATGTGTAGATAAACATCGTATATTGAAATAAAATAAGTATAGGAAGAATAGGAAGTTAAAAATTACATCAAAGGAAAAAAGGTGATTTTTGTGGACATAAATCACATATGAACCTGAAATTTGGCGATGAAATGTTTACTTTTTTTTCCTAAGCCTATAAAGGTGTCCCACTACTGGGCAAAGGCCTCCCCCCTCGACTTCCACTCGTTCCGGCTTTGAGCTGTTTCGGGCCAGTCGTTTAGAAATGTGTCTAGGTTATCCCGCCACCTCCGCCTCGGCTTGCCACGTCGTCTCCGAGCATATTGCGAAACCCACTCTGTTGCTAATTTTGCCCACCTCCGTGGATGCATACGGCAGACGTGGCCGGCCCAGTTCCATTGCAGCCTGGCAGTCTTGCTCCAACATCCTCCAGCTCTAACATCTGCAATAACAGTTTTGAAGCGCAGCACAGAGTTCCGAACACGGTCGATCAGTTTGACTTCCAGCATGCTGCGCTCTATTGCCCGTTGGTAAACCTTCAATTTGGTCTCGGTGAGTGACCATGTTTGTGCACCGTAGGTTAGAACAGGCAGAATGCACATGTCAACGAGCCTCCGCTTCAGAGCTACCGGAAGGCCTCCCTTCAGTAAATCTTTCAAAGCCCAATAGCTCTTCCAAGCATTTTGGATCCGTCTTTCAACTTCCTTGTCCTGTCTTTGGCTGAAAGAAGCTTATTGGCCCAAGTACGGATACTCGTCGACATATTTTATCTGAATTTTCTAATTCGTGATTGCGTGGTCCTAAATGTGCGTATTCCGACAATGACTTGGCCGGTTCTTTAACTATCTGTATTTGTAATGGTAACTCATTCCCGGTCTACACTATGTTTCTCCAAGCCACACTTCAGATTCGGTTGAAACCGCTCAACCAAGCTCACTGGAGCGCAAACTCTCAGAGTATTTCTATGTTTAAGCCGCCCGCGTGCTAGTATCGGAGATTTCCTCTGCTCTTTTCCCAGGACACCCTCAAACAGCGCACTCCTATCGCTTTAATGGGCACAGCCAGGTTAAAAAAGAATTTCCAAGCACATATTTCAATTTCAAGCTAGCATTGTTCATTTGCGCCAGATTTGCTATTAATACCATGTATTAAAAGGGATATTTAGGCTGCTTTTTCACTAGAGATGTTTATGCTACGTTACTATACATATTTGATAGCTATCAATTATATACATTTGTTCATATAGCATAGCACTGGTGGAAGCGGAAGCTATCACACCGCACACAGCGTGTGGAAATGCAGTCTTACCATGAATATTTGTTTTTCGTAGAAAGAGAATCGCATAGAAGAAGTTTTAAGATCAAACGTCATCATCGAAAAAGATGGAATTATAGTAACCTGACTAAATTGAAAAGGATCAGATGACATATCCCTTGGCACGATAGTGACATCTCATCATTAGCCGTGTTATAAATGATATAGCGAAACCAATTGATGGCAGTACATCCATGACAAAAATAAATGATGAGAAACTATAACTAATAACTCACTCATTATAACTAATAACTCCCACGTGTATATGATTAGGTAAATTTTTTCACTGGCAACTCACAAAAACAAATATAAATCGTAAATATCCCATTTTTAATATCACAATAATATACCATGTTTATAAAAACATTGTTTCATATGTATGAAAATTAAACGCATTTGTATTTGTACTTTGTATTTGTATTTACCATGAGTCACATATTATAGTTATTATACTTTTATTAACTTCTAGTTGCTATTGCTACTTTCCAGGTTGTACCACTAGTTCTGGTAGCTGGCTATATTCATACATAATTGCTTATCAAAACAAAGCATTATAGTTCAA
The DNA here is from genome assembly GCA_951800055.1 of Cenopis cana. Lineage (NCBI taxonomy): Eukaryota > Metazoa > Arthropoda > Insecta > Lepidoptera > Tortricidae > Cenopis > Cenopis cana. Next base: position 13,809,623 of record OX637471.1, on the reverse strand, counting down.
AAAACTCAAGTCCAAATACAATAATAAATATATGAAATCAACCAAGTATCAAAGTCGTTAGTCGACAATCAATTGACGGTTGCGTACCATTCATAACTTGTCTCAATTTAGATCACGATTAGTCCCCAGTATAATCTGACTGTGTCGTTCTTAATAAATACGCCTAATCGGAGGTCACATGTTTTATTGGTTTCCTGAGAGTAATTACGGTAGCTTTGTGAAGAGCCACAAAAAACGATGTATACGTCCTCCCCCGACGGCCGCTGGGCCGGTACTGAGTCACAGCAATCGAGTCTATGAGAAAAAGGTCTGTTTTAAATCGATTAAAATTAATATTTTTATATCCTATTTGTTACTTTTTATTATTTAATATCGTAGAATAGAAGTTATTTTACCCTAATAGCATAGTTAAAAACCTTTTTATTAGCTTTAAAGTGACAATATGATGCAGCGAAGTTTGCCAAAAATATGGAGTTTTCCGTGGCTCTTTTAGTTAAACCAAATTTTAAATTGTGTATTTTCAGACAGTAGGCGAAAGAGACCGTCTTTCGGTGCATCTAATTGTATGTATTACATATTTTAGTTTCAATCGGTTACAGAATAAACAGGTTTGAATGACGACATGTTTTCGAATATTTCGAAATCGAGTGTGAGAAAAGTGCTCGAGTTTCTTCAATAAATGTTTGTAAAAAATGTTTTGACTGTAGCTCCCGTAGTCGATAAGTTGTTCTTCACGGGTCTGTAAACGGTGTTACAAAAAACTATACCGTTTTTGAGATTTTCTGTTATGAATACGTGGTAAAACGCGGAAACACGGCGTTTCCAGCGAATACGCTCTTAAAAATATTTTTCCTGTAATATTATAAATAAATAAGGCGGTTGCGTAGGTATTCCATATTCTATTCTGTATGTTAAGACGTTATTTATAGATTTGCTTTTGGCTGTGTTTACCTAAGCTAGATTACTTTTCATATTTCGGTGTACGGAGTGCCATACCGGTTGTTATTATACTGATGCACTCCACCCGAGTAAGATGTTGCATTTACTTCACCATTTAGCAATATGAAATAGTAGTCGAATGGGCAAGGGCACGGGCAACGTGGCGTGGGTTGCTAAGGGACAGCATGCACTCTTCTCACAAAGGGCCACATTTGCAGTATCATTATACCGAGATTACTTATTATGTACTTCTAAAATAATCACCCCTGATTCTCAACGGGCGCAGCGGGTGCTAAGCTAGCGGATTAGTATTACGGGAATGAGTTTTCTTTTTTTATCAACGCTGAACAAGAACGGGCAAGCATTAAAGTGTAGGTACAGTTGAAATAATATGAAGTGAGCCGATGAATAGTAACAATAGATACAAAAGCCATTGTATTTATACAAAGCCTTTCATTTGTTTTAGTTCAGGTAACCGCTAATTAGTTACCTTACGTAAAAAAAGGTTAGAACTACATTTCATGTATATAGAATTTTCAACCTTATACCTTGTTGAGTAGGTTTGAAATAAATTACAAACTATAATAAACACAAATAAATGTCATTTCTGTTAATTTGATATGTCAGTTACAATAATAATGACGCGGGCAGGGACAGTATCCGCAGTGTCAAATGGGCCTCAACGTGTTGGCTATGTGGTACTCGGTGGTACTTCGGTGCCTTCAGCTCCGCGCACGCCTCCCAAAGGACACTATTGTCCCGTGAACGGGAAAGACATACAGTACCTATAATAATAATTAAGTTAAATTATGCAAATTTTTCTTGAATACTATAACAGCATCGGGCTAACAAGAAGTTACTTGCATTAGCAAGTAACTTCTCTCATCTAGCATCATATTTATTTTGAACTGAGGATTACCTCAGTTCAAAATAAATACCTACATATAAGAAGCAAATTCACAATACAAAGCAAAGTCACAATATATCTAGGTACTTATACTTGGAAATCCTAAGCGTTGTGTCAGATACTTGGTGGGCTTTCTAGTGCAGTGTATGCGGTGTAATACAAGGTAGGTAGATACGTTGTCGTACCTATATCTTAGTGAGTAGGTGCGTTCATCAAATCCAAAATCTCTTACCTACTAAAAGTAAATTAGCTATCTTAGTATTTGGTGCTTCGTTTCTGCTTGTAACGCTGGAATCGGGTATTAAACGGTGCCGCAATTAATACGCAATTAATCAACTCAAAGCAATTTGTGAAATAACTGCTAACGAGTCCGGTAGGTTAATGAAGTGCCTTCTGCAGCTTCACCTTTCGATCGAGTGCGCTGGCTCTGCCGTACCTACCACTTGGTTACTTGCGTTGCGTTCAGTGTCTACGGTGTGTTACCGGCATGCGGGGCCTATTGGAGGATGATATTTAAAAGTAGGTTCTTAACCTAACCATGCGCTTAATTTCATTATAAAACCAAAATGTAGACTTCACTTAATTTCTAACAAAATGTAAATTGACAACGCAGTACAAATTATTACGACGTTATCTTACGCAGTGCAGTGCACCTATTACGTTGCATGAAGGTGCGGAGTTAGGAAATGGGATATATTATCTTCAGTTCCCATAAGTGCCCCGCGTGCCGGTAACGCACTGTATAACTATTACTCCGTTTTTAAACTACATATAAAGTAGTAGGTACTCGTTGTGAAATATATATCGCGTTAATTATATGTCATGTATATATATACTTCATAGATAAAAATAACATAGTATAGTAAATTAAGTTTTCATTCCTCATACTCTGAAAGTAGGTCTTATTTGACCTAAGGAGCGGGTTGAAAGTGGGCCATGTCGCCCCATGGGCTAACATGTATACATATTTTTGATTCCAAAACATTTTAAATTAACCAATCCAAATGCTTCACCACATTGAATCCACCAATCACAAAACACATCGACAGCCAAATCAGCCGATCAGAGCGTTTGGTTCTCTTACAAAAAAAAATTAGCAATGGCAGACCAGGGGACCGATTTTTGAGTGTCGAACGCTCGAATTTTCACTCGTGATCCGTCAAAAAAGTATGACGTTTTGACAGAAGTCGAGTGAAAAGTCGAGCGTTCGACACTCAAAAGTCGGTCCCCTGTACCTACAGCCAACTTCATATTTTTTTATTGATTTCTAACAATGTTTATAATTATTAATATTGCGAATTATGGTTATAAAAATACTAAATAAAAACTCGTACCTAAATGTTATTATTCAAATACATTTTAAGCAAATTTTAAGTAACCATTTTTCAGTGTTTAAATACATACGCTTCCTAAAAATTATTGTATTAAAATAAAACAAATTGGCAGAATCTTATCAGCCACACTGCCATTAAATTGTAGTAATATTTGAAGCTGAAGGATATTATACTGAAATAAATTTTAAAATAATGGAAATAAACAAATATGTTTGCGATACTTTTAAGTATTCTTTGGTTCAATATAAGTTGTTAATTTCCCTACAGATCCGGTTCCACTATTAATTAACGTCAACCAATAGTGCCCGCCAAATTGGTCCATACACAAACGCTTTTAATATGGCTTCAATAGGATTTTACTGGATTCAGACAATGTTTTTGCATATTTGGATTTTTTTAGTTTACTCGTATTCGGAATGAAAAGCAGAGTGTTGAACTCGGGTGAAACCATCCATTTCAAATATCTCGTCTGAAATGGGTGGCTTTCAACCCTTGAATAATAATCTTCTATTTCTTGATTAGAAATGCAACTTTGAATGTATTAACAGATTTTTAATGTGATTTTTACGTTCTCTGTTTTTTAAGTGCGCATTCTGTTTCTGTCTGTTATATACGTTATATAGAGGAGCGCTCGTGGCCCAGCGGCGCCTGCGTACCGCTTGCGCTTGCTAAGGTTAAGCAACGTGGGCAGCGGTCAGGACTTGGATGGGTGACCGCTTTGAGTGGTTACTAACTGAGCGCTCCCGTGCTTTGGAAGGCACGTTAAGCCGTTGATCCCGGTTGCTGTCTATGGCAGCAGTCGTTAAGCCAAGTTGGAGGCCTTCGGGCGGCTTGAGAACTTCTAACAGTCAAGTTGCCCACTCACTTGACAAAGCCTAATCCCAATAAGGTCTAGTTTCCCCTTGGGGTTGGAAGGTCAGATGGCAGTCGCTTTCGTAAAAACTAGTGCCTACGCCAAATCTTGGGATTAGGTAGCGGACCCCAGGCATCCTTCAGGATGCAACTGTACTGGGATAACGCTAGGAGGATGATGATATACGTTATATAGAGTCGTAAATATTTTATTTTTGTTGTATATGTCACGAATTGGATTTTCTGTAACGTGGTATATGTATATATTTTTTAATTAATAAATAAACTGGCAGGAGGAGGCACTGATGCGGGAGTCGTGGCATGCATGGGGAGAGGCCTTTGCCCAGCAGTGGGACACCCAAATGGCTAAGGAAAAAAAGAACTATCCGAGTTTTTATGGCACTTAGCCACATCAACCTTGATTCTCAGTCAATAGATTAACTACTATTCCCTCTTTTTCATGCTCATTCTCAAAATTACAATAACTAATATAATCAGTGTAATCTAACTAGTACGATTGATTCAGTTTAAATGACCAAGTCAGTTCCAAGATTGATTACCGATAGCGGTGCCGGAGATTGAACGTGCCCATTATTTGAATAATACTTCTATCTCTTTACTTGAGTGCCTATTTGCCTGACTATCTGCCTAACGTACAGTAAGTAATCGTAGAGCAGTTAATGATTTCTGCTCGCTAAACAATGTAACGTGAATCCAAATGGTATTTCGTTTTTTGTATAAATGCATTTTCTCAATCTCCTTTAAATCCTATTTTACGATAGATGTTGAAGCATCATAACTATAAAACTACATCTATCGCCTCACATGTCGAACATTTGATTACACTTCTGTCAGCAAATGCCACATCTGTATGTTAATTTTATTGTGTCCCGTACAAAAAGAGTGGTAATAAGAGAGCAGAGTATCGAGAGCGGGCAGCACGACGCCGACGTCAACAAGTATCTGTAAATGTGAACATGTGTAATGTCCCCACAGGGCGAACATTTGTATAATTTTCCGATTTTGTAAAGATTCTAAAAGCGCGCACGCTGAATAATTGAGCGCGGACAATCTACTACTTGTTGCGTTCCGTGGAGTGACTCGGGCTCGTAGTCTATTGTTTATTTCGAAACAATTACTCATTATGAGAACAACAAAACATCCCTTAGTGTATACTGGCAGATAATGACGACCTCTAGCTTAGTTGCTAGTGACCCTGCCTACGAAGCTGGAGGTCCCGGGTTCGAATCCCGGCCGGGGCATTTATTTGTGTGATGAGCATGAATATTTGTTCTGGGTCTTGGATGTTTTCTATGTATTTAAGTATTTATTTATCTACATAATTATGTATATCGTCGCTTAGTACCCATAGTATGTACAAGCTTTGCTTAGTTTGGGACTATAGGTTGATTTGTGTAAGATTGTCCACAAATATTTATTTATACATAACACAGCTATTGTAAACAGGGGGCCGATTTTTGAGTTTCGAACGCTCGACTTTACACTCGACATCTGTCAAAACGTCATAGTTTTTTGACAGATCTCGAGTGAAAATTCGAGCGTTCGATACTCAAAAATCGGCCCCCTGTACTATATACGAGTATACCATGACCACTTAAGGCTCTGTTTTATAAAGATCTCTTAAACCCTATCCAAAATGTGATCTGACACTTTGTCTAACGGACCCGATGCCTGCAGTGCCAGCGGTGGGTGGCGGTGGCGGTGGGAGTGGGACGAACGAATCAATATCAATATACGAATACTCTTTATTGCACACCTCACACAAATGAATCAAAACAACATAGGTAGAGGTAGACAACAGGCGACCTATATAGGCTGACATAAGATTCATATATTTATGTAGTTTTAAAATATACGCATATATGTAATTTATTTTAAAACTTGACTTCGCAAATTTCAGAAACGCGGGAAACATTTATCCCCAATGGCCTTTGTCTGCTCTGTGCGAGCAATTTGGCGCAATCCGCGACTCTTTGAAAGAGGTACTGATTCTTCAAAGAACAATCGTCTCTGACGAATCTTGGCAAATATCCTCGCCATTGGAATAGCGGGCTTTTCCAGATTCGTCAGCCTCAATGACGTCATAAGAAATAATATAGGTACGTAATACGGTAATGACTTTAATGTTTTAAATGCACAAATCGGACAACGCTTTTGAAATCGAAAATAACTTAAGCCGAAAGATTAATTACAGCATAGGAACATTTATCAAATGATTCATAACCGCTGATCTCTTTAGCCTAAGACCACCACAGAGACGTTCGGAAGAATGATGTTTATGTCATTAAAGTTCGCGACTTAAATAGGCTGTCGTCAGGAGAATTAATGGAGGGCGTAACATTTCATCGGGGCTGCCGTGTCCGCCTACAATGCGTAGCGCATCGTGCTAGACATGGCAAGATCCGAGCCTTGCAGTTAAGAAAAATAGACGCAGTTTATTTTTCGGTCAATATCTGCATTGCATCACAAAGACTCTTAATTTTTAAGAAATAATTTTATGACCTCAAAATATATTTTTCAAAATTAAGTTACGACTGACGAGAACTTTACATTCGAGTTCGACTGAGAAGGGATTTCTGCAATTTTGTCTTCAGTGAATAAATTTGGAAAAGTATGTCATCATTTTGTTAATGGGCGTCATTCCCGTAACACAAAACCTATTCTCTAACTAGTACGGCGTTTACTATAGATGACAATACATTCTACATATAAGTATAAATAGTATAATAGTCAAATGAGCAAATAAAAACAGTTCTATTAAGCTCAATTTTCATTAGTTCATCACGCAAATATCTATTTGACCTTACCGACAAATGTTTGTACCGGGACCGCTGAGTACGTTGAAAGTCAAGTTGCCAATAATTGACACCGGTCTATCGCTCTTGTCTAAGTTTTAGTAAAGGTTGACACTGTCACCTGCTAGGTCAGTGTCGAATACTGAAATGTTTATCATATAGGTATATGTGGACACTGTACATTTTGTACAACCAATTAGAACTAACGATATCCTTGACTTACGCAGACGTTTTTTTCTATCACTCGGCAGTAAATCCTTATTACTTTCTAGTCTGGTAAATTAGTCAGGAGGTACAAACAAATTGTGATCATCAAATGTGTGATAAACTTGAGTACCTATCTTCTTCGTGTTGTGTCATATAATTATTATGAGCTATATAAACAGAATGGTAGGACTTGATTGAGCTTTCACTCGACATGTAGATTGTATATACTCGAACTTTTAATCCAAGACCAAAAATAACTACGACAGATCTGTGCATGTGGTGTGTTTTTTTACATCAAACAATGTAAAAAGGGTGGCTAGATATCAGTGGCGGCGCGTCAAAAATATTCTTAGGGAAGTCGGAAATAATTAGCATTTTTTTATTCTTCATGAGCCGTAGTAAAAAACTGGACTGGCTGAAAATCAGGCAAGCCGGAGGAAATTGAGTTGTATGGACGCTCCACTACTGCTAGATATGAAATATCCGGTTGACAAGTGGTTGGCAATGGCATAAGTGACTTTGACATTGTTTGATGTAAAAAACACACCACAGTGACAGATATGTCGCAGTTTTTTTTTATTCATTTCGCGACTGTATAGTCAACCATAAATGTAGGTAGTCTACTTTTCGCTTGTATTGTTTCTATATTCAGCTTCAATGATACTCGTAGGTAGACCCCGTCATTGGCTGACTGTACATACGTTGGCCCAAAAACGATTACGGAGATTATAAACATAAAGCTGCTGCCTAACTATATCCTGGAAAAAAATTGTGGTTTTGCTCAGCGTGTGCTATCACGTGAAACTGCCTAACTGTGATTACTACCACTCTTATGTACTCGTTTATAACTGTCGTGGAATACTGCACCGAGATAAACCAAGCTGTGGTTTAACGGTGCTTTTTAGCCAATTTTGTATATATTCTTACTTCTTCTTTAAAAACGACTTTCCATCAAATTTATGATGATTTCGCCAATCAATACTTGCTCAAAGACGTTGTTCGGTAACGACGCTATGAAAGTAGGCAACTGGTTTTGTTCGGTAGTGGATTCAGCTCGTCGTCGCGCCGACCACGTATGTTCACCGACGCGGCGACGAGCAAAATTTCAAGTAGTTTGATCAGAAATATTTTTCACGGTCGACATTTGATATGAATTTCATATAACAACGTCACAGTCAAAGTACCTTTTTTTTTGCACCGCGGGGTTTCAGTGTCTATTGTCAATGGACCAATGAAATCTTCAGGAAATCACCTGAACATTATTAGAAGCGGCAGCTTCCTGGCTTCACATTATCAGCGAAGCCTAACACAGTATATATAGACATAATCACTCACAAAAATAGCACAGGAGCGTAATCTATACTGTGTTAGGTTAGGTTAAAGAAAAAAAAAGCGGCCAAGTGCGTGTCGGGTCACGCACAATGTAGGGTTCCGTAGTTGTCCACCCGTTACATTATGTAGACTAAAACGTTTGCGAACTTATATTTACTATGTTTTTGACAGATTTAACAACATTATCTAAGGTATCAATGGAAATTGGTACTAAAGTTTGCTTTTGCAAAGTACATTTACATTTCTCATACTCTGAAAGTGGGTCATTGTTCATCTAAGTAGCGTGCTGAAAGTGGTCCATTTCTGCTCTAGAGCAGAAAAGTATTTAAAAAAAAATGTATGGTGAATCGGAGTTAAATTGGGCAACGGCACTAACCTCATACAGCCACATAGTACAGATTCTTCAGAGATCCTATACTTGTTCAAATGCCTGACTGCTTACATAAACAACCTCCTTAATTTGTTTGTTTTTTTTTGCCACAGTCGAAATTAATATCAATAGTTTGTGGCAGATAAAAAAGGGAAACTATGACAAGGACAACAAATCATATGTCTCTCTCTGTCGCTCTTATATAAAGTTGTATATGACCATCTCGTTCAGTAGGTGTTATTTGATATCGAGTCTAATTAGTCTGAGCGTAAGCCGATTATTTTTTTATTGAAAATAAATGAAATAAAATGGTCCATACACGAACACCATTAACGTCAGTCAACAGTTCCCGCCAAAATGTTTTTTTCACTGATTCAGAAAATGATTGTGCATATTGTTATTGAATTTAACAAGTATTTCGCGTTGCAAATAGGTAACACAGGTCCTAATTTTTAGATCATGTCAATATATTGTTTTACATCTTGTTTTTTGTGTAAAATGAAACGAAAATGTGCATATTTTATTTTATTTTGTTTAGGAAGCTGGTGGTCCCGGCTTCGATTCCCGGTCAGGGCATTTATTTGTGTGATGAACACGTATAATAGTTGTGGGTGTTTTCTATTATTCAAGTATGCATTTATCCATGTAAGGTCCAGGTCAAAAGACATATGAAATGATGTAAACAGACCAATTTACCTTCATTACTTCGTAATCACGCACTTTTTAAGAACGAACACAGCCTTACCAACAATTTATAGACATAATCCTTGTATTTGCATTCATTTTAAGCTATAATATCTTTGAATTATTCATATTTCAATAAAAACAATTTTCGTTTACAATGATTAGGTATGTGACAATAGCTTGTCAATTTTTTTACTCATAAATATGCTAGGAATCTATATTGTCATTGAAAAAAAAGGTCGTTTAAGTGATGGGAATATCAGTATATCGAAAAAGTTTAATGTCATCATAGATTAAATTACAAATAAACTCACTTCTCTTCATTTTCCATTTACTTTGCTATGAATTTTCTTTGCTTATTTATTTTCATTTGCTGCCATGAAGTTAAGAGCCACAAATACTCGCAATGAATATTCAATAAAATAATTTCTCGACTGTCAAGTGGATTGATTAATTATTGTTATAGACTTTTGTCATCACTATTTTACAACAAATCCATAGACGACAAACGAATTGTCAGTCAGCCATATTTGTTTACATAATTTCCAATTTCTATTGACGCACGGTATATGTATATCGTCGCGTTTTAGTACAAGCTTTGCTTGGTTTGGGACTAGGTCGATTTTAGTGTAAGTTTGTCCACAAATATTTATTTATTTTTGAATATTTTACTTTCCTCGTATTCGAAATGAAAAGCAGAGTGTTTAACTCGGGTGAAACCACCCATTTCAGCCTCGAACTATTGGCGATCTCACTTCGTTCGAGCGCCAAAATATCTCGGCAGGAATGGGTGGCTTTCAGCCCTTGGTTAACAATCTACTATTCTTAAGTTCGACTAGTACTCGTTAACTAGTAATGTCTACTTAGCTGTGATAGTTTTCCTTTTAAATTCACCATATATACTACTACCATGGTTTTTTTCACATGTCTAGTGTGGCGGGGGGGGGGGGGGGGGGGGGGGGGGGGCACTTGAATCAAAAAATGCTTTGAGAAACCTTAAGTATAATATTTTTGAAAGAGCTATTCAACGACACACCACACGATGGGATTTGGAAGAAAAAAAATTTGCACCGCAACTTAACATGTAGGGAGGTAGTTACCCTAAAAATCGTGAAAAAACAACGGGTTGCACTCCGGGAGTGCAGGCAGAAGTGAAAACTCAATAAAGAAAGTAAATAACAAAGATATTCATACCCGTCTCCGTATCGGTATCGGTATCCGTAAACGCATTTATATTCATATTCATACTCGTGTTCATATTCATATTCGCATAATCCATTCACATATATACATAATATGTCCCCGAGTATCGTTGTGTCTTACGCATCGTAAATCGTAAGACCAGCTGAGTTTAGCTGAGTTGACCCCTCCTAACATCACAATCATGATACTAGGAGGGGTCAAATAGCTGGTCTTACGAATCGTCGCGAGTTTAACAATTTTCCCCCATCACAAAAAGTGCTCAGCGCCGCTAAAGAAGTTTTCACTTCAAAAATGATGCACGAGATTAGGTGTAAGTTTAGTATTTTTGGTGGTATGTATACAATGACAATTTTTTGATGCGATTATAAAATTTCTGGGAACGCAATAAGTACGAGTAAATAAAATAGCTTTAACTGCTGGAATAATAGGTATGACTGTTTAGGTGACCCGAGATTGATGATCGATACATTTTTTTGAGTGTTGAGCCTTATTTTAGGTTTCGAAAATTTGGTGATATCAAAAGTTATTTAGGTGATCATTTTATTTGTTCCCGTTATATAAAACCATTAAATATGTAATCAGTTCCTAACAGCTGCAAAATATGTAGGTATACAACATGTAAATCTCCAATAAGCTACTTTATGTTCTTGCTTTATAGCAACCATTCATATGAAACAAACTTGAATAAAATGAACTGACAAGTCACGAAAACAGTGCAGACTTGTCAGTGCATATGTTTGTCTCACATTTTGCGATCTACACGTCATAATTGAAAGAAGGACGGTGGTTTGTGTCAAACTGTAAAGATATTTACGTAACAAGAGTTGTAAGCAAAACAATGTACGCTTGAACGTAAAGTTCCAAGTGCCATACTGAATGTAAACCTATTTATGGCACATTGACAGTAAATCTTATTCTGTAACATGCAATGTAAACCTATTATGTCACAATGTGTGTAAATGATTTTATGGAAGACAAATTGTAAACAGAACTTTGGTGCATTAAGTGAAAAGATGAAACTGTCATATTACATATATGACAGTTTCATTGTAAGCAGTGCGTTGTAAGCATGTTTTTGTCATGTAGTGTGTAAACTTATTTAAATGTAAAGATATTTTTGTCACACTCAATTGTAAAGATATTTTTGACCTCGACTGTACCATCTACCTACTGTGACATCTTAAACTTCCCGTGGCAATTTCCCACATTTTAAATTGAATAATGGTAAAAAAGTTATTCTTTTCAGAAGTCATAATTTACTATAATTTTTTAGTATGACAATGGGGAAGTTTATACGGGAAGGTTAAGATGCCACAGTAGGTAGATAGTACATGAACAGTATTTTATTGTTTACTTTTATCTATAAAAAATCTTTCTCGGATTTGCGTGTTAACTCGTCAAATTTGAGTACAAATTATAATCACGCTGTACTGAAAGGGTTAAGTGATTTGTACACAAATAATTATTCCAGTGGAGACTAATAAAATTAAGTTGTATATATAATATCATTTTCACACCACCTGCTCGTCAATGCCCAATTATATATCATGCAAACCTTACCGAAAGAAAATCATTATAACCCTTGGCTTAAGCCGGGTAGTAATATCGTACTGAATCTCATTATAACCCGCCGGGTAATAATGTGATTTCACTTTTCATAGTTCTTATAGTTATGTCATTAAAGTCTAATGTCGTGAAGTCCACTAAGCGGCGAGGACGCGGCACACCAGCTCCGTGTTTTGTTTGGAACGTCGTGTTCGAAACAAAAGACTGCGTCGTCGGCCGCCGCTTGTAGCGCGTCAAACGCGTGGTTTTAGTACAATATTTGTAGAATTACATTTTGGAGTTTTCATTATTCTCATATTTTATTACATTTTTAAATAAAATCACTACGTACATAATATCCGTGCCTCGCACGTAGCTAGGGCTGGCCTTTCTCCCTTCGCAGCAGTTGCAGCAATGTAAATAAATACATACTTACATATTACATATTTGTGGACAGTCTTACACAAATCTACCTAGTCCCAAACTAATCAAAGCTTGTACTATGGGTACTAGTCGACGATATACATATACCTATAAAGATAAATATATACTTAAAATACATAGAAAACATCTAAGATTCAGGAACAAAATACTTGTGCTCACCACACAAATGAATGCAAGCAGTCGATGTACTAGGTATTAAATACCAAAAACAAGATCCGCGTGGGTTACAAGACGCTTAATTATACGAAGTAAAACAGATTCTATTAAAATAGATACTAAAATTTGCTGCGATTGACTGATTTAATTCTGTTTTAGTAGCCTTGGTTTTTTTTATTGCCTCGCAAGAGGTGAGAAAAGTAGAGTATACTCCTCGGGGATAAAGCTGTTTTTGTCTTGGGAGCGCTTAAATCCCTCACTACACTCAGGACTCAGTCTTAATTCCCTCGCTTCGCTCAGGAATTAAGTCATTACTCCCTCGCTCCGCTCGGGAGTAAAATTTGAAGTCCTTCGTTACGTTCGGGATTCAATATCGCACCCGTGACATAAAACAGTGTTTTATCCCCTTGGTGTATAATCTACTATTATTTATTTTTGACTAACTTATTTATGAGTAGTATATTAAAAGAAGGATTAAATACGATTACCTATAACTTGATAGCGATTTGTTTAACTTCTTCAATCACTAACTGGTAAACGAATTGGTGAAGTACAATCGTCTACAAAAAGATGTATCCATTTTTTTCACCTTGAAATGGATGCACGTTTTAGATATCTTCCTGATTTCATGTATTGGCCCAGGCTAAGTGTTGTTGCCCGCGCCCGCGCCGCCACCGCCCGCCCGCTCTCTGTGTGGCTTAAGCTTTAAGTTTCCTCCCCCTGTCCATCACTCTTGGCCATTGGGTATTTTGAAGTAAACTGTCACCGTATTTAGGGACAATAAGAACTACTTTCCATGAGAATTTATTTGAAATATGATCTTTACGGAAATCGGTCAGTCTGGCTATCCGATATTGGACTTTGGAAACGCTTTTTTAGGGACAATAAGAGCTACTTTCCATGAGAATTTATTTGAAATATGATCTTTATGGAAAATCTTAGGATTGTCTTAAAACAGTTAGAACCTTGGCTGTCTAAGAAGACCAGCTGGGGACCCCTCGTAACATAGCAATCACGATACAAGGAGGGGTCAACTAACCTGGTCATAGAATTTATCGCGAGTTTATAGATTTTTCCCCAGTACAAAAGTGCTCACCGCCGCTAAAGAAGTTTTCACTTCAAAAAAATTTTTTTTCACGATTTTATTCTACCGTTTTGTCGGCGTCATTAATACGAGTATGTATAGTTGTATACTCATGCCAAATTACAGCTTTCTAGTACTAACGGTTACTGAGAAAAACGGGCGACAGACGGACGGACGGACTAAACGATTCAAGCTGATAAACGAATTAAGAAAATGTGAATCTGATGTGATTCTTTTAAAAATCCACGGAGTAATTTACGTCATTCCTGAACTAAGTAGTTAGGTAAGTTGCATAATTACTATGGGAAAATATGGCGCATGAAAAGTCTAACAAATACTTGACTGTTTACTTATTTGAATTGATTGATGTATAACTGGTCCAAAATGGCTCGTGGTGTCTTTACATTGCAATCCACGCCACTCACCTTTGTGGATCCTACTTATACAACAGTTGAATAAAATACTATAATTACAAATGTATCTATAGTTTTTCCGATTATCCCTGTACTGGTGGTATAAGACGATATTACGTGCCTCATAGTTCTATGACAACGGAATTGTACTCTATAAATTTTGATTCCCTTGAAAGTGTCGAAATGACGTTGTTTGCGGCATTAAACGGTCGTATCTTTTTTTACGTAAACTTGAAGTTTTTTTTTATAGCTTCTATGTACTGTAGACCTGAGTACATGATTTTAATTTCAAAGTTCTTGTCAGAGAGACAGAAAACAAAGTGATTTTGTAAGGTGTCCGTTTTTTCCCTATTGAGGTACGGAACCCTAAAAAAACCATTAACATAGTCCTTATAAAATACTTTTGACGAAAATCGTTTTGAACGATATATAAATATATGTCTAATTGTTTTTGAGTTATCGCTGAAAAACTGTATTACCCAAACAAAAGGACGTACTACTCGTAAGTGCTGTTTTGCTTCAATGTATTATATATATAGTAGTCGGTACGGAACCCTTCACTGTGCGTGGTCCGACAGTTCCGAGACGAACTTGGCCGATTTTATTTTAAGGTGGACTTAATTTTTGATGTGTAGGTAGACTCTTAGTTAAAATAGGTATTAAAAAAAGTAATTTCAGCGTTTTTGAATGTCCACCCTCTCAAGGACTGAAAAGGGGGTTGGGTTGGGCCTTTGTTTGGGGAGCAAGTATTTTTTAATGCGATAAATGTATTTATTAAAGCAATAAAAACTTAACGGTGTAAACGCGTTATTTAATCTCTTAACAAACTTCGAAACAGGAGGAATTTTTACATACATAGGTATTTGCCCTGATCGGGATTCGAACCCTAGACCGCCACCTTCGTGGGCATGGGCACTAGTCATTGGACTAACCGGCACCAGCCGTCGGAATAATGAATTTAATCTCATCATAAATTTAAGAGTCGAGCTTTTGTGGGTGGAGTGGAATGATTAAGTATAATCGCCATTCCATTATTTTCCCTGCAACTGCCTTTATTGAGCGTCTGATACAACATTTCATTGAACTTCTCTTTGACTTGATTGGCATTTGACTTGGTCCATAAATGCCTGTCTCGGTCTTCCACTCTCCATCCATCCTTCTATTACGGAATTGTAATTGTATATTGTCTAAATACGTTGTTCCTATTATAAATCCATTCCAATGCATTAAATGCCTAGTTTGTATTAAAATGTTTTTAAATAGTCTTGTTATTGTTAGTTCTCTCTGAATTCGAGGTAAACTTTATTAACTTCATGTTTTCCAGTTTTCTAGTGTGTGATAAAAGTGTATTGTTCGGCAGACAATGTATATACATACAATAAAGTAGGTTTACATGGGAGCGAAAACAACTACATGGTGTCCGTTTGACGAGGTCAGCCCATGACACAGTTGTAAAACTGTCCGGCCCGGGTAAGAGCAAATGATTGTGCAGTATTTTTAGTATTTACATCCATAAGGACCAAGCGGCGGTAAAAATATCAACAAGACAAAATAATCTGAACATCCTGATCAGAAAGCTAACTCCGGTAATATTAGGTACATTTTTAGTACCTACCTAAGTATTTGATGTCCTACAAGAAATAAATTTATATTCAGTTTGTATCTGTATTGTATTTTAAATTATTAGAGCTATTTCTGATCATACACGAAAATAATACCTACTTCAAAAATTAATTACTTAATTAGGTAATAACTAAGTACGTAAGTAATTAGTTTTTTTTGTTAAGACTTTACTTTAGACTTCTTTTGTTCCTTCGATAACTATTATTACTATAAAATGAATATTGTAAAATTAAATTTGGTCCAGTAAGTATTTTCCTTCTCATATAACTAACAACTGTCTGCCCGGTGAAGATTTTCCGCGTGGAAAAACGATTATTGCATGCAATTCCGGTTTTGAAGGACCCCTTGTCTCATTTCTGTGTTCATTCTAAGTAGTAAACAATATAGTATCGGAGTGTGTTTAGCGATCTACATTGTTGTCTGTTAGCGGCTAGCCGCAAGCTAACTAATCTAAGCTCCGATTAAACTATTCTTGTTAGGAACTACCGACTTTACAAAATTATTAAAAGTGAACTAGGATTCCTACCGCAAACTAAACTTAATAAAAAAATGAAATAAACGTAATGTAATAAATCAATTTGTGTTTAAAGTGCTTCTCCCGCCCTCTTAAAGAGATCTTGAATATAATATAAAGACGACAAAGAGCGAGATATGCTAACAAGCCTACAAAGCGAACAAATCTCAACCAGTTGAAGACTATTGTTTGATTTACCGAGGATTTTCTTAAACTGGTCTTGTTGAGGAATTTAATTCTTGGAGTTATCTACTCTGACTAAGCATAGCTGAAATTAAGGTAAGAATCTGCTGGAAATTAAAATCCTAACAAAAGGCAAACATTTATTCTTTAGCTACTATGTAAATTAGGTAACTATACTTAGCCTATTCTTTTATCTATGAAGTACAGGGTGGCCCAAAAATACCCTGACACGGAATTTATTGGATATTTTTTAATTATAACGACACGACTACACTACTTTTATTCTATGCAACAAACAAATGAACGCACCATACATTTTACTCATGCAGCATAGTTAAATAAACAGAGGATACCTACTGGATATATTAATAAAACATTGTATCTCCTGAGTATTGTGCGTTGTGTAAAATGCGAAAAGTATATCAGAAATTTATTATTATTCGGGGCATAGTATCAGAAAGCATTAGTAGGTACCTTTTCATTAATACCATGCCGTCGAGAAGCTGTGCTGTAGGAGTGTGTTTTCTATGCGGTTGTCTAAGAGATAGCTGAGGTAAACGTACAAATTTTTGACACCTAAATAACCAATTATTATAATAAATAATTACCAAATATATGACATAAGTTAGAAAGCGCCGAGCACTAGGACATTTACCTTAAATTTGTACTCAGAATTGCGTTTGTGCTTCTAGGGATAGTTTAGACGAATTCGATTAGGTTTATATAGCATAGCGAAGCATCTTTTTTATATTTATATTATAGTACCTAAACATACACCTACTTAATATTTTTTGCGACACATGTATAACAGTAATTGTAAAATAGACTAAAATGATCATTAAACATTTGGTCGTTAAAGTTCCATGCACTATTTATTGACTAAATCGAGCAAGACACTGTCAATTCGTATATCCAACCAGGGGGTTCTGTAAGCTGTAGACCTAATGATTTTTTTTTAAGTTTCCATATGTTCGATATCGAGTATCATGAGATCGAAAACTCTTACCGTACCTACTCGCTATCGACTGCGTAAACGATTTAGTATGCCGATTCTTAGTTCTATTGAGTAACCGCCAAAGGCGCTGTACTTTTATCCATACTAAATCGTTTACGGTAATGCAAACATTGCAAACTCATGATAAGGCAAGGGCCTGACACGCTTTGTAAGAGAAAGATAGCCTTATTGCGATTCCTATGAGAGGAAGTAGAAAAAAGTGCGATGTTTTGTCCTTATCACCGACCGGACATTTTTTCATGGTCGGGTAAAAGTAATCTGTCATTAGTGTCAAGAAGATTGCAAAACAAAGTGGCAATATTTTGCAGTGCAATTTATAAGTGGAAAATTAATGATGAATTTGGTTTAAATGAATAATAATTTACCAATCATCAGATCCGTAGTGTTTGGTTGTTCAGTGCAAACATGGTGGGGTGTTCAGTGTTTGGCTGTAAAAGCAATTTCGACCGAAAAAAGGCGGATGTTACATTCCATGCGTAAGTACATTTTCTTTGAATTTTGGACCCGTGTTTATTTCTAAAATCTCACCGGAACCAAATTACTGAGCTAAATCATTAGTTATATCATGAGACAATAGATGAAATAGGAAAAATATGTGAATTAATTAAAAAATAACCTCCAAACATTTGACATACAAACCGGTCAAATCGCGTAGTAGAAATCTACCATAGAAGCCAGCTTAGCATTGATGTCCCACCATTCAGTCGGTTTATAATTCGATTTCGGGATACCAACAAATAATAAAAAAAACCCCTAAAGATTACCCCACGTTTCGGGAATTTCAAGTAATTTGATTTTTTCAGTTTTTCAACAGAGGATGAATCCCGAAAAAATGGATTTCAGGACTGAGGGAACAGGAAATTAAATTGGGTAAAATAATCTATAACTGCTTATTACATATTTGTTTATTTATTGAAAAATAAAGTTATAAATGTAATATATTATTGTAAATAAATTACCTGTTCTAAATTGAAGTTTATTCTTTTATTCCAACAACTACATAATTTATCTGTGAAAGACAAAAAGGGGCATGGAAATAGTAAGCACTATCTGGTTACATTACTTACTACTTTCATCGTCTAGAGACTTAAACATTTAGCATGGTTCTTTGGGTGACGTGATGACCAGCAAGTCAAGCGGCGAGCAGGAAGGCCAGCGACCAGCGGCGAGCGGCGAGAACAAAATGTATAGATTTGGATCAGTGAAATCGCCGTTTGATGCAACGGTGATAACCGGTGACTATGTATTTATAGGTAAGATTATCCCAAAAAAAGTGGCCGGTCGAGATCACTTATTTTACGATATCGCCTACGATGTTGTGTAAATTTAGTTAGTGAGTCAAAATGGCGACTTAGTCACTATGGAATTTGATCACTTGTAACTAAGTACTATCCGACTAAATTTTTGGGGTAATTTTTTGCAACCATGGTATCCCCATATTTTGACGTCATAATATGAGAAAGACATAGCCCCGGTCGCTTGTTGGCGCATCTATAACTACAGAGTATATACTATATCTATGTGATAAGGGCACAGCTCACAAAATTACACGGAAATCGGTTGAGAAATGCGACCTGTAGAGGAAAAACGGCCGCAGAAAAATACGAAAGCATTGATAAAAATTTTGTTTTATAAAATTTTCAAAAACTGATTCGACAAAAAAAAATCTTTTCATTTCCGAACGGGGGCGATTTTTGAGTGTCGAAAGCTCGAATTTTCACTCGACGTCTGTCAAAACGTCATAGTTTTTTGACAGATCTCGAGTGAAAAATCGAGCGTTCGACACTCAAAAATCGGCCCCCTGCTCACAAAATTTCACGAGAATCGGTTGAGAAATACGACCTGTAGAGGAGGACATCCGGTCCGGACATACGAAAGCATTTTTGTCGAAGCTAAAACAGAGACGTTCGTTTCACTCGGTCAATGATTATGGCGACTGACATCAAAGAGACTTATTGGAAAGTCCATGCAATATCCTGACCATAAGTTTGTCGTCGGCAGAACCACAGTCCACAAGCAGCGAGCTAAATTGGCTACCCACTGTTAACTTTTGCGAGAACATCACGAACCACAATAATATTTTTTTATTTCTCATGCTCTGAAAGTGGGTCATTGTTCATCTAAGTAGCGTGCTGAAAGTGGTCCATTTCTGCTCTAGAGCAGAAAAGTATTAAAAAAAAATGTATGGTGAATCGGAGTTCAATTGGGCAACGGCACTAACCTATACAGCCACATAGTACAGATTCTACAGAGATCCTATACTTTTTCAAATGCCTGACTGCTTACCATAAACAACCTCCTTAATTTGTTTTTTTTTTTGCCACAGTCGAAAGTAATATCAATTGTTTGTGGCAGATAAGAAAAGGGAAACTATGACAAGAACAACAAATCATATGTCTCTCTCTGTCGCTCTTATATAAATTTGTATATGACCATCTCGTTCAGTAGGTATTATTATTTGATGTCGAGTCTTATTAGTCTGAGCGTAAGACGATTATTTTTTTATTAAAAATAAATGGAATAAAATGGTCCATACACAAACACCATTAACGTCAGTCAACAGTTCCCGCCAAAATGTTTTTTTCACTGATTCAGATAATGTTTGTACATATTTCTATTGTTATTGAATTTAACAAGTATTTCGCGTTGCAAATAACACAGTTCCTAATTTTTAGATCATGTCAATATTGTTTTAATAATGTGCAGAAATGGCTAAATAGAGATATTAAATTAGCGATATGGAGTAATACAATTCGGGAAAAAATACGACAGTGAAATTAAACGTCCTGGAAAAACGATACGATACGAATACTAGGCATAATAACGATAGTGAAAATATACGAAAAGGAAAGGAGCTACAAGGAAAAAACTATTTCGTGAAACGGTTCCTACGTTGCTACATGTAGGTAGGTAGCAATGGCGGAGCGTCCATACAACTCGATTCCCATTGGCTTGCCTAATTTTCAACTAATCCAGCTCTTTTACTACGGCGCAAGAAGAATAAGAAAGAAAAATTATTTCCGCCGGCTTCCCTAAGAATATTTTTGACGCGCCGCACTGGTAGGTAGTTATGTATCTTTAACAAATACCTACTGAATAGCAATTGCCTCCGTTTTTATTTTGTTGTTGGTTACCTATGTACGCGGAAATCTTAGTCCACGTTGTTAATTAGGTTATGCAATAGTTTATAGAAGAAATATAAAAAACAGTGCATCAGAAAGTACGCGGGTTGACTAATTTTGTTTTGTTCAGTGGCAGAAGACAGTGAAAAATTCAGAATGACGAAATGGCTCATCCACTGAAACACAGCGGCGCAACTGCCCGCCGCAGATCCGCCCACTTGCCTTACCTGACAGCGCGCGACCCGTTGTTGTTACAAATAAAACATTTCAAGGTATCTTTACGAGTTACATATACTTTTTAATATGTATAAATATTCTATATGTAAGTAACTTAGCTATGGCCAAAAGGCGGTAGTGATAATATGTAGTAGTAGTAGTAGTAAAACTCTTTATTGTACATAAAACAATTATGAAAAATACTAAAGGAAATAGTATGTACAAAGGCGAACTTATCCGTTTAAGCCTTAAAGGGTAAAACTGGAAGAGATCCCTTAAAGTTTAAGCGATCTCTTCCAGTTACGTTACATACGTATACGTACGTTATATATTTTTTTTTAATAATTTGCTTTGATTTGATCGCTCCACAAACCTGTGTCTATTAATTGAGTCATTCGCTGCAAGCATAGACAGATGGCAATTTAATGTCAGCATAATGAGCAAAACTTTCTACCTTACTCATTCCATAGTATTAAATTACACTCCTTTTTTTTGGGCATTCGTGTAAAAATAAAACAAACACCCTTTCTTTATTTACACTTTTCCAGGCATAGTACCTATAAACCACATGCATGTAGTTAAAATTTCAACCTTAATACCGAAAGTTAAGATTTAAATCGAATTGAATTTCGGCAAAAACTTGCGCTTAAATTAATTTCCAATACATAACTATTTTGAATATATATTTTGTTTTTCGCCAAACGATGTGAATTGGTGCGGCTTGGAAAAGGGTTATAAAATGCTTATTTGACGACCGCTTTAGCTTAATTGGTAGTGACACTGCCTACAAAGCTGGAGGTCCCGGGTTCGAATCCCGGCCAGGGCATTTATTTGTGTGATGAGCACGAATATTTGTTCTTGGGTCTTGGATGATTTCTATGTATTTAAGTATCTATTTATCTATATAAGTATGTATATCGTCACTTAGTACCCATAGTACAAGCTTTGCTTAGTTTGGGACTAGGTTGATTTGTGTGTAAGATTGTCCACAAATATTTATTTTATATTTTATTTATTTATTTTAAAGTGATTAAGGGATGGAGCTACCCTTCAAGCAAATTGTTTGCTTGTGCTGTGCTTGTAGATTCTTGTCCGACAATGCGTCATGAATGAGGTTAAGGGGAGGTATCCCCATTGCAAATGTCCCGCTCTAATACGCGTGAGTTTGCAATTAACCATCCCGCTCTCTACGGAAGCTCTGCGCGTAGTTTTCGTAAACATTTAAACAGTCATTAAACCAATCATTTTATCAAAGCAGACCCTACGAATTTTTCTATAGCTATTTAGGATCCATAGTTGAGTATAAAATGTAAAAAACATCAGCTATATATTGAAAAAAAAACCACAATCCAAAAAGGGGTAAGTCTGCGTTTTTTTTATCGAGTGAACTTCATCACGTCTTGTAACTGATTACGGTTTTGATTAGACAAGATCCTTATGTAACACATATATTTTTTTTTAGAATTTTAGACACTTTATTCTATGTCTCAGATGGTTAAAAAAAAATCAAAAGCGGTAAAACCCAGCCTTAAATTAGAATCACTCGGGAATCGTTACTTAACCTGTAGATATTTTATGACAAACAAAAGAGAACATTAATATTAGCAAAGTAAGAAATTGAATATTAAACTAAAACTAACTACAGTAAAGATAACTAAGCTAAAAATTAAAAATACCTATCAAAATTTTAGGCCTTTGGCAGGGTGCCCACATCACAAAGGCAGCATTTCCGCACTGGATTGCGATGTTACCCTGTTTATGAAATTTGTGGTTCAGAATTTAAACAGGAAAAAACTGTTCTGATAAATATTATAAGCTCAATAATAGGCATCCGTATTTTTCCTTTCCACGGTTAACAAAATCAACTATGCTTACGGACACTAGGTAAATATAAACACTAAAAAGCTTCACCCCAACGGGGTTCATACTATTTTAAAGACTTTGTATGAATTCATAAATTAACATATTAAGTATATGTACGTAATTCGTGTGGTTTGCTAGTTAACACAGTAAAATATGAGTAAGCAAGATCATTTTCGAATATTATTTGTGTTTCGATTGCGAATCGGATATGTTCCGAATTTGAGGTCCGTAAACTGTTGCAAGTTGCAAAACCTCGTCCTATGAGCTATGTTAAAGCACACTAGTTAATAATATATAATAAAATTTGTCATACAATTTATATGGGTAACTTTCGTGACACAACGGAATCAATTAAATGTAGGCATGTTAAATGCTTTAACGATGTGCCAAAAATTTGGTGTTCACCCATTTAACGTCCTACCAATTATCGTAACTACCACGTAGTTAAACTTAAATACAAACCCAGTGGAGAGCACAAGCGGGACACCGGAATAAATCAACAGAACTGATTTATTGTAGCTAAGCAAACAACGATAAATCAAACGGCGACCAACATACAATTCACTGGCCAGTAGGTAGCAATAGGATTAAAAACTAACCGACTGTATAATAGAGAGCTTCTATTACTGTTATGTTACATCTCACTAAAGCAGGTGGGTCATAACTGTGTGGGAAGGTGTAGGTCTAACAACTTTGTTCATGTGTGATACGTGAGTATACCCATGGACAACTCACTATACCTAAAATAATGTCACAAAGAATTTGGTATAGCTACTCTACATTATTTTAACACTTTTTAGTGAATTTACTATAATATTTAGTACTAGTTTTTTCCCGCGAATTCGTCCGCGTGGAACTCATCTAACCCGATAGAATGGAAGTAATTGCTATTTACTTATATCAGGCGCTTACCTAGTCATCGCTCTTTCATACAAACTTCCACCCCCTTAAAGGATGATTTCCGGGATAAAAAGTATCCTATGTCCTTCCCTGGGACTCAATCTATCTCCATACCAAATTTGATGTAAATCGGTTCAGCAGTTTAAGTGTGAAGAGGTAACAGACAGAGAGACACACTTTCGCATTAAATAAGTATTAAGTATTATTGTATGAAACAAAGTTGCAGTCGGCCAGTATCACATGTAACGAACTCCCACCACTGCTGATACAATTAACCTAACCTAACCTAATTCAGCAGAGGTGCTCACTCAAACTTGGTTTGTGTAATTTCATAGCATTCATTTTCTGCTGTACTGAGGCAGAGATATGCGAATGCGACAGAGTTCCATACACGCTCACTAAAAACAGGTCGTTGGGAAAAGCACGGCTAGACAGATACCGCTAGAGAAGCCTATGTATTCTACATACAGTACCTATTGATAATGGTTATGATATATTGTAATAGAATAAGTTCCGATTATTGCGTGGAAACTGAGTATTGTGGAGCACGGAACGGCGGGGTTGATAGTTTACACGCCGTGATGACAGATTTATGCTGTGTTTGAGCGTATATATACGATATCGGCGCGCGACAGCTTGCGGTGCGACACGTGAACTCTCCGTCATTTTATAAACACTCAACTCATCTGGTTCAAACATACTTTACGTTACCATCATATATGATTACTATAGATATACCTATGGCAGAAGCTGTAGAAAATACATACTTACTTACATACACTTACTAGAAGATCGCTTTGCAACCCAGTCTCACAGGAGTCACAGGTTGAGAAATCTAAACTGACGTAGGCATACACTCTTTCTTTAACCCCACCCAACAAAATGTACCTGGTAGCAAATTAAAATTCAACAAGTTTTGTGTTCCGAAATTGGGCAAAGAACTTGTAACGAGAGGTGCCACCGAAAATGTGAAACATTAATGTAATATGTTGTTCCCGTTCCCAACGCGCCGTAGGTATCTCCCGGTACTTGTGACAACACAACTTAGTTAATATTGCCAGATTGAGCTGTAACACACGACATCTTCATTGCTTTTACGTCTCGGCCTTCATAATTACGTAGGTACTTAATGGAAACTCTGCTTTTATTGCGACAATTTCCTTTAACATTGTATTTTGTAATCGACGTGAGTAATCAGTATATGTAGCTACATGTATATTATGTACATAATGTTTAGAGATAAACGTTTATGTACGAGTAGGATCACACAACGACGCATGTAATAAACAATAGGTGCTCGTATAGGCGTATAGGTGAAGCCTCCTTGAGCTCGAGCGTACAGATTAATAAAATATAATAAATAATAAGCATAGGAGAACTCGGGCCCCTGGACAATTTATACGTATTTCCCTGGAACTTTACTCTGTACTTGTTTATGCATGTACATAACAAAAAATGATGATGAGTAGCTAGCCGTGGGTACAAAATCTGCGGTGCATGGATTCGCATCCCGACGATATGACAATAGAAACTATGCATGTGGAATGAATAATAATAAAATAAGATTTCACTATCACTATATGGATAGTGCCTAAAGCATATAGTGCCTAAATTATCACCAAGAAAAGTAAATTAATAACTACGCTACGTCAAAATCTTCAAAATATATGTCACTTGAAAGTTTCGAAAAACTATGTGTTTTTTATTGACCTTAAGTATTTTTTTTATAATAAAAAAATGTAAAACCACTCACGATTCTTATGTATGAATAAACAAATAAAATGTATGACAAATTTCTCGTTTTTCCATACAATGGAAAAATGCTGATGTCACATATCACACTCAACACGGCATCATGAAAAATAATGATGGATATTCTCAATTATTATAAGATTCTCAAAAGGCGAGTGATAAACTGTTGCAATTAAAACTTGGGAAAGAAAGACTTAGCAATCTAATCTTTGAAAATATTTTTATGTACATAATTCAGCCGTGTGCTTTTTTAATACTATATAAAAAATTCAACTTTTTAAATCACAGAAAAAACACATGAAGAGATTTCTTGTAGTTTGCGTTAGTCTTTTAAGTACCTATATAGTAGCCTGTAGGTATAATGAAATTTAAAGACACTACATGTAAAGTGTAAATTTTCCATTGATACTTTAGATAATGCTGTTAATTCTGTCAAAAACATAGTAAATATAAGCTTAAACTTTTTAGTGTGCATAATGTAACGGGTGGATAAGGACCGAACCCTTCAACGCGCGTGGCCCGGCATAGAGCAGGAACAGAATTGGAAAAGGCGTCTCTAAACAATGCAAGCGGCAAATCATGTAACAGTTGGGGTGACAACGTTATCAGAGGGTTTGGACCCTGCAGAATACGGATCTGCCTGTCGCCATCTCGAAATTTTTTGTATGTTTTGAAGGACAATATTAGCCATGGTAACCTAAAAATTTCGGCCCTCCAGCTCCATAACTTTGGCCGCCATCTTGGAAATAGTGTCACTTTTTTCAGTTCTTTGCTTTTACTGTCGTCAAAGTTCATTCCAGTGCTAAACATAGTTCTGTAATATTGTAGAATACAAAATTTGCTAAAACTTTTGGGTACAAAGATTTTTTCCATGACCCCTAGGGACGAAGATATGGCAGGATAAATTGCCACTTTTTTCTAGTTTTCCGATCATGTTTACATTTAAAGTGCATTTTAGCGCTAACTATAGTTTGGCAATATTGTAGATCACGAAATTTGCTACAACTTTTGTATTAAAATATTTTTTCCACGACCATTAGGAAAGAAGATATGAAGTCATCTATGGAGTAGCACCGTCGAACTTTGCTACTTTTGCAGTTTTCTTCTCATATTTAGGTTTGAGTGCAATTAATCGTAATCTGTAGGGGATCTATGATGGTCGAGTGATAACGGGATAGACGACAAGATAAAGCATCTGTCACTTTCCGATCTATACCACTTCAATCCCTTAAAAGACAAAATCGTCTGTTTCCACGATACCTAGTAAGATCGTAGGTACTTTGAATTTGCATATAATTTTGTCTTCTGTAATATTACAGACCTATAACTTGAGCTAAAATACACTAAAACGCAAATATGGGCAGAAAACTGGAAAAAGAAGCAAATATCGATGGTAGTACTCCATAGATGACTTCGTATCTTCTTTCCTGATGATCGTGGAAAAAATATTTCAATAGAAGAGTTGTAGCACATTTTGTGATCTACAATATTACAGAACTATACTTAGCGCTAAAATGCACTTAAAACGCAAAAATGGGAGGAATACTAAAAAAATATTGCAGTTTTAAAGATATCTCTTGTCATACCTTCGTCCTTAGGGGTCATACAAAAATCTTTGTAGCCAAAAGTTTTAGCAAATTTTGTCTTCTACAATATTGCCGAACCATATTTAGCACTAACATGAACTTTAGCGACAGTACAAGGAAAAAACTGAAAAAGTGACAGATTTTCCAAGATGGCGGTGAATGATATGGAGCTGGAGGGTCGAAAATTTCGGGATACAATGACAAATATTGTCCTTTACTGCATATCAAAAACCTATAACAATCGGACCATAGTTAGGGTACCGGAACCACGATTTACCAAATGTACAACGAAAAAATTTGTATGGGCTGCACATTATCCGGTATAACATACTTCCGGCTCAAATTTGGGGATGGAGACAGGCAGAACCGTATTCTGCAGGGTCTAAGCCCTCTGATAACGTTGTCACCCCAACTGTTACATGACTTGCTTCTTGCATGCTACTTCTTCAAAAATGGGCCTACTCTAGCAAGCTTTTGGCTGATATTGCTTAGTTTCCGTTGGATAGCACGTTCAAAAATATTGTGGGTTTTCTAAAATCATTTTAATACACACTTTGCCATCTGTCCCATTGGATGTGTCACACTACAAACTCCTTAATGGGAATCGTAGGAAAATCATGCGATTTGTATTAGGGGTCGCTGCCTACTGAAATATTTGTAGCGACAATTCATTTGAGCCGTGAAATTGGATGATTTAACTAAATGTAAGTTTTGGGTTTCGGGTGCGAATTCGAATCAGTTTTTGCTCTATATTTTACTTTTAAGTGTAATTTGTTACTAATAGGTATTCTCTTTCAATGCGACTACCTTACCTACGGGTGATACAGATAACAATTTTCATCAACAAGACTTGCGATAAAAAATAAACTCAAATCGGTTCGTCTAGAGCTACGATACCACAGCCAGACACATGTTATACAAATGTTAAACTTATACTTAACACCCTTCTTTCGCGTTGCGCATCGGGTGTTGAAAAGGATTAATATTTTGACAACAAGCTCGTGTTCATCTTTTTGGGAACCTTGTCCGCTCGCATATATTTGATGGCGACTCTCTCTCTCTCTCTCTCTCTCTCTCTCTAATCTATACCACTAAACGAGCCATAATTTTTCCCGTCCGTCAAAACTCAACGATCACTGATTAGGACCCGCACGGTCTGGCGTCCTAGGCACACACTCACGCACCCCGACGACGTAATCACAGCGTCCATCGAAAGTTGGAACGCTGCGCTTACGGTGTCCAACTCAGACGCGACGGGGAAATCCACCGCGCGATAGCGACAACACAGACACATATAGTCCCTATTCGTCCCGGCACCGCCGCATACCGGGTAGAGTCAGTCCGACCCAGGTCAGGCCTAGCTGAGTTTCTTGCTGGACTCTTCTCAGCTAGGCTAGGTTTAGTGAACCAGCGACAAAACTCTCAGTAGCTCGATTCCACTCACACCTCAGAATCAGTTGAAGCCGCTCAACCATTATCACTGGGGCACAAAATTTTCAGCTGGTTATCTCTAATTCCGAGATGGAACCCCTAACATAACTGTATTACTTAGTATTTCAGTACCGTCCGCGTGTTCGTTTCGGAGGTTCCTCTTGGATTTTCCCAGACCCCTCCAACCACGCACTACTATCGCTTTTTTGGGCCCGGCCTATAAGCCGCAGTCAGGTTCTAAAAAAAAATACAAAAAAGCCATTATACATTTGTTTGTAATGGGTTCACAAAAACTGCTTGCCGTTTCCAAAGATATTTGGGGTACCTATCAATAAATATAATATCTTGCCTTTTTGGCAGATAAAATATACACGTTGGATGAAAAAAAGTCCCCTTCAGGTGGTAGCGTAAAATCTCAAGCTTTTATACTAATGAAACTTTGACTGCCGTTTGTCGTTCCAGTGGCTTGCGAGGGCGCGAGTTTATATTATTTATTCTTTTTGAAACATGCCACCGCTTAGTGAATTCATATTTTATCGAGTTGTGGTAAAATAATATGTACATAAACATCTCCCTCATAAGCCTGCTGAAAATTTGTCCATGATATCCATCGTCATAAATTCATCGTGGAAGTGACATATAATAAAGTAGGAAACTTTTTTTGAGAAGTGCGTTGAAGATGGAAATATTTATTTTAGTATTGAGATCATTGCGGATTTTTAAGCATCACCATTAAGCGTGAGTAAGAATTCACATTAAATAATGAAGCATTTTAACGTTTACGCTAATTAAGGCGCTACAACGAGAAATTTAGAAACTTTGAAACGCTGTTCTGGCCAGACGAGGAAACAATAGGGACTGACTTTTAAATATATGAGTTTTGACTACATATATGATTGTGGTACTGACAATAGCTGAAACATGATTGCTAAAAATTTTCTCGATAGAAAAGAATTCCAAAGTTGAGTCTACATTTTCCTTTTTTTACTCAGCCTACTAAAACAACGCATTATTAAAAGACACGATTAAGTTAATATGAT
This sequence comes from Cenopis cana, assembly GCA_951800055.1. Classification (NCBI taxonomy): domain Eukaryota; kingdom Metazoa; phylum Arthropoda; class Insecta; order Lepidoptera; family Tortricidae; genus Cenopis; species Cenopis cana. Next base: position 13,780,092 of record OX637471.1, on the reverse strand, counting down.
AGTAATTTACCTCATCTATACTCTGACAAGAGGAAATTTAATAAACCGTCAGATATTTATCGAGATTTGTCTAATAAAGCCATTCCCGGAGAGTGTTGCATCCCGTTTTGTCGTGAACGAAAAACAAACGCGCGTCTCTTTCAATCAATATATCGCCTTAAGTAAACATAAACTGCAGCTGAAGTCTTGATAATGGAATATGATGCATGAAATGCTATTACACAGTCAAGAAACTAATTCATATCTGCTTAAATAACTGTATTAAATAGTGTACCGAAAAATTACGGCTTTAGTGCTCAACCAAAGTAAGGCTGTACGAACAATAACGAGCGAGTCCACTAGCGGCACTCGTGAATAATAGGGAATGATGACACTATTAAAGAAAATCAATAAATCCAAATTTTCTACATAAAGGCTCAAATTCTCAATCAAATGGCGAAAAATGTAATTCACGAAAATAAATAATTACGTAATAATAAGTCTTCAAAGTTTTAAGAGTGGGTATTTTCTGTCGCTTTTCCGCAAACGCACCTTTGTATTGAACGATCGTCATTTACTATGGCTCTACTCAACAGTAACGTCACTGTTGAGTAGCACTTTCTCTCTCTAACTATGAACATTGTAACCGTTGTAGCTTCGTTATTTTTTGAGATGTTTGAATAGGATTTTCACTATTTGGCATAGTTCTTTCTATTGAAGTAGAATAAAAAAATTTGAGCCAACATCCCTATTAAATTTAACGTTAGATATTTAAAAAAAGGCGAATGCTACGTAGGTACCTACTTACTGTTTGTATTTTGCATTTAAGTGCCTTTTGAATACTTCAAAAGTTCAAACTAGTTTTTACGTTGCCTACAATTAGGTATTCACGACGCGCGCTTTTGGACTCGCTCGTAATTGTTCGTAGGTACCCACCCTCTTAAGTACATAACAGTAAGAACTGCATTTGAGAAGTGAAATCACATTATTAACCAGCGAGTCATAATGAAAATCAGTACAGCAGCACTACAACCCGGCTAAATCCAAATGCTTTAAAGATTTGCTTTCAGTAAGGTTTGCATGATACCTACTATAATTTGGCATTGTCGAGCAGTTGTGAAAATAATGTTGTTTTTTAACTGCCAGGTTCATTTATTTAATTTGATTTTAAAAAAATCATTTGCCCCCAGGCACGCGGCACCTAATTAGAACTTTAGTTAATTGCAGTCGTGGCGCTTTAAATGTTAATTTATCCACCATTGCCTACCTATATTATAATAATACATAAAACCCTGACCTAAATAAAGATCAAAGTTCAGTTTGAAGCGTCATATTCCTCTCAAAATGATGGATAATGAAATACCTCGTCAAGTTTACGGACTTCTACCTCCGTATGAAAACTCGTCAAAGGGGTGGTTTATTAAGCCGGTTTATAATCTCAACAATGTCCAGTAGTAGAGAACAGTATAACAATCTACAAAATTGTTTCTATGCTGTTTTCTCACTTACTTTATACAGTAACCAATACTTCCTATTTCAACCATTGAGAAAGTACCTATCTACTTATTAGGTATAATATCTGGGCGGCCGAGCTTTGCTCGGCGTTTTCCCGGGCATGAGACCTAGCTAGATCGATTGCTCGTCCCCGAAAACCCCCACATACCAAATTTCATCAAAATCGTTTGAGCCGTTTCCGAGATCCCCGAAATAAATAAATAAACATACATATAAATAAATATACAAGAATTGCTCGTTTAAAGATATAGGAATATCTGGGCGGCCGAGCTTTGCTCGGCGTTTTCCCGGGCATAAGACCTAGCTAGATCGATTGCTCGTCCGCGAAAACCCCCATATACCAAATTTCATCAAAATCGTTAGAGCTGTTTCCGAGATTCCCGAAATAAATAAATAAATAAACATACATATAAATAAATATACAAGAATTGCTCGTTTAAAGATATAATAATATCTGGGCGGCCGAGCTTTGCTCGGCGTTTTCCCGGGCATGAGACCTAGCTAGATCGATTTCTCGTCCCCAAAAACCCCCACATACCAAATTTCATCAAAATCGTTAGAGCCGTTTCCGAAACCCCCGAAATAAATAAATAAATATACAAGAATTGCTCGTGTAACGATATAAGAATATCTGGGCGACCGAGCTTTGCTCGGCGTTTTCCCGGGCATGAGACCTAACTAGATCGATTTCTCGCCCCCGAAAACCCCCAGATACCAAATTTCATCAAAATCGTTAGAGCCGTTTCCGAGATCCCCGAAATAAATAAATATATATACAAGAATTGCTCGTTTAAAGATATAAGATAAGATAACTCGATATCTAAATATATAAAAGAAGAAACTGACTGATTGACTGACTGACTGACATATCAACGCACAGCCCAAACCGCTGGTTCTAGAGATTTCAAATTTGGCACGTAGGTTCCTTATAAGGTCTAGGGGTGCACTAAGGAAGATTTTTTTAATTCTTCCCCTAAGGAGGTGAAATGGGGGTCCAAAGTTTGTATGGAGAAACAAGATTAGTTAGACTATTTTATCCGAAACTTCACAATAAATAAGTGAACACGTGTTTCAGGTTTTTTGATAAGTCAACCCCTAAAAGGGGAAAAATAGTGACATCGATTTTTAAATTTAATATTGTGGACATGAAAGTTTTAGAAAGTACTCGTATGTGTGCCAAATTGCAATTCAGTCGGTCCAGTAGTTTCGGATCAAATCGGTTGTAACAGACGGACTGACAGACAGCCAAGGCTCGGAACCGGTTTTTAACAACCGCTTCATTTCGGTTTAGCTCCGAACTTTTTCTTCTTCTTTAGTACGCGGACGAAGCCGCGGGCACAAGCTAGTCTTTTATACGTAAACTGAGCAGCAAATGTAATAAAAGCCTAACGAAGGTAACAAGCGAAGTTTTCACGTTATATTGAAATACTCCGCCTCATTTTAGGCACCAAAGCTTCAATTCACAAATCTTCTTTTGTAAAAATATATTAAAATATGATAAAAATGAAATGATCATAAGTATCTTAATTATAACATTTATAGTGTACAGGAAACACGTAACCGTGACAAACTCTACTTAAGCGAATGTTCGTCTTCCGAGCATGAATGTGTCTAATATGGGTGGATTACAAAAAAATACTACATTTCCAAAATACTACGTTATTTTATTTTTATTTCTTATTATTATTATTAATTATTTATTTATTACCCCTTATTGCCAACATTTTAGGTGAGGTAAGTTATATTGGACGGTAATCTATATATATAAAGTTGATGGGTGACTGATTAATCACCGCCCCGCCGAAACTGCCGGTCCTAGAAATATGAAATTTACACTATAGTTAGGTTATATAACGGAGGCAAGGGATACGACGGGATTTTTGAAAATTCCACCCCTAAGGGGGTAAAACAGGGGTGCAAAGTTTGTATGGGGGGCAATAATTTTTTAAAGGTATAGACTTGAAACTTTGTACAAAGACTCCTTAAAATAAGACAATGAAAGTGATATCTGCGTTTCCAAAATTTTCGTCTCCTAAAGGGTTGAAAACAGGGGTGAAATATTGTATGGGGAGCAATTTTTTTTTCAAGTGAGAGTCTTCAAACTTAGTATGAAAGTTCCTTATAATAATACAAAAAAAGTAATTTCAGCGTTTTTCGAAATTCATCCCCTAAAGGGTTTAAAAAGGGGTTCAAAGTTTGTATGGAAGCAATTGTTTTTTAAGTGAGGCACTTCACATTTCTTACAGAGACTCTCTGTTTAAATAAAACAAAACTAATTTCTGCGTTTTTTGAAATTCAACCCCTAAAGGGGTTAAAAAGGGATTCAAAGTTTATATTGGAAGCAAACATTTTTTGAGTGAGGGACTTAAAATTTCTTACAGTAACTGTTTAAATTAAATACTACAAAACTAATTTCAGCGTTTTTTTTTAATTCATCCCCTCAAGGGGTTAAAAAGGGGTTCAAAGTTTGTGTGGGGAGCAACATTTTTTTAATAGAGAGACTTCACATTTTTTACAGAGTCTCTGTTTAAATACAACAAAACAAATTTCGGCGTTTTTTTTTAATTCATCCCCTCAATGGGTTAAAAAGGGGTTCAAAGTTTGTATGGGGAACAATATTATTTTAATTGAGAGACTTTCATTTCACAAAAAGACTGTTTAAATGATTTCAGGATTTGTGCATTTGGATAGATGTTTGAAACGAAATTCCTACAGGTCCATAATTAAATACGTACAGTAACGAAGAGAAAACGACAAGATACGTGTCAACTCACACAAAAAATAGCCTAAGTAAATGAGAGTTTTTAACCGATAAGTAGGTACCTAAAGGGATTTTTAGAAGGGGTTGAGAATTTGGGTTGAACGATTTATATCTATAAGCATATTAATAATTTGGTCTCACCGGGTAAAAGTACCACAATTATTATACCGTTTCCTGGATATTAAGATGTTTTAACTAAAAACCGAGCTCTACGCAGACGAAGTTGCGGGCAACAGCTAGTAATATAATATGTATCATGGACGTGTTGGCGTGTCTTTGTGACACAAAGACCTCTTCCAGCTTTTTCCACTCTTCTCTATTTAATAGCTATGCGATGCTATAATGGACCTGCTACTTTCTTAATATCATCGGACCAACGTTTTCTTTGTCTTCCTCTTTTTCTTTTCGTTTGGAATGGACCCCTAGTCCATTCCGTTAAATCTCTTGTCCATTTGTTCTTATTCTCTCTGTACATGTGGCCTGCCCACCTTCCATTAAGAGCTTTGGTTTTAGTTGTGACATCTTCTACTTATATATGTATGTAACTCTTTTTCTGTCTCTCTTTGTATAGCCCATTTCCATGGTTCGTTGGCATGTGATCAATTTTTGGTCATGTCTTTGTGTGTTTGCACAGGGTCTGGCAGCCGTAAGTTAGAATCGGTAGTATAGACGTGTTAAATAATTTACTTTTGATTGGATATTGTTTGCCCTTTATGACCTCTTTGAGGGCCCAGAACCTTTTCCATGAGTTACTCGTAGCGACTCGTCTCTCTATCTCTAATTCAGTTTGGTCGCTGAAGGCGAACGTAATAAAATAGTTTTTAGATATTTTCTTCGCTAGATTGAAAGAAAATCTTCAAAATGCATAAAACGGAAATGTGACGTCATTCCTATTTCTCATAGCGGTAAAGGAGCAATACTGCCATTACACAAATATTTGTAATAAATATAAATTATTCCCATACAAATGTATTCCTTTGTATGACATTTTTTATAAGATTTTTGTGAATATTCCTTTGCGTTACGTACTTTTTTGCAATCCACCCATATTGCAACATATGGAACTAAGTGGAACTCTCTGCAGGAAATTATATTCATGATGTGCTTACATGCTGGACGCCCTGTTTAAATACCTAGGTAACTATAGAACGCAGTTTGGATTGGTAGTACTTAATATACCTAATTCTCGTATATCTACGTTCTAGTTAATTAATAAATCAAATAAGTATTTAATATTTATCGTAGACATCCCCGCACCTTAAACCCCTGCCTCTTTCATTTATCACCTTTTTATATTGTTTGTTGTATACATAGTTCGAAGAGTAACATATGAAAAAAGGTCAAGTAGCGAATCGTATAACGTACAGTCAGCGTCATATAGTATGTAGCAGTCAAAGTGGCTAAATAGTTCGGTACACCATACAAAATATATGGTGTATCGAACTATTTGCCCACTGTGGCTGCTACATACTATATGACGCTGACTGTACATAATATCATATTCATAACATTTAAAATTTGTATTTGGGTACTTTTTGCATTCGCAGCCTGCGTCTCTAGGGATAAGTTATATGAACACGGGCACATACATGCACAATATTAAAAATAAAACATTACCTACACATTCCAACAAATTTTGTAAAATAATGAATTCATAAAAAAATTAATTGAGTCAGTAAGTATTCCACAAATCTACTTTTAGCCCTGTTGAACTAACTCAAATATAAAACATGTGTTTTAAAAGTGTTAATAAAAACTACAATAATTAAATATTTATTTTTTAAATCAAATGTTCGTTTGGGTGTTTTTGTTAGTTTCGCAGCTAATATACCTAGTCATTTGTTATAGTTTAGGTTAGGTTAGGAATTGCTACGAAACTGACCCGAAAAAAGGGTTCGTTGCAACTTCGGTTATAGTTTGTGTACACAGTCTGTGTATACATATAATAAATAGTTTTCAGTTATTCGTTCGTTTACGGTTCATGTTTGTGACTGCGTATTGCGTAATAATGAGCTCTCCTCTCTTCGCTCAACTTGACACGTTTGGCGTCGGCCGATTAAGGAAACTTGACATAGCTAGAGTAAAATATGGATCTGATCGATAGCAGAATGAAGGTTCGAAGACGACAGCAGAAAACGATTCGTGAGAAAAATGATGAACATTTGAGGAAATGAGACGGTCATTTTTGAGAGCCGTTTTGGTTTTTTTTTTCTTTACAATGGTAGGTATTATAACACAAATATTCTCTATTGTTCACCAAAAATATACAAAATAAAACAATACTAAAATTAAAGATGTTGATGGATCTTATTATCGTAGGTTTGTTTAGTAATATTTTATTTTATAGACTAAAGAAAGAAGACCCACCGTCATACAATCGATTCCACCAGTTAGCCTAATTTACAGCCAGTCCTTCTACTACGGCTCATGAAGATTAAGAAAGGCAAATTATTTGCTTCCCTTATAAATATTTTTGACGCGCCACCACTGTTAGGTAGCTCCACCTAGTTTGAATAAGAATTCGAACTAGCTAGCACACTAGAACGTAGTGCACTAGGTACAACTCGTAAATTATGTAGTAAAGCCTTTAGTAACCATTAAATAACTCACAGCCGTTTCACTTTTACCATTAGAGTTATTAACAGACCAGTACACTCACTTTAACTATGGTGAGCTAGCGAGAAAAGATTAAACTGGTAAAGGAGGCGTTAAGTCATATTCATTTGTGAAATTCTACACGGAGAATCAATCATGCTACATAATTCCCGAAGATATTTTACAATTCCTTTTTGACACTTATGAATTGGCGTTGCAATGATTTGGCTAAGATGAATTGTTTGTCACGTTTAGCGATTATCAATTAATTGTGAATGATTATTGGAATAGACTTATTGCATTTTTGATATATTTCTATATTGGAGCGAATCTAGAGTTAGGACTGGGGCCTGTTACACTATTATGTGAAACCTGGATAAATGAGATCTCAAGGGTCCTGTGAATCAGTCCCACTTAAACAGGTATTCCACTTCTTACACAGTTTTCTCAGATATCCAGGTTGAAAAAAATATGTTTCTCATTTAAAGAGGGTCTCAGTAATAGAGTTCGGAATACAGGTTAATTCAGGGGGCCGATTTTTGAGTGTCGTACGCTTGACTTTTCACTCGACATCTGTCAAAACATCATAGTTTTTTGACAGATCTCGAGTGAAAAGACCGTTCGACACTTAAAAATCGGCCCTCAGTTATGGAGGTGAGATTATTAAATAAAACAACCGTTTTTTGTAAATATTAAACATACAGTTGTTATCTTTAGATATATGTAATCACAAAAAGGTATCATCATTTTCGTGTTTTTGTACACAGAAGTGAATCACTTGGAGAAATCTGTCATTTTAGTTTGTCTTTTGGAACCATCAGCACTAAGATGTTTTTCAATGCAATTAGATTTTATCAAATATATTTTGGTCACCAATACGAGTAGTTGACATTTCAAAATAGCTATGCAAAGTTTTTAGTACTTTTACCAAGCTTTTGCTGCCGTTTTATTAGAAAAATATATTTACGTCCTGCCTACCTATAGGTAAAAGAGGTTCGAAGTTGACAGCATCTCAGTAATAGAGGTTAATAACAATTCAAGAAAAACAAGTTAGCAAAAAGTTTTTAAAGCATAGTCTCAGTCAAAGAGGTCATAAACACTCACTGTCTCAGTTATAGAGGGAATTTTGACGAAAAAATCGACAGGACTCGTCTCAGTTACAGAGGTCGCTGTTTTCCCACTAACAGAGGTAATTCAGTGGTAAAGTGTCGGGACCGCAGCATGCGTCCCAGTTATAGAGTTTTCTCACTTACCCAGGTCCCACTTATCCAGGTATCACAAAACTTATTAGGGTTACTTATTACGGTTAAATTAATTAATTTAATCGATTTCCGCCAACTTATGGAAATATCATCTTAATCAAAACGAATGATTTAATCACTACACCAGGTTAAAAAAAAGAAATAGTACGTAACTGTTTTCATGGTATCATAAATAACCTACTACGGATCAGTGATAGAAAATAATAAACATTCATTTCTGGCCACTCATGAAGCTCTAATTTTGATTTTATTTATTTTTCGATGTTTAATGCGCATTTACATTACATATATGTATTATGATGTGTGAAAAAAGGAACTGTAAAATATCTCCGGGAATACTAAACACAACTCGACGGACAACTTTAAGTAGACGGTATTTAGGTAGGTATACTAGGTATCTATATATGAAAAATGACACAGTGGCATGAAATATTTCACAATATTGCGAGTATCGATAAAGAGTATGAGTATACATATAACATGCAGAAATAAAACATTTCAACTTTACTGCATGCCCCTAAAATAAGTTGTCCATCGTCTGTGCTGTCATATAACATATAACTGCCATATTCACAAGAAACTTTGGAAATAAATACGAAACAAGATAGATATCTTCGTAGGAATGTAAGATATAAGTAATATAATAGTGTAAGTATTTACAGTGAACCGTAAATGCACAAACAAACGGTGGGTAAGTGTTTCGAGCCCAAGTTTAAGTATTCGGGCAATCAGAATGTTGACTCTAGCATTCACTTGTAGGCAAGTAAAAACAAAGCTAGATATTATTTAGATTATAAATAAATAAATAATAAATAAATAAATATTTGTGGACAATCTTACACAAATCAACCGAGTCCCAAACTAAGCAAAGCTTGGACTATGGGTACTAAGCGACGATATACATATATAGATAAATATATACTTAAATACATAGAAAACATCCAAGACCCAAGAACAAATATTCGTGCTCATCACACAAATAAATGCCCTGGCCGGGATTCAAACCCGGGACCTTCAGCTTCGTAGGCAGGGTCACTACCAACTAAGCTAAAGAGGTCGTCTATAAGTAATGCATTTTTAGGGTCCCGTGCCAAAAAGGCAACAAATGAAACTTTATGGTGTGACTCCGGTGTCTCAGAAACTACTTGTTTATGCTATCGATTCGAAACTCCAAGTTTGTGTAAACTTACAAATTTATTTTAAGATGTAATTTTTTCGGACGACCACTTTTGCCTACTTTGGCTGGTTGGTTGGTTGGCCTGGTGGTTGGCACTTTACTTTACTCTGACTACGAAGCTACTGGTCCCGGGTTCGAATTTATTTGTGTGATGGGGACGAATATTTGTGCTTGAGTCTCAGATGTTTTCTGCGTATTTGAGTATCTTTTTGTCTATACAAGTTGTATATCGTCGCCTAGTTGGTACCCACAGTATTACGAGCTTTGCTCAACTTGGGACTACGTCGTAGGCCTTGCATTGCGTAGATTTTTTTTATACCACGTCGGTGGCAAACACGCTGACAGCCCACATGATGGTAAGTGGTCCGTCACCTATAGATTTGTTCACAAATATACCAACAATAACGAATATTTATTTATTTGACCTATGGCCGAAATGAGGGGGTAAAAATATTAAACTCTTGTTAGGTAGGTAGTAATGTAAAGTGCGGTATAGGCTATTGTACCGTTTTTAGGGTTTCGTAATAAACAAGGAACCCTTATAGTTTCGCCATGTCCGTCCGTCCGTCCGACCCCCGTTTTTCTCAGTAACCGTTAGTACTAGAAAGCTTCAATTTGGCATGAGTATACATATCAATGACGCCGACAAAACGGTAAAATTAAATGTTAAAAAATATTTTTTTTAGGGTATTTCCCCTTCATTTAAAGTGGTGGTGCAATTGTTTTTTGGGGTATCGTTGGATAGCTCTTTTAAAAATATTATAAGGTTTCTAAAAGTATTTTTTGATTAAAGAATTAGTTAGCGTGACATTAAGCTTTTCTTATGGTCAAGTGCCCCCCCCCCCCCCCCCCCCCCCCCTGCCAGTTAAACGGTGGCTACTAGGCATGTGAAAAAAATCATGGTAGTAGTATATACGATGAATTTAAAAGGAAAACTATCACAGCTAAATAGACATTACTAGTTAACGAGTAATAGTCGAACTTCAGAAATGTACTTTGCAAAAGCAAACTTTCGTACAATTTCCATTGATACCTTAATAATGTTGTTAATTCTGTCAAAATTACTAGGTGTATTTGATTATATTGTGTACGGGATGCAAATATTACCTACACTGGATAGTCAATGTATCATCCAGTGTACGTAGGTAATATTGTTAGGTTTTTTTATTATTATCATAATAGTAGTTTATGCAACTGGTACATAATGAGGGGCATTAAAACACGAGTGTGTTTTATGAAACGAGCCGAAGGCGAGTTTCATAATAAGGTCACACGAGTGTTTTAATGCCTAATTATGTACAGTTGCATACATTACTTTATCTACACACATATTATAATTACTCTAAGATGGGTTCAGAAACCGTAGTAAATAAATACAATAATTGTGTTAATACAACCTTTTTTGCACGGTTGCGGAAATATCGAAATCAGAACTGGCAACAGATACCTGAATGTTATTTTAAAAAGTAAAGAGTCCTTATTCTGATGTGATCATGTCGTTCTAGCTCAAATTTCGTGCGATATATACTAAAAAAACAACGAGCTGACATTTCGCATCGACTGAATTTGAATTTTCAGTGATACTAGAATAGGGACATGTCAACTTTGACATTTAAATTTTGACAGTTTTGTTTGACGTAATATTTTAACATCATATATGAGATTAAAATGAAATATTTTATTACTGCTGTAGCCTTAGCCACAGATAAGAAAATTGCCATAAATTCATTGAATGTTGAAATGAGAGTCATTTTCTACGGTTTCCGAACGCATATTAGAGGATTTATGATATGTGTGTAGATAAAGCTTTTTATTGTGTATTTTGGTACGGAACCCTCGGCACCCGAGTTTGATGGCTCACATTTGATTTAGTTTTTAAGAAATGTAGATATATAATTTATAGTAGATCGTGATTCTACTGGAGAGGAAAATGTGTAAAGTAGGCACGGCCATCTATAATTGGGTCATAAACGGAATTAGGTTATAAATTCTCTTTTCTATTTCTAATAGTCGAGAATATAAGGACATAAAATATTCACAAACCTACGTTGGAAGTACTGCATGCAGATATATTTCAAAGTCAACTTATAGTCTCCATCAGTGTAAAACTCTGGAACTGAAGGGAATTTGAATGTTATAATTATATCAAATCAAAATGGTTGATAATAATATATTCGCATTGCGGTATAAGCATGAGTAAAAATTACTGGTAGCTAAAGGGATGAAATTGATTAATAACAATATAGCCGCATTGCATTTCTATGTACTTACATACCATAGAAACATATAATATAACACAAACACTTTAATAAATACTCGGAGTATAACATAAAACTATAAATTTTATAATAATTTTATCTGATAAATTTACGACATAAAGTGCTAATGAAAATGTATTAAGTACCGTTCCTGTGTTTTCTGTGGATAACTATTAACGACTTTATAACGGTTACGTGCGAGATTTAACTAGGTTATTTAACATACTTAACCCTCAAATTTATAACAAAGTTAAAATAAATATGTAAGTACAATTTTAACCATGGAGACAAATCAGGCAAGCGCAACGAAAATATATTTACTTAAATAGGTAGGGTCGATAGGTCGGTCTGCGACCATCTAATTTGGTGGGCCCGTTTTCGACCACTTGGATAAGTTGATGAACTGAATTTTTTAAGGGATTTCCATCCAAGAACTCCCAAATGAAATGCATACCTACGACTTACTGTTATTTTTCAGGCCTGTAAGCATTCAAACATCTATAGTAGAAAAAAAACCTCGTTCTTCAGCTGGTCGCAAACTAACGCTGGTCCCGTAACCGGCCTGGCGACCCTATGACTTAAAATTAAACGCAGCCAAACATAGGTCGATTTACAAAATTAAACGCGACAAAATACCCAACATTAACTAATAATTACTGAAATAAAACAAGTTTTAGCGATTTTATATTCCTACAAGAGTATAATAAAACTTACCGTTTCCAATCAAGTGTTTCGTGTTGCGCGCCGCAAAACTTCAAAAGAACTGATCAAAGTTTTTAAAAAAATTAAAAATTATACGCACTACGGAAAACCTAGTCACAACTCACAACGAAAACGTTTTATAATCGGAGTGTTTGAATAAATATCGGAAGTGGTGTAATGATGGTTCGTGGGGATGCGGGCCCCGGGTGTTCTCTGCGAGATCGTTTGCGAAAGTTGTGCGGTGCGAGGATCATTTCGCTTGCTTATATCTCGCTGAAAACCGGCGCACAGCGCATGCGTCAAACCATTCATTTCATATACTCAATGACCACCCCCGTAACTGTCACCGTCTTTTAATTTTTATTACGGAGACAAAATATTATTAACATTTTGCCAGTATGACGCACGAATATATGTTTTCACTAACTTTCGAGCCATATTTAACTACATATAAAGATTTAACGTCAGATAGTTGTGCTTAGGAACGTTAGGCAGTTTATAGAACACTTTTGGAAAAGGCGAAATTTTTCGTTCAAGCGACGACGAGGATATAATTAATTTTATTCATTTTTTCATTCAATCCTTTATGGCATTTGATGTCTGTGAAGTTTTTAGGTATGAACTTCTAAAACTTTAATTTGCCGTAGATATTAAGCAAACATACGATTGGTTATATTAAATTAGTATTTTATTCAAATCGTAAACATAAAGGTATGATTCCGCTGCCGACTGCATACAGCAACTGCACGTTCCGCCGCACTCCAAATTGAACCGTAATTATATGCATAAAAAGCTCAATTTGAAATAAGGGGAGAAGTGTCGGAACAGCACATGCCGCTCACTCTAAATTGGGACTTGTAGTCTTATAATTACGGTTCAATTTGGAGTGCGGCGGAACGTGCAGTTGCTGTATGCAGTCGGCAGCGGAATCATACCTCAAGGGAAACAATAATTTGTTAAACCAAAACAGCTTTCAAAATCGTCAACACACGTTGCGTGGAAACCAGTCCGAACCATAGAGTTCATCAATGGCATCTTTAGAGGACCTATGCCTTCACAATGTCCCTCTCAGGATTCCGTAGCCAAAATGGCAAATTAAATTTGAAAACTAGATAGGATAGTTATTTATAAGCTGCTACATAGTTATGAAGTCAAATTACTAAAAATAATTTTCTTTAGGAGAGCACTCCATTATTTTAGGGTAGTGGCTATTCCCTCGTATCACTGCAACCATTGCTGATCTCGAGACACACTCTTCAGGACAGATGACATGATTGCCCATGCCGAAGATACATATGCAGCTGCGCACTAGGTTAGGGCAACCAGTAAGGATGTGTGCAGGCGTTTCCTCCGCTTCAAAGCTGAGTCTGCAACGCCTTGTGTCACTCAATCCTAACGTGTACATGTGCTTATTTAGGCAACAATGCTCTAAAAGCATTAAGCACAGAGGACGCCTTTTTGCTAAAGGCCTTAATTGCCTTGGAATAGTTCAGACCTGGGATCGCTGTCCAGGCCAGGCAGAAACAGTAAGTCTTCAGGCTGAGCTTGGTTAGACTTTTGGGGAAGGCGCACTCCATACATGTAACTGAAAGTATATCGCATATCATGATATGATATGATATTATAAGTAAAGACAAACAAAAATGCATCGCTGCATGTTTACTGAATTTAAAAGAAAACAAGTGTTGCATGTGCATGACAACAGAGATTAAATGCAATTATGTCATTACGTTTCAGATAACTTCGCTTCTCGCAGGCCACTTCTGGGCTCATTTTTCTTGTTTCAACGGTCTCATACTTAACAGAGTTTTTAAATATTTCAACGAGCCTTAGAGTTTGGTCCTTTTCGCTTTTCTACAACGTGTTGGATTAGGCGGGCATAGGGAAGTATAGCGATTAAGGTGATTTATACAACAGGCCAACGAGATTTAAAAGTTGAATACGGTAGCTTAGATGAGAGATACCTAAGACCTCTCCGAAATTTATCACTTTTTAGTTCAAGGGTACTAGAATTTTAGTTCTTAGACTTTGAAAGTGTTCGGTGCTGCGCATAAAACAATACTTCACGACTTTATCAAGAGAAGATAATTCTTCGTAGAGAAAAACATATTGTATGTCACCGTAAAATTGTATATACCTTATCATCTACGCGTAACAATATTGTAAACTAACCTAACCGTCAGTTTGCAATCTATATAGTTAGAGTATAAATTATCGAATATGTTTTGTTGTATTTTAACAGAGAGTCTATAATTTCCAATTAGATTTGCTCCCCGTATAAACTTTGAACCACTTTTTCACCCCATGAAGGGAGGAATTTAGAAAAACGCTGTAATATGTTTTAGAGGGTCTATATAAGATGTTTCAAATCTCTCACTTCAAAAAAGATTTTCTTCCCGTACACACTTTAAACCCCTTTTTCACCCGATGAAGGGAGGAATTTCGAAAAATGCTGAAATATTTTTGTTGTATTTAGACATAAACTCTATTATACGAAGTTTCAAATCTCTCACTTCAAAAAAGATTTTCTCCTCGTATGAACCTCTTTTTCACCCCCCAACCCCTCCATCCAAACCCTCCATCGCAACAATATGGTGTACCGAACTATTTGGCCACTTTGGCTGCTTCTGCTGACTTTACCTAAACCATTTCGAAGCCAAAAGATTTAGTCCTACTTAATGGAAATATTGCATACATTATCTTTTTCCAGTAGGTATATTAAACAGCTTCAATGTAATTGTCTAACGCGCGAGCACTTTAGCCAGAATTATATTTTGTATCCAATTTGCTCTCTTCATGCTACGAAAGAACGATATTTTAGTATAGGTAATAATTTTGACGACTTAAGCTGCTTTTTCCCCAATGAGTGAGCAAAGATTAAATTTAAAAATATATTTAATAGTTATTTACGATGTAAATTCGGAAAGTATATTATTATTGCGGCAAACAAAATAGTACATTACTTAACAAGGGCGGTAAAACAAAGAATGTCTCAGATCGCAGGTATTTGACGCCCGAGCCGAAGGCAAGGGCGATAAATATGCGATCTGAGGCTTTCTTTATTACCGCCCGTGTTAAGTACAAAGTTTTATGTCACCCCCTCGCCAGGAAGTGGGATTTCCCGCGCGCGGAGCGTGCGGTAATTGCCGCTTTATGGCCAGGTGCACAAAATAAAGAATATACAGAAGGTCCGTTCCCGCCGTTCTTGAAAATACATACCTAAACTTGCCAGACTCACAGGGTTGCTTCTGTATTGATTCTGAATTTTAAAAAGGAGCAGATAAATTAAAAATTCTTCAACATGACATTTAAATATGAACCAGCGTATCTTGGTAAAAAACCGGCCAAGTGCGAGTCGGACTTCGCACATTTAGGGTTCCGAATCAACCTCAAAAATATGATTTATTTATATATTAGTATTTGTTGTTAAAATATACCTAATATTGAACATTGTCACCAAATTTCAAGTTCATAGGTCAATGAGAAGTCTAAAAATTCTTCGGAACAAATTTTGTGACATACGACGGACGGACGGACGGACGTCTGGGCGACACCAATAGGGTTCCGTTTTGACCCTTCGGGTACGGAACCCTAATAAATTGATGCGTGACCCGCTGCGAGTTGTGACTTGTGACCGGCGGCGGTCGAGAGCGCCAACAAAAATATACCTAATTAATTAGGTACCTACTTAACTAAACCATAGTACTACTTAAATACTGGCGTTTTACCAGCGAACGATAAGATGAATGTGTAATGGTTGATCGTCGTTATCAAAGCGGCAAGTTTCAAAAAATTACCTACCTACCTAGGTATTGTAACTACCAAAATGAGAAAACCGTTTTATTTACCTTTCAATATCGTTTGAAAATTTGAAGAAAGTGTAGGCACCGTTTTTTGTTGTATTTAAGTGTATTTAAACAATAAAATACATTCCAACTGTAATAATATCGGTTATTCATTTTGACGTACGTGACATAAACTATCTACGTAGCGGCGAGGACGTCAAGTGATCAACGCGCGCACAACTAATAGCACTCGCGACGCGACAGTGACAGTCGCGACTAAGCTAGTCCGAAATCAACCGAGAATGCCTGTAAATGTTACGTCATTGTGCGTGCGGCGAAAATGGCACTTTGTACTGAGCGGACTCTCTGCTCCGGCGCGCGCCGCCGCTATTTACTTTGTGCAGGTGTGACATAAAGAGTATTTGACACATGTTAAAATTTGTAACATGGGGGCCGATTTTCGAGAGTCGAACGCTCGAATTTTCACTCGAGATCCGTCAAAAAAGTATGACGTTTTGACAGATGTCGAGTGAAAAGTCGAGCGTTCGACACTCAAAAATCGGGCCGATGGTGTCTTATGTACATGGTACTTTATGGATAATAAACCATCAAAATATCACATTGAATTGAAAATTATAAACTTTTACCAAAATAGAGAAAAGATATTTAACATCGAAAATTCGGAAAATTATGTTTTTTTGTCATCCAAAAGTCAAACAAAAGTTATTAATAGAATAGTTAAGTAAAAAAAAAATGGACGGCGACTATGTACCTAAACGCATTATTTTACGACCAAAACAGCAATGGGGGTTGTAGTTTTTTTTTCGTTAGAATTGCATGAAAATTGGTAATAAAAAACTAGAATATGGCGTGGGATACTGTAGGAAATCGTACATATATTGTTCAGAATCAGGAGCTCTTCCAACCTACCAATTTTCATGCAATTCTAAAAAAACATCAACGCCAAAAAAATTGGCCATTGAAAACGTCACTACGCTGTTGATATTTCTTATACTTATTATTATTAAATAGAAAAGTTATTATTATTAAGTAGACAGCAAGTTATTTTAAACTACATAGACAAGTATGACACCAATTAAAGTAACATTAATTTTCCACTTAACAAAACGATCACGATTATTTACGTACGGCAGTAATTAATCAAGTTTGTATATACAACGCCTCACCTCACCCTAGACGGACCAATGTCAGTCAGACTCCGATGGCGTATTGTTATTACGAGTCCCGGCGTCAAGATATATTTACTAGCGGTGAGTGGTGAGGTTGAGCGATGCTATGACTATTGTAAATAGCCTGCCAACACTATCTATCGAGTAATATTTCGTGAAAATGACGAAGGCGAAAGATACCCTTAACCTGAATTTTGGATTTCAAAATATCAGTACATATTTTGTTTAAATGTCATAAAAGCCATTCTCTTTAACAGGGGGGCGATTTTTGAGTGACGAGCGCTCGACATTTCACTCGACATCTGTAAAAACACCATAGCTTTTTGACAGATCTCGAGTGAAATGTCGAGCGTTCGACACTCAAAAATCGGCCCCCAGGGCTGCAAATTTAGAAAAGATTGAAGATTTTGGAATACCTTAGAGGCCTAGAGCCTTTGTATTTGCAGTAAAGCTATAAATTCTTTAGTAACTACTATAAGGCACTTATCCTACACTAACGCACCTACTATGTATTCGTATTCTTCAACCTAATTGGCATTGGCATCTTGGCATATTCAACCGCCCGCTCCCCCTATTCATAATACATTCTCGGGTTCCGCGCTGGGTACGACTATGCAAGGACTATGCAGCAAGAGCAGCCACCGTCTTTGTACGTGAACGGAAATTCGTCGTCATTAAATAATGTGTCTGAAATATTATTCATACGATCCAGGAATGCTGAAGACACTACAGGCATATTTTTAATTAGACCAAGTAAACTGACAGATATACAGTGTGAATATCTTGTAATTTAATATTATTTCACTAAAATATACATTAAAAAATATATATGTAACCGGTGAAGTAAGGGTAACTTTAATTTATTTATTTATTCTGCGGAACAATTATTGCAACGTCATAGGTATGTTACTCGGGATGACGTAAGGATTCCAACGATACCTCTCACATCTAAATCAGTTAAGGTGTTGCGAAGTTCTGGGGGAATCAAGAAACTCACATACTCGTACATACATGAAAGCTTAAAAAATAAAATCCCTTTTTTGGGCAGTCGTGCAAAAAGTACTCTACTTTAACCATTATGGATTATGGAATACTCACGACCGATGTGCGCCCGTAAAAGTTTACTAGGTTTAATTAAAATTTTGACAGAATAATCATCGCATTCTATCGCGGTAAACGTAAATAGGTTTTTCGGTACGTTTTTTATGCGGCTAGGCGAATTATCGATTGACAGTATTGGCAATGACCCTTCAAGGACTCATCATTTGCAGTCGCATCGACTTGCGCCAATAACAAGATTCGTTGTTGTAAAATAAATATCTCTAATAAATACCTAAATATTCTCGTTTTCTTACAAAGATAGCATAAAATATATGTCTGCACCAATTCCGTTTGCCCGACTGTACTGTAGACCGTACAATAAGTATGTGACTAATAACCTGTTGCCTTCCATATTCATAGAATTGACAACATTCCAAGTTTTAAAGATGGCCTTTTTAAGTCCTAGATCGATAGAAATTGAAATTTTAAGGTCCACGTGTTTATTTATTTCTCCTTGTTAAAACCCTAATTTTATCCAAAAATATCGTAATAATAATCTTAAAGTCGTAAGTGAATTATGACGTTATTTCTATGAATGTTTGACTGCATTACCAATGTTTGACAGTATTGCTCCTTTACCGTCATAGGATTAGGAATGCCGTCAGACTTCAGTTTTATACATTTTGGCGATTTTCTTCAAATCTAGCGAAGAAAGGAATCTAAAAACTATTTTGGGTCAATATCCCAGGCATGAATTAGAAAAAATGACACGGCTGATAACGGGGGTGCTCTTTGGTCATATAATAGTATTTATATGTATTTTTTAATTCTACTATCTGGGGCAAATAATGCGATTGTATTAAAATTAATATTAATCACTTTAAAAAATTATTAAGTGCGGATTTATCACCACAGTGACCTGTCCCTCGTACTTTTTTTATGGCAAATTCCTTCATGACACAAACATGGATAGGTATTTACGTTAACTGAGACATTTATTATAATCTAGGATAGTTGCATTATCGATATGAGATATTTGGGATTAAGAAAATACCCTGTATATGTTTTGGTCAGAGTATATGTATCTGTCCTGGGGGCCGATTTTTGAATGTCGAACGCTCGACTTTTCACTCGATATCTCTCAAAACATCATAGTTTTCTGACAGATCACAGGCGAAAAGGCGAGCGTTCGACCACGTTCGACACTCAAAAATCGCCTCCCTGCACGACGACATCATATCGGTGAACAAAGTTTCGATGCGTGTAGTTGCTAAGCAACGCCTTGTGGACGCACTGCTTCAATCCAAGGTTATTCGACAGTCCCGCGCTAACGTCCGACGCAAGCGCACGTGTCGAAACCAGGGGGCCGATTTTTGAGTGTCAAACGCTCGAATGTTCACTCGATATCTGTCAAAACATGATAGTTTTTTGACAGATCTCGTGTAAAAGTCGAGCGCTCGACACTCAAAAATCGGCCCCCAGCTGCGCGTTCGAGT
Source organism: Cenopis cana (assembly GCA_951800055.1). Taxonomy (NCBI): domain Eukaryota; kingdom Metazoa; phylum Arthropoda; class Insecta; order Lepidoptera; family Tortricidae; genus Cenopis; species Cenopis cana. The sequence continues at coordinate 13,760,331 of OX637471.1, read as the reverse complement.
TACTTTTTATCAATTTACATACAGTTTATCAATTTTGTGATGTGGGGACAAAAAAGTTTTCATTTCGGTTATTGGTATATTTTGTTATAGTGCATGTTTTGTTTGTTATTCGGATACTATATTATGTAAGTCAACATTTTATATCACATTCCAGGTTTAATTTTAATATTCCTACGAGACTTTTCCGATAATTCGAGTTAAACCCCAATGTTCTTCATTTCAATGATCCAATTTCGGTGAATTCGGTGAACAATTTGCTCCTAGCACCTCACCAAATTGAAAAATTTCACCGGAGATGATATATTTTTAATAATTTTAATTTATTTTTAGTTTTCTTTCGGTGACTGTTATATTATATCATATCGGTGATACTTTGTATCATTTCGGTTACCTTAATATCATCACGGTTACTATTTATTTCACCTCGGTGACGTTATTATCACATCGGTGACTGGAATTATTTATTTTATTTATTTCGGTGAAAGTTATTCATTTTTGTGAATTAAAAAAAGATTGACAAATATCTCCGTAACTATTTATCGTATGACAGGGCCGTTAACATGTATTAATTACAGCAGCCAAATCTGTCGGTTGATGTTAAAAAATCGATGAAATACTTCAATTTAAAGAAAATCACCGATGTGAAAATAAATATTAGCTTGTTGAGATTGACCCTTTATTACGTTCGGGTATCATATATACCGAAATGGTTTTCGATTTAGGCATCATTATAAATTTTGAAATGTTGTCAGTTCATATTTGTGCTTGATGTGTCTAACTTCATGTTATTCACTGCGATACCTACGCTAAAATAAACATGTATTAAGTAGGCTCACAACTGTGCAACAAGTACTAAACGGGTCTCCAACAGACGTAAGGCGAAAGCCAGGCCCGAAACAATCTCGACATACATGTTATCTTCGATATTCTAATGAATACCTACACTACACTCAAATTATCTACATACATAAATATGACTAGCTAGAGCTACTTCCGCCACTCAATGTACGAAACCCACGTCACTCTGACTAGGTAATTAATAAAAGGTAAGCATCTAATTGGCGCGGAGAATGAGGGTGAGAAACTTCAAGTTTGACATAGATACCTAACTACTCGTATCTAAATACTTGTAGGTTCTTGCCACGCTTCGGCATAGTTGAGATATTATTGAATTCACACTATCTAACACAACAGCAACATGCCACATAACATTGTCTGTTATCCCAGATAGACCCTTAATAGCAACATTAGATTAGGATGTACCTTCTGCAAACAATGTTGTGTGTCCTTCTACCTACAGTGAAAAATCATATATTATACAGATTGCATGCACAAGAGGATACGGGGTCACGGCGCCTAGTTGAGACAGCGAACAGAAAACAGAAAGGAAAATTCCCGAAGCTTAATAAAAATGTGATCATTGGATAATCGCAACATAAAGAAATATCGATTCCAGAGGAGAGCTTAATATTGATGAGCTGGATGGCGGCCGTCAATAAAAATATTAATTGCTGTCTTGTTTGCCTCGTAAAGGTCTCAAGGGGACATGAAATATTTAGGACGCAGTTGATGATCAAATTTTATTTCTAATCCGTGATATTTTCAACCATTATAAAACAGCGTGGAATTAGAATACTTATATGCTATCACTGATATGATATAGCAATATTAGTAAATAGTATACCTACTTATTTATAATAATAATATTAATAAGGCGTAGGGATGTGACGACCCCATCGCCCACGGTTTTCCAGTGCAAGCAGTCAACGTAAGGCAGCTTGTGCGACGTGCCTGGGTGCTCTTGGGGGTGGCCTGTGTGGTGTGGTTGATGGGACAGCCCCCCCCCCCCCCCCCCCCCCAGCCCAGGGCAGGCAGGGTCACTACCAACTAAGCTAAAGCGGTCGTCAAATAGGTCCGGCACGAACGGAAAAGAGATACAGAAAATAGTGGTAAAATATAATAAATATTTGTAGATAATCTTACACAAATCGACCTATTCCCAAACTAAGCAAAGCTTGTACTATGGTTACTTACTAAGCGACGATATACATACTTATATAGATAAAAAGATACATAAATACTATTTCAACTTATTAATTTAGTCTTCGTTTTGCGCAATTGTTACTCACTCAATTACTATTTACTATACTCCTCGTACCAGTAGGTACCTACTCCCCAACCCGTTGACCACATATGTAACCGCCCGCATAATACAATAATGCGCTGTGGAGGCGCAGGATAAAACATAGGTATTATAATAAAATATACACGTATTTTTTTAAATTCGTTTGAATAGTTCCGGACAATTCTCAAAACCCCTTGAAATCAATTGCCGAACTAAACGCTTTCATTGCCAAGGGAGTTCTCTGCTCGCAGATGCTTAGTCGATAACATGCGTTTCCACGTATGTCAAGGAAATTGCGTAACGCTACGAAAGCTCGTAGCGCTACGCTGTAGCAGCTCATGTAGTGAAAAGCGGGGAATGGGCGCGTGCGCATTCACTGACGTAAGCGTTTCTCTGGGATCGGGTGTCGACTCTAGGAGGATTTGTTCGTAAGTAACATGTCGGTCTTCTACGTCCCTTATTAATCGCTAGTTTGGTCACCAATTTTGCCGACGACCGACGTAGCGTATCGGCTACGTTGGACCCTAACATTCTTGGATGTCACGCACTCCACGCATAGCTTAAATTTTTAATTTTCTCTTTCTAACGAGCAGCCATTCAATCAGAGCTGTTCTTTTTTGCAGGACCTAAATCATGTTAAAAGAACTGAAGACAAGCGAATTTGTTTCATGGAACAATCATTTTTCACTAAAATTATCCTAAGTACCTAGCTTGTGAAGTCCGATGATCATCTTAAATTAGGTGTTATAAGAATTCGGCCCTTTTTCTGGATTACGCTAATCCGGCCATTTATCTTACCTCCAAGTTAAGTACCTAAAGGAGATTTACATTTTTCGGTCAACTATTCCCACCCAGTTCAGTAAATAAAATAGGTAACTACTTGCAAAAAGTACGGAACACTTAGGTACTTAACGAATTGCTTCTAGTTGGCTAGTTTAATCGGTTTTTCGCTACCTTTTCTGATCTTCGCGAAAGGATCTTTAAGGCGGTCCTGCATGAAATTCTGAAAAATGGCGTATTTTGAAATCACTAGTATTATTATGTGCTGAATTAGTTAAATACAACCAAATAACTTATGTAGGTTAGCCTGATCCTAAAACAAGGTTGAAATGATGTTGTTGAAATTTGAAATAAACAATGCATTAAGTTAATGACCTTTAAACCTCTATTTTTTCAATTACATTGTAAATTTTAAGAATGAAACAATAATTCTTACTTCAAAATGTTCGTATTCATATTTCGCAGGGCACCCCCTTCTTAATATTCATTATAAAAATATACTTTTCGAGAAAAGTATGAAAAACTATATTTTTGCCGTAAAAATGGCAAAGTTTGATGGCATATAACTTGGTATCAGTAACTAGTTGAGGTAAAATGAGATGGTATATTGTTTAAAACGGCCTTTGTTAATACGACGAGACAAAAACACCGCGGAAAAATTAAGAATTACGATTTCTTCAAAATTTCGTGCAAGATCCCCTTAAAGAAAATCATACTTCTTTGCATTGTTATTTTTGTGTAAAACTTTCATTTGTTTTTGTTAGTATTTTAGAGTGTACTCACGAGCAAGAAAAATACTTACATATACTTTGTATTGAACTTCCATGGAAAGTGTACCCGTTGTTTCTGCTCTTGAGTATAGTCATTACTCGACCAACGAATGATGTTAAAATATTATTTTAAGGAAACTGTAAGTGCCAGTTGCACCAACGTACGAACACAGACCGGTCATCGTCAAATATGGCGCCGGCAGCTGTCATCCCATAGAAACTTGTCAAACTTTCCATACAAACAGATTTGACGAACACCACTTATGATTACAGACGGTTTGGTGCAACCTAGGTAAGCCTAAGTCTATGATTTATTTATACTTTTGAATGTTATTTATAACTGTAAAAGACTGTTTGTTTCTTAAATAAATAAATAAACTATAAAATAAAATTAATGCACCATTATGCCAAAATGATTCGTTGACTCATTTGTGAGTTCCGTGATTAAAATTGTTCTAGCGGAACACTTGGTGTCTATGTCTACTGTCTATCAGTCTTAAGGCTTACATTTGTCTCATAGTACGTATACTAACCTATTTATTAAATTCCTATGACGCACCAAACTACCTATTTACGTTAAACTGTAGCGTGTCCGCGTAGAATTCATACATCGCGTTAGGCCGGTCGCACATTGGACACGTTTTCGTACGAAATTAAAGCCTGACCCAGGAATATATGATCATGCGCCATGTTGCGGAATTTCATTGGAACTAATTTCTTACATTGGTAATATTTTTAATGACATTGTCAGCACGTCAGTGTCACTGTTGCGGTTTATTTGAATATTAGTTATGTGTTAAATATTTAATAATAAATGAGAAAAAATGACCAAAACAATTCATAGCCGAGAGCGGAATATTATCAATGTGATGAAATGAAATTATTCAGTTGCAAAACAATTCATAATTTATGTCAGAGCTGACCGGTAAACAAAACAAAATGTCATAATAAACTGTTGCCATATAAAGCAGAATAATAGCGCCCTCTTGACAATGATCATATATTCCTGGTCCGGCTTTACTCGACGACGAAAACGTGTCCAATGTGCGACCGGCCTTAGAATTTTGCCATCCTTATATTTCAGGCGGTTACGTAATTATCGCTCTTTCACACAAAAAAATCGTGATAAAAATATCCTGTCCTTCCCCGGGACTTAAAAAATCTCTATACAAAATTTCATCTAAATCGGTTCAGCGGTTTACGCGTGAAAAAGTTACAGACAGACACACTTTCACATCTATAATCTTAAGTACCTAGGTATCCATGGGCATGTAGTATGGATACAATACCCACGTGATTATATAGTATTTAAAGAAATCTGTGTAGGTCTTCAATTTCCTTGTCACTCTTACAATTATAATAATTTTCATTAATGTATTTTCACACCACCTGCTCGACAATGCCAAATTATATATCATGCAAACCTTACCGAAAGCAAATCATTATAACCCTTGAAATTAGCCGGGTTGTAATGTTGTACTGAATTTTATTATAACCCACCGTGTAATAATGTGATTCCACTTTTCGTAGTTATTATTGTTATGGCCTTAAAGTCTAATTTCGTGAGGGCTCGCGAGGCTGGGCGCGGGGGTGGTGCCACCGCTCCACACTGATTTGAAAATCGAACGTATTCGTACTGGCCACCACAAGCTGAATGGAACACATTTTAAAAACAAAAGCCGCGAATGTTAAGCCGGCACCTCACTTCGCCGTATTTGTGCAAATATTCGTGTTGTATCTCTTTCTTTTATATCTCAAAATTAAGGGAGGCAAATACGCAACACGAACACGTGCCGGGGTTACAAGCAGCTGCAGTGAACGGAATAAAATTGCAGGTTGCAGGTTCTATAAATATCCATAGTCACTAATACTATGAGTGCGAAAGTGTGTCTGTCTGTTATTTTTTCACGCTAAAACAGCTGGACCGATTCAGATGAAATGTGTTATGGAAGTAGGTAGTTTGAGTGTCGGGGAAGGATAAAGGATACTTTTATCCCGAAAATCATACCTGTCAAGACCTGATTTTCTTGAAATTGATGTTATTCAAGCAGTTTTTTACGAAAAACTATTTGTTCTAGCACATCAAAAAAAAAATAAGTTTCATTAAAAATATAATTCATCATATTTCAAAGACCGTGTACGGGCCCGATACATAATTGGACGAAATCAGCTCGATAGAAAATAATTGCAAAGATTGGTCTTAAAATCATCATTAAACGGTTCTATGTCTTTATTTTTACTACGTATGGGTCTGCAATTAAAAACATGAAGTCAACATATTCATACCCAAACCGCTAATGAGTCACATTTCACAAATAATCCACACTTTTTTTTTTTCAATACTTTTGTAGTATTTAGTTACTATTCTACGCGCAGAGCTTCCGTAAAGAGCGGGATGGTTAATTGGAAACTCACGCGTGTTAGAGCGGGACTTTTACTAGGTGTTGTCAGCCTCTTAAGGACGTGGAAGTTTGTATTGAAGTACAATGACTAGGTAAACGCTTGATACAAAAAATTAAAATTAATAACGTTTATACGTGAAAGTTTGTGCCGATGTATGACTGTATGTACGTTCCGCTAATTTCAAAAAGTACTGAACTGATTTCTATGAAACTGTCCCAGTATTGTAGGTAGTTGAGACATCAGAATAGGACATAGGCTATAATTTATTTCAAAAACACCCCCTTTTATCCCCTTAGGGGATAAAAGGGGGTGTGCCATGATAGAAACTTGAAACTTCCCAGCATTCAAATCAAATAAAAAAGATTTTAGAGCGTTTTACGAAATTAAAAAATACGCCCTCTGAAGGGGTGAAAAAGGGGTTGAAAGTTTGTATGGGGAGCAAATTTTATTTTAAAGAGAAACTTGAGACTTCATTTAGCTTTTTCTAAATTCACCCTCTGAAGGGGCGAAAAGGGGGTTAGAACATTGTATGGGCAACCGGAGTTTTTCAAAGAGAGAGACTTCATACTTGGGGAGCAGACTCTCAGTTAAAATATAAGAAAAGTAATTTCAACGTTTTTGAAAATTCATCTCTTAAGGGTGTATAATAGGGGGTTGAATGTTTGTATTGAAAACGTGTATATTCAAAATAACGAACTAGAAATTTCGTATACAGCAGTGGCGGCGCGTCATAAATATTCTTAGGGAAGCAGTAAATAACTTGCCTATATTATTCTTCATGATCCGTAGTAAAAGACCTGGACTGGCTGAAAATTAGGCAAGCCGATAGGAATCGAGTTATATGGACGCTCCGCCACTGGTATACAGTAATATAAAAACAATAAAAAAAACTGAACTACCCGCGTGAAGCCGGGGAGGGTTAAAAATGCGAAAATATGTCTATTGTCTGTCCTTCTGTTACCCTTCCACGCTTAAACCGCTGAACCGAGTTGAGCTGAAATTTGGTATGGATATAGTTTGAGTCTCAGGGAAGGACAAAGCATCCTTTATATTCCGGAAATCATCCCTTAAGAGGGTGGAAGTTTGTATGGAAGAGAGATAACTAGGTAAGCGCCTGAAATAAAATAATAGCAATAACATTCTAACGCTAGTCGCGGGCAAAAGCTAGTATATCTTATATATCTTTAAACGAGCAATCCTTGTATATTTATTTATTTATATATTTATTTATTTCGATGATCTCGGGAACGGCTCTCGGAACGATTTTGATGAAATTTGGTATGTGGTGGTTTTCGGGGACGAGCAATCGATCTAGCTAGGTCTCATGCCTGGGAAAACGCCGAGCAAAGCTCGGCCGCCCAGATATTCTTATATCTTTAAACGAGCAATTCTTGTAAATTTATTTATTTATGTATTTCGGGGATCTCGGAAACAGCTCTAACGATTTTGATGAAATTTGGTATGTGGGGGTTTTCGGGGACGAGCAATCGATCTAGCTAGGTCTCATGCCCGGGAAAACGCCGAGCGAAGCTCGGCCGCCCAGATATTATACATATATAAGCCTAAATTGTATGAGGCACTAATTACTATTAAAATGGTAATGAATGACTGTTTTTCCAAGCATTCTCTCTAAAGATTTCCACGAGACTATTATGCGAAATGCGAAGGCCTTTACCCAATTAGACGTAGGAAAGATCTACGTGGTATCACTTGGTGAATAGCAATAAGCTACTTAACTTTTTAGGGTTCCGTAGTAAGTTCCCTCATATTTTCGCCATCAAGACCGTCCGCGACTTACCTCAGTAACCATTAGTACTAGTATGCTGTAATTTGGGATGAGTATATAATGTTGACCACGCCGACAAAACAATAGAATAAAATATTGAAAAATAATTATGGTACATGGTAGGTAACGCGCCCTACATGTAAAGTGGGATGCATTTTTTTCTTCCAAACCCCATCGTATGGAGTATCGTTGCATAACTCGTTTAAAAATATTTTGATTCAGTTATCCTTTTGCGTGATATTAAGCTTTAAAGTGATAAATATAATATCTACATTTTGTTATGGTCAAGTGACCCCCCTCCCCCCCACTGCCACGTTTAGCTGGCGGTTACTGGGCATGTAAAAAAATCATTGTAGTAGTAAATATAATGAATTTAAAAGGAAAATTATCACAGCTACCTAGACATTACTCGTGAACGAGTCATAATTAGCCAAACTTAAAAATGTACCTTGAAAAGAAAGTTTTCGTACAATTTCCATTGATACTCGTCTTGGTCTTGACACTCGTCGAGTTGCATGGCAAATCACGAGGAAAAGAGGCAGAGACGTTCTGTGTCAACATAACTCGACTTGCCGCACGTCATGCTCCTCGGCATGCGGCATGCCCACCGCTCCCTGTTATATTGTCTGTTTATTTGGGCATGCGGAGTGTCGCATCTCCATTAATTTCGCGAGTACCTAGAGTGCAAGCAGGGCCGGCCCAAGGGTGGGGCGGATGGGGCGGCCGCGCCAAGCGCCGTATGTCAATGGGCGCCAAGCGCGGGATGTCGAGGGGCGCCAAACTGGCAACGTCGAAAAATTTCGAACCAACGAGCGCCCAATTACCATCTCTCCTGAACCGAATCTAGGGCTAGGGCCGGCGCTGAGTGCGAGGAACAGCGCGAGGACTATAGTGTAGTCGATATACCTAGATTGGTTTTATTCTGACTCAATCGAGTGTATGACCAAGAATAATTAAGCAGATGCACGACGTCCTGTTGCCCGCTGTCTTCACGTCCGCGGCGTTATGGTGTTAATTAATAGACGGGTGTAGGCTGACCAGATATTTACTGAGAGTTGGTACTGAGACTCGTGTGTTGCGCTCAGGTTACTAATATATTAATAAAATTCGTCCTTGATGATGATGACCTTACCTAGATGTAATAATCTCCTCCATCTTCGTCAACCTCTGGTAAATATGTACCTATTTTCTTGCCATAGTAGTCCTGGACTCTTAGAGGGTCGTAAGATTTGTTCTCAGCGCGACCCTGGCTATTTATGGCATGAACCTCGCTCACCAGGCATCACAGCTGGCAGCAGTCCATTGATTCCTTTTAGTAAATATCAGGCAAGTGGGCAAATATCAGATCATACGTCTATTTTGACTTTCAAACATGCGACATATATATTAATATATATACTCTGCTTATATACTTGTTATATACGAAATTCCGAAGAGAATATAATCACTCACTCTCATACTAGGGAGTGAACGTGAATTGACAGCAATTGCCATGTAAATCCAATACTGCCGCCATTATCCGCCTCGAATATTACATACTATCTTCGGATGTAATTGTTTTGTAATGATTTGCGCGAGCCTGCGATATACAATACGACACAGATCTAATCAATACGACAAGACTTGGACACTAAGAGCAGGCGCACACAGAGAGCGTTCTGTGTTCTGAGTTCCGCGATCTGCGTTCTACGTTCAGATTTGTATGTGTGTTTTAGTGGTAGCCGTACGATTAAAAAAACCGCAAATCGATGTACAGTTTAGCCGTTTGGCACACGCATACTAGAGGTGAAAACAAATTTTTTTACCCGCAGTTCCTAAAAAAAAATCCCTTAGGGGGGAAGTGCCGAGACATTCTTTTTTTTGTATGGAAAAAAAAAAAATTTTTTTTAGTAACCTATCGTGTGTGGTATCATATGAAAGGGCTTTTTGATGCGATTCTAAAAATATACCACATCATTACATTTAATCCATTTTTTTTTTATTAAATCAAAAATAATTTTCGAACTATACCAAGTTTAAAGTCCTCCAGACACGATATGGCTGATTTTTATTTTGTTCAATATACCAAAAATGATACGTTATATCCTCATATCTAACCTCAAAAAAGCAATTTTGAAATGATTTTCATTAAGTATTTTTTTTAATTTTTCAATATTACTAAGTGACACGGTTCTACTTCAATACCTATTTTACGTGAGTTATGGAACTTTAGTGCAGATACGGTACCTACATATTTATCATAAAATGCCGAAACAAAAATTTTGAACCGCAGTTCCTAAAAAACATTCCCTTGGGGGGGAAGTGCCGAGACATTCTTTATATTTTTGTATGGAAAAATTTTTTTTTTTGCGGAAACCTATGGAAACATACGGATTTTTCAATATTACTAAGTGGCACGGTTCTACTGCAATACCTATTTTACGTGATTTATGGAACTTTAGTGCAGATACGGTACAGATGTGGTATATTTTTAGAATCGTCTCAAAAAGCCCTTTCATATGATACCACACACGATAGGTTTCTAAAAAAAATATTATTTTTTTGCTTACTAAAAAAAGAATGTCTCAGCACTCCCCCCCTAAGGGAAATTTTTTTAGGAACTGCGGGTCAAAAATTTTGTTTTGACCTCTAGTATGCGTGTGCCAAACGGCTAAACTGTACATCGATTTGCGGTTTTTCAATGAAATTGGGCCTGTACCGCTACCACTATTTGTATTATCGTAAGAAACTTGGTACAATACAGAGAACGCAGAACGCGGAAAGCTCTCTGTGTGTGTCTACACTTATTATCATAGATTCAATGCGATTTAAATACTACTCTTGTCTATGGTTTAAAAAATACGGGGCTTGACATATGTCCGTTATATTTACCTCAAATTTACCTACAGAACATACAATACCATTTTCTCCATTAACTACAAAACCATAAAAAACAGTAAAAAGCTCCTAACTAGGTACAGGAACTAAGGAAAAAATGCGATGAATCACATCCGACTATATATTTCTTCCGCAAAAAGAGTTTCTTTACTATAAAACAAAATCCGTTCACACCGTGCCGTGCCGCTTGGTAAGTCCTTGTTCTGATTATTGGGCAAGTCCAATTTCTGAATAACGAGCTGGGTACATAGTTTCCTATTCATTCTTATCTAATTGTCCACATGACATATTTCGTCTTTCAGAGTTCGATCTGCTAATCAGTTGCTACAATTTAAGGCTGACGTCCACTAGGCTCGCCGAGGCGAGTCGAATCGAATCGAAAATAATTCGCCTCTATACATTAACTATGAAAGTGCGTCGATTGACGCAGAGCCGAATCGAATCGACCGAATGGACGCACTTTCATAGTTAATGTATGAAGGCGAATTATTTCGATTCGATTCGACTCGGCTCGGCGAGCCTAGTGGACGCCAGCCTTTACAACTCCCAAATACCCGATAAGTCTGCCCATCAAAAGAGGAGGTACTTACAACTCAACCGAGCTAAGTTTGCACCTCGCTGGAATGAGGCGTAATCGACGCGAGGTGCAAACTTAGCTTGGTGGAGTTGTACTTTTAATGTTAGATGTACACACAGGGGTCGCTGAAGGCGCTAGTTGTCTACGGACGTCCAGAAGTCAATCTGATCAGGGGTTAGGGCCACTGATACTGTATACGCACATAGGACAAAAGTATAGTAATAGCATAGTTGGAAGTGGACATCCCGGATTCGAATTCCGGCCAGGGCATTTATTTGTGTGATGTTTCCTATGTATCTATACACGGTGGGAAACGAGTAACCCGACAAATTTTAACCAATGATTCTAGTGCCAATTTGGACAAAAAAGGTAATACAACAACATTGCTGTATAAAGCTAAATTTTCGAGATATTAAATTATTTCGGTAATCCACTTGTTTTACTGGCTAAAAGTAAATTAAAAACCAGAATCAAGATTCTTATGCATTGATAAAAAAATGTATGACAACTACGTACCTAGAAGCAATATATCACGACGAAAAACAGCAAAATACTCGTTTTTCCTATAGTGATAGTATGGGGGACGTAGTGTGTGACGTGTCGTCATAACACGCTCAATTAGTATGGGACGTTTTCAGGGCTCGGCCCTTATAATGCACTTTAAACCCATTTTGTCTTTTGTGTTGTTCTAGAATTGTACTTAGTAGGGTTTGGTTCGAATCGTATCATGAAAAAAAAGATGCAATATTCTCAATTACTCAGTAGCACAGCCGAGCATAATTTATATTAATCATCTACCTACTAGGTAGGTAATCTATAAATATAATAAAGCTGAAGAAGGTCAAAAGTCTGTATTACATGGAAGATATTCGAAAAAAAGTTGGCTGGGGATACTTAGGATCGATAACGGAACACGTTCCAACACTTTTTATTAGATTTTTGTCTGTTTTTGGTAGATTATCTGTTTATTTGAACGCGCATCACGCGCAAACGCCTGAACGAATTTTGATGCAAACTTTACTAATCAATCGAGAAAATCCCCGGCAAACTTTAAAATTCTACAGATTGGGGATGAAAGGGAATGAACACGGGGGTAAAACTTTGTACCTATGAGAAGTCCTTCAATTTGTGGTTTAAAGGCTTGAAAATTGATATGCATATACTTGGAAGTAAAGTAAAAAGAACCCCATTCAAGCACGTTGCAATAAACGGATGATATGTGAAAAAAGGGGGGAAATAAAAATGCTTAAGAGGCCAAAGACAAAAAAACGAAGGCCCTCAAACTATAGTAACTGTTTGAAATGAGAGATCTAATTTATATTGGACAGTCAGTAGCTATCAATATTCACAAAACAAATCTACCAGTCCTACTACGAAACCTCGGATTTTTTGGATCTTCGATGGGGGTACCTACGCAGAGCAGCCGGCTCTTGGCTGCGTGGTAACTCAAACTCAAACTCTTTATTGTTGGTAACACTTCTTGCAACATGCATGTATGCAACAAAATAATATGTTTACGCGAACAAAGTCGCGGACAAAAGCTAGTATAATATAACTTCGTTGTTTTAAGCTACAAAGCAGAAGATGTTCAGAGGTTCCATAGTCGATTGTGTCTTCCAGCGCAGTTATTGGAACGTTAAACGATCCAGATAGGTAGGTTTACATTTAGTACACGCTTGTGTACTAAATGTAAATAACTTCTCCGGTAAGTTTTTAAGAGTATACAAGTTTCAAATAGAGGGCCGTCAAGTTCCTATGTAAAGGCTTGGGAACTGCCCTAATTTAATCGGCCCTTATCTGCAGAATAGGTCACTACTCGCTATGATATCATTCGATGTGACACGCATCGAAGGCCGAAGCGTGAATCAGGATTAACATTTTAATTGTGGCACGCCAAAACGTTTTGGGCTCGCTCATACCCTGCTACCGATGACAGCCCAGCCCTCTGGAAAATCACCGCCGGACCCTGACAGTTAATCGCTTGTGTGACGGCCGTTTAATAGGTTATTATAATTCGGCATATAGGGACGGTAAATCGGATGAACGGTCAGCGTCGTCATGAATACAACGGATGACGCGGATGCCGACCCGCAGCAAATTGCCGTTTATAATAACCAATACATATCCATATAAATGTAATGTATCAAACGTAAATCTCTACCAACCTAATCTACTGATTTCCATTGTAACGTCATACCTAGCTGAAAATAGAGAATCCATTTGTCGGGCCCGGCAAATGTATAATTTAACGCCAGTATCATTTTCCAGGTCAAAGCAGTTATGTTCACTCGAGCTTAATTTCACGAACTCAAAATATGTTGGTTGAGCGTGCTGAGGTGAAGAAGAGCTGGGCGAGCTCTCACGCCTCTCTGCTGTACACGGTCGGTGCATTCGTCCTCATGATAGCTGTTTACGTAGGCACCAAGGGTTGGAAAAGGCACAGGGTTCCTGAAGAGGTGGATCTGGGCGCAATTCGTACCCGCCGTGCACGCCGCGTGCGTTGATTCTTACGGGTTCGTTGTACAAAAATTATAGAGGTGTACTTTTATATGATGAAGTAAATATATACGTATACATAAGCAATGTTCTTTGTGACTAATCTCTCTGATCAGTGGTCTAAGGCGCAAACACACACGAGGAGTGTGGGCACTAGGGCTTGCATTCCGGAATTCCGGAATCTCGAAATTCCGGAATCTCGGCCATATTTTCCGATATTACAATTCCGGAATTGGTACACTCGAAATATCGGAAATTCCGGAATTGGATTTGATGTATTTAGAGATAGAAAATAGAGTGTTTTGTATGATTATTCTTAAAGTTCACAGTGTAAAACTGAGGAATTGTTCGCCTATCACCAGACTCGTAAACATTTTGTGAATAGATTTCAAAATGGTATTGGTATTCCATCACGTATACGTATTTTGGATACGACGATCGCTTCAACTCCGCCGTTAGCTGCGTTCGTGTGCTCTAGTGTGGCTTACGTAGCCGTTCTTATCCACGAAGACCAGTGCACTGGACGTGAGCACACCATATTGACATCGTTGAATGTTTCATTTTTCGGTTTTTCATGAAAAACGCATAGTCGAAATGTCTCGTGTATTTAAAGCGTTAGTAGTACCAATTAGGCTGCAAGTAGAATCTTGGTTCACAGTCAACCATAGTAGGACGTAGGTAGGACATGACATGTCCTCATGCTCTGCTGTGTAAACAAATACAAAAACGTAAAATTATGTAATAAAATAAGCTAATAAGTATATTTCAGCCCTAAGACGCCTGTGAGCTCGCATTTTTTTTTGTTCAATAGGAACGCTGATAAACTTCAACACAGTCCGTGCGTGATGCGTCACATGACACACCACTTATTTATTTATCGTATGGTATTTATTTCGAACCGTGAGATCTTCGAGAAGACAGTACACACCACTTGAATAAATAGGACGAACTGAAAATCACATACTAACTACATAAGTACATAACACATGTATGTAGGTATATACAATATTCGCTGGGTGCGCGATGACTAGCGCCAACTAGCGGTCACAATTACGGCGGACTTAGAAATATCCAATGGCTGGCTATCATTACGAAAATAAGTAAACAAACAAATAATTTCAATGAAATATCGTAATTTTCATATATTCTATTCGATCACTTAAATCTATATTTCACGCCTAAAATGGCTAAATCAATCAATTTCAGGTTCAAAAACACGGACTTTCTCATGGCTGACCTCACGAGAAAAAAGTAAAGAAATAAACAAATATAATTGAATAACGCATTTCATATATATTTGAGACGATCATTTATGACTGTAGTGTCGTAAATAATGCAGACTTTTTGTGTATTTTCAGTTAAACATGGCTAAATTAATTATAAAAACTCCAATGAAGTGCGCACTGCAAATCCTGTCATGTGGCTTTGGGTACCATGGCGATCGATTGGAACTGAAATAAAGCAACAAATAAATTATAGTAACTTAACCGTTACTTTTTACACTTGTTGAAATTTATAGAATTAAGTGATCACTGTTTGTGCCATTCTTCTTGCAGTTAACTACGCAGCTGGTTTCGTAACGCATGTTTATTTATTTTTACTTCAAATGCACGGATATGTAAATTTCGCTAGTAAAAAGTGACAGCTGGTCCGCCGAAAGTTCCTTTTTGGCCACGGTGCGCGCTGCGATCGATTCGTGGTTCCCCCACCACCTTCGCACCCAGCGAATAGGTATTATAGACTGCGGTGTCAGATTACCATCAGGTACGTACGCGTGTTTGCCACCGTCGTTGTATAAAAAAATATGACGACGCCAATCGTCGGTGACACTGCGATCAATGCGATTAGTGCGATTACTTAAACGCTCGCGAAAGTTGGTGCGGCTCAGGAGCGTTCCTACCGCCGTTTCCCGTGTGTTATCGAATACTCGTAAACTAAGCAACAAAACGACAACGAGTTTGGCTTATTGACTATGTTTAATGCATAACTGTATGTTTTCTTTTAAATTTATTGACTTGTCTCCATGATTTAGGAGTAACTCCGTAACACACCGGAACGGCGGTCGGAACGCTCCTGAGCCACACCCAAGTATTTTCCATTCTCATCATTTCATCATCATCATCATCATCTATAAAAGATGATTTAAGCAGCGTCCATTAAATTGCGGCACTTGCGTACATGGCTATTGAATTTAAACTTAGAATAATACTAATGATGATTATAGACTTAGGCTGGGTTGCACCAAACCGTCTGTAATCGTAAGTGGTGTTCGTCAAATCTGATTGTATGGAAAGTTTGACAAGTTTCAATGGGATGACAGCTGCCGGCGCCATATTTGACGATGACTCGTCTGTGTTCGTACGTTGGTGCAACTGGCACTTAGTGCCAGTTGCACCAACGTACGAACACAGACCGGTCATCGTCAAATATGGCGCCGGCAGCTGTAGATAGTAGAAGGCAGCATAGAAACTTGTCAAACTTTCCATACAATCAGATTTGACGAACATCGCTTACGATTACAGACGGTTTGGTGCAACCCGCCTTAAACTCACATTTAATCATTGTCCTAACGGGCGACATATTTCGAACCCTTCAGGAGATCTCCTTCGGGATGAATGTTCTTGAACCTTTGTAGTCGAACTCTTCGGGCCCTGTCAGCGTCCGCGTCATGTGCAGTGAGACGGGTGAAGCGCGCTCCAGTGCGCGGGGCGATGCGGCCGCAAGAACACTCGTCCTGAAGAAGAATCCTGAAGTGTCCGAAATATCACGCTCGTTTTAATAAAAGTGGCCGTATCGGTTTAATAAAATGACAGAGCGTAGATCTTTAATTTTCTGCTATCGTCATTATCTCTTTCGCATAGTAGTCCATGGTCAAATCAGCGAAGTAAGCGTCTTTGCGGACCGAGCGATGCACACAAGCGGACGCCAGCCCGATCAACTGCCCCTGCTGCACGAGCAGTTCCCCTCCATGCATCGGACAACGCCCGAAATCTTTCACACAAATTGTCGCTTTCCTATCCAACTTGTTGCTCACAGCTGCCGAGAGAGTACAGTTACCTCGTCCAAACGCGAACACCGGCTGTTTCTTCAGTGCTCGGCCACCAGGTACCAACGGGCGCCCAATAACGTAAGCCGGTACGTCGAACTCAACCTTAGATCCGATACGTATAGCGTGGCCGCATTCCACGAAATTGCTTTGGCTCTTTAGTATAATCAATTTCTTAGAGGACATGCCTCCATGTTTAACTTCTATAACGCCGTCAACATCAATAGTGTAACGTTTCTTGCAGCGTGGGCTGAAATTTAATTTGAAAACATGAATATGTTGTCTTTATTCTACTTATGATTAATCGGCCCAGACATGGATGTCATTACTCTTTGGAGGCCCCTATGAGCAAGCTTACGGGTCCGACTCTAGCGCACATCTCGTCCACCAGCACCGCAGTATTACTCAACATGGCGCCCACGCATAACAATTGATTAGACGATAGGGAATACACCTTAGCAACAAATTTGTAATCCTCCATTTCTTGAGAATTCATTACGTGACAATTGTTTTCAGCTTTAAATATCGGCATAGATCCACTTGCGTAATGCATCATGCAACTATTACAAACGCAAATTGTTACCACTGCAACAATTGCTAGTTGTAATGAGATTATTCCAATCTTGCTGTTTTGCGATCGATCGTCCCAGGGTGTGTCAATGAAATTATTTTTGAATGGATAGACTGCGTCATCGTCTTCACATGCCTGGTTATCATCAACCATTGCCATATTTTATTGAGGTATAATAAAACTGAATGACATTACAGAGACCATCTCGAAATCTCGAAAAAAGTTGTAAAAATATAACAATTTTGCGCAAGTCAAATAGTTAATCGTCTTTTTTTTCAAGACTTTCTTGTCGTTGCTTCCAATGTCCCACTGAACAGTAGCCAATAAAATCAAATACGGATCGAAATTCTCATCCAAAATCATAGTAAACTAAAAACTTGAATATAAATATGTAAAATTAGTTACGTAAGTAAAAAAAAGTTTAAAAGGACTTAATTGGCTAACAAAAATGCTACTATATGTGCCAGTCGTCACATCCTAAAGACTACAATGTATATACTAAAGTAGTCACATCATCATCAGTCAACAACCCTCTAGCTTAGGGTATTGATAAAACTAGAATAAGACCGTGGTTTTAGGATTTACTTTTTCATTAGATGTCTATTGAGAAAATGCATCCAAGGCGAATCATCATCTAAGCGGTTGATTGTAGTAGATAATATAAATGGGACGATCTTTTTAGTGCCAGTTGCACCATAGTACGAACACAGACCGGTCATCGTCAAATATGGCGCAGGCAGCTGTCATCCCATAGAAACTTGTCAAACTTTCCATACTCTCTGTCTGTAAGGTTTGGTGCAAGCCGTGCAAGGTGCAACCCAGCCTTTCTGATCGATCCCCTAGTTCTCAGGTCATAGAAAGAAACTAGGTATGGAATCACCTTAGTTACATTATGGAAGGTATTAATTAGTACAGTCGCCATCAGATACATACTATGTGGGGCTAGCACTACTGCAGCTGCTATGCGACCCGAGTAGAGAAAACCCAGACAAGTGCGAGTCGGACTCGCCCACGAAGGGTTCCGTACAAATTTGTTCACCCATACAATCCCAGCATCCCCGGTAAATGTCAGTCTCCGTGGTTTCAATTTGCCAGAATCCTGTGATATATCTTACCAGGATACTGTGAACTCGACTGATTACGACGCGACTTCCCGGACTTTGTTTGTGACATAACACGCTATTTAGGTGCAACAAGATAGGTGGTATTCCTTGCCTCTTTCTTAGGTGCATCTAACTTTATAAATTCAGCTGAACGAAAATGTCGTTCGACGAATAGGGTATTGAATATTCGCGTATTTTAAATTAAACAGGATCCTGAGATTAAATTATAGGGACAAATTCTAGAAAAGGATTTTAATAATACATATTTTGAGGGACACTGCAGTTTCGAATTTTTAAATGAAATTAATTTTAAACCTTAATTATTTTTAACCGACTTTAAGATTTCAAAAGAGGGAGGTTCTCAATTCGGTTGTTTTTTAGGGTTCCGTAGTAAACAAGGAACCCTTATAGTTTCGCCATGTCCGTCCGTCCCCCGTTTATCTCAGTAACCGTTAGTACTAGAAAGCTGTAATTTGGCATGAGTATAGATATTACCTCCCCTACATGTAAAGTGGTGATGCAATTTCTTTTTCTTCCAAACCCCATCGTGTGGGGTATCGTTGATAGCTCTTTTAAAAATATTATAAGGTTTCTAAGATCATTTTTGTAGTATATACGATGAATTAAAAAAGGAAAACTATCACAGCTAAGTAGACATGACTAGTGTCCTGAATCAGGCGTCCTAACTAGTGGAGGGGAGTTGAAGCATCTCGCTCTAACAGTGTAATACCCGCTTTACTTACTGGTCTCTGCAGTAATGTACTATTGCAAAAGCAAACTTTCGTACTATTTCCATTGATACCTTAGATAATGTTATTAATTCTGTCAAAAACATAGTAAATATAAGTTCGGAAACTTTTTATTCCACATAATGTAACGGGTGGACATCTACGGAACCCTACATTGTGCGTGGCCCGACACGCACTTAGCCGTTTTTTTATGTTTGTTACTCCATAACTCCGTCATGTCTGAACCGATTTTGAAAATTCTTTTTTTGATTGTAAGTATATATCTCCAAGTTGGTCCCGTTTTTGTCAAAACGCAGTTCTGATGATGGAATCCATGAGGAATCGAGGAAACTCCTCAAATCTTAAAGGCAAACATTTAGTGATTTTTGTGTTGTTATCAACAAATCAAGCATTTTCATACAAAAATGTGACATTTGATGAAGTGGAACTGCTGATAATGATCAGAACAGAGGGGCTACCGCGAACCACAAACGAAGTATCTCCCTCTTTGTTGCTCCAATATGCAAGTGCGACAGAGAGGCAGTTATTCCGTTTTTGGTCCGCGGTAGGCCCTCAGAACTCTTCAACGACGAAAAGTTCACGTTTGGCGATTTGTCCTCCTAGCTGTTTTCACGACTCATTTTTGTCATGCTCGAGTTCTGATGATGGGATCCATGAGGAATCGAGGGAACTCCTCAAATGTGAAGGGCACACATATAGTGATTTTAGTATTTTCATCAACTAATCAAGCATTTTCATTCAAAAAAGTGACATTAGATGAAATGGAACTGCTGATGATGATCAGAACGGAACTCTTCAACGACGCATAGTTCACATTTGGCGAATTGTCATCTTTGCTGTGTGTGTTAAGCAAGTTAGATTTGCAAGACAATCATTTGTCAAGCTCGAGTTCTGATGATGGGATCCATGGGGAATCGAGGGAACTCCTCAAATGTTAAAGGCATACTTATATAGTGATACTCGATTTTGACTAAAGCGGGGCTAAGGATTTCAATTTTTTTATTTATTTTGTATTTTAAGTGAAAAATTATTATACTCGATTTCGACTAATTCGGGGATGAGGATTTCAAATTTTATATTAATTTTGAATTTAAAGTTTAAAAATAATGTTTTTCGAAAAATCGACATTATACCCTATTTCGACTAATTCGGGGATAAGGATTTTTTTTTTTTTTTTTAGGTGAAAAATTCTTTTTTGCGAAAAAAGTCATTATACTCGATTTCGACTAATTCGGGGATGATGATTTCAAATTTTATATTAATTTTGGAATCAGTTAAAATAAAAACTTTTTTTTCGAAAAATTGTCATTATACTCGATTTCGACTAATTCGGGGATAAGGATTTCAAATTTTATATTTATTTTGAATTGAAGTTAAAAATAACGTTAATATCGTCATTATACTCGATTTCAACTAATTCGGGGATAAGGATTTCAAATTTTACATTAATTTTGAATAGTAATAAGTAAAAAAATTGTGAAAAACCGGCCAAGTGCGTGTCGGGCCACGCGCAAGGTAGGGTTCCGTAGTCGTCCACCCGTTACGTTATGTGGACTAAAAAGTTCGCAAACTTATATTTACTATGTTTTTGACAGAATTAACAACATTATCTAAGGTATCAATGGAAATTGTACGAAGGTTTGCTTTTGCAAAGTACATTTCTGAAGTTCGACTATTACTCGTTAACTAGTAATGTCTACTTAGCTGTGATAGTTTTCCTTTTAAATTCATTGTATATACTACTACCATGATTTTTTTCACATGCCTAGTAGCCACCGTTTAGCTGGCAGGGGGGGGGGGGGGGGGGGGGGACACTTGACCATAACAAAAATTATCACTTCAAAGCTTAATATCACGCCAACCTATTCTTTAATCAAAAAATGCTTTTAGAAACCTTATAATATTTTTCCCACACGATGGGGTTCGGAAGAAAAAAAAATTGCACCACCACTTTACATGTAGGGGAGGTACCCTGATTTTTTTTTTTAAGATTTTATTCTACCGTTTTGTCGGCGTCATTGATATGTATACTCATGCCAAATTACAGCTTTCTAGTACTAACGGTTACTGAGAAAAACGGGGGTCGGACGGACGGACGGACATGGCGAAACTATAAGGGTTCCTTGTTTACTACGGAACCCTAAAAATCGACATTATACTCGATTTCGACTAATTCGGGGATAAGGACTTCAAATTTTATATTAATTTTCACTTTTAAGTTAAAAAACTTTTTTTTTTTTTCGAACAATCAGCATACTCGATTTTGACTAATTCAGGGATAACGATTTCAAATTTTATATATTACCGGTATATATAATAAGTTAGAACACTCGTATGACCTTATTATGAAACTCGCCTTCGGCTCCTTTCATACAACACACTCGTGTTTTAATGCCCCTCATTATGTACCAGTTGCATAAACTAATATTAAGTATTTCATTGTATGGAATCTAAAAGTGCACCATCGAGGCGAGGCCGGCGAAAGATTATTATACCTACTTAGTATAATAATCTTTCACCGGCCTCGCCCATTGAAGCCGGTTCTTTTTTCTTAAAAATTATTAGTGACTCAGGGTGTGTTATGAGTGTTATGACAGTATACTTAATGTGCAGTACTTATATATACAATGTACTTGCCTAATACATTTGCATGACCAATAATTATATTAACAGCTTGTATCTGGTAATGTTTGATGCGAATAAAGTTAGGTATTCTTATTCTATGATATTTGCTGCTACGCCGAAAATTCCTTAGTTTGTAGAACGAGCCATTTAGGTATAATTTTAGTAAGATGCCTATCATTTTTAGATGTAAGTATTTGAAGCTTTTGAAAACGAATGGCCTTGTTCGCACGTAGAATACAAAAACGTTGAACGGACTGCCATATTATTTCCCGCAACTTGCGTATTTCATTAAAGGCAATTGAGTTCTATAGAGTTCGCTGCGAAAGATTCCATTTGGCTGCAATCATCCTGTGATTTCATGCCTGATGCAAAATAGCAACGCATTTCAGCGCCCTTTGTCTCCCGCGTGAGCAAAGTGCCGGTTTCCGCCAATACGACAATTCAGTTACAGACCTAATTTGTATTACATGCCTAACAATGAACACTTTCGTATAGCTAACATCCTCAAGATGTTTTACTTCCATGAATATTCCAAGTTTCCAAATAGAAAAGATACATATATAAAAAAACCGGTCAAGTGAGAGTCCGACTCGCGCACCGAGGGTTCCGTACACAGTTCTTGTATATGTACCCGTCCCGACCCCATTAAAGCGGCGTACACACAGCCCTAACATCACAGGCAATATCGGGAGAGTGGTGGGCGTATATGATTATCGTATACGATTTACCTACACACGAGGCGATCTAGGGAGCAATCTAGGGTGCTCCCCAGTCTCCCCACCACTCCCGATATTGCCTCTGGTCAATATTATCTTATCACGCGATACAGTATTGGCCTCTCTCTCTCTTACATGAAAGTGAGAGAGAGGCCAATACTGTATCGTGTGATAATATTGACCGTGTATGTTGGTTTTTCAAGGATAATTCTTTTTCACATCAACCGATTTCAATATTTTTTTTATTTCAAAGAAGGTATTTTCAGTATAATCTTGTAAGATTATGTATAAAATAAAAATATATGCAAAGGTGATTAAATTATTACAAACTAAGTATAGAAGAGTTTATTGATGATTAAAAAAAGAAAAACTATATAGTGCTACTGTTTTGTTTTTTGGTACGGAACCGTTTAGGTACCTCCTAACTAGTAACTAGTGGTAACCAGTCCAAACAAAGTTATGACGTCAGAAATTGTGTTCTAAGCTTCTCCCTAATGAGCCATGGTGGCGCAGGACAAGGACGCAGCCTATGTGGTGAAATGAGATAAAAGTGTCTTTCTCCCTTTATAACGTACTAAGAAAGCGTCCTTGTCCTGCGCCATCATGGTCCATTAGTGTGTATCGCGCGTGGTATCGCGGGCTTTACAGCGATTTTGAATTTTCAGCGTTATTAAACGGAACTTAAACAGTTTAATGCAAACGTCAATTTCAACGTTGACATTGACATTCGGTTGGGTTGACGTTTGACAAATGTTTCGTTTGACAACTCGTCTCAAAAACAAAGCGGATCGATATCTCTATTATTTTGCTTAATTTTACAGAACATGAGTTAACTAGTTATTACCTTCGTAGGTTTCGCATCTTATTTAACTCATTGTTTGGCTATATTTCACAATTGAATAACAAAATGCCGACAGTAATTTTACTAGATGTGTCCTTGTCGATGTCTCGGACGGTGCCCACTTCAGACCCTATCGAAAATCATACCCGGCTTACTGTTGCCGCCGCCGCTATTAACTCCTTTCTAGATTTTCTAAGCGTTCACTCTAGGTTGGAATACGTCGCTTTAGTGACATTCTCTTCTATATGTGAAGGTGAGGATTATTAAATGCTAATTCCACCATCCTGAATTTAGCACTCTGAATAGCAGACTGATGTTGAATCTACTTGCTGTAACGTTTTACGGCGGCGACGGATGCTTAATTTAGGAGATTATAATTGTGGATTGTATTCAGATTTATATTTTGTGTTTTCATAGATTGATCAAACCTTGTTTTGTTTAAGTGGCGGTTCCATTCACTCGAGATTTTGAGAGTATACGCAGCAAATTACCACTTCTAGAGGAGGGAGATAAAACATGCCTTGACACTGCCTTGGCTGGAGTCAGTCAGCTTATTCTTAGTGAGTGGGGCTACCAAACACCCATGCAAATAATACTGGTAAGCTTGTGAAGTAAAACTTTGTCTTTTGGAATGTTTGTGTGTGTGTGTATATTAAAACTAGAGATGCAACAGATATCCGGGAGCTATCCAGTATCTGGCCTTTTACTATTTGGTTGAATACTAAATAGTGGCATAGTAGGATCTGGCCGGATACCGGATGGTGTAGTATCCGCCTGGATACCGGATAGTATGTTATCAGGTTATGACATACATAGATAAGAGTAAAAGAAGGGTGAATAAATAATAAACTGCAGTTCACTCCAATTACTGAATTCAGTTAAATTTTCTACATTACTTTAAACAAAATAAACTTTAAATAAAATAAAAAGTGTTAAACTATGAAAACGAAAATCCAAATTAAATGGTACTAATGATATGACTAAAATTAGTGCAATTTTCGGTCAAAAACTGCTTATCCAATATCCAGCCAAACCAGTATTTGTTGCATCTCTAATTAAATCTACAGTAGAATCTGGATACAGCAACCGTCAAGAAACCTGTGATATCATGTCTCCCTAACAGAATGACACAGAAACAGGACTTAGAAACTGTTCCAGTTAAAACCCAACGAAACAGACTTAGGATTAGAAACTGAAGTGCGGTTCCCACATCTTAAAAAGCAGTAATACAGTAGAATCCGCTTATAACAACTCCGCATATAACATTTGACTGCTTTTAAAGACTGCTAAATCACCTGACGTTAGGATTTTCAAAGAAAATCACTCTTGTTTGTGCAACGTAATATTGCCGGTCCCTTGACTGTCGCTGTATCCAGATTCTACTGTACATGTGTGAAATTGTAATAAGTGGATTTTTCTACATTAAAAATCAAAAATCCTGCATATAAAATTTAAACTTTTGTTTTTATTATAGCCTCTTATTCATAAATGTACAATAAATTTATAAAACTTAAAACTACAGTAATTACTAATTACTATATTTCTGTGTGCCTTCTGGCAAAGGCCTCCCCCAGTCTCCACCATTCATCCCAAATGTTAAGTTAGTCTGCAGCTAATATGCAAAAATGTGAGTGTGAAGTAATCTTACATTTGTGTTTGTTGTTATTAGATTATTATTCTAAACCATGAAAGTTTTATCATGATTCATTTTTGAAACAGGTGACAGATGGCAGTATAGGTGCAGGTCCAATAGGCAGAAACAGGGCTATACAGAACCTGCCACTGCCAGCTCCCTATCCAGTCAGGATCCATATCCTGCCTGTAGTGTCCCCAGTGGACCCCTGTTTACAACATGGTAATACCACATTATTCTCAGTCATGTAAAGTATTTTATGTCACACCTGGCCATAAAACGGCAATTACCGCACGCTCCGCGCGCGGGAGATCCCACATCCTGGCCAGGGGGTGATATAAAATTTTGTACTTAACACGGGCGGTAATAAAGAAAGCCTCAGATCGCATATTTATCGCCCTTGCCTTCGGCTCGGGCGTCAATTACCTGCGATCTGAGACATTCTTTGTTTTACCGCCCTTGTTAAGTAATGTACTATTAAATTACCTCTCATATGAATCCATGCCAAACATTATTAATCAACATCAGATGTGCAACAGGATGATTTCTAGTTATAGTACTTTTATCTCACGAGCATGGGTTGGCCATGGTTGTATTTGTGACACATACAAACACATAGACAACGTAAACTCATAGCTCCTACGCTGATGCACACATATACAATGTGCATGTATAGCTCAACACAACCATGGCTCACCCGCACTCGTGGGATAAAAGTACTATAGCTATATAATTATATTGTACAAGTGCAAGTGTTGACATCTGCATTTATTTATATATATATTTTTGCCTATACTTGTTCCATGTTATACTTTAATTTACTGTAGGTAATTTTATTTTTGTTTAATGTGAATCCCTCTTTGGCTGATTTTGACATGCATATGAAGGGTTAATTATAATTAATCAGAGCATGTGGCAACACTATAGTATTAATGTTAATATAAATATGCACTGAACGCCCAGACTAACCATCGCATGATTGTTTCTTCTTCCAGCGATGCCCCTTTACCAGAAAATTGTGGACCTAGCTACTTCTGCCAATAATTCAAGTGGAAATGTCAGTAGAGGATCCATCTATTGCCTTGACCAACTATCAGTATCCAGTGTAAGTAATCAATTCTTATAAATAAGTAGGTACTATTGGATAGCAACCATTATAAATAACAATATCTGGGCGACCGGCAAAGCTTTGCTCGGCGTTTTCCCGGGCATGAGACCTAGCTAGATCGATTTCTCGTCTCCGAAAACCCCCACATCATCGAAATCGTTAGAGCCGTTTCTGAGATCCTCGAAATAAATAAATATATACACAAGAATTGCTCGTTTAAAGATATAAGATTTAACAGTAACTTGTAAATATTATCAGAAAACGTAGAGCATAAGATAATATTTTTATGGCAGTTAAGTGTAATATAATAAGCCACTTTTTAATTGTCCCTTATGGTTTACAGACCTGTCAAACTGTATACCAATTTTTAAAAATACATAATGGGTCACAAATTAATGAACGACACCGTACATATCCTGAAAGTTAACCGTTTCACCGCCATTGACTTCATATAAAGTCAGTACATTTAGTGGCCCACACGCCAATAACTTCATATCGAGTCGATCAAGCTACATGCTATAAAGTAAGGTTCATTTTCAGTCTTTTGCTAAGAAGACTTTGGCGTGTGAGGCACAACTTATAGAATCTACCGTGGCGGAGAATAGTTTAATTTAAATAGAGAAATGCTTGTAATAATGATTTACATAGGCGGTGAACGCGATGACGCGGCTATGCGAGCAGCACTACCAGGAGTTCTCGTGCACGCTGAAGTGCGGGCAGCTGGCGGCGCGCGTGCAGCTGTTCCCCGAGCCGCACCCCGCCGTGCACGAGGGCTACGCCGCCACCTACACCCTCGCCAACGAGATCAACATCGTGGGCTTCCTGCATACTAGCGAGCTAGGTAACATTCTGTACACTAGGGTTTCTTAAACCCCAACTACGGAAAGGGGTCCATGACTTATGAGTTGAAACCCTGTTACACACTATCAATACCTACAACAACACCGGATGACGTAATCACAACGTCCATCGAAAGGTGGAACGCTGCGCTTACTAACTCAGACACGACGCGTACACTGCCATCTACACCCTGGCCAACGAGATCAACATTGTGGGCTTCCTGCATACTAGCGAGCTAGGTAACATTCTATACGCTAGGGTTTCTTAAACCCCAACTACGGAAAGGGGTCCATGCCATGACTTATGAGTTGAAACCCTGTTATACTTACACTATCTAATGGATAAAGACTAAAGAGCGCACATTATGGAAGGGATAATATAATATTTATTGGATTGAAAACCTGTGGTAGTCAACTTTTTTCGTCTACCCCTCACATTTTTATCAACTTTTGTAGGGTAGTCAAATGTTGTGTACCCATATCTCCGTCGACAACTTGCTGAGACGATAGTCATATCCGCGACCACGGCCGGTGCAACCCGTGTCGAAACGTCGGTAAAAAAGGTAAATACATAAATATCGCGTTAGACCCGTTAAAACAAACCTTTTAAGTAGAGTGTTTACATAGTCCTCAAGTATTAATACACAGTTCATACATAATTACAAGGGCCTGAACTAGGTAATTCTGTATCTCAGGCAAAGAGAAAATGTAATATTTAGTCCAATTTGGTTACATGAAAGGTATTTTGAAAGGCTGGCAATGCAGTTGTGACTCCTCTAGTGTTGCATTATGGGCGACGGTAATTGGTTACATCAGTCAGTCAGTGATCCATCTGTTTGCTTCCCCCTATAGCATAAATATATATACATATATATATTATTACATTCTAGTTTAGAGGGAAAAGGGTAGCTTTTCACGTGTCATGACGTAAACAATGTATTGCTCACAGGAACTCCAATAGCAGTAAGCAAACATTTAGTGGTGCCACAAGCACAAAACGGCAATTCTTCCAACAGAGAAAACTATGGCTCTAAAACTCCTACAAAGGTTTGTATCACATTATTTTTTTAAATACGTACTTATAAATAAATTTACATAGAATTGTGTAAAACAAATGATTTGTTTTGATATTTTCTATAAGTATTTATAAAAGAAAGCAACATATTACAGGATGGCTCCAGTATGGATGGCAGTTCACCGGACGAAGAAGTGATGGACCCCAGCAAGATAGCAAACTTCTGCGTTCTTCTACATGGAGCGCTCAAGGTATAAAGGTGCCTGTAGGTATACGCAAGCACTCCCCATACAAACTTTGTGCAAGTTTTTCTTCGCTTGTATTTGCATAAAACTTATGGTTTTTGGTCAGTACGCTTATTTTTTAGTTAGCTGGGCCATTTTACGGAAAGTTGTACACTCGACTTTTTTTTAATTTGGATAAAATCGGGTTTTTTCTACTCAGAATCGAAAGCACTTTCAAACCTAATAGGGGAAAAAAAGTGTCCCATATTTTTCATACAATTTCTAGATTTTCCATTACGTTACGACCATACAAGCATTACAAGCTTAGTATGAGAATGGTAACGGAATGGAATAAAAAAATCTCTGGACACTTTTTTTCCCCTATATCATTCGAAAGTGCTTTCGCTTCTGAGTAGAAAAAACCCGATTATATCAAAATTTAAAAAAAAAGATGAGTGTACAACTTACCGTAAAATGGCCCAGCTAGAACCTCAAGAAAAAAGTTTTTTTTTAATTTGTTTTTTTTCGTATATCTAATATCAACAAGCAAAAAAAAATTATGCGGGAGTGCCAAAACTGAGGAATAAAACTTGCACAGAGTTTGTATGGAGAAGACCTTGCGTATACTGGCGCTTTAATGTCGTCATTCTAATCCTAGCGTCTTCCCGTTTGTGTTTAGTTGATACCAACCACCAGGTAATTAGGGGTTGGACGTCAGCTGCAGAGAAAAGGTACCCCCCCTGCATTGAAGTTTTGTATGCATGGGGGGGGGGGGTCTGGTTTCTCTGCAGCTGGCCAGTGACCGTACAAATCAACGCATGTACGAGCTCGTAAAAAGGGCTACGGGCGACTAGTGGAAGTGATACGCTTGCGCACGTATTTCACTCACTGCGCAAGGCGTGTACTCCGAAATTCGAACTTCGTATAGTGCCGTCCCTTTCACTCATATAACTCCAAAGTGAAAGGGACGGCACGATACGAAGTACAGATTTCGATTTTCGCCTGGCTTATGGAAAAGTGTTTTTATCGGGTCAGTTATTTTCTCGAACACTATAGACTTAAATAATTATATTATATTTAATAATTAATTTTGACATGTTATCTATATTCTATTCCTAAATTCAATTGTTTAATTATAATATTTAATTGTATACCTACTCAATTTGTAAAATATTTGCACGCCTTATTATGGTTGAATACATGATACTTACAAAACCGGCCAAGTGCGTGTCGGGCCACGCGCAAGGTAGGGTTCCGTAGTCGTCCACCCGTTACATTATATGGACTAAAAAGTTCGAAAACTTATATTTACTATGTTTTTGAAAGAATTAACAACATTATCTAAGGTATCAATGGAAATTGTACGAAAGTTTGCTTTTGCAAAGTACATTTCTGAAGTTCGACTATTAATCGTTAACTAGTAATGTCTACTTAGCTGTGATAGTTTTCCTTTTAAATTCATCGTATATACTACTACCATGATTTTTTTCACATGCCTAGTAGTCACCGTTTAGCTGGCAGGGGCGGGGGGACACTTGACCATAGCAAAAATTATCACTTCAAAGCTTAATATCACGCTAACCAATTCTTTAACCAAAAAATGCTTTTAGAAACCTTATAATATTTTCAAAAGAGCTATCCAACGATAACCCACACGATGGGGTTTGGCAGAAAAAAAAATTGCACTACCACTTTACATGTAGGGGAGGTACCCTAAAATAATTTTTTTTTTAAGATTTTATTCTACCGTTTTGTCGGCGTCATTGATATGTATACTCATGCCAAATTACAGCTTTCTAGTACTAACGGTTACTGAGAAAAACGGGGGTCGGACGGACGGACGGACGGACATGGCGAAACTATAAGGGTTCCTTGTTTACTACGGAACCCTAAAAACGATGTAATACCTTATAAGCTAAACTGTATCCTATGCAAATAAATCATTGATTGATTAATCGGAGTAGACTCTCAGGTACAACACCCGGAGCTATTTTTAAGCGCTGTTTATTTATACTAGCAAGAACTAGCCTGCAATATTCAGTGAATTTTCATTAGATTGCAGGGATTGATAGTATTCATCTTACCTCGGTAGCCCGCAGCCCCGCAATGTAATGAAACTTGTACCTATGCAAGTTCTTGCAAATTTAAATCGGCCTTTACGTGCATTGACACTTGACACTCATAAACACTTGAAAAAACCGGCCAAGTGCGAGTCGGACTTCGCACATTTAGGGTTCCGAACCGACCGCAAAGTTAAGTTGGTTTTTATAGGAAAAATAAGGAAATTTTAAAGAAAAAATCTAATTTATCAATATATTAGTATTTTTTGGTAAAATATACGTAATAACAAACATTATTACCAAATTTTAAGTTTATAGGTGTTTGGGAAGTTAAAAAATTCTTCGTAACAAAATTTCGTAAAAAAAGCTGACTTTGGTGGCTTCTCATTCCTGTGTTTTCCAATCTTTTTTTAAATTTAAAACAACGATACCCCACTTGATAGGGTAGGATATTTTTTTTTTCGCGCCCCCCTTTATCTTTATGGGAGTCCCCCTTAAAACATTTAAAAATAAGTTTTGACTATTTGTATGGCTTCGGGCCAACAAAATGCTTATATTATACTGTCTAAATTTGAAGCCTGTAGCTCCAACCGTTTGGCTGTAAATCCTGTGTGACAGACGACGGACGGACGGATGTCTGGGTGTCACCAATAGGGTTCTGTTTTGACCCTTCGGGTACGGAACCCTAAAAAACAAAAGTCGTCCCTCCTGTCCTGTGGTCGACACGAAAGACGCGTACCTAAATCTGTTTATGACCGTTGTACGACTGGTGCGCAGGTGGAGTCGATGGCGGCGATAGTGGAGCTGGGCGGGGACTGGTGGGGCGCGCTGGTGGCGTGGAACGAGGCCTCGCGCTCGCGCCGCTCGTGCCTGCTGCTGTGCGTGCTGCGGCCCGGCGCCGCCGCCGCGCCCTGGCTCGGCCCGCTCGACCAGCTGGGCACGTGCGACGAGTCCACACCGCCAGGTATTCAAAACATTTGACCTGGCTGAGTTGTATCGAATAGTCCGTTCAAGAAGCTACTTTACTGTACAAGCCAGAAGGTTCAAAGTCTAAAATGTTTGATGTCTTAAATAATTTAATAATAACTTGCAGGATTTTTTTTTGAGCTGTACCTCTAGTATATATTTTGTAGCTCAATAGAAAAACGATTGACAATTACCACAAATCTGCATCGTATTAATTTTTCAATACTTACATGAAAACGTTTCATTACGGCTATTTATAAATTTGGTACCTACCTACGTAATTGTTTCAACCGCTCACCGTTTTATATAAATTGTAATACTGGGTACTAGTATTAATCAATGGACCGGAAATCAATTATGCATATTAATACGATGTTTCCCTGGACAAAGGCCGCCTAACACCACTACTAAGTGGGCGGCTTAGTGCGCGGGCATTCTAAGCAGCAATTTATAATGAGATTAACTGTGCGGACGTGTATGAACTACGAGTATAAGGTGCTGCGTTCGCGTAGTTGCTACAATAATACAATTACCAAATAGATCAAGTTATAAAAACTATTATTGCATAATCTTAGGCTTCAAATGAAATGCATAGCTACATCTGATGCTGACTATACCTATTTGATACATTCCAAAATGACGAACTTGTTTTAGGTAAATATCATCGGACGAATTAAATAATTATACTTCGCCCATTTCCCAAGTATTGTAAACAACGTAACGTAGCAAAACTTCCATTTCATGTATCCTTTATTAAACAAAATAGGCCACGAATGGGCCATTAGCGGTTGTCAATGCGTACAGGATTGCCGTTGGTTGACGCGAACAGTGATTAAGTTAAGCAATTAAGCCGACACTCTCACGACACGACAAATGATAAAAATTCTGTTCGACAGCGAATTGACGCGCTCATGTATAATCAGCTTTCAAATTGGTTTAAAATGCACGAGTGGAAATTGTGTGCAAAACATTGTACTACTGAGTGTAAGTACACTATTGTGGTTTTTTGTTTGTACCCCTGACGGCAAAGACTACAATGTATATACTAAAGTAGTACCTACTAAGTACGTCGTAAAGCTTGAATATTCAATATTGTTCTTGTCTTACTTAATGCCAAATTTTGGAACAGCGAAAAATTGAATTGTTAGTAGATTTTTTTTTCTTCCCTTATGTGGTGACTACCTCTTATGTTTATATTGATGATCAATTCAATTCATTTATTGCTAAGTCATGTTGTTTACATGGTGTTACATTTAAGGTATCAATGTTAGCTAAAGTAATAACTAATTTAATTTAGTTATCTTTCACATGATATCGTATTTCTTGAATGTATTGAACGCGGCGCGTTGTCTCCCGTACATTTAAATGTAAGCCTTCACATCACCCGCACGCACACGCCGGCCACACGCGCCCGCTGCCTATGTGAAGGCGTGCATTTTAAAGTAGGGAAGACAACGCGCCGCGGGCCCGTATTGACACACGCCCGACCCGCGCACGCTCGCAAATGCTCGACAACGTCATCAAGTCAGTGTGCTATGGTGTAAGTGTTGTGTTCGTGTTGTTGCAGCGGAAACGTACCCAGTGCGTTCGTGGCGGTCGTACAGCGGCGGAGGCGCGGGCTGCGCGTGGGCGCGCCCGCACGCGCTGCTCGCCGACGTGCAGAAGGTGCTGCGGCACGCGCGCAAGCTGCCAGACAAGACGCAGCATCTATACAAGGTCATCCTCCTAGCGTTATCCCAGTACAGTTGCATCCTGAAGGATGCCTGGGGTCCGCTACCTAATCCCAAGGTTTGGCGTAGGCACTAGTTTTTACGAAAGCGACTGCCATCTGACCTTTCAACCCCGAGGGGAAACTAGACCTTATTAGGATTAGGCTTTGTCAAGTGAGTGGGCAACTTGACTGTTAGAAGTTCTCAAGCCGCCCGAAGGCCTCCAACTTGGCTTAACGACTGCTGCCATAGACAGCAGCCGGGATCAACGGCTTAACGTGCCTTCCAAAACACGGGCAGCATCTATACAAGGTAACCAATAAAAATAGTTCGGACACAACTCTAAGGCTAAATTCTGTCAAACGAACGCAAGCAAAACTAGACTTAGAGCTCTGACTGTAAGGTAGATTTTTGCTTGCGTTAATTTGACAGCACTTGGCCTAACAGTTTTGTACGAACTATACATCTATGAACAATTTTACTACAGTGCCCTACGCCAAGAGAGGTAGGGTACTGCAAAATTTCATCTTACTTGAATTTGGAGCAGCCAACTGGGGATGTATGTTACCTTCGCCTTGTAGAAGACCACAGCCATAATAACATTTGCTATACAAGTATGTAGTGTTGTGTTCCTGGAGGTAAGCAAGAATGCCAGAACACCCGAGGATGTACTGTGTTGAGAGCAAGGGACGTAAATTTGTCCCTTCTGATGTCAACACAATGAATCCTCAAATTTTATATAGGGTCGGCAACGCGCACCTGAGTCCTTTAGAGTTGCGAGCGGCTGTCCGCTTACCATCAGGTTGACCGAACGCTTTTCGATATTTTCGTATCATAGCCAATTCCATGGAAAACGTATGGTGCTATCCGTGGTTATGCAATACATACGGTATACATAACTACTTAACTTGTGAATTTTCATGTCAAATCATCTCGGTAGCAGGAAAATACGTAGCCAAGCCCTGAAGTGACTTGGAAGGTGCTACGAATCATTCTCCATTACAAATGATAAATACAATACAAAATTATTTATTTTCAAAAAATTCACGTATATTATGGGATAGAGCCTCCCTGTAAGCAAAACATTGCCTGTGTTGGGAGGCCCCACTCTTCCTTAGGTAGGTAACAAAAGTTGAAAGTACCATAAAATTTACAGTTCTTAAAATACTCTTAAGTTAGTACAAAACTTTTA
Organism: Cenopis cana; assembly: GCA_951800055.1. NCBI lineage: Eukaryota > Metazoa > Arthropoda > Insecta > Lepidoptera > Tortricidae > Cenopis > Cenopis cana. The sequence goes on along the minus strand of OX637471.1, from coordinate 13,726,120 downwards.
ATTAATGATTAAACAAATAAGTTCAAACTGATAACTATGTTCAAATTCACAAATATAAGGAAATATTCATTTGTGTTTTGCGTGAGTGGGTAAAGTGTGTGTGTGTGTGTGTGGGTGTGTGTGTGTGCGTGTGTGTACGTGTGAGTGTGTGTATATGTATGTAAATGTCTTGGTTACAGGAGCTAAACCGTCTGCGTCGCGCGGCGATTTCGCTGGGCTTTTCCGAGTTGTTAGCATGCGTGGGCGCGGCGCTTGAAAGGGAATGCGCTTCGCTGCCGCCGGGCGCGCCGCCCGAGTGCGCCATGCAGCTCGCGCACGCCGCCGCCGCGCTGCGCGACCCGCGCACTGCGCTCGACGTTAAACACACCCTGCAGCCACTCGCGGCCAACTTTGCGGTCACCATGCCGCATTGATCACTTTATAATAAAATACTTACAACAACTGGGTATTTATTACTTTTTCAATTTAATGCCATAGAGAATAAATCACTGACGTTTTAAGAGATGGGACTCTCATACTAGAAAATGAACGCGAATTGACAGCAATTGCCACGAAAATCCTATACTGCCGCCATTATCCGATAGAAAAGTTTGTCTTATATAAGTAGTACCTACATTTAGACCCTAGGGAAGTACCTGGTAGAGTCAGTCCGACCCAGGTTGGGCCTAGTATAGTTTCTTGCTGGACTCTTCTCAGCTAAGCTAGGTTTAGTGAACGAGCGACAAAACTCCCCGTAGCTCAACTCCACTGACACCTCAGATTCGGTTCAAGCCGCTCGGTGGTACATTGAGTTTTATCGTGCCGTGACCGTCGACGATAAAGTATAAAAGTGTCCAATCATTCAGCCACTCATAGCAATGGTCCACCGCTTTTACCCTAATAGACCGCGGGCCAACAACAGGTCTCGATGACCAAGTTTCTCTCGCATGAAAACTTGTAAAGTTGTATTATGAAGGACTGGACGTCTACCGCGATTCCGTTGGTGGGTTGAGGAGCAGCAGCCTCCCAAAGACGTAAAAATAATCAGTCATTTCCTCTCGAAGTCTCGACTGAAACTAGTGTCAAATGATAGTTAAAAGCCAATAGGGTGACACCGCCAGTAATGGACAAGGTCCAATGAAGTAAATTAACTCTTATGTAAAAGAAAATAAGAGACATGAATCTTTTATAGAACAATCAATTTAAAACTGTATCATCTCTGAATAAGGGTTTAAGTGTCCATTATTGGTGCTTGTGCTTAAAGTGTCCATAATTGGTAGTGTCACCCTACCTTAAGGAATAAAATTCGTCTGCACGAAATTTTGTCAGATAGTTTATATAAAGGCCGATATATATTCAACATCATTTATTTTTCTGTCTTTTTTATATAGAGATATCTGTGAGAAGTGTGGATACTTTTGCAAGAAATGATATATACGATATAATATTTCAATCAATCAATACTATTTCATAGAATCAGAACGCTCTTCATAACGTTATTAATGAATAATGACACTGTTGACAGCCTGACAGCAGTGACAAGTGACAGTTTGTGATGTGATTGAGAAAGCTACGCTACGGTTTCGATTCGATTGCTTAAATGAATAATGCCGGTGCTGTAAAACTGTAAAAATACCAAATTATAACTGAAAACCATATCGATTCATATTGTAAATTGTTTGGTTTATATAAATCTATTAAAATGTGTATATTCGGGAATCTCAGTAGCCATTTCAAAGCTCCAAACAGGAGAAACATATTTAAATTATTGGCCTTACTTTGTGCGTCGATTATGCCGTTTTTCTTTAGTTTAAATGGTGAATTCGTGTTTGATGATTCTGAAGCAATTGTTAAAAATGAAGCTGTAAAGTCTCAAGTTTGGCTTGAGTCGTTTTACACAGATTTTTGGGGCACCAACATTACAAGTGATCTAAGTCATAAATCATACAGACCTCTCACTGTATGGTCTTTCAGGTATGTATCTAACGTATAAATAAGTATACCTTTTCCGACATACCAATATATTAACATGTGTTGGATATATTCAAATATATTTTTGCAGAATAAACTATTTATTGGGAGGGGATGAGCTTTCTGCTGTACAATTTAAAGCAACAAATCTCGTATGTCACGTCATAAGTTGTCTTCTTCTGTGGTTAACACTGAAGAGTATTCTGGAAAGATTGAAAATACATAAATGCAAAAAATGCATAGATGTTGGTTGGGTAGCAACTATGGTGTTTGCGGTGCACCCGGTGCACGTCGAAGCAGTCAGTGGTGCAGTGGGCCGCGCAGACATACTCGCTGCCATTGCATTCTTTTTTGCCTTCCTCTCATATAACAAAGCCACTTACAAGACTAGATTACATTACTTGTATGTGACAGCCACTATATTATTAGCCACTATGTCCATGCTGTTCAAAGAAAATGGCATCACTGTTCTGGTAAGTATCATTGTGCTGTTTTACTAGCTAATATTTACCTAATTGACCCTAACCACCTGTTTTTTTTTTTGTTTTAAGGGTATTTGTCTTTGTTATGATTTTATAATCATATGTAAAGGAGAAGATAGACCAAAGTCCAAGAAAAAGAAACATATTTATGATAGCATTCAATTATTACCTAGTGCTGAGGTAATCATAAGGATCACAGTAATAGTACTAGCCATACTTTTGATATTATATGGCAGATGGCTTATTATGGGAGGAGCGCCACCTAATTTTAAACCAACAGACAATCCAGCATACTTTAGTGACAATACATTTACTAAGGTATGAATTACTTTTTATTTGCATACCATGCAAAATCTATGCTAATGCGACTGGGCTACAGCCTTTTTCACTAACTTTACTTATGACTACTAGTTGTACAACCTCCACACAGGTTTCTTGCTTTACTTTGAAATAATAGATAGATATATTATAACATTTTGTACTTTTAAAAATGTGTTTTGGATTGTTTTCAGATGTGCACATTCAGTTACCTGTATTTCCTAAATATTCTGCTGTTGATTTGGCCTCAGTGGTTATGCTTTGACTGGTCAATGGGGTGTGTTCCTCTCATTGGCAGTATCCTAGACTTCAGGCTTGTATTTGTACTTGCAATGTATAGTTATGGAGTGATAGTCGCATTCACGTTTCTAAAAGCAAGAAAAAAGCAACATTCATGGTTAGTGCTTTAATGGATGTAAATTCTATAAATCAATTACTGTGTTTTAAATTAATATGAGTATCCATTTGTTATATTCTAGGATTAAAATTATTGCACTGGTATTGATGTTGGTGCCATTTTTACCTGCAGCCAATATATTCTACCCTGTTGGATTTGTCATAGCTGAAAGAATTCTATACATTCCTTCAGGTGGATATTGCCTTTATATGGTATTTGGACTAAACAAGTTATGTCATACTAAATTTGTTACAAAAAAGGTTGGTACCTATCTTGTGATTACAGATAATCACATAAGTATACATATCAAAGATTTGGATACATTAGAAAGAAATTTATTATGCTTGCACTAGTCATAAGTTTTTAGAGTTTTTTATTTTTTTCAGATTAAATCTATGTCATATTATGCAGTGACTTTCCTTGTATGCGTTTTTGCGTTAAGGAGTTATACAAGGTCTTTTGATTGGCAAAATGAAGATAAACTGTTTATGAGCGGCCTAGAAGTGTGCCCACTGAATGCTAAAGTTCATTATAATGTTGCCAAAGTAGCCGACGCGAAACGTTACATCAACATGGCACTAGCGGAATATAGGGAGGCAATAAGGTAATTATTTGTTTCCCTTGATATTATACACCTTCCAGGTATGGTGGCTGATGCAGAGAAACCTCCCGACCTGCATAGAAGCTTGTATGCAGGGGTGGGGGTCAGGTTTATCGGGAACTGAATGTACATGCCCACCTTCAGGGTTTTAAAAGGTTCCTATGTCTATATACTAAGAATTTCATTACTTACATATATGTATAGACATCCTGAATATTATCATTAAATTGCAGGATTACATTATTACGTGTATGATCCAATTCTATTGTTATTGTCTGTGAATATTTTATTAAAGATTGTATCCGGAGTACTATCAAGCTATGAACAATTTGGGTAATTTACTGAATAGCCGAAAGGAGTACATGGAAGCTGAATACTATCTTCGAAAAGCCATCGAATATAAGTAAGTACAATGATATGATTTACTTTTTTAAGTATAAGTGCCGTCAATAGAAAATGGAAATGATGTAAACATACCAATTTACCTTAATTGATAACATGGCAGTTTGTTATGAAGTTTTTAATGTCGAATGATGTCAAACGCATGACATCGGCATTATAGACATTACGTACGTGAAGTTGAACCTGAAATGCATGGAGGTTGGGTTGATATTGCACTGCACGCTGTGGCATCACACATCACCGACGGTTCAACGACAACTGATATATATATGCGTCGTTGGCGTCGAAATGGTTAAAGAAATGGCACATGGCGTCACAATTGGCCATAATCTACCCATAACCCAGTGATAACCCACCCAGTAGTAACCCATTCATCAGTGATAATAAATCTTAATTTTCCATTCTAACAAATGGAGTGGACAATATTTATTTATTAATGTAAAATTATGGTAGAGTGGACGTAAGGTAAGGTAATTTAATAAACTTTCATGTAAGTATATTATACATAAAAGTTTTAAGTACTGGAAAATGCAAGTTTTAGTGACCAGATACCACACATATGTCCAAATGAATTGCAAAACAGCTAGGCCCGACCTGGATCGGACTGACCGACTAATCGCCTATGGTGAATCAGTAAATCGATTCCACTGTCACCTCAGATTCGGTTGAAACCGCTCAACCAAACTCACTGGACCGCAAACTCTTAGAGTATTCCAGTGTTTAAACCGCCCGCGTGCTCGTCTCGGAGGTATCCCCTGGATTTACCCTAGGCCTAGGTTTAAAAAAATGGAGAATGTCAACTAATTTAGAATTCCATTTTTCTGTATTCTCTGTTGAAAATAAAAAATATATGTGAAAGAATTATTTCGATACTTCCATTAGTTTCCAAGATATTGAAAGTGACGCGCGACGACCCGCCCTCGTGACGTCATAGTCCAACACTCGCCATACACGCGCTCACTCCGTTCGCGCGCTTCCGTACTAGACTAGCGTTGCAAAATGACGTCACACGCGGTTAGCGGAACTCACTTTAAATGTCTGTAAAAACAAAATTACTTGGTATTTTTGAATGAAACAAAAGCTAATGTATTTGTATGAATCCAAGCTTTACCGTAACAAACTCAAGTGATTTTGCAGACCTATTGACATTCTCCATTGTCAGTATTTATTTGATAGTGTTGTGTCTGGTCAGGCAGAGTTTCCCGGCTGCGTGGATGAACCTGGGCATCGTCCTGGCCGGCACCGGCCGCCACGACGAGGCGCAGGAGGCCTACGCGAACGCTTTGAAATATCGCTCCAAATACCCCGATTGCCTTTATAACTTGGGAAACCTGGTAGGTAACTAGGTACTTAGTGGTTTATTTTGAGAGTTGTTTATCAGTGATTGTTGACCCTATCATATTGTGATTGATGGCCTTAATTCAAATATATTTCAATTATTTCAGTTCCTTGACACAAACAGGTCCGCTCACGCACTAGAAAGTTGGCTGCTTGCAGTAAAACTGAAACCTACCCACAAACTGGCGTGGACTAACATTCTAGCACTGTTGGATAACACAGGTTAGATTTATATTTGATTCAGGTAGGTATAATGTCTTAGTGTGAATCCTTTTGCATATAATCCAATAAAATGACGTAGGCACAAATTTTTCCAGAAGTTACTACCATTTAACCCTTCTATTGATATATAATATTTTTTTGGGTATTTGTGATGGACTTTTTTCACGGTCGTTATTTATAAAATTAATCAAACCTCTATTTACTAGTGGCTCTTGAGCTCTAGCTGTAGACCTCGCGGCTAGTTTTTTAATCGATTTATTTTTAAACTGAAACCTGAAAAAGTCTATTTAGTTAATTATCGAAACTGCTTAAATATGCAATGCAATAAATAAAAATGTTTCTCTAATTTTTTCTAAGAAGTCGTATAATAAAATAAATAATTTTCTATGTTTTCCAGATCAATTCGACAGAGCAGTAGAAATAATACCTCTAGCTCTCTCATCAGTTCCAGAAGCTCCAACCGTGCATTTCGCCGTTGCAAATATCTTCGGCAAAATGGCGCGATACGAAACTGCTGAGAAACACTTCCTGAAGGCTATCGAGTTGTTTGGACGAAAAGTGCAGGCGATACATTATGCCAATCTAGGTACAGTTTGCTACACACTACACACACAGGTACACTTACCTACTTACACTGTCAGTGGAGTATTCCTAAGGCCCGGTCCTAGGGCGGCCGGATATAAAATGTCGTCTGACATGTGGTTTGTTGACTCCTGACCTACCTAACGTATTTTAAGGCGCTACAACGAAAAATTTAGAAACTTTGAAACGCTGTCCTGGTCAGACTAGCAAACAATAGGGGCTTATTTTCGGTTATATGATTCTTGACTATATGATTGTAGTACTGACAATAGCCGAAACATGATTGGTTAAAATTTTCTCGATAGAAAAAAACCAAAGTTGAGTCTATATTTTCCTTTTTTTACTCAGCCTACTAAAACAACGCATTATTAAAAGACACGATTAAGTTAATGTGATGGTATTTTACCTCATCTAAACTCTGCCAAGAGGAAATTTAATAAACCTGCACACAGATATTTAACGAGATTTGTCTAAAAAAAGCCATTCTCGGAGATTGTTGCATCCCGTTTTGTCGTGAGCAAAAAACATAAAAGCGTCTCTTTCAATCGATATATCGCCTTAAGATGTATTTTATATGAAGCAGAATTTTTTTTCTAAATTCGATAGATAATGTAATACGAATAAACAAGTAGGTACTCCGAAGAAACATGCAGTGTGCAGTTGAACTATCTATAGTCACAGGGCTTATGATCATTTTTAGCAAAAAACCCACAGTATGTGACCGCGTCGCCGCGCCGTCGTGTCGGAGGTTTCCCCTGGATTTTCCCCAGGCCGCTCTCCTACCGGGCACTCCTATCGCTTTATAGGACACGGCATATAAACCCACAGTCAGCTTTAAATAAAAATAAAAACACTGTGTGATGAGAGCAAGTCATAAGTCATAACTCCTATGACTATTATCGGTACGAAAAAAGAACACTAATTTCAAAATCCCGCATGTTGTGAGTTGTGCGTGACCTCAACTCTGCCGATTCCTATAATTGTCATTGATTTATTTTCCTCCGTTGCAGGCGTGCTATACCACCGTTGGAAGAAGTTCAGCGAAGCAGAAAGAATGTACAAACGAGCATTAACAATACAGGCTAATTTTAAAAGTGCTCAAAAAAATCTTGACAGCTTAAAACGGTTGAATTTATTGCCATAATTTTATTTACAACGCTACTTAAATCATTTCCGCACTATCATGTCTATCATGAATTCATGAATATGATTAATTGTGTAACTAAAGAAGTACCTAATTAAAGATAAGTAAGTAATAATTTCAGAGCCAGAAACATGTTTAAAAAAAAATATCTATAAAGAAAACCATTTTTGACTTTTTTTCCTCACCCTATACGTAAACAATAAAGTTTTAATGACAACAAGTTAATAGTAAAGTGTTTTCTCTCCAAAATCTCATAAAAGTTTTTTTTTGCATTGCATCTCGTATTCTCGTGTGTGGAAAACGGAAGCTTGTCTCTCACACGGGGGGCTTGGTTTACTGAATCGAGGCATCCACTTAATGGCGATTATTTCGTAATGACTATTTATTTAGGATACATACTTACATATGGCAGAGACCAAAGAATGCCATATACTACGCTCGTTCGGGCATGCTGTAATAATATAATTAATAATTGCCTCCAAAGGATAACGTGATGAAATTACGAGCTTTTCATTGGCTGTGGTCTTGTTACGTGAATGCATGAATTGTCACTTCCCAAGGCCACCCACACATTCGTATATTCATCGTATTAAATGTATCTATCTACCTACGAATATACCGGTTGGTGTCACGTCACAAAAGTAAACAAATAGGTACCCCAACATATTATAATCAAACATGCTGACGTTGCCATCTAAGAAGTACCTACCTTCAAGGCAAAAGCTTGAGAACCATACGACCGAGTGCCTACCTACTTTGGTAATTTAATATCTATGAACACACGAGCCACAACTATCCATCAAGTCAGCAAATCCCCGAAGTTGTTTACACTTGCATCATATAAATTGGCCAGTGTGACTATGCGGACGAGTTTTCGGGTGAAACAGTCTACGAGTGTCAACAATGGGATCCTTGTTTTCTAAGGTAGTGTTTTGTTTCGTAACTACGCATATTATTTTTATACCGTTCGCTTAGATACATATCAAAGTGTTGTTTCTGTGAATTTAGACTAGTTCCTGGCGGCGGTGCCGCGAGTGCAGAAGGAATGTGAAGTTATTGGAGCGAGTGTGCTGCCTGTGCGCCGCGGCGGCGAAGCGCATGGAGTTGCCAGAGGTCGGCAGCGACCGGCCGCTGTTCGGCGAGTACCTGTGCATCGCATGCGAGACCGGCTGGACCAGCCGACTCTGCTGGCCCTGCCACTACCAGGCCTGCAAGCGCTGCCAACAGATCGTCTACCCCCACAGCTGGGTATGTCCGTAATAATTGATTTAATAATAACCCTGAAGTGTAGGTATTGCACGTAATGGCGTAATAGCGAGGAAACCCGCTCACGGGGGTAAACCCCGCAATGGTGAAATCGGGGCCGCACCTCTACACCCTGAGCGTAGGGGGGCGTTGAAAGTCCCATTTTTAGGGTTCCGTAGTAAACAAGGAACCCTTATAGTTTCGCCATGTCCGTCCGTCCGACCCCCGTTTTTCTCAGTAACCGTTAGTACTAGAAAGCTGTAATTTGGCATGAGTATACATATCAATGACGCCGACAAAACGGTAGAATAAAATCTTTAAAAAGATTTTTTTTTAGGGAGACCTCCCCTACATGTAAAGTGATGGTGCAATTTTTTTTTCTGCCAAACCCTATCGTTGTATAGCTCTTTTAAAAATATTATAAGGTTTCTAAAAGCATTTTTTGATTAAAAAATTGGTTAGCGTGATATTAGGCTTTGAAGTGATAATTTTAGCTATGGTCAAGTGTCCCCCCCTGCCAGCTAAACGGTGGTTACTAGGCATGTGAAAAAAATCATGGTAGTAGTATATACGATGAATTTAAAAGGAAAACTATCACAGCTAAGTAGACATTACTAGTTAACAGTAAAGTACAGAAATGTACTTTGCAAAAGCAAACTTTCGTACAATTTCCATGTTGTTAATTCTGTCAAAAACATAGTAAATATAAGTTTGCGAACTTTTTAGTCCATATAATGTAACGGGTAGACGACTACGGAACCCTACCTTGCGCGTGGCCCGACACGCACTTGGCCGGTTTTCGATTTTAGATAAAATACTCATATACGGTGGCCCATAGCAAAAAACGTTCTTAGGGATAAGTAATCTACATAAATTATCTACAACACTATGTCGCTAGGGTTAATATTTAATGAGATTTTAAAATTATATGATATTTTAAGTAGCTTCTCATTCCCTTATTGCTTTTCGGTTATTTTCAAAAACAAAAAATACTATAATTATGATACTATAATGTAGTCTTTGACTATAATACTATAATGAACTCTATTCATCGATACCCCACTAAACCTTGTCCATGCCCGCCTTTGGCATCATGTCAAAATTGACAAATTTCGACCAATCACGACACAAGAGAATTTAAGTTTTTTTTCTAATGATTATGGCCAGCATCCAGACGACCATTTAAGTAGGTAGAGAATTTGACAAGTGCATTGACGGTTTTACGTTCAGAAGCGCGGGAAGCACTATCAATGTTGAAATATTCATAAAATGAGTCTCCTTAAACTTAATTTTTTTCATTAAATTACGGCGTTCTATTTTTGAATGATATTTCGATTCTCCGCGCAGTTGCACAATAAAATATTATATTACTCCATAGAGCATGGACTTTTAGTTCAGCTTAAAATGTATAATATTGTGCAATGGTCTATGAAGTTCTAATTGTAATAGTAGTAGTCGACGAGTATAAAAAAGAAATTGTATAGGTTTGGGTCAACAAGATGCTTAAATGGTGAAAATTTGAAGACTGGTCTACTACATGGTCATGGGCAGCAGAATTGAAAGCCTAAACAAGTTCTGACACTTCGATACCTAGACAACTCAACCATTGAGCGCGGTAACGTAACGGGGCGGGCGCAGTTTGAGCGCGGGCCGGCGCTTGGCTGGTGTGGAATAGCTCATAATATAGTGCGCGCTATCCACGAAGGCGCGCCCCTTCTCAGCCCAAGCCGTACAACTGCGCACAGATTAGTATGATATCCGCTGTGGAGGGGCGCGTCGTCGTGGATGGCGCGCACTATAACGTTCCGTGCATTCAGATCAGTGCGGAACCGCGTTCAAACTGCGTCCGCCACGCTACCGCACTCATTGTGGCGGGGCCTTTATATACCCGTATGTATCTCTGGCCTCTGCATAAAGCATTAACAAACTCAATGGAAAAGCTCCTATAATATGGCGTTATTTTGTTTAGCAGAGGTCTAATAATGCCATGCGAAATGAAAGGTGTGATGACGAGATGTGTGATGAAATGATAGATCTCTATCAGTGGCGGAACGTTAGTAAAACTCGGTTCCCACTGGCTTGCCAAATTTTCAGCCAGTCCAGTTCTTTTACTACGGCTCATGAAAAATCAGAAAGTGAAATTATTTCCGGCTTCCCTAATAATATTTTTTACGCGCCGCTACTGGTCTCTATCGTGACACATATATTTTGAGGAAACGTGACAGTTGTACAGCGCTCATTTTGATTCATTACTCATTAGTCCATGATAATAAGCTATAAATAATGTTTTCAACAGCGCGACCTCACGCCAGCGGATTTAAGACGAGAAGCGATGTCTAAGGACCATCAGAGAGAAGACTGCCAGAAGTGCCTGGAAGTAGGTTACTATTGTGGGGATTACGCAAGATTATATGGAAAACTTTAGAACATTCTTATGCTAGTATACTGGTCCGAGGTCGAGAAAGTACTTATTAAAATTAGACATAGGGAAAAGCGTTACTTTTTGATCAGATCACCGTTATTGTTATTCCCGTTCCAAGAAAATCACAGTGAAAAATCACCGTGATTTTGTCACTTCGGCTATTTCGTGTCACGACATTTACGTTCCGATCGTTCCCGGCAGTTACTGATATTTTGTAACAACTAATGTTACTTTGTGACTAGTGTGACTGCTACTTCTATACCTACGTTCAGTTCCGGGCGTTACAAGACTGTCGCGAATTATTCGAACCTTGATGCGATGTAATAAGGTATTCGAACCTTGATACGATGTAATAAGGTCTAGAAGGATATCGGCTGATATGGATATGAATTTTTGGACGAAGTTTGTTGCGGATGTTTATTGTGTATTTTGGACGAAACCTACGTTGTGGATTTGCTTATGTGAGTTTTCTCGATGTACTGTATGATGCATCAATTATAATTAAATTGCTTAGGGAATAATCTAGTCCATTGTCCAATTCGTGCGTGCAAGTGTAAAGCTGTAATTCATTAATTTTATTCATCTAAATCATAAAATGTTTAAAAGTTATTTTCTTTATTAGACATGGGGAAAAGCGTTACTTTTCGATCACCGTTATTGTTATTCCGGTTCCAAAAAAATCACAGTGAAAAATCACCGTGATTTTGTCACTTCGGTTATTTCGTGTCACGACATGTAAATGTCGTGACACGTAAGTGTCGATCGTTCCCGGCAGTTACTGATATTTTTGTAACAACTGATGTTACTCTGTGACCAGTGTGACTGCTACTTCTATACGTTCCGTTCCGGGCGTTACAAGACTGTCGCGAATCATTCGAACCTTGATACGGTGTAATAAGGTCTAGAATGATATCGGCTGATATGGATATGAATTTTTGGACGAAGTTTGTTGCGGATGTTTATTGTGTATTTAGGACGAAACCTACGTTGTGGATTTGCTAATGTGAGTTTTTTCGATGCACTGTAGCATCAATTATAATTAAATTGCTTAGGGAATAATCTAGTCCATTGTCCAATTCGTGCGTGCAAGTGTAAAGCTGTATTTCATTAATTTTATTCATCTAAATCATAAAAAGTTTAAAAGTACATTTCTTTATTTTATTACGTTATTCAGTTGAAATATTTAAAGAGTTATCATATCATGATCAGATCTTTACAGGCGATCCAGCGCCACTCTTGCTCACATAGGTACGATAATTTTCATGTTTACTCGTTCGTACGCCAACTGAAAAGTCACACTGTTACTTTTTAACGGCGGATCACCGTGATTTTTTCATCGTGAAGTTATTTATCACCCACCTCTAAGTCACAGTTAGTAACAGCGGTCACGAGGCACAACGGAACGCGTCGCTTAGGCACTGCTCTAGTGATATCGTCGCTAAGTAGATAACGTTATTTTGTAACGTCGTTACTTCGTGACAAGTCACACTGTTACTTTTTAACGGCGGGTCGCCGTGATTTTTTCATCGTGTTTTTATCACCCACCTCTAATTAAAATTGTTATCGCTCTGCCCTTTTGATTTAGGTAACCAAATGTTAATTAATTTGGTATTTTTTATACAGTGTGTTACCGGCAAGCGGGCTTTCATTTAAGTTGGGTATTTAAACGTAGTTTCTTAACTTAACCATGCGCTTAATTTTATTATTAAACCAAAATTTCGACTTTTCTAACAAAATTTTAATTGCCAGCATTGTATTGCAAATTGCAAATACAACTCAGTAGTGACTCAGTACAAATGTCAGACCTTAGTGTGTTTACTATGACGTTATCTTGAGCAGTGCGCGTAGTAGGTACATTGGCGATGCGGAATTAGGAAATATTTTTTTTTTCAGTTAATTCACATAATTATGATTTGCTAATCCATGGAAATAATTGCTAATGGAACATATATTAATATCAGTTTCAATTAATGCCCGCTTGCCCGGTAACGCACTGTAGGTATACAGTAGAACCCGCTTATCGACTCCACATACCTACTATGCGAATCTGACGATAGCATCGAGCAACTGTCACTGACTGTCACAAACATTCAACAAAAGTTCATTTTTTTTTGTTTTAATAAGTATATTGCTTCACGTCAGAATTTCTTAGCAAAGAAAACTTTAAAAATTCATAACTCGAAAACTACGAAAAATCGGCTAACATACATGGGGTATATTCTGATAGCCCACGACGTGAGGAATCAAAAAAAAATTATTGACGTCAAGCTTTGGGCCATCCTGTATAAGACACATATACATTGTTAATAAACACTGTCGATACTACTATTTTGAAGACATTCTGTAAAGAGAGACGAGACCTTAGCCTAACGCCAATCACTGCATGCTGATTTGTCGATTAAAATGATCGCCTTACAAAAAGGATCTATTTATCAAAATTAATTGTAGGTAGTGCCTATTTTAGGCGATACTTGCGCGTATGACAGCTATATTGTTAAACAATCTCACTGGTCACAATAGCCAAGACATGCATTCAATCAATATGCAATGCAGATATCTTTAATATAGGTACTTAGTTGATTTGAACGATCGTTTATGGTTTAGTAGAATTTCTTTTTTTATTAATAAACATGTTTCTTTCTACTTGCTTGTTTTATTGATTAAATATGGGAAAACTACATTGAGTTGCCGCTTGCAGCGGGCTTTCACTCCGCCAGTTCGCCGCGCCGCTGCAAGTACATCCCCAGGTGGTACTCATTCAGTGGCGGCCGCGAATTGCTACCGGACGGTCGCGTCGTCTCGTCATTCGCTTGGTGTGGTCAACATTTCTTATTTACCTATTATAATTTGGGGTTGTAAGTTGGCGATTTGTTAACAGTGCAACTGCTGTACGTAGTACTATTACTTATTCTGTGCCGCTTGGCTGCTTCTACGGAAGGGTGGACAATTGAGCATCCACCAGATATTGGACGAAGATTTGTTTCTGATGTGGGGTGTCAATGTATCATATATGAAAACACATGCAGTTTTGCTCATCTCCGGTGGAAATTTGAGTGTTGTCAATCAAATGGACTATATTGATCAATGAACTGTCGAGCGTCAATTAAAAATTATTTACAATACCCGTGCCTGCTTTATTGAAAAGTGTAAGTAAATCTCATACACGTGCAAGAATCGCATGCAAGGTTTGATAGATTGATTGAATTCATTATACATCGGTAACCCGCAATCTAATGAAACCTGCAAGCAATTCTTGCTCGAGTGTAAATGGGGCTTTAGGCTCCGTTTAACCCTTTGACCGCCTAGAACCTATAAAGTGGTTGCGTGTCGTCGTGCCCACCACGCCAACAACCACTTAAAAGGTCGGAGTGAAGGTGTACTTTGATCATGAATAGACATTACACCAATTCAACAGTGGTGGGCACGACAACACACTATCGCTTTGGCGTTCAAAGGGACCACAATGTCGCTGAGTTATGTCAAAAAAAAGTACCGAGTTATCAGTTACCGCTTGATGGTTACCACAACTTGATATATAACGGATCAGGGGGCCGATTTTTGAGTGTCGAACGCTCGACTTTTCGCTCGACATCTATAAAAACATCATAGTTTTTTGACAGATTTCGAGTGAAAAGTCGAGCGTTCGACACTAAAAAATCGGCCCCCAGATCATTTTAAAAGTTTTAAAACCAGTTATAATCATAAAACCATTAGGTAGAATCATAAAAGTAATTAGAGGCATTAAAACACGAGTGTGGTTTGGTTTTATGAAACGAGCCGAAGGCGAGTTGAAAGTGTTGAAACCCATGTTTACTTAGATACTTCGAGGCCCGGGCTCGCGCCTGTGCTGTAAGTAAAGTCCGAGCCATGAAGTAAGAATAGGTGTGAAGGAGATGTAAGCATAGACGATAACACACGTGGGAACGAGATACAACGTCATATCTTCTGTCCCTCATCGCGTATAAGGCAGCATTTGTCTGCCACTAAAGTGTCATCGATGAACCAGTGGCCAGCGTATAAGAAAATATGTTACCCATAAAGATGGGTAAACCAAGCCGACTCGATTGTTAAAAATAACAGATTAACATTTTTGTCGTGATTAGAATACTGAATAATGTTTGGTGTCAATAAGGTTTTGAATGAGATTTTGCACTAATGTGGGTAAATATCATTTTTACAATGGCTGAATAACTAAGACGTTTTAATCATAAGTGTAACTTAATATATGCCACAGGATCAATTTGTTGCCCGCTAACATTTATTAGGAGTTTATTTCGAAGATTCTCAATAAAAACCTACTTATGTCAGTAAATATGGGGAGATTATTCTTTTTGTGGTATCCCCAGAAACAACTGTCAAATTATCTCCGTCCCTGTTGGACATTCGCTAACCCCCTTCTATAGGATCATGGAACTAGTATAAGATGGAACTGGTGATACACACATACAAAGGTGTGTGAAGGAGATGTAAGCATAGACAATAACACACGTGGGAGCGAGAAAAAATGACATATCTTCTGTCCCTCATCGCGTATAAGGAACCGATTATTTGTCACCGGCCGTTGTCACCGAAATGTCATCGATGAACCAGTGGCCAGAGTATAAAAAAATATGTTACCCATAATGTTGGGTAAACTAAACCGGCTCGAATGTTAAAAATAACAGATAAAAAATTTAATTGTGACGTGATTAGAATACTATTGTGAATTTCATTATTATAATGGCTGAATAACTAAGACGTTTTAATCTAATCGTGATTTTGTTAACTTTAATGTAGGTATTAAATTAGTACACATTTATATCGTAATTAGGAGGACATCGGATGTTTTGTGTTTGCCCGCTAATATTTACTAAGAGTTTATTTTGAACATTCCCAATAATTAAAAACCTACTTGTCAGTAAAAATGGGGAGATTATTCTTTTTGTGGTAACCCCAGAAAAAACTGTCACAATATCTCCGTCCTTGTGTGTGATTTGCTAACCCTCCTTCTATATATCCTCTTTCTACGTATAGGATCCTCTTTCTACGGTCCGAGCACACGGGCGCGCGCCTGTGCTGTCAAGTTGTACGTCACCATCTCATAAAATCATGCGATTACGTCGTGCGCGTGCTGGGTGGGGGACGCCGAGCTTAAGATGTTGTAATTTAAGTAGGGTCGCTAGGCCAGTTACGCGGCCTGCGGCAGTTTGCGGCCCCCTGACCGACTAGGTTCCTTCAACTAAAGATAATAACAATTATAAACTAATTTAAGAAAAAGTGTAAACCGTAAGCTAAACTTGATTAGAAATGCTATAAGAATCTATATAATGTTGTAACTAAAAGATTGATCTTCAACAAGATAAAACGTTACAATTCCCGCATTGAATCCGTAGTGCGTGCGAAGCGTGGAATTATAGTGAATCTGTACAAAAAATAAAGAGACAGCTGACATTGAAAGCTAATTAATGTTACTTAATTTTGGTTTCATTCATAAATTTCTTGTTTGATCAGTTAAATAATTAAGTTTTTGATATGATTTCATTAGATTTTGGCATTTTTAAAACTTTCTTATCAAAAAATTGTGGTGGCCGGTATCTGGTATACACTATTACCGAAAAGGTCAGTTTGCGGCCCCACTATAAGACCATTGATTTTGAGATGTTACATAATGAAATGTGGAATAATAGTAGTTTATGTAACTGGTACACAATAAGGGGCATTAAAACTCGAGTGTGTTTTATGAAACGAGCCGAAGGCGAGTTTCATAATAAGGTCACACGAGTGTTTTAATGCCTAATTATGTACAGTTGCATACACTACTTTATCGACATCCATATATTAAATCCTCTTTCATGTGTTTCGTGTGGGCACGTCTCGCCAAAAAGGTCATTTTTGACAAACTTTTTTTTGATGCCAATCGATCCCATTCCAATACAGGATCAAAAGTTAAATTTCCGGCTAGAAAATCCATAAATCGAGGAAAACTTCTCATTTATAGATTTTGGAAAAAAAAACAAACAGGGTGCGAGAAAAAGGTCATTCCTGACAAACTTTTTTTTTATGCCTATCGATCCCATTCCTGTCTAGGATCAAAAGCTTGTATGCTACCAAAAAAAAATCGTAGATAAATTTTCTCATACAAATTGTATGAAAATGAAAACTTTTTTCATTTTCATACAATTTGTATCAATCAATAGGTTCCTAGGGGTCAACTTCCGATAATGTACTAAAAAACTAAAATGCCACAAAATAAATGTCTGGAAAGATAATTAATATTTTTTCCCATACATTTACTATGGAGAAAAAGTGAAATTTTATTCACATTTTTCTATCTTCCTGTTCTGTAAGTAAGACAGGAATGGGATCGATAGGCATAAAAAAAAAGTTTGTGAAAAATGACCTTTTTCTCGCACCCTGTATGTTTTTTTTCCAAAATCTATAAAT
This sequence comes from Cenopis cana, assembly GCA_951800055.1. Taxonomy (NCBI): domain Eukaryota; kingdom Metazoa; phylum Arthropoda; class Insecta; order Lepidoptera; family Tortricidae; genus Cenopis; species Cenopis cana. Next base: position 13,708,594 of record OX637471.1, on the reverse strand, counting down.
GAGAATCTTATTTAATTCGAAATTAAGGGAAGGTCTTCTAAGACCATTTTCGCGTAGCAGCACGGGACATGGTAGCTCCCCTCACTGACCCAAAAAGACAATCCACCCATACATAGGTTTTGCCGAATAATTGTATTCCTCCAGCGTTTCCGGAACCGGAACAAATATTTAAAAATATTTGCACCACATAATTATGCGCCTTTGATATAAAAAACTTATTAAAAATGATATTATAATCATTCTAGTACCATATTTAAGGGGGCCGCAAACTAGCTCACAGGGGGCCGTAAACTGGCGTAGGTGGCCGCTATCTGGCGCTTTCGCTATTTTGTCACATTTTCTACTTTTTTCCCAAGTTTACGGATGAAAGTACTAACTTTTATTGTTAAGTACGCATCTTGACAATACTCAAGACTTATTTATATGACTGCCATCGAATATGCATATAGGTTTCATATTTTTTTACTTGTCTAAAGTGCGCAACTCGGCTAAGAGGCCGCCAACTGGCCTAGGGACCCTATCGATTATTGATACTTTAATGTAAACACTAAACATTAAGATGCAACCACAGATACAGGTTTCTTAATATAGGCCATTTGCTTATCGGTTATCGAACAAATTTATGGTTATGAAATATGTATGAAATACATATTTTTTTAATGAAATCTATAAATACAAAAACAGATTAACTACCTCTTACCAAAAATAAAACAAAAGACAGCTAAATAAAAAAAAATGGCCCCCGCGGTTATGGTATTTGATATAATATGGATGGAAGTGGAACAAGTAGGTATTCAGTACTCTTCAGTAAAGTAAAAAAGTCAATCTTGACAAACATCTGTCAGAAAAGAAGGAAAAAAGCACTTTGTCAAAATTGACGGTTATTTTACATGAATAACCGTCAATTGTATACCCAAAATATATTAGCAAAAAAATGTTTCCATTCATTTTAGCATGTAGTTGCGGCGACAATAAAGAAAATAGTATTGGAGAGAATACATATGATAATAGCAAATATGACGACGATGGCCTAACTGCGTCCACGTTCCCAAGCTCTGACCAGATATGGGGAATGTTCGGGACATTATTAGCCATTGGAGCAGTTTGGATGCTGTTTACAAGGGTACGATATAGACACGGGCCTCGGATTTCTACCAAAGGTAGATTGTCATCATCACTCGCTTGCCCTTATACATTATTTAGAATAGGTGTAGCATTTCTACCATAGGTATTACTTCACTGTCACCCTTCATCTTGCTTGACTCACTTCCATCCCGGACCTGCACCCGTGCAGTGTGCTCTAAACTTATTGCGGGCGGCCGGCGAGTTACGTCTATTTATTGTTGCTATATATGGTTTAATTCCTTATTTCGTTAACACGTTCACAGTCCCCATACAAAATGTTTATATTTTCTTGGACGTCCAAGCAAATTACTTTCATCACACGTCCGTGCTCCACGTTTGGGTCACTATGAAACGACCAGGTACTCACTCGGATTATTACAATATATTATAGAATGCTATTTCATATCTAACTAAAATATGAATTGATAAATAAGAATTTTGAGTTTAGGAGTAGCGGAACAGCCCAGGAATAGAACCCGGGGCTCGTCGGTGTCGGGGGCAATTGTGGTGTACCCACAGTTAAAAATATCTAACGAAAATATGTTTCATAAAAAATGTACAATACCTATACCTACTAGTTAGACACAACACTTTATGTGCAATGATCAGTACACATAATTCGCATTATGATCGTCAATCTAAACCCTAGTAGTGACCTAGTCTGCCTAATGACCCATGTACGGGGCACGGACTTGAGGAGATAGTTGGTTCGTCGTGACCCATGTATGGGGCACTGGACTGTGAACGTGTTAATGTAGGTAGGTATCCCTTCACTAACTAAGCAAAGGTTCTCGAGGCTGCCATATCTCTTATATAACACTTCCATCCCCTTAAAGGTAGATATCGCAAAGAAACACATACACACGTAGTGCGTGCTTTGTCCCACCGACCCGTTCATTCATCCGCAAAAAGACGCGGTCACTAATTACGCTATTTTGCTCGCCTAATGCAGTCGTCTTCACAGTATAGTGCTTGATCTTGATCACTAATGGCGGTTAAACAATAACATATGTGCCGTAGCTCAATCGAGGCCGGGTGGATGCATGGCGTGCACCATCACAGATGTTGTCGCACCGCAAAAATGAAAACCAGCAACCGGTTGCATCAAAGTCCTCAAACCCATCCAAGACCACATCCAGAGGCAGTCGTTGTAAATAAAATTGTTTGTTTTTAAATTAAATATATGTGTAACAAAATTTCATTTATTTCATTTCCATAATGACTTTTATAATATAATATAGTTTAAAAAGTATATAAATGTCTTCTTACAACTAATAACTCTAGTGCTCTAAATGTAGGTAAATGGCAAATAATCGATTGCTTATAAACTTAGCCTAAGAGTGGACATCCACCAGAATTGTGCGATATGTGTTATCAAATACCTGTCACCTATTTTATAGCTGCCATAATTGCACGTTATCAATACGAGTAGTACATTGTGCATTTAGGGAGGTAAGTAGGTTATTACTAACGAAAGTCTAATAGAAGCGTTTATTGATTTGAGTTTGTAATAACCGGTACCACCCGTGATACACACGATGTTTTTCATCACATTTGCGACGAAATAACATACATTCATATACAAAAAGGAACAAATTAAATCGACAAAAGATTTAAAAAATTGTCAATGTCTACTTTTTCAAATATCGTCTTTCACAGATAATGCTAATAACTGCGTTTCGTTTTCAAACTTGACAGGCCGTACTGCCAGATTTTACCGATTTTAAAAATACAATTTATTAAAATAATAGTAATATATAAACATATGCGCAGTTAAATGTACCGTATATGTTTTATATACACTAAAATTATTCTGGAGCCAAGTTTTGAAGATCGGACATATCTAAATCTTAGCTGATTTTTATTTAACCTTAGTCTGAAATTACATACGAGTGTGTCTATATTTTAAAACTAAACTCGTAACTCCCGTGGGAGGTAAATCGGCTATAACTCTCTACGCCTGCATGCAATGTCATCCTTTTCGAGCAAGTGTGATGAAAATATATGAAAACAGCGTTGTTGGTTGGGGAATTGTCCCCGCTCGGCGGAGGAGCAGATACTCAGGCCGTACCCAACTAAAGTGAGCATTTCTCAAAAAGTTCGTATATTTCATGACTGTTTTAGAATATGGGGAATGTTGCAGACAATTCTGAGTACAACAACCCCAAATTATATAATAGGTACTATCAATTCCGACGGGAGAAAAAAACTGTCCCCAAATTTTTATACAAATTCCGTTTTTCTTCTTATTGTTACTATCCCATACGAGTATAATAATTAAAAGTATGTAGCAACTTTTTTGCACAAACTTTTCGACAATTGCTCAAGTATGTCAACAATAACTAGCAAGTATTATTGAATAAGTCGATAGTATCCTCTGACTGGATACTCTGGTACTCTTGAAGCAAGTACTTGTGCTCGTCAGCGACGCGGCCGCGGCTGAGCAGGTACACCAGGATGTACTGGTAGGGGAAGACTGGCACGTGGTGCCGCGCGAAGAACCTCAGTTTAACGCGCTGGATCACCTTCATGTCCACGAAGCAGTAGTCCGCAGTGCAGCAGCTACCCGGAGTCCTGCAAGGTTATTTTACATCGTTTAAAAATAAAGGTGGTGTTCACGAAAAAATCGTGTATAAAATATATAATATGCGCAAATGGAAAAAAAATGCCAATAATGTCGCCCAGATAATTTTTAAAATCATACCACAGAATAAATTTGTACTACGTACGGAAGCCACACTGTTAACAAATCCCCGCGAGGCAAGCCAAACGTGCATACGCGTGGCCATCTCCTATCGCACGCGCATCACTTTCTATCGCATTGAAAAGGCCCACGGCGGGGGACCTTTGAGCGGCGCGATGACGTCACGCGGTGAGTCGCCCCTGATCATACTAACCTCGGATCGTAGGTCAGTGGTTTCGCTTTCAAAGTTTTGAATATCATCTGATAGTATTGTCTGTACTTCTTCTTCATGATCAGTACAATTTGTTTGCCCTCGAATGGAAACTTGGCACTGAGCGCCTGCAATTCCAAATGCCAGAACACAGCTGCTTTGGCAACTTCGACACTTGTGTTGTCTATCTCAAGAATTTTAGGGTGTTTCATCCATTCGTACAAGTTTTCCTGAAAAGTAGTTAATATTAATACGACTAAATCATCTTATATCTTTAAACGAGCAATTCTTGTATATTTATTTATTTATATATTTATTTCGAGGATCTCGGAAACGGCTCTAACGATTTCGATGAAATTTGGCATGTGGGGGTTTTCGGGGACGAGCAATCGATCTAGCTAGGTCTCATGCCCGGGAAAACGCCGAGCAAGGCTCGGCCGCCCAGATATTCTTATATCTTTAAACGAGCAATTCTTGTATATTTATTTATTTATTTATATGTATATTTATTTCGGGGATCTCGGAAACGGCTAACGATTTTGATGAAATTTGGTATGTAGGGGTTTTCGGGGACTCGCAATCGATCTAGCTAGGTCTCATGCCCGGGAAAACGCCGAGCAAAGCTCGGTCGCCCAGATATTCTTATATCTTCAAACGAGCAATTCCTGTATATATCTACATATATTTATTTCGGGGATCTCGGAAACGGCTCTAACGATTTTAATGAAATTTGGTATGTGGGGGTTTTCGGGGACGAGCAATCGATCTAACTAGGTCTCATGCCCGGGAAAACGGCTCCCGATGATGCGCTGTGCAAGATGTAAATTAATTTTTTCGCCGCCATTGACTTGATATAAAGTCAGTTCATATAGTGCCCCACACGCCAATGATGACTTCAAAAAGAGTCGATGTAAACTATGCCAAGGCAACCTACGTGCTATCAAGTAAGGTTCATTTTCAGTCTCTTCTGTCATAAACTTTGGCGTATGAGTGAAACTTCTTCTGCATTTGAAGTAAAGCGGCGAAAAGCTTAACGAATCCTCAATATCCTCATACAAAGGGTCGGCATCGCTTTTGAGATCGTACTGCAGTCGCAAGTGTCCACATTGTGTCAATTACCGTGTTAAATACAGATTAATAAATAGGTATAGTACTTGTATCTCAAGAGCGCGGGTTGGTCATAGTTGTAGTTGTCACATATACGACAACATAGACAACGTGAACTCATAGTCCCTACGCTGACGCACACATGGACAATGTGCATGTATAGCTCAACACACAAGCATGGTTCACCAGCGCTCGTGAGATAAACGTACTCTACGCAAATGCATGCATGCCGCATGCTGCATGCGACGACCGCAAAAGTATAAAGACCACGTTAGTCGACCGCATTCGGCGATCGACAGCTGCCAAGTCGCCGTAGTAGGCGGACAGACTAGTAGTGTACGCCGTACGATTAAAAAAACCGCAAATCGATGTACAGTTTAGCCGTTTGGCACACGCATACTAGAGGTCAAAACAAATTTTTTGACCCGCAGTTCCTAAAAAAAATTCCCTTAGGGGGGAGAGCCGAGACATTCTTTTTTTTGTATGAAAATAAGATTTTTTTTTCAGAAACCTATCGTGTGTAGTATCATATGAAAGATCTTTTTGAGGCGATTCTGAAAATATATCACATCATTACTTTTCAGCTATTTTTTTTTTAATTAAATCAAAAATAAAAAGTAAAGGGTTAAAGAGGTATTTCCCGTTGGATATATGGATACTACGTATCATTGTATGATTAATATGTAACGTATCTGCACTAAAATTCCATAAATCACGTAAAATAGGTATTGAAGTAGAACCGTGTCACTTAGTAATATAGAAAAATTAAAAAAAATACTTAATGAAAATCTTTTCAAAATTACTTTTTTGAGGTTAGATACGAAGGTATCACGTATCATTTGTGATATACTGTATCTAATAAAAATCAGCCATTTCGTGTTTGGAGGGCCTCAAACTTGGTATGTTTCGAAAATTATTTGTGATTTATATAAAAAGAAATTGCTGAAATGTAATGATGTGGTACATTTTTAGAATCGCCTCAGAAAGCCCTTTCATATGATACTACACACGATAGGTTTCTGAAGAAAAAAAAATTTTTTTCCATACAAAAAATAGAATGTCTCGGCACTCCCCTCCTAAGGGAATTTTTTTTAGGAACTGCGGGTCAAAAACTTTGTTTTGACCTCTAGTATGCGTGTGCCAAATGGCTAAACTGTACATCGATTTGCGGTTTTTCTTTGAAATTGGACCTGTACGGCTACCACTATAGTGTAAAGACGACGTTCGTTGGCCTAATTAGTTTAAAATGATTTCGGCGACCGCATTAGGTGAACGACGAAGTGTAATTGCCGCTTTAGTAGAATCACAGAATGTGTTTTAACCTGTTGTTGTGTGTAATAAGGTGATATCATACATAAGATACGCACATTCAAAAACCTTTTAGACCGGAAGCTGTCGTATATGTAGTTGACGTGCAGCAGCCACTTGCCCGTGGCGAGTGCGCACACCATCATGCCCGTGAACGTGTCGTCCGGCAGCACCGCAATGAAGTGCGTCGCCAGCATCTCCATCTTGGTGTTTTCAGCTACCACACCGCCCAGCTCGTTTATCATTGCGACGATACGATCGCGGTCCTGTAACACAGACCACCCATTTTATTTTTATAATTTGTTTCCTGTTTGGCCAGCAGGGCGGCCAGTAACAGGGCCAGCAGAGAGGGACACAGACCGTCTAGAGGCATGTTCGGACCGATTCACGCTCATAGGTCATAGCGCTTACATGAGATATCGTGACGTCACTGATGATGTCATGGACGGCGCTCACGGTGCTCACACTCCCAGGCGTAAGCACCTTGAGCCAAACCTCAAGTTGACGTTTGATATATGAACATGACAGTAAACACGGGCTATGAGCGTGAATCGGTCCGATCTTGAGCGCGCTCAAGCGAATAGAGCGGTCCAACCACAAAACACTACTCACGCGGCCTTGAGCGCGCTATTTGATTTGGACCGGCCGTCAGCACTGTAAGCGCTGCGAGCATTTTTAGCGTGATTAGGAACACGGCTCAGGTTATGCGGGTACTGATATAGTGCGTGTCATCCACAGAGGCGCGCCTCTCCACAGCCCTATCCCCTAGAGCCGTACAATTGCGCATAAATTAGTAAGCGATTCGCTGAGGAAGGGCGCGCCTTCGTGGACGATACCCACTATGCCATATTTTCATATTCTTTATTTGCTTAACCCTATAACCGCCATCGTATGATATATCAGATACAGTGACAGTTTTAATTATACCTTCCCGATTTATGACAGGGTTGAATATTGCGTATATAGTAAATAGGAAGTAATAATTTGGAAGACACCACACTAGTCTCTTTTGAGCATCGGCGGCCTGCCAGCGCCCGTGCAGAGCAACGCAACCTTTGCACAGCGTCAAGGCAACGTCGGTGCGACGCCAGCAGCATCTATCGCGCGGCAGCGTCTCACCAGCGCCCACGCAACGTTACTGTACCACGCAATGAGGGCTACCGCGTATGGATTCGCCGCTAGAGGCGCTAGTGCAACGTCAGTCCTCCGAAATGTCAAATTTCATAGTTTGTGGGCGGGTTACGCGGGTTTATTTCTAATGAGATTAATATGGTGACTATTTTGCAATATCTGAGATTGATAATGGTTTAATGGCAAATATGAGTAACGGGTCAACGAATTTCAGTGCTTTGCGACAATTTTATCGCTTACTTTTTTCGGAACAAAACGGGACTGCGCTACAATACGGGATATTCGACAAAAATATTGACGCGGTTTTAATGTATGAAATACAATTTCAACGTAAATTTAGTTTTTACGCCCATAACAACCAATAACAAACTTTGACAACTGGACTGAGAGCGCAGTGGCGCCAACTGGTGAGCGCAAAAACGGTACCCCTTATTCCCTCGCCTAGCTTCCTGACTCTTAAAAGACGCCAGTGTGGCGTCTCTTATTCTGACGATGAAAAAACGATTACTAGCAAGAGCTGGGCAGAGTCCAGCATACATTACTCAGCATTTTCTAGGGCAAACCTTAAGTATTTTGGATCACGGAAATGTATGACTACTCACATGTATAAATTCTGACAGCATAAATACGTTTTTATTGCATGTGCAAATTAAATTCTGCTTCAATTTCCATGAATCCTCAGAAGTGCCGCTGGGTGAATTATAATCAGTATCTAAAACAAATTTACATTTAAAAGCACTTCGGCTAGCTCATAATTAAGGCGAATCCACTGTGGTCTCGTATAAAGCTGATGCTCGCTAAAACTATACGTGACATTTTCACCTCCTTTTAATGCCGATTTTCGAAAGTTTAACCGGGCGGGCGACGAGCACAGCGTATCGAGATAATAGTAGTGAACGAGAGAAATTTTATAACTACATTTATTTATTTAAACTTTATTGCACAAAACAAAATACAGTGTACAAATGGCGCACTTAATGCCAAATGGCATTCTCTACCACCACACCAGTCAACCACAGGGCCAAACAGAGACACTCAAAAACGTTGCAGGAAAATATAGAAACGTGAAAGTGTAAAACAAACGTCTACATTCGCCTTACAATACAAAATTTGCTGTAATTGATCACATCATTAATCAAGTTTTATGCAAGTAATTGACTTAAATGAAAAAACATTAAATCCTATGATTAAACAATCTAAGACAGGAAGAAAAAACCTGTGTGACAGACGACGGACGGACGTCTGGGCGTCACCAATAGGGTTCCGTTTTGACCCTTCGGGTACGGAACCCTAAAAAGAGAGCCGCACTCACCGTTTTCTTTTTATACAAGCCATATCTCGAGTTATGCAAATCTTCACACAACACACAAAACTAGACTTCTCAAGTGTGTGCACTTGACAAGGCTTGAATTTATAGTCCATTTTGCTTATTCTTATGTACAAGATCTCACGGTTCGAAATAATTGCCATACGATAAATAAATAATTCTTACAAGCCAGAAATTTTAAAATAATATTCATTTTGACCATGACTTTACCACATCTAATAAATGTTTGAATTTTAAAATCCTCACCTGACATCTCATCGTGCCAGCACTTGAGACGGCTGGTGGCCTGCAACTTGTCCTTAATTGGGCTGTAGCTGTTCACTTTTTTCTTTAGTCTATAACTTTGAATATACTTTCGGAAAGGCAGATAATTTGAAGTTTTAGCTTTGCTTGTTTCAAAGAATTTTCGGAAACTAACTTTTTTAGGTGTACTCTGGTTGCTGAAAGTCCTGTTAAAAAAAAAAGGAATAAGTGCTTAAATAGTACAAAGCACTTAGTTAAGAAAATCTAAAAGTATGAGGTAATTGCTGAAAGTAAAGATAGTATTTTTAAAGCTTGATCTTACATGTTATCCAAGTGTTAGTCAATAAGCCATGTAATAAACCCCAGTCATGCCAACATTTGAGGGTGTCACTCACGCATTCATGGATACTTTAATTGGACTTGAATTAGGTGTCTGATTGTCCTCAATTTTTTTGCAGTCAATCTCCTGATATATGTCTTCTATAGACCAACCTATCTGGCGGCGCACAGCCTTTGGCTTCCTCGTCTTTTCGAACATGGGAGGGACTCTATCCACACAATCTACATCTGAATCAGTCATTATTAAGTCAAACTTAAAGTGAACAACTCGCAAGTGCTCCAAGTATGCCAATTTTTCTGTATGAATTTCATGACACACAGGGCAAACTAAATGATGTAATTTAACATTAAGTGTGCACTTGTTGAAGTGTGATACGTAAGACTCATACTTATCAAACTTATCATCACAGAGCACACAAGAAATTAATAAGGGCAAAGGTTTATCTGGTGTGGTTGTGATTAACTTTGCTGTATCTGATGGTGCAATGTCAGTGGCCACCAGGGTCTCGCTACTGCTAGAACGCTGAAGCTCATTGTTCTCAATGCTGCATGTAACACGGCATGAATGTGCTCCCAGGCTGCTGTGAGATTGATTACAGTATACACATATGATAGAGTCAACGTCACTGTCGGTTTCATCACTAACTTCCAAACTTGTCACATGAGCTTCTTCATTGATGACATTCTGATCATTTTCACCCTCCACTGATTTAGCATGCATATGAAACTCTTTGTTCAAAAAGACATCATATTCAAAACTTGTTGGCTTATTTAAATTAGCCTCTGTAAATAAGAATGATTAAGGCCTGCATTAAAAATGTCACTTTAAAAAGAACTTGTCATAAGGTGAAAAGTTTAAGGAACATGTAATTTTGGACTGTTTGATTTTATAAAATTTAAATATGTAATGTCTATTTAAAGACACCGCACCTATATAAAAGAGGGGCCCATACATAAGTTTTTACCTTATATTACATAGTACAAGTTGAAATCTAATAGGTAACACTAAATTTTTCAACAGTCAAGTCGGTTTTGCTTTTTCTTTGAGAATCATGGAGAGTGACATAGTAGTTATTTGCAAGTTCTCGTCAATAAGGCTGCGTTTCCACCAGAGATGTGCGAGGATGTGTTTTCATATATTTGACACCTCACTCAGCGTGTTGCTTGGTGTTAAATGTATGAAAACACATCCTTGCACATCTCTGGTGGAAACGCAGCCTAAGACCCTGAGGTTGATCCTACGCATTTTCTGGCCAAAAACCATATGAAGAGAGGGCCTTTGGTTTATATATACCGGCTACAACCCACCAGCATGGAGATGCTATTCATAGAGGGGGAACAAAATGATGCAAGCATCACTTTTGAATGGAAGCCGCCAGAAGGAAGGCGAAATCGCGGGCGTCCTATGCACACATGGTGGCAGACAATTGATAGTGCAATGCAAGCAGTTGAAGTGAGTTGGCCAGACAGGAAGGCGAGCTTATGTAGACCCTTGAGCTTATCAAGGCTTGCACCTATGGGGTGTCCTAGGACGACAACAACAACAACTAAATTTCTATAAACATACCAGGTAATTTTTGTAACAAGGTATTTATCCTTTCACATTGAAGTTTAAATAAATAGGCGGTGCTTAAATTTTCTATGCATGTTGTGCAGACACGATCAGAAAAGCCATCACCTTCAAAAATCTGCAACAAGAATACCAAAAGAATTGATTTTACTGAATTGCACAGTGATTTAAATCAATGAATATTGTAATAAATGGGTGGAGGATATTGTACAAAAGCGAAAAAAAGAAAGAAATACTACCTGGATGTTTGCGAAAGACATAACCATATCTGATAATTTGATGGATTCATCTTGCTCGAATATAGAGCAGAAGTCACCAAGTTTCAAGCACAGCCTACATTTATGAAAAGGCTTTTCCATATGTGTTGTGTTCTTTTGTTGATTTGGGATGTTACACACTTCATTTCTCATCATGTTTTACTCCTCTTTTGCTTGGTTTAGGTTGCTTTGCTTGCTAACATTAAGTCCACTTCCTAAATACTTTCATCCCACCATTCCCAGTTTCCCACCATCCCACCACCACCCACTACCATCACTACCATCCACGGATCCACGAGCAAACTGAGCAAAGCAAAATCAGTTATTTCAAAAATGAAAAAATATGTCAAGTCAAATCTGAAGCGTGAGTTATCTGTGGAACTGATAGCACACGGAACACGAACACGCTTTGAACACGGAATGAAACGTAGTATTATATTCTCTTTGACGGAATGATGATGGATGATGGTGGCCAAAGAGAATATAACCACTACGTTCTAGTGGCGTATTGAAATGGTATTGAATACGTGGCGCGCGGATAGTGCGCGGATAAACCGGCGTGTACACGGTTAAAGCTACACCAGACGGTCCAGCGTTATACTCCTGCAGGGCTAGGACGTCTAATCGTGAAATGTTATATAATAAAAATAAAATCACAAGCCTTTATTTCTTCTTACTAAATTTACATTCACTTAAACCTATTACAATAGATTCGTGAAACCCCATGCAGGACTGTGTTCCGCCAAGCTGCCTACTCAAAGCCCTGCCTGCAGGGCTTTGTGTAGGCAGCTTTAAGGGGAGGTATCCCCAACGCAATGTCCCGCTCTAACACGCGTGAGTTTACAATTAACCATCTCGCTCTCTACGCAAGCTCTGCGCGCAGTTTTCTAAATATTTAGCTATAGTCATTAAGCCAATCATTTTATCAAAGCAAACCCTGCGAATTTGTCTATAACTATTTACGATCTTTAATTGAGTACAAAAATTAAATGTTAAATATATCAGTAATATAGCCGCAGTATTGAAAATACATTCCAAAAAGGGGTAACTTCGCGATTTTTTTTAATCGAGTGAAATTCATCAGGTCATGTAACTGACTGCGATTTTGACTAGACAAGATCCTTATGTAAAGGCGCTACTACACTTCGCTATGCGCTATGCGTTATGTGACTGCGCCGTATTTGCGTAAATATTTGTTATGTGCGCGAATAACAAACATCCCCATCCACACTTCGTGCTGGTTGGCCGAATATGCCAAATATGTGTGTTATTTGGGTAATCACAAATCATATTATTTTTAACATTTTTATTTAAAACAATCTAAATGCAACTCACCAATACCGGTTTTATAAGTACAAAGTTACTAAAAGACCGAAAAATAGGCGCTGGTGACGAAGTGTGGGCAGTTGATGCGCTATATGACTTATGCGTGGCCTTTGATTTGTGCCAAAAAACCGACACGTCGACGGATACGCGTATTCGCTATTCGCGCTTATGCGTTATGCGTGCGAATAAAGCAAACATAAACGAATAAACCCTCCACACTTCGCCGAATACAGGCGCATAAGTCGCATAACGAATAGCGCATAGCGATGTGTGGTGGCGGCATAACACATATATTTTTTTAGATTTTAACACTATATTCTATGTCACAAATGGTTTTTAAAAACTCATAAGTGGTAAGACACGGCCTTAAATGATTTGCAGGTACTGCAGGGCTATGCAAGGGCATGTGGAGCAACACCCACTGTGGCAGTAACTGCAGGCAGGCCCTTGTGTAGACAGCTTTAACAGAGTATTAAAAAAAAATCTCAGGTCAAATGGAGATGTCAAATTGTCAATCATTTATAACCTCAACGCGATGTTTATTTTTTAGATAATGTAACTTTTCTCATAATTGATAATGCGTATACTACGTTAGTATTTTCTTAGTAGTTTGTGGCGTATACAGTGGTATAAGTATAGGAACGTATAGGAATTAGTACGATCAAGAAAATTAATCATCATATGATAAAGTGATAAGTATTTGTTTTCTACATATATTTAACGTGTATTAAAATAATTAATGGAACAATAACAGTGACCAATATGCAACCCGAACTTGAAGTAAATGCGGAAATATACAATGGTAATTTCCCCAATTTTGGAAGACCAACAGTTATTGGTTACATTGGCTTAGAAAATTTGAAGTATGCTCGAAATGTTCACAATAAAAGAGTTAACTTCGATCTAAATGTTCAGATAGAGAATGCTATTCACAAACCAGATGGTTTAGATGTGAAATTAAATGATTTGCTGCGATTTCTCCTGGACCATGAAGCAAAATTAAATATATCCAATGAAAACAAATTACAAAATGCAAAGTTCTTTTGCTACCGTGGTCTTATGACTTGTGTAGCTTGTACACCATATGAAAATAAAGAACCATGGAAAATTGTTGCTATGCTTTTCAAAGGCAATATATATTTATGTGCCAGAGATACGGAAGAAAAGATAAAGCGAGTTAGTAATATGACCCCTGAAGAAAGAAAATGGACATCATGGGGGTACAAGTTTGAGCAGTATATGTTATCTGGTGAGTACTATGGTATCTAGCAAATATTCATTAATTATTGATAAAATGATATACTCTATAAAAATACAGGGAAAGATTTTAACTATATAGTTTTTTTAGATACTCCAGATACTGAACCGAATCCCAATATTCCTGTTGATGAAACAGAAGAATTTTCATTAGTATTTAAAACACATTTGAATCAACATAATATAGTCTATGGGGCAGAAATGGATGGGATTTGTTGCAATAGGGGCCATGTAGAACTCCCTCCAACACCAGAGGTGGGTGCCGATGCTGTAGTACAGTACCTCTCTACCAAGGAGTTTATAGAACTTAAGACCAGCAAGCAAATGGTGCATCCACGCCAAGAAGCCAGCTTCAGGTATTACATATATGGATAAGAATCTTAAGTCTTAAGCAATTCACTACAACTATACTGACTATAATGTCCCTCAACTAATGTAGAAATTTCAATCTCACTGTGTACACATAGTTTAGAGCATCAGTCTAGTTTTCTACAAAAAATATTGATGTATGGTCAGGAGGGGCTTACTACCGTGACGTCATCGTGCCGCGCAAAGTACATGCCGCCGCCGGCTCACACGTCGTGTGACTATTCAGTGGTTGCGGCGCAGCGTTACGGATCGCACGCGCACGCGCTGCTGCGCTGTTGTACGATCATTAAATAAATCGTTTCGCTTTGTATCCCCTGCGCGGTAATCACGTAACGTTTTCGACCGTTAATACGATAGATTTAAATGTCAAATCCCATACTAAAACTGACATTAAATACGTACCAACGGTAGTACATATTATCGTTACGTGACATTACAGACATTTATGGAGTGCCCCCCTCCCCCTACTTTAATATTTTTTCGTCATTTCACATCACTTTTACGTAGCGGTTCATACGAGTAGAACACACCTTCCTGCCAAATGTTTTAATTGTATTTGTAGTGCTTATAGTCTCCGAGTACGTCGGCTGTCACATACAGACAAAAAGACGGACGGACGGGTTCCGTTTTCACCATTTTGGCTACGGAACCTTAAAAGTACTATTCGTAATTGTATTGTAAACAACACTATTAATAATAATAAAGTACATATATTAAAATAGGTTGTCGCTGGTGGCAACCCTAGCGCTGAGGGCGGGCCCTCGAAAGAGCGCGTTGCGTGCGATAGAAAGAGATGGCATACCTAAACAAACGGGGGATTTGTTAACAGAGAAACTTCTGTAGTTGTACTATTACTTATTCTGTGGTATGGTGTATTAATTATTGATACTTGTTTTGTGCGCCTTTTTAATAAAATATATCTAATTAAAATTAACCTACAAACTAAAATCTAATTATAAAACTAACTTAAACTATTAAAAGTAAAAATAAAACTATTAAAAATCTAAGAAAGGCCCCCGTAGCATTGTGCCTAGAACGCTGGCAGCATTTCCTCGCTGTATGGTGATACCAAGGCATTGTGCGAGGAAACTGCCAGCCCTCTTGTCCCCGGTGACGTCGACTAGTCTCTTTGCCAGTTGACGGAAGAGCTCTTATTGCCCCAGGGCCCCACGGACCGAGGGTCTCGACGCCGAAAGCAACAAAGTTGTATCCGGCGTCAAGACCCCTTTATTTTCGTATTTTGTTGGATTCGGCCGCCACGGCTGTTGCGCCGGCCCACGCAGGTTGCCGAAATAAATAAATAAATATACAAGAATTGCTCGTTTAAAGATATATATATAAGATTAGGGACATTCCGACCGGTCTCTTGCCATCGTCACTAACGATACCGACTGGTTTATTTTAATAAATAAATAAAATCATTGCCAAAGACGCAAAATGCTAAATTGTACTGTCAGTTTGTAAATTTTAATGCTGCAGATACGAATTCGATTCACGAGATAATATTACAGTCGTGAATTAAAGTAGAAATGTGGAGACGGCAATTAAAGGCCACTAAAATATGCATGCAATTTTAATTACATTGAAGTTTTTGATCATACTCATCTTACCTCAGTAGCCTGCTGCCACTCGGGTAAACTGCCTAATTGATTCTCTGTTAGATGTAACATTACAAATTTTATTTATTTATCCATCAGGAGATTCAAGACAAAGAAGTGGTGGTGCCAGTCATTCCTTGCTGGCATAGACACTGTTCTTTGTGGGTTTCGGGATGATGCCGGAATTGTTGAAGAACTTAAAACATATAGAATGAGAGATTTAACAAGGATGTCACAGGTAAATTATCACTAAGGTTTAATTTAGTACAATCAACAATACAGTTGTGTGTAACTTAATTACAGGTCTGCCATTACTATTTTCAGAGGTACTGGAGCCCAAATGTGTGTTTCAACTTCTTGGATGCATTCTTTTCATATGTCAAGAGGACTTTAGCTTGCGTAATCAGAAAAAAACATGGTGACAATTCTTTAAACAATTTACAAGCATTGCCACTCATTAGTATACTTTTGGAGTGGCAACCTGGGATGCCCGTGCAGATGGTAGGAGACTACTGCCATCAAGATGATCCTATTTTACATGAATGGTTTACCAATAAATTTGGAAAAATCGAGAATAGGTAGTGATTGTTAAAACACAATGAGAGGCCTTTGTCCAGCAGTGGACTGAAACAGGCTGATGGTGATATTGTATTATATAAAGGCTGTCCCAAAAAGGACGCAACATTTAAATTTGCCGCCATTTTTGCGTTTTAGTGCTGGTAACCCTTAAAAAATACTATTCGATAGCTGATAGTTTAGGGTTTTTAAAAATGTAGCACACTATACCAGAGAATACCTCATTTTCATTCTTGAACAAAAAACAATGAAAATTTGGCTACGAATTCTCGCAAATTTCGTGTACTGATTCGTTTCGGTGGCAGATTTAGCCCCCTATGTCATGTGATTTAATATATACCAGAGGGGCTAGCATAACACGCATCTCGTCTCTACTCGCGCGCGACATAGGCTACCTGTCACTGTCTGATTAATGCTGTCAAGTCAAAAAGTGACAGGTAGCTTATCTCGCGCGCGAGTCGAGACGGCATGCATGTTGTGCTAGAGGGGCAGATTAGATTTCTTTGTATGGGGTTATTTGAAGAAGCTTTATGCCAAAAGTCTTAACGCATTAAAGGTGGAGGTTCAATGTCGCATTTGCGAAATTCAGCCACATTTGTGCAAAATGGTCAAGGACAATTTCATCAAAAGAATTCGTATGCTCCAGCAAAGTCGTGGTGGGTATTTACCTGAAGTGCTATTTCATGCATAAACCCTATGCTATGTAGTTAATGTTTAAATAAAAAAAATACAGTAAATAAAATAAAAATGTGTTTTCTAATTATTTCAAATATTGCGTCCTTTTTGGGACATCCTATATTACCTTTTGTGTGTATATATTTTTTTAAATAAATAGTTAAGTTACTGATAATCCAGACTCCATTTTACTACAAGAACTACTTAAAAAAAACCCACGCCAACTAATAAAAAAAAACTGATGGTAAATACTATCATATCATTTATTATCACTGCATAGCAAATGGTGTAAGTCAACATCCATAAAGACTAATTAACAACATGGATATCTTCACTTAAAGTTAAAATTAAAATTGAATAATTATACTAACACTTGTATTATTATCTTATAAATAAAAACAATAACTAACAGAACAACATAATTAGAGTACAAAGAAATAAACAGTGCACTCTATCAATACATCTAAAAAAAATGTTAATTTCAGATTTACATAACATTCTCTTATTCTAATAACAAAATCTCCATCATACGACTGAACCATGATTAACTGTATGTTAGTAAAGGTGAATCAGCGAAAAAAGTTCACTGCGTATGTACCGAAAGGTCTCTGCAGGAAATCCTAATTTGATGTTTCCCTTTTTTGTACAAGAAACACATATTTGAGGTGTTATTTTGCCGGCCGATACTTTACTGTTTTTGGATTTTGAATCTTTTAGGATGCAAAATGAAGTCGCTTTTCGCACGGATTGTTTTGTCACAACTCTGAGCTCTGCCAACTCAGATAATAGCTAATTAAGGTAATACCTACATAACTGTTTTCAATATATATTTTGATTTTCGCAAAACCACGTAGGTTGGTGAGTCCTGGAAAAGGGTTAATACGCGGTCCCGGCCCGGCAGCTGTCGTCTCATAGAAAACAATCCAACTTCCTATACAAACGGATTTTAACAAATGTAACTTACAATTGCCTGCTATTTGAGAGATCCGAGCCTAAGTCGTCGAATATCGTGGTTATACTCGTAATAACATACGCAATTTTAAGGTCTCTCTAATTCACCTATACTATCCCAAATAATATAAATGGGAATTTACGGAATATGATTATAACTTACTAATTAGAATGTATATACCTACACAAAACAATCGACACAAGACAGTAAATTCAGTTTTATTACTAAAACAAAAGTAGCATCTATGATACTCAGGTTCATCTTAACAGAATATTTATTGGATATAACTATTGTTGTGATGATAAATTTCAGAAACACTGTCACGAGTCCATTACATCTCCCACTTCATAATTTTGTGTTTGTAAATATTTGTTGAATTTATTATAATTAAATAAATGATAAAACCACACTTATTATACCCGGACACGACATCGGTTTTCCTTACACATTGCGTGTGATCTCAACTAATCGCAGTGCGTTGCGCGTGGCGACCGTGCAATGAACACGAACAGATAAATCGCTTGCCGCAATTCGCAAAGTCGTGGCCAGTCGTTTGTGGTTCGCGGTAGCAACCCAGAGTGTGTCCAGAGGGCCTACCGGGAACCGAAAACGAAATATCTCCCTCTCTGTTGCTCCAGTATGCAAGTGCAACAGAGAGGCAGATATTTCGTTTTCGGTTCGCGGTAGGACTTGGCCCTCAGGCCGTTAAACCAATGTGACTCGTACGAAAGTTTCACTTGTAAGTCGCCTTTAAAATACGCCCATCACTGATATATGTAGTAAGGCATAGTGAAAAAGCCTTGTATACGGATCAGGCAAAATTAAATCTCACAAAGTCAAATCACAAAAAATGGAGCGTTTCCTACAACATGCATTTGATACGCATAAATATATAAGTATATACATAATAGTGAAAACACATAATACATGTCTAACAAAGCGAAGAAAGTGCATATTCCTAAGAAAGATATTGATAAATATTATGCTTTAATAGTACATTATGATACAAGTGAGGTAGGTACGTTGATCATTACTCCAGAGTCTGTACAGTCAAGGGCATAAATATGTACACATTTTTGGACCTTATTTCTATGGAATAAGGTAAAAAAGTGTATACATATTGGTGTCCTTGACTGTACCTATTACTCGCGCGAGCCGTAGGGCGAGCGAGATAAGGGAGCAGAGTGTAATGATCAGCCTCACAAGTTTTATCAGATATTTTTCAACGCATTTGCGAGAAAAATATAGTTCTATATAGAAAAGAAATGTTACATACCGTAAATAATTTTCTGTAGTTGTTGACGGCAACAGGCAAAATAACATTACCTACTTACTTTCAGATATATACTTAATTACTTACTCGTACGTACCATCGCTAAAAGTTTTTCGTGACGTCAATACTATTTAATCATATCACAATTGTTTTCCCAACGAGATTTTGGAAGATTTAATCAAACACTCATCGACGCATAACCACGTACCGGAAAGCGCAGCGTGGGTAGACCCCACAAGGTGGACTGATAACCTGGTAAAGTTCAAGGGAGTCCGAAAGATGCGGGTGGGCAGGACCGGTCATTGTGGCACTCTTTGGGGGAGGCCTATGTCCAGCAGTGGACGTCTTTCGGCCGATATGATGTTGACTCTTAGGGTCGCATTTCACATCCGGTTGTCATGAAGTACTGTGAGCAGGTTGTTTGATTACATAGAATATTTATGTCGAGTAAATTAAAAAAATAAATTCAATGGTTTGTCCTTCTCTACTAATCCAGTAACTTTGTCGTCTAAAAGCACGGGGCAGTGTTCCTCAAATCCGGTAGTTCTGATTTTTTGCAGCCTTGTTTATGATGTTGGCCCAATGAATATACCAAGTTTGTGACCTCGAGCGCCAAACGCAACTATCTCAAAAATCGAAAAAAAAAAGATTACAAGCGGTGCTAGTTTCTGATAGTACCTTTATGTTATTAAAGTATCTATACTAAATTTGCTATTGTATGAGACTAGAATTGTCTCTGTAGACTCAATAATTTCCGAGATAAATCCATACATGTGACGACCGCTTTAGCTTAGTTGGTAGTGACCCTGCCTACGAAGCTGGAGGTCCCGGGTTCGAATCCCGGCCGGGGCATTTATTTGTGTGATGAGCACGAATGTTCTTGGGTCTTGGATGTCTTCTATGTATTTAATTATCTATATAAGTATGTATATCGTCGCTTAGTACCCATAGTACAAGCTTTGCTTAGTTTGGGACTTGGTTGATTTGTGTAAGATTGTCCACAAATATTTATTTATTTATATTTATTATTCAAAATTTGAGAATGTCGAAAAAATTATGAAATTTGAATGGCTGTACCTCGGAAACTATTAAGTATACAGAGACTATTCTAGTATGATATTGTAGCAAATTTAGTCTACTTTAAAAACATAATGTTACTATCAGGAACTAGCACCTAAGGACTGTAATCTTTTTTTTTCGACTTTTAAGATAGTTTTGAGATGCCATTTGGCATTAAGCCCGCCATTTGTACAATTCTGTGTATTTTGTGCAATAAAGTTTAAATAAATAAATAGTTGCGTTTGGCGCTCGAGGTCACAAACTTGGTATATTCATTGGGCCAACATCATAAACAAGTCTGCAAAAAATCAGAACTACCGGATTTGACGCACACTCTGAATTTATAAAGTTACTGGATCATACAGAGTTTCGCAACTGATTCTCGTGAAATTTTGTTAGCAAGTTCGATATCTAACATAGTTTTTGGAAATTTAAAAAAAAACACGAAGTCTACTGCTCACAGCGCCACTAGTAAAATAATACCCGCGTGTTTAATACCCTGATTTATGATGCGCTTAAAAGCGAAGTAATGAGAGCCACGTTACGAGCAAATGTGTTGAAAACTTATTAAACTTGTTTAAATATGTAAAGTACGGCATACGACATATACAACAAATCACACTCATGTACCCCTAATTATCAACACCCATAATATAGATGACTTCTGGTCATTCAACTTTGTACTCAAAAATACGTATTTGGATATATGTAGGTATAATGAATGCATGACATTAATTCTAATGATTCGCATATCGGTTCGGTGCCATGTACAAAAATATAAAATAACGCTATGTACTATGAGACTAAATTTACTGTGACCTGGTCAATTAGGACGGTCTTCATTATACAAGTATTATAAACAAGTATAGAGGGTTCTTACTGGTACGGGCGACATAGCAATCAAATCACAAATACCAAAATAGTTGAAACAATTTATAGAAACTAAGTATATTTGTTTTTAATGTCCATCAGACAAAAAGAACAAGGCGTATGATGGATATTCCTTTGACTTTGGATGCGTGTGAATTTACCAGATTATATATGTAATGATGATACTCTGTTAAACACTCATATTTACATGTAGAAGTCTGTCTGATACCACAGTAGTTACCAGTAGTGAACTACTAAATAATAATAAAAGTAATTATTTTGTCAGAAATCGATTAATTAAATCAATTTGTTCAACTCGTAGGAATTACTGTGATATTAGACAGACTTAAAAATTTGATACGATAACGTAATAGCTAATAGTGTTACTTAGTAAAATATACATCTTAGCTTAATTTATTAGGTACTAGCTGAATTTGGTATGTGTTATACCAAATTGGAATAATAACACTGATCACTGAGGTCCTCCGTCATGGACATTTCTCCTCGAGACAATGGTAGCCAAAGTTAACTACGTGTTCAAAATATCTACAAGCTTTAAACAGTCTTCGGTTTCACTTACATTAAACATCCCTGTTCCCAGTCCAATCAGTGTCTCATATTTTGTACTAAATTTTATTTAACAAAAATACCATTATGTCAGGCACAGATCTAGGGCATATTTTGTTAAAAATTAAAATGTTATAATGCATTCCCGTACATTGCGTGCGTAATGCAAAGAAACTTGTAGCACCCACACAAAACGTAATATTATTAATAGGCCGCATATAACTTGAATTAATTTTATAGTACATAGATCGCACATTGCGCGTCGGCCAGATTAAATATTTATCGTAAACTACTAAAGCTCAAACATTGTCGGCAACCAAATCCGTAATTCTACTCAATAGCCGGGATATGTTTAATAGCGGGTTGTATCAACTTACGATTACTGACCGATCAACGTTGATTATGGCGCTGGCAGCTATCGTCAGATTCAGAGATTAATCAGATTTTAACGAATACTGGCTACGATTACCGGCAGTTTGACGGTTTCAAACAACCTATTGTGTTATCTACATTACATATATAACCATTTACCAAACTTCACGTAGTGATTTAAACGTGTCCCGGCTACTAGAACTGTCATTTCCTCGAAACAAGGGTACAACAGCCAATTTCACCCAAATCTTTAATAATTGCTTAACCATTAAGCGTACCTGATATTGCAAAAACATAACACTGACCGTCCCTAAATAGTAATTAACGAATAATATTGGTCACTTTTTAAGCTCACTGCAGCCGTTATGGCAGAGTAAAATATTCTTTCTGCATTTCATGCAGTTAATTTTATGTAGGTATACGTATTTAGTATATCAAGTAAAATTCCTATGTGATAATAAAATATATTAAATCTTTGTGCTAACTTACAATAAATTCATTTTTATAAACTATACATTATTTATAGTTATCAAGAAAACCAATTGGTTATATTTTATCTAGGCGCGCTTAGCACGCGTTGGTCTGTGTAGAGATACATACTTACTAGTAATTTAATAGACGAAACACGAAAGCTAGAGAAGAACGACGAAACTAGTCAACGAACGCAGGACGTTTCACGCCACTCTACTAGTATTGTATAAATTATTTCGTTGTTCAGTCAAATATATTTATATAATGTTGATGTTCAAGGCATGACCGACAGTACCTAAGGCGAGAGAGATCCTGGTCTTTCACTACAAGTGACATCGCGAGTGGTACGAAATTAGTGCCAAAGGACACAGGAGTATAGGCACAGTCCGTGAAGTCCTAGGGTGACATTCGGGTTTTAGAAAGATACTTCGAGTACTAGATATCGGCGTTGACGAGCGATTGTGATACCGCTGTTTTACTTTCTTACGACTCTGACAACTATTTAAACGTAACGAAAAAAGTTAAGTAAAATATAACCATCGATGTAAAATCAATTTTTGTACAGTCAAGTGCAAAAATATGGGTGCATACAACTTGCTCAAAAAGATGTCCCATAGCTCTTATGTCGGCGAATTAAGGTTTTGGTACATATTTATGAGAAGATTCATTCGATACATATTTTGTGCACTTAACTGTACATACATATAATCAATTCTTCCGTCAGAAATTGTACAGAGCTGCAATTCAAAAAGACGTCATTTTACACGACGATAACTGCCAAATTTCATGCACGGGTGAAACCCGAATGTCATCTTAAGAGCTGACGGACTGTACACATTTTGAAAAGTGGTACAGTCGGCCTACGAAAATGTAGAGTACTTTGTTAAATCAAATCAGAATATTGGCACGCGTGATAATTATTAGGTTGTCAACTGACCATTTAAATTTAGAATAGATTGTAATGACATTCACGCAAAAGAGTGTAGACTTGTCATTGCCTGTCATTACATAACTCTGTCTCTTTTATGCGTTTTTGACAGATTTCTTTTAATAAATATTTTACCTCTTGACAGTAGCAACAGTAGGCCTAGCACATGTGGAGTATGTCGGCTTATCTCGAGCTACGCGTCTTTTTAGCGTTCGTAGTAATTTTGATTGGTGCTGTTAGAAAGTGACGGATAGCTCGAGATAAGCCGACATACTCTCCGGCGCAACATGTGCTAGGCCTACAGAATATCTTATGAAAATTTTATGTCACTGGTGATGACTTTTAGCAGTCACCTTATTACTGACAAAAACGTTGATGAAAGCAAGTTTAAAATTTTATACCTAAACGGAGGAGGTTTCCAATTATGACATTTCTGTCCTAACGAGATTTCTTTGATTTCGATGCGACACAAGCGACAGGGTTCAAAGTATATTAACATTTTCATGGGCCGACTGTACATTCTATGTTATAAAGTTTAGATATAGACAGCCTTAACAATTGCTGTTTTCAATGGGAAAGAATTTTTATTTATTTCTTTATTGTTAACAGTAGGTACTTTATCAATAATTAGTATAATTACCGATAGGTATGCGCGCTATTTCAACGACATCTTAACTGTCTATTTAACTACACGTTATTTTGTCTTGTAGTACAAAGATCAAGCTAGACTGACTATTGATTAAAAGACCACGTCTAGTGGCAAAAGGATCGCGAATGACTATTAACTGTGACGTAGTTGATGGATCTACAATTTTTGCTGAGAATAAAAAAAAATTACGATAAACTAGCTGACTGAACGGAATTCGTCTTCTACATTAAGTAAATTCGATAAAAGTGGTGAATAACATTATTATAATACTCTTTTGTGGGGAAACCGTTGCGTTCTTTTGGAATAATCCATGATACAACACATCGTGAATAATACAATAACCTTCACACTTTCAAATGTTGGCATGAATTTGGTTAAAGCATATCAATCTTTCATAATGAACACAAGGGTCCGGCATATGAAAGGTTAAGACAGTTCGATTAATGCCCGTTTATCACAATCTCATTGTATATTGTATTGACTCGACGTTTTGGGAGCGTACCGTGCGATCCATCGATAACATATAAGCAGTTAACCTTCACTGAAGGCATACGAGGACATTGTACACAGTAGAGACACGCACCTCTTCAGTAACTGTACAAATATTAAGGTTAAGATTATTTACAAACGGTTCGAAGAGAAAGGTGACTAGAGGTCAACGTAGGGCGGCGCGTCGATCTTGTCGAGGTCGGCGAGCAGCTCCGCGGCGGGCGTGAGCGGCTCCAGCATGTCCATCTCGTGCAGCGGCGAGGCCAGCGGCTCCCCGCCTCCCGCGCTTCCACCCCCGCCGCCGCCCTCCAGCGCGGTGCCACCCCCCAGCCCGCAAACCTCCACCGAGTTACCGTTGATGAGAAAGTCGCGGTTGCTGTAGCTAAACACGCTGCGCTCCTCCGCCAGCTGCGGCGTCGACGGCACTGACTTGGACGAAATCCCGTTCGATGCACTCGAGTATTCGCCCGCACCGAACAACTCGCGAGGGCGACGCGAGTCTATCTGCAAATTTGGCGCCGTACGTTTGAAGGGCAAGGGAGTACTCGGGACTGAACGCGACGTATAGTATTTACTTTTGTCCGTCACCAACTCTGACAAATCGAACTCTATGCTGTGCGCGCGTTTCAGAAAATCTTCCACGTTGTCGGTAGATGCAGAGGTGTCTTCCGGGTATGAGTGGTTGAAATGGTTAGCCAATTGCCCGGGGGACTGGTCGAGAAGTTCTCCGTCGCTAGGAATGAGCGAGTTCAGCTGCTCCTCTGACAGGATCTGCTGTTCGGGCAATGGATCGCAACCGTTGCTCAGTGGATTGCTAGAGCTCAGAAGATTTTGAGCTGCTCCTGAATTAAGTACACTGTTACTGCTGTCTATGGCGTCATAAATTTTGTCTAACGTCTCGGGATTGAGGCCAGCTTTAGAAATGTCGCAGGTGTCCGCCAGGGAGCCAAAGTCGCAGAACTCGTTGGGGACAGGCGTGGGGGGCACGGAGCCGACAGGAGTGTGCATGTAGGGCGCGAGCGGCGCGCCCACGCCCGGCTTCAGCGGCGCGGACTGCGAGCGGAAACACGCGTCGTGCTCCGGCCGGTAGCTCCCCAGCGACTCCTGGAAGAACTGACTCACCTCACTCGACAGAGGATCAGCAGACAAAGGCTGAGTCGTGTCTCCGTTTATGCCGTCCCTAAATTGTACAGTTGGAAGAAAATTTATATGTAGATTGCTGGAACCGTTCGACATGCCCGTGCCACACTGGAACAAGTGACTCTTGTATTGAGAACTTAGTATGTTGGGCGAAGGTGGTGCCGACATAGGCTGGCAGTATTTGACAGTAGGTCCACATAGTGATGTTTTATGAAAAAACTTCTGGTCGTTCGGAATCGCGAATGGCTTGGCGTTGGGGTCGGCAGGTCCCAACGACAGAGGATTTCTTCGTTTTCTGCCATTGAGCTTGGGTATGGGTCGAGGACAGAGCCGCGAGCGCGGCACTGGCGTGTTGCGCGGACTCACGAACGGGCTGGCGGCCGTGCTGTGCGAGATCGGCGACGTCTGCAGCGACCCGCCCATCATCGCGGGCTTACTCTTCTTCGACGGGCTGTGACCTCTCTGAACGAAACCAACCGGAGATTTTGTATGAAAATTTCCAGGAGAGTGGCAGCCATCTGAGATTGGTACAAAGTCATATTGCTGCGTTCTTGTAGTTGGACTTTGAGGGACATTATGATTGTTACCATTGTAAATATGAGTTACTACTGTCGATGAACCTTGGCTGGGACAGCTCGGATTACTATAGGACAAAGCGCTTCCATTTCCGTTAGGGATTGTCGTACAATTTTTGTGGCAATTTGATTCAGCTTGACTGGTCAGGGTTGGCCCATTCATGGCCACCGCGTTGGTGTTTATAACGGGTTTGAAAGCCCCTTCTGTGACCGCAGACTTGGCCACGTTATCGACTGGTTCGTGAGCGTTTTCTCTAGGCAACTGAGCTTCCTTATTTAAAGGAAGATTTTGAGAACTGGACCCCCTTTGATTTTTTAGATTTTTCGCAAGTAACTCACGCAGCTGAGATAATTTTTCGTTTTTACCTTGACTATGATCGTCTTGCGGGTCCAGGCCTGTGTCTAAAAAAGCAGCCGCATCGTCACCGGAGTGGGCGGCGGAGTCCCGCTGGTGGAAGTACTGCAGCAGCTCCTCCTCGTGCTCCTGGCTGTTGCCCTCGTTGAGGTAGTCGTCGAGCGCGTGCTTGTCGATGTTGCAGATGCTGATCACGCGTTCTCTGTTCAGTATCTCCGAGTGCTTCTCCTCGCATATCATTCCTGTCTTGATGTTTATCCCGTCCAGGCCGCAGCACGAGTCGGGAGTGGCCGCACGCTCCGGTGACTCGGTGCCATCCGCGGAGATCCTTTTCGTTCTAGTGATCCGTTCCAATGCCGGTATCCGTATTTTGCTGCGCTCACACTTAGGCGTCGGAGCCTTCACCGACTGTGTCAGACTCGCCGCCTCCTGATGCTCCCGGGCCAGCGCCGCGGCGGTGCTTTTGGACCGGCTCGATACGTTTTTTGGATCCTCTAAAAAAGCAACCTCTGAACGAACTGTCGATTCCACTCCGGTCCCGGAGGCGGAGGTGGAGGCGGCCAGCGCTTGCCGGGCGGCGCTCAGCTTGCCGCCCAGGATCTCGGCGGCTCGCATCTTCTTCGGCAAGTACTCGGTCCGGGGGAAGTCTTCCGGGGCGTGCGTGGGCGGCCCCGCGGGCGGCGCGCGGCTTTCAGCCGGCGAGGGGCGCGGCGAACTCGCCTGCGTCTCACTCTGGTAAGTCTCTAGTATTAGTTTCTTGCCGGGCAGGTGCAAGCGTACGGGCGCCGGCGGCGGCTCGGGCGGCCGGCGCCGTTGCCACTCCGTGCGCTCGGTGGACAGATCGAGAGACGCGTCGCTGCTGAGGTTGATGGGGAGGTTGTGGATCGCGTCCGTCGGCACGGTGAGGTCGCGCGGGGCATACGGAGGCTCGAAGACGTAGGAGTCAGGGCGGTAGTCGTGTCCGGGGATGGCGGGATGCGAGGCAGGCGGGGGGTGTGCGCGGGGTGGGGCCGCGTAGGGGGGGAAGGAAGGTGGACGAGCTTCATACATGTACGCGGGCTGGTAGTGGTAGGGCGATTCGGCGGGCTCGCTCTCGTGCTTCACGGGCCCGTGGTGCGCTGGCGCGCCGCGCGCTGCATGCGGCGTGTACGAGGTGGACGGCGGCGACTCGTTCGTTTCCACACCCTTGTTCTTTTTCGGTCGGCCCGGAGTACCCTGTGTCTAAAAATGAAAGTGCATTATGTATATTTGATAACCACTTTCTTAATTTTCCAATATGGATGTTTTAGACGGATTGATCATACTTGGGACAGAGGTTTATTTAGCTTATAAATATTATGTATAATGTATTATCAAGGTATAATCATTCATGAGTGGCGCTAGTGGGCTCGTTCATACGCTCTTAAAAGCGGCGGACAGTAAGCTCTATAAATAGGTATAGATACTAACCTGTATTTTCCGTTTTAGTTGTTTCATCAACTGTCTGTTTGTTGGATCCTCTGAAGATCCTGGCACTGAAAATATACATTTTTATGAAATAGAGAACGATTGATTCCACAACAAGGTCATACCAGGAAGTGAAAAGGCTAGCGTATGAGAGACAAATGGAAAATACTCCATCGACAAGAGGATAACTCAAATTTGATGGTGAAAGTCATAATAATAATGAGGTCACTATCAATTTCCAATAGACTAACATTTGATCGGCTGCTCTTTGTGAAACATCTAATTACTGGTTAAGAAATTTAACGCGGTATTCAATTGACTAGGCACGGTGAGCATAGGATTTTTTTTACCATAAAGGCTTTTTTTACGGTAGGTAATTTTGAGTATCACGAGCGCGGGTGAGCCATGGTTGTGTGTTGAGCTATACATTCACATTGTCTATGTGTGCGTCAGCGTAAAAGCTATGAGTTCACATTGTCTAAATAAAAAATAAATTTACGAAACAACCCTTGGTTAACAATTTTTTCTTCAATTTTGTTTTGTGTTCATATGTGTCACAATTACAACAATGGCCAACTCGCACTCGTGAGATAAAAGGATAACAATGTAACATTTCTGCATTAAAATGGCTTGTCTGAAAATTATCGAAACGGTCGAAAATTTCAGAAATTTACATACAAGCCGGTCACGGGAGCGCAAATCCTCTGACCGATCGTGTAATGTACAAATTCTTAGACGGAATCGTGTAATGGTAATGTACCGTGAGTAGGGGCGAGAGGCGGCGGCGTGTGGCTGGGCGGCGGCGGCGCGCGCGCCCCACCCGTCGACACCACGTGTCGGGACAACTCCAGCATGCTCGAGAACTTTATGCCTGTTCAAACAATATAAGCTATGATTATAGCCCCCGAATTCACTAAATTCTTCGTAATACGCGGGCAGGCCACTAGGCCTAACACCCATTGATTCAAAATAAAATCTGACCCTCCCGCCCTACGTAAAGTGCCATAAATTCATTCGAAATATAAATGTGTCACTAATTCTAAGGCGGCTACTCACTTCGCTATGCGTGTTCGCGTTGCGTATTCGCCTCCCTTTCTTTAGCAATATTAAAGAAAGAGATGCAGCACGAATATTTGCACAAATACGGCTAAGTGCGGTGCTAGCATAATATTAGAATTATTTCGAGTGAAGTGATTGCACTTGACGTACGAAAATCAGACATATAACTCTGTATGTATAATATGTATATCCATATTAGTATTAAGTAATTCAAATTCTTATCGGCATTCGTAGTGTATTTATACATAATGCACACAATAAATACTCGGCATATTTCTAACTGTCTACTGCTAAAAGCAAGGTAATTGGAAATAAAATAAAGTTCATAATAACTATGGCATCGCTCAGATAAATTTAGTTCCGCGTCAGTGATTCGAATGCCGATGTGTTTTGCAAAACTAAGTACTCGGGTACAGTCACGTTCACTATATCACGTACGCATTGTTGGACCTTATTACAACGGAATAGAATGCATAAGTGTAAATATATAAATGAACTCAGCTGTACTTATATAAAAAAACAACATACGCATGACTTATGTAGAAAATATCAATAATCCTTTTTTTTTTAGTTCTCAATTAATACCAGGTTAATACTCAGTTAATCTATAGAGCGAGGTTGCGAGCTGTCATTAAACACTACGGATCAGCTAGGAAGCTGATGAATGACTATGTATGTAGACGAAATGAAGCTAAAGAGTAAGCTTGTGCCAAGGCGAAAACAAAAGTACAAGTACGAAGAAAACTCACCTAATTTACTTTCCGCCCAGTCGAGCACTGTCTTCTCCGTCTGTCTCGATGTATCTCTCACTCCCTGAAAATTAAATGATAGATAGGTACTTTTTGATATACCTAAGCCAGTAGGCACCTAATATACGCGTGGCCAAAGATGATTTCCATGACTGTTAGTGACAAAATCATATATTTATTTTAGTGTTATAATTTGTTTGTTAGGCTGGTTTTCCACTAGAGCTATGCTGCGAGGATGCGCTACGAGCTATGCGACCGTTTCCACTAAAGCTACGCTATGTAACTATGCGAGGTAGATGCGCTATGAAGATGCGCAGCCGAAAGGTAGCTGTGCGAGTAAGATGCGCAGCTCGAGCTTTGCGATGTATCGACAGCGGGCGCGGGCAGCGGCAGCTCGGTGAGGGGGGAAGCGCTCACGCGTCAGGACTATAACTAAGACTCCGCTGTCAGTCCGACTGTCTCTCTGTCTGTCCGTCTGTCACCAGGCTGTATCTCATGAACTTAGACTTAGGAAGAAATACTACACTACTACTGTTGAAATTTTCACAGACGTATTTCTGTTGCCGCTATAACAACAAAGACTAAAAAACAGAATAAAATAAATATTTAAGGGCTCCCATACAATAGACATGATTTTTTGCAGTTTGTATAGATAATGGTACGGAACCGTTGGTGTGCGAGTCCGAATCGCACTTGGACGGTTTTTTTCAGCCCCCAACTGCGACCGTCCTATTTTAGTCGCCTTCTACTACAGGCAGAGGATACCGTAGCCGTACCGCAGAATAAATAATACTACTACGTACAGAAGCCTCACTGTTAACAAATCCCCGCGAGGCGACCCAAACGTTCCTACGCTTGGCCATATCCTTCTATCGCACGCGCATCACGCGCTACATCACTTTCTATCGCATTGAAAGTCACCCGGCGGGGGACCTTTGAGCGGCGCGATGAAGTCACGCGAGTGAGTCGCCCCTGGCCGTACTCTAAGTTCGTGAGAACTACCTACTCGTAGGCGTTCGAGTAGATAGTCGAGGAATGAAACGTTTCGCCAATTTTCGTCTTTATTTCAATACCGTAACCGAGCAAAAGTGACGAGCCTTTTCATTCCTCAACTTTACAATTTACAATACCGTATTTAACCATTGTTGCAAATATGGGATGACATAAGTTTAATAAAGAAGTACCGTACCTTCGAAGATTCGCCCAAATCTGGTAATTGTGGTACTTCCAATTTGATCTTTTTTCGAAGACCTGCATAGCAATACCTGCAATATACCAAATACACCTTAAAATATAAGTTTAAAGGAAGTCGGGGAGAGTAAACAAACTATAATGTAATTACACTTAAATTATACAACAAGAACTAAGACACACTGTTAACTTAGCTTTTTATGTTAGAAAATTTTATGATTTTTGTCGCGTATGTGTGTGGGCAATTCGCATCGCATTCTTATCATATGTAATAAACAAATAAACATTATCTTTAAGAAAGGTAA
This sequence comes from Cenopis cana, assembly GCA_951800055.1. NCBI lineage: Eukaryota > Metazoa > Arthropoda > Insecta > Lepidoptera > Tortricidae > Cenopis > Cenopis cana. The sequence continues at coordinate 13,677,042 of OX637471.1, read as the reverse complement.
GAAAAAAGGAAAGGAGGCACAACTAGCATGTGTCTACGAAGTATACTTATTATTATAATACGCATTAATAGGAAATATCTACATATATGTATATTAAAGTATGTATGTAAAGCAGATAGCAGCGGATGGGACAAAATCTGATTCCTATAAATTAAAATATTGGACATAAAATTTGTAATTGCATATACTCCCTTCTTGGAATCTCAGGCGGTTTTCATACCGATGCGGTTTCCGCACACCGGAGGAAATAGCAGTGGTGTGAAGACCACCTAAGTGCACATGACAATAATATTCACATAAATGCAATCAGTCAATCGCACGGAAAGCAAAAAGTTACATACATAGTGATGTTGTATGTTTGAAAAACGTAGTATCCTAGACAGTCCCATATTATTCGCTTTGCGGCATACAGCATAAAACTACACTAAATAAGCTACGAGTAGATTCCATTAGTCGCACATCAAAGACAGCATACTACAGTACAATATTATTATCATTAAACTAAGTTATAAGAAAACTTTTGCTATACGCTGGCCTCCCATTTGAGATAATGCATAAAACAAGGAAGAAGAAAAAAAAATATAAATAACACATAAATGTAACTCACAAATGGATCTTTGTTATTGCTTATTTTTTTACAATCTACTAATTATACTCTAAAGGTCGAATCGACGCATTGTTATTATTACAACAAACCATAATCTGGTTTGGCAGAAGAAAGAATGGAATGAAAATTGTAAGCAGTTTCTTGAATAAACTTTTTTACTACACGTATTGGGGCGGAGCCCTCTGTTGAAGTGGTATATAGTTAGTTATATATTTAAAATTTCAGATGCAATTTCATAATTAAAGTAAGAAGGTTCGTCCTGGCGCGGCATACCCAGGTCCCGCAGGAATGATTAAGACTCATTATTGTTCAATAGAAAGAAATGCCACGCTGCATGAGCGACTCACCTAACACGCATGCTCGCTTTTTTTCCGTTGTAATAGTAAATCACACTTAATTTTAAGTGAAGTAGAGTTCTGAGCATAATCTAGTGTATCTGGACTAACAAAACAAATGTGTGTTGCATTTATTTATTTAGATACCTTATAAATCTTATTATATGTACCAGTAAGGAACACGTACCGTGTTCACTCTTGACAGAATCACAATAAGGGGTATCACCTTTACCGAACATAACAAAAACAAAGATTAAATTAACATGGACAAAACTAAGTACAACTTTCGCCGCCAGGAAAGCAGTGCAAAAAACTTATGTTATATGGAAAATGACGTGGAACAAGAACTAAGTTACTTTCACGAAAAAAAAAAATCTTGATCTACATAGACGGGTCATAAACAGATTTAGGTTCGCGTCTTTCCTGTGGACATATCAAAAGTTAAGGGCTACAAACTCGTCACCTGCAAGTCTCGTAACCTGCATAAACGGCGTCTCCGGTTCTATAAATCCATGTAATGAAATCATAACTTACATGCTCATAAGCCGTTAACTATTGACCACAGGAGGGATGACATTTGTTTTTTCAAGTGTTTATGACCCAGACATAACTAGACTTTATGTAGCTGATCTTGAATAAGGTAGTATAAGTTAGTAATGATAGCATACTGTTTCATTTTATTTTTACTGCCCAGCTCTTCGGCAGCTCTCCAGGAAAAAATGCCATCCATTATTACCTCTAATATCAATAACAACATATTAATCTGTTACGCCAACAGTATGTAGATTTACAGCCTGAGTGCCTGCTCAAGTTTGGCTTGCAGCGTAGCGTCGCCTGTGGCGTTCATGTTAAACATATGCAAAGAGCGGGCACGGTCTGACGTGGCCTGGAAGTAGTTAATATTGACCGTTCGTTAGCTTAACACCGGTTTGACAGTTGCCGAATTCACGCGCCAAAATAAGTAGCATATACCTACTATAGCAACATAATAGTAGTTTATGCAACTGGTACGTAATGAGGGGCGAATAACGTCACACGAGTGTTTTAATGCCTAATTATGTACAGTTGCATACATTACTTTAACTACACACATATTATAAATACTCTAAGATGGGTTCAGAAGCCGAAGGCAAATGACCTGCATTGCTACTAGTGCTACCGGTAACATATTTAGAGGTGCTAATCTAATATAAAAATTGAAATCAGAAATAAATCAATACAAAGATAGAACATATTTACTTATAATAATAATGGTAAAATTTTATTAAGACAAAAAGATTTGCACAATAGTGGAAGCAAAATGGTGGAAATAGTGAAATTACTGGCAGCTATTTAAAAAATATAAACCGAGCTGACGTTTCGTATCGACTGCATTTGATTTTTCAGTGATACTAGAAAATATTTAATTAAGCTACACCTATCATTTGCAACAAAACTAAATGCGCGCGTCAAATATTCAGTGCACTGTGGACGCTGCGCGTGGCAGACGTACCTACTGAGGCGCGTGGACATAAAACAAACAGGGCTTATCTGATATTGAGCGACCAGCCTAATCCAGGTTGCCTCGCGCTTAAAATGCTCGCAAAGTGTGCTATTAGATTAGGTACTTAGCGGGCGGAACCACAAGGCATTGCTAGTTTGCCTTGTGAAATAAAGACTACAAATTAAATCCCATTTCGGAGTACCTACCCGGCCACACAATAACTAATAGTAATAGAATGGTTTGTCTAACTAAAAGCGATGTTTGACAGATAATCGTGAAGGAGTGCCGGAGCCGAGTTTAGCCAATGTGACAAGAGGAGCAGGCCTGGTCTGGCTAGCCAACCATTTGTATACTCATACTCGTTTATTTATAATATTATAAATATTACACGTCATGTTGATGTTATTAGAAATGTTGTTGTTATACAACCACATATATATCTTCATTAAACTAAATCAAATTTAAGTCTTAAAAAGTTACATTATGGAAAAAAGTGGAGTACCTGGAATTGCCCCGAGTCCCCAGCCGCCGTGGGCGCACGCTGGGGTATACTTGCTTCATGACTTTGCCAAAATCAGCAGTTGAAAGTGGCTTCATATTGCTACTCATACAATGTGCTCTGTGAAAATTAAGTAACATTTAAATATGTTTTTTCATTCCATTGATTAAAGATTGCACTAAATAGTACCAGTCCAGTACTAATCATAATTGGATGCTCAGAGACCATATAAGTCTCTGGGTTATTAATTGCATTATATACCATTCTGACAGAGACTTTATACATCTCTAACTTTTCTAAATTTGTAATGGGGAATATATTGTAATTTTATTTTCATTAAGAATCTGTGCTTTTGAAGTTATTAACATTGTAAGACTGTTAATATTTATTTTGATATTTATTTCATAAGTGCCATAGTGCCTGCTTGCAAAATAAATATTTGATTTAAATTTAAACAAGAATACAATAGGCATGATGACTCAAAAAAAATTATTACTTCAATAGAAAGAAGACATAAAACTATGCCAAATAGTGAAAATCCTATTCAAATATCTCAAAAAATAACGAAGCAACAACGGTTAGAATGTTCGTAGTTAGAGAGAGAAAGTGCTACTCGACCGTGACGTCACCTTTGAGTAGCGCCATAGTAAATGACAATCGTTCAATACAAAGGTGCGTTTTGCGGAAAAGCGACAGAAAATACCCACTTTTAAAACTTTGAAGACTTATAATTACGTAATTATTTATTTTTTTGAATTACTTTTTTTGCCATTTGATTGAGAATTTGAGTCATTATGTAGAAAATTTGGATTTATTGATTTTCTTTTATAGTGTCATCATCCCTATTAGGCTATTTTGGTGTAGCAGAAGAGGCAGAAAACTCTTACATGTATTCATCATACACATCCTGCTTTGGTAAGGAGACATCAGGGTCAACTTCCAAATGTGTTTGTATCCAAGTTACGGTCTGCTGAAGTTCCGCCCTACAAAAAAAATTGTATGAACATTATTTCACAAAAATATAGACAAGCTGAAAACTAGCACTATTATGATGTGTGTCAAGCTGAAACCTAGTATAAAAACAACGGAATGCATTATTAGTGGTGATGAAATATATATTGTTTGTTGCTCATTACCATGGTTATGTCTCTTAAGCCAGACTGGCTTAGAACTTTGGTTTGTAGTTTTATAGGTTTAATTTTAACCAAAATGAGTTTAAGCAATGATTATAAATCCATTTTGACATGGGTTGTCTCTTGAGAGTCTGTATTAATTTATTCTAGTAAAAAAACTTGGGTTACTGTTTACTTTTCAGTGATGTGTCATAGTAGCAACAAGGAAAAGATTATTATTTGCCTAACCCATTACCTGGAGCCTAAAGGATTTATTGGCTGCTTCAGTGGATCATGTGGTGGGATGCCAGTGGGCAGGCGCAGGTACAAGAGGAGTCTCTCTGCACCACTTAAAGCTTCAACTTCCTCAATGAGCTGTGCAACTCGCTGTCTTCCTTCATGGCTGAAAAGCGACATCATAACTATTTTTATTCATTCATCATAGCAGTAACAGCATAAGCAAGGAACTTCCAAATCTAACCCTACATTGGTAGATTAGCCTAAAGTAGGTTTGTCACTAAAATTGACACTTTTATTTCCCAATTAGTTTTTTCCTACTCTATGCTGTCATAGACTTTGCTGTATGTGCCGTCAATAGAAAATGGAAATTATGTAAACAAATATATCTGACTGACAATTCATTTGTCATCTATGGATTTGTTGTAAAATAGTGATGAGGAAAGTCTGTATAACAATAATTAAGCAAGCCACTTGACACTCAAGAAATTATTTTATTGAATATTCATTGCAAGTATTTGTGGCTCTTAACTTCATGGCAGCAAATAAAAATAAATGGGCAATGAAAATTCATAACAAAGTAAATGGAAAATGATGAGAAGTGAGGTTATTTGTAATTGAATCTATAATGACATTAAACTTTTTCGATATACTGATATTCCCATCACTTAAACAAACTTTTTTTTCAATGACAATATAGATTCCTAGCTTTTTTATGAGTAAAAAATTTGACAAGCTATTGTCACATAACTAGTCATTGTAAACGAAAATTGTTTTTATTGAAATATGAATAATTAAAAGATATTATAGCTTTAAATGAATGCAAATACAAGGATTATGTCTATAAAATGTTGGTAAGACTGTGTTCGTTCTTTAAAAGTGTGTGATTACGAAGTAATGAAGGTAAATTGGTATGTTTGCATCATTTCCATTTTCTATTGACGGCACTTATAAACATGATATTGTACTACAACTCAAACATAAGATTGTACCACTCAATTTCAATTTTTTAGTTAGATTTAAACCAATTAAAAAGTGATTTATTTATAAGTAACACACACAAATTCTTTTTTGATAAGAGAATATTTCAAACAGTCAGTGTATAACTGTTTGAAATATTCTCATATCAAAAAAGAATTTGTGTTTCTCTTAACTGATAGCACTTATAATGTAGTGATAAATAAAATGAATGCAATATCAATTGTGAGATAATGAAACATTAGTCAGTAGTGAACGCATTAAGAATGATGTTATGGTAAAGTCAGATCACCTGAGTGTGTTCTCAATGAATTGCTGCATGGAAGCAATTTTTCCCGAGTCCATTCTGGGCGTTTTGATTCTAGTTGGCCCTGTAGCAGGATCCGTAGCACTTGACGGTCCCGGATCTTCGCTTGAAGCGGAAATACTATCTTTATCGTAAGACGCAGTTTGCGTATGTTTTGGATGATTGACATTTTCTTGACGAAGTTTCGCGTCATCCACTACAAAGAGAATATAATCACTACGTTTTAAGAGGCGGAACTTCATACATTTTTTGTTAGTATGAAATTCCAGTCTCATTGCTGCCAACATAAGGAATATTGAGTGTTACCAGTATTAATTTTGATCAGATGATCTGTCAAAGATAGTGCTGCGAAAATTCGATACTAGTGACGTCCAAGGTCGATGGTTATCGATCGTTATCGACAATTTGGGGATTCCTCTGGGAAATTTTTAATTTTCTTATGATTATTGTGAATGAAACTAGAAATTATTTATTTATTTATTTATTGAAACGAATACAATGAAACTTATCCTCCTTAGAACAGCCTCATATTATGCGTGAAGATTACATAATATATGATTATATTACTATATTAATACAATGTCAGGTAAGGTAACATGTCAGTTGTATGTTGTTTTTACATATACAGAGGTTTGTAATACATATAGTATAGATAGAGTACAAATATATGAAGTGAAGTTTTATGAGCAAACTTTGACATCCATAAGAACTTATTTTTCATAATAACCACTGTATTTTCTAAATAATGTCACATTAATTAGGATCTAATTACAAAAATACAAATCCAACATACATATTTAATTTAAAACATGACACAGTGTATAAAAATCCATTTATGTCACACCTGGCCATAAAGTGGCCATTATCGCACGCTCCGCGCGCGAAAAAACCCACTTCCTGGCCAGGGGGTGACATAAAATGTTGTACTTACCACAGGCGATAATAAAGAAAGCCTCAGATCGCATATTTATCGCCCTTGCCTTCGGCTCGGGCGTAAAATACCTGCGATCTGAGACATTCTTTGTTTTATCGCCCTTGGTAAGTAATGTACTATTACATACCGTGAAACCGTACAACTTTGTCCATGAGTATTATTTTTCCAGTTGTCTCAAATATGAATAAAAATGTCCAATAGATCCTTCATTAAGTTTCCGATTAATGATGGTTGATGGGTGGTTGGTTATATGAAAATGGGTATGGGATTATCTCCAACCCGTCCCTATGATACATAATTCTTTTGGTAGTGAATTAGCGGACTTTGTATTTAATAACTGTAAATAGTACTAAAAGGTCAGTATAGAAATACATACAGTGTGGGAAAAAATAATGGGCCTGAAACCTTAAGTTAGTTAGCTCATTTTACTTTGTTTAAAAAACCGTCCAAGTGCAAGTCGGACTCGCGCACGAAGGTATCCGAAACAGCGAAAACAAACTGAAAAAAATCATGTTTGTTGTATGGGAGCCCCCTTAAATATTTATTTTATTGTTTTTTTAGTATTTATCGTTATAGCGGCAACAGAAATACATCATCTGTGAAAATTTTAACCGTCTCAACTATGACGGTTCATGAGATACACCCTAGTGACAGACGGACGAACAGCGGAGTCTTAGTAATAGGCTCCAATCAATTCTAATACGAAGGGTACCTATATACCTACATACTTAAACATGAAAAAAAAAAGACTTAGCAAAAAAAATCTTAGAATCCATTCGCGTGTACAGTCGCCATCAAATATATCGCAGCAAATAATGCGTTCATAAATGTCTGAACACGACACTTATTGACAGGGAGCTAAAGTGCATGTTCAGATGTTTATGAATGCATTATAAAAAACGCATAAGAAAGAAAAATAAACGCATTTGTATTTGCATTATTTGCTGCGATATATCTAATGGCGACTGTACAAAACTAATATTGTTGATATTAATTCGAATGAAAAATTTAGATTGAATTTCTCAACTATAGACTTCTAGTGATGCTTGCAACGAAAATGCTACCAAATTTGATATTCTTAAATAAAATCATACATTTTCGAACTTCCATTACTCTGTTTACATTATAATAAGGTACATTTAAAATGAATAAAATGAACTTTATTCTGTAAGTAGGCCGCAATGGCACTTTTACAAGTCAAACCCTACTAGCGTTTCACAGAGGCCACTGCCGAGAAGAAACGCCGAAAGAAACTCGACAGTCAGCCATTTTCTCACAAAAATATGCTTATTACAATGATAATACTTAACCTACTTAAGAACAAGAAATCTAAGTATCTATATAAAGCAACACAAAAACAAAGAATAAAATGAGGAAACAAAACAGTTATGTACAGTGTGTAATTCTGCAAGAAAACATTTCGAAACTGTATACCTAAGCATTATCAAATTCTATTTAGGTAAAAAAAAAATGGAATCCTTTAGACTATAAATTTAGTTATAAATCTTTTGATATGTTTTCTTGCAAGAACTGTGTCAACTAGATAAAATTAAAAAATACACAATATATGAATCTTTACTCTATTTAACTATCTGGTTTGGGCCATGCTTTTCTGTCTGTTAGATAGTCCTCAACTCTGTAATAAGCCTTCGACATCAATGATTTTTTCAAGTACTTTTTAAGTGCTGGAAAAGGTAAATTCAAAACTTCATCAGGTAACTTATTATAAAAACGGACACATTGACCTACAAAAGATTTGTATACTTTACGGACACGAAATTTTTAGTGGCAATTTTATTTTTATTTCTGGTATTAAAATTATGTATATCAGAATTTTTACAGAAGGAGTCTATGTTCTTAAGGACATAAACAATATTCTCATAGATGTACTGCGACGCTACAGTTAAAATGTTGATTTCTTTAAAGAGTTCTCTTAAAGATTCACGTGAGCCTAGGTTATATATGGAGCGAATGGCTCTTTTTTGTAACACAAAAATTGTCTGTATGTCAGCTGCTTTACCCCAAACCAGGATACCATACGACATAACACTATGAAAATAGCTATGATAAACTAGGCGAGCTGTTTCTATATTGGTAAGTTGCCTGATTTTTCTGATAGCATATGCGGCTGAACTTAATTTACGCGCCAAAACGGCTATGTGGGGACTCCATTGTAGATTTTTGTCTAATGTTATACCTAAGAATATTGCTTTATCTACTATTTCTAAGCACTCGTTATTTAAGAGTATACTAGTTTCCACCGGTCTAACATTAGGCAAAGAAAATCTGACACATTTAGTTTTCTTCGCATTAAGTAACAGATTGTTAACGGTAAACCAGTCAAGTACTTTGTCTAGTGTGCCATTAACTCTACTATAGTCAACTGATTTTCGGTCAACCTTAAAGATTAAAGATGTATCATCCGCGAATAAAACTATATCACAAAGATTACTTACTATAATTTCACTTAAGAATCGCGCTAGAATGGAAGCCCCACAATGTTTGCTTACATATGCATGAATTGTTTAATTACTTCAAATCCGGGATTTCGGCTTAACTTGAAAGTATCAGGAGCAACACAAAAAAAAAAGTTGAGGTGACAACGTAATCTGAGGGTATTGACCCTGCAGAATACGGATCTGCCTGTCGCCATTCCGAAATTCAGCCCAAAAAGTTCAGCCCATACCATGATTCTGTCTTATGAAAGATAGCAGACCTATACGTGCCGTCAATAGAAAATGGAAATTATGTAAACAAATATCTGACTGACAATTAATTTGCCGTAAAATAGGATTGGATTTGTTGTAAAATAGTGATGAGGAAAGACTATAAACAATAATTATGCAATCCACTAGACACTCGAGAAATTATTTTATTGAATATTCATTGCGAGTATGTGTGGCTCTTAACTTCATGACAGCAAATAATAATAAATAATAAATGAAAATTCATAATAACAAAGATACATTCATAATTTTTTTTATGAGAATTGAGGTTATTTGTAATTGAATCTATAATGACATTAAACTTTTTCGATATACTGATATTCCCATCACTTAAATGATCTTTTTTTTCAATGACAATATAGATTCCTAGCATTTTTATGAGTAAAAAAACTGACAAGCTATTGTCACATAACTAATCATTGTAAACGAAAATTGTTTTTATTGAAATATGAATAATTAAAAGATATTATAGCTTAAAATGAATGCAAATACAAGGATTATGTCTATAAAATGTTGGTCAGACTGTGTTCGTTCTTTAAAAGTGCGTGATTACGAAGTAATGAAGGTAAATTGGTTTACATCATTTCCATTTTCTATTGACGGCACGTATACACTTAAAACACCCTAAAAACGTTGTCACTCCAACCATTACAAGATTTGCTTCTTGCATTCTACTTCTTCAAAAATGGTCCTAGTCTATTCTGGTTCGATAAAGCGGAAGCGACAATTTCCTTCACCATTGGAGAGTTCACTTGTTCCAGCAATTTGGCATTACGCCTTAGGGACCTGACGGTTGCCTTAATTTTTTTTAATTCCTCCAACAGCCTCGCTTGTACTGTATTCACACCTGTAACCGAAACGAAATATAAATAAATCAATAAATCTAGTGGCTCTGTAAGCTGTAGACCTCCCGAGTATTTTTTTTTTTAAATTAAAAAAAACTGACTATATAATCATCGAACCTGCTCACAAAATTTTGACGCGAATCGGTTGAGAAATGCTACCTGTAGATGAAAACAACAATTAAAATTACAAAAAAAAAACGGCCAAGTGCGAGCCGGACTCGCGCACAAAGGGTTCCGTATCATTATTTATAGAAACAGCAAAAAATCACGATTGTTGTATGGGAGCCCTCTTTAATATTTATTAGTTTCATATTTAAAACTTTTACACCTTCTATGAAGAATGTTGTAGCAAAGTTTAATTCATCTTTTGTAATAGATATGAAGCTGTTTATTAAGTTTCTAAAAAGTAGTTTTTCGCCCATGTGCTTACATGGCACTTCTCTGCCAACATCTCCGCATTTGGATTAAAAGATCCCAATTTTTTATTCAAACATCCATTCTAACTTACAAGTTGGGGGCCTATTGCATAAGTTTACTAATAATACTAGGAAATAATACTAGTTACAAGTCAATGATTTACAAGTCGTACTTATTTGTGTTGCATAACCATTTTTGATTTTACTAATAATACAAGGATATTCCTGTTGCATAAATTGCTAATAATATTTCTTAACTACAAGTTATAAGATCTCAAATTACTAGTACTAATATATTCTGTTGCATAATATATTTATTGGAACTTGTAACATTGGTGCTAATATTATCAGCAAATTATACAAAACATAAGTTAATTTGTTCGCTGAATGAGTAAAACCTTTGCCTATGTCATGCTTTTTTTTTAAAGTAACATTTAGGCGGCAATTTGAAGACTGAATATTGACACATTTTCAGCGACAGCTATTTAACAAAATATAATTAAAGTTTTTGAGTACAAACGTATATTTCAATATTATAAAAAAATGACGGGAAAACGTGAATTCACAACAACTAAAATTGAAAATGTGCGTTTTGGCAAAAATGAACGAAAAGAAAGACGTGTTATTTGGTCCATTTTCCGCAACCGTTACAAAAGAAATAAGATGTGATGCCTGGAAAAGTATTGGACAATATGCACAGAGCCTAGGTATTTTAAAAGAAAATAAAGATTGGACCTATATTCGCGATGTTTTCGTTTTGTAGAATAAATTCAGCATCTTCGACATCAGATGAATTTAATAAATGGTTCATTTTTGATATAACGGTTTAACGGTTCATCAATGGAATACTAATATTTTAAAAATATGGTGCCCCTGACGTACGTAGAAATAATTACAAGTTTGTTCTAATAATTTGTGTTTTTGCTTTCATTTTGCAACAGAAACTAGTAAAATTCACTAATTATATGAGTTATTAGTACTAATATTTTGCAACTTGTAGTTTATTACTGCTACTTTATTATGCAACATAAAATTATAAATTACAAGTCGAGGTACTAATATTATTAGCTTGTAATTTAGATACTTGTATATTGTATCTTGTACTTTATTATGCAACATAAAAGTACAAGTTACAACCAAAACCGCTAATAATATTAGCTTGTACTTTGTTATGCAATAGGCCCCAGTCTTACTTACTAGTAATTGGTCACACTCACAGCGCAGAAAATCAAATAGTAGTAGGTTCAACGTTTCACCAGGGGCCTATTGCATAATAAATTACAACTAATATTACAAGCGGAAGTCTCTTTCGAATGAAAGGGATTGAAAGGAGACTACCGCTTGTAATATTAGTTGTAATTTATTATGCAATAGGCCCCAGGTATCAAACCTATCATTTTGTGTGCCATGGAAGTCGCAAGAGATGTTCCACCGGTAGACATCTGGGGTTCTACTGCTGTTGTCTCCATGGAGCAGATGCTTGCAGAAACTACAGAAAAAATATGAACCATTTTAATTTATTTCTATACCTATATAGACTTCGCAAACCGCGCGCCCTCCTAGACTTCGCAAACGTCATAACTCATAACCCTCATTTTGCCTTTCCATAGTCGGGAAAAAGTATCCTATAATCGTCTAGGAATGTGCAGCGGATGGACCAATTTCAACCCTTATAGGAACCCTTATAGTTTCGCCATGTCCGTCCGTCGGTCCGTCCGTCCGACCCCCGTTTTTCTCAGTAACCGTTAGAACTTAAAAGCTGCAATTTGGCATGAGTATACATATCAATGACCCCGACAAAACGGTAGAATAAAATCTTAAAAAAAATTTTTTTTTGGGGTACCTCCCCTACATGTAAAGTAGTGGTGCAATTTTTTTCTGCCAGACCCCATCGTGTGGGAATCGTTGGATAGCTCTTTTAATATTGTAGGGTTTCTATAAACATTTTTTGATTAAAGAATTGGTTAGCGTGATATTAAGCTTTGAAGTGATATTTTTTGTTATGGTCAAGTGTCCTCCCCCCCCCCCCCCCGCCAGTTAAACGGTGGCTACTAGGCATGTGAAAAAAATCATGGTAGTAGTATATACAATGAATTTAAAAGGAAAACTATCACAGCTAAGTAGACATTACTAGTTAACGAGTGATAGTCGACCTTCAGAAATGTACTTTGCAAAAGCAAACTTTCGTACAATTTCCGTTGATACCTTAGATAATGTTGTTAATTCTGTCAAAAACATAGTAAATATAAGTTTGCGAACTTTTTAGTCCACATAATGTAACGGGGTGGACGACTACGGAACCCTACCTTGCGCGTGGCCCGACACGCACTTGGCCGGTTTTGATATTAATCCTAATCAAAAACTGTTGAAATTGGTCCATCCGTTTAGGCATGATGAAAGAACAAATAGACCGCGGGCAAGGCGCTAAAATCGTTAGTCATTTCCTCTCACACGAAAACTTGTACGTAGAGTGGTTAAGAAAGACGTATAAAACATACTGTAGACGTCTGCCACAGTATTTTTTTCAGTTTTTCTATCGTTCATCATAGGTCAGTAAGCCTATGAAGATACGATGAGGCTTGTCGAATAACTTTCAAACCGCCCTAGAGTGCGTCTGGGATCACACACAATGAAGGGTTCCATACCGACACCTACTAGTTCTCATTGAAAACCACTATCCAATAAATCGAAGCAAAAAAGGCCTTATGGGAAACTCACGTCACTTAAGTCGTTTTGTTTGAGCGGGACAGTTTTTCAGCGATTATTCAAAAACCATTTGACGTAATTTATTCAAACCAAAATGTTTTGAAAGTATATATTTATTTACACACTCATTTTTCTCAGAAATTTTGACCGCATAATTTGGAAATTAGAGAGGGGCGATGCACTTTTTAAGACTTTGTCAGCGAATATCTCAAAGGCCTATCAATGGATACCCCACACGCCGTTGTGCATTGAATATTTTTTTCATCCCATATAATATTTAGGGCCTTGGCAGAGGGGTTTTCCACCGCGATACAAGTGGAAGACGAATTTATTTATTCATAATAAACTATCGACTGGATTTGAATTTTCCGTGATACTAGAATAGGGACATGTCAACTTTGACATTTAAATTTTGACAGTTTTGTTTGACGTAATATTTTAATATCATATATGAGATTAAAATGAAATATTTTATTACTGCTGTAGCCTTAGCCACAGATAAGAAAATTGCCATAAATTCATTGAATGTTGAAATGAGAGTCATTTTCTACGGTTTCCGAACGCATATTAGAGGATTTATGATATGTGTGTAGATAAACTTACTTATTGACCGAGTGAAACGAAGGTCTCTGTTTTAGCTTCAACAAAAATGCTTTCGTATGTCTGGTCCGAATTTCCGTTTGTTCTCCTCTACAGGTCGCATTTATCAACCGATTTTAATGAAATTTTATGAGCAGATTCGGTAACTAGATACAATTTTGTAGTAGAGTCACTTTTTTGAAATGAAGAAAAATAAACTTTTCATCAATTATTTCGTATTTTTCTGCGGCCGTTTTATCCTCTATAGGTCGCATTTCTCAAACGATTTTCGTGAAATTTTGTGAGCAGGTTTTATGGCTACATAGAATTTTTTAGGCGTGTCAATTTTTGTAAATTTAGTTTTTTTTATTTTATTCAATGGTTTGTTCTCCTCTACAGGTCGCATTTATCAACCGATTTTCGTGAAATTTTGTGAACAGGTGCGGTAACTCTACAGATGTTTTTATCCAGTCACTTTTTGAAATTTTTAAAAAACATTTTTTTTTACGATGTTGTATTTCTACGGCCGAATTTCGATTTGTTCATCTCTAAGTGTCGCATTTCACAACCGATTCTCGTGAACTATTATGAGCAGGTTCTTTGATTACATAGAATATTTTTGTCAAGTAATCTAAAAAAAAATCAATGGTTTATCCTCCTCTACAGGTTCGATATCTAACATAGTTTTGGAAATAAATAAAAAAACACTCACGAGGTCTACAGCTCACAGAGTCACTAGTATTATTAATTTGTATCTTCATATGACGATCCCTTTGGGAGAAATTTTATTTAATGTTTCCATTGTTCTATTGTATTTTATTCTATTCAATGTATTGACGATCACAATAGAGATTCTTTTAAATTCACATTAATGTAATTTATAATGAAGGCTTGATTGTGTAATAACTGAAATCTAACCCCCTTATTCATAAACGTCCGTCAAACCTATATTAGTTAACAAGCCGCTAAAGATCGTTTGTCCTTATCTATCACTTTGACATTTACGTTTGTGTTTAAAGGACAAACAACATTTTAGTTAGCAGAGGTTTGTTAAGTTTTATGAATAAGGCAGCAAAATCTATATAGTTTGCATATCTCTGAAACGTGACTAAAATTGCAATATTTTTAGGTTTTTTATGAATTTATAGGCTAAAAACTAATTACGGTTAAAATTTGGAGGTTGTGTGCCTTAGAATTATAATGATCAGTCAGTCAGTGACTTAACGGGCAATAGTTCTTAAACTACAGGTTCAAATTGAATGTTATTGAGAATACATCTAAGTAATATTATTCTCTATATGTTACTGAAAAGTCAGACTTCTAGCTTTAGCCAGCATAGAATTACAGAATTTTGAAAATGGCCTGAATGGCATCGAGAAAGGGATGGTACGGCCGTGCCTCATTATTTTTTTTGTTCGACTTGGCGGGGGACTGCCGTGCCCCCAGATCAGATGAAAGCAGAATCAGAAGTGCACTATTGTAAAATGTCTACACATCCAACCAAATTATTTACTTACCTAGTATGTTTTGTGTTGTGACAGTTGCAACCGGTGTTTTGCTGGTGGAAGCCCCGAGGTTTATAGCTGCCGCGTGCATTGAGCGGACGGGTGCTGGAGCTAAAAGCATAAAAACGAAGTCAAAAATAATTGTCTCCTGGGAAAGCATCATCATTGATGATGATGATGAAGGCATGTTTACAAAAACAACGTAACTGCTTATACTGGTTGACACTCTATCAAGAACAATTTAAATTACAGCAAATGTCGACCAGTCTAGTCAGTTATGTTGTTTTTGTAAACATTCCTTCAATTATACACTTAAACAAACAAGTCCAATACATGTACAAAGGTATAATAATATCATTCATCATCATCAGCCTATATACGTCCCACTGCTGGGCACAGGCCTCCTCATAGATGAGAGGGATTGGGCAGTAGTCCCCACGCTGGTCCAGAGCGGGTTGGGGAATTCACATACAACTTTGAATTTCTTCGCGGATGTATGCAGGTTTCCTCACGATGTTTTCCTTCACTGAAAAGCTAACGGTAAATATCAAATGATATTCCGTACATAAGTTCCGAAAAACTCATTGGTACGAGCTGGGATTCGAACCCACGACCGCCGCTTGACAGCCGCATGCTTGAACCACTGGGCTACCGTAGCTTTATAATATCATTAATTGTAATAATTTTTTTAATTTATTATTTATTATTATAAAAGGTACAATCTTACAAATAACGTCTGTCCCACAAAACGGTTTTCACAGTTTGACTGTGGGATCTGAGTCTCTTCGGTAACTATAAATTCACATATATAACTATTACTATGTATCTACTATGCTATCTATAAAATACTTGAGAAATGAAACCATGAGGTCATTGCGTGAGACATCACCTATTGAATTCAATTTTTGCTGCTCGTGATATCCTATATTTTACAACTCCTGATCACTGATAAAAAACATTCTTTAGATATAGACAAATAATACCCCAGAATTCTTACCTGGTTTGTTTTGTGTAGTGGCAGTTGCAAGTGGTGTTTTGTTGGTGGAAGCTGTGGGTTCGACAGCGGTCAAATCCATTGAGCAGACAGGCGCTGGAACTTAAAGCATAACAAAGTCTAGTTTTAAAAGCTTCACTTAATTTCACATTCAAATAGCCATTATTTCTGATAAATAAATACATAATTTTACATACAGTTTTAGTACAATTTAAGTTTTATGAATTATGATATAGACCGCTTGTTGTTTATATCTATTACATTTTACGTGTTATCTGTGTCTGTTTTTCTTTTACATTCAGGTGTGCAATAAAGAATATTTATTCTATTTATGTTTATATGTATTGAAGCAGAAATTAAAAAAATAAATGACCCAGCGGGAAAAAACCTAAGTCTTCAACGACTTTCCGGACTAACACGGTTCAATCTGTTTCGTCATTTCATATATGCCTTAGGGTTAATGGCTGAATTACAAAATTGAGTATACATATTTATTTTTGCATTAGAATGAAGCTCTAATAATAATAATATGTATGTAGTTCACATGACAATACAATAATTTGGCATCTTGAAGATGGTTTTATGAATAAGGCAACAAAATCTATATAGTTTGCATATCTCTGAAATGTGACTGAAATTGCAATATTTTTAGGTTGTTTATGAATTTATAGGCTAAAAACTAATTACGTTTAAATTTGGAGGTTGTGTGCCTTAGAATTATAATGATCAGTCAGTCAGTGACTGTCAGTGACAAAACTTAGGAACTTTAACGGGCAATAGTTCTTAAACTACAGGTTCAAATTGAATGTTATTGAGAATACATCTAAGTAATATTATTCTCTATATGTTACTGAAAATTCAGACTTCTAGCTTTAGCCAGGACAGAATTGCAGAATGTTGAAAATGGCCTGAATGGCATCGAGAAAGGAATGGTACGGCCGTGCCTCATTTTTTTTTTGTTCGACTTGGCGGGGGGACTGCCGTGCCCCTAGATCAGATGAAAGCAGAATCAGAAGTGCACTATTGTAAAATGTCTACACATCCAACCAAATTATTTACTTACGTAGTATGTTTTGTGTTGTGACAGTTGCAACCGGTGTTTTGCTGGTGGAAGCCCCGAGGTTTATAGCTGCCGCGTCCATTGAACGGACGGGTGCTGGAGCTAAAAGTATAAAAACGAAGTCAAAAATAATTGTCTCCTGGGAATCAATGCAATGATGATGCTATCATTGATGATGATGATGAAGGCATGTTTACAAAAACAACGTAACTGCTTACACTGGTTGACACTCTCATCATCATCATCATCCTCCTAGCGTTATCCCAGTCCAGTTGCATCCTGAAGGATGCCTGGGGTCCGCTACCTAATCCCAAGATTTGGCGTAGGCACTAGTTTTTACGGAAGCGACTGCCATCTGACCTTCCAACCCCGAGGGGAAACTAGACCTTATTGGGATTAGGCTTTGTCAAGTGAGTGGGCAACTTGACTGTTAGAAGTTCTCAAGCCGCTCGAAGGCCTCCAACTTGGCTTAACGACTGCTGTCATAGACAGCAACCGGGATCAACGGCTTAACGTGCCTTCCAAAGCACGGGAGCGCTCAGTTAGTAACCACTCAAAGCGGTCACCCATCCAAGTCCTGACCGCTGCCCACGTTGCTTAACCTTAGATACCGCAAGCGGTACGCAGGCGCCGCTGGGCCACGAGCGCTCTGCACTGGTTGACACTCTATCAAGAGCAATTGAAATTACAGCAAATGTCGACCAGTCATCAATTATACACCATTCCTTCAATTATACACGTAAACAAACAAGTCTAATACATATACAAAGGCATAATAATATCATTAATTGTAATAAATGAAACCATGAGGTCATTGCGTGAGACGTCACCTCCTATTGAATTCAATTTTTGCTGCTCGTTACAGCTCCTGATCCCCCAGAATTCTTACCTGGTTTGTTTTGTGTAGTGGCAGTTGCAAGTGGTGTTTTGCTGGTGGAAGCTGTGGGTTCGACAGCGGTCAAATCCATTGAGCAGACAGGCGCTGGAACTAAAAGCATAACAAAGTCTAGTTTTAAAAGCTTCACTTAATTTCACATTCAAATAGCCATTATTTCTGATAAATAAATACATAAAGAATATTTATTCTATTTATGTTTATATTGAAGCAAAAATTAAAAAAATTAATGACCCAGCGGGATTCACACCTAAGTCTTCAACGACTTTCCGGGCCAACACGGTTCAATCTGTTTCATCATTTCATATATGCCTTAGGGTTAATGGCTGAATTACAAAATTGAGTATACATATTTATTTTTGCATTAGTATGAAGCTCTAATAATAATAATATGTATGTAGTTCACATGACAATACACTAATTTGGCATCTTGAAGATGATTTGATAATGGAGATTGAAGGTGGCCATGCCAGGGGCCGTCTCACTCGCGTGACGTCATCGCGCCGCTCAAAGTTAAGCCTTAGGCTGACTTTTAATGCGATAAAAAGAGATGTAGCGAGTGATGCGTGCGATAGAAGGAGATCAAGAAGATCAAGTGTCTGCACGTTTAGCTTGCCTCGCACGGATTTGTTAACAGTAAGGCTTCTGTACGGAGTACTATTACTTATTCTGTGGCCATGCCCATAAGAACTCTTTAAGCTGCACAACATAAACCCATCACATTTAATAAAGGCATGTCTCATCTTTTAAATAACAACTAATTTATACTTGTATTGTAAGATTGTTGTATGATTATATAAGTTATAAAATCATCAGCATTCAATACACACCTGATTTACTAGCAACATGTGCAGGAAATCCTCAAATTTGATAGTCAGTTAATGGTTGCCGCAAATGTTGCAACTTTGGATAGGCTCGTTTTTTCAGGCGATTGCCTTTTTTATTAAAGTCCTTGTTTATAAAATGATCACCACAAATAAAACTTACAGCACACAGGTTTTCTATTGGTATATGGACTAAATCCTTGTTACCAACAATTTGCGCCCATGATCTACACCTGCAAACAAAACAATAATTCTGTTCTATTATCTTCTTCTTCTACCTATTTCAATGCATCACATCCCTCCACTTTGTTACCAACATTCTTATAATAAGAAGTTAGAAATATTGACAAAATTGAACATTATTTCATGTTTATTCTTAATTATGTCAAAATCTTAAAATATAAGACAAAAGTAAGTTCAAATGGTAGACTTTGTCTTAAATTGCATTGTGACCTTTGTGTACCACTGATTATAAGGTCAAACGGATATAGAATCTTAATGTTTCAATGTTATTATTTATAGGTATTTAATGCAGATAAATGTGCTCTTCAGTAATAATGTTGGAACTACTTTCAAAGATGCAATAAATTACCACATGTTGAAATATCTTGAATGGAAAATGTAACAGCGTTAATAACAAGCATTTTATTTGTATAAATCGTAATAATAAATATACTTTTGAGGTTGTAATACATGTAATTCTGACAGCCATAGGTACATACCGTTGCTCATTTTTCGGGAAACTGCCAAAGAATCCAGGATTGTGTCGTTCCCTTCTTCCACAAATCCTGCTTTTTCCACCCATTATTGAGTCTCTGGACTCTGTCTCTAAAATAATCGACTCGATGAAACGGAGGAGCAAATTGCTCAACTCAACGTTGTAGTTCACAAGAACGATTGATAAAAACTTTTCACAAATTCACACACACTTTACGAAACGGAGGAACATATTTGCTTAACTCGACGTCCTGTACAGCTGGCGAAAAGTTATACAATGGGGTAAATGACGAAAAGAAAACATCACGAAAGGCACGGCGGCCATTGTTTTTGTTTTGTTGATTGTCTTGACAACTGATTTTAAGTGTTGCTACTTTATTGAGTTTTTTTTGTTAGATTGGCCATACTGTAACTGGAATTCCATACAAATATGTCTTCTATGAGAGTTTCCTAAGACTGATCCACTAGTTCTCTTTCAGATTTAACATTTTTCGCACCATCTTTAGCCCAAGGTTGAAATGGAGCTGTGCTGTCCATTTTAACCCGTGTAGGATATAAAAATATTATAACTAGTTTTCATATTGTACATTTCTCTTATCTGATAAATGCGTAACAAAACTCCATCTTGACATTTGATCAGCTGTGCGGTGAGGTGGAGCGAAGGGGAACTGAGATTTTTTTTATCTATTGAAAGCATTGGCTGTCTGGCTCTGCCCCTGCCCTACAAACGATACAAACGATATCGAGGTGTCAATATTATCGTGCTATTCAAAATCGTATGGCGTCAGTTACACGGTCAGTATTATCACGCGATACAGTATTGGCCTCAAAGAGAATATAACCACTACGTTCTACATTGATTGGCCTCTCTCTCACTGGCGTCAGTTCATCATCATCATTATTTAAGAGTTTCACTCTTGTCGGTGCAGTTCTCTCCAGTCCGTTCTACTTAACGCCAGTTCTTTGACTTCTCTATACGACACGACGTCTATATTTTTCTTTATTTGGTCCATGTAATTAATCCTCGGCCTTCCTCTTCTTCTCTCAATTTTACCCTCCATTATCTTTCGTATTAGATCGTCGTGTCGTATCAAATTACCTATCATTTTCCCTCTTCGAGTTTCTATTGTACGTAGCAAATGTCTCTTTTCCTTTACTCTTTCTTTTTTCTTCCTCATTGGTGACCTTTTCCTACATGAAAGTGAGAGAGAGGCCAATACTGTATCGCGTGATAATATTGACCGTGTAACCGAGGCCACTGTTGCCACTTACATGAAAGTGAGAGAGAGCCCAATACTGTATCGCGTGATAATATTGACCGTGTAACTGACCCCATAGGATGGATTTAGATGTTCGTGAATACACGATAGGTATAGTTCGGTTAGTACAAAACTCAAGACCTAATTCTGTCAAACGAACGCAAGCAAAACTCGACTTAGAGGTCTGACTGTTAGGTATATTTTTGCTTGAGTAAATTTGACAGCACTTGTCCGAACTATACGTATTGTGATATGAGTGTATCGCATGATAATAATCACCGTGTAACTGATACCATTCCATAACCGCGGCCTGCCATTTTTTTCATTAGCTTAGCTCAGAGAATATAACCACTACGTAAAAAAAAAAACGTAAAACGGCGGATTATGAAATCCGGCAAATACAATCCGGCTAAACGTGGGCCGCCATCCTGATATATATTATTATACTCTTTGGCCGCCATATTGTAGAACGTATTGCAACGACAATCCGGCTAAACGTTAACCCGCCGTATTAAAAAACGGCTCTGTTTTGTAAAACGGCTAGCCGTAATGTAAAACGGCGGATTATACAATCCGGCTGCGACATAATAAATAAATAAATAATAAATATTTCTGGACAATCTTACACAAATCAACCTAGTCCCAAACTAAGCAAAGCTTGTACTATGGGTACTAAGCGACGATATACATACTTATATAGATAAATAGATACTTAAATACATAGAAAACATCCAAGACCTAATAACGAAAAAAAATTATAATATAAGTTGTGTTACTTTAATTTTATATTAACCATCTCTTAAGACGACTTGTCGTTTTGTTAAAATCTTTCTTTTTGAAGTGATCGCCACACACGAATTTCGATTGATGTAACTTTTCCAGTGGAATGTAGGCCAGATCCTCGTTTCCAATAATTTTCACCCACTGTCTGCAACTGAAAAATACTACGAGTTCTATAGGATAGGCAAGTTATCGATATGTTGTCCCAACACTATTATGAACAAGAAGCTGCTTATTTTTCTTACACGTAACCTGATGTAATACTATTATTAATTGGTAATCTCTTATTCATTGCTTAACGGTCGTGGTCCAAAGGAAACCTGGCAATGAATTTTCTTTTCTTCCCGGCTTTCCGCCCCACACGAGACCCGCAAATTACACATGTCCGGTAAAAACCAGAGGACGACATAGCTGACTATGACGTATACAGAACAAAACTAAAGTCCAGATAGACTATTTTTAAAGAAGGCTTTCTATCAAATTAATGCTGATTTCGCCATCAATGCTTGTACAATATCACCTGTGACGTTGTTCGGTATGGACGACATGACGGTTATTTTGAAGTCTAACGGAAGTGACCAGAAGTGACATTGACATGTGACTGAGATGGATTAACTGAGAGAGCGAGATATCGGTATTCGCCATGTTTTTTTGTGTTTTTAATGCCTCAGACCATACAAAAGTCACATTTTCTTCCTAGTTGCGCCAGCCTGGCTTAGCTGAGCTTAGCATACCACAGCATACATATAATAGTTGTTTCCCGGAGAAAGTCCTGCGAATATTTTTGTAAGTTCTGTTTTTTATGTGCAACACACACACACACACACACACACACACACACACACACACACACACACACACACACACACACACACACACACACACACACACACACACCACACACACACACACACCCACACAAATAGTTAAGTAGTTCATTTACATACATCTTTGTATTGTGATAACTAGTGGATAAAGAAAGCAAATTGTAATAACCACCACAGGAAGAGCGAGTCCTCCTGACACAGGTGTCTTCATACCTACTAGGAAGGTTCAAAAACGTGTAACTATTGTTAAGTTGTTTTCACGAAATAAATGATTTATGATTATGAAACTTGCAAGTGCGACAGAGAGGGAAAAATTCGAATGCCGTTCGCGGTAACGGCCTTGTTTCCATCAAGATATCCTTTGCAAACTGGTCTTTGTCAAGTCTTTGGGGACCAAAGTCACTCCGTCCTAGGTAGCGTCCAAGTAGCGTCACTAGCGTCAGTCGGCGACCGTCTGGATCGCGCTTAAACGTAAAAGTATTTTTTTTAACGTTGTCAAATATCGCAGAACGTAGTGGTTATATTCTCTTTGGAACGTAGTGGTTATTTGGTGGTTCTATTCTCTTAAAAATATCGTACAAAGAGAATATAACCACTACGTTCTGCGTAACGTAGTGGTTATATTCTCTTTGATAACCACTACGATATCTATCGTATTCAGAATTCAGGCAATATGGGCAATATTCAGGTCACGTATCTCTTTTTGCTATGGTGGTACACATGTCTTAAATCTCGGCAGTGTCTAAAACAATCACTTCCGTAGACAGAGTCAAACGACGCTTCTGTTGTCTGTGGAAGGAAGTAGAATAGTGCGAAAAAGTTACAAGGAAGAAAAATCTGCCAACTTGATTTGATGAACTATTTTCCTTTTCGTATAATTTTTACTCGCGTTTTAATAATTTGAAGAACTACTTGTTAACGAAAAGCGTAACTTAAGTTCGTGTATTAATTATTATTTCCTTAAATAACGGCTAAACGACTAAAATTGTTAAAACGAAAACAATGTCGTTGCAGTCTCATTATTATTAGTACACGAAAAATTTTATGGGCTCCCGGTCGGGCCGGTTCCCCTCTCCAGTCCAAGGCAAGCGGGCGTCTTGCTAGATGTGTCTGTTTTTTGGCAAGTAATTTATTTCATAGTACAATAGCATCAATAGTCAGGATGCATTACGGATTGAAAGTGATTAAGACTTGAATATGCACCGAGATAACCATGAGAGTGATGAATAAATGAGGGAGAGAAAATAATCTTAAGAGTAAGTTGGTTTAAATAACTTTTTTCAGTTAATAAGCTTGTTAGTGCGTTATAGATATATCAACTTGTATTCATACATAAGTAGCGCACAAGTATTGAGTATGGTCGCGTTTATGCCGTAGCACCGAAACAAGTATCTATCTAACATTATTGTATTGTCTAAAAAATATACTTGTTGCACTCACTGGTATTTCACATTCAGACTGTCAGGCTGTGCAAACAAAAATATCGCGTTCTTTGAAACATTGTTCTGCCCAGACTAAGAAACAAGAATTGATTTTCTAATATTATGTGGTTGTGTTTCTGACAACAGCCAAAACATGATTGCTTAAACCTTTCTAGATAGGGAAAAATCCTAAGTTGTCTTTTTGTTTTATACAACACATCATTAAACCATACAATTAACATGATAGTATCATCTAGACTCTGTCATGGTGAAAGAAATTTAATAAACCTTCACACATTCAGATCAACATTATAAAAGCCATTTAATGAAGAGTGTTGCATCCCACTTTGCCATGTGTGAAATACATAAGCGGGTTTCTTTTATGGGGAGTGTGGTTGACCAAATTGAGGAATCCCCTTTAACCTGACACTTCGTCCTCCATGATATAGAAAAACCTGTCATTCTCATTAGTTTGTCTGCAGTCACCTATACTCCAACAATTTTTATGAAGGATTCTATAGTTTGACTGAGTTTAGATGTAGACATAAATCTCGAGAATGACTGTAGTAAGATTTTGACAGATTGCATATCAAAAGGGTTTTTCACTACATATAGTAGACCCTTAATAATCTGGATTTTATTGTGTAGATGTGTAGATCATATTAAAATGCCTACATTGCACATTGAGGGTTAAAATAAGAGAAGTAGCCAGTGCCACATGAAATACTGCTTTGGATTGGTAATCTAATCTGATTTACAGCAAACGCAGGATGAGCGGGTTGTGAAATTAGCAATGCTTTCACTATATTCCATACATTTTGTAATGTAACCAAGCCTACTTAAAATTTGATGATAGCCCCTTTATTATAGTGGTTTTGATATAGCTTGGATACAGTGACAGATGTCATCCCTGTACAAATACTAGAATGTTTCTTGTTTTAAGGTTATATATTGTACTGAGATGACAGCTGAATCACAGGCGTCACCGCATACTGTTTAGAAATCTTTGTTAGTTACATACCTAACATATATTATTATACTCTTTGGTTACTTTATAATAAAAATCTATGTTGCAGAGGTGTATATTGCAAATTTGTAATATCTGATTATTATTAAGGTCAAGCGGGACTATTAAGGAAGGTGAAAATTTTTTTTTTTTTAATTCTTCTCGAGTTTGTCCTTGTTGAAACTAGAGTCTGGTAACATTTTTGTTTGCCGTTACCACATTGTTCAGTTGAGAGGGCTAAAATGGAGACTAATCGACACAGTAACATTTGGTTACTTGTTACGTCGTCGTGTGGTAACATAATTACCAGTTTGCAACCATTTGCAGCGCAAATCATTCATTCATTCACTCACTTGCTCTAAATGCTTTGATATAAAACTTGACGTGAACTTAGTTACAATTTTGAACGCCATTCCTGTTATTGGGGTATGCATTATTACATTATTAATTTTATTTTTTGTCAGGTTTTGTGTTTATATGATTCGAATGGTATTGCGAAAAAACACACTGTAATTTAATCAAAGAAGCTGATATGCCAATGGGCCATCAAATTAATTGCAATTTAATGATTGTAAACAAATAATATTTATTTATTTAAAATATTATTGCACAATACAAGAAATGTGTACAAATGGCGGACTTAATGCCATAAGGCATTCTCTATATCAAGGATGTTACTCAATACATTTTCACATTTTTAGACCTCGGGGTCCTCGGGTCTCTTCTTTAGTAGAGAACCAATTGTTAATATTTAAAAAAGGCTATTATGATATAATAAAACAATTCAGTTATCAAATATTTAAAAACAAGTGTTATTAAGAAGGAAAATATTGTTGTCACAATTGGTGGCTTCTACTGAGAAGCTTTCCCCGCATGTCAAACACAACATGTTCAACACATTTGCTAAAAGTCAAATCGACTGATCGCAGATCCACATAGATAAAAAAAAAACAATTGGTCACAAAATCACTAGATTGTTTTGACACTGTGTTGATATGCAACTTAAAGTAGTTACAAAATTACTGATTTACCAAAATGGTGGGATGTACTTTTTTCTTTCCAGTGATTTATATTTAGTTACAAAGTGTAAGAACAGTTACGAAATATAACGACATGTTTTATAAATTTTAGTAACAAAGTGTCTACACAGTTACTAAATATTGTGCCTAAATTGTACACCAGTCACAATTTAAACGCAGATGTGTATAAAATGTTTCAATACAAATGTTTCAGTAACGTGTGGACACGATGGCTACACTTAATAACTAAAATAATTTCAGTCCCATTGTGTATGAACTGTTACTGTTATCACTGTAATTTACCACACACAAAAACCAAATCCAGCACAGTCGCAGAGAATTGTAACGGTTACCCACAAATATTAAAAAATCTAATGTGTATAACGGATTAACGAGTTAATGAAACTCCAAACTACATCTACCAAGTTTCTTCTTTAGGTTGGAAGGTTGCTGCCATTTGCAATGTACTTCTGGAGAAACTAGTGCCTACGCCATTAGTGAAATTTTTAAGATGACAAAGGCTTTAGATGAATATGAACATTATTCCTTCGATATCACATACCATAAAATGCAATTTCAATAATGCATTAACAGACTAACGATTAATGTTAACATCTGTTAGATCTTTCAAAATGTTATGTACAACAAATTATTTTTTTTCTAACAGATTAGTGATTAACAAGGTTAACTTTTTCATCACCGGAGCCCACTTCTGGTCATTCATTATTTCAAAATGTTATACAGAGACATTATAATAAAGGAATTATTGATCAATTATATTTATTTGTTATGCATGTTACACTTCATTATACTGAACCAAGATCTTCATAACAGCCTATGGTTTCAAAAAAGTGTCATACTTTTATTGATCAACGTATTCTATATTTAAAAATATGAGTTGTTGTTGCAATAACAAAATGAACAGATTCCTCCAACAGTTTTAATAAAAAATTACAACAGTGCCCATTTATCGCTACTTCACTCAAAGAGGTTTAGGATTCAGTGAATTCAATTAAAAAGAAAAACTCAGTTTAAATATATGTATAATTATTAATTCTACTCAGGGTCCTAAGTTCCAGGTTTTCAATTTATTCAGGCCCCGTTTAGTTAAGGAAGCTTAGTCCTCGATTAGTTATACTTACTACATACCTACAATACCAAAATATTAGGTCCCCAAACTGCGAACGACATAGATTTCATTAAGGTCTTTATTTTGAAACTTGTTTTTATCTTTTTAGTGCAGTCGTGTATTTAATTTTATAATTAAGTATGATTTTATTTCGAAATTTTTGATTTTCATTTTAAAGTATCGTATGCAGTAAAATCAGGTCTGAAATACCTATATGAAACCATTTTTCAATGCTTTGTTTTGATACCCCACTTAATAAGATCGAAAAGAATTTTTTTTTCGTAACAAACAAAATGGAGTCCACAGTCCGCCATATTGTTTTTATTGCAACGGTACCAATGCATACATACATGAAACCTGAAAACTCCTTTTTTTTTTTTTTGGGCAATCATGTAAAAACACAAGATTTTCAATGTAGATTAAAAATTTGTAGTATATCCGAATGTTATTTCAAGGTTCTTATGTAGATTTAATGTCATTGCAACAATAAGGAATCTTGAGACGCTTGTGTTGAAGTGAAATTTTACAAAATAAGTTAAGTATATTTAGGTACTTAACTATATTTGTAAAATTTCATATATTAATTACAATTGACAAATAAATAACTATTAGAGGGCCAGGGGCCACTCTTACACAAATCCAATTACAGTCCCATAGTAGGTAAGCTTGGTAAGTTTAAATTATGAAGGCTTAAAACCGTACCCTTGAAGTTACAGTTTTACATTGCGCTTTGGCTTAGGTTGTCGTTGTACTTAGTCAGATTACAGAATATCATGGCCAACTGACATGCATGCGACGGCGTTGTGGCTAGGTTTGAAAATGTTTTTTATAGGGGGACCGCTTAATTGAGACCACATCGACCGCCACCGGACATAGACGCGGGGGGAGGCGTCAAAGGGTAATCGAATCCTTTAATCATTTTATTGGTATTATCAATACTTTTGTCAAAAATTGAAATCAAAATATTTTAAAGCTTGTAAGGCCTTTTAATTAAGTGATCGACCTATAGTTTACTGTTATACACTTAATATGCCTTACTTGTAGTGTTGTTTCTCCTTTTCTCTTTAACTCACCGAAATTATATATTTTAATACCGGACAATAAATAATATATTTTTGTAATATAGGAACTTAAGGAAAGTTCATGTATATCTACATTACTCGACGTGTGTTTAAGATTCATTGTGATATAGGTACTTTACTTTAAAAATAATATTAACTGTGTATATTTTAATTGCGCAATGTAAAATTACGTATGTGCTGGTTGTAGTTCAAATTATTTAAGAATTGAAATAGTGTAATAGATGAATGTCAGTTTGGTAGAAATTCCATTTCTGTCCCCACATATAATTTGTGTACGTTTTGTTTCAGTTCTTGCAATGGCAGAAGATTTTGACAAAGAAGGATCTCATATAGAAGAAAATGAAACCATCGCCGAAATGCTCCCTGGCTTATTAGTAGTAAAAAAAGAGATAGAGATTCTTAATTATTATGATAATGGTAAATTGAACTTGATATTTTATCACTCATCATTTTCTAAAATTGCTATTATTTTAGAAATACGATTAATTACGGGATTTTTACCATGTATATTTGTTCGTTATTCATCGTAATTCTAATGTAAATGACCATGCGAGCTTGAAATCTCATATTGCTAGTATTTTGTCTTATACATATGTATTTAATATACAGTGAAATACAAAATAAATAAAATAAAAATAAATAATGTTTGTGGACAATCTTACACAAATCAACCTAGTCCCAAACTAAGCAAAGCTTGTACTATGGGTACTAAGCGACGATATACATAATACATACAGTACGTATTTTGTATTTAAAATTCCAAAAGATTTTTGTATACCTATGGTAATTCAAATACCCATTCACATGAGTTCTGCAGTTTATATTTCATATACATACATTTTATTTGAATCTCTCATGTCTTGAGTACCCGACTAAAATATTTTTTTATAATGTAACTAGAGAAGAAGTGCCTTCTTGCCGAAGAATAAATTCAAATCAATGAAACAAGCGCACAAAAATGATAAAAAAATATCTGTATTGCAAATGCATGGTTTCCTAAATCTGTAATTTTGATTTAGTGCTTCAAAATACTTAGTTACACCTTGCATGAAAGTATTTTTTTCGTTTTAAACGTTCGTTTTGTCAATTATTGCAAAATGCATTTAATGTATGCAACATTAAATGCATTTTGCAATATTTGATATTTGAAAATAATACGTATTTTGCCCACCCTTGAATTGAGAAATCTATGATTATTTATTTCTTTAAATTAAATCTTTCAGAATTTGAATCAACCCCCTTTGCGGTTCAAGAAAATAAAGGACCACTGCTACAAGAAGAAAGTCAATCAAGACATTTCCAACCTCTAAGTTCAGACTTAACTAACAATGAAAATTTACAGACTAAGCTTCTCAAATGTAACAAAATAATACTCGGTTCAAAACCCAACAGAGTTTCTAGCGATGAGGGCAATTTCGAAGAATCAGGTAAAATAGCGCAAGAAAAAAGTGATGTTTCAATTGATGAAAACTATTTCGAGGAATTGGTTGCATCCTATGACCCCAGTGTTGAGTTGCAAGATATACAATCTTATTTACACAAATCGAAAAGATTTTGTGACTCTTGTAGTATTTTATTTCCAGAAACAACTGGTTATGAGAGCCATTTGCTAATATTTCACAGAGAAAACAGTTCACCCGAAATTTCACATAGAAAAAGCTTAACTGAACGGCGTCAACACAAATGCACAATTTGTTCTAAACAATTTGTTGCCAGTCATGTATTAAGAAGGCATTTAAGAAACATTCATAAAGTGAGTAATGATAAAGCGTTTGAAATTACCAGAAAGGAAACTAGTGCAAAAGGAATTGAAGATTCGAGCAATGCTGAAGAAATAGAACTGAGCACGAAGGAGACTGATGCAAAAGGAACTAAAGGTACGAGCAATGCTAAAGCAATAGAAGTGAGGACCAAAGAAACTAATGCAAAGGCAATTGAAGATACGAGCAATGATAAAGCAATTGAAATGACCACGAATGAAACTAGTTCAAGAGGACTTGATGATACACCTAAGGATACTAGTGGAAAAATAATTGTTAATTGCATAAAGGAGACGAATGCAACTGTACCTAATATTACTACGAAATACAATAATGAAGTAGTAGTTGAAAAAACTATCAGGGAGACGTATACTCCAAAAATAACCCATGAATCTTCAGATTTGAGTAATACGTGTTTTCATTGCAAGAAAGCATTTGATACACAAAAATCTCTTATTGAACACTTGTATGATATTCTTCAGATGAAACGAAAGAATACAGAAATAGTTCCAGTATTGAAGTCTGTTTTGTTTAAATGCCATAAATGCGACATCCATTTTACGTCGTCACTACTTGCAGCAAATCATGCTGAGCATATGGAGATGTTAATAAATTGGAAGTGTAGTATCTGCAACCGCATATTCAAAAAAGAAGACGAACTAAGTCACGAGAGGCAACATTCAGTTTCAAACAATTTCCTGATATACAATTTGGGTGATCTAGATGTTGCAAATATTTTATTCAGGTGTTCTAAATGTGCTACGCATTTTACGGAAAGTAACTTTCTTTATCACTTTCGTGACTGTGGTTTGGACGTCACCAAAAGTTTTACCTGCAAAATTTGTAACATAACGCTGGATTACACCTTAAAAACCATACATGAATTCGATAAACACACGGAATCAAAACTTTTTACGATCATCCAATGCGATGTAATTTCAGATAATCCTGTTAAGTCTACAGTTAATAAACCTCAAACAAGAGAAAAGTTAAAAGAGTTACTTAAATCTTTTCGTGAGGTTAAGATTGTTTTAGAAAAAATTGATTCAGGTAAAATTAAATCTAGCGAAGTACATTTTTCCTCAAAGTCAGAGTCACGTAGCGTGTCAGAGTCTAGTTCTGTAGAAACAGCGAGCAGTGAAGCCCCGAAGGTGCTCCAAGTCAACAAGGCATCTGATAAATTATGGGGAACGAGACTAAGAAAAAGTGAGAATACAACTGGAAAGTATAGGCTAGCACACGGCTTAAATAAAAACCATAAGTTACTGGGAAGACGTAATATGACATATTCATATTGTAAAAACTGTAAATGCTTCATAACAAAGTTTAGGAGAGATGTGCATTTAAAGGGACATTGCAAGAAATTGACCGAGAAGGCACGCACTTGTGAACACTGTGGCTTAATATTGAGTAATATATCGATCATGGCCCACAGACGCCTACATATGGAAAGAAAAGATTTGAAATTGACTAATTTTAGATTCAATAACCTATTCAATGGTCGACCTACGAATCCTCCTATACCAGAATATCCAAAATGTACCACTTGTGAGATACATTTTCTAAATAAAACGCGTAGAATAAATCATATTTGCAGCACAGAATCGTATCAAACATGCGATCTTTGCGGAATAAAACTTTCTGAAACTGCTTTTAAACTTCATGTGACGTTTCATGAATATGCAACTGATCGCCTGAAAAGAGCAACGATGAAGAATTTGCAGTCAGAAACATTAAATATTGATGAATGTGATACTGTTAAAAACATAAAGAATATAATGGAAAATAATACAGAGCTAATAAACAATCAACTCGATGTGGCCGAACCAACACTAACTGAAACCACCAACGAGAATGATGATAATAAACTAGACGCACCGGAAATTATAAATAAAAAAATGCGTATAAACATTGCGGCTCTAAGAAGACTTAATGTGACATATTGCTATTGTGAAACCTGTAAATGCTTCGTAACAAAGTTTAAGAAAACTGTTCATATTCAGGGACGTTGCAAGAATATGGCCAAAATTGCATGCACATGCGAACATTGTGGTCTGATATTAACCAGCACATCTATGGTTACACATAAACGACTGCATATAGAAAAAAAGGACTTAAAATTGAAGAATTTTAGATTCTTTAATCTTTACACTGGTCGATCGATGAATCCTCCTATACCAGAATATACAAGATGTACCCATTGTTCTGTACATTTTCTAACCACGGCAGATAGAAATAATCACAATTGCAACAAAGAAGCGTACCAAACATGCAATATTTGCGAAACAAAACTGTCAGAATCTGCTTTTAAATTTCATATGACGTTTCACCAATATGCAACTGATCGTATTAAGAGAGTAAAATCAAAGAATTTGAAGGCACCAACGACTTTGGATGTAATAAATTGCGTTGCTGATGAAAATATCACCAAAACCGCAGGAAAGACTTTGGATGTAATAAATTGCGTTGTTGATGAAAAGATCACCAAGATCGCAGAAAAGGATAACGAGTTACCAAATAATCTTAATGTCGGCGAAACGAATGTGACTGCAATAAGGAAACGTAGAAACATCAGTCAAAAGTATGAAATGAAAGGTCTGAATGTGTTACAAGCTGTAAATAAAAAAAGGCCTATTAATAATGCCGATCTGACAAGACGTAATTTGACTTATTTTTTTTGTGGTACCTGTAAATGCTTCGTCACAAAATTTAAGAAAACTGCGCACGTTCAGGGACGTTGCAAGAATATGGCCAAAACTGCGTGCATGTGTGACCTCTGTGGTCTAATATTAACCAACGGGTCTATCGGTACACATAAAAGTCTACATATGGAGAAAAAGGACTTACAATTAAAGCATTTTAGATTCTTCGACCTTTATAATGGTCAATCCATGAATCCTCCTGTCCCAGATTATCCAAAATGTAATATTTGTGCGGTACATTTTCTGAACGATGAACTAAGCAATAACCACATTTGCAACGCAGTAGCGCATCAAAAGTGCCATCTTTGTGATATAAATCTTTCTGAAGCTGCTTTTAAACTCCATGTGAGGTTTCACCAATATGAAACTGACCGCATTAACAAAACAACATCGAAGAACTCGCAGACAGTTACGACTAGTGCCGATTTTGGTATCGCGAAATCCGGCACTGATGAAAACGCTACTGTGAGCACAGAAAATAATATCGAGTCAACACATAATCGACTCGATGTGCCCGAAATGCAACTGACTGCAAACACGAATCAGGAGTATAAATCGAATGATAACACAAACGTTGAAAATAAAAGCAGACTGGTTAATATTGCAGACCATTTGACTCTGACAAGACTTAATGTGACATATTCCTATTGTGAAAATTGTAAATGCTTCGTAACAAAGTTTAAAATAGATTCCCACGTGCAGGGCCGTTGCAAGAAATTACACAATGTTGCATGCACATGTGAAGACTGTGGCCTAATATTAAACGACGCGTCTATAGTGACACACAAACGTCTACATGAGGAGAACAAAGACTTGAAATTGAAGAATTTTAAATTCATTAACATTTACACTGGAAAACCCATGAATCCTCCTGTACCAGAATATCCAAAATGTACTCATTGTGCGGTACATTTTCTAACCAAAACAGCGAGAAACAAGCACATTTGCAGTCAACAAGCGTATCAATCGTGCCGTCTTTGTGAAATGAAACTATCTCAAGCTGCTTTTAAACGACATATGAGTTTTCATCAATATGCATCCGATGGCGTGAAGAGAGTAACAATGAAAAATTCGCAATCAGCAACGACTTTAGTTATTGACAAACCCGTCTCTGATAAAAACGTAACTAATAGCCCAGAAAATTATGTCGAGTCCATACATTATCCACCCGATGTGACTGAAACGAAACTGACTGCAAACACAAACCAAGAGTCTAAATTGAATGATAACATAAAGCTAAATGCGTCGCTAGATGAAAATAAAACAATAAAAATTGCTGATGATTCAGTTCTGAGAAGACGCAATTTGACATATTCCTATTGCAAAACTTGTAAATGTTTCATAACCAAGTTTAGAAAAGATGCTCACGCCCAGGAGCGTTGCAAGAAATTGGCTAAAATTGCATGCACATGCGAACACTGTGGCCTTATATTAAACGACGCGTCAATTGTGACACACAGACGTCTACATGAGTATAGAAAAGACTTACAATTGAAGGATTTCAGATTCTTTAATCTTTACACTGGTCGAGCCATGAATCCTCCTATACCAACATATCCAAAATGTAACCATTGTACGGTACAATTTTTAACCAAAAAAGCTAGGAATAATCACATTTGCAGCGAACAATCATATCAGACGTGCCATCTTTGTGAAACAAAACTTTCTGAAGTTGCATTTAAACTTCATATGATGTTTCATCAGTATCCAAAAGATCGATTAAAAAAAGATACAAATATCAATTCGCAGCCATTAACGACTTTAGATAACGAAAAGCCACTTACAGATGAAAAAGTAAATAGCACAGGGAGTGATAACGAGAAAGCGAATGATTTACTCGATGTGACCGAAACGAGACTAACTCCAATAAACGAATGCATTAACACGACCCAAACATGTAAGAAGAATAATAAAAGTAAATGTCATGAGTTTCAAACTGCAAATAGTAAAAGACTAGTAACCATGGAAAAAAAATTGGGTCGAAGAAGACGTAATGTCACATATTCCTTTTGTGAAACTTGTAAATGCTTTATAACAAATTTCAAGAAAGATGCTCACGTCCAAGGTCGATGTAGGAATATGACTAAAATTTCATGCACATGCGAATTCTGTGGTCTAATATTGAACAGCGCCTCTATCGTGACACACAAACGTCTACACGAGGAGACAAAAGACTTGCAATTGAAGAATTTTAGATTCTTTAATCTGTATACTGGTCGATCCATGAATCCTCCTATACCTAAATATCCAAAATGTATTCATTGTGAGGTATTTTTTCCATCCAATACAGCAAGGCAAGAACACGTATGTGACAAAGAAGCATATAAAATATGCCATCTATGTGAAATAAAACTCTCTGAAAATGCTTTCAAGCTTCATATGAAGTTTCATGAATATGCAACTGATCGCATGAAGAGAGTAGTCATGAAGAATTCGCAGTCTGCAATGACTTCTACTATTGAAAAACGCTTAACCAATGAAGATGTAAGCAACACCACAGAAAAAAAGGCTGAGTTAATATGTAATCCACTCGAAGTGGCCGAATCGCCTGTGCAACATTCGTCAGAAGCCTATGAAATAGTATACACTTGTGGAAATTGTTCCATTTCTGTTGATACATATGATAAAGTAGTAGAGCACTGCCAACGACATTACGAGAACGAAAATCAAGAAATAAAAACAAATGTCTGTAATTATTGTGAACTAACAATTGATGCAGTGTGTTATACGGATCATTACAATATACATGAAGAAGGGAAGCAATTCAAATTCTTAAAGTTTGATAGTTATTTCTTGCCTGCGGATAATAACATGTGGGTAACGCACATTTTTAAAACTTTACCGAAGGAAAAAGTATTGAATGTATTAAGGAGTTCTATCTACAGGTTTGAGTGTAGAATTAAGATGGAAGTAATTCAACAAGGAGATCCGGATTTAACAGTGTACAGATGTGATCAATGTAATTGTTTTATTGAACCAGGTTCACTGTTCAAACACTCAGATAATTCTTGTTTTAAATTGCGACAACATCCCTGCACTATATGTGGTATACCTTTTAACTCTTCCGCATCAAGAATTGAACATGAAAAAATTCACAATCGCCCTGGTGTTACAACTGACCTGTACAGAATAGTAATTTTTAATCGTGAACGAGATAAGCAAATTAATCGCTCATTTTGCTTGCGTAAAAACTACATCTTATTTCAATGCAGGAATTGCAGCGTGATTATAGATAAACTTGAGGGGAATGATAATATTCACAAGTGTGACGTTAGTAATGTGAAGAAGTGTCAACATTGTGAATTGCTTATTCCTGGCCAAGACTTCGAAAAACATGTCAATACACACCAAGAATTTGTCAGTTTTAATTATAGCAATATGAAAGTTATTCTTCTCGGTGAAGACAATTTTCTCAAAGATAGAAGCAAAAATACTTTGGCATCAAATTTTAAAGGCGCCATATATGACTATAAAATGTTCATATGTAATAAATGTGAGATTTGTATTAAGGACGCGATCAGTATGTCTAAACACATTTGTCGGTTTGGAAAGCAACGGTTGAAGTGCTTAAAATGTAATCTTTATTTTTCTGTAGGTAGACTCAAAACACATACGAGATCTCATGAACAAGATCCTGATTTTATTCGGTCAAATATGAACATTGTCTCGTTTGATCCTTGCACTTTTGACCAAAATAAAAATACCACAGTCGTTTCTAAAGAAAGTGAATACTCAGATAGCAATACTGATTCAGATACAGAAATCTTGGCTGCCAATGATACAAACATAGCTAATGTCGCAGAGACATTCGACACGACACCAGAAATCCTTGAGGAAGAAACAGTAAAGCTGTACAAGTGTACCTGTGAGTTACATTTTTTGAATGAAGATAGTATTATTCGGCATTTTGGCGTATGCAGATCAATGGCTACAATATCTAAACAGAAATGTCCGAAATGTGATTTACTTTTTACTCCAAATGTTTTATTTACGCATTTGTTAGCTCACCACAGGAAAAACAGATTCCGTTGTAAGTATGATGTCATAGAGATGGACTACATTCAAAATAAATTGGTACAGTAGGTTTAATTGTATTACTAATTGTGACACGTCCAATTATATGTTTTATTGGTTAAGCGTTTGAGAAACTTATTCTCTTAAAACTTAATTAGTCCCGAAGTAATATTAAGAACTAAAATAATTCTATTCGTGTAAAATGTTCAAGGACTATTAAAGGTAAATTTGTATGTACCTACAAACCTACTATTTTTTGTTTCAAATATATAAAATGTCTATCTTTTTTCTCGTTTTTTTATCCCTACCTAGGTATAATCTGCCTTATCTACAAACTACAAATCGAAACACGGTTTCCATTATTATAAATACTACGAATTTATATTCCGGTAGTAATATCAGTTTGGTGATTACAAATTGCAAAATGACGAAACATCTTCATTGGCTGAAATACTAAGTGAGCTCCAAAATAAAATGTCGTATGATCAATGATCATTTTAATTTAAAGTGCTACCTAATCTACCTATGCAGATGTTTATTATCTCGTCTCGTGATGAGAAGGTTGTAGGGTGTGAAAGTGGAAGGATATAAAAACACGACTGCATTAAAAATATAAAAATTAGAAACAAGGTTCCAAATAAATAACTCAAGGAAATATATTTTGTGTGCAGTCGTGGGACCTAATATTTTGGTTTTACTTGTATGTATGTAGTAGTAGGTCCCCCAACTGCAAACAAAATATATTTTCTTGAGTTTTTTATTTGGAAACTTGTTTTTATATTTTTAATGCAGTCGTGTTTTTAATTTTTTTAATTGTTATTTTATTTCGAACTTTTCTTGCTTGAAACATATACATTACATATATTTTTTGAATCGTCTCTTCAAATGCTTCATTTTGATCAGGGATGTTGCGGATCCAGTTTTTTTTACATCCGCGGATGCGGATTTTTACAGGCTCACATCCGCGGAAGCGGATGCGGATGTAAGATAAAATACATAATAAAACGACAAATTGTACGTTTTAGTAATTTTATTATTAGATTTTTTTTTATTAGTAGTTAAACTTAAAAATAGGTGAGTTATATTTGATCAAAAAATAACTTGGCTGCCTTTTTTGGGTCAGGATATAAATAAAACTCAACACAAACTCGTCGGTTCCTGTCACTATCATAGCGAAAGTGCTCGATCTCTATTGTGTAATAGCGAATTTACCTACTTTACCTAGCACACGCGGCGCCGCTAAGCCGTTCCTGTGACGACTTGTTTCAACTCCGCATCCGCATCAAGCTCCTCATTGTTTCTTGCGGATGCGGAAGCGGAGCTTCAAAACAATGCGAAAGTTCTGCGGTTGCGGATGTGGATGCGGATATCCGCAACATCCCTGATTTTGATACCTTGCTAGGATAGGATTTTTTTTTACGGAACACTCAAAATGGAGTCTACACGATGTGGACAGGAAGCATGACGGGCGATGGAGGTATGGAAGAAAACAGGCTGCGCCAACCCCAAGTAAATGAGATCCTAATTAAAAGTAAGCTGAATTGATGAATTCCAATAAAAATCATACCGAAAATACTGAATTAGGTAGTATCAAATCCTATTTAAGTTCTAAAAATCTTGTGTAAATAATAAAAAGAAAACAAAAAAAAATTGAAACTAGTTATTAAGCAATTTTATATTTTTACTGTTGTTAATAATTTTTTTATCAGTTATTAACCCATTATAACCTAGCGGTGCCGTTTGACACCCAATTCAAGGCGTTTAGAAATTCGCGCCATTCGCGCGCCATGAACAGTAAAGCCCGACGGTTTGCTATCAATACGGTTCTAGAGCGAGACAGCTATCTGTTTCAATGCTTTGTTTTAACTGGTGTACTTGTTGTGTAGTGTTTCAAAATTATTGCAGTAAATGGATTTCACGTTGCGGTAAGTGGGCAAAAATATTTATATTTCGTGTAATTTATTACTTAAATGCACTTTTTTGTATCCCTTAGTATTGGTGTGACTAGATTACATTGTAATATAATTCAGTTTTGTTTGCGTATTTGTTTTATGGTACATCAAAATGTATGGGTGCCGTATGGCACCTCTAGGCCTCTGCAGTATATTCCAATAAAGGGTGGAGTGTGTATTTTTGTAGTTAAACGGGACTTAATCGCGTAAAATAAACATTATTAACTACTAATATATGTGAATATCGCGAAAGTTCAAAACAATGTGTGTATTTTTAGTTTTTGAATAGGTAATAAGTATTTATTTCTCTAGGTAGGGGTTGTACACTTCATGATGCACTAGCCCTGCTAGAAGAAGATGAGGAGATCGAGCCGCGTTTGCTATGCATTGAACCTCCAGCACCTGTAATCAACTCTGATCAAGATTCGGGCGACGAAGAAGGAGGTGGTTTTATAAATAATCCACAGGTCGGCAACTCAATGCTGGGTGCGAAGTAGTGTTGGCGTCTACGTCTCTGTCACCACGCAATATAGGGTCTCTGACAGTGTTGCCAGGTCCAATCTGAAAAAAACAGTAGCTACATGCCCTAAAAAACAGGAGATTTGAAAAAAAAACAGTAGATAAAATTTATTCCATAAAATTTACCTAAATGCGTGTTTTATAGTGTTTTAAGTGATAAGTACTAACTGCCACACTCCGAGACGTTTCATTACCACTAAGAGAATCTCATTTCATCTGTCACTTCAAGTTCAACTAACCGTAACCAAGTAGGTATGTAATGCCGGTCGGATCCACACCAAGGGTCATGATGCGACTCCGTCAGTTATTAGGGATTATGGAATGCCCTAATGTGGCTCGCAAAGACAAATTTAGTTTTGAATGTGCAGTTACAGGATGCGCAGTGGAGCTGTCCCGTGAAGTTGTAGGTATATGTGTAGCAGGGCTTTGGCCGAGCCTTGCGGTTATGTCGCTTCACGTCCAGGTTTTCCAAACGCCGCTGTTCAAAAAAGTTTACTTTTGTATGAACAGTAGAGCCGTTCCGCCATTCCGTTCGACGCTGCGCACTTTCCTCCCACTACCCCTACACTCGCTTCAAGAAATTTGACAAGTTATATGTATGTTATTGTTTTTTTTTTCTTGATAATTGAATAAGGACAAGTGAAATTCTAAAATCCAGTAGATTTTTTAGAAAAAACAGTAGACGTTTCTAAAATACAGTAGATTTTTCGGGAAAAACAGTAGAACAGTAGACACACCCCGAAAACAGTAGATCTCCTGTAAAAACAGGAGACCTGGCAACACTGGTCTCTGATGATATTCGCTATGATGGTCGGAATCACTTATTAGTGCCCAGCGAATCCCGTCGCAAATGTGCTATGGAGTTGCGAATGTGGCGTAAGGCTCTGTGCATCCTGTAATTATCAGTTTCATGTCCGTGTGTAGGACTAAAAAACTATGTACCATCAAATAAAGTGGTGAAAAAAATGGGTTTTTTATTTATTTATTCCTACGTTACTCAAAATATTCATCATTTTATAAATAAACTGTAATAATACTTAGCTAATAAAAAGTTGATACATACTTAATAGAGAGATGTCAAGCTTACGTATTGGCCTAGCAGTGCCATATGGCACCCATTGTTATTTCCAAAACTAATAAATCAATTTAACTTTTAATAATCAAAAACAACTCAGGGGGCCTTAGACAACAATATATTAAAATATTATCAATTTCTAAGACCCTAAAATAATTCAGGTCATAATGGGTTAAGTACCTACCTCCTAATAATAATTTTATTTGAACACGTTTGTAACCTGCCAATTTTAGTTGAATTCGGGCTTTTAGTTAAATATTGTATAATCACCATTTATTTTGTATATTGAAGGTTGAAGGTAAGGCGGGGTAAGACCATTACTGGGACAAGACTACCGCAGCGCAGTCCTAGAATGTTAGTCTTGGCCTTGTCCCACCTTACAATAATAGTAGTTTATACAACTGGTACATAATGAGGGGCATTAAAACACGAGTGTGTTTTAGGAAACGAGCCGAAGGCGAGTTTCATAATAAGGTCACACGAGTGTTTTAATACCTTATTATGTACAGTGCATACATTACTTTATTTACATCCATGTATATTAAATCCTCTTTGATGTGTTTCGATTTTCGTGTGGGCACGTCTCGCCGGCGGCGTGCGCCATGTTTGCCTCGACAGGCCGGCCCGTGTGCCGCTGCCAGCCCGCAGAGCTGTGTCGTTAAACTCGTTAAGGTTGTACGTGATCTCGTAAGAGTATTATATTTGGTGTTCTTATAGGGGACGCGCGCAACCGCGAGAAGCTTCCTGCACAGTATACTCGTATTATAAAGCGGGTTCTTATCTACGGTTTTAATTTAATTAGTTGGTTTTAGTTTAATTATATTATATTAGGTATACTTAAACGTGAAAGTTTGTGCGGATGGAGGGTTGGATGGATTTACGTTCCGCTTAATCTCAAAAACTACTGAACTGATTCCTATGAAACTTTCTACTATTGTAGCTTAGACTTCAGATTAGGATGTAATTTATTTCAAAATTTATCCCATTAGGGGGTTAAGGGGGTTGTCACTTTGTATGGAGTACAAAATAGAGCTAAGCTTAAAAATGGAAGAAAACACTTCAGCGTTTTTCAAAATTCGCCCCCTGAAGAGGTTAAAATGGCGTTGAAAGTTTGTATGGGGAGCAAATATTTTTTAAAACGTGTAACTTGAAACTTTGTTTATATACCTAAGTAGGTTAGGTGGTTATTTGGTTAAAGCTATACTTTATTTTTGGACTGCTCGCTGATATCCCCATCTGTCCTCTCTCTCCCGGTAACCAAAGCTCAGGCAGGCCGTGTCCCCACTATCCGACATTTTCTTTGGAAATGGTGGGACTGTGACCGACATCGGATCGGATAGTGTGAACACAAAGCGGTTCTCTATGTATTTTTATCGGTGTCGGATCCTACACCGATATTGTATCGGATGATGGGAACAGGCCCTTACACATATTTAAAAAATAATTATAAAACAAATGTCATTTGTCACTTTTGTCAGTGCCACTGTCTCTTAGTTAAATAAATAAATAATGAAACCACGAAGCAGCCGCAAAGTGCTTGCGTGCAGTGCGATACGAATTTAATTAATAATAAATACCTAGTATACATAATAGTCATACCTCCGTGAAAAAAAAGAAGCGCTACTACGCTACGACAGTGAAAAGAAATGGGCGCTTGAATTCCAAAATAATTTTTCTTTATTTACTTTTCATGTGTGTACATATAATAATTTTAGTACGATGTTGCTGAATGACCGTCTATGCCAATGGCTAGGGCACTTAAAGTTGTCTCGGGTAATTTTGATGGTCTCCGTAATACTATTTGTGGTACCGCTTGTTACTCATTACTATTTATCCAAGGTAAGCAAAGTAATTTATGACATGTTTGGTATTTAGAATTGGAATAAAACAGGGTTTTGAAAGCCGAAGTTCATTAATATTTTTTGTGTTTTGTACCTATTCTGATAATTTTATTACAATATCTGGGCGGCCGAGCTTTGCTCGGCGTTTTCCCGGGCATGAGACCTAGCTAGATCGATTGCTCATCCCCGAAAACCCCCACATACCAAATTTCATCAAAATCGTTAGAGCCGTTTCCGAGATCCCGGAAATATAGAAATATATATAGATATAAATAAGAATTGCTCGTTTAAAGATATAAGAAAGATCTGGGCGGCCGAGCTTTGCTCGGCGTTTTCCCGGGCATGAGACCTAGCTAGATCGATTGCTCATCCCCGAAAACCCCCACATACCAAATTTCATCAAAATCGTTAGAGCCGTTTCCGAGATCCCGGAAATATAGAAATATATATAGATATAAATAAGAATTGCTCGTTTAAAGATATAAGAAAGATCTGGGCGGCCGAGCTTTGCTCGGCGTTTTCCCGGGCATGAGACCTAGCTAGATCGATTGCTCGTCCCCAAAAACCCCTACATATAAAATTTCATCAAAATCGTTAGAGCCGTTTCCGAGATCCCCGAAATAAATATATATATAGATATATACAAGAATTGCTCGTTTAAAGATATAAGATATCCTATAGTGTGATTGGTATCTGATCTAGCTCAGCCAATTTTATCAGTCTAACAGCTTTGTTGAAGTAGTACATAAACATTTTTTAACCGTCGCAACCATGGTGTTTACAGGGTGTACTTATTTATTGATTGCTGTTGGTGTTCTTCGTGGTTTATTTGCATACATAAGCATTCTTTTGTCTTTGTGTGGACTACTCAAATCTAAGTTACATAAATATTTAAATTATAATCAGTCAGGGCAAGTGCACCATCGGGGTAAGGCATGTGCCATAAAATATCCCTGTAGATTTCGTTTTCCTGGTAGGTGTCCAAACGAACTCAAACTCAAATTATTTATTTGTATGACACAGGTTAAGTACAATAGGTGTTACAGTTTGTATGTACATATATATCACTATGCCTGACCAGAAGGTATACAAATGTCATGTAGAATTTGCTGCTTATTGCTTACTCAGTTTAGGTACCTACTACATTATAATGTTGACTTAAATGTTAACAAGTAACACAAGTTTGGTGCTAGTATGTAAGATTCAATTCACTGGCAAACACTCTCACTCATCCACTCCTCTTTGTCGTCAACCCGAGGCAGGTTCTCAATTGTCATATGTTGAAGGATTGAGATTGTTGATTTATATAGTGAAGTACGGAAGATAATTGTATGTGTGTGTATGCCTCAAGCCGCTCTGGGCCAGCGTGGGGACTACTGCCCGATCCCTCTCATCTATAAGAGGAGGCCTGTGGGCAGCAGTGGGACATATATAGGCTGATGATGATGATGATTAATAAACTACATATGATGGTCACATGCCACCAGCTAAGAGCATAGCACTATGATTAGGTTGGCAGCGGACATGTTCAAGAGATTTTGATAAATTGTCATGTTAGGAGGCGAGATGCATAATATTAATATACAGTTATACTTATTTTGGTGCCAGGTAGAACCCCCATGGAAAAGAAAATGAAAACATCACTATAATATTCTGTTGTTTCAGTATGATTCATTATCATTTACCTTTGATGGTAACCCCATGCATCATACTCTTGATGCTTATGGAGATTTTTCATTGATGAGTGCTGCAGATCTGAAAATTAGGATAGAAGAAATGTTAAGAATTAAGGTGAGAATTTGACCATTATCAATCAACAATGTATTTAAGAAGAATCAATGACCGCTTTAGCTTAGTTGGTAGTGACCCTGCCTTCGAAGCTGGAGGTCCCGGGTTCGAATCCCGGCCAGGGCATTTATTTGTGTGATGAGCATGAATGTTTGTTCTTGGGTCTTGGATGTTTTCTATGTATTTAAGTATATATTTGTCTATATAAGTATGTATATCGTCGCTTAGTACCCATAGTACAAGCTTTGCTTAGTTTGGGACTAGGTTGATTTGTGTAAGATTGTCCACAAATA
This sequence comes from Cenopis cana, assembly GCA_951800055.1. NCBI lineage: Eukaryota > Metazoa > Arthropoda > Insecta > Lepidoptera > Tortricidae > Cenopis > Cenopis cana. The sequence continues at coordinate 13,632,816 of OX637471.1, read as the reverse complement.
TTTATTATTTATTTATTATTTAAGCAAAAATGCTTTTAATAACCCTTTTTGCTTATTTACAGTAAAGTGAAACATATGGGTGCATGCTTACAACTTACTCAAAAATATGTCTGATACTTAGCTCTTATGTCTGCAATTAAGGTACATATTTTTGTGATGATTAGTTTGATACATATTTGTGCAGCGCTAAGTACATACATGTATATAAGGCATAGTTTTGTGAATGCATATTTTTTTCTGTAATATTAATAATAAGTCAAATTTCATTAAATAGATTCATGATAATGGAAAATATTTGGGTACACTTTCTATTAAGCATTATTGGGGTTATTTTGGTCTATTAATCTAAAATAATTAATTTTATTTAAAGATTTATTCATAGATCTTTGGTGGATGTTATAATAGCATAGTTGTATGTGTGTAGGCGTCAGTATCGACAGAGCTCCGTGAGCTGGAAGCTAGGCGCGCGCGCCTTCAGCGGGAGGCGGCGGCGGCCGGCGCGCGCGCAGATAGCGCCAAGACCGAGCACTCGCGCGCCGCCGCCGAGCTGCAGCGCCTGCGTGTTTCCGCCGATCAAGCGCGCCTCGCACAGCTTGAGGCTATTAGACGCGATTCTCCCGAGCTCGCCCCGCCCTCACCACTCCTTCCGTCACAGCCTCCCCCTGTCCTCCCTCCTATACCATCCGCTTCCCAACACCACTGCCGCATGCATTCCTGCTTTGATCACTCCCGATGTTCTCTCACGTCCGGGTTCCCTGTGTACTTTTATGACCCCGATACCTATGCTCCGATTGCTGGCGCTGAAGTGGATGGCTTCCTGAAAACGACAGTGAGACAGACACTGGGATACAATGCACACATTACACAAAACCCTAGAGAGGCTTGTATCTATTTGGTTCTAGTAGGCGAGGCTTTCCCTTCAGACAGGAATTCAATGTAAGAGTTTTGTTTTGATCCAATATCTCCTTTTCATTTTTAATAATTTCTGCAGTATTATTTATGGAAAACTTATTTCAGATCGACAGCAGACTCAGTAAAATTGATACTAAATGAAACAGTAATCAAGAGCTTGCCCTATTGGGGAGGTGATGGTCGTAACCACGTCCTCATCAACTTAGCCCGGAGAGAGCTATCCGTGGGCGCCGGCGACGCGTTCAAGAACGCAGTGACGGGCAGGGCTATGATCGCACAGTCTACCTTTTGTCTCAATCAGTTCCGCCCTGGGTTTGATATCGTGACGCCACCCGCCCTGGGCCCACCCGGCGGGGACGTTTGGCATGATTGCGCTCCAATGGCTCCCGCCAGACGGAAATACTTACTGAGGTAAGTATAATATACACAAATTTTGTGTTTTAGTAATATAATAATTATATGTATTGTTGATATGAATTCATTAGCTGCGTTTAGTTTTCAGGGCTCACAACTACCATTTACTGGATTAATTAAAGATGAGGATAAATCTGTAATAGAGGTACTCCAAAAGACTGCAAAGTCCAGTTCAACATCAGATGTATTCTTTTTGCAATTTGAATGCGATCCGCCCGTCGAGAAACGGGCGGTACACCCTATTGGCGACTGGGCGCTTTGTGGTACAGATCGCTCGAGGCGCGCGTTGCTAAAAGATTCCACATTTGTCGTGATACTTGCTCCGAGTGATCCAAGTTACACCTCCACTGCTTTGCTACAAGCAAGACTGTATGAAGGTTTGAGGTCTGGCGCGATACCAGTTATCTTGGGAGGGGACAGGATTACATTACCGTACGAAGAAGTGCTCGACTGGCGACGAGCAGTACTAATGCTGCCCAAAGCTCGAGTTCCAGAGCTACACTTTGTGTTACGGGCGTTTTCAGATGCCGATTTGCTTGCGTTTCGTAGACAAGGGCGCGTGTTATGGGAGAGATATCTCAGTTCGGTGCAAGTGATGGTGGATTCACTTTTGGCAGTGATCCGAACACGCCTGAACATACCGGCGAGGCCGGCGGCGCTGACGGCCGGCATACCAGCGTTCAACGAGTCGTACTACCCGCCACGGCTGGAGCCGCCGGCTATAGACGCGGAGCCGGAGGAGACGCTCGGACCGCTGGAGGCACCTTACGCGAGCCCGGCCTACCGTCGGAACTACTCGATAGGCCTCGTGCACGGTTACGAGCTTTGGAACGACTGGGGGGACCCATTCGCGCTGTACCCGCAGACGCCGTGGGATCCGCCCGTGACTTCGGAGGCCCGTTTCCAGGGATCGGCAGCAGGGTTCCGGCCAGTGGGCGCTGGAGCGGGCGGCGCGGGAAAGGAGTTCAGTGAAGCGCTGGGCGGCGACCGCCCGCGGGAACAGTTCACCGTCGTCATACTCACTTACGAGAGGGAGGCGGTGCTAGCGGCGGCCGTGGCGCGGCTGCGAGGGCTACCGTACTTGAATAAGGTGAGCCTCCATTATTAAAATAGTATGAACAGAGGCCCGTGCGTATATTAATCAACTACATTAAAATCTGACACCACAGGTTACTTGGTTGTCTACCCTTTCTCAAATTCCTCTATAACACAAAATTTTGCAGCGATGCATAGGATGATTCACAATAGCTACAACGTTCCGACACAGCGGTTACGCTAAGACTGCCCGCCCGTTTCAGGACTCAAAACTGTTTAGTAAATGCGACCCCGGGGTGTCTAGCGCGGGCGATAAGAATTCCACGTAGGCGAATTTGTTTAGAGGGTAAATGTACTGGACGTTATAGTTATTCTCTGGGCAGGTGGTAGTGGTGTGGAACGGGCGCGCGCCGCCGTCGCCCGCGCTTGCTTGGCCGGAGAGCGGCGCGCCAGTGGCGGTGGTGCGTGCGACGCGCAACTCGCTCAACAACCGCTTCCTGCCGTACGGGCTCATCGACACGGAGGCCGTGCTGTGTGTCGACGACGACGCGCACCTCAGACACGACGAGATCGTGTTCGCCTTCAGGTACGTAATTATTCATGCACTCAAGGTACCTAGACAAGTTTTGACCTCTAAAGCCCGACCTGTAGGAGCCTTCAGGAATCTCAATGGAAAAATCGATCTCAATCTTCTCGAAGATCTCATGGTTCGAAATAATTGCCATACGATAAATAAATAAATGGAAAGATAAGGACTATTACATAGGTTCATTTCAAGGGTAAAGCTGCAAACGCACTGACAGCGATGGCGGCGCGGTGCGGAGGCGGTACCGGTTGTAATGTTCGAACTAATATGAAAGGGTCCGCACAGAAAACCGGCCGGGAAAAACAGGTACCGCTACCGCTGTCAGTGTGTTTGGAGGTGCGAGCGCGGTGGAGATCGGCGAAAAAGAGATTGATGCGCTTATATGTCGTGGGCCTCGTTTCCCGCTTCCCCACTGTGGTGTGGCGCGTAGACAGCCCTGGTAATGAATGTTCGTTAATTTCATCTTGTGACACTACCTGTCAAGGCCTTGGAAGTGCATACGCTTCGTCTTTTCGACCATGTACAAATATTTTAAGTGTATAGTACCAATTAATTGTTAGGGTGTTTACAAAAACAACTTGCTTGTCTTTGACGACTGGATGGAGTGGATGGTTGTCAGTAGGCCGGCTCGGTAAGTAGTTTTTGTAATGATAAAATATCTATTTTACTTCAAAGGGTGTGGCGCGAGCATCGAGACCGCATCGTGGGGTTTCCGGGTCGGTACCACGCGTGGGACCTCAACTACAACAACGGGTTCCTGTACAACTCGAATTACAGGTGATTAAATACAACATTGCCTTGTGGTATCTGCACTGATCAATTGAAGTTTTTGTTCTTATATACGAGTAAATAGGCGATGTAAGCAAAATGATAATTTTATGATAAATTTGGTAACTTGGATGAGGATGGACTGAAAGGATATTTTCTCGTTTTTTTAATGGATTCCCATTCAATAACACCTAAATAAAATGCATACAACTTACTGTTTGTTCGGAGTGAGTAAAAAGACAAATTTCTATAATTAAAAAAAACAGTGTCTCTTCAGGTGGTCTCAAACTGACGTTGGTAGCGTAACTGGCCTAACGACCCTGCATACGTACACGTATTGATTAAGTACGATATTTTCTATATATCTAATGTAAATTGTCATATTTCGTTGAAAGTTAACTGTTTCTACATCTCTCTAAGACAAATTTTTAGAAATATAGATCCTGCTGACAGCGCTGTCGTGTCAGTCCACCATGTTTAGGATAATTTAATTGTCAATACTGGATTTTGACGCTGCTCTCAAGGAAACCTTTTGCCGCACTCATGCCTCATTCATATAATAGATTAATATTTTTTACTAACGGAGCACAAGTCCACAGTATAACAAAACATATATTAATGATATCTAGAAAACTCAAAACTTATCATGCCTCTCTACCGTACGTGATTTTGGTACTATTATACTATTCTGTGCTTCCGTTCTAGCGCGATCTGGCGTATCATCACCCCTGAAGTGCGGGCGGGAGAGAGGAGTTGCGCCGAAGCGGCACTGTTTCTCGAGTTACAACTAGTATGATTTAAAAAAACATAATTGTTGCAGCTGTGAGCTGAGCATGGTGCTGACGGGCGCGGCGTTCGTCCATCGCTACTACCTGTGGGCGTATTGGCGCGCGCTCCCCGCCGCCATCAGGGATTACGTCGACGAGTTCATGAACTGCGAGGACATCGCTATGAACTTCCTCGTCGCGCACATCACTAGGAAACCGCCCGTCAAGGTTTTTATTTTACTCGGTACAAAATCGCATGCAAGTTCCACAAGTGAATCAATCTTCTCTTAATCAATGCAATGTATAGCTGCCCGAAGTAACTGCGAGACGCCTTACGAGAAATATATCTGTTAAGGCCCGTTTATAAGATGCAAGAAATTCTAGTCTTACCTCAGTAACACGCAACCCTGAAATGTAGTCAAAATTACATGCAAGTGCTTGCACCACCACCAAAATTTAAGGCATGTTCTGAATCACGCTTACAGCGCTAAAAACGCGTTTACGATCGGACCGAATCACGCTCATAGCGTTTACTTGAGATGTCGTGACGTCATTGATGATGTCATGGACGGCGCCATTGTCGTTTACGATGCTCACACCATAAAGTAACTTACTTATCTCCCAGGCGTAAGCACCTTGAGCCAAACGTCAAGTTGACGTTTGATATATGAAAATGACAGTAAACACGGGCTATGAGCGTGAATCGGTCTGATCGTAAGCGCGCTCAAACGAATACCGTTCCGAAACAAAACACTACTCACGCGGCCTTGAGCGCGTTATTTGATTGGGACCGGCCGTCAGCACTGTAATTGCTGCGAGAATTTTTAGCGTGATTCGGAACACGGCTATAGTGTGCCCGTGTTGCAGGTCACGTCCCGGTGGACGTTCCGCTGCCCCGGCTGCCCGGTCACGCTCTCCTCCGACGAAACGCACTTCCACGAGAGGCACAAATGCATACAATTCTTTTCCCAGGTAAGTGTTTTGTGAAGTGTGCTAGCTTCTATTAGGAATGCTCTAATCAGACCATGGGACCGTAGATCAATTTTGAAATAATTTATTGCCTATGGGTCATTATTCGCGCGTTTCAACCGCGTGGACACGTTTTTGACGAATTGGCTGTAGATTCTGGTGGTATTTCTGAGTTAGGTGGTAGATGTCCCGCTCCCGTACCTACTTTTATCAGATAACTGATAATGGCATTGAAATCTTTATCTAAATGCAACAAAATAGTAACCACGAAAGTGATTTGTAACAAAACCCGAATACCCTGATACGAAGAACCCCGAATAAAGAAAAAGTTTAATTTAAATTAGTTCAGTAGTTTTTAAGAAGGAACGTACGTTCCGAATCCATAATCCGCACAAACTTTCACGTTTATAATATTATTAGGATTTGGATGTCTGAATTCTATCACAATCGCTGCAAGTAACTCAAACGCAAGAATGAAGAGCTTCCCATTCTCTAACAAGACGCTGGCTTAAATTTATTAGTTTTGTCAATAGGAATAAATAAAATACAGATTATTTTTGTTAACTTACGCTGACTTTTCAAGATACAGCATCACCAACAGTCAGGTCGATGCAATAACATATATATATTAATTGACATTGTACAATATAGGCTCTATCAATAGGGTACAGTACATGCATAAATTTCTTTAGAGAGGTTTAAATATTTGTATGGAAGCAACTACAATTAGAACAACACAAAATATTTAAAAAATGACGAGAGTAAAAGTACAGCCTAACTGCCGAGCCCTGAAAACGGTCCATACTAATTGACATTGAAATGTGACGTCACATAACACGGGCCCCGTACTACCATTCATCTACACATCTTGTCACTGTACATTCCGCATGCATATTCCTTATTATAAAGTCGACGAATGCATTTATCTACTTTTGATGGCTGAGTAAGTTGCTAGCTGCTTGATGATGAATAAGGATCGAATGGCGAATGAGTTGAACTGAGTATGAAACACGGTGTGAACGAGTAGGTACAGATGTAACGTTGTAAATAAATAGAAGAGTTTTTTTAAAGAAGCATTTAATTTCATTCCTATTTTCTATGTTCATTTAATTCTGTTCCAGGTTATGGGGTATACGCCGTTGCTGTCCACGCAGTACCGCGCCGACTCCGTGCTTTTCAAGACGCGCATTCCGCACGACAAGCAGAAGTGCTTCAAGTTTATATAACGCGCGTCCGGTCGGCGCAGTGCATGTACGTACATGTACATATACATATCCCATCAGCAATTGCCTTTCAGTGTATTGCAGTCTAGTTTATTAATTTATAGTACACTATTGCACTCTATCACTTTCTCATAAGGTCCAAAAATGTGTATATATTAATGAACCTGACTATAGAAAATACGACGTCTTTCATGGCTGTGTAAGCTAATATAGGGGCGGCATAGGCGGTCGCAACCTTGGGAAGTATAATGTATTCGTGGTGAAAATGTGACAAGCTGATATCGCTTCGCTTGGCTCGCTTAATCTAAGAGTATCCTAAACACGCTTCATCAATCATCATACACATCTACTAGCAATATAAACACCTGGCAATAATAATTTTATGTCACACCTGGCCATAAAGTGGCCATTATCGCACGCTCCGCGCGCGAAAAACCCTACTTCCTGGCCAGGGGGTGACATAAAATTTTGTACTTACCACGGGCGATAATAAAGAAAGCCTCAGATCGCATATTTATCGCCCTTGCCTTCGGCTCGGGCGTAAAATACCGGCGACCTGAGACATTCTTTTTTTTATCGCCCTTGGTAAGTAATGTACTATAATAAGTGAGACTGGTGACGTGACGGGACGTTTCTTGCCCGGGTGTAGGCGCGAATACATGGAGCGGCATTTGTCCCCTCCACCCTTAAACCCTTATAAAAAGTGCCCTCCCCCCACTTGCCTGATAGTGTCCGAACCAAACCTTGGATCCCGGGTAAAAATAATACGCAAGGTTTTTGCAATATAAAACGTACCTCAAGGGGAATATCCACCAGAGATGCGCTAAGCTGTGTTTGCATTTAGGGATGTGACATTGACATCTCTCATGGTTGACCGTAGACACTAATGACTGCTGAAACACATAAGTTACCTTACCACATCTCTTCTCTGGTCGATGCTCTCTCTCTGAAAATCCTTCTGGGATGTCCGGGAGATAAAATCATATAAACAGGATATCCTGGTCGTGGAAATATGTCTCATTTTTTCCTAAGGACAGTCAGTTTGTACATTAAGGTTCATAATTTTTTAGCTTACGGCAGATACGTAAATCATCATGATTTCATAAGGGTACTTAATAGTTACAACTAAAACATATGGTTGAACTTATATCTCATGATTATTACACTTAATACCCACGTACCATCGCCAACACAGTTAACTGACCATTCGTGAACTCTATGCGCTTTGTAATAACGGCCACCAATGGTCAGCTAACTGTGTTGGCGTTTGAACACAATGATGTTAAATCAATTACATTGACGAAACACATGAATATTCATAAAATGAACATTACTGAGGCTTTAGAAGACGCAATAAGGAGGTATTTTAGAATGAAGGTATATTATTTTTACTAATGTTTAGCAATAACGGTCCACATATATTTATGGTATATTTATATTTATAGTTTGTGTTTTCTATTGTAAGATAAGGCATGCTTTATTTTTTATAGTTTTTAATTTATTGTTTAGACTCACTTATGTTAGAAACATCACTCAGTTGGTTTGTACTAAATACGTTTTAAAGATACATACCTCAATAAAGTATTTGTATTAATCATCAGATAAAAGTATATACATACATTTTTAACATCCAATAATTTTGAATTTACACTTCTTAGTAGGTTTCCTCACGATGTTTTCCTTCACTGAAAAGGTAAATATTAAATGATATTCCGTACATTCGCGAAGCAATTCAAAGTTGTATGTGAAGTCCCCAACCCGCTCTGGGCCAGCGTGGGGACTACTGCCCAATCCCTCTCATCTATGTGAGGAGGCCTGTGCCCAGCAGTGGGACGTATATAGCTGATGATGATGATTTTTTAGTAAATAAATAAGTATTAATCATTTGCCCAACATTACAAGTAAATTCAATGGGTATAAGCAATGGCCTGTCTGAATTAGTAAATCGAATATGTGGCAATTTAAATAAAGCGCATAACATTATTAGCAATTTGTCAAAACAACCTACAGTGGCGTAGCTGTGTTCGGAAGGAGGCAGCAGTTTAATGCTTACTATAGCCAGTTATTGAGACGAAATGCTCCATGAGTAATGTTCTTAAGCTGATTTGTGGATGTTTTCAAGTTATTTTAATTCAGTGTGAAGCATTTTTACCAGTGGTTCTTAACCTTTTAGTGATGAGGGACCATTTGACTTTTTTTACTTGTCATGGACCACTTCCTATTTCCCGGCCTGGCGACGGGTCGGCTCCCTCATAGCACAACTCTCGCGAGCCGTGGTTTTGTTCATTCGTTATCACTTATTCAATATTTTTCTGATGGCTTCGCGGACCATTTTGAGTGCTTCTAGGGAGCACCAGTGGTCCGCGGACCACCGGTTAAGAACCACTGATTTATACAATTGACAATGTAAATATTAGGGTTTAGTTTTATCTTATCCCCAAAGGCATAAGGTGACATAATATAAATATGTTAAAGTAGTGATAGATAATGACAGTATGCTAGTTCTAACTCCCAGTAGAATAATATAGCGTTGTTAGGTAAGGCAGGCATGACACACTTCTGTCAAGTGGATAGACTAATAAAATAAATGCTCTACCTACCTAAATTTTGTAGGCTTGTGCCTTAAAATTTATTTCCAATACTCTCATCTTGATATTTCTTGTCGCCAGCCTTAGGCATTAAGAATTTAGTCACTAGATGATAATTTATGATCTTTTGTATATTTAAACAACTTGAATAATAGATCATAACAGTTTGCGCATCACGCACATGTGTTGAATATATGAATTGAAGTATTTTGAGTCAGTGTAGGTTTGTATCATAAATTAACTGATTATAGATACCTACTCTTCTAGTCCAAAGCATGGTCGGCTGGAGGCTAGGCTGAAGAGCCTTATAATAAACAAATAAGAGTAATAGTTTATATGTATAAGTACATGCTATTTCTATTATTATTAGAATTAAAATATAATATCTTTAAAGAGGAATTTGTAAATGTGTCTCATGTTACATAAAAAGTAAGTCTGTTTATCTTTAAGTCTAGATCTCCATGATTTTATAGCTAACATAACATACATAGTATGCGAGTACACAAAAAACGGTTAGTTATTTAGTTATGTCATTGCAATAAATGTACTATCGAACCAACTGAATCATGACCCACCGTGGAACCTTGACATAGAAAATGTCATAGTGACATCGTACTACCTGATAAAGAAAATCGTTATGACACTTTCTATGACAAGGTTCCACGGTGGGTCACGATTCAGTTGGTTCGATAGTACAGTCAGCGTCATATAGTATGTAGCAGACAAAGTGGCCAAATAGTTCGGTACACCATATATTTGGTATAGTGTACTGGCCACTTTGAATGCTACATACTATATGACGCAGACTGTACATACGCAGTAAAGCTTGCAGGAACATTTTGGTACTATTTGAAGAACCTAATTAAGGGATGTTTTATGTCAATATAAGATTTATTTGAAGTTTAACATAAGATGAATGGATCCTGCTTGGTCGAATTCGGCCTTGTTTGCATTTGAGTTTACATTTCTATGTGACTTTTTTAAACTGCTATTTTACGTTTATGTGTGTTAAATATAACTCGATCAAGATTTTTTGTTCGAATGAACAATAATTCATAATTGTTTTATTTACGAATTATTTATGTGCGAATAACTTATTCACAAATAATTTATTAGCAAATAATTATTCTTGAAATAATCAATCTTTACAAATGACGAATGAATTATTCGTTTTTTTATTCAGTAAACGGGAAATAGAAGGGAGTTTTATGTAAAGCAATTATCTTAGTCCATTAGTTACATTTAGTTTTTATTTCGACTAAATTCAAAAGTCCAGGGGAAAGATTGGGAGAGTTTTATTAGATATTTAGTAATAGTGTATTATTTTAGCTTTATCTATTAAGTGTTACTTTTATAGATTTTGTTGAATAAGGTGGAATAGAAAAATGTAATACACTTTTATGAATAAACAAATACATACCCTTCAGGTATTCAAATAGATAATAATTCGTGCCAATTAATTTCACGAATGAATTATTTCACGAATAAATTATTCGAATAAGAATAATCATTCGATAATTTTAGTCGTCATTTGCAAATAATTTGGTTATTCTTATTCGTTATTCGTCATTCGAATAAATTTTGCCCATCAAGATGAAACTTATGCATACCTATGTAATAATCAGTTGTGACAGTTTGTTCTTCAAAATTGTAATATTTATATTGTTTCGTAGTCGTAACTAAAGATTGTAAAATGAAGCCTATTTAAGATTGTAAAATGTATAGTTAGCCAAAAAAAGGGGTCTGCCGTCTGCGAGCGGGATATCGCTATGCAAGTCTATAGCGGTGTCCCGCTCGCACTGCGGAAACCGTCCGGAAGCTGCATCAGTGTGACAACCACCTAACATACAAATAATAGGTATTCGAAAACTGGTAGAACGCATTCTGTGCTGGCTGTATTTTATGGTACTATTCATTAAATTTATAGAAACTTATGTTAATACTTGATCATCATAAATAAAATATGCAATTATATATGATGATTATTTCAAAATATACCACTGAACGACCTCACTAAACTTAAGCACCTTACGATGGGCCATCCCAAAACGAACAAAAACACATGCATAATGCATACACACGACAATCATTATGTTTTTATGGTAAAATTCATTATGCTTATATTGTAAGGCACCAGTGGCGGCGCGTCAAAAATATTCTTAGGAAAGCCGGAAATAATTTGCCTTTCTTATACTTCATGAGCCGTAGTAAAAGAACTGCACTGGCTGAAAATTAGGTAAGCCGGTGGGGATCGAGTTGTATGGACGCTCCGCCACTGGAAGGCACACACGTAAGTTTTTTTTTCAAAACCTGCATGTACATACATTATTGCGAGTAATGCGAGTCCGTTTAATTGTAATACGAAGCCTGCCAAATGTCATTCCGGCCGAAGCTAATATAGTGCTTTTCTCAAAAATGGGGAAACAAGACGAAATGTCAATTAAGGATTACTAACCATAATCTCGAAACGCCAAAAACTTAATAACTTCCAGTCGTTTATTTTTGAAACAAAATCGCAAGTGTATTTTTTTCCGATTTCCATTCATTTGAATCGGCTGACTTGTCTTTCTTTGAATGGGCACCTTACCTTTTAAAAAGGTTGGAACCGCACCTTTAACCCTTTTCCAGGCATAGTACCACACCACATGCATCTAGTTAAAATTTCAACCTTAGTACCCAAAGTTAAGGTTTAAATCGAATTGAATTTCGGCGAAAAGTTAATTGCGCTTAAATTCATTTCCAATACTTAACTATTTTGAATATATATTTTGTTATTCGCAAAACGACGTGTAGGTTGGTGCGGCCTGGAAAAGGGTTAAAGGAATTTATATGTAACATTTCAGGCGCGTGCAGCGAGACTGCAATTATTTGATCTGAAACTATAAATTAGGCTTTATCCAGCACTGTTTGTATAACTTTTTTTGTCCGAATAGGCACTAGAATCGTTGGTTAAAATCTGTGGGTTAGTCGTTTCCCACCGTTTATACTTTACCTCCCAATGTGTAGTGTGCAGGTAGTGAGTAACGTTCACTTTGCTAGCCATTTCTGAGAACTTTAGCTATAGTTGGTTATTTAATTTATATATTTGTAAATAAGGTTGCCTACAATGAAATTAAATCACCGGTTCAGTAAAATATTATTTATTTAATTGCTAAAAGTCATATAATTTTAATCAATTTTTACACACGTACAAATTGGGTATAACGTCACTAGGAGAAAATTTCATAGTAATTCTAGTGAGTCTTACAGACGAAATATTCCTGAACACATGTAGAATAGGCACAATAAGTACATGCGACTATGAGTAATCTCGAACGTTATAGAGTCGATAGGTCGGTTGGCGACCAGCTAATTTGGTGTGCCGGTTTGCGACCACTTCGACGAGTTGATGAACTGAAAGGATATCTAATTTTTTTAAATGTCTATTCAATAACTACAGATTAAAATGCATAAGACGCACTGATTCTTTAGGGTAGGTATATAAAAATATTAATATCTAACAGGAGGTCGCAAAACTGATGCTGGTCGCGTAACCGGTATATCAACCCTATACGTATAATAATTTTTAAATTGCACGTCCAGACAAGAAATTAGTCTACCCCTTTTTCGACAAACGTCCATATTTAAGTGGTAAACTATATTCTTGGCTACACAATGAAATTCTTATACACTTATCGACTTAGGTAGGTACTGTAATCTAATACAATTTTAAATAGAGTATATTTAAACATTTTTATTTAGATAGGGAAGAAATTCAATATTTTATAAAAAATAGAAGATAGCTTACTGACTATACGTGCATTTATTACATTAGAATTGAAACATACGTTTTTTGTTTATTTCATACTTCATGTACTTATAAGTAGATCATACCTAGTAGAAAGTAGATTACGTACATACACGGTTATATATAATAAAGCTGTCATACATTAGGTACACTGTGACCTCTACTTGCGCCATACATTGTATTAAACTTAAATGCCTGTGTATTTGACAATGCTATGTTTAAGTAATGAATGAATTCATCGAGATCCTTTGCACTGGGAAAACAATACATAAAACATCCAAGTAGAGGTACTTTACTTTGCATTCTATTTAAACATTGTAATATTCGATAAACACATTTAACATACCTACAGATCACTTATTTATATGAATACGTATTGGTTCGTTGTTCTTACTATTAATTAAGAAAATGAGACGGTATTGAAGAAGGTACGTTGCCAGTATTTGTGCACTGCACGATTTGTGTGAGTTTAATTCTTGGAGAGATGAATAATTTGGAGCGTAGTGCACAGGTATCTACTGTATACATTTACCGTAATTCAAAGGGTTAAACTTTTTTTTTTATACGACGACGGTGGAAAATAAGCTTGCGGTCCACCTGATGGTAAGCGGACGCCGCAGCCTATAGACGCTCGCAACTCCAAAAGAGTCACGTGCGCGTTGCCGACCCTTTATACAATTACCCTTTATACTTTTCCGATGTAGGTACGATTATGAGAGATGGGATGGCTCCTTGTGGAAGACAAATACGCCTTGATTTGAAAATACTTTTGAATAGTTCGTACCCGTTTGTCAAACTTATATTGATCACGTACTTATAAATTAATTACTTTGCCAATAGGAAGTATTTTTGTGAACATGGACGCTATTTATAGACATTATTGTAGCTGTGTGAATCCAACTTATTTCGTTGTAGGGCATCCTAAAGGACGGGAGCACTATGTAGTTTCAAATTTCAATATTGGTGAGGGTAGTAGGAGGTTTCGCTGGGGACGGTGACGCCGAGCGCGGGGCGCGCGCGCGGCCGCGGCCACGCGAGCTCGCGGCTTCAGGCAAGCTCCTCCGCCTTGCCGCCGTCCAGTCGCTTCAGCTGTGGGTACACAACAACAAACACTCATCAATAATGTGCCTTTTTAGTACATTACTTAGCAAGGACGGTAAAACAACGAACGTTTCAGACCACAGGTATTTATTTGATGCCCGAGCTGAAGGCGAGGGCGATAAATATGTGATCTGAGGCTTTCATTATTACCGCCCGTGGTAAGTACAATTTTGTCTTTCCCTGGCCAGGATGTGGGATTTTCCGCGCGCGGAACGTGTGGTGATTGCCACTTTATGGCCAGATGTGACATAAAATTATTTCCATCAGGCAACAAGGCCCATATTTACACATCTTACAGAATAACATAGGATACGCTTAAAGGAGTATTGTTGGTATACTCGTATGTGTAGGCTAGGTGCGAGACTGGCGAGCTAGTTTCCTAAGTGCATTGATTTCTCGTCTCTAAAGGCCTACAATAAACTTACGCTCTGCTCCACTGTCCAAGCAGTGGCAGCGGCTGTGGAGGCCGCGGGCACGCGTCCAGCACGCTTGTAATACAATTCAAACGTATAATGTAAAATTCAAACATATAAGTAATATGGTGTAAAATTAAAACATCCTGTGTCACTGTCACTGACAAATTAATATAGTTAATTCGAATGGTCGACTTGGCGGAGTCCTGCCGTGCCCCCAGATGACCTAAGTCTCATTTAAATAATGTGTTGTTATGAATTCATGTTGATTTGAAAGGTTATTAATTCGTAGAACAAACTTATGTAGGAAATACATTGGCTTGGAAAGTGAGGGTGTGTCGGAGCTCTCAGCAGGGAGCGCCGTGACCTCGTGCTTGCCGTGTAATTCACGACCGATGTTTATTGATATTCACCGTAAATGGTTTCTTTTATACAGAATTCCATTTATTCGTTCATTAACTTTTAGGTAGATTAGGTAATTAACATGAGACATGAATTATAGTATTTTATGGCGCAAGCAGTAAGCTACCAAAAAGGTATTTAGCTCATTTGTGGGATTGACTGATATTGCTTCCTGAATTCAAATGCCTGTTGGGCGCCTGTCGCATTCACGTAAGTACAGTCGAGGGCACAAATATGTATACATGTTTGGACCTTATTTCAATGGAATGAGGCGAAAAAGTGTATACATATTGGTGCCCTTGACTGTACACGTACGTAGGCTACATGCGCGCTACCAACTAGGCAAGGCAAGAGGAATCTTTGGTGATTCCCGCCTGAACGCTCGCGCAGCGTGTAGCGCTGTAGGTACGTGAATGAGGCCTAAGTGTTTATTACGTTAAATTAATTGAGGAATGGTGGAACAATAGCTACCTCCTTGTCATCGGCAGCAACGGGGCGGTATCGCGGCGGCGCCACTGAGTCCACGGGCGGCGCGGAGAAGCCGTGCACGTAGAGCAGGGCGGCCGCAACACCTCCCGCCACCGGCCCGGCCCAGTACACCTAATAAACAAAAAAAATCACTATCATAAACGTTTTACTAGCAATCCCGAAGGAACACAAGAGTTCCCGATAGAGTCGGTATGTTCGATAGCTAGTGGCGGGCCAGCGTCACCGTGAGGCCGATATCTAGCGGATTTGCGGGGCCTGTGTCTGGATTATTGTTTGTTTGCTTACCCAGTGGTTGGTCCATCATTGGCGACGAGCGCGGAGCCGAAGGAACGCGCTGGGTTCATGGCAGATCCGGTATAGTTGACATCCAGGAGGAGGCCGGTGGTGTCTGGATTATTGTTTGATTTCTTACCCAGTGGTTGGTCCACTCATTGGCGACGAGCGCGGAGCCGAAGGAACGCGCTGGGTTCATGGCAGATCCGGTATAGTCGACGCTTTCGACAGCCAGGAGGTGGCCGATGGTGTCTGGATTATTGTTTGATCTCTTACCCAGTGGTTGGCCCACTCATTGGCGACGAGCGCGGAGCCGAAGGAACGCGCTGGGTTCATGGCAGATCCGGTATAGTCGACACTGTCGACACCCAGGAGGTGGCCGATGGTGTCTGGATTATTGTTTGATCTCTTACCCAGTGGTTGGCCCACTCATTGGCGACGAGCGCGGAGCCGAAGGAACGCGCTGGGTTCATGGCAGATCCGGTATAGTCGACAGCCAGGAGGTGGCCCAGCGTCACTGTGAGGCCGATCGCCAGCGGAGCCGTCGATTTGCCGTCCGGTTTGTTGGGGTCGCACACCTACGGTCAAGGATTTACAACGGTCAGCAAAGTAGTGTGATTAGAAACGTCTACAGACTATTTTCTTTTGGTATTCATTAGGTACAGAGGCTCGTCAGTGTTACAGTATCAGCGAATGCACTCAATAACATCAGTTTCAAAGAACACTGCGGCTGGCGGCGGGGAGATCCGTCGCGAACCAGAAGAACTCCCGAACTTCGGCAGTTTTTCGAACTCTTCGGGACCCGAAGAGTTCGAAACATGTCGCCCGGAGTGATAATTAATACGTGAGTTTTAACCGTTTACTGTAATAAAGTTTTAACATGACTCGCGAAAGTTTAAATTCAATTACAAAGAGTTTTGTGCTATCAGTAAAAAGGATATTTGAGACTACGAGTAGGTTATGCCCCCGTGTTCGTCAGCGGATACTCGTTAATCGCCTTAATATGGGCTTTAAACTACGCTTGGACAAAATCTAATTGCATACCTATACCTATATGATATGTTTTAAAGCTTCCCACAGGCGCAGCATCAATTATCGCTCTCCCATAGACCTCCGGCTTGCCCTATATGGGGGTTGGACCCTTTAAGGGAGGATTTCCGGATTAAAATATTTCGTGTCTGTTATAAAGTTAATTTTTGATGATAATGATCCTTATCAAACACGCAAGAGGAGCTAGCCTATGTCCAAGCTAAACTTCTATCTAAATCGTTTCAGCGGTTTTAGCTTCAAAAACAAAAGGTAACAGACAGACAGCCGGACAGACCGGCAGATAGAGAAACTTTCGCTTTTGTTACTTAGGCATATCCTCGCATTTGGCCGATATATTCCTTTTGAGGTACGGAACCCTCAAAAATGCAATTCTTTGGGATGGGGGTCTTTTAAGATTTATCATTATTAATTCAAATAAGTATAGGTAGGTACCTACTACATAGGTAAAAGTATTTCGGAAAGTTTCAATGGGTTCATAGTCTTAACTTTGTTATTATTTATATTCCCTTAGGCTGGTTTAGTGATGTGCCGCGGGAATATTCCCCTGGGGAATATTCCCGGGGAATATTCCCCAAACCGGGGAATTATATTTCGCTGCACAGCCTCTCATGATAATAACTTGTAGTATGCGTAGCATTCTGCATCAGTACTTGCACAATATTTTAGAGCTAAAAACAGATGAAAAATTTCCCGGTATCCGAACCGAACCCAGCCACTGCCATCTGGCGGCACGGCTGCAACCTGTCATTGTGTTCTTTGTGCATCAGTCAAGCAAGACCGTATTTCATATACTTAAATTATTAAAATTAACAATAGACAGTATTTCAGTGATAATTAGTAGTATTCGTTTATTAAAACGATTACGGGAAGAAGTGTTGTGTTCGGTTCGAAGATAAAGTTGCGTTTTTTGTGTTCTTTTACACGTTCGTTTTCAGATAGACACGACGCGACGCCATGGCGGACAGTACTTGTGTATGAACAAGTAAAATCCAATATGTAATGTCGCCGATTCAAATAATCGGTCGAAGATGCTTACATAATAAACGACATATGCATAACGCTACAAGAGGACAATACGAAAGAAGAAAGATTGCAGTCAAATGATGATTCCTGATTGTTGAATGCTGATTTACTTGGCCTTATGCGAATCCTGCTCGGCACTGTGGAGTGTTAAAGATGGACACGTCTCTTTGCCGGCTGCCTATGACGATTGTGGTGTTACTGTTATGGGTACACTCTTTTGTCGCAGCGATCAGTAATTGTGGCGTATTACCATGGATACGCTCTCTTACATACAGCAGTGAGTAAACTGGATATTCGCATTACAACTGCGGTGTGCTAAATATGGGCACACTCTTTTGTACAAGCAAGCAAGCTTTGTCTTTGCTTTGGCAAGTGCGACAAGTAACTCGGATACTTTCTCCGACATACAGCGGTAAGTTTTACTTGCTGGGCAGTGGGCATTGTGGTATGCTAAGTTGGGTATTCTCCTTGCCCTCTAATTGCCGCCGGCCGCATATTACAAATCTTCTGTTATAGACTTGTATTGGTAAGCAAATATAAGTACACTCTTGCGGCGCAAACATTAATTCAGTAACATGGAGTGTATGTTGACAGATATATTATGTTTTGCACTTCAATACAAATACTGTTTTTTATCTTCAACAACTGGCAGCTGTGTGTATTTCCTGTAAGTACCTGATTTTTGCGAGTTCTGTGATGAGGCTTTCTTGGGCCCATTCTTTACTCATTGCATATTGCACGCTATTGCAGTTTAAATCAACAGCGCCTAAGATTTAGCATTGACATTGCTATAATGATGACAAATGTTGAATAAGAGAGGGACGCCTTGTTTAAGGGCTGTGGCTACCCTTGGCTTATACAGTAATTACTAAATATAAGTGTTGTATGGTATTTCTCCTTACCATCTGGCAGTGTACTGCTGTTAGTACAACTTATATGCAACATTTTGTCAGTATACACCTGGTTTGGTAGTACAACTGCTCCGGGCCCATCAATTATTCATATTGTGACCTCGGAAAGCTCGGATATTACCTGATATGGTTTTAGTGTTTTGCTCACCTTAAATCACCCTTACATATATTCACTATATTTACAGCCAATCAATTTTAAATAAGAATTTTCTTCCTGCAAGGACAATATGATTGTTTACATCCAGCTCAAGCCGACACAGGAGATACAATTGGCTTCATGGATAAGTATATTAAAATGGAATTAAGGAATGCCCTGACTCATCAATTGCCACCGGAGTGCCGCCTAATTAACTTTATGTGTTGTGAGTATATCAGTAATGACAATCTTATCTGGATGTTTAATACATATGCACTGATACAAAGAGTGGAGAAAAGATATGTCAATGACTCATATGTCAGAATCTTGAAGATATGTCAATAATGTGTTATAATCAGTAACACTGTAATCACAGTTTAATGAACAGACATTTGACATTACACTAGCAGTCATAAAGAAAACAGGATTATATATATCTATTGGTATATATCATTACTTCTTTTACCAAGAGCATAACTGACACATTCCTATTCCTTGAGAAATAGTTTATATAGACCTATGTCAAATTTTTTCTGGAATGACTTAATGAGTCTCCAACAATAAGTACATACAAGGCTATTGATAATATCGTAATGTACTTAAGCCTATTCATATTAATTTATATTGGTATTTTCTAATGGCTACTTGTGCGGTGACTTTGGAATGGACCAGCCATTTAAAATTTTGCATACCTTGAGGCCTACTTGCAAAAATAATAATTGATTCTGATTTGTACCAGTTAATTAAGCCTTGTTACACACAGGTTTATAGACACAAGTGGTTGTAAATGTCTATTAAAGGTATCTAATCTTAGAGATGACTATGATTTGAGGAGGAAGACATATTTGTTCTTTCATCATCATCAGTATATATACCCCCCACTCACAAGGCACAAGCCTCCTTTCACTATTGAGTGCGAGAATGAGAATGTTTTTTCCATATCTGCCCCTTTTGAGATATCTAATGTAGGTAATGTTACATGTCTTATGACAACATTACTCACCTTAGCAGTGATCTATTGGTCATGCACCTAAAGTATGTATACAATTACTATCTCACTGCACATTAAAATACATTAATATCTTAATTAGTTGCGCTAAGAAATCAATCTGATTTTTAAATAATGAATAAATAAAATAAATAAATATTCATGGACAGCCTAGGTACATAAATCAGGGTCCCATACAGGAAAACCTTGTGCTGTGGGTGCTGAGCAGGGATATACAAAATGGTATATATGTTTCTGATTTTCCATTGCGTGAATTCAAAGAGTAGTCTCAAGATAAATATGGAATAGATTTTTAATCAAGATCTGTTCGGTTATAAAGATGTGATAAAACGATATATACAAGTGTGTAATAGGAATTAAAGATTACATGTGATTATATGTGATATACGCAGTTATATCTATATAGAAATGTAAGTAAATTCTTATATGGAGGTTAGCAACCCCTTTTGGAATATTATGAGTTACCATGTTTACTTGCTCCTCATTAGTGGCGGAGCATCCATACAACTCGATTTCCGCCAGCTTGCCTAATTTTCAACCAGTGCAGTTCTGCTACTATGGCTCGTGAGCAATGAGAAAGGCAAGTTATTCCTGCCTTCACTAAGATTATTTTTGACGCGCTGCCACTGCTCCTCATACCTAATGTCCTTTGAGTTTACATTTTGCCTTACCTGATATGTATGTAAGGAATATTACCACATTGGTCTTATAATGAAGGTTAATGTTAATCTAAGCCTCACTTCTGGGAATTAATTAGAAGACTCATCTACAGATTGTATGTTAACAAATTTTCTTTATTTATCTCAAGATTAAGATATTTTGAAGTATGTTACGTTTCCAAATATAGGTACATATTTGGATATGCGAATGCAACAATTACGAGTAATGAGGCATTAATGGAAAAGTCATGAGGAACTTCAGATGCAAGCTTTATCTTAGATGCTATCATAGTCACGATATATTTATAGCATACATGCGTCTACTTACCTAAGACCACTCTTACCAATAAGTACTTTGGGTATTTAGAGAGAGTACTTACAGATGTATAGTGAGACAAAACGTAGTTTAAATTTATGCCATTAATAAGATGTTGATAAGCGTGTTTGTCCTGTTATCTGTTATGTTATAAAGGAAGCACCTTGCTCACAGAGCTTTTGGGCTTCATCTCTCCATTGCTGCGTCTGACGGTCAGACGTAAGTATTGCTAGAGTCGACGATAACACCACGATGCTTCAAATAAGAGGCTGCGCTGGTAGCCTGGTTAAAGGAGGGTATTTTGGAAGTATTAGTAATCACCTAATTTGATCAGATTGTGATAGCTCCCCGATATTTTTATTAATAACTTTACATCGGTCACACTATTAATACCTATACTTTATTTTTATTGTAAGATGAAAGAATAAGACCAAGCCCGTAAGGAGCTTGGTAGTATGAGGATTAGTTTTCCAACCTTCTCCTTAGTAAAGTGTGACTCATGATATTTTTCGTGAATCAATTTCATTATTCTCAGTGGCTTTCCCTAGCCCACGTAGTGTACATATGTGCAAAATATTACATCTGATAAGCGGCGAGTGGCGCTCGGCGCTGCCGGCGCCCTCTAGGATAGCTGCGCCAGCGTTAAGCCGCCTCTAATAACATACCTAACCATCGTTTTGCCTTATGATTATTTAAGAACCTGTTCCCCATGAAGCTCATTAATTTCAAATAATAAGACTCCTGAAGTGGCACTAATGCATATATAAGTCACTGATATGATCGATATCTATTTAAGTTCTCATATCATAGTGAACATAGGTTAATGTTGGACTTCGAAGTTCATTTTATATCTGGTAGATATGTATACCTAAATAGATATTACCTACCTGACAGTGTATTCTTTAAGGTTTATTTATAGCCTGTTATCCCGTTACAGGATGAGCATTTAGCTTATTATTTTTCGTAGATACTTAAGTCGGCTCTCAGACGATTATCCTAGGATAAAATTTGCTCGCAGCGGAAGTTGTATCGATATTTCCTTAATTTAGATATACCGCTGTTTAGTTACAGTCAGAGCGTTCACTATCGCTTAATCTTGGAACACTAGTAATATTTGGTGGCTTCGTATTAAATGAATAACATATTTATGAGTATTGATGTTAAAGTAATAACATAAATTACAAGATTATTATTATTTGTATAACGGAGAAGATCCTTACTTAGATTATATAAGGTGGTAAGGGATCAGCTAGCGCCACCTAAGATTTCTTTCTTTCTGTTAATCTATCCTTTATTTAAGGATACCCAAGCCTCAATTTGTACGTTTACAAATGTGTCTGTGTATCGAACTATGATAATATTTGAGTTTTATGTACATTAGTAACTACTTAGTAATCGATAACAAATTAACGATTAGTTACAAAATAACATTCTAAAATTGATGCGGAATCATTTGGAGGTCTCCACGATATTTGGCACCCTCGTTGATATTTTAATATTATTTTAATTTTTTTGTTAATATGGCGCTTGTGCGAAGACCCAGTTCTGTTCTAGAGCTTACCAAATAATATTTCAAGAGTATTTTCATGATCGACCTTACCCAGCGACATACAATCGTCGCTAAGCGCCACCTCGTGATCTCGATGGGCTACTAGCAACTAGTTTGCTAGATGTTAAATCGGGTAATGATTGCAAAGCCAGAAATTAACTTTGATATTTTCTCTGAACATCTACAAGTTATTATCATGAGAGGCTGTGCAGCGAAATATAATTAGAAATTAAACGAACTTACCTGTAAGTGAAGTTCTATTTTAATTATATGAGCTGCACAGCCTCGAAATGATAAACCCACCCGCCTCATTACCCATGTATCTACATATAAGTCATGAGACTGCGCAAGGAATTCCATCAAAGTTTCTTTGGACAATATTAATTGTGTCTGACTTTGCGGTGTCATTACCGGAGGGTGTGAAGTCACACCTATTTGATAGATACTCTAAACTAAATGACAGGTTGCAGCCGTGCCGCCAGATGGCAGTGGCTGGGTTCGGTTCGGATACCGGGAAATTTTTCATCTGTTTTTAGCTCTAAAATATTGTGCAAGTACTGATGCAGAATGCTACGCATACTACAAGTTATTATCATTTCGAGGCTGTGCAGCTCATATAATTAAAATAGAACTTCACTTACAGGTAAGTTCGTTTAATTTCTAACAATAAAATAGTAAAAAATATAATAAATTAAATCGTAAAATATGATAGTAGTGTTATAGTTAGGTCCAATATGGCACAGTATTAACATAGATGGATTAATCTCGAAAATAAAAGGAGGGAAGTTTGATGCAAATGTAAGTTCTTCATGATTTACAACTGTGGGTAAGAGTTGTAAATCATGAAGAAGAAGCACTTACATTTGTATTAAACTTCCTCAATACATGGAGTTTCCGGAGGAAGTTGAAGCATTAAGATTGAAAACTGCTAGAAAAAGGAAGCCGATTACTGTCACTAACACCGTTCCTAGATGACGCGCACAAGAAGACATTACAGAGAGGTCCTCAACTAATGACTACATACCTGAGAGAAAGATACTGGCTTATTGACGCGGGAAACGCGATTAAGGTCTATGTGATAAACGTACGCATGAGCCCTTGGCGAGGTTCAAAATCGTACAAAGCATGTACCTATCAACATTATCATGCATTTTGCATGTCATCAAAGGTTATCCACATTGAGTTTGTGCCTAATATGGAAATGGAAGCCTTTATGGCCGCATTCATATGATTTACTTCAAGAAGAGGATTTGTCAAAGAGATGTGGAGTTACCACGGAAATAATTTCGTCGCTGCGAGTAATGAGCTACTGGAGACCTGAAGTCTTGGTATATCATCAATCTAATCGACTTTCGAAGATCGGAACATCTTTCTTATACAAATAGAGGTGAATCCAAGCGATCGATACCATTAAGCCATCGCCCTTAAGCTATTAAGTGATCACCCTAATGACTTGGTGCCAATGATACCTGCACATTTTATAGTTGGCAAACCACTGGGGCACTACACTACCCCTCCCAGACAGAAATTTCACGCAGCATAAAGTACAATTTGAGTAGTACTTCAAAAAATGTTCATCGCAATACTTAACCAGATTACAGTAATGCAATGCGCAAGAGTTCGAGATTGGGGTCCTAATACAGATCAAAGGCCAGAGGTACCGCCCTATCAAATGGTTATTGGGAAGATTTCTACAGAAGCACCATGGACAAGATAACTTGACGCGTACTCCAATTTTATTTGCGCACTATGTCAGGCAGGCGTGTTAACCCTTACGATTTCGAAACTTTGTCCATTACCTGACGGAGTAACAGGACTCTGTTGATTTTTTTTAGGCTCGAGTATGTAGAAGTTAGCCTAATTTCCTGGCAGGTGGCGCTGCTGAGACCTAAACGTGACAGTTTTTATTAAAAAAAAACAAGTATATATTAAGTGGCAAATATAATGCGTTATATTGTACGTTCGGATTCGCAGTAATAATTGCTTTATTTTGAGTATACGCCAAAAAACTACAAGCAATAGTTTATATTACAAAATAAACCTATAGGACACGGCTAACAGAAAAATAAGCATACTAACTGACCAAAAATCATGATTGAAGTGCAAACACAAACGAAGAAAAACTTGCACAAAGATTGTATGGAGAGAGCTTGCCCTACCCCTCGCCTTAAATAGTGTCATTTATAACATACAAATAAATTCCAACACACCATAAATGGTTTTTTGGTAAACATAGACATAAGGCATATTCAGGGGAACATTGGGGAATATTCCCGGGCACATTGGGAATATTCCCGGGGAACATTGGGAATATTCCCGGGAACATTGGGAATTTTTGTAAGGAGGTGACTATTTTATTATATTTCTCTAGTAATCAAGAAAACAACACTTTACGATTCGTACAGTACATTAAAATGGTTGTTGTATGCACGTGAGTCTTAAATTCCCCTATATTCCCCTATGGGGAATATTCCCGGGAGCGGCACATCACTAGGCTGGTTTTTTCACCATTTGATTCTAACTGAATTTTCATACTCCTTTGAGGAAGTCAGAAATTATTTATTTTTCTTTTGGTGTCTACAACCCTACTCTGCCACTTACCCGCTTAAATCACTTGCAGATCACGTGTTCCTCGCTATTTTATCTATCTGTGATACTACCTTGGTACATTAAATCATATAATGCCACTACTGATTAAACAATCATTGAATAAATTGATAGGAGTTGTTTGCATTTTTTGCAATTATTTAATGGTGACTGTTCTAGTTCTATGTAAAAAATGCTTAACTAAGTAAGGTATGAATAATCAAACATGGCTTCCATGTACCTAACGAAGGCAGTTTGACTTATTTCCGCATTATGTTTATGCCAATATACTTGTTTATTAATAAAATACGTAACATAATATTTAAGTTCCATTAATTATTAATTGAGGGTTGATTTCAGCACCAAATGTATAAATTAAATCTAACTATGTAATCAGTCTTCATTAAGCCAAGCCCTACAGCATACTAAGTAATGAGAATATATTAGTAGCTGTTACATACCTAGGTTGTGGATGTGGAGGTCTGATAAAACAGTGCTTTTTATTGATTATGTTAATTCCCATTGGTTTCACTGCTTATTGTCCGACGAGCGAAAAATATCGTAGTGAATCACGCGACGACGACAAATTACGAGGGATGAGACTGTCTGGTAATTTCTTGCAAAATCAAGTAGTTCTACGGATTTTCTTAGTAAGTATTCACTGTCTGATTTATTTGGTCTTAATCGCGGTCACTGCCGAATCAATGACGTCATTCTATGACTATTGTAAGTTATTTATACGATTTATATTCCTAATTGGTCATTTGATGAGTCACTAGGTAAGAATAGTCCGAAAATAACATACATATATCTGTCTAACTGTGCAATATTGTTTATTCTAGCACCAAGCATAGTAAAATATCGTTAAACAGAAATGTTGACAAAAAGAATTATGGACATATTACATATTTCGATGCATAGGTATTACCATGTTTGGTATCATTAATTAGTAATTTCCATAATTAAACGACATTCGGATTTACCGGAATGCCCTTACCTATATTATACACATATAATCAAGAATTGCTATCATCGAGTATTTTGCGTTGGCAATTGAACAGAAAATCCAGGGTTCATTCCCAGCAGCAACAAAAGGTGGTATTGTTATCACTATTTAAATAGTTATTAAACTAGGTATTATCAATTATTTTTACTTCAGTCTTAACTGCTAGGAATTTTGTACATATTTTTATTCCAAGTAGTTAAAACCCCACACTCTTCATAATTATTAAGTACCTACTTATGACACTAAATCTATTTCCCTGCTTTCCAATCCGAACCAAAGATCAATCACCAAACACCCAGTACCTGTGAACTTTCAGACATTAAATTTAATTAGAGTTTATAGGTATCAGTCAGTTGTATGACTCGACAATAGAAACTACTATGTATTTTTTCTCGAATCTCTTTAATTAGTGCAGGTACTATGGCGTTGCTATAGAGCGCACAACTATAGTTGTGTGCGATGAACAACAAAAAAACCGGCCAAGTGCGTGTCGGGACTCGGGCCACGCACAATGTAGGGTTCCGTAGTTGTCCACCCGTTACATTATGTAGACTAAGAAGTTTGCGAACTTATATTTTACTTACTACGTTTTAAGGTATCAATGGGAATTGTACGAAAGTTTGCTTTTGCAAAGTACATTTCTTAAGTTCGACTATTACTCGTTAACTAGTAATGTCTACTTAGCTGTTATAGTTTTCCTTTTAAATTCATCGTATATACTACTACCATGATTTTTTCACATGCCTAGTAGCCACCATTTAGCTGGCTGACCATAACAGAAATTATCACTTCAAAGCTTAATATCACGCCAAATGATTCTTGAATCAAAAATTGCTTTCAGAAACCTTATAATATTTTTGAAAGAGCTATCCAACGACATCCCACACGATGGGGTTTGGAAGGAAAAAAACTGCACCACCACTCTACAGTCTACGTATGTAGGGGAGGTACCCTAAAAAAAATTATTCTACCGGTTTGTCTGCGTCATTGATATATATACGCATGCCAAATTACAGCTTTCTAGTACTAACGGTTACTGCATGAGAAAATCGGGGGACAGACGGACGGACGGACGGACGGACATGGCGAAACTATGAGGGTTCCTTATTTACTATGGAACCCTAAAAAGCTCTCCAACATACCCAAATAGTTACACACGTCCCGTGTCGGTCTCGTGTAAAAAATAAATCAGAGATTGTATGATGTGGAGGCAAAGTACTCATGGCATGACGTAGGAGTTATTATATCATTACTATCATTAAGTGTTATTTTAAAAGGCCATAGCCCGCAGGCGCGAGGATATGGACGACATTGAATAATTATCTACTGTAGATAACGTTTTTGTCATTGAAACGCGCAGAGGCTTGACAATATTTTTTATACGGAACAACATAAAATCAATACAAATCAATGTTACGGCGATAAAATCCATGTAGTTACATAGTACCTTAGGCGCTTTTTACATCATTAACGAACTCGCACATATACAGATTGTTCGCCACAAACCAATAATTTTCGGGGTGCTTGTAGGGTAATTCTAATTTGCTTAATACCTTTCCACCCTTGGACCCTGGGTCCTAAGAGTGACGGTCATAAAGGTACGATTTTTTTCAATTAGTTTTTAGGGTTCCGTACCCACAGGGTAAAACGGGACCCTATTGCTAAGGTAGGCTCCGCTGTCCGTCTGTCCGTCTGTCACCAGGTTGTATCTCAAAAACCGTGGTAGTTAGACAGTTGAAATTTAACAGATGATATATTTCTGTTGCCGCTATAACAACAAATACTAAAAAACAGAATAAAATAAATATTTAAGGGGGCTCCCATACAGAGATGATTTTTTGCCTGTTTTATAGATAATAGCACGAAACCCTCCGTGCGCGAGCCCGACTCCCACTTGGCCGGTTTTTACTAAATAACTTATCCAAAATTTGACATTCGAAGCCTCACATCACAAATCACAACTTAATTTGTGTTTTAAAATGCATAATTATAATTTGACTAACTAACGTGTATTAGGTACGTATGTATGTGTGCTGAAAATAGTTATGGGGCTTCGAACGTTAGTTTTTGGCTACCTAGTTTAGCACAAACAAATTTAAAAAGTCGTACCTCTATAACTGTGACTCTTCGGAACCAGGGTCCAAGGGTACCCCGAAAAAAATTACGGTCCGTGTGCCGAACATCCTGTAGCATGCCTGCAGTTCTGTACCATTGTTACGAGCAATATTTAGTTAACTACTTTGTTTGTAAATGGTCTTTCGAAAACAGTTATAATGACCTGGGTGACACATGCAATAAGTACATAAACTATAAAGATCTGATTTTTGGTACCTAAACACTTTTACTCTGAAAAAAAAAACATCTTAAATCATCGAGCAAAGTTCCTATAACTTTGACATAAAGTGATCGTCTCGGATTGATATAAAAATTCCAACAAAACATTTTGTAATAAATAAAATCGTGCTGCAGTTTTGGAGGTCATACAATGACTTCAGTTTATTTATACGTAACAGGTGTTCGTGACTAAATGATATAGTTAGGTATTAAAATTTCACTTTATTGACTAGAAATTTGCATTTTGTTGCCAGTTAAATACTAAGAACATTCATTTAAGTCACTAGCAGTAATAGGTACAGTATATAAGTCATTAATAGTAGCCATGCTCAGCATGCTCTTATAAACCGTTATTTCACAACCAAATGCTGGAATAATGTTCCGCTTTTGTAAGAGCCCACATATGCACTTTTGCCAATGTTTATCGACATAGATCTCAACATCTATAGTGATTAAATATCTGTCCTTTCAGTATATTAATCTTGAACTATTTTCCTCCAGTCGGCTAAAAGTGAAAACACGATTTGTAAAAAAATTCTCGATACTTTTATTTTTCAAACATAACCCTTCTTTTCGTTGTTTTTGGTTGGATCTTTAAAACCCTCCCATCTTTAACAATGATTTTTGGTTTCATAGTTGTAAAATGATAAGTTGTCAAACCTGAGAAAAAAGATTATCCTTATAATTATACACGTTTAGAATAACAATATTTACGAAAAATACGCGCTGAGTTTCCGTAGAGAGCGGGATAGTTAATTGAAAACTCACGCGTGTTAGAGCGGGACTTTTGCAATGGCACCTACGCCCTCTTAAGTACCACTTTAAAAGAGCGTGGGGATACTTATATACCAGTTATTTGATTTTAGAATCCATACTAATATTATAAATATGCGAAAGTGTCTGTCTGTTACCTCTTCACGCTTAAACCCCTGGACCGATTTAGAAGAAATTTGGCATAGAGATATTAGAGATAGAGTCAGTCCCGACTCCCGGGGAAGGACATACGATATGTTTATCTCCTGAAAACATCCCTTAAGAGAGTGGAAGTTTGTAAGTATGGGAGAGCGATAACTAGGTATGCGCCTGATATAAAAATAATAGCAATTACATTGTATCGCGATGAACGAGTTCCACGCGGACGAAGTCGCGGGCAATAACTAGTATGTTATTATAGAATATTTTACAATGATTAAATTTTTATCGAGGTACTACTTTAAGATTGAGTTCACTTGGCAGGAGTAAAGAAATTTACCTCCTAATTTTTTACCCTCTATTCGTTAATTAACCGAGTTTGAGATCTTCAGATTGCATAGGTATACAATACGTATACATTCATAGTTGTGTTCTGTAAATAACATTAGTAATTTTGACTTACTCCACAAACAACAAAGACGAGCACAAAGCCTAGGAAGAACTCGATGCCGAAGCCCTGGAGCGGCGTGACGTCTGCCCCGAGGCCGGTGATGCCGAGCTTGCCCGCGGCGCGCTCTGGCGTCAGCGCCTTCAGCAGCCCCGAGCCGGCGGCGGCGCCCGCGCACTGCGCGATCACGTACAGCACCGCGCGCGCTGGCTTTACGCGCCCGGCCGACGCCAGGCCCGCCGTCACTGCGGGGTTCACGTGGCCTCCCGAAACGTGGCCTATCGCCTGTACGCAAAAGTTTACATCAATATGACTTCAATCTAGCGACTCAAGGTATGCTATTAAGCCAAATGAGCTTCAGGTACCCAAGTTTATCCTTTTGTGGTGCGAGTGCTGGTCCACCAACATGTATATGTATCGACTCACTTCATCCGTGGAGCTTAGCTTAATAGGTAGGTATTATAGTTTGACGCCGAGACAATAAAATACCCACACGTTGGTATAGGCCTATGATGGTTCTTCTCAATTGGATGTTAGGCTTAATTTGGTACCTACTGGTGCAGGTACTGTGTTCGGAACTCGATAAAGATAGATTATGTCTCAGTCAACGAAATATTTTGTTGATGTGCCAAGGAAGACATACCTATTGGCAAAATTAGTTAGCACATTTGTGTATATCAATAGACTACTTAAATGATTTTGATGTGAACACTTTCATTATAAAACCAGGCTCGCTACTGTAGGCGTAAGCAAATGGTAAATATCGTCTTAGCTCCCTATGCAAAGATATACCTACCGCTAAAACAAGCAGAGCTAAAACAGCTTTAGAGAGAGTAAACTTTATCTACATCTGTTTGCGATATCTTGTTGTAGTTAAACATAGCAAACGTCGCCTGCGAGTCGCTTCGTTTAGTAAATTAATGATACCTACCGAACTGAATTATCAAATCTAAAGGTGACGAATCATTTTAATTAATATCTTTATTTTTATATACGTCATTGGAATATCAACGGAATATACTACTTTTACTTTTTTTTATAGCCGAACGTATTTTCAAATTCGATTAATTTATGCACGAGGAAGGAATGAACGAATTCGTGGTAAAGAGAAACTCCCGGAACAAATGTGCCACAAGAGTTATTAGGCAGAATAGCTAGGGCTCATTGCCAGATAGATACAATGCCGTGTCGCATAGTGCACATAATAAAATGACGTTAATTTGGCTCCGTTATTTAACACCATTGGATACTTAAGTAAGACAGAACGTCTTATTTCGAATTCAAAGGCATGCACCACAAACATTGCAGCATTTGTTTATCGAGTTGAATGCTGTTTATACAGCTATCTAAAGGTGTGACATTTTGAGTGCATTGCATTGACACAACGACGCGACACTATTGAAAACGACAATACTTGTAGGTGTTGGAAAAGCCGGTTATACCAAGTAGGTAATTGCGTTACATTACTTACTGATACTATGGCGAAGACAGAGAGACCGAAAGCGAGTGCGATGAGGACGATGTCAGGCGCAGCGTTCGCCTGCGCGATGTTCACGCAGGCGCCACAGCCGAACAAGTTGAGGAGCAGGTTCCCTGTACGAGCCAAAATAAAGATTAATGTCCGTTTGATTACCAAACATGGAAAATGGGCCCTTGGCGATCGTTTCCATATAAAACCATACAAAAAAAAACGCCATGCGCTTATGACACATCTGGAGTCAAAAAGGGCTTATACTCGTAGGCTAGGCTATACAGTGACCGCTTATTTTATCATATCAGGCGGGCCGGTTTGTTACCATAGTGGTATATAGAAACGTTTTAGAAAACTATTTCTATAATGCACAACAAACGTAAACGTTCAAAGGTTATAGGTAATTGGGCGTAAACTATGGTTTCATTCATAATTAGTCTAAAGCCTATGGTCTATTTATGAGAGAAACTAGGGTCAAGGAACCAAAAGATGAACACTTAAGCGACTAACCCAACTTTAGGAATTTTTTTCGGGGTGTTGTAACCTACTATAAACAGGTTTCATTTTTTTATATGAATCGGTATATAATCGAGATTGAATTCCAATATTTTAAATCATCCTATTATAATAGAGTATTTTAAAAAAAATAATCTAAGCAAAAGTATGCCAATTTGCCCAGAAGTTGAACAGTGTGCCCTAATTCTGAACACTTTGACACCATTAGATGAACGAACACTTTCGCACCAATTTACTCCATTGATAACGGTGTATGTTAATAAAGATGAATGAAATATTAGTGTAAAATGAGCAAACATATTTATTTATGCATTGTCCGGGCATTTATAAGCAAAAAAAATAATGTGCGAACTTACATAATACTATAAATAATATTTACCAAAATAATACAGTAAACTAGAGAAGATGAAAGCTAAGGATGGGTAAAGTTGCCAGGTTTTATGCTAATTAGTAACTTTGGAGTAAAGACGTTCATTTACTAACCACTGCCTAAATCATGAACGACTAAATTATGTTAGTTCAAGTTTTGGACACGATAGCTGTGAAATGAACGAACCAAAATCAACAAAGTGTTCACATATTGGAATAGTAGCCAGAAGTTGAACTAGTTAATTTTATTCGTTCAAGTTCTGGCCTCAGGTTCTATGTTGAACAATGGTATTTTTCATAGTAAAACAAACTCCAAAATAAACGTTTTGTCAATAGAAAGTTGCGTTCAACTTTTGGTTGAAAAATCAACGACAAAGAAACGATTAATTTAAGCTATAGAGGTTCTTATTATCTTTTCAGTAGGATTTTAAATCGATGTTTGAAAAAACGACACCCTGCCCGAAAGTTGAACGCCGTTCAACTATTAGCTCAGGTACACAAAATTGGAACCATAACTTGAACAGCAAATATCTCCCAAATTATTAAAAAAAAATATTTATCTAATATATAAAAATGTAAAGGCATTAATCAAGAATCTATTTCACTCAAAACCTTGTAAGTATACGTTATATTCAATTTTATACGTAATTTAATGCTTAAATTTGAGAGCGCTATCCTTAGTAAGATCTCCATACAAACGGAGTTTTTGGCGCGAGGCCTAGATTCAACAGCGGCTTATAGCCACGTGTGTACGGTTACAGCCTGGGAGTTTAATTACCAGCCTCGACAAAGGATTGCCGCGTTAGAAAAAAAATATTCCGAAAGGGTAAAATATATCAGGATTTTTTTATTTCAGTTTTTCGGTCGAATGTTCAACTATTGGGGTGTGTTCATCTTTTGGTTCCTTGACCCTATAGAGTTTTGCCATGTTATGGCCGTCGGCGATAAAGTATATACGTAAAAGCGTCCATTGAATTCCGATAAATGACACCTTGTTGTTTAAAAACTCTATTGTTTGCGCCCAGTACCGGTTTAAGCGATATAAGCATTTCTAGACCACAGTGCCTACAAGACTACTTTACTTCCTCGTCAACTTTTGTCGAGAGTTGTGGTCTTCATATACGTGGTGATTGGTTAACCCGGCACTGCTGGAACCCTCAAAACCAATTCGTAAGATTGAGGTGTAAAATAAAATAATGGCCCCGTGTCGAGTAGGTACTGTAATATACCTAAGTTAACATTACCTTTCTATTATTAGATTTAATAAGTCGGTATCGGTATACATATGATCGCCCAATAACCACTTAAAACTTTTACGCAGCTTTTTGACAAGATACCAATCGGTCAATAATATCACGCCTTTCCGATAACTAAGTACTAAGTAGGTCAAGTC
Organism: Cenopis cana; assembly: GCA_951800055.1. Lineage (NCBI taxonomy): Eukaryota > Metazoa > Arthropoda > Insecta > Lepidoptera > Tortricidae > Cenopis > Cenopis cana. The sequence goes on along the minus strand of OX637471.1, from coordinate 13,599,401 downwards.
AACACCGTCCTAATAGATTACCAGTGGGATTACTCGTACAGGTACAATAAGTACGTAGGTAACTAAAAAAACCTCACTGTTTCAAAGCATATGCTTCAAGGTTGGTCCCGTTGTTACCAGAATCATGTTCTGATGATGGGATCCATGAGGAATTGAGGGAACTCTTCAAAAATTCAAGGGAAACAGCGATTTTCCGTCTAAATTACCCGACGAAAAACAAATGAAAAACTATTCCAGAATATGCAACTCAAGTCCTTTGATATGAGCATGACAAACACAATTTATATTGTTAAATGAAATAAAATAAATGAAATGATGAAATGACACCTCACTTTGACATATTATACTAGACTTTAACTCTGTCATTTTTCAAAGAAAATAAAATATTTATAAAAATCATGTTATATGTAGGTATCTGGGCTATTTACAAATTTCAAATCGATAGCATAAGTAGTTCTCGAGATATTTAGCGATGTGACAGACAGGCAGACAAAGTGAAACCATAAGGGTTCTTTTTTAGGGTTCCGTAGTAAACATGGTACCCTTATAGTCTCGCCATGTCCGTCCGTCCGTCCGTCCGTCTGTCCCCCGCTTTTCTCAGTAACCGTTAGTACTAGAAAGCTGTAATATATCAATGACGCCGACAAAATAGTAGAATAAATCTTGAAAAAAAAAATTACTGTACCTCCCCCTACATGTAATGTGGTGGAGCAATTTTTTTAACATTGGAAATGTTTCTTGTGTCGTACAGGTAGAGGGTGGAAATATTTTCTTCCAACCCCCATCGTGTGGGGTGTCGTTGGATAGCTCTTTCAAAGATATTATAAAGTTTCTAACAGCATTTTTAGATTCAAGAATCGGTAGGCGTGATATTAAGCTTTGAAGTAATAATTTTTGTTATGGTCAAGTGTCCCCTACCCCTGCCAGCTAAACGGTGGCTAATGTAAAAAAAAAACATGGTTAGGCAGTGAGCAGAGCACAAGGAGTTTAATTTTAATGTCCCTTTTACAAATTGTTGAGTTGAAGATGCAGTAGACATGATATTGCAACTGTAAGGTAAACGTCCCTGTGCTTGACACTGGCCCATTTCAATCCTATGTCAAAGTGTCATCTATTGGGTACTAAAGTGTCGAGCACTTGGACGTTTACCTTGTAGTATTGTTTCATTTTCTGGTATATTACGTAGGGTATCTTTAGAATAGAATGCGTATTATGTACTGTATGTAAATGTAAGTATATTCTCACCTATAAACTCTGCCAGTAGCGCCCTGCTGATACCCGCGGCTCCACCCGCCAGCTCATCCAATCCGAGTTTTGTGCTCAACTCACCCATGGCTGCTTATGCTGTAAAAAAACACTTTATGCTGTAAAGTCTATTACAGATAACCTAGGTCTAGCTCATCTTCTCTCGGTATCGGTCGCTCCCGAAGACACTGGTGAACGCATTTGTGAAATTCGATGAGTAGTTCCAGAGATGGCCCCCAACGTACTTACAAACCTGCATTTCACCGCTTTTTATTAGAATATATACCTACCTAATGTACCTATGCAACGGTTCATGAACCCATCGTGTGGATCCAGTGGGGTTTCCAAAAGTGAGCGCTTTAGTTAATGATACGCTCTCTTTACGCAGGAAACGCGTAAATTAGTTTATGATCGAATAGCCTGATAAGTCTGAATCTCGACGCCCCTTCATTACCCGAAAGGCTTACGACATAGTTCGCTAGTTTAGTAAATCAGATAACATTCGTTAGTTCCGACGATTAACATTATTCAGTGAATTCGTCCGCCAGCGGCGCCAGCGCCCGTTGTGTGGACAACAAAGAATCGGTGACTCTGTCATATTTCACCCGTCAAGTGTAATGAGACTAATAATGAGGGCGTAATAGCCAAATAGCAAATGTAAGGCAGCGGACGTAAATTATTCTAAATTAGTACAGGGTTCACGCTCCGAATCCCTCCTATCATCCCAACTCAGCGTCATCAAGCGATGTTGTTCGTGTGATTTTAGGAAATGGGAAATCCAATTTCCGCTTGTTAATTTTGTATTCAGGTTTTAATACTGGCCGTTAATATTAATTGCTGGTGGCAGTAATGTTGTCATGTAGGCTATTATATACATTGTTATATATAATAGCCTACATTATAATAGTTCGGTTCAGGCAACGAATGCTCAAAAAAAGGTATCTACAGGTAGGAATGCTTGTAGGATTTTTTAAATATTCACATTCGGTTCATTATAACTTAAAAAATAAGAAACAATTTGTATGTAAATGTATTCGATTCATCTTTAAGAAGTATCTAGGTAACTGATATCATAAGCCAGGTAGTCTAAGCGGTTAGCCGTGGCCGCGGCCCTACGCGTTGCCATAAAAGCAAACCACACAATGTTGGTAGGAGTAACGAGAGAAGCATGAGTAACCAATATCCATATACGAAACTAATATGAATAGTATTTTTGCTATTGGCCCGGCCCGGCCGTCACCTTCGATGCTTATTGAGCAGAAAACTTACATGTCTATATTTGAACGTATAGCCTTACTTGTTCTCGTCTCAATTATAAGTTATATATACGTTCCTAGTTAACGATAATATTTTACAGAAACTATGATAATAAGATTGTAGCGTCTTTTGCCTTTTCTAGATTTTTTTACCTTTGAGGTTTTATAAAGATCCTGTTAGACCTTGTGTCGGTAGGTAAAAAATGTTATATTGGTCAAACTGGCAACCGTACAGTCACAGTCACGGTTCGAAATAATTGCCATACAATAAACTAAACTAACTAATATAGCCCGGCCTTAGTTATCCACAACTGTTTCACATGGTTTTCCTTTCATTTCATTTACTATGTTTATTAGAGAGATTTGATCTTTATGATTGGGTCTATCGATTGATGTCACAAAAGTAGGTACCTACAGAAAAGCGTGGCATTGGTGAGCGTATTTTTAAAATTCCTTGTTGAATAATCTGCATTCATAAAGGAATTTTAAAAATACGCTTTATTTTATTGCTTTTCTAAAAAAAATCACATTTTCCTTTGAGTAAAAATTGCAAGGTCTCGATTGTTGAGTTCTTTCCTTCTGGCCTCATATTATGATCGCAGTTATCGCGTGATAAATGACCAGATAAAGCATCTGCCACTGGGGATAAAACGAACCGATGAAACATGCGTTTAGGCACCCATCTAACAAATCCTATCGAGTTGTATCAGAAAGTGACAGATGCTTTATATAACGTCTCATCATCATCATCACGGCATTAGGTCAAGCCGCCTCGTGGGAAACCAGTCCTGTCAAGCTGGTCTGATCAATTTGACAGACATTCCGATGTACTTGCTCAGTAATAAAAACAAGGATAATACTCATACTATGACGAGATTAAAATGGAAAAAGGATAATAGGGATGTTGACTCAAAAAAATTTATTGCTTCAATAGAAAGAAGACATAAAAATATGCCAAATAGTGAAAATCCTATTCAAATATCTCAAAAAATAACGAAGCTACAACGGTTAGAATGTTAGTAGTTAGAGAGAGAAAGTGATACTCAACAGTGACGTCACTGTTGAGTAGCGCCATAGTAAATGACGATCGTTCAATACAAAGGTGCGTTTTGCGGAAAAGCGACAGAAAATACTTACTCTTAAAACTTTAAAGACTTATAATTACGTAATTATTTATTTTATTGAATTACATTTTTCGCCATTTGATTGAGAATTTGAGCCTTTATGTAGAAAATTTGGATTTATTGATTTTCTTTTATAGTGTCATCATCCCTATACTCATCATCATCATATATTTAAGAGCCTAGCTATTGTCGGTGGAGTAATCGCCATTCCGTTCGGTTCTCTGCCAATGCTTTGAGCTCCTGGAGGCCGATTATTGAGTGTCGAACGCTCGACTTTCCGTTCGAGATCTGTCAAAATACTATGATGTTTTGACAGATGTCGAGTGAAAAGTCGAGCGTTCGACACTCAAAAATCGGCCCCCTGTTCGCGTTTAATATGTTTGATCGCAATTTCGCGCGAGCAAAACTCGCGCGAACTTGCGATGATCGCGTAGTCGCGTTGTATTAGGACGATCCCTTATTATAACATGACCCTCATAGACCCCTGTGGCATTAAAAGTTTCATCCTATATAGAGTACAGAAAACATAGGTATTATTTAAAGTAGGGCATTCCAGACAGTACCTAACTAAATGCCTCGACCTCGATATTTTTGTGACCTAAAATATATAAAATAAATAGCTATGAATAAAATATTACGATTAGATGTGTAGTTACAGATAATGTAGGCGAGTTAACGATGTAGATATTGACCACATATTGACATATGGGAACATTAGCTGGGAAGTTCAAGGACTGTTCACGATCAAATATTTGAGCGGAAAGTGTCCAACTAATTTCCATCACGTCCCTCGTTTGTATTTATACCATTTAATACCTACCCATATTAAAATAATTGAAAGCCAGTTTCTGGCTATTAGGTAGTACGTAGGTACCTAAACGATCTGCACTTCTTCTACTGAACATGTTGCTGACTGATGAAGGTAGGTACATTTTTTTTGAGAAATGCACCCTTAGTCTCCTGATTCGGATACAAAATGACCATAGTCACATAAATCGGCCACGGATATTCATCACCCGATGGACGTCCTAGTCAGAAAGTATTGGCTGCACAGTAGGTACAATATTTTTAACAATTTTTGGAGTTAAATTAAAAGTTAATCCGTTAACGGATAAAGCCTTTTGTTAGCTTCGTTAATTAAACGATTAACGAATTAATGCCCACCTAATAGTAATGCGCTTGTGATTCTTCTGAAGTCGATACGTTCATAGGTATTGTAACCTATTGCTTACTGTGGCTGCTTAACATCGGGCAGGCTGTATCTACGCTGATTTGCCACCATCGCAATATAAAAAAAAAACGGCTAAGTGCGTGTCGGGCCACGCACAATGTAGGGTTCCGTAGTTGTACACCCGTTACATTATATGGACTAAAGAGTTAGCGAACTTATATTTACTATGTTTTTGACGGAATTAACAACATTATATGAATGAAAATTGTACGAAAGTTTGCTTTAGCAAAGTACATTTCTTATGTTCGACTATTACTCGATAACTAGTAATGTCTACTTAGTTGTGAAAGTTTTCTTTTTAAATTCATTATATGGTATGGCGAAACTATAAGGGTTCCTTGTTTACTACGGAACCTTGTTTTCTACTGATTAAAAAATCGTTTCAACTTCCTTGATCGCACAATTAAACGTGAGCGTACATTTATTTGCGTAGGTAAGGTACCTATAGGTATTCGCGTACCGTGTGCTGAATGTAATTTGCTTTTAAACATCAAAATTACACACACGTTACGAGGTTCATAATACGAAATACGATACTAAGTGTGCCTTAATGTATTATACCTACAATGGTACCTAACTATCTTTATATATTTAAGTTACCAAGTCAGATTCGTAGCGAAGCTTTAGACACAGAGAAAGAAAGTGCAAGTTTTTATTTAGAGAACAATTATTGTGTTTGTGGAATTAGTTTAAATAAAGCTGTATATTAAGCTGTCAGAATTACTCGACTGATGAGTTAAGATCGGGCGGGGGCAGTATATTATTATTATTATTAATCATTTATTCACAGACAACAGGGGTCCATTTGTGTTAGTTAACTCTTAATTTAATATTAGTAGATTTCAGTATTAGATAGTATAGGGATAATATGAGAATCCAGAATCTCTTAATTCAATTGCTTCTTTTACTTTCGGGTTGAGGTTGCTCTTAAAGTAATTTCACTATATTTTTAAACGTATCCTTTCTTCTTCTAGCGACAGCGACAACCTAGAGCAGGGGTCGGCAATTAGTTTTAAGTGGGGTCCGGATATGATAGAAAAAAAAATTTAGATGTCCAGAAAAAAATCTTTTAATGAAATCAATATGCATACAGCATATTTAACATTATTTGGAGGTTGGAGGTCCGCAGTTGGACCCCTGACCCCTGACCTAGAGTAATCATAACATTTTAAAAATAATAAGAGGTGAAAAATACGAGTAGGTGTCAACTGTCAACTATAAACGCGAAATTGTAAACGTTAGGTACCAAGTAAGTAGCACGCGACCGTCGATGATCTCTGAATGTTACGGTCATTGAGGGAATATAACCTAAGATGTTTATCAAAACCTGTTTTAGTCAAGGTATGCTCACTCCAGTTGCGGGCAATGTTCTTTTTTCTCTTATAGTAATACCTTTGTTTGGTTTGTCTCGTTTTAACATGTTACATAACATAACATTCAAATAAATCGCTACCAGTTGACGTAGTTATGACGTCATTATAAAAGACTGTTAATGTTTATTATTTTTCGCTGGGAGAGTACGGGAAAGACGTCTAAATTAAACGGTAGGGTCGGTAGAGCTATCTATAGGGACCTAAATACATTTATTATTATTATTATTCACTAAATATCTTATATCTTTAAACGAGCAATTCTTGTATATTTATGTATTTCGGGGATCTCGGAAACGACTCTAACGATTTCGATGAAATTTGGTATGTGGGGGTTTTCGGGGACGAGCAATCGATCTATTGTATGGCAGCCCCCTTAAATATGAATTTTATTCTATTTTTTAGTATTTGTTGTTATAGCGGCAACAGAAATACATTATCTGTGAAAATTTCAACTGTCTAACTGTCACGGTTCATGAGATACAGCATGTGACAGACGGACGGACGGGCAGCGGAGTCTTAGTTATAGGGTCTCGTTTTACACTTTGTATACGGAACCCTAAAAATAAGTTAGTTTATGTCCATCTTTAGGGCTTAGCGGCAGCAAAATGTGTAGTACCTAGTTAGCGTGAAAAGCTGTTAACAGCTCCTTTAAAATAGGACGCTGGACATCAGCTTCGATCACGTGGCAATAATTCTCTTGCAGTCGTAACTGTATCGCTTATAACAATGTTTATGATTTGTGTACGGAACGCGTCTGTTGACGCCACTGCAAGCCTTGGCCAGATCGTAATGTACAAATATCCAGTGGGCTGTTTACACGGTGATTATTATTCCGCGATTCACTCATATCACGTTGAAGTTTAATAGTGGAGCAAAATTCAAACTTGTAATGTGATAATATGTAATTACCGTGTAAAAGTCCCAGTGACAACATGCCAACAAAGTTATCGTGTACAGTAACTAAGAAAGCAGTCTAAACTCTATTATTTTATTCCCAACGACAACAAAAAAACAGGCAAAGAAAATAATAACACGTAAACTTATAAATAAAAAACTTGCTACAGGTCCTCCGTGCTCGGTAGGGTTCCCAGAAGGCTGGCCGCATTGCCACGCTTGATGGCAATGCTAAATAGTAGCCAGGCCTCGGGTCACCAGTCAATTTTTTTTTTTTAAATATTAAAATTGAACTAACCGAGCTGTATTATTTTTCTACTCGATTCTTACGTAAGTACCTAATAACTATATTAAACAGCGGGGAGGGGGTCGGCTAATTCTTAATTTTTCTTACATAGGGGGTCAAAAACTGCCAAAAATCGCCTTAGGTAATAAAAGAATAGCGCCTAAGACGTATAAGTAATAATATGATTTCATCGTCAACCTATTGTATTTTCCCGGTTGTATTTTAAAGGAGCCCGGGTCCAGTTTGCTTCACGAAAGCAACGCCATCGGGCCTGTGCTTCTGAGCTTCCAATCGAGACTGAAAACTAGGTTCTGTTAAAATAAGTTATAAGATGACCTAAGAATAGTACATTACTTACCAAGGGCGATAAAACAAAGAATGTCTCAGATCGCAGGTATTTTACGCCCGAGCCGAAGGCAAGGGCGATAAATATGCGATCTGAGGCTTTCTTTATTATCGCCCGTGGTAAGTACAAAATTTTATGTCACCCCCTGGCCAGGAAGTGGGTTTTTTCGCGCGCGGAGCGTGCGATAATGGCCACTTTATGGCCAGGTGTGACATAAAATTATTAATAGGCAAGTGTTACTATAATCTGTCCGACTTCATTGAATAATTGAAATTGTTAAGTACATTCTATTTTACTTATTTATAAATTTTATTTGTCGACATTATTATAATCAAAGTTAACATGAATTCTATTTTTCACCTATTTTTACTTACTTATTTTATTTGTTGTTTTTTATTATAAATTTAATTGGTTGACATTATTATGACTTGAAATTACATATATGATATTAATGTATGAAAATGAATGGACAGTTTACTTATAAGATTTATAAGTTTTAATTTGTATGCCTATTGGCGAAACATAGCGCTCATTATTATCTATGTACCAAGTACCAACACTGTTACCTATGTTTACGAATAAATTATTATGATTATGATTATTTCCCTCAGTGTTGTCCTTCACCGAAAAAAACTACAAAAGACTAAATGAGTTTTTAAAGTACAAGCTCAGTGGTGCAAAAATTCCCGGTTCCATGTAAAATTGTAGAGCATGTTCCGGCCGTCGTCGTGGGTACGAATAGTAGGTACCTAACTAAAGATATCATTATCAACTGTTGTTAATCAATCGCTATCAGTCATGTTGCTACTTATAAAAAAAATCATTCCTATGTAATTTACATCACACCTCGGGATATCTGTATTTATTAATGATGTTGATTAGAATAAATAATCATCGTCCTGTAGTTTTGCTTGTACCGACTTATCCAAGTCTCACATGACGCAAGCAGTCTGTTGGGATATGAGTGTTAACGGATCCTTGATTCGCAATGTCCCTAAGGGCAGTGTTGACTAAACGTGTTACGGCCAGCCTTCGTGACTCCATAATTGACAGATGCGCAGTGGCAGCGGCCTTTACCTGCATGCAATCATTACCTGGTGCTGTAGCGAGAATTATCTATTAATTATTCATTACAGCGTGGACTTGGTGAAACCCATGCAGCCTGAGGCCTTATGTCATGCACCGGACACAATACGAGTGAATAGGAAATGATACAATCATTAATGGCCAAGGCATGCAATAATTGCATATAAATGGAAAATACATGTAACCTCAGTTAATCTAAAGTTTCCACGTAGCCAATTAGATTATTAACTTAGTCATAGCTCGGAAATGTAGCTTAGTAGTAGCTGTAAGAGGAAGACTTTATTAAACTAGTTTCTTAAGTAACATAAGATTTTTTTAACAAGATCGAGACTGAATAGATATTAACGGTTAGGTTAAACAGAATACTATAATAAAATTCCTTGTGCGGTTGATCCGTGCTTACTTTGTATATAAGAATGACCTTATACCACGGAACAAATTTAGTGCCAACCAGATCTAATTACCTAGGTATGCAAAACTTTTGGTTGGTGAAATGAAACGGGAGGGGCAGAAGTATAGCATGAAGATGAGACGCGCGCTATGTAGAATGCGAATACAAGTAGATCCGACCGTATTGTTTCTGTTTTTCGCTGGGTTTCATTCGGGATATCAGTCGGCAGTCTAGAGAGCACGCTGCACCTGCATGCGAATCCGTGGGCAAAATTAATATTTATGTGGCTTAGCAGAACCTAAAGGGTTAAAGCACTCTAAATTGAACTAAAATCTACCCTCATTGCGGTGAACGTTCCCCCTGCAAGGCACTTACTAATTTACTCGATACTATTATTAAACTAGTAGATCTACAGATTTTATTATTAGGCGGAAACACTGACCTAATATTTAACTAAGCGTTAAAGTGGCTATTCGACATACGTAGGAAACTAGAGATGGCAAGTGGAAACAAGGTAATGGTCGTCTTCCCTCGGGGGCGCCGACGCGCCCGGCAGACCGGAGTGAGATCATCAATAAACCTCCACAAAAACAATATTTCACTATTTTCCTTAAAGAAAGGAGAATAACAATTTAACATTAACAGAGTGAACAAAGGATATTGACCGCAGCTGCGCATAAGCTGATTGCGGGTTGAATTTCAAGTAGGTACGAACGAACGAAATTTGTTCCTCGTTTTTTATCAAAATACACTACGCCAATCGTCGTTAAGATTAATTTTATTATATTATGGGTGTATCCGCGTAGTGGCTCACGCAGGGTCCTGTGACAGGTACTACGTGGCACCGTAGTACGCGGTTGCTCTTCGGGCTCTCGGCACAACATGCTCTAAGCTCGCTACTACAGTATTGCGAATCACTCGTCAACAGCAACCAACCATTTTACTTTTAGCTTTTAAATTTAGTTTATACAGTTAGTTTTAACCATTGACATATTCAGTACAGTTTGGTTTCGGCGCTGCCGCAGCGAATGTGCATGTTCATAAAAACATATTAATTTGTTTGTTAATAGTATATATATATATATATATATATATATATATATATATATATATATATAGTTATTCCGGTGTCTAAGGCAATGCCTATATTTTTTGTGTCGGTATGACGACTTACTAATAATAGTCCGCATGTAAAACAAACTGCTACGACCCCAATTAAAGTGGAAAGGACTAGCTATTGATGACTTTACTGATGTATCTATTCCTAGAGAAGGTACAGTCAAGTGCAAAAATATGGGTGCATACAACTTGCTCAAAAAGATGTCCCATAGCTCTTATGTCGGTGAATTAAGGTTTTGGTACATATTTATGAGAGGATTCATTCGATACATATTTTTGCACTTGACTGTACCAAAGCGTCACTAGATTACAGAGTGATCAAAGATAAATTTGACGTTATTCCTAGGAGAGCCATTATCTCCGAGAGTAAGCGACACCTCGCGGCTCCGTTCGCTTCGGAATAACTATAATTACTTAAACTAATATAAAAACTGAAGAATCTAATTGGACTTCTAACAAAAAAGACCATTAACGATGTCACAATATCATAATAAAATATATTAAACGACAAAAGGTTAGACCGACCTTATAATGTTCCCGTCTATGTTAGAATATCCACGCATTTTACTCGTGTAATTCGGTGTAGGTACCTACGAATAAGTAATTTTGATAAAATGTAGAAATTACCTCTGTATAAATGAATTTCTTTTATAATAACTAATATGAGTAGGTACTATATCGCTAGTACTCCATATAGCATAGGTACTTAGTGCACCTCTGAAGTCATCATTATCATATATGTATGAGCGATCCTTTTACCTAATACCTAATCATTCTTTTCTCTGACATTGCCTTGAGCTCTAGATACGACATTACACTCTCTTTGGCTTGGTCCATAAACGTCCGTTATGGTCTTCCTCTTTCTCTCTTTCCTGCTGTTTAATTAATTGAGGGGAAAATCTCCTCAATTAATTGTCGTTCCGTATCAGATGTCCCAAAATATTCCCTCTTCTATTTTGAATGAGTCACCTATGTAGTATGTTAAGAATGCCCGGTTTCAGAGACACAACTAATCAAATTATGCGTTAAATGATATGATAAGATAGGTATCATGGATATCATGAATGAAAACACAATCGGAAGTAGGTAACGTGTGCGAGTGTTTTGGTTTATTTAAGAGTCATACACGTATTTAGGTTCGCGTCTTCTCTGTGGACATAATTATCTTTTGTAGCAGCAGGTATAGGCACTAGATTACTTAAGGGTTGGAATTATTTTTGACTGAACTCATAAAATTCATAAACAGCGTCTATTCTTAATGAATATATGCAATGAAAACATAGCTTACATGATTTATCAACTGTGTAGCTACGACACTTAATAACAGGACAGGTTTACAAAACCCGTATCTGATTTAAAACCTCTTTATTTTGCTTCGTATATGAGTTCACCTTATTTATAACTATTATAAGGAAAACTTTAGGCCAATTGTACCATAAAGGTAAAACTTATCGAGTTTCTCTGACTGCCCGTTTGTCAAAACTTCGTATAGGTACGTAATATACTAATGCTATCGAGCCTGTCGATTTCAAACTCGGAATAATATAAACAACATTTAAAAAAATCTTTAGATGAATAATGGTACAAATTCAATAAATCAGTACTCGATACCACGCTTAATATCTTCTAGTGTAATGAACCAGTAGCTTAGCGAAATGAGATGGAAACCTGATTCTTTACGCGCCACTTACAACCTTGCTCATTGACAAGCGTAGACGACTATTTCTTATCGATTTACATAACACTGCATAAACCCCAGCTATAATTACTCAAACCAATAATAATTGTTTACTTACTTGTGGTTCTGTAGACATTATATCAATAAGAAAAAGCTAAAGGAATTCTACTGCAGGTGCATGGTCGTGGCGGTCAAAACATTTGCGTAAATAAACGACGACGTCCTTGCCCTTCAATACATTTTGTTAGGAGATGGATAACGATAAGTGGTAAAACATTTCGCCGTTCATTTCTTATCAAACGATTGTGTAATCCAACAATCACATTAAACCGGGTGTAATGTAATTATAAGAAACCCTGCCCTGCTACAGTGACGAGTGACCTCAATAAATTTGATACCCGTTTCATATTTTTCACTATCTATCTACTTCTTTAGAGTTAGTGTAAGAGTAACTTAATAAGAAGAAGTTTAAAGCGGCCTACACACAGCCCTAAAATCGGAGGCGATATCGGGAGAGTGGTGGGCAGCACCCTAGATTGCTCCCTAGATTGCCTCGTGTGTAGGTAAATCGTATACGATAATCATAATACTATTTACCTACACACGAGGCGATCTAGGGAGCAATCTAGGGTGCTCCCAACCACTCTTCCGATATCGCCTCTGATTTTAGGGCTGTGTGTAGGCCGCTTTATCATGGAATTGTGAAACTAGGCTAGCACCAACTTATGATTACTTACAGACCGATGAACGTTAAATATGGCGGCGGCAACTGTCATCCCATAGAAACTTGTCAAACTTTTAATACAATCAGATTTTAACGAAAACAGCTTACGATTACAGATGGTTATGTTATGGTACAACCCACCCTAAACCCTAAGTGTATCCTCTTTATTATTACGTACAGATCTAACTGTATTTTTATACTTAGAAAATCCTGGAGTAGTTGCCATTTACTAAATTAAAATCATAATGAATAATAGTGGCAATGAGGGTTAAAAGTTACGTGTTTCGGTTTCCGTTATCGGACATGCTTATTTAAACAATCTTTTCACAAATGCTCCGAATATGGCGTAATAGACAAAAATACAGCCGAATTGAAAACCTCCTCTTTGATGTTGTCCTAATCTACAACAATCGTGTGTTTTCACGGTTGTGTGGCTTAACCCGGTATGTTCGTGGCATAGGTGGGACGGCCGAAGTTGAGGCCCGCCGTGTCAATTATTCGAAGCTTTTTTGTTTCTAGCGAGTATAAAATGATCACGCGGCCAACGCACCAACATAATTGCATCCCAGAACTGATGAGGAAAACGACGGGGTTACGCTCTGGAGAGTCCGTGACTCAGTCATTTTGGAAAAACGTGTTCTGTATTTCGTTTCATTCAAATGTGCCGTATAAGAGAAGGACGGAGTACTAAATTCGACGTCCATTAATTTTTTGTGGATCGTCAGACACGCTTTCTAAGCACAATGGAGCCTCGGGACTTGTCGAATGCTGCGTCCGACCGGCCTACCTACCTACCTTACCTATTAATCAAATTGTAATCCGATGAAGATAGTTCAATATACAGACTTACAACCTGGAGGTCGCGGTTCTTACTTAAGTACCTTATGTACAAAACACCATTTGATATTTAACGGTGGCTTTCCGATTTAATTGCAAAATGGTCTAGTTTTCCCTCTGTAGGCCTAGCAGATTGTGACGATTAAACTGTCATGGCGACCGGTAGTGGGCCGCCCGGTGCCGAGGGCACTCTGCAGCCGTCACTCGGCCCGGGCGGACGCACTCCCGTTGGCGATGTCCAAATGCTATATTGTGTTTCTATTACTTACCTCCTGCGTCCGTCCGTAAGACTTACCTCAAGTGACCTAGACGTCACAAGTGGCGACGAGTTTATGGGTAAGTCGTCAATCTATTTGGAAAAAGGAGGAGTGAAAGAATGGGAACCAGTTCCATGATAACGGAAATGCCGAGTGTTACGTGCTACCAACACAGTGCAGTTAAAAATATTCTTGCATTTTACTTATTATTTACATTCATATTTTGGATATTTCATCAGTGGAATGGATGCAATGTATCAGAAGTAAAAAAAAAAATGGTCCTTTAATATATTGTACAAACGTTGTCATGTCGGATTATAAATTCAATTCCCATGCGTGATCTATCACCTACAAATGACAATAATAAACCATAATCAATTAAGATCTCCACAATCAAACTGAAAAACTAGTTTTGTGGAGCGATGTATTGTGATATGTCTTTACTTTGCCGGTGTTAATTAAAATATAACAATACCGATTTGGTTCAATTGTGGCCTATTTCTATTTTAGATAGTTATTTTGATTCCTTTAGTAAAATGTTTGATTAAATGGAGACGAAATTATTTCCATGACAAAGATGTATTCTTTTACTGTGCGGGTAGACACGTGAACTACGCATTAAATAATATTGGTAAGCACTCCTAAGTCCTAACGGATCGAGTAGTAAGTCCGACTGGGCTGGTACTAAAATAAAGAAACAGCATACACCAAATGGTATGGTATAGAATATATATTTATGGTGAATTTGAGTAGTAGGTCTGTCTCCATAGACCGGTACTAACAATGAGTAGTAGGTCTGTCTCCATAGACCGGTACTAACAATGAGAAGTAGGTCTAATATAGACCGGTACTAACAATGAGTGGTAAGTCTGTACAGACTGGTACCAACAAGAAGCGACAAAACGCTGACATGCCATATACCTTGTTTTGTTTTAGCATTAAGAAGAATGGCACAAAAACTATTCACGATATTTTTATCAGGCACGTTTAGCGATGAAATAGTGTACTAGTCATCGGGTTTACTATTATAAAACGGTTTTATTTCATGCCAAAATTAATTAGTTTTCGTTATTCATAAATAAGAGAATACGGGTTGTATTATATATTTACTTAATACATTTTTAATTGGTAACGAAAATATTAATTTTGTTTCGCCGTTTCGGATCATTCATCTAAGTTGTACATTGTACAATAGAAACCCAAAAAAGCATAGTTTGTGAGATACCGGTTTGTTTTTAGAATGTTATTTCTAATATTCAACAACTGCTACTTGTCTGGATCTAGATCCTCCGTGCCAATTCAGTGTGTGTTTACAATCACTACTGTTATTTGCCTAACTTCTAATTATAAAATAAACAAGGTATAGCTTCCACACAAATTACAACGGTATTAATAAGTGGCAAAGAAAAGAACAGACCTGCTGAGAATCACAGGTAGTTTACTTATGCCACAGATCTGTCGAGAGAAATACAGAATTTCCGGGTTGATTACATCACCTGAGTGATATGACTATGTTTTATCAATAAATAAATGAATGAATGATTCTCATCTTTAAAGTTAATTGATGTCCACACCGGCCCGAACGTTAAAGGAAAGTTAAGGAAATCAGAGTGCAATGTAACCTTATTGTTGTCTTCGGGTTACTCTATACCTAGGCACCAGGAGGTCTGCGTGACACCTACCGGTGTCCGAAATAAAGATTAAATAAATATGCTGCACTTGGTACTTTCTAATTTGGCTTTAGATTTCTTCATGTCACTATATTATATGTGACGACTATATATTATAAATAATAGAAATATTTGAATACGAATTTACAATAGCATTTATGATATTACTACACTTATACACACTACACTTATTATGTGTGTCTGTGTATGTCGTGCTTTCTTGCACTAATTAAGTATGTGAAATAACTAAATAAATTGTCAATATCGAATAATAATTGCCAAAATAAAAACGATAAATCTAAATATTAAATGTTAATTCTAAATATTTCATTTAATAATAAATATTTTACACTGTAATTGATGTACTATTACTTATTCTGTAGTTGTTGTGCAATACAATGTTGTATTGTTATGAAATGAATAATGTCAATTATATTATATTCCCATACATCGACACAAGGAATACATATGACTGATTTTCAGCGGGTAGGCTTTCGTTAGGTCAGTTACCCGTAGATTTTTGCTGGAAGTACCGAACGATGCGGTATTACATAAGACTTCCAGTGAATTTGCTTTTTCCTGTAACTCAAAGTAAATAAAGGGAGAGCGTACCTATGAAATTAATTTGTACCTAATAAGGTGCCAGGTACCTACTTACGATACAAAATAGGGAAAAGTGGTAAAATAAATTAGTAGACTGAGACCCTAAGGGTCGGTCGGTACTAACAAACAAGAAGTAAGTTGTATGTTCAACTGGTACTTACAAACAAAAGAAATATATATTAGTAAACTTATGCGCCGAGCGTTGGTTGGTACTAAAAATAAAATTGTATTGGCTGCTCAGTCCAATAGTTCAAAACTTGCCTTTCAAGGAATTTTAATTTAAAAAAAATCTTAGAAAAGGTACTTGATGAAAATTAACAAAGTCGTGTCTGAAACTGGATATGTTAGTTAAAGGCATAAATGTATGTAAGTTCCCGAATTGACAAAAGTATTTGAACGCTCTCACAATCTTTTCAAAAGTCATGCTCGCATGTTTTGTATAATAGTATATTTTCGATGTGGACTGCTCCATACCGGAACGATTGGTCAAGTTCTAGCTAGGGTTGAGCACCAAAGTGCAGGTACATATTATTTATGTTACTGATGATTTATATGGGCTAGGGACTGGAATACTTTAGTATATCGAACTCTAGTATACCAGGAGGATATTAGCAACAATAAAAATAAAACAAATTTAATCCTGTTCAGTTTATTGCACATTTAATATGAAATATAAGACGGATGTGCCTAACTAAACTGAAGCACATGCAAATAATTTAAATTAAACCACGTAAAATGAACTGGAAATACAAAACATGTGAGTTAATACAGTAATAATAGTAATTTTCCTGGAGTTTCTTAGCCTGAGCCTGGGGTCCGTATCATTTGGTTCCTGACTCCAAGATCTGGCGTCAGGCAATGTGGTAACAAGGATTATTGCTTACAAAAATGCACGAATCAGGAATAAATGTTAAAAACTATAACTACAGAATAATTGGTTATCGTAGTACCTGGAGAGTCATGATGTAGTCACGATGTAGAGTCATGATGTAGAGTCATGATGTAGAGTCATGATGTAGAGTCATGATGTAGAGTCATGATGTAGAGTCATTATGTAGAGTCATTATGTAGAGTCATGATGTAGACTCAAGATGTAGAGTCAAGATGTAGAGCGGGTTTGGTATAGTAATTAGTAAATGCAAGGTGTTTCCTGCCTAACAAAACCAATGTTGACAACTAGAACACGGCAATCATAGTCTGCCGTTAGAGCGTTATATCTCAGCTGTTTACGAGTCGTCAAGTTGCCGTTTGCCTGTTACTTATCATCGTAGGCACGATGAGTGTCACTAACAATTATTACTAGAGTCACTAAAAATTCCGGATGACATTTTATGTGCGCGACAGCCGGGTCAGCCGAAATGCCAAGAATGTCAGGAAATTAGCATTTTATGTAGGTACTCGCAAATTTCATCATGTTCCTGCTCTAATGAGGTGTCTCTTTAGGGTTGGTTGAGAACCAAATAGCGATACCTATGTTGGTTATTTTGGAACAGTAAATGCAACTCAAGGCGTTGTAACTCGGAAAGGAATGATGTCGATACCGAGATATGGATGCCTAGATTAAGATCAAAATCCTTAAAACAAAGCCTCTGAACGGGATTGGTAATTTGAAGGGTTGTATTGTTTACAACGTACTGGAGACAGTACAATATTATAATTATGTCCTAGATAATCTTGGGTTCCGATCCTACCTACCTACTAAATTTAGGCAGGAAAAGTAATTGGGAAAATTACGCACAGGACTCTTAACTTGGGATGCAGAACGATAAAATCAATGTAGAATTACAAAATATGGTAAAGTTTAGTTATTTGCCATGTTTTCTGGTAACTGTACCCGATGAGTTATGGCTCATCACATTTAAATGGGTGTTTAGTCATTACCACTCAGGATGCGTGTACTGGGTGAGTACAGCAAATGGCAGCTGTATTGCCTTCTCGAAGATGTCACGGTTCGAAATAAATGCCATACGATAAATTAATGAAGAATGCGTCTTGGAATATTACTTTCATAAAAACCGGAATTGTTTCCAATATTAAGTGGTGTACCCCTACACCTATCTTTTAAAAATAAAGCTTTCCATTCATTTGGAAAAACAATAAACCATTATACCTGCCAAATAACACAAGTTATGTTGAAAGACACTTTAGAATTATGTTCAAATGCAAATAAAACTAAAGTTCTAATAAAACTATAATGGTATATTAAAAAGTAAATAAAATAAAAATCAGTTTAATTATATTTTCAAGTAAAATAAATCATAACAAACAAAACGCGACATTTATGTATAATAATGCGCAAATAAATTATATTGCGCGAGTATCAGATAAAATCTTTTCAATGAGAACAATCTAAAAGTAAATACTTATATTGAGACTTTAAGTTTAATAACTACTTGGAGAGCTTCTTGCGGTGTGTCGTCTTTTCAGATGCCTGATTTTCCGAAGCGCTGGTAGATTCATCTAGTCAAAAGGTATTTTGGTATTAAACGCGATCAACTTAAACTAATTATGTTACAATAAAATAATTGTTTATTTTTGTAATGTTCAAACACAATGTATTTATTGTTTATGAATAAATGAATTGAATTGAATTGAATTGAATAAAAACTGCCAATTCACTCATATATTTAAATATCAGAATGACCGAGCAGTTAAAATTATAAATTTTTATTCCCTTTCTTAAAAATTGTAGTGTCTCAGAGCACGAGTCATTTATGAATGACCGTCATAGACCCTTTTCGAAATCTGGTACCTCAAATAATGTATTTAATTGGTTATTAATAGCCATCAATTAGCTCAATATTAAAAAAAAGAGAAAAAAAAGGGACTGGAAACAAGGATAAGACGTTGCCGGGGTATAATGCTTGATGACGATGCTGGCTATCTTATAGTCAGTCAATAGGTTCGGTGTTTTGAACCAAGAAGTCTCTGTAAATAAGTATTGTACAGTAATTAATTTAAGTCATGCAATATTTACAATATTCAATGAAACCACTGAAGCTGTAGAGTGAATTAACCTGATTATTATGTAACTATACAAATAAACTCGATAATTTTGTAAATTACCATGATGTTGATTGTGATAATCGGCGCATAACGATACGAACGATAGTTAACAGATTTTAAAGAATGTTTCTAAAAATATGGTCGAGCCTTTATATTCTGTCTGTAAAGAAATGTGATTTATAATTATACAATTCGTGTGGATAATACTTATGTGTCATATTTAAAAGTTGATAACATGTTACTCTTAATCTTGGTGTATATTAATCTAATGTTGGTGTATACTTATAAGCTAGGTTATATGCATCGATTTGTGTTTCAAATAATGACATATTTAATTAATATTAAACTTGTCGGAAAGGAAGAGATGTGACGATTAAACTGTCATGGCGACCGGTAGTGGGCCGCCCGGTGCCGAGGGCACTCTGCAGCCGTCACTCGGCCCGGGCGGACGCACTCCCGTTGGCGATGTCCAAATGCTATATTGTGTTTCTATTACTTACCTCCTGCGTCCGTCCGTAAGACTTACCTCAAGTGACCTAGACGTCACACAGATGATGGCCGCGAGAGTATATGTCGGCTTATCTCGATCATCATGTGCTAGGCCTACTGGGTTGGAGTTGGAAGGTCAGTCGGTTTTGTAAATCTAGTGCCTTTGTCTACGTCAAATCTTGCGATTAGGTGTCAAAGGGACCTCCTTAGACCACAACCGGGATAAACGCTAGGAGGATGATATATTAATGCCCGGGTCACACCGGGTGCGTGCACCGTGCCCCGTGCACGCATGCAGCTCCAACATCGTTGCGTGAGTTAACATGCATGCGTGCACGCACCCGGTGTGGCGAAGCCTTAAGAGCCCACATATGCACTTTTGCCAATGTTTATCGACCTAGATCTCAGCATCTATAGTGATTGAATATCTGTCCTTTCAGTATATTAATCTTGAACTCGATACTTTTACGAAAATCTCGATACTTTTATTTTTCAAATATTTTTTCGATGTTTTTGGTTGGATTTTTAAAACCCTCCCATCTTTAAAATTTTTTTTGGTTTAATAGTTGTAAAATGATAAGTTCTCAAATCTGATAAAAAAGATTAACCTTATAAATGTACACGTTTAGAATAAACATCAATATTTACGAAAACCACGCGCTGAGCTTCCGTAGAGAGCGGGATGGTTAATTGAAAACTCACGCGTGTTAGAGCGGGACTTTTGCAATGCCATCTACGCCCTATCTTAAATGTAGGAATATCAATAATGTAAATTGATAATTGATCATAATGTTTTGAGGATTGCACCGGCGACGACAACTTACTTGCTCTCTAATACTTGGGACTTGGTTTTTTGTTGTGTACTGTGCCGTCTGTACCTTAATGTACATAACTAAGTACATATGCCAGCTCTAAGTAATTCAAGTTAAATAATTACATGTCAAGTTTTAATGGCAGGTTGTTTTTCTCATTCACGCACGTAGTCGCGTAGGCTGACCCCATGATATAATGGTTGGTGACTCAATCAAACCTCATCTTCTTCTCAGACATATTAACTCAGTAACTCACTTACTTTCAAGTTATACAGCTCGGACATTACACCCTTAGTACCTAAGTTATTCTTCGAAACATAACAGACGTGCTAAATTGTAAAGTGGGTAGGTATGATTGTTTGTTTGGGCAGTCGTGTAAAAAAAGGCTCGGAATTAAATACCTACTCATGCTCAACACACAAATATTAGCTGTTACCGGGTTTGAGTCAGCTTCGTAGGATAAAATAAACCTATAATACCTTCGATTGACGCCCGCATCTGTCTTTGGGGTAAATCATAAGTGGGCGGGGTGGGTTTTTTTTTGTAATGTGTCCTTTAATTGAGTTGTGCACTAAAGAGTAGTTGTTGTTTTGTTGTAAAGTGACGAATTGTAGAATAATCTGAATGATTATCTGGAGTTTTTCTAAGAGTCGGTAGCATGAGCCATTTTATAATTCCATAAGAAGCGAATCATGAATCACTGCGGTGATTAAGTATCTACTCGCTCAGTGCTTTTTGCTTGTCTCCGGTAACTGGTTCCGCTTCCAATGTCAAGGCTGTCTGTCACGATTTCAGTCAATAATTGAATATGACGGAGTAGTATCACGTAATAGCCATTGTTATAGGTACGGTCAACCAACTTGGTTTCTGGACCACATCGTAATCGTAACTTGTCACAGTGAAAATCTATACGAAAGCCTCTAGAGATCACTGTAACAAGTTACGAAGTGGCACAGAAATCAAATTGGTTGACTGTACATATTCTTTTCATATACTTAGGTATATTTATTCAAAACTATATTGACGACAGTACCAATTGCAGTAGGTACAAATATGTACAAAAACAGTAGCTACTGGAGAACATTTTTTTCAGAGCCATGAGTTGCACTCGGAGTGAAAATCGTGTGGTTGCCGATTGTCAGTTGTCACTTCATCACTTGTCAGGGGGATCCAAATGTGAATTGATTGCTTATATTATGATATTGAGGGTTGTAAAATTTGCTTTTTCTATAATTATTTAATTATCTCATAGTCTTAATAGGTAGTAGATATGTATCATGTGTCCTCTAAACAGGTACGGTACCTCTACTATGCAGCTTGCGTGTCCTGCACTAATTATCACCTAGATCATTCGCTTTTTATGACTGGGTACATTGGTATTATGCACTGTAATTATCATTATTATATAGGTACATACACAAAAAACTAAATTGTTGGAGTAGGTAGAGGTAGATACTTTAAACTTAATATAAGTTTGGAATTCGTAGTTACCTACACGTGACACACGATAGTGTACTTAGCAGGCAAAGTTCTTAAAAAGAGACAGAATGATGAAAGAACTCGCTAACTAGTCAACGAACACTCAAGAACGCAAAATTTTTCATCAAAACCTGGGTACATCTAGGGATTTTCTTAGTAAATTCAGAATCAAAGTTATAGAATAGCCTAATAAACTTTAATAAAGTAGTCACGGCAAAGCGCTCTAAAATATGACACGCTCTAAGTAGTAACAGTTCGATAAATACCAAGAGCTGCACGTGGCAGTTGATATATATGTTCGTCTCAATAAATAGCTGCATGTTCGGGCCTCATATGTACTTAGATGGACACTGGGGCTTTTGTCGCTTTCACCCGTCGCAGTTAAAACATAACGTTAAAAGCGGCAGGGTACGAAGGCCGAAGGCGTTGAGTCCCTTGTGATACCGACCGTGCTACCAGTAAGAGTAAGTTATTCTAAACTTATTTACTAACTTATTTTATTTGTTAGCTTTTTTCAAAGAAATCCGTCCTGAGTAAACCTACATACCAAAATCTGTGACGCAATTAAAAAGTATAGTTACTTCGAGTTTCCGTGCAAACTAAAACAGTCAAGATCGAGTTCCAAATGCACTTTTGCCAAACTTTGAACATCTTTATGTACACAATGAGAACTTGGTATTTTATACATGTTATTTTTTAATAGATTTTATTAACTAAACAGCCTATGTTCAACATAGCGAGTGTAATCAATCAACGGCGAGATATTTCAGGCGATAAGCTATTACGAAAATAAGCAGGAAATTAGTGTAAAGTACAATGGTGTATTTTTCTTATTGTTCGCGAGTGATAAATTACTGGGGTTCAAGGACAGTCTTATAAAATACCTAAATGGGTAAAACGGCGCCTAGTATAAGTATATCGCCGGATGTCCGGTCCGCATTTCCATATCGTATTTCATGGCTTGGGCGGGCGCCCGGCGCCCACCTTTCTGTGCATATTCGCTATTCTATTACGTATTTTTTATGCCTATAAAATCACATGTATTTGGTTTGAACCCTTCTTGTGGAAGAGCGGGGTCTCCTGACACAAGTATTTCCATACTTAATAGGAGGCCCCAGCCAAAAGTGTTACAAACATTGTAAGAAACCAATAAAGATTTTTCATTTTTTTAAAGTAGGTATTTTCAGATTATTTGCGAGAATAAACTTTCACCTAACGTTGCAAGTAGCACGGGGACTGTGAAGAAGATACCATGTCATGATGTCACATATCCAGGATGGTGCAGGACGCTGTAGAGACTCGAATATATAAAACCTTTACCTACTTCCTGACATTAAATAAATATAGTCAATCAAGTGTCGGTGAAAGAAACATCCTTATCTTTAACAGTATGTACACCGTTCAAGTAGCGACAATTATTATCTAAAACAAACTGTCCTAATCTTTGTTTTATTGCAAAATACCACCACATAGCAGAGCGGACTAACGCCAATCTCATGTCAGTTAACATCCTAATATTCCTAATCAGGGTCGAATAAATTTACAATATTTTGTTTGATAATCAACACCTTGAATCTGTTGTCAACTTTTCAAAGGAATTGTTGAGAAAACAACGCATCGCATTTGCTCTGGATAGGTATGTTGCACTGACACAGACATAAAGATAGGGGTATTATGGCAAGTTCCTTATTACCCGTCCGTGTGATGGGCGAGTTGAATAGGCACGCCGGATTAGCCACGGCTAAGTACTTACTCGGTATATTGGAGCTGTTTGTAATTGTCGTGTAAGGCAAATCTAGTCAGAAACCGCCCGTTGCGTGCCAGGGCCAATCGTCACTCCGATATGAATACTTGGCAGCAGCTACGTGTCGTACGGTTATTGTCGATTACGTATTACGTATGATATGAAGATGTTAGACATTTTATATTATAAACAGTAACAATACGTGGAATGTTTATGACTGTCACAGCAAATTAAATCTTTCAGCGGTCTGAATGACTTTTCGACGTTTTTAGTGTTCCGTAGTAAACAAGGAACCCTTATAGTTTCGCATGTCCGTCCGTCCGTCCGACGCCCGTTTTTCTCAGTAACCGTTAGTACTAGAAAGTTGTAATTTGGCATGAGTATACATATCAATGACGCCGACAAAACGGTAGAATAAAATTTAAAAAAAAATTTTTTTCAGGGTACTTCCCCTACATGTAAAGTGGTGGTGTAATTTTTTTTCTGCCAAACCCCATTGTGTGAGCTATCGTTAGATAGCTCTTTTAAAAAAATATAAGGTTTCTAAAAGCATTTTTTGATTAAAGAATTGTTTAGCGTGATATTAAGCTTTAAAGTGATAATTTTTGTTATGGTCAAGTGTCCAGTTAAACGGTGGCTATTAGGCATGTGAAAAAAATCATGGTAGTAGTTTATACAATGAATTTAAAAGGAAAACTATCACAGCTAAGTAGACATTACTAGTTAACGAGTAATAGTCGAACTTCAGAAATGTACTTTGCAAAAGCAAACTTTCGTACAATTTCCATTGATACCTTAGATAATATTGTTAATTCTGTCAAAAACATAGTAAATATAAGTTTTCGAACTTTTTAGTCCACATAATGTAACGGGTGGACGACTACGGAACCCTACCTTGCGCGTGGCCCGACACTCACTAGGCCGGTTTTTTTCGGATAAATAAGGACTGTAATAAAATAAATTATGACGTAAATTTTGGCAATAATGACTATATGATCTATTTTGGGCAGGCATTGTTGACGGTGGTGTGAAACAGTTGAACATACCAGGGATCGGATACCGGTATTATTTTCAAACCGGTTTCGGCCATTGACCCCAAACCGAAATGAATAGCGTTTGTGGTTTCGTTCTTGTTTCTGGTTTTCGGCACTCAAAACCGGTTACTGAAGGAACTGTTCTGGGCCCAATTTCGTTTCCGTGGAACGAAATTAACCGGTTTTCGACGGAGAAAACCAGTCTTAACTCGAATTTTTGACAGAGGCCGCCAAGGGTGACTATTATCCGCAGCGGGAGTGCGCTTACAATTTATTTAAAAGCTAATTTATAATTTTATATTAAATTTTACCACTGGACCTGATGTCGAGGGTCTGATGATGCAGCCGGAAGAGAGGCACTGGAACTACCTAACGGAAAGTGATAAAGTAGTCGAGTTTGGGCTTGTTTGTTTTGTTGTCTTGAGTACTTACCAATGGACCTGATGTCGAGGGTCTGATGATGCAGCCAGAAGAGAGCCACTGGAACTGCCTAACGGAAAGTGATAAAGTAGTCGAGTTTGGGCTTGTTTGTTTTGTTGTCTTGAGTACTTACCAATGGACCTGATGTCGAGGGTCTGATGATGCATCCGGAAAAGAGGCACTGGAACTGCCTAACGGAAAGTGATAAAGTAATCGAGTTTGGGCTTATTTGTTTTGTTATCTTGGGTACATACCACTGGACCTAATGTCGAGGGTCTGATGATGCAGTCGGAAGAGAGGTACTGGAACTGCCTAACGGAAAGTGCTACGATAGTCGAGTTTGGGCTTGTTTCTTTTGTTGTCTTGAGTACTTACCACTAGACCTGATATCGAGGGTCTGATGATGCAGCCGGAAGAGAGGCACTGGAACTGTCTAACGGAAAGTGATAAAGTAGCCGAGTTTAGGCTTGTTTGTTTTGTTGTCTTGAGTACTTACCTCTGGACCTGATGTCGAGGGTCTGGTGATGCAGCCGGAAGAGAGCCACTGGAACTGCCTAACGGAAAGTGATAAAGTAGTCGAGTTAGGGCTTGTTTGTTTTGTTGTCTTGAGTACTTACCACTGGACCTGATGTCGAGGGTCTGATGATGCAGCCGGAAGAGAGGCACTGGAACTGCCTAACGGAAAGTGATAAAGTAGTCGAGTTTGGGCTTGTTTGTTTTGTTGTCTTGAGTACTTACCAATGGACCTGATATCGAGGGTCTGATGATGCAGCCAGAAGAGAGCCACTGGAACTGCCTAACGGAAAGTGATAAAGTAGTCGAGTTTGGGCTTGTTTGTTTTGTTGTCTTGAGTACTTACCAATGGACCTGATGTCGAGGGTCTGATGATGCAGCCGGAAAAGAGGCACTGGAACTGCCTAACGGAAAGTGATAAAGTAATCGAGTTTGGGCTTATTTGTTTTGTTATTTTGGATACATACCACTGGACCTAATGTCGAGGGTCTGATGATGCAGTCGGAAGAGAGGTACTGGAACTGCCTAACGGAAAGTGCGACGATAGTCGAGTTTGGGCTTGTTTCTTTTGTTGTCTTGAGTACTTACCACTAGACCTGATATCGAGGGTCTGATGATGCAGCCGGAAGAGAGGCACTGGAACTGTCTAACGGAAAGTGATAAAGTAGCCGAGTTTAGGCTTGTTTGTTTTGTTGTCTTGAGTACTTACCTCTGGACCTGATGTCGAGGGTCTGGTGATGCAGCCGGAAGAGAGCCACTGGAACTGCCTAACGGAAAGTGATAAAGTAGTCGAGTTAGGGCTTGTTTGTTTTGTTGTCTTGAGTACTTACCACTGGACCTGATGTCGAGGGTCTGATGATGCAATCGGAAGAGAGGTACTGGAACTGCCTAACGGAAAGTGATAAAGTAGTCGATTTTGGGCTTGTTTGTTTTATTGTTTTGAGTACTTACCAATGGACCTGACGTCGAGGGTCTGATGATGCAGCCAGAAGAGAGCCACTGGAACTGCCTAACGGAAAGTGATAAAGTAGTCGAGTTTGGGCTTGTTTGATTTGTTGTCTTGAGTACTTACCCCTGGACCTGATTTCGAGGGTCTGATGATGCAGCCGGAAGAGAGGCACTGGAACTGCCTAAAGGACAGTGCTACGGTACGGTAGTCGAGTTTGGGCTTGTTTGTTTTGTTGTCTTGAGTACTTACCACTGGACCTGATGTCGAGGGTCTGATAATGCAGTCGGAAGAGAGGCACTGGAACTGCCTAACGGTAAGTGCTACGATAGTCGAGTTTGGGCTTGTTTGTTTTATTGTCTTGAGTACTTACCACTAGACCTGATATCGAGGGTCTGATGATGCAGCCGGAAGAGAGGCACTGGAACTGTCTTACAGAAAGTGATAAAGTAGTCGAGTTTGGGCTTGTTTGTTTTGCTGTCTTGAGTATTTACCACTAGACCTGAAGTCGAGGGTCTGCTGATGCAGCCGGAAGAGAGGCACTGGAACTGTTTAACAGAAAGTGATAAACTAGTCGAGATTGGGCTTGTTTGTTTTGTTGTCTTGAGTACTTACCTCTGGACCTGATGTCGAGGGTCTGATGATGCAGCCGAAAGAGAGCCACTGGAACTGCCTAACGGAAAGTGATAAAGTAGTCGAGTTTGGGCTTGTATGTTTTGTTGTCTTAGGTACTTACCACTAGATCTGATGTCGAGGGTCTGATGATGCAGCTGGAAGAAAGGCACTGGAACTGTCTAACAGAAAGTGATTAACTAGTCGAGTTTGGGCTTGTTTGTTTTGTTTTCTTGAGTACTTACCACTAGATCTGATGTCGAGGGTCTGATGATGCAGCCGGAAGAAAGGCACTGGAACTGCCTAATGGAAAGTGATAAAGTAGTCGAGTTTGGGCTTGTTTGTTTTGTTGTCTTGAGTACTTAGTACTAGACATGATGTCGAGGGTCTGATGATGCAGCCGAAAGAGAGCCTCCGGAACTGCCAAACTGACGGAACGGACTCTATCACTTACCGTTAGGCAGTTCCAGTGGCTCTCTTCCGGCTGCATCATCAGACCCTCAACATCAGGTTCAGTGGTAAGTGCTTAAGATAACAAAACAAACAAGCCCAAACTCGACTACCGTAGCAGTTTCCGTTTGGCAGTTCCAGTGCCTCTCTTCCGACTGCATCATCAGACCCTCGACATCAGGTCTAGTGCTAAGTACTAAAGACAACAAAACAAACAAGCCCATACTCGACTACTTTATCACTTTCCGTTAGGCAGTTCCAGCGGCTCTCTTCCGGCTGCATCATCAGACCCTCAACATCAAATCCAGTGATAAGTACTCAAGATAAGAAATCAAACAAGCCCAAACTCGACTACTTTATCACATTCCGTTAGGCAGTTCGAGTGGCTGTCTTCCGGGTGCATTAGCAGACCCTCGACATCAGGTTCAGAGGTAAGTACTCAAGACAACAAAACAAACAAGCCCAAACTCGACTACTTTATCACTTTCCGTTAGGCAGTTCCAGTGACTTTCTTCCGGCTGCATCATCAGACCCTCGACATCAGGACCAGTGGTAAGTACTTAAGACAATAAAACAAACAAGCCCAAACTCGACTACTTTATCACTTTCCGTTAGGCAGTTCCAGTGCCTTTCTTCCGGCTGCATCATCAGACCCTCGACGTCAGATCTAGTGGTAAGTTCTCAAGAAAACAAAACAAACAAGCCCAAACTCGACTAGTTAATCACTTTCCGTTAGGCAGTTCCAGTGGCTCTGTTCCGGCTGCATCATCAGACCCTCGACATCAGGTCCAGTGGTAAGTACTCAAGACAACAAACCAAATAAGCCCAAACTCGACTACTTTATCACTTTCCGTTAGGCAGTTCCAGTGGCTCTCTTCCGGCTGCATCATCAGACCCTCGACATTAGGTCCAGTGGTAAGTACTCAAGACAACAAAACAAACAAGCCCAAACTCGACTACTTTATTACTTTCCGTTAGGCAGTTCCAGTGCCTCTCTTCCGGCTGCATCATCAGACCCTCGACATCAGGTCCAGTGGTAAGTACTCAAGACAACAAAACAAACAAGCCCAAACTCGACTACTTTATCACTTTCCTTTAGGCAGTTCCAGTGACTCTCTTCCGGCTGCATCATCAGACCCTCGACATCAGGTCCAGTGGTAAGTACTCAAGACAACAAAACAAACAAGCCCAAACTCGACTACTTTATCACTTTCCGTTAGGCAGTTCCAGTGACTCTCTTCCGGCTGCATCATCAGACCCTCGACATCAGGTCCATTGGTAAGTACTCAAGACAACAAAACAAACAAGTCCAAACTCGACTACTTTATCACTTTCCGTTAGGCAGTTCCAGTGACTCTCTTCCGGCTGCATCATCAGACCCTCGACATCAGGTCCAGTGGTAAGTACTCAAGACAACACAACAAACGAGCCCAATCTCGACTACCGTAGCACTTTCCGTTACGAAGTTCCAGTGGCTGTCTTCCGTTCCGGCGGCATCATATAAATTAGCTTCTAATCTAAATATTATAAGAGCACACGCGCCGCGGGGCCCGCGGGTGATGGTATTTATTACCTGACGACAACGCCTTCAAAAGTGAGAAAGTGACAGTCGTGACATTTTAAACCGGTTTAATAAAGTTCCACGGAACGTTAAAATTCCGTTCTCCTAGAATACTGATAACCGAAATAATTCGTTCTTTCACTAACAGGTATTTTGATAAACCGGTATTATGTAAGAACGAAATCAAACCGGTTTAGGAACAAAATAATACCGGTATTTGGAAACCGGTTCCGATCCCTGGAACATACAATTGTCCGTAATCGGGACGTAACCGCGGTTCCGGCAGCTCATGGCTAATCAATTATCATGCTTGGACACTAAAAATGTAACACCAGTGCGATAATTTTACAAGATTGTCGATACAACTTTTGATTTTCACGTCTCAATGCCAGCCCCAGTTACTACGTGTCTGAAAACTGAGTTTGCCAAATTAATAAAGTATGTTCACTCATAAATTCACATAATATGCTTCATCTCTAGTGAAAAGGTTATAGACCATTGCTATTAAAAGTGTCCTTCGTTTGCGAAGGACTTTTTAGAACGCCATGTAATTATTAATTACGTGTGCATATTGAGTACAATTTCCATACGGCTTGCATTAAACATGAACAATAATTTTCCTCGTGGTGATGGGGTGAAAAATTGTGCTTCGCTCGGCACCAAAGTTATTTGGCGTCGTGCCTTGAAAGCCTCGCTACGCTCAGAATTGTAATTTGAATATTATAAGATCGAATAAGTAGTTTCTAATATTACTTTTACCATATAACTTACCTTAGGTACCTACTTAACAAACTCTCAAACTTTAACTCTTTGTATAGTAGGAGAAAAACTGAAGTAAACCCCCTCTTGCATGTAGTTACCTAAGTATTGATTGGTGCTTAATATTCTCAATCTTTAGTGATTTTAAAACAGAACAACAACTAGTTTATAAAGACAAAAACTGGTCACGACTACTCCCCAAGAACATAAAATTATAAAAAGAATACAAATCGATAGAGAGCGTTTCTTATTAGGTACGTAGAGTTAAAAAAAAACGACTAGTCAGGGAGTTATACGGCGGCTGCTATCGAACAAGATACTATTATTAGACAAAGCAGCACAAAAACAGGTAATTCAACGAAGTGCAAGTATTGATGTTAATTAAAATCAAGTTACAATCTTATTAATAAGTTGGTTTGATTCAAGCGAATTTTTTATCCTCCTAATTTCTCTCTGTCTCAAAACGATCGAGCAAAACAAGTTGGAAAGATGATTTATTTTTAGCCACTAGAATATTGGTCGTATTGTCAATTTATTTATGTAACTAAATTTGGAGAGGAAGAGGCTAATTTGAAAGTACATTTGAACTAGGTATATTATAAGGTATGCTAATGATTGATTTGTACCTATGTATATCGATATTTAATTTCTTAAGGCGCAGGGTAGGGCAAGGCCTTCCCCATACAAACTTTGTGCACGTTTTATTCGTCGGTTTTGGCACTAACAAATATAATATTTTTTTTGGTTGTAAATATAAGATATGCGAAGATCGTGATGTGAAAATTTTCAAATATTTCAAAAAAATTCAAAATTTAAAAAAAATATTTAATACAAAAAAAATTTACGTCACGAAATAGCTATCAGAAAAATAAGCATATTGACCAAAAATCATAACTTTAATGCAAACACAAACGAAGTAAATCCTGCACAAAGTTTGTATGGAGAGAGCTTGCCCTACCCCTCCTCTTAACATAAACCCCTGCCTAAAATTTCGTGCATCAATACCGGGATCCCGGTATTGATGAAGACCATTCCGGTATTAATACCGGTCTTACGAAAGGTCCGGTACCTATTTGAAAACCCTAATTGCGACGTTGAAAACCCTAGTTGCGGGAGAGTTGGTGTGGATCTTGGGAAATTAGGGGCCACACTCAGTTGTGTGTAGGCGATCATGAGTGCACGTTTAATTCAAAATTTTGTTATAATCAGTGCTACACTTCAGAGACAAAAACCCCGTGCAAAAACAAAATTCGCGATAATGCAGAATAATATGATGTGTATTTAATAATAACATTTCGCGTTAAAGCTTAACCCTATACTTGGCTGCAGCCTATTTACATCATTAATGCACACCTTTTTTATTCATTTTATTGCATTTTTAATAGCAATCATTAATTTACACAGTCAAGTTTAGGGTTCATTTCAATAAATAGGACATAATTATGTTCGTTGCACTTAAATCAGGATTTTTTACTTACAAAAACAAGTCTTTTTAAGTTTGTTCATGAAAAACCTTGGTGTAACATGGTAAATCGAAACGCTTAAAAATGATTTTGATGCTACGAAAATAATTGACCCATATTATCATAAATTCATAACATAACATATTATAGAGATCATAAAACAATTGATAACCATTTTGTGCTCCAAAAAATGTGATTTCAAAATAAGCACGTTCAGTGTGATACAAAAATTAATTTAGGTACAGTCAGCAGCAATGGTTGCTACGCGGGCGAAGTGCTCAAAATGATCTTCACCCATCTTTATTATAAGGGAACTATAATTCTCGTCTTACACATTTTAATTATTAGAAGGCTAGCCTTATTCTTAGGTCAGTATGCTCAAAAGATTTCTACTAGTAGAAAAGATGCTTGATCTAACATTGTTTGGTTGGAGTTATCTTATCTTAACCCAATTCACCAATTGAATGTCGCACTTCTAAATAAATACAAACGCAATATACTAGCCAAGCGGCTTTACTTAAGACCAATCGAATTACCTATAAAAAAAAGATATATTTATAATAATTAAGGCTTAACTAAATAAAGTTTCATGGCCTTACCTTTGACACGTAGAACAAAGTGTCGTCAAGAATCTTCCAAAAAGAAGATAAATATTAACACTAGTAAGATTTTTCACGATGCACGTTTTCTGTATTTATTTATGATACGGCGTTTATTTACTTAAGTGTAGTGTTGAGGTCCAATCACCCCAACCGTTTGTCGCGAGTTTTTGATGTCGTTTGAGCGGCACATTTGAACAAGCCGCGTTTACGAGTGATAGAGATATTATAGCCGACTTTAACGCCATCTACCATACATAACGTAAATATTCAATGTTGACATTAGCGCCATCTAGCGTGGAATAGCTGATATATCTCCGATGCGTTATTTTTTCGTAATGAACCGTTTAGCGTTTGGCAGTGCCCCCCACATAGACAAAATTAAATATATACTGGTAGCCCCTTCGATATCAGCACGCTTTCAGAGTAAGAATCTTTCACAGACCTATTTCCCATCACCAGGCCTGTTTACACATTGATTAGTGCCAGTCGATTCAAAAGCTACTCTCAATAAAGTAGAATACGCTATTCTATAAAGTAGCACTATTTAACCTTTTCGACGCCAACAACTTATATATGTGCACCATCGGTTCAACGCCAACGACTCATATCCGTCACGGCGTCTAATGCGATATCAACCTACGTGGATTAAAAAAGGGTTCAACTTCACGTTTGACATTCGCATATCATGGTGACTGTTTTTGACAGAGCGCTTCAAAGTGTTTACATACACCATACAGGCCATTACTTGCACCAAAGCTGACGGTTTTGTACCATCGTATGTAGGTATGAGTTTCTCACGACAGCAAGCAATTCTACAAAATCCTGGTAACCATTCCTTACAAATCGCTAAAAAATCAGTAAACAGTCATAAGGTTTAACTATACTGTCTATACTGAGAATAATATTGTAAAAAAAACTACGCATCCTTGCAGCATGCACCTTTATTTTATTTTTTATCATCATTCTTATTTGCTAAACAAATGAATGTACACAATATAAAGTACAAAATAATATTATTCCATGTTTCACATAGGCAGTAACTATATCGAAATAATGATGTATTTTGTTTAGGATAACTGATCATGTACTTACAGTTATCGATTACAGACGATTGATTTAATATTACTTATTTCCTCTTGAGACCATTTGGGCTTATATTGGTATAACTTAGTAAACATGAATGACAAAGCATTGGACTAATCATGAAAAAAATATCGATTTCATCGATTTGTACATACATCATTGTTTTGCTACTAAAAACGCAGAAGGATAGTTGATCAAGAGTTTATATAATGCATGGTCAAACTTAATGATCTGAACAAAAATGCAATAAATACTGGATCATGATATTATAATAATAGTAAAAATATATTGCCTGCCTGATTATTATTATTGTATTACTTTCAGGGTCCATTTCAGGATAGAATTGCGTGCAATTATACTTATTCTCAACAAGTAATCAAGATCTCTATGGTTATTGATTATGCCATCTACTATGTAACATATAGCATAACATTTAGTATATGAAACATTCACTATTATGAATGAATTTCTGAATGTAACGAATCACACCGTAAATGACAATTGGAATTAAGTATAAAGAAAAAAAATCTTCATTAACATTCACT
The DNA here is from genome assembly GCA_951800055.1 of Cenopis cana. Classification (NCBI taxonomy): domain Eukaryota; kingdom Metazoa; phylum Arthropoda; class Insecta; order Lepidoptera; family Tortricidae; genus Cenopis; species Cenopis cana. The sequence continues at coordinate 13,565,763 of OX637471.1, read as the reverse complement.
ATAATAAAGTAACAGTAAACTTAGCTAAGCGACATAACCTAAAATGATGCAATTTATGTTTAGAATCACATCTATCATGGTAGACACAAAATATACTCATTGTAAGAGATGATATAATTACGTTTAAGAGATGAATAATCGGAATTCCGTGTAGCAAGTTAGGCCTCCTCGCCGTCCATAGTACATCGCGTCGGAGTGGCAGACATTTTCCGAATCGCTAAAATAAAAATAATAAACTTATTATCACTGTTTGCGATCGTCGGCAAACCGTACAAAGGTAGCAAACACTAGCAACAAAGTAATAGGTAACTGATAATGAATGAATTAATAACATTTATTTCAAGTAACATGTGGCTCATACATAATAATTATAGTGATGATTGTTAGTAAAAACCCAATTCACTATTATTATTATTGTTGTTGTAGATAATGCACAGACAACTTACCTCCTTGACTGACGAGCCCAGATCTGAGAGCAGTGGGGTCGCCCCCAGGTAACTTGATGCCTTGTTTTAACACCATGGTCCCATCCTGAAAATACATAGACTTTTACCAGCAGTTCATAAAACCATATGAAACTCCAAAGTCATTATAGCGATATTCCAGCTCGTTCATGGCGTTCATTATGGCAGAGCGGTTGCGTGGAAGTAACAAAAAGTCATCGGATGATCTTCAATGAATAGTCAATAGAAACGGAGAGTAAACATAGGTATTATCTTTATTCAGCGCCGCGAACACAATTTTTCGTATTAGTTCAATATAACAAATTCCACTTATAAAGTAACAAGTTAAAAATCAAGCCAATACAATGTAGTCAATCAAACTAACATAATTTCGTAGTCAACTGCACTAAATCGTTATATTATATATCACTATATAACAGTGGCGGCGCGTCAAAATTATTCTTAGGGAAGCCGGAAATAATTTGCCTTTCTTATTCTTTATAAGCCGTAGTAAAAGAACTGCGCTGGCTGAAAATTAGGCAAGCCGGTGGGAATCGAGTTGTATGGACGCTCCGCCACTGCTATATAATTACCTTGAGCTCCAGAAGTCCTTTCTTGGCCATAGCCTCGACTTCCGCTTTAGTCATTACAATCTTTTGAACTTTCACCATCTTTTTGCCGATTTGCATTTGACACAGATCACCAGCTAAAAGTAATTATATTTTATTATTAATGATACAAAGTCAGTGACATGAAAAAAAAATCCCCTTAAATTGTATATTTCCTTAATAATGAATTTACTTACGTCTTGCGTTGAGAGGTGGCAGCGGCAAAGGCTTTACCCCCGGTGGTAAAGCTTTTACAGGCACCTGAAACGAAAGCACTGTTACTAAAATACCAAAGCACCCAACTAGGTGTGGAAAGAGAATTTCCGAAAGGTTTATTTTCCAAGATGAAATCATTATAATTTAGGGAGTTTTTAATACATAGAGCCCATTAGAACTATTATATAATCTGTGCTCACACGCCGAGGTCTTCGTAGCAAGACTGAAAATGAACCTTACTTGATAGCACGTAGCTTGCCTTTACATCGACTACATCGATATGAAGTCATTGGCGTATGGGGCACCTAATGTCCTGGCTTTATATCAAGTCAATCGCGATGAAAAGGTTAATAACAACAATGAAAGATACGTCTTAAGCAATAAAATAAAGTTTGGGGAATAAAACTTATAAGTTATAAATTATTCGAGACAACATGTTATGCCAAAACTCAGTAAACCACGAGTACATACTTTTTTCAGTGTTTGTCCCGTCGGTGACATTAACCTATTAGGAGAAGCTTGCGGATCTGTACTCGTCGGTGACGTCGCTGCCTGAAAAAAAGTAAACGAAACCAAAAATATACATAATTGCCAAATTGTAAAATATTTAATGTATATATGATATATATATATGTTAGTAGTACCGCGATAGGCTGAGAATCGGTAGGAGGTTCCATATTCGCTAATTCAGGTTCTTGGATGACTTCCTCTTTAATAGTTTGGTTGTTTTCTGGCGTTTCTACGTCTTCGGCGCTGTCTTTCGGAGTTCTGAAAGAGTAAAATATTTCGTTATAGGCTTTGAGGTGTGATGTGAAGATGTGTATTTGGATAGTACTTTTAAAGTTACACGTTAGAGGCACAAAATGCTTGAAATTCGTACCCGTATAATCCTGATTGATTAATTCCGGTCCCTGAATCGAAGTTCGTATAAATATCTCCATTTTTCTTGCTCGATTATTATCAGTCCGATACAGACGGATATATTCGTACCGATACAGGGCCGAAGCCTTTGCCATTAACGCGTCATATGATCGTGTATTTGATAAAATCGTTTTCATTGGCAACTTATATATTTGACTTACCCAAAAGAAAGTCTAAAAGCTCTCCAAGGTTTTACATTTAATATTCAAGTAGACATCCTGTTAGACTCAAAAGGAGAGGCTACCATATTAGGGTTACCCTATCGAAAGACTTAATCAAACAAAGGGGTTTTCAGGTCTCTGCCTTCTAAAGGATGTCCCAAAAAGGACGCAACTTTTAAATTTGACGCCATTTGTGCATTTTAGTTCCGGTAACCCTAAAAAAAAAGCTATTTGATAGCTGATAGTTTAGGGTTGTTAAAAATGTAGCACACTACAGGAGAGAACAACTCATTTTTATTTTTGAACAAAAAATAATGAAAATTTGGCTACGAATTCTCGCAAATTTGGTATAAATTTCGTGTACTGATTCGTTTCGGTATCAGAATTGGCGCCCTATGTCATGTGATTTAACATCATTAGATTTCTTTGTATGACATTATTTGAAGTCAATAAAAAAAAAGTAAGTGTAAATATGTAATCTTAACGCATGAAAGGTGGAGGTTCAATGTTGCATTCCCGAAATTCAGCCACATTTGAGCAAAATGGTCAAGGAAAATTTCATCAAAAGAATTCGTATGTGCCAGCGAAGTCGTCGTGGGTATTTGCTCGATGTGCTATTCCATACTATCCCATGTAGTTAATATTTAAATAAAAAAAATACAGTAAAACCAAAAAAATGTGTTTTCCATTATTTTCAAATATTGCATACTTTTTGGAACATCCTGTATAATTGTGTTTCATAGCCGTAAGCCTGTAGTATGAGTTGTACAATATGGTGAACTCACGCGTCTTTGCGCGGGCGGCCTCGGCGGCGGGCCGGCGTCGCGTTGGCCGGAGGCGTGGCCGCCTTCTGCCGCTTTGGCAAGCTCTTGCGCTGCGCCGTCTGATTCTGTGGTGAGACAATTCGGTATTTGACACGTGTTAAAATTTATAACATTTTATAAAACTAAAATATATGACTAAAAAGATTCGCAATTGTAACTCAACAGCACACAGGAAAGTTCAATATACGTTGTTCATGAGCTTGTTTCAGAGTTCAAAGAAAGAATGAAGTCATACCTCATTCGCTTCCATTTCAGCGATTTCTTCCTCTTCATCCGAATCCTCTTCATCGTCATCCTCGTCGCGAATCATGCGTGTTCTGTAAAATCACATGTTAATACAATCAAATGTTAAAGTTAATGCCTTGGCCCCGGTTGGTCAATAAGTCAGTAATTTTAGTAACGCAGAGTTGCGGACTGATACTTGGTGCCATCTGCTTAAACATTCCTCCCATCAATGAATGCAGTAAGGGCATCCTAGCAATAGTGATCTGCATATTTTAGAAATAGTGATTTTCAAAAATACTGCCTCATAAAGAAGACAATATAGTTAGTGCACTGTCCTGTATTTACCTGTCACGAATCATGCTAGCATAGTTCTTGATTTTAGAAGGTCTGGTCGACCGACGTACAACGTTGTCTTCAGAGCTGCTCGTGTCCCCGTTCTTGACGGTCTACAAAATATTAAATTATTAATTAGTAATCTATACTAATCTTATAAAGAGGAAAAGTTATGAGTGGGAAAACTTGTGTGAATTTGTATGTAGGGGTAATCTCCGGAACTACCAGTACCATTTCGTAAATTCTTAGACCAATATAAAGAATGCACATATGGACATAGGTTATGTTGTACCCCGCCGGTCCGCCTGGGTTTGGTGTAACAAGCGGACGAGATTATAAAGTGTAATATAATGCTAATAACCTTGTCTTCTAGGTTCCTGGCGCCAGCGTTCCTGTCGGCAGCGGTGGGCTTGCTGCTAGTGCTAGCTTCGTTTTTGCTGGAGCTCGGCACATCTTCCTTGCTAACTTTACCCTTGGCCTCTTTACTGGCGCTCTTGTCCTCCTTGTCGGCTGCAGTCTTGTCAGTTTTGGATTGCTTATCAGCCACGTTGTCATCTTCCTTGACACTTCTCTTGTCGTTATCTTTGCTGACTGTTTCGTCGCGATCGGCGGCGCCGAGCTTGTCGTCTTTGGTACTGGAAACATTTGAGCTGGTAACAGTGTTTTTAGCTACGGTTTCTTTAGCATCTTTGTCCTTGTTAACCGGGCGCCGCTCCACTGATGACGGCTTCTTTTCCACTGATGCCGTATGCTTGGCTGTAGGTTGGGATCTCCTCTCATCGCCAGATCTAAAATTATGCCAATTAGAATTTAGATTATCCTCCTGAGGTTCAAAGTGATAATACTAGGACAAATTCACTTCGATGGAATTTATGAGTTTTGTTTTGTGTCATGCAATTCCAAAACAAAAAAAAACTACTCTATTCCCCTATTCCCTGTGACAGGAGATTCAAATTTCATTGCCAAATTTCCTTGTATGGCGGGCCGCTAAAGGTTATAGCAACATGAGATATGTTGAATAAGACATAGTAATTTTCTATAGTATCAGATATCTCTGAAACAATTAACCGTCGTTACTCTGTATTGTTGCGTGCAGACCAACCTTAATTTTGGCGTCGATGTATGCACCGGTTGCCGTTTGCTTTTCGCTTCTCCTGCTTTATTTGGCTTCCCTTCCACCCTCGTAGTAGTCTGAAATACGGTATTATATATTAGTATAGTCAATCTAACCAACAGGAGCGCTCGTGGCCCAGCGGCGCCTGTGTACCGCTTGCGGTATCTAAGTTTAAGCAATGTGGGCAGCGGTCAGTACTTGGATGGGTGACCGCTTTGAGTGGTCACTGAGCGCTCCCTTGCTTTGGGAGGCACGTTAAGCCGTTGATCCCGGTTGCTGTCTATGGCAGCAGTCGTTAAGCCAAAGTTGGAGGCCTTCGGGCGGCTTGAGAACTTCGAACAGTCAACTTGCCCACTCACTTGACAAAGCCTAATCCCAATAGGGCCTAGTTTCCCCTCGGGGTTGGAAGGTCAGATGGCAGTCGCTTTCGTAAAAACTAGTGCCTACGCCAAATCTTGGGATTAGTGAAGTCACGTTAGTTGTAATTTGAACAAAATGATTGAAGTAAATATATGTAAATATGTCAAATACCCTTTTCAGCTCTTGTAGTTCCTTCTCAAGCATGCGCAGAGACTTATCGCTGGAACTAGTGTTGCTGGTGGTGCTGTCTACCTTTGCAGTCCTCTCTTTCTTCTGGGGAACTAAACGTTTAAGGTTTTTAAGGGCGCCATCGCCATATACGAAACGATTCATCGTGAGGATCCGTCGGTTCAGACTGATCGAAACGACAGACCTGTAGTGTATGTTAAAATAGGTATAGTTGATACTACAGATATGTCGTTTCGATCAGTCTGAACCGACGGATCGTAACGATGAATCGTTTCGTATACAACAACAAGTATTTATCAAGAGCATGTACAATTTTCAATAAAAAATATTCACATATGGATATGTTTCAATTAAACCATCACAAATTTGTTTCTGCAATGAAAGCAATTGTGAAGTAATTAGAATTTAGTTAATAATTTAATTGTTTATTGAGTTCTTGTTGATCATATAAAATAAAAACTGCACTAATTTCTCCTCTGTAAATTTAATTAAACTTTTTTCTGTTTTATTATCATTTTCTATATTCTACTCTTTGTAAAGTCAAATACTTCATACATTTGTTTTTGCTGCATGTTCTCTGTACTCGGAGCAAAAATGTATTAACCTTTGGTGGAAACTGTTTTGGCTCATGTGTGAACTACATTTTTAATTCGATACCTTTGTGTTATACAATGCTGTTTGTTTCCCATTTCAATAAAATAAAGTAACATATATGGGGCCCTTTAGATGGGTACAGTTAGCGTTATATAGTATGTCGCAGCCAAAGTTGCCAAATAGTTCGGTACACCATTTATTTTGTATGGTGTGCAAAAATATTTGGACACTTTGGTTGCTACGTACTGTATGACGCTGACTGTACATAATTTCTAATTAATACGTTAAGTAACGGGAAGCGTGCTTCAAGTGCAGAAGGCATATAGAGTGGCAGGCAATGAAAGTCATAACTTACCACTTGAATTCTCATTCACAACCGCCTTGCGTTTCATTGCCTCTGCCTTGCGCAAAATACTTATCTGTAAAAACAAATGTGTAAGTATTATTTACAGTCTATTCATCCTTGCGTGTCCTATCCTATTTTAGTATACAATAACATTTTAAGGGATGATTATAGTGTAATCCTAGACAACAGAATGATAATTATTCATGTCTTCAAGAATAGTTTGTTTACATATTGTAATTTGTGGAATATTTCTTATTGCAAGCCTTTGTTAAAATAGGTCTTTCGAAGAACTGTGGCGACAGATGGCACAAAACGAGGAGGGTAACGACCACGCCACGGTCTGCCAATCCCAATCGTGACACATGTTTCGGCACTGTCGACGCCACACTTACAACCGCATGCCATCAATTGGCTCGACAGCAGCTTGTGTCACACACACTACTAACCTATGTACCGGATTGCCATACCCGGCGCAGTATATAATAGTATTATGGGTGACGCTGACAACGTACCCTCTCGCTGGCGCTGGCGGCGGGCAGCCGCGAGGAGGTGGCCTCGGACTTGGTGGCCGGCGCGGCGGGAGCGGGCGCGGGCGCGGGCGGGCGCTTGGCCGCCGCCGGCTCCAGCCGGGGCAGCTCCGTGTAGCTGTCCATCACGTCGCTGTCTGCACACGATAACCGTGGTCAAGCAACCATTATAAAACGTACACAATACAATATCAAATATTTGCCGTATATGGTGTATCATTAACAGTCCGGCCACGACATCGAGCGGCGGCGGCAGCGGTTTTCCTTATACATTGCGTGTGATCCCAACTAACCCGCTGGGCGTTGCGTATCTCGAGCGTGTAACGAACAGATAAAATGCTTGCCGCGCAGTAATTCGCGCCAAATCGTGGCCGGACCGTACGGCCAAATATTGCTGCCCCCTCGATGTCAATATAAACGGTTTCGACTGTATTTGTAATATTTTTCGTAAATTATTTACTATCTATCTGCTCAAGTTTAGGGAGCGAAGATGTATTAGACTACTGTGTCAATAATGAATAATATAATTCGTAATTATGCATTATTATTATATATGTATGTCACAACTGTCATGTCCAATAACTAATCTAACGGACATAATATACACTCACCGGCAGAAAATTGAGTCCAAAAACTTTTGGTGGTTTCACACTAAGTATAAATTGAATAAATTAAATAATGTTTAATATATAACAATGCATTTTTCGTATTTGGGCCAAATTTTCTGCCGGTGAGTATATGTTCTGGTACTGCAAACATCAAATAATTATTACCACGTAATATTGTATTTTCATAATAGATTGAATCTATTGATATAACGCATTTACACTTTGCTTGAAAGTAAGAAATATACATAGATGTTATTTACCTTCTGAATTAGTATTAGTGGTTTGTCCAACTTCAATTTCTTTCTTGAGCTGTAAAAAAAGTCATTTTATTGTAGTAGGCACTTTTGTAATTCCATAAAATCACATGCTTCGATAATAATTAAAAACAATCAAGTTTATCAGAAAATAATAGTCTTATTAGAGAATTTTTCCCTGTTATTATGTTCCATAAACTATGAGATAAGGTCACTTAGGGTTTAAGCAAAACATGTATCATAATTTATAATTATAGACATACCATGTAGCCGTCCGCTTTCTTTATTTCTACAACCATGTGGTCATCTTCTTCTTTGACTGCAAGATAAAGTTCATTTGTAGACAACATCAATCAGCGAGATATAATATAAAAAAATATCCTTAGTCAGAGCATTAATGCACGTAATTTATTGAGCAGTAAGCAAAATTGCAGTTACGAATCTAGACTTCTGTGCTCCGCAGTGGGCGAACATTGAGAATGAAATGAGGATTACAGACTGAGAATGAGGATAAGATGGTATGAGGCAATAGTTACCGTTGAGTCCATTGTCGTCGTCGTCATCGTCCGCGTCGGCGTCCGCGTCCGCCTCGGCGTCCATCGACGACTCGTCCATGTCCTGCGCGCACATTTACAACATTTACAATCAACTACATTCAAAAAGCTATTTACTTACAATCAAGGTTAGAAGTTCAAAATCGAATGCCAGTGCTACACAATAGTATTTATCAAGCGTACCTGTCGTGGGGTCATCTCGTCGTCGTGCGCCGCGCTCATGTGGGCGTCCAGCTTCTCCTTTGATGTAAACACCAGCTCGCAGTACTCACACATGAACTCTATTCCTGTCACAACACATACCGTCTTAGATACTGACTATGTACTCATTTTGACAAATTTAACAGTAAAAATTAATCATGAACCCTAATTATACTGCTTTACTGCAATACATCTATAAGATCGTGCCGTCCCCGTCACCAAAAACGGTGTTCACAAACTACACAGTAAAGGTTGGCGCAGACATAAAGGCTCGGCACCCGACTGGCGCCGCCTAAACTCATCGGTTCACCGTCAACTAGACGTCAACCATACGCAAGCACAACGGAAACTGCTCAGCAGTGCCGAGGTGGCCGCGCGGCGGCACCGCGCTTGGCGCGAGGTGTCCACTGGATGACAGCTTTTTTACACAACTGCAAGGCAGGTTATGTGTTTCGCGCGTATCTTGTATGTTTTTACGTTTGATGTAGACTGCGCCGTAAGCGCGGCGATCACGCGCGGTCCTCTCGCCGGCAGCGAGCTGCAAGCGCGGCGTTCGCCCTGCGACGGCAAGCTGTCTATCCGCCGTTAGGTCGTCCCGAGCTGGGGCGATGCCATTACGGAGGGTATAAGTGTGCGTTGCAGTATGAAGTGTCAAACAAAAAATACTGACCGGCGCGAGCTGGGGCGGCGTCGGTCGGGTGCCGAGCGGTTACGTGTGCGACAACCTCAATGCTTAAATTGTCTGCAATAGACGTAAAGGCCTATGATGATGAATTATACCTACTGCTAATTATTGCTGTATTATAAACATGGAAATAATTTTGTTAGTAAGTTCTAAAATAAATATTCTATGCTGTCTGAAACGGTGTTTAATTGTTGTAAAACTATAACCGAGCCAAGTCACAAAGTAAACCCGTTTTCATCCAGATTATATGAATTGGGCCATTGAATTTTTTCTATAGTCAGATGGTTATATCTCCTTAATTCACTTACATTGTAACTATGATATTATGGGCTGAAATTATTAGAATTCAGTTTTTGACATTTGTGATAGTCTACATTGGAAGGGACCTTATGGCGGCCAGCACTTACACCTTTATTGCCGTTGTTCAAATACAATAGTGAATCGGTGCAACGTAAGCGCCTACCGCCATAAGGGACCCTTTCAATGTGAACTATCATATTTTTAGGTTATGTTTACTTATCAAACCTTAATTCACATTTCGTCTTATTTACCCCATTTTTTGAACATCATTATATTAGCCTCGGCTGGAATGGCAATTGCAGGCTTCGTGTTAATTAAACGGACTCCCAAGGTCGTCCGTATTAAACTAATACAGCCTGCAATTGCCTCCTTCGCGGCCTCAACAATAATGTACTATTAACATTATTCACGCAACAGTGCCCTGGGGGACTGTCATGGTCGCGTCATAGCGTGATACTGATAAAGCATCTGTCACTTTTTGATACTACTCCATAGAAAGAGACAGATGCTTTATCTTGTCGTTTATCTCGCTATCACGCGACCAAAATACAGGGCCTGCCAGAGAGACAACAAGAAACAGTTCATTGACCCGATAATATAAATCTTATTAAAAAAAAAAATTCTTTTGTATTTTTGGTAGCGGATCCCGGGCATCCTTCAGGATGCAACTGTACTGGGATAACGCTAACGCAGGATGATGATTAGATTATCTATTAGTTGATGTATGTATTATTGAATCACCGTTGACATGAGTCCTGATGTGCGTAGTGACGGCGTCAACGTTCTCGAACTTCTCCTGGCAGAGCGGACACGTGAGGTTCTGCGTGGCGTGGATGGCCGAGTGGTAGCACAGATCGTCCTGGGTCGCGAAGCTCTCAGTGCACTGCTCGCAACGGAACTCGGCGTCGCTCGCGCCGCGCGCGAGACGCACTTGCTCCTCGTGTTTCAAGCGGAGATGCCTGTCACCACCATAGATATCTATATAAAGCCTTGGCCAAAAGTGTTGAGCACCCCTCATTTTCCTTTGTAACTTAGTTTTCCGATTCAGATTCATTTATTCACAATATACGAAAGATATAGGATATGTAATGCTTGATTGAAAGTTTAACTTTTATATGGAAAACGTGTGAGTGCTCAACACTTTTGGCCAAGGCTGTATATATAAACGTAAAAGTCCTGACTGTCTGACTCACTTAAATCAACAGCCAGCCCAAACCGTTGGACCTAGAGAGCTGATTTTTTCACAATAGGTAGTTTTTATAACGTTAGTATCCACTAAGGGGTTTTTCAAAATTCATCCCCTAAGGGGGTGAAATGGGGGTCCAAAGTTTGTATGGGGAAACAAGATTAGTGAGACTATTTTATTATTCGAAACTTCACAGGAGTACTACTAACAATAAATAAGTAAATACGTGTTTCAGGGTTTTTGAAAATTCAACCCCTAAAAGGGGGAAATGTGGTTACAAAGTCAAAAATCGACATGGGTATTGTTTCTTTGGTTTATCCGGTCGTTGATTACGAAAACAACAACGATTTTAAAATTCAACGTAGCAGACGTGAAATACCATCTTGCCTGTTTAGTTGGAGCGCATATCAATATGTTTGTCGTTTTTATGGTTTTTTGGGACGATAATTAGAAAAATGGATCGATATAGATAGGTTAAGCCAGTTTGAGTCCCAGGTCCCAGAAAAGGACATAGGATACTTTTCATTTAGAAAATCATCCCTTCAGGGGCTGGAAGTTTGTATGGAAGAGCCATAACTAGGTAAGCACCTGAAATGAAAGAGTTCTACGCGAACAAAGTCGCGGGCAAAAGTTAGTAGTATATATACAAGTAGTTATAGATGAACCATCGAGCGACCGGGGATAAGAGAAAGAATATTCATAAATAATTGGCCCATGGTCACCACGGTATAAATAATAAGTACCTCCTTAAGTCCTCTATCAACACATATAGATTTGAACGCTAGAAAATTAAAATTATGGCATCCACGATCGGGTGCTTTCGAAATTGCGCAAGACCATAGTATATCCGAAGCAGCCAAGATTGCTGCAGCATTTTGTAATCGTACTGTGAGCCACAGAGAACCTTGATACGCCTGCATAAAAGTTTTTATGGTTTCTCAGCAGCTGACTACACGACAAGACCCAACACCTAACAACTCCACAGTAAGTAGCTGTCTCTCGCTCATTCTAATAAACGCAAACCCTAAAGTGCGAGCGAAATATGATGTATTAAACACGTTGCGTGATAGTTGTACACAATATATTGTCTACAAACATATTAAAACATATCTAGATGTAAAACCACATATCAAAACAGAGCGCCGGTTTCCGTGTGAACGTTACGGTGCGACTACCAGCGGCCATAGATAATTCTATGACATCGACTACGGTTCCATTTTCAAACCACCGTAACAAAATACGAGTCTAAGCAAGCGGGCAACTCAAAGAAATATATTTTCTATTGACACTTCGAATATTCGTAAATTCTCGTAAAGCAATCATTAATGCAGATTGCAGAAGCAATAAGTCACCTGGTATAGTGATGTGATTTCACGAAGCTCTTATTGCAGTATTTGCACGGGTACGCTCGATCGCCGGCGTGCGCGCGAACATGACGAGATAATTTCGACACCGTTGAAAATCCTGGAAATAATGCATATATTTTGTAACCTAAATCTAAGTAAGGGCCTGTCCATATTACCACGGCGCGGCGTCGTAAACGTGAAACGGCGCGGCACAAAGGCTCGGTGCCGTGCCGTTTCACGTTAACGACGCCACGCCGTGGTAATGTGGACAGGCACTAATCAAGGTTTAAACTCCGAAAGGCAACAGGGTAAGTAAATAAAGTCCGCTTTAGACAGAACTGCATGCAAGTTTCATGGCATAATGGACGCTTTAATACTTTATCGACGACGGCCACGGCACGGTAAAACTCTATGGTTTAATAGGGATGTTGACTCAAATCTATTACTTCAATAGAAAGAAGACATAAAACTATGCCAAATAGTGAAAATCCTATTCAAATATCTCAAAAAATAATGAAGCTACAACGGTTAGAATGTTCGTGACGTCACTGTTGAGTAGCGCCATAGTAAATGACGATCGTTTAATACAAAGGTGCGTTTTGCGGAAAAGCGACAGAAAATACCCACTCTTAAAACTTTGAAGATTTATAATTACGTAATTATTTATTTTTTGAATTACATTTGTCGCCATTTGATTGAGAATTTGAGCCCTTATGTAGAAAATTTGGATTTATTGATTTTCTTTTATAGTGTCATCATCCCTATTCATAAATAGAAACCATAGTTTTATCGTGCTGTAGACGTCCACCGTAAAGTATAAAAGCGACCAATAAGTTCAACGAGAATCTGTCACGTGTGGAAATGGTACTTAAGCTGCAATACCGTATCGCCTTACAGAGATTGGTGTAAATAAATTGCGCATGTTCATAGCTTCGGTTATGGTAAAAATGGGCAGGGATGAGGTGTGGTGCCGTACGCACGCTACTGTGAGACTCACGCTGCGGGCAGTACTCGCAAGAGAACTGTTTCTTGCCGTGCACGACGTCGTGGTGCCGGATCAGAGTATTCCTTTTGTGGAACCTAGAAACAAGCAATTGGCGACAATAATTGGAGACCTACAAGGATCGAGTGTTGATATATTAATACAAATTACGTAACGGGTGTTTACCTTATCTACACTCGATCTACCTATATAAGTACGTACGTTGGCGTAAAAACTTTATCTAAAGAGAAAAGTACATTTGTTAATTATTAACCCAAGTAGTTGGTAGTGACAGTTTACGAAGCTGACGGGTTCGAATCCTGGTAATGGGTATATGTGTGATGAGGTAGGTACGAATATTGGTTTACGGATCTCGGTACAAGGTATATTTTATTTTCTATACCCAAATTTAAAGCCGGATACATATTAGTCTGACGTGATGGCCCACATTGCTTGCATCAATCCAGCTTAAATATTTATTTATTTATTATCGTCTGGTACAGTCGACTACAATGAGATGTATCCCCTTTCGAACATATTACAATGGCATAAGGTAGGTGATAAAGTGGATATACATCTCTCTTTGTAGTTTAAGTCGGGATCGATTTGTGTGTAAGATTGTCACCTAAAATTAATTTATGTTTCCCGCTCCTCATCTTATTGTTCAACGTATTTGTATTAAAATGTTATTGGATTTGAACCTTATTGTTTGAACAGTAAAGTAGCTTTTTGAAGGAATTGCTTTGGAGCAATTCGTTCAACTGTAATGATTTTAAGTATACATTCCTAAGGAGGCCGGGGTGTGCTTGCTAGTTTTTTTTTTAATTTACTGCCGAATAATATCAGGCAACAATGTTATAAGGGTAGGCAATACGCAAACAATAACATCTTACTTTCGGTCGCATACTGTGCAAACGTGTTGCCTAGAGAAATATCCGTCGTGGCGTTTTTTATGCGCCTCAAGTTCCACTAGTGTCAGGAACGTGGCCGGGCACGTCGGGCACATATGCCGCGGTAAATTAGAATGCATCATCTGAAAACATTCATCAGATTTATCCCCAATTCACTGGAGAAGTAATACCGGTAAAATAAATCGATAACTAGTTTACCTTTTCGTGTCTTTTAAGCAAAATAAGCCGTTTGAATTTTTTATCGCAAGCAACACATTGGAACGGCGTTTCGTTGCTATGGCGCAATTGGTGTGTCAATAAGTCATATTTGGAGAAAAATTTACTGAAACAAATTAAAAACTTTGAAAATATATTGTTTCCATGAATTGTATGATGTATGTATTAATGTCGTAACACATTGGTTGTTTTATTAAACAGACATCCGCACTCGTGAGTGTTCGATGCGGACGGCTTGTTATTTCATATTAGAATACCTCCTCTCCTGGGAGGGGTCCCATGAACTCAGCTGAGTTGGCAAACTTTCTGTACTCCGCAACTACCTTGTAAAAACCGGCCAAATGCATGTCGGACCACGTGGAATGTAGGGTTTCGTCCACCCGTTACATTATGCGGACTTAAATAGCACATTTCTAAAGTTCAACTATGTCTACTTAGTGTAATAATTTCCTTTTAAATTAATTGTGTATGTTTTTTTTTACATGTCCAGTAGCCACCGTTTAGCTGACCGCAAGATCATATATGTTATTATACCGTTTTGTCGGCGTTATCGATATAATGTACCCATGCCAAATTACGGCTTTCTATTAATAACTGTTACTGATCTAAGCCGCGGGCGGACGGACATGGCGAAACTGTAGCTTCCTTGTTTACTACGGAACCCTCAAAAATTTAAATGGTAAAAGCATTTGGAGAAGCTAAAAGTATAACTTACGCATCGCAGTGCGTGCATTGCACGTTCCTAGCGCGGTGTTTCTGCGCCTTGTGTATGACGAGCAGTTGGTGCAGCGAGTAGGAGCTGTCGCACTGGTCGCACGGCCACGAGCCCAGCCCGTTCGAGCGCCGTCTCACTCGCACCATCACACCCTTCGTTACCGCTGTCTCCCACCAACACGGTTTACTTTAACCTTACTCTCCATTCACCAAACTCACACACATTTATTTTGTAATTTATATCGCCAGCAGGCATATCATGGACGCGTCTGTCACGCTACCATCATATCCCTGCATGTATTAGGTGGTTGCCACACTGATGCGGCTTGGGCACGACGGTGCGGTGTGCGAGCAAGACAGCGCTATGCAAGTCTATAGCGGTGTCCCGCTCGCACTGCGGAAACCGTCCGGAAACCGCATCAGTGTGACAACCGCCTTACAAGTTTCACATACATATGTTCATAAAATAAAAAAAGAAATGTATAGGTATATAAATACTTACCATGTAAATCATAGTGAGAGGATCAATGAGGGGTGATAAGGGCGCAAAAGTAATTATGGCCAACACAATCGATTCGATCGGACCGCAACTTAAATCAATGCTGGCTAAACATGCTGCAAATAAACAATGCTAGACACCAAGGATAACATGATGGAAAATACTGAAAGCTATGAACACACGCAGATACAAAACTAAAACAAGTATAAAAAATAATACTTAGAAATGAAACAAGTAAAAACATGTATGTATTACCAAGGAATAAGATCAATGACTTACCTGCTTTTTTTGCAGATGTGGTTTGCTTTTCTCCACTGGGTGTTACTTTGATACATTTGGATCCATCGCGAGAAGCGTCAATCTGTCAAAATATGCAGACCAGTTTCATATTATATGCTGGCAGACAACTTTGTATGATATTTTGATTCAAAATATCTAGTCATTATTTAAACAACATATTCTTTAAAGCAAATGATGATTGAGGTAAGATTAAAGACCATGGAGAAAATAAATACCTTTACATTGTATGTCTCCTCATCTTCATCATCATTTTCAGACATATCCTGAGAGCTGACTTCAATGGTTGCCCCTCCTTCCACTACTGTGTTTATTGGTCTAGGTAGTGCTCTTTTTGTTAATTGAAACATCTGTAATGGTAAATTGTTTCTTACATTTTCATGGATATTAGAAATTTCGTATTTCAGCATATACAACAAATAAAGCACAAGCCTCTTTAAGGCACAAGTGAATAGTCAACTTCTGGGTGAGTTCACTTCACCGTCTGTCTCGTATTTGAAGCTGGAAACGCACAGACAGCGGAGGCAGCGCGGTGCGGAGGCGGTACCGGCTGTAATGTTCGAACTAATATGAAAGGGTCCGCACAGAACGCTTTTTTAACGGCCGGTTTTCTGTGCGGACCCTTTCATATTAGTTCGAATATTACAACCGGTACCGCCTCCGCACCGCGACGCCCCGCCCCGCTACCGCTGTCAGTGCGTTTCGGGCTTGAACCTTGGCTAGATGCTGGCCAAGAGTAATCCTATTATATAAAAAAAAAAATCTTTCAATGATTTACCTTAATAAGCGAAGATGGCCATTTAACAGCACTAATTGGCACCCCATTTTGGACGAACTGTAAGCAGGACTCATCAGCTCGTCTGCAGATTTGCTTGAAGTCATAGCAAATGTCCATGAAAACCCGGCAGCGGTCACAGATGTATGAAGGCATCTTGTCGGATGGAAATACCTGTGGAAAAATTAAGCATAAAGTGACTTAGCACTTGAAATGATTCTTTTTCTTAATGCAGTGTGCTAACAGTGTGCTAATATCATGGACAATTAAACGCTAACAAAAGTGTGATTTTTGACCTGAGAGAAAAGAATGCACTGATATTTGTACAAGTTTTCATAGAAGTCATATTGCTTAGCATACCAGTGGTGGTGAGTCAAAAATATTCTTAGGGAAGCCGGAAATAGTTTGCCTTTCTTATTCTTCATGAGCCGTACTAAAAGAACTGGTGTGGATGAAAATTAGGCCAACGGGTGGGAATCGAGTTGTATGGATGCTCCGCCACTGTAGCATACATATAATTCTTTAGCCTTAGCTACTCACACGAAAGTTTGGGTATAACTTTGTTTACTAAGCACCTACTTCTAGATTTGAACACAAAAATAAAGTATTAATTGTTATTAATTGCTTTAAGCCTCTTCAATTCCTTCACATGTATAAAATTCATCTACTTAGTGTTAAATCATTACAAACAATACTAGATGACAATAAAATTAATTGTTCATTCCAATAACAAAGTATAAGTCTGTCATTGGCAAATCTTTGTTCAATTTGGTAGCATTTTCATTGAATTCTGGTAGGGTTAGTAGTTAGTAGTACCTAAAGGTTAGATAATTTCGTGGATAGTTAATGTTGACAAATATAATAATTTAGCTAGTAATCTATGCTAATGAAAATTGTCTACACTAATTTCTTTAAAACCATAATGCCTCAATGAAAATGCTTTCATATTCACAATATCTGGTCACTGGAGATTGTGGGAGCTGATATGGTAGTGATCCAGCACAGAAGATAGCATATTTTGAACCCATCATCTACCACAAAATACATACATTTTTACTGTCGGTGGAGAAAATTCTCATTGGATACTGCCTACTAAATATTTTGTTGTTCAAAAGTGGATGACACTCTCCGAGTCAGAAGATAATGGGTATTGTATCGCTATGTCATAGCCAATACGCACTAACAAATGAAACTTTATGTAGAGGAAAGTGCCTAGGAGCAAAGTGCCAACCTGCCAAGTACTTGGCGTTGAAAATGTTGCACTGTATGTTGATTTGTAGTTTGTATTGTATTAAGTATCAAAAACGACATTACCCATACATACTTAATATAATCTGTGGAGATATTAGGTAATATAGTAAAATATAATAATAGCAAATAGGGTCGCTAGGCCAGTTACGCGGCCTGCGGCAGTTTGCGGCCCCCTGACCGACTAGGTTGCTTCAACTAAAGTTAATAACAATTATAAACTAATTTAAGAAAAAGTGTAAACCGTAAGCTAAACTTGATTAGAAATGCTATAAGAATCTATATAATTTTGTAACTAAAAGATTGATCTTCAACAAGATAAAACGTTACAATTCCCGCATTGAATCCGTAGTGCGTACGAAGCGTGGAATTATAGTGAATCTGTACAAAAAATAAAGAAACAGCTGACATTGAAAGCTAATTAATGTTACTTAATTTTGGTTTCATTCATAAATTTCTTGTTTGATCAGTTAAATAATTAAGTTTTTGATATGATTTCATTAGATTTTGGCATTTTTAAAACTTACTTATCAAAAAATTGTGGTGGCCGGTATCTGCACAATTACCGAAAAGGTCAAGTTTACGGATGAAAGTACTAACTTTTATTGTTAAGTACGCATCTTGACAATACTCAAGACTTATTTATATGACTGCCATCCAATATGCATATAGGTTTCATATTTTTTTACTTGTCTAAAGTGCGCAACTCGGTTAAGAGGCCGCCAACTGGCCTAGGGACCCTATATTTTAGGATAAATAACTATGTGTAACACACAGCGAATTGAACATTATTTTTTTTAGTTTGGTTTCCGTGTATTTCTGTACAGTTATCTACAAAGAGTTGTGTCCACTATTACCTTATGCCTTTGTAATAAGGTCGAAAAGTAGATAGGTACATCTCATCTTATCGACTTTACATTAGAAAATTAGAAGAATGATAAAATTTAGAATTAGAAGGATAATGCTATTTTAGTTTGAATTAACAAATAATTATTCCAAACACATTCGCAGGAAAATGAGATTTCGCTAGATGGCGGTTAGGATGCATCAAGCAACGTCTCTACAGTAAAAGCTTGCTCGAAAATAATCAATACTATTAACAATGACAAGGGAAATTGCCTTACTAAAGCCACAAAAACATTTCAAATCAAAAATAAAATAAAGGATCTAAATTACTCCGTTGAAATGTTTTCAAATCACGTTCAACGCCATTGCATTGGCGGTAAAAGCCACTAATTTCATAGCGGCGTCCAGGCATCTAAATTTAGTAGACGCTAAATTTTAGGATGTAGAGAATAAATAATAATACAGTTTATAATTTACCTCGATAGACACGCATGCCATGATTTTTAAAGGAAGGGTCACCAATATGGGGTCCCGACTTCGATCATATAAACTAGTCAACGTTGAGTCCTGAGTTAAACAAAATCTACACAGTTTTATATCACTTAAAGATTCTTTTCTTTTCTCCATTTTTCCTTAATTTTAATGCATCAACACTACATAAAAAATACTTTTGCACAATTTCACTTCACCAAATCCAACGCAAATGCAAAATGGGATGGGGAACTATAACAATCCACAGACAAAAATCGAAACGCTTGCCATGCCGACATACTCTCTAGCGCCACCTGGATATGTTTGTTTGAACGTGGTGCTACTACTCACCAAGAGATGGCGCTGAATGCTATTTTCACAAAAATGCTCTGGGTAAAAGGCTTATCACACTACCCTATCGGTAGGGCCCTAACTGGGGGAGGGAAGTTATCTAAAGCATCTCACTCATTAGAGCGAGATAGTTTAGCTCCCCTCCCCGAGTAAGGGCCACAGATTAATACTTTTTTATTCTACTTATAAAATAATAGTATTTTTTTAGAAGGGGGCGCACGGTCCGGCTTCCTAGGCACACACTCACGGACCAGTAAACGTTATCATTATCATAGGGTCCATCGAAAGATGGGACACTGCGCTCATGACGTCAAACTTAGACACGCCGTGTGACAGAAACAGACACACTGTCGTGGCGACGTGGTGGCGACAACAGTCGCTCGTGCGCGCATACCCTTAGGCATTCCTCCAGTGGGAACTAGACATGGGGAAAAGCGTTACTTTTCGATCACCGTTATTGTTATTCCCGTTCCAAAAAAATCACATTGAAAAATCACCGTGACTTTGTCACTTCGGTTATTTCGTGTCACGACATTTGCGTGTCGATCGTTCCCGGCAGTTACTGATATTTTTGTAACAACTGATGTTACTCTATGACAGCGCACCGCAGTCACAGTCACAGTTAGTAACAGCGGTCGCGAGGCACGACGCGACGCGTCGCTTACACACTGTTCCAGTGATATCGTCGCTAAGTAACAACGTTATTTTGTAACGTTGTTACTTTGTGACAAGTCACACTGTTACTTTTTAACGGCGGATCACCGTGATTTTTTCATCGTGAAGTTATTTATCACCCACCTCTAGTGGGAACGTCCACCGCGCGAACTCGACAATACAAACACATATTTATAGTCCCTCTTCGTCCCGGTATCGCCGCATACCGGGTAGTCAGAGTCAGTCCGTCAGTCCGACCCAGGTCGGGCATAGCTGAGTTTCTTGCTGGATTCTTCTCAGCTAGGCTAGGTTTAGTGAACCAGCGACAAAACTCCCAGCAGCTCCATTCTATTCACACCTCAGATTTGGTTGAAACCGCTCAACCAATTTCACTAGAGCGCAAACTCTTAGAGAGCCCGCATGGTCGTGTCGGAGCTTTCCCCTGGATTTTCCCCAGGTCAGTCACCAACCGCGCAGGTGCGCACTCCTATCGCTTTATGGGGCCCGGAGTATATGGCTCGAAACGCACTGACAGTGACAACGGTCACGAGCGGTGGCGGAGCGGGGCGTCGCGGTGCTGGGTGGTACCGGTTGTAATATTCGAACTAATAAAAGGATCCGCACAGAAAACCGGTTGGGGAAAAAGCATGGCGGTGGCGGCGAACCGCCTGCATTACGTTAGTATAGTAACGTCAAGTATATATCTTCTTTGACTGCACAGACAGGCGAGCGCGTCGCGGTGGCGGTGGCGTGGCGTTAAAGCGGCGGGACGTTGTAATGTAATACACAGCTGACAGTGTACAGTGTGCGCGCACGGGCGGCATGTATAGAAAAGTACTCTGTGCTGGCAGCGGCGGCGCGACGGTGGCGCGACGCGGTGCGGAGGCGTGCTCAGAGCGGTGACAGGACAGGAGTAGTTGTATTTTTTACAACTCAACACGTACGCACAAAGTTTCCGCCATGAGTTCCATGGAAAAATTAATTATTCTAGTAAAACCACACCCGTGCCTATACAATACACGCCATAAAGATTTTCGAAATGCCGAAAAAAAGGAGTTGTTGTGGGATAAAATTGCCCGTGAATTAAAACAAAGTCGTAAGTACATACAGTTAATTGTCATTGAAATAGTTCACAAACTTCTCTCTGATTTCCAGTGCAAAGTTAGATGCCCTTTGATTTGTATCAATGATAGGAACAAAATAATTAATTTCGTCTGGTTATTTTTGATAGTTATGTACAACAAGTAGCTCTTTCACTACATCTATGGGCAGTTCCCACAGAGCAATGCAGTCGTTTAAAAACTTGTTTTTTTTTGCGTTAACTGTCCAGTTGCTCCAAATAGATTTTCGACTACACGCCGGGCGCGGCAAAGGCGATAATTAAATTTCCTTTTTCTGGCATCTACTATGGTCACTGTCTTGGGATAAGGCCTCATAATTAGGGTTTTAACCCAAAACCCTCATCGCCTATAATCACATGCGGCACCAGTTCATTAGTATTAGGCAGTGGCTTTGGTGGTAATAAGGTGTTCTTCACCAAGTCACCAAGTATGTTTTGTAAAATTCAGAATTCTCAAATATTCCAGTCACTATGTCACTCATAACTACCTATGCCCACAACAATAAATTTGTAGTATGGATCCACAACAGCCGACAATAGAGAACAAATTTTTATAGCAATACTAGTCGACCCACTATTACCAGGGCACTGAATTGGGATATGCTTCCCGGGTACACTGCCTACACAATTTGGAAAATTCCATGTTTTATAGCCAATTTCCGATTCTCGCCAAGTATTTCCTGTTTTTGTTTTCCTCCGATATAGTGTTTGTTACTTGTTTTACAATTTCGCTTACTATGGTACAACCAACAAAACATGAAAATAAAATTGTTTTATATGAATCCCTGGTTGTCAAATATCTGTAAATATATATTTACATATATTTTGTTACAGGTGAGGCAACTAAAGTAAAGTGGAAGAATTTAAAAGATGGGTATACTAAACACAAAAAGAGTGTAAAAGGGAAAATGGGTCAAAAAAAAACCTATAGTAATTGGGTTTGGGCTCCTTATTTAAAGTTCCTAGATGATCATATAAAACCACGACGAAACACATCCGATATACCTATGTCCCAGTGGCCTGACCAGTCGCCACCATCACCATCAGCAAGTTCACCAGATCGATGGACACCATCGTCCAACGTGCCATCTCGATCAGCGGAAGTTAGTTCACCAGATCCATGGACACCCATCCCAGAAGAGACATCCACATCAGCAGAAACTCTTACAGCCCCACTGACTAATCAAACTTCTTCAAAAAAAAACATTTTTGATGATCAAGAAGGTGTGGACAACATTTTGGATATCTTCAAAACCAAAAAAAATAATCATGATGCTGTAGATCACCTGTTTGCCAGCTATGCGGAATCATTTAAAAAACTTAAGCCACGAACACAAGCTTCTATAAAATTAAAACTAGCAGAAATTTTTGTGGAAGCGGAGTTACAAGACTTAGATTCTGAAGACCAATCTACTATGACATGGGTCAAATGTGAGAATATATAATAATTTTTAATGAAACAAATTGATTACTAAGATGGCTTTTCTTAAAAACCTTACCTAGCCCATTTCCCATAATAATATTATTATATAGCAATATTACTATATTATTATATATTATTCATTCATACCTACTAACTAATATCATAAGACAATTTTCATAAGTACATTGATGTTACAATGAAGGTCATTTTTCTGAACGCATTTCAGAGGGCTGATATGGGTGTAGATAAACCTAGTTTCAGTCGAGAGGAAATGTCTGAATTTAATTTATTTTTTTAAAATTTATTTTCAAAAAAGGTTGACAATGATTAACAATTTAAGTTTGGGAGGCTGCTGCTCCTCAACCTCAACCCACCAACGGAATGGTAGCAGTTGTCCACAGTATTTTGTTTTAGTGCATTCGAGTAAATCCGAATATTGGGTAATTCTGAAAATTGCTAATTTATAATACCAAACATGGTCCATAATTATTTTTGTCAACATTTCTGTTTAACGGTACTTTACTATGCTTGGTGCTAGAATAAATCATATTGCATAGTTAGATATGCCATTTTTAGAATTACCCGACATTCGGATTTACCCGAATGCACTATACTCTTACATCTTTCTTAATCACTGTATGAGTTTTCATGCGAGAGGAAATTGGTAATCGTGACCTGTCGTTGGCCCGTGGTCCATTCAGCGCGCAACCTCCAGTAGATATGTATCTAAACTTCTTATGTACAATGTATGTCTTATAAACAACTGACCACCAGGCGCCACCGCAGCCGCCACCGCAGGCCGCCGCAGTGTGTGATAGGCTATAAAAACACTAGGTGAGAGTGTGGAATAATGCACTGCCTCGAGCTTTGAATAGACTCCCATATGATGTTACACGCAACGATAATACTAAGGAAATAGTAAAGCTCTATAAAAAAATGTTGATAGACTCAAACTGCTTGTCCAACCCCACAGTTAAATAATACCCGACTGCTAAATTTGTTAAAATTATTCTAGTAATTAATTGTAATAATAAATAATATAAGACTATAAAATCTTTACAATTTAAGATTAAGAGTAGTTATAAGTCAATAATTGTAAAATTAAAAGCAATAAACAGTTTTTTTTAGGTACAAAAGAAACACTGAAAAGTAGGTAAATGTGACGTAGGTTATGTATTGTAATATTTGAAGTCGGTACGTGTCATCCAAAGAAATTGCATAAAGTTGACGAAGTTTGGGCGAAATTGCACCGACTTTTTTTTTTTTTATGCTGTATTTGTCTGAATTTAGTCCCCGCGAAGGGTACGGGCGGCTAAATCCTAAATAAACCTGATAAATGATTATTTCTTAACTAATTTTGTGATTCTGGGCGTCAATGAGATGAGAGATGAAATGATGATGGGTGAATAACTGATGTGTGATGAGTGGAATGAACTATGTACCATTGAACTTTTTTAGATTGTTGACTATGGTGGTGATGAGTTTGCAGAATGAGGTAATGGTAGTTTCTTTATGAATGAGTTCCTGTAAGTTGTATGGATCTATACTGAGATTATGGCAGATGATTTCGTGATCAAATCTTGGATTGGTGAACTTTGGGCAGTATTTAATGAGGTGGTCGATGGATTGTGAGGTGCTTCCATCACACGGGCACTGGTCATCGGCGGTAATTTTAAAGCGGAATAAGTATGATTTATGATAGCCATGTCCAGTGAGGATTTGAGTGAGGTGGAATGAGATATTAGTTTTATTTCGAAGGTCCTGGATGTGTTGCAATGTGGGTAGCCAGTTTTTCAGGTGTGATCCGGTGGTTGAGGTCAGATAGAAGTCGTTGCACAACTTATCGGTTTCGGTTCTGCATAGGCGTTTGATGTATGAAATGGGGTAATGATCAAAATCCAGTGGTTTGTGCAGGGTGGCGGCAATTTTGGCTTCTTTGTCGGCCTCTTCATTTCCAGGTATTCCGATATGGGCTTTTACCCAAATGAAGTCTATGGTTCCTTTTTTCCTGATTTTATGTATTTTGCGGTGTATGTTGTTCACGGTAAGGTTAGTACTGCTCCGGTTGGCAATTTCTTGTAGTGCAGACATGGAGTCAGTGAAGATGGCGGCTTTGGTTGTGTCAAGTTGGATGCACGACTCGCAGGCTGCTTCAATCGCGACGCATTCAGCTTGAAACACAGAACAACATTTGTGCAGTTTTAAGTGATTTGTTGTGCGCGTGCCATCCGGGTGATGTATGATGAAGGCTGCTCCTACTACTCCGTCGTGCTTGCTACCGTCGGTGTAAATTTTGTGCATGTCTGATGTATAATATGGTTCGAGATCGGTAGTGCCCTCTACTTTATTGATTTTAATTGAAATCCTTTCAGACGGGTGCAATAGTTTGGCTGGTGGTATCCGCATATCGAGGGTAAAACTTGTGGGTAGATGGTTACTGATTCCTGTGCCCTTGGATTTCTCAATTTCTGCAACTTCTTTAATTTTCAGGTGGAGAGGTGTGAGGTCTGCTAATGCAATTGAAGCAATGGTGGGTAGCGTGCGGAAGCCTCGGACAATTTTTATGGCGAACCTTCTTTGGAGACTGAGTAGAGCGTTGGTCACTTTTTTGTATTTTAGAGCGTTACTCCATATTTCAGCCGCGTATGTTATGGTTGGTTCGATTACATGTTTGTATATGATTGCAACATTATCGGAGTGTATTCCCCACGTGGGTCGGATGATCTGGCAGAGTTTTCTGTACGTTTTTTCAGCTTTTTTTTTAATGATGTAGTCGCAGTGGTCTGTAAACTTGAAATTTCGATCTATTACTACGCCGAGAAGTTTGATGTTGTTTGCGAATACAAGCGGGGTGCTATCCATTGTTATTATGCTGGTTTTGGCCTTTGGTGTGCAGGTTATCATCTGCGTCTTCTGTGGACCAAATTTAAGGTAGTTGTCAATTCCCCAGTTGTGAATATTTCCTAGAATGTTGTTTGTGTTGTGTTGTAGTTCAATATTATTTTTGGCGGTACATATTAGGAAAATGTCGTCAGCATAAGCTTGAATGAAGTTGCCTGGTGGAAGTTCCATGTCTAGAAGGCTGTCCATGATTAAGTTCCACATTATTGGTCCTAATACTGAACCTTATACGCAGCCTCTATTCTGTGTCTTAGTGGCAGTGGCGTCGGCGTAGTTTAATTGTATTACTCGATCCTGCACGTAGCTTTGGAGAACTTTATATATGTTAGCGGGGCATTCGATATGTCGCAGCCTGTTAAATAAAGCGGGCCACCATGCGTGGTCGAAGGCGCCTTGGATATCCAGTGATATTGCGATTACCATCTTCTTTTGGGTTTTGGCTTGTTTCATAGTCTGAATTGCGTTCATAATTGCGTCAGTAGTAGTTTTTTGTTCTTTGAAACCGTACTGTTTTGGATTTGCTGTTAGGCTGGTATTCATGTGGTGCGTTAGTCTTTTTGCTATGAGTTTTTCGTATATTTTTCCAAAGACATTGAGTAAGCCTATAGGTCTGTATGAGGCTGTGTCAGCATAGTCGGATTTGTTATTTGCACCGACTACCTATACAAAAATGACAATAGGTAAGTCTAACTTATTCAATAAGAAGAAGCGTAATATCTCATACTGAGCTGTTAGGCAATTTTTTTTTTACTTTTTAAGGCTTGTGTTGGAGTCAGTTTTATTATTTTATATTTTTACTAGCTTTTGCCCGCAACTTCGTCTGCGTAGAGCTCGGTCATCGCGTTAGAATTTTATCGCTGTTCTTTTATTTCAGGTGGTTACCTAGTTATCTCTGTTCCATACAAACTTCTACTTCCGGGATGGGATGAAAACTATCCTATGTCCTTTCCTCGGACTCGAACTATCAGTGGCGGAGCGTCCATACCACTCGATTCCCACCGGCTTAGGTACCTAATTTTCAGCCAATGCAGTTTTTTTACTACGGCTCATGAAGTATAAAAAAGGCAAATTATTTCCGGCTTTGCTAAGAATATTTTTGACGCGCCGCCACTGCGAACTATATTCGCACCAAATTTTATCTAAATCAGTTCAGCAGTTTAAGCGTGAAGGGCTTACAGAGAGACAGAGTTATGCTAGGCCTATAAACAAAGTTCCAAGTCTCATTGAAAATAAAATTTGTTTTCATCCCTTCAGAGGGCGAATTTTGAAAAACTCTGAAATCTGTTTTTTGAAGTGAAAACTTCTTTAGCGGCGCTGAGCACTTTTGTACTGGGGAAAAATGTATAAACTCGCGATAAATTCCAAGACCAGGTTAGTTGACCCCTCCTAGTATCGTGATTGCTATGTTACGAGGGGTCCCCAGCTGGTCTTCTTAGAAAGCCAAGGTTCTAACTGTTTTAAGACAATCCTAAGATTTTCCATAAAGATCATATTTCAAATAAATTCTCATGGAAAGTAGCTCTTATTGTCCCTAAAAAAGCGTTTCCAAAGTCCAATATCGGATAGCCAGACTGACCGATTTCCGTAAAGATCATATTTCAAATAAATTCTCATGGAAAGTAGTTCTTATTGTCCCTAAATACGGTGACAGTTCCCTTCAAAATACCTAGTGGCCAAGAGTGATGGATAAAATACCAAGGGCCTGACACGCTTTGTAAGAAAAAGATAGCCTTATTGCGATTCCTATGAGAGGAAGTAGAAAATAGTGCGATGTTTTGTCCTTATCACCGATCGAAAAATTTTGTATTTGTGTCAAAGTTTTGTGTCAAGAAGATTGCAAAACAAATTGGCAATATTTGGTAGTGCATTTTATAAATGGAGAATTAATGATAAGTTTGGTTTAAATGAATAATAATTTACCAATTATCAGATCCGTAGTGTTTGGGTGTTCAGTGCAAACATGGTGGGGTGTTCAGTGTTGGGCTGTAAAAGCAAACTCGACCGGAAAAAAGGCGGATGTTACATTCCATGCGTAATTTGCGTAAGTACATTTTCTTTGCATTTTGGACCCGTGTTTATTTCTAAAATCTCACCGGTACCAAGTTACTGAGCTAAATCATAAGTTATATCATGAGACAATTGATGAAATAGGAAAAATATGTAAATTAATTCAAAAATAACCTCCAAACATTTCACATATAAACCGATCAAATCGCGTAGTATAAATCTACCATAGAAGCCAGCTTAGAATTGATGTCCCATCATTCAGTCGGTTTATAATTCGATTTCGGGATACCAACAAATAATAAAAAAATCCCCTGAAGATTACCCCACGTTTCGGGAAATTCAAGTAATTTGATTTTTTCAGTTTTTAGGGTTCCGTAGTAAACAAGGAACCCTTATAGTTTCGCCATGTCCGTCCGTCCGTCCGTCTGACCCCCGTTTTTCTCAGTAACCGTTAGTACTAGAAAGCTGTAATTTGGCATGAGTATACATATCGATGACGCGGAGAAAACGGTAGAATAAAATCTTTAAAAAAAATTTTTTTTAGGGTACCTCCCCGGGTGACAGTAACGGAAACGCACAGGGCCGGGCTGTCTTTAACCAATTTGAGGCCCTGGGCACATTAGGGTAATGGGGCCCCTAT
The DNA here is from genome assembly GCA_951800055.1 of Cenopis cana. NCBI lineage: Eukaryota > Metazoa > Arthropoda > Insecta > Lepidoptera > Tortricidae > Cenopis > Cenopis cana. The sequence continues at coordinate 13,537,713 of OX637471.1, read as the reverse complement.
GACCTTGATAGAGCACGATTCTGTTAGAATAGACAAATAAAGTAAACGAGTCACATTAAATGAATAGATATTAATAATATAATATTTCCTAAAAAATAAAATTAATTTTCAAAATACACCAAATTTGGGTTCTTCCTTAGAGCAAACAGCTAAATTAAATTTTCTTAAATAAACGCCTAATTCTAACCAGTCATATATATTTTTTTAAATTGAAAATGAGGCCGACGCTTATGCGAGCTCACCCAGAAGATTCACTCGTACCTTAAAAAGGTCCAGTAGCTCTAGTATAAGTTTTTTCGAATCATTAACTAATTCGAACGCGATGGCGTTTTGTCTCAAAATGTATTAAAACGCTCTCACCGAGTTTGAAATACGCGCGTTCATCGGTTAGCAACAAATGTTATACTCGCTGTTCTAGTTTCCACTAGTGACCACCAGAGGTGCTGTTCATGTTTTCATACCACTTTCATACATTTTGAGACAAAACGCAAACGCGTTCGAATTAGTTAATGTTTCGAAAAAACTTATACTAGGGCTACAGGTTATTTGAACTCGGAAGTACCTATACGCCATTCGAATACCAAACCAGTAAACACTATAAAAAAAATTATTTTGACCAGGTAATGAAAGTAGCCAGTCGTACGTCGTCTGGATATCTGATGGAAGAAGGGGGAAGGCGGTATGAGCTCATGGAGTTCCTGAGCACACTCAACGAATCTAAAGCAATAAAAATGGGAAATAGGTAGTATTGCTTACAATTTTTGAAGTGAAAACTTCTTTAGCGGCTCTGAGCACTTTTGTACTGGGGAAAATTTGTTGAACTCGCGACAGATTCTAAGATTCTAAGACCAGGTAGTTGACCGCTCCTAGTGATCGTGATTGCGATGTTAGGAGGTGTCAACTCAGCTAAACTCAGCTGGCCCCTATACCACAAAACTTTACAAGTCTACAATTTGACAAAATTGCACAATTTTCCATAGAAAAAGTTCACAAATTTGTCGAATTGTACGCTTGTAACGTATTGTGGTACAGGTTCCTGGTCTTAGATGCGTAAGACACAATGATACTCGGGACATATTATGTAAATGGATTATGCGAATATGAACATGAGTATGAGTACAGTACAGATACGGATACCGATACGGATACCGATACCGATATGAATATCTTTGTTATTTGGGTCATTGTCAGTCGGAAAAACAAAAGTTGTCCATTCGGTGGACAATAGTTAACGGCTTGTGTGCATGTAATTTACGTTTTTATTATATGTATTTATAGACACGGAATTACAGATTATGCAGGTTATCAGATCAATCGAAAATTAAGCTTTGTAGCCCTTAACTTTTGGCATGTCCTGTTCACCGAAAAGACGCGCACCTAAATCTGACAATGACCCATTTACTATCTTTATTGAGTTTTCACTTCTGCCGGCACTCCCGGAGTGCAACCCGTTGTTTTTTTTTTTTAATTTTAGTCAGGAAGTTTTAAAGTTTCTATCTTAAAATTAATTTTTTTCTCCATACAAAATGACCAAGAGGTCATTTAGGAAGTTAAAAGATTAACTAAGTTTCACAGAAACCCTTTTTTAAGACATTTAGGGATGAACTTCGAAAAACGCTGAAATTTGTTTTGTTGTATTTAAACAGAGACTCTGTAAAAAAATTTAAGTCTTTCACTTAAAAAAATGTTGCTCCCCGTGAAAACATTGAACCCCTTTTTAACCCCTTGAGGGGATGAATTAAAAAAAACGCTGAAATTAGTTTTGTTTTATTTAAACAGAGAGTCTCTGTAAGAAATTTGAAGTACCTCACTTAAAAAAAAATTTGCTCCCCATACAAACTTTGAACCCCTTTTTAACCCCTTTCGGGGATGAATTTCGAAAAACGCTGAAATTACTTTTTTTGTATTATTATAAGAAACTTTCATACAAAGTTTGAAGACTATCACTATAAAAAAAAATTGCTCCCCTTACAAACTTTGAACCCCTTTTTAACCCCTTTAGGGGATGAATTTTAAAAAACGCTGAATTTTTTTTTTTCCATTATTATAAGGAACTTTTACACAAAGTTAGAAGACTGTCACTTTAAAAAATAATAAATTAATAGTTTAAAAACACTACAAAAACACGCTTTGCGTGTGAATTGAAACCTGATCGTGTTCAAAGTCCATTACGTGACCTTTCTTACAAGTGCAAACACGACTATGATACGATATTCCATCATGGAATGCCAGTGCCTATCTTCCGGCTTCATCATCAGACCTTGAAACCTAATCGTGGTCAAAGTTCATTACAAGACTTTTCTAACAAATCCAAACACAGCTACGATACGATGTTCCATCATGAAGTTCCAGTTCATATCTTCCGACTCCATCATCAGATCAGTTCGACAGTACCATATTATTGTATTGTCATCAGAACTACATACAGCTGCTAATTTTCATGACGCTACGATGCTTGGAAAATGGTTTAACTAGTTACCTTAGATTCCATTACATAGTTAGTTACATACAGGTCGACCTATCAGACCTTGAAACCTAATCATGGTCAAAGATCATTGCAAGACTTTTCTAACAAATCCAAACACAGCTTTGATACGATGTTCCATCATGAAGTTCCAGTTCATATCTTCCGACTCCATCATCAGATCAGTTCGACAGTACCATATTATTGTATTGTCATCAGAACTACATACAGCTGCCAATTTTCATGACGCTACGATGCTTGGAAGATGGTTAAATTAGTTACATTAGATTCCATTACATAGTTACATACAGGTCGACCTAATAAAAGCGTGTTAAAAAATGCTCCCCATACAATATTTCACCCCCATTTTCAACCGAAAATTTTGAAAACGCAGATATAACTTTCATTGTCTTATTTTAAGGAGTCTTTGTACAAAGTTTCAAGTCTGGACCTTAAAAAAATTATTGCCCCCCATACAAACTTTGCACCCCTGTTTTACCCCCTTAGGGGTGGAATTTCTAAAAATCCCGTCTTATCCCTTGCCTCCGTTATATAACCTAACTATAGTGTAAATTTCAAATTTCTAGGACCGGCAGTTTCGGCGGGGCGGTGATTAATCAGTCACCCATCAACTTTATATATATAGACTAGCTGTTGCCCGCAACTTCGTCTGCGTAGAGCTCGGTTTTTAGTTAAAAAATTATAAATATCCAGGAAACGGTATAATAATTGTGGTACTTTTACCCGGTGAGACCAAATTATTAATATGCTGTACGGATATAAATCGGTCAACCCAAATTCTCAACACCTCTAAAAATCCCTTTAGGTACCTACTTATCGGTTAAAAACTCTCATTTACTTAGGCTATTTTTTGTGTGAGTTGACACGTATCTTGTCGTTTTCTCTTTGTTACTGTACGTATTTAATTATGGACCTGTAGAAATTTCGTTTCAAACATCTATCCAAATCCACAAATCCTGAAATCATTTAAACAGTCTTTTTGTGAAATAAAAGTCTCTAAATTAAAATAATGTTGCTCCCCATACAAACTTTGAACCCCTTTTTAACCCATTGAGGGGATGAATTTAAAAAAAACGCCGAAATTTGTTTTGTTGTATTTAAACAGAGACCCTGTAAAAAAATTTAAGTCTCTCTATTAAAAAAATGTTGCTCCCCATACAAACTTTGAACCCCTTTTTAACCCCTTGAGGGGATGAATTAAAAAAAAAAAACGCTGAAATTAGTTTTGTAGTATTTAATTTAAACAGTTACTGTAAGAAATTTTAAGTCCTTCACTCAAAAAATTTTTGCTTCCAATATAAACTTTGAATCCCTTTTTAACCCCTTTAGGGGTTTAAACAGAGAGTCTCTGTAAGAAATTAGAAGTACCTCACTTAAAAAAAACAACGGGTTGCACTCCGGGAGTGCCGTTAGAAGTGAAAATTCAATGACATGATTTAAAGAAAATAAATAACAAAGATATTGATATTCATATTCGAATAATCCATCTACACATATACCTTAAAGCATTTAAGACGGGAGCCGCCATTGATATACTTACCCTTCTGCCAAAAGCATAGGAGAAAAATCTGCCACGTTATTAAAAACTACTTCATTAACCGATTATACTTCAGTCTCAGAATCGTTCCCGGCGTGTGAAGAGCTCCGTCAAAATGCCTTAATGTGCTGTTTTTGAGTGCATAAAACGTTATAATTTATCAAATTAACACGAAGATGAATTATCATTTCACATGCACGTAAATTTTGGATTTAATTATAATTTTCTGCACAGTTAAAGTTTTAATTGAAATCGGAAACCAAACATCGATTACAAAGTCGATTCAAAATTATTCGTACTTTGACCATCACGCTTGGCTACTATTTTGACGTGAACTGTCACCGTATTTAGGGACAATAAGAACTACTTTCAGTCTAGCTATCCGATATTGGACTTAGTGGAAAAGCCAGTAAGAGGAAACTTCATTCCTCAGGTTTGGTGTTTAAAGTCTTACGATTGGGAAGACCAGCTGAGTTGACCCCTCCTAACATCGCAACCACGATACTAGGAGGGGTCAACTAGCTGGTCTTATATTACCACCTACGTGACCAGCTGAGTTGACTCCTCCTAACATCGCAATCACGATACTAGGAGGCATGCTAAACTCCGCCGGCTTGTTTGGTTTTATGAAGTGCGTTGCGTTTGGCATTCGCGTGCGTAGATTTCGTAGTGGTTAGCTTAAATCTATTATGACGCTATAGTAAATCGTATTATCAAATTGTATTTAGGTAAGGGAACAAATAAAATGATCACCTAAATAACTTTTGATATCATCAAATTTACGAACCCTAAAATAAGGTTGAACACTCAAAAAAAAGTATCGATCAGCAATTCCGAGTCACCAAAAAAATTCTACCTATTTTTGCAGCACTTACACCTATTTTACTTATTGCGTTCCTATAAATTTATAATCGCATCAAAAAAATTGTCAAGTACCACCAAAAACACTAAACTACCACCTAATCTCATGCACCTTTTTTCATTAGAATTACATCCAAATATTATACACATCGCATGCTACATTTTAGTAAAAAAGCAACGCGCAATGTGGCTGTGTGAAATAATAACACGTATACTGCTATCTCACTCAATCAAATACAAAGAATTGTCTGAAGCATAAAACCTATTGATATGTCGTTAGAGTGAAAGGTACCTATTGCTGTTTCATTCTAACTACCTATTGCTGATGGTTTACAAACTGCAAGAAGTTTTATTATTAATTTTTTAATGGGTTGACGTGAGCGCGTTTGATTGAAATCTTTTATTTGAATATGAGTTATGTTGATTTATTAAATTGTTAGTTTGTTATGAAAATGGATAAAGGTCCTCAAATGAGTTTACTTTATTAATTTAGATAGACTTTCATGGAAAAATTAAAGGAAGTTAATAGGTAGAAATAGGTATAGGTAGGTTTAGGTTATGTTAGTTTTGCATCGGCCCGAAGGGCCAAAAGAACTCAAAATAGGAGCTCCGCGCCAGCGGAGATCCGTCAATACTGTTCCAATGTCAACTAGTTTGAAATAAAAATAGATGTCATAGAAAAATACTACTACCTAGGCAAATTGACGATTATCAGCGAATAGAGTAGAGGCAAAAACATCTGAGAACAAATAGCTGTATGCGACCAGTAAGGAAAGCACTGTTGAAATTATAATAAATTAAATTATGTTATGTACGTGTCTCATTAAAGTTACAGAAATTTTGAAGCTTCTATAAAAAAAAATCATTTAGCGCTGTCTTGCTCGCACGCGGTGCGACGTGCGAGCGAGACGGACCGTATGGAAAACCGCATCAGTGTGCTAGCAATGAGGTTAGACTAGATTGGATCTGCTTTGCGCGACGCGACGGGCGTTAAAAAACAATTGCCGCATGAAATTTGGTGATCATGTAGTATTTCTGGGTATCGAAAGAATTATTTGGGTGTAAATAATTTTAATAGGATTACGAGCCCTGTAATATTTGGATGTAAATTATATGAAATTTGGTGTTTGAAATTAGGTGATCATTAAGTATTTTTGGGTAGTGACTAATTTATTTGGTAATAATTTAATTTAATAGGTTATCGACATGTTACTTCTTTGAGTTGCACTTTATATTTAAAAGGAGTTGAAAATTTGGTGCGAATGTAGTATTATTGGTAATCAATGTAATTTTTTAGAGCATCATTCGGCAACTTATTTGGTGGTTCGTTAAATGCTACCCTTTAGGTAATGGATATTTTGTATTCATAAATTGATGATTTATTAAATTAACTTAACAGCAAGTAGTTTGTAGCAAGATTTTGTAAGGCAAGCGGGTGGGAATCAGTTTGTATGGGCGCTCCGCCACTGTTACAATTGTTAAACGTGTGTAAAGCAAACCTCGAATGACGATGACAATGAAAACATGAGTGATTGCGCATAGCGGATAGTGGATCCGACTATTAAACTTTGAATAGTTATAAATCCTAAACGGTTGTTTTCACTAACTAATGATTAAAGAAACCTTATAATGATTTTAAAATACCTATTCAATGATACCCCACATGATATAGTTCGTCAACTTTATTTTTTATTTGTTTTACAAAATGGTGTCTGCTGGCCGCCATCTTTGTTTTTTTTGACGTCACATTTCTTAGAACACTCGGGCTGGTAAGACAAATCTAACGATATCTCAAACATTAAAATCCGTTCAGGGAATTAGAAGATGTCAGGTAATAAAGAATATTACATACATACATACATAATTACATACATACAAGATACGCGCGAAACACATAACCCTGCCTTGCAGTCGGGTAAAAAATACCCTAAAATTTAGTCGGCTAATACCTACATAGTTACATAAGTGATCGAATTCCGTAGTAAGTCGGCATTTTGATTCACAAACTAAATTTACACAATATCGTAGGCGATATCGTAAAATAATTGATCCCGACCGGCCACTCTTTTTGTGATAATCTTACCTAGGTATATAAAGTTATTACCGTTGCGTAAAACGGCGGTTTCACTGATTCAAGTCTATACATTTTCTTCTTGTCGCTCGTCGCTGGTCGCTGGTCTTGTCTTGCTGCTCGCCGCTTGACTTGCTGGTCATCACGTCACCCATAGAACCATGCTAAATGTTAAGTCTGTCAAAAACTGGCAACCGTACTGTCTTCTCGAAGATCTCACGGTTCGAAATAAATGCCATACGATAAATAAATAAATAGTATCTAGTCTCTAGACGATGAAAGTAGTAAGTAATTACTAATTACTATAAGTAATAAGTAACCTTAAAGTGCCTACTACTTTTTTTTTTTTTCATAAATCATAAATCATTTATTTCGTGAAAACAACTTAACAATTCAACTTGCTTGTTTCATTTTCAATGTATATCAATTTATCAAAGGGTAGCATTTAACGAACCACCAAATAAGTTGCCGAATGATGCTCTAAAAAATTACATTTTCACCTCACTAGCTCGGAAAGTAAACCTAAATGAAATAAAAATAAACTTAAAATATGTCTAATTAAAATTAAAGGTAACCTAGAAACTAAAATCTAATTATAAAACTAAATTACACAATAAAAAATAAAATCTATATACATGTGAACTACGTCCGGCTCAGACCTGGTCCAAAAGTGCCAAGGACGCTGGCTGCGTTGCCACGCTGTATGGCGACAGAAATTTGTTGGACCAGGTAAGACACGTTTTTGAACCCTCCTAGTAGGTATGAAGACACCTGTGTCAGGAGGACTCGCTCTTCCTGAGGTGGTTATTACAATTTGCTTTATTTATCCACTAGTTATCACAATACAAAGATGTATATACTTACATGCTCCTTTTTGTCTTTCATAGATAAATTAGGTATGTCGTTGTTGAAATTAATAAAAGGATAAACTTTAAATTAGAACAAGTAATTTACTTAATATATTTATAACTTTATTTACAATAAATAAACAAATACCTACTTATAGATAATTTTTTCCCAATTCTCTTTTCCTGTTCCCTCAGTCCTCAAATCCATTTTTTTCGGAATTCATCCTCTGTTGAAAAACTGAAAAAATCAAATTACTTGAATTTCCCGAAACGTGGGGTAATCTTCAGGGGATTTTTTTATTATTTGTTGGTATCCCGAAATCGAATTATAAACCGACTGAATGATGGGACATCAATTCTAAGCTGGCTTCTATGGTAGATTTATACTACGCGATTTGACCGGTTTATATGTGAAATGTTTGGAGGTTATTTTTGAATTAATTTACATATTTTTCCTATTTCATCAAGTGTCTCATGATATAACTAATGATTTAGCTCAGTAACTTGGTTCCGGTGAGATTTTAGAAATAAACACGGGTCCAAAATGCAAAGAAAATGTACTTACGCATGGAATGTAACATCCGCCTTTTTTCGGTCGAGTTTTCTTTTACAGCCCAACACTGAACACCCCACCATGTTTGCACTGAACACCCAAACACTACGGATCTGATAATTGGTAAATTATTATCCATTTAAACCAAACTTATCATTAATTCTCCATTTACAAAATGCACTACCAAATATTGCCAATTTCTTTTGCAATCTTCTTGACACTTCATGAAAGATTGCCTTTACCCGACCGTGAAAAAAAATTCGGTCGGTGATAAGGACAAAACATCGCACTATTTTCTACTTCCTCCCATAGGAATAGCAATAAGGCTATCTTTCTCTTACAAAGCGTGTCAGGCCCTTGGTATTTTATCCATCACTCTTGGCCATTAGGTATTTTGAAGGGAACTGTCACCGTATTTAGGGACAATAAGAACTACTTTCCATGAGAATTTATTTGAAATATGATCTTTACGGAAATCGGTCAGTCTGGCTATCCGATATTGGACTTTGGAAACGCTTTTTTAGGGACAATAATAGCTACTTTCCATGAGAATTTATTTGAAATACGATCTTTATGGAAAATCTTAGGATTGTCTTAAAACAGTTAGAACCTTGGCTTTCTAAGAAGACCAGCTGGGGACCCCTCGTAACATAGCAATCACGATACTAGGAGGGGTCAACTAACCTGGTAATAGAATTTATCGCGAGTTTATACATTTTTCCCCAGTACAAAAGTGCTCAGCGCCGCTAAAGAAGTTTTCACTTCAATAAAAATTTGCTCCCCATACAAACTTTGAACCCCTTTCTAACCCCTTTAGGGGATGAATTTCGAAAAACGCTGAAATGACTTTTTTGTATTATTATAAGGAACTTTCATACAGAGTATGAAGACTCTCACTTTAAAAAAAAATTGCTCCCCATACAATATTTCACCCCTATTTTCAACCCCTTAGGAGACAAAAATTTTGAAAACGCAGATATCACTTACATTGTCTTATTTTAAGGAGTCTTTGTACAAAGTTTCAAGTCTATACCTTTAAAAAATTATTGCCACTCATACAAACTTTGCACCCCTGTTTTACCCCCTTAGGGGTGGAATTTCCAAAAATCCCGTCTTATCCCTTGCCTCCGTTATATAACCTAAATATAGTGTAAATTTCAAATTTCTAGGACCGGCAGTTTCGGCGGGGCGGTGATTAATCAGTCACCCATCAACTTTATATATATAGATAATAAGTAACTATATATTTTTATTATAAATGTATTTTTTAGTTTTTAATATTAAGTTTATTCTTAGGTTATTTTTAAGGTTGATGTACTGTTTTAATTATTTAATTTGTATTTGTACCTAATTAGTTAATAAAAAACTTGATTTATTTATTTCATACTTTTCAGTGAGTGAATCATTACCAGAGAGCATTTCATAACGATTCCAATGAGCTCAAACAAGGTTGAACTACACTGTTTTATTACGGAGTTCCGTTGCCTACCTTCCGACTTCTATTACCAGATTAGGTCGATGGTTGCATAAAATCAGGATCATTTAAATTGGCTTCGTCATAGTCGCTTCAGTATCATGATTGAAATATCTTAGTGCCACCCACCAGTGGCACATCTTAGTGAAACATGAAACACTAAGTATGAAACACTAGGAGTTTTGGATGAACATTTGTGGTTTTCTTCATCAATTCCCAGTACCCAATTGCAATTTTCTGAATGCAATTGTTACTGAAAATACTAAAATCGCTACAGTTTCCCTTGAAGTTTAGAGGAGTACCTACCCTCCTCCGCCTTGAGGAATTCCTCATGGATCCCATCACCAGAACCGGATTCTGGTAACAACGGGACCAACCTTAAAGCAAAATGCGTTCCAACAGAGAAATAAATTTCTAAACCGGTTCATAAATGACGATACTTCTGAGGTACACATAAAAAAAAACATAGGCACAACCAAATTGACAACTTCCTCCTTTTTTAGACATCGGTTAAAAAAAGTTTCGATTACTGGTGCCTGTCGATTATTGGTGATATCATACTACTCTGTTTTAGGGTTCCGTCAGGCGGCTTTCACTCCGTCACTTCGCCGCGCCGCTGCAAGTACATCCTCGGGCCGCTGCAAGTACATTTTCAGTGGCGAATTGCTACCGGACGGTCGCGTCGTCTCGTCATTCGCTTGGTGTGGTCAATATTTGTTATTTACCTATTATAATTTGGGTTTGTAAGTTGGCGATTTGTTAACAGTGCCACTTCTGTACGTAGTAACTACCATTACTTATTCTGTGGTTTTGTAGCCAAAATGGCGAAAACGGAATCCGTATAGTTTCGTCATGTCTGTCCGTCCGTCCATATGGCACAGCCGATTTACTAGGAAACTTTGAGCACCACAATTATGGAATTTGGTAAAAAGGTGTACTTATTCTATGAACCGCTACATAGTTACATGTGATAACTATGAAATTAAGACAAAATATTACATAAGGGGGGCACTCCATATACATGGAACCGGGGGAGGACAAAAAATTAATGCACATAGACGTGTGGGGTATCTATGAATAGGCCACGTAAAAATTGAGTCTCCTCCTGTGTTAGGGTAAGTTCTCCAGTGAATGAACACTTAAGGATTTTTATAACTTCAAAAATCGTTTTCTGTAAGATAGCTGTAATTAATATCGACCATGACTGTTTTTGGATAAGCAAGTATTCCAGTTCGCTTAGGCTACATCACTTTTGCAGTAGTATTCCATAATTATAAGTTATACGACTTTTTAGACCAAAAAATGGGAATTTACCAGTGAATGAACACGTAGTTCTAGTAAATGAACAGCTGGTACCAGTGAATGAACTACTATTTTCGCTACGATTTCTTGCTTTAAATTGCTGTTTAGCGATTTTGTTTTCAGTATCTCAATTCCATCAAAAGCTACGAAAAATAGATTTTTGAGATAATTCTGCTCAAACAACTGATAAACTGTAAGAAATGTTTGTTCATTAACTGGTTCTGAAAATAAAAATGAAACCAATAAATGAACTAATTAACTAGTCGATCGGTGTTCATTTACTGGAAACACGCAAACCAGTCAATGAACATACTTTATGTTTTGTAAACATGTTTTGTTCGAACACTGGCCTAACAATTTTCAAACAATTTACAGTCATGTGAAATAAAAAGTAAACTTTATTACGATCGCTAAAACATAAGATATCGCCAAAACAGTAATACATGGGTTGCCAGTGAATGAACACCCACTCATCATTCACTGGATTAAGAAGGTTTTGAGTTCTAGTTATAGAACATGGTTTCAAAAAGCAGAATTTATAAGTAAATAACACGAAACTACATGTTAATACCGAGATTTAGATCAGATGATTAAAAAAAAACCAGACTCTATAAGCCCCAGGTTCATAAAAATAAGTACAGCGACCGGTCAATTAAAAGGTGGCGTGCTTGACTGCTTCTTACCGGCCCATACTAAAAATCTACACTCCTAACCTGTCAACTTTAAACCTCTCTCGTTTTATAGCTACCGAGACTAAGACAATGTCAATGTTACAAAAACCTTACCAATAATGTTTCTTATCGAGAAAAAAATACCAAGTATGCTAGAGTTATACAGAACTCTTATTTTAAAAGAAAAAAGTGCATTTTGTTCATTCACTGGATTTGTTCATTCACTGGAGAACTTACCCTATTTGTTTAAAAATTTGAACTTAATTGAGGTGGACATTAATAAATGCTAGTATTAACTTCTTTACTCGTGGTCTCGCTACTGGCATGGCAATATGTGAGAGGGAAACATTAAGACAAAGTGAGTCTTTTTGGGCACGATTTTCAAGTGATCTAGGATTAATCCAATATCTTTGTGATTTTTGATATAGACTTTAACAGTTTAGGTAATTGTATTTGTCAAGGTTTCGGAAGATGGTACTTAATGTATTTAGTTTGAATCGAGTAGTATGGGCTCCATGCCACTGACGCATATACCTACACCTACCTAAGTATTCTCATACAATTTTAATCTAACCATATTTTAAATGAATAGTATTTTGTATGTTGTTTTTCATTACTATTTCATGTCCCTGCCATTCAATGATAAATTATGACATACACTGATAATTATGTATTAGTTTATTTAAAGTTGGTATCAATTCGTCGATTAGCCGCTATGCTTATCAGTTGTTGCTCGAATAGAAACAATATTAACTCATTAAAACACTGAACTCGCATTAAAGAAGACGGTCCTTTTGTAGTGCACACTAGTTTCAAGTAGTGGACAAAATACGTGAACGCAATAGTTATTAGGTCCGTGAACGTATAGAACTGAGCCGGGATATGGAAGAGGAAGCTCCTACCACGCATAACGGGGATTTACATCACCGACATTCGGATGCTGCAAGTCAGACCAGTAGAAGTGATATTGTCTATCGAAATAGACATAAACCATTTAGCATGTAAATATACTTCAGTCATGTGCATTTCGTATCATTTTACACATTTTCGTATTATTAATTGTTACTGCATTATTGTACAGTCAGTCGACGTCACAGATCATCATATTTAAGTAAGTTACTTTATGATCATAATCATTCATCATAATGGCACCTTATTCTTTTTTTGCCAGCGTCTAGCCAGGGGCCAACGCTTAGGCCTAACTTGAAGCGATCTCACCCAGAATATGCCTACCTATATTCACTCGTGCCTTTAAAAGTAATAGGGCAGAAAATTTATTCATAAAATATCTTTGACGTCGACTGGTGCCTTTTATTTTTAGCGTATGAAATTAGTTAATGAACTAAGTAAAGAAATGTACGTATTGTTACTTGTTTACTTCTACTCTATGTAGGGTAGCCTAGGCCGGTTACGCGACCAGCGTCGGTTTGCGACCACTTGGCTGACTAAGTTCGTTTTACACAAACCTAAAGATTGTACCCGAAAGATGCAATAATAATATATAATCTATAGATTATAAAAACTCAAAAAAACGCTTGTGTTCCCACATTGCCTGTATATTGAGTGGAAGTGCAGTGAAAATAACGAGACAGTTAAACTTAAGCTTGTTTGTGTCTTAATTAGGTATGGTTATATACATATATTTTATGTTTGATCAGTTAAGTTAAATGATTTATTTCTTATGTGTTTTTTACGTTTTAATAAAATATTGTGGTCGACTTCCGAAATACACACACATTTACCGAAAAGGTCAAATAGGGACCACATGATAAAGACCGCAGACTTTGACATTAGATAATTAAATACTCAATGTGTACTTGTGTAGTAATTCTTAAAACAGATAAACGAACGGCCAAGGGTGAAACTAGTTATGCCCGAATTTATTATCTGAAAGAATTCTGAAGAAGTATTGAAGTGAAAACTTCTTTAGAGGCGCTGACCACTTTTTGTGATGGGGAAAAATGTTTAAACTCGCGACAGATCGACAGATTCGTAAGGAGGTCTCAATATAGTGGACGGAAGTACGCCTAGAACGCTCTACGACCAGCTAAGTTGACCCCTCCTAATATCGTATACGTAAGGAGGTCTCAATATAGTGGATGGAAGTACGCCTAGGACGCTCTACGACCAGCTAAGTTGACCCCTCCTAATATCGTACACGTAAGGAGGTCTCAATATAGTGGTCGGAAGTACGCCTAGGAAGCTCTACGACCAGCTAAGTTGACCCCTCCTAATATCGTATGACCTGTTTTAATACAAATAAGTACTAACAAACAAAAGATTTTATCCTCCTCTCTTTCTACCGCGCGGCTAAAGTGTATGCCTGCGCCTAGGGTTTGCAATCCGGATATCCGCCGTTTTTTGGATCCGGATCCTAAAGCTCTCAGGATCCGGATATTTCGGGTCTTACGGATCTTTAAAAATTTAATCAAAAATATGATAATGAACTAAAAAAAAGCTTGTATTATCTATTTTTAAATGAGGAATGTATATTATTTCATAAAATAACAAAATATATAAGTTTCTGGCATAAACTTCATTTTCGATACGAGCCTTCATTATCGACTGTACTTTTTTCCAAAGTCATCAATTAATTATGAACCCTTGATAAATTTTATTAAAAGGTATGCAAACATTTTCTCTGAAACTGCCATAAATTATTGTTAATTTCATAACTAGCCTATATTCAGGACCCATTCTCTGGATAAACATTAATTATTGTATAGATTTAATGTTTTTTGACTCAAGATGAAGAGTACAACTCACCCAGGGGATCGTTACCCGGACCCAGAGACTCTTTTTAACAATTAAAAAATTAAAAATAATAAAATTAACGTATCAATTAGTAATTCATTAATAATCTCAATTAATTTTATAATTTAACGAAACAAACTTCGTTAATTAAAACATTGGTAAATAATTGCAAGCCACGTAAACATTAATATAATGAGCCATTAGTAATATGTTTTAATTTTATTTTCATTTAGGTGGCGTCCAAGTACGTTCGTACGCCAGAATAGGCACAGCGGGAATAGATCTGTTTTCTCCGACTCATCAATAGGGAGTGTCTCTAACTTTGGAAAGGTAAAATATTGGGCATTTTTATCGTTTTTGTCTACGTTTTTGACGACACGTCTTTATAAAAAGGATCCTAGAAAAAAACGGAACCCTAATACTCCTTATAGGATCACTTTGTTGTCCGTCTGTCTGTGTCTGTCAATACCTTTTATCTTGGGAACGCGTGGAGACATCGATTTGAAATTAAAACCAAATAATATTCAGGTCCCTTGAATCTGCGAAAAAATTAAACTTCCAAGTTAACTTAAAAAAAGTATGGCCGGTTATGCCGCAAAAAGGGAATCAATAGTAGATTGTTTACCAAGGGTTGAAAGCTACCCATTTCTGTCGGTATTTTGTATCTCTATTGTTCGAGGCTGAAATGGGTGGTTTCACCCGAGTTAAACACTGCATTTCATCTAAAATTCGAAAAAACAAAAAAAACAAATATTAATTGAATAGTGGACAACTACGACGGAATCCTGCATTACACGTGGCGCGACACGCACTTGGCCGGGTTTTTTTCTTCTGAACCCTAATTGTGCGAACTCCGACACGAACTTAGCCGGTTTTTTATTAATTACGCGGCCTAGGAGTCATGTACTGTTTATGTTTCAGGAGACACCGGCAGATTTCTTCAAGGAATTGGGCAAAAGGGTGCGATGGAACACGCTTGTTACGGTTATGGTCGTGCAGGCCAAAGGACTTCCACAAACTACTGAAAAAAGCTCAATGTACTGCAAAATAAGGTACTTAACTAACGGACGGAGATATTTATTGCTTGTCCTTACCTCAGTAAAGGACAAGCATTAAACATCTCCGATAATATGGTAAAAAAATATTTAGTTTCGTAAACAATTTAAATACCAGAAAAGGTTATACTTAAATCATAATCTGCAGGACATATAAGGTAACGTGGTTCCTCCTTCCGTATTAGCATTGCGATACACATACATATGACATACACTACATATACGTAAGGCCTCAAGGGCCTGCTTTAGATTTAAGTTAGTTTTAATATTATTATTTTTTAGGGTTCCGTACCTATCAAGGAAAAAACGAAACCCCTAGGATCACTTCGTTGTTCGTCTGTCTATTTGTATGTTAAGATCAAGAGTATTAAGACCCTTTATCTCGGGAACTAGTTTCGGTTTTTTTCCTTTAAGTCCATATTTAGCCATATTAAATATTAGATACAACGGAACCATAAAAAAGAAATAAGAGAAATCAAGCCCAAGTCAACCTTATTTTCCATTTTACTACTGTTTTTTTCGGATAAGTACCTAAATAAGAAATTTTGTGAAGCTTCTAGTAGTAGTCTAGAAGTAACTCTCATATATAACTTGGTTTTCTTACTTTTTAGGGTTCCGTAGTAAACAAGGAACCCTTATAGTTTCGCCATGTCCGTCCGTCCGTCCGTCTATCCTATCCCCCGCTTTACTCAGTAACCGTTAGTACTAGAAAGCTGTAATTTGGCATGAGTACACATAGCAATGACTCCGGCAAAACGATAAAATAAAATCTTGAAAAAAAAATATAGGGTGAGGTGCATTTTTTTTTCTTCCAAGCCCCATCGTGTTGGATATCGTTGGATGATAGCTCTTACAAGAATATTATAAGGTTTCTAAAAGTATTTTTTGATTCAAGAATCGGTTGGCGTAAAGCTTTGAAGTGATAATTTTTTTTATGGTAAAGTGTCCCCCTCCCTTGCCAGCTAAACAGTGGCTACTAGACATGTGAAAAAAAATCATGGTAGCAGTATATACGATGAATTTAAAAGGGAAACTATCACAGCTAAGTATACATTACTAGTTAACGAGTAATAGTCGAACTTTGCAAAAGCAAACTTTCGTACAATTTCCATTGATACCTTAGATAATGTTGTAAAACATAGTAAATATAAGTTCGCAAACTTTTTAGTTCACATAATGTAACGGGTGGACAACTACGGATATATATATAGGATTCGACAACCATGTTAACGCTATTTGATAAAAATAAATAATTTTGAATTTTTGAATTGAACTACGTAACCCTATATTTGTTTTAGAAATAATGATCCGTTTCGATTCGACTAATAACTTATTTTATGGCGATATGCGACGAGCACTGCATATCGAGCAAATCATTAAAGAGCAAGACAATTTTGGCGACGGTCGAGCCTTACCTACCACAGACGTTATACATATTGATTAGGTAAATTATCTTTACTGTGTTACTTTTTTGGCCAGATTGGGAACGGAAATATATAAGACCAAGTCCGTTACGGGATCCCCGCAGCCGGAATGGAAGGAACAATTTCAACTCCACATTTACAGGGACCATGTGTTAAAAGTCTCCCTATGGGACAAAGACAAACAGAGGAATTTTATGGGCAGGTATTTATCCATGGTCTAAAACGAAACTAAATAAAACAAGGTTGCCAATCCGTATTGTAATTGTAACCCAAGTGTCGGCACTGTAGACGCCACACTCATACTTACGATAATACCATCGATTGGCTCGATAGCAGCTTGTGTCACTCATACTACTAACCGATGTACCGGATTGACACACATGGCAATTATATACTAACTAGTGATTGTATTATGGTATTTAGCTAAAGTCTGAATGATTGATCCTACAAGCTTTTCAGTATTTTTATTTCAGTACCTAACTACTGTGTTTAAAAAAAGTCATAACATAACTGACACGCTTTCCTGTTATTATTAATTTATGAATGCAAATTCAAGTAAGTACCTAAGTATAAGTACAAGAGTTTGTAAGGATAGACTATGTACATGGTACCTATTAAGAAGTTTCTTTACTTTAAAGTGTCAAATTTCTTGTTTATAGCTGCGCGGTAGACCTAACGAAGTTAGATAAGGAAAGGACCCACGAACTTCGCCTGGTTTTGGATGACGGATTTGGCGAAGTGCACTTATGTGTGACGTTGTGCATCATTCGCGACGACTCGCCAACCCCCACTGAAGAAACGACCGACGGATCTTGTTTGTTGAAAAAGAAATGCGTAAGTTGTTATTTTGAACCCATTATAAATTTTCTAAGTCACAGCTCAGTCAACTGTAAGGGCTATTGCACTAAGCGTATTGAATTGGAATCAAGTTTAGTTAATGTCTCGTGTCACGCCTGTCGTATAACAATCATAATCAGCACGAGTGGCCAATATGTTCAGCGCAACCTATCTCCCGGACACCTTTTATAACATAAGTAGTTAGGTATTGTGAAGTATTTAGAAATCATATTTGTTTGCGATAGGTCATAGTGAAATGTGCCGAATATGCGAGTGCGAGAGTCACGGGTAGTAATAAATACGATTCCTTTTTCGTTTGCATTGCGAGTTGTAAGTTGTAACTCTGAATGTAAATACTAGGTAGCCACCGTTTTAACCCCCTTTGATAAGTTTAACATATGTATCTATTCTCCTTTCTCTTCTGTTTAATGACTGCTTATCACCTCTAAAATTGTGTTCTGCAATTAAGCGAATGTAGTTAGGCTCATGATGATGATGATAATATTACAGAACGATTTGAAATTAGTCGGACAGCTTCAAGTGACTGCCGTGGCGGCGAGGGGCTTAAACTCTAAACCAAGCGCCTACTGCACTTTGCAACTACATAATCAAAGAGTACAGACACACAGTATAAGTTCTAGCAACGATCCGGTCTGGAACAAACGATATACATTGTGAGTAAGAGTATATTCTTAAATAACTTTTCGCCGATTCGGCGCCCTGTGCTTACTTTCAGTGCGCCATATCATAGTCAATCATCTGGGTCGTTCCTGACTATTCGCCGCGTTGTGCCATGGCCAACATGGCCTAGTAAATACTTACGGAGACCGTTTTTGTTACAGGTTGCTTCCTAGTGTATGGAAATGAATGTGAATAATTATTTTTCATTTTATTTACTCACGTTGGAAGTCACAATGTTTGACGCCTTAAATTCCTAATAACCTTGGTCGCCTCTATAGTTTTGAATTGTACTAATTGTTCTAAGCACTGGAATATTATTAGTATTGTTACATAGTTTTTTTTTCAGCGAGGTACATGATATCACCTCAACATTGGATGTTAGTATTAAGGACAGCTCAATCAAAGGCTCTTTCCGGTACGAACACTTGGGCAAAGTGTCAATACCGCTATTTAGGATCGCGAATGGTGAACTGCGATGGTTTGCACTGAAAGATAAAAATAAACGAAATAGCGCCAAGGGAAATCATCCTAGAGTCCTACTACAGATGTCAATAGTGTGGAACCCAGTAAGTACTGACCGACCTAATACACAATGGCATAATTGTACTTGGTCCAAATATAAATAATGCTAAAAAATTATAAAATTATAAATTTAGCGAAATCTTTTCCGGACAAATTCAGTACGAACCTACTTGTTTGTGTAGGTACCTATCAAGATGGATGTTTCCCTATATCCCAATCTATAATTAAACGTATAAGTATATATTGTAAGTATTAATTCTTTAAGAAAACACCTGCATACTTATACGTATTGTTTCAGATGAAAGCTGCATTGAAGTTGTTTACTCCAAAGGAAGTAAAATATATAGAAAAACCTAAAAAGTTTGACTTAGATGTTGTGTACAAAAACGTTATCGTCATACAAGATTTGTTTGATATTCTGCATGCAGCCAACGACAGTTATATGTAAGTAACTAACTAAAAAACTAAGCGTGACCGATTTTGGTTTGTTAAATGCGAAATACACACACCAGGAACACGTCAGGAATTGTTATTCCAGAACTGAATCTGCGTAACATATACCGATGTCCCTATGTCGTGAAATGTATTAGATTGGTTAAATATAAGTTTATATTGGGTATTACTCATATTTCCGGAATTATTCATTCGATTTAATACCTACTATCACTGTTACCACTTTACCAGTATATAGAATGGATCTTCGGTCTTCTATACCACGTCTCCTCCTTTTTATTATTATTTAAACTTTATTGCAAAAGGTACAAATGGCGGACTTAATGCCTTAAGGCATACTCTATCAGTCAACCACTGGGCTAAAAAGAAACATTTGTTCGGTGCAGGATAAGAACGTAAAGACAAATAGATACACACATTTACTATTAGTTAAATTTCTCACCTATATTATATAATTATAGAAATATATATACTTATATATAAACATACACGAATACTTTATATAATAAACTACATATATATATTTATATGTGCCTACCTAGTGCGAAATATCATGAGAACATGAAGAGAATAAGTCTAATTTTCTGCTAATAATACAGAAGCGAAGCTCTGTAGGAGCTGTTTACACTGATACATATATAAACTGATATTCTGAGTACATGATTGAGTACCGAATGGTCAAGATAATTATGTATGTTAGGTTAAGTCATTTGTTACTCGACATTGGATAACCTTGACAGATCTAGTTTTATTGCATTTCTAACTAACATTGAGACCCTTATGGACTTTGTGTTGGTGCAAAGTTCGATACCCATTCCAATAAGTGAGTTATTAGATCAACTATAGTGCGTGATTATTATCTCTTGACCTAACGTCAACCTATTAATTAAGTCTTAGTATTTTGAAATCGTAAACAATGTGATAAGGCTATCCGGGACTATTACAACTTAGCCATACTGATGCTTGATTAGTGAGATTACCTAACCTATACGTACCTATTTTCTTTATGGCACATTTGCGTATAACTTTGTAAAATATTTTCAAAACAACTGGCTCCAATTAGTAGTAACTTCAAAATCGCATTCTTACTGTTCAGCGTTGAAGTAGATATCACTTATGTCCTATGTTAAGGTACAGATCCAAGCCAAGCATTTGTACTAGGTACCTACCGTCTTTCTATACGCACCACACTTCGCTATGCGTGTTCGCATTGCGTATTCGCCTCCCTTTCTTTTGCCATATTAAATAAAGAAAAAGATGCACAAATACGGCGAAGTGTGGTGCTAGCATCAAGCTTACCATTTGGTCCATCATCGCGAATAAGCTGCCTGCGCGTGACCTAGTGTAGGCACGGACGTACACTTACGATTACTTTGAGCCTGACACTCACTTATAGCGCTCATTCCATTGGAATACAAATGGTTGTACTTGGAACACATACGAACACATTATGTAGACAATGTGCAGTTGTCAACCCATAGCTCCTACGCATTTACCTATAGCTAAACCTACCATTTACCTATACCTTATTTTTCTGTATTTTAATTTTTTGTATTTTTTTAATTTCCATTTTTTAATTTTTTTTTTAACATTCTTCGTATATCCAATATTAACAAGCAAAAAAAATTATACGGAGAAGGCCTTGCCTCTACAGGCTTTGTAATAGGAACCATTTAGTAGGTACCTACAGTACTTTTATATCACTGGTGTGTTGAGCTATTAATGCTCTTGCCTTATGTCAGTGTTGTCTTACTGAAAATAATTTATCCGTAACAATAACTTCAAAAGTTCTTGATCTATCGGATCATAAATAAAACTACCTACTTATAATAATAAAATAATAGAAACAAGTTTCCTAATAAGAACTCAAGGAAATATATTTGGTTTGCAGTCGTGGGACCTAATATTTTGGTTTTACTTGTATGTAGTAGGTCCCCCGACTGCATACAAAATATATTTCCTTGAGTTTTTAATTTTTCGTGTCGTGTCGTGTAAAAACAAGTTTTGTAAATAAAAAGTTGTGTAATAACATTTGCGTATAACGCCTATGCACAAATTATCCGTCAGATGGAAATGTATAATTTCTTATCAGTACAATCGAACTTCTAAGTTGTAATTGGATGGGATGACTCGTATTTTGTCGTTTTCCCTGTTGGATTTCTTTTATGACAGTATAATATAACACATGATCTTAAAGCGACACGGTAAAGAGGCCTATTGTTGTAATGTTCATCATTTCGTAATGCCTTAATTGGTTAATAAATTTAAATATTGAAGAGACCTTCACGATTCAGTACTTAATTGAGAACAGGATTTGTTCCAATGTCCGCTTATAGAAGATATAGAAAACATAGGTAATCATTGTAATGATACCATGTTATCTATATCCTGAAAGGTCGAGTAACCGATAGTAAGCAATATCTTATAAATACCTGAGTAGATTTTATTGTGTTATCTCCATATTTCAATATTCCCTGCATAATACAAGTACCTAACAATATTTTAGGCATATTCCTACTCGTACAGTTCCTACATGCAGCTGCCGAATGCTTAATTATAAATAGGTACAGTCAAGGGCATAAATATGTATACACTTTTGGACCTTATTTCAGTGGAATAAGGTGAAATAGTGTATACATATTGGAGCCCTTGACTGTACCCATCATAATTATGTAATTGTGTAATTATGTATAGGTAACTAGTTACTATTTGGCAAATCACAGTTGAGCAAATTGATAAACCACAGTTGTGCGTCTTGGTCGGAGAGGCAAAAGAAGCCGTGACAGATCAACATCGAAGCTCGCAACTCGTTGTTCGTTGGCTTCAACCCCGTGAATTCAATACTTACCTTATATGTGGTTTGCGAACAGGGGGCCGATTTTTGAGTTTCGAACGCTCGACTTTTCACTCGACATCTGTCAAAACGTCATAGTTTTTTGACAGATCTCGAGTGAAAATTCGAGCGTTCGACACTCAAAAATCGGCCCCCAGGTTACACTAAGTAACGTAGGGTACCTTCAATCTTAATTCATAGCCAATAAATAAGGGTGTCACGTCTCGGAATTAGTTGGCTTATTGAATTATTAATTCCTATAATTACTCTATCATAAATATTAAGGTATATATACAACCTCATATGTATTGAACCTTAAGCTTGACCAGTGAAGATCCTTAAAGTTGCCCTGTAATAGGTGTCCGATGTGATAGCTTCCTAGTGCTATTGAAAACGTTTAAGTAATATAATACGATATATTTGATTTCTTTAAACGTTACTACGAATGTTATTTCCGCTAGAGCCCATAATCCGATTGGTTATGGGCCCAGCGCACCTAAATATCATTTTGGGAATTTAAAATTTAAATAGTGAAAATATTCATACTGGGACGTTAGCCTTACCCTCGCTCATCAAGTGTCGTAGGTAATGCTAAGGATTCGTAGAGTTAACACAAACTGTCTTCTGCAGGCGGCTGTTTGAATGGGACAATCAAGAGCTATCACTACTCATGTTAATCGGCTGGCTGGTCTTCTGGTTCTACTTTAAACCGTGGACTATCCCGCTGCTCCTGTTGGCTCCTTTCGTGTTCCACCTAATCATCGGGCGAAGTTTAGGTAATGTCTTGTCTTTTTCTTTAGCAGTAGACAAAGGCATAGAATAATTAATAGTACTTAAGTGCAGGAGGTTCTTTATCCGCTTCTATAGCCTAGTTGGTAGTGACCCTGCCTACGAAGGTTGAGGTCCCGGGTTCGAATCCCGGCCAGGGCATTTATTTGTGTGATGAGCACGAATATTTGTCCTCCTGTTTCTTGGATGTTTTCTATGTATTTAAGTATCAATGTATCTATATCGTATTTTGCTTTTTAGGACTACCTAGGTTGATTTATGTAAGTTTAAAAAAAAGTCTCTCTCAAATCCGATGTGTGACAGCTTGAAAACACCCAATCATGCTATCCTGATACACTCAGGACGTGCTTTGTCGTAATTCTGTGCAAGACGGTCGAAAACAAGCCCAAAGACCGGGCGACCTTGGCCCGCAAAGGTCGCTCCGTCCCAGGGACCTGTCGGCGACCGTCTGGCTCGGGCTTTAGGCGTCAACGGCGTCAGATAATGTCTCACTGTCCGGCGGCGTCAGCCACGTTCGGAAAATTAACTTAACAGGGGTGTTTGAGATCCGCTAAACCAATTCTCCCGATTTATCGCAAGTTCCGGCTATGGTCCCGCGGCTTCTTTGTAACACGTTTGTGTACCCGCCATTCCCTACTCGGCTGACCACGCCGGCGTTGCTCATCTTGTAAAGTAGAAATTATTTAATATGTCCGACATTTTATAAAACTGTAATTGGACTTTGAATCTTCACGCTTGGACAGTAAAGTCGCTTTTTGAACGGCCTAATTTGATACAACTCGGCCAGTTCAAATAATTTTAAGTATACCAACTACCTCTTAATTTTAAAATTATTTTTCTTGTTTCAGGTGAAAATGTATTGGAGACAGGTTACAGGAACTCGGACGATGCAAACTTACTAAACACAAGTGAAAGGGTAATAATTGGTTGATTCCATGCATAATTTATACCAGACAGATTATTATCAGAGGTCTATTTGACTGCATATCGTCTATGTATGTGGATTGTGGTTGTTAAAAAACCGGCCAAGTGCGTGTCGGACTTCGCATATTTAGGGTTTCGAAGCAACCGCAAAATTAAGTTGGTTTTTATAGGAAAAATAAGGAAATTTCAAAGAAAAAATCTGATTTACTATCAATAATTTGTTGGTAAAACAAACATTATCACTAAATTTCGAGTTCATAGGTCAACGGAAAGTTACAAAAATCTTAGGAACAAAATTTTGTGACGGACGGCGGACGGAGGAAGGACGCATGAGTGAGTGGAACAATGAATTTTCTTACATAAAAAGGTAACTACCTTTTTATTTTTTCAGCATGACCAAAATTTAAAAGGGAAAATAAAGAACCTACCGGAAGTTTCGATGAACATCATAGCCAACATAGAACTAGTTGTATCGTTAGCGGAAAGACTTTACAAGTAAGTGGAAATATAGATTTAAGTATGTATTTGTGATTTTAAAAGCAATTCATTTTGTCGTACATAAGCACCGCTCTATGTAGCTCTATCCCATTTCTAATTAAAAAAAAAATCTAATCAGTTTAATTTGCCGATTAACCTACCCTTATGGCATAGTAGAGTTCGTTGTGGTGTGTGTTTATTATGTACTTATATCCCGTTTTTATAACAATACAATTTTAACGGTAATTTACGCTTACAATATTTTCTTCGTTTCTCTGAGGCATCAGATCAGAGGACAATATTGTATAAATTTCTCTCAAAGATAGCACGCTGCATATTTTCCCGTTTCAAGAAGACGCCATTGCTCGATTTATCTACGAAAAAAACGGAGTATAGGTATGGTGTCATTGATTACTATTTTATGTGACATTGAATGAAAGTGGTTGACAGTGGTAACTAATATAATATCCTAATATCTGGGCGGCCGAGCTTTGATCGGCGTTTTCCCGGGCATGAGAGCTAGCTAGATCGATTGCTCGTCCCCAAAAACCCCCACATACCTCAAATTTCATCAAAATCGTTAGAGGCGTTTCCGAGATCCCTGAAATAAATAAATATACAAGAATTGCTCGTTTGAAGATATAAGATAATGTTTAGTTTAAGCTAACCCACATATAGTATATAGTGGTGTACTCACTATATACTAAAGTGCTACCTACATTAAAGTTTTTAATGTTTCAGTTTAGCTACGTTTAAAGTGCCATTTTTGAGTTACGTCGCAATGGCTCTTCTTTTCGGGTCATCGTTTGCTATATATTTCATTCCATTTAATTACATGATGATGGCACTGGGTATGTACCGATAATAAAATATGTATAATTTCCTTATTTTAATATACAAAGCTTACCCTTCTTTACTGCGGCCTTTTGCTTGAATCTTACATACCTATTCTGTAAGAGTACGAGGATACTTACTTTACTCTTTGGTAAGAGGCATATAGTCCCTAAACGGTAAATAAAATACTATAACAAAAAAAATGGTGATTACGTTCTTTGGCCTATTTGCCTATTTCTTGTCGGAAAGCAATGCTAATTAATCACTTGTAA
This sequence comes from Cenopis cana, assembly GCA_951800055.1. Taxonomy (NCBI): domain Eukaryota; kingdom Metazoa; phylum Arthropoda; class Insecta; order Lepidoptera; family Tortricidae; genus Cenopis; species Cenopis cana. The sequence continues at coordinate 13,512,056 of OX637471.1, read as the reverse complement.
ACACTCAAGCGAGCCTACGTAATCCTTACGTAGGTACAGTCAGCCCATGAAAATGTTGAGCATACTTAGAACCTTGTCACATCGAAATGTAAGAAATATTTAGACTGAAACGTCGTAAAATTTGAAACCTCTTTAATTTGACAAAGTACTAAAGTGCTCAACATTTTCGTTGGCCCACTGTATGTAGGTATTAAATATGTTTAACTATTACTAAATAAGTTTATGATCTTTCTTATTTAGTAAGGTTTGTATATTTTTCAGGTGTCTATAAATTCTGCAGAAAACATCTGAATCCTAATAGGACGTTGAATAACGATTTAGTAGACTTCATCTCACGGATACCCGATAACGAAATATGGGTAACTATTACTTGGACCACCGTATAGATTTAACTTTAAGTTTTTTTATTTATCATTTACCTTATTTATTTGTGATTCATGAAACAAAGGCCCAAATTAACCTTACAATCAATTATCAAATTAACTATTATATAATCTGTGCCTAACCAAAAAAAAACAATGCTGGCAAACTGAGAAAACTATGTCTTTTTCACAAACTACTTAGAAAATACTAACGTATGTCTTTTTAATGCAAGTAAGTGCAGCGGCAGTTGGTTTGTCACCGACTTCAAAAACTAAGTAGGTAGGTAAATACCCAGAGAATAACAATTAATATACCTATGTAGGAAATATATTATATATCAATTAATTTATGGCAGAAATTGGATTTACGGGGTAGGAATAAAGACTTTGTGCTTTTCAGTGGTTCTGTTTTTTTGAAGTCAGTTCCCTTAAAAAAGAAATTAAATAATCTTTTCGAAACTCAGGCTCGTTGCGCCGTAGTATATAAGTTAATTATTATATAACGTATACATGTTTATCTTTTGTGTGTGCAGAAAGACTGGAAGGAGTTAAGCGTTCCGGAACCTGTACAACGGAACGGTGAGCGAGGCAAGCTGGCGAGGAGTGTGAGCGGCCCGGGACCGGTTGCCCTCCTGTCGGACCCTTCGTAATACCTCATCAATTAGGCTTGGTTGCACCAAACCGTCCGTAATCGAAAGCGGTGTTCGTCAAATCTGATTGTATGGAAAGTTTGACAAGTTTCTATGGGATGACAGCTGCCGGCGCCATATTTGACGATGACCGGTCTGTGTTCGTACGTTGGTGCAACTGGCACTTATAGTGATGCTATAATAAGTAATTTAACTATATATACTTAATAATCAGTGTATTGTGATATAGGGAAATAAGGCGACTCGATATTATAACGTCATAATAAAATTTAATAATTAAGCTAAAATCACATTTTTCCTTACACCTAAAACGGATAAAGTGAAATAAGACGCTATCCTTTCGTATCCTTAAGCCTTTACAGATCTTGCACCTCTCCTAAGTCTATGGCACCATGCATGTAGTGGTAGAACCGAGTGGTAGCTCCGCGCCCTTCGCGCTATAACCGTTTCTTCATGGAGCCTTGTCTGTTCAAATTTGGTTCAGGAACTTTCAGCTCACGCCACTCCTTCTGTAATATATTGTCATTTATACATCGAATCCCACGTCTCAATATTATAAGCTCGAGTCTTGTTAACAAGTACTTACCAGTTCTTTGTCGTCCGGCACCCGAGACAGAAAGTCGAGTAGATCATTGTTAGGAACTCTCTCTGGATTCAGTAACTTCCGTGTAAACTTATACACTCCTGAAACATTATGGGTAATTTAAATCCTCAATATTCAAATAATAAATGTATTGCTTACATTTATTACAACATCGACTTATACCAGCCACAGCGGTACATGACACCTATGACACTGGCAGTGACAGTTCATTTATACTCGTACATTAATTACATATAATTTGGAAAAAAATTTTTTAGAACCTGATTGTGACTTTATAGGCCGGGCCCATTAAAGCGATAGGAGTGCGCGGTTGGAGGGTGGCCTGGGGAAAATCCAGGCGAAACCTCCGACACGACCACGCGGGTGGTTTAAACACTAGAATACTATAAGAGTTTGAATTTTGGAATACTCTAAGGAACACGGTCACTGTCATCGAAATGTTAATAAGCATCTTTTGTAACATTTACATAATATGAAAGAAACTTGTAACTGCCTCTTATTTCCAGAAATATTCTTAATGGAATATATACACGGTGACGTACTGCATAAATGATATCGTTGGTCTGTATCGATTATGGAAGCGATGTTGTCGATAAAAAGATGTCGATAATTGAAGTGAAAGTAATAAAATATTTCTTACATTCCAATTTTATTGAAACGAAACTGTGTAAAATAACCGAAACGACGTTGCATTACAATTGGATGCGCAAAAAGCAAACATTGTTAGAATGCGTTTAGTAATATTAATAAACATGTCGACCGATATGGCCGCATAAAAAAATAGAAGCATTTAAACTTGTTCAACGCTCTCTGAAATGTCGCTGCCAGTGTCATTGATTTCATGCATCGCCGTGGCTACTATGTGTATATGCATAGTTGCCAGTGGCGGTGCGTCCATACAACTCGATTCCCACCGGCTTGCCTAATTTCCAGCCAGTCCAGTTCTTTTACTACGGCTCATGAAGAATAGGAAAAGCCAAGTATTTCCGGCTTCCCTAAGAATATTTTTGACGCGCCGCCACTGATAGTTGCATACCTATATTACCTATTCCGTATTGAGGACATAACAGGATTTTATGCTGTCTATCATTCATTTGCAACTTTGTACTGTTTTGTCTTGTCAGTAATAAATGTTTGAAGTTTGGATCCGCCTCTGCGGATCTGTGTTCGGATTTATTTTCTTCTCGCTTGCTGTTACAAGTACTAATATCAAAATAACTTTTCTCAAAAATGGCCCGCAAACTGGACTTTAGTCGCTACATATTGGAAGGTAAAGTGTATAGTTTAAGGTCAGATCCAAATTAAAAAGTAAAAAACATTGCAGGCCACATATATGGCCTGCAATGTCACATATAAATTCCTTTATTTGTCGAGTTATAAACTTTTTAAAATGTAGTAACTGTCATATAAAAGGAGGCACAGGTCGTATTCAGCCAATTCAGCTCGTATTTTTCTGTTGAAAACGCGACGTTTTTTTATGTGTCTCGAATAATTTGCGTTTTTCGGTGGAAAAATACACTTGCGATTCTGTTAAATAAAATAAACGGCGGGAAAACATGATGTTTTTAACGTTTTAAGGTTATGTTTATCAAATCTTAATTAAATTTTTGTCGTATTTTCCCCATTTTTGAGAAAAGCACTATATTAGCCTTGGCCGGAATGGCAATTGCAGGCTTCGTATTATAATTAAACAAATACTCAGCTTGCAATTGCTCCCTTCCCGGCCACGGCAATAATGTACTATTGTCGAACTAGAAAACTGACTGTGACTTGTAAAGTAACTGATTGTATCGTACCTAAGGCCATGAACAAGTAATTGACTGGAATGAGGTACAGCGCCAATGAAGCCAACACCAACAGTATCATCGCCAGGTAGCTCAAATACGGTACGCTAAAGAATACCAAGCTGCGAAACAAAATATTAATTAGCTAAGATAGTTTGGCAATCAATTCATAATGCAATAGATAAGGAAGGATTGATAAGTTGATACGGGATATCATACTTTTTCATTCTCTCGATAAGTGACACGATGTAGTCGATACTGTTCTTAGTAGTGAACGTGAGATCTTGTAGCTCGTATAATCGCGCCTTTATCGTCATCTCATCCTAGAACAACGCAATAATATCACATGATATTACACAACTCAATGAAATGTTTATTTATATTGTTTGCGTACAATACGCTTGTTATTTGTACTGTACAGTACAAATGTAAGTTGGTGTAAGTTTGTCTATCTCTTACTACTTATGTTCCACTCAATTGCTCGCAGGTTAGCTGGGAGAGATCCCTTAAAGGGATAAGCTCGCCTTTGTATATTCATATATTGTGACATGTAACATATATGTATTAAACCTGTTATTGTACAATAAAGTGCTTACATAACATACATACAATAAGACATTAATAGTACATTACTTACCAAGGGCGATAAAACAAAGAATGTCTCAGATCGCAGGTATTTTAGCCCGAGCCGAAGGCAAGGGCGATAAATATGCGATCTGAGGCTTTCTTTATTATCGCCCGTGGTAAGTACAAAATTCTATGTCTCCCCCTGGCCAGGAAGTGGGTTTTTTCGCGCGCGGAGCGTGCGATAATGGCCACTTTATGGCCAGGTGTGACATAAAGGTATAATTGGGTATCTCAATAAAATAGGTAGTTAAAAAGAGAAATTCACTAAATAAAACTGCTCAAATAAATATTGCTTACTTTTTGTGAGTCCAGTTCACTATCAGATACATCGTCTTCAGATGTGTAAACAGGAACTAGGGCATTATTATCTGTAATAATGTATATTTAAGATGAATAAACTTACAACTGCACTGCATTAACAATGGTTGGTAGCGATATAAAGGTTCGATCACAACGCACCTCAAAATACGCTGACGCGCCGTTAACGCTGTGTTGATAGGGAGACAGTTATGAGAAACGTCACGCATGAATCGCGTCATGCGTTACGCGCGGCTCGTAACTGCGTTTTGAGCTGCGGTGCCGACAAAGCGTGCGTAGAGGTGAGACGTACTAGGTAAAACGCGTACTGAGTCTTGCGAGTACGCGTCCACAAAAAGATTAGATCCAAAGACTAGGTCCAAAGACGCGCTAAACCGACCCCGGCCCGAGGTACCCCGAAGGACCCCGAACGCGCAGACGAATACAAATAGCCCGAAGCGATTAGGTGTGAACGAAACAGGAATAGGTTCGGGAGATTGCTGAGGAGGCATTACCTAGACTCTGGGTAGTGCTTCCTTAGTAGGCCCTCGAACTTATTATTTATTCATACATAACATGTTAGTATACAAATACATAAGTATATTAAGTTAAAAACTAAGTGTAACCAAGAGACTGCCGATCCCGCAGTCAAACTGTAGCCACAGTTTTGCGGGGCAATGTATATTGTATTTCATGTAACCTGTGTTTATTAAATAAATAAATAAAAAATAAAATAAGCGCGGAACATTAAGACCCTTAGACGTTTCGAGTCTTCAGAGTCGTCGTACGCCTAGTACTCGATACGCTAAAAGACGCGCGGGCGGGATCGCGTACTTACGCGTCCATGCCAAAACCTGTTCCAAAAACCTATACCCGTAAATACGTCTCACCTCTAAGCGGGCGTCGAATTTCCGGATCCCTGACACTTATTTAGCACATAGACGTATAAGTTGTTTATCTATTTATATATACCTATTTTGTTTTAATGCGTGCTAAATAATAGTAGATTGTTAACCAAGGGTTGAAAGCCACCCAATTCTGCCGAGATATTTTGGCGCTCGAACGTAGTGAGAGCGCCAATAGTTCGAGGCTGAAATGGGTGGTTCCACCCGAGTTAAACACTCTGCTTTTCATTTCGAATACGAGGAAAGTAAAAAATATATATATATTTGTGGACAAACTTACACAAATCGACCTAGTCCAAACCAAGCAAAGCTTGTACTAACGCGACGATATACATACATGGATAAATGCATACTTGAATACATAGAAAACACCCACAACAATTATTCGTTCATCATACAAACAAATGCCCTGACCGGGAATCGAACCCGGGACCTCGAGCTTCGTTTCGTAGGCACAAAAAATCAATGTGCACATTTTCGTTTCATTTTTCACAAAAGACAAGATGTAAAACTGTGTTATTTGCAACGCGAAATACTTGTTAAATTCAATCACAATATGCACAAACATTTTCTGAATCAGTGAAAAAAACATTTTGGTGGGACTATTGACTGACGTTAATGGTGTTTGTGTATGCACCATTTTATTTCATTTATTTTTAATAAATAATCGGCTTACGCTCTGAATAATTAGACTCGACATTAAATAATAATGCAGGGTGGCCCAAAAAATACGTTGACACGGAATTTTTAGGATATTTTATATTACGACGCGACTAGGTACACGACTTTTATAAAAAAAACTTTAAAAATACTATCATTAAACTAAATAAAACACTAGTTATATGCAAAATATTCCCCTTTGGCTTTAATACACAGTTGCAAACGTAAGTTAAACTGACGAGCGAAATGCCGCACGTAGTAAAACATCATTTTCAGAAAGGTCTGCATTTCTATGTTTAGTGGCACAGGCCCTTGTCTCTAAGTTAGACTAAAAATTATAATCCATTGGACAAAGACTAGGCTGGGTTGGATTAAGACTAGTCGAAAATGGTGACCAGTGCGTCGATCTTATGACCCTAAGGCAATTCTCATGATAGTTCCAAAATTTGCCTATATTCATAAGCTGATAAAAGTAGCTGGCTACCTTACACACCTGACCTTAATCGATTATAATATTTGGTCAACCTTAAAGACAAGGGCCTGCGTCACTAAACTTAGAAATGTAGATTGCTCTGAAAGTAATACTTGCCAAAAAATTGGCAAGATAACATATTAGGACGTGCGGCATTTTGCTAGTCAGTTTAACTTACGTTTGCAACTGTGTATTAAAGCCAAAGGGGAATATTTTGCATATAACTAGTGTTTTATTTAGTTTAATAATAGTATTTTTAAAGTTTTTTTTATAAAAGTCGTGTACCTAGACGCGTCGTAATAAAAAATATCCTAAAAATTCCGTGTCAACGTATTTTTGGGCCACCCTGTACCTACTGGACGAGATGGTCATATACAACTTTATATAAGAGCGACAGAGAGAGACATATGATTTGTTGTCCTCATAGTTTCCCTTTTTTTATCTACCACAAACTATTGATATTACTTTCGACTGCGGCAAAAAAAAATGAACAAACATAATAAGGAGGTTGTTTATGGTAAGCAGTCAGGCATTTGAACAAGTATAGGATCTCTGTAGAATCTATACTATGTGGCTGTATAGGTTAGTGCCGTTGCCCAATTTAACTCCGATTCACCTTATAATTTTTTTATACTTTTCTGCTCTAGAGCAGAAATGGACCATTTTCAGTGTATGAGAAATGAAAATATTATTCTATGTTGACACCCGTCTCAAAACGCAGAACTACGAGCCGCGTAACGCAGTGACGCGATTCATGCGTGACGTAGATGTTGTTTACGGGCGCCATGGTCGAAATAACCGATTTCGACCCTGACGCCCGTAAACAACATCTACCTATGTGGGTAAATAGAAAAGCCATGGAACGATCGTAAACAACTGTTAAATGTTATTATATTGCAGTTATTTACCAGTAGGTGCTGGCTGTTAAGAATAAACAGCCACTCTTTTTTTCCCGAGGGCGTCGTAAGGTTGCCTTTCCATCAGAGCTATTCTATGCTACGTTGCTATGGATGCGTTGATATCCCCCTAGCATAGCAATAGCACTGGCGGAAACGGAAAGCTACATCCTCGCAGCATAACTCTGATGGAAAATCACCCTTAGAGTCGACTATGGGAACCAGGTTGAAATGCGCTGTGGGCGAAGGGCTAGCAACCAACTGGAATTTAAACCTACAATAACTAGAAGTGGCACTTAATAGTAGATTGTTAACCAATGGCTGAAAGCCACCCATTTCTGCCGAGATATTTTGGCGCTCGAGCGAAATGGGTGGTTTCACCCGAGTTAAGCACTGCTTTTCATTTCGAATACGAGGAAATCAAAATATTTAAAAATATATAAATATTTGTGGTCAAACTTACACAAATCGACCTAGCCCCAAACCAAGCAAAGCTTGTACTAACGCGACGATATACATACATGGATAAATGCATACTTGAATACATAGAAAACACCTACAACAATTATACGTGTTCATCATACAAATAAATGCCCTGACCGGGAAATGAACCCGGGACCTCCAGCTTTGTAGACAAAAAAAAATCAAATATGCACATTTTCGTTTCATTTTTCACAAAAGACAAGATGTAAAACAATGTTGACATGATCTAAAAATTAGGAATAGTGTTAAGTATTTGCAACGCGAAATACTTGTTAAATGCAATAACAATATGCACAAACATTTTCTGAATCAGTGAAAAAACATTTTGGCGGGAACTGTTGAAGTGTTGACTGACGTTAATGGTGTTTGTGTATGGACCATTTTATTTAATTTATTTTTAATCAAAAAATTATCGGCTTACGCTCAGACTAATTAGACTCGACATCAAATAATAATACCTACTGAACGAGAGGGTCATATACAACTTTATATATGAGCGACAGAGAGACATATGATTTGTTGTCCTTGTCATAGTTTCCCTTTTTTTATCTGCCACAAACTATTGATATTACTTTCGACTGGGGCAAAAAAAAAACTAATAAGTTTATGGTAAGCAGTCAGGCATTTGAACAAGTATAGGATCTCTGTAAGTTTGTACTATGTGGCTGTACAGGTTAGTACCGTTGCCCAATTTAACTCCGATTCACCATACAATTTTTTTAAATACTATTCTGCTCTAGAGCAGAAATGGACCACTTTCAGCACGCTACTTAGATGAACAATGACCCACTTTCAGAGTATGAGAAATGAAAATTAATTTTCATGAGCTAGGTCTAGCTAGGCTATGGGTAGGTATGTATGTTAAGAATAGTATGAAGAGACGCACTGCAACTCCGGTAGCCAGTCCAGTGGTAGACGAAGGTCGCAAGCAGCAGCAGTGGTAGCATCCACGCCTGGAAGCAGTACCAGAAACTAAGCCACACGGCCAGCGCCACCACAGAGCGCTCGCGGTTCTCCCATTCGAACAACACTCTGAAATAATAAGAAAACGTAACTTGGTATACCTAGCTTTCATTACGACTCTTATGTTGCCCAAAATGCCCAATGCTTCAATACTCCTAGATCAATGTAGGAGTATTGGAAAATTTGGCAGAATGATATTATTCATAGGTAGTGATTTTCTACTCGTCTATAAGACTGTGATATGTAACTTCAAATATTTGAGACATAACTAGGTATGAATTGAAGTTTGTAGTGATGAGGCTAAGACATCTCTGTCAAATCCAGCGATTATTATCGAATGGTTCATTGCATCGATTTTACAGCCGATTTTTGAAATGTTTTTATCAAGCCTATATAAATATATTCCATATCACAATTGTATCATTCTACACAGAGAAAGAATTAATTAATTATACTTTCTCTCATTCAGAAATCGATAACTATTTTATACAAATTAACTACTTTTCGTGGTGTTCTTCATAGTTTAATTGTATGATATTTGGTTTTGATCATAAATGTATCGTTTATACCTAATCGATTTCTATCAATTTACGGAAATGTCATATGAATCAAAACGACAGGCTTGGTCACAACCCAGGTTTTAAAAAATAAAAGACATAACACGTAAATGTTTGGGTGGTGGAGTATTATCGTATCGTAAATTCCTCAAAAAATATGATCTGAAAAAATGTAGCGTGGGTTAAATTATGTTTGAGAAAAGTAAAATAATGTTTTTATTTACTTGAGAAGCACTATTATTATTACGTGATTTTATTTATAATTTCGACGAGTCATGGTTGTTTACGTTCTATGGTAGTTGTCATGTGTCAAATATTTGAAGTAAGAAATCACAACGTTGTAGGTACTTTATTAATGTTTGAATTAGGTAAGTACTTCGTAGGCCTACCTATGCCACTATTTTAGGCCACATTAGCTAATTTTCTATGGAGCTTCCAACTCAACTATTAACCTGCTATTGTTAACCTGTTTTGTGTACAATAAAGTGCTTACATACATATACATACTATTAGTGCTCATAAGACAACACTTTATAGAACTATAAATGAATTTATGTCACACCTGGCCATAAAGTGGCGATTATCGCACGCTCCGCGCGCGAAAAAACCCACTTCCTGGCCAGGGGGTGACATAAAATTTTGTACTTACCACGGGCGATAATAAAGAAAGCCTCAGATCGCATATTTATCGCCCTTGCCTTCGGCTCGGGCGTAAAATACCTGCGATCTGAGACATTCTTTGTTTTATCGCCCTTGGTAAGTAATGTAATATTGATAAATCACGTCTTATCTTTACTGAACTAGGTATAATGAATTTGACCAATAGAACGTCGTCGCCAAAGACACCAAATAAAATTGTATCCTTATGTATAGAATGCGCCAGTAAATTAACTTACTTGTACTGTTCGTTTCCGAGGTAAATAATGTGAAAAATATATTTAATAAACATTAAATTATTGTATATTAATGGAATGTCAAATTTAGTCGGCTTCTGTATATATTTGGTTTCTTTTGGAGTCAATACCCGCAGAGATGCTTTAATCTGGAATCAAAAATAGAGTACGGTGTCAGAACTGTCAGAAGTTCAGAACAAAGCCGATTGTATGCAAAGTACCTACTACTTAGAGCAGCTAATACACGCGGCGACTTTTTGAAGTCATGCTGTCACATGCTGTCGCAATACCTACAGTAGCGGTATTAGTGTTGCAATGACAAACGCGCGACTGTATCTACCTATACGCGTTTGCAACCGCTCAAATCAAAAAATAAATTATGATTCGTGAATAGCAGTTTTTAAATTAGAACGTTTTATCATCTCATTCGCTAGACGTAGGTACCTATATTTAAAAAGCAATTATAACTATTATGGTATTCAAAAATACGAAATGTTGTGTACCACTAATAATTCGTGATGATAACAGAAGTATTGACTAGATGGGTATTCTCTATCCAGTCACAATTGCGCTATAACGATGCCATAATCAATAGTAGATTATACACCAAGGGGATAAAGCACTGTTTTATGTCACGGGCGCGATATTGAATCCTGAACGTAACGAAGGACTCCAGATTTTACTCCTGAGCGGAGCGAGGGAGTAATGAGTTTCAGCTTTTGGCGGTGGCGGCTGCCGCCAAAGGCCGCTGCCGCCCGCGCCGCTGCCGCCCGCGCCCGCGCCGCCGCTGCCCGCTCCCGCGCCGCCACCGCCCGCCCGCTCTCTGTGTGGCTTAGGGAATGCAGAACCGGTACCATTTATCAGTCCCGGGATTTTCGGTACTGGCCGGTAGAGGAACCGGGATTTCCCGGTATTTTCGGTACTTTCGGGAAATTACTTGTGGTGGTTTTGAGACGTGAGTAGTTTTAGCCTAATACCTTTTTTGGACAATATGATAATAATATCAGGGATGCAAAAAGAAAATACACGTGTTTTGTTATCAAAATACACATTAATTATATAAATCACAATGAATTTGCTTATTTTATCTTAGCGTTTTATAAAAAGGACTCAAAATTATATCAAAGAGTTTACTAAATGCTTACAATTTGTTCATTATTATTTTAACTTTAATTGAATCAACAGTCTGTCATAATCATTGCTGCCGTGGAGTGTCTTGTACAACTTAAGGTTGTAGTACAGAGTTTGTCCAGAATATAGTAAGTGTAATTATTACACCGTTATGTTACATTGTTATGAATGAAGACAAATCCTGTACAATATGGTATTTGCATCTCAAAAAGCGTATAAAATAACCGTAAAATTACGAGGGCAGATTGTTTACACTTCACAAACAAAAATCATTTAAATAATTAGTTATTGCTTATCTCCTTCTGTCAAATATTCCTTTGTCATTTGGTAAGGTGTTTGTCGCATAATTTTATTGTAACCGTGTAAGATAATATTAATAAGAAAGAAGTAAGATTCTCACTTGAAATATTTTAATAGGTGTAATAAAGTCTAAAGTGGTAAATCGTTCTCAGCCAAAGCGCTTCTATAACCCATAGCGGTAACCAAAACCAACCCTCTACAACCACAGTGATACCAGTGGAAGTGTTAGCTGAGGGTGAATTAACACTCTTGCTGTACCTGTAATAGTACCTGCACAAGAGTGTTAATTCACTCTCAGCTAACACTTCATCGGTATTATTGCTGTTGTCGAGGGTTGGTTAACACTACGGGTATAAAGATCACTGCTCTACAGGCGTTCTGTAATCTTTACCTGTTGTATCGCGTGAGCCTGTTTCGGGGTTATAAAAATGTTATAGCATGCTCTAACATCTTAATACAGGCATGTGTTAACACTTTAATAATCATATGGAACCGATATAAGAATGATATACAGGTATTCTTAACGCTAGCGTGCTGGTTGGGTGCTAGTTGGGCGACTACCTACTAATAGTGTAGCTGTAGAACAATGAACACGCACGTTGGGGTAAGTATGCGGGTGGAGGACTGGTTAGGTGACGGCGCTGATGAATTTGTATAAGCGGGACGGAGTAATGGCCAGCCGTGGTCGTGAATTGGCTGCTTAGAGCGATGTTTCCGTTTATAAACATTGCTTGCGTTATTTTATCGATATATCTCTTATTATTTATAGATTAGCGTATTAAATTTAAGCTGCAAATTACATTTCCCGAAAATCCCGAAAATACCGGGAATTCGATTTCGTAGTACCGGTTCCTACCTTGGTTCAAAAAACCGGGAAATCCCGGTATTTTCGGTACCGGTATTTCCCGGGAGCAAACCCTAGTGTGGCTTGAGCTGTATGGACGCTCCGCCACTGGTACCTACTATAAGTACTTAATGGAGCGGCAGCGTCTTGTAAGATTCGCGTGTTATGTTTTTATTTTCAAAATGTGTTCCATTCAGCTCGTGGTGGCCAGTACGAATACGTTCGATTTTCAAATTTCTTCGGAGCGGCATCCCCGTTTTTGTTTGGAACGCCGCTGTGCCGCCTCCCCGCCGCCGTGCGGACTTCACGAAATTAGACTTTAAGGACATAACAATAAGAACTCCGAAAAGTGAAATCACATTATTACCCGGCGGGTTATAATGAAATTCCGTACAATATTACTACCCGGCTAAAGCCAAGGACTATAATGATTTGCTTTCGGTAAGGTTTGCATGATATATAATTTGGCTTTGTCGAGCAGGTGGTGTGAAAAATAAAATTACTAATTAGGTATTTTATATTAAGTATTTGGATTTAAAAAAATTGGAATATCTTATATACAAATCGACCTAGTCCCAAACTAGGCAAAGCATTATGATGGGTAAGTACTAGGCGCGATGTACTTACTTAGGTACATATAAGACCCAGAAACAAATATCATCACATATGGACGGGATTCGAACACGGGACCTCTATAGCAGGCAGCAGGTTCACACTACCAACTAGGCTAAAGTGTTCAATGGCTTTGAAGCATTAAGGAGTAAATGAATAATAGGTAAGAGTAGGTAGGTAGCTCACTTACCGGATTCCACGCGATGGACATTTCTAGAAGAATCCTGGGGCAGTTCCCTTTGGCACTAGCCATCTTGGACCGATTCTTCAGGGCGTACCACCTTTTCTCGTCGTTGTTAATACGCAGTAGAGGGATAGAGATCTTCCCCAGAGTTTCACCCTTTATAGTGTTAATGAAAGACTCGTCATATACGGTGATGTCCAGCGTAGAAGTTATGTCATTGATGCCACTGGAAGGAGTGTGATCATTTATTATATAGAGGCAGGTTTATGCGGCAGGGAGGTATCGCCTCAAAATCGTGGGCAGGTGACTAGCATTAGAAAATTTAACATTTTCTTAATTGGTCCTCACCGGGCCTGGATTGTTAACGGCTATTGATTGATTATTATTGACTTTAACTATTTTATAACACTTACAGATTAAGAGCAAACATGTTTGCTCTTAATCTGTAAGTGTTATAAAATAGCAGCAAAAAAAAAGTGATTTTATAACATTTGGAATTGGTACAGTTGTGTTAAGGCTTGTCTCTGGACTATAAATATGCCAGTCTAGCTACTGAGAGTCGTTCTGATTAGAAGGGGTGGGGGGTTGAAAGTTAGTGAAAATTCAACAATATTAAGTAATACTACACAACAAGTACTGAGTAATACCAGTTGTTCTTTTTATTTTCCATGAATTATTAAAATAAATAATCTTGTATTAGTGATGCCAGACTATTTACTGCTTGCTAAAACACTGCCAGATTGATTTTAAAAGTTGCTGAAACCAGCAGAAAATTCAAGTAATTTTATAAAAGTTGAAATAAACTAAATTCAATAGCTTATACTATCGGCTTAACGTTTCTGAAAACGACAGACCAAATAGAAGTTACTAATGTGTTGCTAGACTGGTTGTTTAGTCTTTCGCTTTCAGATTAATAAAACCTTAATATCACGCAAACAGATTCTTGAATCAAAAAATGGTTTTAGAAACCTTACAATATTTTGGGGGTAGTATGGGGTTTGAAAGAAAAAAAAAAATACAATGCATCAGCACTTCATGTGTAGAAGACTCACCCTTTCCAATCGCAACGACTCTCAGTAGCCAGACTGGCATATTTATAGTCCAGAGACGTGTCTTAACACAACTATACCAATTCCAAATGTTATAAAATCACTTATTTTTTTTGCTGTTATCTCTTGATCTATAGGCGAGGGGGATGCGGAGGCGGTACGATATGAGAAAACTGTCAAATGTCAGTGTCAACTGTCAGTCGAGTCAGTACCGCTTTTTACTGCGCCCCTACATTTAAATGAGTGCTTCCTGACTGGCGCGGGATGCGTAGTAGCGGGACGATACGAAGGCAGTACTGGTCCACTTCTGCGCATGATATTACTACTTTGCAAATGTAATACTGACAGTATTCCGTTAAGTGAGAATCTTTGCGACTTCAGTAAGTTTACGTCAAAGAAGAAAATGTCACATATCGATCCCGCCATTCCCGCCCCGCCAAGTCAGGAAGTCGCCTTAGGGACCCAGGTATATCTAGAGTAAACTGAAGACAACAATATGTTTCAATTGCACTCTGATCAATTAACTTTAACGATGAGAATCAGGAGGCATCTAATCCCAAGAGTAGGCGTCTGACCTTCCCAATAGTTTGTTTTATAAATTTTAAATATGTATATTATCTATTCGAAAACGCCACAACTACTTTATTATGGCTTATATGGCTTTACTTAAAGACCTTATAGTGCTGGCGGCACAGAAGGGCGTTGTATGGAGAATGCTGCAAATGGTGTTACAAGCATGAAAATCGGTACGATTGATCTTTAGGACATATGAAATAATTTGACCCGTTGGACGAAAAAAAAACGAAGAGGAGAGGAGTTATGACAACTTCTTTTTTTTGTTTGGAATTAAAAAAAAAATCTGAAACCCTTCGTGTGTGGTATCAAACGAAAGGGCTTTCTGAGCCAGTTCTAAAAATATATCACATCATTACATTTAAGTCACTTGTCTTAAATTAAAATAAAAATAATTTTCAAAACATACCAAGTTTGGACTCCTCCTGGTACGATACCGTTGAATATTTTTTTGTAAAATATATCTAATATGGTACCTAATATCCTCATATCTAACCTCAAGAAAGCAGTCTTGAAAATATTTACATTTAGTATTTTTTTTTAATTTTTCATTATTACAAAGTTTGCTTAGCAACGAAGGAAAATTGGCGGAAATAACTCGTGACTAAGCGAATTTTTCCAGAGTTGTAGGTACAATCGACCTAAATAACATACTAAAAGGACTGGTCGATGGGGGTAGAACTAAAGGGTGGGAGGGAGGGTGTAATGGTCCCTTTTTTAGTTTTTCGTAAAAAACTCGTAAATGGTGTCTTATAGCAAAAAATGTTTAGAGACAGAAACAATCTACATAAATTTTTCTACAAAAAAAGTTCTATACACTTTTCCGCTAGGATGCATATTTAATGATATTTTAAAGGGGGCAATTTAATTATCATTGGCTTCTCATTCCTTTGTTTCATTCCCGAACCCGAACCGGCCGAAATATGCATCTTAGCGAAAAATTGTATAGAACCTTTTTTGCAGATAATTTTATGTAGATTACTTGTGTCTATAAACATATTTTGCTATTAGACGCCATTTACGAGTTTTTTACGAAAAACTAAAAAAAGGGACCTTTACACTCCCCCTCCCACGCTTTAGTTATACCCCCATCGACCAGTCCTTTTAGTATGTTATTTAGGTCGACTGTACCTACAACTCTGGCAAAATTCGCTTAGTCACGAATTATTTCCGCCAATTTTCCTTCGTTGATGTTGCTAAGCAAACTTTGTAATAATGAAAAATTATAAAAAAATACTAAATGTAAATATTTTCAAGACTGCTTTCTTGAGGTTAGATATGAGGATATTAGGTACCATATTAGGTATATTTTACAAAAAAATATTGAACGGTATCGTACCATGAGGAGTCCAAACTTGGTATGTTTTGAAAATTATTTTAATTTTAATTTAAGACAACAACACACACACACAAGACAAGTGACTTAAATGTAATGATGTGATATTATATTTTTAGAACTGGCTCAGAAAGCCCTTTCGTTTGAAACCACACACAATGGGTTTCAGAATATATATTTTTTAAATTCCATACAACAAAAGAAGTCGTCATAACTCCTCTCCTCTTCCTTTTTTTTTTCGTCCAACGGGTCAAATTATTTCATATGTCCTAAAGATCAATCGTACCGATTTTCATGCTTTTAACACCATTTGCAGCATCTTTTTGCGTACCGATAGAACTATTAAAGTTACCAATAACTACTGGGTGACACATAAGTCGTGATACAAAATAGCAAAATATTATTACTTAAGTATATCCATGATCCTGAACCACTTTTACTATGGGACCTACCTTGTACGGACGAAAAAAAAAACTGCTGTTTCATAGGAAAGGGTCTTCAATCGACTAATCAAAATGTATGAAGAAGCAATTATTTTTTTCGCCCTTACAATGTAGGTCCCTTAGTAAAAGTGGTTCAGGATCATGGATATAATCATATTTTGCTATTTTGTATCACGACTTATGTGTCACCCTGTATATTGAGGTAACTCACAACGTATAACTTTTGTTCCAAATTGGCTCCGCAGTACCAGCGACCGTGTGTGTCTGCACCCTGGCGTTGTCCAGTTCGAGCACGCAGTACGCGTCGGCCTTCCCGCTGATGCCCAGCGCGCTGAGCCCGCGCGCGCCGTACACCGTCACCGACACCTGGCCCACTTCGTTCCAATCCTTGTCCAGGCGGTACCACGTCTGTAAACAACATTGTGTCATTATTTAATTGAAAAATTAAACGCCACGGATGGGATTTGAGCCCACGACCTCTGGAACCCGTACATTGCTCTTAAGCAACTGAGCTACCGTGGGTATCCTTAGGGGAGGTAAATTTTCAATCATTTCACTCTACATGTATATAAAACATTGTGTCATTGTGTGTTGTTAACATTGCGTCATTCTTAAATAAATCGCCCCCCTTTCGTCGCAGAAATCGCCCTTATTGACAATGATTAAAGCCAAGACATATTAATTGGGTTGAACGATCGTGTGATGATTGTTTTGTGTAGTGGTGTGTAGCTTTCACCGGGCACCTAACCTACTTATTAATTCTTACAAAATGCCCCATGCCCCCAATTTACGCCTTACAATATAGAAATTCTTGGCTTTGAACATAGCATTAGCATTGGCTTTGAAGAATAATATTTGCCTTTAAATGAACCCAACATACAGTCGACCTCAAAGATATTTTTACACTTTTATTATTGGTAACATTCGTCCGATAATAACTAATCAGTACCTACCTCTACAGCCTTGAAAGCCGGGAACGACATATGTTAATAATTCTTTTATTTGTTATGATATACACAATACGTACAGTTAGAATCACACACATATGGTAGGTAGTAGTCAGAATACCTACTTCTTCATCTTATATGGTCAAAACATGTGTTACGATATAAGTATACCTACTTGGCTGTATTGGCTGGCATTTAACTGTAGGACGCTGACTGTACCAAAGCATATTACGTGTAACGGCATAACGATAGTGCTGCAGAGGTCAATGCACCATGGTAATGTTATTTAAATTGACCGTAGGTAATGCGAGTTATCATAAACTCGTTGTCGATTTAGACATAGATGGACCATTTTACGGAAAGTTGTACACTCAATTTTTTTTATAATTTGGATAAAATCGGGTTTTTTCTACTCAGAATCGAAAGCACTTTCGAATGATATAGGGGAAAAAAGTTTCCCAATTTTTTTTATTCCATGCCGTTACCGTTTTCATACTAAGTTTGAAGGTTTGTATGGTGGTAACGGAATGGAAAAATTTTGGGACACTTTTTTTCTTCTATTAGGTTCGAAAGTGCTTTCGATTCTGAGTAGAAAAATCCCGATTTTATCTAAATTAAAAAAAAAAGTCGAGTGTACAACTTTCCGTAAAATGGCCCAGATAGACAACATGGGTAGAATGTGTGACCAAACTACTGCTCTGAATTCAGCTCTAAGATATCCTATAATGTCATATTTCGATGACATCAGCTCATTTCCTAGGTTTGAATTTTGATTTGAACTCTATGCCGTTGTAATAAGGGTGAGCCTGAGTTGCAATAAGCAAAGAATGACTAGCTATTTTCAATGGAAATGTACTTTATTATGCTCGATACAAGGTAGGTAATAGGAGCTATTAATCGTGAAATCGTGGGTTTTTATTTGTCTGTCTTTTACGTCATGCACCGCAAAAACTACCAAGGAAACCTGATTGAGTGGCGGTGCTAAATAGCTAATTAGGAATAAAAATTTCCTGCAAAATGATGCAAGGTTATTGTGTCTTGCGATGTAGTTGTAGATAGCTCTACACTCGAAGAGGTAATTGTTCCAAAATGTGACAGATGTCAGAAAGAAAATTTCGTAATTTAGACAATATTTCACAAAAATATACATAAAAATACATGTAACCGGTTATATAAGGATAACTTTCATTCAAATTTAAAAAATGTATGTACTTTAAGGCCAGGCAGTTCCATTGCAAATGTCCCGCTCTAACACGCGTGAGTTTGCAATTAACCATCTCGCTTTCAACGAAACTCCGCGCGTAGTTTTCGTAGTAAATATTTAGTAAATTTTGTTTGATTTTTGGAATATTGGATCACTTATCAAAAACATATCCGGTTATTGTGTTAGAACAATAAAAACGCTATCCTTTTTGTAAATAAAAACATATCACAGTATTAAGATTTTTTTACAGATTTAACAAAGCATTATTCAATATTTTGTTCGGTTATTGTGTTACTTTGTTTCTTTTCCAGTCTACAGTATTTTTAATGTACCTGTGTGTGTGTGTGTGTGTTCCTTATTTATTCACATTGAAAGCTCAAACTTCAATATTTTCGTCGATTCATGAACTGGTCTTGCCTTAACGATTATGGAATAATCACGTCGGATGTGCGCCCGTTGACGTTAATTTTTGGAACTCAATTAAGTATCTCATCGAGTTTATATACCTCTAAGTTTACTATGGCTCTGCGAACCGCGAAGGGCGAAGGACCGGATAGTCCTGTCGGCGCACAAGGGCTTTACATGGAGAATGCTGCAAATGGTGTTAAAACCTCGAAAATCGGTACGATTGATCTTTAGGATGTATGAATCAATTTGACCCGTTGGACGAAAAAAAAAAACGAAAAGGAGAGGAGTTATGACGACATCTTTCTTTTGTATGGATTTTTTTTAAAGTTCTGAATCTTATCGTGTGTAGTATCAAACGAAAGGGCTTTATAAGCCGGTTCTAAAATATATCACACCATTACATTTTGGTCACTAGTCTTAAAATAAAATAAAAATAATTTTCAAAACATACCATGTTTGGGCTCCTCCAGGTACGATACCGTTGGATTTTTTTTTTGTAAAATATACCTGATATGGTACCTAATATCCTCATATCTAAGTTTAGTTACGAATTATTTCCGCCAATTTTCCTTCGTTGATGTTGCCAAGTAAACTTTGTAATAATGAAAAATTATAAAAAAATACTTCATGTAAATATTTTCAAAATTGCTTTCTTGAGGTTAGATATGAGGATATTAGGTGTATCAGGTATACTTTACAAAAAAAAATCCAACGGTATCGTACCTGGAGGAACCCAAACATGGTATGTTTTTAAAATTATTTTTATTTTATTTTAAGACTTAAATGTAATGGTGTGATATATTTTTAGAACCGGCTTAGAAAGCCCTTTCGCTTGATACCACACACGATAGGATTCAGAACATTTTTTTTAAAATTCCATACAAAAGAAAGATGTCGTCATAACTCCGCTCCTTTTCTTTTTTTTTCGTCCAACGGGTCAAATTGATTCATATACTGTCCTAAAGATCAATCGTACCGATTTTTATGCTTTTAACACCATTTGCAGCATCTTTTTGCGTGCCGCTAGCACTAGAAGGTAAATAGGAAGAGTACTTGTTCCTAGGATGGTGGCAGCGTAGGTATCGAGAATGACTAGTAAACAAGCCCATGCTGTGTTTTTCCTGCATGATTGCGTCACGATTGAGTGTCAAAAGGATAATTAATTTAGTCAGCTAATCGTGTTCATGTATTCAAGCAACCTAAGTCGACCAAGCTAGCTTATTATTATTAGCTGTTAGGCACCGTTTTTAACCGACTTCAAAAAAGGAGTCGGTTCTAAATTCGGTTGTATGTTCTTTTTTAAATGTTTGTTCCCTCAGAACTTAAGGAGCGGGATAAAAGTGGGCCATGTCGTCCCATGGGCTAACATGTTTACATATTTGTGATTCCAAAACATTTTAAATGAACCAATCCACCACATGTAATCCACCAATCACAAAACACATCGACAGCCAAATCAGCCAATCAATCTTCTCTTATAAAAAAAACCGGCCAAGTGCGAGTCGGACTCGCGCACCGAGGGTTTCATACAAACCTGTAGGTTTTATCATTGTGTGCCCTTGCAGGGCGTCATGGCCTGACTATTTTTAATTTGTATCATCTTTACTGAAATGTACAAGACTTATACAATTGAATAAATGAAATGAAATATATAAGTAAAAGTTCACCCAGGATCACGACAATCGAGTCCTAGTTATGGTCCATGCAAAAAAATTAAAATTATTAAAAATATTTTTATTTATGATCTAACTATCTTTTGATTGCGTTGGCTTAGAGGTTTGATTTTTTCACAGCTCCAAGGGACAGTAGACCTGAGTATTTGATATAAATTCCAGCTTTATACTTCAATGCGTTCCTGAGAAAAAGGGTATTGACAGGCAGACAGACGGACGGACGGACGGACAACAAAGTGATCTTATAAGGGTTCAGTTTTTTCCTTTACGGTACGGAACCCTAAAAAATTAGCAATGGCAGACACCTGTATAGCCAACTTCATAAATTTTTATTTATTTCTAATAATGTTTATGATTATTAAATATTAATATTTATAAAAACTCGTAAATGTTATTATTCAAATACATTTAAAGCAAATTTTAAGTGACCATTGTTTAATGTTTAAATATAAACGCGTCCTAAAAATTATATTATTAAAAAAACAGTATGGCAGAATCTTATCAGCCACACTGCCATTAAATCGTAGTAATATTTCAAGCTAAAGGATAATTATAATGAAATAAATTGTAAAATAATGGAAATAAACAAACATGTTTGCGATACCTACTTTTCAATGTTTTCAATAAATTGTGAGTATTATTCTTTGGTTCAATATAAGTTGTTTAATTACCCTATACCGATCCGTTTCCACTAGTCAACGTCGTCAACCAATAGTGCCCGCCAAATTGGTCCATATACACAAACGCTTTTAATATGGCTTCATTACGATTTGACTGGATTCAGACAATGTTTTTGCATATTTGGATTTTTTTAGTTTCCTCGTATTCGGAATGAAAAGCAGAGTGTTGAACTCGGGTTACTCGGGTGAAACCACCCATTCCAGCCTCGAATTATTGGCGACCTCACTACCCTTGGTTAACAATCTACTATTATCATGTCCCGTTGAATTTATAAGTTTTGAAAATAAATCAGATTCTTATGATCGACCCTATCTATTGGCGCCTACTATGATTGCACCTTCTTATTGCCCGGGCGTTGATACCATATTGCTATTATAATTAGGGAATAGCGCTCAAGACAACACCTATTTTTTTGAGGGGAATTCATCGCAATTCATTCCATCGCAGTAAATTTTCCAGGACAATAATAAACGCACATCTATTAGTTATATCGCAAGTTTCACGGCAGGACAAAACATTATTAATCTTTGTGGAAGCTTGTAAACAACACGATTATCTAATCCATGTATTACCTCTATCTATTAATACCTCTGTATGAATATTATTTGTTTTTTTTTAAACAATACGTAGGTACTCGTATGTTTATATAAAAATACCGGACAAGTGCGAGTCGGACTCGCCCATGTACTGTTAGGCCCTGACAGACCTGTGAAAACATAACAGTACATCTCTGTAGTAAGCATTGTGACGCAGCGTACGGCGTGACGCTGTAAGCGGCCGATGGCGTTTATAGAAGACCAGGACGCAACGGATTTTGATGCGGTTTTTTGTAATAGATAGAGTGATTCAAGAGGAAGGTTTATATGAATAATTTGCACCCGTGCGAAGCCGGGGCGGGTCGCTAGTAAAAGATAAATTTGAAGTGCTCACATATTTGTTATCTGGCGGTGTGACGTGATGTACGCAGCGCGTGGTGGGCACGCTGTCGAGTGGCACGCCCCTCGCCGGCCCGCTTAGCGTTACAAGCAGGTGCAGGGTGCCGTACCCGCACTCCAGCTCCTGCCACAGCTCGTGGGTGCGCTCTCGCTCCAGCCGGGACAGCTCGATTGTGCACCTGTATAGTGTACACCAACCACTTGTATTTGACGACCGCTTTAAGCCAGCCACCCACGATCAATTCTACTGTCAAGTTTTAGGGCGCAGGCAGACGCACGGTTTCCTGATACGGTTTCAGGGAGAGGGGAGTTGAAGCATCTCGCTCTTAGAGAAACCCCTCCCCGAGAAGCTCTCCCTGAAACCGTATCAGGAAACCGTGCGTCTGCGCCCAGTCTTAGCTTAGTTGGTAGTGACCCTGCCTACGAAGCTGGAGGTCCCGGGTTCGAATCCCGGCCAGGGCAATTATTTGTGTGGTGAGCACGAATATTTATGCTTGGGTCTTGGGTGTTTTCTATGTATTTAAGTATCTATTTATCTATATACTAGGGACTAGGTTGATTTGGGTAAGATTGTCCACAACATATTTATATTTATTTATTTAGTGAACCAGCCATAAAACTTCCAGTAGGTCGATTCCACTGACACACCTCAGATTCGGTTGAAATCGCTCAACCAATCTCACTGGAGCGCAAACTCTTAGAGTATTCCAGTGTTTAAACCGCCCGCGTAGTCGTGTCGGAGGTTTCCCCTTGATTTTCCCCGGGCTACTCTCCAACCGCGCCCTCCTATCGCTTTACTGGGCCCGGCCTATAAATCCACAGTCAGGTTAAATAAAAACACTTGTATTTCTTTTCTGCACTGGTACAGTCAAGAGCATCAATATGTATACATTTTTGGACCTTATTTCAATGGAGTAAGGTGAAAAAATTATTACATATTGGTGCCCTTGACTGTACCACAGGTATGGGATTCTCACACCGATTCGTCCTCGCGTGTCACCTCACCCCTCACCAGTTTTTATATGGAAACTGTCAATAGTTGTTTGTCACTTTTTGGCAGCCATATAAAAACGGGCGAGGGGTGAGGTCAACTGACAGGTGAGGACTTGTCGGTTTGTGAATAACATAACAGCCCAGGACCGGCGCGATTAAGTCGAGAATAGAGGTCTTAAGGTGAACGTGTCAATTATTGACTCTTTCAATAAATGATTCATGACAATAGAGGTGAACGCGATACATAATTATCAACTATTAGGAATTAGGTGTCAAACATTGGTATCTTATAGTTTCTTTGACGCTCCTTTTCTCAAGTCGCGCGGTAGGTACCTGTTGTGGTTAGCTGGGCTGGGGTGTGCCTCAACTATCGTTACAAACGTGAAATCACGTGAAATAGAATACATCTGTAGCTCTAGTATAAGTTTTTTTCGAAACATTAACTAATTCGAACGCGTTTGCGTTTTTGTCTCAAAATGTATGAAAGTGGTATGAAAACGTGAACAGCACCTCTGGTGGTCACTAGTGGAAACTAAAACAGCGACTATAACATTTGTTGCTAACCGATGAACGCGCGTATTTCAAACTCGGTGAGAGCATTTTCATACATTTCGAGACAAAACGCAAACGCGTTCGAAAAAGTTAATGTTTCGAAAAAACTTATACTAGAGCTACTGGACGGGCAAGGTAACACATGTAGTTGTCTGTCTGGGTGACATAGTCATTTGACAAAGCGGTTGCGTATCTACGCACAATCTCTACGAACAATTAATCCCTCTCAAATTTAACAATGTGTGTATACATTATTTATAATTAATACCCTACTACGTGACCCCTGGGTGGAGTGGGTGGTTCTAAATGTGCAACAAAAACTGGCAAACGTACTGTCTTCTCGAAGATATCACGGTTCGAAATAAATGCCATACGATAAATAAATAATAATTAATCACGTAATGCAGTCATAATTAGTTAATCACAGAGAAATTTTAATGTAACCTTGACATTCAACAATACACATTAAAGGGAAAACTAAACTATTAAAAGTAAGCGAAAACACGTTTATTCTTATTCATTAACAATTTTAATCGTCCTCAATGGTTGATAGTAGCAGATGCCAGTCATTGCATCTGCTACTACTGTGCTTTGTGCCTACCTTTATTACCATGGGAGTAAAAATGTGTCACGATGTGGTTACGATATAGTATATCTATGATTATCCACGTTCGTAGCTACAACATATCTGATGCTAACTGTACACAGGCGCGGTTGGTTTGTTCAGAAAATTGAACGTAAGGGTCTTTATTCGTTAAAAAAGGCTCATCTATTTAGGCGATTTTCTATTTAATTAACACGTATTACGTTACGACATTTTATCAAAGTTACTATCTAGAACAGGACTATTGCGACCTAGTAACATACATTTGAAATGTATTTTTGGGTTTTTCATTAAGAAATATTGATTCAAACGTCACTCCAAATCGACCATTTTCGAGCTAAAACAGTTTTTACTACACACAATAAAATCACAAAATGGCAATGTTACTATAACTAAAACTAATAAAATTATCGTATATCCTATAATCACTTCATTTCTATTATCAATGCTTTTGTCAAAAATCTTGATCAAAAATTTTTTAAACTTGTAACTTGTCTCTTAAGAGGAGCGGTAGGGCAAGCTCTCTCCATACAAACTTTGTGCAGGATTTACTTCGTTTGTGTTTGCATTAAAGTTATGATTTTTGGTCAGTATGCTTATTTTTCTGATAGCTATTTCGTGATGTAATTTTTATTTTTTATTCTTATTTTTTTTTTTTTTTTTTTTTTTTAATTTCTTGAAAATTTTCACAACACGATCTTCGCATATCTAACATTTACAACCAAAAAAAATATTATATTTGTTAGTGCCAAAACCGACGAATAAAACGTGCACAAAGTTTGTATGGGGAAGGCCTTGCCCTACCCTGCGCCTTAACCTCCTCAGCTCCCATAACACAAAAATTATACGACTGTGTCTCAGGAGGTTGTATAACGCGACCAAGATTCTGATAAGTATTAATGATCACTTAAATTCGGTTTTGATATCACTTGTTGTACAGCGTTGAATGATAGTGCATTTTTACTGCGATGGTTATATTCAGGTTAGGTACAGACAGTTTTGCAAGCGGATAACAGATATCCGATCAAAGTTAATTGCGATGTATAACTACTTCGCAGCTGCAGCTACTCTCAATTCCTGTTTACCGGTTTACACATTACACATGTTTTAAATTAGATATATTCGTTCTAATTAAGTTTGTTGACATTATTTCGCGATAATGAAGTCGCATTTGCAAGATTAAGTAAGTTTTCTGTAAAATTCCAATGTTTATTATCCTGGCCTCAATCGATCAAAGTGGGTCAGTACCTAAATAAAATGAACCTACATATTCGAATAAATTCGAAAAAATAAAATTAATGTCGTAAGTTACAGTTAGTTTCAGTTAAGTAAAAATTCTTGTGTTTTTGTTTCAGTTTAGTAAATTAGGTAGGTAAAATCAGCATCAAATTGTACTACCTATCTTTATTACCATAGGTTGCGATGTATAGGGTCACTTTCGTTGCTACAACCTATCTGATGCTGACTGGACACAGGTACCTACAGTTTTGAATTGTACAACCACTATGAACTTAAACTTTTTCACAATATAATATATATATAACAAAAAAACATAGCACAAGTTAAGATTCTAATCTAGGCGTAAAGTACCTACCTAGAAATATTCTCTGCTCTATGTCGTCACATAATTAAATATGCGTCATCAACATCAACTCATCAATGATGAAGTGCCTTTGCCTCACGCAGTCTTTGTGATTTGTACGGGAATTACCAATATTACCATCCTCTAACCGCGGCTGTTACCGGCAACTATTGTTAAATTTTGTGCAAGGTTTATATTTGCAAAAGCAAATGTCTATATTTGTTGGAGGTTGTACTCTTTTTTACTATATAACTGTTTTTCATATTTGCTGTAGGTATACTCGTAAAACCGAGGGGTAAACACGTAACTTTTCGAACGTACCTACGTTAGATATATTTTAATGTCATGGCTTGCGCATCCGCCAGATATGAGCTAGGTATGCTGGCTAGCACCTAGCGTGAATAGCATTATTGTGGTCTACGTAAATATTTAGATTTCTATTATGCAAATCATGAAGTTGATTTAATACACAGATATAAACAATCGCTATAGCAAAACGATTTTATTTCGCATCAGTTCTTATGGTAAATATAGTAGATTGTTAACCAAGGGTTGAAAGCGACCCATTTCAGACGAGATATTTTGGCGCTCGAACGTAGTGAGAGCGCCAATAGTTCGAGGCTGAAATGGGTGGTTTCACCCGAGTTAAACACTCTGCTTTTCATTCCGACAACGAGGAAATTAAAAAAAATTTTTTTTACTTAAAATTCAAAATTAATATAAAATTTGAAATCCTTATCCCTAATTAGAGTCGAAATCAATAATGATTTTTCGGAAAAAAAATATTTTTTTTACTTAAAATTCAATTTTTTTTTTTTTAAGTTTAATTCAAAATTAATATAAAATTTGAAATCCTTATCCCTGAATTAGTCGAAATCGAGTATAATGAGGATTTTTCACAAAAAAAATTTTTTTTTGCCATAAAATTCAAAATAAATGTCAAATTTGAAATCCTTCTCCCTGAATTAGTCGAAATCGAGTATAATGACGATTTTTCACAAAAAAAAACTTTTTTTTCCTTTAAATTCAAAATAAACATAAAATTTGAAATCCTTACCCCTGAATTAGTCGAAATCGAGTATAATGACAATTTTTCACAAAAAAATTTTTTTTTGCCATAAAATTCAAAATAAATGTCAAATTTGAAATCCTTCTCTCTGAATTAGTCGAAATCGAGTATAATGACGATTTTTCACAAAAAAAAACTTTTTTTTCCTTTAAATTCAAAATAAACATAAAATTTGAAATCCTTACCCCTGAATTAGTCGAAATCGAGTATAATGACGATAATTCACAAAAAAATTTTTTTTTGCCATAAAATTCAAAATAAATGTCAAATTTGAAATCCTTCTCCCTGAATTAGTCGAAATCGAGTATAATGACGATTTTTCACAAAAAAAAACTTTTTTTTCCTTTAAATTCAAAATAAACATAAAATTTGAAATCCTTACCCCTGAATTAGTCGAAATCGAGTATAATGACGATTTTACACAAAAAAATTTTTATTTAATTTAAAATTCAAAATTAACATAAAATTTGAAATCCTCATCCCCGAATTAGTCGAAATCGAGTATAATGATGATTTTTCACAAAAAAATCTTTTTTTACTTAAAATTCAAAATAAACATAAAATTTGAAATCCTTACCCCTGAATTAGTCGAAATCGAGTATAATGACGATTTTTAGCAAACTTTTTTTTTTTAATTTAAAATTCGAAATTAACATAAAATTTGAAATCCTCATCCCCGAATTAGTCGAAATCGAGTATAATGATGATTTTTAGCCAATTTTTTTTTTCTTTTTTCTTTCTTTTTACTCAAAATTTAAAATTATTATAAAATTGGAAATCCTGGTTGGCATTAGCTGATTTGACTGTCGACGTGTTTTGTGATTGGTGGATTCAATGTGGTGAAGCATTTGGATTGGTTAATTTTAAATGTTTTGGAATCAAAAATATGTATACATGTTAGCCCGTGGGGCGCAATGGCCCACTTTCAACCCGCTCCTTAGGTCAAATATGACCCACTTTCAGAGTATGAGGAATGAAATAGTACATTACTTACCAAGGGCGATAAAACAAAGAATGTCTCAGATCGCAGGTATTTTACGCCCGAGCCGAAGGCAAGGGCGATAAATATGCGATCTGAGGCTTTCTTTATTATCGCCCGTGGTAAGTACAAAATTTTATGTCACCCCCTGGCCAGGAAGTGGGTTTTTTCGCGCGCGGAGCGTGCGATAATGGCCACTTTATGGCCAGGTGTGACATAAAATTATTTTGTACTTTTGTTTTTTGTAGTTCATCAAAATCCCGGGAATCCCGCAATCTTGTGACACTCAGCAGGATAGGGTGGGTTGATGAGATAATACTTAGTTAGAAAAATATTTAAATTAATCTACGAAGTTATTAAAAACGGGTCTATATTGAGATCCCTAAAGTTTTTTGTCCTATTTTTGTATGCCAACATGTTGTTTGTCCTAGTGATCATTTGTCCTAACGTTTTTAGCCCTAATAAAGAGTCACCTAATACATTTTGACCGAAATTTATTTATCCTACTGGCTTATTACAATCGTTAGTAGGAATTTAGATGGTTCCCCACTAAAAACTTATGATATGATTATTTGATTATAGCATAAACATCGAATAATCCTTTTTTGGATAGCGTTACGTTACTAGTCTTATTCCTGACTTCGAATAAAAAGCTATTGATGTTACTAGAAGTTAAGAAATCACAGAAGGTATCTATTTATTGACTTGTTAATGGCACTGCGAGTGGGAACATTTATTGCCTGTAATTCCTACCTTTTGGACTAACCTATAATAATTTGTTTTTTGCATTTAAGATATGTAGACTGTTCAATTTATCTACTCCCCAAAGTGCCATATGGTTTTTATAAGTTAAAAGTGAGATTGCTCTTGGCCAGGCAAAGATGAGGCTCATATATATAGGTATCACAAACACGCAAAAGATTGAGAAATCTACGCTACAAACATCTTCTTTCCTTTTTGCCACAAATACAAAAAGTTGTCTACGTCAGTCGTTCTTTAATTGACAAGAAGGCGAGAGTTCCGCATTGGTGTCAACTTTTTATGGAAACTTACCGGCCCATGAAATTCTTTTGTTTTCCTTTGTGCCACACCGTCACCTCCAAGTTATTGTCGTCATACTGGTACAGGTTGAACCTTTCACACCAAGTCGGCTTCGATTTTGGAACTTGTTTTGATTTGTGAGATTCATTACCTAATCTGTAACATAGAACATAGTTAATGGCCTTATTTATTAAAATTCTTCAAACCTAATGTTGTAGCTAAAGCTAGCTATCGTTTATGTTACTTTGTCTTTATTTGTCGCTTTGGTTAGTTTGTCTTTAATTTATGTTTGTGAGAAAAGGACGAAATGCAGTTTAGTCAAAATAGCTTTATTATTTTATATGTTCAGGGGGTTAGGAGATTAAAGTAAATGAATATTCTAGTTAAATGATATATTAATGATTAGGCAGTAGTATAACGTTATACCTACTACTCAGATAAAGTTCCTCATCTTGTAATGAGTTTTAAATAGAGCATCTTAATTATGTAATTAATTTATTTTCGGTGCGGGCACAGGGGCGTTGCTACGGTACGAGTACGTACAGCTAGGAAATGTGAAAGATCTCCTCTAATTGTTCGAATATTGTAATAAAGCACTTGCGGTTCTGTATTTGAATTCGATTGCCTTTCGGTATTAGCCCACTCCGCCAATTTTAGACAAGATATTTGTATTATTTATATTTCACACGAGGATTGCCATGTATACTTAGGTTAATTATAGCTTCTGCATTATTTTTCACGATAATAATACATAAATATACATTTAAACAGCCTAAAAGGCTTAGCTTTTATGCTTTCAATGTAATCAATCGTACAACACCCTGATCAATAGTTTTAAAGAATGCCACAGAGTTGACGAATTTGTGTGACCCCGCGTCTTGTGACAAACGGCGTGTCCAATCTATGTTTATGCAACAACCAAGAAACTGATTGTCTTTTTTTCATGATGCTTTAGTAATCATATTTTCTACGGTTTGGCCAAGTCTACCCAAGGATAGCGTATTGGCGGCGCAAGCGCTTACAAATTCAGCGTGAGCCCTGGTAAAATAACCTAATAGTATTAATAGCAATTTGAATTGAGTAAATTCTTAAGAATTCATAAGGTGTATTTAAAAAATACGATATTCGCGCCGTTCAAATCGTGTTCTAGACAAAAACGACTATCCTTCGTTGTTAGAAAGAGACAATCGATAGTTAAAGAAGGGGGATAGAATTGATTGCTAGGGGTGTCGCGCCCTTCACTCTATGCTCGGGTGGGGCGGCAAATGAAGAGATTTTTGTTTCGCTCTTTATTTAATAAAAAAAAATTGCAAATAAATGTCACATTACTTAGAAGCCAAAGGGTCTGCCTGAAGAGAGGTTTAGCAGGCACCTATGGCGATGGTATACCATCGCCAAAAACCTGAAATTACACTCCTTTTTTGGGCAGTCGTGTAAAAATAACTCGTGATTTCGTACAATTTATTATCCCTCGCAAATTGTTT
The DNA here is from genome assembly GCA_951800055.1 of Cenopis cana. NCBI lineage: Eukaryota > Metazoa > Arthropoda > Insecta > Lepidoptera > Tortricidae > Cenopis > Cenopis cana. Next base: position 13,481,279 of record OX637471.1, on the reverse strand, counting down.
ACATTTTAAATTTGAAAAAATAAGCTGTCGTAATGGAACCTATTCGAAACATAACAAATTATCTATTCTGAAATTTTAACAACATACTATATACCTACTAATTACCTACTATTAAAATTGAGTTACAGTCAAGTGCAAAAATATGAATTGAATAAATCCTCTCATAAATATTTAATGAAACCTTAATTCACCGACATAAGAGGTATGGGACAATATTTTTGTACAAGTTGTATGCACCCATATTTTTGCACTTGACTGTACCCGTCACCCGCCACATTAATAGTCATTCTAATGGTATTACCTGCCTAAATAAATAGTAGAAGTACTACAATACTTACTTAAATTTGCAATACAGTCCATTTGAGCCGCTAGCAGGCCCATAAGGTAAGTCTTTGGCTTCCACTAATACAACATTCACTATAGATTTCCACGATCTTCTAAGGATATCAAATCTTCTGTTTTTCCAGACATACTGCAACAAAACATTGAATATGAAATTGATAAAGAATAAAACCTTACTAATATGCGGGTTAAAAAATAGTACATTATTGCCGTAGCCGCGAAGGGGGCAATTGCAGGATGAGTATTTGTTTAAACGGACGAGTTTGCGAGTGCCTTTAATTATAATACGAAGCCTGCAATTGCCCTTTCGGCCGAGGCAAATATAATTATTTTCTCATAAATCAATCAAGACGAAATTGCAATTAAGGTTTAGTAAAACATTTGAGCCAATTTAAATGAAAAATTCGAAAAGTATTGTAAAATTTATTCCCGATACGTTAAGTTTTTTCTCAACCGTGTAAGAATCCATTGTTTGCAATTAAACTAAACTGTATTAACTCGGTTACTTTAATAACGTTCCATGTTCGTACATATAACTTGCAGAGACAAACGTAATCGATATACATCCACTATAGCACAATGTCTCGTAAGAAAATATAAAACCCTGGATCATGAGCCTAAAGGACAAGTACAGAATTAGAGACACGCTAAGTGTGTTCAAAACAACCTATTTTAAATATATTGATATCTATATACCTACTTATTGCGTGTTACTAAAGTTAAAATAAAGTTTAAAAACTAGGGAAGTACTTAGTATTTTAGTAGGCACTCTTATCTAATTAACAAAAAAAATTGCGCATATGTATAGTTGACGAAATATAAGCTGCACCGATTCCTCGAACAACTTGTATGGCGAATCGGTGCAGCTTATATTTCGTCAACCATACACAGGTTATGCGTTCTGGCACCTAAGGCAAGGTAAACGTCCCAGTGATCCAACACTTAACAATTTCAAAACAATAGATTCGAACCGTAGTGTCAACTATTAGTTACTTAGGCACTAAGGTATCAAACATTGGCACGCTTACTTTACGCTAGTAAAATATTTATTTTAAAGCTTTTGGCAGAAGCAATGAGTAAAGCCGGGCTAAGTAAGTTTTTATTACCTAACTATGTACTATAAGAACCGGATTTATACAAATTCAATGAACATTAAATGCATTGCAAAGTCCGTGGGATCTCGTATCTAAATTTAATTGACAAGTTTTGTTGATCTTATATTATGGGTATTTGGGTATGGGAAGGAAGTTCACCACTTTTCGTCTATAATGCCGTTAAAGTTCGAAAGTGACGGAACTTTTCATTCCGTGAGATTAGCTTTACTCAAAATTATTTGAACTGGCCGATTTGTATTAAATTAGTCCGTTTAACAAGCGACTTTGTTGTACAAGCAAGATTATTCAAATTCCAATTACAGTTTTATAAAATATCGTATCTTAAATAATTTCAACTATACCTTATGCACTTTTTTCCCGTGGTCCCTCAGGAGGGAGAGTCCGGAGCCGATGCGCTCCATGAACTCGGTGGAGACTGCCAGCGGCGCGGGCGCCAGCGGGTCCATCGCCAGACCTTCTGGGATTGCAAATGACCTGGTGCAAAAACATTGACAAGCGTGAGTTTCACCGCTCACAAGCCGGTTCTTCATCGACTTGAGCGGTTTCTAATCCTAACTACATTCAAGTTATTCAATATAAAACTGATAGTCTGGCTAATGAAAGTTGAGACCGAGATTTATTTTAATAGTAGGTACATTTTACTTACCAAGTGCGGTAAAACAAAGCATATCTCTGAACGCAGGTATTTGACGCCCGAGCCGAAGGAAAGGGCGATAAATATGCGATCTGAGGCTTTCTTTATGACCGCCCGGGGTAAGTACAAATTTTTTATGTCACCCCCTGGCCTGGAAGTGAAAAATTCCGCGCGCGGAACTTAATGTTAACGCATACCTAGTAGAGTAGGTATGTAACTAACCTATTTAATGAAGAAAATTTTGTTGCCCAAGTATTTATTATGTTTTAATTACTTTAGGTATACAGTAGGTACGCCAATATTTCTCAATTTTTTTAGAGTTTAGGTAAAGAACTTAATCTTAATACAATTCATTATCATTTCACCTGGATTCTATCCAAAATTTGTCAAACCATACCACGTCGCGAGGATAGAAATAAACCGGTTTTCACTAAACTTTGGGTTAATTAAACTACTTATATTTATATATTTCCTTAACTTATCGCGGATGTAATTTAAACACAATTTGATAGAACTCAAGTGATGTTATGTATGGAAGTTTCAAAAACTGAATGACGCATACCCATTTTATCATATCATTATGTACCCACTGCCCGAGCTGGCGATCTCAGCTTAAGTTTTTCTATTTTTGTATTCTTAGGTACCTTCACGGCATTCGCGGCTGCTGTTGCGTCAATAAATACAAAAAATTAAAAACACGATTCGTGGGACCTAATATTTTGGTTTTATTTGTATGTAGTAGGTCCCCCGACTGCAAACAAAATATATTTCTTTGAGTTATTTATTAGGAAACTTGTTTTTTTCTTTTTAATGAAGTCGTGTTTTTAATTTTTATAATTATTATTTTATGTCGAATGTTTTTGCTTGAAACACATACATTATATATATTTTTGGATTCGTCTCTTCAAATGCTTCATTTTGATACCTCACTTGCTAGGATAGAATTTTTTTTTTACGGAACACTCTAAATGGTGTCTACAGTAACCCATATTGTTTTTATTGCAACGTCATATATCCTATGTTACCCGGGATAACGTAAGGATTCCAACGATACCTCATACATCTAAATCGGTTAAGGCGTTGAGAAGTTCTGGGGTAACAAAAAAGTTCACATACATACATACATACATACATACATACATACATACACACATACATACATACATGAAATCTGAAAACATTACACTCCTTTTTTTGGGCAGTCGTGTAAAAATATACCTAACTAGTCTATTCGAAGTCTATTAATAGTATCAATTGAATATTAAAACAATAATATTTGCTAACCGCAAGCAAAACTTGCACTTACAACTTTTTTATATACTTTTTTTATACGACTTCTTTCGTCCTTCTGCTGTGTGAGAGTGACGGATGCTATTTATCCGACATACATTCGACAATCATGCTAGCTAGACAGCAATGACGGAACGTGAAGGTCACTACAAACTCTACAAAGTGCCTACTAAATACACAATATCAACAAATAAACGCGTCTTTTTTTGTAATGAAAACTCTAATACTTTGCTTTATTCGAAAATCTAAACATCCAATTGAAAAAAAAATGTTATAGAACAGCGGAGATAAAAACATTTGGCAGAGTCAAACTTAAAGTAATCGTACTGGATCTACACTTAATATAGTTTATTTAATATCATAGTTTTAATATCAATGTAGGTATATATATACTAGAGGGAAGATATCGCAATAGCTCTATCTAGTTTTTTTAAATCATTAATAAACTTTTCCCAAACTAAGTATTTAATTTAATCGGCTTCGCATGTATTTGTAAATTCCTATAAAATTATGCTTAATTATTTCAAATAAAAAAGAAATTATTGATATCGGTTTGCGATCAAGAATTGGGTAGATGACTCATGTTACAATTTATAACGTAGTTTGGTTATATGGATAGAAACATGTCAAATTATCACAATAATTAGTCAATTATACAAATTATTATTGGGGAACGGGACTTAATCGCGTACAATTATAACTAATTTACCTTTTTTAAGGTTTTGCCCGACGTTTCGAATGTATCACAACATCCGTGGTCGCGAGCTGGCTAATTATACAAATTAATCAAAAATATAAAAGTTGTGGACAATCTTAACACAAATCAACCTAAGTCCCAAACTAAGCAAAGCTACTAATGGGTACTAAACGACGATATACATACTTATAGATAAATACATACTTTAAATATATAGAAAACAACCATGACCCAAGATGAGCTCATCACACAAATAAATGCCCCGGCCGGATTCGAACCCGGGACCTCCAGCTTCGTAGGCAGGACACCAACTTAAGCTAAAGCGGTCGTCGTCGTTTTTTATTGTCCAAATGTAAATTGAAAGTTACGAATAGAATTCTCATGAAAAGATATTGTTGGCAATGTAGCTACACAAAACGCAAATTTCACGAGCAAAACGGCAAATTCTCCTTTTTTCATACAACGGTAGTTTACGGTAGTACGATGACGCAGTGTGACGTCACGTCACGCCTGTCTGACAATCAGTAGGACCTATGGAGCGTTTTCAGTGCTTGTCCGACATTCTGAATTTTGCCTCTCATTTTCGTCTTTTGTTTCGCCTTAATTGTAGGTGGTCCCATACAAACATTTAATCGTCTCTAAAAACTGGTTCGAACGGCAAGAGAAAAAAAATCATAATGTCTATTATTCTTGAAAAATCAACATACGTACAAAATTATTCAGTCTCAAAAAATTAGTACCTAACAAAATGCGCCGATTGATGGCACTGTACACATTAAAGCTTGGTATACTTATTAAGTATGGCAGTAAATAAAACCATATCAAATACAATTATTTATTAATTTAAATACTACTTACGTATATCGTACTTAGGTATGGGCAATACTCACATATTTTCTTAGTATACATATATATAGGTCCAGTTATGGTTGACACTTGAAAACTTTTTACACTAAGCACGACTGCGAATTAGTAGCGGTTATCTATAAGTTCCCAAAATGCAAAAAATTTAACATAGAAGTAGGCAACTTTAAATCACGTTAGTCACCAGAGAACAACATTGCGGTCCATATTTACAAAAGTAGGTAGGTACAACCGGTTTCGAGTGACGAGCTTAAAACTTCCTTAAATTGATATTTGTTGTTTTGTTCATTCCGATTATCACAGCGTTCATCGATTAACGTATAGATAGCATACAGCAATATAATAATTTTTTAACACTACTCTTATCGTCTCAGGCTGCGTGCGAGATCACGGTTAATTTTTCTTTGTATTATTCTCTGTAATAAGTATCAAATAATTGTATAACTATATTTCACTTTAAAGTGCGCTTAATGATTCATTTAGACACAAAATAACACAGGTCTGTTCCATTTGAGTTTGGAGGCTTGATTGCGGTGGCATGGAGCCGAGTTGCGGACATGATTCACACGTGACGTGATATTCAGTCTCGCCCTACCGGCTCGGTCAAGTCAAGACGGAGTCGCGTGGGCATCTATCTAGCGCACGATCAATAAGTACTACAATCAGTTGGAACAGTTAAGTCATGGCGTTCCAGTTGAGATTTTCAAATTTGTTCGGAGCGGCATCCCCGTCCTCGGGGCGGCGCAGTGTTTTGTTTGGAATGCCGCTGTGCCGCCTCCCAGCCCCAGCCACCGTGCGGACTTCACGAAATTAGATTTTAATAACATAACAATAAGAACTACGAAAAGTGAAATCATATTATTACCCGGGGGGTTATAATGAAATTCAATACAATATTACTACCCGGCTAAATCCAAGGGCTATTTAAAATAAAATAAATAAACAAAAAATGTTTTATTGCCACGAACTTAAAATTAAACATAGATATTTTCTAAGAAAAAAAACTAAACATTCAACTAAAATACATTTTAACAATAAAATATTTGGGCAATGGGTACCAGTCTCAGCCACAGCTGGGTAGGTGTCGCACATCCAGCGCTGATTTTCAGACTGATCCCTTTTATGTATTCCTAAACTAAACTACTACTAAACTAAACTAAACTACGTCGGTCATGTTGGGTACGCTCTGCCTATATATCTCTTGTGTGTGCTATAATGATTTGCTTTCGGTAAGGTTTGCATGATATATAATTTGGCTGCGTCGAACAGGTGGTGTGAAAAATCTATTGAATACCTGTCCTCCTTTGTATAAATGTGTATAGTTATGTTATGTTATGAATTATGAAAAAGGGATTAAGATTGTGGACTACTAAAGAATCAAACATTTGCTGTTAAGGCGCTACAACGAGCAATTTAGAAACTTTGAAAGGCTGTTCTGCCCAGACGGGGAAACAATAGGGACTGATTTTCAGATATATGATTCTTGACTATATGATTGTATTAATTACTGACAATAGCCGAAACTTGATTGCTTAAAATTTTTTACTCAGCCTACTAAAACAACGCATTTAAAAGACATGATTAAGTTAATATGATCAAATATGATGGTATTTTACCTCATCTAAACTCTGTCAAGAGGAAATTTAATAAACCTGTACACAGTCAGATATTTATCGAGATTTGTCTAAAAAAGCCATTCTCGAAGAGTGTTGCATCCCGTTTTGTTGTGAACGAAAAACATATGGTCGTCTCTTTCAATCGATATATCGCCTTAAACAGAACTTTTCAGTTAACGAATACTGTATCTTTAAAAATGCCGCAATAAAATCCGTTTAAAAATGGTTCACCGTTCGATCGCATAACACCAAATGTAATACTTAACGGTAATTCCTTTTAGTCGAAATATTAAAAACCCTAATACCTACATCCTATTCTCAGCTAGTTAGAAAATAAATAATATAAAAAAATATTATGAATTATATGTAAATTGTAAAGTACTTACGTCCAAGTGTGCAATAAGGAACGTTGGCGCCCACTGCCCTGGCTTTTCTGAACCGCTTGAGAATCATTACCAGTATTAATGATGTTATTTGAATTCAGTTGCAATTGATTCTTATTGTTATGCATAAGTTTATTTTCTGTTGACTGGTGGGCGCCTAAAGACCCGACGTCCGCAAGCGACTGCTCCGGCGCCAACACATCTTCGTTGTGCCGAAGCAATGAGAGGCGATCTTTCAACTCGGAGGCCGTTTGTTTACAAATTTCTTTGGTTGCTACCGATACCGCATTCTCGCTACATTCTAACTGCGATTTCGAGTTGCACAAAACTTTTTTGTTCAATGACATTTCTATTATTAAAAAGTCCTCTTGGCTACTGTAATCACTAGGCACAACGTTTAGTGCTTAACTCGATTATAGCTATTAGGTTTATAAAACGAATAAACAATTAAAAACATAATTCAATTTTCACAAGCTGACGACAATTTTTCGACTGAACGATTTGAGTATCTGCCGATGTACTTATCACTTAACGCCGACTTACCATAATGGAGGGTTTGATACGATATTGTACTAACTAATCAAACTGGGAGTCGTTAAAATTAAATTAAATGCCTATTGTTGCACTATGCTCACCTGTTGTCGAGCAGTCGGGCTTGTTGACTGTACACGGACGACTGAATCACACCACGACCACGAGTCAGGTCGGTCGACCAACGGAGGGATTTCCACTATGCACTTCTCTACATGTTTGTTTTATTCCAAGAAGGTTAATTCGTGTTCACATTGTGCGGAGAGTAATTTCTGCGTTCACACGAGGTGAGCGAGGCGAGAGTGCGCCTACGTCGGGTCGGGTGCAGCGGACCACAATAGCCTGAAACCATCGCGCGCGGCGCGGCACCTACGTGGATTATCTATTCGAATTATTGAAATCGCGGCGAACGTGGCCGTGTTAATTAATGCACTTTAAACTGCATTGCGTTAACTTGTTGGGCAATATCGATTATATGTTAATTTACCTGATTATAATGAATTTTAGTGTTCTAACTAAAACTTTAATGACAGATTCGATTAGACATAAGCCTTATGTACTCTTACGATACAAGCTAATCAATATTATTTAATAATGCACCTTTCGAATCAACTTCTATATGTTACTATATCAAAATACTAGCTGTTGCCCGCAACTTCGTCTGCGTAGAGCTCGGTCATCGCGTTAGAATTTTATCGCTGTTCTTTTATTTGAGGCGGTTACCTAGTTATCTCTGTTCCATACAAACTTCCACTTCCTTATGGGATGGGGTGAAAACTATCCTATGTCCTTTCCTCGGACTCGAACTATATTCACATCAAATTTCATCTAAATCGATTCAGCAGTTTAAGCGTAAAGGGGTTACAGACAGACAGACAGACATACTTCAGCATTTCTAACCCGCCACGACTTAGTACGGGTAGGTCAGTTTTTAATATATTTATCTATATTATATGTATTACTAAAACCGAAATTTCTAGTGGCTCACTTCGAATTTATCAAGTCTCTTTTTCCATACTAACATTCAACACCCTTTTTACACCCTTAAGGGATACATTCTCAAAAAACTGCAATTACCCTTTTTTAAGACATTTAGGGATGAATTTCGAAAAACGCTGAAATAAGTTTTGTTGTATTTAAACAGAGAGTCTCTGTAAGAAATTTGAAGTCTCTCACTTAAAAATTTGCTCCCCATACAAACTTTGAACCCCTTTTTAACCTCTTTAGGGGATGAATTTAAAAAAACGCTGAAATTACTTTTTTCTATTATTATAAGGAACTTTTATACAAAGTTTGAAGACTCTCACTTTAAAAAATAATTGCTCCACATACAATATTTCACCCCCATTTTCAACCCTTTAGGAAACGAAAATTTTGAAAACGCAGATATAACTTTCATTGTCTTATTTTAAGGAGTCTTTGTACAAAGTTTCAAGTCTGGACCTTAAAAAAAATATTGCCCCCCATACAAACTTTCCAGTTCCACCCCTGTTTTACCCCCTTAGGGGTAGAATTTCCAAAAATCCCGTCTTATCCCTTACCTCCGTTATATAACCTCGGCGGGGCGGTGATTAGTCAGTCACCCTATCAACTTTATATATATAGATTATTATTGGGAAACGGGACTTAATCGCGTACAATTTTATAACCAATTTTAACCTTTTTTAAGGTTTTTCCCCGACGTTTGGAATGTATTATTACAACATCCGTGGTCGCGAGCTGACTCAGCTAGTTATAATTGTACGCGATTAAGTCCCGTTTCCCAATAATAATGTGTGAAAATTGTGTAAGTTTAAATCAATAAGATTGTCAAAATATTATACATATAATAATGTGTTTACGAGTACAATTACTACCATGCCATATATAGGTATTCTTAGGCATATTATCAGTTATCATTATAGTAGGACATTAAGTAGGTAATGATCATTATAGATATCATTATAATGGACTATGGACATTGTCTGAATTAAATAATTTGAATTGAATTGAATATAATATTAGTATTTGTTTTGTACCCATGTTAATAGCTGATATTCACAATTCACAAAAACAAACCACCCGAGCGTCCGAGGCGACCAATAAAACAAGTGTAGGTACTTCAGAGGGGCTAAGATGATCGCTTAATTCGCTTATATTATGTCACATATAAAACATTCATCCCTTACTGTCAAGTATGTAAGTGCGAGAGGGTCTATGTCTCACATATCTGCGATCATCTTAATAGTGTAAGGCCTGAGTGGACGCTAGAGTCGGGCATGCAGCAGGGCGTGCAGCGGGGCGTGCATGTTAAACAATTGAAACTCATACTGGTGTCCTGAGTCGCCGCTGCTCGCCCCGCCGAACACTCCGCTCTGAGCGTCCACTCAGGCCTTACACTTAGTCCCTCAGACTACCGATTACAATATCCATAGTTGTTATGATTCTCGGTTACATTACACAGGAGACGAGTGTAGACTTGTAGAGGCAGATGAGAGGCAGAGATCGCTTAGCCGTTCCACGTGTTTGACTTCGAATATACATATATGCGACAGTAAATACAAGGCAAAAAAAAACAATTGAGGTACAGAACCATAAACAATCATGGATCATTGCTGTTTTGGTCAAAACAACTTTTTATTATAATTCTGCTGGGCCCATAACCTATTGTTTTGGTCAATCAAACCACATATGTTGCACAGTAAAATACATAGGTAACAGAGTTTATTCCCATAAGATAAATAGAATACGACATTGACATTTGTTTCAATTGACAATAATTTTACAATGGCCGGCCAGAATTGTAGTAAGGTATTCATCCTATTAATTGAAACCCCCAACACACAGTGCTTAGTATAAAGTAAATACAAGGTTTTTGCCCTGTTTTTGCCTCATACGAGCTTTACCGGCGACAGCAAAAGACAGTTTGTTGGCATCCAATACAGATAAGTTTGCCTGCGATAAAAACATTTACCTGCTGGGTACGTAAATTGTGGGACACACTATTTATGAATATTTGTGTGTGTGATATTCGGGGGGGGGGGGGGGGGGACACAGGAGGTGCGCTTTGTTTTGCTATGGGATGAATTATAACAATGCCTTGCATCAATAACGCTTTCTACTCGTATGCCCGCTTACATACAAGTGCCTATCTATTGGATTCTATAACAAAAGTACCTACACACGGCTACACAGAAGAATAATTCAAATAAATTTACGATCAAACTTACCATAACATGATTATGACCATCCAATCCAATACGCACTCACGAGCGATACTTTTTAGCTACCGAATAACTAAAGTAAGTTTATCCTGAAGTCACATTCTAGGACGAGAGACGGCAACAGATTGGTTTAAAACTTGTTAATATTGTACATGCTGACATTGAGACGTGCGCCAACTTTCAAGGAATTCTGCATATTATTTTAGCATAGGCACGTTTTGGACGCAATGGTAAAAAATCAGTTCAATAATACTTATCAGAATAAAATAATAAATGCAAGTATATTTAATTGATGGGATTATAATAGTCTTAAATGAATTTATACCAACGTAAGTATTACTTAACAAAAACCCAAGGCGCGACTTGTCAGGGTCAAAGGCGGACGCGCTGGCTACCCAGTCGATTCAAAATCTAACTGGTACCTTTCTCTACGGTCTCACTCGCCGTAACGTTAGGCTTCACGGGCAAAAAATAAAAATAGAAGAACCGATATGCACGAACTAAATAAAATTACTTTCACCTTAATAGGTAGTTGAACTATGTACAAGTACCTAGACCGAATAAATCTGATGGTAATTTGAATATTCCAATGTATGCAACAAGTCTGTTTTATAGGTACTAAGAGTACTAACTAAAGGAAAGTAAAGGTACTTAATACCTAGATGAAGATACGGGGTTGGGCAAAATACTAGCTGAAATGTATTTCAAATACAAATAATAAAATACATTTCAAAATACAAACTAGTGACAGGTATTTGAAATATGTATGGTATTTTTCATGGGTGTTGCGAGCCTCCCTTAAAATCGTTTAAAAATATTTTTACTGCAATTAAGGCTATAGGTACTAAGACCAAATGCTGCCTACCATGAATAAAAGCTCATAATTGCTGTATAACTACATTATCTAGCAGTAATTTCTGTTGACATGGTTGATGGCAAAGTAGACATGTAGTTTAGGCGTCAACTACTGACGAGGTGAACCATAATAGTCACTCGGAATGACAAATGGTGTAGGCACCCAATTACTTAACAATTTCATAGCAGGCTAACAAACCCGAGTCACGTTGCGCAGACAGTTACGAGGATTAATTGGTACTGACCCTTGCTCCGCGACGAGTCACAGGTTATAATCTGAACTATATACCTATTTTCACAATCATCAGTCGCACTCACGTAGGTGCGAAATAATATGTATGCAGATTAGAATAGCATTTGTCATGTCATGACTTCCTGGGTTCAATACCTAGGTAATGGTGATGTTGTTGTTCACATCATATTAAAATTAATTATTTTCTGTTGTTTAGTCTTGAGCACTGAAAACGATCTTTCCTGGGAATGAGACGAATACGAACCCATAATACGAAATAAACTAGATTCGGCTCTGTAAACCCATATATAGGGGTTTGTGTAGGGGACGTACTCGTATTATTGCAAATATTACATGTTATATACTAATAGGTGACTCTCAAACTATGTATATGTATCTACGCTTATGCTGATGTTCCCAAATCTAAGAATTTATACATGAAGATATTGTTGTCAGTAACTGTAGTACTGTGTGTACTGTGGCAATGGCCAGTAACTTCTGGGGCCCTTCGTTCCCTAATCTCTTCGGTGTATAATCTACTATAGGTGAACGAAATTCAAAATTTCAAGTTATGTAGTTTCTGAGTTACGGCCGTTTCAATTTTGATAGGTAGTTGTCATCCAAAATGAAGATCTCGCCGAGCCCTACAATTTCTCGCTACACACCAGTAGTCTAGGGTGGGTTGTTTCCGAGACATGGAGCTATCCTACAGGAACCGTGCATTTTTCCGGGATAAAGAGTACCCTATGTAGTTATTAATCCAGGTTATAACCTGTCTGTATGTCAAATTTCATCAAAATCCGTTGAACCGTTTCGGCGTGAAAGATGAACAAACATCCATCTAAACATCCATCCATACAAACTTTCGCGCAATATCAAGTAGGATTTTCATAATTGCAACTCGAATGCACTTCTCGTCTGCTTCCGGATCTTTTAACACCATTACCATGACGATCTGTTAATAATCACTCCAGCTTTTGATGATTCTTAAAAAATAAAATCTCTTCTTCAAAAGTGTTCACTACACTCAGGACTCAGTGTTAATTCCCTCGCTATACGCTCGGGAATTAACTCATTGCCGGTAAAATCTGGAGTCCGTCGTTTCGTTCAGGATTCAATATCGCGCCCGTGACATAAAATAGTGCTTTATCCCCTTGGTGTGTAATCTTCTATTAACCGATTTTCAAAATTCCAACTCGAATGCACTTCACACCTGCATCCGCATCTTTTAATACCATCACCATGACAATCGGTCAATAATCATAGACGCTACAACACTTTTTAATACGGAAATACTCGTTTCTCTACAATACCAAATCTAAAGGGACCACCTACACAATTATAAACCGTTGTTCAAAATTTTTTCACCATTTTGTAGCTAAACTAATACCCTAGGACCAGTTTTGTTTTCGAAATATTTACAATTTAGTAAACAAACACCCCTCAAAAATCCGAACTTTTTTTACATTTCTCAAAATTCCAAAATAAGTTGCCTTTCGATTTTCAAAATTCAAACGCTCACACGTGTCTCGATAAATTCTTCAACTCATGGTATTATCCCAACTCGATCCTCCCAAAATTCTTGAAACTATGGCCAAAAATACGTTTCAGGCGATTTGCATCTGATAACCATTTTCAATGGTAAAAAGTCACTGGTCAGCTGGTCACACGAAATTAACACTCACAATTGCTCACAATTAACACAAACTGTATAGGTATGATAGGTAACAATGGTCACATTGATTAACAAACTGCATGCTCCATTTTGTCTGTGGCTTTATAGGGCGCCGGGCTCATTAAAGCGATAGGAGTGCACGGTTAGAGAGTGGCCTGGGGAAAGTCCAGGGGAAACCTCCGACGCGACCACCCGGGCAGCTTAAACACTGGAATACTCTAAGAGTTTGCGCGCCTGTGAGCTTGGTTGAGCGGTTTCAACCGAACTGGGAGTTTTGTCACGGGTTCACTAAACATAGCCTAGCTGAGAAGCCTAGTCCAGCAAGAAACTCAGCTAGGCCCGACCTGGGTCGGGCTGATTCTACCCGGTATGCAGCGGTACCGGGCTGAATAGGGGCTATATGTGTCTGTGTTATAGCGATCACGCGGTGGACGTCGCCGCCGGCGGGAACGTCTAAGTATACGCGTCGTGTCTGAGCTGGACGCCGAAAGCGCAGGGTTCTATCTTTCGATGGACGCTGTGATTATGTCGTCCGGGTCCGTGAGTGCGTGTCTAGGACGCCGGGGAGGGATGGGAACGTATAGTCGACAGCCTTCCTAACTAACGGACTCCTATGATGGGGATATTATATTATATTTAATATTTTTTTAAATATTTTTATCTACACCCATATAGTAAATCCTCTTTAGTAAGTTCAAAAACCGTAGATAAGACCCCGCTTTATAATATACTGTGCGGCTGTTGCGCGCGTCCCCTATTAGATCACGAAATAGAACACTTTTATGAGATCACGTACAATATTAGGACACAGCTGCGCTGCGGGCTGGCGGCGGGGCGCGGGCCGGCCTGTCGAAGCAAACATGGCGCACGCTGGCGAGAAGTGCCCACACGAAACACATGAAAGAGGATTTAATATATGGATGTAGATAAAGTAGTGTATGCAACTGTACATAATTTAGGCATTAAAACACTCGTGTGACCTTATTATGAAACTCGCCTTCGGCTCGTTTCATAAAACACACTCGTGTTTTAGTGCCCCTCATTATGTACCAGTTGCATAAACTACTATTTTCGAAAAGTTGTCATTATACCTACTTGATTTGGACTAATTCGGGGATAAGGATTTCAAATGTTATATTATAATACCGGCTACTATAAATATGTAATCGGTAGCACTGGTATTAGCAATGCAGGTAATTTGCCTTCGGCTTCTGAACCCATCTTAGAGTACTTATAATATGTGTGTAGATAAAGTAATGTATGCAACTGTACATAATTAGGCATTAAAACACTCGTGTGACCTTATTATGAAACTCGCCTTCGGCTCGTTTAATAAAACACACTCGTGTTTTAATGCCCCTCAGTTATGTACCAGATGCATAAACTACTATTTTAATTCGCATAGTTCGAGTGACATCGACACATGACTCTTTTGCATGAATGACATAAAACACCCTGCTCCAAATTTACCTACATGGTTGACAACCTTAGAGTAGGCCCATTTTTGAAGAAGTAGAATGCAAGACGCAAGTCGTGTAACAGTTGGGGTGACAACGTTATCAGAGGGTTTAGACCCTGCAGAATATGGATCTGCCTGTCGCCATCCCCAAATTTGAGCCGGAAGAATGTTATATCGGAAGAGGTGCAGCCCATACAAATTTTTTCGTTGTACATTTGGTAAATCGTTGTTCCGGTACTCTAACTATGGTCCGATTGTTATGGATTTTTGATATGCCGTAAAGAACAATACTTGTCATCGTATCCCGAAATGTTTGACACTCCAGCTCCACGTCTTTCTCCGCCATCTTGGAAAATCTGTCACTTTTTTCAGGTTTTTGCTTGTACTGTCGTTATAGTTCATTTTAGTGCTAAACATGGTTTGACAATGTTGTAAAACACAAAATTTGCTAAAACTTTTGGCTACAAAGATTTTTTTCTATGACCCCTAGGGACGAAGATATGACAGGAGATATCATTATAAATTGCCACTATTTTCTAGTTTTCCTCTCATGTTTACGTTTAAAGTGCATTTTAGCGCTAACTATAGTTCGGCAATATTGTAGATTATAAAATTTTCTACAACTTTTGTATTGAAGCATTTTTTCCACGATCATCAGGAAAGAAGGTACGATGTCATCTATGGGGTACTACCGTCAATATTTACTACTTTTTCCAGTTTTCTTCCCATATTTGCGTTTTAGTGCATTTCTAGGTCAGCTATATTACAGAAGACAAAATTATCTGCAAATTCAAAGTACCTACCTACGATCTTCTAGGTATCGTGGAAACAGACGATTTTGTCTTCTGAGGGATTGAAGTGGTATAGATCGGAAAGTGACAGATGCTTTGTCTTGTCGTCTATCACGCTATCACTCGACCATCATAGATCCCCTACAGATTGCGACTTATTGCATTCAAACCTAAATAAGGGAAGAAAACTGGAAAAGTGGCAAATTTCGACGGTTGTACTCCATACATGACTTCACATCTTCTTTCCTAATGGTCGTGGAAAAACTATTTCAATACAAAAGTTGTAGCTAATTTTGTGATCTACAATATTTCTGAACTATAGTTAGCGCTAAAATGCACTTAAAATGTAAAGATGAGAGGAAAACTAGAAAAAAGTGGCAATTTTTAATGATATCTCCTGTCATATCTTCGTCCCTAGGGGTCATGGAAAAAATCTTGGTTCTCAAAAGTTTTAGCAAATATTGTATTCTACAATATTGCAGAACTATGTTTAGCACTCGAATGAACTTTGATGACGGTATAAGCAAAAAACGGAAAAAAGTGACACTATTTCCAAGATGGCGGCCAAAGTTATGGTGCTGGAGGGCCGAAAATTTTAGGTTACTAAGGCCAATATTGTCCTTTACAACATACCAAAAAACCATATCAATCAGACCTCTTTTAAAGTACCAGAGCAACGATTTACTAAATGTACTACGAAAAATTTCGTATGGGCTGACCTTTTCCGGTATACCGTACTTCCGGCTCAAATTTCGAGATGGCGACAAGCTGATCCGTATTCTGCAGGGTCCAAACCCTCTGATAACGTTGTCACCCCAACTGTTACATGACTTGCCGCTTGCATTTTTTAGAGACGCCTTTTCCAATTCTGTTCCTGCTCTACCTATCCTATTAACAATTCATTAAGGGCGCCATTTTGCCTAGGTATTTATTTTGACAAAATGCTCAACTGATTTTAGACTGTATATCAACAGACTTAGGGCATGTTTTCCTTAAATGCTCAGATATTTATGATCACCCTGTCTAGAGAATGCCTTTGGCGTTCTGTGCGTTCAGATATTTCTTACTCGTTGAAGTATGTTCAGAAATTATTGGAAATTGGCTGCTCAGATAGTTCTGATCACCTTCGCCGTAGCGCAATTCGAAATATATAGCCATATCCATAAGAATTTATTGAAATTTTAGGCTGTTCAGAAATATTTGAGCACCTCGTTCATTACGATACCTACCTAGGTATATCTGATGGCGACTGTACATACATGGTGGACGGCCAAGGAGTAATTTAATTCCGTCGGACGCTGCAATTTATATCCCTTCCCTTTTAAAACCGTATTGCTGTTACTCACGCGTCCGTCCGTCCGTCGTTTGTAACACATGTTTTAAACAACGGTTGGAGCTAGTCTTAAAATTTTTCAGTAAGTATAAGCATCTTGATTGCCTCGTAAGCACACCATATGGCAGTAAAAAATTATAATAAGGTACCGCCCCCAATCAAAGAATTAAAAAAACCGGCCAAGTGCGAGTCGGACTTCGCATATTTAGGGTTCCGAACCGACCGCAAAGTTACGTTTTTTTTTATAGGAAAAATAAGGAAATTTTAAAGAAAAAATGTAATTTATCAATATCTTAGTATTTGTTGGTAAAATATACATAATAATAAACATTATTACCAAATTTTAAGTTCATAGGTATTTGGGAAGTTAAAAAATTCTTCGTAACAAAATTTCGTAAAAAAAGCTGACTTTGGTGGCTTCTCATTCCTTTGTTTTCCAATATTTTTTTTAATTAAAAATATAGTGAGTATCTATTCAATGAGCTCTAAACAACGATAACCCACTCGATAGGGAATGATAAAAAAAAATTCGAGCCCCCGTTTAGCTGTATGGGAGCCCCCCTTAAAAACATTTAAAAATAAGTTTTGACTATTTGTATGGCTTCGGGCCAACAAGATGCTTATACTGTGTTAATTTGAAGCCTGTAGCTCCAACCGTTTGGCTGTAAAACCTGTGTGACAGACGACGGACGGACGGACGGACGGACGTCTGGGCGTGGGCGTCACCAATAGGGTTCCGTTTTGACCCTTCGGGTACGGAACCCTAAAAAGATAATCTGTTTTTAAATGTTTTAAGAAAATTTCTATTAGTAATTGTTTTTATAATTAACAAGAATATTTTGATCACATAAATAAATAAGTTAAGTAGGTAGGTTAAGTCAAATTGCAGTGCCCTTGCAGAGTTTATGTTGGAACTGGAAGCATGTGATATAATTTTACTAAGAACTTATTGTACAACATAATGCAATAAATAAATACTATATGACTGTGACTAAGGGGGCTCTTATACAGCCAAAGGGGAGCAGAGAAAATGTTTGTACAAAATACCTCGTCGAGTGGGATATCGTTGTTTAAAGCTCGTTGAGTAGATATATACTGTAGGTATTTTGTTTTATATTGGAAATAAAAATAAAGGGAAGCAATATCCACCATATTATTATTTTTTTTTACAAAATTTTGTTCCGAAAATTTTTAAAACTGTATTGACCTATCTTGAAATTTGGTGATAATGTTTAAAATTATAGTTCGTACAAAACTCTAAGGCCAAATTCTGTCAAACGAACGCAAGCAAAACTCGACTTAAGGCTTGGTCACACTGCGTTGCGCGACGTCCGCGCGACGTGACCGCTGCGCGCCGGAACATATGCTAACAGGTTAGCGACGTCACACAGGTTGCGCGACGTGAGCAGGACGGTTTCATACATTTTGACGCGCAGCGCAGCGTCCCGCTTGCGTCGCGCAAGCGGTGTGACCAAGCCTTTAGAGCTCTGACTGTTAGGTAGATTTTTGCTTGCGTTAATTTGACAGCACTTGGCTTTACAGTTGTGTACGAACTATACATACTTATGTTTTACCAACAAATACTAATAATAGCTGATATATTTATGAATCAATTGTTTTGTTCGAAATTTCCGTATTTTTACTATTAACACCTACTTAATTTGCGGTTGGTTCAGAACCCATGTGCGAAGTCCGACACACTCTTTTATCTACTTCCCTTTGTTCGTCTCTTGTCTCAGTTAAGATATTAATAGATACATCTTACAAAGGTCCTTTATTTATAAAAAAAATCAGATTAATACATAATTATATACTTATCTGCTAACAAGTATGTTGTCAAAAAGCATACACAATTTGTCATCAATATAATTTTCCTAAGAAAAATAATACAATTGGTAAGCTATCCTAATACACTCATTATGTTTAAAAAATATTTGTGGTGCTCAGTTTATTCAAATTTAAACAAATCAGTCAATCGTAGTTAGTTTTCCATATTTTAAGTTCTAATGTTTGATTTCAGTTCAGAAGAAAATTCAGTTCTGAATTACCTATTCCCCTCTAGGCGAGATATTACTATTAAAGTTAAAAGAAATCATAAAAGAAGTTATTTTTGTTTACTTAATTAACCATTAAATGCATGTTTTTTTACAGTAAACAGCGATATTTCGTAATTAAACTATGATACTGCCAAAAAACTTTTTTTTATTACCGGTTTTTAATTTATTAAACCAATGTAACACTTTTTTGTATGGAAATTGTATGGAATTAAAATATGAAAAATATATTAATTCATGTTCTTAAGAGGTTCATAAGGTATTCATTCAGAGGTCTTTGTCATTGTCAACAGATCATCCTGTTCATCATGTGATATTTCCAGCTATAGTTATGCAATACATAGATAAGTAGTTATTATAAGATTATGATTAGACAGGGAATGGAATAGCTGCCAATTCAAATACACATTGATTTACAGAATGGAAAAACACCAGTCACTCTAATTCCATTCTAATCCTGGCTAGGTCATCGCTGAACTCATATTTATTAAATTTATCACAAATCAAATCTCATTCTTACTGCTGATATTTTAGCAATTATACATATTATTAACCTACATTATTTAATACTATTTATTTGTATATAGTCCTTTATGTGCTATGAAACAAGATAATCATAAGAAAATGCCAAAAGGAAATGACAAAGCACCTAATTTATTATATTCTAGGTATATAAAGAAAGGTATCCACTAGGTGTTCCTTAAATATTACTAAAATACTTATAACAATTAATAGTAAAGTCAACATGTGTATTACTTAGAACTAGAGGAATGTAAGAAAATGGACATATAAATCTAAGTTAAATCAGTCATACATACAAAATCTGCCTATTTTGAGCTAGCATGAGGAAGTCAATATTTAAAAATTTTTGAAACAAAGTGTTTTTACAAAACAATAGTTGTTCTAACAGAAGATTAGTGTGAGAGAATACAGCTATAGTTTACAGAATAGTAGCCATGCTTGAAACAATAGTACAGGTTGGTAGGCTTGTATAAAACAACCGAGACAATTGATAGAGCACATGTTTATATTTGTTGAAGAACAACTTCTGGATATGTAGAACATATTGTCGATCAAATGGAAAAGTTATTTGCTTAAATAAATTTAAAACCATTATACTACTTTTTAGTATAAAAGTATATAACAGTAACCAATGGTCATTAAAGATATGTGAAAATGTGAAATATGATCATCTAAGATGTGTGAAATTGTTGTAAGTATAATTCACTGCAGATCAGTCTTTATCAATTACATAAATGTGTAAGTGAACACAAAACTGTGGGATTTAAATACTCGCTTATTCATTCTATTAATGTCACATTTTAGTGGTGGCCTCCAGGGAGCGCAGAAGGGGTGCGCGGGCTATGTACTAGAAACGATCTTTGGAGGCATGCAGGTCCGGGTTGGTCAAGTACTGCAGTTCTTGTAGCTCTTGGAACTTCTCATGATCTCTAATGTGAGCATAATTGGCAGATAGACACATGAGGTAGTGCACCAAACTCAGTATTACTAGAACACAAGACACCATAGCCAAAATGAACATAATCTCTGCGTTCTCTACATAAATTTTACAGAACAGTTTCATTTTTTGCTCATCACAGATTTTCATGTCTTCTTGTTTTACAGTTGTAGGGAACATGAAATCGAACTGTGTGAAGTCTATGCAGGTAGTCAGCTTTATGTTTTCCGGTTTGACACACAGCTTCCAGAAGATGGTGAATAAGAATGTGGTTATGACCAGGAACCCGAGCAGAATGATCCAGGTGAACGTGAGAATGTACGTGATGACCATGAAGACGGCGCAGGAGATGCGGCCGCCGACGCGCGCGCGCCACGCTCGGTACACCTTCTGCCGCGTCGCGCCCGTCGTCAAGCAGCCCAAGCACAACAGCATTAGCCCTAGAGCCGCCATACACGCGCTGCCCACAATAAATAT
The DNA here is from genome assembly GCA_951800055.1 of Cenopis cana. Lineage (NCBI taxonomy): Eukaryota > Metazoa > Arthropoda > Insecta > Lepidoptera > Tortricidae > Cenopis > Cenopis cana. The sequence goes on along the minus strand of OX637471.1, from coordinate 13,460,269 downwards.
CATCTTCAATGCTTCGATCCATATAAGACGAAAGTGAAATACTTGGTCGAACATCTCTATTGATAGCTGGGATCCCCGGTACATCGTGCCACAAAACACCCCCACGCCCATGCAGCACATAATGGTTGCTATGAGGGTTGCATGAGGAACCCGAGTCAGACAAGCCTGACACCCCATTGTAGCGAATACACTAACACTTTAAAATTATGTTAAAGATTCTTCTTTGTCCGAAATTTACAAGTCTGATAAGACTAGTCTGATTCATCAACACAAGAGAAAGTGTTTGAGTACTATTCTATGCTATCTATAGTTTGACCATAAAAATAAGACCGAGTGGCGAGTAGACTAGAGGTGGGTGATAAATAACTTCACGATGAAAAAATCACGGTGATCCGCCGTTAAAAAGTAACAGTGTGACTTGTCACGAAGTAACAACGTTACAAAATAACGTTGTTACTTAGCGACGATATCACTGGAACAGTGTGTAAGCGACGCGTCGCCTCGTGCCTCGTGACCGCTGTTACTAACTGTGACTGTGACTGCGGTGCGCTGTCACAGAGTAACATCAGTTGTTACAAAAATATCAGTAACTGCCGGGAACGATCGACACGCAAATGTCGTGACACGAAATAACCGAAGTGACAAAGTCACGGTGATTTTTCAATGTGATTTTTTAGGAACGGGAATAACAATAACGGTGATCGAAAAGTAACGCTTTTCCCCATGTCTAGAGTAGACCGACCGACAGATAAAGTAAGGTTGCGCTTGCGAATGCGAATTGTCTATGCAGGATATGGTGTCTAAAGTATTATTCAAGGCACTGTATTTTATGATTGTTCCGAAACAATAATAAGTTATATAATTGTTGGCATAATTGTACTATTATACTGCATGAAATACAATCAGAGTTTAAAGGAGAATGGATTATAAATATAGACAACAAAACATGACACGTCAGTGGACAAAATGCCTTCCATCCATATCACTCTATTTAAGAAGAAAAGAATTGACGTCAGTAAAGTCAAGCAGTATGACAGTGTTGCCTTATGTCCGGTTTTTACAGGAGATCTACTGTTTTCGGGGTGTGAAAAAGGTGTCAAGAAAAATAAAAAAATTAAATGAAGTATACCATATGATATAAATAACAGAGAACAAAATACCATATAAATAACAGAGGCCACAGAGGGGCTAAGAAATCGCTTACATGTCGGACACATAGCATTTATCCCTCTCGCACTTACATACTGGACAGTAAGGGACGAATGCTATTATGTCACACACATAAGCGATCATCCTAGCCCCTGTGGTCAAAGTTTTCGAGGCGAGTGTGGTTAGTTGAAGTGACTGATGAAATTATTTTCTAACATTTTGATGAAATTTTTGTTTTAATACCCAAGACTTGTGTTATGACCCCAGGTAAGTTTTAGAAAATTTAAGCATCGAAATATTATATTTCGATACATTTAAGACTGGAAACGTCATTGATGTACTTACCTCTTTGTCAAAGGTATGGGAGAAAAATCTGCCACGTTATTAAAATGACTCCATTAATCGATTATACTATACGTATCTCGAAATCGTTCCCAGCATGTGCAGCCGTTCCCAGCAGTGTATGTGTAACGTGAACGTGTAGTTCCGTCAAAATGCTTTTTACTTGCCGTTTTACTACTTTATCAAATTTAATATTATTAAATCACGTGCACGTTTATTTTCGCTTTAAGTCAAAGTTTTAATGAAAATCGTAAATAGAGCGTCGATTACTAAGTCGATTTATAAATATTCGTACTAGACAATTTCGCTTGGCTACTGTTTTGATATAATGTCACCGTATTTCTGAATATAAAATGTGAAATGAAATGTGACCCTTTGCGACATTTAACCATCCGGCAATGGACCTAGTGTAAACGCTAGTAAGGTCGGATTTTATTGCAAAAGTTAGTGTTTCGAGTGTGGGTGCGTAATTGTATTAGCGTAGGTGCTTAGGAATTAGAAATGGGAGAATGTTTTGCAAAGTGTGTATAGTTTCTTTAAGTATTATGATTTTCCTTGCCCTATCCGCCCACAAGTGGCGTCAAATCATGTCGGAGGCTAAGACTCACTTTGAGTCGGTGAGCCATAGTAGTTAAGTTAGTAAGTTATCTGCCCCGCACCCACTAGAATTTGGCTAAATTCGGAAAGATGCGCTGAAGGCCTCTATCTTAAATGCTCTAAAGGGCAAGTACATAATAGTATTAAGATATGGACCAGAAGTGCAATGGGTTTGTATAATGTAAAAAAAAAACTTTTTATTATTATTTCAAGTCTCCTGATTTTTAGGTTTTTTTAGACTGGACCTGGCAACACATGACACTGACAGTGACAGTTCGCTAACTTACCTACTGACTGTGGTAGTTGGGAATTATTCCTTACTATTTTTATTTTTTAAATTAGTATTGGGTATTGGAAACGTTTACTTGAAGAAATATATACATTGAATGCCAATACACGTGCTCTGCCCGTAAACCAACTGAAGGCGACTTGTGTGCTTTAAATACTTAAAAGTTTGGTTAGGAACATAATTGCTACACTTTGAAATGGATACTCTTTATCACCAAACAACTCAATTAATACAAGAAGCATCCGACTTATTTATACAGTTAGAGAAGGATTTCAACAATGCAGAGTCTATTGAAAATGCAATCCAATCAAAAATTAACGCAATAAATGCGTAAGTATTCTATGTAACCATATGTTAACGAAAAGTTCGTTTTAATTTTATAATACTATCACAAACCTGTAAGTTTACCCTGTGGTTAAGATTTTACAGTGGAGCATCGCTAGTCTGGACAGGCAAAAACCAGGCCCATTGCAGTTTAATCTGCAAAACTGTAATATAAAAGTCACATAGTCAAAGCTGTCCTCTCCCGGCGAAAAAAATATACAATGCCATTCTTTTGTTATCTGCCCTGGGATCCCAGGGACTGGTAGACGACAGGTTAAAAAGAAAGAAGCAGCAGGGTGGCTGGTGCTAAGTGAAATGCTTTGGGTTTGCATTTCCAACCCTAATTCTACGGCATATCCAAATTGTTTAGAAGATATAAAATAATTTGGATCTAGATATTTGATACAAGATTGACCTCTGCTTCCTCGTAAATGTCCGTGCCATCCATGTGATGAATGCCAGGAGTGAAGGCATCACTGGATAAGTCCAGGTCTGGATTAGCCAGGCTCTGTTATACTTGCAGTAAACTGTTATTTATTTATTTATTGTATCATGCTGTTTGTTAGTAATTGTTATTATTATCATTGGAGCTCTATTTCATACCTGTTGCTACATTTGTCCCAGCATAAAATTTCACACTGTTGTGCAATTTATCAAAAAGAAACATCACCATGAATTTTAGTTAACAAATACTACTAGTTCAAAGTAAAGTCAACTATAAATGTTGTTGATAATAATGCATAGAGCGTGATCCAGGAATTTAAACTGCGACTTAGCTTATCTTAACTACCAATACATCAAATTTGACTTAGTACTGAAAGTGAGCGTAGTGTACTAAGCCAAATGGTGCTATCTCATAATAAAATGTAACATAGAATTTCAATGTCATTTTTTTTAAATACAGCCAATGGGTTTAATACGGCAATGTGTAGTGTGGATATATAAAAGGCTTACTGCATTCCATGATCTCAGAAGGTTGTGCTATGTATCAGTGGCAGCGTGTCAAAAATATTCTTACGGAAGCCGGAAATCATATATATACCGGATATCAACTCAGGGATATTGTTGGCATTACATAAACCTTTCAGAACCATGTAATGTAACTCATCATCATCATCCTAGCATTATCCCAGTACAGTTGCATCCTGAAGGATGCCTGGGGTCCGCTACCTAATCTCAAGATTTGGCGTAGGCACTAGTTTTTACGAAAGCGATTGCCATCTGACCTTCCAACCCCGAGGGGAAACTAGGCCTTATTGGGATTAGGCTTTGTCAATGTCAAGTGAGTGAGACTGTTAACGGCTTAACGTGCCTTCCAAAGCACGGGAGCGCTCAGTTAGTGACCACTCAAAGCGGTCACCCATCCAAGTCCTGACCGCTGCCCACATTGCTTTGTTGCGTTAAATATAACACTTTTAATATTTTGTGGACACAAATCAACCTAGTCTCAAACTACGAGTAAGCAAAGCTTGTGCTATGGGTACTAGGCGATGATATACCTAATTGACTACAACTAATTGTCAAATCAAAAGCATATGTCAATATACTTAATTTTACATCAGCACAGTGCAGTGCTGTTGTGATCTGGGAGAGTCAATAAGAATTGTTGAGTTTTGTTTCCAAGTTATTGAAAACTTTATGAATTATGTTTCAGGCACTGTGAGAAACTAGATGTGTTTGTCTTCAAGACTCCCATAAATAGCAGACCAATGGCAAAGATGCGGGTGGATCAATTGAAATATGACAATAGACATATACAGGTAGGTAACAAAACTTTAGATTACATATTATTTAATTATTAGCTGTAATAATATGGGCTGTAACAAATAATACTTTGGTTGGACCAAGTTTATAATGTTTACCATACCCATGCAGTGGTAAAATTAAATAAACTTAAGTAGAAAAAGGATTAGCAGTCATAGAACACTAAGGACATAATATTTATGCCATTTTCTTTCTATGGTGTCATGGAGTAACATGTGCGCCAGTGCTCCTGAAGTAATATAAAAGCAAATTAACACCTGTATGAAATTGCTATTTTTGACTAGATATATTTCGCTTCGAGACATCTTGATGCTGTTGATTGTACCTAGTTAACTATTTCATACCACACAAAATGCCATTTGGGCTTGATTAATTTAAAAAAGTAATTTCGGTTATACATATATTTAGGCAGAGATACTTTTGGTCCAATTTCAAAATGGTCATTCAAGTTAACAATTTTTTATTTGTGCGGAATGAGCAGGTAAATCAGTTAATTTTCTATTCAGTATTCACCCTTAGTTAAAAATATTGTTATTGTATAGTACAGTATGTAGCTTTAATAACAATGGACAGTATAAACTAGGTGCAACTTCTTTATTTTTGTAATGTATACTTAGATTTGCAATACCCGTAGGTACATGGTGCAATGTTGTACCTTAAACTAGCATATTAAAGACTTGCTGTATCAACATAAGAGAAGTAAAGTAATCTTATTCTTATTAAAAACTTGCAGGCGTCGCTGACTAACGCGCAGAACAAGCGGCGGCGGCGCGAGCAGGAGCTGTCGGAGCGCGAACAGCTGCTGAGCCGGCGCTTCGGGCCCGGCCACGACCACACCATCACCGTCGACTACCTCGCGCAGGAGCAGCAGTCGCTGCACAACTCACATAGGAACGTTGACGAGATGTTGCACACTGGTAAGTTGATATACTCTACAAACCGGCATATTGTTAAACAACTTCAATAGAAACGTTGGGGAGGTGTTGCACGCTGGTAAGTTTAGACCTTATTACCTTATTATGATTATTGCCTAACGTCCTGGCCACTACTTTGCGCGAATTGCGGCGCGATAAAAAGTTTCTCTGTTCATTGCTAGGGTCGACCATGTTGACACGCGCAACGCATTGCGGTTAGTTGAGATAATACGCAATGTATTATGAAAACCGCTGCCGCTCGATGTCGTGGCCGGGGCGTAATGCTGCAGCTGCTTGCTTGCTGGATGCGATTGATGTATTTTTGTGTTATCAAAGTTTTTTTTACATTTTTTTCCCCGCTGCTCGGCAAAGGCCAAAGCCAAACATTTTACTATCTGTTTTTTTTAACGTCGCGAAAAGCCGCATCCTTTATTTTTATGCAATGATTGATTACTGCTCTAGTAAATGCGATATTTTGTTACTGATATTGTTTATCTAACCAATAAGTATCAGCTAAGCGGGATATTATTTGTCATTACTGAGTATTACACCTAAATTCTGCATTATATTATTAATTTATTATTTCGACTGATAACCTATAGATAAGCAAATACCTGACACGTTTGAATCATATGCAACCTATTGTATGCAACGCTCAGATAACGTTTTTGATAAGAGTAGCTTGTTGTTGTTAGTAACAATACAAGAAATGTGAGCCGCTCTTTATTTGTCCATACAGCTGCGTGGCTTTGCGTGCATACGTGGTGTTAGGCTTAATATTTATCAGAGACGTGCAACGATGTATAATATGTATCTATAAATTTGACACCTTATACCAATTATAGCTGTCAAACTTGCGATGTGTTAAATATATGAAATCGCAGTCCCGCACGTGTCAGGTGGATTGTATGTTGACCCTTGCTCTGTACCATGCAATGTCTGTATGATATTTTAGCAGCCAAATGCGAATTTATTACTGAGATTTACTTATTGAGTTGTTTATGGTTACGTAGTAAACAAATAACCCTTAGGTATGGCTTCGCCATGCCCGTCCGCCCGTCTGTTCGTCCGCCCGTCCGCCTGCGGCTTAGCTTAGTGACCGTTACTGCTAGAAAGCTGTAATTTGGCACAGATATACAAATCAATCATGCCGATAAAGTGGTAAAATAATATCTTAAAAAAACAACAATGTACTGGAAAGAGCTACTAAGTACAAAGGGTAGTCATAATCATAGTCATAACGATTTATTTGTAAACATAGGTGGAATACATTTGTGGATAAAAAATGGTTTATCTACACACATATCATAAATCCTCTAATATGCGTTCGGAAACCGTAGAAAATGATTCTCATTTCAACATTCAATGAATTTATGGCAATTTTCTTATCTGTGGCTAAGGCTACAGCAGTAATATAATTTTTTATTTTAATCTCATATATGATGTTAAAATATTAAACGTCAAACAAAACTGTCAAAATTTTAATGTCAAAGTTGACATGTCCCTATTCTAGTATCACTGAAAATTCAAATTCAGTCGATGCGAAATGTCAGCTCGATGTTTTTTTAGTATATATCGCACGAAATTTGAGCTAGAACGACATGATCACATCAGAATAGGGAATCTTTACTTTTTAAAATAACATTCAGGTATCGGTTGCCAGTTCTGATTTCGATATTTCCGCAACCGTGCAAAAAAGGTTGTATTAACACAATTATTGTATTTATTTACTACGGTTTCTGAACCCATCTTAGAGTAGTTATAATATGTGTGTAGATAAAGTAATGTATGCAACTGTACATAATTAGGCATTAAAACACTCGTGTGACCTTATTATGAAACTCGCCTTCGGCTTGTTTCATAAAACACACTCGTGTTTTAATGCCCCTCATTATCTACCAGTTGCATAAACTACTATTATGTAACACTATGTACAATAGTACATTACTTAACAAGGGCGGTAAAACAAAGAATGTCTCAGATCGCAGGTATTTGACGCCCGAGCCGAAGGCAAGGGCGATAAATATGCGATCTGAGGCTTTCTTTATTACCGCCCGTGTTAAGTACAAAATTTTATGTCACCCCCTGGCCAGGAAGTGAGATTTCCCGCGCGCGGAGCGTGCGGTAATTGCCGCTTTATGGCCAGGTGTGACATAAAGTACATTCCATTGAATAGCTTAGGCGAAGTTATTAGTCTTGATTAATTAAATAGGTTTGTAAACTTTCCTAATTTTCTGAATTCATATAGGTAATGATAATTTCTTAATTTATATTATGTATTTATGTGGTTCGCAAATCCAAACGCTATATTCGCAAGACTCTGCCAAAGCCCTCGTATACCTATATGTACACTACAACTTAGCTGGCCGGCTACATTGTGCCCCGTGTGACGGATTTTCAAAACTAAGCAAAAAAAAAGTATTGTTGCAATATAATTGAGACGCATCGCAACCTAGGCGTCGACTGCGCTAAGGTCCCTTTATTTTGATAGATAGGTAAATGTAGCTATTCGAAACTTTTACGCCAGTCAGTGCCAAGGGTCAACGCCAAGGTTTGCAAAAGCAACTTCTTAGTAGGTAACTTTACGCTAGGATGCTTCGTATAAGCGATAAACTGAAAAAAAGCCCGGTTAAGTAGCATCCAAAAGTTGTCCCGAGATATCTCGTGCTACCATTTTTGATATATAGTCAGCAGCATCCATATGAACAATATAAAAAAAGAAAATCTTCTACACCACCTTTTGCAGGAACAAACACTAAACTGACTGGCGTATTGTTTTATTGATGTCAATGACCAATATTTATTATATTTTAGTCTTCATGTAATTACTAAAATTATGATGTATCCATTGCACAGTAAAAAGCTGCTATTGTCAAGATATGCACTAAAGTGTTGATTTTATTTGCTTGGAAGGGATTTAGTACGTAATTTATGTATACAATAACACAATAATTGCTATTGCATATTACATATAATATATTTATTTATCGGCTTTTATATAAAATAAATATTTGTGGACAATCTTACACAAATCAACCTAGTCCCAAACTAAGCAAAGCTTGTACTATGGGTACTAAGTGACGATATACATACTTATATAGTTAAATAGATACTTAAATACATAGAAAACATCCAAGACCCAAGAACATATATTCGTGCTCATCACACAAATATATGCCCCGGCCGGGATTCGAACCCGGGACCTCCAGCTTCGTAGGCAGGGTCACTACCAACTAAGCTAAAGCGGTCGTCAAATATGTGTCTGGAATGTCGTGAAGTGTAAACAAGAACTGTCTGCGAGGAAACCACAGTGAAGTGAGTCGCAAGTTCAATCTGCTTGGTATGGTCCTCTCGGCGGACTCGGCAATGCCGACACGACACCACACCAGCAGATTGTGTACATCTTCATCATTATTTCACAAGTTAGTAATGTTTTGCCATCTTAACAGAGCACGCAATTAACTGTAGTTACCTTTAAAAAACTGACATTTGCTTTGTCTGTGGGAAAATAAAGCAAAAAACAAAAAAAAAACACTTACCACATTTTGTTCGTAGTGTCCTTTAGGTATCGCAAAGTTTTTCGTTCACTTTGCACTTCGATAATCTAAGTTGTTGCTTGAGTTCCGCAGTAAATGTATGCGAGAGGCGGTTTGACGTGACCGCCTCTCACCAGCAGTAGGTACTAAGAATCGAACAATGGTATATTTTTTACTGAAGTACGCACAGACGGTCTGTGAGTAAACTCGGCGCTATTAAATATTAACGACATCAGTTCTCCACCGCCGCTGAGCCGCGAGCAGGACTGCGCATAATTACCTACTATTTCTCATCCTCACCCGCTAAGGTCGTTTTATGTGCGACTTAAAGATAATATTTGTGATTTTAGTACGTTGGTCGGAATCTAATGTCTCGTTGGTGTTGTGGTTTTTTTTCTGAACATTAAACCTTGAAGTTGCAAAGCGAGTTTCATGTGAAGTGCTTGAGCGACATATACTTTTAAAACTTGTTATGCTAATTAATTACTTAGCTTAGCCTTTCCGAGCTAATGCCGCCGCATATTAATTTTCACGAATATACCAATGATATCTGTTACCTTACGAGTATTTGTGTTTAATGAATGCATTTTGCGAAATTGTATTGACAGTTGTCTTATTTTCAGGTTCGAATATATTGCAGACGTTACGGTACAACAGGGATACACTGAAAGGTGCTCACAAGAGGCTGATAGACTTGGCCAATACCCTAGGACTCTCAAATGCCACAATTTCTCTTATCGAAAGAAGGGTTTCGCAGGACAAGTACATATTGTTCGGGGGAATGTTCGTCACCCTGGTTGTAATCGTTCTTGTAATTATATACTTGACGTAAAAGTGAATGGCATAATTATGTTTCTTGTTCAGAAGGTCGCCTACGTTTTAAAGGTAGTCCATACGGGACTTAATGCTTTTATGTTAAGTGTTACTTGAAGTTGAGTAGGGTAAAACATACATTCATTGGCACCCAAAATACGAGTCACCCAGTTTTTGCAACATTCATTCCATTTCATTTAAGAAATTAAGAATCATGTCAATATTGGTTTATGTTACATTATATATTAGTTTTCGTTGCGCTCGCTTTCTTCAGCTACTCGTATTTAACGGGATGTCTTCTGATGCCACCTTAATACTTATTGTGATTGTGACTAACAGTTTCTAGGGGAATAAGAATAACGTTAACACATTTGTCACGATTCTCGTTTATTTACGTTTTAGCCAATTTGCACAAAACCTAATTTAGCCGCCCGTACCATAGTTTTTGAGTTTATAGCGTAAATACTCACAGACAGACACCGGATACTTTTACAATGAACGCGGGCTTAGTATAATCACAAAAAACATGACCATAAAACCTATGCTGGCGCTAGCGGGGTTCATGAACTCCTAATTAAATTTAAATACCCTACCTATTCATAAGATGTGACATTCCATAAATTAAGTGTGACAATAGCTTGCAAAGATCGGATCAAAACTATTACGATTTTAGAATAAAATGGATTGCACAGGTCCAGACACTTATACACAGTTTGGTATACAATTAAACTCACGAAAATACTTGAAAAACATCGCTTAACTGATAACTGACAATATCCATTCCGTCGATGGAAAGGCAATGCTTAGGTCCGGTCACCAGCATTAATATTTGCTCCTACAAAGTGTGGTTCTGGTAAATGACACGTCCTAACGGCCCTACACATAATACTAATAATGGTCCTGGGGGTGAGCCTGGGGTCAGGATGTACTGATCCGTTGGTCGGTTGGACGGGCCCCTCGCCTCTGACTTTCCTTAACCGGCCGTCCGGAGTGGAGTAGCAAGAGCTGGTGCTCGAGGGTAGATGTGGTCACCTAAGTAGAGAGTTGGCTATATGTTTAACGTCTAGTGCCACCTCTGTACCCCCCTGCTTGTCTGGTATTGGCCCTAGGCCATTTTTTAATGGCGCTGATTAATAGGGGCTCATCAAGCAGGGAGCGAGTCACCGTCTGCCGGAAATAAAATGTGAGACTGTGTAAGAGCTCAGAAAAACACATGCTCATGTTACGTGATTTCCTTATTTATTGGCCTTAGAACGTTATATGGCTGAGGCTGCTCAGAGCCCCAAAGCGTCGGCGTGTCATGGCCACGATTGATAATGATAACTGATGTGATGACGCGCGAATATTTGACAGTAAAGTAAACTGAGTATGTTAATTACTTATGTAAATACTGTAGTGGGCGAGGCGTAGGATTTTTTTTGACACATCGTACTTTACATCCATATATACGCGTTTGTATGTTTATATCGAATAATAAAATGTTCTTACGAAACAGGAGCCAATCGATCGTCAGAAGTCGATCTGTGAAGGTTTCTTTATTAGCGCGCATACAGCAATACTGCCCCTGCTGAAGCACGCCTTTTCAAGCTATAAATAATGCGCTCCCCCCATCGCCCTGGCTAAAATTGTCCCCCAGAACCTAATCCTGGATTCGCACCTGAGGGCCTACCGCGAACCGAAAACGAAATATCTGCCTCTCTGTCGCACTTGCATATAGCAACAGAGAGGGAGATACTTCGTTCCCGGTAGGCCCCCTGGCACGCACCCTGACGGCCTGGCCACAAAATCGAGCGGCGGCGGCAGCGCCAGCGGTTTTCCTAATACATTACGTGTGATCCCAACTAACCGCAGTGCGTTGCGCGTCTCGACCCCGCAATGTACGGATAAATCGCTCGCCGTGCCTCAATTCGGCAAAGTCGTGGCCAGGGCGTGGAAAATGCTCGGTCTAGGAAGTATTGAAGCAAAAACTTGAGACTCGTCTCTGTCGAGTTTCGACGTAATGTAATTTTCTTACGTTCCCAATTACCATAAGACAATGTGTTGATGTTATATTACCATATGTATAAATTTGGTGATGTTTTCTGTTATATGATATGTGTGGTATAATATGCCAATCTATACATTATTGTTTTATAGGTATTATTAAATTATAAATTAGTATGGATAGCATGGGTGAGGAACAACTTTTTGGCCCATATATACATAGTTATAGTTAAGGTATTTAATACGCCTATATTTTAATTGATTCCGTTGTGACACGAAAGTTACCCATATAAGTTGTATGACAAATATTCGTGTCACAGCGGAAACAATTAAAATGTAGGTATTTTAAATGCTTTAACTATGGGTCAAAAATTTGGTACTCACCCGTATACCTAAATAGCCCGTATAAGTGAAGCATGTACAGAGAGTTCGAGTATTTTTGAACCTCTGGGAACGTGCATTGAATACAAACTCAACTGTACGACAAACTCTTGCTTGCCGCTTTTTTCCAGTCTCAGCTTTCATTAGCCAGACTCAGAGATGGGCAAATAGGCGCGTGTAAAGGCAAGGCCTTCTCTAAACAACTCCGTGCAAGTTTTATTCGTCGGTTTTGGCACTCTCGCATATATTTTTTTTTGCTTGTTAATATTGGATATACGAAGTAAGTCAAGACAAAAATTAAACAATTTCAAAATAATGAAAATTATAAAAATACAAAAAATAAAATTAATGATGTTCTGGCTAACAGAAAAATAAGCATATTGACCAAAAATCATAAGGTAATGCAAACAGACAAAATGGAGAGTACTTGCCTTTACAGGCGCCTTAAGCGATTAATTTTTTAGTCAACTAATTAATCGATTAAATAATCAATCACCTCAAGATTAGTCACGACTAAATTCATCGACAGTTCGACTAACGATTAATTAATCGCCATATTAATCGACTAAATTTGACGATTAAATCTCGATTAAATGTTGGTGCTTTACACCAAACTACACACTACACACACACTGTACACTTTATTCCAATAATACAATGTGACTTTTATAGTGCAACACTTCTAATATACCTATACTAGCGGCCCGCCCCGGCTTCGCACGGGTAGTCTAGTTTTTTTACCTAATGTTTGGATCTAATTACCTATAGTTACTAACCTAGGTACTCTATATATTACTATTAACGACATTTGTATAGTCCCTCATTTAGAATATTACTCGTTTTCCATACAAACATTCAACCCCGCTTTTTAGACCCTTAAGGGATGAATTTTCAAAAACGCATTTCTTATATTCAATCTGAGATCCGCCATGTCTTGACCCGCGAAGTATGAAATCACTAACTTTAAAATACACAACTTGCCATTACAATGTTTCAACTCCGTTTTCATACCTTTAGAAGGTGAATTTCCAACAACGCTGAAATTAGTTTTCTTATAACTGAATGCTAGGTCTATAAACAAATTTCAAGTTTCTAGCTACATTTTATCCATAAAAATCACACATTGCCTATGTGAACTTCAACCCTCGCTTAAACCCTTTAGGGGATGAATTAAGAAAAAATGCCATCATCAATGTTTTTCTCTATACATTAGGAGCTTGTGACCGAAGTTTTAAACTTCTTACTTGAAAAACTTGTTATTTTAGTGCATTATATTTTTATGGTTATACATTCCTTAAATTGAAGCCGCCTGTCATGGTAACTCAACACTTAGAATTACAAAAATTATATTATTTCCTAATATTAATCAAGAGGAAATTAATCTAATTAGTCGACTAAAAATTTAGTCGCTGGAAATTAATCGATGACTAATTTAATCGTGACTAAATCAATCGGAGCTCGTAAGACTAATCGTCATTTTTAATCGTTAGTCGCGAATGTCGCGATTAACCAGGTTAACCTTAATCGTTAAACGTTAGTCGATTCCATGTTGCCCATCTCTGGCTAGACTAGTATAGTATAGTTCATACACAACTGTATAAGGCCAAGTGCTGTCAAATTAACGCAAGCAAAACTGTACCTAACAGAGCTCTAAGTAGAGTTTTGCTTGCGTTCGTTTGACAGAATTTGGCCTCAGAGTTTTGTACGAACTATACCTAAGGTGTATTCACATTGACCTGACGTGACGAACCATAAGGTACTGTTTACATATGCTCAAAATTAGCATATAAAAAGTATGATTATAATCATGCTTATTATGAGCATGCCTTTGAGCTGTACATATTTGCTTGGGATAAGCATGCTTACTACCTTACTAAATACTACCATGCTCATTAAGGAAGCGCGTTCAGCGTCCACACTTGGTAATCTTGCTTTTCGATGACCGCTTTAGTTTAGTTGGTAGTGACCCTGCCTACGAAGCTGGGAGGTCCCGGGTTCGAATCCCGGCCGGGGCATTTATTTGTGTGATGAGCGCGAATATTTGTTCTTGGGTCTTGGATGTTTTCTATGTATTTAAGTATTTATAAGTAGTATTTAGTATGTATATCGTCGCTTAGTACCCATACTACAAGCTTTGGGACTAGGTTGATATGTGTGAGATTGTCCACAAATATTTATTTATTTTATTTATATTTTTACCAACCCCTCTTCCACCCGCACCTCGGGTAGCATCCCTAAAGATAGCATGGGCTGCTATTTATCAGTATGCTACTACTCGTAAAAAGCATGCAGCGAGCATGTCGTAGACACACGTGCTAGTACCTACGTAGCATTTGCTCAATAGTAGCATGCATTCGTGCTAATTTCGATCAAGTGTGTCACTACCTAGTACCTATATGTACTGCGGCAGGCGTCACGTCAGGGCGCTTCAAAGAGTAACGTCAGATACTGTACGAGTTCGTCTTAGAACTGTTTATAATAGTAGATTATAATTATAAGCATATTATGTAACATTCCGCGACATGTCTATGTTAAACCTTAGTTTGTCTCTGTCACACGTCAACATATTTGCTTGAAAATAATACAAATATATAGTTTTTCTCGGATCCGACATCGATTAACATCGGATAGTGGGAATACACCTTAACAGTGATATTTTTTTGTTATTGTTACTGGCCATATACAGCGATTAGGCTATTTTCTATAATGAACAAAATATTTACTCTCAGAAAGCAATTCATGTGGTGAAGTGGTAAGGAAAAGTAAATACCTACTTATGTCCACGTGTGACGTGACAAAGTACAAAATTAGTGTATTGCTATAAATTATATATTACTCTCTCAATTTATGTATGTTCATCATTCGTTTTCCTTTATCATTGTTTACATAAACTACATGCGAAATATATATCCTCTTTCTTCGTTATAGTTGGTCTTCTCCCTTCGGGCTTAAGAGAAAAAAGGCTGTGACCCTTTTTTAAGGTACTAGTTTGCTTTATGCTCGCGGAGGGGTTCTTTACGTTTTGTATTACTCTATTTGTAAGATTCTAGTGATATTGTTGAAATATGTAACCTACAAATATATTTTATGATAAGAGATGGTATTTCTTTGTAATAATTATGCTAATACAGCCTATCCATCCTTACATATCATGTAAACAAACTCTTTGAAGACGTTAATCATTATCATTTATCACACTTTTCTCTAGGATTACAATACTTTATGTTTAACATTATATTTAATGATTATTGAGTACTCCTAGCCTAGAGAAAAGGGTGATAATGTTAATGATTAATGCTTGTTTACATGTTAGGACACGTAAGGATGAATAGACTGAAGACATCAGGGTGCCTTCTCCTAAATTTCCAACGACAGAGAGTGCATATAAGCAGCTAGAGGTAGCTGATTAAATACGTATATGTACAATGGACACGAATATTGGTGCATTTATTATAAAAACATCGATGATTTCACATCAGACTAGGTTCTTTAGTCGTAGCAGGTCACAGGTGAGTGACCACTGTCTGGTCTCGTTTGTTGGGATCGCAGCAAGGCATTTTGGGATCGACGTGGGGGCAGGAGAAGGCCACGTCCTCAGGTTGCGGCGGCGCGCAGGGGCCGGTGGCGGGCGGCGCTTCACGGCACGCCTCCAGTGGCGGCGTCGGCGCCTGCGGGTGCTCCGCTATGCGCGTCGCCGCTGGCGATATCTCTGGGACCTCCCGCCGCATCGCCTTAGCTCGCTCGTAAGCGTCCGGCGCTAACTTCATGTACTCTGGTATCTATTAACATAACGCCTATGAGAATAAGGCTTGCATCGAACACACTAACGGGCGCCGGCAGCGGTCAACTCAGAGAAATATCAATCTTCCCATATAGAGCAGGCTCCAAGGCGCGATTCGTTTGCAAAAATTGCGGACCGCGAAATGTGTTGTGATTTGTCTACCTGAGACTGTCGACTTTATAAAAAGCCATGTTGCAATGCGCGTGCATGGTTCTTTGTTGATCATCAATTTTTTGTATGAAAATATAATCTTCAGAAACCCATCGAGTGGGGTATTAAATGAAACAGCTCCATGAGCTGATTCCAAAAATATACCACATCGTTACATTCCTTCCAGTGGTTTCGTAAGAAATAAAATTCATTTTCAAAACATAGGTACCAAGTTTGAGCTTTTCCTGACAGCATACGGCTGAATGAAATTTTTTAAAATATACACATAATGACTCGTTATATCCTCAAATTTTAAGAAATGAAACTGAAAATATTATTTCTAACTAGTTTTATTTCTTTCCTTAGCTTTGTAAGGAGAAAGATTTCTTCTGCAAATTATAGATACCTAATAGAAAAAAATAAGCATTCATATTTGCCGAAATCCTGTCATTGCGTTAAGCTAAGAGGTTTGATACCCCACTCGATGGGTTTCTGAAGATTTTTATTTTATATTCAGGTTGCTGGGCCTCAGGGCCACAACACACTTCAACCCTATTCCCATAGTAGACCCTAAGGGTTAATAACCACCAGATGTGGTAAGCTGTGTTTCCATATATATTTGACAACTCGCATGCTTGGCAGCTAGGTGTCAAATACATGTAAACACATCTTCGCACGTCTCCAGTGGATGCTCAGTTGCTCACCCTTGCAAAATCCACGGGTGAAGAGAGGGTCGTGCTCTTCTAACGAGACACTATTGTATTAATGGGGTTGGCGGCTGCCAAACTTTGCCACTAGGTGGCGCCACTAGAGTTTGTGCCAAGACATTAGTTCGTGATTATTATTATTTTTGGGCTGAGACCTATGAACTTGATATTTGGTGATAATGCTTATTATTACGTATATTTTACGTTTGTATTAATACTTAATTAGATTTTTGTTTTCAGAAATTTCATCATTTTTTTTCCATTACGATCACCTTAATTTTGCAGTCCTTTTACAGATTTCTCGCGTTTCCGTAAAAATGCTTTTAGCTGTGTCAGAGTCAGACGTCCGTATTTTTCATTTGGATCCATTTTATCGCGTTAAACGGACGCTATAATTATGTTTACGAAAATATAACTTGCACGCTCCTGTCTAAGGCTGGGTTGCACCAAACCGTCTGTAATCGTAAGCGGTGTTCGTCAAATCTGATTATATCGAAAGTTTGACAAGTTTCTATGGGATGACAGCTTACGATTACAGACGGTTTGGTGCAACCCAGCCTAAGTCTAAACAAAAACTTTTGTATTTAAGTGGCTTTGAAACATTATCCGACAGTGTCTCGGCCTAAAATACAAAGTTTAATACTTATTAGTTATTACAGAGAATTAATCATTAAGTTTTATTTTATGACGGTATTTTAAACGTACATATTTTTTTAAGTTAAATGTCGAGATGGCTCTTGCTCTAGTGGCACCATCTATTTAGAGCTTTGCGCTGCCAGCCCCATTACCTACAGTGTGTCGACGCCGCCGAAGTCGGCACCACGGCACCACTGCTATCCCCTTGAAGCCCTTACCTGGTGTGAGCATGTAGTTAGTAGTTACTTACCGCTTTGCAGTCTACGTTATAGGTGCCCAAGTAGCCGGGCAGCTTCGGCTTGTCCGGAGCATCGTCCTCGCTGGCGCCAACTTGGGCCGAGCTTGGTACTATCTCGAACGGACAGACGTCTGCGGCGCGCCGCGCTGCGCGCTCCTTGTAATCCTGATGGGAGTAGAAATGTTGAAACTATGTTTTCACTGATATTCAGAAAAGTTACCCTCGAGTGAGAGATCAAATTCGTCCCTTTCTTCCCTCATTTGTGCGCAACAATGACTGCGAAAAGCAGTATGTTTCACTCGGTTGCAAAATTATTTGTTAGACATTTCATGTTTTTAGCAGCGGGTCTCATAGGCGGTGTGAAAAGCACTGTGTCATACGGTAGCAAAATTATTTCCGTCTTGGGCGTAAACACTTGAATCCCTCGCTACGCCCAAGATTCTATTTTATTCTCGCCACACTCAGGATTCTATTGAAGAATCTTTTGCTTCACTCAGGATTCAATAGACCGCCCTCGCCGTAAATATACTATTTTGCTCTCTTGGGACCTTAGGACACAATCTACTATTTAATTAGGTAAGTACAAGCTTTATTGTATAAGTTGGTGGACTACCTATCTGCTTACTCGATGCGTTTTGAGTACTAGCTAATTAGTAGGTATACTACTTTTATCTCACGAGCGCGGGTGTCACTTGTTGTAGTTGTGACACATACGAACACATAGATAACGTGAACTTATTAGCTACTACGCTGACTCACACATAGACAATGTGCATGTATAGCTCGACACACAGCCATGGCTCACCCGTGCTCGAAAGATAAAAGTACCTAGGTACTCTAATTACAAAATAGATCGTCCAATTTTTACCATCTCTATGGTATGGTATCGCTTTTAAACACGAACTAGTAGAACACGTGTAAGGCGTGTCTACTGTCTACTAGCGATCTTTATTCATAGGCTTAAAGTATAAATAGATTAAAACTGTCAATAAAAGAGTAAGGGTTAAAAGGGTATATGAACTTTAACTACTGAAAAATGGATTTTTCATAGAATCACGAATACTGGCGGGTACCAGTCACTGACAGTGTTGTGCATGTCAAATGGTTGTAAAACACACACAATGCCACCCTTCTCTAATTAGCTTTTAACTAACTAGTTGTTTAGTAGTAATACCAAACAGAACAGAAAGTTCAATCAAAGAAATTGTATGCATTGGATTTGATATCAGTATATATATAAGTACTTTTAGGCCGGGTTTTATAAAGATCCGTTAGACCAAATATCAGATCAAATTTCGTAACTCTATACATTTTTTGACATACCGACATAAGGTAAATAAATAATATAAATAAATAAAAATGAGGTCTAACCGATCTTTATAAAACCGGGCCTTATTAGTTTTATTTAAGCAAGCGAGCATGATTTTTCAAGGCGCATAAAAATAAGGTCGGTTTTGTTTTGGAAGTTTGTATGTAGATACATTTTACTATTTGTCTTAAACTTTTAACATGTTTCAGACAAATGCAAGCACTTAAACTAGGTACTTATTAAATTCTGAACTGAGTGTCAGGGTCGCGAACGGAAAGTTAACATTAACTCATCTGATGCGGCGCGAGAAGCATAACTTCCTGGTTGATGAGGAGCTAATATTAAAAGTTTGATAAAAGTTTCTGAAAGCTTTGGTAGATCGATGGCTGATAATTTGTAAACTCGTTATTAACGACGTTAACAGCTGTTACACTTACAAGGTCGGACACGCGAGCTACATGTCACAATTTATAAATAAATTAGGTAAGGTCATACAGGGATACAAGTTGTTTTAAACCACGTTTAACTCTGCAAAAAATTCACGGTGTGGCTTTAGAGTCTTGTGTTTAGTTGAGTTGATGCACATAAATAACAGCCATGTTAAAGCAAATTGTATAGTTTGTGCCTCGTAGTATAACTTACGTAATAATATAGTTACCTACTATTTGTATGTGATCAATTTATGGCATGGCTTTTCATTTTGTCATAGCTTAACACAGTCGATTCTTATTGGATTTGTTAGAACATTATTTGTACTTCTAATGCTCGAAAAGTGTGTCATATTAGACTTTTGTCAAGCAGGCCTAAAGTACTGTTTAGTACATTTAACCTCTAAAAATATGAATACCTAAGTTTTTATGACTTACAGAACGTTTTAATTTCACCAGTCAATTTATTTTTTATTGTGAAATCAATTACACATTATTACAGGCTTATTCCGTAAGTATAGTCCTATTATCCAAAAGAATAGTAGGGACATAAAATGAATAATAATTACAACTAATTTAACAAGATTAGGTTAAAACATAACGAAAGATCGCTTATCCATCCATCGCCTCGCGGGAGCTCATACACTTGCGACATATAAACCATCCAGCTGCTTGAAAAAATATCACACTCCGGTGTTGATCCGGGAAGCGCATTCATATACCTATTGGAGCGCACGCACAAGCGGATAAATTCTATGAGCCACGGTGGCCGTCTTTGGTACTGCCAATATACAAGTACGAGGTCGGAGATTAAACCTGGCTTTGGTGGGAGAGGCGATAAATAGACGTACTGACATACTATTTTCATAACTAGCTCTGGGCAGTCCGTATCACCTCGTAAAGTTTTGACGGCACTAGTCATAAGCCCGTAGACGCCTTGCTTTTTTTACGACTGTAGACGCCTCCAGTTTGCTCCTGACTAGTGTGGAATATACCTAATCAAAATATGAGTACCTTAGACGACACTCCTAAGAATGCTAGAAAAATTACCTTCATCTTGTATTTCTCGCAGAAATTGGGATCGTCGTCGTAGTGCGGCTGTTGCCCCGGCGGGTATGTGGGCCGAGCGGGCTCCCGGTGCTCGTCCGGCGCCGGCCCGCTGAAGCACACCACCTTCTGCTGGTCGTCGCGCGCGGCGCCCGACTTCAGTATGCCCTTCAACGGGACCACATCCTCGCACGGTGGCTTGCTGAAAATAAAAGAAAGATGTATTAGTAGATTATCATACCCATACATCGTAGGTAGCAAGTTACGCAGGTTTTCGTCTTTTTGGGTGACTCTTTCTTACAAGTGCGTAGAATAGGAATAAATAAACTAGAATTTAATTTCAGGCTCTACCCAGTTTTCACTCTTCCATACTAACGTCCCCTCTTTGGGGGATGATTTTCGTGATAAAAAGTATCCTATGTCCTTTGCGGGACTAAAACTATCTCTATACCAAATTTCGTCTACATCGGTGCAGCGGTTTACCGTGAAGAGGTTGGGACCTATTGATTTTTATAGTGTTGTCATCTCTATTGGGCATTGTCGAGCGGGTGGTGTGAAAAAACCGACCTAGTGCGAGTCGGGCTCGCGCACGAAGGGGTCCGTCCGTGCCATTAACTATAAAAACGGCAAAAAAAACATTTATTGTATAGGAGCCCCCTTAAATATTTACTGTATCCCGTTTTTTATTATTAGTTGTTTAGTTTAGTTTATTTATTACTTAATGAAAATTTACATGTAATTTATATAATTAAGGGTCCTTATAAGGTAAAAAATGCTCATCTATTTAGCCCATTTCCAGTTTAACTGTTAGCGGCAACTGAAATACCTACATCATCTGTGAAAATTTCAGCTGTCTAACTATTACGGTTCATGAGATACAGCTGGGTGACAGACGG
Organism: Cenopis cana; assembly: GCA_951800055.1. NCBI lineage: Eukaryota > Metazoa > Arthropoda > Insecta > Lepidoptera > Tortricidae > Cenopis > Cenopis cana. The sequence goes on along the minus strand of OX637471.1, from coordinate 13,438,985 downwards.
ACGGACGGACAGCGAAGTTTTAGTAATAGGGTCCCGTTTTACCCTTTGGGTACGGAAACCTAAAAACACCTAACGACCAAGTGAGTTCAGCGTCTTACTGAGCATAAACCTGAATCAATACCTGGGCGGCCGAGCTTTGCTCGTCGTTTTCCCGGGCATGTGACCTAGCTAGATCGATTGCTCGTCCCCGAAAACCCCCACATAACACATTTCATCAAAATCGTAAGAGGCGTTTCCGAGATCCCCGAAATAAATAAATAAATATATATAGATATATATACAAGAATTGCTCATTTAAAGATACGAGTATAAGATATGATACGTAACATACCTGAGGCGGGCAGCTCTTAAACTCTCCTCATAAGACATGTGGTCGGAGGTCTGAGGCGGCGTGGGCGCCCGCGGCGGCGACGCCACGCCCTCCACGACGTCGAGCGCAGTCAGGCACCGCTCCATGGCGTTGGGCTCCGCCACTGCCGCCTGTCCTTGCTTCAACAGTTCATCGCGCTTCTCTGCCGCTGCAAACTCGCGTATTGCGCCCTTGAAAGCAGTTAGATCGCCAATATCAGTTTGTCATGTTTCTTAGTGCCAGTTGCACCAACGTACGAACACAAATCGGTCATCGTCAAATATGGCGCCGGCAGCTGTCATCCCATAGAAACTTGTCAAACTTTCCATACAATCAGATTTGACGAACACCGCTTACGATTACAGACGGTTTGGTGCAACCCAGCCTTTGTACTTTCCAATTATGTGAAATACGAGTAATAGACTACGCTATCTATAGGTGCCATCCACAAAATATTTCATAAGACGATACGACAAAATTAGCAAATTTTCAGTAATTAAGCACGGTAGTTAAGACGCTTGCTGCTGGTAATGGTGGCAATTCCACGGAAAAAAACAGAAATAGAAAAAAGGATTTTTTTCACAAGAAGCTCGTAACTTTTCGGTTAATTCTCTGGATTCCGTCTGGCCTTAAGTTAAGTATCCCGATTAGGCCAGTCGCTGTCGTAACAATAGAGCTGCTTCACTTCCCTTTAGTTAGAAAGTAGGTAGGCAGTAGGTAAGATAGCCAAATTATATCGTAAAACATTCTTATTAACTTGGACTTTTTCAAGGCACGAGTGAAAACTGAATAGGTATCTTCTGGAGGAGCTCGCTTCACCGTGGGCCTCATATTTGCCCCCTGGCTAGATGATGCCAACATGGCGGTCCAACCATAATTTTTTAATTAAAAATGTATAGAAAATTAGGTAAGTGAAAAAGAATAGTAACGCACCTGCAGTTCGTCCTTCAAGTTGCCCTCGCGCAGGTGGTAGTTGCGAACGTTGTCAATGACCTCCGGAGGGAACTTCTCGGGGTTGGCGCTCATGTAGCGGTACACAAACAAGTCACACCCGATGATCTTGAACCGATGTTTAAACACCGGCACAATGGCTCCTGTCATAATTATCCATAGTGAAGGTTGTCGCACACATAAAGGCGCGGCACCCGAACGGCGCCGCCCTATCTAACTCGCCCCAAAACTTCATACCTACTGCAACGCACACTTATCCACTCAGTAACGGCATCGCCCCAGCTCAGTACTACCTATCGGGGGATCGGCAGGTCGACGTCGCAGGGTGAACACCGCGCTTGCAGCTCGCTGCTGGCGAGAGGAGCACGCGTATGGTCACCGCGTTTACGGCGCGCGCGCGAAACGGTCTACCTACTTCAAACGTAAAAAAGCTGTCATCCAGTGGACACTTCGCATTATATAATCTGTGACCTCGCGGCAAACGCGACGCGGCGCGGCGCGACGCGACGCGGTCTCCTCGGCGCTGCTGAGGCGATACTGTTCAGTGCTTGCCTTGGGTTGAAGTCTGGTTGACGGCGAACCGGCGAGTTGTGGCGGCGCTAGCCTTTATGTGTGAGACCTTAAGCCAGATTTAGGCTGGTTTTATTGTCACGCTGATCATCAGCGCCTGCTGCGTTAAGCGGCGATAACTATGGTACCTATAGACGCCTAGTCTAAAACGCTTCGAGAGGAACGAGGACCGGTCAGCGTGACTACAAAACCAGCTTTCTATTGGATGACAGCCGCTGGCGCCATATTTAACATTGATCGGCCTGTAATCGTAAGTTGGTGCAACCCGCCCTAAGTCTTTTATAAACGATTCAAGCATTGCTGTGTACATCACACCGATTTTGGTGAATTTGATGAAATGACCAATGCGACAACTTACAATTAAGGTACACGTCAGAAGCTCTAGTACCTACCGATTTGTTATCTGCGCCACCTTTTGCCAGCTAATTCTCACAATAGGTATCAGTATCACGTTTAGGTACACTTGGGCCGGATTCGACCAAACAAGAATAAAGACTCAATAAGTATGAGGTTGAACATCCTTTGACCGCCAAGAACCTATAAAGTGGTTGTGTGTCGTCGTGCCCACCACGCCAACAACCACTTAAAAGGTCCGAGTGAAGGTGTACTTTGATCATGAATAAAAGGGTCAATCAACTTTTCCTTGTTGTTATTCTGTCCCGTCAGCCAGGACACAACTGTTACTAAGTTTCTTAGAAAAAATGTTATAATTTGGACTTCTAGCATGCTCAAACGTTGGCCCACGTCAGAATGCGTTTATAACTATCACTAAAAATCATGTTTAATATAATTAAAGTCTGTAAAATCGCTGTTTTAAAGAGTGACCCAGGAGACGTAACCATGGTAACGCGTGACAAGAAATAATTGATTGACCCAAAATCATTAATGAACTGTTTTAATTTGTTTTTATTGGTTTAGACATTACACCAAAAAAAGAGTGCTTGGCGCACTGGGCACGACACCACACTATCGCTTTGGCGGTCAAAGAGTTAACCTCGATAAACTCTACACTTGTCTGGTTGCATTGAAACGTAGTAACATACTTTATCAGGTGGAATTGTGTCTTACCTATATAAAATCGTTCAGGAGTAAAGTACGTCGGGAAACTAGGGTCCGATTCGGGGGTCTGCAAGAGCATCGCCTTGAGGAACTTCCCCCCCGTTATGCCGGAGTTACGACGCGGGATCTCGCCAATCTTGATCTTGCCATCGGCCAGGCTATATGACAGCACGAACTGCCGCCCTTTGTCCTCAGGGTGGATCCAGTCCAGCTCGCATAGGTACCGGAGGTTCTAAGCAAACGTCCAAATCAAAATCAAACATTTATTCCGCAAGTAAGCCTCAAGGGCCCTTTTGCACGTCATAAATTCCAATAAAATTGCAATGATATCATAATTTGTAACATGAATACAAAGCAACATCATGAACATCAACCAACAGATAAATACCTGGGCACATACTTGTTCAACTTATCCTAACTATAATACAGAGATGTAAAGAGTCTCTGTGGTCAAATATACATATAAGCGGATGTAAAGGGTACTCCTAGTCAAGTAGTCGTAAGTTTAAGAGGCGTAAAAGTCAGTGCTGCAGTTTGCCCAGGATTGGGTCTAACGCGTTGTCCTACGTGGGAGAATCAGACGTGACGGCGAAGCGGCGCGGCGCGGCGCGAAGCAAAACAAACAGTCGATGCCTATTGAAGTGTCCTACGTGAGCGAACCGCTTCGCCGCGCATTCGTGTATCGCCGCGCCGCCGCCGCTTCGGTTCGCTTCGCGTTCTTTCGCCGACGTAGGACAACGGGTTAGACGTTAAGTCATTCGAGAAATGCATTGTCAACTATTTAGAGGGCAAAAAACGCCACTGTTCTTAGTAAATAACTAATAGTGTTTGACGTTATTGATCAACTATTTAAGAGCGCGCCAAGCTTAGGCTTGATCACACAGTGGTGGATTGCCTCTAAACTAAATTAGGTAGGAACCTAATCAATTTGATTAGTGCAATGGATTATCTCGGTAATTGGCCCTATGTAAACAATGACTAACTTAAGCCACTTTGAAACGTTTGTCGTGTTTATGATTCTACATATTTAAATATAAGTAGGCAAAGGCCGGGCAAAGCAGGGACCTTAACCTTTGGCGGGCCATGGGATGGGATCCAATAGGGACAGATTTATATATAGAGTATTTATCAAGGTTATTCATATAATCAGAAATAATCGCGTAACAACAGTACTTTACTTGAAATTATTAATGATATTGCAATAGAGTAATTTGACACATGTTAAAATTTGAAACATGGTGTCACTTTATGGATAGTAAACCATCAAAATATCACATTGAATTGAAAATTATAAACTTTTAAAATAAAAAAGATATCTAACTAACATCGAATAATTCGGAATATTATGTTTTTTTTTGTGATCCAAAAGTCAAACAAAAGGTATCATTAGAATGCGTAAGTAAAAAATATCTGGGCGACCGAGCTTTGCTCGGCGTTTTCCCGGTCATGAGACCCAGCTAGATCGATTGCTCGTCCCCGAAAGCCCCCACATAGCAAATTTCATCAAAATCGTTAGAGCCGGTTCCGAGATCCTCGAAATAAATAAATATATATACAAGAATTGCTCGTTTAAAGATAAAAAGATAAATAAAAAAATGTACGGCAACTATGTACCTAAACGCATTATTTTACGACCATAACAGCAAAATACCTATTCTTATTCTTTCCCATACAACAGTTGGTTCGATACCAGGCGTGTCACGCCGTTTGGGTGGCCGCTAGCGGCGAGCTAGGTTCATCTCTATTTTTTGACCTTTATTGTGGTCCCATATATACATTTGATCGTCTATGAGAACTGGTTCGAACGGCACCATAATTAATTTTAGTCAAATAGCGTATTGGTATAACTTGGACAGCCGCGTAAGGCTGCGTTTCCACCAGAGATGTGCGAGGATGCGTTTTCATACATTTGACACCTCGCAACGCGCCGAGCGAGGTGTGAAATATATGAAAACACATTCTCGCACATCTCTGGTGGAAACGCAGCCTAAGGCTAAATAGCCATAAAACTTGAAGCAATAAAACTAATTGTGCAACAATAGCACTTCTTATTTCGAATAGTCACAAGTCGTAACACGAACTTTTGAATTGGAACCTACGCCTGTTTGTTTAACATACTCGTACATGGCGTGTTCCGTAAAGAGAGAAGGTCTCAACAACTACCGTCAAATATTTTTTGTCGTAGTACAATTTTTATTGGTGGCATTTCATATTGAACTTTAGTGCGAACTATTACGTTAGCTTATGCTGTGTGCAAGAAATAACCTATGCTCTTTTGTAATATCTAGTAAGCTCCTTTATGTCACACTGGCCATAAAGTGGCCATTATCGCACGCTCCGCGCGCGAAAGATCCCACTTTCTGGCCAGGGGGTGACATAAAATTTTGTACTTACCACGGGCGATAATAAAGAAAGCCTCAGATCGCATATTTATCGCCCTTGCCTTCGGCTCGGGCGTAAAATACTTGCGATCTGAGACATTCTTTGTTTTATCGCCCTTGGTAAGTAATGTACTATTGTAGTACTAATTAGCTTATCTGTATGACTGATTAGCCTTAAACCAGTGTCTGAGCTATACCGCTACCCGCTTTCCACCCCGTAAATCGAAGTCATTGGGCAAAGTGATCATACAGTTACTTAAGGCTGGGTATTACCACTTTCGAGTTTTTTAAAACCATCTGAGACATAGAATATTAGTGTTAAACTCTAAAAAATATATGTGTTACATAAGGGTCTTGTCTAGTCAAAATCGCAGTCAGTTACGTGACCTGAATTTCACTCGATACAAAAATATCGCAAAGTTACCCCTTTTTGGAATGTTTATATTACGGCTATGTTACAGATATTTAACATGTAATTTTTGTACTCAATTAAAGATCCTAAATAATTATAGACAAATTCGCAGAGTTTGCTTTGATAAAATGGTTGGCTTAATGACTATAGCTAAATATTTACGAAAACTACGCGCAGAGCTTCCGTAGGGAGCGGGATGGTTAATTGCAAACTCACGCGTGTTAGAGCGGGACATTTGCATTGGGGATACCTCCCCTTAAGGAACAATCACTAAAGACATAGGTAAATAAACTGTAAAAATAATCATCAGTGCAATCACAATAACAAGTTAAAACACGTACATTTTAACTTGTTATTGTGTGCAATAAAGTGATGACATACATACATAAGCCGTGCGTTTCTCATCGCTCCATTGCATCCAATTTTCAACCATTGCTTGTTATTTCTGTATAATCTTCTCAACAACAATGGCATGTGAACTTTTGTTTATCCATAGTTTTGTAGCCATACCTACTATATACGTGGTATATATATATATATATATATATATATGGTAAGTACAGGATACGGTGTAAACTTTACCCGTGATCACTTTGCCCTCCTACCTCAAACCCTACCTACATACTTGTACGTATTACCTACATGTATTACTTATCCTGTGCTTGTAATGCTTGTATGAGATTTTTATTACCTCTTACTTTACCTCACTAGGTATTTCTGTTTGCATGAGATATAGAACTAGCCAAGTGTGAGTCGCACTCGCGAGCGAAGATTCCGTGCGTTCCTAACTTCTGGGATTAATTAAATTAAGTACCTATATGAGCATCATGCGAGCTGGTGTATTTGGCGATATGGTTCCGAATAATATTATAGTTAATTGACATATAGCCCTGCTACTTGTCAAATGCCGCATAAATTTCAAGATTATTTTGCTTTGCTTTTGATTGTGTTAATACTTAGAAGATTTTTCAGACTCTGGTTTGCTGGGCTGCAATTTAATTTGAATAAGTAAGTGAATTAAATACTCAGGTATTATTTAAACTTCAAAGGTACCTTCACGCGTTCCTTATAAAAAAAACAGACAACGAAGTGATCCTATATGGGTGACTTGGGTGAGCATCCGTTATAGGTAGGGGAAGAGTGCCCAAAGTGGGTAACCTGCCTAAAGCGGGTAGGCGTCCGTATGTAGTTGTATGTAACGTTAGTATAAATGTTTTCGTGCGCCGAAAGTGTTCGACCATTGGTTAGTTGACACTAATGCCGCGCGAGCGCCACTGGGGAGAGGATCGGTGACAGTGTGCAATTTGCAAGTGGTGGAGTTTTTGGTGCTGTTTCTTAAGATTAAACAAGGTAAGTGTTGTTTGATTATCCGGAAACGTTTGCTATACTATATAGTTCTTCATATTTCCGTAATATTTCAGCATAATTACAATTTAAAATAAATCATATATAACCCAGCCTCTGTCTAGGTTTCAATGTATTCTTATTTGATCCTAACAATGTGTTTTGGGCAAAGCAGGTGGGGCAAAGTGGGTACGACTTGGGTAGGTTTAGCCTAGGATCTACCGGCTTTGCCCCTAGTATTAACTTGACCGTTAACGTGTTTCATTTTTCAGATGGTGAATAAATATCATTGCAAAACAACACAGGCATTGTGAGATGAGTCGTCCATGAAAATAGAAATGGAAGCAGCGGGAAAAAGACAGTTTCAGTTTCATAGAATTACATTGTCTACTTTGAAAATAAAGAAACTTGCGATAAAAAGCTTAGGATACCATGAATATCTCGAGAATTGTCTCTTGAAAACTGTTTGTGCTACTTTTTATATTATAAGTCATAAACATATAGTAAAATTAGTAGGTAAGTAAAGTTTGCGTGGGTTACGTGACCCACTTATCAAGATACCAAAAAGTAAAATTTAACGGAACAAACCATGTTGTTAATATTTGAGTAAATATAGGATTTCATGGTTGACATGATAGTGCATGGTATTTAAGATAGTTATAGCTACAATCGTTTACCCGGGCCTACCCAACTTGCCCAAAAGTACCTACCCACTTGGGAAAAGCGGGTCTTTGGAGACCTTTTGTTTTTATTTTATTTTAGAAAGATTAAAAAAACTATGTTCATAAATGCTATTTTATTTTCAAGTTCAATAAACTTCCTGTCTGTAAAAGTAAAAAAATGCTACTCTATAGCATTGAGTTTGTGAATATTTTGAGTCTGTCCTAGGGTTTGTTTCCATAGGTACACTTACTCGCTCTAAAGCCTAGCTTTAGAGCGAGGTGTCAAAATTTATGGGAACAAACTAGCTTCTAACATCTCTGATGGATATTCATTTCGTTTTCAGCTTTAGGGTTCCTTTTTTGTTTATTGAGGTACGGTACCCTAAAAATGAATACAAGTTCTCTCAAAGAACCTTTTAAAATAAATTGTACAAAAGAATTCGATTCGCTTGCAGCCATTGAGAAAAACTGAGTTTAGAAATTGCGTAGGTACGAGGAGATGGCTTTGTAGATAGAAAACGTAGAAGTTCAAGGGCAGCGTGAAGCATTTCAGGCGGGGAAAAGATTTTGTAACGTAATTGCTCTGCGCTGGAACCTTTAGAGCGTTCTGAAAGTAACTTAAACTGCAAATAGAAGTTGTATAGGTACTCTTTCACTCGTTCCCTAGTTACTATAAAAAAATAATGGCGAAGCATGTCACATACATCAAATATTCGGCTCATTTTCATATTCGAATAAATTGCACCTCTGGTACTCGAATAAATTTTGAACGCTAAAATTTTACAACAATAGACCTACCTACTGAGTATTACCGCATTATCTCGGCACTAGCAAGCAGAGCAAGCTAACGCGTTATTGGGCCTTCAAATACATTATAATAGTAATTACATCTGCACTAGTGGTAACATGGCGGGCTACGTATATTTTACCAACAAATAATAATATATTGATAAATTAGATTTTTTCTTTGAAATTTCCTTATTTTTCCTATAAAAACCAACTTAACTTTGCGGTCGGTTCGGAACCCTAAATGTGCGAAGTCCGACTCGCACTTGGCCGGTGTTTTAAATAGGTCTAAGTGTCGTCTTGCGAATTTGCACAGTTCAAAGATGTACATGTTAGAATTTTAAGTTGCTGGAAGTGAGGTTTGCAAGTGTCTGTATTTTTAATGTTGACTATGATGCGGATTAGTCTTTTTTATTGCGTGAATGGGGAAGATACATTGGTACTGTTCCCCCTTATGCCGTAGGATAACCATGAATTTGCATATGTCGAATTCGTAACCGTTTTCAAGTTATAGCTTCTAAAAACACCACTTTTCAACACTGACATAATAATATAACTATTGGATAACCAGCGCAAATAATTAAATGTCTGAGCCGTAAAATACGATCATGTATCAGGATTTTTTTGAGGGTTCCGTACCCACAGGGTAAAACGGGACCATATTACTAAGACTCCGCTGTCCGGCTGTCACCAGGCTGTATCTCATGAACCGTGATAGTTAGAGACTTTGAATTTTCACAGATGATGTATTTCTGTTGCCACTATAACAACAAATACTAAAAAACAGAATAAAATAAATATTTAAGGGGGCTCCCATACAATAAACGTGTTTTTTTGCCCGTTTATAAATAATGTTACGGAACTCTTCGTGCGCGACTCCGACTCGCACTTGGCCAGTTTTTTTTTTTGGTTTTTGTAGCCATGCAATGTAATTTTGCATAAATAAACACACGGAAAGTAGGTAAGGACTGAGGTCTATAATTTAAATTTTTTTTTAAAGAAAGGTAGTTAAACTCATGTCTAAGTTAATTTATAGTTTACTTGTAATCCTTTTTGTAGAACGGGTCTTATCTTAAGGACCCATCGGTCTAACAATGCCATTGTTTAGCTACGTGCCATAAATGCTTCGAAATGAAAAGACTGCTCTACGGACACTACTGCTGTTTTAAAAACAAAAGTTCAACACTGATAAGTCGGATTTTTTAAAATGAGAACCTTCTTTCCTTTTACGTAAAGCCGTCTTTTGGCTAAAAGACGTTTACTTCGTTTAGTTTACAGTATCAATTAGTGGTTACGCTTATCAATGAAAGACAGGGCTTTTGTTTAGAAGGCACAACGAGAAGGATAATTCGTTCTACAAAAAGGATTACTAGTATACTTATTATTCGAATATCTGAAGAACAAAATTTCGAACATTCGAATATCTGTAAAAGTTAAAACACTTCGGGTACGGAACCCAAAAAACTACGCGTCTATGTTCTTACTCTTACCTTATTGGCGTTGAGATTGTATTTGATGACGTCTTTATGTGGAGGCTTTGGCACAAGTCCGTAACAATTCTGCAGGGCGTCCTCTGGAGTGCCAATCCCGTTGTGCGGAGGGTACACCTACAAGGTTAACACCATTCTATTGTACTTCCACACATCATTATAAAAATAATATTGTTTTTTGGGCACGTGGGTGTCCAAATATTAAAAACGTAAACACTCGTTTTAATGTACGGTTAGTAGGTAATTTGGGGGAGGCCTATGTCCAGCTTGGGGGAGGCCTATGTCCAGCAGTGGACGTCTTTCGGCTGATATGATTTTTTTTTCCGCCGGTGAGTAGGTATATAACATTATCTCAAAGGAATTTTTATCTAATAGACAAACGCTCAAATTTTAAATTACTCGTTTTTGAAAGTTGACACAGTTAAGGAAAGTGGAAGTGTTTTTATTGTGTCAAAGAATACACAGAATATAATAAACAAGAGTAGTTAGTAGGTTTTTGATGAAATGTATTTCTATTTTTTATATTGTATATTTTTCTAATGTTTAATATTTGCATGTCGCTTGCGATTGAATACTGTTACCTAAACTTGCACAAGAACATCTGTGTAACTAAAATAGAATTAAGTATTCTTGCGAATAAAGATTATGATTATGATTATATTGATTATGAAATAATTTGACGTAAGAGTCGAGGTATCTGAATGTTTCAGTCGCAAAAATTGTAAAAAAAAAGAATTGCAACGCGTGAGAGTGGAGTGACACGACTGGTTACCTTGGCGAACTCCTTGGGTTTCTTCTCGCGAATCTCTACGCCCGGCGGCTGCTCGATGTTCAGCATCGCTCTAATTGAACACATACGTAGCAATTTGTATAGATAAAAAAGGTTAATCAACAGCGACACTTAATAACTTTGTATCGATTCTAGGTAAGAGGAAATTTTACTCCTGTCATTATTTCCGTACCTACTTATTATTAAGGCGCTACACTGAGAAATTTGGATACTTTGAAACGCTGTCCTGCCCAGACTAGCAAACAGTAGGGGCTGATTTTCAGATATATGATTCTTGACTATATGATTGTGGTACTGACAATAACGAAACATGATTGCTCAAAATTTTCTCGATAGAAAATCCAAAGTCGAGTCTATATTTTCTTTTTTTTCCTCAGCCCACTAAAACAACGCATTATTAAAAGACACGATTAAGTTAATATGATGGTATTTTACCTCATCTAGGTACTGACAAGAGGAAATTTAATAAACCTGCACACAGTCAGATATTTAACGAGATTTGTCTAAAAAGCCATTCTCGGAGAGGGTTGCATCCCGTTTTGTCGTGAGCGAAAAACAAAGGGTGTCTCTTTCAATCGATATATCGCCTTAAGTGGCGCTCGCATGAGCTGCTACTTTTTCCATTCAGAATTGTCTAGATGTTTTTTCTTATTGCCTATTAATAAAGCAGCCAGCTGCATCTCTGAAACTGGATGTAAATGAAACTCTCGCGCTTTAAGAGATACCTAATTATTTTGGAATGGAGATACATTGTCTGTTGGAGACAGGCGAACATTTTGTGTTTATATCTTAAAAACCTCTTTTCCTGACCATCTTATGAATAATGTTATTTAATAATATAATAATATATACGTTCCCAAAGTAAGACAAACACTTGTACACTCTTACGCTCTTATCATTAAAGTCATGGTCGCATATTATGTCACTGTATTTTCGATGTTGGCTGTACAAGTTGGTACGCGGGACTTATTTGAGGTTAGAGGCCCTAGGTTCCCGATCTTATATAAAAAGTATACAAGATCTATGCACCTTTAAACGAACACTTAGAAATGGCTAATTGATATGGCCTAGTATAATTTAAAAGAATTTTATGTCAGTGAATAAGGCAGTAGAGTAAGTTAAGAGTACATTGTATACCCGGAAGGGTAACTGTTGAAACACTGTAATAATTTGCTCCATCTTTGTACAGTCAAGTGCGAAAATATGGGTGCATACAACTTGTTCAAAAATATGTCCCATAGCTCTTATGCCGGTGAATTAATGTTTGGGTACATATTTATGAGAAGATTCATTCGTTACATATTTTTGCACTTGACTGCACCTACACAGTTTTACACAATAAAGTATTTCTATTTCAATATTTTTTTACGAAAGCCAAATTTTAATGTATTGATTAAACAATGTAGGTACATACATTGTTAAAAAGTCAACAATGGACGAAGGAAACAAAACAATGACATACCTAATGAAGGCTTCCAGGGAAAGACACACGACAAGTGGTAATTTTGAAACGTCGATCGGGTCGGGGCGGACACCTTGACCGAGACTTTAATCGGTAGGTAATGTAATGTACGATGCAGAAGCGGCGAAGAACGTGGATTGCCGTGCATGCGTTAGGTATACATAGAATCGATTGACAAATCAGTTCAGAACCGTTTGAATAGTACCTAGTTACGTACTAAAGTTAAACCATTCTTAAAAGATTTGTCAGCTGGTGACCAGAGTGCTGGCCAATATTTCGCTAAGGATAAGCATTTATAATACATGTAGATGTAGGTACCTAATTACCTATACACTATCAAGCGTGGCAATGCAGCCAACTTCCTGGACATACTACTAGCCGTTGGCAGTAATTTGGAGCAGTTTTTTCCTATTGCAATTTATTTTATTATCTTTAATTTTTAGGTACTTTTGTCTAGGTTAAGTTTTAATTTTATTGTTTGCTGCAATATTAGTCCACGAGTCCTGTACAAATTTCGTCAGTAATTTTGTCTCAAGCTGTATCATAAAGCTCCCGTGAACGTCCGTTGTGGCAGGGAGATTTCACTCCATCAGTTCGCCGCGCCGCGCCGAGTGTCGGCCGCGAATTGCTACCGGACGGTCGCGTCGTCTCGTCATTCGCTTGTTGGGTCAACATTTGTTATTTACCTATTATAATTTGGGGTTGTAAGTTGGCGATTTGTTAACAGTGCAGTACGTAGTACTATTACTTATTCTGTGGTTGCTGTTCCGTGGGTGGATTGATCAACGGCAGCATTTCACGCATAAAAAATTGTATACTGTATGACAAGGTCTAAAATAAGGCACAAGTCCAACCGCCGGCGAACAGCGAGTACTCTCATAGTAATTCTACTCGTTTTCTCGCTCAAGCGAGAAGAATTACTATGTCGATTACGAGAAAATAAATAAACAATAATAATCCACCAACACTGAATAAAAAAATAACAATTAACATATGGCGGTATTTTTTAAAAACTGCTTTGACACAGATACATAATAGTCGTTGAAATAGGGACGAAAAAAACCTAATGTTTTTTTTAAGAGTCAAATTGAGCAGCACTAAAAATGACGCCAAGGTTCTGATTGGCTGTCGATGTGTATTGTGATAGGTGGCTTATGTTGAAGTATTTTTGTACTATTTACCTAGGGACTACTTAGCCCCGCTCGATAAGCCTAATATGACATACTTATCGAGCATGAGAGGTGAAAAAGATTACATTATTTACGGACTTTTTATATACTTAGTTGTTGTTGTTGAGTGACTATGTGTGTTATTACACTCGCGGTCAAAAATGTCGGGTCACCCTAGTTTAAATAGCCTCAATAGGTTTTGTTAAATATTCTACACTCGTTTTATTTACATATTATACTATTCTTCGTATTGCCCAGCTGTATTAGCAATTTCCGGGATCGTATCATAAAAATATCATTGTCCTAAAATGACGATTTTCGCGATATCTCGCTCCGTTATCGTTGTTTTTTTTCATGGGTTTTTAAGAGTCCGATTTAAATTGGAAACGTTACTTTTTTTGGCTGTTACTTTTGCAGTATAGATGCAAAATTAAATAAATATAATGACATGATTAAAAAAACTTACAACCTCGCAGTATTTTAGGAAATATGACGGTTTTTTACCGACCCGTATTCTTTGTCCGTGAGTGTAGTTTATTTTACCAGGTAGTCAGTATTGTAATATATCGGTGGCCGGCAGTCATCTCATCAAATATGGAGTTGATCGATGACGCAGATTTGCTTGCGACAATAAGTGCTGGTTCTCACGGCCGTGGTGGGAACCTTCAACTGGATTTAATTGTTCAAATGGCAATGAAAGTCTATTCTAGTTCATGCAATCTGTACCTAAATGCAATGATAGCCCTTAATGTAGCCTCCTTTAACCTATATAGGTGATTAATTATTGAACAAGGACATTGCGTTGTTTGGTTTTGGTAAAATTTAAAATTTACATTACGTTTTACATAGCCAGTTTAACGCATGCAGTTGAAAAACCGGTCAAGTGCGTGTCGGACCATGCGCAATGTAGCGTTCTGTACCGACTAGTACCTAGTCCATATTTATAGCCACTATCCGATGCAATGAATCAAAAAAGGTCGTATGTTCATATGGGAACTCACGGCACTTCCTTTTGTTTGGGCAAGACGGTTTTTCAGCGATAACTTAAGACATCCCCTCGTTTGCTTAGACACGGAGCCGCGCCTAACATTTGAACCTATTTCCAAGTGAGTGTCAATCGTTATTCTCTTATTAAGTGTGAACTATGTCTCACATTAGTATAAATTTATGAACCTATTGTTATACATCTCAAGGTCACTACCTGATTGTATAATTTTGACATCCGTATACGAGGGGTTAAAGATTTATTATTGAAAGTATTTATGATGTACACCACCTCAATATTTTTCAGAATTTTAAACTTCATAGTTTGGAAAATAAAGGGGGGAGCACCTTGCTCTATCTAAGTAAACATTAGAAAACGTTATGAAATTACCACATTAAGTAGGTACATTATCGCCGAACGAATAAAGACGAGAATTTCAATACCTAAATAAAAAAATATGAGCTAAGTATAATCTATCTGGATGTATAATGCGATGTCGTAAAAGCAGCGCTGCACAGGTGAAGAGTGATCACCGAGATACATCAGTGTCGTAACGAACACAAACACTACGGGAGTATAAAAGATAAAATGGATGGACTTGAATATTATGGCATTAACGCAAATGAGCTTACTACGCCGAACGTCGGTCGACTGTGACAACAGGATTTCAGTGTTACACGCGGTTGTACACTTGTAGCCAAGGCACGGTCATTAAGGTGGTTCTCTTTCCATACAAAACGACTTTTGACATTCGCAGGCTAGCGGCGTGGTATTTCAAGAAACTTATGTAACAAACTTTCATAGATTGGCTTTTCATTTGCGCGAAATCCCCCCATTCCTAGAATAAAGTTGTATAACCTAGAATAATTTGATAAAATTGATGTCACGTGATACTCACGTGACAAACTAATTTCTCAAATTATTGTAGTTGATGTATGTTTATTCTAGGAAAGGGGGAATTTCGCGCAAATGAAAAGCCAATCTATGAAAGTTTGTTACATAAGTTTCTTGAAATACCACGCCGCTAGCCTGCGAATGTCAAAAGTCGTTTTGTATGGAAAGCGAACCACCTTAACTAAAATGCGATTATTGTGCTCACCATGTCTAACTTCACTCCTGATTAATACCATGTTTGACATGAATAGCGCAACGATATTTAATCGTCAAATTTTACGGAAATAACGTACCTATGCTGTACAGTCAATTTGTTTAGAAATAGACAGAATTAAGAGAGTGAATTTCGTTAATCCGGTGTGAATTAATACAGTCCAAAACATATTAGCGTGACCCGTTTTTATTGACTTTGAGTGTATATCCCAAGTAAAGACTAAGTAAAAACGTAGTGCACGCCGTTCGATAGTGTTGTACCTACCTATTTATAGCAGACTATCAATCGATACCAGTCCATTGAATTTAACGGTCAATAACCCTTATTATGCACCCATGTGAATTGTTTGAAGTAGGTAGCAACTTTATAGTCTCTTTTAAATCCGCGTAATGAGCGCACGATACGGTTTCAGAAGATTTTCTCAGGCCCATCCGTGGTGTTCCCAAGAAACTGCACTGTGTTTTATAAGGAACTGGACTACGAGTATGTGGCCTTTTTAATGTCAAAGTAGACAATAGGCTAAGGTAACCGCTTATCATACGATTCAGTCGCAAGACCTAGCTTATTACATCAACACCACGCAGTAAAATATTGAAGTAAAATCGCTAACGTTAAAGTTTTCAAGCTCATCGGCAGAGCCGGATCTAGGGGGGGGGGGGGGGGGGGGGGGCAAGCTGGGGCCCATGCCCCGGGTGGCAAGTTTAGGGGGCGGCAAATTTAGGGGCGGCAGGGGGGCGGCAGATTCGAACTTCTTGACAGGCCAAAAAATTTCGCGCTCGCTGCGCTCACGTTTTTTTATAGATTTGAGTATGAAGTATTTTCCGCATCTGCATCACAATGTTTGGAAATTTTCGCGCTCTCTGCGCTCGCGTTTCTTTCTACATTTGTTATGTCTTGATGCGTATGAAGTATTTTCCGCATCTGCATCATAAATCATAATGTTCGAAAATTATCGCGCTGGCGTTTTCATCTATACGTAGATTTGTTATGACTTTATGGCCCGTCCCCCCTTAGAGTAGGTTAACTAGTATCTACTTTTACTGTTCTGACTGACTACATTGACTGTATTCGTGAAATATCGTAAAAAACCAGAATGAGTAACGCTAGACCGCTGTCGTTGTGGCGTTCGTTTTGTTAGGCCTATAGGCATGTCTATCCTGATATCCGGACGAGTTTCAGTTGACAAGTACAAACTGCCGAACACGTAGGAATAGCCTAATAGCTAGTTTGGACAACATGCTCATAAGTCAAGACGCATCTGCAGATACCGGTAAACTGAAATGAAATTGGTTCCAAATAATTTAATTGGTTGCCTGAGCAACAACGTAGTCAAGTCTGCGGGGACTACAACATATCTGAAACATGAACCGAATCAACCGAAGCCGTGTCAGTGAAATGCCATTCCCACAGGTCCCGAGTAAATTGAAACTTAAAGTTATAAATCGAACTGTACGATTTGAATTGGATATATTTCTGAGGACTAAACATTACAACGCAGAAAATCCATTGAAAATCAAAACATTCAGCTTTCCATGGAAATGTTTAAAACTAGAAAATAAACATTAGTATAAGTTTCATACTCGAGATTTATCGATTTATTTATTGATAAATAACTGAATAAATTCATCGTAAGAATATTCAGCAACGCAAGCTTTTTCAAATTAGTACATAATGGGCACCTGGTTCCAAGGGTATTTAATTTCGATAAAAAATATATTTTTAGTTATAGTCATATCAATTAGTCGGTATATCTGTCTCCGATACTTTTATCATAAGAGGAGTTACAGATGTAGCGCAAAATGATTTTCCTTCGTACTTTATCGGAAAAGTTCGTATTTATCGTGCTCTCTCAATTAGCTTCAGTACCCATCTTACAGCCGTAGGGGTAACTTTGACACTTTGACATTTGACACTAAACAATAAAGTTCCATAATAATGGATATGGACGACCGCGTTTTCTTTTGCCCTGTGGGCTTTTCCAAAATGTAACACGTTTTGTCCATTTTGCATCATCCATGCTTGCAACATGTCCTGCCCATTGCCACTTAATTTTCAGACAATGTTCTAGTGCATCTATGACTTTTGTTTTTTCTCTTATTTTTGTGTTTCTTACTTTGTTTAAAGAAAACGCGGTCGTCCACACACGAGGTGGGTCGACGATATTAATCATAGTATACCACACAAAAGTGACAAAAGGAAAGCGCAGGATAGGACAGAGTGGCAGAGGCTGGGGGAGGCCTTTACTCGCGAAGAGGTCCACCATTAGTTAAGGGGAGGTATCCCCAACGCAAATGTCCCGCTCTAACACGCGTGAGTTTACAATTGACCATCCCGCTCTCTACGCAAGCTCTGCGCGCAGTTTTGTAGATATTTAGCTATAGTCATTAAGCCAATCATTTTATCAAAGCAAACCCTGCGAATTTGTCTATAACTATTTACGATCTTTAATTGAGTACAAAAATTAAATGTTAAATATCAGTAATATAGCCGTAGTATTGAAAAAACATTCCCAAAAGGGGTAACTTCGCGATTTTTTTCTATCGAGTGAAATTCATCAGGTCATGTAACTGACTGCGATTTTGACTAGAAAAGATCCTTATGTAACACATATATTTTTTTTAGATTTTAAGACACTATATTCTATGTGTCAGATGGTTTTTAAAAACTCAAAAGTGGTAATACACGGCCCTTATAGATTACTTCATAGAATAAGCAACAATATAATTAACGTTTAGATAATAATACCTACTCTTAGATTGTAAAATTTTGTTTTTTTTTTATAAGGGTGTGGAATAAAAGGTTTTTTATTTTATTTATTTTTAATAATGGATACAAAAACGTCACTGATTTAATACAATCATTGATTGACAGTTCGGGTGCCATCGTATTCCGATTGAGATCAGAGTTTTCCCGAAAGAAAATCATTTTGCAATACATCTGTAACACATTGATAGACAGTACCTATTTAGGTACTTTAATCAAATGTTTGATTAGCCATAGGTACATTTTGTACACCTTCAGGCGTTGTCCTTCAACACTTTAACTAGGTTAAATGGGGTATTCAACTTCAAAGTTGTATAAGATAGATAATATAAATCCTCACCGAATATCTGAAATTAACCCATTAAAGGCTTAATTAGATTAGGTCTCAGCATTGGAAATTGTTCTATTATGTTATTCTAGAGGTCATGGCTCGGTTTTATAAATATCTGTTAGACCTTACCTATGTAGGTAAGTTACTCGTATGTCAAAAAATGTGCTGATTTACCAAAACTTGATCTGACATTTTCCAATGAATCGGCATAAAACCCGGCCTAACCTAACCTAATTTATATTATCAGGTTTTTTAAAAATGTAAGTTGAGTATGTCGTATGGCATCTCTAGCCGATTGTTTAACGATTTCTAGTATTGTATAATTTTTGTGATAGGTAAACAAGTACACCCTATTTTACACAGCTCAGTCACTGGAGTAAGCAGTCCCAAGTGTCCCCGGGTGACTGTCAACACTCGGCGTGTGTGTAGCCCGTCAATCACATCAACTTGCACTTATAAGTCTTATAACTTAAAGGAATGTGTATCCTCTCAGAACATAAGTACCCTTCGAGTTTCTTTAATCGCGAGATTTTATTTACTTAACGGCCCGGAGGCCGGGCTTTGTCACTCTGAAGAGCAATGAAAAATTGTTCCTATAGTTTGTACTATAGGATTTTATAAATATAAATATAAATAAATCTCTGGCCAAGCTCAGTATTACTTACAAATAGCCAAAGGAATAGTTTCCATCGTGCGGCTAAACTTTATCATGACTTGTAACTACCGTTATCTATTTATATGGGGATCACACCTACTACAGCAGTCATAATAAAATGACAACACAATTTGAATCCGACGTTTCTTATTTTAGGCGGTCTATTTAATTTAGGTTTAGCTGCTTAAATGGTACTCTGGGCATGTCCTTTTTAAGCTAAAACATGCTTATACGGCTAATTTAACCGGCTAATAAAATAGTCACGTTTAATCTTAGAGCACGTTTAATACAGAGAAGTGAACGTACAATTAACACTACAATTCTTTAAAATCCATAAGAAATAGGTGAAGAGTGTGTGATAACTGCTGTGGTGGCCAAAGAGAGGGAGTAGGAAGCGAGGGTGAATTTTTTTAAGGAGTTTGCGCGACGTATCCCGCCTATTCAATCGGTCCGAGCAGAAGTTTAGAAAATTGTTTCGGTTGTCGTTGGACATGGGCCGAAACGTGGTGCATTCTTTGTGTGAAGGGTATCCGCCTTGAGCGAGGACGGTGCCCCCATACTTAAACCAAAGCCCAAGTCCGATCCTACATGGAATATTGTAGTCACTTTTGGGATGGCTCGGCCAAGTACCAACTTGCCGCACTCCGACTCGGTGGATCGCAGAGCCAGGATGCTCATTGGCGACAGTACGGAAGTAGGGTCTAAGCTGCAGAGCCTAGCACATACACGTAAAGTAGCGTGTCTATGCGTCTTATACAAATTGTACTCTGGTGAGTGTGCTCAGGAGCTCCATGAGCTCATACCGCCTTCCCCCTTCTTCCATCGGACATCCAGACGTACGGCAGGTTACCATCCTCGCCTGGTTGAGATTCCCCTCACTCAAACCAAGCGCTTTTGGTCATCTTTTATAATGCGCACTGCTAAGGTTTGGAATTCCCTGCCGGCGTCTGTATTTCAGAGTTCATATAACCTGGACCTATTTAAGGCAAGAGTGAATACTTAGGCATTTTCTGGGTGAGCTCGCTTCATCGTCGGCCTCATCTTTGCCCCCTGGTTAGATGCTGGCCAGGAGCAATCCCATTATTAATAAAGAAAAAAACGTTTTAAGTGCCTTGCCCTTTTTTGCCTATGGCAAATACCAGACTGCTGTGCTCTCACAGCAGTCTGGTACCTATTTGCCATATATGCCATATATGACATTAACTTCTTTAAGTAAATATCCAGGCTCAAAGCCAATCTACAGTAAGCAGCAGTCTGCCAGATGTTTGTCCTGTCATATGTCCTAGAAAGATTGATCCCACAGTGGATCAAGTTCCCAGTAACTAGCCTGGAGAAAGAGAGGGCAATGCAGCAGTTCCAGAACAATTTCGGAATGCCATACACATTGGGAGTTATGTCCCTATACACAAACCCCCTACATAACCACCCAATAGCCCCAGGTAACACGGATGCCTTAAAATTATGGGTTCTTTCGAGCCTGACAATAAACAGTGGCACTCAAAAAAAATTAATGTCAATTCTAGTAAAATAAAGATCACTTTCACTAGAATACGTTACCGATAATATCTTCTGGTAAATTGATCGCAGTCGCTGATGAGAAACCGTCGGCCGAGAACAAAAATAGTCTCCCCCACAATGAGGTCACTTGGAGAGTAGTACTCGGTGACTTCTTCATCTGTCACTTCCATTACAATGGATGGAAATGATACTGAAACCAAATTATTAAGTATTTCAATTAATAATTTTCGTTTAGTGTACAGTATCGGCCAATAATGTGTTGCCAACTTAATGTTGCTTAAACTAAGGTTTTATTAAGTTTTACGTGACGGATTGTGCCATTTGGGCCGTAAACATGACCATATAACGTCCAGATAAGTAATATTGCATTTTCATCGAACTTAATATACATAAGTATGCCAAATTGCAATTGCAACTCAAACGGTTGAGGATAACAGGTATAAAACTCAGTTGCATGATTTGCTCCGAATACACATACATTAGATATGTACTGTACCTAGTTACATTGCAAGTTAAATATCTGAAACATTGCATCAAACATTGCAAGTTAAGAGGAATGCCTAGCTGCGATTTTCCCATACAAACGTTCTCGACTGTTTCCTCCCTGGTTTTTGAACCTAGAGCAATGATTTTTTCAAATAAGATCAATATCATCAATATCTATGCCGCTACGTTTTGTTTTTTTGGATATTTTTATTTTAAAGAAAGTTACAGCCCTCCAAAAACCGCAAAAACGGCTTAGTTGAATTGGCTCCATAAAAAGGCGCAGTATACAAATATGACAACAAATATCCATAAAATCAAAACGTAGCGGCATAGATTAGTTCTTGCTCTTGCAGTTTCCAAAATTTTATAATGATTGGTTGCGTTTTGGATGAGGAAACAGTCGAGAACGAAACCTCGATTTTTCAGTTTTTTGCAGGGGAATTTTAGTCCGAGCTGCAGTTGTCCTTATCGCACGAATTCGTGGCGGAGTCAGTTTCTAAATATACGTACACAGAAGGAATCGGGATGGGCAACAGTCGTTGACATATATTGTCGATACGCTAGTGGTGAAAAATTATCGATAAATCATTATTACCAGAAAAGTTATTAATCACAAGAAAAACCCTGAGTCACAATGGAAGAATATTGAATAGAAAGGTGACCTGGGAACCCTTGTCTTTGATATAGGAATAAATGCTACTTAGTTAGTGGTAAAGTTATTAACGAATCATAGGTTTTTATAACCCACTAGCTTTTGCCCGCGACTTCGTCCGCGTAGAACTCGTGGCGATTAAGAGTAAGAAAAATGTCATGTAATAGAAATAAACCTAATTTTTTTTATAGATCTACATATTATATAATAAAAAAAAACTGACTTCAATGGGGGAGACCGGCGGTGAAAGATGATTATACTTAGATAGTGCACTCTTAAATTCCATACAATGAAATAAAAATATACATAACTATTACCTACATAATAAAAAATAAAAAAAACCGACTTCAATCGGGGAGACCGGTGAAAGATTATTATACTTAGATGGTGCACTCTTGGATTCCATACAATGAAATAAAAACCGGCCAAGTGCGAGTCGGACTTGCGCACGAAGGGTTCCGTACCATTATCTATAAAAACGGCAATAAAAAAAAATATGTTTGTTGTATGGGAGCCCCCTTAAATATTTATTATATTCTGTTTTTTAGTATTTGTTGTTATAGCGGCAACAGAAATACATCATCTGTGAAAATTTCAACTGTCTATCACGGTTCTCGAGATACAGCCTGGTGACAGACGGAGAGCTGAGCATTAGTAATAGGGTCCCGTTTTATCCTTTGGGTACGGAACCCTAAAAATGGCTATAAGTATGTTTATAATGGTAGAAGAGTAAGTATACGCTCAATTCATCATGGAATCCAACACCAGAACTCAAGTTTGACAAAAATGTAAAACCAAAAAAAAAACAATATTGTTATTTGTTCTTATTTCTGTTTATTATTTTGTTTAGATGTGTAAAATACATATTTTTATGCCAAGATAAAACGCTATTATTTTCAATATTATATTGCTAAGTATTTCAAGTTAATAAAGTAAAAAAAAGTTTAGGCGTTATTTTATTTCATTTTCCTATTAATATATTGACGTAAATAAACATTTATTATAAAAGCATTACATTAATTTACTTGGTAAGAAAAATAAAAAGCAAAAAGTTCTGTCAATCTCTGGATTTGAACCATGAACCTCTTGATTGCGTGTCAACCATGTTAACGTCTGAGCTAAAGTGGATTCATTTTAGTTGACGAAATTATTGTACAGTTTTCATAAAGTGCTCAAGGGGGGACTTTTTCTATGGTGCGATCTGTACCTACAGCCTAATTTATCGTATGCTGGGCATCGAAATATAATAAGTATAGAAGCATAACGCCTAACAAACTTGACGTTAAATTTTGACCTATTTACGACGTCTTTGAAACCAAAATGTCTTATGATTCGTTATCCAATCAACATTCACTTGAAGTTTGAGTAGACCTAATTTTCGCAAAGGTTTTATACCATTTTACCTAATTTCACCAATAAGAAAAGTTTTATGCATTGTTACTGGTTAAAATCTATTTGACACGAGTTTCAGATTTGCCAACTGTTTGACATATTCACTCAAGTTGAACTTGACTTGAGTACGTCCCACTTTCAACGTGGATGGTTTTATTCAATAATAATGCAATTTCGTAACCAACAATTAATTCATGAAAATTTAATAAAATGAAAGATACGTAGAGTTATTAAATGTTTATTAAATGCGCCTTTTACAGATATATAGGTACACATTCACCTCACTTTTTCGAAAATAACGAAAAATATCATGATTTTGTGGTAGGTACTACTACTACTGTGTACTATATACAATTGGTTTACCAGTTTACTATCTACCTCCAACTGACTTTTCTAGTAATACATTGTACCTATATCTTTATTTACTCCGCTGTGGATACATTTCGCATTCTAGGTGGTATAAGAAATCACAATAAAAATATGTACCTACATTATAGAATCATTATTTTCGTACCTAACACGAATTCAATAAGAATTTACAAAATGAACAAATTTTAAAACGTTTTCCTGTTCTGGTCGCCACATAGACTTTTTAAAATGAATGCTGCATATCCTACAATGCTTGCTGGGCAGCCATATATCATCCCTTTCTTTCAAAACGAACCGCGTTTATCCATGCGCGACGTCTTTCTTCATTTGCAGCAAAACTTCAAAATTTAGTCACTACCTAACTAACACAAGAACAAAAGAACACTAACAAAAGAACTCCTAAAGAACCTCCTCATGGTTCGTAAGTGGATATGCTCAATTTTTACAAAACTTATATTGCATAACATCAACCACGGCTGTAAAGTATGGGAATAAATTAATTAGTTTTACTTAGTATTGAAAAGAAATATCATCCCTTTTTCCATCTGTGTAGCTTCTACACCAATTTACGGTGCAGGCCGGCATTATTGCCAGAATATTTGTATCCACTAACCATTTAATTTGAATTATTTTCTTTTGACAGCTTATCAACCGATCGAATCAATGTCTGATAGCCGACTGAGAAGCGATCCGGCACTGAAACGTCACTAACAGTATAAGCCCCGCCTTCGGCACTAGATTTGGTGGCACCAGTTTTGAGCGACAGTTATGCTTCCATACTTATTATATTTCGATGATGCTGGGTCAGTAAGTAAATTCGCGGGCTCGCGTCTCGCGCCTGTGTGCGTGCGCTCACACATAGACAGCGCCCGCTCCCGCTCCCAGCAGCGCGACAGAAACATTATGTCAAAAATTCAAGATTTGAAAAGTTGGTCAGCTAGGCATTCCTCTTAAATATCTGGATATTTTTCCCGCTCGCTTAGTTCTGTCATTTGCTATGCGGCAAAAGTTTCAGCCGTCCTCTCCCGGCGAAAAAAATATACAATGCCATTCTTTTGTTATCTGCCCTGGGATCCCAGGGACGGGTAGACGACGGGTTAAGCAATACTTAAGCAAGTCTATTCATTCTTCAAGAGCCTCGGGGAAGTTATGAATGCAAGATAGCTTCAGTTGTTCCTCTTGTAGAGATTATGATTTCTAAAGGCCCATTTACATCGAGCAAGAAATCGCATGAGAGTTTCATAAGTCGCAGTGTTCAACTGCGCTGCCCTAGCTTATACATGTATATAGGTAAGTAGGTTTGTATAAAAGTTAGGTAATAGTCAAGCGTCGCGACGCTCTAGCTCTAGGCGGAAGATACACGCTTCAACGAAAGTCGGTGTTTGATAACTTTCCTTTCCGTCCCAGCCCGTTTTCTGTACCTACCTACCGTAAATGTTAATATAATATGGAAATATGCTTAAGCCGTATTAAGTACACTACTCCTACTAATTTACTACTAAACTTATTTCACTGGATATTGTTTATTATAACATAACTCATTCAAAATATTTGTGATAGTCCACATCGAAAAGGACCATATGGCGACTGGCACTTGACACTTTTATTGCCATTGTTCGAATATTATAGTGCCACCTGCCACCATAAGGTCCCTTATGTGGACTATCACATTTCACTTAAGTTTGTAGAAGGTGATTTCGAAACTACAACAAATACCTACAAAACTTACCAGGCCTCTCTTTCCACTTCTTAGGCAATTTTCTTTTTTTTAGTAGCAGCGGAAAAGGCTCCTTTCCACCTCGTTCGTCATGCAACTCCTGTAATTAGTAATTTACCTTAGTTTTTCAGCCTAACCGAACTAGCTTTTGCCCGCGCCTTCGCCCGCATACTAAACGTAATTTTTAACCGTTTACAAAAAAAGATGATCTCAGTTTGATTTGACCCGACCTGAGGTATGTAGGTATGTATGTTTGTTCGCGATTATCTCGCGTTTGGCTGAACCGATTTAGATGCGGGTCGGAAAAGTATTTTTTACATTCTAGAGGTTTTGGACTTACTACTACTAAGAGATTATGATTTCTACTTTCATATAGATGCTTTTGCCCGCGGCTCCGCTCGCCTCAAATTCGGGGTAATTTGAATTCTTATTTGGTTTCGTAAGCGTTGATATGTCAGTCTATCATTCAGTCAGTCAGTTTCTTCTTTTACATATTTTGAAATGTTCATGTCCACAATATTAAATCTTAAAATCGATGCCATTTTCGTAATTAACGTCCCAAAAACCCATAAAAACGCCACCCATATTGATATTTCAGACATTCCAACCCCATTTCACCCCGACAGCGGAGATGGTATTTCACGACCGCCACGTTGGATTTTAAAATCATTATTGTTTTCGTAATCAGTGTCCCGATAAACCGTAGACACAATACCCATTGTCGATTTTCAGACTTTGACACCCCATTTCCCCCTTTTAGGGGTTGAATTTCAGAAAACTTGAAACACGTGATTACTCATTTATTGTTAGAAGTACTCCTGTGAAGTTTCGGATAAAATAGTCAAACTAATCTTGCTCCATACAAACTTTGAAGCCCCATTTCACCCCCTTAGGGGATGAATTTTGAAAAATCCTTCCTTAGTGCACCCCTAGACCTTATAAGGAACCTACGTGCCAAATTTGGAATCTCTAGAACCAGCGGCTTGGGCTGTGCCTTGATATGTCAGTCAGTCAATCAGTCAGTCAGTTTCTTCTTTTATATATTTAGATATACTTAGTCCCAATGCTGGGCACACGCGTCTTCTCAATCAGAATGAGGACGCCGGGCATTAAATTAGTCTCCACGCTAGCCGAGTGGGTTAATTCAATAGTTGCTCGAACCATACTCTAATAATATTATATTACTGATATAAAGCCATTCAATAATGATAAGTAAGATTTCATTACCATTCGTTAGGCTACAACCCGATTAGTCAGCCTATCTGGTTGAATGCGCTCAATCCAATTTCAGTGAATTGGTATAAGCCACTCGAGGACGCGCCTATTCGCAATAACTTTTTGTACTCGAACTTTCCGTATACACTTTTTTGTAGTTACAAGTTGTCGCAAACTAAACTCATCAATTGACACATTAAAAAGTAAAAACACCGTGATACTTACACATGAGACTGATAAACGACAAGAAAAAGCATCTGTCACTTTCGGATACCACTCGATAGAAAGTGACAGACGCTTTATCTTGTCACACGACCATAATACGGGGCCAGGGATAAGCATCGTCGTATAGGCAATTTCATAATTGCTTGTATGGAGTTTTGGAATGAGGTCGCACCGAATACCTATGGTGTACTGACAAGAACAATACCTTAACGAATAGGTAGTCTTAGTTATAAAAAAATGGTTCAACGTAGGTTCAAATGTGTGGTACAGTCGAGTTCGGAAATATGTACACGAACAAAGAGATCAAAATAATTGTGGACTCGTGTTTATTTTTAAGGGGATTATTTAAGATATTTATGAACCTTTGGGAACCTGTACATATAAATGTACATCAAGTGGATGTTGAAAATAAACGAAGGTTACCTGACCCTCCCCTCTATGGTTGGCGGGACGTATATCTGGACGGGGTTTTTTTTAAATTAGGCGCAATATTGTGTTCAATATTCATTCGATCCTCCTTTAGTGAGTATTATATTCTTTGATTCGATCTAACGAGCCGCCTTACCTTTACAGAAATCGTATCATCTTGCAGGAAGTACAATAATTTGTAGTGGATTAGTTCTCCATTTATCGAGTCTCGGTTGTCCCAATACACGTCGAAACTGAAAAGGAAGAGACTTTTTAACTAGTCGACAATTCACGAAGAAAGGAACGCAAGCGATAAATCTGACTACATTGACTGATTCTGACAAGGCATGATGGTTCCGATTTTTATTAAATTCAGTGGTTATTTATCAATAATTATATTTATTATTACTTTTCCCAATAATGACCGGAAAAGTCGACGGTATTCCCTTCATATATACCTTGTACCGTGTCTTTTGCACATGGTCGGACAATGGCTTTCGTTTGTCCATGTGCCAAATAAACTGTATACAAATAATTAAAAAAAAACCGACCTCAAAAAAAGACTAAAAAGATGTAAGTAATGTAATTTCGTCAACTTTAGGCAATTTTTTGGATGGCACCGATTTCAATAATTAGGTACATTTTACGTCTACATTTTTCAATAAGAAGCGTAGTCTCATATTGAGCTATTAGAAGTTAGGCAAATATTTTTAACTTTTTAGTGTTTTTTTTTTGATGTCGGTTTTATTTTTTTATTTCATCTGTGGCAAACAAACTCTTTACTCGCTCAAGTTAAGTAGGTAGGTTGTTTATGGTAAGCAGTCAGCCATTTTAAACAACTTCTCAATTTAACAGCATGGGAGCTTTTCCTTCCCTTTTGGGCGCACGAGTGTGTTTAAATCTGAGTTTACACCCTATGATTCTGCTCCTAACTGTACAATACCTACTGACTAATAGAACTGCTCCAAATGTTTTATATTAACCCGTGTTCCAGACACGTGTCACACTTCAGCAGGGGCTATGTTATTGTACCAATTTTTCTGGAAAGCTCTCAAATTATATTGCACTCTTAATTTCAATAATAGCTTTTGTAATTACTTAATGTAAATAAATAAATGTAATCTTTGAAATAGTTCTAACAAATAACTTGAATTCTGAACTCATTTTATCAAATGAACAATGGGCAACCGAAAGGAGACGAATTCACAAAGTACGTGCTGTTCAGTTGGCATATCACAGAGATCGGACAAATTTGCGTCATTGCTCGCAATAATGACATGAATCCAAAATTAATCAATTAATTATTTCTTGAACTGAATTTTCGGAGATAATAGTTAATAGGTACGTGCTTATAATTATTAGCAAACTGTTATTTAAAGTGGTCATCGTTTTCGTGAATATTTTTATATAATAAAGTTACGATTTTAAACTGACACGATTATTTACACTAGAAATAATACCCAACAACTACTACATGGTAAACATCCTACTATGATTATTATTTCTGACGAAGAAAGTAAATCCATGGAGGTTTTATATATATAGAAATAGGAAAGTTTCCTATTTCTATATATATAAAACCTCCATGGATTTACTTTGTCTTAATATATATATTGACATTGAGAGTTGCCAAATTACAGTCCTAATTGCCGTACCTAAGTACCTAAACGGCAGCAAAATTAAATAATGGCATGTTCTTTACTGATTGTGTACTGAATATCACCAGTTTACAAACGAATAAATGGGGAAAATAAAAAATAATATAAGTAATACGACGTGAAAATGGTATATAAATGCGTATTTATAATGTAATAAATTCAAATAAAATATGGAAAAAAAATACTGATTATTTCCTCTAATGAATCTATACTTTAACAAACTTTTGTATTTATTGACTAGGAATCAAATTATATGTCAAGTAAGAAATTAATTAATTGATTAACATTTTGATTAATTATTGCGAGTAATGACGCAAATTTGTCCGATCTCTGCGATATCACATATAGTATTACAGTATATTTCATCCTTACGTACCTATCATATAAAGGTAAACAAACTACATCATTAATTCATTACCATTATCCCACATTTCTCTAGAATTACAATATTTTGTGAGCTTCGTTAAGTATAGTAACAACAACATTTTAAGTGATGATTACCTATACTGTGATCCTAGAGAAAAGTGTGATAATGATTAACGTGTTCAAGAAGAGAGAGAGAGAGAGTTTGTTTACATGATAGGACTCGTAAGGATGAATAGACTATGTAATTGTTACTAACAACTATTGTATGAGTCTCTATGTTGCTCTATATAAACGACTAATTCGAGTATTAATATCGATGTTCGCGTGTAGTGTAGTGCACCAAAATTGCATAATGTACAGATGTAGTGGAAATTATTTTCCTTCGTATTACTTTATCGGAAAAGTTCGTATTTATCGTGCTCTCTCAATTAGCTTCAGTACCCATCGTGACACTGACATTTTCACTTTGACATTTGACACTAAACAATAAAGTTCCATAATAAATTAATAATGGATATGAAAACGTCACTCATTTAATACAATCATTGATTGACAGTTCGGGTGCCATCGTATTCCGATTGAAATCCGGATTTTCCAGATAGAAAATCATTTTGCAATAAATCTGTACATATGTACATAAGCAGAGAGTTCGAATGGAACAATTTAATAGCTCTAAAGAGGTTAGTGACAAGGTAAACCAGAGCCAGGGCCCCGAGGAATTCAGTTGCACTGTACCTGTCACTCCTGTCAGTTCAGCGATTCCTCAATTCGATTTAACAAGAAGCGGCTCTTAATTGTTTGGTTAAGGCCAGGTTAAGGCCAATTAATGCCTTACGTCAAATACGTATCACCCAATTACATATTATGGGTACATAATCCGAGTTTCCTTGTAAGTCATCCTCCTAGCGTTATCCCAGTACAGTTGCATCCTGAAGGATCCGCTACCTAATCCCAAGATTTGGCGTAGGCACTAGTTTTTACGAAAGCGACTGCCATCTGACCTTCCAACCCCGAGGGGAAACTAGACCTTATTGGGGTTAGGCTTTGTCAAGTGAGTGGGCAACTTGACTGTTAGAAGTTCTAAAGCCGCCCGAAAGCCTCCAACTCGGCTTAACGACTGCTGCCATAGACAGCAACCGGGATCAACGGCTTAATGTGCGTTCCAAAGCACGGGAGCGCTCGTAAGTAACCAGACTGGAGTCACTCAAAGCGGTCACCCATCCAAGTCCTGACCCCTGCCCACGTTGCTTAACCTTGGATACCGCAAGCGGTACGCAGGCGCCGCTGGGCCACGAGCGCTCCTGAGTTTCCTTGTAATGTAAGTAGGGCTACGAAATTTACTAGGAAACGCAAGTTATCGGCTACGCGTCTACAAGCAGAGATCTCTCTAGGTTCTTGGCACTGAAAGTGTTAAGCTTAAGCCACGTGTTGCAACGATACGTAAGTGGAATACACTAATAAGGAACCTTAATTGCGTCCTAACTTTTTTCAATGACGGAATATTTCCTTAGTTTTTCACATTTTGGGTCACACAAAATTTTGGGTTAAAAATCAGTCAGTTTTCATTATCTCATTCCTCGTGGTTGTTAAGATTCAAGTACAGTTTATTGGAGATAATATAATAAACGGGCCACTCACATCTTTAACGTCGAAAATCGCTCGACATGTTTCGACCAATACGTGATCATGAGATGTGTGTGAGATCGTTAATCATGAGGTCTAGCCGCGACGATCTCGCGTCTAAAACTGCATGCGAGAGCGCGGCCCGCGCGGCTGTTCGGTGTTGGCGGCGGCGGTGGCGTTTATTGAAGTGAAAACTTCTTTAGCGGTGCTAAGCACTTTTTGTGATGGGGAAAAATGTTTTATGTCACACCTGGCCATAAAGCGGCAATTACCGCACGCTCCGCGCGCGGGAAATCCCACTTCCTGGCCAGGGGGTGACATAAAATTTTGTACTTAACACGGGCGGTAATAAAGAAAGCCTCAGATCGCATATTTATGTCAAATACCTGCGATCTGAGACATTCATTGTTTTACCGCCCTTGTTAAGTAATGTACTATAAACTCGCGACAGATTCGTAAGGAGGTCTCAATATAGTGGACGGAAGTACGCCTAGGACGCTCTACGATCAGCTAAGTTGACCCCTCCTAATATCGTAAGCGTAAGACGGACACGTGACCTGTTTTAAGGTGGGACGCTTTCCATACAAAAAGTATTTTGACATTCGCAGACTTAACGGCGTGATATTTTAAGAAACTTATGAAACAGGCTTTCATAAATTGGCTTTCCACTTGGGCGAAATTTTTCCTAGAATAAACTTGTATAAACTAGAATATTTTGAGAAATTAGATTGTCACGTGATATCAATTTTTTCAAATTATGATTTTATCCTCCTCTCTTTCTACCGCGCGGCGAAAATGTATGCCTGCGCTGCGCCTGCTGTTTCGTTTAGGCGGCGCAGGGCGCTTGCGTAAATGTGCGTGTGTGTTTAGCTTTCACTTCTGCCGGTAGTGCAACCCGTTGTTTTTAGGGTTCCGAACCTCAAAAGGAAAAAACGGAACCCTTATAAGATCACTTTGTTGTCCGTCGGTCTGTCAAGACCCTTTTATTATATTTGAATTATGTCTGAGACTCACGGGAATATTCTATTCAAAGTATAAAAGGATGACTTACGTAAGAACCTTTCCATCGTACTCGAGGAAGCGGCGCAGTCGGTCCTCCTTCTTGGCTTGCCTGCGCGGCGGCGGCACCGACTTCCACCGCTCCTGCTGCGTGTACTGGTCCACTGGAAGCTCCTCCTCTTTGGACAATTCTATGCCTTGGGATTCTAACCACTCCTAAGAAGAAAAATCGCCTGCTTTAGAGAAAACTTTAACGGTTTGTCTAAGTCAATTGATGTTTTTGCGCCCTGTAGCCCGGTCAAAAGAATACGGCTACGGTATCCTCTGCCTGTCGTAAAAGGCGACTAAAAGAGGGTCCGAGGGGTAGAAATTTGAAAATTCGCTAAAAGACCAAGTATTAACATAGAAGAAAATAGTTTAAAGCATGTTTCAAAATTGTCCCTCTGAAGGAGTCAAAAGGGGGTTGAAAGTTTGTATGAGGAGTATTTGTTTCTTAAACGAGGAACTTGATACTTCGTTTAATAGAAGATGGCCGACGGAGGAGTTGGTTCCTATTGAAATACGTACTTAATTAGACTTTGTGATTTTCTCCAACGTGTCGGCCGTTTTCGCAAATGATGAAAATCAATTAGTCAATAGCAGGAGTCGTTATACTTATAGCTTGCGCACATACGACATTAAAGATCAGTGAAATCTATCGGTTTATTAACCCTTCTAACCGCCAAATATCCGAAATGTTTCTCGCAATTTTCAAAATTTTACCATTACTGTCACTTTAGGTACGAGTAGAGTGAATTTATCTTAAGAGTTGTGTGTTGAGCTATCCATGCACATTTGTCTATGTGTGAGTCAGCGTAGATGCTATGAGTTCACGTTGTCTATGTGTTCGTGTGTGCCACAAGTGTCACAACTACAACTGCAAAAATAATGCATACACTTTGTATTGAACTTCCATAGAAAGTGTATACGTTATTTTTGCTCTTGAGTGTAGTTCGAGAGGGAGAAGGTATATCTACATGAAAATACCTATAGTGCATTTTGTGAAAACTCTCTTAATGACATCATAACAAATATTCATTTGCTGCTACAAACCAAATTTATAAAAACTTGCTGCGACTAATGCAAAAAAAAGTATAGTAGACACAATTTAAAATAAGTACCACAGTCAACCAATTTTATATGTGAGCCACTTCGTACCATGTCATAGTGACATTAATATGAGATCTCTAGAGGTTTTCCTCTAGATTTTTACTGTGACAAGGTAGGAAGTGGCCCAGAAATCAGATTGGTTGACTGTACATACATGTTCCTGAGTCATGATTGTTTTGTTTCTATGCCGAATCCTCTCCACTGACCCGTTACAGTATATCACTTCACTAAACATAGATATACTATACCTATACAAGTATGTAGTTAATGTAGTTATAGATGCGCTACCGAGCGACCGGAGATGAAAAAAAAAATATTTATATAAAATTTATACTACGCAATTTGACCAGTTTGCATGTCTAATATATTGCTTATGGAAGTGTGTTTGTGCCTATCACCCGACAACGAAAAAATGCTCGGCCGGTGATACCGATAAAACATGGCACTTCTTTCTATTTCCTCTTATATTATAGGAATCGCAATAAGGTTCTCTTTCTCTATCAATGCGTGTCAGGCCCTTGTCACTAAAAGCAGTTTCCGTGTCAGGCGACTTTGTCCGTCCTAACTACTCCGCCAAGTGCGCATGCAACCGGAATTGCCGCTCGGCGGTGTCAGGCACTGGCTCACTCGCAACAGTTTTAACTTCACCCACCCCTATGTCTGTGTTAATTAGTCTGGATGGGACAACGGGTCATAGTTTCATCATGTAGGTGTATTACGTAAGCCGCTACTTAGTTATGTAGTCAAAGTGAACACTAAAACAAACATGTTTAAGGCCTTTTAGGGGGCACCCCATACACGTACGTAAGAGACAGACAAAAAAAAATTCGTGAGTGTCATGAGTGTGGCACATAGGGCCCTCAGACGGGTTCTAAAATCGAGATATGTCTTGAAAGTAGGTATTATAGGTAGGTATTATATATGTTGTATTATGTCTTTGTGAGGTCATGTTATAAATGCAAAGACATATTTGAAATCCCATTTGACTAAACTAGAAAAACTTACTTTACTACACAAAGACTACTACTAAACTAAGACAAAAATTCTTAAAGATGCAATTGACACTTGTGAAAAACGACGAGGTTACACTTTTGTTAGAGTAGTACCGTTATCGTTTCTAGCGGCGGGCGTTAGCGGTGCGGTCGGCCTCAACCGGTTTACATTTTGGACCGCTTAGTTTACCTTAACGTTATGCTATTTCCATTGAACTTTAAATGGACAGTACTATAGTCTAACGCAGCACGACATTTTACCCCCTTTTCCAATTCCGCTTTAAAAAGTAACGCTAAGTCTACAATCGCATATTCACCGACAATGTAGATTCAATATTTAGCTACGCGTCAATAGTCGCATCACAACACAATGAACGCATCGAGATAGCGGTACCCATTTTATCGGCCGGCGTCGCGTAGGTAATTCATTCAAAGCGTTGCAATCTTAGCGTACAGACATATTTTGCGTCCGAAGATAAACTAAATAGAAATGGTTCTAACACTGGAAGATCCCGCCGTAAGGTCGTACATTGCGTACTCGTCTATCCTAGCGCTCAAGATGTTAGGCGTGGCGACGCTGACGTCCCTGACCCGCGGCAAACGCAAGGCGTTCGCGAACCCTGAAGACGCGAGGGCTTTCGGAGGGAGAGTGAAGGATGATCCAGATGTGGAGCGAGTGCGGAGAGCGCACTTGAACGACTTGGAGAACATTCCGGCGTTTTGGGTGCTGGGTGCGCTGTACCTGACGACTTCGCCAGCGGCAGCGTGGGCCACGCTTCTGTTCCGGCTGGCTACGGCGGGCCGCGTGCTTCATACGCTAGTTTACGCCGTGGTGCCGCTGCCGCAGCCGGCGCGCGCGCTCGCCTACCTGGTGCCCTACGGCATCAATATCTACATGGGAGTCCAGGTGCTCGCGCACTACGCAACGTCCTTGTGATTCCTCAATAGGTAATGTGCTTAGGTTTACGTTGTAAATAATTAAATCAATATTTTTAACCGTTGTTATTGTTGTTTTAAATTTTTAATAATTAAGCGAATAAACTTTCCCATTTGTGATAATTACCTACCTACATAATACTTAGTTTTGTGTGAAGAATTATTTGAAAATAAACTGTACTATTAGTGGATTCTTGCTCTTAATAAACTTTTGAAAATTATAAATAATAAACTTATAAAATTTAGTTAAATCATATACAAATCGACCTGACATCGAAGTACATACGTAAATTATATAAGTAAATATATACTTAATTTATATAGAAACATGTAAGACTCAGGAACAAATATTCGTTCAGACAAATAAATGCTCTGACCGGGATTCAAACCCGGGACCACAAGCTTAGGTAGGCAGGGTCACTAAAAACCAACTAACTTAAAGCGGTCGCCAACGCCAATAGATACTTGATGGCCATCAAAAAGGTGTCATGAAGAGGACATAATAGGTATGTACCTATACCTAGCCAACACACAATGACGAATCCCTGATTAAATATACTGTGTGCCTATTAGTTAGTAATTAGTAATTACTTACAAACAACTTATGAAACACATATGTAATATTCCACATATGTAAATTCCTAAGTATTTGTGCTCCAGGGGACTTCAATCAATATTATCATCCCGGGTTATCACCACACTAGGTACAGTCAAGTGCAAAAATATGTATCGAGTGTATCCTCTCATAAATATATGTCCACAGGAAAGACGCGAACCTAAATCTGTTTATGACCCATATAAGTTAT
Source organism: Cenopis cana (assembly GCA_951800055.1). Classification (NCBI taxonomy): domain Eukaryota; kingdom Metazoa; phylum Arthropoda; class Insecta; order Lepidoptera; family Tortricidae; genus Cenopis; species Cenopis cana. Next base: position 13,403,207 of record OX637471.1, on the reverse strand, counting down.
TTAGTCCTTATTGGTACCATAGGCATAACAACACGCGACACGTTTAGGGTTTACAGGATTATGTTACAAAACGAAACATTAAAAAAAGTTCAACAGTTTTTTTAAATGTTAATAATCCTGAAAAGTTCCCAAATTAGTAATCCATAAAAAAATCCTGTTATTCATAACAACACAGTAGCAACACACAAACATTCAAAAAAGTTCAACAATTTTAGTTTTAATAAGTAAATTCCTTCACGTCAGAATTTTTTAGCAAAGAAAACTTTGAAAATTCATAACTCGAAAACTACGAAAAATCGGGTAACATACATGGGTATATTGTGATGGCCCACGACGTGAGGAATCTAAAAAAAAATTATGGACGTCTAGGTTTGGGCCATCCTGTATGTGCGTTCACCATCATACAATTTTGTTCGTAGAAGGCGTGGCCTGGCAGCGAATCTGTTAGCCGATCCAGGAGCATTCATAAAATAGGCCGTGATATATCTACCCCAGCCCAGCGCACCTTCGTATTCCACTTTTAATGGAGGTTCAAGAAATAATTTACTGCTATTGTAGGTACAGTTACCAGCATTAATATCTGCCAAAACAACGGCGGAAAAACATCTGACACGTCCTAACGCCCTTACATTTTTTTTTTAATTAAAAATGGGATCGCTCTTGGCCAGCATCTAGCCAGGGGGCAAAGACATTATAGTCGTTTACAGATATTTTATTATGCGCGCTTTAAGCGCTCGGTTGTTTTATGCGTCAAACGCATGCGTTTCCATATAAATACATACAACGCAATGCGTGCAACGCAATATATTTATATGGAACGCATGCGACGTACCGTCTAACCTAACCCACCAGCGCCAACAACCACGAGTAGGTACCACGACATACCTAAACAGTTATTGAGCTATACTTCAGTAAGTAATACTAACTTTAACAACTCCTGAAACATGTAGCTGATCATCACGTGACCCTCATTTTAGTGAGTGCTATAGAAAGTACTACTTCTAAAATGAAACATTAACCTTAATTTGGATTTCGTAGCTTTCTTCGATGTTGGCTGAGATCGGGTCACTAGTTCCAATGGACACTGAATATCTTGGTTACGACTGCCTTTTCATGTATGGAGTAGGCAAATGAATAGTATGATGGTAGAAACTGAATAATAAGACGATCCGCGCACTATTAGGTTTAGGTTTAGCCATAGTTGTTAACATTTATTAAATTTAGATCATCTTAAAATGGTGATTAATAGGATGCACATATGTTTATGATTCTGTCTTATTACTAGTGACATTAAAAATTTAACCACTAGCTTCTTTCGGTAAGGGCCCATTTACACGAAGCAACAACTTGCACGCGATTTGCATTACATTGCGTTGTTTGGTCGCCCTCTTCGTACCTCGGTAGCCCGCGCATCCGCTAATGTAATCAAAATTGCATGCAATTTCTTGCACTGTTTAAATCGGCCTTAAAGACCGTACGCCACTCCTTGACGTGCTGAGTCGTGGCACGGTTACTGCCTATAAAAAAGTTGAAGTTCGATGTTTTCCAAGTATTTTGCTAAGTTATGTTCATTGCCCATACCTATAGTATATCAGGTATTTGTCGCAGCCGCTCGCCGCTTAGCCCGAAAGTCGTGGCGTGGCCAGCTCGTAAGATCAGTTAGATCTAACTGATCTTTACTCTCTTACATATGTAAATAACATTGGTGTGGGGGCGCTCGTGACCTGTGCTCGCACGGCAGTCCTCGCGGCTACGTCGCCTGCGTCGATAAGCCAGCAGTGGCATCCCGGTCACGCCGACTATTGCTCCGGCAATAAACACATCTCTTAAGCCCCGACCTTCCCGACGGCTTTATTCTAAAAGCCATTCGAAGGTTTTACGACGACCATTCGTTTCGCATTATTGCTCTGTTATTGCATGGGAACCACGTTTCGAATCTTAACTTGAATAGATTATCACTTGTGGAATTTTTTATTATCATTTTTATTTCCGAATATTATACTTCTTCAGAAAAAACTCAAGTCTTTTAAACGTTAATTATAATAAAATAAGTTAGGTACATAATACATAAGTGTCTCAAAAATATTATTACGGCTATCTGCAGTAATAAGTGGAGACACATCGCAAGAACAGCTGTCATCAAGGATACCTTGGTAGTAATGTAATGACTAATGAGGGTGGTCCCTTATAGTCTCATTGCATTAAAGTACTATGACCGCGACCACTCAGTCAAAACAAAACTGCCCGGTTAAAAAAAGATAACCCGATATTGGCTCGCGAATAAAATCGTAGGTAACTAACACCTATTGTTCGAACGGTAAATTCGAACTTACTGTCGTATAATCATCTTAGCTCCAGACCCTGGAGTGCCCGATAGCAACGTGTGAAAAGGTCATTAAACAACAGACATTATTGTGCACATACACCCTTTTGGTACCTACAATAGCAGGTAATCGCGGGGCGACTCCGGTATCGCGCAGCGTAATAATAATTCGGCGCTGGCCGCTAGTCACAATTCTAGTGAAACTACGAATATTCTTATTTTTATAGTGAAAATTTCGTCTTTTAAACTCATCAACAAACATCGTTCCTTAACTTCGAAGCATCACCAGACAAAGGTAAGCGTTTTTCAATTAATTTCTAACATGGCGTCTCTTTTATAGGTTATTTTTAGGAGCGTGTGTATGTGTTTACAAACGATACATGTGTGTAGGTTATTTTGAGGATCCCTTTAACTATTAGTTACGTGGCTTTTATTAGCTATTGCCATTATCAAAATGTCAGTTGGAGGGTACAGGCCACTACGTTGGTGGGGAAGGTATTTCGACAAACAAGGTGGATGCGAAACATGCTTCTGGTATACCTATACCTATATCGTTCCCCGCGCGAGTGGACGGGCGTCACGGTCACGGGCGGCGCGGCAGCGGCAGGCGGGTGCGCGCGGACAAGGTCACCCAAATGAGATATTGACTTGATAAAATTTGCTAGCATAAGTAGGTACGTATGCCAACGCCATGCACAAATATTTAAGTACCTTTTTATGGTTCCGTAGCCAGAATGGCTAAAAAGGAACCCTTATAGTTTCCTCATGTCAGTCTGTCTATCCGTATGTCACAGCCGATTTACTCGGAGACTATAAGTACTACAATTATGAAATTTGGTAGAAAGATGTATATTCTATGAACCGCTAAATAAAAGTGACGTGAAATTAGGGAAAAAAAAAATATTTGAGGAGTGGCACTGAATGTGGCACTCCATTACAGTACGTAACCGGGGGATGAAATTATTTTTTTCAATGCAAGGAGTTGTGAGGGTACAAAATGTGCTCTCCTCCCCCCCAAATTTCCAAATAATGAAGAATAAAATTCTGAAAGAAAATCGAGGTATGTACCTACTTTACTCGTAATTAATACTTTCAAGCATTGTGCCGTGACTTCCCTATGCAGATAAGACCTTTTTTGATTCAAGGTATTAAATAGTGTTTTTAAAAGTGGGGCCATTCATTTATTACGTAAGACTATTTACGCTAGTTTTTGACCCCTTCCCCCCCCTATTACAAGAAAAAATAAGAATAGATCGACCCCCTCCTTCCCCTGTTTAATATTTTATTACGTAAGAATCTAAAGGAAAAAATGAATACACGATATAAAAATCATCAACGCAATAACGAGTGTTGTTTACTACGCAAACAAGTGACGACTAGTCCACAAGCGGGGAATTCCCGGGAGGTGCAGTGCGGGTGGCGCGGGTCCGTTGCCATGGAAATGGAAATATCATTTATAGTGCGCGCATTCCACGAAGGCGCGCCCCTCCACAGCCCAAGCCGTACAACTGCGCACAGATTAGTATGAGATTCACTGTGGAGGGGCGCGTCATCGTGGATGACGCGCACTATGCCTCTATGCAATGCATCCGAGCGAACCTCGGCAATCGCGCCGCTTTTTCAAAGTATAATTTTAACTTTGCGCATTTTTTTTGATCTTACGTAAGAACTATCGAGACTCCCCTCCCACCTCCTTGTAAGAAAACATAAGACATGGTCGAGTCGACCCCCCTTCCCCCCTAAATCGTCTTACGTAATAAATGAATGACCCCAGTGGACTGCTAGGTGTCGATACGGAACCCTTCGTTGTGCGTGATCCAACACGCACTTTGGCCGTTTTTTTTAACTTTTGGGGACTAGAGTCTGCAGAGACTCGAGTTGTAAGTACATAAAGATTCTAGTGTTTTGTTTACACTTAAAACTTTTAAGAAAACCGGGTTATGATGAAAACTTAACTGTACTTGTACCAGTTGTAAGTGCCTAGCCTATAGTGCGTGTCATCCATGAAGACGCGCCCCTCCACAGCCCAATCCGTACAATTGACATCATTTCATATTTATAAGCCTACAATTTTATTAAGTACTTCCCTTTATTCTGCTTGAAAAAAGGAACACGCCAACGGTTTTATATCTTTCATGAGCCTCATATTTAAATGAATATCATTTTTAGGGTTCCGTAGTAAACAAGGAACTCTTATAGTTTCGCCATGTCCGGTCCGTGCGGCCGTCCGTCCGTCCGACCCCCGTTTTTAGGGTTCCGTAGTAAACAAGGAACCCTTATAGTTTCGCCATGTCCGTCCGTCCGTCCGTCCGTCCGTCCGTCCGACCCCCGTTTTTCTCAGTAACCGTTAGTGCTAGAAAGCTGTAATTTGGCATGAGTATACATATCAATGACGCCGACAAAACGGTAGGATAAAACATTAAAAAAATTTTTTAGGGTCCCTCCCCTACATGTAAAGTAGTGGTGCAATTTTTTTTTCTGCCAAGCCCCATTTTGTGGGTTGTCGTTGGATAGCTCTTTTAAAAATATTATAAGGTTTCTAAAAGCATTTTTTGATTAAAGAATCAGTTAGCGTGATATTAAGCTTTGAAGTGATAATTTTAGTTATGGTCCAGTGTCCCTCCCCCTGCCAGTTAAACGGTGGCTACTAGACATGTGAAAAAAATCATGGTAGTAGTATATACGATGAATTTAAAAGGAAAACTATCACAGCTAAGTAGACATTACTAGTTAACGAGTAATAGTCGAACTTCAGAAATGTACTTTGCCAAAGCAAACTTTCGTACAATTTCCATTGATACCTTAGATAATGTTGTTAATTCTGTCAAAAACAGAGTAAATATAAGTTTGCGAACTTTTTAGTCCAAATAATGTAACGGGTGGAACCCTACCTTGCGCGTGGCCCGACACGCACTTGGCCGGTTTTTTGAATTCTGTAATGACATTAACTCCAGTTCTACGCCTGAATAGACCCATTGCTTTAGTCACCTCCCGGCATCGGTCAGCCGGGAGGCAGGAACGGAACTCCGGAATCCGGAATAGAAAAGAGTAGGTTAGAAAGCCGTGTTTGAGCGTATTGGAATTGTAATGAGAGGCACTCTGATAATAAATCACTAAAAAGTGAGAAATAAATAAAAATTGTCATAAAAAACATAAATCGACACCAAAAATTGCACTAAAAAGTACCTAAAAAAATGCCTAACTTCTAATAGCTCACAAAGAATTTACCGCATGCCATTATGTCTTCAACTTCAGGCAATTTCTTTAAATGGCATCGATTTCAAAAATGACAACATCTAATTTAATTACATACATTGTTCGACAAGCCACGTAAAGTCTTTGAGCTATTAGAAGTTAGGCAATGTTTTATTTGCGTTAGTTTTTGAGTGGGTTTTTATTTTTTTATGGCTCTGTAAGCTGTACACCTCGTGGGGTTTTTTTTCAGTTTACAACCACCATGGCTCCATCATTGTAAAACAAGTGCGTGTCGGGCCACGCGCAAGGTAGGGTTCCGTAGTCGTCTACCCTTTACATTATGTGGACTAAAAAGTTCGAAAACTTATATTTACTATGTTTTTGAAAGAATTAACAACATTATCTAAGGTATCAATGGAAATTGTACGAACGTTTGCTTTTGCAAAGTACATTTCTGAAGTTCGACTATTACTCGTTAACTAGTAATGTCTACTTAGCTGTGATAGTTTTCCTTTTAAATTCATCGTATATACTACTACCATGATTTTTTTCACATGCCTAGTAGCCACCGTTTAGCTGGCAGGGGGGGGGGGGACACTTGACCATAGCAAAAATTATCACTTCAAAGCTTAATATCACGCTAACCAATTCTTTAATCAAAAAATGCTTCAAGAAACCTTATAATATTTTTAAAGGAGCTATCCAACGATAACCACACGATGGGGTTTGGCAGAAAAAAAATTTGCAGCACCACTTTACATGTAGGGGAGGTACCCTGAAAAAAATTTTTTTTTAAGATTTTATTCTACCGTTTTGTCGGCGTCATTGATATGTATACTCATGCCAAATTACAGCTTTCTAGCACTAACGGTTACTGAGAAAAACGGGGGTCGGACGGACGGACGGACGGACGGACGGACGGACATGGCGAAACTATAAGGGTTCCTTGTTTACTACGGAACCCTAAAAAGAAACGAACTCGACAAAAAAAAATCGAACCTGCCTACAAAATTTTACGAGAATTTGAGAAAATGGTGTGACCCGCGGGGAAATCAGAATCAAGTAACGATATGTACTACCGTTGGTACATATTTAATCTCAGTTTTAGTATGGGATTTGACATTTAAATCTATCGTACTAACGGTCGAAAACGTTACGTGATTACCGCGCCGTAGACGAAAACCATACAGAAGCATTTTTGTCCAAGCTAAAATAAATGGAGACCTCCGCCGGACAACTTTCAGAACTATTATTAATTATTATTTTATTAGCGAATTTGGAAAAACAAGTTAAAATTAAAACATAACTTACCCTGGTATATAAATCGCAGGAGACTGTGTGGAAAACCTTCCCGAACATGCAAATATCCTTCCCTAGATCCAAGTCTTTCCAGTGCCAAAACTCGCCTTGGTTGTTTTTTGGTATTTTGCCGCGTTTTATCATCCTGCCTTGCCATAAGCCCGAATTCTGTAACAATAATATCAGTTGCGGATAAAATTTTCCTCGAAAAATGGGATAGAAAATTAGTTACGCTTTTTTTATAACTTTTGTAACGCTTATTTTTTATCTAAAAAGATATAACATTCGTCACTAACGCACATAAAATATAAAAAAATGCGTTTTTGAAAATTAATCCCGGATCTAAAAAAGGGGGTAGAATGTTTGTATGGAAACGAGTAATATTCTAAATGAGGGATTAATACAAATGTCGTTAGTAGTAGGCAATATATAGAGTAGGTTAGTAACTAGGTAATTAGGTCCAAACATTAGGTAAAAAAAAAAACTAGATTACCCGTGCGATGCCGGGGCGGGCCGCTAGTCTATATACAATGAACAGAAGGCAAGGATAGTTGGGTGAGGCCAGTCGGAACGGAATAAGCTATCAACTACAGCTTACTGAGTTGGCAGACTGCAAGCGGGAGAGCGCCGGGCGCCAGCGGCCCGTGCACAAAGACTAGAAGCTCGCATTCAGGCGTAGACAAATGCGTGCTCATTTGTGAGCGAGGCTTCGCTTAACAGAACTGTAGCTCAAGTGTGTAAGTTTTCGAAACATTAACTACTTAATTCGAACGCGTTTGCGTTTTGTCTCAAAATGTATGAAAACGCTCTCACCCAGTTTGAAATAGGTACGCGCGTTCATCGGTTAGCAAAAAATGTTATACTTGCTGTTTTAGTTTCCACTAGTGACCACCAGAGGCGCTGTTCACGTTTTCATACCACTTTGATACATTTTAAGACAAAACGCGTTTGCGTTTCGTTCAAATTAGTTAATGTTTCGAAAAAACTTATACTAGAGCTACAGACAGAACTGGTGCGCTGCCGTCGCATTAATACAATGTGTATTCATTATTTTCATTCATAAATTCGTAATGCATTTTCAGTATTTTACACATTAAATATCTGGGCGGCCGAGCTTTGCTCGGCGTTTTCCCGTGCATGAGACCTAGCTAGATCGATTGCTTGTCCCCGAAAACCCCCACATACCAAATTTCATCAAAATCGTTAGAGCCGTTTCCGAGATCCCCGAAATAAATATATATATATATAAATAAATAAATATACAAGAATTGCTCGTTTAAAGATATAAGATAAATACGTCCGGTTTAAAGGCGCTTTACGTAATGAAATGTTAGGTACCTATAATATCATGTTACCCTATATAATGTTACCGTAATGTAGTGTGTGGTGAGTTTACATGCTTTTATTTAACTTGCAATGTTTGTTTGTAACTATTCAGTATGCATGTAGGTTCAGTGCAAATCTTGTTTCTCTGTCACATTGCTAATTATCTCAAGAACTACTTATGCTATCGATGTGGAATTTGGAATAGTTATAAACAAGGGTAGACCCAGAGATTTTAGTTTTAGTGAAAATTACGTAAGGGGGTTCAAAATTTCAGTCAAGTAACTATATATTCAGTGCAGTGTCATATGAAAGGGTTTGACTTGCACACCTGCACACAGTTTTTTTTTTCAGCAACACAACAGTTTTTCATTGTTGTCGGGTAATTTTAGATTTAGGAGGGAAAACGTGAAAGACAAAGTTTTTTCCTCTCGGAACGCAGTCAATGTTGTAAAGTGGTAGGTAAAGAAATGTAGGATTGTGCAATCTAAGTAGGTGCGTGACTTAGGAAAGTACTTACTAAATTGATGTATTTTTTTGTTATTATTATTATTGAGTCCTTATAAAGACCGACGCATCGAAAACGCCTGGAAGAGCTTCTGGCCCATAAAGGCGCTAATGAAGGGCAACCTTCCTTTGCCCCTGAAATGCAAGCTCGTCGACATCCTGCATCCTGCCTAGGTATTCTAACCTATGATGCCCAAACATGGTCACTAACCGAGGCCCAAAAGTCTCGACTCAAGGTCTGCCAGCGAGCAATGGAACGCAGCATATTTGGAGTCCGTAGAATTAACCGGATCAGGAACACAGAGCTGCGTTCCAGGTCTGGTATCGTAGATGTGGGTGTTATTGTTAAGGCCGCAAAGCTGAAGTGGGGCTGGGCTGGGCATGTCTGCCGAATGTCCCCTAACTGGTTTAACTGGTTTAAGTTTATTTTGATTTTGGTTATGTATAAGTTATTAATTATCAATTATCAACGTCATCCAGCCTGTTTACGTCGCACTGATGTAGCTGGAAAAATCGCGCACTGTACCAACGACGTTGTAGAAACAGATGGATACTAAGGGCTAACGGTACTGCGTCTTATTTCAATGAAAACTTCAATTTAATCGGATACGTCTGTGTAAAAAGCGCACATTACGGAACCATCGTTCGTCTCGTTACTTTTGAAGATGAATTGGGCATTTTTTGTAATCTATGAACAATAAAGGGAATGGCGCGGGAGACGGGAGAGCTGCCACACGACACGTAAAAGCCACAGCAGGCCACGGCCCGCCTCGGAATCGGAAGGATGCAGGCCGTCGTTATAATGGGATTGTCGCTCATTTGCCGAGAATATTCCATTACCTACCGCTTAGCTCCCCTTTCATCATATTGTTAAAGTGACATTTCACTAAACAATAACCGTTGATATCGCGTGAATTAATAAATCCTTTTATCCTTTTTTACCCGCCTGCGGCGAAGTCCAAAAGGAGGGTTGTGTTGTGTGTTTGACCTGTAGGTCTTTTTGTTGTACCTATGAAGGTATGTCCGTTCCATACTTTGTCACCAAGATACTTAATTATAACATTTAGCAATATCCTTTTTATGAAAATAATAATAATAAACAATAGTAAATATTATAAATATACATATATGAATATAAGGGCAAGCGAATGCTGAATCGTGGATGAATCACACAAGAATAAAAATAGTAGGCTAAGTACTTACTACCTAATAAACTTTCGGAAACTTTCGTAAGTAAAGATATTGCTAAATAATTCACTCTAGGCAAAGCCATTGTGTCACGTATTTCGTTTATTCCGTCTGTGTGGTTGAAAATGTTGCTTTATAAAGCACGTGGCGTCCACGATGCTAGCATAGAATAATAAGTAGATAGGTGCCGTGGGTAAATGGTAGATTAACAATATTGAAAGATATATATGGGTCGCCACCGCCAGTATTTCACATTAGGGTCAGTTACACCACAAATCTTCAATGAATCAGAGTGGCCCGATGAAAATTTAATCAACGTAGGCTGCGAATTACAAGCGGTTAACGTTCAGTTATTTATTTACGCCGTCAATCACTTCGTGTCGAGCAGATAAACCCGTGGCGGAAATGGAGAGGTATCCGTCCGCCATAGCTGGGCAGGGGTAATTACCCGACTCATCTCATTATATTATTATGTATATGAATGGGCCATTTGGTTTAGTAGGATTAGAAGATATCTCCTTTAGCGCGGAATGCGTTGTCTGACAAGATTCGTTTAGCCGGATAATTGGTAACATTTATGACTGTGTCATTTTATTAGGTAGACTTTCTTCAATTCTTAACATTCAAAGGCCTCGGCCTCACAAGGGGTTACTTTATTTTCAGTTATTACATGGCTTTAGCTAGTTGTTTTATAAGTTTGTAGGGTTTTTACATTTTCACCTGCTAAAGCGCGCGCGACGAATAGAAAGAATTTCGTACATTGATCCATGTAATGATGGGTCAATGTACGAAATTATTTCTGTTCGTCGCGCGCGCTTTAGAATAGTTCAGTTGAAAGTTTATAAAATTACCTACATTCCAAAAATATTTGGTTGCGTCGATGTGTTTACTAAGTACTTAGTTAGTAATTTCGGAGTGACCGGTAAATACCTATGTCCATATTTGCGTATGCGTATTAAGAGGATTATGTAGCAAATTTTTTCCATACAAAAACCTAGTATTTAATGATACTTACAACATTTCCAAAAATCATGCAAATCGGTTCAGGTTTAGGGAGTGGAAAACGTTGGCGCCCGAAGCACTAATTCTGGTTGAAATTACTACTGTCTCTATCGCACGCAAGAATATTCCGGAATGCCTGTTCTCGCTCGCACGATAGGTACACAATAGTCATAACAATGCCATTTAGAAGTAAAAAATACCTTAACGCACGCCTCCGTGACAATAATGGTGTCTTCGACGGAGTACCCGATGTTGACAATTCAAACACGGACCTCGTTGAGGTTTTTGTAGACAGGCTGCTCGGTCGGGCTCACAAAGGGGCTTTTAAGACCTTTGTACCTTGTCGCTTTAACATCATGTTTGAACTTTGAATCTATATATTTTAACCGGTGAAGGAGACAAAGTGCCAAAGTGTCCAACGCTTGTTGTAGTGCACTCAGTGGCCTACCTTGACACGCGGCTCCATAACAGTGATGGTGTCGTCCTCGATGAAGTACACGATGTTGACGACTCGCACTCGGAACGCCTCGTTGGGGTTCTCGTATACGGGCTGCTTGAAGAACGCAGTGAAGTTAAGGCAGCGCTTGTCATAGTGCACCCAGTGCGGGACTACGGCGGGTAGCGCTGGCTGCTTCACGCGCCCGTACGTAAGGGACGGATCGTAACTGAAACCACACAACACGAGCTACTCGGCGGAATACTCTCTAAAGCCCGATCCTCACCAATCGGCCATGATGGCGCAGGATGAGGATGCAGTAGTGCGTTAAACGGAGAAAGACACACTTTTATTTAATTCCAGCACATAGCTGCGCCATAAGCTGTCTGTCTTTCACCCACTTCAAAGCACTTGTGTGTTTTTGAATATATTTTTTTACTAATCCACTGCCTGAAATGTAATGGTGTGGTACATTTTTGAAATCAGCCCGTGGAGCCCTTTCATTTGATACGTCTCGTGATAAATGGCTGAAGAAAATTTGTTTTAATCAATACAAAATTGATGACATCGTAAATGGAAATGTACTAAGTCTAAAATACTAAGACCTCTACTACATTATCCGAAAAATCCAGGATACACGAACTTCCCTACAGGACAATACAGCTGAAGTCCAGGACTAAATAGGTTATGGCGTTCAACCGTCGACAATATAGTATGAATAAACGAAAATTGTACACGAGCTATTTTCGCGAAACGTAGCATTTCAAGATGCGTGTCTAAACCACTTACGATCTGAATATTTTATAAAGAACTGCTTGTAAGTATATGTAAATTTAAGAATTTCATATTCTCCAATATAAACTCACACATTGTCAACACAAACGCATGCGGACAAAGCCTTATAGACTAGGACCATTTTAGAAGAAGTAGAATGCAAGAAGCAAATCATGTAACAGTTGGGGTGACAACGTTATCGGAGGGTTCTGATCCTGCAGAATACGGATCTGCCTGTCGCCACCTCGAAATTTGAGCCAGAAGTACGGTATACCGGAAAAGGTGCAGCCCATACAAAATTTTTCGTCGTATATTTAGTAAATCGTAGCTCCGGTACTCTAAAAGAGAGTGTTATGGTTTTTTGATATGTTGTAAAGAACAATGTTAGCCATAGTGACAAAATTTTCCGCCCTTCAGCTCCATTACTTTGTCCACCATTTTGGAAATAGTGTCACTTATTTCAGTTTTTTGCTATTCTGCATAGTCCAGACCCTCTGATGACGTTGTCACCCCAACTGTTACATAATTTCCCGCTTGCATTGCTTAAATATGCCTTTTCCAGTTTTGTGCCTAATCTATTATAAATGTCCCGACCGTCGGGGATAAAAAATAAAGCTCCACGTAACTAATAGTGCCTAGACGAAGAATGGTAGGTTTACCTTAAGTAGTGGATAGTAATCACTTAGCGATATGTGATGATTTCCTTTTTTATATTGAACACAAAAATAGGGCACAGGGTAATATTCCACAAAAATATACACACTCTATCCTCAGACCCACACGCAACTTATAGCCGGAAGTTATAGGACTGATTCGAACATAGTGATTTATCACGATACAGAAGTAATCTCGCAGTTTTACATCTAGTTAAGTACCTATCTCCTTCATTACAAAAACTACTGAATGGATTTTGACGAATCATTCCACTAAATGTATAGTAGGTATGAATCCTTAAGTGGGAGTTACAAGTCGTGATAAAGTTTGGCCTCACGATGGAAACTGTTCCTTAGGCTACTTGTAACTTATACTGAGCGAGGCCAAACTATCCACGCAAAAAATTCAAAATGGCGGCTATTTTAGTTTCCAATTTTTTTTATTTTTTTTAGAACTCAAAAATGCTTCGTGCTACACAAAAACTTTGTATGAGAATTATGTTTTGCATAAATTTAGCTATAACTTTGGTTATTATCATTTTCTCGATATATCTAATAGTTCACGAGAAAAATGCCGTTCAATATTGCGTTTCTTGTTAAAACACTGTTTGTCAAAAGGCTTAGCAAAATCAAACTGCATCGTATGCAGAAATCAATCCATTTTCTCCAGTGATACTAGGAACCAATATAAAGGATTTCATCCGACGAAATGAAAATTTCATCGACGGGAATTCAAAATGGCGGTCATTTACCAAAGGGGGAGCCGCATTTTTTAAAAAGTGTATAATTTCAAAACGGCATCTGCTATTTAAGTAATATGGGTATCAATCTATTGGTATTGACACCATTAATTAAAATAAGAAAAATACCATTTAAAAAAATAATAATGGCGGCCACCTATAACAAAATTGTAAAATTTTCATTCTTCTTTTTTTCGTTATATTAAAAATAACAACTAAATGTCCAATGATATAGTCAATTTATATATTTACATAAATTCTCATAGTATTATCTACGCGACAAAACAAAAATTATCACAATCCGTCGATTAGTTTTTGAACTATACGAATTACAAACGAGCCTCGGCGTCTGTGTCATAGTAGTTATGGCACAAACTGCACTTTTGTAATGAAAGCAAGTCGCTTTTGCACAATGGTATTAGTGAAGAGACCAAACTTGATTATTTTTTCGATAATATCTAATTTTCACCCGTCAGTAACCGAGACTACGCCACTTCAAAATTATAAGCCTAAAACGTTCTACTAAGTTGAAAGGTAGACAGATTTGGACAAAAAATGTGGCAATCGATAGAGAAAAATGTTGCTCAACTTAAAATAAAATACGCTTTTTGTTACAAAAGTTAAGAATTTTTTTTTCTGTGTTTAGCAATAAACTTTTTATTTTATTTTTATTTTTTTGATATTTATACTCTGTAAAATCCTACACTTTGTTTTTTCTGCGTTTAAGAACATTTTAATCTATAGTACTACATTCTGCATGTGCATTGTGTGTCATAGTTGTTTTTTTATATTGGGGAAACTTTCTGTAGTGTGATTGTTTTTGGAAAAAAATATTCTTTTAAGGTTCAAAAAATATATAAGGTATAAATATAAGTACTTATAGGGTATGAATATCAAAAGTTTATTGCAAAAAAAAAGATTTTTTTTCTTAAGTTACGTTAAAAAAAAATCACAGCGTTATTTTTTATGTTGAACAACATTTTCCTGTACGATTGCCACATTTATAGTCCAAATTTGGCCACCTTTTAACTTAGTAGAACGTTTTAGACTTATAATTTCGAAGTGGCGTAGTCTCGGTTACTGACGGGTGAAAATTAGATATTATCGAAAAAAGTAATCAAGTTTGGTCTCTTCACTAAATCGTATTAGTGAAGAGACCAAACTTGATTATGATTATATGCAAAAGCGACTTGCTTTCATTACTAAAGTGCAGTTTGTTTCCATAACTACTATGACACAGTCACCAAGGCTCGTTTGTAATTCGTATAGTCCAAAAACTACCCGACGGATTGTCATAATTTTTGTTTTATCGCGTAGATAATACTATGAGAATTTATGTAAATTTATAAGTTGACTATATAATTGGACATTTAGTTGTTATTTTTAATATAATCAAAAAAAGAAGAATGAAAATTATACAATTTTGATATTAGTTGGCCGCTATCTTTAATTTTTTACATGGTATTTTTCTTATTTTAATCAATGGTGTCAATACCAATCGATTGATACCCATATTACTTAAATAGCAGATGCCGTTTTGAAATTATACACTTTTTAAAAAATGCCGCTCCCCCTTTGGTAAATGACCGCCATTTTGAATTCCCGTCGATGAAATTTTCATTTCGTCGGATGAAATCCTTTATATTGGTTCCTAGTATCACTGGAGAAAATGGATTGATTTCTGCATACGATGCAGTTTGATTTTGCTAAGCCTTTTGACTAACAGTGTTTTAACAAGAAACGCAATATTGAACGGCATTTTTCTCGTGAACTATTAGATATATCGAGAAAATGATAATAACCAAAGTTATAGCTAAATTTATGCAAAACATAATTGTCATACAAAGTTTTTGTGTAGCACGAAGCATTTTTGAGTTCTAAAAAAAATAAAAAAATTTGGAAATTAAAATAGCCGCCATTTTGATTTTTTTGCGTGGAAAGTTTGGCCTCGCTCAGTATAAGTTACAAGTAGCCTAAGGAACAGTTTCCATCGTGAGGCCAAACTTTATCATGACTTGTAACTCCCAATGTCCATTTATATGGGGATTCACACCTACTAGTAGCTAAACATCGAAATATGGCAGATTATGACTTGGGAAGCAGCTAGCAATCTATAATAAATATAATAAATAATAATATATGAACAGCAACAACTAATACTCGCAATACGTACATACAATTTGATAGGTAACAGGCACGGCTCAATAAACTTGCTTATAGAGTTAAATTTTATTGGAAAATGTAAATCAATTTCAAGTTGAGAGACAATCATGCAGCCTGTGTACGATTAAATTCCGTCCTAGAGGTTAATTCTTGGTCTTGGTCAAAGGCTTTGTTTGATTTATCATAGTTTAGACATAAAACTTCACGGCTTCGTTAATAGTTGCTAGCATTATCCAAGTTGTACAGCTTCTTTAAACTTCATTACTAATTCAACGATCCTTTTAAATAGATTGTTGTATAAAGAAAACTAAACATCTCTTTTTTTTAAATAGGATGTATTGCGTCATTGGGTCATTGTCCATATTATCTCTTATGTTATACATCTTACTTACCTACTCCACAATGTAAACTATTTAAGCGATTTAAAACCGCCATTTTAACTGTGAAAAACTAACAACCGATGCCGCCTTACAGTCTAAAGAGTATACTTTTACCGCATGATCTTTATTAATGGAATATTGGGGGCTAGTAATAGGAAATTTTTACTTCATCGCTCTGAATGTTGATTTCCGGGATAAGAATTATAATGTGAATGAGTACCAAAAAAAAACTTTAATATTTCTTATGTCGCGGAATACTTATTCCGTGGTCGCGGGAGGAAAGATAGGGTAAGTGGTAGGTAGGTGAAGCATTACTTGACAGAGTCGTCTGGCAACGCGAAAGCGTTGCTGTCGACGTCGGTGGCCTCGCCGCCCGGCGCGCGCACCGTGCTATCGGGGAACCGGTGCCCCTGGTAGATCCGCAGTGACGACCGTATGTGGTGCTGGATTTTTGTGGGGTCCGAGAACGTCAGCCCCGGCAGCTTAGGGAGTCCCCACGCCATTATAATCCTAAAAAAAATACCAAGTTGAAGGTGATAACCATAATCATTTGTAACCTCGACTTTACATGCAGTTCTATTTGTCACAACACGTAAAGCAACGAAGTAATTGCCTCCCTTGGGTACTAGCATTGGTAGTGTTGCATTATTGAAGAGGTGTACCTACGTGAGTGAGTAGTCCAGTGTTGCGAATATTTAAGGGTGGGAATGAGCAGCTGCACCGAAGGCTGACTCCGTCGTAAATTCTTGCTGCTGGCCAGCTGGCTCTCCTGTATAATATTTACAAGACCTTGCGGAGTGCAGACCTTGAGGCAGTACACGCAGCTGCTTGTACTATGCAATTTTCTTCGTTACGCTACGCTTACATGTTATGTGAACCAAAATACTAGAACATAGTTTAAGGCTTTTAATTCGTCTACAATTCAATTGATTCCGTTATGACACGAACATTTTCATACAGTTTATAAGTAACTTTCCTCACCAACATAGAGTCTATTCGACACTTGTTTTAAAGTCAGTCCGACCCAGGTCTGAGTTTCTTGCTGATCTCTTCTCATCTAGGCTAGGTTTAGTGAACCAGCGACAAAACTCCAAGTAGCTCGATTCCACTGACACGCCTCAGATTCGGCTGAAACCGCTCAACCAATCTCACTGGAGCGCAAACTCGGGTATTCCAGAGTGTTTATACCACCCGCGTGGTCGTGTCGGAGGCTTCCCGTGGATTTTCCCTAGGCCACTCTCCAGCCGCGCAGTCCTATCGCTTTATTAGGCCCGACCGATAAAGCCACAGTCAGGTTGAAAAACCGGCCAAGTGCGTGTCGGGCCACGCGCAAGGTAGGGCTCCGTAGTCGTCTACCCGTTACATTATATGGACTAAAAAGTTCGCAAACTTATATTTACTATGTTTTTGACAGAATTAACAACATTATCTAAGGTATCAATGGAAATTGTAGGAAAGTTTGCTTTTGCAAAGTACATTTCTCAAGTTCGACTATAGGCATGATGACTCAAAAAAAATTATTACTTCAATAGAAAGAAGACATAAAACTATGCCAAATAGGGAAAATCCTATTCAAATATCTCAAAAAATAACGAAGCAACAACGGTTAGAATGTTCGTAGTTAGAGAGAGAAAGTGCTACTCGACCGTGACGTCACCTTTGAGTAGCGCCATAGTAAATGACAATCGTTCAATACAAAGGTGCGTTTTGCGGAAAAGCGACAGAAAATACCCACTTTTAAAACTTTGAAGACTTATAATTACGTAATTATTAATTTTTTTGAATTACTTTTTTTGCCATTTGATTGAGAATTTGAGTCATTATGTAGAAAATTTGGATTTATTGATTTTCTTTTATAGTGTCATCATCCCTATTACTCGTTAACTAGTAATGTCTACTTAGCTGTGATAGTTTATATACGATGAATTTAAAAGGAAAACCCTTTTAAATTCATCGTATATAGTTACTATTACCATGATTTTTTCACATGCCTAGTAGCCACCGTTTAGCTGGCAGGGGGGGGGGGGGGGGGGACGGGACTTGACCATAACAAAAATTATCACTTCAAAGCTTAATATCACGCCAACCAATTCTTTAATCAAAAAATGCTTTAAAAGGCTTTATAATATTTTTGAAAGAGCTATCCAACGATACCACACACGATGGGGTTTGGAAGAAAAAAAAAGCACCACTTTACATGTAGGGGGAGTTACCCAAAAAAAAATTATTTTTAAAGATTTTATTCTACCGTTTTGTTGGCGTCATTGATATGTATACTCATGCCAAATTACAGCTTTCTAGTACTAACGGTTACTGAGAAAAACGGGGTATCGGACGGACGGACGGACATGGCGAAAGTATAAGGGTTCCTTGTTTACTACGGAACCCTAAAAAAGGACGTTACCTAATGATAATAAACATAGGTAATTTATACTGTACATGTACTCAAGGCTCAAGCTTTCCGTCTTCGTTCACATGACGGTTGTTATGTATGAGCTTATTTTTTAATAATTTGCGCTTGTTTATTTTATACATCTACCGATATTAAAAGAATCGCGATGGCAGAACAATAATATAAATTTAATGCTTACCGACTTGATTATATCACTAAATAAATAACGTCAGCAATGTTAAAAACGCATAAATATTTACAGAAAAGCATACGTCGTATAAAATAATACTTGAGAATGAATGACAGTCAACAGTCGCCTAGTAACGACGCGTCGTCGAGGGCTCTCGTGGCTCGTACGCGCCCTGGGGCCTGTACCACAAAACTTTACAAGCGTACAATTCGATAAATTTGTCAACTTTTTCTATCGAGAATTGTACAATTTTGTCGAATTGTAGTCTTGTAAAGTTTTGTGGTATAGGGGGCTAGTCCTGCGGCCCCTGCGGTCGCAAGTCGCAATGCCATCCTTTGGTATAATACGGAAACTAAAAGCATTTGTATTGTAATCATTTTTACCTTATAATATAACTATTTATTAAGTATTTATTGCATGTAAAACAAACATTATTTAAAATTGTTTACCAAGTACATATTTACATTATTCTGAAAAGATTAAATGCATTTTATTTTCGATTTAAAGTGACTTTAAATCGAGCCAATGCAATACAATGTTTGCAGGGTTTATTGGTTTGTTCGATTTGTTTACAAATAATCCAATATCCGGCGAGCGACTGCAGATATAAAAAATAAAATGAAATGGAATATATTCCCGCTTTAGCGTAGTTGGTAGTGACCCTGCCAACGAAGCTGGAGGTCCCGGGTTCGAATCCCGGCCGGGGCATTTATTTGTGTGATGAGCACGAATATTTGTTCTTGGGTCTTGGATGTTTTCTATGTATTTAAATATTTTTTTATCTATTTAAGTATTTATATCGTCGCTTAGTACCCCTAGTACAAGCTTTGCTTAGTTTGGGACTAGGTTGATTTGTGTAAGATTGTCCACAAAAAAAAAAAAAAAAATGTACAGCAGAATTCTCGAAAAACTTTTACTCTTAGCTTAGCTTATTTACATTTTTGTCACAATAGTTGCATTAAATTGTACCCTAGATTAAGCCGTCCTCTCCCGGCGAAAAAAATATACAATGCCATTCTTTGGGACTGGTAAACGTAAAAAAATGAAACCGACTCCAAAAAAATACAGTTAATGTATGAAGGCGAATTATTTCGATTCGATTCGACTCGGCTCGGCGAGCCTAGTGAACGCCAGCCTTGAGTTGACTTTTTATTAACGATTCTCAATACAATTTGAGACGTTAGCACCATGTTAGCACAGAATAGTATAATCCCATCAAAAACATTACATGTAAAAAGATGCAAGTCTCGCAACACAGTTCTTTTACAACAAAAAGTAATGATATGTAATCTTAAACCAAGTCTGTTATATTTTAGTCAATAGTACCGGAGGGGTGCCCACAGAACAAAATTTCCACCGACTTGCATCAGCATTAGGTACTTTATGTTTTTGATCATGTCATTATACATATTAAAAAAAATAAAGTTATGCAGATGCAAGTCGGTGGAAATTTTGTTCTGTAGGCACCCCCTCCGGTACTATTGACTAAAATATAACAGACTTGGTTTAAGATTACGTATCATTACTTTTTGTTGTAAAAGAACTGTGTTGCGAGACTTGCATCTTTTTACATGTAATGTTTTTGATGGGATCTCATCCCTTTTTTTCGTTTCAGGTATGACTTCTAGTAACGAACATGCAAACTGTAAAAGTAACTTTGTAATCGCATGTATTTTGTATAGGATTACAAACTTACTTATGCAGTTTGTATATCTCAGATACGTGACTGATATTGCAATTTTTTTTAATTTTCTATCAATAAATAGGCTAAAAACTAATTATGTTTAAAATTTGGAGCTTGTGAGTTTGCTAGAAGTACCTTAAACGATTGATGATCTGTCAGTCAGTCAGTGAGTCAGTGACAAAACTAAGGAATTTTGAGGGGCAATAGTTCTTAAAATAAAAGTTCAAATTGAGTGTTATTGAGAATATATCTATAACCTATATTATGCCCAATGCCCAACATGTTACTGAAAATTCAGGGATCTAGCTTTAACTGGGACAAAATTACAGGATGTTGAAAATGGCCTGAATGGCTTCGAGAAAAGGTTGGTACGGCCGTGCACCTTTTTGCTCGACTTGCGGGGGCACTGCTGTGCCCCCAGATAGTATTACATAACGTTAGTGCCGTAAAAGTTGTAATAACTTCGCGGTAGATGTCGCTACTAGCCTCCGTAAGGCTTAATTAGCAAAGTGGCTGAACCGCTTTGCTAGAGAAAGATAGTCTTATTGCGATTCCTATAAGAGGAAATAGATAAAAGAGTGGCATGTTTTGTCCCTATCACCGACCGAACATTTTTTCATGGTCGGGTTATAGGCAAATGCAAACTTCCATAAGCAATACATTGGATATGCAAACCGGCCAAATTGCGTAGTACAAATATTGTATGAAAAGCAAGTATGAGAAAGACATAGCCCCGGTCGCTCGTTGGCGCATCTTTAGCTACAGCGTATATATTATATCTATGTTATTAGCAGAGTGTAATGATTGAAAGATACCCTTATATACCCTTTAATAGACCCTTATAGTTTCGTCATGTCTGTCTGTCTGTCCGTCCGTGTGTCACAGCCGGTTTACTCGGAGACTATAAATACTACAATTATGAAATTTGGTATGAAGATGTACTCTATGAACCGCTATATAAATGTGATGTGAAATAAGGAAAAAAAAAATTAAGGGGGGGGGGGGCACCCCATACATGTAACCGGGGGATGAAAAATTTTTTTTTCAATGCACTTGCATTGACTTAAATGACCCCACACAACTAAAGTAGGTATTTTTGGATAGGCCTTTAAAAATGATATAGAGGTTACTAAGAAAGTTTTCCATTTAAGTCAATCATTGGTGAGTAGTTGGTATAGTTTTTGTGGTAGATACTGATAGAACTGATGAAAAGGCGCAGTTAAAGAGGTATTTCCCGTTGGATATATGGATACTTCGTATCATTTTATGATTAAATATGTACCGTATCTGGGGGCCGATTTTTGAGTGTCGAACGCTCGAGTTTTCACTCGAGATCTGTCAAAACTTTATACTTTTTTGACAGATGTCGAGTGAAAAGTCGAGCGTTAGAAACTCAAAAATCGGCCCCTGCACTAAAGTTCCATAAAGTCACGTAAAATAGGTATTGAAGTAGAACTGCGTCACTTAGTAATCTTGAAAAATTAAAAAAAAAAAACTTAATGAAAATCTTTTTTAAATTGCTTTTTTGAGGTTAGATATGAGGATATCACGCATCATTTCTGGTATATTGTATAAAATAAAAATCAGCCATATCGTGTCTGGAGGACCTCAAACTTGGTATGTTTCGAAAATTATTTTTGATTTAATTAAAAAAAATGGCTGAAATGTAATGATGTGGTATATTTTTAGAATCGCCTCTAAAAGCCCTTTCATATGATACCAAACACGATAGGTTTCTGAACAAAAACTTTTTTTCCATACAAAAAAAAGAATGTCTCAGCACTCCCCCCTAAGAGAATTTTTTTTAGGAACTGCGGGTCAAAAATTTTGTATTGACCTCTAGTATGCGTGTGCCAAACGGCTCAACTGTACATCGATTTGCGGTTTTTCTTTGAAATTGGGCTTGTACGGCTACCATTATATCCCACGTTGCTGTCATCGTCAACACAATAATGGATTTTAGCAGTCCTCTGTAACACACATCTACTATTTTTACCAACCCCTAGACGTCCTCGCTTTAACCGCAGTACTTTTATCGTCAAATCAACGTTGCGAACCTTTCCAATTAAACCCCGTTCTCCTCCTATGTTCAATTTTTAAAAGCTTTCCAAATTCGTGCTCGGGGCTTTTGTTAATACTTTGTCATAGGTACAGTCAAGGGCATAAATATGTATACACTTTTGGACCTTATTTCAATGGAATAAGGTGAAAAAGTGTAAACATATTGGTGCCCTTGACTGTACAAAGCTCTCGAGTCCAGCGTTCGGGCCAAAGAGAATATAATTACAACGTCGGGGCTGAGATATTAGTGCAGTTTCCTTTGAACTTTCAGCACGATGCAAATTCAAGTCAACTAATTTGCAGCCTCTTTGCCCATACAGGGCGTCCCACGCCTATGCCACATGGAGGAAAAGTACCTTTAATATTGTAGATGGAAGATTTTACTAAAAGAAGAGAAACAATTTAAACAGCATTCATAGATTTTTAAATAATTACATGGTTGAACCGGGAATCGAACCCGCTACACGAGAAAAAAAAATAGCCTGTAGCTTTATCATACCGATCGACAAAATAAAATAAATAATAAATAAATAAATATTTGTGGACAATCTTACACAAATCAACCTAGTCCCAAACTAAGCCAAGCTTGTACTATGGGTAAAGCGACGATATACTATAATATAGATAAATAAATACTTAAATACATAGAAAACATCCAAGACCCAAGAACAAATATTCGTGCTCATCACACAAATAAATGCCCCGGCCGGGATTCGAACCCGGGACCTCCAGCTTCGTAGGCAGGGTCACTACCAACTAAGCTAAAGCGGTCGTCAAAAAAGAAAGGCTTCATCATGAGGAATATATAATTTTGCTTAATAATTATAACATAAATTACGCAACTATTACCTACTTCATGGTCACAGGCAATTATATTTAAATGAGGGCTTGTTTCCTGGTAATTTGGATCGCAAACGTTCAGAATAATTATGTTTGTTATGAAAGGAGTAAAGCACCGCGGGTTAACCTGAACGATTTAATTTAACTACTGAGTAATTGTGTAATCCATGTGTATAGCGATGGATGAGCAGCTTGTAACTTTTCAAAGTGAAATTTTATAATTCTGGTTGTTTTTATCGGCCCTGTTGGTAAGCAATTTCTATATTTAGACATTTATTACCTACTAGTCGCTTGACCAGCCAAAGTAATTATAACGGAAAACATTTCAGAAACTTAAGTGAAATTTAACATGTACCTACTTAACGTTTGTTTCAGTAACCTTACGTGTTGTCGTTCCTTTATTCTTCAATATTTTTAAAAACAAAAACTACAGAATTACTGTTTAATTAAGACGTATTTTGACATTTTAACAATGTGACTATCTAGAACAGGGCTATTGCGACCTAATGGCATACATCTTAAATGTATTTTTTGGGTTTTTAATTAAGAAATATTGATTCAAACATCACTCCAAATCGACCATTTTCGAGCTAAAAACAGCTTTTTTCCGCTTAAATTCTACTACACACAATGAAATCAAAAAAAGGCAATGTTACTATCTAAAACTTCAATAAAATAATAGTATCCTTTATTCACTTCATTGGTCATTGTCAAACTTTTTGATCAAAAATATTTAAAACTTGTAAGGCCTCTTGTCAATTTTTTTTCGAACCCCCCTTTAGCTATATGGGAGCCCCCCTTTAAAAACTAAACGGATGGCTTCAAATTTTCACAGTTTTAGCACCGTGTTGACCCACATCTACACACATTGTCAAAAAAAATTCTTAAATGCTTATAAGGGGGGCTTCCATACAGCTAAAACGGGACGGGGAAAAAAAAATCGACCTACCCCATCGAGTGGGGTATCGTTATTTAGAACTCATTGAGTGCATAAATACTGTATTTTTGTTTTTAAAAATATTAATTAACAAAGGAAAGAGACCCACCCATGAGGCCACTTGTACGAGTAGGTAACATTCACCTGTTTAAAATCTCATCAAATATTCATCCTAGCGAAAAAGTGCTTAGAACCCTTCTTGATACTTAAATTGATAATATTATTGTATTGCAGGCCCGGGTTCACGTTAGCATAAAATGTCATACCTACGACGCGGAATGACGAGCGTTTCGCGGGTCGGGTATGGCTTACGCCGGCTCACATCGAAGGCGCTAGTCTACTCAGAAGAGGTGATCCGTGCGAAGACGTCTGGCAGCCCCATCGTAGCACTGGAGTCCACTATCATTACACACGGCATGCCTTTCCCGCAGAACCTGGAAACTGCGCTGGCTGTCGAAGATATCATAAGAGAAAAGGTACTTTATATATCAAATTATTTTTCGATGATTTAGAAAACAACCCTAAATAGAGATATGGTTATATTCGTGAAATCGTGACAAATAGTAATAATTTAAACCAAGGCAGTCCCACTGCAAACACGTGTGAGTTTACAATTAACCATCCCGCTCTCTACGGAACTCTGCGCGTGGACCGGCTGTTCATACAATAGAAAAGACTGTTCATGTGTGATGTAGCATCCAACGTCATTCGGGGCAGAATTTTTTAAATGTTTCAGCTCATAATCCTGCAGTTCTCATAGAAAAAGAATTAAACAGCATGGTACATATGAACAGTAATTTTCTTTTGTATGAACAGCCTGCTGTTTCCAATTACCATCAGGCGGGCCGCACGCTTGTTTGCCACCGACGTGGTATTAAAAAAATCTAATTCGACTTAATACGAATCTGACCTACTCTGAAACTGACTTCAATAGAAAACGACCACAGAACCTATTTATTGTTCTGTGAAAACGACCTCCACTTCATAAGTCGTATCTTGAAACTGTCTTATTCAGAAACGAACCTATGTAAAATCCGACCATCAGAATAGTACCTACTAAATCAGATTATGACCTACCGCTCAACTGGCTCAATTCGAATCTGGCCTGGGGGCCGATTTTTGAGTTTCGAAAGCTCGACTTTTCACTCGACATCTGTCAAAAAAGTATGAAGTTTTGACAGATCTCGAGTGAAAACTCGAGCGTTCGACACTCAAAAATCGGCCCCCTGATCTGCCTAAACCCTTTCATGATTATTTCGTAATTGTTAATGGCAGTGATATATTTTTTTACAAAAAGGGTAGCTTTTTTATTGTCTAACCTCAAACTTTAATATTTTCGTTTTCGTCGGTTCGTGAACTGGCCTCGCCTTAAAAGTTAAAAAATTTCGCTTGTTCAGACTGCAACTAATCCTTTCATTATGATTTGACCTAGTTACTAAAATTAGAAATTTTAACCCCCTCCCTTATGTAGTTGTAAGTAACGTAGTGGCACCAATTATGGACGGCTTAAGAACTCCGTCGACATCTTTTGGCTATAACTCTCTTATTTTATAAGTTTGATGTTAGTTATTTCAAAGAAAATGTAGCTTAATAATCACTAATTATAATAAACATAAAAAAGTTTTGGATAAACTTGTAAGTTCCGAGAAAATTGTTCCAAATCTGAAAAAGTCGAAAATCTTCGAAAATCCTATGATGGACAGACAAAATCCAATTATGGACACCCAATCTTGGACACCTTATGTTCTAAAAACATTGTATGCCGCCTGCAATTTCACATAATATAAATTCCTTTATTTGTTGAATTCCAAACTTTAAAAGAAAGTAGAAACTGTCATATAAAAGGAGGCACAGGTCGTATCGTATTCAGCCAATTCAGCTCGTAATTTTCTGTTGGAAACGCGACGTCTTTTTAAGTCTTTCGAATAATTTGCGTTTTTCGGTAAAACAATACACTTGCGATTCTGTTAAAAAAAATAAACATCCCGCTGTTTATTTTTTGTTGAGCATGATGTTTTTGACGTTTTAAGGTTATGTTTATCAAATATTTATCCAAATTTTGTCGTATTTCCTCTATTTTTGAGAAAATTACAATATTAGCCTCGGCCGGAATGGCAATTGCAGGTTTCGTATTATAATTAAACGGACTCGCAAGCTCGTCCGTTTAAACAAATACTCAGCCTGCAATTGCTTTTTTCCCCGGACACGGCAATAATGTATTTTTTTTGGGATAAGGATTCATGGATAAGGAATACAAATTTTAAATTTATTTAGAATTTGAAGTAAAAATTTTTTTTACGAAAAATCGTCATTATACTCGCTTTCGACTGATTCGGGGATGAGGATTTCAAATTTTATATTAATTTTGAATTTCAAGTTAAAAAAAAATATTTTTTTCACAATATCGTCATTATACTCGATTCCGACTAATTCGGGGATAAGGATTTCAAATTTTACATTTATTTTGAATTTTAAGTAAAAAAAAATTTTTTACGAAAAATCGTCATTATACTCGATTTCGACTAATTCGGGGTTAAGGATTTCAAATTTTACATTAATTTTGAATTTTAAGTAAAAATATTTTTTTTTGCGGATAATCGTCATTATACTTGATTTCGACTAATTCGGGGATAAGGATATCAAACTTTACATTTATTTTAAATTTTAAGTAAAAAAAAATTTTTTTTTCCTAAAATCGTCAATTTACTCGATTTCGACTAATTCAGGGATAAGGAGTTCAAATTTGATATCTATTTAGAGCATCTATAAATATGTTACCGGTAGCACTGGTAAGCAATGCAGGTCATTTGCCTTCGGCTTCTGAACACATCGTAGAGTACTTAAAATCTGTGTGTAAATAAAGTAATGTATGCAACTGTACATAATTAGGCATTAAAACACTCGTGTGACCCTATTATGAAACTCGCCTTCGGCTCGTTTCATAAAACACACTCGTGTTTTAATGCCCCTCATGATGTAGGTACCAGTTGCATAATAGTAGTTTATGCTATTCATAATAAGGTCACACGAGTGTTTTAATGCCTAATTATGTACAGTTGCATACATTTCTTTATCTACAGAATCTACACACATATTATAAGTACTCTAAGATGGGTTCAGAAGCCGAAGGCAAATGACCTGCATTGCTACCAGTGCTACCGGTTACATATTTATAGTAGCCGGTATTATATAACATTTGAAATCCTTATCCCCGAAATCAAGTAGGTATAATGACGATTTTTCGAAAAAAATATTTTTTTTTTCTCAAAATTCAAAATTAATATAAAATTTGAAATCCTTATCCCCGAAGTAGTCGAAAACGAGTATAATGACGATTTTTCGCAAAATATTTTTTTTTCGCTGTAAATTCAAAATTAATATAAAATTTGAAATTCTCATCCCCGAATTAGTCGAAATCAAGCATAATGACGATTTTTCGAAAAAAACATTTTTTTTTTCTTAAGTTTTAAAATAAATGTAAAATTTGAAATCTTTCTCCCTGAATCCTTATCCAAAAAAAAAATCTATATCGAGCGGACCTTTCGTATCGTCTCAATTTTAATTTTCCTGTTCCTTTTAAAAAAAAATTATAGTACATTAATTAAAATGAATATTATAATGAATATTATATTACTGCTGGTAACCTTCACCACAGGTAAGAAAATTTTCATAAGTACATTGATGTTAAAATGAAGGTCATTTGCCTACGGTTTCTGAACGCATTTTAGAGGATTATGATATTTGTGTAGATAAACTACTATTATAATAACACTGGGTGGCATTTTTCAAACATTTACCTCGCCAATAAATCCGTCCAACATTGGGTGTCCATAATTGGGTAACCAGAATTCAGTATGAAAAACCAATCATGGAGAAATTGTCCATAATTGGAGATTAACAAAAAATAGGAACCAGTAATGTACATCCTCTCTAAATCATTCAAATTGGATTCTAATGCAATAAACACTTTAAAAAAGTATTGTTAAATATGTAATGCTTCTCACGAAATCATATCAAAATAATATTGTTTAGAGAAAATAAAGTTTACAATCAAAAACGTAAACCTACTTCCTTAATTATTTCTTTAAGAAATTAAGGTAATTCGTGAAAAATGCCGGAGCACACTTTTTGTCGCCGCGCCATTGTTAAACAAAATGACCGAGGTGTATGTCATTTGGCAATGTGATACATAGAAGCCTATTCTTTATGCTTAAAGTGTTGCCATGACTAAAATACTTTTCCGTTCCTTAATTTCGACCGTGAAAGATTTTTGGGTCCATTACTGGAGCCAGGTCCATTACTGGTGCCACTACGTTATATATTTTTTGTTTGAGAACAGGTATTCTCTTAAGATTTTGAAGAAAGTGAAATCGAAAATAATGGTCTTCGATATATAAACTATATTGATTACTTATACTGGGTTTAACTTTTAATCATGGATATTTTCAAAAGCACATCGTGAATCTGCTAAGCATCAAAAATCCAATTATTATATTAAAATATAAATAAATAAATATAAATATTGGTGGACAATCTTACACAAATCAACCTAGTCCCAAACTAAGCAAAGCTTGTACTATGGGTACTAAGCGACGATATACATACTTATATAGATAAATAAATACTTAAATACATAGAAAACATCCAAGACCCAAGAACAAATATTCGTGCTCATCACACAAATAAATGCCCCAGCCGGGATTCGAACCCGGGACCTCCAGCTTCGTAGGCAGTCTAATAACAGGACTTGACATCAATTCTAGTTCTCTTGTATATACTTAATTGAATCGCACCCTGCTGCGCATGTCGCATTCGCGCCGAACTTTGTTACCGCAGCCTGAACCAACGCTCTCTAGCAACGCACACTTCCACTATGAAATGTGGATTTGTGGGTAGAAACTATTTCAAGATGTTTATTGAATGCGACAACTTAAACTCGGGCTTGATAGATGTAGTATTTTGGAATTTAAAGCTGAATGTGAACCCGATAACCCTGAAAATTACAATTTACTTGTACTAATTCATTAGTTTCATTACACATATTGTCTGCGCTCATCGTAAACCATCTTACGAGTATATTCATAAGTAGATATATAATAATTTAAACGCTGCTCATTGCAGGCATTTAAGGATCGACCCCACAAGGGGCTTAACATCTTTGTACCATGTCCCTTTACACTTTCACAAAATTTCCAACGGGTGAGCACAAAGTCCCGAACTCCCGAAGTGTTCACCTATAACTTATGAGGCCGATTGTACCTATTATGCACGAAGCGCTTTTCAACAATGGAACACAAAGAGGTGCCAGGTATTAAGTACGTACCTATGGTACACGATGTTTTCCACCTGCTGCATGAATGAATATTCCACAGTTAACTGGTTTGTTTAACAATATCCGAACATTGCTTTGCAACTCTCTGTTAAGCATTAAATAGCTTTATGGACGGGTAATTGTCCAGACTTACGATTTTCAATTGTTAACGCTGTATTTGTACACATTTTTCAATTATTGTTACCCATTTCAGGGTGCAGTACCGGCGACTGTGGCCATTCTGAAAGGGCAACTGAGCGTTGGTTTGTCTCGGGAGCAGATTGAATACCTCGCCCGCGCCAAGGGTGTAGTGAAGGCGTCGCGACGGGACCTGGCACCCGTGGTGGCGGCCGGGCTGAACGGTGCCACCACCGTCGCTGGCACACTCGTCGCCGCGGAACTGGCTGACATACCAATATTTGTTACTGGAGGTATAGGTAAGGCTCCTTTAACAAATATAATTAGGCTAGTGTTTCAGTGCTATCTCGCCTAATACTACACTGAGCGAAAAAAATACTAATTATTAGTAAGTTTTAGTGAATCCCAAGACAAGGAGATTATATACTAACGGTTACAAAACAGTTAGTAGTAATTAGTAGTTACAAGGACAAATTTTTTGGTATTAGTAAATAACTACTATTATCAAAAACTGTTTTGTAACCGTTAGTATATAATCTCCTTGTCCTGGGATTCACTAAAACTTACTAATAATTAGTATTTTTTTGCTCAGTGTAAGCGACGATGCGAGCTGGGGTGAAACGCGCATGCCTTGAAGAAACCTCCTGACTCGCGACTTATACTGAAGACCTATAAGGGAACACAAACTCAGGCAAGGTGGTCCTGGTAGTTGGGACATTCACCGGACTACGGGTAATTAAGTTGTAATTCTTTCGCATACTCCCATAAATGTAGCAGATAGAAAGCTGACTATCTCGCAACTGCGGCGATGCTCAAGGGTTTGAAGTTTGAAGCCTTTTGGATACGAGTTCATCGTTAGCGTTTAGCTTGTTTGCTCTACTCCACCAAGCATATCACCAGGCTATCCGTACGAGATCTTACGACAAGTGTGAGTTTCCCGACGACCAAGAACTCTACTCGTATCTCCATTACTATGTGATGCTATCAGCATAAGCGTGAGAGACAGCGAAGATAGTTTGAATATACCATAGACCATTTTGCAATTTCTTGTATTTTATTCAGATCTTCAGCAAATTGGCCCCATAACTACTCTTACACGTGATAACATGTTTGAGAAGTGTTTCTATCATACAGACCTTCACTGTCGGTAATGCACATCACACAATTTTGTTACCGGCTACAATTACAATACATAGGTACAAGTAAAAAACTTAACACTAGTTCTATTATCTCGCTTATCCTTATTTACCGAACCTATTACCACATTTAGCTCCAACAACCCCGCGTAGGTACGCCACGCCCGTGTTAGCCATCCTTCTTGTTCATTCAATAAAGGGATGTTATTTTTATTATAGAATAGCACAAAATAACCACTTTTCTCTTTCAGCACCTTATACCTACTTGAAACATTTTGTGAACTGCGGGTATTCTGAAACGTGTCTTGTAAATATCAGAAAAGTATTTCCTGGTTGTGTGTTTCAATATAACTTTTTGCATAATATTATTATGCGGCCATTACTACATCTTGTACATTTAAGTACATCGATGCAGCTATTAACCAAAGAATCGCCGAAAAAGTTCATTCCGATTTGAGGTCAAAGTAAAACGAAAACGATGGCAGAGCCTACGGAAATTAAATGAAACTACGAATAAAAAAGCAAAAAATGAGAACCTGGAAATAGCTTCATAGAATAACGCGTTCACTGAGCTCTGTAGGTAGTTTAATTTTCGTCTAACTGGCTTTTATTTCTGTGTAGTAATTTTTGCTTACTACAATTTCCAATAGCATTCAGGTGCCACTTTTTTAAACAATTTTGATCCCTTTGTGGGCGACTGGGCCAGGCAGGTGGGACGACCCACAAAAAAACTGAAAGGGGTCTATGAGCCTGCGGGATGATGCAATCAAACAAAATATTTTTTTTTTTTTCAATCCAAACATATGTGCAAACATTACTTTAAAGATAAACTCAAAAAAGTTGTTTTTTCGTAGCTGATACAAAAATGTGTTCCAATCAATAGGGCATATATATGGCATGTTTCCTTGGAAGATATTTCATTATAGATTTGACAATCAAACTTCCATTTTAAAACTACCCAGTGCTCTACAAGTTGACACTGATCCAATACTTGGCACATTCAATTTTAATTTATAGCAACATAAATATTTTAACAACGTAGTGCAATAATTATTGAAAATAAGGTGGCAAACATCGCCAGTTTGGATAAATACCTACCTATCGCTCATAACCTGGCATAGACCTATATTCCCGTTTAATTGTAAAGGATATCAATGAAATTTGGCACCAGTGAATTGATCGTGCGTTCACGTAGCAAATTCAATTAGTGCGACAAGCGGCAAGCGATGCGACGCGGGCGACGAATGGACGACGTAATTAATGAATTCCTGCCAGTGCCACGATGCAGAGCCTCACCTCAGTTACCGCCTGCGTTGCCTTCCTCCTGCACCTCAATGGTCAATTCAATTTTATTTAGAAAACTCCCGTGAGTTTCAGACATATTAAATTATAATGAAACGATCACTCATGTCTTTAAGGTTTAAGGAAGAGAGGTAGGCCATAGCAAAATGTCATTTTGCTCGAATTTGGAGCAGCCCAACTGTCGACGTACCTCCGCCTTGCAGAAGAGCACAGCCATGATAAAAATATTGACTAAACCAGTATGTAGTGTTGTATTCCTGGAGGTGAGCAAGGTTGCCAGAGCTCCCATGGATGCACTGTGGATGCACTGTGTTGAGAGCGAGGGACCTAAATTGATCCTTTCTGCTGTCAACAACCTGTGTGTGCTGAGTGAATCCTCAAAATTTGTAAAGGGTCAGTAACGGGCACGGGAATTCTTTTGAGTTACGAGCGTCTATGGGTTGCGGTGTCTACTTACCTACAGGTGGATCGTACGCCTGTTTGCCAACGACGTATTTAAAAACCGGCCAAGTGCGTGTCGGGCCACGCGCAAGGTAGGGTTCCGTAGTCGTCTACCCTTTACATTATGTGGACTAAAAAGTTCGAATACTTATATTTACTATGTTTTTGAAAGAATTGACAACATTATCTAAGGTATCAATGGAAATTGTACGAACGTTTGCTTTTGCAAAGTACATTTCTGAAGTTCGACTATTACTCGTTAACTAGTAATGTCTACTTAGCTGTGACAGTTTTCGTTTTAAATTCATCGTATATACTACTACCATGATTTTTTTCACATGCCTAGTAGCCACCGTTTAGCTGGCAGGGGGGGGGGGGGACACTTGACCATAGCAAAAATTATCACTTCAAAGCTTAATATCACGCTAACCAATTCTTTAATCAAAAAATGCTTTTAGAAACCTTATAATATTTTTAAAAGAGCTATCCAACGGTACCCCACACGATGGGGTTTGGCAGAAAAAAAATTTGCACCACCACTTTACATGTAGGGGAGGTACCCTACGAGTATGTACCTGACGTTGAATATCAGCAGTGATGCTGCATTCGTACTGCCTGATTTACTGTAAATGGCCCGTTATTTGTAGCATGCATTCAGATCACATTGCACATGCGGGACTAATGCCTTTGTCACCTGGATTACATACCAACCTTCAATATTCAACCTTTGATATTGCACCGAATGTAGAACACAATGTGATTAATAACAATATGGTTTATGACAACAAATAAAAAAATCTATATTTAGAATTTTCCCGAAAAAGTATGAAAACTAGAAACAGCATAATAGAATAACGTAGCTACCTTGATATGAACCATCATTACTAATGTCTAGCGTCATTTACTTTGACGACAGACATTAGTGACGTCACAAGTTGTGCACCGCTTTCTCTCTCAGCAAAAATTCGTAATTTTTTGAGATAGGTATTAGGATAGAATTTCCATGATTACGCACAATTTTGGTCATGTTTTATTTGAAGTAAGAAAAATATTTGATTCAATAATTTTCAGTACTTAGTCGTTGATGGCGACAGTATTACTTACAGGTAAAATGTATATTGTACCATCGCCAAAAGTATTTCCAGTGACTTCAACATTTCTTATTATCACAACTGTGTTTTACACAAGTTCAACATTTTTGAAAATAATATGAGACTATTATGAATTTGAAGCAATAGTTAATTTGCTCACGATGCGTTTTTATTTTTTTCGTCGTTTATGATTCATATGCCGAAATTTCATACATACATCTTGCTGCTTGGTACAAGTAACGTACTCGTACCGGGAAACCGGGATATGAATCTATTATAGCACCCGTGTTGTAATAAAATAAAACCCGCGTATTTAATATCCTAGATTATGCCTAGCAAGCCTAAAAACGAAAATATTCCTCATTACCAGTCTCGCATCGCGTACTTAGGTATTTAGTAGACGCATATCGACACAGTTACCAATAAATAGGTACAATGATAACTTGGGTATACCTACCTGTGTATACGGTACTCTTTCTACGAGTCAACCGAAATTATAATAATTAAACGAACTGACATAGGGAAAAGAAGTTCAGTAATTTACGTCAGGCGGTCGTTGACGTCTTTTGTTCTATATCCGCGCCGTCAAGTGATTGGTCAAATTCATTATGGTTCATTTGAAGTGCTGTCTTAGCACTCGTAAGTTATGAGTCGTTAGTTCTTACAGTTGAGTTGGGAGTTACGACTTACGACCTGCCTGGTGGTAAAGCACATAGATACCGTAGCCTATGACACTTGCAACTCCATAAGTATCACAAGCACGTTGCCTAACCATTATTGACTTTCGTTGTGTTGACATTTGAAACAAAGAAGCGAAGACCGAAGGCTTGGCTTAAGTAACTACAAAGAAGTTTTATAGGTTCATACGTACTGAATGTCGCGTTTACCTACTTAGAGAGAACTTTTTTATACACGAAGACAACACGAAAGAACCTAAGATATCAATCAGAAAACAAAAAATGTACCTATACATAACTAAGTCAGATACAAATATGTACTACAAATTCCTGTACAAAGTTGCGAAACTAGCGCGTTGTCCTACTTGGGCGAATTAGACGCGATGACGAAGCGGCGCGGCGCGGCGCGAAGCAAGACAAACATTCGATACCCATTTAAGTGTCCTACGTGGCGAACCGAAGCGGCGGCGGGGGCGCGGCGATACGAGTAGATACACGAGTATCGTCGCGCCGCCGCCGCTTCGGTTCGCTTCGCGTTCGTTCGCCCACGTAGAACAACGCGTAACTACTGAGCTGACTTTTTCCACACGAAGGGAGATGACATTGTTTAAATGGCAGGAGGTGTGCACCGCGAAGGGGAGAGCACGCTAGACGTGTCGGCGGACCTGACGGAGCTGGGCCGCAGCCGCGTCGCCGTCGTCTGCAGCGGCGTCAAGTCCATACTAGACATCGGGAAGACGCTCGAATACTTGGTCAGTTGTTCATATTTTAGCGTACATATTGAACTATCAAAATAAAAAGGTACACTACCACTGCCACACTCGGTGGCCGTCAGACGTGATGGAGATGGAGTGTGCCGCGTCGCTGTCTCCGTCGTCTGCAGCGATGCTGGAATACCGCGTTACTGCCGCATTTATGCCGTCAGTGAAACAAGCATTTAAGTAGGTGCCGGTGTGATAAGAGGACCTATCAAAAAATTCATATGTAACTAGTAATTTTTTGAAGAAAAGTTTACTTTGTGATGAAAGTAAGCCGATTTTTATGAGGCAACCAAAGCTGCGATTTTTGAGTTGGCATATATTATATTTTAAGTATAAAAGTAATATTTCTAGTAAGTTTGTGTTTATACACACCTTACATATACCCTTACATTGTTTTATAATGATACTACTTACTTTAATAATGGTGTAGTCTTCTTTACGTTTGGTTGTTGATATTGATACACCTTCTAGGTTGATACAATCGTGTTAAAAAAATAAACATAAATACAGGAAACTCAAGGCGTATGCGTGTGTGCCTTCGGGGATTCTGATGAATTCCCGGCGTTCTACACGAGACGCTCGGGACACCGCGCTCCGCACCGCGCGTCGTCGCCGGCGCAAGCCGCGCGGCTGCTGGCCGCGGCGCGAGCGCTGCAACTCGCGTCCGGCACCGTTTTTGCTGTGCCCGTGCCTGAGGAACACGCTATGGATGGTACTTTGTTTTATGTCTTTATTAACATTAGTCAAAGTCAAAATAATCGAGGGTTGCGTGGTGAAACCCGATAAATCGAGATAATTGGTTTATGAAAGATAAACTCAACGCATAGTTCTATTTTCAAAAAATCTCATATGCGACTTATCGGGTTTGACCACGCAACCCTCCCTCGGAGTTTATTCAAATAGGCCTAGGAACAGGCACTTTTGAATCGTCAGTATATAATATATTACATAATTTGAATCTAATTATTCAGAGCAATTTATTGATGCAATTATAATTTAAAAAAAATTCAATTGCTGTAGTGTATACATGTCAAAGAGAGTATAATAAATTCACAAAAAGATCGTCAAAACGTAAAATAAAAACATACGAGTATATACTTAAAATAGCATAATCTGGACAGTTTCTAGAATAACATCTGAATGATAAGAGGAAAATCTAAAATCAAATTAATCTAATGTCATAGCAGAGATTAGGAATTATATAGACTGCTAATGCCATTGTGGCGTAACTTTAAAATAATCTGTTAGGAGCTTCGTCGTTCTTCTTCGTTGTGTTCATAGATGGCGCTATTGTGTTAAGCAGAGGTCTTATGGCATACGAATTGAATGGACCAGTGATCTCTCCATAGTGAAACTAGTTACAGCAGGCTCATTATTTTAAAGTTACGCCACAATATATAGGCAATTAGGCATTAGCAGTCTATATAATTCCTAGTCTCTGGTCATAGTTATGAGAATAATCATTAAGATGTAATGTCATAATTATTATAATATTATTAATTTTTCAACCACAATTATGCCCACGGTCATTCATAGTAGTATTTTGTGCTATAATTATAATATGCTTTCGATATGAGTTTACGCTATACATAATTCTTGAATTTATTAATAGATTATAAATCAGTTACGTTTCTTGGTAGTTTATTATTAAAACAACATAAATGATTTTCTTATGTTTTGGAGCCGAGTTACAGTACAGTTCTTCCAAAATTTTACAATATTTTATGTACATATATTTTACGTACGTTTTAGTGTGCTCGTACCTTCTCTAATAAGATTGGGTACGTAAGCCACACAAGAGCGCACTTAAGAGCGGAGCTACGAAACCACCCACCATGAATATCACTATTAAAGATGCCAGAATATACAGTCGCTGTGGCCGAGATCGGTCAAGACTATCATCATCATCATTTTACGTACATCAATTAACAAACGACGTATGTATTACAAGCAATGGAATAGTTTTCGTACCTTCAATCACGCTGTAGGTAATGGGGTCTCGAATTTTTTGCGGAAAAACTGATATTCAAACGGGGTACATGGCCGTCTTGAAACCCAAAGTAGTCCTTTTTGAACAATTTTGTTTTAAAAATATGTATTACATAAAAAATCTTCGGTAGGTATAATTTTCTTTTAATTTCGATACCTATATATACTAAACTCTAAAGTACTATTTAAGGTGGGTAAAAATTCAAACTAATTATTTAGGCACTTTTTCTGGTAATCATGAAAACTTCTCCAAAATTACGATACATTTCACCACAAACTTTAACACACATGTGTGAATGACATTGGCCTTTCAATGCTTTCCGATAACCTCGGTAAATACTATTTTCTTTTTTCCTCAGAATCAATAATAGATGAAGCAATTGCCTTTGCTTTGAAAGAAGCCAGTAGAAAAGGCATTCATGGGAAGGAAGTGACGCCTTTCATTTTGGCTGCAGTTTCGGAAGTTACCGGAGGCAAGTCTCTCGCTTCAAGTATCCTTTACAATGCACTATTTTGTAAACATAAGTAAAGTGTAAACAACTAAACATCATATCATAATTATTAATCCAGACGACGTAAAAAACTTATGCTACTTAGTCGATACTTGATTGAGTACTTATGTGGTAGTTCTCGTAGAATTTTCAGGTCCCTAATTTCATTTATTGTAACAGGAAAGAAGAATGATAATGTTTAACACCAAACATATTACAGAACCGGTTTATAGCGTAGTAAATTGAACGTTAAAATAGAACGCCAATTACCTTAAAATGATAGTAAATGACGCTAATTGCCACAATCTCTTTCCTTAACGACTCACAGACATCGCCCTCATAAAGAACAACGCTAAAGTCGGCGCCGATATTGC
This sequence comes from Cenopis cana, assembly GCA_951800055.1. Lineage (NCBI taxonomy): Eukaryota > Metazoa > Arthropoda > Insecta > Lepidoptera > Tortricidae > Cenopis > Cenopis cana. The sequence continues at coordinate 13,365,409 of OX637471.1, read as the reverse complement.
CGTCGAGTTTAACAAACTCAAGAATGTTGACAATTTAGCGAACAGTTTTAATATTGGATTCTCAAGGGGTGCAGGGAATTCCGGCGGTTTAAGAGGCTTGCACACTTCGAGCAGGACGCGTGGCAGCGCGCCTCCGCCTCGTGGGCCCGCGCCGGAGCCCGTGCTGGTTATCGGCGGTGCCAACGTAGACCGAACCTATAGGGTTACAGAAGACCACATCAAGGTGAGTAGCTGCAAGAAATAACTTTATATCATGTTTTGCTCAATCCTCCGTATAAAATTACACAATGCAGATTATAAATATTATAATAAACATTAAACACCGTTTCTTTTCTCATCAATGTCTTTAATGCTGACAGCTTTTGTTAAAATTAAGTTTCTCATGATCATGACTCGTTGGGTAGGGTTCGTGACGTGTGATATGTTACTATAATATCTAATCATTTTTAAGACTGCGTCGTGCAGGGTAAATTATCAGCGCCTGTCAAATTTCTATTTTTTTTAATTATTTTCCCCAGTAACTCACACATACATATTTCACACACACTACTTCATTTTGTTGGCCCGGGTCATTGACTTACATTTTTTTAAATAGGTATTTTCGGTTGTGTATTGCCACCAGTTAATCAGAGTTAAAAACTCCTTAGAGATATCGAAATTGTCATAATTTGTCACTGTACAATGACAATGCTCTGTCAATTTCTGTAAGGAATACAAAGTTTTGATTTACAATATTTGATGATTTATTAAGGCATGACAAAAATGTAAAAATAAAAGTCAAGTTCTGAATTCTGATCTGTCACCAAAACCTTACTTCTGAAAATTGGGATTTGATTTTAGTAAAACGCTCCTAATTATTCATATACAAATAGATTAAAATACCTATATTTAAGTGTATCAATGCCATGGCTTAAGCTGTTATGTTGTTAAATTATATTTAATTGAATAAATGGTGAATAAAACTTAAGAATGTGTAATATTTCTGCAGGAAGGGTCACTACCAACTAAGCTAAAGCGGCTTTTATAGGTAATGCGAGTTTTAAGCGAAGATGCGGTTGTTTTATTTCGATATATAATATGTAATGAAACTTAATGAAAATTAATGGCAGTATTTTGAAATAAGTTTGTTAAGTATTCTTAAAACCTAATGATAATGAAATAAGTAGGACAAATATGATCAAGTAGGATTTAGTAAATCATTGTCACTATCTGTAATTGGAACTTGGCCGGTCGGACGCGCTATCGTGTGCATGGTTGAATGTACGAGTCCATAGTTATGTTATGACAAATTAGCTCTCATGTTCCTTCTTATAAGAACGATAATTGAATAGAATAATTAGTGGAGTAAATTTTACTGAACTTTTAACACTACTTGGACAATGGTTGCGTATAGCTAAATCCATGTACATGCTGCATACATAATGTAACAGTTATAATACTTATAATATACGCAATTGAAATTGCAATCTTACTATTATTTACTACGTTTACGTAACGTCCATACAATTATGGCGACGTACTTTTTTTGTTTTTTCAACCTGATTGTGGCCTTATAGGTCGGGCCCAATAAATCGATAGGAGTGCGCGGTTGGAAAGTGGCCTGGGGAAAATCGAGGGGAAACCTCCGACATGACCACGCGGGAGGTTTAAACACTGGGATACTCTAAGAGTTTGCGCTCCAGTGAGATTGGTTACGCGGCTTCTACCGAATCTGAGTTGTGAGTGGAATCGAGCTACTTACTGGGAGTTTTGTCGCTGGTTCACTAAACTCTACTAAGCCCGACCTGGGTTGGACTGACTCTACCCGGTGTGACGTACTTACGTATATCCAAAGACTACAATGTATATACTAAAGTACGTATATCCGTATATCCAAAATCAAAGCAGTGAACCAAATAATTTCAAACCATAAAAAACAATCAAATATAAATTAGAAACCGTACTTACAGACCTGCAGAAATAAGTAGGACTACATACATATATTTTGTATAAGACTCAGATTATACGTCGTCGTTAGAGATATAACTAAGATAAAAAAAACACATTTATATTTTCATTCTATAATTAGTATGACCATGCGGCTTCGGCAGTACAATCTTCTGCTGCTTATTACTTTCTTTGTTGTGTGACACTGCAGATTGATAATCCACGATTCCTGAAGTTATATAAGTGTATTCCTATTTGACGAGAAAGCGTGAATATCCACACAAATTTCAATAAGTATTCCAATCCAATCAATCCAATCAGTGGGTTCTTCAATGCTGAGGATCGTGACCGCTATGTCTCTGGCGGGGAGTGCAGATGGCTCGCCAGTGGTTCCGATGATGCGCTGCATGCAGCGCCTGGTGTTCTCGGAGTCCGGCGAATTTGGAGATTTTTTCAATCCACCTGGCTGGCCCGAGCTCGTCTATCCTCCACCTTTCCCGTCATCATGATGTACTCGAGGCTAATAGGGACGACGCGCGATATGTCCAAAAAATGCCAGTAGATAAGTATGCGTTGTTGGCAAACTGTCGAGAGGCGTGTGTGTATGCGTATTTGGTGTTCGATATCAACATTAGATACGTAAAATTATTGAAACATACAGAAAGAAAAATGTACACAAATTTTCATTTGAAGTAAGTGACAAATGTCATTACGTTATAAAGATGTTCCGTCAGGGTGACCATTCATTGAAATTAATTTCCATTGTAATGAATCGCATCGGCAACCTTTTTGCGTCTAGAATGCGTTTTCGGGAAGGAAAACATTATAATTTGAACGCATAAGTAAACTTTCGGGACCAAACATTGTATGTTCTCTAAAAAATAAAAGGCTAATACCAAAAATTCCATGTTAAAAGGTTCTTAAAACGCCACACGTCAATATTTATTTACCCTACTTCAATTAATACAATCTTTGTGTGTGGTATACATATTGTATTCGTATACGGGCAAAATGTCAAAAACAGAGCTGTCAAAGCGAAAAAAGGAGCATGCGTCTGCTCTCACCGAGGGCCAATGCCCATCTGTCGATTTTTCGAAAGTATGGTGGCAGGGAAAATGTATGGAAAAGTCACTAAAGTTTAGATTTACGTTTGAAATTCTCATTGGTCTTTGCGAGGAAAAATGTGAAAAGTGTGATAACTTATAGTGAATACTTTTGAGATTTGTTTGAGTGTGATTTTGAAACGAAATAATAGATTTTTCAATTCAATTTTGCCTAAACGCCGACACGCGTTCTTCTCATTTTTAGTGCAACTTTACGGTATTGTATTTATTAAAGTGTAATTTATTATAGATTACTAATAGTGATAACTTGTAAACACACTCTTTGTGATAATAATTACATATATTTTATATATTTTTGTAGAGAATCGTGACCTCCACAGATTGAGAGGTGAAGGCTGTTTTTGCTAAATATGCTCGGCGCCCTCTTAAATAAGATATAGATATACTTGTCCTTATCCGAACAGGAAGGTATAAGTAGAAACTTTCAGATGTAGATATCCTGCCTGTTTGTATGGATAAGCGATAAGTACCTAGGTAAGCACCTGAAATAAAAGAGTAGCAATTTAATTCTATCGCCATGACCGAGTTCTACGCGGACGAAGTCGCGAGCAACAACTATAGTGTACAATAAAAACGAGTCATTTTAACAAACTGTTTATTTAATGCATTTAGTATGATAGTATTAGCTCTCAGTCGCCTAGCGCGTACCTTCGGAAAGTTGGAACAACCCTACTGTACAAATAAAAATACAACAAGCATCTTCAACTAGAAAAGGTTTACAGACGAGAAATCACAAATTAATGTTACATGTAGTTAGGTTGTTTTACATACATTATTAGGTACCTTAGGTACTGTAAAATTAATTCGTCTTATGCTAAGGTCGATAGGTGTTCACAATTCACAATCCAGTAGGGAAAACGATAACTTTAAATAAATTAACTAGGGGAACAGCTCTTCATTGCACAAACTAACTATAACATTGATGTGCTTCTTCGTAGGAGAGTGGGTTAGCAAAAGTAACAAGCAGTAAGAGTAAAATGTCTAAAAATGAAGTGACAGCTGTAGATAGGCAGGTATCGCGGCGGCTGGCCTCCGCCAAGCCGTGCAAGCAAAGATAGCACTTCATAGACGAGGCGTAAGTCGTTTTAACAGGTTTGTTACAATGAAAATAACATCAATAAAGATTACGATTCTATAAGCCAAGGCACATGTCATTATACCGTTTTTGGAAGAAATGTAGGATTTAGATTGGATCCTAGCTACAAATTATTCAACTTTCCGAATATACAATTTATAATAATGATTGATTGACACCAATATTAAAAAACTATTTTTCTGCTCAAATTCACAAAATACTATATTCTAAGCAAACATAATACGTCATTTTGTAGTCGTTATTAAGTACAATACAATGTATATCTATAAAGTTATTTCGTAATAGGTAGATACAAATATGGTACCTATTTTAACTATAGCTTTGTCCACGCGAAGTAACCGGGCCGGCGCGTGGCTACGCGCCCACCTGCATTGCATGTCAACTTTAAGGCCCAACATGATTTACGTGATTCAAGAACTTGCGTGCAATTTTCATTACATTGCGGGCTGCGGGCTACCGACTTACGGTTGTTTAAAATGGGAATTAACACAAAGAATTAGACAATAGTCTTTAAGTCATGTCCCTTGCTCACATACCTCAATTGCGTAGACCAGGGTTCATGTTGCCGGCACACAGGTCACACACTAAGTCACACGCGGGGCAATATTTTAGGATAGGTATGGACGTCACAGGCAAGAGCGACATACGCCTTATTAGAATGCAAGCCAAGGGTCAACTGTGTCTGTCTCTCAATCGTCATTAGAAGCGTGATGCGCCCGGGGGTAGGGGGGGGGGGGGGGGGAATGGGGCATTTAAATTGTTTATTGAAAACCGGTCAAACCCGATGTAATGAAGATGGCATTCAAGTTCTTGCATCGTATAAATCGGCCTTTACGCTCTTTCAAATGTAACAAGTTTCACATAACGTAGGTACAGACTTTTAAACCACAACGTTAAAATATTTAATTCTGACACAGCCTTATTTAACACCTACTCGTACTTAAGTTTCGCGTGACATTGTACTCTTATCGAAAGCAATACTTTAGAAATATAGATATAATTATTTTTATGTACGTGGGGATTCAGCCCTTCAAAAATGTGCCTAAGTAGGTACTTATTATGATGTACATCGTACGAAAATTTCAAATTTCTCTGCCATAAAAAAAGATGTTTTTGTTCTTTCAACATTTTTATAAGCATACTCGTAGGCACTACGTCTTTTAAGCTCATATCAGTACTATTTTTCAATCTGTCCATGCACATTTACTCGCATTCTACGCATGTACAAATTATTATAATTTATTTACACAAATAGGGTCCGGGATGTTGCGCTGGCGCCTGGCGCAGCTCCGACCTGCATCAGTACCTCTCGAAACAAAACACAAACGAACGCGTTTCCGCTTATTTACCACCTAAGGCTACCAGAGGCGCTGCTCGCGTTGCCTTACAAAATGGTACTAAACGCTAACATGTTCGTTTGTGTTTTGTTTCGAAAAAACTTATACAAGAGGAAGCTCTCATCGTTATAGTGCGTGTCATCCACGATGACGCGCCCCTCCACAGCGAATCTCATACTATGTATGTACCTAAACTATGCGCAATAGGGATGTCGACTCAAAAAAAATTATTACTTCAATAGAAAGAAGACATAAAACTATGCCAAATAGTGAAAATCCTATTCAAATATCTCAAAAAATAACGAAGCTACAACGGTTAGAATGTTCGTAGTTAGAGAGAGAAAGTGCTACCTAACCGTGACGTCACTGTTAAGCAGCGCCATAGTAAATGACGATCGTTCAATACAAAAGTGCGTTTTGCTGAAAAGGGACAGTACATACCCACTCTTAAAACTTTGAAGACTTATAATTACGTAATTATTTATTTTTCTGAATTACTTTTTTCCCAATTTGATTGAGAATTTGAGGCTTTATGTAGAAAATTTGGATTTATTGATTTTCTTTTATAGTGTCGTCATCCCTATTGTACGAAATGGGCTGTGGACTTGTGGAGGGGCGCGCCTTCGTGGATGACTCGCACTGTATCCCAATTCCCAAGGCTCATCATAATTTTGCACATCGCGACGGTTACCTAAGGACACATTTTGCCGCGCATTTACTTTTTATTTTTCACATGTTAAATTAAAGAGCTCGGTAATATGTATCATACATTAAAAAAAAATCAAACAATACATGATCATCCATAATAGAAAAATTGATATTTATTAATTATACATGTAGAATTCAAGACCATTCATTGATAAACGGAAATGGGTGTGATTTATGGCCTTTTTGGCTGGCATTTCATACAAACAATTATATTGTGTATAATTATCATTTTGCAAGTTTCTTTTTCTAAACGATGTAACCGTTATCTTTACAGGACTTTAAAAAAACATCGTAATGAACCCTTAGGTTATGCTAGGTTTATTATGTAAGTAACTTAGCTATCGCGAAATAGATACGGTTTCCGAAAACTAAATATTGAAAGTGACATCGGACACGTGATAATAATAAATGTTTACATGTCTGCCCAAAAAAAGGAGTGTAATGTTTTCAGGTTTCATTTATTTATATATGTATGTGAGTTTCTTTATTCTTCCATTACTGCTCGACGATACTAAAGTGTTCCGAAGAAAGAAACATTTTTCAATCATATCAAGGTGGGTCAATATCCGAGGAATGAATTTGAAATGGCACGGCTGATAACGGGGGTGCTCTTTGGTCATATATAGTCCTGATACTTTTTTTAAATAGCAGGGTTGTGCTACTCGTACTATCTGGGATTAATATTAATCACAAAAAAACTAAACGAAAATCGGTTCATCCGTTTGGGCGCTATGATGCCACAGACAGATACACAGATACACAGACAGATACGTTAAACTTATAACACCCCTCTTTTTGCGTTGGGGGTTGAAAAATAATTAAGCGCGGATTTATCCTCACAGTGACGTGTCCCTCGTACTTTTTTTATGGCAAATCCCTTCATGACAACATGGATAGGTATTTACGTTAACTGAGACATTTATTATAATCTAGGATAGTTGCATTATCGATATGAGATATTTGGGATTACTAAAATACCCTGTATATGTTATGGTCAGAGTATATGTATCTGTCCTGCACGACGACATCATATTCATATTCGATGCATGTAGTTGCTAAGCAAAACAAACTAAGAATTGCATCCAGAAACTAGCATTTGGTGAACTGGAACTGATGTAGAAGACCACGGATGGTCATCGAAAAATCGAAGTGTTTCATGGGTGGTGCTAAGATATTTCGATCATATAGATAAGCGATTATAACGAAGCTATTTTATAAATGGTCTTAATGTAATGTTACCATAAATCTGAATCTGATGATTGAAGTCAGAAGGTAGCCAACGGAATTCCGTAATAAGACAACGCGACGTAGTTTAGCCGTGTTTGGGCTTATTGGAATTGTCATGAGATGAATTTAAATAGGGATAAACCTGAATCTGACGATTGAAGCCGGAACAAAGGCAACGGAATTCCGTAATTAAAACAACGTAACTTAGACGTGTTTGGGGTAATTCGAATTGTAATGAGGACATAAAATATACTCACATTACAGTCTTTCTACTAAAAATTAAAAATATTTATTAGAAAAAAAAACGACTTCAAGACTAGACCTAGGTAAATGTACAATATTTAACTAAAAATTAAAAATATATTTATTTTAGTGACTTCTTAGCAAATAACATTACAGGACCATCAATGTAATTATTTATATAGGTACTGATATACAAATTTACAGTTTATAATCAGTTATTTTTGGAGTCGTTGCCAGCCCCGCTGCGCGCGCCGCAGTCGCTCTGCTGGGACTGTCGAAAGTTTGTGGCAAAGGAAGGAAACTATCCTCATGGGCTGGCATTGGCTTCAAAAATAACAGATTATAAATTGTGAATATTTATATATGTATTTAAATAATCACATTGATCGTCCCGTAATGCTCTTTGCTATGAAGTAACTAAAATATATTATTTTCAAATTTTTAGTTTGTATATTTAGGTATAGTCTTGATTTCATGAACTCTGTTTTTTTCAGCTTGTCTTCCAATACTTTATCATGTTCAATACTTTCTTATCACGTCTTCGATGTCACCCTGTATAAAATTATAATGTCAAACATTAGTAAACCCTATTTTAGTGTTATAGTGCTTACACATCGAGCCAACGAATGCTTACCGAGAGGACCTAGTCTATTTGTTAGTATCAGTTCATAATATTGACTTTTGGGTAGCTAAGTAAGACCACTTCCGTATTTTGCGGTGCGTAGAAAGTTAGATTTCAGTAAGCTGACAGTATACCGACAAGTAAGTAAATGCGACATCAGCAAGCACCAAATATGGCATACAGATTGCACCCCGCCTAATTGGGAAGTAGCCTCGAGTTAATGGTCGGCGTTATTTGTGGCGATCTGTACGCACTACGGCCAGGCCAGGCCCCCATTTCACGAACTTAACATTTGCCGCCTGACAACGGCAAATTGACGTACATTGCTGGATCCACAAGTAAACGTGGCTGCTGGACAGAATCGTTAACTTATCGACCCAGCCATGTACATCGGATAGTCATTGTCAGGTGACAACTGACAAGTTTGAAACGGGGTCAAGCCCTACCCGGCAGAATGCGCCACGCGCCCGTGCCGCCACCCGCGACTCGGCTGTATGTAGTCACTACGGTAAGCGGTGCGGTCCGGCCGCTGCGTACTGTCTACTACGGTCTACGCGGCTGCGGACCCTGTACGGGTATTCGTGCATCATAGGAATCATTACATAACATTCCACTAAGGATTCTAGAAACATTATTGTCTATGTAGTAGAAAATTTGCTAATTGTTCTTTGGTTATCTTGTTCGTTGAAAATCACCTTCTGGAATTAAGTGTATAAGTTAGGTGGTAAAGCTGAGATATCAAAGTATCGAATCTAGTTAAACCATGCAAATATTTTATACTTTTACATATCATTATTAAAATAACGTGATATTCACTTAATGACATGAAAGTAATGTGACAAAATTCTACGTAATAGATACAAATACCCAAAAGTTAACCTATTGCTAAACAATTATTTTCTTCAGTATTTAAGTTTGTTAATTATATGCGTTGCGTTATTATATTTAACGCATGCTGATTGTTCTTCTGATCGCCCTTGTATTGTCAGCGTTGAAAACATTTTTTGAATTGCTTTAATAAATTAGCAAATTACTATGTCTATGAAATACTTAATTAACAATCTTGAAACAGAAATATCCTTATATTTCACATTAACAAAATTGTAACTGCCAAGCATAGTATAGGAACTAAACACAAGCTTTGCTCGTGGGTCCAAACTCACCAATATATATACGATATACTACTGTCATTCCCCACTCGTCCTTTTTATTTTTTCACACCGCCCTTCTTTCAAGAACACTTCACTGGCGGAGTGTCAGTCTGGATTTTGTCTACCACTATAAACTTGCATAAGTTACTGAAAATTTCGGCACTCGCAATAAATTGACAGCAGAGCGATGAGAAGTATATTCCCGCACGGAGAACGGGTGCGTTTGCAGGCTCGTTAGTACAGTCACAGCTCGAACTCGGAGCGGGTGTGGCGGCGGTAGTCGAGGCGGACGCGGGCGCCGGCGGGCACGCGGGGCGCGCGCGCGCCTTCCGCCGCGTGCGTCGCCAGCAGCTCCGCCTCGCACCCGCTCGCCGGAAAAGAGCGCCAGCGCCGCCCAAACAGCCGCTCCAGGTAACATCTTAGTCAGATTCGAGTCGCCGCACTGTCTGCCGCCAGCGGCCTGTACTCTCCTCGAGCCAGCTCACGCATCTCGCAATTGTTGTTCCCGTTTACAGTCTTCGACGCCAGCGGGTCGTCGTGCGTGCCGCGCCGCGAGCACGTATCCGATACGCGTCCGAGCAGCGCGTCGCGCTCGCCCGCGCGCTCTGGGCTGCCACCGTGTGCGCGCACTCCCCCATTTGCATTCACCGCATTTACTATCACCGTCTGTGACAACGGTCCGCCATGGATCGGGCTGCCATCTAAAAGTTCACCGGCTCCGAGCTCGCTTCGAATTAGTCTAATTTTTTGGATCATTTCTTTTATCTCATATCTTAGGATTCCCAGAAAACATAATTTCAAGAATGCGATTACACAGTAACCTAACACAAACAATGCGTCCGCTGTTCTCCGAGTCCAGTTTTGTAGCCTGTCCGCGCAAGCCGCCGTATGCGGGACGCAGTGGGCGGGGGTGAAGGTCGCGAGCGCCGTGCTCGACGTGGCGGTGAAGAACGCCGTCGTGGTGGCGGGCGTGTGCGCCGGCATGCGGCAGCAACTCGCAGGGAGCGACGTGCGGTTCAAGTGGGCGAAGTCAGCCGGACCGGTAACCCCGCAACAACGTTGTTCCCTTTGGAGGCGATCCCAGGCTTCTGTGAATTCCATATCTGTTTCGTAGTCTCTAAGGAGACGTAACTTCAATTGGGGACGCAATTCTCGACAGACTCGCTCAAAACGGAATGCCCAGTAAACACCGATGGCGGCGTCGCCAACGAGTAAAGCCAGAAGTGCAAACCAGTAGGCGTTAAGCAATCGCTCTGAGAGCCGAAGCGCCGCGACACATCCTAGCATCTGCAACAGGCCCGTTTGCACAGGTAGGGCCGCATAGCCATAGAGGAAACCGGGTTGTGCAGCGTTGAGGCCGGGGACGAGAGCGCGGCGGTAGTCTGCGAGAGCACGCCCAGCTGCCGCGCAGAAGGCGAGCGAGCCGAGGAGAAGCGCGCCGTTGCATGCGTAGATCCAGATGCGGTAATAGCGCATGGCGCGATGCGCGGAGGGGTGAGCGGGGTGCGTGGTATGCGCGGGGCGCGCGGGCGGCGGCAGCGTCATGGTGGCGGACGCCGCGTCATCATGCCGCCCGCCGCGCCCGCGCCGCCGCCACGCGCCGCGCCCCACGCCTCTGAAACAACCATTTGAATTTCGTTTATCCAAGCACTAGGTAAATCCTAAATTTACCTGTAAGAAATTATTATGTTAATGAACATTTTTTTAAGTAGGTACCTACCTAATACAATATGGAAATGTAAAGTGAGTCCAATTATAACCCGTACTTATTTCTTCTTCAGTGTGTCACAATCAGTAGACAAGGCGCCTGTATGCAAGGCCTTCTCCATACAAACTGTGCAAGTTTTATTCGTCAGTTTTGGCACTCCCGCATATATATTTTTTTTGCTTGTTAATGATAGATATACGAAGAAAGTCAAGCAAAAAAATTCAAAAAATAAAAAATTGTTTTTTTCTTGAGGTTCTAGCTAACTAAAAAAATAAGCGTACTGACCAAAAATCATAAGTGTAATGCAAACCATGCAAACACAAGCGAAGAAAAACTTGCACAAAGTTTGTATGGGGAGTGCTTGCGTATATAGGCGTCTATTAAATATATTTCATGTCAATCTTCTATCATGTATCTCTATTTGTTTAAATCTATTAAGAGGAGGGGTAGGGCAAGCTCTCTGCATACAAACTTTGTGCAGGATTTTCTTCGTTTGTGTTTGAATTAAAGTTATGATTTTTGGTCAGTATACTTATTTTTCTGTTAGCTATTTCGTGATGAAATTTTTTTCATTGATATTGATTTTAATTTTTTTGAAATATTTGAAAATTTCCACATCACTTTTTCCGCATATCTAATATTTGACGACCGCTTTAGCTTAGTTGGTAGTGACCCTGCCTACGAAGCTGGAGGTCCCGGGTTCGAATCCCGGCCGGGGCATTTATTTGTGTGATGAGCACGAATATTTGTTCTTGGGTCTTGGATGTTTTCTATGTATTTAAGTATTTATTTATCTATATAAGTATGTATATCGTCGCTTAGTACCCATAGTACAAGCTTTGCTTAGTTTGGGACTAGGTTGATTTGTGTGAGATTGTCCACAAATATTTATTTTTATTATTATTTATTTTATTTACATCCAAAAAAATATTACATTCGTTAGTGCCAAAACCTACGAATAAAACGTGCACAGAGTTTGTATGGAGAATGCCGTGCCCACCCCTGCGCCTTAAATAACAGCCTGCCCTTAAAAGTATTTGGCACAACAACCTGCCTCTGTTTCCAATGAATGCGCGCTGCCAGCTCGGCATGCGATGCGACTCGCTCTTGTCGGATTTTCAGACACCGAACGTATGCAAATTGAATTTTATTCATAACATGCTGTAATCCCTGTTGGCTCGAGGCCCGCGGCCCGACACTGAGGCAGCGAACACAAAGCACCTCGACTTCTCGCAGTTCTCGCTAATATCGCTCGACTTGGTTCGGTATATTTACCTATTATTTGTCAAGCACCAGTCAGCTGCTAAAATGTCTTCGCTATACGCTCAACGATTGAAGCCTACTATGTTTCACTTACTTATTATTATAATTATATCGTACGGCTATTTTTTTTAAACTATGACGTTTTGACAGATGTCGAGTGAAAAGTCGAGCGTCCGAAACTCAAAAATCGGCCCCCAGATCAGTGGCTCTAGTATAAGTTGTTTCGAAACATTAACTAATTCGAACGCGTTTGCGTTTTGCCTGAAAATGTATGAAAACGCTCTCCCCGAGTTTGAAATACGCGCGTTCATCGGTTAGCAACAAATGTTATACTCGCTGTTTTAGTTTCCACTAGTGACCACCAGAGGCGCTGTTCACGTTTTCATACCATTTTCATACATTTTGAGACAAAACGCAAACGCGTTCGAATTAGTTAATGTTTCGAAAAAACTTATACTAGAGCTACTGATACCAAATTTTCCAGATTTGCTTGCTCGTACCGGCGCATCAATAGATCGACTTTAAAAAGTGCTTTAAAATATACTATCAGGTAATTTTCACATTGCCATTACATGAGTACTTAGGTAAATGGGAAAAAAGTACGCACTACAACAAGAAAGGTATGAATGAATCACTATAGAAACTAATTTGTACCATATTCTTGGAAATAAATTTATTTTATTTTATCTATTACGAATAAGTACTTCATAAAATTCACAGCGTTTTTCTTTGTAATACCTAGGCGGAGATTAGCCAATATTGGCATTTTTATGGACGCCAGCGCTGAAAGTAGGTTACTTTACTCTGTCTGAGCTGTCCTCCGACATGACAAATCAATTTTTCAACACACTTGCTCGTAAAATAGCTCTTATTACTTCCATCTTAGGTTCATAATCCAGGATATTTAATAAGAGTGCATTTTTACTTTCCTTTTATTGTACTGGATATGTAGGTACCTATACCTACATCACAAATGCCCTATTTTTACTTGCTGCAAGGCGTTTATTAGAACATACTTAGTGCACTTTTATTACGTCTACGAACCGGTTCAACATTATAACGGCTAAACAATAATTAATATCATTCAGGAGAATAATATATATCATCCTTTAAAAAAACTTTGCTTATTAAGAATTTTATAAGAATATTCCTCGACATGGCTTACAAAAAAAGTTAAATAACTATACAGGCTGTCCCAAGACTATGGGACATCAAGGGAAAGTACCTTAAATATCGTAGATAAGATATTTTGCTGAAAGAAGACTTTATGTTATTTTTAAAAGTTAGTAATTCTGCATTTAAAGATTTTCTAAGAATTACTTGCTTCGTCTAGGAATCGAACCGACATTTATAAATGTGGAAAAAAATCACCCCTATTTTTATTATGCCAATCAAAAGAATGGAAAAAATATAATAATTCTTCTTAAGTAACATAGAATTTTAAAACAAATTATTTACCCCTCCGGTTGGATAATATTATACTTTAATAATCCTCAATGGAAAATCCAATCGTGAAATGGTTTTTATTAGCTGACCCGTACTCGTCCATAAATTACCTTTCGCGGCGTCTGCAATATTGCACTATTTATTAACATTTTAAGCACCGAACGCCGGAGTCAGAAAACAATCATGGCACTACCCGTGAGTTACTATAATTGGCTCTCTGTATTTACTTTCATATTTAATATATTAACATAGCTGTTGGTTCTCCAAATAAAAAAAAAAACTCCGCCGTGCGTATATTTTGCACCGACTCATCCGGTGATTTAACGTGTAGTTCAAAAGTTTGGACTCTGATACCAATTAGTATCATATTTGCATCTCGAAGGTCTAAAAAAGTTTGACATCTTAATGTCAAAATAGTAAGCAATAGTTGACACAACCTACTTTTTAGGGTTCCGTAGTAAACAAGGAACCCTTATAGTTTCGCCATGTCCGACCGTCCGTCCGTCCGTCCGTCCGTCCGACCCCCGTAACCGTTAGTACTAGAAAGCTGTAATTTGGCACGAGTATAGATATTGATGACGCCGAAAACGGTAGAATAAAATCTTTGAAAAAAAATTTTTTTTTCGGGTACCTCCCCTGCATGTAAAGTGGTGGCGCAATTTTTTTTTCTGACAAACCCCATCGTGTGGGGTATCGTTGGATAGCTCTTTTAAAAATATTATAAGGTTAAACCCCCCCTGCCAGCTAAACGGTGGCTCCTAGGCATGTGAAAAAAATCATGGTAGTAGTATATACAATGAATTTAAAAGGAAAACTATAACAGCTAAGTAGACATTACTAGTTAACGAGTAATAGTCGAACTTCAGAAATGTACCTACTTTGCAAAAGCAAACTTTCGAACAATTTCCATTGATACCTTAGATAATGTTGTTAATTCTGTCAAAAGCATAGTAAATATAAGTTTGCGAACTTTTTAGTCCACATAATATAACGGCTGGACGACTACGGAACCCTACCTTGCGCGTGGCCCGACACGCACTTGGCCGGTTTTTATTCGCTTCTATTGTTTTGTAGTACTTTTATCTCACGAGCGCGGCCATGCTTGTGTGTTGAGCTGCAAATGCACATTTTCTGTGTGCGTCAGCAGCGTAGCTGCGTAGGAGGTATGAGTTCACGTTGTCTATGGTTTCGTATGTGCCACAACGCCCACAACTACAACCATAGACAACCCCCGCTCGTGAAATAAAATTACTATTACCCGGCGATAAGTATTGCACTTCGAACTTTGGAAACAGACTCATTTAATTTCGGCTTCGTTGCCTCACATGTGACGTTTGCAGTAGCTATAAATATCCAAAGTTACACATTATCACACATATACAGGGTGTCCCAAGACTATGGGACATCAAGAGAAAGTACCTTAAATATCGTAGAATTCGTAGATAGAATATTTTGCTGAAAGAACACATTATTTAAATTAAAAAAAAAAACAATTTAAACTGCATTCATAGATTTTTAAATAATTATGTACATGATTGACCGGGAATCGAACCCGCTACACGAGAAAAAAAATACACTTTAGTTTTATCATACCGATCGAAAGGCTTCATCATAAGGATTATTTTTTGCTAAATAACATATTGTCAGAAATAAAAGGAAGACCATGAATTTTAACAACACAATTTGTTTTCTCGTGTAGCGGGTTCGATTCCCGGCTCAACCATGTAATTATTTAAAAATTTATGAATGCAGTTTAAATTGTTTTTTAAATTAAAGTAATGTCTTCTTTTAGTAAAGCTTCCATCTACAATATTCAAGGTACTTTCCCTTGATGTCCCATAGTTTTGGGACGCCCTGTATATCCAAAGTTACACGTTATCGATTTGACGTAAATTAATAAAGTCCATAAGTGCAGTATTGATTTGCTAGGTATGAAACGTAATTTAAATAAGATTGATTGATGGACCTTTGCCAGTGTTCGGAAATCGTCGTAAACTGCCAATTGTCACTTTTTAACATCTTTTTAACGGTAACATTTATTGCCGGGTACTGTACTGAAGGCTGGGTAGCCCCTATTTTGAGTTTTTTTTAAACCATCTGATACATAGAATATAGTATTTTAAATTCTAAAAAAATATATCTTATCTAGTCAAAATCGTAATCAGTTAGGTACAAGACCTTACTTAGAAAGAAATCGCAAAGTTACCCCTTTTTTGGAATGTTTTTTCAATATTCCGGCTATATTACCTACTGAAATTTTACATTTAAATTTTGACTCAATTATAGATCCTAAATAGTTATAAACAAATTCGTAGGGTTTGCTTTGATAAAATGATTGGTTTAATGACTATGTTTAAATGTTTTCGAAAACTACGTGCAGAGCTTCCGTAGAGAGTGGGATAGTTAATTGCAAACTCACGCGTGTTAGAGTGGGACATTTGCAATAGGGATACCTCCCCTTAATCTTTATCAAATAAATAATAATACTTACAATCCGCCACCCGTGCCTTGGGCGAGGATCCTCGTTAGTCACAGGATCGGGCGCACGGCCCTCTGCAGCGCGCCTAGCACGCCCGTCCGCGGCCTGGAACAACATGCACCGTTAAGGCCACTTCCTGATTTGTCGGTGTGGAGGCGGTACGATATGAGACGACTGTCAAATGTCAGTGTCAACTGTCAGTCAACTCAGTAATATTTTTTACTGTGCCCTTATATTTAAATGAGCGCTTCCTGACTGGCGCGGGATGCGCGGTAGCGGGACGATGCGAAGACAGTACTGGAGGCCGATTTTTGAGTTTCGAACGCTCGAATTTTCACTCGACATCTGTCAAAACGTCATAGTATTTTGACAGATCTCGAGTAAAAAGTCGAGCGTTCGACACTCAAAAATCGGCTCCCTTGTCCGCTTCTGCGCATAATATTACTACTGCGCAAATGTAATACTGGCAGTATTCTGTCAAGAGTGGGAATCTTTGCGACGTCAGTAAGCTTACGTCAAAGAAGAAAATATCACATATCGATCCCGCCCCGCCAAGTCAGGAAGTCGCCTTAACCGACGCTGCCCACTCCAACAATACAACATTACTTCAAAGATTGTCAAGCGGATGCGTCCACTAACGATATAATTTTTTTTTTTCCACGACTGCCCAAAAAAAGTAGTTTAATGTTTTCAGGTTTCATGTAGGGTATGTATGTAAGTATTATGTGTTTTTTTTTGTTCTTCCCGAACTTCTCAACGCCTTAACCGATTTAGATGTGTGAGGTATCGTTGGAATCCTTACGTCATCCCGGGTGACATAGGATATGTGTCGTTGCAATAAAAACAATATGGCGGACTTTGGACTCCATTTTGTGTTCCGTAATTACACGACTGCCCAAAAAGGGAGTGTAATGTTTTCAGGTTTCATGTAGGGTATGTATGTAAGTATGTGATTTTTTAGGGTTCCGTAGTAAACAAGGAACCCTTATAGTTTCGCTATGTCCGTCCATCCGTCCGTCCGTCCTTCCGTCTGTCCCCCGTTTTTCTCACTAACCGTTAGTACTAGAAAGCTGTAATTTGGTATACATATCAATTACGCCGGCAAAACGGTAGAATAAAATCTTTAAAAAAGATTTTTTCAGGGTACCTCCCCTACATGTAAAGTGGTGGTGCAATTTTTTTTTCTTCCAAACCCCCTTCGTGTGGGGTATTGTTGGATAGCTCTTTCAAAATTATTATAAGGTTTCTAAAATCATTTTTTGATTAAAGAATTGGTTGGCGTGATATTAAGCTTTGAAGTGATATTTTTTGTTATGGAGTGTCCCCTCCCCCTGCCAGCTAAACGGTGGCATGGTAATAGTATATACGATGAATTTAAAAGGAAAACTATCACAGCTAAGTAGACGTTACTAGTTAACGAGTAATAGCCAAACTTCAGAAATGTACTATGCAAAAGCAAACTTTCGTACAATTTCCATTGATACCATAGATAATCTTGTTAATTCTGTCAAAAACATAGTAAACATAAGTATAAGTTTGCGAACTTTTTAGTCCACATAATGTAACGGGTAGACGACTACGGAACCCTACCTTGCGCGTGGCCCGACACGCACTTGGCCGGTTTTTTGTTCTTGCCGAACTTCTCAACGCCTTAACCGATTTAGATGTGTGAGGTATCGTTGGAATCCTTACGTCATCCCGGGTAACATAGGATATGTGAAGTTGCAATAAAAACAATATGGCGGACTTTAGAATCCATTTTGTGTTCCGTAAAAAAATGTTTTTTTCTATCCTAGCAAGTGAGGTATCAAAATGAAGCATTTGAAGAGACGATTCCAAAAATATATATAATGTCATATACATTATATATATTTCTTATCAGGATTATTAACATTTAAAAAAATGTTGAACTTTTTTGAATGTTTCGTTTTGTAACATACTTAATCCTGAAAAGTTCCCAAATTAGTAATTCATAGAAAAAACCTGTTATTCATAACAACACAGTAGCAACATATGCGAATCTGACGATAGCATCAAGAAACTGTCACTGACTATCACAAACATTCAAAAAAGTTCAACAATTTTTGTGTTTATAAATAAATAGCTTCACGTCAGAATTTCTTAGCAAAGAAAACTTTAAAAATTCATAACTCGAAAACTACGAAAATTCGGCTAACATAAAAGAAAATATTGACGTCAGAGTTTGGGCTACCCTATAAATAATAATAAATAAACTTTATTGCCAAAACATGAAAGGAGTACAAAGCAATCAAGAAACAATTACTTAACTGTTAAATGCAACGATGTAATAGAAATATTTAACTCAAGCAAGGAGAGCAAGCAATGTAACAATGTGCGGGAAGTGGCGGAGACGCTGGCTGGCAGCGAGCCAGCAGCCTCCGCGTCCTAACCAGCCAGCATCTAACCAGACTCATTCAATATTTAACAAACACGTTTTTCAAACACGGATACGCAATTGAACTGTTACTGGTCACTATATCCCAGAATGCAACGCTCGTATACATACACACCGCCCCAGCGCCGTAATGTCGTCAGGTGCACAGATATACGAGTATTATGCATCAGTTAGCGTAGTTTGTTCAGTGATATAAGGCCAAACAGCCATAAAACTTTAAGCAATTTTATTTCGAATGGTCGCAAGTCGTTACACGAACTTTTGAATTGCAACCTAAGCCTAGCTTCTTTCAAACTCGAACTTCGATACTAATTGAATGTTTGTTTAAAAACCAACAAAACAGATTCTTTTTAATTCATTATCAGCCTAAAACTTAAAAACGTAGAATTTAACCTTTAATTATCTACGGAGTTTTTTAAACAAGTACAAGTTATACTTATACCTATCTAGTGGATGAATTTGGAACTTCGATATGTTATCGTTATCTTCGGTAAAATATATGCTTGAATGTTTATGTGTGGAACAGGTTATTTTCAGGAACTTCAGTTGAGGAAGAAATCCAACATCTGTCAAAACTCATCCAATGGAGGAATTGAATAGGAATCAAATTAATGAAGCAATATGTGCTCTTAAAGAGGATCAATTGGAACTTTTTGTATGGAATTAAAAAAAAATGTTCTGAAACCCATCGTGTGTAGTATCAAACGAAAGGGCTTTCTGAGCCAGGGGGCCGATTTTTGAGTGTCGAACGCTCGAATTTTCACTCAAGATACTATACTATGATGTTTTGACAGATTTCGAGTGAGAATTCGAGCGTTCGACACTCAAAAATCCGGCCCCATTTCTAAAAATATGTCACATCATTACATTTAAGTCACTTGTCTTAAATTAAAATTAAAATTATTTTCAAAACATACCAAGTTTGGACTCCTCCTGGTACGATAGCGTTGAATATTTTTTTATAAAATATACCTAATATGGTACCCAATATCCTCATATCTAACCTGAAGAAAGCAGTCTTGAAAATATTTACATTTAGTATTTTTTTATAATTTTTCATTATTACAAAGTTTGCTTAGCAACATCAACGAAGGAAAATTGGCGGAAATAATTCGTGACTAAGCGAATTTTGCCAGAGTTGTAGGTACAGTCGACCTAAATAACATACTAAAAGGACTGGTCGATGGGGGTAGAACTAAAGGGTGGGAGAGGGGGTGTAATGGTCCCTTTTTTAGTTTTTCGTAAAAAACTCGTAAATGGTGTCTTATAGCAAAAAATGTTTAGAGACAGAAACAATCTACATAAAATTTTCTACAAAAAATGTTCTATACACTTTTCCGCTAGGATGCATATTTAATGAGATTTTAAAGGGGGCAATTTAATTATCATTGGCTTCTCATTCCTTTGTTTCATTCCCGAACCCTAACCGGCCGAAATATGCATCTTAGCGAAAAATTGTATAGAACCTTTTTTGCAGAAAATTTAATGTAAATTACTTGTGTCTATAAGCATATTTTGCTATTAGACACCATTTAAGAGTTTTTTTATGAAAAACTAAAAAAGGGACCTTTACACCCCCCTCCCACCCTTTAGATCTACCCCCATCGACCAGTCCTTTTAGTATGTTATTTAGGTCGACTGTACCCACAACTCTGGCAAAATTCGCTTAGTCACGAATTATTTCCGCCAATTTTCCTTCGTTGATGTTGCTAAGCAAACTTTGTAATAATGAAAAATTATAAAAAAATACTAAATGTAAATATTTTCAAGACTGCTTTCTTGAGGTTAGATATGAGGATATTAGGTACCATATTAGGTATATTTTACAAAAAAAATATTCAACGGTATCGTACCAGGAGGAGTCCAAACTTGGTATGTTTTGAAAATAATTTTTATTTTAATTTAAGACAAGTAACTTAATATTTTTCACACCACCTGCTCGATTTTGCTCAATTATATATCATACAAACCTTTCGGAAAGCAAATCATTACACGTGGCCCTTGGTTTTAGCGGGTTATAATTTCAAATTATTACCCGCCGGGTAATAATTTCATTTGAGTTCTTCTTATTGATATGTCTTTAAAGTCTAATTTCGTGAAGTCCACACGGCGGCGAGGAGGTGGCACACCAGCTCCGTGTTTTGTTTGGAACGTCGCGTTCGAAACAAAAGACTGCGTCGGCGGCCGCCGCCTGTAGCGGGTCAAGCGCGTAATTTTAGTTCCGTTTTTTTTCTCAAAAAAAATGACTAAAACTATATCTTTATTTTGAATTTTTAGTTAAAAAAAATGAATTTTTTTTTGCAAAAAAATCGTCATTATACTGGATTTCGACTAATTCAGGGACAAGGATTTCGAATATTATATTTATTTTGAGTTTAAAGTTTTAAATTTTTTTTTGCAAAAAGTCGTCATTGTACTCGATTTCGACTAATTCAGGCATAAGGATTTCAAATTTTATACTTATTTTGAGTTTTAAGAGAAAAAGATATTTTTTGCCAAAAATCGTCGTTATACTCGTTTTCGACTAATTCAGGGATAAGGATTTCAAATTTTATATTTATTTTGAGTTTTAAGTAAAAAAAAATGTTTTGCTAAAAATCGTCATTATACTCGATTTCGATTAATTCAGGGACAAGGATTTCAAATTCTATATTTATTTTAAGTTTTAAGTTAAAAAAAAAATTGCGAAAAATCGTTATTATACTCGATTTCAACTAATTCAGGGATAAGGATTTTAAATTTTATATTTAAGTTTTTTGAGGTTTAAGCTAAAAAAAACTTTTTTTGCGAAAAATCGTCACTAGCTATACTCGATTTCGACTAATTCAGGGATAAGGATTTCAAGATTTAGAATTAAGGATTACTAGATTTTTAATATTTATTTAGAATTAAAAAAAAAAACTTTTTTGTTAAAATAGTCATCATACTCGATTCCATATTCAGTATCAAGTTAAAGTATAAAATTGGCCAAAGGTGGTGAGAAAAGTAGAGTATACCCCACGGGGATAAAACTGTTTTTGTCTTGGGCGCGCTTAAATCCCTCACTACACTCAGGACTCAGCCTTAATTCCCTCGCTCCGCTCGGGAGTAAAATTTGGAGTCCTTCGTTACGTTCGGGATTCAATATCGCACCCGTGACATAAAACAGTGCTTTATCCCCTTGGTGTATAATCTACTATTTTTCTCATGCCATGCCAGTTTTTAGAGACGATCAAATATGTGTGTAGTTGCCATATAATATTTTTTTATACATGACAATTCTATTGATAATTTTCAATTTACATTTGGGCTAAATATAATAAAATAATATTTTTGTGAATCTTTATACCATACTTAGGCTGGGTTGCACCAAACCGTCTGTAATTGTAAGCGGTGTTCGTCAAATCTGATTGTATGGAAAGTTTGACAAGTTTCTATGGGATGAGAGCTGCCGGCGCCATATTAGACGATGACCGGTCTGTGTTCGTACGTTGGTGCAACTGGCGCTTAGTCCCATAACTTTCTATGTTTTTGATTCATTTATCTAACTTACTATTTATTATGATAATTTGAAGGTTTTCTATCCATATAACTACACTTTGTAATATATTGTATTGTAACTTGAATCCACTACCCAATTATAGTCTTATACTCGTTGTGGTGGGCATAAGAATTTCATAGCTGTATGAAGCATATTGCACTTCATACATAAATATTATGCAATTACGTACATATAGATGGATTTATATGATCTTTAACACTTTCACTACCAGGTACTCGCCTAGTGGGCGTTGCTTAACTTTTCTCAGATGGATAGCCGCAAGGGGTCGCTAGAAATTATTCTATAACATATGAAATGCGATGTGTTTCATACAGCTATGAAATTCATAGCTTCATAGCGAGCACAGTTTTAGGTATAGCAAAGTTGATAATAACAACACATCGCGGTTCTATAGAAAATATAATATCGGAAACCTAGCCTCGGATCCAATCAGAATCATAAGTAGTAAGGCCGAGTCACAAGTATCTTTGGAACTGGTCCAAGTAAATTAAAAATAGCATTTGACGCCTACGAGTGCTTGGTATCCAGTGATGAGTGGATAAATTACAACAATTGGAGGTCTCTATATCTGTAGCCTTTGTTGGCCTTGCTTGGCCTTGTACATTCGCCAAATCGCCATCCATCACGGTCCTACATCCGGGCGAGTAAGGTGATCAAACATCTGAACTCGACAGTATTGTCAGGGCATCAGAGTGCATGTTCAAATTTTTTTACCAGCCCGATGTGTATACTAATGTATGTATCTGATGGCGACTGTGCCAATTGATTATATTACTTACACTTGTCATACCTACCAAATTATACGTTGTCATGACACTGTCAAAGGAAAGAAGCGAATAGATAGGTGCAGCAGCCAACTTCAACATATATACCTAGATACGTATTGATTTATGCACTGTGCGTGCCGAATGATTAAGAAATATATTTATGAGATGTCCTTAAATATAAAGGAATTAACTCCTGACAGCAAAGAAAGTAAAAGTCAGTATTTTAAGGCTTAAAAAGCGTCGACAGAGTTGCGAGAAAAACGCGACATTTACCTACATGGCGTGTCAGTAGTTTTGTACCATCGGCGCTTTTCCGCATTAGGTCAAATCGTGAAGCGCATGATACGCCGCTGCGTTGCCGTCAAGGTTTTCAGGCTCGGATATGGTCCCTCGGGTTCGACTTTCAAATATTAGCAACCAGTTTTTATATTATCATGTATTTAGTTTTATTTTTGTTAGGTAATATGTTTTTCTATAGTTTTCATTATTAATAAATTCAAATATTATAAGATACATAGCTAAAGATAAATAAGAAGCCTTAAAAAATAATCCTTTCTGATTGAACTAAAAGCTGGATTGCTATTCGCTTAAAGTGGAATCGAATTTGTATGGCGCGATTAGATTTCGCTACAACTTAATTTCATTTTGCCCTATGCTCTTCGTTTCGAGATCTCAGACGTTTTGAGATCTCCGATTATTGAAGAATTAGGACAAATAAAACTAAGACATAAGTACATATAACGAACTACAGCGCGCCGCTTACAATAGTGTAAGTATGTCTAAACGATAGCGCGCGACAAATATGTATCAAACCCAATCCAATTAATTGGATATTATTACCTAAGCTCTTTAGTTGCACAGAAGTTGGACTGTTCTCTGTGCCTACGTAGCCAATTTCCGCTAGACGGCGGAGTACGTACACTACGCACAGTCAACATAAAAAGTATCTAAATATACGCACTGTGACAAAATATGCGCACATGGCTTTAGTGACAAGGACGTAGGTACAGATATTTGTTTCACTTTGAGAACGTGCTATACGAGTACCTATATATATATGTTTTTGACTGTAACCACAATATCAGGGTATGCGCGTATCGCCACTAAAGTCGGCAGTGAATGTGCTAGTCCAATAGATCCTTGTACCGATGTACTTACCGTTTTCATCCGCTACGGACACGTAGTTCTACGGCGTAGCTAGAGTACGAGTATATACGTTGTAGTCTTTGGTAGCTAGTTCGGGCCGGCGGGCCGCTTGCAAACTGTTCCTGATTGTATGGTCGCTTTAGGCGACTTCCTGATTTGTCGGTGCGGAGGCAGTACGATATGAGAAAAGTGTCAAATGTCAGTATCAGCTGTCAGTCGACGCGATACCATTTTTTACTACGCCCCTACATTTAAATGAGTGCTTCCTGACTGGCGCGGGATGCGCGGTAGCGGGACGATGCGAAGGCGGTACTGCTCCGCTTCTGCGCATGATATTAATACTGCGCAAACGTAATACTGACAGTATTATGTCAAGTGAGAATCTTTGCGACGTCAGTAAGTTTACGTCAAAGAAGAAAATGTCACATATCGATCCCGCCCCGCCAAGTCAGGAAGTCGCCTTAATAATGTTATAGTCTGGCTAAAATATCTTTACCCCAGCAATTTTTATCTTTTTTTCTGTGAATCTGTACTGTACATGACAACACCGAAGATAGGACAATTTGACAACCACCACCAGAGGTATGACAGCTTAACTTCCCGAGTTTGCAGGGCTACTATCGCTCCGCCGTCTGAATCCTTAAATGTATGATTTTTTTCTTTTTCGAACAAAACGCGATATTTGCTAATTTAAGGTGAACCGAAAACGGGAAAAATAATATAAATAATCAATTATAAGTTTTTAGGTACACAATTTGAATAAATAAAGATTTTTTTTTCATACATTATGAAAAGCGTTCGAATTAGTTAGAGTTTCGAAAAAACTTATACTAGAGGTACTGAAGAGTGTTGCATCCGGTTCTGTCGTGAGCGAAAAACATTTAAGCGCTTCTCTTTCACGGGGGGCATGGTTGAGCGTTGGTTGAGCGAATCGAAGAACCCCCTTAACCCAAATAGATATTCAATGCAGTTAGTAAAGGAAATGTCCCAAAGCTGGACACTGAACTAATACTTGGCACCCTCAATCACGACACAGTTGTGAACGATAGGTGTCAACTATTGGCGCATTAAGGTGTCGATCATTGGGATGTTTACCTTATTATCGAATTTTTCTCTTCCTACCAAATTTATTACCTTTCAATGTTTAGTAATTTAGTCATAAAACATAAGTCATAAATTGATTTATAGCGAGCGACCGAAATTTGTCCCTTCTACAGTCAACCCTCAAATGAGGGACGGCAACGTACACGTGAAACCTTTTTCGTTGCGACCGTCTATAGCCTGCGGTATCCGCTCAGGTGGACCGTACACTTGTTTGCCACCGTCGTTGTAAAATAAAAAAGGTTAAGCATGAAATAAATTATGTACCCAAGTTATCTCTTTATCGTTTGCTAAGTTGTGACGTGCCTTCTACGTTTATTTATGTTCGTAAAGCTATTTGTAAAGCCATTCGAGTCACGTTTAAACGTGTCCTTCGATGCCAAAAATAGAAGTAGTCGCAATTAATTAGACGCGTTCGCCTGCGGGCCCGGCACCCGTGAAACTTTCACTATAAACGGAATTTATTGTCTGCCTGATAACCGATAACAGTCTTTAAATTGACCTTAATAATATCCTAGCGAATCAGCTGCAAAAATATATACACTATTTGTCCGTTAATAATATCTTCTATCAGCTCTATTTATTCATATTCACGTCTAATAGAATCTAGCGAAAATATTATATGTCTTTTTGCAGCTATGTAGTTAACCCATACCATGTCCCGTATTATGGTCGCTAGAAAGTGACAGATACCGCTCGATAGAAAGTGACAGATAGATTGTAACATAGACCCCCAGGGGGCCGATTTTTGAGTGTCGAACGCTCGACTTTTCAATCGACATGTCAAAACGTCATAGTTTTTTGACAGATCTCGAGTGAAAAGTCGTGCGTTCGACACTCAAAAATCGGCCCCCAGTTCTTTTTTTTTGGTAAATATATAGAAATACCATAATAGAACTCGGTGGGTAAGTAGCAGACATGAAAATATCGGGTTACCTCAGCATAAAAAAATCAATTGCATTCACGTATGCGTCAAAAGCTTGTAGGCTACAGGAGTAGGCGGTCTTTAGTTAATACAAAATACCTACACTGGCGGTCAAAAATTTCGGGTCACCTTAGTTTAAATAGTCTCAATAGGTTTTGTTAAAAAATAAAAAATTTTTGGGTACAGTCAAGTGCACCAATATGTATACACTTTTTCACCTTATTCCATCGAAATAAGGTCCAAAAATGTATACTTATTTATGCCCTTGACTGTACCTCCACCTACCACATGTAAAATGGTGGAGCAATTTTTTTTTTCCAAACCCCATCGTATTGGTTATCGTTGGATAGCTCTTTCAAAAATATTATAAGGTTTCTAAAAGCATTTTTGGATAAAGAATTGGTTGGCGTGATATTAAGCTTTGAAGTGATAATTTTTGTTATGGTCCCCCCCCCCCCCCCCCTGCCATCTAAACGGTGGCTACTAGGCAAGTGAAAAAAATTATGGTAATAGTATATACGATGAATTTAAAAGGAAAACTATCACAGCTAAGTAGACACTACTAGTTAACGAGTAATAGTCGAACTTCAGAAATGTACTTTGCAAAAGCAAACTTTCGTACAATTTCCATTGATACCTTAGATAATGTTGTTAATTCTGTCTAAAACATAGTAAATATAAGTTTGCGAACGTATTAGTCCACATAATGTAACGGGTAGACGACTACGGAACCCTACCTTGCGCGTGTCCCGACACGCACTTGGCCGGTTTTTTTGGCTGTTACTTTTGCAGTATAGATGTAAAATAAAATAAAGATAATGACATGATTAAAAACCGACCAAGTGCGAGCCGGACTCGTGCACGAAGGGTTCCGACGGCAAAAAAAAACACGTTTGTTGTATGGGAGCCCCCTTAAATATTTATTTTATTTTGTTTTTAGTATCTAATTGTTATAGCGGCAACAGAAATACATCATCTGTGAAAAAATCAACTGTCTATCACGGTTTTTGAGATACAGCCTGGTGACAGACTGACAGACGGACAGCGGAGTCTTAGTAATAGGGTCCCGTTTTACCCTTTGGGTACGGAACCCTAAAAAACTTACAACCTCGCAGTATTTTAGGAAATATTACCGTTTTTTACCGACCCGTATTCTTTATCCGTGGGTGTATGAATGTAAAGTTCAAGGGTCACAAATTTAAATCAACGGCGGTATAACGACCGGTCGAGAGTGGATGGATACGCCACTTCATTTAGAATAATATGTATTAGGCCTCAAAAGCTCTAGATTGAAACTCGTGTGACACATACAATTTAATAAACCAGAACTTATTTGTAAAAATTGCAATAACAACATTTAGGTATTTTTACAGTGAAAACTTTAAGGCCTTGCTACTGGACCCTTTGCCGCGGTGTCAAAGAAGATATATACTAACGTAACAAGAAGCGACACCGAAGGATGTGTGCTGTAAACCCGTCTCGCGGCTATGTGTGCGTGTCCGGACGCGAGCGGGGACGCGCGAGGGTGGCGCGGTGTGTGGAAATCACTCCTCGGACGGGCAAAGTATAGAATCGTAGCGTTCCAAGGTCACCGACACTCGGTTCACACCGATAGAATCGTGTCGTGCCTTGGCGGTGTGAAATTTATCTTAGACTTTCGCTAACTTTAATGAAACTCATATGCCTAACAAGTTGAACAAAGATATATATATATATAAATACTAAAACGCAGTCCATGCTGCCACTGGATAGTCAGAGTCACATCGCCATCTGAACCGACAGTTGGACTTTTAAGGCTGGCACTTCACTTCGCCGTATTTGTGCAAATGTTAGTGTTGCATCTTTCTTTAATATCGCAAAAGAACGGGTGGCGAATACGTCACGCGAACATGCAACGCCAAGTGCCAAGGTGACATTGTCAGATCGATTTGTTTGGGGACAGTGAATGTGTTAATAAAGAATGCTAGCCATACCAGGGGGTCTATGATGGTCGTGCGATAATGTGCTCTGTCACTTTCTAGTACCACTCGATAGAAAGTGACAGATGTTTTATCTTATCGTTCGTAATACTGTATCGCGCTATCACGCCACGCGACCGTCATACGCGCACTTGTAGTGTAATCGCGTTTGTACAGCCGAGCAAGTCGATATAAGGCGACTTCCTAATTTGTCGGTGTGGAGGCAGTACGATATGAGAAAAGTGTCAAATGACAGTGTCAGCTGTCAGTCGACTCAGTACCTACCATTTTTTACTGCGCCCCTACATTTAAATGAGTGCTTCCTAGTTCCTGACTGGAGCGGGATGCGCGGTAGCGGGACGATGCGAAGGCGGTACTGCTCCGCTTCTGCGCATGATATTACTACTGCGCAAAAGTAATACTGGTAGTGCTCCTTCAAGTGAGAATCTTTGCGACGTCATTTAGCAGTTATCCATATAATTCATGGAGGTCGAATTTGTACTATTGTTTGCCTATCTTTAGAAGTAATCAAACGATTTTAGAAATTATTTCTGTAATAGAAACCTACATTAGTCCTTAATAACATAAGCTAAGACTTTTTGTAAATAGTTAACTCATACTCTTTAAAATTTGATAAATTCTTACGTGAAATTTTAGGGCAAAATTTATATATTTCATTGTTTTTTTAATATTTTAAGACGTGAATTGGCATGAAATATATTTTATGTCACACCTGGCCATAAAGCGGCCATTATTGCACGCTCCGCGCGCGAAAAAACCCACTTCCTGGCCAGGGGTTGACATAAAATTTTGTACTTAACACGGGCGGTAATAAAGAAAGCCTCAGATCGCATATTTATCGCCCTTGCCTTCGGCTCGGGCGTCAAATACCTGCGATCTGAGACATTCTTTGTTTTACCGCCCTCGTTAAGTAATGTACTATTTATTGAGTTATTAAACCCACCACTACCATTTAAAGATCACAAACTAGGTTTTTTAATTAATTAGAGTATTTGTTCTATCTTCTAATTTTTAAATACTTCCAAAGTAGGTATATTTTTGAAATATTTTTTTTTTAAATATGTTATTAACAGGGTTTTCTAAAATGTGCAGGTATTTTTTTAAGCTATGGCCATTTTTTATTTTCAGTATGAATGCAAAATTACCTTTTCTGTCTTATTTTTCGAAAATTTTGTATTGAATGGTCCAAAAATGATTCCAGAAATGAATACATTGTATTTCCACTTTTCCTATTCTAGTTCTTTTACAGAGGATGCGTTGCGTGTCGCGGTTAACGTCCAACTCGCTCTTACTTTCTACCTACATATTTCAAATACTTATTCTACCTACATTTAATACTTATGGATATATATCTTAATGTACGGTATCGTACAGTGTATTATGTTCAATAATGTAATATATAATGAATGATGTAAAATTGTTCAAACAATGTAGGTACACTATGCAACATTACATCTAGCCATAATAAATCTAATTATCTTTCACGTACAGTTTTGTACAGTTAATATAACAAGTAAATTATGCAGCCACATTTAATACAATTTAATACAAAATTACTTCAGACTACTAGAATTCAAAAATTAAGACGTTTACTTTTTACACGTTAATACAATAAAATAAAGTAGGTTAAAGTTCTCTATTGCTGTTTTACTATTTAGTAAATACTAAATAGTAAAACAGCAATAGAGAAAACCAATACAAAATCTAAAACACTTGTTATTTGTATTTACTATTATTTAACCTCCACATTTTTTAATTTATAGACGAATGTTAAAGCTGAATAGCAAATACACTCACGAGCAAAATTAACGGGTACACTTTGTATTGAATTTCCATAGAAAGTGTACCCGTTATTTTTGCTCGTGAGTAAAGTTACACAGCAAAGTAAAATACTAAGTCAAATTGTAAAGTTGATAAAACACTTTAAAGTCCTACCGACAGTCAATCAACAATCACATTTATTAATTTTGCATTAATATAAGCTCTAATTTAACAAAATTAATATGTTAAATACACAGTGCATCCTTGACTTACTCGAAATTGACACCCAACTTGACCCAGTAGCTTAACTGGCGCAGATATCAAGGTAAACCTGGGGACCGATTTTTGAGTGTCGACCGCTCGAATTTTCATTCGACATCTGTCAAAACTTCATAGTTAGAGAAAAATTTGACACAAAAAATGTCGAGGGCTCTACTTCGAAACCTACCCTGATATAGGAAATCTTTTGTTCACGAAACGCCGTATAAGGTATCGTACCGAGGCCACTATATTCGCAACTTTAAATAACTAACCAACCTTTGATCTCATATATGTATTTATTTGTTTATTCATACTATGGTGGTTTTTTATGCACTGCGCATTGCTTATGCATATTCCTAGAATAAGAAATAATAAGTGGAAGTTTGGATAAGTGGAACGGAACCGTCTGTGCGCAAGCCAGACTCGCAATTAACTAGTTTTCTTTTTGTTTTTTTAATTAGTAGGAAATGAATCATTTCTGAATTTGTCCGTCTAAAAGTAAAATTAAGTCCAATTAAGTAAATTGTCACTATTAGTGAACTAAATTAAATTCCTATTTCGAAACACTATCCTTTTCCCAATCACAGACAAGTAAAATAAACCAGCGGGGTAATCGAGTCACGTAACGATATGTACTACCGTTGGTACGTATTTAATGTCAGTTTTAGTATGGGATTTTACATTTAAATCTATCGTACTTAACGGTCGAAAACGTTACGTGATTGCCGCACAGGTACTCAAAGTAAACCGAGGGCGATGTGAAAGTCCACGATAAAACAAAAAAACTATTTGTTACAGACGACGTGCCAATAAATCTTGTTATACTTTGCGGCGCCAAACCAATCCCTAACGCACATTTTATATTTTAACCCAAACAAAAAAGGTCGGAAGTCGGAAGTGATAAAAATGTTAGTGACTTAAGACACGGAACTTTTAACCTTTTTTTCTAATTCAACTAACAATGTTTTCATAGTGTGTGTAAATTAGTGTACTGAGTGATTGAGTGTCTCGGGCTATGGTCGTGTAGGGAAGTCCACAAAATAAAGTTTATTTTTGCGGGAAAGGTGAGTAGGAGTCTCAGTAAGTATTTTAGACTCGGGTAGTTTTTGGAGAAAAATATTTTGTGTTTATACATAAAGTTGAGGGTCATAGCTGAAAAATGTAGTACCTACCGGGGGCCGATTTTTGAGTGTCGAACGCTCGACTTTTCACTCGACATCTGTCAAAACGTCATAGTTTTTTGACAGATCTGGAGTGAAAAGTCGAGCGTTTGTAAACTCAAAAATCGGCCCCCAGGTGACGATTGTCCCACATGAATATTTACTCATGCACATTACCCGAAAAAAAATCTCCATATACGCAGACTTCCATAGCCATAGCCAAGGACTGGATTATAACCTATAATAATAAAAAGTTAGAGATAATACTCAATAAAGATAGAGATGTCTACTTTATAAGTTGATACATTAATCTAGATACATTTTTCCGTTGTTTAGCTAACCCATTCGCTGCACAAATGGTACGTGTGCTACGCCGTAGAGCGTAGCAGCGTCTTTCCGCTCTACTAACTAGGCATTGTTAGCAATGAATTTAATTAAATACATGAACTAATATTTACCCGTAGCTATAATATGTACAATCGGTGTAGGTATCTATGTTGTACATCCTATGCGTAGTAAAGTCTCCAGTGCGCGCCTAGTTCGCCTACCGACAGAAGCGTATTTAAACAAATAATTAATCATAAATATTACGACAATGAAGCTATTAGTAAGCGTATAAGCAAAGTAATACTTTTTATGTCACACGGGCATAAAGTGGCAATTACCCACTTCCTGGCCAAGGGATAATTACCAAGGGCGGTAATAAAGAAAGCCTCCGATCGCATGTTTATCGTCCTTGTCTTCGGCTCGGGCGTGAAATACCTGCGATCGGATACATTCTTTGGTTTACCGCTCTAGTAAGTATGTATAGTTCGGACACAACTCTAAGGCTAAATTATGTCAAACGAACGCAAGCAAAACTAGACTTAGAGCTCTGACTGTAAGGTAGATTTTTGCTTGCTTGCTTGCGTTAATTTGACAGCACTTGGCCTTACAGTTTTGTAAGAACTATACTATTGCTGTGATGGCAACATAGAACAGTTATGGTGCGTAGCATAGCTAAGTAGATAAATGTGCAATTTCAACAACACGACAACGGTAGAGACACAGCTGCTGCGAAGCTTACTTAGGTGGCATGTTGAAGTACTCCTATACCCTGGAAACAGCCTGGAATGAAAGAAAATTACAAGTAAATATGTGTTATATATCAGATTTACGGAATTGCGATATATTAATACACTAGCTACCCCGCCCGGCTCCACCCGCGTATTAGACTCGAGGTCGTTAATATGTATACACTTTTTTACCTAATCGAATGCGGTCGCCTACAATTTGTAAGCAAATGCATTCGATTACCGAAATCAAGCAAAACAGGGTAATAATATAGCCTATTTCCCCTGAAGGTCCATTTTATACTGGTATAAGTACATTAAGATACTCGTAGAAGTGAGGTACGTTGATCATTACACTAGAGGTGGTTGTACTATACTTAATAGTATAACAGTCTTATGCCATAGTTTTTGCTGTCGTGGCACTCGTGGCGTGATGCATCGAGGCAAACTAAACTGTGGTTTCATGGTGCAGTTTACTTAGCGATTTGTGATGTGTGTTGCATTGCATTATAAATAAATAATTACCTACTCACGCGAGCCGTATGGCTAACGCGACGCGATTAGAGAGCCGAGAGTGTATTTTAATGTTCAGTTCTGGAAGTAAATGATGCCATTATACACTGAGGGAAAAAAATACTAATTATTAGTAAGTTTTAGTGAATCCCAAGAAAAGGAGATTATATACTAACGGTTACAAAACAGTTTAGTAGTAATTAGTAGTTACAAGGACAAATTTTTTGGTATTAGTAAATAACTACTATTATCAAAAACTGTTTTGTTACCGTTAGTATATAATCTCCTTGTCCTGGGATTCACTAAATCTTACTAATAATTAGTATTTTTTTTTCGCTCAGTGTAGGTGCTTTTTCCTAATACGGTATTGACTTGGTTTTATAGTACTTTTATCTCACGAGTCGAGCACGGGTGAGCCATGGTTGTCTGTTGACCCATTCAAGGCCCATGACGTATATGCGTCATGCTTCTACGTATGATATCCGCTACAGAGCGGAACAAACTGCTACGTGCTACGGCGTAGCACACGTAGCTTTTGTAGGCCGCGAATAGGTTGAGGTCTATGCACATTTTACATATGGTTTGAACTGAACCGATGAATGGTTCAATAGACACAAAGGAACAATGCCAAGTTCATTTAAGACACAATACCATTGTGTAGTTGACCAAAAATTAAGATAACGAACTCGTAGTAAAAGCAAATTGTAACCGCCTTGCAAGGTTAATATAGATTATCGACTATGTCCTTGCCCAATAGACTTCCTAGATTCTTCCTTGATTTCTTATTAGGAGAATATGTTTAATTAATTATCTCATTATTATTATTATTATTTATATCTAACTTGACGATCATAATGTGAATTCTTATATTTTTGACATCAATGCGAACTTATATTGTAATTTACATTAATGAAATAAATAAATCTGAATCTACAAAATACACTGACAGAATAATGGCGATTATAACTTTTTTGCACTTTACAACCACCCGACGCTCAAAACCAACGTACTCTGAATATTAAATACACCATTGTTGAATGTGCTATTTTCCTCTTGGATCATTTTAAACCTACTCGACAAGGAATAAGGTCGATAATGTAATATACATGCAATGTAGTTCCAACCTTTTTTTGTAATGTAACTGATTAGTGGTTACGAGAACTAAAACAGATAAAAGGCATTGTATCCTTTGTGTCTATTGAACCATTCATCGGCTCAGTTCAAATTATTTAAACCATTATGTGCATCAGCATGTAGGGGCTATGAGTTGACATACTGGTTTACATTGTCTATGTGTTCGTATCTGTCACAACTACAACCATGGCGTCCACGACCAACCCGCGGTCTTGAGATAAAAGT
The DNA here is from genome assembly GCA_951800055.1 of Cenopis cana. Lineage (NCBI taxonomy): Eukaryota > Metazoa > Arthropoda > Insecta > Lepidoptera > Tortricidae > Cenopis > Cenopis cana. The sequence continues at coordinate 13,331,098 of OX637471.1, read as the reverse complement.
AGGTATTGTAGTCATAGGACGGCAGATCTAAATAAAACCTTCCTGAAGTGGTAAGCAGAGTTGATGTTGTACCTATAAAGGATGATTCACGCTAGACCGTTCCGTGTGCGGGCCGGCCCGGCCCGTTTTCTAATACAGCGGGTTAATCGCGTAACGTTATGTACTACCGTTAGAGCATATTTAATGTCAATTTTGACGTATAAATCTATGAGCCGCGGTAATCACGTAACGTTTTAGACCGTTAGTACGATGATGTAATTGTGCTTATTGTGAATCGATCTTGTATTATGTTGGTATAACAATTTCCGCACGGGACTCGTCGGGCTCGCCCGTGTATCTCAATTACTCCTATAATAATGCAACTGTCAGTGGCACTCACAATTCTACAGATGGGATAATTTGTATTTGAAAGCTTTGCAGACAAATAAGGATAGAACAATGGACCGTTGATTTAATTAAAAAGAAATAAATACCTATATTACTACTTTATTATTTGTATTAACGGTGAAAATAAAATAGGTAGCCTAACTGGGGAAGCACCTCCACCTTGCAGAAGATTACAGCCATAATCACATTATTTAGGTACAATGAGCATCAAAAGTAGCTTGACATATGAAGATGTCAAAAGTTCTTATTCCTTTGTAATAAAGACTTTTGACGCCTTCATATGTGGCGCTACTTTTGATGCTGACTGCACTATAAAGTTTTCCTGGAGGTGAGCAAGGTCGCCTGAGTACCCGAGGATGCAATGCACTGTGTTGAGAGCAAGGGACCCAAATATGTCCCTTCTGCTATCAACACAGTGCATACTCAAAGTTTTATAAAGAGTCGGCAACGCGCACGTGACTGCTTTGGAGTTGCGGGCGTCTATAGGCTACGGTGTCCACTTACCATCAGGTACTCTAGTTTGCCTCCGTCGTTGTATAAAAAATTTCATTATACCTAATCCGTTTTTGCATGAATTAGTAACAAAACATCTAAGCATCCAGAGACTAAACAGTGCCAGTTGCACCAACGTACGAACACAGACCGGTCATCGTCAAATATGGCGCCGGCAGCTGTCATCCCATAGAGACTTGTCAAACTTTCCATACAATCAGATTTGACGAACACCGCTTACAATTACAGACGGTTTGGTGCAACCCAGCCTTAAATTGTAAACTTTCGCATATAGTTATAACTAGTTATTGCCCGCCACTTCGTCCGCGTGGAACTCGTTTATCGCGATAGAATTGAAGTAATTGCTATTAACTGACATTAGGCGCTTACCTACGCATCGCTTTTTCATACAAACTTCCACCCCTTTAAGGGATGATTTCCGGGATAAAAAATATCCTATGTCCTTCTCCGGAAATCAATCTATCTCTATATCTCCATACCAAATTTCATGTAAATCGGTTCAGCGGTTTAAGCGTGAAGACGTAACAAACAGACAGACAGACACACTTTCGCATTTATAATATTAATCAGTATGGATATTAGTAGAATGATCTAGATTTTCTGTGTTAACTCCACAATGATAATTAAGGCATAAATTTTAAGAATTTGTATCATTATGTCGATGTGATCATAATGTAGCAGTAAATGTTCTTTGCACTGGGTCATTCGTAATTCATCAACAACATGAAATGCGGCGGCACGTTGTATATTAACAACCGATGAAATCAGTGATTGACGAGCTCACTGTTCAGGCGATAATATTACGACCTCCGTTTCTCATTTCCCGTGTTAATTTCAAAATAAAGCCTTGAAATGCTTTTGGTTTCAAATAACGGTAATATTTTCGTAAAACGTTATCATTTTATACGAAAGCACCGATATTGTTTTACTTTACATTTTTGAGCAATACGTTGGGGGCACAATCTAGACACGCGGTAGCATGTCAAGCCAAGTTCAAAAGAAGAGAGCTGGCGATGCAGCGGCCTTGTTTATAAAACCCGAACCATTTGGAGCCACTTTTGACCCCTACGTAACTCAAAATCTATAAAACATAAACGTAAAGTAGAACCCCAAATTTAACTCATTCGGTTATTAAGATACAGACGTCTAAAAATGGAGATTTTTCTCACTAACTGTGACTTACTGACCTAATATCAATAACCTAACCCACTTGCCGATGGGGCGATGACCTAGCAAGTCCAGGTGGGTAATTGTGTGGTAACGAATCTAAGATAAATAAATAGTGTAACTTCAACTTGTGTTCGGGAGTATCGTAGATACAGAACTTGGTATTCATTTTGATCTTAAATCTTTTGTCGGCGAAGTCGACAGCCACGATATTGTTAATATTGAACTTGGCTCCCATTTTTTCATTTACTTTTTTGGTGGGATTGGGTTGTTTTCTCGATTTCATTGACTGTCGATCACGTCATAGGTATAGTGTGCCTCTGATTGGCCACTGGGGATACGTCGCGATACGTAATTATGGCGTCAAGGAAGATGCACCGTGTTCTCGCGGCGCAACCGCTGTTGCTATAAAATGAACGACACTGTAGGAAGCTCGTGCACAGTAGGAACACGAGGCTAGATCGTTAACGTCGTAGGCGCGTCGTGCAAACGACGTACGCTTCACGAACCTCATTTGCTAAAAGGGCACGGCCTCGTAAATCCTGTCCTGCCTCAGCTACAGCCTTTCACTTGTTTCTACACTTCAGCGCATGCCTGAGCGCCCGACTGCTCCAAGCGGAGCGTGCGGCGAGTTGCGGCGGCGTTTGCATGTTATTTGGACGCTGCACGCCCTGCCTCGCTGCACGCTCGACCGGAGCAAGCACTCGGGCTGTACACTACCTCGTCCACTGGCAACGTAATTAAGCGACAAACGAAACGTAACCTTTCGAATTTATGGAGTTCCTGTGACTTCCTTCATAGTTTTCGTTAATAGTGTCATAGAAAAAGATCACTCTTTGCACGTATAGTTAAAAAATTCACAGATTTCGCAGTCCCACAAGAATCGGAGCATTGAAAATGAATACAAAAACTTACGAAAATATTTCCTTTTATCTTGAATAACACTACAAGCTGAATAATAAGGAACTATAATATTATGTAGGATTTTCAAATTCCTACTCAAATGCACACTTCTCGTCTGCTTCCGAATCTTTTAACACCATTACCATGACGATTTGTCAATAATCACTCCAGCTTTTGATGATTCTTAAAAAAATATAAATCTCTTCTTCAAAAATATTCACTACACTCAGGACTCAGTGTTAATTCCCTCGCTACGCTCGGGAATTAACTCATTACCGGTAAATTCTGGAGTCCGTCGTTCCGTTCAGGATTCAATATCGCGCCCGTGACATAAAACAGCGCTTTGTCCCCTTGGTGTGTAATCTTCTATAACCGAATTTTCAAAATTCCAACTCGAATGCACTCCAAGCCTACGTCTGCATCTTTTAATACCATCACCATGATAATCGGTCTATAATCATAGAAGCTACATCACTTTTTATATACCGAAATACTCGTTTTTCTACATACCAAATCTAAAAGGGACCACCTATAAGGTCACAACTGTATACCGGTTTTCAAATTTTTTTCATAATTTTGTAGCTAAACTATCCCTAGGACCCCTTTTTCATTTTTTCTTATACCGGTCTTTTTTTCGAAATATTTACAATTTAGTAAACAAACACCCCTAAAAAAACCCGATTTTTTTTACATTTCTCAAAAAATTTCGTGTCTTGATAAATTCCTCAACTCATGGTATTATTGCCATCTCGATCCTCCCAAAACCCTCGAAAATATGGCCAAAAATACGTCTCAGGCGATTAGCATCTGATAACCATTTTCAATGGTAAAATCGGCCAAATTCGAGCCAGACATCGCACATTTAGGGTATAGAAGGGGGGCTTCTACGTAATATAAAGTATTTAAAAATAAGTTTTGACTATATGTATGGCTTTGGGCCACCAAGATGCATGCATTGTAACTAGAGAGGTTGATGAAGTCTTTGTCATTTATCGTCTTAATCTGGAGAACGTAGAGTCGACCCGACCATGGTCGAGGCTAAATTTGCGAAAGCGGAAAATGCACACATATTACGTAAATCATTTCCTGAAACTTCCATTGTAAATTAATATCGAGACCTTCCATCGTTGCGTTCAAAGTGTAATATTGAAGAGTGACTCATAAATATCCATAATCTGAGAAAGTATTTACTTCGGTTCCAGGATTCTACTTAATTACACCAAGATTGCACGAAACAATCGCTTGGTATATTAAATTAATGGTGCTTCACCGAGTGGTCACTAACTGCTACGGCGAGTAACCGCAGCGGGAGTTTCACTGGCTAAACACGACACAAGAATAGATTCTCAAGTGACCTGATACTTAAAATTGAAGGTAAAACCAGTAGTCAAACAAGAAAATTGGTTAAACAGCATATATTACGAAATAATAATAAATAGGTAAGCATAATACAATGAATATACTACTTAATTATAGATAATGTAATTGTAAGCTAACGGCAAGGCCACTTAACTCAAAAAATCTTTTATCTACACACATATCATAAATCCTCTAATATGCGTTCGGAAACCGTAGAAAATGACTCTCATTTCAACATTCAATGAATTCACGGCAATTTTCTTATCTGTGGCTAAGGCTACACAGTAATATAATTTTTAATTTTAATCTCATATATGATGTTAAAATATTAAACGTCAAACAAAACTGTCAAAATTTAAATGTCAAAGTTGACATGTCCCTATTCTAGTATCACTGAAAATTCAAATTCAGTTGATGCGAAATGTCAGCTCGATGTTTTTTAGTATATATCGCACGAAATTTGAGCTAGAACGACATGATCACATCAGAATAGGGACTCTTTACTTTTTAAAATAACATTCAGGTATCGGTTGCCAGTTCTGATTTCGATATTTCCGCAACCGTGCAAAAAAGGTTGTATTAACACAATTATTATATTTATTTACTACGGTTTCTGAACCCATCTTAGAGTAGTTATAATTGCGAGGGTGCGAGTCGTCAGCAGGTGGAACGGAGGAGTGGAGGAAGAAAATGCAGGAGAGGGCAGGAGGTATTTATTATATATAAATTAAGGCACCTGGAACAACCAGATACTGCGTTTAGCCTATTATTCTAATTGGTAACTGAAGAATATACAATTAGATTTAAAAATATAGGAACTTACAATAATGTGCCTTGGAAAACTGTATGATTAAACTGCACTGAAGAACACAATTTACTGGTAAACTACAACGTGCACTGCTAAGAATTCACACACAGTTATGAATAAAATAAAAATATTTAAATTTGATTTGGTATTGATCAGCAGATCCGTTTATCGATCACCCAGTAAGATCGAACTGAACTGAACTGAACTGCCAGAAAATGGCTGCGCAGTGTCACGTGGAATTGGAAATCGAAGTTCAAATTCAAAATTTAAAATTTAGAATACTTAAAGTAGCCAGAAAGTTTATGTGTAACGTTCCGTTTCACGCACCGTTACACTACCGGGGCTGCCCTGGCAGGGGAAATCCTGGGGCTTAAGGCCACATGGATTTCTCCGTATTAAAAAAAATAATTAAAGTGGGGTATGGGTTGTGATGAAAAGGAATTTAGAAGGTGAGGATGTTATTTACAATGTTTATATTACAAGAGGCGCGATTTAGACACACTAACCATCCACTAATTCCATTCATCCATCATTCTTGCAGTATTTTGGTTAATCTATATTCAACCAAAATGCCTTTTAATAGAGTATTCCTGTGTATGAGGACATACTCGTTAAATCGCCCTCCAATGGTATAAGGCTTTTGAGTCAGTTACCATCCGCTGAATAAGTATGAAATATGAATAAATATTTACAAGTATATAAACAAGTAATGAATATATAAGTTGAATAATATTCATCACAATTTGTAGGAAATACTACAAATTATAAGGTATAATCCATTTTAGGATAAACATACTTTAGCAGTATGTATGTAAGTATTGTAAGTGCATAACTACACATACATGTAGTATTGAAAAGAAAATACGTAGGTATGTATCTAGTTTCATTGTAGAAACTCGTTAGGTAATTAATAATTATAAATATTATAATATTCACTTCAGCATCTTACGCTGAAGAAGCGTTCGAAAATGTGAATGTTATAAAAATAAACAATTGCAATTGACTTAATGGATCCGAATAGATGATGAGGTGATATAATATTATTAAATTAATTAAGTGTACATAATATATACAATAACATTAATTAACGAATTCGGAGAAAAGTAACTCGTAAGTAGTAAGTAGATTTGTGAATAAATATATGTGTCTAATAAATTGCTAAATAAATAAAAGACGAGTTTATTTTTGAATTTTGGGGAGGGGTTTAAGGTCTCTAATATGCCATCGACCTAATATCTTGCCGTTCATGTCTTGTAGGACATAAACGAGTGGTGATATCTTTTTGGTAATTAAGCATTTAACAAACTTGGGTGCAAGTTTCACTGAATAATGCTTAGGGGCATTACTAATGGTGTAGTTACGTTTCCAGACAATGTCACCTTCATTAAATTCATAATGTTGGTGGTGTTTATTATATGAAGACGAATTTACTTGGTGTGCTCTCCAAAGACGGGCTTGAACTTCAGAGAAAACAGGCTGAAGAAGACCAATATTATCAGCGTATTCGTCTCTGGGCGCGAATATAATGTCATCTGTGAGGTCAGAATTATTGTATACCGATCCACATGTGACCAATTCGTGTCCAAATACAAGGAATGCTGGAGTGTATTTGGTAGTTTCATTTACTGATGTATTAATAGCGAATTGTATTTTATGTAAATTGACGTCCCAATTCCTGTGGTCATCTTCTACGAATGATGATATAGCTACAGTAATTAATTTGTTGTATCTTTCCACAGGATTTGGCTGAGCGCATTTAATTGGGCAATAATGTATTTTGGGTATTTGGTATGAATGGAAGAGATCACTTATTTCTTGGCTAATAAATTGAGGTCCGTTGTCAAGAATGATTGTTTGTGGGATACCGTACACTAAAAAGACAAGATTTTCAAGAATGTGAACAATAACAGATGACGTGGCGCGTTTTATTGCAAAGAGTAGGCAATATTTTGTAAAACAACATGTTACAACGAAAATGAATTTATTATGTTTAAGTGTTGTTGGTAATGCTCCGATTAGGTCGATTGAAATGCATTGAAATGGTTGGGAGCATTGCTTAGGCTTACCCATAAGACCAAGTTTAAGTTGAGTTTGGTGCTTGTAAGCTAAGCAAGTCTCACATTTAGCAATGAAATTTGAAATATCTTTGTACATACCTGGCCAAAAATATTTCAATTTTATTCTATGGTATGTTTTATATGTTCCAAAATGAGCGCAAGTAGGGGTGGAATGGTTTTCAGTGATGATGGGAATCCGGTATTCTAAAGGTATAACTTCTTTCCAATTGTATTCTGATTGAAGTAATGAGGTTGTTTTAGAGTATCTATATAATTTATTATTATGTATAATATAATCGGGAGTTGTATTTGGGTTTAAGCTACATTTTGAATAAATGTTATTATACCAATCGTCGTTTGTTTGAGAACTATTATAATTAATGACATTTATTGGTAGGGATCGTGATAATGCGTCAGGAATTATGTTTTCTTTACCGCGTTTGTGTTTTATTTCAAAATTAAATGTTGAAAGACGTATACTCCAGCGGGCTAGACGTCCACTAGGGTTGTCAAGATGGAGAAACCATTGTAAAGCAGAGTGGTCGGTATAAATGGTGAACTTTAAACCATTGTCTAAATAACAACGCCAATGTTCTAAGGCAAGAATGACACTTAAAAGTTCTCTTTCAGTAATAGAATAATTCTTTTGAGGACCGGTAAGTGACTTGCTCATATAAGCTATGGGTTTCTCAATTCCATCGAACTCTTGGGTGAGCATAGCTCCAATCCCAAAGCTTGAAGCATCGCAATGTACAGCAAATGGTTTAGAAAAGTCTGGACAAGCAAGGATTGGGGTGGAAACCAGTGCTTCCTTTATAGTTTTGAAGGCTTGGTCTGCTGATGTAGACCATTTGAATGGTGGTGCTTTTTTAGAAGTAGAAGTAAGTTTTGTGAGAGGTGCAACCTTGGTGCTGAAATCAGGAATGAAACGTCTATACCAACTAGCCGTTCCTAAAAACTTTTTAACTTCTCTTGGGGTCGTAGGGATGGGAATATCTAGAATAGCTTTGACTTTGTCAGGGTCAGTTTGTAAACCATGTTCATTTACTATGTAGCCAAGATATTTAAGTTCTTTTTTGAAAAATGAGCATTTGGGGAAGTTAATTGTAATGTTGGCTTGGGATAATCTCTGGTAAACTTTATTTAGTAACTCTATATGTTCGTCAAAAGTGTTACTAATGATAATAATGTCGTCTAAGTAAGTAAATACAGAATTGTCAAGGTTTTCTGATGGGAATAGGGTATCCATAAAGCGCTGTTGAGTAGCAGGAGCGTTGGTCAAGCCAAACGGCATAACACGGAACATATAGGTCCCTTTTGAAGGTACGTGGAAGCTAGTCTTAGGTCTGTCAGAGGGGTGTAAGGGTATTTCCCAAAAAGCCTTGGCTATGTCGATAGAAGAAAGGTATTTAGCATTTTTTAGTTTGTCAAGAATGTCAGAGATAAATGGGAGCTTGTAGGCATCTTTTTTAGTGATTGAATTCAATTTACGACTATCAATGCAAAAACGCCATGTTCCATCCTTTTTGGGTGTAATTATGACAGGATTAAGCCATGGACTTTCGCTGGGTTCTATAACGTTAAGTTTAAGCATTTCATCAACTTCTTTGCATAAGGCTTTCTGTTTCTCAGGTGAAAGTCGGTAACAGCGTTGTCTAATTGGTGGGTGATCACCAGTATCGATATGGTGTTCAACGAGATGAGTTTTGCCCAAAGGTCTGGATTCAGTTGAAATATTTTTAAACTTTTCTATTATAGTATCAGAAATGAGACGTTGAGTGTCTGAAAGGTTATCGTAGTGAGTGACGTGATTGGAAGGAGTATCAATAACTAATGTATCGATATTTTTATCTGTAAATGACGTTAAAGTTTGGAGGATGTCTGGGGCTAACTTGAATAACTTCCAGAAGTCAATTCCTAAGATCAAGGGTTGCTTGACAGAGGGTATAACATGAGCTGTTATTATGGCCACTTTTCCTTTAAATAAAATAGGGATTTGTATTGTACCTACGGAATGAATAGATTGGCCATTGGCTACGGTACCGGTAATCGTATGTTTGGGGTTTAATTTGTAACCGTGGGATAAAAGTATTGTATGGGAATTATTGCCAAGGATGCTAATAGCACTACCACTATCCAGGAGACCGCATAAAGTTAAGTTGTTTGATTGTACCTGGACATAGGGACGTTCGTCATTAGGGTTTCTATTAAAAAGTGCAGAAGTTGTTTTATAAGATGACATGAATAAACGTAAAGTGTCTAACCAAAGGTTCCATTCTGTAGCAGTAGTTTTGTTTAAGTTACTTTTCTCCTTTACGCGTTTTTTTGAAAAATTATGACAATTAGTGCATTTCGGATATGTGACATTTTGTTTACCACAGCGGAAACATACTATGTTTTTACTAGTGCAGGTTTCTAATGTATGTTCATTAGTTCTGCAACGAGGACAGGAGAATCGTAACGACGTTGATGGTTTAGCTGTTACAGTATGGATCGATGATTTATATGGAAATGGTGGTATATGGGGTTGTATGGGTTGATCATGTTTGTAATTTGGTTGATCAATGGTGTTTGGGTTATAATAAGAATCAGTATTACAACTTTCGTACCATTTGCACGTTTTGAATAACTGATCTATTGTTGTGACATCTGTGGGACGTAGTTTAGAACTGTAATACGGACTCATATTTCTTCGTAAAATGTTGATTTTAGTATTGTCCGAAAGGGGTTCATGTAGTTTTGAAAAGAGTGCCTCCATAGCTGAGAAAAATATAACTACACGTTCATTAGGCTTCTGTTTACGTGACTGAATGTTTTGCATTAAATTAAAATCATGGTTGTGAAGTTCAAAGTCTTCAAAGAAATGTTCCTTGAATGTTTTCCAATCAGTCAAGATAGATTTCTTTGACCTATACCAATCTAGAGCTGTTCCTGATAAGAAATCGTATATGTAGTTGTATAAACGTTTATCGTCAATGTTACGTGCTATTGCGAACTCTTCTAAGTTTCGTATGAAATCGCGCGGACAACTATCGCCTTTATAGTTATATTTCTTTAAATCAACCGGTTTTGTTTCACAGAGGTTGGTTAACTTCTGAGTAAGTAAGTGAAAATTAGTACTTGGCTCTACCAAAGAGGTCGCAGATGCATAATGACTTGACGTTGGTGTAAATGATGACGTTTGTGGAAAATTGAATTTTCTTTGACATTCTGTCAATTGTTCACAAATGTCTTTGTAAGTTTGTACGATTTCGGAAGATAATTCTGTCGAAACCTCTAGACGAGTAATTCTGCCTGATAAATGATTTAAATTAGTGCTTATTTTATCGTGATTCGCAGAAGTGGTGGTTGTTAAAAGAATTTGTGAAGAAACTAGTGCTAAACACTTTTTGATCTCTTTGAGGTCAATTTCAATTGAGTAAGGACTGGAATGAGAGGCACAAGGATCGGCTAACAAGTCAGGAGTCAACAATTGTCGTAGTTCGTCAGCCTGTGTAGAGCTTGGGAATGGGATGTTTCTGAGCTTGAGTTCGTAGATCAGCTCAGGTTTATTCAAGAGTGTTGGATTCATTGTTACCTGTCTGGAGTATAGAGACTATAAGTGAAGTGCAATTGGTTTTATGAAAAGAAGTGCTTGTTGAGATTATAATTAAAAGTTTATGAATATGTAAGTGTTGATTTATTTTATTAAAGTCAAGGGTTAATATTGGTTTTATAAGTATAATTTAAATAAGGCTTAAGTGTGTTTACTATCGGTGTAGGATACACTGGAGGATATGCTCCAACAGCACTGCCGTATAGTGAGTATTGATTTACGGTTCGGTGACTCGAGTTGAGTTTTAAAAACACCAAAGGCAAATCAATATTGTGTTGATTTCAGTGGAAATCTTGGATGGTGTTATTGTATGTAGGTGGGTATGTATTATTAGTTGTACTGTGTTTTGTTTAGTATCGCGGCAATCTACTAGGCAAGATGGCAAATTAAAGATCTTAGCGAGAGAGATAAGTGATACCTAATTAAATATAATAAATATGGTTTGAGGCGAGAGTAGGGTTAGATTTTAGTTGGGATGGTTAAAGTCACGTTGACATTTGTATTATGGTTTAACGGAAGCAATTTGACTAGGAGCGGTGTCGAATTATTATAGTGCAGTTAAATCGATGTTATATAGTTCGAGGGACTAATAAGAAAATTATTTTAGGCCGAGAGAGGGATGTCAAATTTGGGTTCGGTAGACTACGTACCTTTTGGAATTTGAAAAAATAATCGTAATATAATTAACTATTACAAGGATGTATAAAAAGAGATATAGAAAACTATTGTGGTCTTGCTGTGGTTCTTGCTGTAGTTTCCAGGTAAGGGTAGGGTAGACTGGTAGGCTTGTCGGCTGCTGTTGTGGAGTAGGTAGCTCAGCGGTGTTGATCCGGAATGGGGTGGGTTTGACACGTTGAGGGCGCCAGTGCGAGGGTGCGAGTCGTCAGCAGGTGGAACGGAGGAGTGGAGGAAGAAAATGCAGGAGAGGGCAGGAGGTATTTATTATATATAAATTAAGGCACCTGGAACAACCAGATACTGCGTTTAGCCTATTATTCTAATTGGTAACTGAAGAATATACAATTAGATTTAAAAATATAGGAACTTACAATAATGTGCCTTGGAAAACTGTATGATTAAACTGCACTGAAGAACACAATTTACTGGTAAACTACAACGTGCACTGCTAAGAATTCACACACAGTTATGAATAAAATAAAAATATTTAAATTTGATTTGGTATTGATCAGCAGATCCGTTTATCGATCACCCAGTAAGATCGAACTGAACTGAACTGAACTGCCAGAAAATGGCTGCGCAGTGTCACGTGGAATTGGAAATCGAAGTTCAAATTCAAAATTTAAAATTTAGAATACTTAAAGTAGCCAGAAAGTTTATGTGTAACGTTCCGTTTCACGCACCGTTACAATAATATGTGTGTAGATTAAGTAATGTATGCAACTGTACATAATTGGGCATTAAAACACTCGTGTTTTAATGCCCCTCATTATGTACCAGTTGCATAAACTACTATTATATTTAAGATTAGCAGTTGAGGTGAAAAATGTAATTATTGGATATAATATGAAATAAACAGTATAATTTTTTTTAAGTTTACTCGCATGTACATGTATCTTTATGCTGACTAGCAAACGCTACAAAGGTTGTGTTGTGACAATGTATGTAAATTGAGAACTTCATCATCATCAGTTCACGAGCAAACCGAACATTTGCCAGTCAACTCAAAAATAAAAATAAAATGTTTTAGCCCGCGACTTTGTCCGCTTAGAAATCGTTCAGCGCGTTAGAATTTGATTGCTAAATATTATTTTATTTCTGGCGCTTACCTAGTTATCGCTCTTCCATACAAGCTTGGGATAAAAATTACCTATCCTACGTCCTTCCCGGGACTCAAACTTCATCTAATTTCATCTAAATCAGTTCAGCTCGAAGAGGTAACAGACAGATGGACACACCTTCGCGTTTATAGTAATTAGACTACCTACACTGAGCTAAAAATTGTAACCCACTACTGATGCCACACCAATGTAGCATATCATTGGCACAATTGACGCATAACTAAAGAAGGACGCCTTCCAGCCCAACGTTCATTATGTAGCAATTTACAGTTACACGATTCTCTACAATTTCACTAGAGATTTTAATGATGTCATTAGGCGAGCAGCATTTAAATTGCAATGAAATGGACGAATGCCTCTACAAATAAGGGGTATAATTATTTTTGTTAAGTATTCTTGTGTACATTTTTATTAACCGACTTCAAAAAAAGGAGGAGGTTCTCAATTCGTCTGTATGTTGGTTTTTTATTTTGTTGTATGTTTGTTACGCGATTACTCCGCCATTTATGAACAGATTTGGAAAATTATTTCTTTGTTTGAAAGCATATTCTTCGATCCCATTGTTCTCAAAGTCCACTTCTGATGATCGAATCAAAATTGCAAGGGAAACATATAACGATTTTAGTATTTACGGTTGCAAATCGGACATTTGCATTCAGAAAGTAACATTTGGTGAGTTGGAACTGATGAAGAAGACCACGGATGGTCATAAAAAACTCCAACCGTTTCGTGGGTGGCGCTAAGATATTTCGATCAAGATAATGAAGCGACTGTGAAGAAGCCAATTTACATTGTCCTGATGTAATGTTACCATCAAACTGATCTGGCAATTGAAACCGGAAGGTTGGCAACGGAACTCCGCCACTTATGAACAGATTTAGAAAATTAATCATTTGTTTGAAAGCATACGGTTACACATTGGTCCCGTTGTTATCAAAGTTCACTTCTGATGATGGAATCCATGAAGAATTGAGGGAAATCCTCAAAACTTCAAGGAAAAAATATTTCAGCGATTTTATAATATGATGAAGCCATTTTAAATGGTCTTAATGTAATCTATATATATAAAGTTGATGGGTGACTGATTAATCACCGCCCCGCCGAAACTGCCGGTCCACTGTGGAACGAAAAACCCCTCTCCATAGAAATAGGAATTTATTTTTTTAAGTGTATGTTTTTTTGATTGAAATTCAATCCTCTAGTTATCTTTAGGTCAAAAAATGAATATGGGCAAGTTTGGCTGAAAAACCGATGAGTTATAATTTTTTGACGAAAATTTTGTATGGAGAGTATGCAAAAAAACGTAATATCTCAAAAAGTGCAAGGAAAACCGTAATATCCTCCCGCATGAATTTAGTACTAATTATTTGTGATTTTTTGGCATACTTGTTATTTCCCGGACAGGTGCACTTTTTTTTTTAAAAATCAAAAACTAAAATATTAACATTTGTATGTATTAAGCTTGGTAATAAGACGAAAAATGAACAAAAAATATTTATAATAAGGTACACAAATAAAAATAATACCAAAAATAAAGTAAAAGGAACAAAAACTAAATGCTAGAAATTACCTAATATACAAATAAACACTAATTATCAATAAACTAATCAATTTCTTCGGTTTCTGCGTCACTTATTTCATCATCCACTTCGGAATCGGAGTCTATCTCGGAAGCGTACATCATTTCCGATTGATTTTCTGATTCTGAATCGTCTAGAAGGTTCAGGGTTTCAGTGAATAAGGTTTGTCTCTTCCTCTTGTGTAGTGTTGGCCTCATTGCAGTTAGTTTAGGATCTGAGGATAGCAGTAACATATTTAAAATGTCACGATTCGAATCCTGCCTACTCTTTTTTTGAGAATTGTGTTCCCGGAACCGTCTGAAATCTTTATTTCGGGCCTCAGATGCTTCTTCTGAAAGGCAACCGATCGGCAAAACTGCGTTGTGGGCAATAATGTCCGCTCCATGGACCAGTAATTTATGTACAGTTGCGGACATATGGTACCAGTTATAGAGTTCTACATATTTTTTTACCGTTTGGTGGGCATATTCTCTATATTTTTCCACATTTATAACTTCTCCCGAGGTAATTGCTTGCACGATTACTGCAAATCTTCTGATAAGTTCTTCATCTAGCCCTGTAATGCGTGCTGTTTTTTCCAGGTTTTTTCGTCATCTTCGTAATTTGTTCCCTCAATGTAGATGCTGCTTCTGGATTCTTGAGCACGAATTCAATAACTGCCGCAAAATCATCCCGGCCATCCTGTTTCAGACGTTCTGCAGCAGCATATGCCAGTTCATCAGCATCTTCGGCAAGTAATTCACTTAATCTTTTCTTCTTCTGCTTGGTTCCCAGATCTTCAAATGGCTTAAGTTTTATTGTAGTCATTGTTCCGACCAATGACGTCGACGGTTCTTGATCGATTATATCAAATTGTTCTTCCGTGGGTGAATCAACTCGCAAAACTACGAAGCTTGGCCAATCTACATTTTGCATTAGCCAATCTTCATAAGTGTTTCTAAATTTCTTCGTATCTCTTCGGCATTTCTTCCATCTTTCCGAAGCAGCTCTTGAAAATCTTCGGCAAAATTCTTTGAGGGTATCGTACTCTTCTTCAGTTAGTTGTCCATCTATCCTGGAAACCACTGCTGTGAGCAAGGCTTCGTGGTCAAAAGGAGCCTCCTGGTTTTTCAAAATAACGTACAGGTCTAAGTTCGTCGCTAAACTCTCCATTACATATGCAGTTATGGTGTTAGCAGCTAAAACGTTCAAAACGTAATAAATAATGCAATGAAAGTGCAGTCTATTTATGGAATATTGCTGGTAATTACCCTTAAAAATACAATACTATCCTAATTGATATCCATTACGAGCACATTAGAGAAATTAGAAATATTACTTTTAGTACTCATTAGATAATTAGGACATTTATCTTATGATTACGAGCATTCTTCCCGATGTCAGTGACGCAGAAACCGAAGACATTAATTAGTTTATTGATAATTAGTGTTTATTTGTATATTAGGTAATTTCTAGCATTTAGTTTTTGTTCCTTTTACTTTATTTTTGGTATTATTTTTATTTGTGTACCTTATTATAAATATTTTTTGTTCATTTTTCGTCTTATTACCAAGCTTAATACATACAAATGTTAATATTTTAGTTTTTGATTTTTAAAAAAAAAAGTGCACCTGTCCGGGAAATAACAAGTATGCCAAAAAATCACAAATAATTAGTACTAAATTCATGCGGGAGGATATTACGGTTTTCCTTGCAGTTTTTGAGATATTACGTTTTTTTGCATACTCTCCATACAAAATTTTCGTCAAAAAATTATAACTCATCGGTTTTTCAGCCAAACTTGCCCATATTCATTTTTTGACCTAAAGATAACTAGAGGATTGAATTTCAATCAAAAAAACATACACTTAAAAAAATAAATTCCTATTTCTATGGAGAGGGGTTTTTCGTTCCACAGTGCGGTCCTAGAAATTTGAAATTTACACTATAGTTAGGTTATATAACGGAGGCAAGGGATAAGACGGGATTTTTGGAAATTCCACCCCTAAGGGGGTAAAACAGGGATGCAAAGTTTGTATGGGGGGCAATAATTTTTTAAAGGTATAGACTTGAAACTTTGTACAAAGACTCCTTAAAATAAGACAATGAAAGTAATATCTGCGTTTCCAAAATTTTCGTCTTCTAAGGGGTTGAAAATAGGGGTGAAATATTGTACGGGGAGCAATTTTTTTTTAAAGTGAGAGTCTTCAAACTTTGTATGAAAGTTTGTTATAATAATACAAAAAAAGTAATTTCAGCGTTTTTCGAAATTCATCCCCTAAAGGGGTTAAAAAGGGGTTCAAAGTTTGTATGGGGAGCAAATTTTTTTTTAAGTGAGGTACTTCAAATTTCTTACAGAGACTCTCTGTTTAAATAAAACAAAACTAATTTCTGCGTTTTTTGAAATTCAACCCCTACAGGGGTTGAAAAGGGATTCAAAGTTTATATTGGAAGCAAAAATTTTTTGAGTGAAGGACTTAAAATTTCTTACAGTAACTGTTTAAATTAAATACTACAAAACTAATTTCAGCGTTTTTTTTTTATTCATCCCCTCGAGGGGTTAAAAAGGGGTTCAAAGTTTGTATGGGGAGCAACATTTTTTTAATAGAGAGACTTCAAATTTTTTACAGAGTCTCTGTTTAAATACAACAAAACAAATTTCGGCGTTTTTTTTTAATTCATCCCCTCAATGGGTTAAAAAGGGGTTCAAAGTTTGTATGGAGAGCAACATTATTTTAATTGAGAGACGTTCATTTCACAAAAAGACTGTTTAAATGATTTCAGGATTTGTGGATTTGGATAGATGTTTGAAACGAAATTTCTACAGGTCCATAATTAAATACGTACAGTAACGAAGAGAAAACGACAAGATACGTGTCAACTCACACAAAAAATAGCCGTAAAGTAAATGAGAGTTTTTAACCGATAAGTAGGTACCTAAAGGGATTTTTAGAGGGGTTGAGAATTTGGGTTGACCGATATATATGTACAGCATATTAATAATTTGGTCTCACCGGGTAAAAGTACCACAATTATTATACCGTTTCCTGGATATTAAGATGTTTTAACTAAAAACCGAGCCCTACGCAGACGAAGTTGCGGGCAACAGCTAGTGTTACCATAAACATGAATCTGATGATGGAACCCAGAAGGTAAGGTAAATGTACGGAATTCCGTAAACGTACGGTATTCCGGAAATAATCGGTTTAGGTCCAAAAATAAGAAAACTATAAACTATTTTCATAAAATATATATGTACAAGTAAAGTGTGGACTATATTACGTCAAATGAACAAGAGTTGTTGGGACTGTGAACATATGGTATATTTTTACGTAATATGTTTTGGTCAGTCCTTGTCAAATCGCCGAAATGGTAGGAAGTGCTTCGCGTGTGCTTAAGTGACGCAACGGATTTTCTTAAGGATTTCACAAGTAATGGGCAAGAATTTTCATTATAAATTGTTTCAATAATGGTGTAGGATTTGATAACAAGTTGACTAAATAAATTAACATGGAAATTCAGTTAGAATTTAGTAAATTACGGCCGATTTACTGATTGCCGCAATTACATACATCAAAAAACAGCCTTGTCCCGAAAAGCGGCAAACTTACGCAATTGAAGAAAATAAAGGGATTTTGTTTTTGGGTTTAGCCAGGAATTCAGATAAGATAATCAAACAAACAGCGCCGTTACGAGCATGATGTTTGCCATAGTTCCATATGATCAAATTACGTATTATGATTTTGTGGACCATTGTTATAAAAAAACAGTCTAAAGTTATCAAATTTCTGACTTCCGCAATTCCCTACAATGTTTCTTTGGCTGTGCTTCTAATTGCGTTAAAATAATTCCGGAGTTATACTTATGATTTTAAATGATTACTCAGTATTTTTTAGCTATATTAATGTAAACTAACGCAAATCGAGTTTTTAGACCGAACTAGACACTTGGGGAAAATTGGGGACACTGATTTTAGGACCCATTTGTCTCTAACCATCAGTCCCCTGTGTGTGTGTGGGACAGATTCAGAATCAGATTTTTCCCATTTGTCTCCACTGGCAACGACTTGGAAGACGTCATTTTCATTTGCCCCACAAAAGTAGAGATTAACTGAAAATTATAACCGGATCCACTTATCCTCGTCTCCTCTAATAATAAATATATTTAAACCTTTTTTTTGTCAAATATGTAATGTTATTTTATTTTTGATCAAGTCATATTATTTTTTGTGTCCTATTTCATTAATTCTGCAGAAAAGGGGCATTTACAGTATTTACCGGATTTACGTGCACGCATTAACGGAATAACCGACTGAGACTATTTTTAATCCGTAATAACGGACATTTAAGAGGGTCATAAAAATGACTATTACTTATCAAAATGCAGTTTAATTTAAAGTTGTTGTATAACATCCTATACTCTTAAAGCCAGTCCTTACTAGTGAACCAATTTCAATTAGCTAAAATGTCTGGTTTTGCTGCAAATAGCTTACAAAGTCAAAAATGCCTTAATACTCCGTAATTCCGTACACTTACCTTAGGCAACGGAATTCCGTAATAAAACAATGTATCTAACTTAGCCGTGTTTGGACTTATTGGAATTGAAGAGATGAACAATTGTCTCATATACATTTAATTAAAAAAAAACCGGCTAAGTGCGAGTCGGACCTCGCACATTTAGGTTCCGAACAAACTTTGAAAAATGTGATTCATCAATATACTCGTACATAAAAATACGTAATAAATAATAGACATTGTCGCCAAATTTCAAGTTCAAAATTTTTGTGAGAGACGACGGACGGACGGACGCCTGAGCGACAGCAATAGGGTTCCGTTTTTCAAATTTTAAATGTAACACTCATTTAAAATTTTAGATGTAGGGGCGCAGTAAAAAATTGTACCGTGTCGACTGACAGCTGACACTTTTCTCATATCGTACTGCCTCCGCACCGACAAACTAACTAAGATATTTTATTTATACTATGTCGGAGGCAAACTAGCTGACAGCCCACCTGATGGTAAGTAGATTTGTGCAACAGAGAAACGCTACTACGCGCTACGGCGTAGCACACGTAGCTTTTGTGGGCCGCGAATGAGCTGGGTTGTCTTTGTTTGTAAACAGTAAATGTAGCAAAATAGAGTCGATCTGAAAACCAAAAATATATAATAAATGCATGGATGTACTTTTTGTAGGTATCTGTTGTGTGGCAATAAATAGCCGTTACCACCATGTTACCTACTTCTAAACTTATCCTGGAACTTTCTTAGTGGACACATCGTAGCCTCTGCGATAAAAATTGTCTTCAACTCTTCAAGTTGAAACTATTGCGCCGTACCGTGTCGCTCTCAATAACAACAGGCTAAACGGGGTTGTTATAGTGACTTTGACATACTTATTTGCCATTCCGAAGAAGATGAAGGTATTTGATTTATATTTATATCAGTCAATCCACTAAGCGTAGCGGATGCTTTGGTGGGCGAGGATTTGGTAGAAGTTTGCACGCAGGAAAATACATAGGAATATAGGTACTACATTTGGACGGCGTCAATGTAAACAAACAATCTCTGGAAGTGTTATCAAACACTCCGGAAAAGAGAAAAGATGTTATTGTAACATATGGTGATATACAAGAAGAATTTAAGTGGAAGGGGCCAGATTTGAGAGAGACATCGCTAACAGAATACAGTTTATAAAGAGAAAAATATCAAGTCGATCTAGCTGTCGTGGTTCTATAGCTGCTTAAAAACAAGGTCATCTCAATCGATACGAAAGCTTTGTCTTACACAATGAGGCAGTACGGTCTGTTTTTAGAAGATCTTTTAAGTCAATACAGATCAGTATAAGTAGATGCTCTGGCCTGGAGAGCGGGTGAAAACAGGTGCTAGGTCAATAATATCTTAAAGCATTAGCGGAGAGAAAGTGGCCGGAGAGGCAGTTGCTGCCGACACCACCACCCGAACCTTCAATACCTATCAAACCGAAGACCAGACGCCAAAAATACTAGTTTCTCATCAGAAATTTGTGCGCCTTTCAAATAAACTAAGAGTACCCTCAGACTTTTGTTATTTTTCATAGGTTAATCTACCCAAAAGTCTATTTTTGACAGTCGCTGATCGGTGCCACTGCTAACTCATTGCACCCGAGGTACATACGTCCAAGAATGTGGGGCAATACGGTATTAAACCCATAGTCAAATCAGCAACTTTTTATTAAATGTCAAAAACGATTTGTTAATATGAAGTTTGTAGGGAAATACTGTCTTAGTGACGTCACTAAGACAGTGTGAGTAGGTTTGTTCAAATCAGCGTCCTTTTTAAATCTTTATGCTTATAAAATCTTTCAATTAGCTAAAATAAATTAATAATTGATGTTTTTCGAGTATTTTCGTTAGATCTTTTATTAGTCAAGTAAAAAATAATTTATTTTTACCTTAGTTTAATACCCTTTTGTCTTGTTAGGAAGCTATAGCTAGTAAGCATGATGTTAACAAAACCTAACACACGTAAAATTCAATGAAAGTTTTGTAGGAATATGACTCTCACGGACGACCTTTTAAAGGCTAGTTAAATTTATGACCCTTGATTGTGGAGATTAATCATCACGTGCCAACATTATGTTACCTTTTGTGGCCAATATGATAAGACCCGAAGGTGTCCCTCAACAATCTGCAAATCCGCCACTGCCAGGATGATGGTATTTTTAGTTATATCTTGCGTTTTCAAGCGGTGAATAGATTATGGGGTTTGTTTACGGGCACCACGTCGGTAAGCGGTCACATTTCCTATTTTGATATGTCAGCTGCACACTCAGCTCTCAGACACATATATACGTGACTCATTGTATTACTTACATTACTAAGCCAGGCGGGCAACAGATTGGTTAATGGTTAATTTAAGCGGATAATTGTGGGGAACTGATGATTTTCACAGTATGGAGCAACCGCCTATCTCACAATTACATATTTAATGAGAGCTCGGAATCTGTCTGCCGAGATTGGGGCCCGTGAGTCTCTGTAATTGGACAAAGTTATTTTTAGCTAGCACGGTTAGCCGGTGAAACTTTGTCGCCAATGAACGCTTCGTACGTTATTTATTACCCACGACTAAGTGCATTGTAAAATGTACATTACGCGCAATACATTTACATGTGATTACTTGATTAGGATGTTAAAGATGCGAACTAAATTCCTCAATTGTCCTTCAGTGGTCCTTCTATTTAGAGTAGAACTTCAGTTTTCTATACTCAGTTTTTTTAATCTATACAGTACTATCCTATACAAGTTTTATTCAAGAGTTGGCAGGAGACAAATTACACTTTACATGGCAGTATCTACTTTATAGATAGAAAAACAGGCTGTAGGTTGCTGCCTAATAATTAGTTAAAATCTTAGTTGTTCTTTTTAACCTTTTGACTGCGGCCGGGCTCCATAAAGCGATATGAATGCGCGGTTGGAGAGTGGCTTGGGGAAAATCCAGGGGAAACCTCCGACACGACCACGCGGGTGGTTGAAACACTGGAACACTCTACGAGTTGGCGCTGCAATGAGATTGGTTGAGCGGCTTCAATCGAATCTGAAGTGTCAGTGGAATCGGGCTACTGGGAGTTTTGTCACTGGGTCACTAAACC
Source organism: Cenopis cana (assembly GCA_951800055.1). Classification (NCBI taxonomy): domain Eukaryota; kingdom Metazoa; phylum Arthropoda; class Insecta; order Lepidoptera; family Tortricidae; genus Cenopis; species Cenopis cana. The sequence goes on along the minus strand of OX637471.1, from coordinate 13,309,325 downwards.
TAGCCTAGCTGAGAAAAGTCCAGCAAGAAACTCAGCTGTTAAGCCATTTGGTTGTTAAAATAATGCACCAGATTATACTGTGAGGAAGGAACCGTAACAGAAATAAGTAGTCGTTGTTTGGCTAGTATTTTGAGGTGCATATATTATTCTAACCTGGTTGAATCCAAAACTCCAATTGCGATCTTTACGAACATATATCATATCCGTAAGACGCGAGTTATGCCCGAGGATACGCGAGTTGTAGAGTGTCCAGTCGGCCCCCGCCCCATCCCACGCGCCCGACAGACCCCAATACCCCTGGGGTTGGCTCCACTACGAGTACATACTGAGCCACACATACGGATCACATCCATTTTTATATTCCGAATTTCCCTCTCGTGTGAACTCGAATGCCGTTGAGGCATCTATAGAGCTCTTAACAGAAAATGTACTACAAGTTATAGTATTATATTGTGTATAAAATACATTTTGACAATGGTTACGAAACCAAAGGACTGCCACAAACGAGACTTAAGTAATGCTTTATAAATGCTACCATTTTCACTTAGATTGTGGTTACATTGTCTGTGGTAGACCTTACCGTGTATGGTTCTATCCCTTGATAAGAGGTTCTATCATTGAGGTTGTCGTGTGCTCATATTTGACTTATTTCGTTATTTCGTAGTTTATTTATAGATTGCTCGCTTATACATATAAGGTATTAGGTATAGGTACCCTTTGTCACAGTGGAGATCAATTTAACGAAATCTCACAGGCCGAAATTCATTGAACCGTTAAGGTTACAGAGCGTGACAGAGAAAATAAGTAAAATGTCGAATATAAATAGCTACGCATACATACGCTCAACATAATGTGGCACCCTATAAACATTAGCATAACCCTCCTGTCTGAGACAGCCGAGAGACATTATATGCTCAACATAACACTCGTAAAACGTAATACTCTCTTCTGAGACAGTCGGGTAAAAATGTAAAATATAAATAAATATATGTATCGGTGAATTAAGACTTCGGTACATATTTATGAGAGGATTCACGCGTTACAAGTACTTAACCGTAAGTACCTACTGATACAATGTGCGAGAATTTTAGAAATGCTATATTAGATCATAAAGAGAGAGAGAGAGAGTAGAGGTGAGACAGTGATCAAATTATTATCCATTAAAACTTCAAAAGATACATTTGCGGTCGACCTTATCATCATTCCATGTGCCATATAATTGTCAACATACGAACATGCACTGAAATTGAAAATCGTTCATATGTAGCGTCGTCGAAATAACCTTTATCTACACACATATCATAAATCCTCTAATATGCGTTCGGAAACCGTAGAAAATGACTCTCATTTCAACATTCAATGAATTTATGGCAATTTTCTTATCTGTGGCTAAGGCTACAGCAGTAATAAAATATTTCATTTTAATCTCATATATGATGTTAAAATATTACGTCAAACAAAACTGTCAAAATTTAAATGTCAAAGTTGACATGTCCCTATTCTAGTATCACTGAAAATTCAAATTCAGTCGATGCGAAATGTCAGCTCGATGTTTTTTTAGTATATATCGCACGAAATTTGAGCTAGAACGACATGATCACATCAGAATAAGGACTCTTTACTTTTTAAAATAACATTCAGGTATCGGTTGCCAGTTCTGATTTCGATATTTCCGCAACCGTGCAAAAAAGGTTGTATTAACACAATTATTGTATTTATTTACTACGGTTTCTGAACCCATCTTAGAGTAATTATAATATGTGTGTAGATAAAGTAATGTATGCAACTGTACATAATTAGGCATTAAAACACTCGTGTGACCTTATTATGAAACTCGCCTTCGGCTCGTTTCATAAAACACACTCGTGTTTTAATGCCCCTCATTATGTACCAGTTGCATAAACTACTATTTTATTAAAGAGGATTTCTATATACCCGCAGCTCGCTTGAACCAGCTTTCATTCCCTTTATGGAATTTTCAACTTTGATAAAAATCCGAATAAAATATCTCCTAATGAGAATATCTCCTAGCGAAAAAGTGTGTGTATAATCTATTTTGCTGATAATTTTATGCAGAATACTTATGTTTCAGAACTTTTTTTACTGTGGGCCAACGTTTACGAGTTTTGTATGAAAAACTAAAAAAGGTACTTTTAAACCCCCTACACCCTTAGTACCTACACTTGAGGACTTTTAGTATGTTCATCGGATACCGCGAGGTATAACTGTACCAATATTTAAAACTACACGAATTATTTACCCTGATATTATAAATTTTCTTAGACAATTTTTTTTTATTTTTGTTTTGTTAATTCAGTTGAATACGAGTATGTTTACGTCAGAAGTGCACGGAACACACTTAAGGAGCGTTCAGTTAAGTTTTGTTTTACTCTGTACATCTTAATTGAGAACCAGGATGACACAGTACGTGTGCTTTAAGATCGGTGCAGACGAGGGCAAAAGTCTCCATTAACTCTGTACCTACGACTGAGATTTATATCTTACAATTGGGTCGGTCAACTTTTTCGTACTTCTCGTTATCTTGTCTCATAAGCAAGTTGAAAAAGTTACATATCGATGGATGTCGGTAACAACTACAATTTGTTACCCATAAATAAATCACATAACAATATTTCAAAATGCATAGGGGAGACCTAGGAGAGTTGTGACAGAGAAAATTTCTCCCTACGCATATACGATATTTGCCTTCATTTTTCTGTTGGGTTAATTCGACAGGCTTCTTTTTTTATTAATTTACATTAGTATATTAAGATACTCTTTCATGGACAGCCCGCAATAAAAGCATGTCTCAAAAAATCGTCTTCAATAAAATAAAATATATGGTCTTGTGGTGTGATGTTGCATGCTGGATAACTACTTTTTAAGGCTCTACTAGTGTCGAAATGTACGAACTTTCTAGATACAAAGCTGTCACAACTTGCTACTTACCTCGGTGATAGGGGGGAGTTGTGACAGATGGAATAATCTTCCTTTATATTAATTTTATCTGACACTGTAATGCTTTAATTAATTTGGATGATTGTTTTTAAATGGGAAGGAATGGTGCTACATTAATCTACAAACGCCATAAATGTGGAATGTTCTTTAAGCCAGATATGTCCCTTAAACTAAAAATTGTCACAATCTTCTAGGTCTCCCCTAGTACTTATTTTATTTTAATAATAAAGAGAGAATTTGGGCCTTGACAAACCTATGTTATGGTGTTGAGAATCATTTCACAAAAGAAATTGTTAACATTGTTAGCACAAATCGTACTCGTAATAGCTAAATTTCTAGTGAGATAACAATGAACCGCTTTCGTATTATTATACAGGGTGGCCCAAACCTTGACGACAATTTTTTTTTTAGATTCCTCATGTCGTGAGCTATCAGAATATACCCCCATATATATTAGCCGATTTTTCGTAGTTTTCGAGTTATGAATTTTTAAACTTTTCGGAATCTAAAAAAAAAATTTTGACGGCTAGGTTTGGGCCACCCTGTATAGGTAACGGTTAGGTTATCGCACCAATGTATGATACCTTAATACGCAATAGATGGCCAATTAGTTGACTTCTCTTGCTATGATATGACGTAGTATTGGTCAGTGTCGACACGGAAGAACCTAGTGCCGTTACAACCTATACCTAAATAAATACATCACGGCTTTAAATTACTGCAACAACATCCACATATTAAATATAGGTAGCCGTTGATTATGAAACCTGTACCAGCAATTATCGTGTCAGAACTCCGTGACGCTTCTGATTAATTTTTCGGTTGTTAACTCGCGATAAAGTTCCGCCGCTGTTTTATTAAAAAGATAACTCGGTTGTTGGTTTGCATGCCTACCTATCTATTATAATTACATACACAAAACATTCCTGACATTTTATACTTACACATAATGTTATGAAACCTTGGAGGCCGTATACACTAATACAACCCATTTCAAGGTAAGTCTGAGGCAAACAAAAAAAGGAAAACTATAACAAGGACAAGAAATGATAGAGAAACATATCAATCATATCAAACACGCGAACAATCTGTCGCTCTTATTCAAATTTGTATACTATGTCTACTCTGGTTATTCTGAGTACGAAACAAAATCACATGACGAGGTGTCAACTCTCAAATCAATAATCGATAGTCTATGTCATGACCGAGCACCGACGGTATTTGGAAACGAAATCTTCAAGCTGGCACAATTGAAATATTTTAAAGTCACTGGAACAGCAAAAATGCTTTGCGTATACAGATCGGGAATGTCGGAAGCCGTGCCCTGTTTGCGGGAATTTACAACAGCTACTGCTGCTGATTGAGAAACGAGTAATATACTAGACTAGGCGATACTAGCATTAGTTGCTGCAATGTCAGTATGAATTTAGTTAACATTGCCTGCGTGATTTCAGGCTCTTTCTATGCATTTTAGATAGGTATGCTAGATTAGGGTTTTGTCTAAATAACACAATATCTGGGCGACCGGCGTTTTTCCGGACTTGAGACCTATCTAGGTCGATTGCTCGCCCCCGAAAACCCCCACATAATTAATTTCATCAAAATCGTTAGAGCCGTATCCCAGATCCCCGAAATAAATATATGTATATATAAGAATTGCTCGTTTAAAGATATAAATATCTGGGCGACCGAGCTTTGCTCAGCGTTTTCCCGGGCATCAGACTTAGCTAGGTCGATTGTTCGTCCCCGAAAACCCCCACATACCAAATTTCATCAAAATCGTTAGAGCCGTTTCCGATATCCCCGAAATAAATAAATAAATAAATACACAAGAATTTCTCGTTTAAAGATATAAGATTAAGATACCTACCTAGTCCTGTTTAGCTCTCTTTCACCCGAATGGCTTTGCAAATTCGCGACCCGTTTCTTTGTATAGGCAACTATACTAAAAAAAATTATACAATTACAAAGTATCGCAGCGATAATATTTCTAACATGAGATAAGTACCTAGGTATGTAAATGTATGTAATTCGGGTGAAATCGTTTATTTGGGCATAACAACGGACTGGTAACGGTATAAGAGCAAGTGACAGAAGTACAGAAAACCCGAATGCTATTCTAATAATAGCTCTCGAATTGCACGAAATAGACGATACGTTTATATGTTGTTAGGAAATTATATTCCCTTTAAAGGCTTGGCAGCTTGTCTCGTTTTTCACGAAGACTTGAATAAGACCGGTTCATTTACCCCGGCCCGTAAACTACTTACTCGTTATCTTGGTGCAAAGTCGTCGGATATACGATAACGATCCTTGTGACGTATGCAGTGCTTACTAGATCTCTAATCCTCGAAGTAAACTACTCGTGTGCACGAAACGTAGGTAACTTATTTATGTAGAGAGATCAAAGCTATCAGTTCAAGCTTCACCTATAATAATACTACAAGCAAGTCTAGTCATGTACCTACATTTTTATGCAACTTATGGAATATGAAATGTGCATGTATTGTCTTTAGTAATAAAGGAATTTGTACTAGGCAATTGCTTACGGTTCTCCTTTTCTAGAAGAAAAATATGCAGACGAAATAAAAGGAGGCTGCGAATGACGCCGTAGAGCAATTGTATTGTTATTTTATTATTCAAAACAAATATGTGACATTTTCTGTATATGTAACCAAATGTAATATTAATCCATTTTATTAACCTAGTTTGACATTGTAATAAATTATGACATTATTCTTAATAAGATTGCTGTGCCCTTGCAGGGTTCATGTTTCTGGACATACCTTCAATGTAACACCATTTAACAACACGATTTAGCAATAAATGAATTGAATTTGTTTACCTGAAGTTGTAGTTGTACGGTATGTAATTACTCTCGAACGTGTGGTCGAGTTGCACTGCCTGCAATCGTGAAAATGGATTTGGCGTGGGGTGGCACGGCATGCACCGCGCTATCGCCCCAAGACACCGCGTCACCGGCCCCAGCCATTAACTGCCGCTCGCTCGGCACGCGATCACACCCGTCTCATTAATCTGATTGTTTAAACATACTTAGTGTGTGCAAACTGTTGGTTTATTTAGCCACGTCAACTGGCTTAGTTTAGCTCATCGAGTTATATAGTTAGAGCTCCAGCGAGCTGAAACCATTTATTTAGTAATAGAGTAACGAACTCGTTCATGTATAGAAATCGAATTTTGCATCACGATATTTCGTAACGTGACTTAAGTATTACTTGTACGTATAGCAATGTAGTTCTCCAACCATTGTTTAGATAAAGGAGTGCAATTGAATGAACTGGTTAGAACCGGCTATTTCAGTAAATTTTCGTAATCGGGTTTTGGATTGCTACATTTTGTCGGAAGGGTCTACTAGGTAGTTATTTCCTGATCTTAAACTGTAATTTCCGTGTTTCAACTGTAATGTTTTCGGTTATTTTTCCGCCATAACTGAAGTCATCACCGGTTATAAAATATAACCTGTTCTGAAATTGATTTTTATTTACATAAAAGGAAATTGTATGACTAACTACTTTATCTTTACCTTATATTTTGATTTAATTGTATAACATTTATTTTATTTTGATTGTAAGGAAAGCTCTCTACCAACTAAAGACATGTAACCAGCTGAATACCTATATGAAAATAGGGCTATATCAATACGTAATGGAGATGCTAATTAAATTGTCACAGTTGTACACTGTGCCATGACTGTGCTTCTATTCTGATACAATCCAAAACTAGTAACTTATATTTTTCTTTTAAAGATACCTACAAGCTTTAGAGTAACTGGCAATAGTCGACCTATATACGTCATAGTTTGAATTACATTGTGAAATTGGCAGCGGTTGAAAAGTTCGTACCGCTCTAAATGGTTTGGTGAGCGTGCACACGAAACACATCATATCCATCACCAGTCACCATGTCTTATGCACTACGAGTAGCATGATAAGTTTCAGACATGAGATCTCCATTTCTGAAACCTTCAGTTGCGGTAGAGTAGTTTGACATAGTTACCCACTTTATTGAAATGTAACTTAATTAAGTAAATTAACAAAAACAAAAAAAATCTCAGTTTGGAGAAATGAATCTGGATTAAACCAAATATACATCCTGAATAGGTATCGGCGGGAGAGGTGAGGTGAATGATCACAGAGGTACACTTTCTAATACTACTAATTGCAAAACAAAGCTTCAATGACTGAATGTGATTTAATTGCATGATTACATGAAACTCAATGTATTATAATTATTTTATTATAATTAGCTTCGGTTTTTACGATTAATTGACCGATTGAAACGAAAGTCTCTGTGCTTCTTCAGCTTCGCCAAAATTCTTTCGTATGTCCGGACAACAGATTTCCGGTTGTTCTCCTATACAGCAAGCGCACACAGAGAGTGTTCTGCGTTCCGCGTTCTGCGTTCAGAGTTGTATGTATTCAAGTGGCGTTCTGACTGCCTGCTGTGTGTATCTAGGGACTCGATACAATACAGAGAACGCAGAACGCTATCTGAGTGCGATTGCTCTTAGACTTTCGTTAGTAATAACCTACTTACCTCCCTAAATGCACAATGTACTATATCTTTCATGCCAACCTTGTCTTGACAAATATAAACATAACAAAAAAGAAGTAGGTAACATGTGAAAAGAAGTGTATATCAGAGTCTATTTATGTAGAGATGTGGTCACCGGCTGAACCAGCCTGAATGAAGCACGCAGTGGTCTTTCTCTTTTTTTGTGCACACTGACCCATCAGTAGATGTCACATGTACATATGTCACTGCCGTGAATGAAATTATAGCTATATAATATGCCATCCATATTGTATTAAGTAAGTAATCAATGCTTCATAAATTCAGCATAAAATTCATCCTAAAACTAACATATTATGTGTATAGCAGTGGCGGAGCGTCCATACAACTCGATTCCCACCGGCTTATCTAATTTTCAGCCAGTCCATTTCTATTACTACGGCTCATGAAGAATAAGAAAGCTAAATTATTTCCGGCTTCCCTAAGAATATTTTTGACGCGCCGCCACTGGTGTATAGCTATAATTTATATAGTAGCTATATATAATATAGTGACAGTGTACACAAAAATGGGAATGGAACTTCAGGAGTTATCTCCATCTCCAATATCGGCAGGTCGTGCCTTATCTAGTTATCTCAGTCGAACCTGCCGCCGGTCCCGTCCGTCACTTTTAGCTTTATTTAGAGCGATCATGCAAATTTATCAGCGCCCTTATCCTTTCCAAGGTATTTAAGTAGGTAAATAGCACGTTTATGTGCGTTTTTCTTTGGTAACTGTTATATTTAACTTTACTATAAATGGTGTAGCTATAGAGATAAAAACCGTCGATAAGTCGACGGTTTTTATCTCTATAGCTACACCACTACTAACTTATACTACTACTTATACTACTAACTTATTCTGTGGACTTACACTACTAACTTATACTACTACTTATACTACTAAATTATTCTGTGGACTTACACTACTAACTTATACTACTACTTATACTACTAACTTATTCTGTGGACTTAAGAGTCCACAGAATAAGTTGTAAAATAAAATAAATACAATAAAAAACTCTCAAATTGTATTTTATCGTCCAAGAGTAAATTAAAACTTTCTTTTACTAAACGGTTGAAACTCACGTATTAATTGTCACTTCGGGCGACATGTTTCGAACTCTTCGGGAGTTCTTCATCAGGATGAGTGCGTCTGCGACCCGCGCCGATTGCACACTGGCGCAATCGGCGCGGGTCGCAGACGCACTCATCCTGATGAAGAACTCCCGAAGAGTTCGAAATATGTCGCCCGAAGTGACAATTAATACGTGAGTTTTAACCGTTTAGTAAAATAAAGTTATAACATGTCTCACGAAAGTTTAAATTCAAGAAAAATAAAAGCTAAATGCAAGGGAAAATTTGTAAAATGTATTGCTCCAAGCAGGATTAAAACTTTCGCCATGGCTTACGCGACCAGTCGCTCTCAATAGTAACGAAAAATTGTCACACTGAAATCCGCAATATAACGCCTAATTCGATCAATTACAGTCCGTGGGCTCTTAGAATGACATTCGGGATATTATTTAGTGTAGTAGCTAAACAAAAGGCGCTTCGTCCAACTTTCATTCATCAATCATTCAACATTCGGGATTGGGCTGAAATCTTGGTGAAATCGGACATAATCATACCGGACGACGACGCAGTGTTAGAAGGCCTTCCACGAGGTAGGCTGATGACCTGGTTAAGGTCGCGGGGATCCGTTGGATGCGGGGCGGGCAGTCCATGACCGATCGTTGTGGCGCTTTCTGGCGGAGGCCTAAGTCCAACAGTGGCCGTCGTTCAGCTGATTATGATGATGATGATGATGATATGTAAATTTACTTTTGACGGTAACGAAACCAGAACAGCGGCATCACATTCGCGTGTCAACGCCGATACCCGAAGAATCTTTCTAAAACCCGAATTCTAAAGACTCACGAAATGTAATGTGTGTACCTACGTCATCTTACATTCAAATAGAAATTGTTTAACAACTTTAAACACAGTGTTTTTCGACCAAAACAGCAAATTTTCCTTATTTTACCATAGGTACCTATAACACGGCTAAAACGGATATGAACTTGTGACGTCATAATTTCTGTGTCAATTAGGATGAGCTGTTTTGCAACTCTAGCTAGCGATGTGTTGTTTAGTTGCCAGTAAAATAATAACTTGGGAATTTGTAAAACTGAGCCCATATCTAACGGTAATTGTGTAATTCTTGGAATGAGTGGTAGAACAAATTAACTGTCAATTTCCCTTACAAAACGTACGTAGGTACCTACGATGTACGTAGATACAAGTCCGTCGTTCCGATTTACACATATTTTCTCTGATAGAGCCAGTTTGCAGCAGTTAAACTTGAGTGGTTAGTAATCCTGAAAGAGCGGGTAAACTTGGTACGAGTACAATCAAGAATATTAAGCCTCGTACAGTGGATATACGAAGCATACACGTAACAGGCTATCGGCTGAAATGGCTCAGCGCTTAACCCTATCGAGATGTGCTAGCGGAAGCTCTACACGCCGCCTCTCGGTTGGCGTTCGTCACCAATATGTATGTGTCCTAGATCTTGCAATCGATCTTAATACACAACAGCGGCTAAGGTGTCCGCTTGTCTGCTAATATTTTGGTTTTTTTTTCGCAAATATTGCTTTGTATAAATGATGAGCCTACCATGAAAAAACGGAACTTATAATATTATTAACTTTAAATTTATCTGAGTCTCATGGTTACATGTTTCTTGAACTATCATCTTGTGTTGCTGCCTTGAAACGTTTAAAAATAATAAGTGATTAAAAGTTGTTGATACAGTATCTTAAACTACAGAACTAGTCTTGCAGAATAGGGTGACCATAAGGTTCGTAATTTTTTTACTATTAAATAACCCCGGATGACAAGCACGTCTACACGTACATGGCAGGTATTACATACGGGATTAAGAGTACAGTTTACGTATGCACGCAATGTGGTAGCATATACGAGTATAGCGAGTTGGTTGCGCCTTGTAGTAATGCAATTAGCACCTTGGCAACTGTCCATTTCGCGAGTTATTGATCCTATAACGCCGGCACATGTCACGTGCCGGCTCTGGTGTTTAATGTCCTTACTCGTCGAATAACTAGCTGTTAATAGCTTAATGATAATCGCAGCGTATCATTCAATAGCTTAATATCTATTTTTAAAAAGCGATATCTACCTACTATTACTTTATACTTATAGCTTCTGCCCGCAATTAATATAATTGTGACTTACATGTTTTATTATGTATATTACTGCTAGCTATATTACTGAAAAATTGGTATTTTATTTTTATTTGGAAATTATGCGCGATTACTACTTGAAGTCTTCCACTTCAAAAAATACTTGTTACAAATTATCAAACCCTTATATACAGGGTGTCCCATATCTACCACGCCACAGTGACACCGGAGGTAGGTCAACTCAAGAGGAAACCACTCGAAAACCGTGCAACTTTTACTGAGGTCATGTTAGGCTGGTTATGTTCCTCTTGAGTTGACCTACCTCTGGTGTCACTGTGGCGTGGTAGATATGGGACACCATGTATATGTAAAACCCTCTAAAGGGCCCTTATCAATTAAAAACCTTCATCTATATAAGTAGCCTATTTTTAGCGTGAATTGCCACGTATCTCGTCATTTTCATTTCTAATTAAGGACTATTACGTCCTAATCTTATCTTATTATCTTATATCTTTAAACGAGCAATTCTTGTATATATATTTATTTATATATTTATTTATTTATTTCGGGGATCTCGGAAACGGCTCTAACGATTTTGATGGAATTTGGTATGTGGGGGTTTTCGGGGACGAGCAATCGATCTACCTAGGTCTCAAGCCCGGGAAAACGCCGAGCAAAGCTCGGTCGCCCAGATATTCTTATATCTTTAAGCGAGCAATTCTTGTATATTTATTTATTTATTTCGAGGATCTCGGAAACGGCTCTAACGATTTTGATGAAATTTGGTATGTGGGGGTTTTCGGGGACGAGCAATCGATCTAGCTAGGTCTCATGCGCGGGAAAACGCCGAGCAAAGCGCGGCCGCCCAGATATTCTTATATCTAAACGAGCTATTCTTGTATGTATATTTATTTATTAAAAAAAAAAATTCGGGGATCTCGAAAACGGTTCTAACGATTTTGATGAAATTTGGTATGTGGGGGTTTTCGGGGACGAGCAATCGATCTAGCTAGGTCTCATGCCTCGGGTCTCATGCATGCGGGAAAATTACGAGCAAAGCTCGGTCGCCCAGATATTATCCAGAAAAAGGAGTTGAAACTTTGCATGGGAAGCAAATATATTTTTAAACGAGAGATGAAACTTCGGTTATAGACCTGGGGGCCGATTTTTGAGTTTCGAACGGTCGACTTTTCACTCGAGATCTGTCAAAAAACTAAATATGATGTTTTAACAGATGTCGAGTGAAAAGTCGAGCGTTTGACGTTTGCGTTTTGAAGAAAATTGATTTCAGCTTGTTTGGAAATTGTATGGGCAACCTGTTTTTTAAAGTGAGTGACTTCATACTTGGCGGGACTGGCTTGGCTTGGACTCTCAGTTAAAATATAAGAAAATCATTTCAGCGTTATTGAAAATTCATCCCTTAAGGGTGAAAAGTTCTGTAGGGGGTTAAGCTGCATTCCAGAACTGGTATCGTAGATGTGGGTGTTAAGGCCGCAAAACTGAAGTGGGGCTGGGCTGGGCATGTCTGCCGAATGCACCCGGAGCGATGGGCCAAAATAGACACCGAATGGGTCCCACAGGATGGCTACGGCTGGTTTTCCACTAGAGCTATACTATGCTATGTTTCCATACATTTGACACATAGCTCCAGCTCGAGCTACGTGTCAAACGTATGAAAACATAGCATAGCATAGCTCTAGTGGAAAACCAGCCTACAGGCAGAGGCAGATCGAAAAGGAGATGGCGGGACGACCTTGACACATTTTATATGTAATAGCAGCTGCTGGCACACGATCGAGACGAGTCGCGAAAAAGAGGGGAGGCCTTTGCCCAGCAGTGGGACACTAAATAGGCTAAAAAAGGGTGTAAAAAAGGGGGTTGAATGTTTGTAAAGAAAACGTGTAATATTCGAGGTGAGGGACTAGAAATTTCGTTTATTGTAAGTTATGTATAATAAAAGTACAGTAGGTAAGCAGGTAGAATTAATAATCTAGACTACCCGTGCGAAGCTGGGGCGGGTCGCTAATAGCCTATATGTTCACGTCACGCTGCGGGGCACAGGCCTCCAGTTATAGATGAGAGGGAACGGCCAGTAGTCCCCACGATCGCCCAGCGCGGGTTTGGCACTTGATATTACAAAGTATTAATTAATCCACAACTTATATTTGCAAAACAGCATCAGTTGCTTAAAAGAGCATCGTACGAAATTAAAAATACTTTGGTGTAGATGCTGGTAGGTAATTGGACTTTAAAGGACAACGCGGTACCTATCAATTGTAATGACCACATGCTCCGTAAGTGACCACCAGTATCCTACCCATTGAGTGTCAAACGGAGCTTACCATTCAGCGTAGAATTCCGGTGTTTGTCTACCAACGCCATGGCTCAGAGATCGTCCCAATTGGACGGCAACACTGGAAAAATCATAAATCCGAATTAGATCGTTAATGTCAAGTCTCGCAACTAATGTCCAATTCACATGACACTCGTAATTCGCTGTGCAAATATTAATATCGCAGCTTAGGCGTTAAAGGTGCAATTGAATCACGTAAATTACGTTTTTAATTACCTTTAACACTCTCTTTCAATGCTACAGTTTAAACACGCTTAGTAGACTATGATCATAAGTAGAATGCAAGAAGCAAATCATGTAACAGTTGGGGTGACAACATTTTCAGAGTGTTTTGACCCTGCTGATTACGGATCTGCCTGTCGCCGTCGCCATATGTTGCCAAATATGAACCAGAAGTACGGTACACCGGATAAGGAACCACCCAGAGAAAAAATATCGTCATACATTTAGTAAATCATTATTTCGGAACCCTGAAAGAGGTCCGGTAGTTATGTTTTGTTTTTATATTTATGTTGTAAAGGACAATTATAGTAATGAAATGACAAACAAATTTTTCGTCTACCGTTCTCTGCCGTCTTGAAAAAACGATCTTTTTTTTCAGGTTTTTTTTGGCAGTAAGTACCTAATACAAATTTGCTAAAACTTTCGGGTTCGTTTTTTTTTCCACAATCGCTAGGGATCTCCCATACGCCTTTTAGCGCAAACTGTAGGTCTGAAATCTTCCTGACGGCAAAATTATCCGCAAAAAAGTTTCTATGATCACTGGTAATATAGTAATACGAAACGGCCAAGAATGGCTTCCAAACCCTTGCACTTTAGAAAATGAATTTCTATCATCGGCGAGAACTGTAGCAGAACTTTGTGCATTTTCGTTCTTCATGCACGACCTTTCTTAGAGCACCAACAAAATGTACGGCGAACATTTTTGAATGGGCTGCACCTTTTCCGGTAATTCCGGTATACCGTCCTACCGGTTTAAATCTCGGAATGGCGACAGGCAGATCCGTATTCTGTAGGGTCAAAACCCTATGATAACGTTGTCACCCCAACTGCTACATGCTTGACCGCTTGCATTTGTTTACATATGCGTTTTCCAGTTGTAGGCCTAAAGTATAGATGAATTCCAACTTTTTAAGAGACATAAAAATCGTAATTATTTGCATAAAACGTATACTTAAGTAAATAGATGTAAAGGAGCAACAACTCCCTTTACAGGCAGGTTAACGTTAAATATGGCTGTACTGTACAAAACTTTCAAACATCCCATACAATCAATTGTAGGTAACGGACGTAACTTGCAATTACCGACAGTCTGACACAACCGCCCCTACAACGTCAACGAGTAGGTAATATTTCCGCAACGTATACTAGGTAGGCATATCGATGGACGGAAGTCGTCAGTTCACGGAGTTGTGGCGAGACCGAAAAACAGACGCACGCAATATCCCCGCCCTTCTCGTCTATAAAAAAACTCTGCAACCATGTTTTAGTGGCACGACCGAATAAAATAATAATCGCAAACATATAATATAGGGATTTAAACGGGTTTAGATAATATATGTAATACATTTCGACGATTCGTCGAATCCTTTATTTACAGCACTCTTGGTCAAACGGGTAAAATTACCCAAATTTTACATAATAGTTAAGGAAATAGATGATCCGATGCTTAGTTTTGTTTCTTGCTTAGGTTATATTTCTGGGCAATACCTACATATTTATGCGGATTACAAGTCCAACCAAACTTAGGATTTACTTTACAGTTCTAAACTTCAGTTATGTCTTTGTATGACCACAGAGTAATTAAAGCCTTAGGCGACTTCCTGATTTGTCGGTGCGGAGGCAGTACGATATGAGAAAAGTGTCAAATGTCAGTGTCAGCTGTCAGTCGACGCGATACCATTTTTTACTACGCCCCTACACTTAAATGAGAGCTTCCTGACTGGCGCGGGATGCGTGGTAGCGGGACGATTCGAAGGCGGTACTGCTTCGCTTCTGCGCATGATATTACTACTGCGCAAACGTAATACTGACAGTATTGTATCAAGTGTATAAGCCATAATTTGTCAAAAAATCAATATAAAAAATTCCTGCACACATTCAAAGATAATATTGTATAGTTTCAAATTGTTGTTTTGCCTATTACATTTATTATTATTCTTCCTTTTTAACTTTCTAGTGAAGTATGCTAGCTCAAATTACATGTTAGTGCTAGTGTATACTGTATTTATGGATTGTGTTAATCTTATTTTACTTAAGCGTTAAATTTTAAATGCATGTTGTGTTTGCCTATAATTGGGTGAATACTCGACCAATCTTACTATCCACTGTGTATTTATGTAACTCTAGTATTACACCTGTTGGCAAACCTTAATAAATAAAAAAAAAAAAAAGTGGGAATCTTTGCGACGTCAGTAAGTTTACGTCAAAGAAGTAAATGTCACATATCGATCCCGCCCCGCCAAGTCAGGAAGTCGCCTTAGTGATGAGTGATGACCAAAGGTGATGACGTTAGCTGTAAATTTCAGTCCGACGCATACTTGGCGGATTTTTACTTCTGGACAGTTGGTATTTACGTGCAATTTCAAGAATGGATAGAACTTATGTATGTAAAGATTAGGTAGGTAATTCTGGAAGACTGTAATCCTTCGCATACCTTATAATTTTTTTGTCAATCTCGCCATTTCCTAATGGTATTAAGTAAAATAACATGTGTAACGTAATGTGAAAAGGTTTGGTAATTTGCTTATGGGGAAGTAAGGTTTCACGGTCCTTCCGGTGAAGTGGCACACGCAATACGCTGACTTTCCGGTCGTGAAAATGGTTACAATTTGACGTTTGCACTTCGCAATCCAACATAATTTCACGTGTTTCTATAGGTCACTCTGACACGTCAGCTCAGCATGCGTGGACGCATAAAAAATATTATAAAATAATTCCAACCTAAAACGTATAAGTATAAAACTGGTATTAGCTTTGTCGTCGTAATCTATCAATTTATTGTTACTTTGACCTTTTTTTACTATCTATAGAGCAGGAACAGAATTGGAAAAGGCGTCTCTAAACAATGCAAGCGGCAAATCATGTAATAGTTGGGGTGACAACGTTATCAGAGGGCTTAGACCCTGCAGAATAAGGATCTTCCTGTCGCCATCCCCAAATTTGAGCCGGAAGAATAGTAATTATATCGGAAAAGGTGCAGACCATGCAAATTTTTTCGTTGTACATTTGGTAAATCGTTGTTCCGGTACTCGACTAACTATGGTCCTATTGTTATGGGTTTTTGGTATGCCGTAAAGAACAATATTTATCATCGTATCCCGAAAATTTTGACCCTCCAGCTCCATGTCTTTCTCCTCCATCTTGGAAAATCTATCACTTTTTCAGTTTTTTGCTTGCACTGTCGTTATAGTTAATTTTAGTACTAAACATGGTTTGGAAATATTGTAAAACACGAAATTTGCTCAAACTTTTGGTTACAAAGATTTTTTCCATGACCCCTAAGGACGAAGATATGACAGGAGATATCATTAAAAAGTGCCACTTCTTTCTAGTTTTCCTCTCATGTTCTAACTAAAAACTAACGTTCGACAATGCAGTCCACCGATGCGTTGTTTTGCATTCCGTTTTCTAATCCTTGTTCCCGTGCGGCGACAGCGCCTGTCGCCGCCGATGGCGGTGCCATATTGCACGTCGACGGCTGCATTTTTTCAATTAACTCTTTGTTTTAAATTCCAAATAGAATGTGCATCTAATTTGTTGTAGGAGTACCTACAATACTAGAATGTTAGCAAATAAACAGATGAGTGAACACGAAAACAAGTTGCAAACTATTGCAATTTCGGCCGAAACATTGCTTTGCTTTAGCGATCTGCGAGGAAAACAAAAAACTAGTGCTTCAATCCATTTGAGGTTTACTTAACTTTAATACGGCGAGATAAAGTTACTGGATTACTAGTCCCAAACTAAGCAAAGCTTGTACAGTCAAGGGCATAAATATGTATATATTACGGAAAGTCTATACACAAAGTTTCATGTCTCTCGTTTAAAAAATATGAACACGCGGAGAAAAAGAACTCTAAAAACTAACAAATAATATTATAAACCTATTATAATTATTACCGTCACATAATATATTATGTAAGTATTGTAAGTTCAAATAGGTATTTTGATTTTCCAAGCGTCGTCGCGTTAGAGGACCGCTAAGTGAGAAAAACAGGTGTAGTCGCAGATTGCAACATAAGGACTTACTCCGAAAAATTCGCAAACACGACACTCATTCTCACTTTTTTTCGACAGTTTTAAATTCCGACATAAAACGATTAGATATACTGTAGTCAAATTACAGTAAAAACTGATGTTTAGGGGGCAGCCCATAGGTAAAAGAAAACTGAAAACTAAAATACGTTTGTCAACATGTGGAACGCCAATCGATCGGTCTTTAAAAAGGTACGAGTGAACTGTTTCTAGAAAAAATTGTATAGTGAATATATTTGGAGTTAATTGCCGAAAGGAACATAAAATAGCTTTTCCCTTGCGGTAGCTTGGTCCTTAGAGGGCTTGTAGCAGTGAACGAATATAAACATAGAAGCATTCTGCCTGCTTAATTTTGACGCAACGCAAACTAACCCCAGTGGGGCAGGTCCTTAATAACTAGGCCCGGCACGAATTTAGTTCAACTGTCATCCCAGTGAATGGCGGATGTCGAAACGCAATGAAAAAATCAAGGATTTTTACAATTTAAAATGCCTTCATGTGTTGTGAAGTGGTGCAGGAATCATACGGATCGTAACAAAGACAAGGGAATCACTTTCCGCGTGTAAGTAAATCGATAACGTTAGTAAAACCTTAAAAAAATATGATCAATATTTTGTATAGGGATGATATTATGCCAAATGAAGTAAGTACATTTTTTATGGAATGCATCAAAGTATTTGTGGCTAGATTGTGTAAGGTCTTAATTCACGCACTTACTTGAGGGAATAGGTACACGGCGATGCAGAATGTAAACAACCCAGTCATTTGTGCACTAAATGTTTCAAGTATTTCAAGCACTTATAATTAGCACAAGCACATAAGAGTCAAGCACAAAGTAGAAGGAGAAATGGGAGAGTGATAGCACTTAATATTAAGAACGCGCAAGGAATATTTAGGTAATAACGAATGCGGCCAAGCGACAAGACTGGCGGACCCCTTTATTGTATTAAACAATTGTTAAATTGAAATAATAATAATAATAATAGACAATATTTTATTTCACCGACCCTGTAATGTCGCACATAACCCTGTGCAATCTACTTCCTCTGCCACTCATACGTAAAGGTGTATTCAGATATATTTTAGCCCCTCTATTTGCATCGACGTAAACGTTGCTGACGGGTCATTGTCAGATTTAGGTGCGCGTCTTTTCGGTGGACATGTCAAAAGTTAAGAGTTACAAAGCTTAATTTTCGATTGATCTGATAACCCGCATAATCTGTAATTCCGTGTCTATAAATCCATGTAATAAAAACGTAAATTACATGCACACAAGCCGTTAACTATTGACCACCGAATGGACAACTTTTGTTTTTCCGACTGACAATGACCCTGACTGTACGTGAACATGAGTAAATGGGTACGCACTGCCCGGCTGTACACATCCATACTAATTATTATAAATGCGAAAGTACTCTGTCTCACTATCTATTACCTACCTCTTCACGCTTAGACAGCTGAACCGATTGTGATAAATGTTGGTATGGAGATATTCGAGACCCTAGGAAGGACATGATATAGCTTTATCCCGTGGAATAACTCAATCAGATGTCTGGAAGTGGTTGAGATATGGATTTATTATTAATTTATTAATAATGTATTATTATAATATAGACAAACGGTCGAATAAACGGAGTGTAAAAGTATAAATAATACAAATTAATCAGCAATATTATTACAATACTGTTAACCTATTTATTTTGTTTTCTTTCAACGTGCCGAAAATTAAAATATTGATGAATTATTTGACTGTATAAAATCTGTTGCATGAACCTATCCATGAATTCTCATTGACATCTATCAAATATGATTCATGACGGCACAGATCCGTGGCGTACGGCCTGCTGCTAGCGCCTGCAGCAAGAAGCTCATTGGCGGATTAAGTTGCTGATTGGCAGTTATTATCTATACAACCATTTCAGTCACGCGCAAGTGTTTACAATTAGTGTAAAAGAGATAACTGTTATTTTGTTATCGTTTTCGTATTATATCTCTGTATATACGTAACGTCGTATTTAAATGTGTGTGTATTTGTGTTTGTGTGCTAAGTGTCCCGATAAATTCAACGCCAAAGTTCTCAGAGGCTGCTTCCATGTTTATATTCGTTCACTGGCTTGTAGATTTCCCGTTAGACTTAATTTGTTGCAAATTTAATTTTAAAAACCGGCCAAATGCGAGTAGGACTTGCGCGCAAAGGGTTCCGTCCCATTATCTTTAAAAACGGCAAAAAAATCACGTTTGTTGTATGGGAGCTCCCTTAAATATTAATATTGTTTATTAGTATTTGTTGTTATAGCGGCAACAGAAATACATCATCTGTGAAAATTTCAATTGTCTATCACGGTTTTTGAGATACAGCCTGGTGACAGACGGACAGACGGACAGCGGAGCCTTAGTAATATAAATTACCCTTGGGTACCTAAACCCTAAAAAAGTAGGTAGTACATTTATCTGTAGAAAAATATATAGTTTTCGACATTTACCTAGAACACTAAGTTTACGGTCTTTGTTTTTAGATTTAGCTAGTTTAATATTATGTAAGTTTTTCTTGTTAGATTTAATTCAGTTATATCAGAAAATAAATATGTTAGTGAAAATTTCGCAGTTTTTCGCGTAGTGCGCATCGAGCACCAGTTTCTGGATGTTGCAAATTTGGATTCACAAAGCTGAACTACTATATCATGCTTCGCGATTTTAGCCTTTTTAGGAACCCTTATAGTTTCGCCATGTCCGTCGGTCCGTCCGTCCGTCCGTCCGACCCCCGTTTTTCTCAGTAACCGTTAGTACTAGAAAGCTGTAATTTGGCATGAGTATACACATCAATGACGCTGACAAAACGGTAGAATAAAATCTTTAAAAAAAATTTTTCAGGGTACCTCCCCTACATGTGAAGTGGTGGTGCATTTTTTTTTCCTCCAAACCCCATCGTGTGGGGTATCGTTGGACAGCTCTTTTAAAAATAGGTTTCTAAAATCATTTTTGATTAAAGAATAGGTTGGCGTGATATTAAGCTTTGAAGTGATAATTTTTGTTATGGTCCCCCCCCCCCCACCCCTGCCAGCTAAACGGTGGCTACTAGGCATGTGAAAAAAATCATGGTAGTAGTATATACGATGAATTTAAAAGGAAAACTATCACAGCTAAGTAGACATTACTAGTTAACGAGTAATAGTCGAACTTCAGAAATGTACTTTGCAAAAGTAGGTAAACTTTCGTACAATTTCCATTGATACCTTAGATAATGTTGTTAATCCTGTCAAAAACATAGTAAATATAAGTTTGCGAACTTTTTAGTCCACATAATGTAACGGGTGGACGACTACGGAACCCTACCTTGCGCGTGGCCCGACACGCACTTGGCCGGTTTTTAGTATTGAACTTTACTATGTTACTATGAATTATTTCGTTGGAAGAACACTCATAGTGGCATCTGTACGGAACAAAAAAAGGGAAAATACGGCGTTTAATGAACAAAAGATTTCCTTTGGCAGGATTGATATCTATAGTCTAAAGATGCATTTACGAAGTAGAGCCCCCCGGATTTTTCACGTGGTAAGAAATGGGGGGGGGTCCAAACATAGCAGCCGACCTGTACATTTCAAACTAAGCTGACTCCTTTCTTATATCTACTAAGGCAAGTTTGGTATCGTTTTCGTATAAAAGGAATACACCGACATCATTTCTGATCGTACATTTTACTATTTTGGAACAATTTTCTGACTAAAATCGCAAATTTGTGCATTTTTAATTTTTAGTTTTTGATTCAGCGCTCTGATATTGGATGTAAAAAGTTGATTTAAATAATGAAATAAATACTATAAGAAAGCTCGTTTTATGCAGATTCTAAATATATAAATATCAATATAGCTCTGCCTACAAAATTATGACAGAAAAAAATATCATGGGTCGCAAGACGGCTGCGCGGGCGAATCGGTAAGTACCGAAATACGTTACTAGCTACTGGGTACAGTCACCGAATTGAAATATTTTCCACTTTTAAGAGTAAAAATAACTAATAGAGAATCTTACCTGACTATACCGACGTGTCTGACTAATAACAATGATAGTTTCTCTAAGTTATTTTCAGGTTTTAAAACGATGACTGTGATAAACATACACCATTGTAATTTAAAGGGAAAATAAACGCATTTGTATTTGTATTTGTATAAAAATTACACTGTAATATTTTATGGATTTTAGTTTCAGTATGCATGCGCTTAGGGCAGCCTATCAAGCAGGTCACTTGTGGGGACAAACTTTAAATGACACACAATATATACCCTCCCTAACAGACGAGTGGATAAAAGGAGGAACAGTGGCAGCCCGTATGGACACAGCTGCAGAGGCCACTGTCCTTGAAAGCGAGAATGAATGCCATGCACGCTGCTTCAAGACCTGTGGGTAGTCGCAAATGCGATTACTGATGGTTTTAAATGTGTGTCCAGTGTGAAACAGGGGTTTCAGCAAAGATGACGCCGAGGAGGCCGAAGAAGGAGATTACAATATCTTTATCAGTTTATACTGGTCCTGGGTTTAAAAAATCATAACTTACTTCAAAAAAGATGAGGTCCTGTGTTTGACTGTCAATATTTTTTAGATATGTTCACAAATATCCTTGCTAGTTTAAGACCGACTTCGCGTTTTTTTTTTTGTTTGGAAGGGGCTGCCTCAATGATGTTTTCTTTTAAATTTGGTCAAGATCTGATAATGGGATCCATGAGAAAATGGACACTCTTCAATTTACAAAGGTGTCTCCGCGGTATATGAATGCTAATTATTACTTACAAGGTGGACCAACATATTTTTTTTTATTATTAATAATAAGGCTGTACTTTTAGGGTGATCCAATATTATTTTGGACAGGATCCGTTAATGTTAGTTGGCATTTTTTTTTAATTTAGCCGTTATCCATATAATTCATGGAGTCCGAATTTGTACTATCGTTTCTAGGGGCCTATCTTTAGAAGTAATCAAACGATTTTAAAAATTCTTTCTGTAATAGAAACCTACATTAGTCCTTAATAATATAAGCTAAGACTTTTTGTAAATCGTTAACTCGTACGAAGCAGGGCGGCTCTCTAAAATTTGGTAAATTTTTACGTGAAATTTTAGGGCGAAATTGATATATTTCATTGTTTTTTTTAATATTTTAAGACGTGAATTGGCATGAAATATGTTTTTATTGAGTTAATAAACCCACCACTACGATTCCAAGATCACAAACTATGTTTTTTAATTAATTTGATTTTTTGTTCTATCTTTTAATTTTTATTTTTTTTAATACTTCCACAGTAGGTATATTTTTGAAATATATATTTTTAAATATAATATTAACAGGGTTTTCTGAAGACCTATTTTTTTTTCAAAATGTGTAGGTGTTTTTTAAAGTTATGGCCATTTTTCTGTTTTCAGTATGAATGAAAAATTACCTATTTTTTGTTATGTTTCGAAAATTTTGTATGGAATGGTACAAAAATAATTCCAGAAATGAATTTAGCATCCTTGATTTACTCGAAATTGACACCCAACTTGACCCAGTAGCTTAACTGGCGCAGATATCAAGATTAACCTGGACTCACCCCCCCCCCTCAAAAATTTGACATAAAAAAAATCGAGGGCTCTACTTCGAAAATCCATCTCTGGGTCCTAAAGGACCTACCCTGATACAGGAAATCTTTTGTTCACGAAATGCCGTATAAGTCCTCTTACCGAGGCCACTATCATTTTTCATGACACAAAAATAATTTTGAAAGTGTCAGTGCCGCCGCATCGAGTAAAAGTACTGAGGTTTGCGATTTGTCACGAAACGGGGGTCTCCGCTATATGGGTACCTACCAGATATCGTAAATAATTTTGGGCAAGACTCTGTTGTGTTAGCATTGTGTTGTAGAGGCAAGTGCGACAATATTTTGGGACACTTCTTTCTTTCTATTGCCCCAATAGTCGATCTTAAGAGGCTGACAAGACCTAATTTTGTTGAAATTGATGTTATTTAAGCAGTTTTTAAGAAAAACTATTTGTTCTAGCACATCAATAAAATATATATTATTATTCATCATATTTCAAAGACCGTGTACGGACTCGATACATAATTGTACGAAATCGGGTCGATAGAAAATAATTGCAAAGATTGGTCTTAAGGGCCTATCGTGCGGGGTAAATTCTCAGCGCCTGTCAAATTTCAATTTTTTTAATAATTTACCCAATTAACCCACACATGCATTATTCACGCACACCACCTCAATTTGCTGGGTCGGGTCATTGACCCATGTTTATGTCAACTTATGACAATATAGATTTTGAATATTTAAAGGTTTCTTGGTGCATAAGAGAAGTGTAACAAAAATCGTCAAGTTCTGATCTGTAACCAAAACTCAAGTATTAGTTGTATCTGAAAATGTCTCGAATTTGGAATTTGTGGTAGTAAAATACTCAGTTCCTTGTTTATAAAATAAAACTTGTCAAACCCCTGTTTTGTAAAATGTATTTTGTTTTGCCCTTTCCTCACAGACTCATTTTTATACAACTTAAAACAGAGAAAGAATTTTCCTTATCGGTTCGTGCATGTTATGACTGTTTTATGTTTATGACTTAGGTACTTATTTTGAGAGTTTACTTGGTGATTTTCATGATACGAGTATATGTTGTACCTTAAATAGGATATTTTAAGCAAAACTTTTCATAAATTGATTATTTTCTGTTTATCAGTTGGTTAACTCTAAAATGGACACTGATTTAATGCAAGTTTTAAGAGAAGAAGCGGTAGTTTTATTGCAATATATATAATAACTACTGAAACTATTTATACGGCTAATCAACTTTGTATTTGAGGAACCAGTACCTAACCTTATAGGTAGTTCTTGTTATTCACGACCTCCCGTCGTAACCCAATCCGCAGAATTGCGCATAGAATAGTATGACATTCCCTGCGCATCGTCGTTATCGTGAATAAAAAGCACTATAAAACCTAATGATATAACAAATATCATCAAGAAAGTCATTGTAACAGTCTGCAATTGTGGAACTTGGCCGGACCACTACTGTATCAGCTCTGACAAATTAACTTTTATACACTTCTTATAAGGTCCATAATTGAAAGGAATAATTAGCAGGATGCGTTTACATATTCTTCTAGTGTGAGCAATCGTGCCGTCGATGACACTTAACTGAACATCCGTGAACCTTATTGCAACGACATCAATAATGGTTAACATTGCGTCTATTTTCATCAATAATAAATAGCAATTATTATTATTTGCTATTCGTTTACTATAACGTCGAGACAATTATTGCGATGCGACATAAGTACTTACTTGTACAAAATCAAAGCAACGGGATTTCCAACGCATGAAAGCTTTAGATAGAAACTAGCGCAGTTTAATATTATAAGTAATTACTGCATATTTGTTTGTTAGACATCGTCATTGTCACCACATCCCCAACAACTACTTGGTTTATTATTTATAAATGAAACATAGGTTTATTATTTTCATTCTAGGTATAATTATATTATGGCCAGGCGGCTTAGACACTACACAATTTAAATCCACATCACTCAAACTGGCGAAGAAACTCCGATATTCTTTCTTCTGCTTCCGCTGCAAGAGAGCGGTCTAGATCTGTTTCTTGGTATAACGCTGATATTTTATAAACTTCTGTTCAAAGCACCATAATAATTGTGCCTGTTTGTACAGATTCTGGGATATGTTTTGTTTATGCAGATTCTGCGATATATTTAGGTAATCATTGTTTGACGTGAAAGCGCCGTACATATACACATAAAATATAACATTAGATTCGTTAAATTATTGAAATATAAAAATACAATTTGTTTACAAATTTTAATTTGAAATATGATGAGTGACATAAATGTCATAACGTTCCGTTCTGGGTGGCCAATTTATAAAAAGTAAATTACTTTGAACTGAAATACATCGGTAACCTTTTTACGTTTAAAATGCCTTTTCGTAAAGGAAATCATTATAATTTAGTTGCATTAGTAAACATTGGGGACCAAAGATTGCATTTTTATGTTATAACGAATGGCTAATACTAAAAATTCCATGTTAAAAGAATCTTCGATAGCCACACGTCAACATTTATTTACCCTACTTCAATTAATGCAATCTTTGTGTGTGGTATACATTTTGTATTTGTATACGAGCAAGCTGTCAAAAAGCGTGTTTTTATGAGATGTCAAACTAAGAAAAGCAGCATACGTCTGCTCCCATTGAGGGCCGGAGCCCATCTGCCGGCAAGAAAACTACGGTGGCCGGTCAAATTTTCGGAATTTCCTTTGCATTGTTAAAAAAATCTCCACATTTTGCAAATGTTAAACACATACGACCTAGATAACATGTAGTTTTGTTACTATTCAAAAATTGAAGACCTTTCATAAAGTATTAACGTTGTAGTTTGCGTTTATTTCCTTTAGTAGAGCTAACTTTGGATTGAATTTTTATGAAGAAAACTATAAGTAATTGTGTTTCTGAAACACATGACGTGTAGAGTGTATCCTTAAATATCATATATAGGAATTACAGAATTCAAGCTTTAGTAATAATAATACAGCAAGTGATCCAACCATCGCAATTATTCAGAAATTTGCTCGGTGCAGTCTTTAGTTTTATTACGTATGGGTCTGCAATTAAAAATATGAAGTCAACATATTCATACCTAAACCGCCAACGAGTCATATTTCACAAATCATCCACACTTTTTTTATTTCAATATTATTATAGTATTTATTTGCTATTCTGCGCGCAGAGCTCCCGTAAAGAGCGGGATGGTTAATTGGAAACTCAAGCGTGTTAGAGCGGGACTTATTTTAGGTCTTGACAGCCTCTTAATACCGATTGGCATTGGCAAGAAGTTGCATGCAATTTTCTTCACGTTGTGGGGCTGCGGGCTACCGAGGTAATATGACGGTGAAACCCTGCAATAATATGTTATGAAACTTCACTGAAAATTGCCCGCAACTTTTTGCTAGTCTAAACCGCGCTTTACACCCTATCCTATCCATCATGATATAATTAAATTTGTCGACACATATTCTTTCATAATTATCAATTTCGCATGGCTCGCAATATTGCGACATAAATAACATGATAAAAACATCCTTATTCGCATAAGCATCTCGTTACAAAACAAGAAATTACACATACTAAGCTTATATTCTGTAAATGGCAAAGCAGACTAGAGGTAAAATAAAATGTATAGGTACAGCCAATTGGTATCAAATCGAATTGTGGCGATTTTTTAGCACCTTTAATACAATATACAATAACAAGATTAAGTATTACTATAAGTAATTTCCCACTAAATCAACCAATGAGACTCCTAAACTAACTGAAGACAACTAACCTCGTATGTATGAAGCGACATGTACGTATATGCATGAACGTTCGAATCGGCTCGATCCGATCCAGGGGGCCGATTTTTGAGTGTCGAACGTTCGACTTTTCACTCTAAATCTGTCAAAACATCATAGTTTTTTGACAGATCTCTAGTGAAAAGTCGAGCATTCGACACTCAAAAATCGGCCCCCTGACCTATCAAGATACGCGAGACCTAAATCAAGAGAAATTTCTGTTTCACTGCTACAAAGGCAGAATGATGTAGAAAAAGGTGGCACAAAAAGCGACAAGCGCTAGTAAAGAATCCTCCAACGGCATCCAAGTGAGCTACTAACACTCTACAATGCTCTGTGAAGTTGAAGCGGGCATTAATTAAAAGCTGTCTCGGGTTCCGCGAACGCGCAGTGTTTGTCGCGGGCCGAAATTAACGAGGCCGCGCCGGCCGCGCCGCCCACCCCCAAATGAAGGCACGCCAGCCCTTCTAAGAAAATTCCGATCCGCACGCTACTTATTATTATGCCAACAGACTGTAGGAGCGGTCCAAATACGACGTACGTACAGTCAGCATCAGCATAGGTATGAAGACAAAAGAATTGAGAAGTCGTTATTATTAGGGAAAACGAACTTTGACCTCTTCGTCATGTGTGTAGCTAAATTCATTTGTTTTCGCTCCGCTCCGAGCGCACACACTTAGGTACGAGTAGGTACCTAGCATTAAAATGTTTGTTGTATATTCTTTGAAGCGCTATTGTTTAAATTTTAGTACTTAAACAGGCATACTACACAACGTGTGAAACCTAACTTGGGGTATACACCTATGAATTTCGTGGAATCCGACTGTTCACGGTACCAACAAAGGCCGAGCAGACAAAAATGGCCGCGTTTAACCTTAACCTGGTTCCGAGTTTCTAGTTATGATACGCGACGCGACCACACACGTTACTCTGTATAGATTGCTACAGTGACCGAGTTTATTGAAAATTCCTGTTATCGGTCGCGCGCTTTTGAATTGATTGAAAACCGCAGAGCTTATTTTATTTAATTTTTTTAGTTTTCGTTTTGGGTTCGGAACTTCGAGGCATACTGAGCTGCACTTGCCTATATACCTACCGCCCAAAAGTTTTTAGCCTCAGAAAAAATATGACACAAAACGCACAAACGTGACCTGTGCATGCCTGCCGCCTATTTTTCAGCCAACTTTCTAATCGCTAATCCAATTTATTTTGCATTGCTCTCGTGTAAATGCTTGTTGACAACGATCGACTGCGTGGAACTAAAATCTTTTACTGCTAGTGGGCCGCGGGCCCCACGGCGCTCCCTCGCCCATTTCCGTGTTAATATCAGGCCCATTAACATTCATATTTTGCCGTACCTAATTACTACATTCTTGTAATATTTCGTCCGTGGCGAAGAATATTAATTATCACAATGGCTCGTATTATTACTAGCTACATAAGATAAATGTCTCAGTTGTCGACACTGGCCCAATACTTGACATCTACAATCTCAATTTGTAGTAATAAATATGTAGATAGTAGCTATATGTACCTAATAGTAGATTGTTAGGTAACCAAGGGTTAAAAGACACCCATTTCTGCCGAGATATCTGCGCTTGAATGAAGGGCGAGGGCCTTGAGAGGGCCAATAGTTCGAGGCTGAGATGGGTGGGTTCACCCGAATTAAACACTGCTTTTCATTTCGAATACGAGGAAACAAAAAAAATACAAATAGGTAGTTAAGTATGTACAAATATTTTGTGAATGAAGAGTCAGTGAAAGAACCATCTGATGTCAATGGTGTTTGTGTAATGTGTATGTATAGACCATTTTATTTCATTTTTATTTTGATTAAATAATTAATCGGCTTGATGTCGAGTCTGGTTTGCTTCAGCGTACTTAAGCAAACCAGACTCGACATCAAATAATAATACCAGTACCGAACGAGATGGTCGTATAATACACCTTTATGTCACACCTGGCCATAAAGTGGCCATTATCGCACGCTCCGCGCGCGAAAAAACCCACTTCCTGGCCAGGGGGTGACATAAAATTTTGCACTTGCCACGGGCGATAATAAAGAAAGCCTCAGATCGCATATTTATCGCCCTTGCCTTCGGCTCGGGCGTAAAATACCTGCGATCTGAGACATTCTTTGTTTTATCGCCCTTGGTAAGTAATGTACTATTATGTTGAACTTGTCATAGTTTCACTTTTTTTATCTGCCACAAACTATTGATATGACTTTGTAGCAGGCAAACAATTACACGCCCAAATTAAAGAGTTTATTTTATGGTAAGCAGTCAGCCATTTTAAACAAGTTCTCAATTTATCTGCATGGTAGCACGTGTATAGGATCTCTATCAAAACCGAGAAAATTAATAAAATCACGGGAAATAATTCGTGTAGTTTTGAAAATTGATACAGTTATATTGTATTATCCAGATGGACATACTAAAAATCCTCAGGGGGTCCTCAGGTACTGCTGAGGATGTAGGGGGGGTTAAAGGTACATTTTTTTAGTATTTCGTAAAAAAATCGTGGAATGGAGCTATAGTCTTCAAATTTTCACAGTTTAAGCATCGTGTTGACCCAAAGCTATACATATACAAATTGTCCAAAAATATTTTCCCATCCAAAACGTATCAATAAAATCACAATTCAACGTTATACCACGCGTGTATTTTCTTTACTTTGTAAGCGAAAGAGAACAGTGACAACTGGGTTAGTAGCAGTTAGTGATGTGCCGTTACCAGGACTATTCCCTAGGTGGGAATATTTCCACACAAGGGGAACATAGGGGAATTTTGAAATTGTGTATGTCTTCATATTGTGGTATCGGCGATTCTCTCAAAACATAAGTCCTTAAACTTTTTACCGAGACATTAAGCAGCCACCAGCGAAAGTAAATTCCCTTTGCTCCCGGGAATATTCCCAATGATCCGGGGAATATTCCCATAGTTGCTGGGAATAATCCCCTAGGTGAAATAACACAAATTATTGAAAACTAATTCTTTATTTAACTAAAACGATACAAAATGTTCACATTTGCTTGCGTCCCGCGCACTACGCAAAAAATCTATTTTTATTACATAAAACTATAGATGTATTTGTAAAACATGAATACCTATCATAAAACCGAAGTTTTTATCGAAAGTAATACTATTCTTCGGATACTATTCATTGTAAGTAAATTTAATTAAAAATTTAGTTGCTCAATCGGTTTGCAATGGTCCCCTGTTTTGGGAATATTCCTAGGAACAAGGGAAAAGTCCCACTCCCGGGAATATTCCCACGGCACATCACTAGTAGCAGTAGATTTGTTTGTTACAGACACACTGTAAAACATTTCAGCTATACAGTATAGCTTAATGGCAATGCATTACCTAGCCGCGACAGCGGGCGCGCGTGGCAGCTCGCCAGGCCGCAGCCCACTCACTCCGTTTCTGTTATTCGCCACAATGCCATGCACATTATACCTGATTGTTCTTTACTGGTTGGTCAGCATTCTATTACAAGCGGCACGCGAACACCTACTTGTCTTCTAATGTGCCTGACTGACTGCTACTATATACTCCTCGCCTACTTCGTGAAGCCAGTTACGTTATACCTATTACAGGGTAGCCCATTCTTGATTCATTCATTACCACATTAAGGTAAGGAATAAGGAAATTTCGTTAAAGTATTTACGAGCCTCCCATAACCGATAAAATAGCGAAAGTCTCCGAAACATTTATTTCCACCACCACATTAAATTCCACTTCTTCAACGCTTAGTGCAAACAACGCCAAATGCACTGAAGCCGTTTATCGCCATGAAATCAGTTTATGAGCATTTCTAAGTAGGTCAAATTGTAAAAACAGGCTAAGTTGTATGGAGTTGAGCAGCAACCGCTCACTTCGTCACGCTTAGTTCAATTTGGCACGAACGCTTTAACTCATCCGATTTTACTGGAAAAGTATTTATTTTTATTCCGAGCTCGAGCTTATTTAAAAACGGTTCATAGTTTACTTACTTATATACTTCGTACCTAACGGTCGTCGTTGGCATGCTAATATGCATGTGCATGGATATACCGACTTAGTTGGGTAAATATTAGCTCTGCTTTAATAAACACAGTTTGATTCAAAACACGAAACAAATTAAGGATTTTGTCGTTACCGCGATTGATAAGTTAATGTTTAATGTTAATGTTTAGCGTGAGAGGACGCAATATTTGCAGAGGCCTTCCATGGAAGATGCCAATGAAGGGACTCTGGTAAACGGCCAGTCTAATAAATTAACATAAAGTATACTGAAGATACGTATAAGTTATGGCCTCAGCGTCATCTTTAAAATGACATAAATCATAGTAGTCGGCAGGTCGCAATCTTGTACAACAGTTGATATATTTGTGAGAAATCAAATAGTCCAAAGGGTTCACTCGTAAAGTACCACTGCACAGTAAATTGACCACAGCGTCGAAATAAAATGCCGGGTCGAACAGGCGCCTAACACTTTTATGAAACTTATCCATCTCCTCTGCAATCGGTCGTCCGCTGAAATAATCGCTATGCTATGAGCACTAGCTTACAAGCTTTTGAAATATGGGTGCTTATATGGAAGGTTTCTGAAAATTTAATGGACGGATATATAATATCTACTTAATGAAAGTTACGGTTGATAAGGCTTTCAAAACCATAAAAAAAAACAAGTATGCAATACCTATGCAATATTTGGGCCGTATAATGCGTAATGACAAATATGAACTCCTGAATCCACGGAACAAGACCATCCGAAAGAATGCGCTTCGCACTTCGGTACAACCTGAGCACAAAAAAGGCGCGATCGTGTCAAAAGCGCATATGCTCCGGTAGGAGATGAAGAAGAAAGAAGAAGAAGAGTCTCCCATTGATAATACAGTAGTCTCCAACTGATAGCTCATTTTACATTACTCTACTGCACGGGTAACCACATTATAGTGTGTACATAATTTTAACCGCAACATGCATACTACCTCTACTTAAGCGTTAGTTAGACATTGGAGGTGCCGTCCACCTTCATCTAAACCAGATCCAACCTGCCTCACATCTACATAATAATTAATAATAATAATTTTAGTTTTCCCATTGGGAGTCTCTAGAAAATCTAGTTCAACTGCGTTATTACAAATGAACTATCCGTAGCCAAATGTGCATTTAAAAAAGTAGGGATGAAAAATAATATTTGAATTGATAGCAGCTCCATGGCAGGAGGCCAAAACTACCAGGGGTTTAATGTGGTGTGAACTTTTGACAGTGCCAAATGAACTTGAGAAAATCTATAATATATATAAACGTAAAAGTCCTGACTGACTGACTGACTGACTCACTTAA
The DNA here is from genome assembly GCA_951800055.1 of Cenopis cana. Taxonomy (NCBI): domain Eukaryota; kingdom Metazoa; phylum Arthropoda; class Insecta; order Lepidoptera; family Tortricidae; genus Cenopis; species Cenopis cana. The sequence continues at coordinate 13,277,295 of OX637471.1, read as the reverse complement.
ATCAACACCCAGCCCAAACCGTTGGACCTATCTAGCTGAATAGGTAGTTTTTATAACGTTAGTATTCACTAAGAAGGGGTTTTTCAAAATTCATCCTCTAGTGGGATGAAATGAGGGTCCAAAGTTTGTATGGGGAAACCAGATCAGTTTCGACTATTTAATTCTAAACTTCACAAGAGTATTTCTAACAATAAATAAATAAATACGTATTTCAGGGTTTTTGAAAATTCAACCACTAAAAGGGGGAAATGTGGTTACAAAGTCAAAAATCGACATGGACGTACGATATAATTATATAAAGAACTTCCACGCGGACGACGTCGCGGGCGACAACTAGTCTTTTAATAAAATCAATGACATGACATGAGGCATCGAGTTACCGAGACATGATCAGAAATTACCGTAGATAGCACGAAGTAAGGTACATCCAGGTAGGTCCAGAACCTGACTACTATCTAGTATAACCGAATTTTAAATTCAAGACCAAAAAAACTACGACCGTGTTTTTACATCATGTCCAAAATCCAAAAGAAGACTTATGATATTTAAATATTCAGAATCTGATATGGAAGTTAAAATTTTAGCGGAATAATAATGCGATTTTCTATATTATCATCTTTTTGACCCGTAAAGGATCTAGCAATATTTTTTTCCAGTGACTCGACAATTTTCACAATAGAGATTCTTGTAAATTGACATGTAATTTATAATGTAATCGTATATTGTGAATAATAAAAAAAAATTAAGTGACGTTTAACACTTTTTTTATATCCATGAGCTTTATTATACGAAAACACATAGTATAGAAAAAAAAACAAAACAAGAACTCACTAACTACTTAAACCTAACCTAAACTAAATACCTAGAATGTAAGGGCATACTTCGCCCAAGTCGCTGCCACTGGGCTCCCATAAGGCTGGCCGCGTTGCCTCGCTGAACGGCAATGCCGATTCGCTGAACGAGGAACGAGCCAGCCCTACGGTCACCTGAGGACCGGATAAGCAAATAACTTATCTTTTGAAAAGTTTAGGGTCTCCACGGCAAACGCCGCAAATATGTAACTATCGCCGAGAGTAGCATATTTGCGGCGTTTTGCTGATTCGGCCACGGCGGCCGCTCCACTGGCCCTCAACGCCGTCGTGCCCAAGTGGGACAAAGGTGTCCACGCATGTGGCATCCTAGCTAGACTAACGGCAGTCCCTGATGCCAGGGCACGAGAGTCAACCCGTCGGGTCTCTTGCCATCGTCACGTGCAAGTCCATTTGGCTCTAAGGTGGCCGGTACACTGACGCTGACGAGAGCCCAACGGATAGACATTATAGTTGCCATTTAAAATGTTTTAAGTAAATAAATCTCAGTCTCAGTTTTCATTAGCCGGACTCTACTAATATTTGCCTTGATTATCTAACTGAAATAGCAGCCAATATCTACCTACAAGTCACACATTATTCTTCAAAATGTATAGAACACTTGAACGCAACAGATATAGCTATTGAACCTATACTCACATAACAACCACGTACCTAGTTGTAGCGTTAGTCTGACACACTTTATTATATCTTGTGTAATTCATATTACTGAAAAATTATCTGTTTTGTAATGATGGTTACGAAAAAATAACAATAGACTCTCGACATCCATTAACGACGTTCGATCCTTCTCAGGCAACATTTAAATGTTACCTGCCTCGTGATAAAATTGCTATAATTAATCAGTCAAGGACCGACTCAGCTACTTTCACTTTTTTTTTCATTTGCTTCAATTTCGTAATAAATAATACCAACCCATTAAAAAAATCAGTACTACTTCATTATATTTAACCTAATGGTAAAATTTTTCGTTTAGGTGCTAAATCTGAAAGGACGATGAGACAACATGTCTTATCTTGACCTTTCATTTGCGTAAAAGGTAGGAAATTAAAGGAAGTCATTCGATGGTTGCTAAGTAACAAACTTGCGTATCGCATAATAACCCAGTCGAGATATGCACAACTTGGAAATGTCGGTAACTTTGATGATATTTGGCACAAATGCTCATTGAAGGCCTTGTTTTCGTCTCCCAAAAGTCCCCACGCCAGGACCTTCTAGAGCCGCCACTATCTTGGGAAACGTACTCCATCCGTAAGATATTCGCATTTTGTGTGAAATCTACGTACCCTATTAAAATATGGTCAAGGGCAACATTGAAGCTTAATAAATTCTGCACTATCCTGTAATACATAACTGTGACGAGAAAACATGTCTTCGTGGAGAAAAATCCACCCACGTGTGAGGTTTTGCGTTAATGTCATTCCAGGGGAGAATATCTGAACATGAAGCTTGGCAGAATTACAAATGTACTTAGATTTATACAATAGGATATGAGCTATGGTAATATTAACATTTTACCCAACTACGACTAAACCAAAGAGAAGGGTTATGGTTTAAATAGATCGTTAAGTACTGATAATTTGCTGCCACCTCCAAGTCAAGATACTTGATGAATTCCAAAAATTGAAGTGGTGTTAGATTTCTCCTTATTCTAACTACGTGTTGGCGCATATAGAGTTTAAGAAAATTCAACATGGCGGGAGTGAGAGGTCGTCAAGTCTGAAATTATAACTTTGCATCTAGCGCCTAAATTATCGGCCGGATTTCAATGATCGTGACAACAGTAGATGGCCCAAGAACACGCCAGCGCTATACACCATGAATTAAATATTATTGAAGCAGGACGTCTTAGCGGGACTTTATAATGTAGTGACTGGAACAGGTTTCAGGGTATAAATGGGATCAAAATGCAAGTGACAGCTGTCACGTTCACTATACACGCACACTGAAACATCTGTTTACATGTCTTGAAATTTGAACTTCGGGGACCATGGGGATAAAACGCTACCTTCAAATATGCGATTTTTTATGAAATTCAATTTTTTTTCAAAATCCGTTGACTTTATAGATATGAGATATTTTGCCACTAGCAAGTGGCTTTTCTCACTTGCTAGTGTATTCCCGCTGTTAAAATTTACGTCGGGTATGGTAAGGGGAATTAAAGAGCGCATTGGGGTATTTTGTTTTTCAATATTTGGTTGGATAGTTTCTAACAATATATTTAAATCTTCTTCACCCATTCTCAGAAAATTTTGAAATTGGAACGGTTCTTCAGTTCATAGCTCGTTTAATAAATTTTCTTGTATACCAATTATGTCTCGTCTTAAAATCCAATCCTTCACCCAATTTAGAGCGAGAAATTGCAGCTATTTTTGTTGCATGAAATTGTTGATCTGTTTAGACATGCAGCAACTTTTCTATCACAAGTCTCTTTCACAAGTCATCAGCAAGAGTTCTCTCGCAAGTTCTTGCAGATGTGTTTAAACTACGCCAATTTTATTGCGATTATTCCTCAGTGTACTTAATAATGCCCTGTCATAGTAAAATGCCTGCATCTGCAGCTGCTATTATCATAATCGCAAAAAGAAAGAAAATAATAAGGCAAGAGTGAATAGGCATTTTCTGGGTGAGCTCGCTTCATCGTTGGCCTCATCTTTGCCCCCAGGCTAGATGCTGGCCAAGAGCATACCATCATTAATAAAAAAAATTGACTTGACATAAATAAATAATTGAATTAACTAATAACAATAATATTAAATATGTAGCTACCTACATACTACGTACCTACGTACTTAGTTAAAATAATTAACATAGCATACAAAATTTTAAACGGTTTGCTTTTTTTAATTCTTACCCAAATTAAGTTTTCAAATTATGAATATTTTTATTGATTTCTGTTTCCATCGTATTAAATTCTGCATCCAGTGTCTAAGGGGTCTCATTTTTTTATTTTGTTGCGGTAGTCTTTGCACTTTGTGTCCCATAATTCATTATGTTGCTCATAATGCGATATAAGTCGCACAATTTAATCACCGGTCCAAACTTTTTTTCGCAGGCATCTTGCCGGCGCAAGTACACTTTATTTTGCTAACAAAATGACGCGGAAGTTATTGCTGCAATACCCGAAATGTGTTTACACGTTGTACTTTTTTTTTTAAATTTATTTCTTGACCATGGATACAAGTCCTTCAGTCGGAATAAATAGAGTACATATAAAATCCACTAAATTTGAATTGAATACTTAACAGTTGTAACATAACATAAGAATACAATCTAGCTTTGACTAATAACTATAACATATCATAAGAAAAGAGTCTACATCAAACATTAGATCTACATTCAAGCTTACTTGAACTATAATTTTATGAATTTTAAAATCTAGAGTTTAAGTTTTTTTTGTTGGTTATGTAAATTTATTGTTGTCCTTACGGGGCGATATGTTCGCTTGGCGACAAGCCCTTTTTATCATTAAATAAAAAAAAATAATAATAATTTATGAATCAAATTTTTTCCACAGTATTTAAGATAAATTTAAACACAGGAATGAAATACACTGGGTTTGATAACAAATCTTGAACGTGGCGGGGAACACTTAAAGAATTTTCGTCTGCGATATCACTAATTACACTGGCAAGTGTTAGCCTTTCAATGGCAAACGATTGACATTTAAAGATCACGTGTTCTATGTCTGCAACTGCATCTTCCTTTTTACAATACGATTACACGTTGTACTTGCGGCAAGTGTTGCAAGTTGTAAAACTTGAAAGAAGTCAGCTTGCCGCTAGTGTTTACATATGAAATAGTACATTTTGATGCTAGTGCGGAAGGTATGTCATTTTGCACGAGTCCCGAGTTGTCTTGGCCCGAGCCGACGGGCGAGGGACAAGACTCGGGACGAGTGAAAATGACACTTCCGCACGTGTATCAAACGACGTTTTTTAATACAGTTGCGAAAAAATATCAAAGAAACTAAAATAAAGCAGTAATTAAAAGATACAAAACACAATACTTTTACTTGCCATTGTGGGCTTTAAGTACTTACCTGGTATATCTGGCGTAGTTTACATACAGACATACACTTTATATAACAATCGTATGAATCACACATATCACAAAAATATTATTAAAACAATACGACTCACTACAAAATTAAATCTTGAAATCATGTACAAAGAAGCGGGAATTAAAAAGTCGGTTTAACTTTTAATTGATTGACTTTTTTCAACAGGCCATGGTTGTCAGCATTCAGCCAAATCAAATACTATTTTGGAGGAGATTTTATGTCACATGGTAGTTTAATTACATGTAAATATTAATAAATCATTATTTTTCATTTTATAATTAATTTCTATTTGATTTTTAAGTAACTAAATGTATTTTTTGGCGAAAAAAGACAAGCGTTCATTCACATCCGGCGCGACGGTCTTCCATAATACTCTATTAATTAGAGGTCTCGCATAATACTGTTTCCGGTCATTAATTTACTCAATCAGTCAACTTTTTGAATACAGTTTTAGGATGTTTTAATATTTGATAACCATTTAACTTGTTTAATATGCCTTTTTAATGTTTTAATTATTATAGAAGGTTACTTTTAATGGCCTTTGCTTTATTACATAAATAAGTAAAGTGACTGAACCTAAAACCCTTTGGCTTGGGTCAACAATAAATTTAAAAAAGTTGGAAAAGTAAAAAGCACTAGTGCGTGAAATCCAACTTTGCGCACGATATACAGCTACATAAAGTACCACTTTTTGAGCAACTGTATTAAAAAAATATTTGCAGAAGTATTATTCTGCAACTTGCACGTTTAGATTAGCAATAAAGTTGTATTTTTTAGTGTTTACACATGGGACTTGCGACAAGTAAAGCAAGTTGATCAAAATTGCATAATATACTGTTTACACGATGCAAGTTACTTGAGGAAGTCAACTTCTGCAAATTTTATTGCTAGTCTAAACCTCGCTTGATGCCTTAAATGATTTGCCTGTTTCAAAAAATGTTTAAGATATTTTGACAACCGCTTTAGCTTAGTTGGTAGTTTGGTAGTAGCAGTTCGAATTCCCGGCCGAGGCATTTATTTCTGTGAAGAGCACGAGTTCTTGAGTCTTGGGTCTTGGATGTTTTCTATGTATTTTAGTATCTATTTATCTATATAAGTACGTATGTATATCGTCGCTTAAGAACCCGCAGTACAAGCTTTGCTTAGTTTGGGACTAGATTGATTTGTGTAAGATTGCCCACAAGTATTTATTTATTTATTATTTCTTTATATCTCTACCTAGTGTGGACTAGGTATTGTCATCTATTTTTCTGTTCCAGGGGCCGATTTTTGAGTGTCGAACGCTCGACTTTTCAATCGACATCTGTCAAAACATCATAGTTTTTTGACAGATCTCGAGTGAAATGTCAAGCGTTCGACACTCAAAAATCGGCCCCGTTCTGTTCCAAATGACGGGAGTTAAGGCGCAGGGTAGGGCAAGGCCTTCCCCATACAAACTTTGTGCAGGTTTTATTCGTCGGTTTTGGCACTGACAAATATAATATTTTTTTTGGTTGTAAATATTAGATATGCGAAGATCGTGATGTGAAAATTTTCAAATATTTCAAAAATAATCAAAATTTAAAAATTAAAAAAAATAAAATAAAATAAACAATTTACATCACGAAATAGCTATGAGAAAAATAAGCATACTGACCAAAAATCATAACTTTAATGCAAACACAAACGAAGTAAATCCTGCACAAAGTTTGTATGGAGAGAGCTTGCCCTACCCTTCCTCTTAAAGATACGATAAGTAGTGGTACAGTCGAGGTCATTATTATGTATACACTTTTTAACCTAATCGAATGCGTTTGCTTACAAATCGCAGGCGACCGCATTCGATTAGGTAAAAAATGTATACATATTAATGACCTTGACTGTACGTATACTATGTAGCGTTGCCATACCAATCCTGAGCTCGTGCGAGAGTAATCATGGATGCATGAATAAATAACGCGTCGGAGCCGACTCACGATTCTCCGTGCCAACTTTATCTATCTTTCACTACTTAAATACTGTATAACTTATGTACCTATTTAGTAAATAACTAAGCGTTTCGAAGCAGACTAATCCAGAATAATGTTGAGATGGGTTTACGTTCTTGCTAAGCATTTAAATGAAATAAATCACTAGATTTATGTAAGCCGATGTACTGACAAAAATTGTGCTAAATACATACCTAATTAGTAAATACACTTTTCAAACCAGAGTAAGTAGTTACTCCTGGACAATGTTGGAATGAGTTTACGTTCTAGTAAAGCATCGAATTGCAGTCTTGTTATTATACCAGCTGTAAACTTATCTTTAGTTAGGCTGATCTAGTGAGAAGTCTAATTACCTAGGTACATTCTAAAAATCTAACGTTCACATTCTTCTTACAAACTTAATCCTATCTAGGTTGTTCACAGTCGTTGAGACATCGGTCCATAGGGCATAGTTAATCCGTTAATAATAATCGTACACTTAAGTTTCAATTTATAACGAGGATAGATATGTATGTGATATATACTCAAATAGAAGGAAATCCAGAACTTAATTATCTTCCATGTGCAGTGTAACTCCAACCAAAATTTCCGGATTTAGGGTTCCGGCGTCAGTATATAAATTGATCACGTCAATAAGGTGCTAAAATGAAACCGTGAAAAAGGGTTTCTCTACACTACACGTGCACGAGTTAATAATAGTAGATTGTTTGACAAGGGTCTAAAGTAAGCCATAATACCACGAGATAGTTATTTTCCCGAACGCAGTGAGGGAAAATTGTTCGAGTGGTAATATGGCTTTTAGGCCCGAGTTATACACTCTACTTTTCACTTCAATTGCGAGAAAACGCATAAACACAAATTATCTACCTAAAATGAATAATTTAACTCTTGGCGGGCGTATGTCTAATTTGACAGCATGTTTTTTTTTCTAAGGCCAGCACCATGCCTCGCTGTGCGTGTTCGCTTTGCGTATTCGCCTCCCTTTCTTTTGCTATATTAAGGAAAGAGATGCAACATGCGCTTTTTTTTTCTTTTAAGAGGCGCATTTGCTTTGACCATAGACACCGCTTAATCTTTAGAGAACTGAAAAACGTCTTTCCTGATTGGTCGATTTTAGTACAGCTGTATTCTGGTTGGTTGATATTTTTACCAAATATTTTTTTAGCTGTCAAATTACTGTTCTGTGATTGGTGGATTTAATAGGTGAAGTATTTTGATTGGTCAAATTAGAATGTTTTGTAAATCATAAATATGTATACATATTTTCCCTAGGGCTTAAATGTACTACTTTAGCCCCGCTTCACAAGTCTAAAAAGACACACTTTTCGAGCATGAGAAGTGAAAAGTAACAAATCGAGCGGCAGCTCATTTTTAGTCCGAACCCATAAACCAGTACGTCCATAGGTAGTTTCTAACAAAAAGCCACCTTTTAAGACCGTAAAATTTGACGGGAGCTACGGAACCCCACATTGTGCGTAATCACACTTAGAGCTTGTACTTATATTATTCTGTGCTTAGAGTGGGTTGCACCAAACCGTCTGTAAACATAAACTGTGTTGGTCAATATCTGATTAGGTATAAATAGCACGTTGATCGGTCTGTACCTAATCGTAAAAGGTGACCAACTTTTAGCCGGTTTTTAGAATTAAGTACGTAGTAAACAAGCGACTTAGCTCAAAAAGTATCACAGCTCAGTATGTAGACATTACTCGTTAACGAGTAATAGCCGAATTTGAAAAAAAGGTACTTTGAAAAGCAAACTATCGTACAATTTCTATTGATACCGCGGATAATGTTGTTAGTTGTGTCAAAAACAAAGTAATTCTAAGTTTGCAAACAAACCAATGTAACGGGTGGGTAACTACGGAACCTTACATTGCTCGATCCGCACTTGCCCGATTTTTAATGCTCTAAATTTTACGACAATATATTTTACGACATTTCCAACACTGTTTTCAGTACAGAAATCATTTTTATTATAAGTGCTCAGCTTTTATCTTCATCTCTCAACGCTACAAAGTAATCGCCCTTTGCAACATAGGTATCTACGAGTATTACCTATCCACAGGTTTCATTGCAACTCTTGAATCTTGAATGCAACTTTTCTCAAGTAACTATGTGCTACGTAAGTGAAGGACACCAATTGCCACTGGAGCTGGCGTATGCCGTTACTGAGAGAACTAAGAACCTTGCAATCCACTTGAAGCGTGTGTGATAGAATTTAAACGTTCCAGCCACGACACAGAGCCAAAATAGTCGACACTTTCAATCTATTTTCATCATAGTAGTTTTTGCCTGCGCTGCGTTTCCGTTCGCGTAAATTTCTACTCCCTATTTCATACCTTTTCGGGGATGGTTTTCGAAATAAAAAGTTTTCTATATGTTAATAATGGCTATTTAAACTCGTTTTATTCCAAATTTCGTCACATTTTTGACAGCTGTCATCCGAAATCAAGATCTCGTCGAGCCCTACAACTTGGCCCCAAACACAATAGTACCTAGTCTAGTGTCCGAGATATGGAGCTTTCCTACTGGAACCGTTTTTTTTTGGGATTAATAGCAGCTTTTGTGTTTAACCAGGGGGCCGATTTTTGACTGTCGAGCGCTCGACTTTTCACTCGACATCTGTCAAAACATTATAGTTTTTTGACAGATCTTGACTGAAAAGTCGAGCTATCGACACTCAAATATCGGCCCCTAGATTATAAACTATCTGTGTGCCAAATTTCATCCAAATCCGTTCAACCGTATACGCGCAAAAGAGGAACAAAATTAATCGATACATCCATCCATACAAACTTTAGCGTTTATAATATAAAGTAAGATTTTTTAAATTTCAACTTTAATGCACTTCTCGTCTGATTGCGAATCTTTTAACACCATTACCAAAACGATCGGTCAATAATCACTTCAGCATTTGATGATTCTTAAGAAAATAAAATCGCGCCCGTGACATGGAACAGTGCTTTATCCCCTTGGTGTATAATCCGATTTTTGAAATTCCAACTCGAATGCATTTCTCGACTGCATCCGCATCTTTTAACGCCATTACCATGACGATCGGTCAATGATCATAGAAGCTACATCACTTTTTATATGTCGGAAATACCCGTTTTTCTACTACTATACCAAATCTAAAGCGACGACCTACAGGCTAGGTCACAATTATAAATCGATTAAATAAAATCGGACTATGAAAACATCAGTGGTGATCAGTGATCAGGCAGCACCTAACATCCCTGAACGGACGCGATGTACTTTCCATGGTGCTTGTATAGTGGCAATTATTGCGCAGACTATCAGCTGAAATGTCACGAACATCTGACATCAGCATTTGTTATCGCGATGAAAAATGTATGCAGATAGGTAGACATGCGTGTTTTTCGATAATTCGCAAGGTTTATACAGAGTTCAGGTAAGTATTCACTATTAAATGGTGTTTGCATACTTAACTTGTATAAACAACGGAACCCTTAAAGGAATCACTTTGGTGTCCGTGAGTCTGTTTGTCTGTCAAAATCCTTTATCTCGGGAAGGCGTGGAGAAAACCATGTACTCGTATCTACTCAGCGGTGCGATTACGGAACGTTTTCGACCGTTCGTAAGGTAGATCTAAATGTCAAATCCCATAATAAAAATGCCATTGAAATATGCCTACCGTACGTTCGAAAAGTTGCGTGATTACCCCGCTAGTCTACAGCAGCCCCTTGAAGCTGTGAAAAAAATCAAAATTAACTCCATTCAGCAAGGCAACGCAGCGAGCGTCCTGGGAACGATGCCTCGGGCAACATTAGGAGATTTAGGAGGAATTGAGGAGGGGCGTTTCCATTTGTAATTATTACTAGTTATTAAATATTAGTTTAGTTAAGTGTCATGTATTTTTGCGTTGTGTTGTAATAAATGTACTAAAATTAACGTAAAAAAATATGTAGTCGTTTATGGCGCAAAAAACGAGTGTGTTTCGAGTATTTTGACACTCTCAAGGGAATCATATCAAAACTTAAACTTTCCGTTGACCTAGAACTATGAAATTTGGCTAGTAGGGCAGTGAAATTGTACATTAAAATCGCAAAGCGAGATGTAAAGCTGCATTTTTGGTATATTATTCGCACCCCTTAGGAGTATGAGACACTACATTTTGCAAGCAAAAATAAGTTGTGCTACCTGTATGATACGTGAAAAACTGCAAAGTTTTCGGACTTTTTTCAGGTATTGTAGTTCAATTCAAAAACTATGGGTTTCTGGCATTACTTGTTTATGGCATTTTTAAAGTACATTAAATTTGCAACAATTTTAGCCTACCTACAGCTCCGTATGTTTTATACTTTTTGAGACATGTTGTTACAAAAATACTGTTTTATTGAGTTTTGCCTATAGTGCGTGTTGTTACCGGTTTCCGTCAAACAAATACTTCACTTTCGGAAACCAGCGCCGGCTTTTAGTATGTTATCAGGCATATCTCCTGGACCCCGAAACTGGCGGAAAATAATCTCTCCAAGGTCGGCCTCCCGAGTAGTGACGTCATGAAAATAACCGCCGCTACGTTTGTAAAAGTGGCAATCACACCCAACAAAGCTGAATAAATATGCACACGTATACTCAAATTAGATTTCAGTACATTGAAACAATTCAAAACTATAAGCAAAATAATAAAAAAGTAAGGAAAACATTTCCGGATTTCCAGATTCAACAGAATAACTAGAAGAGGTACCCGAAAATTATGTTGCACATAAATAATAATTAGTATTTCAGCTTTATATTACTATTTATTGTTTCTTGATATTACCAAAACTGTGAGTCAGCTCCAGCGTTTTAGTATATTGTTATACATGTTATGTGAACCGTAAAACAGCAAAAAGACAGTCTATGACCTGTCTGGTTCTCCAGTAAAGACGTTATAACCATAACCGCCCCCGATTTTTGAGAAAAGCAAATTACACACAAATTATGGCAAATTTAATTAGCTTTCGCGTGACATAATAGATTTTTATATAAGTAGCATAATTTATGTGTAATTTGCATTTCTCAAAAATCTGGAGCGGTTATGGTTATGACGTCTTTACTGGAGAACCAGGCAGGTCAGAGACAGTCTCTTTGCAGTTTTACGATTCACATAACATATCTAATAATCAGCTAATAATATCCTAAAATGCTGGAGCTAGTTCATGGAAAATAGACGTTTCATCATTATTTTTTTCTTGTATGGAAAAACAGCTTCTCGTTGTTGGTTTTTTCAGCAGTTTTGGTCATATCTAGAAACAGTAAATGTAAAGCTGACATACTAATTATTATTTATGGGGAACATAATTTTCGGGTACCTGTTCTAGTTATTATGCAAAATCTGGAAACCCGAAAATGATTTCCTTGCTTTTTTTATTATTTTGTTTATAGTTTTGAATTGTGTCAATGTATTGAAATATAATGTAGGAAAGAGTTATAGCATATTTATTCAGCTTTGATTTGATGCCATACACGTGTACGTATGTTGCGTAACTTGGATGTTATTGCGAGTTTTTCAAACGTGGCGTCGGCAATTTTCATGACGTCATTACTCGGATGAGCAACCTTGGAGAGATTGTCTCCCGGCAGTTTCGGGGTCCAGGAGATATGCCTGATAACACACTAACAGCCGGCGCTGGTTTCCGAAAGCGAAGTATTTGTTTGCCGGAAACCCGTAACAACACGCACTATAGGCAAAACTCAATAAAACAGTATTTTTGAAACATCATGTCTCAAAAACTATAAGACATACGGAGCTGTAGGTAGGCTTAAATTGTTGCAAATTTAATGTACTTTAAAAATGCCATAGACAAGTAATGTCAAAAGCCCATAGTTTTTGAATTGAACTACAATACCTGAAAAAAGTTCGAAAATTATGCAGTTTTTCACGTATCAAACAGGTAGCACAACTTTTTTTTTGCTTGCAAAATGTAGTAGTAGGGTGCGAATAAAATACCTACCAAAAATGGCAGCTTTGCAATTTTAGCTTTTTTATTTGTAAGATTTCACTGGCCTATAGTAATATCATCTTATTTTATATTACTCAAGTACAGAGCAAATACCGAAAACTGCACTGCAATCATAAAAATATGGTCCGTATAAACTGCGAGACTCGATTCCTAAACTATTTATATTTAATATGTACCTACAAATTTGTACGGAACCCTCGGTGACCGAGTTCGACTCGCAGTTGGTTTTTTTTTTGTCAACGTACCTACTTACTATCTGAAAGGTGTTCATGTGGTGAAGTGGAAAGGAAATGTGAAAATGTGCAAACACATGCATTTTTTCACATATCCTTGTCGTGGCATGGCAAAGGAACTAAGTACTCTGAGTTGCGCTTTTTTTTTTGTATATGTAATATAAAACTGCCTGTACGCTAATTTTGCCAATTGAATAGATTTAAACTCAAAGTGTGTAGCAGTTGAACTTTTGTAATTACGCGGATCTTTCAGCGAGTCAGCGAGTCAGTCGAGTATCATAATTATGTAATAGTAGATTGTGTCACAAGGGAGCAAAATGACATATTTACGGCGTGGGCGTAAATTGAATCCTGAGCGTAGTGAGGGATTCAAGAATTAACGCGGCCCGAGGTGGAAATAATTTTGCTTCCATGTGACACATACTGCTATTACTGCTTTTCACATTACCTATTGAGGATAATTAAATATCTGAAATATAGTGCGCGCTATCCACGACGACGCGCCCCTCCACAGCGAATCTCATACTAATCTGTGCGCAATTGTACGGTTTGGGCTGTGGAGGGGCGCACCTTCGTGGATGGCGCGCACTATAACAATGGTTGTGCATTTATTTTATCAAAATCGATACAATAACTTATTACCTACAGAAAAGTGCCACTTTGATCCCTCCTAGCAGGGAAGAAAAAGCCCTTATCCGAATAGGTGATGTGAAAAAGCTGACTGTTTTGATACCAATAATTGACGTTGACACTTACCTCAGGTATCTCAGTATAAGTATGAAGTGACAGAGAATATCATTACACAATATCAAGCTCTGCAACGGCCTTCATAAAATTCTACCCCGAGGCTCATAATTAGTTAGAGAGTTTTTCTTCCCAAGGCCGGCACTCGCGAGGGACTACGATGGAATAGAAAAATAAAGCTGTTTTACTGCAATATTTTCTTAATGCAAGCTGAGATATACGCTTAGATACTTCAAAGAATGATGCCAAGGTTTCTTGCCCTTAACCCTGAAATGTAAAGGGTAAACTTGCCCTATTCCGTGATAAAACGGTAATTGGATGAAAAAGTCAATTTTGTATTCGTTTATTTATTTCGTATTTTAAAAGAACACAAACGGTCCTTTATTCACAGTATAGTGAAAGGAGATCCGTTCTATTATAGATATTCTACGAGATACAGCAAGTTTTATGAACCTCGTCAACTCGCGTAAAACCGTGATAATCAGCTTAACTCAGTGATACAGACTTTGTTAATTACGTTATAACGGAATGAAACTAGCTAAAAAATTTTTTACTTACGGAATTTAAAAGAAAACATTGTATGGAAATCGTTCATTTGGAAAGTTATAGACTTGAAACTTTGTACAAAGGTTTCTTATTAAAAAAACGAGATGAAGAAACGAGAAAAAGAATGTTTTGTTTTTTTCGCTCGGAGAGGACACCAAACGCAAAACGAAGTTTGTTTTAATAGGAAATAAGGAAGTTTCAATGAAAAAAAATCTGTTTTATCAATATATTAGTATTTGTTGGTTAAGTATACGTAATATAAAACATTATCACTAAATATCAAGGTCAATGGGAAATCAATAAATTCTTAGGAACAATATTTTCTAAAAATAGTTGATTTTGATGGCTTCTCATTGCTTTGTTTACCAATATATTTTAAAACCATAGATTGTGTATTTTTCTGCTCAATGAGCTTGAAACATAAGGTTGTTACAAAATATAAAAGCATCTCATGGACCCTGGTCGGGTGTAGCAAACTTAAGTACTAAAATTAACAAATTAAAAAAGTTATACAGAAACATATAGGTAAAATTAGGAAGAGCTAAATATACAACGTAAATTTTATCAGTAGGTGTTATATAAATTAAATGAGGTCTACATACAAAAAAATTGCAGATCAGAAAAATCTAGCCACTAAAATAATCTTCTAGCTGATAACCATTTTCAATGGTAAACAATTTTGAGTTTATGGTGTTGTTGTGTTAAGAATATGAAGTAATTTCACTTGTAATAAATTAACAGTCTATATATGATCCAATAGTCTTATTATGCAGTTATCAAAGGAGCACCGTTTTGTGCCATTGAAAGTGCGTTTTACCAAGATAATTCTAGGAATATGTGTATGAAGTTTAGACGCAAATTGACTAGGTATACCGGCAAAAAAGGTGATACATAAACAAACAGAACGTCAGGAGGAACGATAATTTAGTAAACTGACTAAATTCGCAACTATTGATTATCACGGAAACGGTAAGAGCGACATATAGCTAGAGCGTTGTATTTTCAACTATCCCAAATATACCTATAGATCTATTGTTTCGTTGAATACTGCCGAATGTCCTTTACTTTGATCGTAATTCCCGGGCAGCCCCCTGGGCGAAGTTTGCCAACAAGCACAAAACAGCCTTGCTAAGGCCTTTTGTTTTCCATTGTTGGCCCTATCATAAATATTTAATGAATTCGTTTTATTCGTCTTCAAAGAATAGCAGAAACTATTTTCTTATCGGTGATCTAGATCAAAAAAAGCATTGATAATATACTTTTCACCTCACCTATTCGGATAAGGGTTTTTTCTTCCCTGCTAGGAGGGATCAAAGTAGCACTTTTCTGTTCAAAGACCCTGTATTGCCAGGATAAAAGATTAACACAATGAAATGCATATAATGCATAGGTAGATCAAATTGATAGCTATGACTGTTCGTTAATAACGTGTAATAAGTTATTGTATCGATTTTGATAAAATAAATGCACAATTATTTCAGATCTTTCATTCTCCTTAATAGGTAATGTGAAAATCAGTATGTGTCACATGGAAGCAAAATTATTTCCACCGTTAAATCTTGAATCCCTCACTACGCTCAGGATTCTATTTTATATAATTCTTTGCTTCGTTCAGGATTCAATTTACGCCCACGCCGTAAATATGTCAATTTGATCCCTTGTGACGTACAATCTACTATAGCTAGAATAACAGATACTGGGTTTGTACCTATACAGGGTGAATTTTCTTTTTGGGTCAGTGAGAGCAGCTACCAGACCCCTTGCAGCTACGTGCTACGTTTGGCATAGGCATAAAAAAAAAGTTTATCAAAAATTACCTTTTTCTCGCACCCTGTATGTTTTTTCCAAAATCTGAAAATCCATTTTTCATTAATTCAAAATCAAAGGAAGGTCTTCTAAAACCATTTTCACGTAGCAGCACGGGATCTGGTAGCTGCCCTCACTGACCCAAAAAGAAAATCCACCCTGTATACCTACCTTTCGAAAGAACTGTAAGGTTTCGAGTGCGACCGTCGTGTTCTTGCCCTGACTTGGAATCTGCGCAGCAAGTCTTTTTCTACCATATGCAAGCAAGTAAAAAAGAACAGAGGTTACCACCTGTCAGCTGTTCCTTTCTATTCGTGCCGTATTTTACGCATTCCGTCCACCTTTTTTAGTCTACCTCTTCCCTTAAAACCCTCCATGCATAAGTCAGTTCCTAATCAAGACCATATAACTATAAAATAACAAATTAAAATAAAACTAAAACTAACCTAAATATACCTAACAAAAACCCTAATCTAAAATACCGCTGGTAACGTTCCCAAAATGCTGGCCGCATTGCCACGTTGGATGGCAATGCTCAACCTTTGTGCCAGATAAAGGCCAGCATTTTGGTCACGTGTTGCATCGACCAGAAGCCCAGACAGATCTTTAATAGTAGTTTATGCAACTGGTACATAATGAGGGGCATTAAAACACGAGTGTGTTTTATGAAACGAGCCGAAGGCGAGTTTCATAATAAGGTCACACGAGTGTTTTAATGCCTAATTATGTACAGTTGCATACATTACTTTATCTACACACATATTATAATTACTCTAAGATGGGTTCAGAAACCGTAGTAAATAAATACAATAATTGTGTTAATACAACCTTTTTTGCACGGTTGCGGAAATATCGAAATCAGAACTGGCAACCGATACCTGAATGTTATTTTAAAAAGTAAAGAGTCCTTATTCTGATGTGATCATGTCGTTCTAGCTCAAATTTCGTGCGATATATACTAAAAAAACATCGAGCTGACATTTCGCATCGACTGAATTTGAATTTTCAGTGATACTAGAATAGGGACATGTCAACTTTGACATTTAAATTTTGACAGTTTTGTTTGACGTAATATTTTAACATCATATATGAGATTAAAATGAAATATTTTATTACTGCTGTAGCCTTAGCCACAGATAAGAAAATTGCCATAAATTCATTGAATGTTGAAATGAGAGTCATTTTCTACGGTTTCCGAACGCATATTAGAGGATTTATGATATGTGTGTAGATAAAGATCTTATGGGCTTCCGGTCCCCACGGCCCAAGTGTTTAAACCCCAAAAGGCTCAAATATGTACCCGCTATCGAGGGTACTATATTTGATTTGGGCGGAGGTTACTATTACAATTGAAATCACAATATTATAGCAATTACGCTGCAACGACAATGCTATATAAAATATAAAATAATATTTTAAAAAAAATACTTGTAATGTTTTATTTATGAAAACGTGAGACTTAGATATTACCTGCTTAAAAGAACGAATCTAGACCTTGACTTATCCGTTTAAAACGTTATAAACAATGTCAAACAGTACTTAATTGTGATCAATTAAATATATATATATTATCTTAATCGTTTATTCTTTTCATATTATACTTAGCTAGTCAATCCTAAAGCAATCGCGAATACCTACTATATCAGTCGCGTTTACTGTCGAAATTGTGCTTGTAATCGAAACTCACAGCACTAACATGTAAAATTTTATATAACCAGCACACTGTTCCTGCACAAAATGCTACCACAAAAATACTAAATAATTTCTGGGGTTAGGTACATAGCAACTTGTATGGCATCTGTGATCTTAACGTTTGCCTACAAAATCCTACATATACTTTTTTGAATAGGGACTTTAAATGGTACACCCTCTATCATTCTGGGTTCGTTCTACGAGTAAACCTAAATCTAATATAGCTAACTTGTCTAAAATGTTAAACCGTATCCTTAAAATAACAGTCAATTCATTATGCCAATGACAATATTACATTTTGTTTAATATTTTCTTCAAACACATTCCAGCCACCAGATGATGCACTGTACTTAAAACACAAATTACATCATAGCATATTAATCTAGGTACGTGATTAAGCACGATAAATTTATATTCATAAGAAATACTTTACCCTGTAGCATGACGTAGACGTGGCGCCGCCCAATTTAACCGTCAAACATGAATTTTGTGCCACAAAACATATTATGAAAGTCACACTTTGAATAGAATCGTTCAACTGGCCAATTTGTTTAACCGGAAATAACGAGGGCGTTTTTAAAAGTTCGGCGTAACGATCGCGGTCACGTGCATCAGTGCACGTGCGTTACCGTTCGCGGGAATGAATGGAGTGTTATCTGAATGCAGTTTTCCGCGAGGCAATGTGGCAAGCGACTACGAGTCGCTGCCGGCGAGTCAGTCCGCGGCGCTGTCAGGGGTGGAGGGCGCAGGGCGCCGCAGGACCGCGCGCGGGCGGGGGCGCAGCGGCGGAGCGACGAGCGGCGCGGCAGCGGCAGCGGCGAACAGCGGTCGGCCACGGGCGTGCGCGTCTTGCCTCTCGGCGGACTGAACTGTAGGGCTTCAGTGGCGCTAGGGCGGCGCGCCCACGCTCGATACTGCCGCCTTCCTATCACCCTCCCACGTTGCAACTACATCATTATAACAGATGTAATGCTTATATGCAACCGTTTTATTTTACTGAAGACGATTACATCACAGCAGTACACGAACCTATTAAATTCTTATTTAAAATGGTATATACGTACACGGATACGATTTTAACTTAGATTCTGACTGATAAAAAGTAGTAAGTCACCGACAGAACTTAGGATATTAATGAGTGTAAAAATGAACTAGTTTTAAAACCCAAGGTAGGCGTTAAATGAATTGTAAAATAGTATTTTATACAATCGTTATATAATGAATGCTTTTTTAGTCGAGAACCGCGTTTAGACCACGAGGCTTGCCGAGTGGTCTAAGTAAGGTTCGAGACTCAAAAAACTAATTATACAGGGCGTCCCACGCCTATGCCACATGGAGGAAAAGTACCTTGAATATTGTATATGGACGATTTTACTAAACGAAGACATTATTTTAATTTAAAAAACAATTAAACTGCATTCATAGATTTTTAAATAATTACATTCCTCACCATCAAATCTTTACTTTAATGAATCTCCCATCCTTTCCCAGGTAGGAGCACAACAAGGGGATCCTCTAGGCCCATTAATTTTCTGTCTGGCCATTCAAAAAGCAGTCACAGAAATCCTTTCCCCATTGAACGTTTGGTACCTTGATGATGGTACTCTAGGGGGTAAGCCTGAGGAAGTTGAAAAGGATCTGCTCACGCTCCTTCCACGCCTACGAGCCCTTGGTCTGGAAGTTAACACCTCCAAATGCGAATTTTACCCCTGCAGTACCGCTTCCAGATCATCTTTTTCAATATTCCGAGATATACTGCCGGGTCTTAAAGTGTTAGACGCTCATAACTTTCATCTCTTGGGCTCACCTACCTTTCTAGCCGGCATTCCCGAAGCTCTTGAGAGCAGAAGGCAGCTCTTGCTTATAGCCAGAGCTAAACTCAAAAAGCTTTCTGCCCACGTTGGGCTTACACTTCTGCGTGCCTGCTTTGCTATTCCTAAGCTGACATATTTTTTAAGAACAGTTCCAACGTGGTTTTACCCTTCGCTTATCGATAACTTTGACAACGCTGTTAAAGAAAAGGTGGAAACTCTCCTTAATGTCTGCCTGAAATCGAACCAATGGAATCTGGCGTCTCTCCCGATTCGGAACGGTGGCCTAGGTGTACGTCGTGCACGGGATGTGAGCCTGCCGGCTTTTCTAGCATCGGCGAGTGGGGTATCTGACCTTGTTACTAAAATTTTGTCCTTAGATGGTGACAAGGTAACCATACCTTTCTCTTCCGATGCTTGGATGACCTGGACGACGCTCAACCCGAATGTGTCTGCACCTGAAAAGCCAGATTGCCAACGCTTGTGGGACGGCATAGACACAAAACGCATTTTCGACGATCTCATGAAAGCCGCAACTGGATCGGACAGGGCAAGGCTATTGGCAGTGTCAAGGCCAGAATCTGGGGCTTGGCTCCAAGCTCTCCCATCTCCACATTTGGGCACCCTCCTCGACGATGACTCTTTGCGGGTGGCCGTGGCTCTCCGCCTGGGCTGTGATGTTTGCGAACCTCACCTTTGCATCTGCGGATCTACGGTCGAGAGCAACGGCCATCACGCTCTGAGCTGTCGCCGATGTGCAGGAAGATTCCCACGCCATCACGCTTTGAATGAAATCATCCGTAGAGCACTTGTGTCCGCGAACGTCCCTTGTTTATTAGAGCCCCCTGGCCTAAGCCGCTCGGATGGTAAGAGGCCGGATGGCCTTACCCTAGTGCCTTGGCAGAAAGGAAAGTGCCTTCTGTGGGACGCTACTTGCGTCAGCACTTTTGCTGCATCGCACATCGGCCGTACCATCCGAGCGGCTGGGGCAGCGGCCGAGCTGGCGGCTTCGCGTAAACGGGAAAAATATTCATGTTTGGGAGGCTACCTATTTGTCCCTCTGGCGGTGGAGACGACCGGCTGTTGGTGCGCGGATGCCCAAATTTTTATAAGTGAGGTTGGGAGACGAATGCGGGATAGGGGGCTTGACCCCCGCTCCGGGTCATACTTGATGCAAAGGTTGTCGATTGCAGTTCAACGCGGCAACGCCGCAAGCGTTTTGGGCACCTTTGCACCAGGTATGACTCGGGGTGGGTTGTTAGATTAGAATAGTTTAAGTTTTGTTTTTTAATTATTATATTGTTATATATATTAATTTTGTTAATGAAAACAATAGAAACACGTATTAATAAACTTTTAATAATTACATGGTTGAACCGGGAATCGAACCCGCTACACGAGAAAAAAAATTACCCCGTAGCTTTATCATACCGATCGAAAGGCTTCATCACATAGTGTCAGAAATAAAGGTTGTATACAATTTTTCGCTACGATGCATATTTCGGCCGGTTCGGGTTCGGGAATGAGACAAAGGAATGAGAAGCCACTGATAGAATTGTGCAATGGTCTTTAAAGTTCTAATTGTAATATTGTAGTAGACGAGTATAAAAAAGCATTTTACCATGGTAAAAGCTATACTTTTATGCGAATAGATTATATTGTATTAAAATAAAATGCAGATTTGACGTTTTAATTCGTTGCTGTATTAGAGAATTTTAATTGATATAAAACCGATAAAGGAGCAGTTTAAAATAACTGGAAGGTTTAAATCAGCATTAGGCGACGCTTTCCTATCTTTTTGTGCCGTAATAGGAGGTAACATTAACCATGCCCACCTTTTATGTGCACGCATCGTTGTTTCGTTATCAAATAAATAAGAAAACCGTGGCCAAGTATTGTTACAATACAATACAGCACAACTGGCTCCAC
This sequence comes from Cenopis cana, assembly GCA_951800055.1. Taxonomy (NCBI): domain Eukaryota; kingdom Metazoa; phylum Arthropoda; class Insecta; order Lepidoptera; family Tortricidae; genus Cenopis; species Cenopis cana. The sequence goes on along the minus strand of OX637471.1, from coordinate 13,255,666 downwards.
TACATCCCCACCCGAACTCCCATAGCTTGATTGACTTCTAGATTTTCGACATCTATGCGTAATCGGAGGTGAGACTTGGGTGAGACTTGAATGCAGGGCTCGGAAACCGGTTAATTTTTCAAACCGTTATCATGTACTTGCAGCAAAACCCTTATATTTCGGTTTCGGTACAAAAACCGCTATTTTAAAACCGGTTTACGGAGGAGCTTTATATAAAGGTTTCGTTCGATTAACCGGTTTAGAACGATATAATACGGTTAAAACGAACCCACGATTACCTACCTATCGGATAAACCCAAGCCGTTTGCATTTGTGTGTGTGTTCAATTGCCGCGGCCGCGCCACTCGTGGAATAAACCGGTTTATATAAAGTTCTTAAAACGTTCGCGTTCTCAATAAAGTTCGGAGCTAAACCCAAATAAACCGGTTTTAACCGGTTAAAAAAAACCGGTTCCGAGCCCTGCTTGAATGGTTAGCCTGAGACGCGTTGTTGGGCTTTGCAGGAGTCAGGCAGTACCTACCTATGTAGCCTATGTTCGTGTTTGCACATGGTCGAGTGCGGCATTATAAGCAAACTAGAGTGAACTTTAAGCCTAGCGTGTTTATATTTGTTTGCTTTGTAGTTTGTGGTCCGTATTCAAAGCGTTCATGCTCTAGTAGCGCTCGTGGATCAGCCACAGTCCACGACGGCTTTGACGCGGTCAGGTTTTGGATTAGGCACCGCTTTGAATGATCAACTTATTGAGCTACTGAGCGCTTCGGTGCTTGCACACATTTGATTTTTCCGTAAAAACTAGTGGTTATGTCAATTCTTGATATTAGGTGAAGTTGGTACAAAACTCTGTAGTGTAGGTATTATCATTCATCATCATTTATTTATTCATTGTATACATGTACAGTTTGATGCATATAAATACATGGTGTTACAATAATTTGGTATCGTACATGCTACCCTATAAGGGCATTACAATGTCATCTTAATAACTAGGTCATATTTTAACATTTTCATAGGGTTAATTTAGGATGTCAATTTACAATTACATTAATATTAAATAATATTTAAGGTTATTTCGTTATATAAATTGATAATATTATTAGTGGTCTAAGTCATTGCATATAGAAGTCAAAATCGGGTTAGTTAAGATCAGTATCCATTAGGAAATCATTTATACTATAGTAGCACTTGTTGATAAGCAGTTTAATTAGTTTCCTCTTAAATATGCTATCTTTTTCCTCGGTAGATATTTTGTGCGGGAGTTAGATGGTTAAATATTTTTATGGACCTAATGTACGGGCTGTTTTGGTATATCGCTAGTTTGGACATTGGAATCGTGAGTATATTTTTATATCTTGTGGATATTAGATACCTATGTCCGAAATAATCATAATTACCTACTAGTATGAGCAAGCGGATGTACCCGCTCATACTAGGTATGATTATTTCGGACATAAGTATTTCTTACTTTGCTTCTTTATTTTCACCACTAATTCAATGCAAATTATGTCAAGTTGCTGTAAAAATGCAATCACAAAGGAAATAATTAATGGCAGCGCATGGTCATATTTTTCCATATTCTTATTAGAACGATCATACCTACTTATTGGAGCGCTCGTAACGCGGCAGCGCCCGCATGCGGTATGCGAGGTTAAGCAATGTCGGCCGCGGTCAGTTTTGCTAAAGTTTTGAAAGGAACGTTAAGCTGTTGATCCCGGCTGCTGTCTATAGTAGCAGTCGTTAAGCCAAGTTGGAGGCCTTCGGGCGGCTTAAGAACTTCTAACAGTCAAGTTTCCCACTCACTTATCGCAAAGGGGGGTCGAAGGGGGGTTGCACCAGTACGCTGAGAGAAAAACTAACAGTCACTTGCTAGGAAAGAAAAAAATATTGTTATGGAACACTCAAAATGGAGTCTACAGTCCGCCATATTGTTTTTATTGCAACGTCACATACATATGGGGAACAAAAAAAATTCACATACATACATGAAACCTGAAAACATTACCCTCCTTTTTTTGGGCAGTCGTGTAAAAATAGAGTAATTATTACTAAAGGACGAGAAATGTCTTCTAATAGCAACATATTCTGCCGTGTCAGACGGATGTATGTTATCTTGAAATAATAAAGTTACGCTTAACCAGTGCAAATATAATCTACACACTATGCTTAACATAATACTCAAACAAAATTTCAAAAAATGTCTTTAGTTACCGAGATATTCCATTTTTCAAGATAAACGTTTTTGATTTTTTTGTGTTTGATTTACGCGCATCTCTTTTCTTTCGAGTTAAAATAATTTCGCGTGACTGTCCGCAATTTTTTTACAGCGACCGAATAGCTACTGTCTCAACTTGTCATAGTTCCGCGTGACCACACGCAGCTAATAACGCAATAATCGTTTAAAATATTGCTCTAATATCTATAAGCCTAATCATAGAAAAAAAAAAGATTATTATGTTTTTAGTTTTCTTTTACATATAAGTAAGGAGACTACCATTTTTATTTATTTATTTCTTATTATTGATTTTATTCTTACAAAGTTGGTGGAACCAATTTTTGCTGTTATTAATATTCAATCACTAAATTACTTTTTTTAAAGATATTTAATTTAACAATATAGATTAATGTCATGTCTTAGGACACCCATTAAATTTAGCAGGTACATTTGTAGTATTGCTTTATAATTACGATACATACAAATGTGTAATAAAAAACAAGTGCTAATAAAAAAATGATTATAAGTACTTATAATTTGTTATTTTTTTATTCATTGCTTAAAAAAAACCTATACTGCGCTGCGGTAGAAAAAGGATTCACACTGTTTTCGAAAATGTCAAGCCTGGCTTTTGGCTATACAGTCGAGTTCATAAATAAATGAACATTTCCAAGGCTTTCCAAGTTGCTTAAAAATTATTTGGCTTGCTCAGATAAATATGATGACGAGTAATATGTGTATATATTTTTGAATTATTAATTTGCTAAGATGTATTTGTACCTTAGGATGTAGGTACATTCTTTTTGAAGCCTTGGAAATGTTCATATATTTATGAAATCTACTGTACAAACATATATAATGCAAACACACGCTCGTAAAACACAAGCACACTTTCGGCAGTCGGTTGAGCATATTGATAAACACCTGAACAACCTGCGTTGGTCTGGTAATGCGTTTTATTAGGAACGCTCATACAACAAAATATTCCAACTTAATATGTACGTGTTACGCATGACTCCTTCAATAAGCCCCAGCTCTGGTTACAGACGCACTCATACAATATTCTTCTAACTTGAGATAAACGCGAGACTCCGCAAGTGACCCCCAAGCCCGCTGGTCTTGGTAACACGGTTTACTATGAGCGCCCATACAACGGATCCTGCCAACTTGAAAATAACATAGTTGCGCGCTACCACCAAATGTATGAAACAGTGGTCACGCCAAACTATTTTTATGCATTTATTTTTAAAACTATGTATGTTTACAAGAAAAAATTAAAGAGATATTATTCTTGACGTCTATTTAAATACAAAACAGCGTTTAAATACTACTTAATACACTAAACTCACTCGAGAAACGCGATTTCTTGTTTTCACGTTTACCAAAAACTTTAAAGTCGATTTACTCAAAATGGTGTTTTTTGAGATAGCAGACATCCGTCTGACACGGCAGTATTGACTTTTGTAAATTCTGTTACTTGATTTTACATATGTTACGTTCGTAATCATAATCACAATCACGTTTGGAATCACAAATGGCTTTTCTAAAAATAGGCAATATTATTTGTTAAATATAGGGAACTTTAATAAGAATCACAGTGATTTGTAATAAGTAATGAATTTTGTTTTATGCTACATTTACAAAGGCCATTTGTTGGAATTAGATTTAGGATTACTAGAATAGTATGTTTGTAGAAATAGATAACTTTTATAAAAACTACTTCCGTAATTAATAGTAAAACTTCATTTTTTCCCCAATTACAAATCGGTTTTTTAATTCCTGGTGGTGATTTTTTTCTCAGTGTAGGGTGTACCCACTACCCACCCACCACTACCCTACAGTTGACCCCTGAGTGGTGCTAAAAGTGAAACAAAAACTGGCAACCGTACTTGTCTTCTCGAAAATCTCACGGTTCGAAATAAGTTCCATACGACAAATAATAAGGTTTTGTCAAACATATATTGCATACCTACCTATTTAGTATAAGTTTTTGTACTTTTATTTACCTATGTACTCGATAATTAATCATCCCGTGAGATCGTGAACTGAAGTGAACACTGAACATCAATATCCTCGTTAATAATATGTAACTCGACCCACGTCTAATTACCTTTCAGTTCATTGTGTTAATGGCTCATTTCTCTTTTCCTCTTTGTTATGTAAATCCGTTCCGTTTTGCATAAATAACCAATCGTTTAATACATTTTTTGAAGTGAAAACTTCTTTAGCGGCGCTGAGCATCTTCTTCTTCTGATGGGGAAGCTTCTTTTGATGGGGAAAAACATTACACTCCTTTTTTTGGGCAGTCGTGTAAAAATGTTTCAACTCGCGACAGGGTCACGTGACCGTAAGATTGAAAATTCGTAAGACGTGTTACTTAAATTCGCTAACACTTGCAGTAGCCGGCGTAGCCTAGCGGTACAGGTCGCGCCTTCTGTGCACGAGTTCTTACTGTTCTTAGGTTCGAATCGGTATATCGGTGATCTTTTTGTTTTTATTTTAATTTTATATTTTTGGTTTTATGCCTTTTCTTGTATTATTTTGCGGGAAATAATACCTAATTTCAATAAAATACATATTTTAAGAGTTTTTAATAATTAAAACTACAGTTTCTTTACTTGTCGTGTCTGTTGGGGTTTTGTTTTGTTTATTATCTTGTTAATCAAATTATCGATAAAGATAAGACGGACACGTGGCCCTGATCGAAAAACTGCTACTGTGTCATTGAGTTTTCACTTCTGCCGGCACTCCCGGAGTGCAACCCGTTGTTTTTGTTTACTTCTTTAAGTATGTACCTATGTATCTATTTGAATACTCTTTCTATTTGAATTTCCCTTCTTTGAAACTTGTCGTTAACCCAAAGCGATAAAATAGTTTTTGTTCTCACAAAAAGTTCGAGGCGGTATCTACAATGATTGTATACCTAATTAGTGCCCTAGTTACAATAAGCTATGAACGTCTTATCGCGGTATATGTATGACTGTGATGTATGAATATAAATTATCTGTATTTGTAGTAGCGCAAAAACAAGTAGATGTCAGAATATAGGAGTATACTCGTATTATTTGCAGGCGGTCGCGTGAGACGCACTGATAGGATCGGTGGACGGCGGCCGGCGCCCTGCACTGCCGCACCACTCGCCACATGTCGCCATGCAATCCCGACACGAAACTTACCAACGTTAACATGTGAACATTTATTTTTCTAGGTACTAGCTGTACTATACAAGTAGTAGGTACATTACTGCAGAGGCCGGAAAAAAATAAATTGCCGGCCGAGTAGGTTATAGAGGAATTCGAGCCTAACAATCTCTTTTCATTTTTTAGCTTTTCTCAAAAACTAGGTACTAAGTACCAGGTACTACTCGTACCGCCGGTGCTCTATCAAACAAAGTAGTAGTGAGGCAGATTGCTGGAACAATTTGTCGTAAATGTGGACACGCTTGGCAAAAGCAGCAATTTTTTCCAGCGTCTCATTAGGTACAACATAGCGATGATTGGTAAATAGACTGTATGAGGAACAAAAATATTTTTAAGATAGAAACTTGATAATTCCTTAATAGACTAAGACTAAGCATCAAAATAGAACAAAATTGTTTTCAGCGCAGCGTTTATCAAAATATGCCCTTTGAAGGAATGAAAACGGGGTTGAAAGTTTGTATGGGGAGTATTTGTTTTTAACAGAGGAACTTGGAACTTCATTTATAGATCGATCATTAAATTATTATATAATTAATTTCAGTGTTTTTCAAAATGAACCCTCTTAAGGGGTGAAAAGGGTGTTGAAAGTTTGTTTGGGGGAGAACACATTTTGAAACAAGAAACTTGAAACTTCGTTTAAATACTTAACATTAAAGTATAAGAAAACCAATTTCAGCATTTTCGTAAGTATTTTGTATGAAGAATACAATTATATTTAATATATATCTAAGGCTACAAAATATTTTTGAAAAAATTGTATAGCCTTGGGTCAACAAGATGCTTAAATGGTGATGAAGACTATTGCTCTAAATGTTGCTCTTTGATGGGGGCTCTATGGGGTAGTTCTATTTTTTTCACCCTGGGGCCACCCTTAAAAGGTAACGGATAGTCTTCAAGCTTTCACCAAGCATCTTGTTGGCCCAAAGGTATACAATTTTTTCAAAAATATTTATACAGTTTTCAAGGGGCCTCGCATACAGCACAAGGGGGGCGCGAAAAAAAAATTTGACCCACCACATCGAGTGGGGTATCGATGAATAGAGCTCATTGAGTACATAACTATAGTATTTTTTGTTTTTAAAAATATTGAAAATCAAAAGAATGAATAGCCTCTTAAATTTTCATATAATTTTACATTCCCCCTTTAAAATCTCATTAAATATTAATATAACGACAAAACCTTTTATGTAAATATTTTTTCATCTCTCCTGTTCGGAAAGTTCAATTTTCATGAGTAGATAGCCGGGTTGAAAATCGCATTTCTAACCCTAGGGTGGAAAGTATTTTTTTTTTTAATTTTCGTACTCCGGGGCTGCCCGCCAGCCGCGCTTGGGCGCTGCGCGAGCAGCCAGCCGCGGGCAAGCGGCCCGGGCGGGGGCGGAGGGCGAGGCGCGGCGGCGCCCGCTGCTGGTGGCTGCAGCGCGTGCTTTTATTACAAAATCCTCAGAATATCATTTACTATTAATTTTCTTTCTCAATCTTTTTCCTCATAGTCGAAATGAAAAGTAGAGTGTTTAACTCGGGTGTAAGTACCCATTTCAACCTTGAACTATTGGCGCTCTCACTTCGTTCGAGCGCCAAAATATCTCGGGTGAAATGTGTCACTTTCAACCCTTGGTTAACAATCTACTATTTCATTCGTCATACTCTGAAAGTCGGTCATATTTGACCTAAGGAGCGGGTTGAAAGTGGGCCATTTCGCCCCACGGGCTAACATGTATACTTATTTTTGATTCCAAAACATTTTAAATTAACCAATCCAAATGCTTCACCACATTGAATCCACCAATCACAAAACACGTCGACAGCCAAATCAGCCAATGCCAACCAGGATTTCCAATTTTATATTAATTTTGAATTTTAAGAAAAAAAAAGAAAAAAGAAAAAAATTATATATTGATTTAAACTTACACGATTTTCACACATTATTATTGGGGAACGGGACTTAAGGTAAATTAGTTATAATTGTACGCGATTAAGTCCCGTTCCCCAATAATAATGTAAGAAAAAAATTATTGCTAAAAATCATCATTATACTCGATTTCGACTAATTTGGGGATAAGGATTTCAAATTTTATATTAATTTTGAATTTTAGGTTAAAAAAAGAAATGTTTCAGTTTCCTCGTAATCGGAATGAAAATCAGAGTGTCTAACTCGGGTGAAACCACCCATTTCAGCCTCGAACTATTGGCGCTCTCACTACGTTCGAGCGCCAAAATATCTCGTCTGAAATGGGTCGCTTTCAACCCTTGGGTTAAGAATGTACTATTATTTAGATTACTTATGCCTAAGAATTTTTTTCGCTATGGGTTTTTCATGAAAAACCGAAAAATGGTACTTTCAACGCCGCCCCCCCCCCCCCCCCCTTCCTGCCCCCCAGGGGGTGGCGGATGGCTACCGGGCTAAATTAACTTGGATTTACGTATATTACATCTGTGCCAAATGAATTCATCCGATACCGAAATTTGTACCTCATGACACTACTCCCCGTACTATAAGGGATAATTATTGACTACTATAGGCTGGTACATATAAAAACGCTGAAATTGCAATAATTGCATTTTTGGTATGTTGTTTGGGTCCACCTAGATAGTATTTACCGAGATTTGCATCAGTTTAAAATGAACGCGCGCTGAGTTATTCCTGAAAAACCAAAAAGTGGGGAATCTTCGATAAAAATATCAATAATGAGGTATCTACGGGGAAATTAATGGGAGATAAAGTTGTAGCAAACTTAATTATCTTCATTCAAGACCATAAAACCAAAAAAATTATGGTTGTTGTGTTTGTGCCCTACCCACACATTTCAACCACTACAACCACAAATTCCAACCACTTGCCGCATTCGATTGAGCTGAAATATTTTGGTCGAAAATTCCCCACTTTTTGGTTATTCAGGAATAACTCAGCGCGCGTTCATTTTGAACTGCTGCAAATCTGGGTAAATGGGCCATTTTACGGAAAGTTGTACACTCGACTTTTTTTTTAAATTTGGATAAAATCGGGTTTTTTCTACTCAGAATCGAAAGCACTTTCGAACCTAATGGGAGAAAAAAAGTGTCCCAAATTTTTCATACAATTTTCAGTTTTTCCATTCCGTTACCACCATACAAGATTACAAACTTAGTATGAAAACGGTAACGGAAAGGAATAAAAAAATTGGGGCACTTTTTTTCCCCTATATCATTCGAAAGTGCTTTCGATTCTGAGTAGAAAAAACCCAATTTTATCCAAATTAAAAAAAAAGTCGAGTGTACAACTTTCCGTAAAATGGCCCAAATACTATCTAGGTGGACCCAAACAACATACTAAAAATGCAAGTTTACCGCAATTATTGCAATTTCAAATGTAACATATAATGGTATAATTGTGTTTTTTGTATTTCGACTCTTTCCGACCGGTTTAATAGGATTGAACTAAAGTGGACCATTCAGTCCAGTATTTTCCGGAGATAATCCGGATCATGTGAAGTAGCACTTGCATTGCCATTAATTCGAACATACTAACAACATACATATATTATATATCCTTTCCAAGGCAGACATGCGGCAAATTAGTTTCAATGCAGTCTAAGAGTGATTGTAAACAATTAAACCACAAAATCCGCTCTTGCGTATTAGAGAAATGGGTCTCGAGGATTCTCGGAACTCGAGAAAAAATTATCTAGAAAATCCGAAACCCTAGTTATTGCGCTTTAGCTTAGCCTAATATGAGCGCAACATTTGTCACGTGTTGACACAGTGAAGACTTTGGGACAGAAGTTTTGCGTTTGGTCTAACAACGTGCGCGACGCCAGTATCTCCAACATTGCAAATTTACGAGATTGCTGGCCGCTGCTTTTTTTTTCTTAACCCTTTGAACGCCAAGAACCTATAAAGTGGTCGTGTGTCGTCGTGCCCACCACGCCAACAACCACTAAAAAGGTCGGAGTGAAGGTGTACTTTGATCATGAATAAAATCTATTATGCATTATTTTTATTCGTTTAAACGTTAACTTGGCGTGTTGGGCACGACGACACACGACCACTTTGGAGTTCAAAGGGTTAATCACTTTCTGTAGCAGTTTCAATTTGTAGGTAGGTATTTATTTACTTTTATCTCTTATGGTATGATGGTTCTAAACAATGAATACATGTTTATTTACACAACAAATTACATAATACAATAATAAAATAACCTTGGTTCCAAATAACAATAAGCGGGCGGTTTAAACACTGGAATACTCTGAGAATTTGTGCTCATGTGAAGTGATTGTGACATTGGTTGAGCGGTTTCAACCGAATCAGAGGTGTGAGTGGAATCTAGCTAAGTAACTAGTGATAACTACTAGGAGTTTTGTCGCTAGTTCACTAAACCTAGCCTAGCTGACAAAAGTCCGACCTGGGTCGGACTGACTACCCGGTATGTGATTGTGTTGTCGCGATCGCGCGGTGGATGTCCCCGGCGGTGGGAATGCCTAAGTATAAAAGAAACACAGACTTACGACAAATATCACGATTTATATAATTGGTGCACTTATACAGGCTCAACTAAATGCTAGCGCTCGTATGAGAATGCCCCTCTTTGCCCAGACATCGGCTTTTTGCTCTCGTATCCCCGCCCAAAAAGGGTAGGAATTCAATATCAAACGTCCGAACTGGTATCACCATATTATTGCTTACCCTCATATTTAAACAAATTATTTACAAATTACCCTCCATTTCACAAAATCATCACGTTAGTGTAAACGTCGTGTCTGAGTTGGACCGTAACGTAACGTAACCGTAAGCGCAGGGTTCCTTTCAACGAGCCTCCGCGGTCATGCCAATGCCAATGTTCTGACAATAGTTCAAGGTTCTAGGACCTGTGTCACACCACATGTACCGCTACAATACAATGTACAAGGTGGATTAGGTACCTCACAATGCATCAGCAACTATCCATACGGGAATAAAATCTTATCACATGAATGATATTTTTCATGTTGTTGACAGTTGGACGGCAGTACTCACCCTTGCGAGACGTCGCAGTGCGCCGGAGGGGTAGGTCGCAACGTGGCCGAAGCATTATGGCGGCTGCGCGGTGGGCGCGTGCGCCTGCTCACCGCCGTCGGAGATGACACGGATGGCCACTACCTCAGCCAGATCACACCCGGGCTACTTCTTGAGGGTACGCGCAACGTTCCAAGGTTAACATTTGGGCGGCAATATAGCATATGGGGGCACTTCGGCGACAAAGTTTTTATACCCTGATTATTAAATAAATATATTTTTAAAAAAAGCGGGCGCGTGCGTCTCCTACAGCCCGTCACAGACAAAGCAATACGTTAATTGCTTTTCCTATTTAAGAGACTACGGCAAATCAAAGAAGGGTTATGATTTTATCCGTCTGATATATGTTTTTTTATAAGTAGTTCGGAGTTCAGTTCTTTAGGGTTATCTTTTATATCTTTTATTTTTCGATTTTTGACAAAGTTGCGTTCGGCGCTCGTCGTCACAAACTTGGATTACTCATTGGGCCAACATCATAAACAAGTCTGCAAAAAATCTGAACTAGATTAATTTAAAGATGATAAATAGAGATGTACCGACTAGTCGGGAAAGCCGACTATCCGATCACATTTCTAGTCGGCTAAAAAGGCCGACTAATCGGGCCCCTTCAAAATCGTCAAAAAATGTCCACACTCGCGATTTTCATTTCGACATTATGCTAAAGAAGAGCACTAGTTGTTTGTTTAACACAACAATGAGATAATTTCACTGATTGTCTTTTTTTTTGCTATATGAAACACGCTGGCTGGTGTAGCGAGTAGGTACATTACTAAAACGTAAACAAAACAAACACGAACGCATGGCCAGTGGCGCGACGAGCGGACCGAAACGAACATTCCCGATTACGCCCGAACTCAGCCGAAACCTATGATCGGCCTTGCCGACTAGTCGGCCACCTCGGCGCCGACTAGTCGGCTAGTCGGCCAAATCCATAGTCGGCACATCTCTAATGATAAATAAACAAATATACAAGATTGCTCGTATGATTCAGATTCAGATTCATTTATTCAATATACAATAGCAATTAAATAATACAGTGATGTCCAAAAAAGTGGACGCAGTATGTTAAAATTCACCTGCGAGAGGATCGTCATGTCATACAACAATTTAATAATAATATAATGTCAATACAAGAAATGAAGAAAAGATATAAGATAAGATGTAGGTTTCGGTGAGATCACGAGATCGGGATCAATCGTAATATCATTAGTGAAATGTGTCCCGTTTCCCGCAGGTTGCATCGTTCGAGGAGCCCGTACGCCCTCGTACGCCGCTCTGATGGACGCCCGAGGAGAGTGTCGGCTAGGAATGGGCGACATGGCTCTACACAAACATATTTCTATAGAACTAGTAAGTTTGTCTGTTAAGTCTTAACTCTCATGACCAAATTCACGCTGTGATTAAAGTATCTATATACATATTCATGCCAAACCCTGGCCAACAACTCCTACACCACTGTCTGACTGTGGCTTTATAGGCCGGGCCCAATATAGATCAATAGGGAATTGGCAGTTAGTGTTCTTCGTTACTAATAAAGCGATAGGAGTGCGCAGTTGGAAAGTGGCCTGGGGAAAATCCAGGGGAGAGGGGGACCACGCGGGCGGTTTAAACACTGGAATACTCTAAGAGTTTGCGCTCCCGTGGGATTGGTTGAGCGGCTTCAACAGAATCTGAGGTGTCAGTGGAATCGAGCGAACTAGGAGTTTTGTAGTAGCTGATTCACTAAACCTAGCCTAGCTAAGACGAGTAGAGTATGAGACAGCTTATTCTTGGTCTATAAAATTACTTTTGCCAATGTTATTTTATAAAATAGGCATTGCATTTGGTTTGGCTTCCTTCGACGTAGCGCGTATCCTTTTTCGTAGCGATACTCGCGTATTACTACCTACCTACGCCTAAGCTACGGTAGCCCAGTGGTTCAAGCGTGCGGCTGTCAAGCGGCGGTCGTGGGTTCGAATCCCAGCTCGTACCAATGAGTTTTTCGGAACTTATGTACGGAATATCATTTGATATTTACCGTTAGCTTTTCGGTGAAGGAAAACATCGTGAGGAAACCTGCATACATCCGCGAAAGAAATTCAGAGATGTATGTGAAGTCCCCAACCCGCTCTGGGCCAGCGTGGGGACTACTGCCCAATCCCTCTCATCTATGAGAGGAGGCCTGTGCCCAGCAGTGGGACGTAGATAGGCTGATGATGATGATGATGACTACCTACCTAACAAAAGGATCGGTACGAGCCGAAAGCCGTTGTTCTGTCCTAGGCAGAGAAAGTGATAATTCCCGTTCGATATCCGGATAGCGGTCACGTACACAATAACTTTTTTTGTAAGATTGTGGATATTTATTACTCGTTTCAATACACATTTATTGTTCTTCAGGTGAACAGACACATGGACGTTCTGGAAAATGCCCCAATCGTGGTTCTAGACGGGAATGCACCAGAATCCACAATCGAGTACGTGTTACAGCATTGCAGTAGAATAAACAAACCAGGTAAGTGTAGGTAAATTCAACGCAAGAAATGTCTAGAACACCCTGGGGAAATAAATGCAACTACGTAAACTACCTTAGGTAGGAATTTTATACTTAACGAAGTTCAAATTGTATATTGACGTACCTAAATTGCATGCATGGGTCAACTCTTGCGTGCATTTTTATATATTCTGATCTGAGGATGCGATGGAATAAGTAGTACCTACTTAACTAAGGCAGCGATATCTGTCAGTCTTTTCTGACAAACTTTCGCATTTATAATATTTAATATCTGGGCGACCGAGCTTTGCTCGGCGTTTTCCCGGGCATGAGACCTAGCTAGATCGATTGCTCGTCTCCGAAAACCCCCACATACCAAGTTTAAAGATATAAGATTTTCATTTCACATTTATTTGTTCGCACATATAAGTTCACAGTATGATACCAAAACACTTAGGTAATATTAGTAGTAGGATAAAGTTTATGACAAACGCTAGTTCATATTACCCGGATAAAAGTAACTCACACGTCACGAGTGTCTATAATCCCATATAATATAGTAGGTAGTTAAGCCGGCCTTTAGAGCGGGACGTATATATATGTTAGAGCTAGATGCTTCAACTCCCTTCCCCTATTCAGGATCCTAAATTCAGGACATTGTAACACCCGCTTTAGTCCGTCTTACCCCGCCCTGGTCCCCCAATACGTTTCACCACCATTAAAAAAAGTGTGCAAATCATCAAGTCAGACTGTTCTGTTTTTCCGTGTTAAAACACGATAGGTATAGGTACCTAAATCATGCCTAAATCATATTTTTGTATTAATTAAGCAGTAACGTCTGCTAACGCAAATTATAAAATTCGTTTAGAATAGGATGGCGGAATCAAAGGGCGCAATCGTTGCTGAACTTTGAGACGTTGGTGCCGTTGGTTGGGTGGTTGTCACACTGATGCGTTTCCAGACAGCGCGGCGGTGTGCAGGCATTATGTTCTGAATTCCGTGCGTCTGCGGCCGGCCTTACTCAAAGATAAATTAAAATATCTATGGTCTTACTGGACATCAGGGATTTATCTATTCACCGCCATAGTATAGTCACGCCAAAGTCTTCGTAGCAAAATGAACCTTACTTGATAGCACGTAGCTTGCCTTTACATCGACTTGATTGACTCTATATTAGGGCTCGCGGTCGTGTCCGGGTTTCGTGTACACGTGTTCGGTATCCGTTTCCGTACTACACGTACACGGGTTTCTGACCCGTTCTACACGTGTAGTCGTGTACACGTGTAATTAAGATCCGTGTATCCGTGTACCCGTGTACCCGTGTACCCGTGTACACGGCGGAACGGACCTTAAATACACGCGCGCCTAAGTCCGTTCTTCAACTACAATTACAGCGACAAAAACCGGCCAAGTGTGAGTCAGATTTCGCACATTTAGGGTTCCGTACCAACCGCATAATTAAATTGGTTTTGTTTTCGCGCCCTACTAGTACCGTATGGGATCTCCTCTTATAACATTTAGCAATAAGTGTTGACTATTTGTATAGCTTTTGGCCACCAAGATGCTTCATCATCATCATCAAATTGGAAGACTGTAGCTCTAACGATTTAGCTGTAAAACCACTGTGACAGACTACGGACTAACGGACGGACGGACGCGTGAGTGACATCAATAGGGTTCCGTTTGACCCTTCGGGTACGGAACCCTAAAAATGACAAAGTACAGCATAGCTGACGAGCACTGAAAACGCTCCATAGATACTGAGTACTGACTGACAGCAAAATGTGACGTCACACTTTCGTAGCCTCGTACTACCGTTGTATGGAAACAAGAGGAATTTGCCATTTTGGTCGTAAAATATTGCGTTTATGTAGATACATAGTTGCCAAGTTGCCATACAATTTCATTTTTATTGAATTCTATTGGTAACCTTCTAATTCTATTTACATTTCAGACTTTAAAAAAAAACTTTTTACGAATTTTTGTAGTCCCATTTGTTTTGTGATTTTGATTAATTTCTTGATGATTTTCTATATAAAGCCACACTGTGTTATAAATTGTAACATGAGTCATCTACCACATTCTGACCAAATATAAATATATATTATACTAAAATTCAGCTCAATTGGGTGTCAAGAGTGGTATTCATTCAGTTAAATTAGTTAACAGACGCACAATTCACATTTTCTGAATTTATCGTTTCTTTATATGCGACCTCGAAATTTGATTAATTTTACTTATTAAATATAACACTTAAGATAACGCCGCCGCATCTAGTATAGTCAACGTGGACCCAGTGGTAAATAATAACAAAAGGCAGAATAATAAACAATCGGCAACATAAAGTCAACTGCGAGATGCAGGTGTTCGAATCTTTATTGCCCTTAGTGACCAACTGCCTAGCATGCATGGTATTTACTATAGGATTGTTTGCACTTACTGTTGGTCAATTCTTTTCGATAGTGAGCTCCATTGTTCTCATTAGGTGCAAGTAGGTAATAAAAGTAAATCGAAATAAAAATAAAGTAGAGTAAAATCCGCTTATAACGACTCCGCATATAACATTTGACAGCTTTTAACGACTGCTAAATCACCTGCCGTTAGGAATCATACCATACATTTTCAAAGAAAATCAGTCCGTTTAGTGCTACGTTCTGTTAGTGCCAGTGTTAGGCACTCAAGAATAAAATCATTATTTGAATAAGAATTCGTAAAAATTAAATCAGATTGATTTTATTCCCGACAAAATTATTCAAATAATTTTGACGGGAATAATTCTTACGTGAGAGAACGTGGGGATAACTTATTCTTAGTCAAAAAAATTTAATCATTATTTTTTATTTTAAATAATATTCTACGAATGCAGTCTAGGTACCCGGGGCAAATATGACTTATTAGGTAGGTATAGGGTAGTAGGTACTAACTGCTTTACATTATACTTGACGTACATCTAATTAAATCTTACAAGACCACTATGAACTATGACATAATTTTGGTAATCGAATTATTTTTAATTTGATAGTGAACAAATACAAAATAATAATTTGGTACAATTAAGCTGACCTCATCTGATGATGGACCCAGATGGTGGATTGCGGAACTCTTGAATGGCTACTAGTATTGTATACCCCTCGCGTTTGGGCACAGCACAGCACATTGCTTTGTTTTGATAAGTTCATCACCAACCTCCCTAAAGCTCGAAACGCACTGACAGCGGTAGCGGAGCGGGGCGTCGCGGTGCGGAGGCGGTACCGGTTCTAATATTCGAACTAATATGAAAGAGTCCGCACAGAAAACCGGCCGGGAAAAAAGCGTAGCGGTGGCGGCGCGGAGCCGGTATCGGCGCGGAGACGGCGAACCGCCTGCACAGACAGGCGAGCGCGTCGCGGTGGCGGGGCGGGGTGGTGCAGGCGGTTCTCCGCCTCCGCTCCGGTACCGGTACCGCGCCGCCACCGCCACGCTTTTCTCCCGGCCGGTATTCTGTGCGGCCCCTTTCATATTAGTTCGAATATTACAACCGCTACCGCCTCGCTCCGCTACCGCTGTCAGTGCGTTTTGAGCTTTAGTCTTTAGTATTTAGCATACTATCTTTTTTACACCTAGGTAAAGCTAAATAGGGCAAAAAAGATAGCAAATAATGGCAGGCAAAAAAAACCCATGGCTTGCCTACGCTTATCGCTAGATTCTTAGTAAGTCTCAGCAATTCAGCATGAATAGTATTTATTGTCCGGCGTGTTTGCCGCGTTTGAGACCGCCATTCATTAGCAATAAGTGCAATAACATTAACAATAGGATTAAGTCGTGGCGGTTCATTTCTTTGTAAACACCTGAAGCAGGCGGTGCATTAAACAATCTAGAATACGTAATACGTATCCTATCCTATGTTATCGTCTCGTCTAATAAGTTATCGAAAATACCATGTTCTGACTATGTAATAAATGTTGGGACTGTTGGGAGCGACTCGCCGAGTCGCCGGACAGTGAAAGCACCAAAGATAATTCGGAAACAAAAGAAAGTATTGGTTATCAATATCATTACCTAAAAAAATATACAGTATTCGGTATCTGTATCTAACTTTAGTCAGTAGCCAATGAAGAGTTCCACTATCCATTCCTGACTACATCATCAGACCATCGTCAGAAAGTGTAATGTAGGTAGGTGCCTATAGGATTCGTCAAAAATAACCAACATACGTTAATACGCAAAAAATATGTAGGAGGCTATACGAAGTACAGTAGTAAGAAGAAATGTACTTACTCAGGAATCGTCATGGTGGGTGATTTTTGATGTATGGATAACAAATGTCTTCCTATGGCTCCTGTTGACCCACCATGGCACGAAAACTCGTTATTTGCCCGGTCATTGCACAAAGAGCAAAAGCCTTTGTCACCAACTCGTGGCAAACTTCCAAACTCATTTTCATTTTTTAACAATAAAGTTTATAAAAATAAATTAACAGCAAACAACAAACGAACGCAAACAACACAACAAAAACTATTAATAAAACAAAACGGTACGATTAACGTAGAGAGACTTTAGTATCCAACTGACCAAGTGGCGAACTGTAGTCTAACTAATGTTCTATGAGATACTTTATACATTTTAGGCTTAGATATTATTCATCGTTTATCGTCAAAATACTTTATAGTGCCGCACGGCAACAAAACAATGGGATAATCCTACCTGCAAGATTGTTTGTTGTATTTTTGCCGATGTATTGTGCTAATTACAAAGAGATAAGGCCAAAACCACCAATGCATGTTGTAAAAATAACACACTCGATTGAATGAAACACCTGCACTTTGTTTATTAACGTCGTGTCCTAATTGTCAGGTTTTTTTTGGCCATTTAAAAGTTAAAACCCATATTGTTATGAACTCTAAGTATAAATTATTGTAAATTTTCTTTACGCTATTCAATATTTAAATAAAACACACAGTTTATTTATCAGCGCTATTGTCAATACATCGGAGCGGTAGCGAATTGATCTATCAAGCTACCCAATGTTAGAGGGTTTTCGGATTACTCATAGATGCTTCAGGTCTCGATATTATACTGGTTTGTTCAACCAACAAAGTTGCCCACCTTCGCGCTCCAAAGGAAAATATGACATACCTAGCCGTTTGTGGTAATTTAACTAAGCATTAGTATCTAAAAACTACATCAATGATAAACTTAAAATTATTTAAACTGCCCGAGTTGTACCAAATTAGTCCATTCAAAAAGCGACTTTACTGTAAAAGCAAGAAGGTTCAACAGCGCCGCATCAAGCGCGCGGGAATCTAATGGCAGTTTTATAAAAAAGTCGGACATCTTAAATAATTTGATCTTATACCTATCAGTGAAGTCAACGGTTACTAAGATATTTTTCGTGTTAAATTTAATCTCAAAATATATAAATTTATTGAAACAAAAGTGTGTTACTTACCTATTATTAACATTACCAATCAATAAAAATCAAAATAATCGTATCTTCCTAATCTATCACATATTCAATCATTTCTCTGCATAGCACGAATCTTCGCTACACGTGAACGAAGGGTCGAACCGGCGTGTAAATAAGATCCGTGATTTCGTGTATTCGTGTACCCGTGTACACGGGTACCCGTGTACCCGTGTACACGTTTCACGGATCCCGGCGGGTTCGTGTACTTCGGGTTCTTAGCACCGCCGGGCTTAAGAACACGGGTACCCGTGTCAACGTGTACACGTGTATCGGGAGCTCTACTCTATATGAAGTCATTGGCGTGTGGGGCAATGCATCTAATGTCGTGACTTTATACCAAGTCAATGGCGGTGAAAAGGATACGGTTATAGGTAAGAAGGGTAAAATATCATAAGTCATAACGCGATCATGTTAGGTCGTTGGATAAGTCATAAATGTAATATGGCAATAAAATTAATTTCTGCGGAAATATACTTTATTAATGTATGTTCACAATATTTAAAAATACAAAAACATAATCTTATACATGGACGGATTTAGTGTTTTAGGCGTTCTAAGATACGATTTATTTTACGATAAACAAAATACACGTTATATAATACGAGTATGTAGAATGTTCATTATTGAATATCAGGTGCATATAAGTACATAAACTGAAACAACTAAGTCTGATACCTATATGTAATCTTTAAACCTGATAAACAACATATTTATAGTAGATTTTTCAAAAGTGAATCAAATCTACATATCTGACTACTAGATAATGATAACAAGGCACATCATTGACATCATAAATGCTGCATTAAACTTATCATTCCTATACTTTGTGAAGAGCTGTAATGACATATTACTTAAACTAAAAGTCTTTATATAATAATGATATATGCGATTAGGCACGTAGAATGCTGCTGTGTATTTCACTCTGCACCATATACATTACATGAAAGTCGACAAGCAAGACATGAAATGAAGGAAAAATTAAATACCTATACGCAGGCGACCAAGAGGGAAAACTCTTATGCAGCTAAATTGAAAACATGTTTAAAACGGCTGACGCCTTACCATCTATGACTGCCTCAAAGTCACATTAAATAGTTTGGGGCAAACAAAAAAGTGTAACTATGACAAGCACAACAAATTATATGTCTCTCTCTGCCTGTCTTATTCAAATCTGTATGAGACTATCTCGCAGGGTAGTGGTATTTTTTTTTACCTGACTGTGACTTTATAGGCTGGGCCCTAAGCGATAGGAGTGTGCAGTTAGAGTAGAGAGTAACCTGGGAGAAATCTAGGCGAAACCTCCGACATGACCACGCGGGCGGTTACGTACCCTACTGATGTGGCTACGGAAATATTTGTTATCTATTCTGGATACTCAGAGCATAAGAACGAGGTAAGGGCAGTGAAGTGGAATTGTCTATGGACAACATAGGGAGAGCGTGTGCGTTACGTTTCCGTCTGTCCCAACTTATACAAGGGACCATACATTGAGCTTCTTTTCATACAAAAATACCGGCATTCAATTCCGACATCTCGCTTCTGACTGACTAATCTAATAACTTGGCGTCATTAACTGGATACAATTTTGCAATAACTAAAGAATATCGTTAATTAAGGAAGATATTATTTACTTTACTTCTTACTACTATCCATTTTTAGTATGTGACGGTATACATAAAATGAACACAACCTGCAATAACCCAAAGACTGGACGGAGTGTATGCAAATGCATATACCGTTATAAGACAGCAAAATAATCCTAATTAAAACCTAAATACAAACTTCTACAAATCTACCTTTCAGCTTAATAATTTTAATAAACTTTCTTACCCTAAAAAATAAAAATACATTGTTAGTCTTTAACGGACGGCATTGAGATTCAATTTGCAAAATCAGTCGTACAAATAAATATATTTTTAAGCTTCATATTTTTAAACAATTGTTCATGAATAAACACCGAAAAATTTAAAAATTCATCAAAGGCATGTTTAGAGTATAGTGCGCGCTATCCACGACGACGCGCCCCTCCACAGCGCATCCCATACTAATCTATGCGCAATTGTACGGAACGCCAATGCCATAGCAAGGCCAAGGCTGCAGCCGGCAGTATACGAGGGGGCCAATCCCGCCAAAAAAGCTAAGTACCTAAACAACAGGAGATTAGAAAGGAGTACTGCACAGCTTGCGGAGAACAAGATTGCAATCTGCCACTGCTTTTCCCAATCTCAAATAACCGTTGACTAAATCTCTACTCCTTTATACTCCGTTTTTTTTTATCAGATGAGAAAAATCGTGCGATTGTCGTCATGCGATTTCAGGGAAAACAGTCTTGAAACGGGAAAATATGCGGCGTACTATCTTTGAGACGTGATAACTTGATAAGCTACTGAAATAAGTAAAATTAGTACAATATTATCCTCTGATGTTTTAGGGAAACGAAGAATTGTAGGCAAAAATTACCGTTAAAATTCTCATCTGAAAAAAAAAACAGAGTATATAGTGCGCGCCATCCACTAAGGCGCGCCCCTCCACAGCCCAAGCCGTACAACTGCGCACAGATTAGTATGAGATTCGCTGTGGAGGGGCGCGTCGTCGTGGATGGCGCGCACTATAGTGAAATTGGCAGCAAGATGTGATGTGATTGTGGGTTGTGGAGTAAGTGACCTACTGGAAAGTGATCTATGTGTTCCACCCGATCTGTCGCTGTTGGTGCAGCTGGTCGCGTAGCTGGTGCAGGGCGTGCTCGGGCTGGCTGTGCTGCATCTGCGCGACCAGGTTACGCGCCTCCAGCCGCAGCTCGTACAGCTTCTTGGACTCCAGGTACAGAAGCACCGCTGCCACACCTGAGACCATACACTATTTGCTACCTTCACTTGTTCACTACCTTCAGTTCAGTTTGGTATTTTCTGTTATATTCTTGCCAGTCAGGTATACAACTTCAATAAGTCACTACATATTTTATTAATAAGACCCCTTCAAACTTGTTATTTTTTTAATAAAATCATGATGTAAAAATTATTGTCAATGATTTTCATGAAGTTTAATAGCTTAGTAATATAAAAAAGTAAAATATTAAGCAGTAACTTACCAAAGAATAAGAATGCTACCACAGCAAATGCATAAGACCAAGAGACAACATGAAATGAGGGGTACATCAGCCAGTCACGTCGATAACAATTTCCTCCAAAAACTGCTACTGCCAGGAACAAGAATACACCTGGAAAAAAAAACATTCATGAACTTATGCATTAACTTATTTAATATACTTTACTTAAAAAGTGGGTTAAAAATCTTATACCAATATGCAATAAATACTAACCACTAAAACTATCCTATTTCAAAATTATTATTTTTTGTTCATTGGTATAGACTAGATCATACTAGCAAATCTTTAAAAGATTTTTAATCTCAATAATTATCTAAGGATTCTAAGGGAACCAAATTGTGCTACAAAATTTATTTTCTAGTTGATTCAATTTAGAGATAGAATAACATCAATATTATTCTGGTACAAAAAGTCAAAAGGAGATTCGAATACTTACTAGATACTGCAACAAAAAAGAATGAGAGTGAGACAAAGATCCATTCATATTGCAGCACTGTGCGTAGAGGCCAGCGGACAATGACACAAGCCAGAAAGATTTGTGCACTGAATGAGAAAATGAGGGCCAGTGTCACAAATGCTTGGACTACCATCAGCCAACTGGGTAGCAGATACTCTCTGATCACATAGTACTCCTGAAATCAAAGTACAAGTTTTGCAAGCTATTACAAAACATAATTGTTACAAAGAACCTAATTAATTGCAATTCTGCACAGCACTGGCTGGATTTAACGAACCCAGAACAAGAATTAATCTCATGCTAAAATTTATGGAGTAATCTAGAAATAAATTGTTATTGGGTTGAATTGACACATACTTGACTGAAAATGTAGTGACAACCAATAAAGAGCTTGTCCAGCTGATATGGAGGCAGGCGGAAGCGGTCAAAGCAGTACTCCCACAATCCCATGCGCTTGAACGGGTCAAACATCTCTGGATATGACTCTATCCAGTATGGGCTTGCAAAAGAGAAGAGCAGAAATAGGCCAGCAACATAAGTGATTGTTGCCCCAATTAATGTGGCATCTGAAACAAAAAACACTAGAACTCTCTGGTTTTGTATAGTTAATTTAATTTCCTAAGTATATGAATTTGATAACTACTCTAGTTCCTTCAAATTTAACAAGTATGTTATGTTTCCTTTTCTTACTCCTAAATTTAATTATCGTAATAAATATAACTTTAGATTATGCACTGGAATTGCATTCACAGAACACGATGGCAACAATGGCAGTATCGGACTGATATATTATAGTTCTATGTGAACAAGGTAACTTTTTAGGTTTAAGTAAGAACTAAGGAACTTAAGTAAGGAATATATACAATACATCAGCAAGTATAGAACAAATTCGTGTTATAATTGAAACATTTAGATTCATGTAGGAACAAAAGGTAATCTTATCACCTGGTCATCATATATTTGGTATAACTCATAACCATCCTCATTAAACATATTTTCAAAGGCTCTTCATAATTATATTAACCCCGTAACTTTAGGAAATGAAAACGGGTCAGTTCAATGGTCGGTATAAAATATGATTTAACCTTTAACAAGTTGACTAGGCTGTCATACTAAATGCTTAACAATATGCTTCTTCAATGTTTAAAATGCAAAATATATTTCGTACAAACTAACGTTATATATCAGTGGGCGTGCCCGGTTTACTTACTGGACGCCTTTGGATATTCGTTGTCGGCAGTCATACTGAAAGTTATGCCTTTAAAGAAGCAGTTAAAACTATCGCTACCGAAATTAGAACATTATTTAGTGTACTGGGCAGCAAAATCATACAAACAAATCAAGTAAAATTATGCGTCTACTGTAAAACGATATTTTGAACTCCTAAATTACACCACACCACAGAGTGCACAGACAATCCTGGACAATCCAAACAATGTGGATGAATTGTGGAAGGAAAGGAAACGTCAAAACGAAACGTCTGTGTCAACTGGGCTGCTACCGCGAACGGCATTCGAAATTTTGCCTCTCTGTCGCACTTATCTGGAAACTAGCAAGTGCGACAGAGAGGGAAAATTTCGAAAGCCGTTCGCGGTAGCAGCCCTGACAGGTAACGGTTAAATACTCAAGTTCTCACAGTTTTCGAATGAATTTTGGGATATTATCTTAATCTTAAAGGTACATGAGTATATATATAAATAACCACTACGCTCGATTCTGGTTTATGAAAGCTGAGACTGTCCAATATGGTTCGGAGCGGACCAAGGTCGCGGTGCGGAGTGCACCATATTCGATCGTCTGTTACCGCTATTAGAGCGAATCTCATAGGCATCGGTTACACGGTCAATATTATCACGCGATACAATATTGGCCTCTCTCTCACTTAAATGAAAGTGAGAGAGAGGCCAATACTGTATCGCGTGATAATATTGACCGTGTAACTGACGCCATACTAATCTGGGGGCCTATGGGCAACCGAAAACGAAGTATCTCCCTCTCTGTTGCTCCAATATGCAAGCACGACAGAGAGGCATATATTTAGTTTTCCGTTCACGGTAGGCCCTCTGTGCGCAGTTGTACGGCTTGGGCTGTGCAGGGGCGCGCCTTCGTGGATGGCGCGCACTCATCGCGCACTATACCCCGCTTTGTTTATTTAATTTTATATTTTTACTCGTACCAAACATTGTGTAGGGTTAATTTTTTGTTGTTTCCTTTTTATGTACTTCTTAATTTCAAGCACTGGTATAGGTACTACTTATTAACGGAAACTACTGCCATTTGACTTCTCGATTCAGTAAAAAACTAAACCAATACTATTAGAACCAGCCATGTCAATTTCGTGAGCCTGAGCAACTAGTGTTGTTCATATGAGTCCGCTAATCATTGTTCATATGAGTCCGCTAGTCACCTGAATAGTCGTAGACTAGTCACATCACCCTTCAAGTGCCTTTCAAAGGGCGAAAGCGCTCAGTTAGTAACCACTCAACATGGTAAACCATTCTAGACTAGTAGTGATAATGCAGCCACATAAGCTTAATACCTACATGAAGTAAAAAAAAACCTAGCTGTACTCAAAAAGTAAAATTGGGGTTATACCTAGGGTACGATGAGTTATATTAATATATATAACCCATTAGATTAAATAATCGCACTGCAGAGCTGTATTTTAACATTTACTTCGAACTTGGTCACTCAATATGTAGGTATAAGTAAAATCCAATCTACTTAGAAATATTTTATTTCAATATTACAAAAATTCAAAAATATCTGTTACAGAGTAAAGCAGTAAAACAAATTATAATTAAACTTACAAAAAGTTTAAAAACATGCTTAAAATGGACGGCACTCAATTAGGTACATCATTGATTTTTTACAAATACAATATATAGATAATACACAGTAAACAACACATGTCATATATAATCATAGATTTCACTTGTTTCACTTAATAACTTAACATTGATCCTAGTATATGTTTATTAGATCTATGTCTATGGTGTGATAATTGACTTACTCATCTACTATATTACTTATTATGTACATATGGATGTGATGTTCATGAGCTGCAATTTACAACTGCTACTACCTATGTTATATCAATGTAGCTATAAGTAGCATGGACGGATACGGTAAAATACAAAAAAAAACACTTGAAATGTTTCCACAGTGATGAAGATGAGTTCCCGTTATCGCCTATTATGGACACGAGCTCTCTCTAAATTAATAATACTTACTAAACTAAAATAAGGCAGGATTCGATCAACTTTGTAGATATCTTAAGATATTAATCTTATATAATCTATAATCTTTTTTGGTCGATTGAAATCTGTACATATAGAGACACGGGTGAAGGCAATACCAATTTTGAATATCAGTCGTACAATTTATTTTTAAAGATAAATATAACACACGCAACATACAACCGAATCGAGAACCTCCCCCTTTTTTAAGTCGGTTAATAAAATGTACACCTACACCAGCCTACACGATACACGATTCACACTGGTCAATTATGTGCGTTCAGCGAGATTTCTTGTTTGTCATTTTAACTGGCAGATACAATACATAAATATATAACTTGTGAGATTCGTAAAGATAGTGATAAGATTTGTTGTTACGCCTTGGAATCCTGCTCCATTTCGAACTGAGCTTGTGACTCCTTGAGCTTGTTTCGCTTTTTGTGCTGAATGTTGGCTTCTGTCAAGAAGAGTGCAGCTGCGATAAGGCAACTTACGGCTCCGACTACTCCCAAGCCGAACGACCAACCTGGAATATAATTACAATTTTCTCAAATATGTATCTTGAAAACGACCTGAATGGCTTCGAGAAAAGGATGGTACGACCGTGCCTCTTTAGTTTTGCTCGACTTGGCGGGGGCACTGCCGATCCCCCAGAGTTATATCCAAATTTTGTGTAACTTTGGATTTGTGTCTTCGTCCTTGATTCTTAAGTAAGACAAGCGAGACACCTATCATGACGTATTAGGCAATGATGTCTCATCTCGTATATAAATTATGTGATAGGTGCGATAATTGGGCTCAAGATTTTTAGTCAGTCATTTTTGCTCCTATAAATGTACACTCTCCCTGCGACTAGAATTACTCAGAACTAATACGATATAGGTATCTAAATACCTTGTTCTTAACATTGGTCCACAGAGATATTGTGGTGAAAATGGCACATATGTAACGATGTAACACGACTGCCTGCTGCCAGCAGCAGACCAGTCATTTCCTCTTTTAGATATAGAAATTTGCCCAATTTCCTTACCCAAGTAGTTGTTTTCATGGTCCGGCATCCACCCGTCAGCATTCCCCAAAGACGCAAAAATGATCACTGCTATCACTCCGCAAACCCCTAAAATCAAGAAAACACATGGTTTGAAATCCATACACAAAACATGAATCCGAATACTGTATATGCAATTGAATACATATAGGTATAAGAAACATAGCTTTGACGCCGTACCTGCTCCCAACAAGATGCAGCCAATTGTCCTTATCAAGAGCACAAACCGATTTTGATCAGGTCCGCAACAAAGGAAGAAGATCAGCACCATTATTGTCGAAATCAGTACACCAAGGAGGCATAGTGTGAAGAAAAATTGAGTTGCAACCATGAAACCTGCAAATTAGAATCACTATTGGAATGTAGGTCGAGGTCAAGGAATCGCCAGTTGCGTAACGATGGAGTGCTGCGTTCCATTTTATTTCAAGCCTGCGTAGTGCAATGAAACGTTTACATTATTTTGATTGCTTACTCTATTTACTTATTAATCCTTGTCTAACTGTACTCCTATTTTATGAAGCCTTGGAATTGTTCGTACATGTATAACAACAGTGCAAGCCTATCAACCGGACGCGATTGGAATACATAGGCCAATTACGAAATGTGTGATTATCTTCTAGGTATTTTATTTATCATTATAGCAAATCGCCACTGATATTTTAAGAATTAGGTTTTTATATTATGGATACTTTCGACTATTCGTTCTATTTTTTTAAACATATTTTGCTAAACATAGCTAGGTATATTGAATTGTTTTCAGTATGCCTCAGAGTAATATCACTTAGCTAAGCAACTTACCAGGAAGTAAAAATCCTCGTATTCTATCGTAACCCGTGGTGAATGGATCGTACACCCAGCGACATCCGACAAAGAATCGCCTTTGGTATTGGTCATACGGATCGGGGAGAGATCTAAAGCAGTGACTCCATAATCCTAATCTAGAAGAAGAAGGGTTAAAATGTTGTATTATTCAAAATGCGATTGTCATCCTCCTAGCGTTTTTCTGACTGTAGGCTAGAAGAGCCCGGGGTTCGCTTTGGAACCTAAGGCTGGTTTTCCACTAGAGCTATGCTATGCTATGTTTCCTTACATTTGTCACTTAGCTCCAGCTCGAGCTACTTGTCAAATGTATGAAAACATAGCATAGCGTGGCTCTACTGGAAAACAGCCTAATCCCAAGATTTGGCGTAGGCGCTAGTTTTACTAAAGCCACTGCCATCGGGTCCTTCCAACCCAAAAAAGGAAAACTACACCTTATTGGGATTAGACCGGTTTCCTCACGATTCCTTCATCTGAAAACTGTTTATTAATCAAACAATATTTCGTAAGTACATAAGTTTTTTGAAAAACCCAGGTTTACGAGCCGGGATTCGAACTTCGAACGCACGACTTCCAGATCGAAAGTCACGTCGGCTGCGCTGCCCTAAACTAAATTCAAGTATCTCATTTCTTTTCTATTTTCGTTTTTTTTGCATATTTGCATATATTAGTATCAAAAATTTTCTTCTAGGCATCTTATTTTCCAAGTTATTGATAATTTTAAAATTCAAGTATCTTTTTTTGGCCTTTAATTCTACGCCGGAATCAAGCAACTTGCTGATGTTTACGCTAAAAGCAAGCAACTCAATGGGAGATACTTTAAATCAATATGGTTATTGATGAAAAAAACTGAAATCAAGCATCACAAGTTACTTGTTTTTATTTAGAAAATTATTCACAAAATCAAAGTGCGTTCTAAGTAGATAACATTTTTTGCCATTTCTGATTAAACGAAAGATAAAAATTATAAACAAAAATTACTACAAAACTAACTCAAATGGCATGGCATGCAGTGCCGGATTAAGACTATTTGATGCCCTAGGCAATCCACGCCTGTGGGCCCCCATCCGCAAAAACGCGAGCACAGCGAGCGAGAAATTTTTCACATATTATGATGCATGAGCAGAAAATACTTCATACACATCATCAAGTCATAACATATCTAGACGAAAACGCGAGCGTAGCGAGCGCAAAATTGTTCGAACATTATGATGCAGGTGCGGAAAATACTTCATACGCATCAAGGCATAACATATTTAGACGAAAACGCGAGCGTAGCGAGCGCGAAATTTTTCGAACATTATGATGCAGGCACGCATAAAAAACCATACATAATTAATGTAAAAATAGCAGCTGTTGAATACCCAGTAGAAATCTCCGAATCCGAATCTCTCCGTATAAATAAATACCCAATAACTACGCAAACCACAATGTTAATCTACTTATTTTTAGGGTTTCGTTCATACCCGAAGGGTCCAATAGGAGTTCTTTCATGTGTACGCCTGTCACCTGTCACAGGTTTTCAAGCCAAACGGCTGGAAATTCCGTTTTCAAATTTTCATAGTTTAAGGCTGCGTTTCCACCAAAGATGTGCGAGGATGTCTTTTCATATATTTGACACCTCGCTCGGCGCGTTGCGAGGTGTCAAATGTATGAAAACGCATCCTCGCACAACTCTGGTGGAAACGCAGCCTAAAGCATGCGGTTTACCCAAAGCCATACAAATTATCGAAAAATATTTTAAGGGCGTGAAAAAATACATTATCATTTGACCGGTCGTTGTTTAGAGCTCGTTGAATAGATAAATGATTATTTTTTCGTGGTGTTTCTGGTGCCCCCCTAGACGTGGTGCCCTAGGCAATTGCTTAATTGGTTTAAGGGTTAATCCGGCACTGATGGCATGACACAAATTTTTAATGTTTTTTTGTCTATTAGGCGATGAAAATAAATAAAAAACGTGTTTTCGCTCTCCTGTAAAATTTGCCAAAACTGAGATACTTGAATTTGGCTTAGGGCAGCCGACGTGCTTGTACCACTCAGCTATAGTTAGTATCGAAATAATATTGTATGCGGCAAGACACAGATAGATTTGTGGAGGTATACGGCGATTACAATAGTGAAGGCGAGTCAACATACTTGTCCAGCCTGGCGCCTCTTATCCTGTAGTCGCTGACCAGCCAGTTAGGCGTGCCGAATGCCAATGCCACCGTCACAAGGGCAATGACAAACACTCCAATGCCGCAGTTACCGGCCAAACTCCGGTTCTTCATTGTTTCTGTAACAAGTTACCGCGTTTAAGGCATAATGAACTGCGAAGACGTAAGGTTTCTTATTGTTCCAATTGTCATATTGTTAATCAAGCTTGCACTTAGCTAGATTAGTTGGAAGGAGGGAGGTCATTTGGTTAATTAACTGCATACGCGTTAAGCATTAATGCTTATTAGTCGGAATGTATTATACGATATTATATCACTTCAGATAAGCTTGGGAATTCCGGGACGCGGTCTATCTCATCAGATCATCTCTTTGTTTTTGGGTTCATACGTTCACACATATCGAGACCATTGTTTGATTGATTTGTGGGTATGTACCCGCGATACTACTCTGAGATAGCACAGGCTGCTATTAAAATTGGTGCCTTTTCTGAAATAGCACGGCTATCTATTTACTTGGATTATTTTTTTGTAAATGTGCATATTATTTCATCGTATTTATTATAGTTGCCGCGTACTTGTACAGTCAAGGGCATAAAAATGTATACATCTTTGGACCTTATTTCAATGGAGTAAGGTGAAAAAATGTATTCAACGTGGTATCCTTGACTGTACAAGTACAATTTAAAAATCGAGTTTCGATCTCTAGATGAATTAACGAAGGTTCCAAATTCAAAAGAGTCATAAACACTTGAAAAAACAATAAAGTCGTTCCTCGGCGACCTAAAGTGGGTCACAAACTACTAAGGAGATACTAACGTATAAGTGGGTTAGTAGTCCATCCAAACTTAAGCTTTGTAACCCTTAACTTTTGATGTCGACAGGGAAGACGCGGACCTTTAAATCTGTTTATGACCCAAAATCGTGAAAGTCTAAACGAAGCTTACACCGGGAAATAATCAAGCCGTATCGATATTTAAATCATGTCCCTCAAATGATAGCGGGAAATAATAGAAGCACATGCACCTACTCGTCTCGTACATCTATACTTTAATATTGATTATCACTATCTGAATTCTATATGCATGATCATTGGTCTATTATATGTACCATAAATAGCTAGGTTATACTGGTCGTAATCTATACAACCTATACATATATATCGAGCATAGGTACCCTAATTAGAAGGACGACAAGCATGACTAAGGCGTTCGCTAGCTGAGGCGTGGTAGTACTTAACCAGTATAATAATTACGCGTGAGAACGCTGGGTATACAAATTATACCTAAGCGTATTATTAATGTTTACGAGACACCTGGAATAACAGATTACTGCGATCGTGCACTATGCATCTAAAACTGTTTCAATTTGATGGTTTACTTCTTCGCTGACCCTGTTAGCTTTCTTTAGAACACTTAGCACAATTTCCATGTACGTAAAATTGTGTCAAAATGAGGGCTAGTTACTGTATGAACAGTGATTCCTTGTGCGGTTGAGTAACATTACTTCAAATGCACAAGGCTGAGATGAATAACGAGTGAGTAAAATGTTTCGCAATTCCGGCCGAATGAATGGAGTTACCTGCAACTTAGCGTGTCGCATACAACATAACATTCACCTCCAAATACAATGCCGAAGAGTTCACACGCCGCCGACTATGGGAACTCCAAGATTTGTATTCCGGTAGTTAGGTAGGTATTATGATCGACGCGACGGTTGCTCGTCACATCGGTGTACAAACTTAATAGCGTCTGGATCCACCACGATAGTTCCAACCGATGTGTTTGCGTTTTAAAAACCCTAAAAAATTGGATGGGTTCTATGATTACTAAAGATTCATCTTTTTATATGGTGGACAGGAGTCAATATTTAAAAGGACGCTTCTTAAGAGCATCGGCAGTAAAACGTGTAAAATGTTTTTATACAACTCGAAAAATTTTTGATCTAAATTTATGACCTCCACCAAGTAAATCTTGACACCATGATTTTAACCAGTCGAGAAGAATTGCTGGTTTGCTTAATAATATTTTATTATTTGCTCCTGTTTTCCTTTTATTGTGGCCCACTCTGTATAATTCTTAAATTCTTATGTACAAGTATGTCACTTTTCCTAATCCATCCACAGCACAAAACCTCCTCTCTTCCAAAAGCGGACTTATCCGTTGTTATCTAATGGTGGACCAATTTTGCCCATTTGTATATTTGGATGTACAGAGAAGGTTGGCAATTTATAATTTTTGGAATGTGATTCAGGCAGTACAGTCGAAATCAAGTTTGTTGTACTTGCAATATACCTATAACGTTTTTAATGTATTTATTTATCTATTTCTTTTAAACTCATGTTTGTAATTGAATCACTTGTTTGTGAAAGTGAAAATGTACTCACTACTATTTTTATTTTCTTATTTGTAAACGATTTTGTAT
Organism: Cenopis cana; assembly: GCA_951800055.1. Taxonomy (NCBI): domain Eukaryota; kingdom Metazoa; phylum Arthropoda; class Insecta; order Lepidoptera; family Tortricidae; genus Cenopis; species Cenopis cana. Next base: position 13,224,061 of record OX637471.1, on the reverse strand, counting down.
TTTTACTCCTTTAGTACTAACTACTTAGTACCAATACCAATAAACCTGATCTCATGTCAGGACTAGCAGGTGCAGGCCATAGGGACTCTTAAAATAACATGCATGTAATAAACCCGTTGTTAAGCAGCTGTCTAGAAAAAGCATTTTACAGATAAGAATTTGTTTTGCTATGCCAACACCACACCAGTTTCAAGTTGGCTTTTTGACTAGTGGCACTCCATGAGAATGTAGCTTATGTGAAACTTTTTTATTACTTTTGAGAATGCTAGGAAGTGCACTTTTGGTCAGATCATATTTCAAGGCTTGATAGGTATAAAGATTGATAATACATGTATTCCCCAGCTTTATTAATTTTGCATATAGGAAGTAAACAGTGGATATGATTGGTGCAGTGGCACAGGACCGAGGAGAATGGTGTAATAAAGAAGAGGTGTATACTTAGCAGCGAGTAGATATGGGCTAAATAAATATAAATTTTACAGCGGTAGCTACCATACAATTAATATTCTTCATTGTATGGCAGCGAAATTGTCATGGAAAGCTCCTGGATATGAAAAGAATTAAATATAATTAGTTTTGCAGTGGAAATCCTATAGCTAACTATTTATTCAAAATAATATTAACATCCATATTTTATGTAAGTTTATTATAATTAAATTTCATAACAGTTATGAATTTCAAATAGCCAGCAGTACAATATAGCTTGCCATCATTAATGGATAGCAGAAATTTAATGAAGCAGTGATTTTTGTAAGCTGTGAGCAATTAAAGTAGGTAGGTGTGTAGTTCAACCTTTGCTAAATTTCTGGTCGCTATATGATGGCACCACTATCCTAGGAAACCAGAGCTTAATACTTGCAACAATAGTAATTCTGGTCATGAAAAGAATGCAAATATCTGAAGCATGTCTGGGAGGCGGACACTGTCCAATTGGGGATTGACACAGATCACAAGGCGGAAGAAGGCATTAGGATATTTCAACCCAATGTAAAAAAAAACCTGTGTTACACAATCATCAGTAGTCATTAGAGAAGCTCTTGGAACATTAGAGAAGCAACTTAAACTTTTTTAGTAGAGTACACACTGGTTTTGTGACAACATAAAGTCAAATACTTCCTTACAAGAAGAGACATTTTAAGATCGGTAATGTGATGCATGATAAAGCCAAAGCCAAATAATTTAAAACAAAATAGAAAAATAATGACAGAAAGTAATAATTCCATTGCCTAAAATTCACGCTGAAATCTGATAGAAAACGAAAGAGCATCAAATAAATAATTAAATCTAGATAGTTTCAAACATAAACAAATGAACGCGTGTGCAGATCTATATTGTTTTGTTTTACACCTTTCAAAAATTTCATAAACTATGATTGACAGTGATGGGGATTACCTTGCGTCGAGTGGTAAATTTTCAGCAATACACGTTGATATCACAATCACACAAACAAAACGAAGTTCAAGTGTCAATAAAGCACATTACATTTAATTTTATTCGGAATTCATTTGGTTTCATTCATGGGCCTACGCCCTGCCTGCCTGCTCACAGATAGTTAATGTTTGTAACGGCTTCGGCTCGCCAGACGCCATACAACGTAGCAATCGTAGCATAGCAGGCGATACCAGCGCACTCTATAGGTACTCTCATACTCTGAGCGATGGTTTTTTTATGATCAAGTCCAAATGAAACCGACGGAGCAGCAAATCCACTGCGGTTGCGGTGAATGAATGGATGGGCGACTGGGCGTGGCGTGATGCGGAGTAGGCGCGGTGTAAGTTATTTAGATATATATGAAAAACTATTATACTATTCTGTGGTACAGTACAGTACTAGCCCCATCGTATTTTTAATGGTCTACGGTCTACCTACGCCAAGAGAAGATTCTCATTTTGTCTTAATGCTTTTAGGGTTCCGTACCAAAAAGGTAAAAAAGGAACCCTTATGGTTTCACTTTCTGTGAATAAATAGTTCGTGTTATATTACACACGGCCGCTGCGCGCCAGTTCCTTTTTCTTTGAACTCGGCTGGACACGCACGCGTCCCTGTCCCTGGCTAACTAGCCCTCAGCCATCCTATATTATACTAGTTTTTTCCCGCGACTTCGTCCGCGTGAAACTCGTCTAACGCAATAGAATTTAATGTCTATTTTTTTTAATATCAGGCGCTTACCTGGTTGTCACTACATACAAACATCCACTCCCTTAAGGGATGATTTCCGGGATAAAAAGTATCCTATGTCCTTCTCCGGGACTCAAACTATCTATATGCCAAATTTCAATTTCATATAATCGGTTCAGCGGTTTAAGCGTGAAGAGGAAACAGACAGACATACTTTCGCATTTATAATATTAATTAGTAAGGATATTAACTTAGTTACCGCAGCTTATGGCCGGCCGCTGCGACTCAATGTACGGTCATCCAAATTGATGTCTGTGCCACTTCGTTCGTACCTTGTCACAGTGAAAATCTATGTGGTAGCCGCTAGAGATCTCATATAGTGTCAATGTGATAAGGTAAGGTGCGTTCGGCTAAGTTTCGGACATATTTGGGTGGGTTGAGATGATGTTGGATTTGTTTTTTTTTCTCAGCTTGGAAATATGTTAGGCACGTTATTCATATATCAAAATGAAGAGCATTAAATACTCTATAGCACTGCATTTTGTAATTCCTGTAGACGTAAAGATGCGTGACTGAGGAGTCTTTGAAATAGAGTAACAAAAAAAATTGACATCAATAAATTTTCACGTGGTGGTGTAAGAACGGACGAGCCTTAAACTTCGTCCCTATCGCGAGTAGCAAAGAGTTTATTACAGGGAAATGTCCGGTTTTAACCGCTGACCAACTTGTAAAAGAAGGAGCTAGATAGTATTACGAATCACAATTTCGGACGCGAATATATGTTTTTTGTACTTTTTCTGTCCGGTCTTACACCATGCATGCAAAATTAAAGAAATTGTGGTTCTCAAACTTTTGGATGGGGTCACGGGGTCAATGAACCCGGGTTCATTGAACCCGGTCATGTTGAATAAGTAAAGTTAAACAACGATTTTGTATCAGTCTGCTTGTGTTATTGTGTAATTAGTAAAATAAAATGCTAATTTGACCGCTAAGAGCATTCTGTTGAAGAAGAGAAGTCAAATGAAGTTGACTCTTGGTGACCTGTACTGTAAGAACAAAGTTTGAGAACTCCTGAGAGGTTTAAGATCGGATTATTGTCATCCGATCTTTCACTGCATTGGGTAACACCGGATCTGTCTACAGTAGCCGTAGCGCAATATTAATAATACAGATTTGTCGACAATTTAATAAAACTCTCCTGTGTAGTGTGCAAGAACCCTACAGTAGGCTTGTTTAAAAGTTATTACCAAAAAACTCGTGAAGGGTATTTCCGGACACAACAGAAATTCCGTTTTTTTCTACATTTTTACTTAATCATATATAACAGACGACTCTGTGATTGCAGCCACAAGTAAGTACTAGTGAGGGGAGCGAGGTGAAACGGCGCGTCGAATCATCTTGCCAGCATTTTTAAAAACCCACTCATTGAGCGTAAAATAACGTCAACGGTCTTGTCCGGTGTCCGATCTTAGTCGAACTCACCTTAACGAAGTGGCCCAGAAATCAAATTGGTTGACTGTGAAACATGTACACCTATATTGAGCGATAATTCTTTACCATGTTAGTTTGGACGATTCAATTTTTCCTTGAAAATTCGAATGCAATGTTACCTCCGAGATACTTAGTCCCATATAAATTTGGTAAAGGTCTGATGAACTCCCTCAATACTCCTCAAATGTAATAGTTACAAGCACGCATATGGCAATTTCGGTATTTTCTATGGTAAACCCAGTGCCGGATTAACCCTTAAACCAATTAAGCAATTGCCTAGGGCACCACGTCTAGGGGGGCACCAGAAACACCACGAAAAAATAATCATTTATCTATTCAACGAGCTCTAAACAACGACCGGTCAAATGATAATGTATTTTTTCACGCCCTTAAAATATTTTTCGATAATTTGTATGGCTTTGGGTAAACCGCATGCTTTAGGCTGCGTTTCCACCAGAGTTGTGCGAGGATGCGTTTTCATACATTTGACACCTCGCAACGCGCCGAGCGAGGTGTCAAATATATGAAAAGACATCCTCGCACATCTTTGGTGGAAACGCAGCCTTAAACTATGAAAATTTGAAAACGGAATTTCCAGCCGTTTGGCTTGAAAACCTGTGACAGGTGACAGGCGTACACATGAAAGAACTCCTATTGGACCCTTCGGGTATGAACGAAACCCTAAAAATAAGTAGATTAACATTGTGGTTTGCGTAGTTATTGGGTATTTATTTATACGGAGAGATTCGGATTCGGAGATTTCTACTGGGTATTCAACAGCTGCTATTTTTACATTAATTATGTATGGTTTTTTATGCGTGCCTGCATCATAATGTTCGAAAAATTTCGCGCTCGCTACGCTCGCGTTTTCGTCTAAATATGTTATGCCTTGATGCGTATGAAGTATTTTCCGCACCTGCATCATAATGTTCGAACAATTTTGCGCTCGCTACGCTCGCGTTTTCGTCTAGATATGTTATGACTTGATGATGTGTATGAAGTATTTTCTGCTCATGCATCATAATATGTGAAAAATTTCTCGCTCGCTGTGCTCGCGTTTTTGCGGATGGGGGCCCACAGGCGTGGATTGCCTAGGGCATCAAATAGTCTTAATCCGGCACTGGGTAAACCAAGAATAACGCCATATTCATACGATCTAGTAAGCATTTAGTTATTAGGTACATGAACTACTAAAAATATGTTCTTACTATAGGCATCATTATCTTTCTAGTGTTTCCCGGTTGTGTCCTAGAACCTGGGGTCCGCTTTGGCTTGTACTTAATCCCAAGATTTGGCGTAGTGGGAAAACTAGATATTGTTGGAAATTAACCGTTTCCTCATTACGTCTATAGACCGAAAAGGCACTGTTATATGCACAAACCTATCAAATAACAAAAATGGTTATAAATATAATAATGTATTCTTTGTTTCAGTATTTTATGAGCCAACCGACCGAAGGAAAGCAACTAAGATTCTGCACAGCGGGCTACGTATCGCATATGCGTCGCCTAATTTAAATGAGCTACGAGCAATGGCGCAGCACGTTAAGTCTTACAAGCTTCCCAATGATATAAACGATGTGGATGAAATTTTGCATCTATCCAAAATATTGTCAAGTTTTGTTGAATGCCTAATTGTTACAGTAGGTGCTAAAGGTGTTATCATAATACGAAACACGGATGTAGAAACTATGAACGCTAAGTACTATCCAGTCGATACTATCGAAAATATTGAAAATGTGTCAGGAGCTGGTGATTGTTTTGCAAGTGGCTTTCTTCATGGAATTCTTTCGAATCTTAATGAGGCGTCTTGTGTTTCAACCGGATTCCTTGCGGCCAGATGTGCTTTGCGTTCATCTAATACTGTACCATCCAATTTTGAAAACAGCACACACATTGATGAATCAAGCTATAAAATATTACAATAATAAAATGAAAGTTTGTGAAATAAAACAATTAAGTTTCATATTTATTTTATTACCAACTAAGCATACATATAGTAATATTTTTTGGAAAAAAAACCCCACCTCAAGACTATGCCGATTCTCGAATTCCGATGCCTACCTTCCAGCTTTCTTTCATCAAATTCAGGTTTATGGTAACATTACAGTAGGACTATTTTAAGTGCAGCTCATGACAATTCCAAAAAGCCCAAACACGGCTAAGCTTAGTTGTTTTATTACGGAATTCCGTTGGCTATCTTCTGGCTTCAATCATCAGATTCAGATTTCTCGTAACATCACCTTAAATTCATTTATAAAATGGCTTCGTCTTAATCGCTTATCTATCTTGATCGAAATATCTTAGCGCCACCCATAAAACAGAGTTTTCGATGACCATCTCTGGTCTCCTTCATCAGGTACAGATCACCAAATGCTACTTTCTGAATGCAAATTCTTAGTTTGTTACCGAAAATATTAAAATCGCTATATGTTTCCCTTGAATTTTTGAGGATTTTCCTCAATTCCTCATGGATTCCATCATCAGAAGTGAACTTTGATACCAACGGGACCAATCTGGAAGAATATGCTTTCAAAAAAAAAAAAAAAAATCTGTTCATAAATGGCGGAGTAATCGCGTAACAAACATACAACAAAAACACACAGGCGAATTGAGAATCTCCTCCTTTTTTTGAAGTCGGTTAAAAATGCATTGAAACAGTCCTGTATAAAAATGAAGGCACTAAGATTCACACAACTCACACTATTCTACTCTTTCAGATTTAGTATGCTCTGCATCTAGGTACAAAAGAACGCTTTCAACTATCAGTACACTATTGAAATATAATAAACGGGTCACTCACGTCTTTATCGTCGAATATCGCTCGACATGTTTCGAGTGTTTCGAATTCGACTAAGATCGGACACCGGACAAGACCGTATGACGTTAATTTACGCTCAATGAGTGGGTTTTTAAAAATGCTGGCAAGATGATTCGATGCGCCGTTTCACCCCGCTCCCCTCACTAGTACTACTTGTGGCTGCAATCACAGAGTCGTCTGTTATGTATGATTAAGTAAAAATGTAGAAAAAAACGGAATTTCTGTTGTGTCCGGAAATACCCTTCACGAGTTTTTTGGTAATAACTTTTAAACAAGCCTACTGTAGGGTTCTTGCACACTACACAGGAGAGTTTTATTAAATTGTCGACAAATCTGTATTATTAATATTGCGCTACGGCTACTGTAGACTGAGATCCGGTGTCACCCAATGCAGTGAAAGATCGGATGACAATAATCCGATCTTAAACCTCTCAGGAGTTCTCAAACTTTGTTCTTAAAGGTCACCAAGAATCAACTTCATTTGACTTCTCTTCTTCAACAGAATGCTCTTAGCGGTCAAATTAGCATTTTATTTTACTAATTACACAATAACACAAGCAGACTGATACAAAATCGTTGTTTAACTTTACTTATTCAACATGATCGGGTTCAATGAACCCGGGTTCATTGACCCCGTGACCCCATCCAAAAGTTTGAGAACCACAATTTCTTCAATTTTGCATGCATGGTGTAAGACCGGGCAGAAAAAGTACAAAAAACATATATTCGCGTCCGAAATTGTGATTCGTAATACTATCTGGCTCCTTCTTTTACAAGTTGGTCAGCGGTTAAAACCGGACATTTCCCTGTAATAAACTCTTTGCTACTCGCGATAGGGACGAAGTTTAAGGCTCGTCCGTTCTTACACCACCACGTGAAAATTTATTGATGTCAAATTTTTTTGTTACTCTATTTCAAAGACTCCTCAGTCACGCATCTTTACGTCTACAGGAATTACAAAATGCAGTGCTATAGAGTATTTAATGCTCTTCATTTTGATATATGAATAACGTGCCTAACGTATTTCCAAGCTGAAAAAAAATCAAATCCAACATCATCTCAACCCACCCAAATATGTCCGAAACTTAGCCGAACGCACCTTACGTGGTCCTTAATCATGAGTGGTCGCGGCGGCCTCGCATTTAACACTGCGCGCGAGCGCGCGGAACGACCCGAGGCGGAGTGACCCGTTTATTATATTTCAATATATGTCTGAGACTCACGGAAGTTTTCTATTTAAAATGAGTACACTACACTTGTAGGTACATATCATTTTCATATTTTAGGTAAGGAAAAAGAGTCAGAAAGTTCAGAAACAGATCATATAAATTGTATTTCTAAGAAACAGATTATTATTAGTTATTCTAAACGCCGATAATTAATTGCATAAAATTCATCCTTTATTTTGTGAGTTTTACTAACTTTAATCGATTACAGAAAGCAGATTTCTGAAACTATTTTATTATTTTGTCTATACTTACTACCAAACTTTACTAAGAAAACTAGGATTTTCTCATTATTGTTGAAATAGTAGTAGTATGCATCATACATTACATTAAAGTCGAAGTTTGTAGCAACGCAATTCATATTTTAAATATATCATTTAAAAAGGTGGATATATACAACTATGCTTGCAAAAATTCTAGAACTGTGAAAATTCAGCATTTTGCAAAAGGGGCCCTTAGCACATGCAGAGCACAACAATAGGCAAGGTATTCATTAACATCTTGGGAATGAACATACTTTGTTTAATAGTTGACACACTGTATAATGTCATGTGATTTTAAGTCACTGGTGCCAATTAATGAATCTGTATATATTGATCATTACCTAATTTCATTTTACAAATGAGATTCTTGTGAAACATCATGGACGGAATCAATTATGTAAAAAAATACATTAACCTATTAATATTAACTAATTAAAACACTTATGATGAAGACACTTATGGTTTGGTCTTTCATGGTTTTTATGGATTACAATTTGTTTCATGAACAATTAATAAATGTTCACAGCAGATTATATATCTGTGTGTCCTCCAGAGTAAGCAAACTTCCTTTCATGCATTGTATATGAAGAGGGCTCACGACTTTGCATTTCATGAAGTTTCTTATACTTTGCCACTCTAGCTTCCACCAAGAACAGTATGCCAGCCGGGAACAGTAGGATGACACCAATGACGCCCATGGCAAAAGCCCAGCCCAGGTCATTATGCTCCCAGTTGGGCATCCAATCACGCCCATCACCCCTCGCACCAAATGTCACCACAGATATTATACCGGAAAATCCTGAAATAAGTATTGAATAGATAAATAATTAAATAAGAATTCAGTTAAGAACCTGACATTGTCTAATCCACCTTACTGAAATCAGCAAGGAGTAAAACAAAAAAAGAATGGATATTTTTGTTACTATGCTTATGCAAAGGACATTTACAATCCGTTACTGCAATTCTAGTTAATCTATTGGCATTTTTATCATCATCCAATGTATGATTTCATTACTATAAATAAGTTCAAGTTCAGTTAAAATTTATAGAATAATGAAAATAAGATCTACATACCTCCTATGACAAGAATTGTTCCCAGTGTCACCAAAAGAGTCAGATAGTTTTCATCATCATTATCCTTTTGTAAGTAGAGATATGTCAGGAATAAAGAGACAAGCACAGTACACAGTGATATAGTAAAAAAGAACTGAGTAGCTATGAAGAATCCTGGTAAAAGTATGTCATGGATGATGTAGTACTCCTCTTCAAACACCCACCAGCAGCCAGTAAACACTGTATCATACCAATGATGCGGCTCTTGGAATCCATTGAAACATACTAACCACAACCCTGTAATCAACAAGTTCGTTATTTCTTGTGACATCAGTCTGGAATACTTGAATGAGAAAAATTAAAAAAAACACTGAATTGCTTATAGTGTATGAAATAAAACCATCTAAAATGGGAAAGCCGAAGTTAACTTACTAAATAATACATTAAGCTAAACAAATGACTGTGGTAACATACCAACTTGAATAAATTTTGGGTTTTTAATTTTGCCGTCTGTAACTAACCAGTAGGGGCTTACAAATGCCAGTATGATAAAGAACGAGGCTAAAACGTAAAAACCTAGGGCAAATAAGCCCGTTTTCGATTTAGAAACCATTTTGGAAATGTATAATCACACATCCAAGTACCGAATTTTGTAAACTGAATTAACTGAACGCCAAACAATTTGATTTCATCTAACCTACGCCCTAAACTTGCTTGACATTGCCACAGACTACGAATAAATAAACTATGTAGTGGTTGAATCAAGCGGGTAAAAATATAAAAAATCGGTTCGGGTGCCGCGAAACAAAATAACGAGTTTGGTAATTGACGTTGGACAAAGACCTATAAAGTGCTTATAAAATACTTTCCGCTTCATTTTTCATTTAAGGTTGAGTATAGAACGTAGTGGTTATATTCTCTTTGGTTGAGTATTTTATAGCTGTAACAGACGTCAGACGATCGAGTATGGTGCGCTCCGCACCGCGACCTTGGTCCGCTCCGAACCATATTCGATGGTGTGTACAGCGGTCCGCCGGACATTATTATTATTATTGACGGTGCGCTCGGTTCGATGATTCTCCCACTGGATTTGGTGCGGTCCGCACCAAGCTCGAACGTGTAGACGGATCTGCCATACAAATATCGTCGGAGCAGACCAAGGTCACGGTGCGAGCGTACCATATTCGAACGTCTGTTCATGTGTCACATGACACGGTGCGGTGGTGTGGCGTGTCGAGTGCACCGCACCGCGACCTTGGTCCGCTCCACACCATATTCGATGGTGTGTACAGCGGTCCGCCGGACATTATTATTATTATTGACGGTGCGCTCGGTGCGATGATTCTCCCACTGGATTTGGTGCGGTCCGCACCAAGTTCGAACGTGTGGACGGATCTGCCATACAGATATCGTCGGAGCACATCAAGGTCACGGTGCGAGCGTACCATATTCGAAGGTCTGTTCATGTGTCACATGACACGGTGCGGTGGTGTGGCGTGTCGAGCGCACCGCACAGTCCGTCGGTGCGGAGCGCACCATATTCGATCGTCTGTTACAGCTATTTTATTATGATTTTATAAATTTTATTCCTGTCCTTTTATTTTAGTCCTTTTCACAGTAGTCTTGCACCTGCTTGTATCCGTCTTGTAAATTCTTGTAGGGACTCAAATAGTGTCTTTGAATGACAGAAAACTAACCTAAAAGTTTTATTTTGATTTTGCACGGATTTTGTGGAATTTGTGTTCTCGGTTCTCGTGACCAAAGTTATAAAACTGATTATAAACTTGTTATATAAGTTTTATAATGTAGGAAAATCTACATGTTTATTCAAAAGCTTTGTAGAGTGGGTCTCCTACATTGGAGGCCCCGCTTTTGCCGTTACAATTCGACTGAGAGTAAGGAAGGTTCCTACAAACTATGTAAATACTTTAGTATCAGCCAAGAGAAAGCAGAATTTATTTGTTTAAAACAACCGTACGTTAGAAAATTAAGTAATGCCTCCTTAAAGTGCCTAATTGACACAGTGCATGATCTCGGATTTCCGAAAGATGTTTTAGTCAAAGAGCCAGTGATGTTCAGCATTATGCCTGTCACACTAAGATTTCGATACAAAGTTTTAGAGGAATGTGGATTTGTAAATATTACACCGAAACACTTATTGTCATATTTACCATTGATGAAACAAAAAAGCATTGGACAATTGATAAGATCTGGAGAGCTTCCTACTATGTTAAAAGTAGAAAATAGACTAGCTAGCTTTATGACTCAATGGCCTACATCACTGACTACATTAATACATGGAGATATTAACGAAGCAACACTGTACAGTTTGAGATTGAAGATACTCCAACGTTACTTAGAGTTAGTACTAGATTTGACTGAAGATGAATTCCACAGAGGTTTAAAAACATACCCCACAATCAAACATCGGCCACTGGAAGTTATAAATGAAACTGTCAATATTCTGCAGTCAGTTGTTATGATACCAGACAAGAAAATCACAGCCAATTTATATCTTCTTCATGTTGACCCAGAAAACTTAAAGAAAATAGTATACAAATTTTGTTATATAGGTGGCATTGATATAAAAGAAATTTTAAGAATGCATCCTAAATTAGCCACCAGGAAATATGAGGTAATGGTAGAAATACGAAACATAATGCAGGAATATGGTATCAATGATGAAGCTCAGAGAAGATGTTTTGATATATACAGCTTGAGTCCTGAGACAATAAGAGTAAGACTAAAGGATGCTAAGTCTATTCCTGAATTTCAAACCTTCTTGAATCATCCCAGATTTCTTAAAATGATACATTATAAAAATACAGCAATGGACAGACTGCACAGCTTGTATAACAATAAGAAAAAATGTTCGAGCCTAAACATACTCTCAGGAAGCGCTGCACATTATGAACAGTTTGAGAAAGCCCCTGGAGACAGACTCGGAAAGGGGAAGGACCTTGTATTTTGCATCTCACAATCGTTGGGAGACATGTACAGTGCCAGTCAAATAAGGAATATGGTCAAGAGACACCCATTTTGGATTAATGTGCCTCTGGTACAAGTCAAATTTGTCTACCAGCAACTTTCAAAGAAGTTCGGGGCTCAAGATATATATGAGAACTGTCCACTTTTATTATATCCTTGGGATAAAATTAAGAAAGTACTTGATATTTTTGAGGCAAAAGGAAAACCTGCAGAGCCATTATATAGTAATGAAATACTAGACATTACAAAATTAGACAAATCCCAAAAATTGAGCTTAGTTTTATATTATTTAGAGAAAAAACACTATTTTTCTGGTAATGGAATCTGGGCTGAAGATAAAAAATGTAAAAACATAGAAATGACAAGTTTACAAGATTGTAGACAAGATCAGACTGCAAATAAAATGTTGAAGTAACTTATGGCATATTATTGGATAGCATGTTTTTATTTATATTATGCATTATATATCAGAATGTGAATGTAAACCATCAAAATTCAAACATTTATTCTGCAAATAGGCCACAAGGGCACTTTTACATGTCATAAAGTCAATTTTCCTTTTAATAAAGTCAGATCAGGCCGTATATATACCAGGCCCCTATACCACAAAACTTTACAAGTCCCAAGGGCTGTACCATAATACTTTACAAGTATACAATTCGACAAATTTGTCAACTTTTTCTATGGAAAACTGTAAAATTTTGTCGAATTGTAGACTTGTAAAGTTCTGTGGTATATTGTTCATGAGGCCTATCGCGAACCGTACGACAAAAGAAGTTTTTCACATCACCTATTCGGATAAGGACTTTTTCTTCCCTGCTAGGAGGGATCAAAATGGCACTTTTCTTCCCCGCTAGAAGGGATCAAAGTGGCACTTTTCTGTAACGAGTAATAGGTAACTTAATGAGTTATTGTATCGATTTTGATAAAATAAATGCAAAACTATTGTTATTTCAGATCTTTCATTATCCTCAATAGGTGATGTGAAAAGCAGTATGTGTCACATGGAAGCAAAACTATTTCCACCTTGGGCGTTAATTCTTGAATCCCTCACTACACTCAGGATTCTATTTTAGAATCCCTCGCTACGCTCAGGATTCTATTATATAATCCTTCGCTTCGTTCAGGATTCAATTTACGCCCACGCCGTAAATATGTCATTTTGCTCCCTTGTGACACAATCTACTATTCCCTCTCTGTTGCGCTTACATACAGACTTGCAAGTGCGACAGGGAGAAAAAAACTGGCCCACAGAGGGCCTACCGCGAACCGTAAACGAACGAAGTTGGAATATCGCCCTCTCTGTCGCACTTGCTCATTCCAGCGACAGCGAGGGAGACATTCGAACTTCGGGCGAGATAGGCCCTCAGATATTGTGGAGCTCAATGGTGTCAGTTACACGGTCAATATTATCACGCCATACGCCACGCGTGATAATATTGCCCGTGTAACTGACGCCAATACATTACGCTCTCGTCGTGTCTCGTTCACGTCGCGCAAGCGTCGCGCTGCTATGTTATGAAGACATAATAATATCTCTTTCTTGATTATTATATTTCTTGTCTCTCAATTCTTAAAACACTGTTAACTCAATATTAGTCGGGCCTTCAAATCGTTATGAAACAAGTGGTATCGTAACGATAGAATTCCGTTAATAATCACTATAGTATAGTATTATAGTTTATGCAACTGGCACATAATGAGAGGCATTAAAACACGACATATTTTCATTTCATTCCACCGCATAGCTGCGTCCTCCATAGGGCTACCGCGAACCACACACGAAATTTTACGTTAAGACTTACAAGTGCGGCAGAGAGTGAAAACTTCGTTTACGGTTCGCGGTAGGCCCTCTGTCCCATTGTGTGGGTCCGGCAGACCGGCGGCATATGCAAGAGTATATTCATGTTCTTGAAACCAAGCGAATCCGATTTACAGCTGCTCATTCGTTTTAATTAGGCCGGGTGGGTGTTATAAAGATCCTTAGACATGGTTAATAAAGACATAGTTACCATCAAAACGACAAGAACCGCTTTAAATGTAAGAACTATCGTTGAAGCAAATTTAAACTTGCTTGAAACCGAACGTAATACGAACTTCGCATGCAAACGTCAAACCGCTGTCATGTCATGTGTCACTGTCACTCTATTCACCTCACTTTGCCTCATCCATCCTCACTCCCGTAAAAATGGCGACTTACCTTCCTCGCTCTTTTGGTCTTGCTGAAACAGTAATTCGGAATAATGGAGCAAAGGTAAATAAACCTTCAGTTCTTCTTTTATAAAGAGTGCAACTGGATCCATCTAAATCAATCTGTGTCGGTAACTCATTTAAGTATCGCAGCACAAAAATCCATACCTGTCGGTCCACTGAATTGATTTTCGTTTCGTTCATCTCAGCTGATCGTAAGTTTTTACAAATTCATTAACTAGATATTATCTAATTAAAACATAGTTTAGATTTATGTAATTGCAATTTTATTTTTAAATTTGACCTTGTCGTTTCGTCTACACGATTGTGAATCTTACGTCATCACTCGGTTTTTTGATGGTTTAGATTAGATTCATTTTTTCTACAATATCAATAAGATTGATAATTGTGTATCGTTTGATTGATTGCATACAATGGAAATGATAACAGATATAACAATGTCGTACTCAATGTGACACAGAGACTTAAATAAATGATAATTTACTTTTAAGTAGATGTTAACTTAAAAGACAAACAACTTATAACAAAAGGAATACTAAATAATGTATATTAATTGTCATGTTTATTGTTATTGTTCATTGTTCTGGGAGAACATGATTGTGTACAAGGCCATCAGTCATATTTTTTTAACTTAATGCTCTACAATTGCATATATGTATCATTAATTCATTACCAATCAAGGCATAGCTGTACTGTGGTAAAATTTGTGAGTAAACATTTTGAAAGAAAAAAGTCAGTCAATTTACTAAAATAGTACATCATATTTGTTTTATTGTGCTAAATTAAAACTAGTCAGGCATCTTTTGATTTGGCACTCAAATCTAGTTCAAGGTAATTGTTATACTTACACTCTTACAACTGATAGTTGAAGGTTAGGTACTACCTAAAAGTATGTAATCTGTAGGTATTTTTTAAAGATTTAAATCATTAAATGTTGTATTTGCATTTATATAAGAAAGTGAGTTTATCCAAAACTGAAAATGAAAGGAGTGTATGGTTACAAGTGACTTCTAAGATTAATAATAATAACTGTACAGGGTGGATTTTATTTTGGGTTTATCTATGGGATAGTCTTAGAAATGCTGATCTTCAATAATTTGAAATTGAGGGAAGGTCTTCTTAGATCATTTTCGTGAAGCAGCATGGTATCTGGTAGCTGCCCGCACTGACCCAAAAAGAAAATCCACCCTATATGATAATGAACTTAGTTATCTAAATTTTCTACAAGTGTTTAACCCGTCCTCTCCCAGCAAAAAAACAAAACAAAACAATCTTTTTCTCAAAAATGGCCCGCAAACTGGACTTTAGTCGCTACATATTGGAAGGTAAAGTGTATAGTTTAAGGTCAGATCCAAATTAAAAAGTAAAAAACATTGCAGGCCACATATATGGCCTGCAATGTCCCATATAAATTCCTTTATTTGTCGAGTTATAAACTTTTTAAAATGTAGAAACTGTCATATAAAAGGAGGCACAGGTCGTATTCAGCCAATTCAGCTCGTATTTTTCTGTTGAATACGCGACGTTTTTTTATGTGTCTCGAATAATTTTCGTTTTTCGGTGGAAAAATACACTTGCGATTCCGTTTAAACAAATACTCAGCCTGCAATTGCTCCCTTCCCGGCCACGGCAATAATGTACTATTGTTTTCCGGCCGGGGATCCCAGTCACTGGTAGCGGACGGCTTAATTTCCAATTTACCAAAGCGCACTGCTGCTGAGACCATTAGGATAGTCACTTTTGGTAGCCAATCATGGTTTTAGAATCCATGGAGTAGCCATTATGTTAAAATATTAACAAAGCAACACGATTACAATTCTTATACAAATCAAATAAATGTGGAAATCCTCTTCATGTTTACATTTACCATGTCGCATCCTAGACTAGAGGGGAACGGGGTCTGGCCGCCACCTTATTCCTAGTACTATGCCAATAGTAGTAGTTTTCATGAAGGTGAATGCCTTCTTACATTCCCACCAAGCGACGAATGTTGGCTTTGTTGGAATGACGTGTTGTAAAGTGAATGAGGAACTCAACTGTAAGAAGTTCTCAACCTGCTAGAGGTCTCTAAACTTTTCAGTGTCATAGCCAACCAGCTGCATCATCAGCTGAAGGCGCAAGGTAGGTCAAGGCCTTCTCCATACAAACATTGTGCACGTTTATTCGGCATTTCTGGCATTTTTGTCTTTGCTTTAAATGCGAAGCAATTAGTAGACACAAAACTTTCGTGCTACAGCATTCAGGTTAGTGATAACCAGCAGTCAGCATAATGATATCATGGTCAGAACCGTATGACGCTTGTCATGCGTTAGTGTGGCTAAAGAAAGATGAGAAACAAAAATAGCGGCAGATTTAAAAAATCTCCTTGTATGTGGCAAGATGTGTATGTATTGATAGTGCCCAGGTGCAGACAGATTGTGACCCAAAGAGATTCCTAGAGGCAAAAGTATACGCAAAGAACTTCACGTGTGCTTTAATAGGTCAAAATCTATTAGAGGCAGCATGGAAATCCATAACAAACCAATCTTATCTTATATCTTTAAACGAGCAATTCTAGTATATATCTACATATATTTCTATATATATTTATTTCGGGGATCTCGGAAACGGCTCTAACGATTTTGATGAAATTTGGTATGTAGGAGTTTTCGGGGACGAGCAATCGATCTAGCTAGGTCTCATGCCCGGGAAAACGCCGAGCAAAGCTCTGCCGCCCAGATATTGCTATTATACTATTATAATATTTGGGCGGCCGAGCTTTGCTCGGCGTTTTCCCGGGCATGAGACCTAGATAGATCGATTGCTCGTCCCCGAAAACCCCTCCATACCAAATTTCATCAAAATCGTTAGAGCCGTTTCCGAGATCCCGGAAATATAGATATATAGAAATAGATATAGATATAAACAAGAATTACACTTTCGTAGGATAATGAGACTAATGAGTGCGCCAATCCGACACGTTCATACGTTATCGATTGGCGCAGGCTTACGTAATGTCGAGTCTTACTTTACTGGCACGGCGCTGGGCTACCCACTGCCAGAAGCCACGTGAATAACCCACCGAGTTTGGCATTCCTACTGGTTTCATATAAAAAAGACACATTACCTTCTTATTGCTTTTACAATATTAATCCGTTTTATTCACTTCAAGATATTTTTTAAGGTTTTCAAGGATCATTTTGTTGTCCGTCTGTCTGTTTGTCTGTCAAGACTAGGGTTGCCATACGTCCCGCAAGGTTTCTAAGCAAGCTAGTAGGGATCAACTAGGTAAATAAGCATGCATGTACGTACTGGCTGAAAATCAGCGCTGTAGGTGTCTAACACCTCAGCATAATGCTGAGCCAGTGTCCGTTTCACTGCCGCGGGGACACACGTGTGCTTTTGTGTATGTTGTTCTTCTTTTTTTTTGTAATATTGTGTGTCTTCTGTGGCAATGAATAAATGTTTCTATCTATATATATCTATCTACGTGGTCCGGCCGACTATCGAATTTAAGCGTAGCCACAGAATAGTATAATAGTATTACATACAGAACGGACACGAATCCCCCCGCACCGAGTTCAGTTACCTCGTCCCTGACATGAGGATGACAAGCGGGGTTACGATCGGGTTACCGTCGCGGCTCGCGATTCGCCCATGCCACGCGCTACGCACTCGCGTAAACAATTGACGCGTGTACCGACAGCGCAGGCACACATAGTTACCCACAGCGCTTGCTTTCCTTCGCGTGTCACCCCCGTGGCGTAGCGCATTAAGGGTGCCGCTGCTGTTAGCAGATGGGGAACGGACGGCAAGGACCTGCCCCGCTCCCAAGTCTCGTCTGCTACTGTTTGACTTGTCGACGGAGGGACAACTCGTCCGTAAGAATGTTGTAGTAAAGTTATTCGACATGTTGACAGTTATTGGCAGTGGCCGCCGCGCCGCACAAGCAGCAAGTGCGCAACCTGAATGTACACGAGTACGTGAGCTACACGCTGCTGCGCGACGCCGGCATCCCCGTTCCCAAGTTCAATGTGGCCAAGTCGAAGGAAGACGCGCTCAAGTTCGCCCAGGACCTGAAAAGCAAGGACATCGTCCTTAAAGCCCAGGTTTGTGCACCGACAAAATGTATCCCTTCTAGCACGGCTGGCACGGCTACTAGTGCTGAATGGCTATTATCTGATGCCGACTCCATATGCTTGGTGTTTGACACAAACACCAAACACCCAACACAAACACGGCATCCCTTTGAATTTGTCAAAAAACCGATGCCATCATACGTTCGCTTTTGGTGTTCGCTGTTTGCCGTTTTGCCAAGCATGTGAAGACTGCATGAGTCGTAATTAAGTCACTTCACTCACCAACTCCAATCTCTCTCGCACATTTATTTAAACTAAGAGGAGAGTACTTATCTCGTGAAGAGTCGCCATCGAATATATCTGTACGTGTACTTACTCTTCAGGGTGCTCATAAATAACTGAAAGCGCACTCTTACACCTTGGCGATATAGTCTTGTTCAGATGCCTAGTTGACCCCACCTAATTCGCTCTAATATATCTGATGATGGCAGTGCCAGCCTCGCTGAGATTGTATGTACGGAAGGATCTAGCCCAGGATGCTCTAGTAGTCACGATAGCAATGTCTGCTGTACGACTACCATTTTCATTGCCAGGCCAAAATACAAGACAATCACTGAATACCAGCGAGGGTCAACTAGTAGGCAGTGAACTAGGTGATGATCTCCTCTCGGGAGTCGTACGGCATGTGAACATACTTATTTGAATTCGCTAGGGGAGTTCTTGGCACTGGAAGTGTTAAAATGCATATATTCTTCCTGTATCGTCTACCTTGCCTAAACTGAACGTATATATGTCTATACCGATTTATATTGTGCAGGTACTAGCAGGCGGCCGAGGAAGAGGTTCGTTCAAAAATGGTCTCAAAGGCGGCGTTCGTATGGTGTCCACGTAAGTATGGCATTTGAGTAATGAGCAATATTAAGTGGTCTGTAATCAATTCGTAATTTGTACATGACAGAAGCGGGTGATTTCTTACGCTACCTCAGGTGCGCTTCGTCGTCGTATTATCAATAAGTATGTTCGTGTTTTCAACAACAAACCAATTGATAAAATCTGACTAATGTAGAGTGGTTAAGTGTAGTGGAGCTACACAAAATCTCATGTTGTATTTAGTGTACTACAACATGAGATTTTGCATTCAGAACTGCAAGGCTAGCCACTTGATGACATTTCATAAAGTAGGAATCATGATAGTTAACTTGGTGTGTGGTTGTGGTCACAAAATATTTACCTTCTTAATATTCAAGTCATTGTTTGTAGCCGTAGTAGATGCTCTGCAATTGGAATAGACAGTTGCAAAAGAAATGCAACCTCCTATCTTTAAAATTTGACTCGCATTCAATCGAAATATTTTGTTATTTCTAGGTGGATAGATAAAAAAATCATTGCGTTGTTTGCGATACTCTGCACAGAAATAGGTACCTATAACCAAGATGGGTCTGACTCGTAGACATAACAAGTCATAGAGAGAGATTGACTTGATCAAACCGACGCGCAGGGCTCGGTCCGCAAGTCATGTGAACCATTAACTACATATTCACTCCTGCGTATTGACGATAATAACTTAGGCAAACAGGGCGCTTGCTGAATTTTAGCACCCGTAATATTCAAATAGTTGTCATATATTTAGTATCACAGGTTTTTAATATAGTTCTTATTATTTCAGTAGTTACCTGTGAGATGTTGATTTATCTGCTAGCGTCTCTCAATAGTTTACATTAGTTCTGATGACCCGCATCCTGTGTTGCGTTTTGCTGTCAAAACCCTGTATGAGCACAGCGCAGCGAACAAATTTAGGCCCTTTCGACTCGCCGCACTGTCTCTCCTACGGCTAATCAACTGATTGGTCGTTGACTTTGGACCTTGGACTATTCATTATCTTTACACTAGCTCCGCGAGATGATTGACTACGTATATATTTGTGGCGTTATGTGTAATGTAACGAGTTACGTGTAATATACAAACCTAGAACAGAGACGTGTGCCTGTGAACCAGGCCATATCTTTATATATCGCAGGCGTAACATAAGTCGTATTTGTAATTATGTTCTATATTGATATAACTAGCTAAATGGTCGTGACGAAAAAAAGCGCCAAAAACTAACTTACAAATTACTAAATGAGTCTCGCGCACAAGGCTAGTGCAAAGTTATCGTTTAAAAACGCTCTAGCAAAACTAGTATAGAAATACGAACATCGTTTCAAACATCACTCCAAATCCACTAGCTAAAAACAGTGTTTTCCACTTAAATTCTACAACACTCAACTCAATAAAAGCTATAAATAATTTTGTCATAATTTTGAGTTCTGAATGTGGAGGGATTTAAGAGAAGGGCTTTGCCAAGGAGCGATGGAGAGGTATGGAAGAAAAAACATGCTGCGCCGACCCCAACTAAATACGATAAGGGCAAGCGAATGATGAATTTTGAGTTCTAAACATTGTATAATTTATAAGGGCTCTTAACTAATACGGAGCGGTGTTTGTTGTATGTGTGCGTAGACCGGAGCAGGCCGCGGACATCGCCAGCAAGATGCTCAACCAGTACCTGGTGACGAAGCAGACGGGCGCCGGCGGCCGCATCTGCAACATGGTGATGGTCACCGAGCGCAAGTTCCCGCGCCGCGAGTTCTACGTCGCCATCATGATGGAGCGCAGCTTCAACGTAAGTTGGCGCTGTACTGTAGCACAGAATAAAGTAATAGTACTGCCAGAAGCAGGGGCGACTCACTCGCGTGACGTCATCGCGCCGCACAAAGGTCCCCCGCCCGGGGACTTTCAATGCGATAGAAAGTGATGTAGCGAGTGATGCGAGTGCGATAAAAGGAGATGGCCACGCGTAGGCACGTTTGGCTTGCCTCGCGGGGATTTGTTAACAGTGAGGCTTCTGTACGTAGTACTATTACTTATTCTGTGCCAGAAGTCCCACTGTTAACAAATCGCCCATTTACAACCACAAATTATAATAGGTAAATAACAAACTGACCACACCAAGCGAATGATGCGTCGACGCAGTCCAGTAGTAATGCGCAGAAGCCACTGAATAGACCACCTACGGATGTACTTATAGTGGCGCGGCGAACTGACGGAGTGAGAACCCCCTGGCTGTAGGAAGCCCTCAGCAGTGTGTTCCCCGGAGCGTCCCTGGACCCTCTGACGTCAATAAGGATGTTGGCACCAAATAAGAATATCATTATCTCCAAATTTTCTCCAAAAAGGCGCTCTAAGTCAGTGATGTCACTGATCTGTACTATCTGTAGCGCTAACTTCGTTATTTTTTGACATTTGTGAATAGGATTTTCACCATTAGACATAGTATCACGCGTTCTTTGTTTTGGAATAATAATAATTTTTGATCAACACCCCTATTCTTAGTTAATGGAGGAATGATTCTTCTCTGGTGACGTATGAGGGTTATCATGATATCACTTGTCGCCTTGAATAACACGTTCTAACAAATATGCGAGTTCGAGAGTGACCGATGTCGTATCCACAGGGTTTAATTAAAAATCCAAGCGAATAGCATCAACAAAGTTAATAACTCTAGAGATATGAGGAAAAATTTGTGGCTTTCGGTCACAATATCTTAATGTACGACATGAATGATAAATATTATTCTCTCATATATTTCGTTAAGTATGTAGATTTATTTTGGTAGACACACCGGAGTAAGATAAAATAATCCGGTTTTTCTTCATAAAAACATAAACAAACGCTAAGATAAAGACTTGACCTAGGCAAACTTAAATAAAAACTAAAACAGTAAAACTTAAAGATAAAAAAATTGTCCCAGGTCGCCGTCAGTGAATGGGTGAATGGACCACCCAATTTGTGCAGAATATTGGCCAGCCATCTGGTCACCACTGGTCCACAAATAATTTAAAAGTCTGGAGAACATCACTTGGAATAAACCTTGTTCTTGTTTGATTAAATCCTGGGGCTTAAATACCAATGTCAATCAGGTTTGATCATTCAAAGACTGACGAACTTATCTACTCTATACTTATCTTACTTCTTATATTGTTTTTGTAACTGCAAATGAGCATTTTGGTGGTTGATGCAGGGCCCCGTGATAATCGCGTCCTCGCAAGGAGGCGTGAACATCGAGGACGTGGCGGCGGAGAACCCCGAGGCCATCACCTACGAGCCCATCGACATCAAGACGGGCATCACCACCGAGCAGATCCACCGCGTCGTCGAGAAGGTAGCGCTTAAGGGCCCTTGTCAATTAAAAAACTTTCTAGAACTCTCTGTTACTATCTAGAACAGGACTATGGCAACCTAATGGCATCAATTTCAAAAGTATTCTTTGTATTTTTCATTAAGAAATATTATTTCAAACATCACTCCAAATCGACCATTTTCGAGCATAAAACTACTTTTTTCCGCTTAATTTCTACTACTCACAATAAAACGAAAAAGGGGCAATGTTACTATCTAAAACTTTAATAAAATCACCGTATTCTTTAATCACTTCATTTGTATTATCAATACTTTTCTCAAAATTTGAATTGAAAATAATTTAACCTGTTCGATAAACTTAAGTTCTCCTAGTGCGAAGTGCGTGTTGCTCTAAGGCTTAACGCAATACTTCAACTGCTTTCCGTGGCAGCTTTGGCTAAGCAACAGGTCTTAACACGGTACGAGTATTTCAAGGAGGACGCCCTCTGTCACAACTTCCCCGGCTTGCAACTAAAACATACTGTACCAGAAGTAATGTTCTTCACAGATCGGGCTTCAAGAAAAGCGCGAGGAAGCTACAGACATGATTTCGAAAATGTATGAACTCTTCCTGAAAAAAGACGCTCTGCTTATCGAGGTGAACCCTTACGCTGAGGACGCACTCTCTGGCGCATGTAAGATTTACAATTTAGTGCTTATTATTATTAACGGGCTCAATAAAAAGCGAGATGCGGTCAAGGCTAGCCCATAGCGGCTGCCATAAGACACTACTACTACATCATCATCATCAGCCCACTTTCGTCCACTGCTGGACATAGGCCTCTCCCATGGCACGCCACTGAGCTCGCTGTTGAGTTTTTGTTTCCAACCGCTCCCAGCCACTTTGCGTGTGTCATCGCTCCACCTGGCTGGAGGGCGTCCTACACTACGTTTGCCAAGCCGTGGTTTCCACTCCAGTAGAGACACTACTCTGGAGTGGAGCCACTACTAAGTCGGTGGGATATTTATTATCCTGCCCAAAGTGCTCTCGTACCTTTGCAAGAAAGGATACAATAACCACATAAAGTACCAACACACAGTTATAATAGTGATCTGATCGTTGAACAATCGCTGAAATCGGTCTGGGGGACCATAATCAATTATTCTTCATGAATGATGCCCTCTTATAATTTGATTTGCAGTCTTCTGTTTGGACGCCAAATTCCGATTCGACGACAACGCCGAGTTCCGACAAAAGGAGCTGTTTGCCCTGCGCGACACCACGCAGGAAGACGCCAAGGAAATCGAAGCCGCTAAATTCAACTTGAACTACATTGCACTCGACGGTAATATTGTGGTAATCGGTCGGGACTATCATCATCATCATCAATATTGTGGTTTTACATTTCAGATTTTAGTGTTATTATAGTTGTACTATTTTGATCAATTGACGTGTCGTAGAAAGTATGACACCAATTGATTATTGAAATTGTATGAACTTAGATCTATTTAGCTAGTAAATTATCAATGAGCCTAACGACTTAACACAAAGAACCAAGTAGTTGTCACTGTTATAGTGCGCGCCATCCACGACGACGCGCCCCTCCACCGCCCGTTCCGTACAATTGCGCATAGATTAGTATGAGATGCGCTGTGGAGGGGCGCGTCGTCGTGGATGGCACGCTCTAAAATGTAGTCCTGCCTTAAGTATTGGATACATATGCAACCGTGTAAGTTTCTTAACGTATTGATTGTATTTGTAATAGAGTATAGTTCGTACAGAACTCTAGGCCAAATTCTGTCAAACGAAAACGCAAGCAAAAAAACCACTAAGGGCTTGTGAGTAAGGTAGATTCTTGCTTGCGTTCATTTGACAGCATTTGGCCTAAATTTTGAACGTAATATACCTAGTTGACTCAAATTTGACTTACTCTGGGTAACCTAGGCACGCGATTCAGAGCCGCACCTTGAGCGTTGGTTATTTGACGCGGTGTTGTATGTAAAGGTACCATCGGCTGCATGGTGAACGGCGCTGGGCTGGCCATGGCCACGATGGACATCATCAAGCTGTACGGCGGCGACCCGGCCAACTTCCTCGACGTGGGCGGCGGCGCCACTGCGCAAGCTGTATCGGTATGTACTCTTTAATATTTCCTTGTTATAAATTAGGTATTTCTCAGGCAAGACAGTTTTTAATGTAGAAAATATTATTTATGTCACACATGGCCATAAAGTGGCCATTATCGCACGCTCCGCGCGCGAAAAACCCCACTTCCTGGCCAGGGGGTGACATAAAATGTTGTACTTACCACGGGCGATGATAAAGAAAGCCTCAGATCGCATATTTATCGCCCGAGCCGACTGAATTTTTGGCACTTAGTTTACACGAGATAATAAATTATTTGTGTTTTTGTGCAGGAAGCCTTCAAGATCATTCTGTCTGACCCGAAAGTGACAGCCATTCTTGTGAACATCTTCGGCGGCATCATGCGCTGTGACGTCATCGCGGAGGGAATCATCACTGCCGCCAAGAACCTCAACATTCAGATCCCCGTTATTGTCCGACTTCAGGTAAAACATCACTCCAACATATTTAAGGCTGGTTATAGTGTCACGCGGACCGTCCGGTTAAAAGGTTCAAGGCCCTACATTGGGGGCACCCGGACAGGGAACGTGTTATTTAGAGGGGCAATTACACTTCGTCGTTCGCAGCATGTGGCATGCGACGACCGTGAAAGTGTAAAGAACACGTTAGTCGGCCGCATTCGGCGATCGACAGCTGCCTAGTCGCCGTAGTAGGCGGACAGACTCCTTAGTGTAAAGATGACGTTCGTTCACCCAAGTAGTTTAAAATCAATTCGGCGACCGCATTAGGTGAACGACGAAGTGTAATTGCCGCTTTAGGGTCGCAAGCGTGTGTACGCCGGTTGAGTGTATGTTGTATGTTCAGGGCACGAAGGTGCACGAAGCGCGCAAGCTGATCGCGGAGTCAGGGCTGCGCATCGTGCCGCGCGACGACCTGGACGAGGCGGCCGCGCTCGTCGTGCAGCTCAGCGAGATCGTCTCGCTGGCCAAGAAGGCCGGCGTCGAGGTCAAGTTCGACATCCCTAAATACATGCTCGAGAAGTAAAACAGTATTAACAAGCCTCGGGAAACCCTATTGTTTACCGATGTTTCTACTCATTCATCATGTTTCACCAGTCGCTCGAAGGTCATTCGCTCTGTTCCTCGTAGTCACGTCATGGGTGAAGCGCGAGACAATCTTACGGTATACTGCCTTGTGGTCTATTTGCTTCGACAATATCAGTCATTAGTCGCCATTGTCGCCTAAAATTACTAGTTGCAGAAATCCAATAGAAAGCTAAGTATTTATGTTCTTCGTGAAATGTAATTGAATGTGCCCATACAGAAACATGTTTATTATTCGATTTAATTTTAATTGGACTATAAGGCGTACCTGGTCTAGTACCGTACAGAAAATAAATTTGATAAAGAACGTCTCGCGAATTCCTATTATTGTGTAATGTTTAAAGTATTACGCATTTATTTAATGCTAACCATATTCCTTATTATGTAAGCCTCAAGAATGACCTTTGAGCACTTAAGTTAGTAGTACGAAAACGTCTTCACCGTAATAGTTGTTTGCTTCTTCGAATATTACTGTTAAACTGTATGCGATCAATTGATTCATTTGTTACTAGTGTCGTCAGTCAATCATACTCTAGATATTGTTATAATTATTTTAAGAGTTACTGTAGAATTAGTTACATAAATATTACAATTGATTCATAGTAGATAGGTAAAAATGTTTATTTATTTTTTGGTCCCTTTACATTTTGTTTAATGATAATGTAACATCTCATTCACTTGAGATCTTGGTACAATTTTATTTTTTGAGTCTTATTTATATGACGAAGATAAATACACAAA
Organism: Cenopis cana; assembly: GCA_951800055.1. Taxonomy (NCBI): domain Eukaryota; kingdom Metazoa; phylum Arthropoda; class Insecta; order Lepidoptera; family Tortricidae; genus Cenopis; species Cenopis cana. Next base: position 13,197,745 of record OX637471.1, on the reverse strand, counting down.
TACTTGATTGCGTGTCTCTCGCAACATAATACTACTGGGAATCCATGTTGCGAAAGACAACGTGGAGCGACAGTAACAAATACTTTATTCACATTTTACTTGTTTTGGATTCGCTATTCATTTTAAAATAAAATAGTTAAGGATTGATAGGTGATGCCACTATTAACTAAGTTAATACATATAAGTCTTCACCTAAGTGTTATTAAAATAATCACCATATAGATTCGATGAAGCTTACGAACATAGGTTGTTCAACCTTTAATATTAAGATCAGACTTATTCGTAACTATTAGATCATTCTATTTATTGAATTTACCGTAAGTTGTTGTGTAGCAATTACATTGAACCATATTACGATGTAACGCTTCTGTATCTGTATGTACTTTGTCTCGTCACGTATACAATTGTTATATGTCGGGTGTGGTAGCGCCGCTGCTATGCTACTCTCTTCTCTGTAAGTATTGTTTAATTGACGGAAGCCCCAGACGGTTTCCCGTGAAACGTGTAACATGCAATAATCAAGTATTTTGTAAAATGTTTCTTTGTAAATAGATACAATTATTAAGTTCGTGTATTTATTGGGAATAAAGTGTTTGAAGTAAAATATTGTATTAACACCGTATAAAACAAGTAATTATTATTTATTGGCTTGAAAGGTCACTGTTGTAATAAATTTGGTTTAGATCTGTATTGTAGTTTTTTTGTCGTATGTCCTATTGTAGTATTGTTTGATTGAAGGTGCAGCATTTAACACCAAGTTTCAGATTTATCTTATTGGCCATACTCTGTTAACACGTTCACGGACAGAGCACCTTCTTCGCATAATTTATTTACTGCTATGGACGGACTGCCACGTCACTGTTTAATCAAATATGTATGTCGCCGTCACGCCTACAGGCGTATGGTGTCACAGGCTCACAGCACAGCGCGACGTTATTTTATATAAAATTGAAGCGACCCCTGAAGCACTATGAAAATTAGTAACGCGCCTAGAACGGCACAAGATGTCTGCCTCCTTATAATCATATAGTGGCTGTGGCTGTTTTATTTATTTATTTATTGATAACAGTGTTTACATGACATTACAGTATAATTATAACCAATGCGTCACGAAACTTAGACTAACAATAAAAAATTAACAAACAATAACAGATCAGATAAAAGATAACAACAAACAATTTACATTAAATAGGAACAGTTGAGCACCTTGTATCCATCGCCTCGCAAAATCTTAAGCATTCACGACACACTGCCGCCCATCGCCACGCAAACAGATCGCACTCAGGTGTTGATGCCAGGAGCGCATTGAGCTGTAAATGTGCGCGGGGCAGCGGACAGTTCCTGCAGGAGACGGTGCGCGCCGGCGGCACGGCCAACAGGTCACGTAGGCGTGGTCTGAGGGGGATCCTCGGGACATCCGGAACAAATAGTCGCACGAGACGCTCTATCAATTCGGGACAGTCTGACTCACCACGCAAGGCTCGACATGCCGTGGTCAAAAGTTGATAGTTTCGCCTCACCTCCAAGGAATTGTACCCAAGGGAGCCGAGAAGATACTTTGTAGGGCACAGATACGGGTAGAACCCGAATACTTTTTTATAAAGAAATCTTAAAAATGCCTTCTGAACCTTCTCAAGGAGTAATGCATACGTTGATTCGTAGGGGCTCCATACGACCAACGACGTCTCCAGCTTACTCTTTACTAAACATTGTAAACCATTTTTATAGCCGCCGGCTCGTCTCGGTGGAGATCATCGTCCACAGCAGTAGTGTCGCATCACGAGGCTCTCAGATTACGCCCGTGGCCGTACAGTCCGTGAACGTGTTAACGACAACTACACAATGTTCTAAGGTCTTAACAACATGACGTCAAATAGTTAAGATTACACAACCAATAATCACGCTATATTACTATATGCGTGCAGTGCAGTGCAACTACGGCACTCTGTAAAATTAGAAACAAGTGCCCTGTCGCTCCTACTAAGCCCCGCGCTAGACTATCTAAACCTAAGCAAAGAGAAGTAGACTATAACCATATCAATTGCCTACCTGATAGGAGATGGCCAAGCGTACACGTTTGGCTTGCCTCGCGGGGATTTGTTAACAGTGAGGCTTCTGTACGTAGTACTATTACTTATTCTGTGCCAATACTGGGTCGAGTACACACACTCGGTGCTGGCTGCTGGGTGATGTAATATAGTTTGAAAACAAAAGCGGTAAAGGGCGGGAGTGTCTGTAGCGATAAGATCAGAGGTCTAACCCAGCCAAAGGGACTGAACTAGGCTGACTCTTACTGACATGGAGCGTTCATTTTACAGATCAAGATGTACTATAAAAAACCAACTTCATCACAATCGAATAAATCACCATGTCAATAAGATGAAGGTGCTGCCTGCAAAGCGATCATGGCAAGAGCGGCCGACAATCAAACTTACTGTTCCAGCAAGACAATATAGTACAGTCAGCATTATAAACAACAACTTCTTGCTTCGAGTTGGATCGAAACTTTGGAGATGTTTATGACTCTCACTGTACCACCCAACACAGTGTAAAGAAACTACGGCATTTCTGTATATTATGTCTATGTGTAAGTATTTCTTTTTATAAATTTTAAGTAGGGCAGGGTCTAACGCATATATAAATATTTTATAATAAATCTGTACATGATTATAAGTATTTTTTATTTTCTTGCATTTGCAACTACAGACTTATATAAATTTTACTTACATAAATGGACATGTTTACCTCTAAATATTAATGAAAACAATGCCGTATATATATACTAACAATAATAAAATTATTACTTAATTGTTCAACTCAACATTGCACTGAAACATAGCATGAGTAATATGACAAGAATGAAGGACATCTTTCCTAAGACGTGGCGTAGGTACTTTGTCGTAAAAAGGACTCTATATAACTTCTTTGCTGGGTGTAGATATTCCTAAAGCTTCTTCATATCCTATTTTTGTTTCGTGTTTGTCTGAAAAAAAGGACAATTGTTAAATATGGAATAACTCATTGCATTAGTTACTTAATATACAATAGTACATCACTTACCAAGGGCGGTAAAACAAAGAACGTGTCAGATCGCAGGTATTTGACTATATGCGATCTGAGGCTTTCTTTATTACCGCCCGTGGTAAGTACAAAGTTTTATGTCACACCCCCGGCCAGGAAGTGGGATTTTACGCGCGCGGAGCGTGCGGTAATTGCCACTTTATGGCCAGGTGGGACATAAAATAACTAAAAGGCCCGAGCTGTGCCGCTGCAGAGCGCTAGCTGCTGTAAGTTAGATTAGTTGCATACCAAGTTTCAGCCTTGAGTCTTACTTCATTTTAATTACACAATTTAATCGATTTGGAAGACACATACAGTATTTTGATACACATATAAAGCAATTGGAATTACTAAGGCTCCGTTTTACGTAGCCAAGCGTAGGCCAAGTGCGAGTCGGACTCGTGCACGAAGGGTTCCGTATCATTATCTATATGTTATAATATTTATTGTATCCTGTTTAGTATTTTTCTCAGCGATCCTGTCTCGCTCGAACTGTGCGAATTAGACAGAGGCGGGTATATCTTTTTCTTCTCACTTATTTACCTGTCAGCTCTGAAGTATATAACGTAAATTTTGAAATGTTTTGCAGCAAAATTGTGTCTTTTCCGAGCGAGCGTTTTTTCTCAGCGGCAGTGTCTTATTTTACTTGGACATATGATTATTGATTACGATATCGTACTACTCCAAGCGCGTAACCTGGTCATTTCTTAGTGACCCACACGTCAAGCACGGACGTGTGATTGAAGCAATTTGCTTGGACTTACGGGGAAATTGAAAGATTTTGCTCGGGGGCGAGTTTTGGCTAACCTAAAACAACTGAACTTTGACATAAATAAGGCTCATTTCAAGTGACTTTCATTACCTTTTTTAGAAGCCTTCTTCTTAGAATCTTTGTCTCTAGTCTCCTTCTTTGTCTTCTTGTGATTTTCAGTTCTGATAGTTTTGTCTCGTTCTCCGGTCGCGCTATTCGCTTTAGGTCGTTTCTTCTCTTTACGCTTTATGTTATCTATGACCGCATCTTCAGGTGCTACATATTTATCCAGGTCAGGTATAATTAAGTCACCCTCTTTGCTGTGTTTATTTTTTTTCTCCTTCTTTTTCTTTTGAGATTTTTCAGTGGAGTTCTTTTCAGATTTAATTTTCTTAGTTTCCTTTTTGTTCAGAAGGCCTGTCTCTGGTGTGGGGTACTGGTGTATCCTAGAAGTAAGTAACTCGTCGTCGCGTAGCGGTCTGTAACAATAGATTTACTGTATAGTAACTCTTGCGTGGTTGTAACATGGGCGCTGATACAGAAAAACAAGAAAGCATTGGAGGTATGTCAACACAACATGGAGAGGAGCATACTTAAAATCAAAAAGAAAGACAGAATAAGCCTAAGTAAAATAAGAAATAAAACTAAAGTGATAGATGTATCATACATGACAAATTGAAGTGGAAATGGGCAGGTTACATATTAAGGGACCCAAAAGACAAAGTCACAATCTGGTATCCCAGAGAGGGAAAAAGAAAGAAAGGTAGACCTCATAAAAGATGGGAAGACGATTTTAGGCAGACAGCAGGACCTACATGGAGAAGAGCTGCAAGAGACAGAAAGGAATGGAGAATGATAGGGGAGGCCTATGCCGCTAGGCAAGCCAATGTAATAGATCAACATAATACCTAAACTAAGCAGAAAACGTGTAGAAATTGGAATAAAAGGCTATTTTATTTTTATTTTATAACTCTTGCGTAATAAAAAAAAAACAATGGTAGATCCGATTGATGATAGAATAGAATAGGATTAGAGATAATTTAAATATAATGGGCACACATATGGCGATTTCAGCGATCTTTTATTACCTGTTTGTTCTATAACAAATGCGAATTGAACAAGAGCAACAATTAAAAATAATTTAGATTCCATCATCATATCATAAAGTTGGCATAACGTGCTGGCCCAATGTATACAGCGGCCATAAATCCCGCAGTACACATTGGGCCAGCCCGTTTTGGGCCATCGTATAGAGACCCGCTTGGCTGTACGTTGGTAGTAGGCGCCAACGCTGGCTCGCAAACCGAATGGTGTCGGTTTTCATGCACATCGCGCGCTTCGTTCACACGTTGGCTTCTTGGCCCAACTGTTAGCCCAATACGTTGGCCGAATGTGTACTGCGGGCTTAGAAAAAATTACAATTGAATTGGAACCAAGTGATTCGGATTAAATATACAGGATGATTTATGGGTCGTGATCAGTAATCAGGTAGATAATCAGGCCCATGAAACTGAACAACTTTCCACAAGAAACCATGGAACGAAATAATAAAATTAGAAATCAACTTTCATACAAAGTGGTTGGTCACGTGACCAATTGACTATGTGAAGTAGGTTTTTATGTCTTCAGATTTCGACCTATATTCCTAGGGGAAAGTTGTTCAGTTTCATGGGCCTGATTATCTACCTGATTCCTGATCACGACCCAGAAATCACCCTGTATATATCAAAATTTCCATTTCTTTTAAATTCAAACGATACATAATAAATGACACTATTCCTTTTAAATTTTGCCAATGTGAAAACAGCCATACTTTCAGAATATAAAGCCCGTCACAGACAGAGCTATAATATATATTTTAGCAAGGTATCTTACGGGGCACTATTTTGGGGAGGCCTATGTACAGCAGTGGACGTCTTTCGGCTGATATTATGATGATATATACAGGTTGTCCTAAGACTATGGGATATCAATGGAAAGTACCTTAAATATCGTAGATAGGATATTTTTCTGAAAGAAGACATTATTTTAATTTAAAAAAACAATTCATAGATTTTTAAATAATTCTTACACGATTGTACCGGGAATCGAACCATATCGAACATTCATTCAAGGTACTTTCACGTAGTACTTAGTGACGGGCTTTACCCCCTTATTCATAAACGTCCATCAAACCTCTATTAGTTAACAAGCCGCTAAAGTTCGTTTACCCTTATCTGTCACCTTGACACGTACTCGTACGTTTGTGTGAAAGGGTCAAACAACATTTTAGTTAGCAGAGGTTTGTCAAGTTTTATGAATAAGGAGGTTAGAATGTATGAACAAGGTGAGTAGAACGACTAACTGGTCAAGGTCGAGGTCGAGCGCGCGGTGCGGGTCGTCGGCGGGCGGCGGGGGCTCGTCGTCGGAGGCGGCGGCGCCCTCGGGCAGCTCGCCGCCCTCCGCCACCACGGGCCGCGCCGGCGCCTCCTCCTCGCTCGACGACGCCGACTGCTCCTGTTTACTCTTCCGCTTGCTCGGCACACGCTTCGATTTCTTGCTCTTCTTAGAGCTCGAAACGGTGAGGTAGGCGTCTGATCTCTTGGCTGGAACATGAGTACAATTGAGGCATGTTCAGAATCACGCTTACAGCGCTATAAACGCGTTTACACGAGATGTCGTGACGTCATTGATGAGGTCATGGACGGCGCCATGTTGGCTTTTACGATGCTCACACTCCCAGGCGTCAGCACCTTAAACCAAACGTCAAGTTGACGTTTGATATATGAACATGACAGTAAACACAACATGCCCGGTCCGAATCAAAACACCACTCACGCGGCCTTGAGCGCGCTTACTGATTCGGACCGGCCGTCAGCACTGTAAACGCTGTGATCGCTGTTGGCGTGATTCGGAACACGGCTCTGATGTGAGCAATGTTTGAGGAGGAAAGGGATGACTACGCCCTGATTTTTTTTTCTTTAAAGTATTGCCATAGTAAAATGTACGGCGCGTTCATTTGTTTCTTGCGAATTCGTGCATAGGAATTGTATAGGTTAGTATTTTATAGATAAACAACCAGCCAAGTGCGTGTCGGATCACGCACAACGTAGGGTTCCAACATTCAAAACCACTATGTATACCTCACTTAAGTCCTTTTGTTTGAGTTTTTCAGAGATATGCAGGGTAGGGGGACACTTTATACGATTTTGACAGCTAATATCTCACTCAACTATTGCCTTAAATGGAATTTATTTTCAGTAGCCCGGGCGGACAGACATGATGAAACTAAGGTTCCGTTTTCGCCATTTTGGCTACGGAGCCGTGAAAAAACAAATATGGTAATGTGTTGTTGAATACTGACTGCGCACGACGAGCGGCACCTCGAGCGCGATCTCCGCGACCGGCACGTCCTCCTGCTGGTACGAGCGCGGCGAGTCGTCCTTCAGGTAGTGAGGGTTGTTGGCCTGCTCCTGCCGCCGCGCCTCGCGCAACTGCACAACATACAATACAAACATGTTCACAGTGTTGAACAATTCAATATTTATAAAAACCGGCCGAGTGCTAGTCAGACTTCGCACATTTAGGGTTCCGAACCAACCGCAAAATTAAGTTGGTTTGTTTTCATCAGTTAGGGAACTACGATGCTTTCATACAGTCGTTATAGAAAGTTAAAATAAAAAAATAACAATGCAGCCAGACTTAATTTACTATAAATTAATTATATTCACGCAAATGAAGTTACAAGCTATAGTATTTTTTTATAAATGATAACAGCTTCATGTAGTCAATACGGTTGATTATATTAGTTTGGTTTCTGTTACATCATCAGATGTTTAAACGCCGCGGCTATATATAAATACATTAGGATACGTAAATGACTCTTTATCATTCATTGCTGCATGTTTTTAAAGTCCGGCGAGATGTGGAAATTAGATCTCCCTATTGTTAGTTTTGCACATAATTTTATAGTCTCGACTAACGAGTCGTAGCACAAGAAAACTGATAGCAAACAATACATAGAACGAAAAGAATACATAATATAGCTATATTATAGCTACATGATGGGTACTTATAGCTAACAGCTTGGGAAAAATACTTGCGCCACGTCAGACAACTTCGCTTATTGACGTCCGTACCTCCAGAGGAGTAACTTGCATGTTACCAAACCTTTTTTGGATCGAGGATTCGCTTTGTCGACAGCAACAGTTATACCTCTCTCAACATTTTAGGAATTAAATTAAGCCCAAATTACGTTCTGGATAAAACCCAAATTCGTATTGAACGATCTAGAAGAGCGCCGAGCTCTAGTTCTCTGACAGCCAACGGTCGCGCACCAGCCACTCGTAAGTAAGGCCTGAGTGGACGATCGGAGCGGAGCGTTCGGCGTCGCGTCCAGCGGGGCGGGCGAGCGTCCATACTATTTGTGCGGCATGCACGTCCCGCTGAACGCAACGCTGGACGCCCGACTCGAGCGTCCACTCAGGCCTTAGGCTGGTTCAAGACTGGGTCGCGCCTTTGTTAATAAACTGACTGGCACGCCCTCTCCCTCCGACCCGATCATCCGACACGACACCCAAAAACTGACTGTCGCTTTATAGTCCGGGCCCAATAAAGCGGTAGGAGTGCGCGGTTGGAGAGTGACCCGGGGAAAAATCCAGGGGAAACCTCCAACACGACCACGCGGGTGATTTAAACATTGGAATACTGTTAAGTTTCCGCTCCATTGTTTGAGCAGTTTTAACCGAATCAGAGGTGTCAGCAGAATCGAGGTACAGTCAAGGGCACCAATATGTATACACGTATTCACCTTATTCCATTGAAATAAGGTCCAAAAGTGTATACATATTTATGCCCTTGACTGTACTGGTAGCTTTGTCACTGGTTAACTAAACCTAGCCTAGCTGAGAAGAGTTCAGCGAGAAACTCAGCTAGGCCCGACCTGGGTCGGTCGACGAATAGGGACTATATATGTGTCTGTGTTGTCGCGATCGCGCGGTGCCTAAGTGTACGCGTCGGGTTGGACTCAATAAGCGCAGCGTTCCATCTTTCGACGGACGCTGCGATTACGCCGTCCGGGTTGTACGACTCAAGACTGGGCTTGTTCGTGGCTAGACAGATGTTTACCATGTGCAGCTCCTCCGGTGTGAACTGCGCGGTGGGGCGCGGGTCGGGCGGTGGCGCGGCGAACACCGGCTCGCCCTCGTCCTCCGAGCTCGAGCTGTCGGACGACCAGCGGTCGCGCGACAACCACTCGTCCAGGTTCAAGCTGCAACCAAACAGGGAACATGCTGGTGTGAACGAGTCGGACTTCGCACATTTAGGGTTCCGAACCAACTTCAAAAAATTTATTGGTAAAATAAATATACGTAATAATAAACATTATCACCAAACTTCAAGGTCAACGAGAAGTTATAAAATTATTTTGTGACAGACGACGGGTGGACGGACGTACGCGTGAGTGACAGCAATAGGTTAGGGTTCCGTTTAAGCACAACACAAATAAATAATTCCTCGAATGAAAACCTACGTCGAAATCTCAGTTACTCAATATACATGGGTACGTTTTTAGATCGTTATCGTAAATTGAAATCAAGTGGGTTTTTATCGAAAACTAGAGAAATAACTTTCGCAGTATATTGCTTCTGCAGTTCGCTTTGCCGCTGCTCAACCTTTTTCGCTTAAGGATAATGGTTTGGCGTTTCAATGTTTTTTTTAGAGCAAAGTACTAGATATACTAACATAACTAAACGCAGAGGCGGAAAGCACACTGTTACAGCTCAACGTAAAGTTTAGTAAAAAGCTACCAAAAGGATTCTCATCTTATGCTTCAATATCCTACTAGGTAATATTATAAATGCTAAAGTTTAGATCTTTATTGTTACTCAATCACGCCAAAAGGTCTGAACGGATTATGATGAATTGATGAAACTTGGTATACAACGTGTTTATAGCTTGGATTAACCTATCGAATACTTTTTTCCGAAAATCATCCCTCAAAGGGATGAAACAGGGAGTGGAAATTTACACGGACGAAGTCGCGTGCAGAAGTTAATAAAACAATAAATTGTGTAAGAACTACAGCCTTGGCCAAAAGTGTTGATCACTCACACGTTTTCCATATAGAAGTTAAACTTTCAATAAAGCATTTCATATCCTTTTATTAAAGAAAATTAAATATCTTTCAAAAACAGCTACTTTCGTTGACGTTAAAGATAATTTCAAGGATAAAAATGCAATTTGTCCTTTTATTGCAAACCCGTCTATTTTATCTGCTTAGGTACGCGTATACAACGCGTATTTTTAGTCTTCAGTTAGCAATAGCTACTTCGAAATGATATTATCTAAAGTTCTCTAGATGTTCTTTAGTATATATACCTTTTCATACTTTACGCCAATGTGCATTTTTGTAATTAAAAAATAATAGTTTTTTTATAAGTTACAAAGGAAAATAAGGGGTGCTCAACACTTTTGGCCAAGGCTGTATGTTCACACATTATTTTACGGGCGCTAACGTTGTATGACTTGATCATTTTGCCTTTTTGTGCTCTAAATAATAGGAGGCCTTCAACAGCCATTTGATCCACTCATAAACTGGTTCGAATGGCACCATAAAAAAGTCAAATAGCCAACATAACACCGCTCCTAGTATTGCGATAAGTATTTATCATTATGTTTATGTATTAATATTAAGCCACAACTCGCCTGAGAAATAACAAAAATACAACGTAGATAATACATACAGTAACCTCCTCCTTTGTAGCAATCGGTAAAAAAAATATTGTATTTTTTACACGACTGCCCAAAAAAAGGAGTGTAATGTTTTCAGGTTTCAAGTATGTATGTATGTATGTGAACTTTTTTGTTCCCCCAGAACTTCTCAACGCCTTAACCGATTTAGATGTGTTAGGTATCGTTGGGATCCTTACGTCATCCCCGGTAACATAGGATATGTGACGTTGCAATAAAAACAATATGGCGGGTTGTAGAATCCATTTTGAGTGTTTCGTAAAAAAAAAAAAAAATTCTATCCTAGTAAGTGGGGTATCAAAATGAAGCATTTGAAGAGACGATTCTAAAAATGTATATAATGTATGTGTTTCAAGCAAAAAAAGATCGAAATAAAATAATAATTATAAAAATAAAAACAAGTTTCCTAATAAAGAATTCAAGGAAATATATTTTGTTTGCAGTCGGGGGACCTATTACATACAAGTAAAACCAAAATATTAGGTCCCACGACTGCAAACAAAATATATTTCCTTGAGTTCTTTATTAGAGCAGGAACACAATTGGAAAAGGCGTCTCTAAAAAATGCAAGCGGCAAATCATGTAACAGTTGTGGTGACAACGTTATCAGAGGGTTTGGACCCTGCAGAATACGGATCTGGGGGCCGATTTTTGAGTGTCGAACGCTCGATTTTTCACTCGACATCTGTCAAATATTCATAGTTTTTTGACAGATCTCGAGTGAAAGTCGACCGTTCGACACTCAAAAATCAGCCCCCTGCCTGTCGCCATCTCGAAATTTGAGCCGGAAGTACGTTATACCGGAAAAGGTGCAGCCCATACAAAATTTTTCGTAGTACATTTAGTAAATCGTTGCTCTGGTACTTTAAAAGAGGTCCGATTGATATGGTTTTTTGGTATGTTGTAAAGGACAATATTAGCCTTAGTAACCTAAAATTTTCGGCCCTCTAGCGTTATAACTTTGGCCGCCATCTTGGAAATAGTGTCACTTTTTTCAGTTTTTTGCTTATACCGTCATCAAAGTTCATTCGAGTGCTAAACATAGTTCTGCAATATTGTAGAATACAATATTTGCTAAAACTTTTGAGAACCAAGATTTTTTCCATGACCCCTAGGGACGAAGATATGACAGGGGATATCATTAAAAATTGCCACTTTTTTCTAGTTTTCCTCTCATCTTTACATTTTAAGTGCGTTTTAGCGCTAACTATAGTTTGGGAATATTGTAGATCACAAGATTAGCTACAACTTTTGTATTGAAATATTTTTTCCACGACCATTAGGAAAGAAGATATGAAGTCATCTATGGAGTACAACCGTCGAAATATGCTACTTTTCCAGTTTTCTTCCCATATTTAGGTTTGAGTGCAATGAATCGCAATCTGTAGGGGATCTATAATGGTCGAGTGATAGCGTGATAGACGGCAAGATAAAGGATCTGTCACTTTCCGATATATACCACTTCAGTCCCTCAGAAGACGAAATCGTCTGTTTCCACGATACCTAGAAGATCGTAGGTACTTTGAATTTGCAGATAATTTTGTCTTCTGTAATATTGCTGACCGAGAAATGCACTAAAACGCAAATATGGGAAGAAAACTGGAAAAGTAGTAAATATTGACGGAAGTACCCCATAGATGACATCGTATCTTCTTTCCTGATGATCGTGGAAAAAATATTTCAATACAAAAGTTGTAGAAAAATTTGTAATCTACAATATTGCCGAACTATTGTTAGCGCTAAAATGCACTTTAAACGTAAACATGAGAGGAAAACTAGAAAAAAGTGGCAATTTATAATGATATCTCCTGTCATATCTTCGTCCCTAGGGGTCATGGACAAAATCCTTGTTGCCAAAAGTTTTAGCAAATTTTGTGTTTTACAATATTGTTGTTTAGCACTAAAATGAACTATAAGGACAGTACAAGCAAAAAACTGAAAAAAGTGACAGATTTTCCAAGATGGCGGAGAAAGACGTGGAGCTGGAGTGTCAAAAATTTCGGGATACGATGACAAATATTGTTCTTTACGGCATATCAAAAATCCATAACAATCGGACCACAGTTAGAGTACCGGAACAACGATTTACCAAATGTACAACGAAAAAATTTGTATGGGATGCACCTTTTCCGGTATAACATATTTCCGGCTCAAATATGGGGATGGAGACAGGCAGATCCGTATTCTGCAGGGTCTAAACCCTCTGATAACGTTGTCACCCCAACTGTTACACGATTTGCTTCTTGCATTCTACTTCTTCAGAAATGGGCCTACTCTATATTAGGAAACTTGTTTTTATCTTTTTAATGTAGTCGTGTTTTTAATTTTTTTTACGAAAGACTTAAGAAACCGAATATAGGTATGTATGTAAATATGATGTGATTCCATAAGCCGAGCAACGTTTGTTAGTGTTATCCACAGGTGTTATCTTTTATTACTAGAATAAACATGATATAAAACACATACAAAAAAGCCTGAGCGAAATCTAGCACACTTTGTATTGTATTTTATTTCGTCATCAGCCTATATCATAAACGTCCCACTGCTGGGCACAGGTCTCCTCTCATAGATGAGAGGGATTGGGCAGTAGTCCCCACGCTGGCCCAGAGCGGGTTGGGGAAATCACATACAACTTTGAATTTCTTCACGGATGTATGCAGGTTTCCTCACGGCGTTTTCCTTCACCGAAAAACTAACGGTAAATATCAAATGATATTCCGTACATAAGTTCCGAAAAACTCATTGGTACGAGCTGGGATTCGAACCCACGACCGCCGCTTGACAGCCACATGCTTGAACCACTGTGCTACCGTAGCTTACATATGATATTTTATTTGGTTAGGAATAAATAAATATACACTGGTAGAATTATTTGGATTACTCCCGAGTCCTGAGATACCTTGTTTAAACAAATTTACGTACATCGCTATCAGCAAAGCACGTACGGCGTACGCGTACCTAAGCAGATAAAATTAACATATAGGTACATATATTATACATTTTTCTATAATCCAGCGCTCAATTTTTGTTTCACATAGACCGGGTGATAAATGTCAAGATAAAGCATAGAGATTTTTCACGGGGTACATTTTCATAGTCATGAGACGAAATTATTATAGATATATATATAATTATGTCTCAAGAAAAGAGTCGCATATATGTATGTATCGCGGTGCATTATACTTATAGCGTAAGCCAGCACATAATCTTTATGTCATAATATTAAATCAAAATGTTGAGTTTGTTCGATGCTACTACCTCGCTTTAGCTTAAGAATTATCGATTTAGGTGAAACACACTAACCATCAACACTTAATGTAACTACCAGAGGCGTGGATTCAAATACGTATGTAGGCAAGCGCGAGTATAATACTCTTCCTTCATGAGCTGAAGGACATGGATAGAAGGAGGGATAGTTCCTAAAATAAACAAGTTGGTAAGTAGGGTCCATGGTGATGAAAATACAAGTCGCACTAACATCGCCTCGGCAAAAGGCTACAGAATTAAAAAAAAACTTAGCAGATAAGTAGAACATTAAAATAACTCAATACATGTTCCCATATGCATGTTATGTATGTATACTCGTAGCAAGAGAAAAAAAATATACGTTTAAAATGCATAAATCAACCAATATTACTAACAAGCATAATGCCAGCGGGACAAGCGATCATAGTATACTCGTAATAGGGCCGCTAACAATCACAAGTCCGGTTAAAACTGATCCAATAGAAAGTAAGTTTAATTTTTATATTACAGAAATATTCAATTGCACCGTTTAACCGGCATCAGACGATGCTGGTCATTTTGCCTGATATGTGCGACCACGTATCAGACAAAATGACAGTAGTCACCTTTTACTAAAATAGGAGGGTTAAGTAAGGAAACAGTGCTATCGCTTTGCGTTCGAGTAACTTAGGAGTGTCAGGCAAACAATGTGTCAACTTCATGAAATTGTAAATGATAAGTGTGATAGTACTGATAGTTCACTACCGATATAAACCACTACCTAGTATAAATAATTGCAAAAAAGCTTATGATCAATCCAAATGGGTCAGTATGGAGAAATCAGAAACTATAAGAGATAGCGAAATCTGTTCTTAGGAACCATGGCGTCGATTTTAGTGACAATGAAAACTGCATTCACACATTTAAAAAATAATCTGTACTCAGCTCGGGAATCGAACCCGGATATATGAAAAAAAAACTTACATAATTTCTATTTGGATATGGATTATGTGTAGGTCATAAGTCATAAGCAGTAAATGTTACTATAAAACGTGGTATCAAAAATGAATAAAATGCATTGTATTCAACTAGTTTAGGTAATTATTTTACTATTGCATTTTTCTTGTCACTAAAATCAAAAAAAAGAACAGATGTCGCTATGGGATCGTCCTAATACACCGCGATGATCGTGTGAAATTCGCGAATATATTGAACTCGAATAGGTGTCCTAAAGGGAAGGGAAAGTTGCCGAATAGAAGAACAAAATAAATATGGCGCGTGAAAGCTCTTATGCTGTTGACCGAGACGCTATTACTTGTGTCTTGCTTTACATTTAAAGCTTATTTCAAACGTTATTATTTCGATCTGTCGCTTTGCTGCAGGGCTAATAAACCGCCAAGCCGCCTCGTGGGAAAACCAGTCCTGTCAAGCTAGTCTAGTCAATTTGACAGACATTCCGATGTACTTGCTCAGTAATAAAAACAAGGATAATACTCATACTATGACGAGATTAAAATGGAAAAAGGATAATACTCATAAAAAGACTTGGTTAGTCAACACATTACGAGTAGATTGAGCAATAAGATATAAACAGTCACATGGTTTATCGGAGAACATTTAATATTTCGCATGGCAATAAAAAGCTTTACATTAATTAAATATAATAAAGACGAATCTATTCGCATTTGAGTCTTAAGTAGTTTGCAAATGTAGAGTACGGAACTCTGAATAATATTGTGATATCTTGTGTTTGATATGATATCTCAAGCATTACAGGAAGCAGTCTGACAGAGCAATGATTGTCCAAAATGTTATCACATCTCATATAAATAGCCTGATAGCACAACATCATATCACTGTAGGTACACATTTTATAAATCGCTTCCAGCAATAGGTTACGCAACTTAATCAAGAGCTATGAGAACTGATTTCGGCATTTTTTTATCAAATTCCTACACATTTTTTTTGCTCTTGAGTGTAGTTATGAGTTTATGAGCATGAATAGTGTGATTATCCAGACACCAGTAAATATAGAGTTATATAGTACATTATACACCCACAAACATGATATTGGTATGCAAATTTCGAGCATCGCAACAGACAACATATATTAGTAGTATTAATATTGAAATTCGCCTAGCAGAGCAGTTTTTTATAAGCGATAGATACATACATTAGTTATACATTTGTGAAGAAGCGGCAAATTAGAAAATTAAAGTCGCAATGGCAAAATTTTACTAAGAAGTAATACATGAAATCCAAATTCGCAGGTCATTCTATTGCTTTCCAATTATCATTTTAATAACTTCGCCAAGGTTAATATGAGCTGATGAGCCTATGACAGTCTGTAAAATCGCATGATAAACGACAAATTACGCGTCTGTCACTTTCTGACACTACTTGATAGACAGTGACGATAGCTTTATCTTGTCGTTTGTCATATGATATGCGTGACCATAGTATAATCCACAGATCGAAAGAAGTGTCTCAGTTGGAAACTCAAAATGTGTGTCATTCGAAGTCAAATTGTTGACCCAGACTAACATCGGCTAACATATACGTATGTATGTATAGTGAGTTTTACTAGTAAAGCAAAATAAACGAGATCCGACTTTCAGATAACGGGAACTGGCTAAGAAAAAGAAAATTATAAAGAGTGAAATATGACCTATCGGTCGGTAACGGCGATTTCCAGTTGCGTAGGCAACGTCGTTTCTGACGCGGTCGGTGAAAATTCATTCAAATATTAAATGTGACTACTAATTGTATAGACGGTTCCAATCCCCTTGCACCTTATAGAATGTTGGCCGGCAGATTCGTATTTATGCCGATATCCTCTAGGCCCTGTAGCCGCCCGATCGCTCTTGGATGGCTCATTAAAAGGTACTACACCTTTCTTCGACGGAAATTATATATTTCAAAATTGGAACAAATTCAAAGTTGCATTTGTTTTGTTTCGTTTGATTTCAAAACAAACCAAACTCTATTTCCCATTACAGTAGATTAAACTCATTGCCAATATATTTTGTACGTTGGGCGGCTAAGGTTATGGTATCAGTGATGACAGTATATAGTGATATTGTTGAGTACTTACTCTGCGGGGATGGGCACCTTCTTCTGCGCCTTTGGCGCGACGGGCTTGAGTTCGCCGTCGAACAGGTCCGCGAGCTCCGCGATCAGGCCGCCGCTGAACCCGGCTCCCTCGTCCCCGTTCACGTCGCCGTCGCCCCGCTCCGCCCCCGCCTGCAGCTCAACCCCATTACTAAAAAAAAAAACTTAAGATTGATTTCTTGAAACAGATGCAGATGGAATAGACTATCTCAAAAACAATGATTTGGTGGTCATTCTACGAGCATTTCAACCGCCCGCATTACTATGATCCTATTTTTGTTGAATTTTGAAAACTTCTAACACTTAACTTGCCCACTCATTTGACAAAGGTGGGTCAAAGTCGCACCACGTCGGTAGGGAGTACCCACCGCTACCCTAAACGTGACTCCTGGGTGGTGCTAAAAGTGCAATAAACTGGCAACCGTACTGTGTTCTCGAAGATCTCACGGTTAGTTATTTTGGTTCTGCTACGGATGGCCTCATTTCTGATGCGATCACGCAGAGAAACTCCCAGCATAGCCCTTTCCATTGCACTCTGAGTGACTTTTATAGCCTTCTTATGAGACCCATGGTAAGCGACCACGTCTCAATACCGTATGTCATCACTGGCAACACACACTGGCTCGTCTTGAGACACTGAGGAATATTGGACGAAAAGATTCTCGAGTGGCGACCATGGACCGGAAGGCGCAGCGTGGGTAGACACCCCGCAAGGTGGACTGATGACCTGGTATATGTCGCGCGAGTCCACTGGACGCGGGTGGCGCAAGACCGGTCGTTACGGCACTCGTTGGGGGAGACTTATATCCAGCAGTGGACGTCTTTCGGCTGATATGATGACGATGATAAATAAGTGATGTACGACATGTGTTGTAACCTGTGCTCGTGGTCTAGCAGCTGCGCGACGGCCGATGGCTCGTCTGGGCAGTCCTCGGGCGCGAGCCGGCGCAGCAGCAGCATCAGCATCGCGGACGCGTTGTGCGCGCGCTCCTGCACCTCCATGTCCTCGCTGCAGAGCAGCGGCCGCAGACCCGCTACCGCCTCGCGGACCACCTGCAATAACATGCCTATCACACACTGCAGCTGCCGTCGGTGGCGGTGGCGGTCAGTTGTACACTATGACTATCCTAACATTCGTTCAGACACTAGCGGCCTTGATTTTCATACGGTCAGCTGACCCGCCACCGCAGGCTGCTCCAGTATGTGGTTCGCTTTATATGTATTTACAGTCGGGACTACAATATGGGGCTCTTCAAGAAAGGACTGTATACAAAGGCAAGGCACGCAACGCACCTGTGACGCCCCTGGGGTTGAAGCGTCCGTAGGCTACAATATCCGGTAACGGTGTTTTTTCTGTACTAGCAATTAATGGCAGTAGTAATAGTAACCGACATTTTAAAAAAGCTTGCACTTACAGGAATATTTCCCATACAAAATCGGCATTGTTCCAAAAAGGCTAAGATGATCGCGTATACCGTGATGTTTTCATTAATTTCGGACATAAAACGTAACGGTATACGCGATCATCTTAGCCCCTCTGGTACAACAAATACGTAACCATATTGACCTGAGTGCTCAATAGCGCGATTTATACGTAAATCGGCTACTGTGCACTCAAGGTCATCTAAAAATGTTTGCCGGCAACTGTATAGAGGTTGAGTTACCGAGAGCGCGGCGGCGTGGTCCCGGCGCGTCTCGTAGCGCGCGAGCAGGCGGGCGGCCAGCTTGAGCGCGGCGTGCACGCACACGGCGCGCGCGCGCATCGCGCCGCCGCCCGCGCCCGCGCACAGCAGCAGCGGCGAGATCGCGTTCCGCATCACGTCCTCCTCTCTGTCAACACATCAATACGGCACTTGACTCAAATAGGGTTGTTGACACCAACTCCATACTAATATTATAAATGCGAAAGTGTGTCTGTCTGTCTGTTACCTCTTCACGCTTAAACCGCTGAACCGATTTACATGAAATTTGGCATTGGACATAGATTGAGTCCCGAGGAAGGATATAGGATACTTTTTATCCCGGAAATCATCCCTTAAGGGGGTGGAAGTTTGTATGAAAGAGTGATGACTCGCGCGCCGCGAATGCGCGCACGTCCGCTACACGCGCGCCCACCTCCAGCAGCTGAGTGCCCAGGATACATACAAGTTGTTACAAAACACCATTATACTCACTGGCAGTACTCGGCCAGCACGTAGGCGGCCGCGTAGAGCACCTCGCGAGACGCGGGCCCCGGCGGCGAGGCGGCGGCGCGCGCGGCCAACGCGGCGCACTCGCGCGCCGCGAATGCGCGCACGTCCGCTACACGCGCGCCCACCTCCAGCAGCTGAGTGCCCAGGATACAACCTGAACACAACACACAATACGATATTTTAATGATAGTATACATCTCATGCCTTATACTTCTCATAGGATATTTTTATAATTATGTACCTCTAACTACTTTATTACCTTTTTTATTTTATTTGACTCTTAGAGACCTTATACATCTCTTCTATTTAAGAGTTTACTACTCTTGTCGGTGGAGCAATCGCCAACCGTTTCTGTCCTCGAATTTTGAAAAGTAAAATACTGGAATCCGTCGCTGTGCGAAAGTAGCGGACGTCGGAAAAGGAATAACGACAACTGGTAGTGGAGGCGGGCAGGACACTCGGCGAGGAGGAATGACGGGAGGCGGAGTAAA
Organism: Cenopis cana; assembly: GCA_951800055.1. NCBI lineage: Eukaryota > Metazoa > Arthropoda > Insecta > Lepidoptera > Tortricidae > Cenopis > Cenopis cana. The sequence goes on along the minus strand of OX637471.1, from coordinate 13,178,186 downwards.
CGGGTTACTGAATGGTGGCCATGGACATCTAAACGGTCATCAGGCAGACCACCAGCTCGATGCTCAGACGACATATGCCAAACAGCAGGTAAAAAGTGGGTAGGATTTGCAGGACCGAGGATGGCGTAATAAAGAAGAGGAGGACTCAGCAGTGGGTAGATACGGAATACATAGACAGAATGATAGTCAAAGTCAGCAACTTTATATGAAACGACAAAACTCTCGGTTTGTATAAAGTGTGTAGGGAGATATGACTAATGAGCAATGACATCACATTTTTATACGGTCAAACTGCGTAATTTTTAGGGTTCCGTACCCGATGGGTCCAAACGGAACCGTATTCTCGTCACTCACGCGTCCGTCCGTCCGTCGTGTACAGGTTTGCAGCCAAACGGTTGGAGCTATAGTCTTAAAATTTTCACAGGATAAGCAATATGGTGGTCCAAAGCCATACAAAAGTGGGCACAAAAACAAACCAACTTAATTTTTGATTGGTTCGGAACCCTAAGTGTAGAACCTGAGTGGACGCTCGAGCGTTGCGTCCAGCGGGGCGTGCATGTCAAACAATTGAAACTCATATTGGTGTCCTGAGTCGCCGCCGCACAAATAGTATGGACGCTCGGCCGCAACACTGGACGCCACGCGGAACGCTCCGCTCCGAGCGTCCACTCAGGCCTTACACTTTATGTGAGAAGTCAGAATCGCACATGGGCGGTTTTTAAATTTTTTATATATATATTTTTAAATAGCAGGATTATCTAAAAATAAATAAGTATATAATTCACCGTGCTTGGCGCTGGTCTCCATCTCTGTGAGCTCGGAGAGCACGGCGACGTACCACTCGAAGTCGACCACGTGCTGGTAGTTGTTCTGCGAGCAGATCTCGATCATGCGCGTGAGCAGCTCGTCCCGGTAGAGCGTGCCCTCCGCGCGCTCCATGTGTAACATCAGCTTCTTCACTATCTCCATTAGGTTCTTCTTTGATACCTATCAAATATAACGTGCATAATTTGTAGTTTATGCAATCGGTATATAATGAATGATTTTTTAGTTGAGAACCGCGTTTATACCACGATGTCGGTATCGGTAGGTTATAGGTTTAGCTAGTTTATTTTCATCACACTTGCTCGTAGTGTGTTATTGCACGCGTGCGTATAAAGCAGTTATAGCCGATTTACCTCCCGCGGGAGTTATGGAATTTTATAACTCCCGTGGGAGTTATGAGTTTGTGTGTGATCTGATTGGTTTAAAAAAATCGTTGGCCGTACGCCGCAAGAATACTGCTCGGTGATTGGTTGAAAAAAATGTAGTTGGCCGCGCGCCGCAACAATATTGCTCTGTGATTGGTTGCGCGTTGCGCTCCTCTCGCAGTGATACTGGAGGTGATGTTGTCAAGTCCGTCAATTTTTGATTGGTGTGGTTGTATGAAACATGGATTTTTCTGCCTTTTGTAGTTATTTATTTCCTCGCAAATGTGATGAAAAACATTGTGTGTATCACGGGAAGTAAGAGTTATTCTTCGTAGCCTTCGGCGTCGGGCTTCTATGACTTTCGTTAGTAATAACCTGCTTACCTCCCTAAATGCACAATGTACTATAATAGTTTAGTTATATTTAAGTAGTACAGTCACGAGTTTTAATTTCGGACCCACTTAAGGTTGACAGTTCTATCAAACTGTATAGAAAGTCAAAGATTTTTTTTTCGAAATATGTTTTAAATTAAAGCGCGTGACCGTACATATAGAAACGCTTGACGAAAGCAGCAGGATTTTATTCATAATATACTATGGATGTACTAACCATTCCATATAGCAGACCCAGAGCCCGAAGCCTGATAGACTCGTCCTTGTCGTCGAGGCACGCCAGCACCAGATCCTTGTGCGCCTGCACCGACTTGGGGTGCGACTTGAGGATCCGCGACATTGCCAGCAGCCCCAAGTATTTCACTGCCGACAAATATTAAGGTTACAGGGACTCAATAAAGAGCGCTCACTACGCTAGCTGGCCACAAGACACAGCCATATTTACGTCAACAGTCGATGACTTAAACCATTAAACCGTAATGTAATTTAGTAGACTACACAATTTTCGACGCTCCTATTCATTTTTTTTTTGCTAAATAAAGGATTAAATGTAAAAAGCTTTCTGATCTCCAATCTCGAAGACATCACTTTAATGTCACAAAGTTGATTAACAGACGAATCTTTTCGTCGCGCGCCCGCAATTATAGCCTAGCACGAAATCCGCACGCAAATCCCCAGTGTGACATCCCGGCCACGACTTTGCGCGAGCTGCGGCGCGGCAAGCGTTTTATCTGTCCATTGCACGGTCGGGACTCGCAATACATTGCGCTTAGTTGGAAAATCACGCAACGTATGTGACAACAAACAGTCTTACAATTTTGGTCACTATCTTCAATGAGTATTCTCAGTTTCTGCACGCAGAGCTGCACGGAGGCGGCGTGGCCCGGCATGCCGCTGCTGATGCTGATGATCACCGCGATCACCGTGTTGATGCACTCGTACAGGAGCGACATCGCCGAAGTACTGCAATTGAATACCACCTTTAACACAACATCTCTTTCTAAAGGCCGATTTAAATGGTGCAAGAACTTCCATGCGATTTCGATTACATTGCGGGGCGGTGGGTTACTGGAGAAGACGAGTACGGTCAAAGCCTGCAATGTAATAAAAATCGCATGCAATATCTTGCATCGTGTAAACCGGCCTGAAATCTGGACCAACAACTACCGAACATCAAAATGAGCATTTAAAATAGCGACATGCATGTGAAATTCAATTTGGTTGTATAATACACGACAATAATACTGCTGCTTCGAGCTTGTGCAATGTTCTTAAAAAATATATATAATACATTTTCAGTGGAAAAATTACTGATTAAGAGGACAAATAAATGACTAATTTCCTAGTGCGTGTATAAATTGGTCTCTTACTTTTTAAGTCTTTTATAAAGTGTGTGGGAATATGCATATATAGCAATACCAGAACTGCTAAGAACTAACATAAATATCTATATTTTAGTTTTATTTATTTATTTTTTACCGCTTATTATTATGAGAAATAAACTACCGCGTACCTACCTTGACCGGTACATGAATGCCGATGCGTATTATAGGAGTCACAAATAATAAATTGCAGCACTGTGGAAAGCAAAGCAACGTGATAGAACTCTACGTAAGTGTCAAACTTACGCCGGCATAGTGTGGTACTAATTAGTAAATGAAATACATTGCTAAAGTGATTGTGTTAACAGAAAAAGCAATGAAAGCAGTTAAGATGTATCCAGTTAATCTGTGTTATTTCTATGAGAATCATATGGTCACGTAACTGAATAGATTTTATACATTTTACCTTAGGACAACAATCAATACGTAAGATTGATTTGTAAATGTAATGTGACCAACTCACCTATGAATTAAATTAGTTAATGGTTCTATCAGTTTCTTGCCAAGCCGGGGCTCTAATGGGGTTAAGGCACCAAACTGCAACAAACACAATGACACTGCATAACACTAGCTTTAGCTTATGCAGAAGCGGCTTTCTACCGTAATGGCTACCAACGCGATATTTTTTACGAACTTAGTTGTAATATATCTTTCACATTAGGAGACCTTCCCAATTTTACAATTTGTTTTCCACCCTACACTGCAACCAAATCATACAAAAAGTGCCAAAGTGACTCAATCCTTAGTTAACATAGTGTTTGTCAGTGATATTTAGAACAAAACTGTAATAATAATTGTGTTTGAGTGTGATGAATCTAGCGGCTAGTAAACGTGTGTCGTCTACTGGTACCTGCAAATAATATCTATGAGGCTTTGTGATATTTTTCTTCCGATATCAGGTTCATACTGTGTCATTAAACCAAACTGTGAAAAATCACCAAAAACTGTAAATTATTTCATATTTATTATCGTCAACTTTCATGTTCTTTAATGGTATTTATTCATGGTGTGAAATTATTTATTTGTGATATTTTTACTGTATCTACGATTTTTGCGGAGATCCTTGGCAGAGGCCTCATGTCCAGCAATGGATGTCTTTAGTATGGGGATAACATGGGCCAAACACTCCAAAATATAATAAATCTACAGATGTAGACAGATTACCTTTAAATCTTGTTTATCATAAGTAGAATTCATATTTGTAAATGCAGTTACATTAATATAATTTCAGGAGATAAACTGAATCATAAACAAAACAACAGTAACATGTTCTATAGTCATTTTTTTGCTATAAAGTACTGCCATAGTAAAATATACTGCACATTCATTCGCGTCTTGCCAATTCTTGCATCGAACTTGTATAAGATAAGAGATGAGATACTTTATAGATTAAAAAAACAGAGTGTATGTAGTTATGACCTGAACAATGACACATCTTTACATAATGCAATTATGTGTACACTTAATATGCTGAAGTTTGTTTTCGCTTTCAAGTTACCATGTAAGGTCATCCATAAAATATACACCAAAATAATATCTTACATGCTAAATTACACTCACAAATATCAGACACAATGTTATTTGTAGAGTGTTTACAGTCAATCAAAAGTCATTGCAGATGATAGACTGTAAACCAAATGTTTGAATGAATATGGTCTAGCACCTGAAACATGCAGGGCCATCATGGCTAATCACAGACATGTGCCTTGGTGTGGACGGTGTAATCGTCTGCGAGTGTCAATCATTGCTTGTGATCGAGCATAATCGGCCCATGGGCGGCACATCAAAGGAATTCGTGATGGTGATCGAGTGCGCGGCCGTGTGGCCGGCCATTATTAACTTTTGGAGTGGCCATGATGGCCCTGTGTGTGTTTCAGGCATAGAACTGAGGGAGAGCTTATAATAATAGCTACACACCAGTTTGATGATCTTGATGAGCATCCAGTTATTGGTAGATGTTGTCATGAGCTTAAAGAACACAGGAGCGAGGGACAGGTAGTTTTTGGGATTCTTTCTTGCCAGTTCACAAACAACATTTACTGCTGCTGACTGAACTCCTGAAAAAATACTTTCATTGTTATATGAGTTATATCAACTCATCTCATTATATAACATTTATATTACCTGCAACAATCTAAGCTGCTGGTGTGAAACAGATGGACAGAAGGATATTCGTGTGTCTCCCTCTCTGCCACACATGTTAAATGTAATTTACCCATAATCTATGAATACGTTTTATATTCCTTAAACTTACCAGGATCTGGATCTTCCAGTTTTTCTTTTAATTTAGGAAAAGCTGGTCTTAGAGCTTCTGGATACCTAAGAAAAACTTTGTACATCATCAGTACTGCCTTCATCCTTAAATAAGGTTTTGTAGAACTCATCTAAAATGTGATAATAATTTGAAATGAACATCCTAATCATACACAATATTACAAGAATAAGAATAATACTCACCAAAGTCATGATATCATTGGCTAGATCTCTTGCTAAATCATGAGAAATAAAACAGCTAAGGCCACTGAGTGCAAGGCCTGCTTCATACTGGTTCTGAGCATTCAGGTCCTTACGGATCATATTGGTGGTGAGCATGAGCAGCTCAGAGTCAGCATGGAATGATTGACTAGCAGCTAAGTATCCCACTCTTTTATAAGTAAACTTGTTTGAGCTCATCACTTCTATCACATTGAATATTGCCCATGATATGTCATATCCTAGCATTTGTAACTGTAAGAATAAACATAATAATAATCATTTACATATAAATTTAATCCTGGGCGAAGACAAAGCACTTATGTTATTTGTGTAATAAGAACCAAATAGGCATGTTTAAGCCGTCCGCTACCGGTGACTGGGATCCTCAGCCGGATAACAAAAAATTGTTTGGTTTTGTTAATAAACTAATGTGAATCAAATACCTTTAAGTTTATATCTGTTCTATAATTTATTAACACAGCTGCAACATTTGAAGATGAGCAATCAAAAAAAATCTTTATTAGTTGTATGTATGTTTTATTATCTCATCAAAGTGTTCCACCCCAAAAGACCACAGACAAAATATTTTAATGTTTATAGCTTTTATGGGCGTAAAAGTGACTTGTTATTGAATATTTTCTTAAGTTTTGATGTGTTGGACTAGGTAGTCATTTCGTAAGTTGTATTGCATCAGGACAAGAAAGTGTTTATTTTTAAATGATGATGGTAAAACTTACGTATGTGAGCTTGGCGACTGCGTTAGCTTTCACTGCAATGTTATCTTGTCGTAGTTCTACTTTTATTTCTTCCATGCACTGGGCTATGTACTTGGCCTGTAAATATAATATTGATCCTGCAGCAAATGTACACAGAACTTATTACTCTATTGAAATAAATAGATACTCACCTCATTATCTTTGTTATTTCTGATTCCGCGAACTAAGTCTGTTAGATTTTTATCAAACATACGTTCAAAATTGCCTTTTACTTTCTTCAATGCCATTGTGATAATAAATGTATATATCTATCTAGAAAACTAAGAATGTTTTACTAAAGCTCCATGTCTTGTAAATCAGAAATCGTGAATTATATTCTAAACGTCACGAATTTGACGAGTCAAGTCTCCATACTTTTCTTGCGTGGCGTAAAAAATGTTACAAGAGTAAAAAACGTCTTATCATTTAAAGCTACACACACAATCACTGGTTTTGGCTAATTTTGAAACCAAATCGATTGAAGACCTCCCTGTTCCCTGGCATGATCGCGTAGGGATTATGGTAAAAAACCGCTAAGAACTTGCGAATGTGCCAATATGTACTATTGTTAGTGCACCGTGAGTCGCCAGATTGTTAAATAACGCTTTATTGTCGCATTTTACTAACATCTCACATAAAACGGCTTAACTATCCTATCATATCATGCTAGTTAGCATCAAAGAGAATATAACCACTTCGTTCTAGCATGGTATCGTGTGCTACAAACTCAAAACTACCCGTTGAAATCAAAAGAGAATTTATAACCACTACGTTCTTCAGTAGTGGTTATATTCTCTTTGGTTGAAATGCATGGAAACCAACCATATGTATACTATCCGAACCGATATATATATATCGGATGTTGTGGACAAATCCTTCTACTTCGTGTTCCATCCCTATTGAAAAAAAAACACGCTGTCATATAGTATATATATACTCTGTACTCTCTGTAGTTACGATTTTTTGTGATTTGTGAAATGTCATTTGTGTCATTCAAATGCTTCATTTACTCATGCAGTCCATTTATTTATATTGATTGCTGTTTAATTAACTATGTAATGTGCATTCATTGCTCTCTTTAAGCCAACAAATTTAGCACGCACTGGAAATTTGATTATCTAATCTTATAATAGTTTTAATTATGTGTTGTTATACCTACAAAGAGTAAAAGTAACAAAAATGATTATATTTCTTAGCGAGCTACAAAAGGATCACTTGCGGCTATTGCACCAACACTCCACACAAGGTATAAATACAAGATTTGACCTATAAAATATCGCTAGTTATTCTCCACAAGTTATCTATTTTTTTCTATACTTTCAACAACTGCAGTAATGAAGTGCATTATTCTATTCCTGCAATACGCCCACTGTCAAACGTTTATAATTATAAATACAAATGCAATGAATTAGTTCAAATGTAACACAAGACATAATTTTGTACTATCTTTTTTCAGTGTTGGTGGACTTTTGTAAACTTGCAATTGACTATTTGAACAATGGGGTGAATCACAAGAAATACAGTGTTGCTGCCGGTAAGAGTCAATACATAGTGTAATCAAACTTGTATCATGGGTACTAATACCAGTGATATAAACTGTAGGCCTGAGTAACTAGACAGATTTTAATAATAATAATAATAGGTCAATGGATTTTGACCATGAATAAATGAGATTATTAGGGCTCAAAAAAGTTATAACAACCTTGATCAAATTCATCAGTATGAGTTACAGTTACATCACCTTAAATGTACTATCTATTTATTTTTTAAATATTTAGTTTTAGTTAATTACCAAGGTGTGACTTGGTTAAATTACTAGTGATGTCACAATTGAGAAGGCTATTTTTACTAAGTAAGATATAAAATAATTTACTTAAAATCAATAATATCTCTCCAAATAGATATAGAATCAAGCAAGTTTTTGTATTACATTTTAATTTCCAGGAATCATCAGGAGTACACTATTAAAGTTTGTCGGGTTACTTGAGCCCATGGTGTGCAATTGGTGTCACACTGCATATGATTCCAATTGCATATGTTTATTATTATTATCTTATCAGTCATGAATTCTTAATAATGAATTTACAATGGTCATGTTTTATTATGTTAGGTTAGAAAGGTGTTTTAAAATTTTGAAATGTGATTTTATAAGCAGGTGGATCTCATAACTTCTAAAGTAAATAAGCGTCCATAAAACTCGATTCCCATCGGCTTGCCTTATTTTTCAGCCAGTCCAGTTCTTTTACTGTGTATCATACGGAATAAGAAAGGCAAATTATATCCGGCTTCGCTAAGTATATTTTTGATGCGCCGCCACTGCAGATTATAGTTACAATAATTAACATTTAGTGCCAGTTGCACCAACGTACGAACACAGACCGGTCATCGTCAAATATGGCGCCAGCAGCTGCCATCTCATAGAAACTTGTCAAACTTTCCATACAATCAGATTTGACGAACACCGCTTACGATTACAGACGGTTTGGTGCAACCCAGCATTAGTCTAATTAAGACCTTTATGATTAGACTAATTAGAATCAACCTATAGGCTAATAGAATACCCCTATAACAATTAATTGAGTAGTATGGTGTAACTGCACCAAAAGTTTGAGCCACGGTTTTCACTTATTATATTATAAGAATAGTATTGTGGTCTAAGGTGTTTAACTATGACATTCTTTCCAGAAAAACTGAATGTTTCATCTATGGTGATACAAAATCTTGTCCATGCATTAACTTGTCTAATAGTAGAAGGATGCAAACATAATGTAAGTATGTTATGAATATGTAACATTTATAAAGTTTTACACATTTATTATAGTGTGTCATTAATTTGACTTGACCGTTATTCGAAGCTTATTTAATTGAGATAGGCAGTACGTTTCCCGCCGAATATTGCTATCTCTTTCTGTTGATATCCCCTCTCTCGCACCCTTCTCCTTCCACCTGGTAGTGGGGATGACTTTGCTCATGCCCAAAAATCATTTTGTTCGTCATTGGCGTCTAGTTTCCCGCCGCGATAGGTCGCACTGTCATAACAAAGGATTTGGGTACAAGTAACGATTACAATTCTAAGTACCATTATAAAGTGCGACCCACTAAGCATTATCGAACAACCAACTCATTTACACTAATTGTGATCACCAATTCACGTAAGTCTTTATAAAGTTAAAGTGTGCTTGATATTATCAGTATTTGACTAAAGCAAACGATTTCAAATGGGTTTGTGTATTGCTAATATTGCCATACACGTTGTTTATTGGTTTATCTACCTTAAAGCGAAAATACATACGAATTTGGAATCTATAAGTAATGAATTGAAATAATTCTACCCTCAATTTGTTAAAAAATTTAACGGCTTTGCCGTTCGATTGTGTTTAAAGTAATAAATGGTTTTAAATGTTATAACCTAACTATTTTTGTGTAGAATTATGGACGATGCGAAGGGAGCGCATAGTAATGCCCGTTCACAGGCAGGCGCTTCACGAAATCGCGACCGCTCGTCCAGTTCCAGTTCGTCGAGCAGCACCAGCAGTTCCTCTAGTTCATCGACGTCAGGCTCGAGGCGAAAACGACACCGCAGGTCAAAGAAAAAGGGGGGCGCAAAAAAGCAGTTACTTAAACTATCAAAACAGGTGAACGAGTTGCAAGCACAGGTAGCTAGACCCAATGGTCGTAATCAACCGTGCGATAACATTTCGGTGGTTTCAGACTGTAGTCGTGAACTTTATGTGGAAAACGAAGTAGATCCTACGCCATCAGCTCCTCTGCCACCGGAACCATTTGCTTTTGGTCTCGGCACTAAATTGAAGGAGCCGGCTATGCCGAGTACTTCAGAGGCAGAATTAAAATTACTATGTGACATACAATGCTTGAATCACACTGAGTGGTTTAACCTTCGCTATGCAGAGATTCAAAAAGTTTATAATCACACTCCAGGTTATACTGACTTGGAAACTAACGACGAGGTTAAGGAATATGATCAAAATCCTCACTTAGTGCACTCAGACAGGGCTTTTGGTGCATTAACGTACTGCGTGATAAAGCAGCAGGAAGCCGTACACGCTGCTGTGCAGGATGTACTAGCTTGGGCCCAGGTAGGAACAGAAATTTCACACGAAGCTCTTCGTGACAAACTTCACAGTGTTTTTCTAGGTGGTGAGTATTACAAAGTGTCAGAAGATTTCTTACAGCTCATTTGTGGCCACAGGGCGGAAGTGATCCAAATGAGACGCAACGGAATCACTAAGCATGTGAAAGACCCGCTAGTCAAATCGGCATTGCGTAAGATTCCTCCATCAGGAACAGCGCTGTTTAACACGGAGACTTTTTCAGCTACAATTGAGAAACATGGCGGTATACGAAAATGTTTTTGGCCTTTGCAAAAGAATCCTGCTTCGCAAGCAGGTACTTCTAAAGCAACAAGCGCGCCCTCTCAGGGATTAGCGCCATATAAAATAGTGCCCTCGCAGGGTACTCGCTACAATCAAGCTTATGCTGCAGCCACGTATCAAGAGTGTCATGGTCATGGCCATGGCTATTCTGACACAAACAATATCCCACCCCCGCGGGGTGATTACCGTCAGCCCTACCCTTCGCAAGGGTATAATAACGCATATCAGGCTCCTCGTTCGAATACCAGGCCCGGAAACACTTCCACCTCCTTTCGAGACCGTCAGCCAAGGTATCAGCAAAAAATTCCAACCTCAAGGAGGACGTAAACGTCAGTCGTCCCCCAGGGGGCAGAGACATGGTAAACGAAGGCGGTATTGACTCAACACAGTTCAGGGCGGGCCGTTTAGCAAGTTATTACGATATTTGGAGAGAAATGAAAGCTCCCGACTTTTTACTGCGGATCATAAAAGGGTATCGCATACCTTTTCTACAGAAACCACCACTAGTTTACCCAAGTCTTTTGGGAAACTCTTACGAATGTCCACATTCCATCGAAATGACATCGGTCATCAATCAAATGAAGACTCAAGGCATACTAAGAGTAGCGAATCCTTCGCCCAGCTTTCTCTCCACAATATTCCTTGTGCCCAAGAGCGACGGCACTGCTCGCCCAATCTTCAATCTCAAGGCCCTGAACCAATTTGTAATGACAGAACCATTCGGTTTACTGAATGTTCACCGCGTACCGGACTTTCTTCAACCAAAGGATTGGTTATGCAAAATAGACCTATCTCAGGCTTACTTTCATTTACCGGTGGCACAAGCGCACAGACGGTTCTTACGTCTTATTTACAAGCAGGAGTTGCTGGAAATGACCTGCTTACCGTTCGGTCTGAGCACGGCGCCCAAAGTCTTTGCATCAATTACCAATTGGATTGCCGGATTGCTAAGAGGGCAGAAAATAAGGGTAATTGTGTATCTCAACGACTTCCTGATTGCCCATCAGCACAAAGAAACTCTTCGCCTCCATGTAGACATTGTTCTAGCACGATTGGAATCTTTGGGCTGGATAGTCAATTACGAAAAATCGGTGCTGACCCCACAAAAAGCGTTGGCGTATTTGGGTGTACATTGGGATCCTTGGACCAATCAAAAGAGTTTACCGAAGGACAAGTTACCCAACATCATCACAAAAATACGTCAGATGTTGCAGTCCAGCAAGATCAACCGGAAAGAATTAGAGAAACTAGTAGGACTCCTAAACTTTGCGAGTTTTGTGGTTCACTTGGGGAGACTGAATTACAGAGCCCTATTAAATTTCCTAAATACGATCCCGAAATTTTCGAAGAAAATGTACACAATACCACGGGATGCCAGAGACGACCTAATCTGGTGGCACCAGAATTACCTTTGCTCTTCTCCAATTCATGTACCGCCGCCGACACATTTTCTGACGACGGATGCTTCAGATCTTGCATGGGGCGCAAAACTGGACTATCAGTCTCTCTGGGGGTTTTGGACAAGTACAGAACAGAGTTTGCATTGCAACCAAAAAGAAATGCTCGCAATTCTAAACGTCTTGAACGATCATTGTCAGTACCTGTCTCATTCCACTGTACTAGTTCAAAGCGACAACAAGACAGTAATTGCATATCTCCGCAATCAGGGAGGAACGAAGTCAACACCTCTCCTAGAACTGACGCACAGTTTTTCACATATTGGAGCAATATCAGATCCAACTGAATCTATTTTACATTCCCGGAATATACAACGGTCACGCAGACCATCTATCGAGATTGCGACCACTTCCAGAATGGCATCTTCGTCCGGAATGCACGGAGGTTATATTTACGAAATGGGGAGTACCTGTAATAGACCTGTTTGCCTCAGCCAGGGCCCATGTTGTGATCAACTATGTGTCAATAGATCAGAACGACCAAAACGCTCTTTATCACAATGCCTTCTCAAGAATATGGGATTTCAACCTAGCGTGGGTTTTTCCACCCCCTTACTTGATACCAAAGGTGCTGGCTCACCTGAACGAAGCAAGGGGGACGTATTTACTAATAGTTCCACGATGGAACAGTGTTTTCTGGCGTGCGGATCTCAAGGCGCGCGCCGTGGCTCCCCCGTTTACAATACGTCACCTGGAAAGGGTTCTTCTGGACACGACAACAGGCTTACCACCACCCAATGTTCACGAGATGACTCTCGAGGTCTGGAAGTGTGGGGGTGGTCGAAGAATTTGACCGACTGGAACTCCGATCAAATAGCTCTTTTGAAGTCATCCTGGCGTCCCTCAACACGTAAAACGTATAACACAGCTTGGAAAAAATGGGAATCTTGGTCTAATCAACATAATATAAACCCTGCATTACCCTCAGGTGCAGATGTGGCTAAGTTCTTGACGGATCTTTATTTAATTGATAAACTGTCTTACAATACTATATGTTTGTATAAATCTGTAGTGTCAACTCTATGCAACATTGATTCATCAGAAAAGTTAAGTTCCAATGTACTTGTCAAACACGTGCTGAAATCCATAGCATTAAAGAAACCAGTCAATAATAAGCCTCCAATATGGAATATTGACGTTCTAACTGATTATCTCACCAAATCTAAAATCAACTGCGAAAGTATTTTCGAGTCATGCAGGCATACTGCGTTGCTTCTCCTGCTCTGCTCTGGCAGGAGAATACATGATCTTACATTACTTAATGTTGATTGCAATCATTGTCTACTAAACGATAATTCAGTGGTTTTTTGGCCCATTTTCGGATCCAAAACTGATTGTGCCAATTATAGACAATCAGGTTGGAAATTACTTACTAATAGTTCTTGCCAAAAGCTTGATCCAGTTTTTTGGGTTAAACACATTATCGATCTCTTAAAATCTAGAAGAGAATCGTCTGATTGCAACAGTTTGTTTGTTTCACTGAGAGGTGAAGTTAAGAAAGCATCCCGTGCTCTAATTGCGGGTTGGATCAAATCTGTATTAAGGGAAGCTGGCATAACGGCAACGCCAGGGAGTGTGCGTGCTGCTGTAGCATCCAAAAGCTGGGTTGACAATTTCTCTGTTGAGCAGATATTGTCAAGAGGTAATTGGCGATCTGAAAACACTTTTAGTAAGTTTTATAGACGTGAAGTTATGCCAGCGTCCACATTCAATGTTACTGCAAATATAGCAAATTTATTTGAACCTGTGGATTAGATCAGATAAACATGATTATTTTCTATTTAAATCATAGATTAATAGTACCTACCTGTACTAAGAATTTGATTATTATTACATAATTGTGACATTAATTAAATGTCTACCTGTGGCATTGTCATGAATACAAGATAAATGTTATTAATTGTTTTTATTAATACCTGCAATAAAGAGTACTTTTCACCCATAACCTGTCACATTGGCATCTCTCTCTTCTCCTCCACCAGGCGATAACAAACATGTCTCAATTAAATAAGCTTCGAATAACGGTCAAGTCAAATTAATAGACGCGTTTTACCTACCAATAAAACGCATATTAATTTACTTACCTTATTCGAAGCTTATGAGTAAACTCTGCCTGGTTTAATTTCGATCCAATGACGAACAAAATGATTTTTGGGCATGAGCAAAGTCATCCCCACTACCAGGTGGAAGGAGAAGGGTGCGAGAGAGGGGATATCAACAGAAAGAGATAGCAATATTCGGCGGGAAACGTACTGCCTATCTCAATTAAATAAGCTTCGAATAAGGTAAGTAAATTAATATGCGTTTTATTGGTAGGTAAAACGCGTCTATTACATATTGTGTCAGTGACTAATATATAGTATTTTTTTACCTTTCTGAAAAAAATTATATGCTAATATGGAGTAACATGCCTCAACCCTTGTATGTACAGTCTATGAAATTCATCCTGACATGTCTCTCTCAAAGAGAGTTTAGTAGTAGAGTGGAAAGTGTGATAAATTGATAATGATTAACATCTTCAAAAATAGTTTATTTATACGATAGGACACGTAGGATGAATAGACGGTATGGTCTGTATGGTTTCCTGCCCAATATTAGAACCTTTAGTTTTACATCGCAAAGTCGGTTTGGTTAAAGTTTAAATGAGAAAAAATAATAAAAAAATAGATTGGGAACAAGTATGAGTTATGTTATGATACTTATGATATACATCTTTCAGACTATTACATTACATTACCATTCATTCAGGACTAGCCCATAACATAAGTGTATGAGAATGTTATTAAATAGGCTAATTGGATGGTTATGAACTTGTGACTGTCAATCATATTGTAGATATTTAAAATGTAAGATATTTTTGGCCTTGTTTATGTTAGATATATGCAAAGATCAAAGTGACTACAACTCCAACATTTTTATTTTCAGTTATTAGAGACCGATTTCAAGTCCTCATTGGCCATAGCTGGTTTCACAGCAGAACAGAGTGAAGTATTAATCACATTTTATAGTACAAAGAAAACTGAATTATCAGAGGCCCTTTACTTGCTCCAAGTGAAGGATCCAAGCTACCAGGATTTAATATGGAGGTTTGAAATTCAGGTAAATTAATTTAATACTTAGTCTTACTTTTTAATATTAGCTCAATTACTTTTTAATGTTTTAACAATTATATGCAATATTTTTAGATAGCATCAAGGATAAAGCAAGAAGTAGTGAAACCTACTATTTTAATGGATTTTGTGATATCAATGCCTAAGTCATTTGGGCAAAACAAGGAAGACCAGAATAGCGACCAAGAGGCACCTAAGAGCCCGAACGTATCTCCAAAGAAGGCAGTCATATCCATACAGAGTGCCAAGACTGCGAGGCAGTGTCAACATGTTATCGAGCATGTTTTACTTCAATGTAACTTGTCTAACCTTATGCATTTAACTAATAAGTTGGACATGGCGTTAAAAGAATCAAAAACACAGCATGTGCGGAAGGTACAAAGAGCTTTACAATAAATATTGTCAGGTGTAAGAAAACCATTTTTTTTTCCTCACATTTGATCTCGAATGAGAGAGATCCCCAATCAGTTCGTGGATCAGACAACCCCCTGCCACAACCAACTGGACGTAAATAGCAAAGAACGTGTCTTTAAGAAACTCGAAGCAGATAGGTATGTTTATTTACGTAAGGTATGTATACTTAATAGTACATTACTTACCAAGGGCGATAAAACAAAGAATGTCTCAGATCGCAGGTATTTTACGCCCGAGCCGAAGGCAAGGGCGATAAATATGCGATCTGAGGCTTTCTTTATTATCGCCCGAGGTTAGTACAAAATTTTATGTCACCCCCTGGCCAGGAAGTGGTTTTTTTTCGCGCGCGGAGCGTGCGATAATGGCCACTTTATGGCCAGGTGTGACATAAAATTATTTATAAACTGTCCGCGTTTTTTCAAATTAGACCATTCAAAAAGTGACTTTACTGTAAAAGCAAGAAAGTTCACAAAGTTCAAAGTCTGACATCTTAAATAGTTTCATCTATACTATCTATAAAATTCTGAAAAAAATTGAGGCGGTTCTTTCGTTTTCTCCCGCGCGCAGTAAGCGCAGCAGCCACACGCGCTCCTCTCGCCGGCATCGGCAGCGAGCTGCAAGCCGGCGTTCACCCTGCCAACCTGCATTAGGTGGTCCCGAGCTGGGGCGATGCCGTTACGGAGTGGATAAGTGTGTGTTGCAGTGGCAAACAGGCTTACGGCCTCCCTGATGGTAAGCTAATACCGCTGCCTTTGGACACTAGCGACTCAACAAGAATCACAAGCGCATAGCCGACCCTTTATTACCTTGAGTATTCGTTGTGTAGCCCCGAGGAGGGGATCCCGAGTGCTCTCGCTCGAGAGTGTACGTACAGGCGGTGTTATCTAGCATATGTTCCGGCGCGCAGCGGTCGCGGTCGCGTCGCGTGGACGTCGCGCAACGCTGTGTGTGACCAAGCCTTTACTTAATAAAATACCACCATTCAACATATATTTTATGGAAACTTAACACCCCGTGAACTAGTTACGATGCAAAATGCACTAAAATCGGTTGATTTCGTCGGGTGCGGTCAGATCATACTTTAGCTAGATATTGCGATTGTATCTATTTATACTATGAATCATCCTTCATCGTCATATAGTGAGGAAAGGAAAACTGATAGAAACACATTTACAGGTAGTATATTGGAGCAACAGAGAGGGAGATACTTCGTTTTCGGTTCGCGGTAGGCCCCACATTCTTATTGATGGAACTGACAGTAGTGCCAGTTTTGTTATTGCCAATATGACGTCACACCGAGGCGGCTCGTGTTTTAGGTCATGTGATATACAGATAAAAAATTACGACTTTTAATTTCAATGTAATAATGCAATAATATACTTTTATGACTCAAAATCAGAATATTTCTACATAAATATTATTTTTTATCAAATTTAATAATTTATTTTTCACTACCGAAAGTACCCTCGCGACTCGCGGTCAAAAGTTTAAAAAGTTAGTGTGCAGCATACATAACTACTACACTATGAGCGTACCCCACCCCGGCCGCCGCCCCGTACTTCCCGATTCTACGCTACCTACTATCACAGAGACGACGCCGCCAGTGTTGCCAGATATACAGATTTGTCGGTATTTATACAGAATTTTGACATGCGATACGGATTTTAAAATCAATATACCGATTTGTCGGTATTAATATTAATACATATTTATACGGATTTTTATACAGACTTATTTATATCATGGTAACACTTTGCAGATCATGCAAATTTACTGGTCCAAATTGTGATGAGTAATTTGTCAGCTGCAACTCGTTTGACAGTTAGGTCAGCAGAGGGTAGGCCCTCTTTCGCGGTAGGCCGCGAAAGGCACCCGAAGTCTTCCCTCTCTGTCAGACCTGCGAGTTTGTAGGTAAGTGCGACAGAGAAGGAAAACCCCGACCCCGAACGCCATTGGCGGTATGTACTCTGCAAAACTTGTCTCCACACAATAAAACGAATACTTAAGAAGTTTGGGTTAAGTACAGCAGTAGTAAAGTAAAAATAACGATATATAGATTTTATACAGATTTTTTACTTTCAAATACAGAATCAGAGCTTTCAGTATCTGGCAACACTGGACGCCGCGCCGCGCCACGGCGCCAGTCAGTCCGCTATCGGTGCGGTGCGCTCCGCCGGTCTGATTGATGCACGTTGCGTTTTAGTGTACTTAAATCGGTGTGAATACTTAATATCTACTATTGTAGTGGCATTTAACAACCACATTAAACGTAACTTTAGTGTAAAGTAATCTCATACCATTCGTCTCGCACCACTTTATTTTTTGTCCAGTCAGTGATTTAAGTTTGTTTTCGCAAAACACACGAGATGAGAAACGCCAGTGATTCGTTTATTATGCAACTAAAACCGTAAACTCGACAGCGCGGGACGAAGCTTACCTACTTAATTTTATTTATAAATTGCTGTTTTATAAAGCTCTCCTAGACAAATAAATGTATTTTGGACTACCAGTGGTGCTAAAAAGTTCCTGAGAAACATGGAATCGAAAGTTATCATTAGCGAAAAGAATCCTCATGACAAAGCCAACTTCTTATCAAAGATATTTTTAACGTAAGTAGTAGTAGTAGTAATATTCTTTATTGCACCAGTAATAAAGGAGTACATATAAAATATTAGGTTAAGTACCTAACTATATGTTGAAAGTTTTTATGATAAGTGAAAAGTTTGTTAAGTAAGTTGAAACGGGGTTTTAAGTGAGTGAGAGAGTAAATATCGCTGAGTCAATCCCAGTTCATTATAAAAAAAGTTATTTCTCCCGTGTTTTTCTTTATACTAATTTGCCCGGCTATGATGATTTGATGATAATCGCGATCAAAATACATGCTCCGACATAGGTAACCCGACATAAATTTACGTGCGGCAGAGATTTTATCAGATAAATTAAATTTATCTCCATTCATGCAAAATAGGGATGTTGACTCAAAAATTTTTAATACTCCATACGAAAGAATACATATAACTATGCCAAAAAGTGAAAATCCTATTCAAATATCTCAAAAAATAACGAAACTACAACCGTTAGAATGTTTTTAGTTAGAGAGAGAAAACGCTACAGGTCAGTGACGTCACTGACCTCGAGCGCCATAGTAAATGACGATCGTTCAATACA
Source organism: Cenopis cana (assembly GCA_951800055.1). Classification (NCBI taxonomy): domain Eukaryota; kingdom Metazoa; phylum Arthropoda; class Insecta; order Lepidoptera; family Tortricidae; genus Cenopis; species Cenopis cana. The sequence continues at coordinate 13,159,449 of OX637471.1, read as the reverse complement.
ACGGGGCGTTTTGCGGAAAAGGGACAGAAAATGCCCCCTCCTAAAACTTTGAAGCCTTATAATTATGTAATTATTTATTCTTTTGGATTACTTTTTTCACTATTTGATAGAGAATTTGATCCTTTTTCGAGAAAATTCGGATTCATTGATTTTCTTATTTGGTGTCAACATCCCTATTGTCTCCATAGGTACACTTTACGTAAAATGTTGCCAACTTATAAAATTTTACTGATAAGTACATTTACATTCGTTCATTTTGTAGTGTTTTGTAGTTTTGTTGCACGAAGGTGTGTTTCCTTGCATCAAATCAGGTAGTTTTGGTTTATAGGGTTCCGTGTCACTAAAGGAAAAATCGGATCCATTATAGGATCACTTCGTTGTCCGTCTGTCTGTCGGACTCAGACCCTCTATCTCGGAAACTCAGGTCTACAGTCCCTTGAAGCTGTGAAAAAATCAAACTTCCAAGTTAAGCACGGGCTAGACTGTTTAAAACCACTGCTCCTACCAAGGTGACCTCGGTAGAAAACGGTGGTTTGAAACAGTGTAGCCAGTGGTTTCCAACCAAATTTGGTATTTGGCGTACCTGGTAAACCACTGGCACAGGCATACTGAAGTTTTGAACAGTGTAGCCAGCAGTGCAACCCTCGTTGTCTACCAAGGTCACCTTGGCAGGAACTGTGGTTTTGAACAGTCTAGCCCGTGCTTTAACGTAAAAAACCGGCCAAGTGCGAGTTGGACTCGCGCACGAAGGGTTCCGTACCATTACCTATAAAAACCGGCCAAATGCGAGTCGGACTCGCGCACGAAGAGTTCCGTACCATTATCTATAAAAACCGGCCAAGTGCGAGTCGCACTCGCGCACAAAGGGTTCCGTACCATTATCTATAAAACGGCTGAAAATTTTAACTGTTTAACTATCACGGTTCATAAGATACAGCCTGGTGACTGACGGACGGACGGACAGCGGATTCTTAGTAATAGGGTTCGTTTTACCCTTTGGGTACGGAACCCTAAAAAAGATACTGCCATTTATGCCGCAGAAAGGTATATTTCGAGAGTCTCAAGGGAATCAAAATTTATAGGGTACTTTCCGTTGACCTAGAACTAGAACTATGAAATTTGGCAAGTAATATCGTCTTACAGGAAGTTTCTCGAAGTGTACAGGTAAAAATTAAAAAACTATAAAAAATATATACATGGGTCTTTATTTAATGTTCGTAATCACTAATCAATCATCGTGGTTAAGCAATGTAATACAAATGTTTTCGGAACCTTTTTTCTTAGAGGCTAGTTTTCGATCTATGACTCATCAGTTATCTGTAAAGTATTATATGTAATCATATTAAAACGAAAATGTTGATTTACATATATATGAAAAATCGTGAAGAATTTATAAATAAAAATTGTACGGAACCTACAGCGCGCGAGTCTTATCTCGCACTTGACCGGTTTTTTAACGTGCCCTTCGATGGACGACAACGAGCGATACGGAAGCCTTAGGGCTTGTTCACGTTGTCCGATACGACATCACGCAGTGCCGGATTAGGCCAGCGCGGGACCTGTAGCAAATTCTATCACAAGAGGCACTTGGTTATCAAGTTTATGGTATCAAAATTTCCTTTAACGGGCAGTCTAGTTTAAAAAAAAAACTGTTTAAAAGAAACAAACTTTTCTTATAAATAATACTGTTTATATCGACCTTTCGGAGTAAATCATATTCAATTCAATATTTACTAAACTGAGTTAATTAAGACGTTGACTCATCGTGTTGTAATGGTATTCGGCGTCACCTCTAGCTTGTACCTAACTTACTTACCATACTGCATGAAAAGATCAATAACTAAAGCCTAACTAACTGAATAAGGTAAAGGTCTGAGATGTCGGGGAAGGGTGATAAAATAAACAAAGAATTATAGTTTAAGTCAAAGTTGGTTTATTAATCAGTATTATTTTGAATTTAATCGAAACTCTTGATTATTTAACCGAACCAAACTAGTTGTAGTTTAATTCGATGTTCGCTTTACTTGACCTAGGCCAACGTTAGGGAGGGAAAAGCAAGCGAACTCAAAGAAAAACCCTCCTGCCAGTATTATAAATATGTACACAAAGTAATCAACCACATGAAATAAGAAAACAACTATTATAATCCAAGCTCACTAACGCAACTACGGATAAACAAACCATTTGGATTATGAACGCAATACATTCTTAAGGTAACTATCGTACATTTAAACATATCAATTACTCTTTATCTGAATCAATTTATTGTACCAAAAATTGATAGGACTTTATAATAACTTCAAAATCACTCAATGTTGAACGGTATCAGATTCACAAGACATTATACACATTGCAGGGGAAAATTAATGAATAAAATATAAATTTACACACAACTGTGGTATGTCCTCGTAGGACGAGTGTGATATTTACAAGTCGTTGCTTTCTACGTACTTGTACAGATTAATTTCGATCAAGGGCTCGAACCCTGAGTTAATTTACCAGACCACACAATTTATACACTCAACTTATACTGACACGAGATTCGAACTCGTGAACCACTGTTGTACGCTATGAGAGTAACAATCTCAATGTAATTAATTATTTAGTCAATCAGTCACGGACTGAATATGTCACACAATCTACATCTCATAATATTAGATCGACAAGTCTTTATATTTAGAATTTAAATGGCAAGATCGTCGTTTAGTTAATGACATCGTTTATTCGAATATCAGCCAGTGATAATGTATAATCACATAATTATTAGATCAGATTCCTTGTTCTCTCTCCCACATATATTCACTCGTTTGTAGTTTAAACTGTATTTTATGTAGGTCACATGGGTAACCGCGTGGGTTATTTATCAGGTAACCGCGTGGGGTTATTTATTACGTAACCGATTCATTATAACTTGCGACGATCTCCCAAACACCAATGAAGTCAACAGTAAACTTAGATGAGATGGAAATTGAAGATCCATAACATTTTTATAAAATATACAAATATCCACAATCACAAATAAAACCAAAATCGATGAATCCACTTAATCATTCGGTTCAATATTTATCACAAATTAATGTAATTAACATTTATCTTTATTTGATCTGCAGGAAAAGAAAACAATTAAAAGCAAGGTCCGAATGACAAAGTTTAGATCATAATTTAGTAATTACTTAACTTGATTCGCTCGCCAGATCTCCAACCGCTCAGCTTCGCTGACTTATCACTTTTAGATACTCAATTAAATAGAGAATATATTTATAAGAAAAAATCTAGAATATTGCCGAGGCTTTTCGCTCCGCTCTCCACAACTTCACCCTTCCGTGTCCCAAAATCCAGTGTCCCTGTTACCCCCGCCACTCACGTCAGGAAAACCTTTATTATACAATTTTATCCCCAATTTGGCTTAAAGCTAATTTAAACTTAATTACAATGACATAAGGTTATCTCATCGCAGACACTTGGTTGCTCTGTCCTGTCTCGCCTGCTCTCGCAGCGAAGATAGCGCCGTCTCGTTCACATGGCGTGGTCACTCCCCTCTCACAGCTCCAACGCTGTCGCATACGCAATTGCTAACACGTGTGAAGATTTGTCTGTAACACGAGATTTGAGGCAACGTAATTCCTGTATAAAGCTAAACTAGAAATATCTCGTCGGTCAAGGTAGTAGAGCTCAACTTCGCTTGTATATTAGTTTTGTATGTGCAATGACTATTTGGTTTACAAACGATTCTACGAACTTAGAGCCCTTAAAAACCACTCCACTTGTTCAAAGCAATAAAATATCGTGGTATTGTTTTTAGAACTATCCTAAGGGTCATAAATTTAGGATTTTATTTGTTTCTGCTATTTTTCTACAGTATTGATGTTTCCCAGAATGTGGCACTCGTTTACTCACTAAGATATCCCTTTTTTTTCCCCTCTGAACCTATAATAGGTATTGGTACATGTAATTTAAAGTATGCTAGGTAGACACCATGGTAATCCGGTACGGTTGCCATCTCATCCCCCTCTCTGTAGACAGTTAAAATGTAAACTTTTACTTTCTACACCAACTAAAATTGAATCACCTGAACTTAATACCGTTTTCCCCTATTCTAAATCAAACGAGACCTACTCCCATAGTAAACCTCCTAACTTTTCCTATCTGAATAGGTGCGCTTGTTTTACAATGACTTCTGTCGCCTTAAATATAGAGGAAAATAAAGCAATCTTAGTGACGGGCCTAATCTGTTGCTGTCTAACTTCGCCTGTATATTACTACTACCTGAGTATAATAAAAGGATAACCGTCGATGACGTTATAATGTAACATGATCCCAGCATAAGACTGAGCATATTCCATGTGAAATGAAAATTATGATGTGAAATATTATTATCATTGAGGCTCAAATTAAAACTAGCTTGAACAGACAATGTATTGTCTTAGCCATACGTTCCCAGAGTCATTTCCTCACGGAGCGGATCTATTTTGCTATAATGATCCTATGCCCCGTCGTGTGGGGGCAAGGGTCTATTAATTCTCGAGCTAAGCTGCGTCCAACCTAGGTGGAGGCGCAAAATATTCCCCTCCTAAGTGTAAATGTTACAACGATAACAGGGCTAGCCTGTGCCTCTGGTAACGCCAGTAAACTTCCAAAGCTGTTTCGTTTGCTACCCACGTACGGGGAAGAGGGTGTCCATAAGATAAGTAGCTACGTAGCTGGTCCCATCTCTGCCTATTGCTAGAGATCGCCATATATGTAAGGGTTGACTGAGCGCGTAGCGCTAGTGATATAGGTATGTGCAAGCACAATTTATGTTTCAGTGATTTATAGACCTCATTTGTTCCTTGATTAAGAATGCATTCTCTGTTTAATAAATTATAGATATATATTTATAGCTTTTGTGTAAGAGGTATAGCTTTATAGCTTTTGTCTGAGAGTGGCCACTCTATGTCAACCCTTGCGCACAGAAAAAGGTACACCCAATCCACTGCAGGTCGTATAACCTCCTCGTCTTTCGGCAATTCGTCAATCCCCTAGATTAAAATAGTGGCGTCAGATTATAACAATTTATAACACTGACGTTATGAATACAATTATTCAAATTGAAAAGAAGTTAGAATGTATAGATTAAGTCAAATTATTCAATAGCTATTCAACTAAAATAAGAACCTTGTGATCTTAGAAACTTTCCCCCAGACAGACAGGAACTCTTCTAATATCACGTCAAAACTGCCGAAAGAACCAAAAGCTTTTCTACCTGACCCAACTCTGGTTGTCTATTGGATGGCTAGATTATCTAGGTATTACTAAAAGGAAAATATTTCAAAAGTTAATCATCGTCTGTTCAAGCAAAATAGCGTAATGGCTATATTTATTACCTTTTTTTTTTTTGTTAAGACAACAATGTTTTTTTTTTCTTAAATGCCTCAAATAAAATTGACAGTACTGAATATTGTGGAAATAATATATATTTGCTGTAACCGGTTAAGACATTCTTTTATTTAAAGGTAAACGAGAAATGTACGACCATGTTTTTTTTATACTACGACTGTGGCAAACAAACGTATGATCCGCCTCAAACTCCAAAAATGTCACATGCGCGTTGCCAACTCTTTATAAAATTTGAGGATTCACTGTGTTGACAGTATTGTCAGGAAGGCGCTATTACTCTCATATGTATAAAATGGAACGAAACGAAATAATTTATTCCAGACAAAGTCCATCGATTACTTTACATTAAGAAATTGAAATTAAATTTAGATACAACAAATAAGTTAAAATTATTAATAATATATATATGGCAAGAAACTTTTATGTAATTTGAATTGGTTTCCTGCCAGCTCTGACGTAAATTTTGAAATGTAATGCAGTTAAATAGTTTCATTTCCCGAGTGTTTCCTTTTTTTTTCTCTTAGCAGTTTATTATATACATATTTTATCTAGCATTCAACACATTACTAACAATTATCAATAATCAAATAGATCGCAACAGTGACACTGGTGTGCTGAAAATCTGTCATTAAAATTATTGCTAATGTAAAAAATATTTCCAATGAAATTCCGCTACATGTCCTATGGTCATATATTCCTGGTCGGTGGTCGGGCTTTAGATATTATATGAATGTAGCCTCTCTCATATGTTTGTTTATTTTTCGCAAAGAGACCTCTTAACTTATTAGTCGCCGCTAAAATTCACTTATCATACTCATCATTCATCGTCTTTCAATATACCACACAGTAGACTCTGGCCAGAGATTTTTTCCTTTCATGTCTGAACCTATTTTTTTTTCTGAAGTTCTCATAACTATAATCATTAATTTATTCATTAGGTACATCCCAAAAATCATTCAATACCACATCATAAACCTTTACACCACTATTCAGCGCGTCCAAGCCATGCGATTACTTAAGTCAAGAGGTCTTTGTCAAACATCTCTATGATAATAAAATTGTATGTAAATAATCTACCTTCTTTCTGTGTATGACAAAACATATAACCAAATGTTTATTTGTATTATTGAGCATATAATTCCATCTTGTTTATATAAGTTACAATACTTCCACAAATTCAATACAGCCAAGTTTCTTTCACTGAATTTAATATTGACATGATTCTATTTCACGTTTGTAAAGTCTGATCCCCTTTTGATTATCAGCCAAATACTTGGAAATGAAATCTAAAACTAATTTATTGCAATAATTAATTATTTGGTACAGAGAACAAATACCAAGGAAAAATTTACCGTGATCACGCACGGAGCCTCAGACGGGAATCGAACCCGTGCCGTGAAATTTGGTCAAATAATCAAAATAATTTGATTCGTAATAACAGTTGCAATAATTATTTAAGTAAATATAAGATGTTTAACAATTTATATAAAAGTAAGTGTAATCATTTCATTTGCCATAAAATCGAGGAAGTTCTCGTAAGTAAATTGATCATGGACAAAAGGCAAATACATACATACATACTACGTTATTTCCGGATCTCCGTGTTAAATACTTAAGCCCTACTTATTTACGGAGTAATTGAACTATTGCATCAGTTAAGAGCTAAATAACCACGATGCCACTGCCCTTATTTATACACTTAGGTCTACGATAAGTGCGCCTACCGTCGCAATAGACCTGTCTTGAAATGCGTGTAAATCATTATTATGTATTGTAATAAACAAAACTAATATGGTGGGAATCTTTACATCTTCTAACCTATAACTAGTGACCCACAGCTGTCACACACGTTCTGGATTTATCTCATAATGTTATTTTTCTAGCGGCGTCTCTTCCTTAAATGTTGAACAGAATGAAGGCTTCTACCTGCCCAATAAAGTGCATGGACACATTTTAAATTACCACGCGATAATGATGATACTTGGATCTAACTCTATTGTCGTTTCTTGTGTGAAATTTCTAAAATGACCAGTAAAACTAACTGCACCCAATCCTAACAGACACGGTCACTTAACTCGCCTTACTTTACCTACTACTAAGCCCATTACGTCTTCTTGTATTGCCGAATCCCCAGAATAAATTAACCTATAGATATAAAATAAACCTAAATTTATACCTAGTAATAGTAACAATAAAATTCCTATTGAATAAAATTAAATAAAAGTCAACGGGTATAAAGATCTCACAAAAACACAAGTATCCTAAAAGAAAATTAGTCAATGCACACACAATTCAATGATAAAACAATTATACAATGTCTTGGAATCCTCGTCCGTTCAATGATATACTAAACAACAGTTCACTTGATATAAATGTCTCAAGTCACCCCTCTCAGACCTTAAGAATAGATATACATAGGTAAAATAGTTTTAATATGCCATTAATGTACTTTTATTCTAATGTATTTATCAAAAAATTATACTTATTGATATAAATACACCACCCCTCTCAGACCTTTAAATTATTAAAATGAACACGTGATCGTCATAATTGGTTAAAATATTAGTTTTCTACGTTGTGTTATTTTTTTTTTTTTACTATTATAGAAGGTTCATTTTACTAGTTGTGTTCCAATAGTTTTGAACACAAAATCTAGAATCCTTGGGCACCCGGCACCACGTGTAATGGTATTCGGCGTCACCTCTAGCTTGTACCTAACTTACTTACCATACTGCATGAAAAGATCAATAACTAAAGCCTAACTAACTGAATAAGGTAAAGGTCTGAGATGTCGGGGAAGGGTGATAAAATAAACAAAGAATTATAGTTTAAGTCAAAGTTGGTTTATTAATCAGTATTATTTTGAATTTAATCGAAACTCTTGATTATTTAACCGAACCAAACTAGTTGTAGTTTAATTCGATGTTCGCTTTACTTGACCTAGGCCAACGTTAGGGAGGGAAAAGCAAGCGAACTCAAAGAAAAACCCTCCTGCCAGTATTATAAATATGTACACAAAGTAATCAACCACATGAAATAAGAAAACAACTATTATAATCCAAGCTCACTAACGCAACTACGGATAAACAAACCATTTGGATTATGAACGCAATACATTCTTAAGGTAACTATCGTACATTTAAACATATCAATTACTCTTTATCTGAATCAATTTATTGTACCAAAAATTGATAGGACTTTATAATAACTTCAAAATCACTCAATGTTGAACGGTATCAGATTCACAAGACATTATACACATTGCAGGGGAAAATTAATGAATAAAATATAAATTTACACACAACTGTGGTATGTCCTCGTAGGACGAGTGTGATATTTACAAGTCGTTGCTTTCTACGTACTTGTACAGATTAATTTCGATCAAGGGCTCGAACCCTGAGTTAATTTACCAGACCACACAATTTATACACTCAACTTATACTGACACGAGATTCGAACTCGTGAACCACTGTTGTACGCTATGAGAGTAACAATCTCAATGTAATTAATTATTTAGTCAATCAGTCACGGACTGAATATGTCACACAATCTACATCTCATAATATTAGATCGACAAGTCTTTATATTTAGAATTTAAATGGCAAGATCGTCGTTTAGTTAATGACATCGTTTATTCGAATATCAGCCAGTGATAATGTATAATCACATAATTATTAGATCAGATTCCTTGTTCTCTCTCCCACATATATTCACTCGTTTGTAGTTTAAACTGTATTTTATGTAGGTCACATGGGTAACCGCGTGGGTTATTTATCAGGTAACCGCGTGGGGTTATTTATTACGTAACCGATTCATTATAACTTGCGACGATCTCCCAAACACCAATGAAGTCAACAGTAAACTTAGATGAGATGGAAATTGAAGATCCATAACATTTTTATAAAATATACAAATATCCACAATCACAAATAAAACCAAAATCGATGAATCCACTTAATCATTCGGTTCAATATTTATCACAAATTAATGTAATTAACATTTATCTTTATTTGATCTGCAGGAAAAGAAAACAATTAAAAGCAAGGTCCGAATGACAAAGTTTAGATCATAATTTAGTAATTACTTAACTTGATTCGCTCGCCAGATCTCCAACCGCTCAGCTTCGCTGACTTATCACTTTTAGATACTCAATTAAATAGAGAATATATTTATAAGAAAAAATCTAGAATATTGCCGAGGCTTTTCGCTCCGCTCTCCACAACTTCACCCTTCCGTGTCCCAAAATCCAGTGTCCCTGTTACCCCCGCCACTCACGTCAGGAAAACCTTTATTATACAATTTTATCCCCAATTTGGCTTAAAGCTAATTTAAACTTAATTACAATGACATAAGGTTATCTCATCGCAGACACTTGGTTGCTCTGTCCTGTCTCGCCTGCTCTCGCAGCGAAGATAGCGCCGTCTCGTTCACATGGCGTGGTCACTCCCCTCTCACAGCTCCAACGCTGTCGCATACGCAATTGCTAACACGTGTGAAGATTTGTCTGTAACACGAGATTTGAGGCAACGTAATTCCTGTATAAAGCTAAACTAGAAATATCTCGTCGGTCAAGGTAGTAGAGCTCAACTTCGCTTGTATATTAGTTTTGTATGTGCAATGACTATTTGGTTTACAAACGATTCTACGAACTTAGAGCCCTTAAAAACCACTCCACTTGTTCAAAGCAATAAAATATCGTGGTATTGTTTTTAGAACTATCCTAAGGGTCATAAATTTAGGATTTTATTTGTTTCTGCTATTTTTCTACAGTATTGATGTTTCCCAGAATGTGGCACTCGTTTACTCACTAAGATATCCCTTTTTTTTCCCCTCTGAACCTATAATAGGTATTGGTACATGTAATTTAAAGTATGCTAGGTAGACACCATGGTAATCCGGTACGGTTGCCATCTCATCGTTCCTGAATTCACTTTTAACGCGTTTTTATGTTGAGAAAGGTCATTCACCACTGCAGTTGGCGCACGACCATGGTTGGTGGCATGAGAGACAAATAAATACGCAAGGTCATTTCAACGTTCGGGAGACAATTGTAAATAATTATTTATCAAAAGCTTGTAAACCTGCAGTTCCATAGCTTCATGATAGTTGTTGTCAATAACATAAGCCACATCAGATCAGAATTAAGCATTGCAGCGACCTGCAATAATTCGTCGCCCAGGCTGTCTTCCAAATCATCTGCGTGCGTAGTGTGCGTACTTCCGATGATTTTCTGGTGGAAGAGATTTTAGATCTCGGAATATTCCGAAAACACTAGCAATTTTATGACTCTTCCACTGACACACCGCTCAACCAATACAAATGTAACTGGCCACCCATATATACTGCAGTGGCGGAGCGTTCATACAACGCGATTCCCACCGGCTTGCCTAATTTTCTGCCAGTTCAGTTCTTTTACTACGACTCATGAAGAATAAGAAAAGCAAATTATTTCTAGCTTGCCTAAGAATATTTTTGACTCGTCGCGCGCCGCTACTGATATACTGGCCAAAAATATATACTCAAACAGCACACAAACATACGCCACCGATATCGTTCGCCTATTGGATCCTGCACTGACATCAGGTCGGTTGGATAATGTGAAAACTAAACGGTTTTCCATTTTTATCGGTGTGGGATCCTACAACGATATCGTATCGAATAATAAGAACATGCCCTTAACGTCTGCGCAATCTCAATCAAATCAATCAAGATTGACGCAAAGAGTATAATAATATGATTGACGTGACGTCGTGTCAAGAGACGTGACTTGCCGATTTTTATCTTCCCCGCTCGTCTCGTACCCCATACTTTTAAATAAATAATACAGTTATAAAAGCAGATAAGAAAAGTCAACCTCGGAATGAGAGATAACCAGCTGGAAATTTGTATACACCTTCATTTTGGCGTTCGCCTGCCTCAACTCAAAGCTCACCGCAAATCTCATGTCCGCTTCGCAAGTTATTCAAGGTCAAAGATTACAAACTTCTGATTTTCGCGATTATCTCGGGTCCTTAAATTTTATTCATTGACAGTTATGATTGCGTCATCCAGTGACTTGCTATTTTGTAACCTACCATAAGCGCGTATCGTTGATATAAGTATCAACAATATGCTGTTTTTACCTTGTCCTTGTACCTATTGATTAATTCTTTAACTCAGGGCACTATCATGACGACACGAGTAACTTCACTTTCACAATATATACTGTTTTTGATACACCTAGTAAAAGTAGGTAGGTAGTCAAGCAATTTGTTTTCTGATATCAGAGGATCTCTAGCGGCTCTCATATATATTTTCACTGTGACAAGGTACGAAGTGGCCTAGAAATCAATTTTGTGGTCCGTACTATAAAAAAAAAGTTTTTAGGGATCCGTAGCCAGAATGGCAAAAACGGAACCCTGATAGTTTCGTCATGTCTGTTTGTCTGTCTGTCTGTCCGTATGTCACAGCCGGTTTACTCGGATACTATAAGTACTACAATTATGAAATTTGTTAGGAAGATGTATTCGATGAACCGCTATATAAATGTAATGTGAAATAAGGAAATAAAATATTTTAGGTGGGGCACCCCATACATGTAACCGGGGAACGAAATTTTTTTTTTTGTAGCTGTGTGGGGTATTTTTGGATAGGCCTTTATTAGCTCCTAAAGTCGTACAAATTGTACAAAATGTGCCCCCCCCCCTCTAATTTCCAAACTACGAAGATCAAAATTCTGAAAAAAATTGAGATGGTGTACAATAAATAATAAATACTTTCAACGAAAATTGGTTTGAACAAGATGGTTATAAGGGTTTATGAGTTATCACTGAAAAACTGTCTTGCCCAAACAAAAGGACGCATAGCAGGCGCTAATGACAATTAAGGGCATTAAATTGGTAAAATAGGAATGTTCGCGCAAGTGACAACAGGCTTGTTGCAGCTATTGTCTTTGATTAAACACGCCATGTACGCTCGTAACAAATTACGTACTTGCTGCTTACTGGTAATTGAAAAGCGCCACTCGGCCTTCACTGATGACCGCACATCAGTCACATCACTGATGTTTCTGCTTAGTCACTCAAAATTTTGTACGTACTTTGAATGTGACATTGGAAGTATTGGAACGTTAATGCGAAGCGGCACATTATTTTCTTAAAAAATATACCTATACTATACATTGTTTTCTTAAAAATATATAGCTTTTGGCAATGAAACGCCTAAATCAATGAATAACAAACTGTAATCGCTGTTTTTACATAAATTCAAGGAATCTACATTAAAATTAACAATTCATCAATACGAAAGCAAGAATCAACACGCGCCTACCATCTAACCAAGCTTACATCGAGATGTCAATCTAATGTCAATGAGCTATTGCCGCGCAAACTGACAGACGGCTGTCAGTGGAGCTGTTTAAGGCTGTCTTAAAGACTTCGGATCCAACACGGCCGTTCCTGACGCTGCATCGTCCTCGACTGCATCTTCCGATCTTCATCAGCAACGCCCGTCCTCACGCGGCGCCAGAAGACAGCTGCGTCGCGGGAGGGTCGACAGCTCCCTCGAGCTCCGGCACCAGCCCTGATGCTCGTTGCTCGCGCTCGGTGACCTGCTGAGAACCAGCAGCAAGACACGTCTCGTATCTGCAACAACTTTCTCAATCTCAATCATCTGAAACCTTTTTCTAAGGTTCCGTACCCACAGGCACAAGAGGAACCTTTTTTTTGTACCTCCATTCTATCACCCGTTCAATACAACCGTATTTTCCATCGTCGTTCAATCAAACGTTCACAATGATCAAACGTCTCCATTCAACATCGCATTACCATCGTCTTCATAGCTCAGTCATCCATAAAAGATGAGGCGTGACGTGAATGAGTACAACCACAGTATACATCGGTAACATCATAATTCACTCAACCATCATGCGATCATTCATCAGCTCCTATACAAGTAGTAGCGCTATTCAAACCTTTAAATTTACATTTGCATTGCCATGGCCTTAGCAGGATACACAACTCCTGCGTACGGGCAGAGGTAACAACCCTCACGACCCGTCTGCAGACACAAGATAAGAACCACCTGTTCCCACTTGGTCAACCACGGGCAGAACCCGTCTGCAGACGAAAGATGAGAACCGCAGCTCCCACTTCGTCACTACGGGTAGAAGCGTCCTCCATTCCCGTCTGCTACGGAGTAGGCGTCCCTACATCCCGTCTTCTGTTAACAAGGATCGCAACCACATGTTAACCTGCATACATGAAAAATGCTTGTTAACCAGCACCATGTAAAACGTTAACAGAGCTGTCACAACAACCTGCTAAACCGCATACACGAGAAGTGTTTGTCAACTCACACCATGTAAACGTTGACAGAGGCACCAAAGTTAGCGTGTCAACCTGCTCACAGTAAAACATCGACAGAGACATGATTGTCAGTCATCAGCTAAGAGTAAAACGTCATCAGTAGCGTGTCAATCAGTTCAAACTAAAACGTCAACAGAGGCACCTCAGTACCCTGCTAACCAGCTCAACGTAAACGCTAGCAAAGGCACCTCAGCACCCCGCTAACCTGCTCAAAGTAAATGTCAAGAAAGGCACCTCAGCACCCTGCTATCTATTCTCACTACTCAAAGTAAACGTCAGCAGAGGCATCCCAGTAGCTTGCTAACCTGCACACACATCTACTATCATTACGCCCCGCCGTGATTCGTTTCAACATAAAAGAAATGTAAGTCAGTCAGTAACGGTAAGTGTATGTCGAGCTAACTTCCATGGACCTATAACAGGGAGGCCCTAAGAGAAACTATGAGAGGGACTAGAATGTGTTTAACTCAAAAGGATAGAAAGTGGGGATTTAGTTTTATGATAAACTGAATCACAACCCTCAGGTGCAATAATGGAAGCAGCGTATGACTAACCACTATCCTCTCAACATCACCATAGACTGGAAATCGCTCATGAACCGCAGCTCATAGCGTCTGACCGCTCCAGCAAGTAGCGCATGCCACCAGGCATCGCTTCCGTCTTCACAGCATAGGATAGGGTCCAGAAAAGCAGTGTATGACCTCCGGCACCACTCTTCTCTCACTGCGCCGCAGCAGCAGCAACTCGACAGCACACGACAGCAGATTGTCTGGCTCTCCATAGGACCCGCATGTCAGCCGCAGCTCACAGCGCAGCGTCCTCTTCACACAGTAAACCATAACTGCACAGAGCAAACACAAACAAGTCAAAATCATGATTACACTCATGAAGACAACCATTACAGTGAGTCGCCATCTATTGACCCTTTTTTTAAAACCAATTCACATAAAATAAAGTGAACATCATTGTCACAACATCAGTCTGTTAGTCCACTGCTGGACATAAGCCTTCACTAATACGCACCAATTTCACCGTGCCTTTAGCTTGTCCCATCAAGCTTTTGTCAGTTACCTTTCACAAATCTTGGCTCCACCTAGCCAAAAGAGCACACTACGCTTACCGTCCAACAATTCTTGTAAAACATAGTTGTACATCATAAACCATAATGCAATACCATTCCTGCTATGCTTTATCTTATTTTTGCCCCGTTCGGCCTTCACTGACTCATATAAACATTTCTAGGCCTCCAGCCCATACTGCCACCTCCACTAGGCAAAAGCTTCACTGTAACACACAGACACAAACACAACACAAGTAATTAAACCAATGCTACTTTTTATCAAGCCAAATAAATCTCTTCCCAATAATCATTTCCCATGAGTCATAAGAAGTCCATCAAATAGGCAGATCAACAAATAAGCCCTTGATGATGACCTTTATTCATTCACACTATTGAAGCATGTGAAGTCGCAGCTATAGTCGCAGATCACAGGGCCACCAGTCTGCAATTTACAACTCAGGAACACACTAAAAGTGTTCAGTTCACTAAAACAACTCCATATCACATTTGACTCATGTCATGACCAATAAGTTAAGATCAACAAGGCTTTTGCTACAAGTGTTCAATCATTAACATACAAGTTGTCCAAAATAGCATTATGCAGAATAGCATTTAAAATTGACACATACAAATTACTAAATGTCAACTTCAATAAATTCAAGAAGTAGTTAAATACAGGGGTTTTCATGACACATTGCTTTGTCATCTCATCAAATCCAAAATATTACCTCATCCATTGCATTAACATTATACTGCACCTTTTGATTCATATGTGAGGTCAAAACTTCTAAGTTGACATACACAGAACAAAGATAAAATGAGTTTCCAAACTTCACCTTTTGTATGAGTTTACATTGCCGACTGTACACAGCTATCAATTACTCATCAATGTAACTCCATCAATTTCCATGTCAACCAGGCCATCATGTGTAAACGATTTAACTATGGCTACCATCCATATTCAACATAAGGCCAGTCCCATGGTACCACACCATACATTCCATGTCATCCGACCAATACCGGTACACAAAACTTCATTTCTCAATTATTTTCAGGAATCTGGCAAGACCTGACCTGCAAACTTGTTTCAAAACAAGCTAACACACATACACATAAGTAAAGAAACATTACACATGAACAATAAAGACTTGCATGTAGTAAAACTTTCCCACAAAAGTACTAAAGAACAGAACAATCTTTCATCGGTAAAGTCCAATGTAATTTATGACATGAAAAAACATTAGTCAAAGCTTCTCACTTTGTCTCAAGAATTTCAGCCTCAACCAGTAGTATTAATTTCACATTCAGTGTCATCAGCTTGTTGGAGGGTGGCCTGGGGAAAATCCAGGGGAAACCTCCGACACGACCACGCGGGCAGTTTAAACACTGAAATACCCTAAGAGTTTGCGATCTAGTGATCTTGGTTGAGCAGTTTTATTTCAACCCAATTTGAACTACCATCATCTAGTGTGGTTACACTATATGTCACCAATGCATGCATAAATGAGCACAAGCATGTTCCCAAATAGGATCTCTGTCTGTCTACCCTATAGTAGACACTGCCTAAGTATGAAATTCAAAATTAAGTTGTAGGTAAATTACATGTACCTACCGATCACAACAGTGCACAACACATACTATGTGGCACTCAGCTATACACTTAGCATACTTACTAATTAAATAATGTTGCAGGGCACAGCCCTAACATTTACATTGCAACTTAACATGAGATGTGTCGATCCAACTTAGCATTCACTCGCTACTCACTAATCCCGACAGCATCCATGACTGGTACCATCATCATCATCATCATTAATTTAAAAGCCAAGCTCTTGTTGGTGGAGCAACTTTCATGTATTTCTTAAGCCTTTCTTTTGACCACCTGACCGCTGCTCATAAATTCTAACTATGCTGTATCTATAGTGCAACTCAGTCTCTGAAATCAAAACTCAATGTGCAAAATGTTTAGGAAATAACCACAACCACTAACTGTGGTGGATTCATCCATAATTCCATACCACAATTTTAATGACTGATACTTAAATCATTACTCCAAATTACATCACTAAATCTTTACTTAGAAAATGTCATATGTGACATACTCTTTACTAGTATTGTGTATCACTCTATAGCTGCTTGAAATACAACTTGCAAACTAATTACTTTTTGTTTGTTTTTAGTCATTAGGTGGTTAGTGGTTCCTATTTATGTGCAAAAATTCAACTCAAAGAATCAAGATGAACTGTAAGCTAGTATCAAATAAGATATGTCGTTCAATGACCATCACTATCAAATTCGAGCTGACCGCAGTCACAACTGTTACCTTACCCAGTTTACCCACCGGCTTTGTATATTTCTAGTACACTTCTTGACATCAAAATTCATAACAAGACATTTGTATAGTGATCTTGTATATAAGCACTTAGTTTTGCTGCAATAGATCTCACAATAGCAGTCTAGTTCAAGACTTGGAAATATAGAAGTACTAAATGTGACTTCACAGCACTGAACTTTACTAGAAACTAACACAGTCACATCATAACTACCATAGTTATGCAAAACTTTATTTCCTCATTGATTACAAAGTCTGTTTGTTAGGTTACCTGTGTGTAATGAAGACAGCCTATGAGCGCTGACTATGGGCAAATAGTTACCAGCTTGTACATTACCCCTTGTATGACAATAGAAACCTGCAGTATCCACACAAGCTACAGACAATGACACTTGCTGCTTGTTGTATAGGACCATTTCACTGATTCCCACATTTATATACCCGATGACATGTCATGCATTTAAAACTTGGAACTGCATACTGTAGGGCTTGTGTACCGCACCGTTGCAAGGCAGCTCTTACTTCACCTTTCCGATGAATATCTGACCTGTGAACACTAAACATCACCATGGAACCAATTGTTCCACAAGTGTTTAAAGCTTTGTAGCTACTGCGTCATTTCGTATCAATGCAGCATTGACTTCGACCGTGAAGTGTTGCGACTCCGCTGAAAATTGCAAACACGTTTTCTTTATGACAATTCTGCCGTGTTTGAGATAACACCGACAAAACACGATCCGGCCGGCTAAGATGACATCGGCGAGTGCGCAGTGCAAGTGACAGCGCTTGCAATTCTACAAGATCTGTTTCGGCTGCGTTTCTTACATATCGTCATTGTTCCTTACGTATCGAACCGAAACATCTAGATTATGATTACGATTGATTCATTCTTCAAACAAATAAAAGCCATTACAAAAACAAGAAAACATGGCCACTTGGCCACGCTAGGCCTCGACTTTGTGGGCAGTTAGATAAACGTATCTCACTTCTGATTTTGGCAATGAAACGCCTAAATCAATGAATAACAAACTGTAATCGCTGTTTTTACATAAATTCAAGGAATCTACATTAAAATTAACAATTCATCAATACGAAAGCAAGAATCAACACGCGCCTACCATCTAACCAAGCTTACATCGAGATGTCAATCTAATGTCAATGAGCTATTGCCGCGCAAACTGACAGACGGCTGTCAGTGGAGCTGTTTAAGGCTGTCTTAAAGACTTCGGATCCAACATAGCTGTTTAACTCGTATGGCGCTTATCACACCGTACCATACCCACATAATTACATGAATGGCGGTTATCGCATCGGTGTGAAGACCGCCTAAATCCTAATATCTCTGCAATCTCGCAATCGACGTGAAGTGAAAAAACTTCAAAAAGGAGGAAGCAAATATATCTTATCTTAACAGATACAGCTACCAAGTACTTCTCACTGAGCTTGTTAAGCATAAAACAAATTATGAGACCGAGACGTGCGAAGAACAAGACCAGCGCCCGTAGCACATGTTGCGCTCGAGATTATCTCGACTTGTCTCGAGCTACGCGTCTTTTTCTGATTGACGCTGTTAGAAAGTGACTGATATCTCGAGATACGCCGAGATACTCTCGAGCGCAACGCGTACTAGGCCTACTGCGTGTACACTTACGCGTACTAAAAATACAAAAGTAATATTTCGCCCCAAATTAAAAGTAGAGGAGCACTAGTTGCGTAAGAAATAAAGCTGTCAAAATATTACCCCAAGAATTAAAAATTACCTATTTCAAAGTAGGTACAGTACATTAAAACACAAATAAAAATTGTTTTTATTGAGAGGGTGTTGCTACAGCGTGCATGAAGTGTTCTAATATGTTTAAGTATAGTATCAATTGCACGAATTTAATGGTATATTTTATTGTTGAGTGGTTTTTAGTAATAAGCTTCTTGTAATTTTCATCTGTGTAGTATAAACTTTCTGTAATTCCTGATTTAATATTGAAAATGTATTTTCTAATGTGTTAGAAAATCGATGACATGGTTCCTATTCCTAAGAACAGATCTTCGTACGTCTTATAGTTTCACTTTCCCATACTGACCGATTCATATGTTACACCCTGTATATTATTAACATAAAAACAAGAAAAGTATCTAGTTGGGAATAAGAAACCTCTTGACAAGACGCACTTATGAAAGAAATTCTACAGTTAATAAGTAGCGTCTTCCATCTACAATAGCGTAGTTTCACTTCCCTGTGCTTTGTAGATGGAAAATGAACGGAAATTTAACACGTTCACAGTCCAGTGCCCCCCATACATGGGTCACGACGAACTATCTCCACAAGTCCGTTCCCCGTACATGGGTCACTATAGCCGACCAGGTACGCACTCAAATCACTATATATCACTATAAATCACTATAACTGCATTCGATAAAAGGCTTAAAAAGACAATTCTGATTTATCAATTCATATTTCAGTTAGATATGAAATAGCATTCTATAACATATTGTAATAATCCGAGTGCGTACCTGGTCGTTTCATAGTGACCCAAGCGTGGAGCACGGACGTGTGATGGAAGTAATTTGCTTGGACGTCCAAGAAAATTTAAACATTTTGTATGGGGACTGTGAACGTGTTAATTGCTGATTTATCTTTCCGCAGATGGAGCTTTGATTTATTCCGCAAGGGTTACAAGCAGGGTATCACAGTAGAACGGTTATGGCAAGCCCGCGACAAGGACCACTCGGGCCGGCTGGGCGACCAGTTGGAGCTAGCCTGGCGAAGGGAGGTCGAAGAGGCCGACCGAAACGGTTCCAAACCCTCCCTAACTAAAGCTATCGTACGGACCTTCTGGTTGGAGTACATGCTCTTAGGTTTATTAGTAGGGCTACTTTTTATAGTTTTGTGGTGAGTGTTTTGATTCAATTAATTTATTGTCTGCCCAGGCGAGCAACGTTACGGTGAAAAACTTTTTTTTGTATTATAGTTAAGACCTTCATTATACTTACATTATTACTATTTCATATGGGTAACATTCAGTACGTAACGAAATACATAGTATCAATTAAAATGTAGGTTTAATTAGGCGCACATTGAATACGTTTTCGTACGAAATTAATCGTCCGAACACGCACGAAGCCGCGTGAACGATCCCGACCCTGAAAGTACTACGGGAGCGCGCTCACTGGATACGAATTGGTCGTATTCGCATCCAGTGAGCGCGCTCCCGTAGTACTTTCAGGGTCGGGATCGTTCGCGCGGTTTCGTGCGTGTTCGGACGAGTAATTTCGTACGAAAACGTATTCAATGTGCGACCGGCCTTACGGCCTTAACTATGGACAAAAATTTGGGTTTCACCCGTAAGCGTTCGTTAATTTTAATACCTAATTACCTTACTTGGACATATTTAACAACATTATTTCTTTTTCAGGCCGTTGATACCATATACGTTAGCGCTATTTATAGGTTATTTCTCTGGTGAGCCAACAGCAGCAGCATACAGCAAAGCACATATATACAACTTTTTGATGAATGCATGTAGCATAGGCACGGCGTTGTTGTTGAACCATCTACAATTGAGTCAAGGTGCTGTCGGAATGCGAATAAGAATAGCTTGCTGCTCGCTATTATATAGAAAGGTAACGCATAAGTATCTACATTTTTCACAATTGAAGCATTCATCAAACAAGAAATTCGTAATGCTTTATCCCATGCCGAATTACTGACATTACACACCAACCTTTACTGACTATGTTATGCATATGTTACTTACAATACAAGAGCCATAAACACACTGAACAACAAAATAATGGCAATAACTCTGTTATCGTCAAGTTTTAGGAAATTCTCATGCTGACTCGGCCATACAGTGGTTTGGACAGCATGGATGCAAAGTAATAGTACATTTTGATATACAAGTGCGGAAGGTATGTCATTTTGCACGAGTCCCGAGGTGTGTGAGACTCGTGACGAGCCTCGCCTGGCTCGGGCCAAGACGCCGCGGGGCTCGTACAATATGACACTACCGCTAGTGGTAGCCGTACAGGCCCAATTTCAAAGAAAAACCGCAAATCGATGTACAGTTTAGCCGTTTGGCACACGCATACTAGAGGTCAAAACAAAGTTTTTGACCCGCATTTCCTAAAAAAAATTCCCTTAGGAGGGGAGTGCCGAGACATTCAGTTCTATTTTTGTATGAAAAAAAAAATATCTTCAGAAACCTATCGTGTGTAGTATCATATGAAAGGGCTTTTTGAGGTGATTCTAAAAATATACCACATCATTACATTTACACACACACCACTACACACGATAGGTTTCTGAAAAAAAAAATCTATTTTCCATACAAAAAAAAGAATGTCTCGGCTCTCCCCCCCTAAGGGAATTTTTTTTAGGAACTGCGGGTCAAAAATTTTGTTTTGACCTCTAGTATGCGTGTGCCAAACGGCTAAACTGTACATCGATTTGCGGTTTTTTTAATCGTACGGCTTACACTACGCTTTGTGAGCACCTCGTTCGTTCCAAACTGATGGCGACGTGCCTAGTTGCCTACGACGTTTCCGTGGATAGAGTGTACGTTCCTACATGAAATTGCTTGAAAAGTGATGAAATTACTCAACTCAAAAAGCATAGATATGAGTGGTGGCAATTAAATAAACAACAAATTAACAATTTTATTATTTTTAGATATTAAAACTTGATCGGACCGGTTTAAGTAAGACCGAGCCCGGCCAAGTGATAAACCTGATGTCGAACGATGTAATGCGTTTCGACTTGGTGACCCTGTTCCTGCATTACATCTGGGTGATGCCGGTGGTTGTTCCCGTGGTGTCCTTCCTGGTGTGGCAGCACCTGCGGTGGGCCACCTTCGCCGCCTTATTGGTCATCTTGGTCCAAACAGTACTGGTTCAAAGTAAGCACACAAACAGTATTTCCATAACAACATATATTTTATGGTTGAAATTATATATGTTTAATTATGAATAAAACACTTTTTTGCAAAAGATAATTCGGCATGCAAATTATCGGTAACACTAAAATTTGATTTCACCGGACGTCATAGTATTGCCACTTACAAATAAATATATGCATACTCTTCTATAGTGCGACGACGCCCCTCCACAGCGAATCTCATACTAATCTGTGCGCAGTTGTACGGCTTGGGCTGTGGAAGGGCGCGCCTTCGTGGATGGCGCGCACTATACTCATGAAATTATGTATTTATTACAGAATTTAAAACTATCGTTGCTTAAAACCTACATATGTTCATATTGAAGTCGCACACTGTAAATACAGTGTGCGCCTAAAAATATAATGGATGGCATGAGCGGTACTACGCTATAAGAAAGAACAAGATAGGTATATGACATCCCAGGTCATTCGATTCCCTATCTCTTTCTATCTTATAGCGCCGTACCGCAAATGCCGTCCCCAGCACTGGAGCGTATCCCCACGCTTTATCTCAAACTAACTCATCTTTTTAGGTTACTTGAGTAATCGTCAGGGAGTATTGCGTGGGAAGATAGCCAAGCGAACTGACGAGAGGGTTAAAGTTATGAGCGAACTGGTGAACGGAGTGCAGGTCATTAAGATGTACGCTTGGGAGAAACCATTTGAAAAACTTGTCGACAAACTACGCAAGTAAGTTCTAAGAAGTTGCACTATTAAGTCTAATTGACACACCTTAATTGACATTGAAAAATACACCTTAATGGATATCAATATTACAGACATTGCCTTTATTGACACTGGATGGTATCTCTCGTCAAGCTATTTATTTATTTATTTGCAAAATATATATAACAGCATTAGGTACATCATGTGCCAAGACGCTGGTAAACTTAAAACTATCTAAGTAAATACACACAAAGTAAAAATAAAACAATACAAATAATACAAAGTAAAATTTTTAAAAATACAAAGTAGTTTGCACCACTTGAAGGCAAACAAATCACAATCAGGGGCCTATTGCATAATAAATTACAGCTAATATTACAAGCGGAAGTCTCTTTCGAATGAAAGGGATTGAAAGGAGACTACCGCTTGTAATATTAGTTGTAATTTATAATGCAATAGGCCCCTGGTGTGTAGTATACATTAAAACTTCTTGCGCGGTGAGAATTGGTGAGTGCCCGTGCGCCGCCGTGCGAGCCGCCTCCTCCGCCAGGAGACGGTGACTACGATAGATACATACAATTATTAACTCAGCTGTACAGTCAGCAGCAATGGTTGCTACGCACGAGCGAGGTGCTCAAAATGATCTTCACACATCTTTATTATAAAGAAATAAGAGCGTGTGAAGATCTTTTAGAACACCTCGCCCGCGTAGCAACCATTGCTGCTGACTGTACAAGCATACATAGTCAAATACAATGCCATAATATACACAAATAAACCCATCAATTATAATTTTATAGTTCATGTTTAATGAAAATAATGTATGCGTAAATAATCGGAACGTAATTACATTGTGAGAGTTCTGTACAAATATATGCATTTGATATCAAGCAACAAAGCTGATTAAATAATTAAAGGCCGCTGTACACATTGGGCCAGCACGTTGGGCCAACGTGTAGAGAACTACTTGGCTGTATGTTGGCAGTTGTCGCCAAGACTGGCCGGCCAGCCGAGCGGTGTCGGTTTTCGTGCACATACAAAGGATCTTGGCGCGCTTTGTTCACATCTTGGCCCAACTGCTGGCCCAATACGTTGGCCCAATGTGTGCTGCGGGCTTAATAATAATCTTTTCATTCAGCTCTACGGTTGACTGATGAATGGACTGGATGCCTTTGGAATTATAAGCGCGATGTCCTTTTTTTGCCTATATAAAATATACTTTCGGAAAATACCCGGCAATTAAATATTGTACGTTGGAACGACGATTTTCCAATACTGGCGAACGTCCATCAATCACCTTATTTAGGTATCAAATAAATACCTACTGTACTTTATGACATGTTTACTTTGGATCTATAGTTTCTGAAAAACGTCACATAGGTCGTGTGAGACAACGCTATATGAAGCCGAAATTAGCCGAAACTATCCAAAGGTCGATGTGCAATACTTATCGGCCGGGTACTGGGCCTGTACTCCGAAATTCGAACTTCGTATAGTGCCGTCCCTTTCACTCATATATTGTATAACACGAGAGTGAAAGGGACAGCACGATACGAAGTCCGGATTTTGAATTGACGACCGCTTTAGCTTAGTTGGTAGTGACCCTGCCTACGAAGCTGGAGGTCCCGGGTTCGAATCCCGGCCGGGGCATTTATTTGTGTGATGCTGATGAGCACGAATATTTGTCATTGGGTCTTGGATGTTTTCTATGTATTTATCTATATAAGTATGTATATCATCGCTTAGTACCCATAGTCTTAGTTTGGGACTAGGTTGATTTGTGTAAGATTGTCCACAAATATTTATTTATTATTTATTTAATTTAGGAGTGCCACAGAGAGGCCACAGAGAGGCAGATATTTCGTTTTCGGTTCCCGGTAGGCCCCCTGTACTCGTACCTATGGAGATGGTTCTCGTGTCGCAGGATGGAGGTGCGGTTCATAATGAAGACGTCGATGATCAAGGGGTTCTCGACGGCCCTCTCCGTGTTCACGGAGCGGTTCATCCTGTTCGCGGCCATCGTCACGTTCGTGCTCTTGGGTGGACAAATCCGTGCGGACATCACATTCTCCTTGGTCCAATACTTCAACCTTCTGCAACTGGCCGCTAACATCTTCTTCCCTATGGCTCTCGCGTTCCTTGCGGAAGCCAAAGTTTCCGTTTCACGATTGGAGGTAAACACTAGTTTTCATGGAACGCCAATATCGCTTTTGGGCATTTTCACTTTCCGGTGTATATCTCATCTAGGTAATTTTGGGTTTTCTGAATCAGAATCATGAGTAACTATTGATTCTGATGAAGAAAAAAGGTCCTTGATTTACCATGCCAATTTTATGTGTCAGTTATGTTACGAGCCATATAAACTGTATGAAAAAAGCGTCACAAATCTGACATTTTTGGGGGACTCTTTTTTTTTCTTTACGGAAATGAATAACACTCGTTATTCTGAGTCAGAAACCCAAAATTACCTACAGACGTAAAATAGTTGGGGGTACACCGAAAAGTGAATACCTATGCCCTTTTACATTGTTAATGTTATTTGAAATTAGTAACGATTTAATTGTTCACGCAGGACTTCTTAATGCTAGAAGAACTGGAATCACCGAAGGCTCTGGAAGCGAAAGTGAACATAAAAGATGCGAAGGTCGTGATCAGCAATGGAACAGAGGAAGGGAAAGTAAAGCCCACTGGTTTGGTGTTGACGGGCGTGAGCGCGTCGTGGCAGCCGGACCCCATCGTGGAGACCCTGCGCAATGTCTCCTTCAAGGGGCTACCCGGCGAGTTCGTCGGCGTCGCGGGCCTGGTCGGAGCCGGCAAGGTTACTACCATAATTACTTTTATACCAGTCCCCGTAAAGAACAAAGGTAGCCCACGGGGTTGGTGTTGACGGGCGTGAGTGCGTCACGGCAGCCGAACCCCATCATGGAAACCCTGCGCAATGTCTCCTTCAGGGCGCAGCCCGGCGAGTTCATCGGCGTCGCGGGCCTGGTCGGAGCCGGCAAGGTTACCTATCATAATTACTTTTATGCCACACATGGCCATAAAGTGGCAATTACCGCACGCTCCGCGCGCGGGAAATCCCACTTCCTGGCCAGGGGGTGACATAAAATTTTGTACTTAACACGGGCGGTAATAAAGAAAGCCTGCGATCTGAGACATTCTTTGTTTTACCACCCTTGTTAAGTAATATACTATTACAATGCATATGTTTGAAAAGTGCATTTTCTAAAAGTTGACTGATTGAGTAGACCAATGACCGGAAACGAGTATTAAGGGAGACCTCCGATTATTATGCAAGACCGCCACGTTTCATAGAGATCCGTTCAGTAGTTTTTGAGATTAAACGGAACGTACATCCATACATCCGCACAAACTTTCACGTTTATAATATATGTATTAGGATTTGGCTGAATGCTGACAACCATGGCATGTCGAAAAAAAAAAACAACGGGTTGCACTCCGGGAGTGCCGGCAGAAGTGAAAACCAAACACACACGCACATTCGCGCAAGCGCCCTACGCCGCCTAAACGAAACAGCAGGCGCAGGCATACATTTTCGCCGCGCGGTAGAAAGAGAGGAGGATAAAATCATTTGTTTGTTAGTACTTATTTATATTAACACAGGTCATACGATATTCGGAAGGGTCAACTTAGCTGGTCTTAGAGCGTCCTAGGCGTACTTCCGTCCACTATATTGAGACTTCCTTACGAATCTGTGGCGAGTTTAAACATTTTTCCCCATCACAAAAAGTGCTCAGCCCCGCTAAAGAAGTTTTCACTTCAAAAAGTATATCAATTAAAAGTTAAATAGACTATTTAATTCCCGCCTCTTTCATTCATAATTTCAAGATTTAATTATGTAATAACTTGTATTGTTTTAATAATATTTTTGTGATGTGTGCGATTTATACGATTGTTAAATAAAATGTATGTAAACTATGCCAGATATACTTAGACCAGGTACTACGTGCAAAGCTCACAATGGCAAGTGTAAACGCATTTTGTGTTCGCTCTTTTTTAGTTACTGCTTTTTGTTTATTTGATATTTTTTCGCAACTGTATTAAAAAACGTCGTTTGATACACGTGCGAAAGTGTAATTTTCACTCGTCCCGAGTCTTATCCCTCGCCTGGCGGCACAGGGCAAGACAACTCGGGACTCGTGCAAGATGGATGACATACCTACCTCCCGCACTTGCATCAAAATGTACTATTATTATATGAGTCCCCGTAAACAACAATACCTATGTTCATTATTCCATCAATTGTATCTATACCAAATTTCAGATTTCTATGGTATTCTAGAAAATTGTCTGTGACAGACGGTTAGACACAAATTTTGGCCAAACATTAAAATAGCGTTACGTTCCAAAAAATCGCACAATGCTACGTTTTGTAGAAGATAGTTATTACCTACCAGCAGCGTTTAAGCGGGTATTACACTGTCCTGAATTCAGGACACTTAGAAGGGTTCGGACCTATACGTTAGTTCGAGATGCTTCAACTCCCCTCCACTAGTTAGAACGCCTGATTCAGGACAGTGGACCCGCTTTAAGACCAAGTTTTAAGCTTCGTTCTAAAAAGCGTCGTTATTTTTAGGTTTTAACGTATTTCTTTAGCCTGTATTTTGCCCAACGCTAAAAAAACGTGAAGCCGAACTGAGAACCTCCTTCCTTTTATTAAAGTCTGTTATTAGTACCTAAGGTCGAGTGAGTATTTTACCCGACCTTTCTCGCCGTTACCTGAATTATAGGACCGCATAAGCAACGTCCAGCCAGTGGATGAAACAATGAAAGCAAAACACTACAATTGTTTAAAAAACATGTTACTGAAGTCAAAACATTATTCCATTGAAGCTTGCCGGTAATATTATCCCGTCCTGCATTCTCAGTAACTATCTAATATCTCGTACACGAAGCATGCGTTTTGTTGACGGATGGATGGGCCGTGACATGGAGTCTGGCGATCAATAATATATTTTTCTCTAAAATAATATGAAATGTTTTCATAACTTCTGTGAAGTTAGTATCCGAAAGTGACTCATCTTGGACAATAACCAGAAGTGTCCAGGAAAGGAAACCACGCCTACGGAAGTAAGGTGGAAGCAAGTATGTAAATCCCATTACATATCATAATATTTAAATTTTTATCAAAGAAGCTAAAGTTGGCAGTAATTGACTTTAAAAAAAAGTAGGTTCCATAGAGGTTGACGTGTTCATATTGCACTATTCACTATACAATGTAAAATGGCGGGAAATACCGTTCAATCATGTATATATGTATAGTTAACTTCGTTAATCGCTAATCCGTTAAAAAACAGTTAACTTTGTTAAACGTTAAAGCGTTATATTTAAGATATTTAACGATAGTTAACGTTCATCGTTAATCCGTTAACTCATTATTGAAATTGCATTTTATATGGCTTTTGGGTTACTAACTAATTTACTTATTTGATTTATTCAGCACAACACAAAATATATAACTTAATTCTAAAGAATTTCAAACATAAGAACTAAAATAACACTTATAATAAATATTGGTATGGGTTATGGAAGGAATGTCTATACTACAACCATAATGTCATATTCATCTTTAAGATTTCGTCTTCTTAACGATATCCCGAATAAATCTTAAAGGAGCCCGGACTGGTGACAGATGGTTGCCACATAATTCGCACTGTTGGCGTAGGCACTAGTTTTTGGAGAAGTACCTAACTGCTATTTGACCTTCAAGCCTAAAGAAGAAACTAGGCTTTGATCGAGTTAGGAGATTCGTACTCCCTTAACGATTAACGGACTTATGGAAACTTAACGGAAGTTAATAAGTCCGTTAAAATTTTTTGGAGTTAACTTAAAAGTTAATCCGTTAAGCATATTGTTAACTTCGTTAATTAACGATTAGCTGATTAACGAGAATGCCCACCCCTATGGTTTTTAACTATTTCGATGTTAATTTAGAAATTATGTATGTATGTATGTAAGCACTTTATTGCACACAATTCCAAGTTAAAACACGAACATGTCACAAAAGATTGAAGTACAAAGGCGAACTTATCCCTATAAGGGATCTCTTCCAGCTAATCTTTGAGCAATTGAGTGGAAGTTTGGTAGCAATGAGAGACAAACTAATTATTATGATTAGATTGAATGAAATAAATTAAAATATTCTAGAAATAAAATAAACATAAAATGAATACAATTTTTTGTTCTTATTCTATTGGGGGTGTGGTATAATATCAGTATCTTGACTAAATTAAGGGCGATCGATTTGATATATCACGTAAATGCGCGCGGCGACTAAAACCTTCATAAATTAGATTCCAAAGGGCTGCCGCGCCCACACTTAGCGTTTTATACATGTGTGTCGATTCGTTATATTGATTGACGTAGCGTAGGTACACGCTTGGGTTCAATGTCACGCACCCTGTATTACAGTAGTTATTTATTTCTCAATACCTCTACATGTTTCTATTTTATTAGGGTTCCGTAGCCAGAATGGCAAAAACGGAACCCTTATAGTTTCGTCATGTTATGTAACCGGGGGACGAAAAATTTATTTTCAATGCAAGTGTGTGGGTGTAGTGTAGTGTGGGGTATTACTCCTCATAACTACTAGCATTGAAAAAAAATTTTTCATCCCCCGGTTACATGTATGGAGTGCCCCCCTAAAAAAAATTTTTTTTCCTAATTTCACGTCTCTTTTGTGTAACGGTTCACAGAATACATCTTCCTACCAAATGTCATAATTGTAGTACTTATAGTCTCCGAGTAAATCGCCTGTGACATACAGACAGACATGACGAAACTATTAAGGGTTCCGTTTTAGCGATTCTGGCGACGGAACCCTAAAAACACTAGCGACTCGGTCTTCCACACACTATAGGTGACCGACCATAGCTAATATAGCTTATACATATCATAGCACGAATATTTGTTCTTGGGTCTTGGATGTCTTCTATGTATTTAAGTATTTATTTATCTATATAAGTATGTATATCGTCGCTTAGTACCCATAGTACAAGCTTTGCTTAGTTTGGGACTAGGTTGATTTGTGTAAGATTGTCCACAAATATAAATATAATAAATTACGTGAGTCGATGTTGTTTCAGTCATCCCTGCTGCAAGTGATCCTAGGGGAGCTGCCCGCGTCCAAAGGCTCGGTGTCGCTGGGAGGCGGCCGCCTGTCCTATGCCAGCCAGGAGCCTTGGCTCTTCGTAGCCACCGTTCGCCAGAACATCCTGTTTGGGCTGCCTTACGACCGCATTCGATATAAGAAAGTAAGCCCGAGTTTTATAATTTTGTATCTTAAGATCTTATCTGAAGACAAGTATCCAATTAAAGTTTAAATCGGGGCGTTGCGTTGTATGGGAATGGGATGTGGCTTACTTATCTGTTAATAAAAACAAACTGAAAACCAAATGACTGTCAATGCCTAGGTCTAATCTTGAAATAAAGCCCATTTCTGCTCTGTTAAGTGTCGATTAGACCAAATCAGAATAAGATTTCATTCCGATATAGCCTAATTTTGATGTCTAACCTCAGATGAAGTCCTTATCTTATTCCTGATCGCTCGAATTCGGCCTTAAAGAAGCCGGCCTATAGGTATAAAGAAATATTACAGATGTCAATGCTTTTATGCGCGACTTAATGTGGTACTTGAAAAAGCTATAATAATTAACTATTATTCTAGTTTGTAGTGTCTTTTATCAGTATTTTACAACGTAGATAACGGAGTTGTTGTTTTAACAAGATATGTGTAATTTTACATATATTATTTGAGCGCCTTTTAACGGCTTTCCTAACAGATAACGTCATGTGCCTTTGAAAAGTGTGAGAGACAGATTTATGATAGGTAATATAGGTATATCACTCATTCATACTAATAGGTAACAGACATCTGCCGAACGTTTAAAGTACCTACTGTTTCCAAAGATAGCCTGGGGACGGTTATTTTTAACCCGAGTGTACTGTACCATGAGAGAACATTCATAAGTAGATGACATGCGGTTGAAGGATATAAATACTTATGGAAATATAAGAAATCACTGTTTCTAAATTGGGTACCTTATCATGGAAAAATTCTACATCTACATATTATATCGAAAATTTAATTACATTAGAACTAGCTCTCATATCTACACTTGGCTATATATAGGGGTACTCTAATGCGAGCGAGACGACAAGAATCCCAATAAGTCTGTAGTGCGAAGTTCAGGTGGTAGATACAAAAGTTAATAAAATGCACCATTTTGTAAAGCATTGCTTTGTTAGTCCTCAGTCTCGCTACTCAGGTCAGTTTAAGTATTTACGTGTTACGTAATTTTGAATCAGTGTCCTTGATGTATATCGATCGTACACCATATTAACATTATACTCGGTTATTGACCCCATCGTTTTATTAGTATAGACTTGTAAAATTGTCTGTTCCCAGAGACTAACGCGCAATATTTATTGCCGGGTACTGTATATACTAACGACCCGGTCCGGCATATCCTGGACTTGTAGGTACCTCAGCGCTGAAGTTCATAAATGACAACCTTCTCCTAGGTAGTAACAGCATGCGCTCTGGTGCGGGACTTCGAGCAACTTCCGCACGGGGATTCGACGTTGGTGGGCGAGCGCGGCATCAGCCTCAGCGGCGGCCAGAGAGCGCGCATCGGCCTAGCGCGCGCTTGTTATCGACAGGTCAGTGTCTATAAACACCCACACAATCGTGTATTATTTTTTACGCACACTACATCGTGATTTTCACGCATGGTAGTTTGGCAGGCCGTAGCATGATTTAGCAAATAATTGATGGAGTCAGGCGTTACTTTGCAAACTTTCATGATAAGTCTCTTGAACAATATGCCTTTGCTCTTTCGTTAAAGAACGTGAAGGTTTATAAAAATTATAAATGATAATTGACATAATTGAAATGTATCTATTTGCGTATTTTCGCATGCAGTGTATTAATGTCATTAACCGTTAGTTAGAAAATAGGTAAAAATTTAAGCCACCCGTATTTTTTCTTTTTCAATTTAACTCATTATTTCATACAAAAAAAACACGTTGAAAAGTAGGTCATTCCAAAAGGGCGTAAGTAAAATATGACGTCATCTTCCCAACAAGAATCCAGAGCCACTCCTGAGCAGCGATTGTCGGTACTCTGTACTAAGGTCTCCCTGAATACAGCGAGGAAGATGACGTCAACTTTCGGTTTACAGTAATTTGCGATTTTTTCCAAAAATAACGGAGAAAAAAATCTAAAAAAATGTTTTTGTGTACTTTACACGTTTTTACCGAAATGGTTTTCGAATTAAGACTTTTGGAAATTATGAAATATTGTCAGTTGCAGGCTGCATGGCGTCTGCCAAAATCAAAGCTAAACATATGCCTATCTCACTGTTCTTTAACTTCGTGGCTCCCTTGCAGTCTGCGTCACTGGATTATCTGGACTGAATGAAAGCAAACACCCTTTAAAGGCTTTAAAGTCTTTAAAGTATCGGCAGGTATTGGGGACACAGGCAGGAGCATTGGGCTATGTCATCCCGCAGGGCACAGTGCTCGGACATTTGCTCAGAGTGTGAAAGTGTTAATGTATTCCGAGTGCTCGTTCTGAAACATTCACAGCTCATATTAAATTAAGGACCTACCTAAAATACTTTATTGAAATAAAATTGCAAATCGAATCGTGACTATCAAATTGACTCCCAGGTCCTTAAAATAGTAGATTGTTAACCAAACGTAGAAAGCCACCCATTTCAGACGAGTTAGTTGGTGCTCGAATGAAGTGAGTTCTAAAGAATATATGAAACAACTGAATCGATTAAAAAGTATTAATTACCTACCTTTTTTATTTCCACAATTTTAAAATTTTAATCTTATAAATAGGCTCCAATTATTACTAAAATTTAATTGAGTGTGGCTGTATAAGTCCATTTTGATTTTATTTAAGTGAAAATAACTCAACAATTGTTAACAAACTCTAAATCAATGCAATTTTACGGAGATGGCTCTACATGTTTCTGCGATTAGGGCTTCCATTCCGTAATTACGTAATTACGGAATTACGTAATTACGGACAGATATTTGACTTCTAATAATTACGTAATTCAAAGGTTAAATTCCGTAATTACGGAATTATGTATTACCACTTATTTGTTTAAAATATGCCTACTATTTCAGTCTAAAAATGGAAAAAGGTTTTATGAAATTGTAAATTAACGTATTATTAAATAACATAAAATATTATGGGATATTATTTGGAGTTAGTACTTAGGTACCTCGACACATCACTAGCGAGAATGGACAGGATTGCGTTGTAACCCTTTCGACTAGGTTACTCTGATGTCTGTGGACTAGATACAAGAAGGAGGTCCGACAGGGGCCAGGGGTGCATTATTTTACCGGGCGGGTGTTCGATGTGGTGGCTGGAATGGCGGAACAGATCAAAAACCTATTAATATCATATTACTATTTGGGGGTAGTGGCTATAATTGCGACCATTGCTGAACTATTGGGATCCTAAAAGTGGGTAAAGTCCTGCAAACTTAAAGAATTGCAGGATTTTGCTGAACTCGAGAAATTTAGTCTCTTCAGGGCACATGACGTGTTTGCCCAAGAAAGAGCTACGGCTGTGCATTAGGCTAGGGCAGTCAGTTAGAATGTGTAAGAGTCTCCTCCACTTCAATGCAGCGTCTGCACCTCCTTGTGTCACTCAATCCTAACGTGTGCATAAGCACATCTTATTTAGTAAGCACCCTTACAAACACGCGTAGTCGGTGGGCTTAGCAATAGGCATCAGGGGACTCCTTTTTGTTAAAGGCCTTAAATAGCGCCTTGGAATGGTTCAGACATGGGAACTCTCTCAAGCCTGAATGGTTTTGTAGAAACAGTAGATTTCCAGGGTTAGCTTGGTTAGATGTATGGGGATGCCGCAAAACGATTCTGGCCCGCAATGCATCCCCTTCGCGCCCGCTCGTGCAAGCTCGTCAGCTCTTTCATTTCCCGCGATACCTAGCTGCATGCCCTGGGACCCACCGTAAAATAACCTTGTTTTTCGCTCCAAGGTTATTTAATGCTTCCCGGCAATTCAAGAGCACCGCCTGGCTATACGATTGAATATAAATGATATTGTTGAGATAATTGCTTTGCCGATTGGTTGTCGCACACTCTAAGATGGCGTATACCTCTACTTGGAAACTAGAGGAGTCCTTTGCCAGATTTTCAGCTGATAGCAACTGGATTGAGTGCTAGAAGTAAATTTGTGGCATACCTACTTCGAAAGGGATATCGTACCAATTCATCGATTTTAGACCAGCACAATATTCGAATCAGACTGTCCACCACACTACCATACTTGATCAATAACAACTGGTTGCCAATACAACAAATAAAACTTAAAGACGACCGTATACGTTATACGTTCAGCTCTTTGTTCTGAAAATTACACGTGGATGCTGCGATTTATTTAAATAATGGTGTTAAAAATCGTTTCCCTTAATTATAATTAATAATTATAACAAATGCAAATTATTTAGAGATTTTTAATTTGAACTCCGGGTCAGTTACGTAATTACGTAATTCAACGTTCTAATTACGAAATCAATTACGTAATTGACAAATCCGTAATTTTGGAAGCCCTATCTGCGATTGCATTTATTTCTTACCAACATTCAGAGTAAGGGGAATGAGAAATAACATCTGTTATCTTGTTTTCCCAATGCACTTATTATTGTGAAAGGATTCTGTATAATGCGATTGACAAATAAAGCAACACTAATTATTTATGAGCATACTGAGCCTCCCAAGCAAGGACTTCTAACAAAGAAGTCAAATAGGTTATCAGTTTAAAATGATTGTTCGCAATTGCGATACAGAGAAAACGAGATAGTACCTACACATTCAAATATAATATCTAATCTGAATCTGACTTATATAGTGTAAACCGTACGATTAAAAAAAAACCGCAAATCGATGTACAGTTTAGCCGTTTGGCACACGCATACTTACTAGAGGTCAAACCTAAATTTTTGACCCGCAGTTCTTAAAAAAATATGCATATATTGGTATGTTTTTAGAATCGCCTCAAAATGCCCTTTCATAAGATACACACGATAGGTTTCAGAAAAAAAATCCATTTAAAAAAAAAATCTCGGTATTCCCCTCCTAAGGGATATTTTTATAGGAACTGCGGGTTAACATTTTTGTTTTGACCTCGGCGTGTGCCAAATGGCTAAACTGTACATCGATTTGCGGTTTTTCTTTGAAATTGGGCTTGTACGGCTACCACTAATAGACAGGTCAGACAGGTGCTATGGAACAGAAACAGCATCCTACTCGTAAAAATGGCTGGTGTTATTCTCTAGCATGAGACGAATCTATTGAAATGTAAGTTATCATAATACCTATTCATAATCTAAACACAATGCTAAGTGTGAGTATGTAAAAATCAGCCTCGTGTAATATAGACATAGTTTACACGTACCTATGTATATCCTATATCATATAGCATAGCTGTGGTAGTTACAGGGCGGAATTAAAATGACGGTAGGTTAAGACGTTAGCAACTTTTCTTATGTCAAAGCTAGGCCCTCTTACTTGTGCTTTTCAGTAATCATGAATTAAATAAATATTTCCCAACGAAAAAGGTAGCTACAAAGGAATTCCGACAGAGGCCAGGATAATCTCAGAGGCGAGATAATGATAAGAGATTTATTAGAGAGTATTTAATTAAGCTTAGCTTAAGAGCTAAGGCTCTTTCACAGAATCCGCCGATTGCTTTAAATATCTGCATATTTATTCTTACCTCCCCTCACAATAATGTTTACAAATAGGTGCACTAGTTCGTAGGAGAACTAGGAGAACATTATGTATATATGTAGTTTTAAGCTGTGATCTTCCTCCTAGCGTTATCCTAGTACAGTTACATCCGCTACCTGTATTCAAAAAATATATGCATTAATAATGGCTTCGAACAAAGGTAAAAATAAATCCTATCAAAACATAAATGTGAAATGAGAGCCAAGTTCAATATTACACCTTCGATTCGCAGACGACATTGTTATTATGGCTGAATCGCTGGAGGACTTGACGGAGATGCTGCAGAGCCTAAGCGTTTCTTCCGGACGGGTGGGTCTGGGAATGAACTTGGATAAGACTAAAGTCATGTTTCATGTTCAATTCATTCGTGGACCCACTGCCTGTCGCCGTCGAAAATGTTGGCATCGAGGTTGTTCTGGAGTACACTTACCTAGGACAAATCATCCAGCTAGGTAGGAACAACTTCGACAAGGAAGCTGACAGAAGGATACGGTTGGGCTGGGCAGCGTATGGGAAGCTTCGTCACATCTTCGAGTCGCCACTGCCCCAGTGCCTCAAATCGAAAGTCTTCGACCAGTGCGTCCTTCCGGTCCTCACTTACGGGGCCGAGACGTGGACACTTACAAAAGGCCTCATCCACAAGTTCCAAGTCGCTCAGAGAGCTATGGAGAGGGCTATGCTCGGGGTTTCTCTTGAGGGACATAATCCGGAATCAGGATATCCGACGGCGAACCAGGGTTACCGACATAGCACTGAGGATAAGTAAGCTGAAGTGGCAGTGGGCGGGGCATATTTGTCGAAGAGCCGATGGCCGATGGGGCAGACGAGTTCTGGAGTGGAGACTGCGAACGACTCTGCCTGTGGGACGACCCCCCGCCAGGTGGACCGACGACCTGAAGAGAGTGGCGGGAAGCGGTTGGATGCGGAGAGCTGAGGACCGGGTGTGGTGGCGCGAATTTGGGAAGGCCTATGTCCAGCAGTGGACGACTACAGGCTGAGGATGATGATGATGATGATATAGGTATATACAACAATACGATATATACAAAAATACGACATTTTGAGCAAATGTAAAATATTGTGCAGTTTTCGTCTCTTATCAGTGTCTCGTGACGTGAGCGCGTGTTCAATACATAAGTAGGTAAAGGCAGCCGAAGATAACAGGCAAATGAGTGGTTACATGAACAACATATCATTAAATTATATTGCTTCCGATATAATAGTTTACTATTATTAGTCTATTAAGTAAGACTAATTCCCATATCATAACTAGGGATTATGAGATTAGGATCGTTATGTGCGTGCCATGACATGAAGATATGTTAAACAAGATTAGGTAAATAAACAGATTAGGTTGAATCTGCTCGCCTGTTTCTGATAATTCTTGTAGAGTTTAAGGCGATCTTATTGATTGAAAGAGACGCGCGTATGTTTTTCGTTCACTACAAAACGGGATGCAACCCTCTCCGGGAATGGCTTTTTTAGACAAATCTCGATAAATATCTGACTGTGTGCAGATTTATTAAATTTCCTCTTGTCAGTACCTAGATTAGGTAAAATACCATCATATTAACTTAATCGTGTCTTTTATTAACGCGTTGTTTTAGTAGGCTGAGTAAAAAAAGTAAAATATAGACTCAACTTTGGATTTCTTTTCTATCGAGAAAATTTTAAGCAATTATGTTTCGGAGATTACGGTACCACAATCATATAGTCAAGAATTATATATCTGAAAATCAGTCCCTATTGTTTCCTCGTCTGGGCAGAACAGCGTTTCAAAGTTTCTAAATTTATCAGTCTAGCGCCTTAAGGGGGTCCTGCCCGAAATTCTGAAAATGGGCGTACTTTTAAAATCACTAAATATGCGCTGAATAATTAAATTAAGTAAATACACTAAAAAAGCTTATGTAGGTTAGCCTGATTCCTACACACGGTAATTGCCTTGTTGAAATTTTAAATAAGTACATTTAAAATTAATAAACAATACTAATACATAAAGTTAATGAAATGACATCTAAGATCTATTTTTTCGAATACATTTAAAAAGTACGAAATACTCGTTTTTTGTCGTAAAAATTGCAAACTTTAATGACAGGATTAAACGAACTTACCTGAAGTGAAGTTCTATCCTGATTATATGAAGTATTTAGTCCGTGGTATAATAACTTTGAGAGCTGGTATCACAGTGCCTCAAACGCCGCGATTTCATAGATTCTAGATAAAAAAAAAAAACAAAAATAACCAATACCTGTCAAACAACAGATGTCAAATCATTAAGTTTAGAGCTACAACAGGGGAAAAATTTAGCATGCATCATGATAATATTTGGGAGGGAGGGAACTCCCTACCACGGACTAAATACTTCATATAATCAGGATAGAACTTCACTTCAGGTAAGTTCGTTTAATCCTGTCATTATATTCGTTATTTAGTCCGTGGTATAATAACTTTGAGATGTTTAGAGGAACTAACATCCTTCATACACCCATTACCTTATAATGTGCACCCATTACATAATAATATTCTAATTCAAATTTTAAACGTGTTCATGAAAATGCAA
This sequence comes from Cenopis cana, assembly GCA_951800055.1. Lineage (NCBI taxonomy): Eukaryota > Metazoa > Arthropoda > Insecta > Lepidoptera > Tortricidae > Cenopis > Cenopis cana. The sequence continues at coordinate 13,121,379 of OX637471.1, read as the reverse complement.
GATAATCTCATTTCCTCTCGGCCATCATCTCTAATCAATCAGACGCACATAACAGGCCGCCTATGATGTGTATGTATCATTTCTTATTGTTTCCGTATGACTATAGCTACGAGGAATTTTAAACGCTGTATAGGTACCTATACAATTTAATTTGATTTTACAATACTTATACATTATGTTGGTATAATACCTAACATTGAATTACTTTATTATCTTGTAGTAATTTTTTTTTTTAGAATAAGCGCACCTAAGTATTATTTATTATAAATATAAAAAATATGATTATTTATTATTATCATTTACCTTACTAATCAAAGTACAGAACACATAATATGTACATACATTTTCCTGCAAGACTGTATCAACATTTTGTGCAGGTAACAATGAATATCAGTGTGCCATTATATTTAAAATATATATATATATACGTAGTTAATTAATAGCAAGTCTTTAATACCCTAAAGGTAAAGTATATTTGCGCGGATTGCATTTTAGCCATCTCTAAAAATGTCCAAAAAGTGGTCTATTATATTGACTGCATTTATAATATTTGAAATTACACCTTGTAAACCACATTTTACGGTATCCATTCAACGATGGAGAGATCTCTATAAAGTCTATTCAAGTTTTTGAAAGATTAAAAGAAAAAAAGACTCTTGCAATTCTTGTTAACATAAAGATGTGACAAATTTTTATGAAAATGTATTCTAAGACCTAACTTCTTTAGTTTGTATTAGTTACTATAAAAACCCCAGACAATAAACCAGCCAATAATCCTCTCAGTTGATATGTTTTCTGGTTATTCAGCTATGTTTAGTTGATATTCAGTCGGAGATAATAAGACCATTATAACATGCTTAGAAAATAGGGATGGCCCATGTGAAAAGGGGTTCAAAAATGTCAACCAAAGCCTTGTTCGTGCAGTGGACAAACCAGTGAAGGCAGTGAAGGATAATACAACCAAAACATGAGGATTAGTCATGTCGAAATGCTTTTGATATTTTATGCCGCATATCTTAAACTTAAGAAGTAAAAATTTAAGATGATAGCTGATTTTCTAATCCATTCATCTAAGTTTAACTGAACGAGGTCATTTATAAGGATAAGTTCGCCTTTTACCTTTACTCGTGTGCGACATATTTACACAGGTATGTTTTAACATTGATATTGAATAATAAATAACTTTCATACATTTAAACATTATTGGGGTCAATACTGAAAAAAGTATTTTAATCATTAGTAGCAACTTTCCTAAAACATTTATGTTAAGCATATTATAATGTTAAATGTGTAGGTAATATACAACGCTATTACAACTGCAATATGCACCACTACAATATATTTTTATCCCAGTAATTATACTTAGAGCCTGAAGGCTCTTATTATATACCACGCAATGCGCAGTAGACCTTTTGAATGTTTTTTCGTTGACTTGTGTAGTGGCATGTAGAGATGTTTGATCATTGATTCATTACAAAAAATCATAACCCTTCCTTTTGACTTTGCTGTCGTCGGGTAAAAAAGCCTACTTATCAAAGCAAATTTAAAATTAATAAAGCAGTGTTCAATAAAATTTATAAAGGTGGAAGCATGTTAATGAAACACGGACTTCAAATACAGTGGATTTGAATCTGTTCTTCTAGATTTGTAGGTATGACACAAATTTCCAATTTTAATTTATATTTCCTTGAAGAGCTCACGTTTTGATGAATTTTAATTTTCTTGATGTATGAATCAATTTAGTGTCGATTAGAGCAATCTGCTTGCAATAAATCAGTCAGTGCAACCTTATCATATAAAATGTTTATATACTTTTTAGATTTTTGTTGTTGCACAAATTTGGTCGCACCTTTAGGTTTTCACCGTATGAAATTCACTAAATAGTTATATGCTTCACGAATATACGGCATATCTATGTTCTTATTTAAATAAGTGGAAATTTTTATAAATAATAATTGATTTCTTTTACTGAAATGTTGTAACTATCAGCCACATTCCTTTCTATTTTATCGGTCCATTTGTATCTATTTTTCTCCCAAAAATCCTTTTATGTATATTAGTAGTTGTAAGTAAATACACCCCCAAATAATTATTAAATAAAATACACCCAGAAACAATAATAATAATCTCTTGCCATGTTTCAGAATATTCTTCTGAATTACTTATGTTGTAACACTATGTTTAAAGTCTAGTTGTTATCCATGAATATTTTCAATAACATACTTCAAAATATATATTTTTCTTTGACATACAGTCCATAATAGGCTTGTCAAACACAATGGTGTCTTTGAAATGGACAGAAGGAATGATTGTTATTATGTTAATATCATGACTCTGGAATAAATTAATATGTGTGTACATCACACAATTTTTTATTAATTATAAAAAACAATAATAATAACAAATGAATATCTGAATATCCATCAATCAATCTTCATGTTTTTATTATGTATGTTGAGTTCTTAGAATATATTTTCTAAGACATGCAACTGAACCCTTTGAATGTTAAAATGATGTACTTATAAAGCTTATTTACACCAACATTCCAACAGCGTCGAAATGACAGGTGACATCATACTTAAATAAGAAGATAGTTCCTCAAAGTTTACCTCCCATTGTTTTTGATATCAACTTGAGCATTTTTGTTCAAACAAACTTAAGGTGTTGTGGGTGGTAAGAATATGAATTGTAATATTGTTGCATTAAATTTAAAACATTCGTGTATATTCACCTTCATAAGTTGGAATTTTAATCTTTAATAACATATGGTAGTAAAGAATGTTCTTTACCTATTCTCCAGGTAAAAATAAACAGGATAAATTATCATACTATTCATCTTTAAATTATAAGATTGCTTAACAAAATATTCAGTTCCAAATAAAGTTATCTTATAAAAATCACTGTATATTTGTTCTTCTCTGGCAGAAAATATGGATTCTTGCAGTCAGGCAGTTATTATTGACTGTGGTCTGTGACCCTGAAAATTTGGAAACCCTTTGCCAGAATATGCAATCTGGGTATTTATAATGATGAAGAGGTCTATTGCCTCGTTTATATATCATTCATAATATATATATTTTTGCCATTAACTAGGCTTTTGTCAATTGACATACTTTAGACCAAGGAACAAAATATTTTTTAAAGATGTAGGTACACAAACTGTGCTAATACTTAAACATAATATTTGTTGAATATAGTTTGTGAGATTGATAAATTTAGACAACACTGTTGCATCACATGTTTGAACCTCACAAGACCCCATCACTTAACATATGTTATTTCTATATACCTCGATATATATATTGGACTCTTGATGGATTTTTGAAATGTCAGAAAAAATGTTTAACTGCATCACACTTGGTTGGCATTTTGTAATTGCTCAATTTGTAAGTATTATTACAACAAGGGATCCAACTTTGATATGGTTTGTGAAAATTGGTTAATTTTCAGAGCTTGACCACATATATAACTTTCTTATTAGGTATTTGAGATAAAACTGATTTAATTTTTAAGGCTCGATAATGTAATGCAACCAACTCTTAAGTTGGGATATCTTGTACAAGTATTTGTTAGTACCTTCTGCTGGTTACTTGGTGCTGATTATTTGCTTTTCCTCTTGAGTGCTGTCTCCTTTCCAGTGAACCTTGCTTTCTACCATGTATTACTCAATCAAGAAGTGAGTTGTTTTTTGGATCTATTTGCTTAAGTTAATCTTAATTTAGCAAAGCAGTACAAAATCAATTTGCAGTATACTGTTTGCAACATAAAATTGAAATGTACTTTTGCCCACCAAGCCGGGAACAATGCCCAACTGTTTAGAGAAATCTTTCCAACGGAAAAGGTACAATGAATAAGATATTTTCTGTTTATAGAAGTTTATATAAACTTATATAAATTACCATTATGATTTAACTTCTCCCAACGGGAGATGGAAATATGAGTGGTCAGTACCTATAGAACCAAATTGTATACATATTTATAGAGAAAATATATATTCCAACAGAATCAGTGGTCCAATCTTAACATGTAAGAAAAAAATGTATATCCCAACGGCTAGTCTTCTATTCCAACGGAATAGGAGCCTTAACTTCCAACGGAATTAGTGCCAGCTTTATATTCCAACGGAATAGGAGCCAAAATCTTAAATTCCAACGGAATTAGTTCCAGAGTCCTTTATTCCAACGGAATAGGTCTTATAATCATCAGTCGCTCCCCCAATGCTGAGGATCGTGGCATCATGTCCCATCCTTGCTGACCATCAGACTCCTCCAGACTGCGCCAGTCTTAAATTCCAACGGAATGAATGCTAGAGTCTTATATTCCCGCGGAATAAGTGCGACAAAGTGTAACATGATAATGTATTGTTTCATACACTCTGGCTGGGAAGAAACCTTAGAGGTTATGTTATGATTATGACTGAAATATTCATTAATACTCTGAAGTTCAGCGTTGTGTCAGAGCCTTAGTCTTTTCCAACGGAAAAAACGACACCATATGACATAATGTGTCGTAAAATATGATTTTTCGAACCAAAACTGGACCTTAGACTCTTTGACCACAACAACCAAAAAATTCAGCTTATCTCAAAGAGATCCTCTCTCCCAACGGGAAAGGTGACATAATGTATACTTATTATGCCGGTAATAGTGTAATTGCATGTAATTAAATAACAGTTTCTAGTCTGAACTTACGAGCTGAAGCCCTTTTCAAATTTGCGATTTTCACGTATAACTACCATGATCCGGGCCACTCCTTCATTCTTTTGCTTCCATTTATCCGTTTGGGTGTCGGAAATATTCATGAAACCTGAAATTTCACTGAAAAAACTAAGAAAAACACTTTTTCCCCTGCGCGACGTAACGAAGTTTCGGCGCGTAGATAACCAATGATTTGACATCTGTTGTTTGACAGGTATTGGTTATTTTTGTTTTTTTTTTTTATCTAGAATCTATGAAATCGCGGCGTTTGAGGCACTGTGATACCAGCTCTCAAAGTTATTATACCACGGACTAAATAACGAATATAATTCTCGTGTACGAACAAGTCGTCGAACCGATACTCGTGTTAGCAGGTTCGATAATTATATAGATTTTTTTTGTCGAGTCGGTTTTTGGAAATACCTACAGCTTCAGCAACTAGTAGTTAGTGACAGCTATAGTAAGCAAGCATCCTTTTACTGCTGACCGTGTTACGATATAATTCGCTACTATGGCTGCTGCAAACTAAGTATATCATAATCATAACACCCTTAGAAAGCGGAGGACATCCCAGTGCTATGAAACTGCCCCTCCAGACAAAAAACCTCACGACTAAAAACTGATAAATACTAATAAAATCATAAATAAGTCTTTGAGATATGAAAATTAATGAACACTCCATCTAAATAGGTCTGTTATGGATATGTCCCTGGCCCAAGCACTTCATCTAGCAAATGAGATGACAGATAACTATATCTGTTTCATGACTTTGCTAATGAATGGTTTATGCAAAAAGTGAAAAGTGCTGGAAGTGGGTGGTTTTCGACGAGTGTCATTATCATTATTTATTATATACGAACTAGCGTGTTTATAATTTGACACGAGTCATAAATCAGATATTTACTCGAGCGTATTATTATGTTTTACTATGCATTTGGCGAGGAAATATAAAATGTGAATCGAAATAGTTTTATTATGATACACGTTTGGAAAGTAAATAATTCCCAACGAGTGGCGGTAACAAAACCACGCGATTAGACCGACCGATACGAGTTAGGAATTATTTTACTTTTCCGAACATGTATCGTGCAAAGTTTTATAATGCATTATGCGAGAAATTTTTGTGAAGCGCTGAGGAGCGGGTCTCATAGAGTATAAGCACTTTTTAACGCGAAGGTACCCATTGGCATTGGCAGTTTGAGCAAACTCAAACTGCGAAAAGTTGTCATGCTGGATGTGGAGATTGGTATGCCACGCAATAATATACAGAAAATAGCGCTGCCTATTAATGGTTCCAAAATCAAAAGCCACATTCATGTGAATTATTGCGAATAATAATACAGGGGCCTATTGCATAATAAATTACAACTAATATTACAAGCGGAAGTCTCTTTCGAATGAAAGGGGTTGAAAGGAGACTACCGCTTGTAACATTAGTTGTAATTTATTATGCAATAGGCCCCTGGTCATCACTCATCATGCTACAAGAAAAACACAGAGAGACAAAATAATAACACTGTTGACATTCATTTCAGTGTGCAATTCTCACGCGCTTCACCGAGCGCTGCTCTGCTATGCGACTTAATAAAGCCATCTGTCTGAGTTTGAACTGATTGCTTGCCGCGCGATTGCGTCACTTTTAATTATTATTATAGGCATGTTCCGAATCACGCTCACAGCCCTCAAAGCGCGCTTACGATCGGACCGATTCACGCTCATAGCGCTTACATCACTGATGATGTCATGGACGGCGCTCACGGTGCTCACACTCCCAGCGTAAGCACCTTGAGCCAAACGTCAAGTTGACGTTTGATATATGAACATGACAGTAAACACGGGCTATGAGCGTGAATCGGTCCGATCGTGAGCGTGCTCAAGCGAATAGTGGTCCGAAACAAAACACTCACGCGGCCTTGAGCGCGCTATTTGATTTGGACCGGCCGTCAGCACTGTAAGCGCTGCGAGTATTTTTAGCGTGATTCGGAACACGGCTTATCACTACTTGCTTTTGCCCGTGACTTTTCCGCGTAGAACTCGTTCATTGCGTTACAATTTAATAAAAGAATAGCATTCTTTTATTTCAGGCGTTTACCTAGTTATAGCTCTTCCATACAAACTTCCACCACTTAACCTTTTAACCGCCGAATGTGAAAATAGTTACTCGCAATTTTGAACTATGTCAATATGTCACGACGCTGTGATATTTACATTATCGATTTGTCTGATATATACGACGATGGCGGTTAAAGGGTTAAGAGATGATGTCCCTCCCCGGAACTCAAACTATCTCCATACCTTTCATCTAGATCGATTAAGTGATTTAATAAACGTGAAGAGGTAACAGACAGAGAGACACACTTTCGCATTTATGAATTGATGATGATAGTCTTGACCGATTTCGCCCACAGCGACTTTATATCCTGTTTTGGCATATTTTACCTCTATTATAATGAGTCGCTGTTCATGGTGGGTTGTTTTGTTGATCAGCCCTTAAGGCGCAGGGGTGGGCAAGGCATTCTCCATACAAACTCTGTGCACGTTTTATTCGTAGGTTTTGGCACTAACGAAACTAACATTTTTTTGGATGTAAATATTAGATATGCGAAGAAAGTGATGTGGAAATTTTCAAATATTTCAAAAAAATGAAAAATGATATCAATGAAAAAAATTTTTATCACGAAATAGCTAACAGAAAAATAAGCATACTGACCAAAAATCATAACTTTAATGCAAACACAAACGAAGAAAATCCTGCACAAAGTTTGTATGGATGGAGAGCCCTACCCCTCCTCTTAAGCGCGCTCTCGCGTGGCTTATTATTATTGGTTTTGTGGGCCTTCTATGCCGCCTCGACCCGTTACTCGTGTGGCTTACGTACCCAATCTTGTTAGAGAAGGTACAGTCAAGGGCATAAATATGTATACATTTTTGGACCTTATTTCAATGGAGTAAGGTGAAAAAGTGTATACATATTGGTGCCCTTGACTGTACGAGCACACTTTGGGCACGTCAACACCCCACCGATGTAATTGTAGGAGATGGCTGCAGGTGGTCTGGCCTTCAACTCATCCCGCTTTATATCCAGGTCTTCATGATTTATAATATTAGTTTATGTCACACCTGGCCATAAAGTGGCAATTACCGCACGCTCCGCGCGCGTACAATTTCCTGGCCGCGGGGGTGACATAAAATGTTGTATTGTACTTACCACGGCCGGTAATAAAGAAAGCCTCAGGTCGCATATTATATGTTCCGTTCGACATCTGAGATCCGTTGATTTGAGAGGGCGCCGCTGCGCTCGACCGGAAGTAGCCTTTTGCGTCAAAAGAGTCGCCCCACGCCACCGCTGCCACGTGACATCCGCTTCCGCCGACCTGCGAACAGCCGAAAGCGCGCGCCCGCCTCTCGCCGCCATGATGGTTCCTCATTGTTGCGTCGTCTGCCGTACTGATCGGACGTACCTTTCTTGTAAATTACGTAGACAGGGAGGAATCTTAATTCTCGATATTTAATTTGCTACGTAATTATCAAGAGGGAGTTCTAAAAATAACGCGTGATAGGAATTACGATTTTTAAAATATCACTTATATCGGACTACCCTCTTTTGTAAATTTTTGTTCGCGAGTGTTTCGGAATCTCGCTATGAACAACGAGAGTCGCCCCTCGTCGGAGGAGAAGGAGTGCGCTTCGCGATCATCGTGTCTCGGCGACGCGCGGCGCCGGCCGGGTGCCCCGCGCCACGTGCCGGCGCCCGGGCCCGCGCCGCCGGCACTGGACGGAGGTTTGAATACATGTCATACCAAATTGGTGAGTCAGAATAATAATTTTCTCTTGGTTACTCCCGTGTCCGGTGCCGCAGCCGCGCGGCCCCCGCCGGGGACACGTGGCGTGGTCGGTCGGCGCACGCGGGCGCCGCTAGCCCGGCCCGCGCGCTGCTGCCTTCCGTGTCTGCCGCTTACCCCGGGGCCGTGCGATTTAAGTATATGCACCTATAAGGGTGCCGCCTGCCCGGTGTAAAATAAACCTCCGTGCCGTCCGCCCCGAGGGCGATGGAAACTTCGACGGTGTTGTACTGTATCCAACTACAGTGACAGACGAGCGTAGCGTAGGTGGACCACTTTATGGCGAGTGGATCCTCCAGCCTGTAGATGCCTGCAACTCAGAGGCAATCGCGTGCGCGTTTCATACCCTTTGTGGAATTTGAGGATTCACTGTTGTCTGCTGCAATGACGGCGGCGACCACTATGGTGCTGCCCGTCATAGTGGCGCCACATCTTACCCTGGGGAGGTCCGCCCCATGGCGACGGCGACCGCGTTGGTGCTGTAGGCCGCGATGCAGCGATGAATCTTTGTGTCGTAATGTCGACGCTGTCCTCAATGATGTGTCTGCCGGAATAGCGACGCTATCCGCCGCGATGTCCACCTTCGCCCGCCACGTGGGCGCCGCCCGCCGGGTCGGCGCCGCTTCGGCGCCTGCCGCCGCGACCGAGCCGACGCTGCCCGCCTCATGGCGGCGTCCGCTGCGACGGGGCCACCGACTACGATGGTGCCGTCCGCCACTATGGCGCCACCGACTACAATGGTGCCGTCCGCCGCAATGGCGCCACCGACTACAATGGTGCCGTCCGCCGCAATGGCGCCACCGACTACAATGGTGCCGTCCGCCGCAATGGCGCCACCGACTACAATGGTGCCGTCCGCCGCAATGGCGCCACCGACTACAATGGTGCCGCCCGCCGCAATGGCGCCACCGACTATAATGGTGCCGTCCGCCGCAATGGCGCCACTGACTATAATGGTGCCGTCCGCCGCAATGGCGCCACCGACTACAATGGTGCCGTCCGCCGCAATGGCGCCACCGACTACAACCGTGCCGTGCGCCGCAATGGCGCCACCGACTACAATGGTGCCGTGCGCCGCAATGGCGCCACCGACTACAATGGTGCCGTGCGCCGCAATGGCGCCACCGACTATACCGCTTTTGTTGGATGCCTTATTTTTATTCTTAATTATTTCACATGTCTACATGGCTCCTTATTTTGTTTTTCACTGTAACACAGGCATAGACGCTTTACTTGTTAACGTGGGACTCATTAAATGAATTAAAATTCCATTATACATGGACATACATCGATACAGTTGGACTTTCACCCTTGACCTTTACAAAATTGATTGTGTACATACTTCTTATAACAAACCAGTCGCAGCTATCACTAATTAAACTAATATCGAAATCCACGAGAATCACCCTAATCAATTTAAATTAGCCATCACAACGGCTGTTGCGGACCTCGTATTAAAACAGAGTCCTGTCTCTACCAAAGGAAAAGGTAAACAAACACGTTACTGCGTGTCTTATGGCTCTACCTGGCGTAACTTTCACACTACCTACGAGAGGTTATGTCGACTTTGCAAACGTACCGCCCAGAGAAAGTTTGCATTGCAGCAGTCTTTAGCGATACCTGGAAAAGCTGCAAGCCCGCATTTATACGAAGGTGAGAACCGCGAAGCATGGAGTAACATACGTAACAGGATTTATGCTACAAATGAACAGCCGGATCGCTGGAGCATATAAGTCTCTCCCTTGCTGCTACGAGTGATGAGTCATCACTGATGATACTTAAGGGTCCGTCTGCAGGTAACACTGGTCCTTTACTACCTGTCAGGTCATCATAACTCCGCGGCCGATGGGCTATCGAGGGGACACTTCACCCCCCAGTGGCATCTGCGCCCCGAGGCCGCTAGGATCCCGGAAGGACGCTGAGTCGTCAGCCCTTCGCCCGCTGAGGCGTCCGCCCTTCATCCGCTTGGGCGTCCGCCCCTCGGCCGCTTGGGCGTCCTGCCCATCGACCTCTCTCTCTCTCTCTCTCTCTCTATCGTCTCTACCGCGCCTGCGATCACGATGCGTCTGAACACAGTGATCGTTGCCGACAGCTACACTGACCGTAAACTTGATACCACGTCGGCACTGTTCAATATGACGAACCCCTAGCGGAGCAGGCGCTGCTGGAGCCTGGCGAGACGGAGCGGAACCGACGGAGCTACACAATCTGCATGTGAGGACATCCGCCACCACAAGTCTGTCATAGAATCTTAAGGACTGGCCAGTTCATTACGAGTGAACGCTTTGACACCAGGCTGGTCCGTGCAGCGGAAACGCCTACTGGTGTCACGCTAGCGCACGTCAACTATCTATCAAGATATGGTGTGCTAGGGACGAGATCAACAGCAGGTAGTCAAGCGTTAGCTTGCATATGTTTTTCCAGCGAATAGGTTTGTATACTTTGTCAGGTATGATTTTTATCCGTAAATCAGTAATTACTGCAAAGTGCAATCGTCATCTTTTATCGATCTCTATATTTTCAAACGCCTAAGGCAAAAATGTCTTAATGTCTTAACCTTTTCGACGCCAACGACGTATGCGCACCATCGGCGCGACGCCTACGACGCATACATCCGTCATGGCTTCCAGTGCGATATCTGTCTGCATGCATTTCTGTAGGGTTCAACTTCGCTTTTGACATTCCCATGTTATGGCGTGAATAACAACGTTTTTATTGACAGGGCGCTGGAAAGGTAAAGTAATTTGACCAGCGTATCCAGAAGAACTGTTGTGGTGCTTGATACGTTCAATCATGACCTTGCGCTACTAAACTATGGTCCAGACACTAATAATTCTAATAAAATGCATTTTCACCTCACTAGCTCGGAAAGCCCTTTTTTATTCTTTAAAAACAGATAGCAAAACTGCATTTTATCCACATGTGTGCAAAGTAATTTTGAAATCCGAACGTGTTCCTAGTTACTTTTTTAACATAATAACATGTAAGGCCGTGTTCCCACTATCCGATACAATATCGGTGTAGGATTCATTACCGATAAAAATGTTTGGAAAACTGCATAGTGCTCACACTATCCGATCCGATATCGGTCAGATTCGTATCGGATCCGATATCGGTTAGTGTGGGTGAACACAAAACAGCCAGGACAATTTACGCCCATCTGATTTTTTTTTAGGTGGTGTGAAAAAAAATCAGTCCTTTGATTTCACATTTTATATTTATTTTGAATTAAAATATTTTTTTATAATTATTTTGAATTTTAAGAAAAAAAAAAATTTTTTTGGCGAAAAATCGTCATTATACTCCATTTCGACTAATTTAGAGATAGGGATTTCAAATTTAATATTTATTTTGAATTTTAAGCAAAAAAAATTTTTTTTTGCAAAAAATCGTCATTATACTCGTTTCCGACTAATTCAAGGATAAGGATTTCAAATTTTATATTTATTTTGAATTTTAAGCATAAAAATATTTTTTTTGCAAAAAATCGTTATTATACTCGATTCCGACTAATTCAAGGATAAGGATTTCAAATGTTATAACTATTTTGAATTTTGAGCCAAAAAAATTTTTTTTTTTGCAAAAAATCGTCATTATACTCGATTTCGACTAATTCTAGGATAAGCATTTCAAATCTTATATTTATTTTGATTTTTAAGCAAAAAAAAATATTTTTTGCAAAAAATCGTCATTATACTCGATTCCGACTAATACAAGGATAAGGATTTCAAATTTTATAACTATTTTGAATTTTAAGCAAAAAAAAATTTTTTTTTGCAAAAAATCGTCATTATACTCGATTTCGACTAATTTAGGGATAGGGATTTCAAATGTAACATTTATTTTGAATTTTAAGTTGGAATTTTTTTTTTTGCAATAAATCGTGATTATACTCGATTTCGACTAATAAAGATTTCAAATTATATTTTTATAAGTAATTCCTTTTTACACGCAATTTTGCTTTAGCATTTGTTTTTGAATTTTGCTTAATTTTTTTGCGTTTTTTTGTTCAAATTTAGTTTTTATTTTCTATTTTAATGAAATGAACAATTGGAAGAAACCCAATTTTTTTATTGTTTTACTTTTGTTTTTTCCTTTTTCTATTTCCTCGCTTTAGTGAGGTGAAAAGATTTGTGTTACACGCGGCTGCAAAGTTATTTTACCTCGTGTGTTGCAACACTCGCTATGCTCAGGATTCTAATTTTGAACCACTCGCTTCGCTCAGGATTCTATTTTCGAACCACTCGCTTCGCTCGTGGTTCAACCATAGAATCCATTCGCTAGCTCGTGGTTCAACCCTAGAATCCATTCGCTAGCTCGTGTTCCAATTCCACACTCGCGGTTAAAATACAACTTTGCACCCTTGTATTAGGGTTTGCTCCCGGGAAATACCGGTACCGAAAATACCGGGATTTCCCGGTTTTTTGAACCAAGGTAGGAACCGGTACTACGAAATCGAATTCCCGGTATTTTCGGGATTTTCGGGAAATGTAATTTACAGCTTAAATTTAATACGCTAATCTAGAAATGATAAGAGATATATCGATAAAATAACGCAAGCGATGTTTATAAACGGAAACTCCGCTCTAAACAGCCAATTCACGACCACGGCTGGCCGTTACTCCGTCCCGCTTATACAAATTCATCAGCGCCATCACCTAACCAGTCCTCCACCCGCATACTTACCCCAACGTGCGTGTTCATTGTTCTTCAGCTACACTATTAGTAGGTAGTCGCCCAACTAACACCCTACCAGCACGCTAGCGTTAAGAATGCCTGTATATCATTCTTATATCGGTTCCATATGATTATTAAAGTGTTAACACATGCCTGTATAAAGATGTTAGAGCGTGCTATAACATCGTTATAACCCCGAAACAGGCCCACGCGATACGACAGGTAAAGATTACAGAAAGCCTGTAGAGCAGTGATTTTTATACCCGTAACCAACCCTCGACAACAGCAATAATACCGATGAAGTGTTAGCTGAGAGTGAATTAACACTCTTGTGCAGGTACTATTACAGGTACAGCAAGAGTGTTAATTCACCCTCAGCTAACACTTCCACCGGTATCACTGTGGTTGTAGAGGGTTGGTTTTGGTTACTGCTATGGGTTATAGATGCGCTTCGGCTGAGAACGATTTACCACTTTAGACTTTATTACACCTATTAAAATATTTTAAGTGAGAATCTTACTTCTTTCTTATTAATATTATCCTACACGGTTACAATAAAATTATGTGACAAATAGCTTACCAAATGACAAAGGAATATTTGACAGAAGGAGATAAGCAATAACTAATGAATGAAATGATTTTTGTTTGTGAAGTGTAAACAATCCTGGTAATTTTACGGTTATTTTATACGCTTTTTGAGATGTAAACACCTTTAGTCAAGAATATTGTACAGGATTTGTCTTCATAACAATGTAACATAACGGTGTAATAATTACACTTACTATATTCTGGACAAACTCTGTACTACAACCTTAAGTTGTACAAGACACTCCACGGCAGCAATGATTATGACAGACTCTGATTCAATTAAAGTTAAAATAATAATGAACAAATTGTAAGCATTTAGTAAACTCTTTGATTTAATTTTGAGTCCTTTTTATAAAACGCTAAGATAAAATAAGCAAATTCATTGTGATTTATATAATTAATGTGTATTTTGATAACAAAACACGTGTATTTTCGTTTTGCATCCCTGATATTATTATCATATTGTCCAAAAAAGGTATTAGGCTAAAACTACTCACGTCTCAAAACCACCACAGGTAATTTCCCGAAAGTACCGAAAATACCGGGAAATCCCGGTTCCTCTACCGGCCAGTACCGAAAATCCCGGGACTGATAAATGGTACCGGTTCTGCATTCCCTACCTTGTATAACAAATAACTATTCTTACTCTAATACAAAACAAACGTTTTCCTATTCAGAAAACCAACGTTCTGAATAAGATATCAGAATTCTGGCTACGTCGACGTGTAATGATTTCGGAAAACTTTAGATAAGTTGGAATTAACTTATTGTATTGGTGCCAGTTATAGCTATCTGATCCAGCCCCGGTTATACTACATAGGGACACGCTGTTAAACTATATAAATATTCTTACAATACGCTTTGTTCTAGATGTCTTCTGGACATTTACGCATCCTGTTGCTTTTGCCCCGATGCAGTATCTCCTTATAACGGGCTGAATAATACTAATGTCATTGTAGCAATATTTGTGGACAATCTTACACTTAATAATCGGTTGATAACACGAATAATTACTCATTCACCGCTAACCTACGCTACTGACGCAAAAAACTGCAAAACATATACTTAATAGTTCAATCCACATATACGAAAATTGCCTATAGTTCTCTGTGGGATAGTATTCGGGTCTATATATTTGCCAAAAAGAACGACTCTGACCCGGCGTGCCCGTGTGCTGTTCTAGGAACTCGCGACCCGGACTTAGTTACTCGTATTAACTAATAATGTTTACTCCATATACTACTTATTCCCTTTATCTACTATGTGGGTGTTACCATAATGTTTGTGCGCCCGCTTACTCGCCACCAGGAGATAATAAACAGATCTCAAATCAACGGATCTCAGATGTCGAACGGAACATATAATATGAAATTTTACCTTCCAATAAAATTAATATTATATTTCCTGAGACATCTGAGATCCGAGTAATGGCTTCCTGGTGGGCTGCCAACGGCATTTCCTCCGCAACAATGAGGAACCATCATGGCGGCGAGAGGCGGGCGCGCGCTTTCGGCTGTTCGCAGGTCGGCGGAAGCGGATGTCACGTGGCAGCGGTGGCGTGGGGCGACTCTTTTGACGCAAAAGGCTACTTCCGGTCGAGCGCAGCGGCGCCCTCTCAAATCAACGGATCTCAGATGTCTCAGGAAATATAATATTAATTTTATTGGAAGGTAAAATTTCATATTATCGGCTCTGCCTTCGGCTCGGGCGTGAAATACTTACGATCTGAGACATTCTTTGTTTTGCCGCCCTTGGGAAGTAATGTACAGTCAGCAGCAGAGAAACCAGCCCCCCGTGCATACAAACTTCTATGCAGGAGGGGTACCTTTTCTCTGCAGCTGACTGTGCATTGTCAAAGGCGCGACACGGGTCTATCGGTGTGAACCGAGTGTCGGTGACCTTGGAACGCTACGCTAGCTACGCTAGCAATTTAGCTACTTTGCCCGACCGAGGAGTGTTTTCCACACATCGCGCCACCCTCGCGCGCCCCCGCTCGCGTCCGGACACGCACACATAGCCGCGAGACGGGTTTACAGCACACATGCTTCGGTGTCGCTTCTTATTACGTTAGTATATATCTTCTTTGGCATTGTTGAAACTGTGTCCGTTTTGTCAGGCGGACATCTACCTGCTCGACGACCCGCTGTCGGCGGTGGACACGCACGTGGGCAAGCACCTGGTGAACGAGTGCGTGAACGGCCTGCTCCGGCACAGCACGCGCGTGCTCGTCACGCACCAGCTGCACCACCTCAAGACTGCCGACAAAATTGTCATTCTGCGCAACGTGAGTTGAAAACTCTTACCCCCTTATTCATAAAACTTAACCAACCTCTGTTGAGTAAAATGTCTCACAAACGTAACAGATAAGGACAAACGAACTTTAGCGGCTTGTTAAGGCAAGGCAGTCCCACTGCAGACGTCCTGATCTAACACGAATGAGTTTACAATTAACCGTCCCGCTCTCTACGGAAATCTGCGCGCAATCTTCGTGAATATTTAGTACATTTTGATTGATTTTTGAAATACTAGATCATTTATCAAAAATCTGTCCGGTTATTGTGTTAGAACAATAAAAAAGCTACTCTTTTTGTAAAGAAAAACGTATCACTGCCGATGACAATTACGAAATAATCAGCATGTAAGTTTATTTTTACGATAATATTTAGAATTTTTTTACAGAGTTTACAAAGCATTTTTCAATATTTTGTTCGGTTATTGTGTTACTTTCTTTCTTTCTCAATCTACAGTATTTTTTGTGTAGTGTAATTCTATGTTATTCCTTCACATTCTAACCTCATACTTTAATATTTCCGTCTTCGTGAACTGGCCTGGCCTTAACTAGGTTTGATGGGCGTTTATGACTAAAGGGGCTATTCTTTTATATTTATTTATTTATCGTTATCGTTTGGCAATACGGTATTTGACACATGTTAAAATTTATAACACAGTGTCACTTTTTGGATAGTTAGCCATCAGAATATCATAATAAAACGTAAATTATAAAATTTTACCAAAATCATAAAAAGATATGAATCATCAAAAACTCAGAAAATTATGTAATTTTTTTATCGTCCAAAATTCAAATAAAAGGTATCAATAGAATGCTTATGTAAAAATACAAAATAAATTGTAAGGCAACTATGTACCTAAACGCATTATTTTACGACTAAAACAGCAAAATACTAATTTTCCCATACAACGGTTGGTCGAATGCTGTGCAGTGCAAGTGACGTCATTTGCCAGGGCCAATTTGTAGGAGCCTTTTTGAGGGCCGCTATCGTAGAGCTAGGTTTGTCCCTAATTTTAGCCCTTTATTGTGCCCTAATTGTTGTTGGTCCCACATAGACATTTGATCGTCTCTAAAAACTGGTTCGATTGGCATTATGAAAAAAATTAGTCAAATAGCGTATTATATCGAACTGTGAGGTCTTCGAGAAGTCAGTACCTTATCCAGTTTTTGTTAGCCTTTTAGCACCACCCAGGGTTCACGTGTAGGGTAGCGGTGGGTACTCCCTACGGACGTGGTGCAACTTCGACCCCCCTTTGTCAAGTGAGTGGGCAACTTGACTGTTAGAAGTTCTCAAGCCGCCCGAGGGCCTCCAACCTGGCTGTCGACTGATGCCGTAGACAGCAGCCGGAATCAAGGGCTTAACGTGCCTTCCAAAGCACGGGAGCGCTCTGTAGGCCTGGCACGTGATGGTCGCGAAAGTATAGTCGGCTTATCTCGAGCTACGCGTCTTTTTCTGATTGATGCTGTTAGAAAGTGACGGATAGCTCGAGATAAGCCGACATACTCTCGCGGCCATCATGTGCTAGGCCTACAGTTAGTAACCTATTATTTTATAGACCAACTGTCGGTGACAGGACAGGGGTACGAGGGGAGAGGTCAAAGGAACCCAGTTGTACTTGTACGGAATATTCTGTGGAGGGGCGCGCCTTCGTGGTGACACTGGTGACACGCACTATAGCAGCCTCAATTTTTCGTTATTTAGGTCATATACATTTGTAAATATTACTTTCACGGTATAACTACACTCGTCATCATCATCATCGTTATTCATGAATTATTCATTTATACGCAATTCAGTAAAAATAAAACACTTTTTTAGGGTTCCGTAGTAAACAAGGAACCCTTATAGTTTCGCCATGTCCGTCCGTCCGTCCGTCTGTCCCCCGTTTTTCTCAGTAACCGTTAGTACTAGAAAGCTGTAATTTGGCATGAGTATACATATCAATGACGCCGACAAAACGGTAGAATAAAATCTGGAAAAAAATTTTTTTTAGGGTACCTACCCCTACGTGTAAAGTGGTGGTCCAATTTTTTTTTCCAAACCCCATCGTGTGGTGTATCGTTGGATAGCTCTTTCATTCTCTTTCTTGACAAAAGAAATCTATAGGTATAATATCGAGCCGGCTCGTAAAACTTCAAAAGAATCGGTTAATAAATGCGGGGTAGAGGAGAACAAACCGAAATCCGCCCGCAGGAAAATAAAATCTGAAAACATTTTAAAATTATCAAAAACTATGTCCTCTAAAAAACTATATAACTATCAACCTTGCTCACAAAATTTCACGAGAATCGGTTGAGAAACCCGACCAGCAGAGAACAACCGGAAATCCGGACATACGAAAGCACACATTTTTGGCGTAGCTTAAGCGGGGAGACTTGCTTCACTCGGTCAATAATTTATCGTTAGTACTGTGAATAATATCTGCGGCAAATTATGAACTACGTACTTACCTAATATTTACTTCTATTTCTACTCTACTACTATATTGCTGGGCTAATCCGCTCTATGGTTACAAAAGGTACCCAACAGTCTATTTTCGGTTGAAATAGTAGATTCTTAACCAAGGGTTCCGCCCATTTCAGATGAGATATGTTTCTATTGGTACAGACATGACATGACATACGATTATGACATGACATAATACTGAATGTTTTTGTCTTCTTTCATGTTGACGTAGTATATAGATATAATGGAGGTTTGTATTTAATGAGTGGAATATCTACTAACGAAATAATTCCTTATTCAAAAGCCACAGTAGATTCTCTATTATTGAATGCATTCCATTTTATTTCATTGTCATGCTTATCCTCTCCTAAAGGGCATGCCTTGTCATGCTTATCGTCTTTAACGAAACAAAAGTCTCTTAAAAATACCTTTCATGTACTATCGACAGGGTGAAATCGAGATAGAAGGCAATTTCGAAAAAGTGTCCAAGTCAGCTTTATTTGATGAGCTGATCGAAGAAGAGGAACCTCTCCCGGTGACTCCCAGCCTGAACCCACGGAAACGCACTATGTCGATACAGGTATAATTCAAATTATTGAAAATATATAAAGATGATCTTCTTAAAATAGCTGTCATTAGATTGTGAATCTTCTTGCTTGGACAATAAAGTTGCTTTTTGAACTTTGAATAATTTGATAAAACTGCCAGCTCAAATAATTTTACAGTACCCGGCGATATATATTGCACATCGACCTTTGGAAAGAGATTCGGCTTCATAGAGCATTGTCTCACACTACCTATGTGACGTTTGTCAGTCGTCGTCAAAATTATAATATAGAGTTGTTGAAACCCCTCAACTCCAAATTGTTCCATGTACAAAATGATACATGACATGTTTGACAATACTTTTTCTAGTAGTTGTAACAACTCTCTATAGATATCCAAAGTTTACATGTCATTGAATTGACGTAAACTAATAAAGTCCATAAAGTGTATTATTTTTTTGATATCAAACATCAACTAATAAATAGGATAATTGATGGATGTTTGCCAGCGCTCACAGCTTTCCAAAGCCTGACGTGCAATATATATTGCCGGGTACTGTAAGTATTTATGTTTATGTACTATCATCAGTAGCAGAAGTAGGTACCTACGCGGGCGAAGTGCTCAGTAATATCTTCTTTCTTAATACAAGCTCTTATTAGCTTCCAATAAAGACGTGTATCACGTGTATATCAAATGAGGCTCTTTAGTACGTATAGCTATTTGTGCGACTGACTGTATCTACTCTAAAGTATACAACAATAAATTTGCTGACGGCGTTCTGAATATGCACAAAAATCGCGCTCCACGCTTGTCAACTGTCCGGAGTGTCAAAGCTATTTATGATCTACGAGTAGGTATATTGATCGCTAAAATCTCTAGTTATTGTTTCGAGCCATGAGTAACATATCCATAATACTCATTACTCATGGTAATTTAAAATAAAAAAGACGATGTTAGTTTCCCAGCCGATAACGGAGACAATTGCTGAGGGTGAGTGAGTTGTGTATATTCTTATACGCGACAACTAGAATACTTGATAGCTAGTATGTCCCTCGTAGAAACAGAGTTTAACACAACTCTAATGGATGCTCACCTTTATGTTTTGCTGTATTAATTAATCTAATAAAATACAGTCACAAGGGAGCGTCGTTAGTTCGACGCATGAGGCGAATGTGGACGAAACCGAAGAACCCCAGGAGTCAGCTGAACTGATGGAGAAAGGTAAGTTACATACTACCTACTTTAGACCAGCCGTTAAACAAAAATAGGTTTCGATAATATTAGACTTTTTTAAGTGAAAACTTCTTTAGCGGCGCTGAGCACTTTTTGTAATGGGGGAAAATTGTTAAACTCGCGACGATGCGTAAGACCAGCTAGTTGACCCCTCCTAGTATCGTGATTGCGATGTTAGGAGGGGTCAACTCAGTTGGACACGTAGCTGGTCTTACGATACGACAACTGCACTCCAAATTGATCCGTAATCATAAGACTAAAAGTCCCAATTTAGAGGGAGCGGCATGTGTCGTTGCGACACTTGTCCGCTCATTTCAAATTGAGCTTTTTACGCATACATTTACGGTTTAACCAAGTCCAATATCGGATAGCCATACTGACCGATTTCCGTAAAGATCATATTTCAAATAAATTCTCATGGAAAGTAGTTCTCTTTGTCCCTAAATACGGTGACAGTTCACGTTAAAATAGTGGCCAAGCGTGATGGACAAAGTACGAATAATTTTGAAACTTAGTAATCGATGCTTGGTTTCCGATTTCAATTCAAACTTTAACTGATTCTGAGACTGAAGTATAATCGATTAATGAAGTAGTTTTTAATAACGTGGCAGATTTTTCTCCTATGCTTTTGGCAGAGGAGCAAGTATATCAATGGCGGCCCCCGCCTTAAATGCTCTAAGGTATATATGTAGATGGATTATTCGAATATAAATATGAATATCTTTGTTATTTACTTTCTTTATCATGTCATTGAATTTTCACTTCTGACGGCACTCCCGGAGTGCAACCCGTTGTTTATTTCTTGTTATGTCGTTGGGGTATGGTACATAATGATTATATAAAGAAATTTTTAGCTGCGGCTTTCGGAAATACGGAAATATTTATTTTTTTGCCAAAATCTCTATAGAACAAGAGTTACCAAAAATAAAAAATAGCATATTGTATAAAACTTACGTTACATTTTCACATGCAGATGGCATTCTGGTAAACGAAAAAATACACATTAGAATTATCATAACCTTTAGGAGGAAATCCTGGTGCCACTACTGGGGTAACTTCTACTGTTTTAAGTTTAAGTTAGAAATATGAATCGCAATGACTAACTTTTTGAATCAGTAATATGTAGTGCAGACCTATGTTTGCATATTATAATGTTGCAGATAAATATTCCAACTGAAACAGACTACCTACTGACCAACTGATCGAACTGAGATTTAAACCACGTTTAAACAAAATAATCCGATTACGTAGGGTATAATTTGTATATTTTGTCGTTGATTGTTAGGCACTACCTACAAGTACTCTGTTTTTATTTTAACTATTAATTTTAGAGTATAATATACGATTTATTCAGAAAAACAGTAAGTGAATAAAAAAATAAATTAAAGCTTAATATAACTAAACTTATTACTGAATTAATATAATGACGCGACCATTTGATTCTTGCATAGAACTTGTATATAGATAAAAAAACACATTATAGAATATTAAAATAATCCAGAATTTGAGAAAAAAAGTGGGTAGAATATATTTCAAAGATTAACATTAATTACGCTGCCGTGGAGGATTTTCACTTGGTGACTTGCTATTAATTTTAATAATATATAAGAAAATAATAAGGTTTACGCTCCTTTCCGTGTTTGTTTTGTAGGTTTAGTTTAGATAACAACAAAACAAATACAGCAAATGTCACAAACCTTACTATGTATGTACGCCCAGGCATGGTGTAGGTATAATGAAGAAAATAACTTTTACAATGCATGTGCTTGAAAAGTGCCCTTTCTAAGCAGTCAAACTGTGCGGAAAGTGCTACTTTTCCGCACTAGTGCTTTTTACTTTTCAATTTTTTTTTAATTTTTAACTCTGTCTTCAGCTCGACACAAAGAGTTTTAATTATTTGAAAAACCTTTCACAAATTAATCAATTATAGATTACCGTTCTTATAAACAGGTACATAAATATTAATAGTTCTTAAACGTATCATTTATCATTTTAGATTTTATTTATTACCTATAAATAAATTGAAAATTTTCACTTTAGGTAAATGCGTGGCTGAATGCACATTAAGCCATTGCCTACTTAGCATTTTAAAAACAAATGTGCACATGCGCAGTAGTATAGATATTGAACGCGCATGTGTTTAGAAAAATGCCGCCATTTTTCATTTCTAGTACTAATTTCTTGTTTATCTAGTTATTGATAAAAATATCGAGTGAAAGTGACGAATTAGATCAAATGTAACTCCAGGAAATAGTTTTCAAGAAGCACAAAATGCCAACAAAGGTTCCTTGGCCGCTAAATCCAAATTAAAAACCTATACTTGTGATGAATTTTGCGGTGCACTTTTAAAAGTTTTTGTGTTAATAAAATGATCTTACGGTGGTTTTATGACAAAAATAAATAGCACTCTATGTCAAGAAGTTGTTACATGAAGATGCTGATAATAAGTAACATATCGAGCAAGGTAAATTATAACCTATATATTTGAAATTAACTTTTCTATTTTCTCGCACAATGCATAGTAAAACTTTGTATGATACGCGCGCGTAAAGATGATTTCCGACTCGTGTCTAATTATAAACTCGCTCGCTACGCTCGCTCGTGTATAAGAAAGACACTCATCGGAAATCACTCACTTTCCGCACTTGTATCATAAATAGCTATTACACCACACCTTGCCAAAAAGCGCGTTTTTCTGCACGCTGCGCGATCAGAAAAACCCACTTTTTGGCCAAGTGGTGACGTAAAATTGTGTACAAAACACGGGTCGTAAAACAGAAAGCCCTCTCTCGCATATTTGAGACCCTCGCCTGCGGCTCGGGCCCCAAACATCTGCGATATCGGCCTTTCTTTGTTTTACAACCCTTGTATCGTAAATAACTATTTCACATCACCTATTCGGATAAGGGCTTTTTCTTCCCTGCTAGGAGGGATCAAAGTGGCACTTTTCTGTTCAAGGATATTTCCGTTGCCAGTATAAAATATTTAATAATATATAATGAAATAATTCAAATTTGAAGCATCATACAAAACCAACAAAATTCTAGTATCACTGAAAATCAAATTCAGTCGATACATACGAAACGTCAGCTCAATGTCTTTGATTGCGAAAAATTCTTTTTTTTTTTTTATTATAAGTAAAAAAATTTTTTATGAAAAATCGTCATTATACTCGATTTCGACTAATTCGGGGATGAGGATTTCAAATTTTATACTTATTTTGAATTTTAAGTTAGAAAAAAATTTTTTGTGACAAATTTTTATTATACTCGGTTTCGACTAATTTGGGGATAAGGATTTCAAATTTTACACTTATTTTTAATTTTAAGTTGAAAAATTACTTTTTGCGATAAATGGTCATTATACTCGATTTCGACTAATTCGGGGATAAGGATTTCAAATTATACACTTTTTTTTAATTATATAAGCTGAAAATTTTTTTTTGCAAAAAATGGTCATTATACTCGATTTCGACTAATTCGGGGATAAGGATTTCAAATTTTACACTTATTTTTAATTTTAAGCTGAAAATTTTTTTTTTTGCGAAAAATTGTCATTATACTCGATTTCGACTAATTTGGGGATAAGGATTTCAAATTTTACATTTATTTTTAATTTTGAGCTGAATTTTTTTTTTTTGCGTAAATTTGTCATTATACTCGATTTCGACTAATTCGGGGATAAGGATTTCGAATTTTACACTTATTTTTAATTTTAAGTTGAAAAAAAAATGTTTTTTGCTTATATCGTCAATATACTCTATTTCGACTAATTCAGGGAAAAGGTTTTCAAGTTTGATATATATTAGAGCATCTATAAATATGTTACCGGTAGCACTTCAGATCTTTCATTATCCTCAATAGGTGATGTGAAAAGCAGTATGTGTCACATGGAAGCAAAATTATTTCCACCTTGGGCGTTTATACTTGAATCCCTCACTACGCTCAGGATTCTATTTTAGAATCCCTCGCTACGCTCGGGATTCTATTGTAGAATCCTTCGCTTCGTTCAGGATTCAATGTACGCCCACGCCGTAAATATGGCATTTTGCTCCCTTGTGACACAATCTACTATTTGTAGATGGATTTTGGGGGTAAAAAGTTTTTAAGCAATGATCGAGTTGTGCCAATCAATGAAGCGAACTTTACCTCTAGTATAAGTTTTTTCGAAACAAAACACAAACGATCGCGTTTGCGTTTTGTTAATTTATATGGCAAAAATAGTTACCACTTTAGGCCACCAGAGGCGCTGCTCGCATTGCCTTACACAATGAGACTAAACATAACGCTTTCGTTTGTGTTTTGTTTCGGAGAAACTTATACTAGAGGTAATCGTTTCGGTCGTCAGGTCGGGTATCGAGGTCGGTGTACGCACAGTACTTCCGCGCGGGCGGCGGCTGGGGGATCCTACTATTAACTGCCTTCAGCATCATCCTGGCACAGGTGGTCACATCCCTTAGTGACCTGTGGCTCACCTACTGGTACGTACTCTTAACAGGTGGGCTAGCACAACTTGCTGCCAAATCGTATCTCGCGCGACATAGCGATTCCTGTCTCGCTCGAACTGTGTGAATTAGAAAGAGGAGGGTGGATTTTTCTCTACTCGCGTCGCGTCGCAGCTCCAGTTGTGCTAGCCCTGCAGATACATTATTAGAGTACTTTTATCTCACGAGCGCAGGTGAACCATGGTTGTGTGTTGAACTATACATGCACATTGTCTACGTATGTGTCACAACTACAACAATGGCAAACCCGCGCTCGTGAGATAAAAATACTACGAGTATAACTCTATTTAATTTATTTAATTAATGCGACTACCACGGCGACTTCAATGATTTTGATTATTTCCAATTAGTTACATCCTTATGATTCAGTTCACTTGCAGTTTGTGAATACACAATAGCAATAAGTATTAATGTATAAAAATTATAATGTATGTAAAGTGCAAACACAATCCTGTTAAAATATACTTAGTTAAGTCAAAATATAAATAAAACAACAATGTATACTAATTAAGGCCGGGTATTACCACTTTTGAGTTTCTAAAAACCATCTCAGACATGAAATATAGTGTCTTAAAATAAAAATAAAAATACATGTGTTACATAAGGTTTTAAGGATCTTGTCTAGTCAAATTCGCAGTCAGTTACATGACCTGATGAATTTCACTCGATAGAAAAAAATCGCGAAGTTACCCCTTTTTGGAATGTATTTTCAATACTATGGCTATATTACTGATATTTAACATTTAATTTTTGTACTCAATTAAAGATCCTAAATAGTTATAGACAAATTCGCAGGGTTTGCTTTGATAAAATGATTGGCTTAATGACTATAGCTAAATATTTACAAAACTGCGCGCAGAGCTTGCGTAGAGAGCGGGATGGTTAATTGTAAACTCAAGCGTGTTAGAGCGGGAAATTTGCGTTGGGGATACCTCCCCTTAATTGGAATGTATTTTCGCAACTCCTTAACTTAAAAAATCTTTTGTTATTTAAGATTAATAGTTAAGTAAGTGATACAAACTATGTTACATTGTACTCAAATAAACAGCTTAATTTTTTTTTAAATCACAGCTCGGCCTCCCGATTCGATAGCGGTTATTAAAACTGACTGGTTTTAATAATATATTGCAATTTCAGGATGAACGTTGTCGAAGCTGATGTAATGGAGCAGGAAAAAATCCTTAGCGGTGCCGCCAATGCTTCTGTTCTCGCTAAATTCAACAATGTTTCAACCCTCGCCGACGTCAGCAATAGTTCAATCCTCGCCGATGTCTACAATGGTTCAATCATCGACAACTTCGGCAATGTTTCAACTGTCGCAAACGCTAACAATGCTTCGAGTCCCCTCGTGGCAATGACCATTGATGAATCGGCATTCTATATCTACGTATGGGCCATAGGTATTGCCGGATGCATACTACTTACTACTGGCAGGTAAACCTTTCTTAACGACTGTATTTTTTCAATTAAGGAGATTCTAACGCGCCCTGCTATTATAGGTGTACTTAGTATTGCGTGTGATCATGAGTCCCGTGACCACCTTCAGTCTTCATTATCAGGCTAGCTTGATATCAGCTTAATAAGTACCTATGTAATGCATAAGTACTCTTGACTTTACCTAAACTCAATCAGAAACCGTACCTACCTTCTAACTATGAAATGTCGAATATAGCTTAGGTACGGCTTTTTTACATAATATTTAAAATACATTTTTTATAGAACTAACCGTTTTAAATGTGTAGGCATCTATGCCAATATTTGTATGTATCATTTGATAAACTATTGTAACTACAGTTAAACTGAAAACAAATAACTGAGTTATTATAACAAATACCTTGCTGTCAGGCGTTATCTTTGCAAGGCACGATGACAAATGTTCCTACAATGGGTTTAAGTTACGTAAAGGTGACTTGTACAATGTACATATACAAAGTTGTAAATCGTATCCTAATCTTCCTTTTCTCTAACTTTAGGTAAATATTTAAGCAGTGTATCTGTATGTGTAAACTAGTTATAAAAATGTAAGACACTGATTTAAATTCACGCCTTAATAATATATATAATACCACACGATTAATTATTATTGGTGCTGTTTATATTTGTACTTTCAAATAGGTACCACTTGGAAAAAATAACCTACATTAATGTTTAAAAAAATTAAAGCTTGTGTTCCGAACAATTGACAACATTTAAAAATTTATAATTAGGTATGCCTACATCGAAAACCATTTCGGTACCTGAACGTAATAAAATAGTTTTTAGATTATTTTATTCGCTAGATTGGAACGAAATCGCCAAAATGTATAAAACGGAAAATCACGGAACGTGACGTCATTCTTATGGGATCAAGGAGCAATACTGACAAAAATTGGTCAAACATTCATAAAATTACGTCATAATTCACTTACGACTTATAAGTTAAAATAACAATTATAATTTGATATTGTGAAGCAGTGAGTAAAAGCAATACCCAGTCTCAATTTTCAAGAGATGCAAATACATCTAAAAAACTTCGCACATCACATCTCTTATAAACTATACCATGGTGGTACCTATCATTAAATACATGACAACTGAGAGTCTGTCTGCATAGATATGCACCATGTCTTTGGTAATAAAAGTATCCCATAATCAAGAACAGGGCTCCGAAACCGGTTAATTTATCAAACCGTTATCATGTACTTGCGGCAAAACCGTTTTATTTAAACCGGTTTACGGAAGAGCTTTATATAAAGGCTTTGTTCGGAAAACCGGTTTAGAACGATAAAAACCGGTTAATGCGGGCGCACGATTCTGATTGAAATAATTTAAGTTGGCCGAGTTGCATCAACTTTATTTGTTTAAAAAGCTATTTTACTGTACAAACAATAAGGTACAAAATCCAATACCATGTTTATAGAAATTCGGTCAACTAAAATAATTTCATAGATACCTACCTATCGTAATACCTATAGACAGTGGACTCGCCGGGCCTCTCGTCGTATAAACCGGTTAATATAAAGTTCTTAAAACGTTCGCGTTCTCAATAAAGTTCGGAGCTAAACCCAAATAAACCGGTTTTAACCGGTTAAAAAAACCCGGTTCCGAGCCCTGATCAAGAATTACAAAAGAAACCGTGGGAGTGCCTTTTATATACCCTTGTACATAATGTTGTAGATCGATATTGTTCCTATGGGTGTGCATGCGGAGTTCGATCCGGCTGCACAACACGATCTTCAGCAACATCCTGGCGGCCACCATGAGGTTCTTCGACACCAACCCCTCGGGCCGCATCCTCAACCGCTTCTCTAAGGACATGGGCATCGTCGACGAGATCTTACCGAGGATGTACCTCGACAGCATCCAGGTAATATTGCACTAAATGGCTTGTTGTACCTGTACACTCGGGGACTTTAATTCGTGAGCCATTTGGAGCTCAGTTTATACTGGACCTTCATAGTTGCTATGCTATAAAGTGTCTAGTGTAAATTGAGCTGCAAATGGCTCAACAATTAAAGTCCCCGAGTGTACTCCTAGAAGTAAAATAACTAAAGTAA
Organism: Cenopis cana; assembly: GCA_951800055.1. Lineage (NCBI taxonomy): Eukaryota > Metazoa > Arthropoda > Insecta > Lepidoptera > Tortricidae > Cenopis > Cenopis cana. The sequence goes on along the minus strand of OX637471.1, from coordinate 13,093,020 downwards.
ATTGCTTTTCATTTATCATACTCTGGAAGTGGGTCATTGTTCGTCTCTGTGGCGTGCTCAAAGTGACATTACTACACTTACATTTCTAAACAGAAAATTATTAAAAAAAATGAATGGTAAGCATTATATATTTTTTTAAGTATTAAAGTAAATGGTAGCTAATATGGCTAAATGTTGCCTTGTTTGTTTGTCAACTGGCCGTCCTGTTTAATGTTTTCGTTATATATTTTTTATTATTAATTGTATGTTACTTACCCGTGAAAACACTCGACGGTCCCATCGGAAGACCAGCGCTGGCAGTAATGCCCGCATATATGTATGCTGGGATGGAATCGTTTCGTGACAAATCAATATGTCTAAAGGATTGGTCACACACACCGCTTGCGCGACGCAAGCGGGACGCTGCGCTGCGCGCCAAAATGTATGAAAACGTCCCGCTCGCGTCGCGCAGCCTGTGTGGCGTCGCTAACCTGTTAGCATACGTTCCGGCGCGCAGCGGTCGAGTCGCTCGGACGCGCGGACGTCGCGCAACGCTGTGTGACCAAGACTTTCACATTATTTTTCATTTGTCAATGTTCATTTCATCAGTCAATGATTACAACCCCTTCAGATGTGTGGATATTTGACACATTTTAATTTCCTCGTATTCGAAATGAAAATTTGTGTTTATTTATATGTGTATACGGAATGTGACTAATTGAAATCCGCAGTTAAACTTATATTATACCTACGTATTACCTATATATAATAGTATACTAGATTATAGACGGAATGTGGAATTCTTGTAAAGATATAATAGTGATGACTGTATTTATGAAGAAGTACAATCGTCGACAGGGAAAGAACCCCGTTTCCTTATCCTCGTGTAAACATTTAATAAAGTATATAATTTTCCTCGCCTAACGCAATGCTGTTATCTCAGTATTACGTTGAAATAACACCATGTTTGTGAATCGAATGCTTGTATAGTCGTTGTCTAATATTAGAACGGAGGGCGTCATCCATTTATTACGTAAGCCGATTTAGGGGGGAGGTTGGCCATCATGTCTTAAGTTTTCCTGCAGGGTGTGTAGTAGGCTGACACGCAAAGTCAAGATTACGAGTATTCTTTAAAAAGAGCACGCATACTGTAAAAACCATGATTGATTCTTATTATTACCACAATACATAAAAAAATAGTTTTAGATACAAAACAAATTGTCCTAACAATTGTTACTTGGAAAAATTAAAATTGAACAAATCGAACCCCTATTATTTTCCCCCTAGATTCTTACGTACCTAATAAATATTCAACAGGGGGGAGGGGTCTGCTAGTTCTTATTTTTTCTCACAAGAGAAGGGGTCAAAAACTGGTAAAAACCATCATACCTACGTAATAAATTAATGGCGCCTAGTGGTAATTAAATATTCTCTGTCTAATATGATTTACACTTTTAATTGTACTTATAATATTGTAGTAGGGGATAATATTTTCGATATCTTCTTCGTCTATGCCAGTGGTTCTTAACCGGTGGTCCGCGGTCCACTGGCGGTCCATAGCGCGAAGCTATCAGAAAAATATTGAATAAGTGATAACGAATCAACAAAACCACGGCTCGAGAGAGTTGCGCTATGAGGGAGCGGACCCGTCGCCGGGCCGGGAAATAGGAGGGGACAAAAAAAAGTCAAATGGTCCCTCATTACTAAAAGGTTAAGAACCACTGGTCTATGCCAAAGAGAATATAAATCACTACGCGTCTATGCATAATTAAATCATCTACATAAATCTAATCTAGTTTAATCCTCCGTCGGCAATGGTGGGTATGGGCACAGAATAGTATTACATACAGAACGGACACGAACCCGGGCACCTAGGTCAGTTACCTCATCCCTGACAGCCCCAAATTGATAGGCCGGGTTACGATCGGATTACCGTCGCGGCTCGCGATTCGTCCGCGCCACGCACTACGCACTCGCGCAAACAATTGACGCGTGTACCGACAGCGCACGCACACATACTTACCCACAGCGCTTGCTTTCCTTCGCGTGTCACCCCCGTGGTATGGGGTTGCATTGTCTGTAGTCGGAAGTTGATGCAACCCGCCGTAAGTTTTTTACGACTTGCACACATTCGTATTCGCAAAAAGTTCGCATCGATTGATGCGAATGCGAATGTTTAAAATGATGCGAATCATTCGACGACCGCTTTAGCGTAGTTGGTAGTGACCCTGCCTACGAAGCTGGAGGTCCCGGGTTCGAATCCCGGCCGGGGCATTTATTTGTGTGATGAGCACATGAGCACGAATATTTGTTATTGGGTCTTGGATGTTTTCTATGTACCCATTTAAGTATTTATTTTATTAATCTATATAAGTATGTATATCGTCGCTTAGTACTAATACTAATACAAGCTTTGCTTAGTTTGGAACTAGGTTGATTTGTGTAAGATTGTCCACAAATATTTATTTATTTATTCACATATGCGAATGCGAATATTCGTAACATCCCTACTCTCAACAAAGTGCAGTGAATAAGTTCGTATTAGCATCGTGTTCGCTTTTAATTTGAGCTATATTTAGGTACTAATGCATAGGTATGTTGCGACTGCAGGACTTGTGCATAAATAAATGTAATTTATGTCACACCTAGCCATAAAGTGGCCATTATCGCACGCTCCGCGCGCGAAAAACCCCACTTCCTGGCCAGGGGGTGACATAAAATTTTGTACTTACCACGGGCGATAATAAAGAAAGCCTCACATCGCATATTTATCGCCCTTGCCTTCGGCTCGGGCGTAAAATGCCTGCGATCTGAGTCATTCTTTGTTTTATCGCCCTTGGTAAGTAATGTACTATTCCTTGTTTTGTAAAGATAATGATGGTGATGACTGGTATCCTCGTGATGGTGGCGATCGTGAGCCCGTTCATGTTGCTGACGACGCTAGTCTGCGGTATCCTCATGTGGATCTTAACACTGGTTTACCTCAGCACTGCACAAGCTATTAAAAGGTAAGTACCATCATAGGCATACATACCTCAACAGACAAGTTTGTTTTCTGACATTAGCTTTATTATTATTAGTGAAAGTATGTTGAAACGAATGCTTTCGCCAAATCTTCGGATTAAGTAGGATGCAATTACAGACCAGTACAGTCTGGGCTAACGCTAGGGGACGGAGTAAAGGTATGTCTAGCGTACTTTTGTTTGACTCAAACAGCTCCTTTAGGCGGTACTAGTCCAGTAAATGTTTACCGTCCTGTAGGGAAGTTCACGTATGCAGATTTTTTTTCGGGAAAGGTGAGTAGGAGTCTTAGTAAGTATTTTAGGCTCGGGTGGACAGCTGTCACCTGGTAAAATGCTATGACGTCATAATTTTTTTGTATGTAAAAAAAAAACAATCTTACTTCAAAATCCGAGCTGATTTGCTTTTAAAAATAAAACACACCATATCATTTCAGCCACAGGAAACGAAAAATATATTTGCTTACTTTTTCTTTTTTGTAAAGAGCAATATTTGTTCTACAGATAGTAAAAAAAAGAAATCAAATAAGTAATAATCATACATATTCGTAAAAATCACCAAACCGATTTGACAGTGTCATAAGTCCAAATGAAAGTTGGACTATGCATTCAGTATGGGGATGTGACCCCACAGTGGAAGCAAGAACTCCTGAAAAAAAGGTGCATGGGGGCACCTGGACAGAGAACGTGTTAAATTGAGGCAACCAGAGTAGACATCAAATAAAAGTACCCAGGAGAACAAGCTTTGCTCGGCGTTCTCCCGTGAATGAGGCCTAGTTAGATAGTTGACCCCGACCTTAGCAAATTTTAGCCAAAAAAGTTTAGAGCCCCTAGGCGAGGGCCTATGTTTAGTTTATGGTAGGTAAGTAAGCCATCAGCCGTTTTAAATAAGTTCTCAATTTGGCTCGCACGCAGGGATTCCACGTAATTCTTAATGAATTCTTGTACTTTAAGGTGTCGACCTAATTAAATTATAACTTATAACTGACTGATCTGCTTAAGTAGTCTAGTCATTAATAATTGTAACCTAGTTTTAAGACTATTGTTGTGCCCTTACGTGGTCCTTTATATTTTATTATGTAGGTTTTCAATAAAAGTTTGAGTTTGACATATGTAGACACACTACATGTTAAATAAGAGGTTTTTAAACTGGTTGCAGAGTGGAGGGGGTGACGCGCAGCCCGGTGTTCTCGCACGTGTCCGCGACCATGGCGGGGCTGGCGACCGTGCGCGCGAGCGGCGCGCAGGCCATGCTGCGCGAGCACTTCGACGACAAGCAGGACGTGCACACCGCCGCCTGGTCAGTACACGGTGTCAGGGCCCTGGCAAAATGAACTTAATTATATATACAACATATCCAAATTACAAAGAAATCGGATAAGTAGTTCGGCTAAAAATAAATAAAAAATATTGTCCTTCTTTTTGCGATTTTCTCAATAACTGCAAGCATTTGAGGGTTGAAATGGTTAAAGTACATACATACATTAAGGTAAATAATCAGGTAAAAGGAAAATCATTTATTTGCTTAGGGCAGTTTGACCTTACTTAGCCGGCTATACCATGATTTCGGTCCAGCTGCAAAAATATGATGTTGCACCCCACCCGCGATCACTTTAACAGTGACTAGATAATTCCTTATTTATTTTTGTTTTAAATATTATTTTATGTCTTTAAAGTTAATTGTTTATCGTCTTGCAATATAAGAAGGTAATACATTCATAAAAAAGATTTTTGTGTTTGTGTAAGTAGTTAAGTACCGTAATCTGGAGAGGTGGGCCGATTTGGTTCAACCCGCAATCTCAACTTAATTCTTTCTTGTGGATTTTTACTTATCATTTAAAATTTTATATATTAAATTATAGAAAACTGGATGAAATGTAAGCTTACAATCATAAACTCTTTAAAATATGTACTTTTATTTCATTAGTAACAAGTCTTGAGCGTGTCAAAATGTTGCACCCGCGATAACGGAATGGCCCATTTCTCGATTTATATATCCTCATATTAGTAATCAATTTCAGGTACTTGACGTTAGTTACAAATACAGCGTTCTCAATTTGGCTGTCCCTGATCTCAGCATCCTACGTGGTGGTAGTTGCTTACACGTTCCTGTTCCTCAGTGACGGTAAGACGTACAATTAACTTTCCGCGTCCTATTGGTCTCCGATTTAAATAGTATTTATGTAAGAATTAAATCTAGTAAACCGCACCCGCATAAATATAATTTATGTCACACCTAGCCATAAAGTGGCCATTATCGCACGCTCCGCGCGCGAAAAAACCCACTTCCTGGCCAGGGGGTGACATAAAATTTTGTACTTACCACGGGCGATAATAAAGAAAGCCTCAGATCGCGTATTTATCGCCCTTGCCTTCGGCTCGGGCGTAAAATACCTGCGATCTAAGACATTCTTTGTTTTATCGCCCTTGGTAAGTAATGTACTATTATTTACACCCATATAGTAAATCCTCTTTAATAAGTTCAAAAACCGTAGATAATATACCGTGCAGGAAGCTTGCCGGGGCTGATGAACGACACCAAATATAATACCATTACGAGATCACGTACAACCTTAATGCCACAGCTGCGGGCTGGCGGCGGCGCGCGGGCCGGCCTGTCGGGGCAAACATGGCGTACGCCGGCTCAACGTGCCCACATGAAACACATGAAAGAGGATTTAATATATATGGATGTAGATAAAGTAGTGTATGCAACTGTACATAATTAGGCATTAAAACACTCGTGTGACCTTATTACCTCGTGTTTTGATGCCCCTCATTATGTAAGAGTTGCATAATAGTACATTACATAACAAGGGCGGTAAAACAATGAATGTCTCAGATCGCAGGTATTTGACGCCCGAGCCGAAGGCAAGGGCAAATGTTTATGACCCAACTAGCTCAACTTTAATTGATTCAGGCTCTACACAAGCTGGCAACGTCGGTCTCGCGATCAGCCAGGGTCTGATCTTGGTGAACATGGTGCAATACGGCGTCAAGCAGATAACGGAAGTGATATCTCAGATGACGAGCGTGGAGCGAGTGACGCAGTACACGTCGCTGCCGCAGGAGGAGGCGGGCGGGCCGTCGCCGCCCAAGGACTGGCCGCGGCGCGCTCGGCTCGTTTTCAAGGACCTGTATTTGCGATACGACAAGGAAGCGGAGCCTGTGCTCAAAAATCTCAACATTACCATTGAGAGCGGTTGGAAGGTATGTAACTTGTCGCTTTTAACGACATTTCATTTTACCTTAGCGGATTGAAGCAGAAAGCTTGCTGAGTATATATAAAAAATATTGGACTTTTATACTCGATAGTTCTCGAGAAAACTGGAAAATACTTATAAGAAGCCAATACTGGGCTGAATAAGAATATTCCGTGAAATGACTTATGTATCCTATTAAAACAATAAAAACTGTCTGTGGATGCGACATTGACAATTTTGACATCGACACATTCGACAGTTGTCAGATGTGAGGGCTATCTTGTCAAGTGAAGTAACTGGATTAAAATCTTTCGAATATCTCCGTCTCTATCTCATTTGCTTCGAGCGATAGAGAAAGAAACATACGAATTTCGATCTTCGGGTGGTCAGGATACCAAGGTACCCTGAAATTTGTCACTGTCGCAGGTGACACAGATACAGTATACTTTTTACTTATAATTCAATATTTGACCAGAGTGTTAATCTTATTCATCCCAAATACGTACATTCGCCCTTTTAAAACGCGGCAGTTTTAGATTAATAAAATAAGGGGGATTTAATGAAAATATACTGAAAAGAAAAAATACGTATCTCCTAACTTTTTGAGTACTATTAAATACCTAAATAAAATTAAGAGGTTAGAAAAATGAAATGTTGTCAATTACAATACTATAATTTATGGATAACACCATAGTTACATGTCAAATATTTACATTAATAATATGAATGCGCACACTTGATAATATTTACATTTATGTTTAAGGTAGTTACATATAAGAACTCCTTGACACAATACGCTATTTGACTAAATTTTTTTATCTACACACATATCATAAATCCTCTAATATGCGTTCGGAAACCGTAGAAAATGACTCTCATTTCAACATTCAATGAATTTATGGTAATTTTCTTATCTGTGGCTAAGGCTACAGCAGTAATAAAATATTTCATTTTAATCTCATATATGATGTTAAAATATTACGTCAAACAAAACTGTCAAAATTTAAATGTCAAAGTTGACATGTCCCTATTCTAGTATCACTGAAAATTCAAATTCAGTCGATGCGAAATGTCAGCTCGGTGTTTTTTTAGTATATATCGCACGAAATTTGAGCTAGAACGACATGATCACATCAGAATAAGGACTCTTTACTTTTTAAAATAACATTCAGGTATCGGTTGCCAGTTCTGATTTCGATATTTCCGCAACCGTGCAAAAAAGGTTGTATTAACACAATTATTGTATTTATTTACTACGGTTTCTGAACCCATCTTAGAGTAATTATAATATGTGTGTAGATAAAGTAATGTATGCAACTGTACATAATTAGGCATTAAAACACTCGTGTGACCTTATTATGAAACTCGCCTTCGGCTCGTTTCATAAAACACACTCGTGTTTTAATGCCCCTCATTATGTACCAGTTGCATAAACTACTATTATAATGCCAATCGAACCAGTTTTTAGAGACGATCAAATGTCTATATGGGACCAACAACTATTAGACCACAATAAAGGGCTAATATTAGGGATAAACCTAGCTCGACGCTAGCGGCCTTCAAAAAGGCTCCTACAAATTGGCCCTGGCAAATGACGTCACTTGCACAGCATTCGACCAACCGTTGTATGGGAAAATTAGTATTTTGTTGTTTTCGTCGTAAAATAATGCGTTTAGGTACATAGTTGCCATACAATTTATTTTTTATTTTTACATAAGCATTCCATTGATAACTTTTATTTGAATTTTGGACGGTAAAAAAAAATACATAATTTTCCGAGTTTTTGATGATCTTTTTATGATTTTAGTAAAATTTTATAATTCACGATTTTTTGATGGCTAACTATCCAAAAAGTGACACTGTTATAAATTTTAACACGTGTCAAATACCCTATTAAGCGTTATAAACTTGTAGCTGTTGCCCGCGTCTCCGTCTGCGTGGAAGTCGTTTATATTTTTCCCCGTTTAACCCCTTAGGGGACGATATCCGGGATAGAAACTATCCTATATATCTTTCTATGGTATGCAACTATCCTTCCTCGGGATACAAAATATCTCCAAGCCATATTTCATTTATCGGTAAATTGACAATATTTCATAATTTCCAAAAGTCTTAATTCGAAAACCATTTCGGTAAAAACGTGTGAAGTACACAAAAAACATTTTTTTTTTCTCCGTTAATTTTGGAAAAAATCGCAAATTACTGTAAACCGAAAGTTGACGTCATCTTCCTCGCTGTATTCAGGGAGACCTTAGTACAGAGTACAGACAATCGCTGCTCTGGAGTGGCTCTGGATTCTTGTTGGGAAGATGACGTCATATTTTACTTACGCCCTTTTGGAATGACCTACTTTTCAACGTGTTTTTTTTTTAATGAAATAATGAGTTAAATTGAAAAAGAAAAAATACGGGTGGCTTAAATTTTTACCTATTTTCTAACTAGTTCATAAAATAAAGTAGTTAAAAATATGAAATGTTGTCAATTCTGCATGTTTTCGCTCCGCTCTGCCTCAATGGGAACGCTTTTATATCTTCCGGCTTTTTTTTCTTGGCCCAATAATGCAATAGGAGTGCGTGGTTGGAGAGTGGCCTGGGGAAACCTCCGACACGACCACACGGGCGGTTTAAACACTGGAATACTCTAAGAGTTTGCGCTCCAGTGAGATTGTTTGAGCGGTTTCAAGTTTCAACCGAATCTGAGGTGTGTCAGTGGAATCGAACCACTGGGTAATAGGAACGCATTGGCTATACAGTTAACGTGTTCACAGGTGGGTGTGGTGGGGCGCACGGGCGCTGGCAAGTCCTCGCTTATATCGGCTCTGTTCCGGCTGGCTCCCATCGACGGCCACGTTTACATCGACGATGTTGAAACTGGATCGATCGCTCTCAAGGTACTTTTATACTACCAAGAGATGTGCCGTCCGGGAATATACCCCATACATTCCGGATACGGCGCATCTCTACTACCAAACATATATATATGAATTTGACTGTGCCTGTTTCGCTCTTGTGATATAAGCAAGGAAAAAGCTTAAAGGCTTGGTCACACAGCGTTGCGCGACGTCCGCGCGACGCGACCACTGCGCGCCGGAACGTATGCTAACAGGTTAGCGACGTCACAGAGGCTGCGCGACGCTTACGGGACGGTTTCATACATTTTGGCGCACCGCGCAGCGTCCCGCTTGCGTCGCGCAAGCGGTGTGACCAAGCCTTTAGATGGACTAACCAGTGTTTTTTTTTTTCATATTCACAGGAACTAAGAGCAAAGATTGCAATAATACCGCAAGAGCCGGTGTTGTTCTCGGCTAGCCTGCGTTACAATATGGACCCGTTCGACAAATACACCGACGAGGATATCTGGAGAGCTTTGGAACAGGTAAAACTTATTAGTACACAACAATTAGAGTAAAATAAATGTCGTAGTTATATCATTCATATTTTTTGTAGAATACAATTTTAAGGCGTTAATTAATCTTTCCAAGTTTTGTTTACATTGCTAAGGGTATGCCCTGAGTGCTCTCTCGACGCGGAGCTAGCAGCAGAATGCGCATATAAAACAAAATATCTGGGCGACCGAGCTTAGCTCGGCGTTTTCCCTGACATGAGACCTATTTAGATAGATTGCTGGCCCCCGAAAACCCCCACAGCAAATTTCATCAAAATCGTTAGAGCCGTTTCCGAGATCCCCGAAATATATATATATATATATATATAAATATATGTACAAGAATTGCTCGTTTAAAGACAAGATTCATTTTCATTTGTTTTATACCTATGCACGTTCCGCGTAGAGCGTGCACTCAGACCGGGTACTAAATGCAAGAGAAACTCATAAGCGTATTTCCGCAGTTAGTGATGACATTCAGTCCTCGAAACACGTTTTTTATTCCAAGGTCTACAGAGGTATCTCTAGCTATATTTACAATCAACCTGACTACACGAAACTCTAGGTCCATGAGGTCCCAGCGCGCACCAGTTATTTACTGAAATCGCGAAGCGTCTGGTTAGAGTAAGCTGTTGACCGAAGAGCTGGCGACTTCCTCGCGCAACGTATCAGCATTGCGATACAGCGAGGAAATGTCGCCAGCATCTTCGGTACAATGTCTCAATACCCTGTTTTAATATAATTTAAGTTATGCTTTCAATAAAATGTATGTTTTTTAATTTTCAATCAAAGTGAATAATTAAACACCACAGGTGGGATTTGAACCCACGACCTATGGAATCCGTTCATTGCTCTCAACCAACTGAGCTACCTAATTTACCTTTCATGATAATCAAAATATATAATCACATAACGAACTTTATAAAAAACATTGAAAAAAATACGCGATTCAACAAAAAATTAAAAAGATACCTAATTGACAATTGCTTCTATAGTTTAACCGAATTCTTTAATGCCTAATAATTAACAACACTTCGATAGCTCTTTATTTCCACATCCGTGCATCATCCATATACTCATTCCTTTTTGTATAGCTTACCTATATCATTCAACATTTTATTGCCATACCCTATCAGGGTCCATGTGATTCTATTTTTTATATTTTAACAGCTTTGTAAGTACCATGGTATGCAATAAACATTACTGTTACTATTACCTATCTTTCCCTTGTAGGCGTGAAAATTATAATATCCTTAGCGGACGCATCCGATTGACAACATTTAAAAATGTACGTTTTTCATCAAATAATCTATAGGTGGAGTTGAAGCAGAGCGTGACGTCTCTGTCGTCGCAAGTGCACTCCGGCGGGTCGAACTTCAGCGCGGGACAGAGACAGCTGCTGTGTCTGGCGCGCGCCGCGCTCGCGCGCAACCGGCTGCTCGTGCTCGACGAGGCCACCGCCAACGTCGACCCCAAGTGAGACCCCCTTGCTTCATGTAGAGATAAACTACGATATCCGCTTATAACATTTGACCGCTTTTAACGACTGCTAAATCAGCGACGTTAGGATTCATACCAAACATTTTCAAAGAAAATCAGTCCGTTTTGTACGACGTCCTGTTAGTACGACGTAATATCGCCGGTCCCTTGACGGTCGCTGTATCCGGATTCTACTATATGTCCCGCGCCTCCAAAATGAAAAAAAACCGGTCAAGTGCGGGTCCGACTCGCGCACCGAGGGTTCCGTACACAGTTCTTGGACATGTACCCCTCCCGAGCCCATTAATTCAGGAGCAATCTTAAAAACACAACAGCACCACCTACCGGCGCATTTTGTTACTAATTTGCGCGACTGAATAACTTAGTACGTATGTTGGTTTTTCAAGGATAATTCTTTATCACATCAACCGATTTCAATATATATTTATTTTATTTGAAAGAAGGTAATTGTACGATTAAATATAAAACAAAAACATGTGCAAAGGTGATTAAATTACAAACTAAGTATAGAAGAGTTATTTGATGATTAAAAAAAAGCAAAACTAGGTAGATAGATCTATGGCTATATTTTTCCTGTAAAATATACATGCATATTAATATTATGTAATAATTTCAAATTATTTCTTTATAAACTTTATATTTGCCCTCGTAAATCGAAAATTACCCAACGAAAAAAAATTTTCAGAATGTACAAGTGAAGCTCTTTCATATGACACCCCACTTGACATAGTTGCCAGACTTTAAAATTTTGAACCCCCTTTTATCTGTCATTAATCGTAATTCACAGAAAATAAAATAAAATATTTTATAAAACCAACTTCCATGTATCTGGGTTTCCCTTATTTATAACTATTCCAAATCGATAGCATAAATAGTTCTTGAGACATTTAGCAATGTGACAGACAGACTGACAAAGTGAAACCATAAGGGTTCCTTTTTACCTTTTTGGTACGGAACCCTAAAAACGCTTCAACACAATCCTTGGAGGCGCGGGACATGTTATCGTAGTCTGTTTCTACCTACAGCCGTCTCCAATCATCAACGGCCTTCGAGTCTATTACAGACTATACAAGCAGTGTCAAACAGGTACACAACCGTTTGTGGCTGTGTATTGTGTAAGCCTATGCGAGAGCGGCAAACACGACCGCGGGTTGCGTGTTGTACGAAGCCTGCAATTGCCATTCCGGCTGAGGCTAATATAGTGCTTTTCTCAAAAATGAGGGAAATAAGACAAAATTTAAATTGAGGTTTGATAAACATAGACCTTCATACGTCAAAACCTTAATGCTTTCTCACCCTTTATTGAAGTGAAAACTTCTTTAGCGGCGCTGAGCACTTTTTGTGATGGGGGAAAATTGTTAAACTCGCGACAATTCGTAAGACCAGCTAGTTGACCCCTCCTAGTGTCGTGGTTACGATGTTAGGAGGGGTCAACTCAGCTAAACTCAGCTGGTCTTACGATGCGTAAGACACAATGATACTCGGGACATATTATGTATATATGTAAATGGATTATGCGAATATGAACATGAGTATGAATATGAATACGGATACCGATACGGATATGAATATCTTTGTTATTTTCTTTCTTTATTGAGGTTTCACTTCTGCTGGCACTCCCGGAGTGCTACCGTAGTTTTTTTTTTAAACGGAATCGCATTTGTAATAAACGGAATGCGAGCCCATCGGCCGATGGACTAGCATTCCGTTAACACACTTCGACCCGGTTCCCATAGTGTACTCTTTACGACACCCATGGGAAGAACGGAGTGTGGCGCTATTCTGACCCTACTACTACTTATTACTGAACCGCGATTAGTTAGGGATTGAGATAGCTGTCAGCTACAGTTTTGACGTAATTATAAGACATATCGGATATCTCCAATCCCGCTCTCATCGCGGTACAGTAATACTAATGTACAGGTTGATAATAATGTGCTGTTTACAGCACGGACGCGCTGATACAGAAGTCCATCCGCAAGTACTTCGCGGACTGCACGGTGATCACGGTGGCGCATCGGCTGCACACCGTCGCAGACTCCGACCGAGTCATTGTAAGCATATCTTTATTTAATTGGTATAGTGCGCGCCATCCACGACGACGCGCCCCTCCACCGCCCGTTCCGTACAATTGCGCATAGATTAGTATGAGATGCGCACTATATATGCCAGTCATTGAATGCTCAAAAAGAGGGAAATGCTTGGAACACCATTTTTGACTTCTTTTGCTTAGACTAGTAAGGAGGTAAACATATCAAAAGTTCCCGCCCGTACCACCGCCGCTGGGGGGAGGACTGTTTTGATGTGCAATGAGTATTTTTGCTGTGCTGTATTTTTTTGCCCAGTCATAAATAGAGCATAGTCTATAAACTTTAGACTGTAGTTATGAATGAAACCATAGAGATTTATCGTGCCGTGGACGTCCACGGTAAAGATAAAAGCGGTCAGTCAGTATTTTTTGATATGCAATTAAATATATATCCCGTTTTAACTTAACTGAAAATGTTCAGGTAATGGAGGCGGGCCAGATAGTGGAAACCGGACACCCGCACGAATTGCTGCAGAACCCGGAGGGGCACTTCACGAGCATGGTGAAGCAGCTGGGGCCCGGCTCGGAGCAGAGCCTGCGCGACCTGGCCAGCGCCGCGCACAAGCACCACATCCGCTACGCCGACGCGGATGAACCAAACAACAAAACTACTTAAAGCCGACGCGGATGAACCAAACAACAAAACTACTTAAAGCCGACGCGGATAAACCAAACAACAAAACTACTTAGAGCCGACACGGATGAACTTACCAACAAAACTACTTAAAGTCGACGCGGATGGACCTACCAACAAAACTACTTAAAGCCGACGCGGATGAACCAAACAACAAAACTACTTAGAGCCGACACGGATGAACTTACCAACAAAACTACTTAAAGTCAGTACTTAAAGTGTATTCAACAACTATAATATGTAGGTATCAAATTTATCATAAATGTAAGTTTATTTTTTGGCACTGTTTACAGTACAACTAACGATGCATATATAATTATATAACTCTCAATTTTTTTATGTTTATATTGTAATGGAACATTTGCTTCATTTCACTATGTACCTTACCTACATCTTTGCATAGACAACTCTGTTATTATTGTGTAAAATTTTCATTTATTTTTAGTATTTTAGTTTAGAGTGTACTCACGAGCAAGAAAAATACCTATATATACTTTGTATTGAACTTCCATGGAAAGCGTACCCGTTCTTTCTGGTTTTGAGTACAGTCATTACTACAATACTTTTCAACGTTATTTACAACTATAAAAGACTGTTTGTTTCTTAAATAAATAAATAAATAAATTTAAGTCGACGCGGATGAACCTACCAACAATACTTAAAGCCGACACGGATGAACTTACCATCAAAACTACATAAAGTCGACGCGGATGAACTACCAAAAAAAACTACTTAAAGTCGACGCGGATGAACTACCAAAAAAAACTACTTAAAGCCGACGCGGATTAATCTACCAACAAAACTACTTAAAGCCGACGCGGATGAACCTACCACAAAACTACTTAGAGCCGACGCGGATGAACCTACGAACAAAACTACTTAAAGCCGACGTGGATGAACCAAACAACAAAACTACTTAAATCCGACGCGGATGAACCTACCAACGAAACTACTTAAAGCCGATGCGGATGAACTTAACAACAAAACTACTTAAAGCCGACGCGGATGAACCAAACAACAAAACTACTTAAAGCCGACGCGGATGAACCAAACAACAAAACTACTTAAATCCGACGCGGATGAACCTACCGACGAAACTACTTAAAGCCGACGCGGATGAACTTAACAACAAAACTACTTAAAGCCGACGCGGATGAACCAAACAACAAAACTACTTAAAGCCGACGCGGATGAACCAAACAACAAAACTACTTAAAGCCGACGCGGATGAACCAAACAACAAAACTACTTAAATCCGACGCGGATGAACCAAACAACAAAACTACTTAAAGCCGACGCGGATGAACCAAACAACAAAACTACTTAAATCCGACGCGGATGAACCAAACAACAAAACTACTTAAAGCCGACGCGGATGAACCAAACAACAAAACTACTTAAATCCGACGCAGATGAACCAAACAACAAAACTACTTAAATCCGACGCGGATGAACCTACCAACGAAACTACTTAAAGCCGACGCGGATGAACTTAACAACAAAACTACTTAAAGCCGACGCGGATGAACCAAACAACAAAACTACATAAAGCCGACGCGGATGAACCAAACAACAAAACTACTTAAATCCGACGCGGATGAATCTACCAACGAAACTACTTAAAGCCGACGCGGATGAACTTAACAACAAAACTACTTAAAGCCGACGCGGATGAACCAAACAACAAAACTACTTAAAGCCGACGCGGATGAACCAAACAACAAAACTACTTAAAGCCGACGCGGATGAACCAAACAACAATAGTTAAAGCCGACGCGGATGAACCGACCAACAAAACTACTTCAGTCGATCATGTCGATGCAAGCTACGTGCTATCAAATAAGGTTCACTTACAGTCTTTTGCTACGAAGACTTTGGCGTGCGACGCACAACTTACAGAACCTATACTGTGGCGGTGGATAGGTCAAATATACTATCTATACCATAAATACGTCCATTAGGTGCAAAACAAGACTACGTACTTATGTTGAACTTAGTATTCCATATTCTGTCACCAATTTATATAAATACAATAGTTGGTATTTTTGTATAATTGATTAGTGCCGAATCAGCTCATCCGCTACGCCGACGCGGAAGAACTTACCAACAAAACTACTTAAAACAAACAGACAGACAGACAGACAAAGTAAAACCATAAGGGTTCCTTTTTTACCTTTTTGGTACGGAACCCTATAAGTTATCTATACCTCAAATACGTCCATTAGATGCAAAACAAGACTACGTATTGTCACAAATGTATATAAATACTTGGTATTTTTGTATAATTGATTAGTGCCGAATTTGTACTTAGTATATTTCGATGCGAATTTGAGATTCATATAAATGTAAGGGGCATTTTTCCCATTTAGTTACCTTCATATAATGTTTAGTTGCTACTCAGGAGTAATGTGTATTATAGAAATGAAGAGCTTAAATTAAGCGTTTAATATGTATTATTATATAATAAATATATTAGCAATGGAACCGGTATACACGTGATTATATCCAAATATTTTTGTGATTTGATGTGAATGAATAATTTCGAATACATATTTTTTGATGTTATTTTAATCTATTATTTGCAAACTTTGTGTCTTGTCCTCTTCAGGTGTAGTTGTGACACATACGAACATAAACAACGTGAACTGATAGCCCCTACCAAAGAGTATAATAATATATTTATTTCAGGCGCCTACGCTGACGCACACATAGACAATGTGCATGTATAGCTCAACACACAACCATGGGGCTTACTCGCACTCGTGAGATAAAAGTACTCTACAGTCAAGGAATTTGAATGTTTGTCACTTTTGGATTCTATTACCATTGCAATAGAGTCTATCAAAGTGGCTTTCATATAGATTTTCACTGTGACAAGGTAAGAACTGGCCCAGAAATAAAATTGGTTGACCGTATGTATGTGGTAAGGAGAAATACTAGATCAGAGTTCGGTATCTTTCATAATTATTTTACTACGTAAACAAGATTTTCGAGGGCCTGTGATGGACGCGTCAATTAGCCTTTTTCTGCCGAGTTTTTTTACTGAACTCAGATTAGGCTAGGTTTAGTGAAACAGCGACCGATTCCACTCACACCTCAGATTCGGTTGAAGCCGCTCAACCATTGTCACTGGAGGGTTACTCTCCAAACGCGCACTCCTATCGCTTTATAGGGCCTGGCCTGTAAACACACAGTCAGGTTCAAAATATTGGATTTACTGGCCATTTGCGGGGCTAGCACAACTGCCATTGCGACGCGCGTAGAGATAAATCTACCCTTCTCTTTCTAATTTCCACAGTTTGAGCGAGAGAGGAATCGAAGAGTCGCGCGAAATGCGACTTGGCAGCAAGTTGTGCTGGCCCACCTGTACCCTTACCATGAGTTTGCAATGTTTGCATTACCGCACTTGCTAGCGACGACTGCGTAAACGATTTAGTATGGCGTTTCTGAGTTCTATTGCCAGAGGCGCTGTACTTTTCTCCATACTGAATCGTATACGCAGTCGCTAGCGAGTACGGTAATGCAAACATTGCAAACTCATGGTAAGGGTACTGAATAGTACTGATAGAAATTATGTAGTCCTGTCCTGATCGACAAAGGAGAGTATCATATCATTAGAATCAAAAACCAAACCATTTGAGATATAAGAGTATATTTTTACCGTTATTCATATTCAATGATCACAAAAGTTAACAAATCCATTTTGGTTTAAAATAGACATAGTCTTTGTCTTACAAATCTAGATGTCACAGCGACATAATAGCTACAGGGCAGGGTATGTTAGCTACAGGGCATGTGATACAGAAGTCAGAAATAACAAGACTAGGCCATCAATATTGTATAAATATTATGGCATTTAAAATCAAAGCATACTAAAAAAATAAGTAAGTATATGAAGATATTATACATACATAATATAGAGGATCCTGATAAACACGAACAGAAAACGAGAATAAGTGTGGTAATTTAAAAATATATCAGATTCATATTGTTGACTCATATTTAAATTGTCAGTTATCACCTGCCTACCTAGCACAATAGATTCTATTTCTATAGCCCCGTTTCACGACCGAAATCGGCAAAAACGCCACATAAAACCCATGCTAGCTGAATTTTTTATTCGTGTCATTTTAGGGTACCATATCAAACAAATAACAAAGGAGGACCCTTATGATGCGACTTTCTGTGTGTCATAACTACATGCTATGGATTTGAAATTTAAAATGAGTAGTGCCAACCTGGACTGAAAATGAAAAGTTCTATGAACAAGTTAATTAACAAAAATATTTAATAATAACCTCCGACACAAAACAGCTTAGAAGCATCTCCATCTTGACTTTCAGTATAATCTCACGAGCGCGGGTGGGCCATGGTTGTGTGTTGGCTACATGCACATTGCCTATGTGTGCGTTAGCATAGGTGCTATGAGTTCACGTTATCTATGTGTTTGTATTTGTCACAACTACAACAATAGTCAACCCGCGCTCGTGAGATAAAAAGTACTATAAAAAAACCGCGCTCAAATCGATTTCTCTGTTAGAGAGCTACAATGCCACAGACAATCACACATATACACATGTTATGCTTATAACAACCTTCTTTTGCGTTGCGCGTCGGATTACAAAGATGAGGGGGACCTAAAATTCAGATTCTTCAAGGTCACATGGGCTTTTCATATGAAAGGCCTCAAGTTGCGGATTCTGAAAGTTTTTTTTTACTTCCAGTGATAAATATTCGTTTTATGGAGGATAATGGGGCTGCTCAGCGAGCGAATATATGGACATTATAACATCTTGGTTAATACTGATATAAATATTACAGGGAAAATATAACCAAATCTGATTGCTTACAAATGGTTCAAAACAAATTTCAACTACTTGATTTTTTTTTAATAGCGCATTTTTCATAAAGTGTTCAATTCTTTGCTATAACTCTGTTTTTATATCTATAAAGTATTCTATACAAGTTCTATGCAGGAATTGGCAAGAAACAAATGAACAGGCCATACATATTATGGCAGTACTTTATAGACAAAAATAACAGGCAATAGCAAAAGACATTTCTTTCGCTAGATTCCCATTGGCTGTAGCATATTTTAGTGGCAAAAGGCCAGATTTTGAAAGAACTCTTTAACAATGCAATTTGAACAACATCCCCAGTCTCCAATTCCCTACCCTATACATTTACATTCACTTATATTTAACTCATACCCATCGCCAATTTGTACTATTCATATGAATTTATATTATTACATTATAAATTACCTGCTACTATAGTTACTAATATATGAGAACGGATTTTATGGGCAGTAAAAATATATGTACAACATTTGACCTATTTCCAACCTTAGAGCATCTTTTTAACCCATTGAGCAACTTAGTGGCACACTGTGTCACTAACACACAACTTAGTGGCACACTGTGTCACTAACACACAATTTTGAATTTCAAACCTACGTTTTGTATAGTTATAGACATTACAATACAATTTTAATTGACATATTGTGCCATGGGTTAAAAAGTTTTGGATTATGTATTCAACAATTGAATATTTGTTATTCTTATAAACACTGAATGTAGCATAATATTGTGATGACAATATGGCTTATGTTATGTCTTAAGCTAATGCTTTAGACTGCAATGTCCACAATAACTAAATACTACTCCGTCACACTAACTGAACCTTTCCATTTTTGACTAGGTCTGCAATGGGTTTGTATTGCAGAATGTGTTGTGACCCATCTGAAAAATAATAACATATTTAAAGGCAAAATTAAGACAAAAGATATCCCTAACATCTATTTTTCCACTTTTGTGGTTGTTTCAAGATTTAACTATGGTAGAAACTGCTTTTGTTGACTTCAAAGTCACCTCACATTAGGTTTTATAACAAATTAAAACATTTTCAAGTAAGTTAGACTGTTTTGTGCAATATTCTGTTAGTCCCCTGTCACTGCATCAGGATTCTACTATATATAAAATGGCAAGTATACTGACTTGTAACTTGAAATTCAAGCGGAAATCTCTTATCAAATCCTATTAATGTGAAAGAAATATCTACTTGTATTATAAGTTGTTTATTTTAGTGTATTTTAGCTAGATGCGGCATACAATGACACATGCTTATGATTCTACAGAAAAGTAAACACAAATATAACCCATACCTTCCAAGTCAATTTCCTCATCCTGGTCCCCCGGTTGGTCCTCCAGCACCACTCCAGTGACAGTATCGTTCGCCTTCAGGAACACATGACTGTGCAAATTGGGATATACTGCCAGTTTGTTCAATTCTAGAGCTTGCATGTTGCCAGGCACTTTATGTAGTACAACTTTATTCAAGTGACTTTCCATATTCAGTAGATACTCCTGAGCATATTTGAACTCAGCAGGTGTAAGATAATTAGTTCCTGATTCTATTCGTTGTCTCTCTTCATTAACTATGGGAATACAAAACTTCTCTATCTTGTTTAGCCTAGTTTTCAGGTAATTACATATAATAAATTTTATTCTACTTAACTCCATTTTATGAATAGACGCTCGTAGGTCTGTTTTCGGGAGTTTGTTGATGTTTCTTTCCATGTGCTGTATTTGTCCCAACATGCATTCTACCATATCGTTGCGGTGGGGTAGGATTTCTGGCGCTAAACGCTCATTCTGCCACGCGCACTGAACCGTTTTTAACACTGTTTCTACCGTGATTTCTTCGTCTTCACTTAAATCTATATCATCATTCAAATCCATTTCACAATAAACTAAACACAAGCTTTATTTTTATTTATAACCAGCGTTATAACGGATATAAAACAGACGTCAATAACGTCAATTCAATATTTCATTGAGACACTTTTTTTAATGAAGTGTTGCTATCCAAACACACTATCCAGATACTCGATGAACTAATCGCGTTCGCGTTCCAAAAACTGATAGATGTCAGAATGAATATTTCGTAATTTAGACATTACTTATTCCACATAAATATACATAAAAATAAATGTAACCGGTCATATAAGGGTAACTTTCATTCATAATAAATAATGTACTTTAACGATTACGGAATAACCACGTCGGATGTGCGCCCGTTGACGTTAGTTTTGGAAGTTCAAATTGGAACGCGATTAGCTCATCGAGTATCTAGATGTGTTTGGATAGCAACACTTCATTAAAAAAAGTGTCGCACTAGATGTCTGTGTCTCTCTATTCGATCTGATTTGGATCTGATATCGGACGCTAATGTATGGTAATCCATACATTTTTTATCGGGTTCGGATCCGACACCAATAAATATCGGATGGTGGGAACACAGCTTTAGCGTTCACATTCAAAGAGAATATAACATTAACCAACATAACCACTACGTGACATTGACATGTGACTGAGATGGATTAAGTGAGAGAGCGAGATATCGGTATTCGCCATGTTTTTTTGTTTTTCTAAGCCTTAGCTTAGACCATACTTATGCGGCTATTACAGTTCTGAATCAGGCGTTCTAACTAGTGGAGGGGAGTTGAAGCATCTCGCTCTAACGCATAGGTTCGAACCCTTCAAAGTGTCCTGAATTCAGGACAGTGTAATACCCGCTTTATATAGATAGTCAAAGTCACTTTTTCTTCCTAGTTGCGCGAGCCTGTTCACATTACCCGATAACAGTCACATTTCCATACATTTTTAGGGTTCCGTACCCATTGTTCAAATTGATTTATATGATGTCCAAGCAGGGGGATCTATACAAGGACGTTTTTTCTGAATTCAAAAATGGGACAACACGACGTCCAAATAGAGATCAATAACTTGTGGTCGGATGGCAAGCAAAAATACCCAGTACCTAAAGCATGAACTTATAAAGTGGGCGACTGATCTATTGCATGAATATCGTCGGAATATTTGATGAATATCTGATGAAATAGGGCATGGAAGATTACGCGGACGAAATCGCGGGCAAAGCAAGTAGATGACAATTATGCTGATATAACTCTCTAATCTGTAAATTCTTAAGATTGAGGCTACAAAAATACGATAAATTCAAACGCAATGCTTAAAAATCACCATGTAGTAGTTTCGTGCAAGTTTTCTACTATATCAATATCACTTTACCGAATTATTTACTAAATAATTACTAAGGGTTAAGTTAGTACTCTTTAGACGCAGAATTTCATGTTCTTTAACTTGCTAGTAGGTAATATATGAGGTATAGAATATATGAGCGACAAACTGAAAACGGGCCGAAAATTCGAGTTTTCGTAGTTGCCAAAAGTTGTCCCGTCCCGAGATATCTCGTGCTACCATTTTTGATATTTACTCTGTAGCATCCAACACAATTTAAAAAAAATCTTGTACGCCACCTTTTGCAAGAGCATTTTACTGGCTGGCGTAGGTGGGCCATTTTACGGAAAGTTATACACTCGACTTTTTTTTTTATTTTGGATAAAATTGGGTTTTTCTACTCGGAATCGAAAGCACTTTCGAATGATATAGGGGAAAAAGTGTCCCAAATTCTTTTATTCCATTCCTTTACCATGTTTCCGTTTCCATACTAAGTTTGTAATGCTTGTATGGCGGTAACGGAATGCAAAAACTGAAAATTGTATGAAAAATTTGGGACACTTATTTTCTCCTATTAGGTTAGAAAGTGCTTTCGATTCTTAGTAGAAAGAAACCTTTTATCCAAATTTAAAAAAAAAAAAGTCGAGTGTACAACTTTTCGTAAAATGGCCCAGGTACCAGTGGCAGCGCGTCCAAACTCGATTCCCACCGGCTTGCCTAATTTTCAGCCATCCAGTTCTTTTACTACGGCTCATGAAGAATAAGAAAGGCAAATTATTTCCGGCTTCCCTAAGAATATTTTTGACGCGCCGCCACTGGTAGGTACTTACATTATTGCTGTATTATAATTTTGATTACTTACCTAACTTTAATACTTGTTCACCCCTTTCGGCGTCGAAACACTCGGTCCGTGGGGTCCTGGCGCTCTTAGTCTCTTCAATCCTATCGAAGAGGCTTATTGATCAGCCACAGGGCCTTTTTTAGATTTAATTTAGTTTTATATTTAGTAGGCAAAATATAATCACATGATTTCTGGACGAGCCCTTGGCCCCTTCAATTAAATTCTACATCAGGTATCTGGGCCCATAACCTGTTCAGTAACTTATCTATGCCGTCATTCAGACTAGAAGCAGGTAGTTCTCAGGAGAAGAATGAGTCTATACATAACAAACTTAGCGCGGAATTTCCCCTGTATATGGTCGTTTCCTTTGGTAGTGTGCAACCCCTACAGAGTTTGCTCATAAGCAGGTGGTTGCAGGTGCAGGTGAAAGTAGGTACTTTATATTCTACTAGCTTTTGCCAGCGACTTCGTCCGCGTAAAAGGGATGATTTTCGGGATGAAAAGCATCCTATATGTTAATCCAGGCTATAATCTCGTTGTATACCAAGTTTCATCACAATCCGTTCAGCCGTTTTTGCGTGATTGAGTCACAAACATCCAAACACACTAACTTTCGCATTTATAATATTAAGTAGTAGGATTAGGTAAAGGTATAACACGATTTCCCTTGCGGATCTGGGATATAAATACCTATACATATAATTATGCACACGAAACATGCAACAATCCGGTTAAATGTATTTATGCGCCTTCTAATGTGAGCATGTGACCGTTGAGGTGGTAGGTACTTAATCCTGTTAAGAGTCCCCCTATATGCGTCTTAAAGCCTTCATAACAGCATTAGCGGACTCGAAAAACTCAAGACAGGGAATGCACCAATAGTAGTAGTAATAGTGCAAGAATACTGTCATGTGCCTAACTAATCAGATGAATAGAAACTGAACACTATCAATTATTATCAAAATTAGGTGGGCCATTTTACGGATAGTTGTACATTCGACTTTTTTTTTTAATTTGTATGAATTCGGGTTTTTCCTACTCAGAATCGAAATCCTATGAGAAAAAAAGTGTCCCAATTTTTTCATACAATTTTCAGTTTTTTCCGTTCCGTTACCACCATACAAGCATTACAAACTTAGTATGAGAACGGTAACGGAATGGAATAAAAAAATCTTGGGAGTTTTTTCCCCCTATATCATTCGAAAGTGCTTTCGATTCTGAGTAGAAACAACCCCATTTCATCCAAATAAAAAAAAAGCGCTCACTGGATGCGAATACGACCAATTCGTATCCAGTGAGCGCGCTCCCATATTCAAGGTCGGGATCGTTCGCGCAGCTTCGTGCGTGTTCGGACGAGTAATTTCGTACGAAAACGTGTCCAATATGCGACCGGCCTAAGAAGTAGGGTAGGTAGGTATAACGAGATTCACCTTTCCCTGAATAAATAATTTTAGGTCTTTAATTCCATGTCGTATGATTGAACCAAAATGTACCTAACTGTAGCACGGGTATTTTCCTAGCATGATCACGTTTATGTTGATCCCGGTTGCTGTCTATGGCAGCAGTCGTTAAGCCAAGTTGGAGGCCTTCGGGCGGTTTGAGAACAGTCAAGTTGCCCACCCACTTGACAAAGCCTAATCCCAATAAGGTCTAGTTTTCCCTCGGGGTTGGAAGGTCAGATGGCAGTCGCTTCCGTAAAAACTAGTGCCTACGCCAAATCTTGGGATTAGGTAGCGGACCCCATGCATCCTTCAGGATGCAACTGTACTGGGATAACGCTAGGAGGATGATGATCACGTTTATGTCGCAAGTCGCAGACACAATACAAGCTAGTAAACGACCAATGAATGATGTAGGTTTATGTGGGTAAGGCTACGGAGCGTTTCAATGTAGCCTAGGCATAGGAACTTTTGTGAAAACGAAATTAAATTTTGATGCATTTGTCGTCCTAATTATATTTGGTAACGCATGGGAAGGGGCGATTGAACGGTTCGTGGCCTTACCTTGCCCTTACCCATGTCCGACATAAACGATTATGATGCTGGCTAGACTGGACTGGAGAGGACAGGACTGCTCGCGCGGCGGCCCATATGAGCGCTCCAATCACCAAACCAGCGCACGATTCATACTTACGCACTACAACTTACATAAGGTAGATAGATGTCCCATTGCTCGACACTAATCCAATACTTGACAATTTCAAACTTACGTCATAGTGACTGGACATAGGCGCCCGATCGATGTTAACTATTCGACATTAACATGTCAGACATTGGGACATTGACCTTATAGCTTATTGTGATTTACACAGTACCTATAATAAGTACATTATTTTTATTGCACATGTATAGGTACATAGGTACTTATAGATACATTATTTTTTATTGTTAGTATACAACTAATACTTAGCACTAATTAACTTTGAAAGATGGTAACTTAGCGTTCACAAGCAGTGTTATATTTTGTAAAAGTTCTAAGATGTCTTAGTGCCAGCCCTGATGAAGACACTGCATCGTCTTAAAATGCAATATTGAATTATGTAAATCGATATTTGCATGACGCATTCGCATGGGCACATATAAAGGGTGCGCGGATCGAGCTTCGGCGAGTAACCTCCACCCTGCAGCCTCGACCGCCCTCAACGGGTTTGGTTATTCTACACTTAAGACTGGAGTAGTTCGTGCAGCGATTTTCTTCAGTATTTTTGGGATAACCATCTCGTAGGATTTTCCTTTTTTTAAGTAAGTACTTCTTTTGAAGACGGGTAATGTTTCAGGTGGTTTCAGTGCTTATTCGCCGTTAATTAGTCATAGGAGACCAGTGACCAAGCTTATGTGTCAGTGTGTCACGATGTATATATATCATGCACATCACATGCAGTATATATGTCTATGTTAAGCGGAGAGAAACACTCTAGCGATCGCGACAACACAGACACATATATAGTCCCTATTTGTCCCGGTACCGCCGCATACCGGGTAGAGTCAGCCCGACCCAGCCCCTCTAGCACAATATGCATTCCGTATCTACTCACGCGCGAGATAATTTGACAGCATTAATCAGACAGTGACAGGTAGCCTATCCCGCGCGCGAGTAGAGACGTGATGCATGTTATGCTAGACGTCCAGGTCTAGTTGAGTTTCTTGCTGGACTCTTCTCAGCTAGGCTTGGTTTAGATAGTGAACCAGCGACTTAGAGTAGCCTCTGGTAGAACATCGCGTTCATTTCATTACCTATACTTACTTTTCCTTTAAATATGTTCAATAATTTATTTGTTTTCATGCTATTAAATAGATACCTATAACTACTGAATTTATTCTACCATTTGAAAATAATTGCGAATTAAGTTTTTTACAATATTTTGCCTGCGGCATCCAGAAAGCTGTGTTCGAGGGGCATTACGTAGGTACTGTCCCTCAAATATTATATACTTATGATTAATTCAACACATTTAATATTCTTAAAAGGTTTGACAGGAATACCATCACAAGATGGACCCGGGCCCGGGTATCGCCGCACTCCAGGCGTGGGGCGGGCAGGTGGCCGCTTACGGCGCCGCCAACCAGACGGTTGTCGACAAGGTGCTGCCTGAAATGCTGCACATGGTCGACCCACACTGGTAACGCTTCTCTATTTATACATCCGTGGTACCACTCACACCTCACATTCGGTTGAATCCGCTCAACGAATCTCACTCCAGCGCAAACTCTTAGAGTATTCCAGTTGGTCATGAGATCACATCGCAGTTTTCCCCTAGATTTTCCCCAGGCTACTCTTTAAAAACCGCGCACGTCTATCGCTTTATTGGGTCACGTTCAAAAAAACATCAATGGTCGCTTTTATAAAAAAAATAAGTATAAATTCGAATAAATCGTGCCATGGACTTAGGTACGTGGACGTCCACGGTAAAGTTTTAAAGCGACCATTCACTTCAGCTCTCGATGACGTCCACAATGCTACTATGGCCTACCTACACTAAGTACAAAATACCTACAAATATGTACATATGTAATTATGTACGCAGTGACAAGAATAAGATGAGACGTGTCTTCGTAGATTGAACATTTTTATCATACAATATTTGCGTGCCTGGGTTAGGTACAAAACCAAAACGCAAGAACACATGATCCACGGTAACATATTCTTGATTTTTTTTCTTAATTTAAGTATCTTATTTTATATCATCGCACGTGTTTAGGGTTCCGTACCAAAAAAGCAAAAAATGAACCCTTATGGTTTCACTCTGTCACACACATCGCTAAATATTGGAATAGTTATAAACAACCAAAGCTAGAATGGCTAAGAATTCAAAAGAAATGGCAATGGTGGTCGCCAACGTCCGTTAGGACATGGCAATTAAGCCGTCCTCTCCCGGCGAAAAAATATACAATGCCATTCTTTTGTTATCTGCCCTGGGATCCCAGGGACTGGTAGACGACGGGTAGAAGAAGAAGATTAACAACCCAGCCACATGGAACATGATTTTTATATTTTTTTTATATTATTTTCTGTGAATAAAGACAGATAAAACGGGTTGAACATTTCAAAGTCTAGTAACTATACTCACGAGTAAAAATAACGGGTACACTTTGTATTGAATATCCATAGAAAGTGTACCCGTTATTTTTGCTCATGAGACATTATGTCAATTGTCAAGTGACTCAAGTGGGGTGTCATATGAAAGGAAAAGGCTTGACTTGCACATTCTGAAATTGTTTAATTTTTTTTCTTCGGGTAATGTTTAGTTTAGGAGGAAAAATATAAAAAAATACCCCTTCCCCGACTTATATCACCGAAGTTTACAAAGAAAAAAAAATGAAAATATTATATTATGTTAATAGCAATGTATTACAGGAAAACTATAACCATAGCTCTATCTAGTTTTTCTTTTTTTTTAACCACCACAAAATGTTTTTTTTTTATTAAGTTTGTAATTGAATCTCGTTCGCATGCATTTGTGTTTTGTGAATTTCTATAAAACTGTGCTGAAAGTACCTTCTTTCAAATAAAAAAGAAATTATTTAAATAGGTTACGTGACCTTTGAAAAACCAATATAATACATGCCTCTACCTACTAAGTTATTCAGTCGTCGCGTAAATTCGTAACAAAATACGCCAATACATGGCGCTGTCGTGTTTTTAACATGTTTCCTTAGGGTCGGGACCGGTAGATGTATACACGAACTATACACGGAACCCTCGGTGCGCGAGTCGGACTGGCACTTGACCGGTAATTTTATGATGGTTCTTGTACGAATAATCTCCGAAGTGTCCAATTCGAATAATCTACTAGTATCAACCTTCAACTTCAACCTTCATAACTCACGCCGACTACCATATCACATCTCAATACTAATTCGAGTTCACTTCCAGGCACCAAAATGCATATGCAAAACGCATGCCATCCCGGAATGCCAGTAATACGAGTATACATTCTATGTGTTTAAGTAAATATTTATCTATATAAGTATGTATATAGTACTACTAAGCGACGATATACTGAGTTAGTATAGTACCCATAGTACAAGCTTTGCTTAGTTTGGGACTAGGTTGATTTGGGTATGATGGTCCACAAAAAAAAAAATTATTGGGTAGGTGGGCCATTTTTTGAAAAGTTGTACACTCGACTTTTTTTTAATTTGGATAAAATCGGGTTTTTTCTACCCAGAATCGAAAGCACTTTCGAATGATACAGGGAAAAAAAAAGTTGCCCAATTTTTTTTTATTCCATTTCGTTACCGTCTTCATACTAATCTTGTATTGCTTGTATGGTGGTAACTGGTAACGGAATGTAAAAACTGGAAATTGTATGAAAAATTTGGGACACTTCTTTTCTCCTATTAGGTTCGAAAGTGCTTTCGATTCTGAGTAGAAAAAACCCGATATTATCCAAATTAAAAAAAAGTCGAGTGTACAACTTTCCGTAAAATGGCCCAGGTACTTAAGTGGGCATTTTTTTCTTACAGGTATCAATTTCCACCTATGAATCCGCTATGGCATGGTCTTTTGGGTTTCACCATTGGCGTTCTTGGCTTCGTATCGATCACTGGCAACGGAATGGTCATCTACATTTTTTCATCGACTAAGGTTCGATTCGATGATTCTTTACATTTCCCTTTTAAACGCTGACCTATCTACTAGATAGGACCTACTACTGGACAGGGCTTGCGAGCAGAGCAGTGGTACGAACGATAGTTAGAGAAACTTGAACCTTCACTACATTTGATATACGAAGAATGTCCAGAAAAAAAAATCAAAAATTTCAAAAAAAATAAAATTAAAAAAATCATAAAATAAAAAAATCTCCAGGTTCTGGCTAACAGAAAAATAAGCATACTGACCAAAAATCATAAGTGTAGCGTAGCGAAAAAAAACTTGCACAAAGTTTGTATGGAGAGCTTGCCCACCCCTCGCCTTAAATGGTCGCCCCGCGTGATCGCGACTGCTCCGAGCACGATGTTGTCATATGGAATTTGAACGTAACTACTGTACAGAAGGTTCAAATCCCTTTGAAAGTAAGACGCCCGCCGACCGTCGGTTCAAAATGTTCGATTCGGACGGGCCTGGTATGGTATCATGGTATAGCCTATTCTTATTTAATTTGAAATCATTGTTATGAAACTTAATAATGAATGAACGAGTCAATTAAATGGTTTCTTTCTATTTAAAGTACACGCAGACGTTCTATTGGTATTTTTATTAAATTGGTGCTTAAGTTTTTAATGTTTTTTTCAGTCTCTCAAAACTCCATCGAATTTACTTGTTGTGAACTTGGCATTCTCGGACTTCCTCATGATGTGCTGCATGTCTTGGCCTATGGTAATCAACTGTTATCACGAAACGTGGATTTGGGGTAAGTTAAAGCTGAGAAAGGTATTTTTAGAAAACCTATAATTATAAATTATAAGTATTATATTATGTAGTGTAGAACACAACACAACACTAAGTTGCCAACATTGGCCAATACCTTAAACAAGTAGGATATAAGGTAGGTATAATAGTGGACAGTGGATGCAACAGTGCCAATTTGCCCAAGGCCTTTGGTTTTCTGTGGATCCAATTTGCGTGTTGAACGTAGGTATTTGCGTGTGGTAGGTAGGTATGAACAATTGAACATACCGTGTCAGGCCTATACGATAATCGATAAACAGCTATGTAAAAAATGGAGAGGTATTGTTAGTGTGATAATGAGGCATTGAGATTATTTGATATAGAAAACAAATACAAAGAAAAAAATAACCACCGTGAATTCGCACGTAGCCCAATCTAACCCGCGCCTCCGATGGTTTGCCGGAATAGCGTCCAGGACTAGGGCTACCCAGACCACTACGTCACAGTCATCACAGTCACAGCGAATCTTTGCCTTGCATTAGGTATCACGGTATCAGCCGCTACTAAAACGATCGCTCTGTTCAAAGGCTCACAGCCTTACGCCCCGGTAATGGGTAACTTACCTTAGCTTACTAAACTATGCGCTTGACTAAATAAATTTCACGAATCAAATTAGTTTTATTACTTTTTGGAACGTGTTAATTTTAACGTGGAAATTACGATGATCAAATCTCGCACACAGCCCAAGACCGTGGGTCAAACCCGCGCATCTGGTTTGCCGGAGGAGTGAATATTATACAAAATAGTTAATTTGATTCATGAAAAAGAGTAGAGATATTGAGATGTTATGAAGAGTGGTAACTAACTAGACGTTTTGGGCAGGTCCTCTTGCGTGTGAACTGTACGCTTGTGCGGGATCTCTGTTCGGCTGCACTTCTATATGGACCATGACTATGATCGCTTTTGATCGATACAATGTCATTGTGAAGGGTATCGCCGCAAAACCGATGACTAACAATGGAGCTCTTATGCGAATACTCGGCATCTGGCTGTTCTCTCTTGCATGGACACTTGCGCCTTTCTTCGGCTGGAATAGGTAAATTAAATGAGCTTAGAAATAATAATTAGTGGTGCGTAAGATATCTTCTATTGACACACAAAACCATCGGCGTAGATAATTGGATATATCTACATTATATAGCAATAGGAAAGATATTGTCATGGGTTTCAGGTACGTTCCTGAGGGTAATATGACTGCTTGCGGAACTGACTACCTGAATAAGGACTGGTTGAGCCGCAGCTACATCCTCATCTACTCGGTCTTCGTATACTTCATGCCACTACTGCTCATCATCTACTCGTACTTCTTCATCGTCCAGGTGAGTGATCAGCATTTATTGGGAACCTCTTGATCAGTGTGTTATTGAACAGATCGCTATTATCTAGTAATTTATTTATTAGCTAATAATAAAATTGAACTTTACTGAACCATTAACTGCTGATGATTTTAGGCCGTGGCTGCACACGAAAAGGCTATGAGGGAGCAGGCAAAGAAGATGAACGTCGCTTCGCTCAGGTCATCTGAAAACGCTAATACCAGTGCTGAATGCAAACTGGCAAAGGTGGGTCCTACAAACTGCAACATCCCGAGTAATGGAAGCGATTTATATCTAAGCAAAAAATACATAATTGTTATTTCATACACAGGTAGCTCTGATGACCATTTCCCTGTGGTTCATGGCTTGGACCCCTTACCTCGTGATCAACTATGCGGGAGTGTTCGAAAATGCTAACATCAGCCCGCTGGCTACCATTTGGGGTTCGCTCTTCGCCAAGGCTAATGCTGTCTACAATCCCATTGTATACGGTATCAGGTCAGTATTCCAATCTACACTACCTGTCTAGGATATACAGCGGACGCACAACTTATACCTCTGAAGGAATAGGCTCCAAATTAGGAATAAGTATACAATGGTTCCTTCTCAGCGGTGATCTTCTCTTGGAAATCTGGCTGGGCGAGGTGGAGTCAAACTTAAATGTCCCACGGGGCCTTCCTCCTTGCACAATAATAAAGCAAGATTGCAGAGTGTATTTATTTTTTCATAACATTCACGATTGCGTTTCTTCCGTTTCCAAATACACAGAAGGTAGGTACAGTCTCTAATCTAAAATGAAGTTGCCCTCTGACGAAGTCTGCGTTGCGGATTATGATACCTACATTTCTCTGAAACCTAAACATGGATTAGTTAGTATCTACTTATCTCCTAGACCTCACTTTTTTTCAGTTTGAACTTGATCGCTAATATATGTATGCTCGTATGTGATGTGATGTTGTATTGCAGCCACCCGAAGTACCGCGCGGAGCTGTACAAGAAGTTCCCCTCGTTGTCGTGCCAGGAGTCTCACGAGGACAGCGCGTCCGCGGCGTCGGGCGCCACCGCCGTCTCCGAAGAGAAACCCGCGGCCTGAGCGCCCCACGAGCCACCAGCACCACTCACCACACGCGACCCATTGGACACACGATATGCCTAAGCGATGTTATTGTTTATTTTTATACGAAAATATTTACATTTGTACAAAGTTATAAACTTGAGCATAGAGCGTGTGCTGGTTGCAAAATATTCAGGGCAATTCTGAATCCAATTGTATTTTTGTACTAGCTCCTGCATATTTTGAGTTCACGCTTTGTGTTTCTAGTTGAACGTTGCACACTTTTCTTATAGGTACCTTACATTTGTTTCAAATCGGCCGACGACATTCGAAAAAATACAAAAAAATGTGAAATGAACTGCATGTCGCTAGGCCGCCCCTTTATCCATGAGACTGCTCCTCTTAGTTACTTAGGTAGATGGATTGCTAACCGACAACAAACGCTATGTAACTTGGACCAATAAATAATTGACTATCGAGTAAAATGGTTTGTAACCACGTGCCTGCCTTTTATTATAAAATGTATAAAACCCATTGCAAGAAAGCGGAGTCGTGCATCGAGTCAAAGATATATAACGGCAGTATAAAGGTATGCATGCATCGAGTGTTTTGCACTAAAAATAAAGACTAGGACTACTATGAATATAACATCACTAAAAGTAATTGTGCCTAGCCTAGCGCCATTAAACGGGACGTTTCCCAAACAACCTTTATCATTGATCGGTCTGTAATGAATGTAATGATGCAAAAAGATAGCAGTTACTACCTGTGACTGTAGGTGGATTATTACGTACCATCTGAGGCCGAAAGAGACTCGCTTTGTCTTAGTGTGCCCCCCCTTCTAAGAAGGTGACCACATTGAACACAATTTTACACTGGTGACACAAAATTTCCGGTCATTTGTAAATCGTACAAAACTCTAAAGTCAAATTTTGTAAACGAACGCAAGCAAAAAAACGATTAAGAGCTCTGACTGTAAGGTAGATTCTTGCTTGCGTTCATTTCACAGCATTTGGCCTTACAGTTTTGAACGTACTATAACTGGCTCTGTGAGCTGTAGACCTCGTTTTTTTTTAATTTCCAAAAACTATGTTAGATATCGAACCTGCTTACAAAATTTCACGAGAATCGGTCGAGAAACGCTGCACAGAAGGACAAACCATTGAATTTTCTTTTTTTAATAACTCGACATAAATATTCTATGTACGGTCAACCAATTTGATTTCTGGGCCACTTCGTACCTTGTCACAGTGTCACTGATATAAAATCTCTAGCGGCTTTCATATTGATTTTCACTGTGACAAGGTACGAAGTGGCCTAGAAGTCAAATTGGTTGACTGTTCCTACCTAATCAAACAACCTGCTCACAATACTTCACGAGAATCGGTTGTGAAATGCGATGCGACTCTTAAAGGAGAACAAATCGAAATTCGGCCGGAGAAACACAAAATCATTGATAATTAAAAAAAAATAGTTACCGAACCTGTTCACCAAATTTCACAAGAATCGGTTTAAAAATGCGACCTGTAGAGGAGGATAACCGGAAATCCGGACATAAAAAGCATTTTCGTCGAAGCTAAAACAGAGACCTTCGTTTCACTCGGTCAATGACGAAAAGGAAAATGATAGTCATAGCGCTCGCGTATAATTTTCCAATCGGTTCATAAACGACGGAGTTCTAAAGGTAACACACATTAACAAAAAAGAACATACAACCGAATTGAGAAACTCCTCCTTTTTTGAAGTCGGTTAAAAATACAAATATGCTTTAGAGCAGGACCACAATATATTGTATCCGTTTCATTTTATTGTGCAACTTTATTGAAGTATCCGCTGCATCTGCATCCCCGTTGCTAGGCAACGCGCGCGTCAACATTACTTATTGTCAACAATCAGTAACTACCACAAACTACTTAGAAGATACTAACTACTTTATAGTTTTTTATAGTCAGCTCTGTTACAAATGTATTTATTTAGGTGTACTACGTATAAGTATTATTCATTAGATGATAAGTAAATTTTCTATCTATAATGGCGTGCAAAACGTCTTACGACCTACATCACAACTTCCCGAAATTAGCGGAGGAAACTGGCTTTGCTTTCAATACACACAGGCCACGGATTCACATCGACTGGAATAAAATTAGTAAGTATACAGTCACTGAAATATACAAATATTATTAAGATGAAATCAGATAAAATACGATGTTTATGACATTGTATGTAATGTAATAATAACAACCTATCATTGTCATTACTTTTTGTTAATCGTCTGAAGCTGTCAATCCAGCAAGAGAGTTTCTGGAGTTTTGAACTTCCATAGGCAACGGTATCCGCGTTATATCCAGGCAGGCCGTATGCATAAAAGCATATAAATGCCATCATCGTGATTCGTGGCATCTACAATACCTACATTAAGTAATGTAAAAGACTAATTTAACAATAAACACTTCTGTATTGGTATAATCATTGCAGGACTAATCGATATCGACAGTTTGACCAGGGATCGGAAGTTTACCCTAATAGAACAGCATGTGAACGACGTAAGGAACCTTTTTAGATTATTTATTTTTATTACAATATAAGACCTATAGCCGCCCAATGCCCCAAAACAAAATGCAACTGAGTTCCAATTTATTGAGATATATACTTAAATTCTAGACTAGGCTAGACGATATTCGAATGCTTCACTCTTGTTACAAATAATTTTCTCGTAAATCAATAAAATAAAAATCTTATATCTTTAAATAACGAGCAATTCTTGGAAACGGCTCTAACGATTTTGATGAAATGAGAAATGTATTATACCGTATCAACCAGTGTCAAAAGTATTCCCATCAGTGTGTGTGTTATATGTAGTAATGAAATCGAAGGACATACGATTAGATATAATTCTAAATTCTTTTCTTTACTAAGTGTTAGACAACTTAATATTCATAAGTACCTTCCATGTAGGCTCACTTATCCTATATAAATCCATTATGATCCTAAAAGCGACGTTATAAGGGCCAGTTACGAGCGAATGTGTTGAAAATAATACTTGTTAGGGGACCGCGACAAACTGAACTAATCCCACAGTAAGCTCAATTGATAAGGCTTGTGTTATGGATACTAAACGAAATAGATATAAATATTTCCACGATTCGGAAACAAATACCATCATCGCATCACACAAATTTATATTTGATACCCAGGACCGTCAGCTCTATTCTGTATCATTTAATCAAAGTATACTATATCTGATACAAATATCAAGCTATAGTGCGCGCCATCCACGACGACGCGCCCCTCCACAGCGAATCTCAGTCTCATACGATACGATACTAATCTGTGCGCAGTTGTACGGCTTGGGCTGTGGAGGGGCGCGCCTTAATTCGTGGATGGCGCGCACTATATCGCTGCTTCTGTAACTTTCAAGGTGATATTGCAGATATTGGACTGCGTGTTAGAGTCAGAGTTTGACGTCCGAATACTGGACGAGGGAGTCGTGAAGCTGTTCCGACTGGCGCAGCTAGCGGTGGAGTACCAGCAGTTCTGCCGCCACTACCTCGACCGCAGCGTGTTCGTGTTGCGACAGGAGATAGATTCGCTTGCTCAGGTTATATCACAACACAACTATGTCTAAATAATTTAAACGTTGTCAAGCGGATGCGTCCGCTAACGACCACCACCACCACACACCACCACAAGGGATACCCACGGTAGCTCGTTGGTTAAGAGAAATGGACGGATTCCAGAGGTCGTGGGTTCTAATCCCACCTGAGGTGATTAATTTTTCAGTTTTTCACTTTGAAAATTATGACATTTAAAATAGAAAATGGCTACGTTTAACGCTTAACTTAATATAATCACGGCAGGTGGAATTTAATCCTTATATCAGTATGGAAGAGCCGCACACAAACAAAAGTTAGAAAATGTAATCCTAACTGTAATACAATAACGTATTTTCAGGAACTGGCGAATACAAAAAAGGATTTACAAGAAAAAGAAGAAGAACTTAGAAAATTAAGAAGAAAAGGAAAACCTCACTATAAGTCACTTCTTCCCTATGGAAATGACAACATAGCGGCAATGATATTAAAAACCCTCACAAATAAAGGTGACATCTTCTCACAAACTACGAACGGAGAAGTGCCGCAGTACAACAAATGCACGTATTGTGATAAAGCGTTTTTGAATCAACTTTACTTAAAAAGTCACATTTCTAGACGACACGCAAATTTTCTAGGAGAACCTCCACAAAGAGAGAAAGAAAGTGAGGGGATAGAGGTGAATAGAATAAGTGGCGAGAATAACAAACTCAATGATGAGATTAACCAACTTAAATTGAAAATAAAAGAAATGGAAATTTTAATCACAAATAATAACAAAGTTTTGATAGACAACGAGGTCTTTAAACCTAATAATAGCGTTGAATGTAGTAAATCAAAAGAAACGAGGGATATCGAGGTTTCCACTAACAACGACGACGTGTTTCAAAAGCTGGAAGAATGGAAAAAAGAAGAATTAGCAAATCATACCAAAGAGATCAATTTGTTACGTAGTCAGATTTTTGAAACAATAAATTCTTTAAAAATTAAGGAATTTGAGAAGCCCGATGATAAAGATAATAAAATAATTGAACAATTGCATATGACCATAAAGGACCAGGGCGCAGAAATAATGTCACTGAAACAGGCGCTAACTCAAACTGTAATTATAACCTAGCTGCTCTTAACCAATGTAGTCGGCATCATATACTTAGTATCAGCCAAGGTATCCAATATATTTATAAGGAAAGATGTGTTACGATATTTGCCTACTTTGGCTGCTACTGGGTACATGATGCTGACTGCACATAATAAATCTGTTATTTTGTTAAATTTGCAGAAATTGAAAAGTGAAAACGAAGATAAACTACGTAAAAAAGAAATTGAGGAACAAATGTCATATTGGGCAAAGCGAGATGAAGCGCAATCGAGGCAGTACGAACTGCTGGTCATGAAACTGAACGAGGTTGCACAAGAAGCACGAGAATCACGGGCCATGGCCGAGGCGGAGTGCAGGCGGGCGGCGCAGATGGAAGATCTGTTAAAAGCACGCCTGCGGAAACGCGACGGTTCCTCGGACGGTGGTTCGGTAACTATATTTATATAACTGATCTGTCTCTCAACCGTAGGTAACTGTCTGAACAATTAGCGTGACCGTTTTACTGAAAACGACCACTAGGTTTTTAAAACTACTGTTTTTAAAAACAATTAAGTTTTTAAAAACGAAGTCCAAATTTTATTCCCATTTGTTAGTATACCTTTAAATTTCGCCTGCAGGATTCGAATACACAAGAAGATTACGATAATGCAGAACCAATTGAGGAGCCAAAGGCGGACAAGGCGTTAAAACCAGTCGTAGTCCAACATACCTTAGAACAACTACATCGCAAAGCGCAAGAACTGCTCAATATGGACTCTAGCAGTTCATCAGATGCCTCCAGTCCAGATAGGTTTTACAACCAACGGACAGTTAAATTAACTCCCAAAACAACCAGTCAAAATTCTGCCATAAAAGGACAAATGAAGAAATACGCAATACAGACCGAGGATGGAACGCCATCAAAGAAACCAAGTAAAGAAATTTATAAAGCCAAGTCTACTACTGTCAATAAAGGTAAAACAGTAATTCCTCAGAAGCAAAAATACATAAAGCAGGATCATCTAAAGACCATCCAGAAGGAAAAACCAAAACCTTCTCCTCGTGTGATTAAGAAGCAACAAAACGGTCCTACACTTCCACCAGGAAGGTAAGATATGGTGAATACGTGTGCAACCTATTTTTTTTTTAACTGACTTCAATAGAAGTACATGGGTGGTAGCAGGTTCTCAATAGGTAGGTTCTTAGATCGGATCATGGGGACCACGAGGAATTGAGGAAACTTCGCAAGTATGATGGTACGCTTATGGTGATTTCGGTATTTACTTATAGCTCAAACAAATACAACAATTTGGAAAAAGTTTTATTCTATGTGGTGATGCTGACATGTAAAGAAAATGTGAGGCATGGCTAATTAAAAAAAAAAATATTAATAAATATTCGGAATTAATCTTATATAGGTACCTACTTAGCACGTTTGTTACAGCCCTTTGAAGGTGGTTCGCGCCAAAATTACGGAAGAAGTTAATAATCGACTTGTACTGGCCGGCGTGGACCCACTTAAGAGTAGACTAAATCAGAATGCGTACCAAAAACAAAAGGCCCAATTACAACAACAACTAGATATTAAATCGAAGGTAAATATAACTTCAGACTTGTATTTTTAATTAAATTATAGGTAGCTAAGGCTGCGCTAGGGTAGCGGGCGGTACGGATCCGCCGCCCGACACCTTTTGACGTATCTTCTCTTAAGCATTTGTCTTGCCCCTGTCCCGTCAGTCACATCTCAGTTATCGGTAGACCTTTAGTCGGACGTGTTCACGGCTAGGTGTGTAAATTAAGTAAATTCCATTTGTATTCGCATGAAATATGATCCAAACATGTCCTGCCATCCTGACGGTCACACGGACGGAAATGTACTAATTTACCTATATAATAATGTTCTACATATATTTCAGAAATATCCTGCTTACGAGCAAGTCAGATATACCATTATGGCATATTTAGATTCAGATGCTTCCAGTAAGAAGAGAGATATTATGTCGGAAAACAGTATGGCGGCGGGGACTCCTAATGCTTTGGCTAAAGCATTTAGTCTGAGTTCTATGATATCAAATGTGAAAAGCAAGGCCTTATCATTAGTGAAAAACAAAGAATTAAAAAGAAAAAGCGAATATAAAAGTACGAATTCTGAATTTGTTAAAAAAGCTATGGGTTTGCTCAAGACTCCGCCTGAATCGCCAGTTATTTCCAGCTCAAGGCGCTCCAGTCCGACAGAAGTAGATCAAGATGAGAATTTCAACTCTAAGCATGAGTATGAGATGACAGCTGAAGACAGTGTGAAAACACGTCTAGTCAAAAGGAAGACCAAGTTGGCAACGCAAGGAGCTTTAGAAAGTGACTTCGATGAAAGTCCCCCCCACACGGCCACCACATCTGTCCCACAACGGCCCGCAAGGTCTATAGACAATTTAATCATGTCTCCGGCGCGCCGACCATCTTCAGCGAATGCAGACTACAATAAATACACTACAAGTCGTAGTAAAGACAATCACCTTCTTCGTACTCAATCAGTAACAAACGTTTTGGAAATCGGAACTGACGACAAAACTATAAACGAAAAAGAGCGGAAAGTACCTAGTAATGAAAATATTCAAGCATTATTGGAGATCAACAAAGTTGAAAGTAGCGGAAGGTCTAGTCCAAAACAAGCCAAGGGCGTCTTGAAAAACGCGTCGTCAACTTCGTCTCTCAATAAGAAGAAAGTTTTATTTGACATGGATGCTATACAAATGAAATCCGTAAGCGCGTCACCCTCTCAAAGCCTCACAGAAAAAAGCGACGATAAATACGAACTGGGCATTATCAACATCGGAGATGACGAATGGGATATATCTAGGTAGGTTTTAAAGTAAAGGTATGATAAATGGGAGGTCCAAAACTAACACTAATAACTTCCAATATCGGTACCTATTACACGAACTCTTTCTCTATCGCCCGTGCATTACACCGAAAGAGATGCGAGATGTTAGACCCCTTTTAACCTCGCTATATCTCAAACGCATTGACCTATCAATACATTCATTATTGATAATAATTACGTAAGACATAATAAGAAATCGCCTTCACGTAAGATTACCAAATAGTGTGCAACCTAATCGTGATCTTAAAAGGTATTCTGATCACGAATTCGATATAACACACCGGAGTGTTATACCTAGTAAATACAAACATTTAAGTGCACGTTGACGTTAAATATTAAAGAATTGTTTTGTTTTTCAGCATCGAAAATGACCCAATAAAACACGATACCAAGATACGCGTCCATTCCGGACATAGTCCAAAGATAGCAGAACTAAAGCAAACTATTGAGGCTCAGCTGGCGCGTCGCAGCGAGACTCCTTCCACAGCACTTTTCGGGGGAGTTGATCTGCTGAGAGGACCTACGACCAAATCTACAGTCGGCGGCAGCAACACTAGTCTCGGGAGTTCCATTTTGGACGATTCGGATAGTGCCAAAGTTGTAGTACAAAAAAGTATGAGTATAGTTAAACCAAAAAATATCGCTGAAAAAGATGACAGTGAATTAGACATTTCTGATTTCAGCGTTGATGGAATAACGAATAAGAGCGAAAAGGATTCTTTTTAAAGTAACTTTATGAATGTAAGTTTAACTGTAACAGCTACCAATTATAAAATATCAACACTATTATTTAGTCAACGTTGTAAAAGTAAGGTCGTTCTAGCCAATATAGTAAAATACTTAATAACCACGATCGTAAAAATAAAAGTTTGCGCATGCGAAAATCTTCTTTATTATCGATGAGAAGACTGACATTGATACAATTATCTTTACTAC
Organism: Cenopis cana; assembly: GCA_951800055.1. Lineage (NCBI taxonomy): Eukaryota > Metazoa > Arthropoda > Insecta > Lepidoptera > Tortricidae > Cenopis > Cenopis cana. Next base: position 13,052,585 of record OX637471.1, on the reverse strand, counting down.
CCGATCTCATCTGTAAAATGACAAGTTGTCTATCCATCACCATTCGAACTTGTATATTCACCTTGCACGTTGTACCTATATGCAGCGATGGACGTCTTTCGGCTGACTATGATGATGATGATAATAATATACTGCGCCAGGTATGGCAATCCGGTACATCGGTTAGTATTGTGGGTGCCACAAGCTATGGCATCAGTCTACCTGTGTGAGGGTGTTGTCGACAGTGACGTCATACTAATTAGAACTTTAGTGCAGATACGGTACATATTAATCATAAAATGATACGTAGTATCCATATATCCAAAGGGAAATACCTCTTTAACCCTTTAACTGCACCTTTTCATCAGTTGGTATAGTGGGTAGGTGGTGGGTGGGTGGTGGGGGGGTAAAGGATTAAAGAAGTATTTCCCGTTGGATATATGGACACTACGTATCATTTTATGATTAATATGTAACGTATCTGCACTAAAATTCCATAAGTCACGTAAAATAGGCATTGAAGTAAAACCGTGTCACTTAACGTAATGGCACCAATTATGGACGGCTTAAGAACTCTGTCGACATCTTTTGGCTATAACTCTCTTATTTTATAAGTTTGATGTTAGTTATTTCAAAGAAAATGTAGCTTAATAATCACTTATTATAACAAACATACAAAAGTTTTGGATAAACTTGTAAGTTCCGAGAAAATTGCTCCAAATCTGAAAAAGTCGAAAATCTTCGAAAATCCTATGATGGACAGACAAAATCCAATTATGGACATCCAATCTTGGACACCTTAAGGTTTAAAAACATTGTAGACCGCCTGCAATTTCACATATAAATTCCTTTATTTGTTGAATTCCAAACTTTAAAAAAAAGTAGAAACTGTCATATAAAAGGAGGCACAGGTCGTATTCAGCCAATTCAGCTCGTATTTTTCTGTTGGAAACGCGACCTCTTTTTAAGTCTTGAATAATTTGCGTTTTTCGGTAAAACAATACACTTGCGATTCTGTTAAAAAAAATAATCCCGCTGTTTATTGTCTATCGAGCATGATGTTTTTGACGTTTTAAGGTTATGTTTATCAAATATTTATCCAAATTTTGTCGCATTTCCTCCATTTTTGAGAAAAGTACTATATTAGCCTCGGCCGGAATGGCAATTGCAGGGTTCGTATTATAATTAAACGGACTCGCAAGCTCGTCCGTTTAAACAAATACTCAGCCTGCAATTGCTTTTTTCCCCGGCCACGGCAATAATGTATTTTTTTTTCGGGATAAGGATTCATGGATAAGGAATTAAAATTTTACATTTCTTTAGAATTTAAAGTATTTTTTTTACGAAATATCGTCATTATACTCGATTTCGACTAATTCGGGGATAAGGATTTCAAATTTTACATTAATGTTGACTTTAAGTAAAAAAAAAATATTTTTTCAAATATCGTCAATTTACTCGATTATCATTTTTATTTTACTCGATTTCGACTAATTCAGGGATAAGGAGTTCAAATTTGATACCTATTTAGAGCATCTATATGTTACCGGTAGCACTGGTAAGCAATGCAGGTCATTTGCCTTCGGCTTCTGAACACATCTTAGAGTACTTATAATATGTGTGTAGATAAAGTAATGTATGCAACTGTACATAATTATATGTACCAGTTGCATAATAGTAGTTTATGCTATTCATAATAAGGTCACACGAGTGTTTTAACGCCTAATTATGTACAGTTGCATACATTACTTTATGTCACACCTAGCCATAAAGTGGCCATTACCGCACGCTCCGCGCGCGAAAAAACCCACTTCCTGGCCAGGGGGTGACATACAATTTTGTACTTACCACGGGCGATAATAAAGAAAGCCTCAGATCGCATATTTATCGCCCTTGCCTTCGGCTCGGGCGTAAAATACCTGCGATCTAAGACATTCTTTGTTTTATCGCCCTTGGTAAGTAATGTACTATTATCTACACACATATTATAAGTACTCTAAGATGGGTTATAGTAGCCGGTATTATATAACATTTGAAATCCTTATCCCCGAAATAGTTGAAATCAAGTAGGTATAAAGACACTTTTGGAAAAAAAATTTTTTTTTCTTAAAATTCAAAATTAATATAAAATTTGAAATTCTTATCCCCGAATTAGTCGAAAACGAGTATAATGACGATTTTTCACAAAAAAAATTTTTTTTCTTAAAATTTAAAATAAATGTAAAATTTGAAATCCTTCTCCCTGAATTCTTATCCCAAAAAAAATAACCTATATCGAGCTGACCTTTCGTATCGACTGAATTTTAATTTTCCTGTTCCAAATTAAAAAAAAACATTATAGTACTAAATAGGACATTATAATGAATATTATATTACTGCTGGTAAACTTCACCACAGGTAAGAAAATTTTTATAAGTACATTGATGTTAAAATGTAGGTCATTTGCCTACGGTTTCTGAAGGCATTTTAGAGGATTATGATATTTGTGTAGATAAACTACTATTATAATAAAACTGGGTGGCATTTTTCAAACATTTACCTCGCCAATAAATCCGTCCAACATTGGGTGTCCATAATTGGGTAACCAGAATTCAGTATGAAAACCAATCATGGAGAAATTGTCCATAATTGGAGATTAACAAAAAACAGGAACCAGTAATGTACATCCTCTCTAAATCATTCAAATTAGATTCTAATGCAATAACTTTAAAAAAGTATTGTTGAATATGTAACGCTTCTCACGAAATCATATCAAAATAATATTGTTTAGAGAAAATAAAGTTAACAATCAAAAACGTAAACCTACTTCCTTAGTTATTTCTGTAAGAAACTTAGGTTATTCGTGAAAAATGCCGGAGCACACTTTTTGCCGCCGCGCCACTTTTAAACAAAATGACCGAGGTGTATGTCATTTGTCAATGTGATACATAGAAGCCTATTCTTTATGCTTAAAGTGTTGCCATGACTATAATACTTTTCCGTTGCTTAATTTCGACCGGGAAAGATTTTTGCGTCCATTACTGGAGCCAGGTCCATTACTGGTGCCACTACGTTAGTATTATTGAAAAATTAAAAAAAAAAAACTTAATGAAAATCATTTCGAAATCGCTTTATTGAGGTTAATATGAGGATATTAAGTATCATTTGTGGTATATTGTACAAAATAAAAATCAGCCATATCGTGTCTGGAGGACCTCAAACTTGGTATGTTTCGAAAAATATTTGTGATTTATATAAAAATACATTGCTGAAATGTAATGATGTGGTATATTTTTAGAATCGCCTCAAAAAGCCCTTTCATATGATACTACACACGATAGGTTTCTGAACAAAAAATGTTATTTTTCCATACAAAAAATATAATGTCTCGGCACTCCCCTCCTAAGGGAATTTTTTTTAGGAACTGCGGGTTAAAAACTTTGTTTTGACCTCTAGTATGCGTGTGCCAAATGGCTAAACTGTACATCGATATGCGGTTTTTCTTTGAAATTGGGCCCGTACTAAGTGAATAATCCAATTTTGTGGTCTTGACCGCCGAACGCAACTTTGGTAGACTAAATTTGCTATACCTAATATGAGACTAAAATTGTCTCTGTAGAGTAGACTTTTGAATGTTTATAACGTTGCAAGACTTGAAATATATGATATGAACATAGAATGGGACGTAGAGCAAAGCAAAGTATCTACCTCGAAACAACAATTTGGGTAGATTATAATATTTTGAATGAAATGTACACTGAAGGTAACCAATCGTGTATCATGAAATATTCCGAATATATCAAATCATAACCATCTGTACTTGTTTTAATATGTTGTTTATGCCACTTTTACAGAGCGGTATTATCGCCCTCGTTTCGTATTTTTTTGAATCATCAGAATCTTATTTATTTACATCTAGCGACCCCTCCCGAACAATATTTTTCTGCCAGTCTGTTCGTAGATTTTTGCCGCCAACATGCGACGTTTGACACTGAGGGGTGATTATGATTACGCAGTGTTTTCTAACCACAGACCTAATATAGGTAGCGCCAATCCTAATTTTCAGAGATAAAATCATTTCAAAGTTTGAGAAGTTCGAAAAAAATATGAACTTTGAAAGGCTTTATCTCGGAAACTTTTGGATCTACAGAGACGATTCTAGTGTCACATTGTAGAAAAGCACTTTAAACTTAAACATGAGAGGAAAACTAGAAAAAAGTGGAAATTTATAACGATATCTCCTGTCATATCTTCGTACCTAGGGGTCATGGAAAAAATCTTTGTAGCCAAAAGTTTTAGCAAATATTGTATTCTACAATATTGCAGACTATGTTTAGCACTCGAATGAACTTTGATGAGTATAAGAGTATAAGCAAAAAAACTAAAAAAGTTACACTATTTCCAAGATGGCGGCCAAAGTTATGGTGCTGAAGGGCCGAAAATTTTAGGTTACCATGGCTAATATTGTCCTTTACAACATACCAAAAAAAACCATATCAATCGGACCTCTTTTAAAGTACCAGAGCAACGATTTACTAAATGTACTACGAATTTTTTTGCATGGGCTGCACCTTTTCCGGTATGCCGTACTTCCGGCTCAAATTTCGAGATGGCGACAGGCAGATCCGTATTCTGCAGGGTCCAAACCCTCTGATAACGTTGTCACCCCAACTGTTACATGATTTGCCGCTTGCATTTTTTAGAGACGCATACACAAAAATGACAGCTCTAACTTCTTACATCTGGAACGTTACGTAATCCTAATCACCCCTCTGGTGTACTGCCTACATGTGGTTAGCGATTCGGAGCTAAAGTAGCTAAACCCTGGAAAATATGACCCCTTCGGACCCACAGTACCCCTGGCGATACCTCTGCTGTGACGGTGGGTTTTTAAATAAACGATACCACTGACCGATAGCACAGAATAGTATAGAAGAACAGATAGTGAACAGACCTACATCATGGTCACTTCACTCCATAATTCACAAATCGGTATAAAATGTAAATGCGGTATTGTCGAGGTATGTTCGAGGTTGATAGGAGGTTTTAAAATGATGAGGGACAGTTTGATTTTCTCTTTTATTTTCAATATGTTCAATACATTTACGTCTCCTTCTTCGTGTCTGTCTTGCCACCACGAATTCTGCCGGTCCTGCGGGCGGCGATGAGACCGACCTTGCGACCAGCAGATGTTCCTCTCTTGACAGTCGACGCCTTACCTGTAAATCAAAGTTGCAGGAGTTATTTGGGCGCAGTTCAGATAAAGTAAATGAACCACTTTACAATCTAACTATCACGGATGTTAAATGGTACCCAAAAGTTACTCTGGGAGAGTTCGCCTTCTATTGTGTGTACTGTGTACCATAGTTTATAATTAATGTAGTTTTCCATAGAGCAAGTTTTTTAATTTGTTATATTTCTATCTCAAAAAGCATGCAGTAGACGCAGACACTTACCAATATGTTGGTGGTTACCACCACCGTGAGGATGCTCCACGGGGTTCATGGCAACACCGCGCACGTACGGCCAGCAGTTACGCTTCACCTTGTACTTGTGGTACGCGCGGCCGGCCTTCAGGATGGGCTTGTCGATACGACCACCTCCCGCGACGATGCCTGTCAAGTCACAACAATATTTAATACCCTTGTTATAAATATATTTTTTTCTTTTCAAATTTCAATTTTCCTCAGAAAGAGCCTCTGTGTAATCATTAACAGATTCAGAGTAGGTAAGTGAAAGTCATCATGTACAAAGAAGAATCAACTGTGATATGATTTTACTAATCTACATCATTACTTGTATTGTGTTTAGAAGAATTATATATGCTGTATAGCATTTTATATTATGTATATACACAATTAATCATAAAACCACTAACCTTAATCATCAAATGATGTGAAAGTCACATTATAGCAACAAGTTTGCAATACACTGACCAAATAACTTTGATGTCAAAAAACAAAATGAGTAAATAAAATAAAGCAGGTGGATGATGTCGTCAATTTAAGCCCTCTGCCTGTTAGCATACTAGAGTTATACAATAAGTTTGAATGCTTTATTTTATTTTTAATCATACCTAATAGAAAAAATATACTTAATTGGAAGAGCATAGTTTCAATGCATATGTACACTAAAATGACCGCCCCTTCAAAAGCAATTCTGATTTTCTTATAATTATATTCTGAATTTGTTAAAACCGATGTTGCCATGTCTTTGTTGGGTCAGTTAGTAACTTAGTAAACAATAATAGATTTTGCTTATATAACGTACAACTGACGAAAAAGAAAAATAACAAACGGCGAATACTGTTCGATGCAGCTACTCTATTAGAAACCGAAGTTTTATAATAGTTACATGTTTGTTTATACTTATAGTGGGTGTCTTTGCGCAAACAATGTATAAAAGACTAAACAAATTTTATTCTCTTTTAGAGTAGTAAAATTTCATTAAAAAAATGTATCTGCACCTGAACATTACAAGCAAACGTAACATTTGTTAAATTAACCATTTCAAAAAACAAGTTTTCGACAGGGGCGATTTGTGTCAGTTAGATGGATGATAATATGAACTAGACGTGTGCGCCGCGCCGGCGCGCCGCCGCCGCCGGCCTTTTTGCCACGCCGCCGCCGCCGACAAAATGATCGGCGTGAAATCGGCGTAACCTTGACTGAATCACAGAATAAGTAATAGTACAAGTACAGAAGTTTCTCTGCTAACAAATTCCCCGTTTAGGTATGCCAAACGTGCCTAAACGTGGCCATCTCTTTCCATCGCACGCAACGCGCTCTTTCGAGGCCCCGCCCTCAGCGCTAGGGTTACCACCAGCGAGAACCTATTTTAATATATGTACTTTATTATTAGTAGTGTTGTTTACAATACAATTACGAATAGTACTTTTAAGGTTCCGTAGCCAAAATGGTGAAAACGGAACCCGTCCGTCAGTCTTTTCGTCTGTATGTGACAGCCGATGTACTAGACTATAAGCACTACAAATACAATTAAAACATTTAGCAGGAAGGTGTGTTCTACTCGTATTGAACCGCTACGTAAAAGTGATGTGAAATGAAGAAAAAATATTAAAGTAGGGGGAGGGGGCACTCCATACATGTAACCAGGGGATACAAGGTTTTATATAATTTTTAAAGGCATCACTTTAAAAAATAAAAGAGGTTTCTTAGAACCAACGTTTTCATTTTCGTTTTCTTTTATGTTAACCGTTGGTGAATACCAAACTCAATGACCGTTCTTATTATTATTGGTGCAACCTGCTGCAATACAATAATGCTGTGGTTTTGACATTATTATTTAACACGAAACTACACGAAAAGAATTATTTTTTATGATCGTACAAGCGCGTGCGCGTGCGATCCGTAACGCTGCTCCGCAGCCATTGAATAGTCACACAATGTGTGAGCCGGCGGCCGCATGTACTTTGCGCGGCGCGATGACGTCACGGTAGTAAGCCCCTCCTGACTGAATGCCAAAGAGTCTTTTTATTACACAAAAGAGTATATTGAGTATAATTAACATTTATGTTTAATGTTTTTATTGCTTTGTTATTGTTTTAATGTATGTACACTTCTTATATTAAATTTGTTGTGTGACAGTACATATTTTTCTTCGTTTATATATACTATCAGGGCAGTCTGAACGCCTGAACCACATTGAGCGCCTGAGTATGGATCCGGCTGAAAAAATCGTATTGGTAGGCATCTATAGCCAAATAATAATAGCAAAAACAAAACTCTTACAGCTTCGTCATATCCATCTGTCCGTACGTATGCCCTGTAATGTCACAATCCTTTTACTCAGAAACGATTAAGAATTATTAGAAATCATTTTTTTTGCTTTGGGATTAATATATTCATAAATCTAATATAATGTCCCCCTCCCCCTCCTCACTTAAAACTTCGTATCGAATTTTTTTTAAATATTAAAAATTCAAGTGAGTATTTTTTTTTAATTCATCTACCACACTTTTAGGCTCACCTATTTTTGACGAACCAATAAACCCTGTCATTGATTGTAAATTTAACTTGTTCAATAATAAATCTGATTTACCATACTTGTATTAAACCCCCACATGGCCCTCGGTATTATTCGGTTCTGTTTGTTCACCCCAAAAGTCATGTATTTACTACGTAGTTGTCTCATTCGGAAATTTCCTGACAGCGATATGGCGAGCCTGAAGGAGGCCCGGAAAGCTTGGTGTGTTTCGTGCTGGGACAACAGAACTAGTGGGTATGGCATAAGACGATGGTAGGTAAGCATCCTGATGGAGTCACGTTGGAACCGTGAAAACTAGGGAGGGCTCTGGTGTGAAACACCGCATGTGCGCAATCCCACTTCCCCGCAACTCGCTCCCAGGCCAGTTCTGGACCTGACGAAGCTCTCAAGCACCGCAAATACTCGTCTTTATTGTGTAACTACGAGTTTGCAATGCTTGTAGTGGACTCTGGACCCTGGCCGGCTAACATGAAGACATTCATGAGAGCTTTGTTGTGGCGGCTGGTCGATACCTCGGGGGACCTGACACTTTCCTCTCACAGAGAATCTGCCTGGCAAGACAGAGGGGTTACGCGGCTAGCGTTATGGGTTATGGGGACCATGCCCCAGCATTTGTTAGCTATATCTGTCTCTCTTGAGTCGGTCCCTCATTCCTGAGGATCGTGATCACTTCTGGATTTTGCCGCCCTGAGGACTTGTCTCCAATGTCTCCATGGTGAAATTTGCTTGAGGATGTGGCTTCCTTAACCTGATCTGTCCATGTAGTTGATGAGCGTCCCTTAGCCCTCTTGCCTTCCGTTCCACCAACCACGACCAGTTTCTTCAGACTATCAACACCACTGCGCATTACGCGTCCAAAGTATGAAAGCAGCCACTGCCGACAAACAGTGGATAACCGTGTATTCGTTACGTAATTTTACTAACATACCAATACGCTGTATTCTCGTGACTGTTTCTGTTTTATCTCCTAATAAATAAAATAAAAATACCTAAATAAAATAAAATTGGTCCGTTTGGCTGTCCAGGGTATCCTGAGCATTCGCCTCCAGTACCGCATATCGAATGCGTCTATTCTTTGTCGCTCCCTAACCAGTATTGTCCATATTTCTACCGCATTTTTTTTATATAGGGATGTGGTTTACTTGTATGAATACAGATTTATTGCATTGATCTCAATTTTAAAAAAAGAATACGATTATTTCGCATTTTTATTTACGTGACCTTCACGCCGATTTCACGCCGAAAGTATGCCGCCGCCGCCGATTTTTTGGCAAACGCCGCCGCCGATCATCTTTAAATCGGCGCACACGTCTAATATGAACATTACAATTATTTATAAAAAGGAAAAAAATCCACATACCAACCATGCCTCTGTTGCTAGAGGGCAAAACTTTCTTAGCTCCAGAAGGCAGCTTGACCCTGGTCCTCTTGGCGTCAGGATTGTGGCCGATGACGGTGGCAAAGTTTCCAGAGGCACGGGCCAGCCGACCTCGGTCACCCATCTTTTCTTCCAAGTTGCAGACAATGGTACCCTCAGGCATGGCACCAACCGGCATTACATTTCCTGTACAATAATAATGATATTGATTAATTACCAGCAATTAAATATAATAATTTATCCTTCATTTGTCTTATCTTCAGAAAGAGCCTCTGTGTAATCATTAACATGTTCAGAGTAGGTAAGTGAAAGTCATCATATCCAGTAAAATTAACTAGTTTTAGCAATATATGAATCCATACTTTTTTGTCAAATAAATTGGGAAAGTGTTCAGTGAAACTTACCAACTTCAAGAGTAGCCTTCTTTCCGCAATAAACAAACTGCCCGGTGTACAAGCCCTCAGGTGCGATGAACAACTCCTTGCGGGTCTTGAACTTGTAGGGGTCACGGAAATGCACCACAGCCAAGGGAGCGCCACGGCCGGGGTCATGGATGATATCCTATACAACAATACTCATTTGTTAATCAACGGCTTTCAATCAACTTTACATGGGATTAAAATTTCAGGCTTTTTGATGTCCAATTTAACACTTAATGAATAACAACTCGCGCCCGCGCAAGCCCACTCAGAATCTGCTACATTTTGCAGGCTTTAAATATTGTCAGGTGACAGCCAAAACTCTCTAGTAAAGTCTTTACGTTTAAAAGCCTTGTATCTCAGAAGTCAGTACTGAAACATGCTGAGATTAGGTATCTGTTACTGATTTATGGTTGGTCAACCCATGATATGTTACAATGCAATAACTTAACAGCATGAGTTAAAGAAGCTACCACAATTTTAGTTTAACTTAGAGCTTAGTTCAAGATTATTTCAACACACCATACCATATATAAATACTAAATGCATTCGCAATAGCAGTTAATGATAAAAATAATAAAAAAGTGCAAAGCCTGTCGTGTTATCAATAAAAGAAAATCCTAACTAGAGAATGTCCTCCAAAATATCCACATGTGGTGTAGCCACCAGACAATAGTTTTTATTTTAATATTCTGAATATAATGGAAGCATAGATAAGATTTTATATCCTTTAAAATTGTAATTAAAAGAGAATAATTGTTGATTGACCACTTAAATGATCTGCATTTTAAAATACTATAAATAACCTGCAGATTTGGTGGTTGGCATTATTCAACACTGGTCTTGTTTATCACATTGTCAGCTCAATTAACAATGCTTAATGTGATAGCAGCTATAAAACTGCCTAAGAGTCACTCGTAATAATTGTTGTAAAAGAACCATGCGTTTTTAATATGTTCAGTCAGACCCCAAGTCCATCTAAACATGTTATAATAGGGTAATTTACTGATTTATTGCTCATCAGTAATCATTAACACGATTATTCATAGAAATGTGAACAGTGCTCGACTGCCCCATGTCAAAATTTAGAATTTCTATCAGACTGAATTTTACAGGAGAGCATAAAAACATAAATTGCAGCAGCCTCAAAAAAGTTTGAATGTTTTGGTAATAAATGTACAAGAATATGTAGAATAATAATGAGATGTACCAATGTTCCTTTTTAACAAATCTAAAACGTAATATCGAGTTTACCGAGCCATACCCTGCCTCCCTGCACTACAATTCCTAATACGGTATTAAACTCATAGTCAAATCACCAATTTTTATTAAAAGTCAAAAACGATTTGTTAATATGAAGTTTGTAGGGAAATACTGTCTTAGTGACGTCACTAAGACAGTGTGAATTGGTTTGTTCAAATCATCGTCCTTTTTAAATCTTTATGCTTATAAAATCTTTCAATTAGCTAAAATAAATTAATAATTGATGTGTTTCGAGTATTTTCGTTAGATCTTTTATTAGTCAAGTAAAAAATTATTTATTTTTACCTGTTTAATACCCTATTCAAAAACCTAGCAAGTCTCATAGTTCACGCCAAGTGATACACAGGTTTTTTTTACATTCGGGTACTCTTATTATATCTGGTCAGTACTTTCCTTGTCCAGTTGGCTCCAGCTAGTCCAGCTACTGCCTTAATATTGTCATCTATGTTCTGAATGGTCTTTTTTTGATTCAAGAGGAAGGTTTATAGGTATTTATAATTTGCACCCATACAAAGCCGGGGCCGGGGTCACTAGTTGTTTGTCTAAATTATTAAGCATTTTTTCAAGCTCTTTCTTTGCTATTGATAGAATTATCAGGTCATCTGCGAACCAAAGGTGTGATAAATGTTCTCCTCCATTAATGATTAGACCATGGTTATCCCATTCAAGATTTCAGAAAACATCTTAGCACTGCCATAAATAACTTCGGTAATATGTCTTCCTGTTGGACACCTTTTTCAATTATTATTGCCTCACCTTTGTCTAATTTGATTGTTGCTGTACAGTTCTTATACACATTTCGGATTTCGCAAATGTATTTGTGAGTGATAAATTGTTTCTTCAGCACCTAAGATGGTATCATACCATCCACCAGATTCCACATGAAATACCACCAGATATTATAAGAGTTGTTTTTCTAAAATGTTGGTGCTTGCTAGGGTTTTGATTTGTGGCCGCTATGCTGATCACACACAAGCAAGTTCTCTCAACTCCGCATTGGGCACTAGTTTGTGTTGTCATTGGGTAATTATATTATATATCCTTTTTCATGGACACTACAATTAAATATTGGTTAACATACACTTGATAAATGCTATAGCAGTCATGTCCGTCAAAGTTTTGATAAATTCAGAAGTAAGCATACATTCACTAATTTAAAAGTGTGCTTCCAAAGATTTTGTTCTTCGGTTTCAATAAACATCCTTAGCTGAAGACTTCTTTGAACATTAACCACAAGTAGAAATACATAAATTTATACTGAGTGAGTGACTTTTCCAAGTGAGTATTAACCGTTATTCTCTTATTAATCATAAGTAGAAATGTACATAAAGTGATTATTATGCTGTATATATTGAATATTGTATGCTAGATATATTTCCAGGTCTAATAATTCGAGAGGTTAGATCGGGAGACACCTCATGTTAGTTAGGTTATGTATCTCTCTTAACTGAAAAATTGTTATGGATTAATAAACAGCAAGTTCTTTCTCACTCACAGTGAACATGAGGTTCTACATAGTACAATTTAACTAAGAATATTCGGACTTGTAAAATATTACATTCCGCTGACGTATGACAACAGTGAATTATTTTTGCTTCTTTGCTTACCTTTACAACTCCCTTGATGTAACCATGTCGTTCGGCATAATCCAAGGAACGGAGTTTAGGAGCTCCTTTCCTCTTCTTGGTGTGAGAAACGAAGACCGAACCGGCACCTTTACGCTGGGCACGAATCACACGACCCATGACTAATGTCGCCTAAAATGAAAATACAACTTTTAAGAAAGAAAATACGGGCACGACTCAAAAGACACGATTTATACAGTTAGAAAAACATTTTTCCCAACCAAAAATCTTTAAAATTGTACTTGATAATTAAAGATTACTTGAGGACAAATACGGACGACATACCTCTGTTCGAGGGTCACTTTTGAAAGAAAAAGTAAGCTACAGACTAATAACAAAATGTCCAAGCACAGATAAGCATATATTTATCTCAAAACGAAATTTTAAGTTTATCTATTAGGTTGGCGTACATGAACTACTATGTATTATCCGTTTGCTGTAATAAGTCATTTTTGGGACATGACAGCACCCATATAATGTAACTTTCACGTTTTATAGAACTAAAAATGTACTATATATATATATATATATATATATATATAAAAGACTAAACATAAATATGGTATATGGTGGTGGTATGGTTTATAAATATGGTAGTTTTAATTTTTAAAAATAATGAAAGACAAAGGAATGAGAAGCCAGTTATATTACTTTCCCCCTTTAATATCTCATTAAATATAAATCCTAGAGAAAAAGTGTGCAGAACCTTTTTTAGACGACTGCCCAAAAAAAGGAGGGGAGGGTTTTCGTTTCATGTATGTATGTTTGTGATATTTTTTTGTTCCCCCAGAATTTCTCAACGCCTTAACCGATTTAGATGTGTGAGGTATCGTTGGATTCCTTACGTCCTTACGTCATCCCGGGTAACATAGGATATGTGACGTTGCAATAAAAACAATATGGCGGACTGTAGACTCCATTTTGAGTGTTCCGTAATTGTAGATAATTTTATGTAGAATACTCATGTCTAAGAACATTTTTTGCTTTGGGCTACCGTTTACGAGTATTTTACGAAATACTAAAAAAAGTACCTTTAATCCCCCCTACACCCTCAGCACATCCCCCACCCTCGGAGAATTTTAGTAAGTTCAAGCTGCCTACACAAAACCCTGCCTGCAGGGCCCTGCTTGCAGTGCCACTGCCAAATCGTATTGTGTGTAGGCATGCAGGGCCGATTTAACAGATAAAAAAATCGGCCCTGCATGCCTACACACAATACGATTTGGCAGTGGCACTGCAAGCAGGGCCCTGCAGGCAGGGCTTTGTGTAGCCGGCTTCATCTGGATACCGCAAGGTAACAATTTTCAACACTACACGAATTATTTCCCCTGACTGCCAACATTCGGCGTAATTTTCTCAGATTATGAATTTATATAAGAGTGCGCGCACCACGAATTTCTTAAACCCATACGTTTATTTTTGCATCAAAATTATCGCGCGTAAAAATCGTGGTGAGCGTCTGGCCCCAGATTAATAAATATTTATATTTATACCTATCATATTAAATTTTGACAAAAAATAATTGAATAAAACTACGACTTTTTACATCTGGTCATGTATTTTACGATATCCTAGCAACATCGTTTACAGTGGATTGCTATTCTAGTCTGTATTTGTAATAATACTACTTATATTAACTGCCTTAGAGTATAATATTTTGTGGTATGGAGCATAGAGGAAAATTTATGGAGCTCTAAGTCACGTTGCAAGCGGCGTGGACTACTCGATTGAATTGAAAATAGTCTAAGAGCTGTATTTCATTTATTGCATCTTTCTTTTGATGCGGCACTTAATATTGTATAGGATATAATGTTGATTAGTAATATTTTGAGATATGTTTTAGTTCAATATATGTTCAGTATATGTGTTTTATATGTTCCGAGTTTTGTACGTCTTTTATTTTTTGTATCTGTGTGTCTTTTGTGCAGTAAATAAATGTTTCTTCTTCTTCAATACGTACAGCCGAACGTTCCCATAGTCGACAATTACGAAACCCACGGTAAGAAAGGGGAGAACTATAGGGAACATGCATTATTTCGTTGATCTAGTCTATCTTAAAGATTTACGGAGTAGGTAAAGATACCAAACACAGAAAAGTTAAAATATGCACAAATAATTTAACTAATTAAAATAAAAAAAAACAACATTTCTAATTTCGCGCGTAAACGCTCAGTTATCTGTATACTCCGTAAGAAATAGAAGGGTCGGTTGCGCAGATTCGAGGTGGTGATGAACGTTTAAATTTGAGTGAAGTCCCCGGATGTTGCAAAAGTCCACTTGTGTGGAGGAGAGTACCGCTGGCAATCTACTATTTCTTACATTCAGTGGCATATATTTTATTGTTTAATGTTGCATTCACGAAATTCAGCCACATTGTGCAAAATGGTCAAGGATAATTTCATCAAAAGAATTCGTATGCGCCAGCAAAGTCGTGGTGGATATTTGCCTGATGTGCTATTTTATGCATAACCCTATCCTCTGTATTTAATGTTTAAATAAAAAAAAAATACAGTAAAAAAAATGTGTTTTCTATTAAATTCAAATATTGCGTCCTTTTGGGACATCCTATAGATAAATTCTATTTTGCAATACCTGCGATTGATTATGGCAAATATGAGTTACGGGTTAACAAATTTCAGTGCTTTGAGACAATTTTATCGATCGTAAACTTATGTCATACTTTTTGCCGAACAAAACGGGACTGCGCTGCAATACAGGATGTTAGATAATAGTACATTACTTAACAAGGCGGTAAAACAAAGAATGTCTCAGATCACAGGTATTTGACGCCCGAGCCGAAGGCAAGGGCGATAAATATGCGATCTGAGGCTTTCTTTATTACCGCCCGTGTTAAGTACAACATTTTATGTCACCCCCTGGCCAGGAAGTGGGATTTCCCGCGCGCGGAGCGTGCGGTAATTGCCGCTTTATGGCCAGGTGTGACATAAAAATATTTACGGTACGGTTTTATTGTTTTAAATACGATTTCAACGTTAATTTGGTTTTTACTCTTATAATTATAATTACCAATAACAAACTTTGACAGCTGGACTGAAAGCGCAGTGGCGCCAACTGGTGAGCGCAAAAATAGCCCTCACTCTGTCCATAAATATATTTCTTAGCATTAGTCATTAGAAAAAACGAAAGTAAACATTTTGGTTTTTGTGATATGTTGAAGTCCCACTTTTTAACTTTCTGAATCCAATCTAAGCTTAGATGCACAGCCTAGATGAGTGTGCAAAAGCCTGTTTAAATTTTTGAAAGAAAAATAATAATAATTGTTTCTCACCGAAATGTATAAATTGGTGTCAGCTCTTGACCTATAAATGTGACAACTAGGCGAATTATATAGCCCACGGCCCACAGCTCACTCACTACGCGGGTGGATTACGTTGTGTTTACTTCGCTCTGTGCTTGACGTAACTAATAATTAATTTTTGTTATTATCATCGATATTTCTAGAAACGTTTAAAATCATATCCTTTTTGTATCTGTCAGGAAGTTTTGCAAAAAAATGTTTCAAAAGTTTAGAAATACTCGCGGTTTAAAGTAAATAGTGCTGTTGAGATTGGCGTATTTGTTTTTTGTTCTTCTAAACTCCCGGGATACAGATGCGGGTCTGACGATTCATTGAGTTTCACAAGAAATTGTGTATATTTGTGCTGTTTTATCTCTCTCATTCATCAGGGATATTTTCCGATATAAAATAAGGTAAGTTACAGCTATGTAGTGTTGTTAGCATGTAAATGTGTGGTAAACATAAATACACGTGATATATATATATATATATATATATAGTAAACTATGCTACACTGACATCTCTACAAGTGCACTTTGTTCAAGTTTATACGTTGTTTATACGTTGTCTTATTGGCGAAAGATAAATTAGAAACAAATTAGAAATTACATATTTTTGTACAACTAAACACCAAGTACAGTGAGAATCTGGTCTAGATGTCTATTAATAGGCAAGTTAATATTATTTTAAAGACAATAATATTGCAGTGAACTGTATCCAAGCATAATGCTAATAAATTGATGTCAGTATGTATACGATATGAATGCCGTTATCATCATCAAATTATTTGAAAATAGACCAAACATTAATTGACATTTCAATAAATTTTTGCTGTCTTCATACACTTAAACACAGATCTTCCTTCAACTAAATTAACCATAGAAAAGACAAACAATTTAAATGGAGGTTTTGGTTTGATGAGTTAGAGGATGGAAAATCAATGGTTCAATTCCCGGGAAACACATTTTCCTCAGAAAAACCCGAAAAAGATCTCCCAAGTTATAATTAGAGAAGCGCCGAATATGAGTTTCACCGAACACAAACATTCGGACGAATATTCGTTTGAGCTGTTATGAAATATAGGTACAGTAGAATCTGGATACAGCAACCGTCAAGGGACCGGCGATATTACGTCGTACTAACAGGACGTCGTACAAAATGGACTGATTTTCTTTGAAAATGTTTATTATGTATATTATGAACCCTAACGTCGGTGATTTTGCAGTCGTTAAAAGCGGTCAAATGTTATAGGCGGAGTCGTTATGAGCGGATTCTACTGAATTATTGGAAGTGCTGCTCTATAAAAATCACACTAGAACGATTTTATTTAATCTTTGTTTCGTGTAAAATGAGCATGTTCCAGAGTTAATTGAGATTTAATCATTAAATTTAAAGATAAAGTTAGCCTTTATTGTTGAGTTATTATACATATGCTTTCTTAAATATATTGATTTCTAATTTTTATTTATTCTATTTCTGCATTGACAACCTTAACTTCTCCCTTGACAAAGGCCTCCGAGTTTGCCATTTGCCATTTTTTGTTCGTTTTTAAACAATAAATGTATTTTTACTGGGCAGCCCATTTTAGGGCGTAGGCCTCCTCCAATTTGTGCCATTCTTTTCTGTCTCTGAAATAATGAAATTTAGTCAGTTAAAATGGCGATTAATTAATCGTTAATCGAACACACTGTCGATTAATTTAATCGCGATTAAATTAGTCGTGACTAATCTTTTGTGGCGATTGTTTAATCGATTAATTAGTTGACTAAAAAATTTATCGATTAATGCCCATCTCTGGTACTAATACAACGGTTAGTTCGTTACTGTGCGTGACGTCATTTGCCCGTGCCTATTTGTAGGTGCCTTTTGGAGGGCCGCTAGCGTCGATCCCCTTGCGTCAAACACCATAAACAATTTTTAGTCAAATTTTTCTAAAACCTGTCATTGCAGTTCTAAATTTCTAAGTAATTTAAAAAACTTTCATTCTGTGAAGTTTTCATTGATTCCTTAGAATCCTTAGTAGTGCTAGCGGCACGCCAAAAGATGCTGCAAATGGTGTTAAAAGCATCAAAATCGGTACGATTGATCTTTAGGACATATGAATAAATTTGACCCGTTGGACGAAAAAAGCAACGAAAAGGAGAGGAGTTATGACGACATCTTTTCGCGCGACACGCACTAATAAATTCGTCCCCTAAAAGGAATAAATGGGCGTTTTAATACAACAAAACTAATTACCTATATCGTTTTTTGGGGTTCCATACCCAAAGGGTAAAACGGGACCCTATTCCTAAGACTCCGCTGTTCGTCTGTCACCAGGCTGTATCTCAAAAACAGTGATAGTTAGTTACACAGTTGAAATTTTCACAGATGATGTATTTCTGTTGCCACTATAACAACAAATACTAAAAACCAGAATAAAATAAATATTTAAGGGGGCTCCCATACAACAAACGTGATATTTTTGCCGTTTTTAAAGATAATGGGACGGAACCCTTCGTGCGCGACTCCGACTCTCACTTGGCCGGTTTTTTTAATGAATTCCCAAGGGTTAAAAGGGTTTTATGGGAGCAAGAATTTTTTTGAATTGAGCCTAGAAAAATATTTGTGTTTTTAAAACTTCATTCCCTAAAGGGGAACCCGTCGTCTACCAGTCCCTGGGATCCCAGGGCAGATAACAAAAGAATGGCATTGTATATTTTACTCGCCGGGAGAGAACGGCTTGCAACTTTCCCTCGATAGAAAAAAAAACATAATTTTGCGTCTAAACCAGTCTAAACCACTCCTTCAACTACAATCGATATCACAAGCGTCGTTGTGCCTTCTATTCTATTGTAAAGTGAAAATCAGATTAGAACACGAAAGAAAGTCCATCGTACATCTACATACTGTCTCTTTTTGATAAAATAATAATTTTATATTTTGTTGTGACCAGTCATTAGCCAGAAAACGCGAAAAAAGCGTTTAAAGCTGGTATCTCTCGAACGTTTGACGCACGACGTTCCTATTCCTAATTGTATAAATGTGGCTTTCTTCCGGATCAGGATTGCGCATCCTTATGTCCGAAAAAGGAAAAAGTTTTACCGCTTGGTTATACCAAGTGCTATAGAGACGGATATATTCTAACTTTCGAAGTTCGCAGTTGTTAGCCGAGCTCAGGGCTGCGTCATCACGACTAGTCACGAGGGCATTGAGCGTGAGCGGCGGCGTTGTTCGAGTGAAGCTTCTCAAATGTGAACAATTAGTCCCGTCTTTTTAGATATTTATAACCTTCTGCCCGCGACTTCGCTCGCATGACTTTAAGGCGATATATCGATTGAAAGAGACACCCTTTGTTTTTCGCTCACGACAAAACGGGATGCAACCCTCTCCGAGAATGGCTTTTTGGACAAATCTCGTTAAATATCTGACTGTGTGCAGGTTTATTAAATTTCCTCTTGACAGTACCTAGATGAGGTAAAATACCATCATATTAACTTAATCGTGTCTTTAATTAATGCGTTGGTTTAGTAGGCTGAGGAAAAAAAGGAAAATATAGACTCGACTTTGGATTTATTTTCTATCGAGAAAATTTTAAGCAATCATGTTTCGCTATTGTCAGTACCACAATCATATAGTCAAGAATCATATATCTGAAAATCAGCCCCTACTGTTTGCTTGTCTGGTCAGGACGGCGTTTCAAAGTCTCCAAATTTCTCAGTGTAGCGCCTTAAAAAGTATTATATTATGCTGTATGGGTGGTCAATTGGTCATTAATTGAATTCCGGGCATTGCAGAGATATAGAAGACCAAGCGGGGCTGAATTGATAGAGATAGGATTTGGTGTAGGAGGCTTGGCGCTAACTGCAATTTTTTTTCTTATTAATATCCTTAAGTTGGTTGGATTTCCATCCACACAAACACAAAACGTCTTTTGACATTCGCAATTTCGCAGGCTAGCGGCGGCGTGATATTTTAAGAAACTTATGTAACAAAACTAACAAACTTTCATAAATTGGCTTTCCATTTGCGCGAAATTCCCCCTTTCCAAGAATAAACTTGTATAAACTGGATAATTCATGACAGAAACACGTGACATCAAGTTTTTCAAATTATTGTAGTTTATACAAGTTTATTCTAGGAAAGGGCGAATGTCAAAATACATTTTTTATGGAAATTGCCCCACCTTAACTGATTTCGAATCCGGACCATATCCGACGTGTTTGTATTCATACCTAAATATGTCCGAAAAAAGATAAAAATAGTTAAATAAGACAAATGAGATGATATATGTATGTATTTATATTAGTAAAGAATATAATATGCATTCATTACTTTATTATTATTATTACATAAAAAATTTGGCGAAGTCGCGTTAAGTTGGCATCAGTGCAAGGGCAATTAATTTTAAAAGTTGCACTTGAACGCACCGAATATTGACTTATATTATACTAAACATAGTATGTTTGGCACCTAGGTGTATCGTTTCTTTTTGGTGATAAAACAGCACGGCTAGCCGAACTATTTTGGGGAATAGAGTATAGACTTTTCTGCAGGCTTATTTCGTATGTCTTTATATTAGGGTTCGTGACTACAATCAAAGAGAAAATTAAATATATACTGAGATATTATATCTAAGTAGGTACCTACAGGAATAGAAAAAATAAATGATGCATTTTAAAGTATACACAAAAAAGTATATCCGATTTTGGGTAACTTAGGTAAAATGCTACGAGTATTATATTATGCTGCCGTGACTATATTAAGCTTAAGGCCGTGTATTACCACTTTTGAGTTTTTAAAAACCATCTGAGACATAGAATATAGTGTCTTAAAATAAAAATAAAATATATGTGTTACATGAGGATCTTGTCTAGTCAAAATCGCAGTCAGTTACATGATTTGATGAATTTCACTCGATAGAAAATAATCGCGAAGTTACCCCTTTTTGGAATATATTTTCAATACTACGGCTATATTACTGATATTTAACATTTAATTTTTGTACTCAATTAAAGATCGTAAATAGTTATAGACAAATTCGCAGGGTTTGCTTTGATAAAATGATTGGCTTAATAACTATAGCTAAATATTCACAAAACTGCGCGCAGAGCTTGCGTAGAGAGCGGGATGGTTAATTGTAAACTCACGCATGTTAGAGCGGGACAGTTGCGTTGGGGATACCTCCCCTTAAGCCACACAGAGAGCGGGCGGGCGGTAGCGGCGCGGGCGCGGGCGGCAGCGGCGCGGGAGCTGCTTTTGGCGGTGGCGGCAGCCAAAAGCAGCTCCCGCGCCGCTGCCGCCCGCGCCCGCGCCGCTACCGCCCGCCCGCTCTCTGTGTGGCTTAAGCTTTAGGACCCAGGGTCCAAGGGTGGAAAGATAGCAAATATCCCTACCAGCACCTCCTCGCCGGAAATTTTCTTATACAAATCCCATTACATACCTGTAAATTCGCATTCTATTATCGCGAAAGTAAGTTCTACTTTTTCGAACATGTTTGAGAAAAAACCTCGTGCCCGAACGGCACTTGGCTGGTTTCTTTAAGTTCGTTACGACAGAACTCCTTCACTTGTGGACCGACATTGAAAATTCTTTGTAGGTATACATGTAAAAGTTACATAAAACCATTGGGAAGAGAATGTCAGAGAACCACATACTGACAATGGGATTTTTAAGAAACGATATAGCTCCACAAATTTTATATGCCCACGCCTACCCAATGTCTATTCCCGGATGCCCCGGAGAGATCTATAGAAGTCGACCGTCGTTGAATTATAAATTACTATTTTTTCCCTCATTTTGTGGTGTAATTGTAATCAGGTTATACAGAGCATGAGCCCCGGATGTCGGCAGTGAGGCCAGCTGCGACGGGCGCGCCGGGCGGCGCGCACATGGCGGAGCCGGCCCGCGGCAAGCACACCGTGCACTGGTTCCGGAAAGGGCTGCGGCTCCACGACAACCCCGCCCTGCGCGAGGGCCTCAAAGGCGCTGTCACACTGCGATGTGTCTTCATCATAGACCCTTGGTTCGCTAGCTCCTTCAACGTCGGCATAAACAAATGGAGGTAAGACCCATATTTTGATCTGCTTCAGTCTGGTGGATAGTAAAGTACTCACCTAGTCACTGATCCTGCCTGAAAAGGTAGGTATAAGTAACGGGCAAACATGTGTG
This sequence comes from Cenopis cana, assembly GCA_951800055.1. NCBI lineage: Eukaryota > Metazoa > Arthropoda > Insecta > Lepidoptera > Tortricidae > Cenopis > Cenopis cana. The sequence goes on along the minus strand of OX637471.1, from coordinate 13,030,487 downwards.
TGATTGAAAGTTCGTTTCTGAGTTTTGGATGTATTTTGTGATTTTATGTCTATTATTAAACTAGCTTTTGCCCGCGACTTCGTCTGCGTGGAACTCGGTCGTCGCATTAGTATAATATTCTTTAATTTGTGGCGCTTATCTAGTTATACGTATCACTTCTATGCACACTTAAACCCCATAAAAGTATGATTTCCGGGATAAACGGTATCCTATATCCTTCTTTGCAACTCAAAACTATATCTCTACCAAATTTCATCTAATTCGGTTCAGCGGTTTAAGTTTGAGGGGTAAAACAGACAGACGGACATATTACGTTCGCATTTATAGCCCGCTACAATTCCTCACAGGAATATTACTAAAACCGAAGTTTCTAGTCACTCAATTCGAATGTATTATTCTTCTCCATTCTAACATTCAACCCCCTTTTTACACCCTTAGTAGATGAATTTTCCTAAACGCTGTAATCCCAATATATTTAGCTTAGAGTCTACACGCCAAGAAAGAACTTACTTTCAAAAACTGCTTACCTAACTAACTTTTATCCCCCTTTTCACCCCTTCAGAGGATGAATTTCTTAAAACGCTGAAATTACTTCTTTCATAATTTAATGCTATGCCTATAAACAAAGTTTCAAGTCTCTCGTTCAAAATAAAATTTACTCCCCATACAAACTTTCATCCCCTTTTTGACCCCTTCAGAAAGTGAATTTGCAAAAACGCTTAAAATTGTTTTCTTCCGTTTAAAGAATGCTTAGTCGATTAGAGAAGTTACAATTTTATATCCCAAAAATATTTTATTCTCCATAAAAAATGACTAAATGAGAAAAAAACAACTAGATTTTACAAAGTCGTTTTGTTACTGCCCTAAATACTAAATTTTAGTAATTAATACTAAAGTTTAGCTGGCATTACACGACCCTAGTTAATACCTTTTGTTATCCCTACAAATCAGTTTGTAGTTATTACCAAAAAACGGACCCAAGTGCAGTCCAATGTTAACAACACTATTTAATACCTTGAATTAAAAAAGGTCGTATCTTCATAGGGAAGTCACGGCATTTACGTCCTTTTGTATGGGCAAGACAGTTTTTCAGTGATAACTCAAAAACCCTTAATCTCATCTTGTTCAAACCAAAAATCGTTGAAAGTACTTATTAATGTACCACCTCAAATTTTTTCAGATTTTATCTTCATGGTTTGGAAATTAGAGGGAGGGACACATTTTGTACGACTTTGGCATCGAATATTTCACCAACGATTGACTTAAATTGAAACCTTTTTGAGTGACCTCTATATAATTTTTATGGAACTAAAATCCAAAAATGCCCCTCACAACTACCTGCATTGAAAAAAAAATTCATCCCCCGGTTACAATATTTACAATTTAGTAAACAAACACCCCTCAAAAACCCCAACTTTTTTACATTTCTCAAAATTCCAAAATAAGTACCTTCCGATTTTCAAAATTTAAACGCTTACACGTATCTCGATAAATTCCTCAACTCATGATATTATTCCCAGCTCTCAAAATCCTCGAAGCTATGGCGAAAAATACGTCTCAGGCGATTTGCATCTGATAACCATTTTCAATGGTAAACTCCCTAAAATATTTTTTTTTCCTAATATCACATTCACTTTTATGTAGCGATTTATAGAATATATTTATCTTCCTACCAAATTTCATAATTGTAGTACTTATAGTCTCCGAGTAAATCACCTGTGACATACGGACAGACAGACAGACAGATATGACGAAACTATAGGGGTTCCGTTTTAGCCATTCTGGCTACGGATCCCTAAAAATTGTTGCCGTGCCGTTAAGTAAAATTTTGTAACCCTAACTAAATTTAGTGATAATAAGAAAAGTTTTTGTTCGGTTAGGGCCGGCCAATTTAGTTTCAAATATTTGTCAGGTTTCTTCTACAATGCCTGGACGATTTGGACACCAGCTTGAAGAAGCTGAACTCGCGACTGTTCGTGGTGCGCGGGCAGCCGGCCGACGCGCTGCCCAAGCTGTTCCGGGAGTGGGGTACCACGGTGCTCACCTTCGAGGAAGACCCCGAGCCCTACGGCCGCGTGCGCGACCACAACATTATGTCTAAATGTCGAGAAGTTGGCATCACAGTGTCGTCCCGTGTATCTCACACTTTATTCAAATTGGACAAGTAAGTTATATGTCACATTATACGTTCGACGGTTATAACCATCGAGCTAGGAGTAGAGGTCACATTATATACGTTCGCCGGTTATAACCATCGAGCTAGGAGTACTGAGTAGGCGCCCCGCCGGAACATTCAATAATAGGGTACTTTCGGTAGTGAAGAATAAATTATGAAATTTGAAAAAAATATAAATTTATGTAGAAATATACTTAAATATTCTGATTTTGAGTTTATTTACATTATTATTTTATTACATTGAAATTATAAGTCGTAATTTTTAATCTGTACATCACGTGACCTAAAACACGAGCCGCCATGGTGTGATGGCAATAACAAAACTGTCACTACTGTCAGTTCCATAAATAAGAATGTGGGCCTACCGCGATCCGAAAACTAAGTATCTCACTCTCTGTTGCTTTAATATGCAAGTGCGACAGAGAGGCAGATATTTCGTTTTCGGTTCGCGGTAGGCCCTCAGTTGTTATTTATTACCAATATTACGTCACCAAAATGGCTGACAGCGTTTTCGCGGGAATAAATAAAGTTTTAAAATTTAATTTAATTTTTGGCAAGAAAAATTTAATTTAATTTTATGGCGTGTTTATTTTGCCGAAATATATTTTTTTGTGGCTTTTTATTAGGAATATCAACATTTTGAAGTACTTTTTCAAACATTAGAATACCCTATTAGGCGCCCTTTTAAACTTATTTCATATATAGCGCCCGGTACACCTTGTAGCGTAGCTCCTTGAGCACGCCTCGGGCGCCTCCTCCTAAAGCCGGCCCTTTTGCAACATGCTTTTGGCTACACTATTTGAACTAACGAATATTTACGTAATATTTGTGTTTTGTTATTGCAGAATTATAGAAAGGAATGGTGGTAAGGCTCCGTTGACGTATCATCAGTTCCAAGCTCTGATCGCGAGCATGCCGCCGCCGCCTGCGGCCGAGGCGACCATAACGCCACAGTTGTTTAAAGGGACCGTGACGCCGATCTCTGATGACCATGACGAACGCTTTGGCGTTCCTACGCTCGAGGAATTAGGTTGCTAATAATTATATTTTATTTATCTACTCGTCGGGTTTGCTTGCTGATGCTATAGATAGCGTTCAAATAATAATAATTATTAGGAAAGGTTAAAAAAAACAATAGTCTGTAAAGATTTTGAAAATATCTGAAGCGTAAGATAACGTTAATTTTCAGGGTTTGAAACTGAGGGCCTGAAACCGCCGGTGTGGATTGGTGGAGAAAGTGAGGCTTTAGCAAGACTAGAACGTCATTTAGAACGAAAAGCATGGGTAGCTTCTTTTGGGAGACCAAAGATGACACCGCAATCTTTGCTAGCGAGCCAGACTGGCTTGTCACCTTATTTAAGGTAAGAGACCTTCTGCTCAAATGAGAACTTCGTTCTTTCCGCGAGGGCACGCGCCTACCATTGTGTCGATCGCTGGAAGATAAAGAATTGCTTTTTACGGAACCATGTCGCTGTCAACCTTGAACAGACCAGGATTTATTTTGTATTAGGGAAAAGATCTTTCATATTCGAGTTTTATTTCGTTTGACATATGCATAATACATATGTGGCTATCCACGTGTGTCAATCAAGTCGAACGACGCTGGTGTAACGATTATATCTTCTAGTTTTTCTTGTAATCATTTAATTTTCAGATTCGGATGCTTATCCACGAGGCTGTTTTATTACCAGCTGACAGAATTGTACAAAAGAATCAAACAAGTGCGGCCGCCTTTGTCGCTGCACGGACAGATTTTATGGAGAGAATTCTTTTATTGTGCGGCGACCCGTAACCCGAACTTTGATCGAATGGAAGGAAACCCTATATGCGTCCAAATTCCATGGGAGAAAAACAAAGATGCCCTAGCGAAGTGGGCGAATGTAAATACTTTTTATACGTAACCATTTGTTTTTGTGGGTAATTCGAACGGCTTCCTGTTTCTTTTTTAATTTTTATTCGCCATTCAAACGCCTAGCAACCATTTCAAATCTGACGTCAGATTCGTACTAAATGACCTATCGGACGCTCAAATATCGACTTTCAATCTAATTGGACCGTACAGTCAGCGTCATATAGTATGTAGCAGCCAAAGTGGCCAAATAGTTCGGTACACCATATATTTTGTATGGTGTGCCGAAGTATTTGGACACTTTGGCTGCTACGTACTATATGACGTTGACTGTACATAAACAAAATAAATATGGCCGCCTCTTTATTTATCTGACATCAGGTTCGTCCTAAAGACGTCTCGGATGCTCAAATATCGATTTTTGAACTCAAACCATAAATAGCAAAATCTATGTGGCCGGTATTTTTTTCAATTCGGACCTCTGATTCGTATTTAGAAACCTCTCGGACCACCAGGTATCAATTTTTAAATAAATCGTATCATAAACAAAAATAAATCCATTCCAAAATGTAAGCAAATTGAAATAAATAGCTCCTAATTTTTATGACAACATTGACAACCCTGACCCTAGAACAGTTACGTCACGCGGGTGCGTAAATAGGGTATTTAACTTAGGTAAAAATAAATTATTATTTACTTGACTAATAAAAGATCTAACGAAAATATTTGAAAAACATCAATTATTAATTTATTTTAGCTAATTGAAAGAGTTTATATAAACATAAAGATTTAAAAAGGGCGCTGATGTGAACATACCAATTCACACTGTCTTAGTGACGTCACTAAGACAGTATTTCCCAACAAACTTCATATTAACAAATCGTTTTTGACATTTAATAAAAAGTTGCTGATTTGACTATGAGTGAAATACCGTATTCGAATGATGAATGAAGCTTGCACTTACTGGTTGTATTGGAGTTCTTTAAGTATACTGTGATAAGGCGGTATTTAGTAAGCGCGCTGTTCTAAAAAATAAGGAGGCAAAGTAGAGTTAAAGGCTTATTAAAATAAATATAAACATCACTCATTACATTATTTAACTTAAGGTATGTTGGGATAAGACCGGATCGGTCAAGATCGGATAATTCAATTTTCTACTGAACTAGAAGAGATTTTCGATTTGACAACACACCTGCCTACCCCATTTTTGTTACGCTCACACCTCATTCAGCCTCAGACGCGTGTGGCAGCGTGAAATAAAAAAATAAGTGTTTTTTGTAAGTAGTTTTGATAGGAAAAGAACGGATATTTATTTTTACGAACCATACGCGTATAGTTCGTACAAAACTCTAAGGCCAAATTCTGTCAAACGAACGCAAGCAAAACTCGACTTAGAGCTCTGAATGTTAGACGTAGATTTTTGCTTGCGTCAATTTGACAGTACTTAGCCTTACAGTTGTGTACGAACTATAACTGCACAGATTTCATTTTTCAACATAGTCCGATGTTATCCGTTTACGTCCGATGTTTTACCGATGAAAAAATTTAACAAATACTATCATGAAACGTATATTAAATAAATACGGTTGCATATATATTAGGAAATGAAAAAAGTAGGTTGAAAATATATTTCATACTTATTTATAACACGATAATAATTCAAGAAATCGTTAGATAATAGATAAGTTAGTAAAAAAAAATTTATTCCGAGTGCCTACCAAAGTATCGAAAATTTGTCTGATCTTACCCCAACAAACTTACATATAAACATTGGTACAATATTTTAAAGAAAAATTAGATTTTTTTTATTACAGGGTCAAACTGGATTTCCATGGATTGATGCAATTATGACACAGTTACGAGAAGAGGGATGGATACATCATTTATCGCGACACGCGGTCGCCTGCTTCCTCACGCGAGGAGACCTATGGATCTCATGGGAAGAGGGCATGAAGGCAAGACAACCGTTTTCTTCTGTATTTATTGTTGTTAAAGTCTAGAACATCACACAGATGATTAAATTGGACGAATAAGTGTTGTGAGATACCCAAGCATACAAAAGATTATGGTACGCTATGTCTAGAACAAGCCTTAAGGCTTGGTCACACCGCGTGCGCGACGCAAGCGGGACTCGCGTCGCGCAGCGTGTGTGACGTCGCTAACCTGTTAGCATACGTTCCGGCGCGCAGCGGTCGCGTCGCGCGGACGTCGCGCAACGCGGTGTGACCAACCCTTAGGCTAAGTGGACGAAATGGTGCATTACGAGGGGTGATCCAAAAGTAATGATAATGAAATACTTTCAGTGGCTGAAAAAAGCAAAAAGAGGTTTTATTTTTTAAGGCAGTTCTTGGCCAGTAAATTAAAAAAATATATGTAAAAAAATTGATATCTGTCACTGAAATAAATTTATTTATTCGTGAGTTGTCGGAATAAATGCGTGGAAATGGAAAAATCTGAAGTGAGAGCCGTTATTAAGTACTTCTGTTTGAAAAAAATGTGTACTAAAGATATACATGTTGAATTGGTGGGAACATTAGGGGACTCTGCTCCTCCGTATTCTACAGTTGCACACTGGTGCAAGGAGTTTAACTTGGGTAGAACATCTTGTAAAGACGAACACCGCGAGGGCTGGCCTTCCATCGTCCGCACTAAGAAGAATGTCAAAAAAATAGAAGATTTAGTTTAACTGATAGAAGAGTGACAATCAGACATTTAAATGAGGTCGCAGGGATCTCGTATGGCAGCATTCAAAGAATCTTAACCCAAGAATTGCACATGAATAAAGTATCCGCTCGTTGGATGCCTAGAATGTTCCACCCAGACAACAACGGACCTCCTCATAAGGCCAGGTGTTGCAATGGCTGCAATCCGGGATGCGGGTTTCGAATTGGTGGAACACCCCCCTATTCGCCAGACCTAACCCCCAGCTACTTTTATCTGTTTCCACGGCTGAAGGAAAATCTCCGAGTCAAAATTTTTTTGAATGACAGTGAGGTTATGGCCGCTGTGGAGGCTTATTTGGAGAGTCCAAACAAAGATTTTTTTTAAATGGAATTCGTAGTCTGGAGAAAAGATGGCATAGGTGTGTAGACTTGTTAGGAGACTACGTTAAGAAATAAATTTAGTTTTTGAACACATGTGTTGTTTTACATACTCGTTATCATTACTTTTGGATCACCCCTCGTAGTGTTGGTGATCTATTAAGTTCCTTTATGGAACACGAACACCAACAGCAATTGAAATCTGTAAGATATGAATGGTTGCCTACTAAAATCACCAGCATGATTCAACTAGTCAAAGTATCCACTTGAAAGGATCTCAGAAGACAGACACTTCTAATATACCTAATCGCCTAGGTAATCTTCTCGGGGTGTCTGTGTGGGTTTCATGGCAAAACACCATTAGTAGTCAGCAACTGGCTATTCGTACCTACTACGGTCCAAGTTGTGTGGACGGGATACTAATCTAATACGGCTTGTTGTTATGTCATATGTTACGGGAGCAAGCAAAACAATATACTCGTACTTTAAAATGGCACTCATTTAAAGGCACATTAAAAAATCATACATTTGTTATTATTTTAGGAAAAAATTAGATTTGCGTCGCACCGCTATTTCGGTCAATCTTAACAGCGTTTCAACCGCTTCATATCGGTGATCGCTTTTTTGAAGAAATTATTGTAGATTTTGGTGGCATTTTGAGTCAGTTGGTAGCGGTCCCGTACTCTACCACTGACTCATAAATGCCACCAAAATCTACAATCAATTCGTCAAAAACGTGTCCACCGAAGGTGAAGCGGTTGAAACGCTCGGGATCATGACCCATTTATTTAAAATTAAAGTTTTTTTATAAATGCATTATCTAATAATTACCTATTAGCGTTTAGCGGGGCTCCGCCGTAACTGTCTAATTACATTTAAAAAAAATTAGGTCAGAAATGATAGGGTATTAGGCTATTAGCACACCTGTGACACGCGAAGGAACGTAAGCGCTGTGGGTAAATATATGTGTGCGTGCGCTGTCGGTACACGCGTCAATTGTTTCTTGAAGTTAAAGTTGATAGCTGTCAGCTAGCTGTTTACACTGAACTGACAGTTTTGTTTTTGCCTATATGACGTCACACCATGGCGGCTCGTGTTTAAGGTCACGTGATATACAGATTAGAAATTACGACTTTTAATTTCAATATAATAACACAATAGTTTGAGGAGATTATTTAAGGTGGTTCGCTTTCCATACAAAACTTCATTTGACATTCGCAGGCTAGCGGCGTGATATTTCAAGATACTTATGTAACAAACTTTCTTAGATTGGCTTTTCATTTGCGCGAAATTCCCCATTTCCTAGAATACGGGGAATTTCGCGCAAATGAAGAGCCAATTTATGAATGTTTGTTACTTAAGTTTCTTAAAATATCACTCCGCTTGCCTGCGAATGTCAAAAGACGTTTCATATGGAAAGCGAACCACCTTAAGTATATTTCTCTACATAAATTTTTATTTTTATTAAATTTCGTAATTTATTATTCACTACCGAAAGTACCCTATTTGCGCATTTGCAGAGATGGTATGGGGGTAGGCAGGAGGTGTCCTGTCTGTAAGGGGGTGTGTCGGCACAGGATCGCGATACAGCTCGCTCTAATCGAGGAGGGTCGCGCACTTGCAGGTGTTCGACGAGCTGCTGCTGGACGCGGACTGGTCGGTGAACGCCGGCATGTGGATGTGGCTCTCGTGCTCTTCCTTCTTCCAGCAGTTCTTCCACTGCTACTGCCCCGTTCGCTTCGGACGGAAATCCGACCCTAATGGCGATTTTGTCAGGTAACAATGCTTCAGAGTGGACGGTCGGAAGAACCCGACGTGCGTGTACACAAGTAAGAGCCTTATCACACTAGCGACTTGCGAGCGACCTGGAAGCGAGGTAAGCGCGCAGCAAGCTCGCCGCGAGTGCGCATCGAGCTCGCTGCGAGCGCACAGCGAGGTCGCCGCGAGCGCACAGCGAGGTCGCCGCGAGCTCACAGCGAAATCGCTGCGTGCTCTCGGGAAAATCTCTATACTTTAGATGCGGCGACCTCGCTGCGCGCTCGCGGCGACCTTCAGAGTGGCTTCTCGCTTCCAAGTCGCTCGCAAGTCTCTAGTGTGCTTTCACTTCACTCGTTTAAAAAGGCTTTCCATCAAATTTATGATGATTCCGCCAATCAATACTTGTTCAAAGACGTTGTTCGGTAACGACGGTAACTGGTTTTATTCGGTAGTGGATTCAGCCCGTTGTCGCGAAGAGCACGTGTGTTCACCAACGCGGCGACGGGCAAAATCCCAAGTTAGGCATGCGTGGGGTGGGCTGCGCTAGGCGATTGATGTCAAGGGGCGCTAAACTGGTACCGTAAGAAAAAAGCCAAGCGAAATAGTAGATTGACTAAGGGTTGAAAGTAGGGTTGCCAACTTGTGGGCGCAAATTTGCGGGACATTCGTGGCAGATTTCCGGGACATGGCTAAAAAATGCGGGACCCACGCACCCAGCCTAACTTTCTATACGCGGTGACCGCTTTTATACCATAAAGCTGGCAGTACGCTTGCTTTCCACCGACGTGGTATCAAAAAAAGGTGATGTGTTGTTGAGCGAGCGAATAAGTAAATGCACAGGTTTGCACGCGGGAATTTGTTTGCGTAGATATAAGTCGCGCGATCAAGGTATTCAAAACTCATGAATATTCGCTCCAGTTCTTCTGAATTCTGAAATTCTGACCTGGCCTGAAAACGGGACAATCAGCGTCCCGCATGCATCCTTTGCGGGACGCATCCTCTAAGGTGCTGGAAACGGGACGTCCCGCCTGAGGCGGGATGGTTGGCAACCCTAGTTGAAAGCGACCCATTTCATCCGAGATATTTTGGCGCTCGAACGAAGTGAGAATGAAGAGAAAACCGGAGTTAAACACTCTACTTTTCATTTCGACTATGAGTATGAGACGATAGTAAATGACATTCTAAGAAACTCAGTATATACTACGTATTACGTAAAAATCACGGTATTTTTCAAAATAAAAAAAAAAACATTTAAGGGATCAATGAAAACAAAATACGATCGCGTCCTTTGTGTAACAAAAGTTAGCCATACAAAATATAAATGAGTAATCATTACAACGGTTGTAGTTTCGTTATTTTTTGAGATATTTGAATTTGGGTCAATCAATTATTTCTTGTCGCCCGTTACCATGGTTACGTCTCCTGGGTCACTCTTTAAAACAGCGATTTTACAGACTTTAATTCTATTAAACATGATTTTTAGTGATGGTTATAAACCCATTCTGACGTGGGCCAGCGCTTGAGCATGCTAGAAGTCCATATTATAACATTTTTTCTAAGAAACTTAGTTACAGTTGTCTCCTGGCTGACGGGACAGAATAACGACAAGGAAAAGTTGATTGACCCATTTTCACTATTTTGCATAGTTTTATGTATTTTTTATTATAGGTATTAATAATACATTTTGAGCCAACATCCCTAATTATTTATGTTGCGACTTTGTTACATTAGCGGCAATGTCACAATGGAACGAGCTTTCAGTTATTCAGTTATTCAGTCATTTATTGCTTTCATAGGTACAATAGGTTTTACACATTAGTAGGATCAGCTATGAAACCCTGTAAGGGCACTGCAACATACAATATAGTTAAACCTAGACATAGGTATCAACAAATAGATTCTATATTAGCTTTTTTAGAGTTACGACTGAAAACACATGAAATGTGTTAAAATACTACATACAAGTAAAACCAAAATATTAGGTCCCACGACTGCAAACAAAATATATTTCCTTGAGTTCTTTATTAGGAAACTTGTTTTTATCTTTTTAATGCAGTCGTGTTTTAAATTTTTATAATTATTATTTTATTTAGTCCTCATATTTAACCTCAAAAATGCATGGTTAAAATTTGTCGGGATACTCGGGCCCACCGTGTATAATAGCTACATCGGATACTAATTGATTAGATTTAGTCATTCAAAATATTAGGTTAAATGTATTTCTTTCGTTTATTTACTGGAAGTCGTCTCTTTAATGTACTGAAATGTGATTTATTTACATAAGTTGTACTAATACAGTGAACAGAGTGTAGACGTGGTGTATAACTTATCGTTGTACTTTTCAGGCGATACATTCCAGCGTTAAAGCAGATGCCGACGCAGTACATCCATGAGCCGTGGCTGGCGCCGGAGGCGGTGCAGGTGGCCGCGCACTGCGTGGTTGGCCGCGACTACCCGCTGCCCATGGTCGACCACGGCAAGGCCTCCAAGATCAACATCGAACGCATCAAGCAGGTCTACGCGCAGCTCGCCAAATACTCACCTCACGGTGCGAGAGCTTTATAAAGGTTTGTCACACCTGGCACTGGTATAGTGGTGTAGCGTCGAGTATTTGTATATCTTCTGAGTACCCATCAAAAGTTTTCAAGGTACATGTTTAATGAGACGGTCGTAATCGAAATGACCTGCTCTATTCCCGCTGAACGCGTTTCTGACGCGAGTCAGCGGGAATAGGGGTGTTACGGACGCTTTGCTACTGCACGGGCCATGGAGAAGTTAGGGCGAGACGGCGACACCACCAGTAATGGACAAGGCCCAATGATGCTAATTAACTCTTAGATATGTAAAAGAAAATAAGAGTATTTTTTTTATACTACAATCGATTTAAAGCCCTATGATCTTTGAATTAGGATTGAAGTGTCTATTACTGGTACTTTAATACTTGTCAACTTAAAGTGTCCATTACTGGTGGTTTCACACTAGGCTATGAGGTTCATCGAGAAAACTTAATGTTACCTACAAGTTGAGGCAATGAATGCTCAAAAAGAGGGGAATGCTTAGAACACAATTTTTGACTTTGTAACTTTTTGTTTTTAGAAATATTGAAATAAACCGGCCAAGTGCGTGTCGGGCCACGCGCAAGGTACGGTTCCGTAGTCGTCCACCCGTTACATTATGTGGACTAAAAAGTTCGCAAACTTATATTTACTATGTTTTTGACAGAATTAACAGAGTTATCTAAGGTAGGAAATTGTACGAAAGTTTGCTTTTGCAAAGTACATTTCTGAAGTTCGACTATTACTCGTTAACTAGTAATGTCTACTTAGCTGTGGTAGTTTTCCTTTTAAATTCATCGTATATACTACTACCATGATTTTTTTCACATGCCTAGTAGTCACCGTTTAACTGGCAGGGGGGGGGGGGGACACTTGACCATAACAAAAATTATCACTTCAAAGCGTAATATAACGCTAACCAATTCTTTAATCAAAAAATGCTTTTTAAAAACCTTATAATATTTTTAAAAGAGCTATCCAACGATAACACATAAAAAAACTGAAACTTTGAACTTATCGATTCCTTTTATTTCCTTCTTTTTTTAAACAAGTGATATTAATATTTTCTGTAAAGATGGGTCTTAGTTAATATGGACTAATAATTTCAAAAAAATTGTATGGGTAGTTTATGAGAAAATCATTATTTTCTGAAAATCGTATAAGTGACATAAGTCAGAAACTGTCAAACATAAGAAGGTGAAACTTGGGCAAAATAATAGACGCCATTAGGGGTGCTTACCACAAAAAATCCATTCTCTATAATCAAAGGTCGCAAATGTATGAAAGTCCGACTATAGCCTTTGCAATCCTTTTTTCAGTCACTTGCCGGTATCCGATTGAGCTGAATTTTGGCATACTTAAGCTAATCTCGCGTTTATCTCCATATTATACTTAAGTATAGATAAGTACCTCGTTTTTTTAACGATAGAATTTTAACGGTAATTTCCGCCTACAATTCTTCGTTTCCCTGAGATGTCAGAGGATAATATTGTACAAATTTCACTTATTTCAGTTGTTTATCACGTCTCAAAGATAGTACGCCGCATATTTTCCCGTTTCAAGATTGTTTTCTCTGAAACCGCATGACGACAACTGCACGATTTTTCTATTCTAAAAAAAACACGGAGTATACATGTAAGCAGTATTAGGACCAGAATATAGGACGTTTTTTGGCCGAAACCGAAATCCTGGCCCCAAACGGTCGGATATTATATAAAATATTTCTTACCTTACCTGTGCCTAAACAGGTTTCTTTAGAATAATAGGCACAAAAAAGTTTCAAAAGAAGTTTCCCAACTATTAGTGAACAAATATTAAAAGGTCAGTAGTTATTTTTAAAATCGAAAGCGAAGGGATAAAGTTATTTGAGTCTTAGAATTTCGGGGTTTTCCTCGTCCATGAAGCTTTTTTAAAGTTATGTTCGAGTTATATTTATGTTTTATATGAATTGTACTTGCGTAATGAATAGAGTATAACAAAACGTATAATACACGTTCGGAAACAGGAGGGATAGGCTTTGTTATGTTTATATGCTACAAGGAACTGAACGTCACAACACGTCACAAGACTTAGGCTGGGTTGCACCAAACCGTCTGTAATCGTAAGCGGTGTTCGTCAAATCTGATTGTATGGAAACTTTGACAAATTTCTACGGGATGACAGCTGCCGGCGCCATATTTGACGATGACCGGTCTGTGTTCGTACGTCGGTGCAACTGGCACTTGGTACCTACATATCTACAAACACGCGCCTGGCGTTTTATGCGTAGGAAAAAAAAGTTCGTTCCAGAAAAGGTACTTAGCGAAAATATTCTTAACGTGGGATTTTACAACATATTTTGTTGCTAAATATGAAAGGAAAAGAACAATTCTTTGTTGACCTTTCTAGGTCATAGAACTAGCCAGCCTAATGGATGCGCCCTGTGTATACTTCGTTCCAGATTAGACAACGAAAATTTCTTATTAAATTGTATGAGAACTGTTCGTTATGGAACGAAGTATACTGTATAGAAGTCATATTTAAACAATACACGCCTACGTAGTTGTTTTACAACCCTCCTTAAAGATAACAACAAAACAATGGATGTTGGTAATAAGTTGGTTGGGTGGTTGGTTTTAAGTGCATTATCGCCACTTATCTGGAACGAACCTTACTTACTTTTCTTTCTATACTGAATACTACATCGTGTTGTTGTCATATATATTTCCTAAAATTCTATAATGTAGGTGTTAGAAAACAATCTTGGAGTTATGAAATTATGATATGACAGTGTTATGAAAGCCTATATTAGTTCCGGAACTTCCCACCGACAGACAGTATAGGTATTTAAACCCCCCGCCCCTTACTGCCCCGCCTTCTTGTTAATTCTTAAAGGATTAATAGAACGACTATACAAAATCGAATTGATAAGAGCAAATATGTTCGGATTCGCCACAGCTTCAGCATCGTTATCCCATAGAAATAGGGATGTTGACACCAAATAAGAAAATCAATTAATCCGAATTTTCTCGAAAAAGGATCAAATTCTCAATCAAATAGCGAAAAAAGTAATTCAAAAGAATAAATAATTACATAATTATAAGTCTTCAAAGTTTTAGGAGGCGGCATTTTCTGTCTCTGTTCCGCAAAACGCACCTATGTATTGAACGATCGTCATTTACTATAGCGCTCGAGGTCAGTGACGTCACTGATCTGTAGCGCTTTCTCTCTCGAACTTAAGACATTCTAACGGTTGTAGTTTCGTTATTTTTTGACAAATTTGAATAGGATTTTCACTATTTGGCTTAGTTTTATGTATTCTTTCGTATGGAGTAATAATAAATTTTGAGTCAACATCCCAATTTCACTCCCTTTTTACACTTTTATGAGATGATTTTGGGAACAAAAACTAACCAACTCCTTTCCGGGGTCCCAAAATATATTCGTACTATATCGGTTAACACAGGCCCCATGGTTACTTTCGCTTGTTATCGTTCCGTACCCTATTGTTGTCACTCATGCGTCCGTCCGTCCGTCCGTCGCCTGTCACAAAATTTTGTTCCTTAGTATTTTTTTTAACTTCCCTTTGACCTATAAACTTGAAATTTGGTGATAATGTTTATTATTACGTATAACTTACCAACAAATACTAATATATTGATAAATCTAATTTTTTGAGGTTGGTCCGACTCGCACTTGGCCGGTTTTTTTTACATTACTAGTAATGTATAGTAAAAAACTAGTTAACGAGTAATAGCCGAACTTGGGAAATATAGGTACTTTGAGCAAACATTTTCGTACAATTTCCATTACCTCAGATAAAGTTGTTAATTCTTTCTAAAAACATAGTTAATATAAGGATGCAAACTTATTAGTCCGCATAATGTAACGGATGAACACCTACGGAACCGTACATTGCGCGTAACCCAACACGCACTTGGCCGGTTTATAATATTAGAATAGCTTTTTCATAATCTGTGTCTTAGAATAGAACTTTAGTCTTTCTCGCCGCTCTCAGTAGCCGTGCATTGTTTCACACAGTAAACCATTCCTTTGGGATCTTTATCTGTCGGAACTTTAAAATTACTTAGTTTGATTAATTAACAGCTAATACGTGCTTTCTCTTTTCCATGTAGGTAATGTACTGAATCCAAACAGTATCTCGAGGCCGAACGCAGTGATATCGTCGCCTAGCCCTTCGTCTATAATCGCAAGCATAAACCAGTTGTGCAGCAAGTCGCCCGACTCGTCGCAGCTCTCGCAGGCACAGCAAGGAAAGGCTTGCAAACAAGTTCCGCACTACTGCGAGAGCAGATCCTTGCGGCACCAACAAGTGAACTCGCCCAAATCTCCGCCCTTCAAAGAGATCATAATCATGCCACTAGTACAAAACTCTAATGTAAAACAAGAGAAAGTGGCAGACGGCGGACTCAATGAACACAATCTCTGAAGTGCCCCGAGTGGGTGAGTTCGGCTAAGTTTCGGACATTTTTGAGTGGGTTGAGATGTTGGATTTGATTTTTTTTCTCAGCTTGCGAATGCGTTAGGCACGTAATTCATATATCAATATATAATTCATATATAAATACTCTATAGCACTGAATTTTGTTATTCCTATAGACGTAAAGATGCGTGACTGAGGAGTCTTTAAAGTAGAGTACCAAAAAAATTTGACCTCAATAAAATTTCACGTGGTGGTGTAAGAACGGACGAGCCTTAAACTTCGTTCATGTTGCGAGTAGCATAGAGTTTATTACAGGAAAATGTCCCGTTTCACCCGCTGACCAACTTGTAAAAGATAGTTTTACGAATCACAATTTCGGACACGAATATATATTTTTTGTACTTTTTCTGTCCGGTCTTACACCATGCACGAAAAATTGTACTAGTGAGGGGAGCGGGGTGAAGTGAAACGGCGCATCGCATCATCTTACCAGCATTTTTAAAAACCCACACATTGAGCGTAAATTAACGTCATACGGTCTTTTCCGGTGTCCGATCTTAGTCGAACTCACAGTAGCCTGATTGGCTACGCCCTTAGAAAGTTATCTGCCTCATTCCTTTGACCGCCAATAACCTATAAAGTGGTTGTTGGCATGGTGACGACGACACACGACCACTTTATAGGTTCTTGGCGTTCAAAGGGTTAAACGCGAACCGTAAACGAAGTTTTCTCTCT
The DNA here is from genome assembly GCA_951800055.1 of Cenopis cana. Lineage (NCBI taxonomy): Eukaryota > Metazoa > Arthropoda > Insecta > Lepidoptera > Tortricidae > Cenopis > Cenopis cana. The sequence continues at coordinate 13,013,950 of OX637471.1, read as the reverse complement.
CTGTCGCACCTGAAAATCTGTACGTAAGTGCGACAGAGAAGGAAAATTTCGTTTGTGGTACGCGCGGTAGCCCCCCTGGACCTCTATCATTGTCGATAAAATAATATAAGAGTAATGCCTAAAAATATTTGTCAAAAATAACGAGAACTTGGACTAATACCATCTGTCTTACATCAATGTGTCAAGCGGGTACTAGTCACTTTGCAGATGACTCCCTAATCATTAACAATATTGACAAGTACTAGCACAGTACTAGGCTCATGTAAACCAAGTATAAGGCTGCGTTTCCACCAGAGATGTCCGAGGATGCGTTTTCATACATGTGACACCTCGCAACGCGCCGAGCGAGGTGTCAAATGTATGAAAACACATTCTCGCACATCTCTGGTGGAAACACAGCCTAAAACGCGTCGTATACTTCGTTCCAGATAAGATGACGAAAAGTTCTCATACTTATTCTATTGGAACTTTTCGTCATATAATCTGGAACGTAATGAAAGGACGCTTCTATACTTTATCATCGATGGCCACGGCAAGGTAAAAGTATGGTTTCATTCATAAATAGACCATAGGCTATAGATTTTAGACTATTGAATGAAACCATAGAGTTGTACCGCGACGTGGTCGTCCTCGTTAATGTATAAGGCTAAGTTCAGACGAACGCGCGGCGACGCGCGTTGCCGTGCGATTCATCACAACTTTGCCTCACGCGTGAGCGATGACGCGCGGTTCAAGATCTTGCGCGCGGTGCGTGACGGTGCGCGCGGTCACGATTTCTGGGCCACTTCGTATTTTGTCACAGTGAAAATCAATATGAAAGCCGCTAGAAATCTCATATCAATGTCACTGTGACAAGGTACGAAGTGGCCCAGACATCAAATTGGTTGACCGAACACAACAACATTGATTTGTTACAATTTTAAACCGCGCGTCGCCGCGCGTTCATCTGAACTTAGCTTAAAAGCAACCAAGGTCTGCTCGGCAGCGTATGGCTGATCATCGCCGCTGGGCAAAACGATGCTCTCGGCTCTCCCAGGGCTGCGAGTTTCTTAATGTTAGTCAAATTTACTACCTTATAAGATTGTGTACAGGTCAATTAAAGTTTGCCACTGACATATGCTCTTATTCCATTGGATAATCTGCTTTAACACTAATGTAATAGAGAGTAGGTATGTTACATAACATAATACAGACTTTCTAAATATCGTATTATAATTAAATTGTTATAATTATAACATGTATTGTTAAAACAGATATCAATTGGTTGGATTAACATCACCTGTCAGTGTCAGAGTTTCAGTAGGTAATCGTACTGTACAGAGAAGGGCACCAATATGTATACATTTTTTCACCTTCATCATCAGCCTATCTACGTCCCACTGCTGGGCACAGGCCTCCTCACATAGATGAGAGGGATTGGGCAGTAGTCCCCACGCTGGCCCAGAGCGGGTTGGGGACTTCACACACAACTTTGAATTTCTTCGCGGATGTATGCAGGTTTCCTCACGATGTTTTCCTTCACCGAAAAGCTAACGGTAAATATCAAATGATATTCCGTACATAAGTTCCGAAAAACTCATTGGTACGAGCTGGGATTCGAACCCACGACCGCCGCTTGACAGCCGCACGCTTGAACCACTGGGCTACCGTAACTTCCATTGAAATAAGGTCCAAAAATGTATACATATTTTTGTGTCTCATATTTCGTATATTTCAATGTAACTGGAGTTAAGAGATTTATAAAAAATAAATGTTTCAATATACCTGAATCTAGTTTGATTGTCAGACGAGTTACGGAGTGGTCACTATTGCGCCAGATATCACATTTTCTAACATTTATTGGAAATAACCTGGCATAGGTAGTAGGTACTAGTACATAGGTACTTTTATCCCACGACGTAGTTAAGCCATGGTTGGTGTTGAGCTATACATGCACATTGTCTATGTGTGCGTCAGCGTTAGCGTAGGTGTTATGAGTTCACGTTGTCTATGTGTCCGTATGTTTCACACATACGAGTACAACCCCCCAACCAACCAAGCCCAAGCCCCGCTCATGCGATTAAAGTTCTATATTGTTGTAAGAGGCGTGGTAGGTAGTTTATGGTTCACTAAAAATTTCAAACCACATGTTATTCTGATAATAGTAGGTACACATGTATTCGTATAAATGCGTAGTATGTTTAAAAATATGAATTACTTAACACTTACAGCGATTTTACGATACATATGGCGTAACACTTTGCGCACTGGATAAGTTAAACAAAACTGTTTTCAGAAGTCCCAGTCTCGTACAGACTTGCCACAGTTTGCATATGAAGCTTGAGTGCTCTCTTGGCTTTCCTCGATTTCGGCACTTGGCTAGTTTCAGTCGGTCGGGATTTGGTTTTAATCAATTCGCCCTTGATAGTATCTTCAACACCCATCTGTGTCGAAAACAGGTTCACTTTAAATAATTACACTGACTAAAAATTCAAACGGATACAATTATGTACCTATTTTACCCTTGTTGTAGTGACAAGAGTGAAAAAGATACGTGTTTCGATTTCCTTGACTTTATGTACAGTCAGCCTCATAAGCAGCTGGACACTATGGGACTTTGGCGCCTTCACTCGTGGAAAATTTAATATGAGAGGTTAAACATGATATTAAACCAACACAATAGAAGAAAGAAGAAGAAAAGTATTTATTTAGCACGTATTACAATACAGTAGACAATTGAATGGAGAAACAACTTTAACATCTTATTTGCTAAATAGGACACCCACTCAGCATGTTGTCACGGAGACCGTGACGCTGATTTTCAGTGAGTGCCCCAAAACTAGAAATAAAGTAGCTGCCCTCACTGACCCATAAAGAATGACTACATATGGCGAAGCGATTTTTATAGGAACTCCGTGATTTTTTTGTAGCACAAAACGACACGGTACATAGAGTAAAAAAAAGATTATACAGAGTGGAAAAAATCTATGGGTCATAGGCCTTCCTCACCTTAAATCCAAGATTCTTTTATTTACGGATATCTTGTACGACAGACGAGTGTAAGATCTAATGTTACTTGGAAAAAAATATATTGTAATATTGACTGTATCGACTGGTGAAATAAAAAAGCGAGTGTTATTTTTGATATTTTAGCTGGTTTGATGCCCGGGTGAGACTAGCAGATTTTAGAAAAATTTGAATGCTGTTTGTTTCTTTTTAAAAATAAAAGAATGTTCCCGTTAAGAAAAATTTGCTATCTTAAGGATTTGCGGTAGTTGCCCATAGATTTTTTCCATCCTGTATATGTAGGAAGGCTCTTTAACTTAGCGAATTTCCAAAGTGTACTTACGTTTTCAGGAATATGGATGTATCTGATGTTGCGTCCCTGTACAAACAGGTTGTCATACAGGAACTCATTGCCTTTGGCATCCACAAAAACTGCAGTTGCGAATGAGATATTCATGTATCTGAAATACATTATCTATGTCAAATTGTGCATTAAGGGCGGTAAGTAAAAGTATAAGTCCGTGAATCTACAGTCTATTCATCCTTACGTGTCCTATTATGTAAACAGAATAGGTATTTTTGAAGACGTTAATCATTATCACACTTTCCTCCAGGGCCATCTTTAATCAATTCGGGACCCTGGGCACATTGGGATAATGGGGCCCCATGGCATTGATACAGCACCTTGATCTAGCAACTAGGGGGCCCCCACGGGGCCCCTATCGATCGCGCGGCCCTGGGCACATGCCCAGCCCTGCTTTTCTTTAGGACAGTGATTCTTAACCTTTTAGTGATGAGGGACCATTTGACTTCTATTTTGTCTTGCCATGGACCACCTCCTATTTCCCAGTCCGGCGACGGCGACAGCTCGCGGCTCCCTCATAGCACAACACTCTCGAGCCGTTGTTTTGTTGATTCGTTATCACTTATTCAATATTTTTCTGATGGCTTCGCGGACCATTTTGGGTCCTTCCAGGGACCACCAGAGTTATAATACTTTGTGAGCTTCATTAAGTATACAGTATACAACAACATTTTAAGTGATTATTATTATGTAATCCTAGAGAAAAGGGTGATAATGATTAATGTCTTCAAGAGGAGTTTCATACAACTAAAGGGGGCGCGAAAAAAAAATTGACCTGCCCCATCGAATGGGGTATCATTATTTAGAACTCGTTGAGTGCGTAATAGATATGAGCGCCGATAGGTGTTTGGTCGGCGGCGGCGCGCCGGTCAAAATCGGTCGGCGGCGGCGGCGTATCGGCGGCGTGGCCTTGAAAGCACTTGTTGTTAATAAAAACTAATAACTTTTACTTAAAAGGACCGCCCGGGATCGTAGCTGGTGCGGGAACATAAATAAAATAATCGTCTCTATACATTGCAACGCTTTATGGTACAATAGGCAGGCAGACTTCCGCAAAGAGTGCCTGCCAGGCCTGAGTTCAAGGTCATGCCCGCAAATTTCGAGCTCGAAGGGTTCGCTCTAAGATGAGGGCATTTAATTTCGCCCCCAAGCCTTGTAGTAAACTTGAAATGATCCATATGGCTCGTTTTGACCACATCAAAAGTATAGAGAGCTAATTAGTAGCCTACCCTCCTGGTAGAAAGCAGTTCTGGTCTTTATCCAAATCGGTAGAAACCAATTTCTGTCGTCCGATACTTCCTCCTATGCAGAAGTCTGATGGCTCGCTAGCTTCCACCGCATTAGACAAGTCAAATCGCTTCGCCTCTCTGTTTGCCAGTAATTCAAGTATAGTTCGTACAAAGCTCTAAGGCCGGGTTCTGTCGAACGAACGCAAGCAACAAAAAACGACTAAGAGCTCTGACAGTAAGGTAGATTCTTGCTTGCGTTAATTTGACAGCATTGGGCCTTACAGTTTTGAACGTACTATACCACCGTCAGTACCTCAATGTCGAAGCACTTCAGACTTTCTAGACTTGACCAACGCTAGTGGGCCTTATGGTATACCTGCAAGGGGTCTCGTCTCGAAGCACTGTGTTCCCGAGTTGTCTCCTATTTTTACACACTTGTTCTGGCATCCTTGCTTGCCAATGTGCAACCAGTGCCTAACAAGTATAGTCATGCTCGTGCCGATCCGTGTAATATTCGACATATCTAAATCACCTGCAAACTCTGCAAGGTTATGTAGTGAGTTCTGTGCAGTAAGCTGCTGGCTTAGCTTGAAACTAAAGATCACCTCAGTGATCGGCAATATGACTTTCGCCAGCGCCGTTCCACTGGGGATCTTCTTTTGTATGTCACGCAGCACGCACTACTGGGGCGAGGCAATCGTGAAACAGAAGGCTCTTGCCGTCTCTTGACATCTTGAAGGCTTTTGACAGGGTTTGTGATGCTAATCTGCTACGCAAGCTTCCTGCATATCCTGTCGGTTTTGGCCTTTGGCTTTGTAGTTGGATATCAGATTTCCTAAGTGAGCAGTCAATCCGAGTAGTCACCGATGGCTGCTCTTCGGACCTCTTGGTAAGTGCTAACTTGCTGCATTTGGCTCAGTGGATCGCAGAGCCAGGAGGCTCATTGGCGGCTGTACGGTAGTAAAAAGAAACTAAGGTGCAGAACCTAGCACATAGAGGCAAAGTTGCTTGTCTAGCAAGCCGAGTGTGCTTAGCAGCTCCATAAGCTCATACCGCCTTCCCCCGTCTTCCATCGGATATCCAGACGGAGAGAAATTCCTCTTATACGAACAAAGCGATTTTGATTATATTTTAGTATGCGCACTGCTAAGGTTTGGAACGTAATCAATGTTCGCGAGGTCTACAGCTCACAGAGCCACTATTGTATATGGGCTACAACGCGCGTGGGTATTAAGAATGCCGCGCCGATGCCACGCCGGTTGCGCCACATCGGCGGCGGCGGCGCGAAGTTTTCATCGGCGGCGGCGGCGCGCCGGCGCGGCGCTCATAGCTAGTGCGTAAACACTTTATTTTTTGTTTTTAAGAATATTGAGAAACAAAGGAATGAGAAACACCCACTTATAAGTAACATTCCCCTTTTAAAATCTCATTAAATATTCATTCTTGTAGATTGTATGTCGATTGTTGATTGGTTCTTGTTGATTGTATGTAGATTACTCATGTCTAAGAGAATTATTGCTATGGGCCACCGTTTAAGAGTTTTATACGAAAAACTAAAGAAAATGACCCTTAATGACTTTTACACCCTCCTCTACCCGTTATCTCCACCCCCGTCCCCCAGGACTTTTAGTATGTTGTTAAGGACATATTTACTACAAGTATGCCAAAATTAGCTTATACACGAATTATTTCCACCAATTGGCAGTTAATGGTCTTCTTTGCTTGAATCACGTTATGGTTGAAATTCTTTTGGTTGAACGTATTTGTATCAAAATGTTATTGGATACAAAAAAACCTTTGGATTTTGAACCTTATTGTTTGAACAGTAAAGTAGCTTTTTGAAGGAATTGCTTTGGAGCAAATCGTTCAACTGCAATGATTTTAAGTATATTAGAAGAGCTGTATGACACTTAACTACAGTAAAATAGGCACCGATATAGCACAAACATATTTCTATAGTGATCTAACTACACTACCTACCGATAATTTTGAGTCAGTCACTTTTTTTATATAATGACGGTGGTAAACAAGCGTACGGTCCACCTGATGAAATTATTTTCAATTTCAATTTCTGATGCTAAGCGGACACCGCAGTCTTTACACGCCCGCAACTCCAAAGCAGTTACATGCGCGTTGCCGGCCCTTTATAAAATTTGAGTATTCACTGTGTTGACAGCAGAAGGGACAAATTTAGGTCCCTCTCTCTCAACTCAGTGCATCCTCGGGAGCTCTGGCAACCTTGCTTACCACCCGTAACACAACACTACATACCTGTATAGTAAATATTATGACTGTGGTCTGTGGTCTTCTGCAAGGCGGAGGTACTTCCCCAGTTGGGCTGCTCCAAATTCGAGCAAGATGACATTTTGCTGTGCCCTACCTCTCATAAAAACTATTGCACAACTTGTCCTCTCAGATATTCATGCAGGTGGCTACATAGTGGAGGTATGTAGACTACGTCACGGGGGTGACACGCTGACACGTGAAGGAAAGCAACAATTCGGTACACGCGTCAATTGTTTGCGCGAGTGCATAGCGCGTGGCATGGGCGAATCGCGAGCCGCGACGGTAACCCGATCGTAACCCGGCTTGTCATCCTGGCCTGTCAGGGACTAGGTAACTGACCTCGGTGCGGGGGGTTCGTGTCGCTTCTGTATGTAATACTATTATACTATTCTGTGTAAAAGGTTGCGACTTCTGCCTTATGCCATTGTAATAAATAAGGTTTCAAAAGTGGATGTTACATTACTCTGTAGTGTCACTATCGTGGTTCTAACATGCTAGGTGTATGCTATTGTCAATTCCCACTTGCTTGCCAATATCTTGAGATAAATGAATAATAAAAAAGCACACATGCCTCATTCATTGTACAGTCAACCAATTTTATTTCTGGGCCATTTCATACCTTGTCACAGTGACATTGTTATAGGATCTTTAGCGGCTTTCATATTGATTTTCACTGTGAAAAGGTATGAAGTGAGTGGCCCAGTACCTGTACATAAAAAATGTTATAAAATAAAACATACCCATCAACAATGTTTACCTCTCCACAAACATGGGTGTTGTGACGTAAATCCACAGTTATATTTTTACCCTCAAGAGCTTTCACTAAACAAAGTAAAGTATTATGATAAAAAAACTGTTCTTTGGATGTGCCAACAAAATGCTTCAACATTTTGATTGCTACCTGAAAATTAAAAACAATTAATGTATGGAATTATTTCTTTATCTTAACTTTGCCCCAGAATGCATTATTGCTTTGGGACCATCCATAAATTACGTCACACGTTAAGAGGGAGGGAGGGGGTCGACGAAGTGTGACATTGTGTAACAAGGGGGTGGGAGGGGTCCTAAATTTCGTGACGTCACATTTCAAATTGTATTATAATCTAAGTGTTAAAACACGAACTTTAAACTATTACTTTACGAAAACTTCAAAAACATATACAACTCTATTAATCTGTGTAAATATAAGATAACAATTGTTTTGTCGACCGCTCGCTCTACTAGTGTTACGCGCCGACCGCAGAGAAGAAGGAGTTAACAACTTATGGAAGAGTTTAAAAAGTAGTGATGATTCTTTAATAAATTCGCCTTTGTACATGTATAATCTATTTTGTCTGTATTGTTTCTTTCTCTTGTCTTGTGTACAATAAAGTATTTACATACATACATAAATATAATTAATCGTTTTTTTTTTGTTAATTGTTTGATTTGATGTTGATTTTATTAAAAAATAATTTAAGGGAAATAAAACTGATTTCGGAACCACTGTTTTCATTCAACAATTTCTAAATGTAATTTTGAAAAATACGTGACGTCACACTAGGGAGGGGGGAGTTTCACAAATGTGACCAGCTGTGACAAGGACGGGGACGGAAGGGGCAAAAAAATCATGAAATTCGTGTGACGTAATTTGTGGATGGCCCCTTTAGGAATATCATCCTAAGGCCTGTGATAGATGGGCAAGTAAGTATACGTATAAAGTCATATGTTATATATAGCTTGTACATCTCACACCTTCAGAACGAAACAGACTCAATGGAAACATATTGACTATTAGCATTATTGAGTCGGTTTCATTCTAAAGGTGCGTCTGTCTCTATATTGAGCTAAGCAAAGTTCATGAACCTAAAGATTGCAATGTTGAAACTTGCCCGTCTGTCACCCACTAGAGTCAGGGTCACTCACCCATATACCGCAGGCTTAAGAATGATAATGCTAAAGCTCAGCTACATGTAGTCTGGTAGCCTACTTTGAACCTACATTTTTTTGAGAAACATAACAGTGCACGAAAATGTTTTATTAAGAACTACTTACTGATTTCATTTTCCTCTTTTATGGATGTTGATTGTTGTCAATACAGATATATATATATATAATATACCTATTAATATGTGATAGGGTATGGGAATGGTTATACATAGATGTAAAAATGAAAGGTCAAAAATACATGTGTTACATACAGTAAGCTGAATGATTGGTAAATCATTTCATCATAATAATATGAAACTTAAAAAAACAAATAATCCATTCCAAATAGCACCTCCTTTTTATCGTAAAGGATATATAACTGGATATTTAATACTTGAATCCTGTGACATAGAATTTATAGAAAAATTAAGTACCAATATTTTAATCTCAAGTAGATAAGTGTCACAAGACTTGGATTGACAGTGAAAGACTACCAATCAAGCTTTGATATAGGATCCCAAGACATAAACAGAAGGGAATTAACTATGAAATAAAAAATACATTGTTACATAAATTTAATTTGGATTAAAAACTTAAATAAATGAATCTCATTTAAGCTAAATTATATATTTCACTTGACTATCACTAACTTAGCATCAGGCTTCGATTTCAATTCAAGTTCAGCCCGGGTAAGTTTCCATTCTTCATTCATTTTTTCAGCCCAAAAGCTGTATGTTCCTCTATCTTTAGGACCTGAGACAGGAATCTTAAATTTGGCATATTTGTCGTCAGCGGAATTGTTTTCGGGGTCCGTAATTTTAAAACGTTTGTCTTTAATCGGCTCTCCTAAATAATACACGGCACCAGAATGGGATCTCAGCGTTTTTAATGCATTTTTGTAATAGTCGTTGCCTCGGACTTTGTCGATCAACCGGTGCTGTAGATAGAATCCTGTAGTGCTGACAATTATGCCACCCCAAGCAGCAATTTGAACGAGAGTTCTATTAGATATAGTCATATTAGTAACCTACCAATTGTTTGTAGAATCACTGAACTATACTTCACTTTATTAACATATAAATGTTATTGTTAAATTAAATCGTTTGATTGAACAAAAGTCTGAAATAGTTCAATATCTTAATATATCATAGATATAGTATATACTCTGTAGTTATAGATGCGCCAACAAGCGACCGGGGCTATGTCTTTCTCACATTATGACGTCAAAATATGGGGATACCATGGTTGCAAAAAATTACCCCAAAAATTTAGTCGGATAGTACAGTTACAAGTGATCAAATTCCATAGTGACTAAGTCGCCATTTTGACTCACTAACTAAATTTACACAACATCGTAGGCGATATCGTAAAATAAGTGATCCCGACCGGCCACTTTTTTTGTGATAATCTTACCTATAAATACATAGTCACCGGTTACCACCGTTGCATCAAACGGCGATTTCACTGATCCAAATCTATACATTTTGTTCTCGCCGCTCGCCGCTGGTCGCTGGCCTTCCTGCTCGCCGCTTGACTTGCTGGTCATCACGTCACCCAAAGAACCATGCTAAATGTTTAAGTCTCTAGACGATGAAAGTAGTAAGTAATGTAACCAGATAGTGCTTACTATTTCCATGCCCCTTTTTGTCTTTCACAGATAAATTATGTAGTTGTTGGAATAAAAGAATAAACTTCAATTTAGAACAGGTAATTTATTTACAATAATATCTTACATTTATAACTTTTTTTTTCAATAAGTAAACAAATATGTAATAAGCAGTTATAGATTATTTTACCCAATTTAATTACCTGTTCCCTCAGTCCTCAAATCCATTTTTTCGGGATTCATCCTCTGTTGAAAAACTGAAAAAATCAAATTACTTGAAATTCCCGAAACGTGGGGTAATCTTTAGGGGATTTTTTTATTATTTGTTGGTATCCCGAAATCGAATTATAAACCGACTGAATGGTGGGACATCAATGCTAAGCTGGCTTCTATGGTAGATTTCTACTACGCGATTTGACCGGTTTGTATGTCAAATGTTTGGAGGTTATTTTTGAATTAATTCACATATTTTTCCTATTTCATCTATTGACTCATGATATAACTAATGATTTAGCTCAGTAATTTGGTTCCGGTGAGATTTTAGAAATAAACACGGGTCCAAAATTCAAAGAAAATGTACTTACGCATGGAATGTAACATCCGCCTTTTTTCGGTCGAAATTGCTTTTACAGCCAAACACTGAACACCCCACCATGTTTGCATTGAACAACCAAACACTACGGATCTGATGATTGGTAAATTATTATTCATTTAAACCAAATTCATCATTAATTTTCCACTTATAAATTGCACTGCAAAATATTGCCACTTTGTTTTGCAATCTTCTTGACACTAATGACAGATTACTTTTACCCGACCATGAAAAAATGTCCGGTCGGTGATAAGGACAAAACATCGCACTTTTTTCTACTTCCTCTCATAGGAATCGCAATAAGGCTATCTTTCTCTTACAAAGCGTGTCAGGCCCTTGTAATATACCTATATCATATGAATAACTGTCAGTGTCAAGTCAAGTGTCACTGTCAATTTCAAATTGTTACGCCCGTGCCAGACGGTCGAAGGCAAGCCCCAGACCGCGCGGCCTTGGTCTCTGACTCAAAGGGAATATATGTATGTTATATAAATGTAAAGAGGACCAGCCTCAGTAAAGCTGCCTACACAAAGCCCTGCCTGCAGGGCCCTGCTTGCAGTGCCACTGCCAAATCGTATCGTGTGTAGGCATGCAGGGCCGATTTAACAGATAAAAAAATCGGCCCTGCATGCCTACACACAATACGATTTGGCAGTGGCACTGCAAGCAGGGCCCTGCAGGCAGGGCTTTGTGTAGGCAGCTTAAGAGGCCGGCATAAATCGGTCCTGCATGCCTACACACAATACGATTTGGCAGTGGCACTGCAAGCAGGGCCCTGCAGGCAGGGCTTTGTGTAGGCAACCAAAGAGAATATAACCACTACGTTCTAGCAGCTTTAAACTGGTCACACTGGAAATGACATCGCTTTCGCGTTGACATATATTTGACGTGCTGCGTGATTCCATGAAATTGAAAGGTAATTGGTTTTCGTTATTTCGTTTTCGATGGTCTACACCGTGTTGAGCGAGTAGCTGAGGTTGCAACCTGTCGATTTGCTAATTGGAAATTATTTCAAGCTCTGTAAGTATACAATTTATGTTAAATTATGCGAGTCTAGTTGTTACACTATTTTAGTAGTAATAATAGTGTGATTTCAGTTATTATGACTTCGGAAACAATCGCTACGCCACCATCGGTTTCATGGGCTCAGAGAAGCACTCGCGTGTTTTTGACATTTAACGTTGAATGCGAAAAACCGGATATTAAAATAGAAAAGAAATCGGTTTCATTCAAAGGGATATGTGCTCCAGACCGAATTTTACTTCAAGTAGATATACCCTTGTATGCCGAAATAGATCCAGAGAAGAGTACACAAGTTAACAAAGGCAGATACATTGAGCTCGTGTTAATTAAAGAAAAGTGTGATGAGTCATTCTGGCCCGCTCTGACCAGTGATAAGAAGAAGCACCATTGGCTAAAGGTGGACTTCAACCGCTGGCAGGATGAGGATGAAAGTGACAATGACATGCTTGAAATGAATGACATGTTTTCAAACAAAATGGGGCCTTTCGGTGATGACCTTGAGAAGGATGACTCCAGCTCTGCTGAGGAAGAAGATCTGCCTGATATAGAATAAATAGTCTTGAATCTACATAGTCATGTAAACAGTTTACACCTAGAAGTGCATTCATAAAATTGTGCTTTTATATGACGAAATTAATGTGGTAGCTATGCCTATACCTTAGCAAATGGCAAAAATTTTGATTGAGTTATTTGAATCATGTTTAGAATTCAAGTGTATTAAATAAGGAATATTTCAGTTATTGTTTGTGTCATGGGAAGTATGGTAAGGAATAATTTTAAAGTGCCATTGTATGGGCTCTACCTACACACATTAGAATTAAGTTTAGGAGGACACTTGTATGATAAATGGGGTCCCTTGTGCATAGGTATATCAGTTTTGTAAGAATTAGGAAGTTGGTTATTATGTTATGTGAATTTGAAATGAAAGAGGATTCTTATAAGCTCTACATCTTGCAATCTAAGGATAAACCTTATAAGAATTCTTAAATTGCAAGATGTTATGTTTTATTGGGCTCCACAGATCACAGTTTCAAAAATTACTTTGCACTTATCCCGAACCACACAGTTTTAAATTCATTTTTTGTGCATTTCATGCTACTCCGCATTTTGAACATTTGTCACTAAGATTTAAAAACATCTTATTAACTCCATAGCCCATAGGCCAGACCACTGCGCCATAGGCACAGATGAATTGTAAGCAGATGGCGGATTTTAAAACCCATGCTGACATTTCTAGAGCAAAAAAATTGGTATTCATTCATTACAACAATAATTTTCAACCTTTGCTATTTTAAGAACTTTTTTCTTAAGTAAAATGTGTGCTTGTGCTAGGTTGTTAATTACAAGTCTACAACAAATCTTAGTTTCAAAATGATGATGTATTTGTATATTTATTATTTTTTTATAGATTGAAAAGATTTTAATTGAAAAAGGATATAAGAATTAATTGTTTGAATATTTTAATTTTATCAAACTGGATGGAGTAATGAAATGTCCTAGCAAAGTGCATATTAGAGGAGTACAGAATGGTTTTTAATAGAATAGTTCCTTATTTTGTGACTACTAGTAGCAAGATTTAGTAGCACTGATTGAATTTTAATTAAATTTACCCAATTGTAGATTTCTGGACTCTAAAATTTGAGATCTTAAAACTGTATGATGTTATATTAAAACCCAGAATTGAAACCCATATTTTTTGTTACCTCACACCACCTCACACCTTAATTTCTCTTTATTTTGTTCAAACGTGCATTTTTCGAACTGTTCTTAATTTAAATACCATATTTTTCAACAAAGGCTCACTTGGAACACAGGGACTTCTCATTATTGTGGAATTATTAATAGCATACTATTTATGTATGATGCATATCTTTGTAGCAAAGCATAAGCAACCAGTTAAGAAAAACTCTGTATATTTAACTGTGCGCGGGAAAATTCTAAAAGTCTGAAAATCCAGCGTTTCACGAAAGTGGCCTTAAGTACCCTTACCATGAGTTTGCAATGTTTGCATTACCATACTCGCTAGCGACTACGTAAACGATTTAGTACGGTCAAAAGTACAGCACCTCTGGCGGTTACGCAATAGAACTAAGAATCGCCATACTAAATCGTTTACGCAGTCGCTAGCAAGTACGGTAATGCAAACATTGCAAACTCATGGTAAGGGTACTGGTATCACTGGTCTTTGGCAAGGTTTTGTAAATCTATTATATCTACTATTCTGCGGCAAGCTGTATCTATGGCAATTGGGAATGAGGGCTACCGCCCAACATACTTATTATACTCTTTGGGCTATCGTTTCTGTGCTCACCAGTTGGCACCACTGTGCTGTCAGTCCAGCTGTCAAATTTTGTTATTGGTTATTACCTATTGGCGTGAAAACAAAGTTTACGTTGAAATAGTATTTAATACAATACAACCGTACAGTCAATATTTTTGTCGAACTTCCAGTAATGTAGTGACGTTTTGAAATACACTTATACAGGGGGTGACCCAAACCTTGACGTCCATAAATTTGGGAACTTTTCAGGATTATGTTACAAAACGAAACATTCACAATAGTTCAACAGTTTTTTTTAAATGTTAATAATGATAGCCCACGACCTGAGGAATCTAAAAAAAATGAGGTCAATAATTGTCTCAAAGCACTGAAATTCGTTGACCCGTAACTCATATTTGCCATACGTCACCACATTAATCTAATTAAAAATAAACCCGCGTAATAACTCATCCACATTGCCCACAAACTATGAAATTTGACATTTTGGAGGACTGTTATCACACTAGCGCCTCTAGCGGCGAATTCAGACGCGGTAGACCTCTGCTTAACACATAGCGCCATCTATGAACACAACGAAGAAGCTCCCAGCAGATGGCATTGGCAGTCTATATAATTCCTAGTCTCTGGTACTAGAAAGCTGTAATTTGGCATGAGTACCTATACCCAACCTATACCTATAGACATTGATGACGCCGACAAAACGGTAGAATAAAACCTTGAAAACGAAATTTTTTTAGGGTACCCTACATGTAAAGTGGTGGTGCAATTTTTTTTCTTCCAAACCCCATCGTGTGGGATATCGTTGGATAGCTCTTTTATATGAAATTTGGTGTTTGAAATTAGGTGATCATTAAGTATTTTTGGGTAGAGACTAATTTATTTGGTAACAATTTAATTTAATAGGTTATCGACATGTTTACTTCTTTGAGTTGCACTTTATATTTAAATGGAGTTGAAAATTTGGTGCGAATCTAGTATTTTTGGTAGAAATGTAATTTTTTAGGACATCATTTCATTCGGCAATTAATTTGGTGGTTCGTTAAATGCTACCCTATTATATTTATATCTATGCTCAAAATGTATGCCAAACTGTACATTACTGTACTTCTTCGAAGTCCCGTCTCTTAGAACGAAGTGGTTATTATAGAGGAGGAACAGAATTGGAAAAGGCGTCTCTAAACAATGCAAGCGGCAAGTCATGTAACAGTTGGGGTGACAACGTTATCAGAGGGTTTGGACCCTGCAGAATACGGATCTGCCTGTCGCCATCTCGAAATTTGAGCCGGAAGTACGGTATACCGGAAAAGGTGCAGCCCATACAAAAAAAATCGTAGTACATTTAGTAAATTGTTGCTCTGGTACTCTAAAAGAGGTCCGATTGATATGGTTTTTTGGTATGTTGTGAAGGACAATATTAGCCATGGTAACCTAAAAATTTCGGCCCTCCAGCTCCATAACTTTGGCCGCCATCTTGGAAATAGTGTCATTTTTTTCAGTTCTTTGCTTTTACTGTCGACAAAGACTCAAAGTTCATTCCAGTGCTAAACATAGTTCTACAATATTGTAGAATACAAAATTTGCTAAAACTTTTGCGTACAAAGATTTTTTCCATGACCCCTAGGGACGAAGATATGACAGGATATATCATTAAAAATTGCCACTTTTTTCTAGTTTTCCGTTCATGTTTACATTTTAAGTGCATTTTATCACTAACTATAGTTCGGCAATATTGTAGATCACGAAATTTGCTACAATTTTGTATTGAAATATTTTTTCCACGACCATTAGGAAAGAAGATATGAAGTCATCTATGGAGTAGCACCGTTGAAATTTGCTACTTTTGCAGTTTTCTTCTCATATTTAGGTTTGAGTGCATTTAATCGCAATCTGTAGGGGATCTATGATGGTCGAGTGATAGCGGAATAGACGACAAGATAAAGCATCTGTCACTTTCCGATCTATACCACTTCAATCCCTCAGAAGACAAAATCGTCTGTTTCCACGATACCTAGAAGATCGTAGGTACTTTGAATTTGCATATAATTTTGTCTTCTATAATATTGCTGACCGAGAAATGCACTAAAACGAAAATATGTGAAGAAAACTGGAAAAGTAGTAAATATCGACGGTAGTACCCCATAGGTGACATCGTATCTTCTTTCCTGATGATCGTGGAAAAAATATTTCAATACAAAAGTTGTAGCCAATTTTGTAATCTACAATATTGCTGAACTATAGTTAACGCTAAAATGCACTTTAAACGTAAACATGAGAGGAAAACTAGAAAAAAGTGGTAATTTATAATGATATCTCCTGTCATATCTTCGTCCCTAGGGGTCATGGAAAAAATCTTTGTACCCAAAAGTTTCAGCAAATTTTGTGTTTTACAATATTGCCAAACCATGTTTAGCACTAAAATGAACTATAACGACAGTACAAGCAAAAAACTGAAAAAAGTGACAGATTTTCCAAGATGGCCGAGAAAGACGTGGAGCTGGAGTGTCAAAAATTTCGGGATACGATGACAAATATTGTTATTTACGGCATATCAAAAATCCATAACAATTCGACCATAGTTAGGGTACCGGAACAACGATTTACCAAATGTACAACGAAAAAATTTGTATGGGCTGCACCTTTTCTGATATAACATTCTTCCGGCTCAAATTTGGGGATGGAGACAGGCAGATCCGTATTCTGCAGGGTCTAAACCCTCTGATTACGTTGTCACCCCAACTGTTACACGATATGCTTCTTGTATTCTACTTCTTCAAAAATGGGCCTACTCTATTATTCTCTTTGGTCATACCTACTCATACTGTATTCACAGATCTAACTGTACTTTTTGATCTTGATTTACACTTTCTTGCTGTCTAGCAACTGTCTAGGCCTAGGCCGGATGTCAAGTATATGTTACCCACAGATCTTACCCTAGATAAGAGTGTAATGACTGGAAATAGATAGCCAACTTCACGCATATTGTGATCCCAACTAAAGCGCCACCAAGTGCCAAAGTTAGTAATTATTATCTTAGATACACGTGAAAAAACATACAAAAAGTGTACCCGCCGCTGGGGGATGGAACCCGGGTACATTGACTCAGACAATATACTTCACCACGGGGCCACATATCATATGTGATGCTGATATGCATCGAATTTTTGAATACCTTTTTAACAGGCTACTTACTTTTACTTTTTAGCTCACTATTCGAGCAAGTTTAATAACCTTAAGACTAGGTGGCGCTATTATTAATTCCGTCAGCTTTCTTCTAAGATGAACAACCATGGATCTTACCGTTTGGTATTCAAAATATCACAATGTAAAACCAAAGCAATAAAAAATATTAAACGCAAAAATCAGGCAATGATGGAAATTGGAATTTATGTATTTCTTCCTTCAATATTCCAACAATAGGTAATATGTAATCATTATTAGTGTAACTACCTATCGGATCTACTATTTGTGTGCCTCAAAGAAGACTACTACAACTAAATAATGTCAAGTCCGGCTATATCTGAGAATCTTTCGAAGAACTCTCTCCAAAAGAAACCAGCTAAGAGTTCCAAATCCAAATCAGTCAAATCCAGCGGTCAGGATGATCATTGCAAAATAGCCCTGGTACTCAGTATATTGGCTGTTCTGATAATCTTGGTGTGGTACGGTACGAAGAAATTAAGTAGACGACGAAATAGACGGAGTTACAGCTGCTGCAATTAAAAAGTTCATTATACCTACCTGAAGAGTATACATACCTACTTCAAACGTAAACAATGACTAAAAACAAAAAGAGTAATATCACCAGTGTCATAACACAACCAGCACCAGTCAGCACTGTCAGCAGCCATAATAGCAGTCTATTTCCCGAGACATTTTCAGTTGAATCGATAGATATTCAAGATCCTAAGTACCAAGTATTAATATTAGCCGCCATACTGGCTACTCTCCTTGGGTACACTTGCTACCAGTACCTTCGGCAGCGTAGGCGACGCCGCTGCCCCACTTGTGGAGGATCGAGGCGCGGGTGCGCCATCTAGAAATAACCCTATGGACAATCCGTGAGGGTCAAACCTTCAAAAAGACTTGTTATTTTGGGATAACCTTTGTAAGTACCTATAAATGATGTCTTGGAAAATTTGCATCAGTTCAACGAGAAAATTTTAAAGTCCGAAGACAGTTTTATCAATGGAGTCTAATTTACTTAAATAATAAAACGTTGGATTCAATGAGATTTTTAACTATTCTGCACCCATAACTGTGGTGAATACTGAATAACCGGGATTATTCCGACTCACTTGGACTCACCTATGAGGCTATGAACGTCGACGGAGGGCGGGATAGTGCTAGGGGTACACTAGGGCTACGGGAAATGCTGCAAATGGTGTTAAAAGCATGAAAATCGGCACGATTGATCTTTAGGCCATATGAATCAATTTGACCCGTAGGACGAAAAAAGAAATTAAAAAAATAGGAGTTGTATGGGAAATAAAAAAAAAGTTCTGATGCCTATCGTGTGTGGTATCAAATGAGAGGTCTTTTTGAGCCGGTTCTAAAAATATATCACATTATTACATTTCAGTCACTTATCTTAAATTAATATAATAGTACATTACTTAATGATGACCGCTTTAGCTTAGTTGGTAGTGACCCTGCCTACGAAGCTGGAGGTCCCGGGTTCGAATCCCCGGGGCATTTATTTGTGTGATGAGCACGAATATTTGTTCTTGTCTTGGGTCTTGGATGTTTTCTATGTATTTAAGTATTTATTTGTCTATATAAGTATGTATATCGTCGCTTAGTACCCATAGTACAAGCTTTGCTTAGTTTGGGACTAGGTTGATTTCTGTAAGATTGTCCATAAATATTTATTTATTTATTTATTTAACAAGCCTTGCCTTCGGCTCGGGCGTCAAATACCTGCGATCTGAGGCTTTCTTTATTACCGCCCGTGATAAGTACAAAATTTTATGTCACCCCCGTGGCCAGGAAGTGGGATTTCCCGCGCGCGGAGCGTGCGGTAATAGGGATGATGACACTATAAAAGAAAATCAATAAATCCAAATTTTCTACATAATGACTCAAATTCTCAATCAAATGGCAAAAAAAGTAATTCAAAAAAATAAATAATTACGTAATTATAAGTCTTCAAAGTTTTAAAAGTGGGTATTTTCTGTCGCTTTTCCGCAAAACGCACCTTTGTATTGAACGATTGTCATTTACTATGGCGCTACTCAAAGGTGACGTCACGGTCGAGTAGCACTTTCTCTCTCTAACTACGAACATTCTAACCGTTGTTGCTTCGTTATTTTTTGAGATATTTGAATAGGATTTTCACTATTTGGCATAGTTTTATGTCTTCTTTCTATTGAAGTAATAATTTTTTTTGAGTCATCATGCCTATTGCCGCGTTATGGCCAGGTGTGACATAAAAATAATTTTCAAAACGCTAAGTTTGGGGTCCTTCAGATACGATACCGTGGAATCATTTGGTATAAAATATACCTCAAATGATACTTAATATCCTCATATCCGATCCCAAGCAAGGAAATTTGAAAATATTTACATTTAGTATGTTTTTTCTAATTTTTAATAATTACAAAAAGTGTGATAATACCCTTTAGTTAGCGCGATCAATGGAGGAAAAATTGGCGGAAATAATTCATTTATAAGCAGAGCTTGGCAGGGGTGAGCTGTTTACAGAGTTTGCATAACATGGACATAACTTTTTTATTAAATGGTAGATGTAGTGTAATTTAATAACTTATGAAATTATTTTATTTATGCAGCCTTCCTGCTACGATCTTCAGTCGCCATCAAAACAAATGAATTTTATACTTAGCAAAGCAAGCTTTTTTTGTAAACCTCTTTATATATATCCAGACGAGTGTATACTGTATTTTCCGAAAATGGTTTTTTCTAAGTGGCGATTAATTCCATTCGCAAATTTTACTACTTTTTTTTTCTCGTTAGCTTCCTTTCCCGAAAGCATTTGTAACCATTCGCGGCATTCGCATATTTTCCCAGTTTATTTATTTTTCAGCAGCTTATTTTTCTAATAGGTTTTTTAACCATTTGCACAATTTCTCACTGTATTATTTTTATAGCATAATTTTCCGATAGGGTTTTTAACTACCTATTCGCATAATTTACCACTATATTTCTTTTTTAATAGTTTTTTTGTTGCACTTGCGGAGGGCACCTACAGAATGGAAAGAACATTTCTGCTTTTTAGGGTTCCGTAGTAAACAAGGAACCCTTATAGTTTCGCCATGTCCGTCCGTCCGTCCGACCCCCGTTTTTCTCAGTAACCGTTAGTACTAGAAAACTGTAATTTGGCATGAGTATACATATCAATGACGCCGACAAAACGGTTGAATAAAATCTTTATCTACACACATATCATAAATCCTCTAATATGCGTTCGGAAACCGTAGAAAATGACTCTCATTTCAACATTCAATGAATTTATGGCAATTTTCTTATCTGTGGCTAAGGCTACAGCAGTAATAAAATATTTCATTTTAATCTCATATATGATGTTAAAATATTACGTCAAACAAAACTGTCAAAATTTAAATGTCAAAGTTGACATGTCCCTATTCTAGTATCACTGAAAATTCAAATTCAGTCGATGCGAAATGTCAGCTCGATGTTTTTTTAGTATATATCGCACGAAATTTGAGCTAGAACGACATGATCACATCAGAATAAGGACTCTTTACTTTTTAAAATAACATTCAGGTATCGGTTCCAGTTCTGATTTCGATATTTCCGCAACCGTGCAAAAAGGGTTGTATTAACACAATTATTGTATTTATTTACTACGGTTTCTGAACCCATCTTAGAGTAATTATAATATGTGTGTAGATAAAGTAATGTATGCAACTGTACATAATTAGGCATTAAAACACTCGTGTGACCTTATTATGAAACTCGCCTTCGGCTCGTTTCATAAAACACACTCGTGTTTTAATGCCCCTCATTATGTACCAGTTGCATAAACTACTATTAAAAATATTTTTTAGGGTAACTAGTTACCTCCACTACATGTAAAGTGGTGGTGCAATTTTTTTCTGCCAAATCCCATTGTGTGTGGTATCGTTGGATAGCTCTTTTAAAAATATTATAAGGTTTCTATAAGCATTTTTTGATTAAAGAATTAGTTAGCGTGATATTAAGCTTTGAAGTGATAATTTTTGTTATGGTCAAGTGTCCCCCCCCCCCCCCCCCCTGCCAGTTAAACAGTGGCTACTAGGCATGTGAAAAAATCATGGTAGTAGTATATACGATGAATTTAAAAGGAAAACTATCACAGCTAGTAATAGTCGAACTTAAGAAATGTAAATAGAAGTAAGTTATAAATATAAGTTCGCCAACTTTTTAGGCCACACAATGTAACGGGTGGGCAACTACGGAACCCTACATTGTGCGTGGCCCGACACGCACTTGGCCGGTTTTTTAGGGTAATAATTGTTGAAGTGAAAACTTCTTTAGCGGCTCTGAGCACTTTTTGTGATGGGGGAAAATTGTTAAACTCGCGACGATTCGTAAGTCCAGCTAGTTGACTCCTCCTAGTATCGTGATTGCGATGTTAGGAGGGGTCAACTCAGCTAAACCCAGCTGGTCTTACGATGCGTAAGACACAATGATAACCGGGACATATTATACGAGGGGCGTTCAATAAATTCTCGGTATGAGAATGAAAACAAAAGAATACGATAGGTTTTTTTTATTTTATTTTTTAATATACTCCCCCCCTATGTTTATGCACTTATAAGATCGGTCAATTAGTTTTTTAACCCCTCATAAAAATATTTTTTATCTTTAGTGTCAAAATGCTCCTCCAGTGCTGTCTTCAAAGCTTCATCGTCAGAAAATCGATTTCCTCGTAGGTCCTTTTTGAGGTTGGGAAACAAAAAGAAGTCACTCGGGGCTAAGTCTGGACTATACGGTGGGTGTGTAATAGTTTCGAACCCAGATTCCCGAACAGCAGCCTTGGCGATATGAGCAGTATGCACAGGGGCGTTGTCGTGCAGAAGCAGAACTCCCTTGGCTAATTTTCCCCTTCTCTTCTCTTTGATTGCTTCTCTTAATTGGCGTAGAATATAAGCGTAGTACCTTCCTGTGATATTTACACCCTTTTCTTTATAATCGATCAGCAATATTCCATCACAATCCCAGAATATTGTGGCCATGACCTTTCCAGCTGAAGGCATGACCTTGAACTTCTTAGGGTGAGGAGTTCCTTTAATGTGCCACTGCATGGACTCTTGTTTGCTCTCAGAGTCATAATGATGAACCCAGGTTTCATCTCCGGTAACAATCTTTTGCAGTATCTCATCAGGATTTTCACCAGTCTAGGGCTTCCAAAATTACGGATTTGTCAATTACGTAATTGATTTCGTAATTAGAACGTTGAATTACGTAATTACGTAACTGACCCGGAGTTCAAATTAAAAATCTCTAAATAATTTGTATTTGTTATAATTATTAATTATAATTAAGGGAAACGATTTTTAACACCATTATTTAAATAAATCGCAGCATCCACGTGTAATTTTCAGAACAAAGAGCTGAACGTATATGGTCAGTCCAGCTTGAGGAACTTCTACCAGTAATACGGTCGTCTTTAAGTTTTATTTGTTGTATTGGCAACCAGTTGTTATTGATCAAGTATGGTAGTGTGGTGGACAGTCTGATTCGAATATTGTGCTGGTCTAAAATCGATGAATTGGTACGATATCCCTTTCGAAGTAGGTATGCCACAAATTTACTTCTAGCACTCAATCCAGTTGCTATCATCTGAAAATCTGGGAAAGGACTCCTCTAGTTTCCAAGTAGAGGTATACGCCATCTTACAGTGTGCGACAACCAATCGGCAAAGCAATTATCTCAACAATATCATTTATATTCAATCGTATAGCCAGGCGGTGCTCTTGAATTGCCGGGAAGCATTAAATAACCTTGGAGCGAAAAACAAGGTTATTTTACGGTGGGTCCCGTCCCAGGGCATGCAGCTAGGTATCGCGGGAAATGAAAGAGCTGACGAGCTTGCACGAGCGGGCGCGAAGGGGATGCATTGTGGGCCAGAATCGTTTTGCGGCATCCCCATACATCTAACCAAGCTAACCCTGGAAATCTACTGTTTCTACAAAACCATTCAGGCCTAGAGAGAGTTCCCATGTCTGAACCATTCCAAGGCGCTATTTAAGGCCTTTAACAAAAAGGAGTCCCCTGATGCCTATTGCTAAGCAGGGACCGACTACGCGTGTTTGTAAGGGTGCTTACTAAATAAGCACATGCACACGTTAGGATTGAGTGACACAAGGAGGTGCAGACGCTGCATTGAAGTGGAGGAGACGCTTGCACACATCCTAACTGACTGCCCTAGCCTAATGCACAGCCGTAGCTCTTTCTTGGGCAAACACGTCATGTGCCCTGAAGAGACTAAATTTCTCGAGTTCAGCAAAATCCTGCAATTCTTTAAGTTTGCAGGACTTTACTCACTTTTAGGATCCCAATAGTTCAGCAATGGTCGCAATTATAGCCACTACCCCCAAATAGTAATATGATATTATAAATAGGTTTTTGATCTGTTCCGCCATTCCAGCCACCACATCGAACACCCGCCCGGTAAAATAATGCACCCCTGGCCCCTGTCGGACCTCCTTCTTGTATCTAGTCCACAGACATCAGAGTAACCTAGTCGAAAGGGTTACAACGCAATCCTGTCCATTCTCGCTAGTGATGTGTCGAGGTACCTAGGTACTAACTCCAAATAATATCCCATAATCTTTTATGTTATTTAATAATACGTTAATTTACAATTTCATAAAACCTTTTTCCATTTTTAGACTGAAATAGTAGGCATATTTTAAACAAATAAGTGGTAATACATAATTCCGTAATTACGGAATTTAACCTTTGAATTACGTAATTATTAGAAGTCAAATATCTGTCCGTAATTACGTAATTCCGTAATTACGTAATTACGGAATGGAAGCCCTATTCACCACACAGCTTAATAAATTCGGAACAACAAGCAACGCGCGTATTTTTCTGAAGCGGCTTCAGCATTCGCGGTACCCATCTCGCACTGACTTTTGACATATTAAGATTGTCATGGATTATATTGTGTATAGTACCAATAGAAAGCTTGGTTATTTGAGCTATTGCTGTCACCTTCACTCGAGCATCTTCCAATATAATTTTCTCCACTTTTTTTATATTTTCTTGTGAAGAAGCTTCGACGGGCCGACCAGGTCTGGGGTCGTCTTCGATACTCTCTCTCCCACACTTAAATTCACTTGACCACTTTTGAATTGTTGATAAAGAAGGAGCAGACTCTCGGTAAACATAATCCATTTCTTCTTTTATAGCTTTTTGATTTTTTCCTTGTTTGGTCAAGAATTTTATTACCGCTCGGTGCTCTAATTTAATTAACATTGAAAAATCGCTCAATGTGATCACGTTTGTTCGGCAGTTGCAGAAAAACAAAAGAACATCGCCGTTTGAATTTTACCTTTTTTTTATGTTAATGAATGACACTTACCGGCCAGTATTAAAAAGTTTACTAAAAAGGTTTAAAAGATATCAATACCGAGAATTTATTGAACGCCCCTCGTATATATATTTGTAAATGGATTATGCGAATATGAATATGAACATGAGTATAAATATGAATATGGATACGGATATGACTTGTAAAAGTGCCATTGCGGCCTACTTACAGAATAAAGTTCATTTTATTCACATTTTTTTGATACGGATATTACGGATACGGATCCTGATACCGATACGGATATGAATATCTTTGTTATTTACTTTCTTTATTGAGTTTTCACTTCTGCCGGCACTCCCGGAGTGCAACCTGTTGTTTTTTTTATGTCAAAACATATTGTGTTAGACGGTTTATTTTGTGGCGTACACGCTACACAGCACAGTGTTGTGGTTGAAACGTCAAAGACTACTATGAGATACCTACGGTGATGACGGTAATGGGGCTTTTGGGACAACAATATGATAAAAATATTAAGGCCACTTGTCCCATGTGACTACTGGGACATATAATCGTCTCAGTTGTCCCATGATGGGACAACTCCATGGGACTAGTGGGATAGAATAGACGGGATTTATAAGAATGATACACAAGTGTATATCGATCTCCTAATAGGTTGTATTGTATTCGGTTCTATGCGTTAAAATAAAACTAGGACAGGCAATTAAAAAAAAAATAGTGGACAATCTTACACAAATCAACCTAGTCCCAACCAAACTAAGCAAAGCTTGGACTATGGGTATTAGGCGACGATATACATACTTATATAGAATTATATATACTTAAATACATAGAAAACATACAAGACCCAAGAACAAATATTCGTGCTCATCACACAAATAAATGCCCTGGCCGGGATACGAACCCGGGACCTCTAGCTTCGTAGGCAGGGTAGGGTAGGGTCACTACCAACTAAGCTAAAGTGATCGTCAATAACATATTTTCAATTAATTATAACTTAAATAAAATAAAACCACGCTTGTGCATAAACGTAATCATACCGACGACTTTGTCAAACACACGATTACCTTCAACTTACTCGTAATATGTAGGTACAGTCAGCGTTATATAGCGTCATACAGCGTCATACAGCAGCAGCGAAAATTGGTAATAAAATTTACTCCCCATACAAACTTTCACCCCTTCAGAAAGCGATTTTTGAAAAACGCTTAAAATTGTTTTCTTCCATCGACTCCATTGTAATCCCAAAAATATATTTTTTCTCCATACAAAATGACCACTCCCTTTTAACCCCCTAAGGGGATTTATTTTGAAATAAATTATAGCCTATGTCCTATTCTGATGTCTAAGCTACAATACTGGAAAGTTTCATTGAAATCAGTTCAGTAGCTTTTGTGATTAAGTGGAATGCACATACATACCTACATCCGCACAAACGCAATCCGCACAGCGAGAGGCTTCAACTCCCCTCCCCTCCGATTCCGTTCTGAATTGGCTACTTGACAGTTTTCGGAAATGTATTTTAAATTATACGTAGGTTTATTTTATACATGTAACAATTATCTTTTGCCCCCAAAGAGCTTGTTTCTTTCAAAAAAAAATAGTTTTTCTTTAAGTCATTTGAATTTCGCGCGAAAACAGCTGATCACGTGACTGTGAGTACTGTGACGTCGCACTTGATAAAACAACTAAAGGTTTACTTCCGCAGCCGACAGCAGACGGCAACTGCATGTTACACCGCACTCCAAATTGTACAGTAACTTGTGCTGTTGCGACACTTCTCCGCTCATTTTAAATAGAGCTTTTTACGAATACCGTTACGGTTCAATTTGGAGTGCGGAGAAACATAACGTGCAGTAAGTGCACTTGCGGAATTAAACCTTAACTTTGAAATGTGACGTTACACGCGTTTCGGTTTTTGTAATCCACAGATAAAAAAACTCTTAATTTATTTTTCAATAATAAAATGTTTTCAATTAATTTTAAAGCACAAAACCTATTGTATGAGTATTGTAAACCTATAAGCTACTGTATCCAACACATTAATTATTTTATCTTTACAACTGTCAAATAGCGAATTCCGTTCGTGTGCGGCCGGCATTAGAGCGAGAGGCGTCAACTCCCCTCCCCTCCGATTCCGTTCTGAATTCCGTGCGTCTGCGGCCGGCCTTAGACTAGCGTTTCAAAATGACGTCACACGCGGTGGGTTAGCGGGACTCGAACTTTTTGAATGAAACAAAAACTAAGTAATGTAGTGTCTGGGCGGCTACCGCGAACTAAAGAGAATATAACCCAAACTCGCACACTCGCAACGACAACAAAGCGCCGTGATTGGCCGACAGTTCATTCGCACATACGTAAGTTAACCTACACGCACAGCACACACGCAAGCTAAAGCAAAACTTTCACTAGGGATTGAATAAAAAAATATATTTATCGGTTATTTAAATTTACGATTAATTACATTACAACGAAAATACTTCTAATGTGTTCGACCTTTATTTATTGCAAAGATACGAATGCAAAAATTGCAAAATGACTTTCTTTTACTAATAGACTTCAATACAAATAAGATAGAAGGTTTTTTAGTTTTTTAATATAATTTAATTTTTTTAAATATAATTAGCAATGTTGTCCGAATTTAGTAATTCTTTTTAGGGTTCCGTACCTGAAGGGGGACCCTATTGCAGTCACTCACGCGTCCGTCCGTTCGTCCGTCCGTCCATCCATTTTGATCTCGGAAAAAAGTTCATGTAGTGAAGTGCAAAGGAAATGCAAATAATCTTATATCTTTAAACGAGCAATTCTTGTTTATATCTATATATGTATGTATATTTCTATATTTCCGGGATCTCGGAAACGGCTCTAAGGATTTTGATGAAATTTGGTATGTGGGGGTTTTCGGGGACGAGCAAACGATCTAGCTAGGTCTCATGCCCGGGAAAACGCCGAGCAAAGCTCGGTCGCCCAGATATTTATTATGTAAATGGTGTAAATGTAAATAATTATTATGTAAATGTAAATAATTAAATGGAAGTGTAAATAATTAGATACCATGATGCCATGATTCGGACTAGATGGAAGTTCTCGAATTAGTAAATAGCCTAAGTTTAACGAGTACTAGTGTGTAAAGTGGCGAAGGGTTAAGGGGAACGCAATTTATGATAAAATTTTATTGTCCTTGAAACAGAATGTATTAGGTAAGTAATTGTCTTTTTGTTTCTGGTGTTAAGTTTTTGATTAAAAAATTCACCACCACAAGGGATGCCCACGGTAACTCAGTTGGTTAGAGCAATGAACGGATTCCAGAGGGTGTAAATCTCACCTGTGGCGTTTACTTTTTAAATTTCATTGAAAATTATAATTTCCTTAGCGGACGCGGACGCATCCGCTTGACAACATTTTATATTAAGAAAACGTATATTTAAACTTTTCAATGATATAATTAGAATAAAATAATCGCACGGTAACACATCGTTACATATTTAATATTAGTTTTTACCAGTACCATGCACAGGTACTGGTAAAAACTACAAATAAAGAATATAAGATTTCTATAGCTACCACCCAGACCGATAAAAATCGGTAATCTTTCAAACGGGTACATCACTACGCCCCGAGTGGGGCTTTGTTAACAAAATTCAACTTAAACCAATTTTTCGTCAATATTAACATTGAAATAACGTTACTTGTGAAATGAAATCCTTTCATTAGTCGTACTTGGCACCTGGCTACTTGCTCTACATGTAATGATCGCACAGGAAGGTATTTTTTTAATATTTTTCACGCTTGTACGTACTCGTTCGTTCTTTGAGAGCGACTGAGGCGACCTGCGCGTGCCGTCGGCGCGAACGTTGAGCAAATGCTCAACGATGTAGCGCGCGTGCCACGCCCCCATCGCCTTTCTAACCTATTTATTGTTCTGTGATATAACCACTACGTTCTACCGCGAACCTAGTGGTTATATTCTCTTTGCCGCGAACCACAAACGAAGTTTTCTCTCTCTGTCGCACTTACGCCTGGTTTGGTCACGTGGTCACGGTTCGGCATTAAGCGCTGTATTCACCATCTATTCCGGCTGTATGGCAGCTCAAGTCAAGGCCGCGGTGCTGGGTGTAGCATACACACTATCGTGCACGCATCCAGCGTGAGCGGCGCTCTGACGTACGTCCACGATATTCACTGTCTAGCTGCTCGACGTGCGTGGTGGTGGGGGCGCTTGCTGGATGCAAAGTGGGCCTAGCTAGCTCACCCAGCAAACAATTAATAATAATTATCGCTGTACGTCAAGCCTATTCACGGTGTTTATGCTACACCCAGCGGCGCGGCCTTGAGCTGCTATACAGCCGGGCTAGATTGTGAATACAGCGCTTTAAGCCCGTGCCAGACAGTCGAAAACAAGCCTCGGACCGTGCGGCCTTGGTTTGTGGCTCATCGTGAAGGCCGTCGAAGTGTACTGGGCTAGACGATCGACCAGCCACGCTACAGCGTCAGTGTGTTCAGAACTCGCAGACGGATATTCGCAATCCAAGGGCGCAAAATGGCTCCGAGTCTATCGAAATAGCGAACTGGCCTTGCTCGGTCGGAGACAGGCGGCCACACGGTTCTACTTCCTTCTTGAGCGATGTGAGCGATTGACCTGAAACGCGAGATGCCAATGAGGGCGTTTTCCCTAAACACAAGCTTTGCCTAAAAAGCAGTTTGACCTAAACGTCAGATGTCGATGAAGCAGTATTGCTGACCAAGGTCGCCCGGTTTTTGGGCTTGTTTTCGACCGTCTGGCACGGGCTTTATATTAATCTGTGGTTACTCTGATATGATTTGGAACATTTTGAAGGATCCCGTCTGTCCGTCAAGTCAAGTGAATTGTCTAATAAAGTACCAAACTAGTGACTCGCAAAAGTGGAGTGGATAATGATTTTAATTAAACATTGAATAACAATAATTAAAGTCGTAGATATATCACCGTAAATGGCAAATGCGGACCTATCTAGTTACAACGTTGTATTAAAATTGTGTGCTCATGAAATCAGCACTCTGATTTAAGAAAAATGTTTAAGAAACTAAAAGATAAATTAGCAGAAGACTTGAAGTCGTCACCACAACGAATTCAACAATTCGCTCAAGCTGCACAGGTATTGCGATTAAATATACACAACATTTTACTTGATGATCACAAATATTGTGCATGGAAAAAACTAGCCCTGCCCTACTTTTTAATCTTGATAGAGGAATTAGCGTACCTAATAGACTCATCGTAAAGTCAAGGGGAAAACATATATACACACCATAATGTCAGAAAATAACGTAATCATTAACATCATAGATTTATTAAAGTCAAAATGTCTATAAATATGTGTACATTGTTGAGAAGAAGCATATACACCACAACAGGTGCAATAATGAGACCACTCAAATCCTTACTTTAGAAATGGCATAAAATTCACTATTCTATATCTTATATTTATATCTTTAAACAAGCAATTCTTGTATATTTATTTATTTATATATTTATTTTGGGGATCTCGGAAACGGCTCTAACGATTTTGATGAAATTTGGTATGTGGGGGTTTTCGGGGACGAGCAATCGATCTAGCTGGGTCTCATGCCCGGGAAAACGCCGAGCAAAGCTCGGTCGCCCAGATATTGAATTATTAAAGTCAACAAGATATAAACCTTCAATTCTTGATATGAAACTTAAAAGTAAGCAGCCCACCACTGAATCCTAAAGTCTTCACATAACATAGGTAATACAAATAATGTCATGCCCTACTTATTACTGGCTATTGTGTTCTGTACCTGACAAAAACACACTATTTTGAAAAGAGAAGATTTAGATCTCATGGGTATCTTGCAACCGCGTTTTATATACAAGTTTAAAATAATACTAACAAGTCAGCACTGTTCCTGTCGTCTACCAGTCCCTGGGACACATAAAATAAAATGCCATTAGTCATCTTTTAGCATTTTTTCTTGGAATGGTTTTTTTTTACTCTATAGAGCGAAGCAATGTAATTTTATTTGAATGAACACATGATTTTTTTTTTAAATTGACAATTTGAGGGAGATGTGCCGAAATGGGTTTCACCTAATATGAACATTCGGATCAATAAAATGCCTTTATCAGCTGTTCTAAATCAGACTAATTCAGTGGTTGCTAATTCACTTGTTAAGTTATTTTAAAGGAATCAATTATAATCCGTTAAGTATGATAATTTGCCAAGGCAGTGATTATATATTACATTCTTGCATGTTGTAGAGAAAAAACCTCTAATATTGTTGACCCAAATAATTTGGCTGAATACTGAACATTCAAAAACCTCTATATAAACTTCATTCAAAAATACGCCGAATATGCCGAATACCGAATAATTGCCGAATATTCAACGCATGTCTATTGGCAGATCATTTTTAACCAACTTCCAAAAAAGAAGGGTCTCGTTCGCGATTTAGACTAGGACCATTTTTGAAGAAATAGAATTCAAGAAGCAAATCTTGTAACAGTTGGGGTGACAAAATTATCGCAGGGTTTTGACTCTGCTGAATATGGATTTGCCTGGAGCCATCTCGAAAAAGAGAAACTATTTCCTAGATGGCGGACAAATTTATAATGGAGCTGGAAAGTCGAAAATTTTGGGTCACCATGGCTAATATTGTCCTTTACAGCATATCAAAAACCATAACAATCGGACCTCTTAGAATATCGTAGCAACGATTTACTAAATGTATTTTGTATGGGCTGCACCTTTTCCGGTATACCATAGTTCCGGCTCAAATTTCGAGATGGCGACAGGCAAATTCGTATTCAGCAGAGTCAAAACCCTCTGATAACATTGTCACCCCAACTGTTACATGATTTGCCGCTTGCATTGTTTAGAGACGCCTTTTCCAGTTCTGTTTTCAGTATTTGTGCGGTTTTCAGTATTTGTTACATTTTGTTTTGGCATGCAAAAAACTTTGAAGGCTTTTTTTATTTAAAAATTGATTATATTCAAGTTTTTTTGTGAAAACATCAGTGATGAACAACTTTATTAAAATAAGACATAAACAGAAATGAGACATACGCATCTGTTTATTGGAGGGACAGTTTCAGCTTAAATTGCTTAGAATGTCTAATTGTACATATATATGAAAGGATTTTAATATAGAGTTAACAACATATGTAGTTGGGTAAAAACTAGTTTTGAGAGTTTATATGATGTTCATGAAACTTCATAATGGTGTTTACTATCATTATTAAACATGATCATCATCAACAGATAGCATACTTATATCTAAACAGAATACACAAGTCCAGGTTGTGTTTGTTACAGGCTGTAGTAACATCTGCATCCAGCAGCATCTCTGACATTACTAACAATGACTTGTTTTCTATTGGGGATAATGGTAAGTTTACTGGTGCAATATGTTTCATTTTAATAAATCTACGAGTATTGAAACAATGTGGATAGTAAGGGTATATTGAAACAATGAAGGGTATATTAAATAAATATTGTAACGTTACAATTAGTACCTTACTTAATTTGAATGTAAGAACATAATTGTAGGTAATTTAATAACAAATAATATTTGGTCTTTGACCATTTTCTTTTAAATTTTATAGTTTTCCTGAAAATTGGGAAAATCCGTATAATGGGACACTTTTCAACGGGAAAGGGGGGAAAGGGGTGAAGCAGACATGAGGAGAGAATTGTGTATTTAAATGTACTCACAGATGCGTATGGTTAACATAGCGCTGCTTAACAAAGTTATTGCACATACACCAGATTGTGATTTATTTGCCTATAAGTGGTGCAAACTTCTCCCTTTATTTAAGAAATTCTGTGAACGTCAGTTTTAAATGTTACCTATTAGTCTCTTTTTGCTTTGTATATAGTTTCTATATTTATGTACTTAAATAGTTTTAAGTTTACCAGCGCTTTGGCGTATGCTGTTATGCTGATAAATGTATTTTGTAAATAAATAAATAAATAAATAGCAGCTGTTTAAAAAATATAAATTTTGCTATAAAAAATTGATTCCACTATTTTACATGCTTAGCATGATTATGTTATACTTTCAGAAATTTCTCAGAGTCGCTCAGCCAAACCATCTGCCACACCTACAAAACCTGGTGAACAAAATGTATTTCAAGATGTGGCCCTAATGCAGCCTGCTTCCATGCAAGCGAGCACGGAAGAAATGGATTTCCCACCTAGACATGATCAAAGTGTGAGTACCTGCGGTGATTTGTGTCACAAAGACTTTGCTTCCAGTGATCATTACATTTACAATTACCTATCCATAATCTGTACTTATACTTAAGTAAGCTGTAAGTACTTCTATACAAAAAAGTTGAGCAACAACATTTTCGTACATGTTTGAGGAAATATCCTTTTGTCAACAGGAAAGTCACAATCAGAGGCGATTGTCGAACAGTTCTTTTGCAAGCGATGTCTCGTTCAGGTTACCGAACTACGAGAGCCCCAATCTTTACCATTTGCAGGTGAGTTTCTTATTGTACTCAATGCATTAGTAATTGAAGGTAAACTCATTTATTCAAATAGGCCTAGCAACAAGCACTTTTAAATCGTCAGTTTTATATTACATAGTTTGAATCGAATTATTCAGAGCAATTTATTGATGCAATTATAATTTAAAAAATAAGTTGATTTGCTTTAATCTATGTTAAACAGAATATAACAAATTCACAAAAAGATCGTCAATAAGTAAAATAAAAACATATAAAAAATAGAATAATCTAGACAGTTTCTAGAATAAAATCTGAATGTCAACGCTAAAAGATATGGACCACATAGTAAGATTCTATAGAGATTTTATACGCGTACCACCAATAGGGACGGAGAAGCTCTTATTATCTTATATTATGCAAATAGATTGAGAATATATTTAAAATGGTTGA
Source organism: Cenopis cana (assembly GCA_951800055.1). NCBI lineage: Eukaryota > Metazoa > Arthropoda > Insecta > Lepidoptera > Tortricidae > Cenopis > Cenopis cana. Next base: position 12,980,255 of record OX637471.1, on the reverse strand, counting down.
CGGCTCACTCTAAATAACCTCCTTAATCCTTCTTAACTTGGGCAGGTAATCGATTGTTTGCCACAAAGTCATATTCAAATAGTTTGTGGTAGATAAAAATAATTGTATAAAGACCATATAAAGACGCATATAAAGTTGAATACGACCATCTCGCTTGGTTGTGGTATTATTATTTGATGTCGAGTCTGGTTAGTCTGATATGGATAATTTTCAAATGAGGTTTATTATTTTACAAACAAATTGTGATTTCAGTCGGATATGGAAGTATCGGCGAGCGAGGCAGAAGAGCGCGGATTATCTAGCGGCACCGCCAACCTGGATCGTGTCACCAAGGAACAGCTTTATGCAGCTTACAAGCGCACACAACAGCGCTATGAAAAATATAGGACGCAGTATGCTGACCTCGCCCGACATTACAAATTTTTGGAAAGGGACAATGCCAAGGCCAGGGTAAAAATTAAATAGATTATTTTTTCTACTAGTCCCTGTGAAAACATCCTTAGGGCGGTACTTACAACTTACAAATACAGACGGATTAACGTCAAATATGGCGCCGGCAGCTGTCATCCCGTAGACATTTGTAATACTTTCCATACAGTCAGATCTTATCGAGCCCTGCTTACGACTATACATTGACGGTTTGGTGCTACTCACACTTATACTTGGTTGTTGCTATCGAGCCAACTGAATCGTGACCCACCGTGGAACCTTGTCACAGCAAGTGTCATAATGATTTTCCTTGTCAGGCAGTACGATGTCACTATGACATTTTCCGTGACAAGGTTCCACGGTGGGTCACGATTCAGATGGTTCGATAGTACTTGGGTGTGGTTTATTCTGTCATAACGTGTCCCGACACGCACTTGGCCGCCTTTATATACTGTTTTTTATACTTTGTATGTGTATTTGTATGTTTTACTATTTATAAATCTCTTGTAAATAAAATTAATCTATGAATGACAATGAATAAGGAGTATAATAACTAAAAAGTTGTGTAACAAAACAATTGAAACCAATATGTTGCAGTTACAGCGATACATACTTACTTATGCTAAATTAATGAGTATTCTTCTGTCTATTCTCTGTATGTCATGAATTATAACAAATTCATTAAAATTTCAGAGTGTACTAGTTGAAACTCAAGATAAAGCACTAAGGCGTATATCGGAATTGAGGGAACAATGCACTCTAGAACAAAGTGCGAAGGTAGGTACAGATGTTATGGTATCTGAGACGTTAACTGTTTATTTTCACCTCAAATTGCTTATCTAAAAAAACAATGTTTACAGGCGCATTTAGAAAAGGCCTTGCGGTTGGAGATTGATGAAAGAAATATGAAAATTGAGGCACTTAACACAAAAATAAGTTGTATGCAGGAAAAAACTGAAAATAAAGATCCAAAAAATGAAGAGGAAGTGATTAAAGAGTCTGCAAAAGAATTACAATTGATAGATTTTTCGGGAAGCAACGACAGAAAAACATCAGGAGATGATGGCGTAGATAATGCTTTGACAAACAAAACTGAAAAATTAGAGCAATTAGTGCATAAATACAAAGAATCTTTGAAAGCGTCTAAAGAAAAAAATGGACAATTGACAGCTGAGATACATATTCTGACCAATGAAATAGAAAATAAAAATAAAGAAAACGAACAGTTAAAGAACAGCGCAATGCAATTAATGGAAGCTCAGAAGAAGGTTTTGGATTTACAAGAAATTAATGAAGAAATACAAAATAAATTAAATTCTTACGAATTTAATCAGAAGAAAGAAAAATCTACTCTCGAGTTAGACCTGCAGAAAGCTTATGAAGAGATAAAACAACTAAGCGGAAAAATTGAGGTATTCAATAAAAGAGAAGAAGAATATGCTATATCTTTGGCTGAAAATAAACTAAGTATACATAAAGAATTAGAAAGCAAAGAGGCTGAGATAAAATCGCTTAAAGATAACTTGGCTGCTAGCAAAAACGAAATTCAGTCTCTTAATATTGTTATCAATGACTATAAAAAAAGTTTGTCATCATTGGAAGATGAAAACAGTAAATTAAATACTAATATCAATGAATTGTATTCCATCAAAGCCAAACTAACGGAAAAAGAGTCACAGATAAAAGACTTAATGCAGAAACTGAAATTCGTGGAACAAGTCAAAACTAAAGCGGACGAAGAATGTAAATGCCTGCAATTGCAAATTAAACAAGAAACAGCAGAAAAAATGGCAATGATTGATAGAAACGCTTATTTAGAGACAAAAAATACACAACTATGGGAAGAAAACTCGAAAAAAAGTCTGCAAGTAAATGAATTAGAAACTCAACTGCATGTTTTAAGAAAAGATAACGAGGAACGCGAAAACCGAACCGATCAAAATAAAATTCTCGAAGAACTTGAATCATGGCGGAACAAGTATTATACTCTGGAATTAGAGATTCAGGACGAAAGAGACGAATTGGTGAAGTTACAGTCCGAAATAGAAAAACTGCTACAAAATTATGAAGTTTCTCAAACACGCAACTTGCAATTACTTGATTCAGTTTCAAATCTAACTGCACAAAATACTAATTTAAAAGAAAGTAAACATGAAATCAATAGGAAGTTGTTGGAGCTGACTAGTGAAATAACTACACTTAAAAATAGGGTACACGAAACATCTAAGGATGCAAAAAATATGAAACATATCAATGAAGGAATGTTATCCCATTTAAATAATAAAATATCTGAACTGGTTAGCGCGTCAAACACTGACGAGATTGGACACATCAAGGCGACTTTTATGAAAACGAAAGAAGAACTTACTATTGCACAAGACGAGTTGAAAAGGATGAAACAACAATTTGATTTGATTTCTGGAGAGTTAGCATTATGTAAGGAATCAAACAATACGTTGAATGAAGAAATCAAATCATTACATTTAGAAAATACTATCATGCAGGAAGATGTCAAAAAAGCTGAAGTTAATTATAATCATACTCAATCTGAGTTGAACCTTTTAAAAGATGAGAAATCTGTTTTACTTACAAGGGTGAGCGAATTGGAAGTTTTAAATGCATCTCTTCAAAATACCCGAGAAAAGGAAGAAAACTTACAATTACATGATAAGTTGCATATACTGGAAAAGGAGAACAATGAACTTTTGGAAAAATTAAAGCAAGTTGAAGTTGAGAATCATAATTTAAAAACTGTAGTAACAGAAATTGAGTATTTAAAATCACAGAATGAAGAACTTTTAGCTAAAATTAATGTATCTGAGGAAAGGAAGGTGTATATTGAAAAATTAGAAGATGAAATAAAACTCTTGTCCCAAGAAAACGCGTTGTTAAAGAATCAGTCACAAAACATTGCGTCAAATCTGAAAACATTGGAAATGGAAATAAGTGATGTAAGAAATTCACACGCAGAAATGGAAAGTGAAAAGGATCGTTTAAATGCTATAATAGAGAAACTAGAAGAAAATGAAAATGCAAAACAATGCCAGTCTACAGTAGATGTTCAGACTGAAGAAAGCAGCTTTTCTTTAGATTCGGTTCTTGAAGAGAACAAAGTATTAAGAGATAAATATGAACAGTTTAAACAAGAGAAAGAGGTGCTTTATGAAAAGATTATTGGAGTTGAACATGAAAAAGAGACTTTGGTTGTTGAAATTGCTACACAAAATGCTATTACTAGAGAGCTAGAAGAAGAAAAAAGGTCTCTTAATCAAACGAATTCTGAACTTTTGGCGAAGGTCTCGAGCCTGGAAATGACGTGTAGAGATATTGATGATAAGGCTAATTACGAAGCTGATTTGGAAGATAGAAAAAGAGAATGTTCTACGCTTAAGGAAGAAAATAGACGTTTAGCTTCGGATATTGAAGGACTTCAAATTCACCTGGCGAAAATATCGAAAGAAAATAGTACGTTGAATGATAAGCTACGGGAGATGATAGCGTCAAGCGAACATGTTGACAACAGTGAAAGTGATTCTCGTAATTTCGTTGAATTGCAAAATGGTAATCAATCTGACTCAGATAGAATTAATGACTTGGTCAGAGAAAATATGCTACTTGTTGAAGAAAACTTAGAACTAAAAGATCAGTTGCGGTTACAGAACTATGGCGAAACAGCTAACAACTCTAACGCTATAAATACTATTGAGAATAAATCAGAGCTGGAAGCATTACAAGAAAAATACAATAGTTTGCTGGTAACAAAAAGCAAGTATGAAAAACAATTATCAGACTTGGAGCTCATTAATAGGTCAGTGAATGGAAACATGCAGAATGTACAGGAAAACAACGAGAAATTGAGACTTTCGAATGAGAAGTTAGAGAGAAGGTTGGACGAAGCTCTTGTTAGCTTAAGGCATTTACACTCTTTACATGAAAATACCGAACTAGAATATTTGCGAAATGTTCTTTATGAATATTTAACTGGTTCGGGTACACATTCCATTACACTAGCAAAAGTGTTAGCAGCTGTAGTAAAATTTGATGAAATGCAAACGAATATCGTCCTGCAGAAGGAAAAGGAACGTCAAGGCTTGGTGAGTTTATTATTTAGCCAGTATGAATTTGGAAGTGGGAAATAAGATGCTTCATTCGAACCTTTTTGTACCAATAGTTAATACATTTAACCTTTTACTGTTTATCCTATGCTGATCGTCCAGAAAAGCTTTAATTATTCAACCTTAAAAAAAGGAAGAAGCAGTCATGATTTTGTTCAGTCCTGTATTTTATGTACAGACTGATTCGTTTATCAATTATCATCTCATCACGTATTTGTTTTTCTTTTACAGCTTCGACAACTTGGCTTGCTATGATATCTGCGAGGGATTAAGGATTATTAAGAAAACGGCAATGTGCTTTGGTGATTAGTGCAAAGTCCTATTTATAAAATATACCCTAATTTGTATTTATGATTTGTATATACGAATAGAGTGTTTTCAACATCTTATAGATAATTTACATACAAATGTATAAATCTTATATCTTAACGAGCAATTCTTGTATATATATTACGAGGATCTCGGTAACGGCTCTAACGATTTTGATGAAATTTGGTATGTGGGGGTTTTCGGGGACGAGCAATCGATCTAGCTAGGTCTCATGCCCGGGAAAACGCCGAGCAAAGCTCGGCCGCCCAGATATAAGTATATATAACGACGATATGTATGTATACATATTGAACGATTTACCACAGGCGCGATATATGGTCCTCAATGTGAGCTCTCATATACACATGTAACACGAGTACAAGTAGTACAACGAGAAATGACATCAATATTTCTGATGCAGTTAGCACCTTACACATTTTAGGCATATTGTTATGAGATGTTAAATTTATCAATGTCGTCTATAATATCAACATTACCGACTAGCGTATTTATATTCGTATACATATTAATTAGCTGTTATTTTACACACTAAGTAAAATTAATTTTTGGACTTTGGCACCACCCAATTTAAAATTTCATCTTCAGGTTGCCGACTGGTTTTGATTGCAAAAAACTATATAGTAATTTTTTGAAACAAATCTTTGCCTATTTTTGTAAGATTTCACCAGTTGTTTAGAGTTCACTATCATTTTAATAATTCGCTACTTTATTCACTTTACTACGGTACAGCCTTACAAATATGTAAGGAACGAATGCTACATGTTCGTCATTATCGCAATCGTGCTAATTAGGTTTGACTGAAAATAGCTTTTAACGTTTATTGTCTGCTCTAGTATCATACATTGCCTGGATAATTATGAAATTGATGAAAAATAAGATTTTTTATGCAATGTCAAACTGTGTGTTAAAAAATATACCTTATATAGGCACACGTGCAAATGTGTCGTAGTAAATTTAAACATATTAAAGCTAAATTTATACTCGTAATATACAGTAAAATTAACCATGTGTTTGGAGCCACGGCGAGTTTGGAAATCTCCCGATTTCCGACTACACACTAAACTCGCCGTTTACAGGGCAGTTATACTACCTTTACTGCTCTATGGGTCGGAGATATAGTATATCGATGTAAACTTACACGATTTTCACACTTTATTATTGGAAAACGGGATTTAATAGCGCACACTTATAATTTATTTACCTTTTGTAAGGTTTTGCCCGACGTTTCGAATTCATCGCAAAATTCGTGGTCGCGAGCTGACTGGCGTGAGCGGGTATCAACATCTTCTAGCCGCACGGGTTTTCCGAACTACCCGCACTTGGTCATATAAGGCATCATAAGTGTACGCGATTATGTCCCGTTTTCCAATAATAACGGAGATATAGTGCCTGTATAAAGGGGACATTAAACGTCTCGATTCCTTTCACCTAAAATATCTCCGAGCAATTCTACGTATGGTTGAGGTGGCAGCATCGTTTTTCGAACTCGGAGGTTTAACGTCGAACAAACATGGCTGGAATGGAATGCCTACCTATTCATAAAAGGCCAAATGCGCTGGTGTGGACAACTGGACATCCTGTACGTATGGCATTATCGAGACTGCCCAAAACTCTCTTATACTCGGAGTTAGCCTAAAGTTGGTGGGGCAGTGTGTACGTTACACGATATAATAAAACGTCGCTTTTCTGCCACCGGCATAGGTAGTTAGGAGTCGTGGGAGGATCTTGCGAATCGAAGATCGGACTGCGGAACTTGTCTGTACGAGTATTAGAGACTTCGAACGCACCCGTCTTGAAGATCTAGACGCCAAACGCCAGTTCCGTAAAACTCTGCCTAAACCATCCTATCAAATACACAGTAACGGACAGCTTCATTGTTTCTTGAGACCGCAAATTCAAAACCAAATTCGGTTTTGCGAGTCACGTTTGTGCCCATGCGCGTTATGTCTCTAGACCTTAAATGTTAATTATGATTTATTTGGAATATTGATGTTGCTTGTTGGTGCGTCTGTTTTATTTACCGATTTACACGATTTGTGCCGAAATGTACCTTTCGTGCTATATGCCCAAAAGGAAAAGCGATTCTATGTTTTCGAAATGAGAATAGGGCCTTAATGTAAGTATTAGGTTCTATTAAATGGGCATTTTTTTAATAATTTGTAGTTACGTGGCAAAGTTTGGGGCACGCGGAGGTAATGTCGTATGTGCACCGACTAAACCCCCCCAGATTATTCTCCTCAACCCATTTCAGACGGCTCAGGGTTCTCGCGACGATCACAGCCCCCAACTGCGACCGTCTACGACCCCGAGAACCCCCTTTTAGTCTTCTACGACATGCAGAGGATACCGTAGGTAGCCGTATTCTGTTCTATGCCGGGGCTACAGGGCGCAGTGCTTATTTACCTAGTCAGACATTCCTCTGGCATAAAGTCCTCTCCAATATCTTTTCGTTTACTTTGCATTTAGTGACAAGGTTTAGTTGCACCAACCAATCAATGTTAAAAATGGCGCGGGCAACTGTCATCAGATTGGAACTTAAAAACTTTCCATACAATCAGATTTCAAGCAACACAGCACTGCTTACAATTGATTACAAATGGTTTGGCGCAACACACCCTAGATCACCTTTTCGATATTGTTCTATTAAAATTACATGCAAAATCTTCATTGCGTTTCTTAATAAATAATATTGTAAAACATTTATAATTTGTAACATACCATTTCCAATTATTGTTAAATATTTTTTAGGAACATAACTAATACATAATTTTATTACCTTAATCATGAACATTTTAAGTTATTGCAAATGAAATTAGAACAGAAATTTAATACAAGGTTTTAATTTATAATATTTTATCTAATAAAACACCATTACATATAATTTTGTTTTATTTTATTGATCACTGTGACTGATCTGACTCATCAGATCCATAGTCCTCAAAATCATCATCATCATCATCTAAATTCAATTTATCCATGTTCTTTAGCATTTCTTCAACATGCGTTATCATTTCGGGAGTAATGTTGCTTCCTCCTCCTTCAGTTTTATTAATAGCCCTGAAAAAACAAATACCATTGAAAACTATGTCGATTTTTCAATTACCAGATAAAATTATCTGTCAGTTAAAATTATTATTATAACATAGAAAAATAAACATTAATTATTTATATATATATATATATATATTTATTAATAAACATTAATTATAAATGATAAATTTACTTTGCAATGAATGGTTGCAAGGATAATATAAGCCACAATTGTAATGAAATAGATTTCCATTCTATTATTATTATTAATAAATTCACTTAACAATGAAAAGTTGCTAAAATAATATGAGTCAAGATTGGGTTGAAATAGTTTTCTATACCTAATTAATAATGATCAATTCACTTTGCAATTTAAGGCTGCAAGGATAATGTGTCAAGTTTCAAATGAAATAGTTCTCTATGATTATTAATGATATATTCGCTTCAATATGGCAACAACTAGTGGCTCTGTGAGCTGTAGACCTGTTTTTTTTTTTCAAAAATATTCAAAAACTTTACATATCGAACCTTCTCACAAAAATTCACGAGAATCAGTTGAGAAATTCGGTATGTAGAGAGAAGGACAAACTTTTTTTTAATTACTCAACGAAAATTCTGTGTAAACATAGAACCTGCTCACAAAACTTCACGCGAATCGGTTGAGAAATGCGATCTGTAGAGGAGAACAAACGAAAATTCGGCTGCAGAAAAATACAAAAACATTGATAAAGTTTGTTTTTTAAAATTTCCAAATATGTAGTGACTCAACAATAGAATTCTATCACTAGGTAAAATTGAACAAAATAGAATACATAAAAATCTCTTTTGCAATATCCAATTATTATAAGGAGCATGTTATACAAACAACAGGAAGTCTACACAATAGAACAAAAAATAGAGATATTGTTTTCAATGCAAACTTTGCGTCATACACTGCATTTTGCAAGCATTAGCATGATAGTTGATGATATACTCATTAGAATTTTTTACCTGAGGATTGTACGACGTTTTCTTTCAGGCAAACCTTTTAGCATAGTCTGTATGTCAACATGTGGGCCTTTCTCAGTGTCTGCTTCATACACCTATAAAATAATGAACAATCCTGCTGGTTATTCAGGGGAAACCTCAAAGATGCATTCAGGAGCTTTTAGTTTACTACTCATGAATAATAATATCCCAAAATAATACATTCGAGAGTAAACACACGCTTGATTGTAAACTACTGCAATAGTAGGTCGTTAACAGGAGTACCTACAATACTATTAGGTAAGGTTTTATCAGGTTGGTTCTTAGGTAGGTTGATTGGCATGTGAGGACTAACTATTCATTGAAGTTTACTAGTATTAGGAATTGAAGTGGCTATAAATCTAAAATTTGTATCAAGTATATCTAACTCACCTCAGCTGCTGTATTACATTTAGCGCATACATTTCGTTCTGTAGCGCATTTTGTACACAGTATGTGATACGCATATTTTATAGTTTTGCCTTCACATCCAACGCATTTTCTGGGCGCAGTCAATGGCTTGTATTTCTTATATTTAATTTTCCAATCAATGATATCCTTGCAACGTTTGCATACACCAGTGACGTCTAAGGAATTTAAGAATTTGGTTTTATTTGTTTTATCATGTAAGTCGTTTTTATACGCAGTTTTGTTTTGATGTTTTTGCGGCCTTGTTCTTGTCGCATTTCCCTTTGACGTACTCATAGTTCAAACAATATCAATTTTAGTAAGTACCAAATAATCGTTGTAATTTGATTATAACCACGATCACTTGGTGCACACTATTATATACACGCTGTTTACAAATGTACAACTTAACCTCTAACTCAAATTCTTGCGTGCGACTAATGACAGATGACAGCACATTCACAGATAAGAATAAAATAAGATGAACCACCATTAGGCTCTGTTCACATCATCCGATCCGATATCGATGTAGGAACCGACACCGATTTCTTAATTTTTACCGACTTCCAACAGGAAGGAGGTACTCAATTCGATCCGTGTATATATGTTTGTTCCAGTATAACTTTGTCAAATGTTGACCAATTTTGATATTCTTTTATTGTTTATCCTATTATAGTCAAAGAGAATATAACCACTACGTTCTATTTATAGAAAGTGGTTATATTTTCTATTGCCGGATCCACACCAATGCACGTAGTGGTTATATTTTCTTTGCACCAATTGACCATGATGGCGCATTAAAGCGGTCGTCACTCCACTCTCAATCTAATACCTACGCTCGATACGAATTTTCGCAATCAAGAAGTCGGGACAGTATAAAAAAGCTTGTAAGTACTTAACATTTTGCCAGTAATTTATTTAAACATTCCGCTTTTACGATAAGAAACTGTTGGATTGATTAGCTTAGACTTAGGGTTTGCAATCCGGATCCAAAATGTATGGAAGATCCGGATAATTTGGATTCGGATCCGGATAATTTCATACAATTAGGATACCGATTGCAAACCCTACTTAGACTGTTATTTATTAGACTATAAGGATAAAATAGGGCTCAATAAAACAAGTAATAGGTAGAGCTTATTTAATATTTGTTCGAGGAAACCCTCTATGGCATTCACAATGGTCAGTTTTTAGTTTGAAACAATCTAAATAGATGAATTAATTTTAATGACAAATCTAAATCGATAATTAATATAATACATTTTAGTCTAAAATAAATAACACAGTGGCGTTCCTAGATTTATATCCTAACTGGCAATAAAAATCCAATGAAAAATTAAGCCGACCTAACCTAAGTAATAACATCATTATTTTCTTTAATTGTACCGATTTTACGAAATAAATAGGATACAATAATAAATAAATCATGTTTAGAATAAGATCGCGGTATGCACAAATTCTGAAATAAAATAGGTTAGAACATACGCGAGTTGATTTGGGGTCTAAGAGGGTTTTGTAGGTACTACCCAGCGACCGGGGCGGCTGTCTTTCTCATATTCATACAAAATTTGTACTACGCAATTTGGCCGGTTTGCATGTACAATGTATTGCTTAGTGCCAGTTGCACCAACGTACGAACACAGACCGGTCATCGTCAAATATGGCGCCGGTAGCTGTCATCCCATAGAAACTTGTCAAACTTTCCATACAATCAGATTTGACGAACACCGCTTACGATTACAGACGGTTTGGTGCAACCCAGCCTTAAAGCCATATCACACTACCCTACCGGTAGGGCCCTAACTCGGGGAGGGGAGTTAAACTATCTCGCTCTAATGAGTGAGATGCTTTAACTCCCCTCCCCCAGTTAGGGCCCTACCAATAGGGTGGTGTGATAAGCCTTTTATGGTAGTTTGAAAACATGACCTGTAACGAACGTTACCAATAAATATTTTCTTTTCTTTTCTTTGCCTTAAAAAATGTTCGGTCGGCGATAGGGGCAAAACATGCCACTCTTTTCTATTTCCTCTTATAGGAATCGCAATAAGACTATCTTTCTCTATCAAAGCGTGTCAGCCCCTTGGTACATACCACCATAGGTACAGAAGCCTATCTGCCTATCTAAAAAAAACATCACAGTCGTTGAAATTTACGAAATAATCAGCATGAAAGTTTATTTTTACGATAATAGGTATTAAAAAAAAATACAGATTTGGGTACCAAAGCATTTTTCAATAATTTGTTCGGTTATTGTGTTACTTTGTTTCTTTTCCAGTCTACAGCAAAGACTACAATATATATACTAAAGTAGTCTACAGTAATTTTTGTGTAGTGTAATTCTACCTTATTTCTTCACATTGGAAGCTAAAAACTTCAATAATTTCGTCAATTCGCTATTTGACAGTTTAAACATAAAATAATTAATGTGTTGGATACAGTAGCTTATAGGTTTACAATACTCATACAATAGGTTTTGTGCTTTAAAATTAATTGAAAACATTTTATTTTTGAAAAATAAATTGAGTTTTTTTATCTGTGGATTACAAAAACCGAAACGCGTGTGACGTCACATTTCAAAGTTAAGGTTTAATTCCGCAACAGACCGCAACTGCACGTTATGTTCCTCCGCACTCCAAATTGAACCGTAACGGTATCCGTAAAAAGCTCTATTTAAAATGAGCGGAGAAGTGTCGCAACAGCACAAGTTACTGTACAATTTGGAGTGCAGTGTAACATGCAGTTGCCGTCTGCTGTCGGCTGCGGAAGTAAACCTTTAGTTGTTTATCAAGTGCGACGTCACAGTACTCACAGTACCGTGATCGGCTGTTTTCGCGTGAAATTCAAATTTCTTAAAGAAAAAATATTTTTTTTTAAAGAAATTAAGCTCTTTGGGGGAAAAAGATAATTGTAACAGGTATAAAATAAACCTACGTATAATTTGAAATACATTTCAGAAAACTGTCAAGTAGCCAATTCATATTGCTTCTACGCCCCATGTTAGCAAAATCTGGTAAAATTTAATTTCCAACAGCAAGTGCTTTCGATTCTGAGTAGAAAAAACCCGATTTTATCCAAATAAAAAAAAGTCGAGTGTACAACTTTCCGTAAAATGGCCCATTTCCTTTTTGGCATGAAATTCTAGTGTAAGTACCTAATTGCCTACAAGTAGGTAACTACGTATAGTTATTTATTTTTGTGGGTAGGTATTTCTACGTCGCCGTGGCTTCACGGCTATTAGTTTGTGTATATTTTTTTATAAGTAGGAAACTTAGATCGAGAAATGCCAAAGCTGCAACTGCAAGAAATTGTATTGTACCTATGTTCTGGCTAACTCCAAAAATCGCTAACAGATACATCTACTCCTATTGGCTTATACCTCCAAAACTGTGGCGTCATTCGTTCCGAAATGACTTTTTTGCAATAAATGCAGATACGTAGAGTTATGCTTAAATGCATCTAACATACCAACAGACATCATCGTATAATTCTTAGCAAGGAACTCTAAATCTTGGTTTTCTTTTGGATTGTAGTGAAGAAACTCACGGAAATGGTTTGTTTTTGCAACTTGTTTTTCGTCCCACTAGGTACTTTATTTGCGCGGTAATTCATTCTCGAGCACTTTGATTCTCGTATCTGCAGTCACCCAGCGCCGGATCTAGAAATTTTTCGAGGGGGGCAAAAACTACAAAATGCCGCCCTCGTCTGCATATATTGTCTTACAAATTGTTACCTCTACCATTATCATAATTTCAACCATCAGGACACCCGCTAGACATACTTATAGGCCTAACCAAAAGAACGCCACAACGACCTAGACTGGTGGTTTCTCTTTCTGTTTTTTTACGATATTACGACCGGTCTAGCGTTTCTCTTTCTGGTTTTTTTACGATATTTCACGAATACAGTCAATCTAGTCAGCCAGAACAGTACAGGGGGACGGGTCATAAAGTCATAACACATCTACCTATAGATGAAAAAGCGAGCACAGCGAGCGTGAAAATTTTCGAACATATAATGCAGACGCGGAAAATACTTCATACGCATCAAGTCATAGCAAATAACAAAAAATCATACTTTTAGAGAAATATAAAAATTTTTTGTCCTATCAAGATGTATTTTGGCCTGTCGAGAAGTTCCAATTTGCCGCCCCCCTGCCGCCCCTAAATTTGCCGCCAGGAGGCATGGGCCCCGGCTTGCCCCCCATAGATCCGGCTCAGTCACCTATACCTTACAGCGAGGCAAACATCTCGCGAACCAGATATTATTAGTTCTCCTTCTCCATTTAAGAATAAAATGGAGGAGAACATTTATGACATCTGATCCGCGAGCATAGTTATGTCACTTCCGGTCATACGGTACATCAACCTACTTTACTTACACATTACGAAGGTACTCTAACATTAATTAAAAACTTAACAACTTATGACGCAGGCACACTAATTATTCTATCACTCCGCCATTATTGAGGAAAGTGGTCTTTGCAATCTGGAAGAGTTGTTCTGACATTTTGTCACTGGTTTCTTTGACCATTTTAGTGAAGTAGCCCTCGGGGTTGTTGAGGAGTTTGTAGGGGTAGTCGAACTCTACGAGGCGGCCGGAGTCCATCACCATGACGCGGTCGGAGTCCATGATGGTGTTGAGACGGTGCGCCACCGTCAGCACCGTGCACTCGGCGAAGCGCTTCCGGATAGTGCGCTGGATAAACTCGTCCGTCCTGCAACCAAGTACTTCTATCAGTACCTATTTAGGTAGGTAGGTACCATTCAGGTCTATTACATTACCAAGTTAATTTGGAGTGGTTGGATTCGTGTCGTGTGTATTTAAAAAAAGGTATTTTGATTATAATATAGATAGAGAGCAGTAGGTACCGATACAAGGTACAAATATTAGTAGGTAGATGTAGATTGAGTACTCACTTTGGATCCACATTAGCGGTGGCCTCATCGAGCACCAAAATGCGGTTGCCGCGCAGGATGGCACGGGCGAGGCACACCAACTGTCTCTGCCCGAGCGAGAAGTTCGACCCACCCTCGGACACTTTGAAGTCTAATGAGGGTATTGCCGATTTTAAATCAACCTGAGGATCAATAGTATTGTAAAATAAAAGCGTTCTATAAACTATAAAGATAAAGTAACTTTGTTAAACTTAAATGAAATCTTACAGCTTCTAGAGCCCGCCACAGCTGTTCGTCATCGTAACTGTTGAACGGATCCAGGTTGTATCTGACGGTCGCGGAGAAGAGAACTGGTTCTTGAGGTATAATGGAGATCTTGGATCGAAGGTCCTGCAAAATAAAATTTATCTTAAGGTTCTTATGGTTGTATTTGGTAGAACAGAGAAGAACAAACTACCGTTTATCTAGACAACTTGCCTGTAAAGCCAACTGTGCTGTGTCTACGTCGTCGATGAGCACGTCGCCATCCACAATGGCGAGGCGGAACAGCGAGGAGATGAGCGAAGATTTACCAGCGCCTGTGCGCCCGACAACCCCAACCTGAACCGAGAATGTGCATAATTTTTAACCCCCGACGCAAGAAGAGAGAGGTGTTATAAGTTTAACGTGTCTGTCGGTGTAACTGTGTATCTGTGTATCAGCCTTTTCTAATTGATGAGGGGATCTGACTAACTTCCTTATGTCCGATCGATTCGAAATTTGGTACCGTGTTACTTCAATGATATTGAAAGTATATGATAAGGTAACTATGACCTGATCAGCCGTTTGAAGATCATCAGCTCTTTAATAGTTGATGAGGGGATCTGACTATCTTGCTTATGTCCTATCGATTCGAAATTTGGTACCATTCCTAACCTAACCTACTTTAAAAAGAACAAAATAAAAGTAAAATTAAAAAAACCTCCGACCCAAATATAAACTCTAAAAACTAACAAATAATATTATAAACCGATTATAATTATTAATTAATCTATTTTACAAGCGTGGAACTTAGCTTGAACAATGTAGGTATTACGTAACATTTAAAAACTTTTTTAAACAGTCATTATAGGTACTTTTGTAGAAACTTACGTGATAGGTAGGTAGGTGAAGTGAATTCACCAATACTAATATTATTAACAGTTCACGTTTGCGACTTTCTAAGTAACTTTGTACGCGACGACTGCGACGAGTAATGTCTTTAAATAGGAATATAGAGGGGAGCTTCGGGATGGTCACAAATTATCTTGTTTAAATATTATTAGGCAGCTTGTTAATCATTTTTACCTTCCATCCATTTTCTATGACTACATTGAGGTTCTTGAGGACTGGCAGATCTTCCACGTTGTACTTCATGTAGCAGTTGCGGAACTCGATTCGACCGCGCCACGGCCAACCCTTGGGGGTTTCCTTAGCTGTAAATTAAGTGATGAGCTGCAATAACATTTTGTAGGTAATTATATATTGCGCTTGCACAAAGTGTTGTGGATTCAGTAGAGCGCTTCCATATTTGTCGATATTTATGACCTGCCAAGAGCAAAGATGATAAAAATATTTTTATCTCTACCTCTATCTACACACTCTAATTCCCTTATAATAAGGATGTTTATGCATCATTTTGACGTCTTCGAACGCGTAGGTACCTACATGTGTTGTTGCTGACTGTACCATTCTTGCACTATCGAATTATTCAAATTTGTACCCAAGGCATATTATTGATCTAGTAATTGAAAATGCTTTTGTTCTATTGCATATTCGTATTTACCTATTACACAATAATCCCAACAGTCCCACGAATCATGATATTCATAATCTTATATCTTTAAACGAGCTCTAGGTGAAAAACTTAAGTAAATGACCTGTTGTATGCAGTTGTGTACGGTTTGCAAAAAAAACGCATAAGCAAATCTCGGACCAAATATGTAAAAAATATAGACGGAACGTCACGAACAACAAAATGAAGCCACTTTTGTAAAAATGTGTGAATGTGAGTGTGGCCACTGGAAGGAAAAAATCCCCATAATTGGGGTGACTTTTAACTTTACATCAACCGTGCCCACCTACCAACCGTGTCAGTGGCGGAGTAGCTTTAACAAACATAAAGTCATTTATTTGTAATTTATTACTGATAAGCAGTCTACTGTAACCAGTAATTACAAGCCATATTAAGTGTTAAGTTCTATTTTTCATTTAAAATATTCTTATCCGTAGGAATATCAAAAAAATGCAATTTGAAGGTGCTTAACTGACCTTTAACTTAATCTTGGAATAACGGTTATCTCAATCAAAAAGGTTAGTTTTACTCTTTTACGTATTCAAGACATAACATATTACCTAACTGACACCGTCTTGTCATGTACTGAAGAGCTCTGCGTTTGGTTTTGGTTTGTATATGTGTGAGTGAGCGTGTGTTTACATGATGTGCTTGGTTTTTGATAGCTTCATTAAGTTGTTTGTCATGCGTCGTCTATGAGAAGAAACTCAGGGGGCTTTGGCAGTATATATTTATTGATTATTTAGGGAGATACACATGGTTTTTATATTATATTTAAATAAACATTTTATATTAAACTACCAACAACATTTTGTATTGAACACTAGAACTCAACTGATTGACAATAGAACATTATAAACAAGCTGACAACGTTTCATATTTTTAACTATTTTATATTATGAACTAGTTAGAAAATAGGTAAAAATTTAAGCCACCCGTATTTTTTCTTTTTCAATTTAACTCATTATTTCATACAAAAAAAAACACGTTGAAAAGTAGGTCATTCCAAAAGGGCGTAAGTAAAATATGACGTCATCTTCCCAACAAGAATCCAGAGCCACTCCAGAGCAGCGATTGTCTGTACTCTGTACTAAGGTCTCCCTGAATACAGCGAGGAAGATGACGTCAACTTTCGGTTTACAGTAATTTGCGATTTTTTCCAAAATTAACAAAGAAAAAAATCTAAAAAAATGTTTTTTGTGCACTTCACACCTTTTTACCGAAATGGTTTTCGAATTAAGACTTTTGGAAATTATGAAATATTGTCAATTGATTGTAAACCTAAATATGGAATTCTTGATGGCCAATGAGTTTTGAAGCTAATCAAACCTCATTTCAACAGTCTATAGTTTTTTTTATCTGGTCTGAGAAGCAAATAATGATTTGCAAACCATACGTTATATTACAAATTTCAAAAATGGAATATCTATTCGCACACATTACTCACACATACAACAGGTCATTTACTTAAGTTTTTCACCTATTCTTGTATATTTATTTATTTATATATTTATTTATTTCGGGGATCTCGGAAACGCATCTAACGATTTTGATGAAATTTGGTATTTGGGGGTTTCCGGGGGCGAGTAATCGATCTAGCTAGGTCTGATGCCAGGGAAAACGCCGAGCAAAGCTCGGCCGCCCAGATACTATGTTCTTATCTTTAAACGAGCAATTCTTGTATACTATATATTTATTTATTTCGGGGATCTCGGAAACGGCTCTAACGATTTTGATAAAATTTGGTATGTGGGGGTTTTCGGGGACGAGCAATCGATCTAGCTAGGTCTCATGCCAGGGAAAACTTCGAGCAAAGCTCGGCCGCCCAGATATTTATATATAAAACACGAAATGTTACGTTATCAACTTATTAAACCTGTTTAGAAAACGGATCTTGAACTCGCACTTATGTATTCAATGCCTGATAGACTATTGCATTTTAGACGATAGTAATATATTAAATTAACAATGTTTTACATTCTCTCGTCATTCATTCAATCGTGTTTTTTGCCACCAACATTCATTGTAATTATTATGTGTGTGACACCATTCTATGCATTCACGTCAACTCTGGCTAGATACTTATAATTAGGTAATACCATTTCTATTCATCCATTTAGGTATATCATGTTTCGATATGCCTGTTTATATTTCTACAAACGGGTTCTTTGTGAGGCAATGCGTAAGTAAATGAGAGCAATTATAACATATTCACTCGGTAGAAAAAAAATCGAAACATTACCCCTTTTTGGAATGTTTTTTCAATATCGCGGCTATATTTCTGATATTTAATATTTAATTTTTGTACTCAAAGACCCTAAATAGTTATAGAAAAATTCGCAGGCTTTGCCTTGATAAAATGATTGGTTTAATGACTATGTTTAAATGTTTACGAAAATTACGCGCAGAGCTTCCGTAGAGAGCGGGATGGTTAATTGCAAACTGACGTGTGTTGAGAGCGGGACATTTGCAATGGGGATATCTCCCCTTAATGTCACTGTGACAAGATACTAAATGGCCCGGAAATCAAATTTGGGTGACCGCTGACCGTACTTTACTTACCGCCTTTGTCCCAGCGGGACTCGCGCTCGATGTGCGTGTACTGCAGTATACGCTCGACACTCGTCATCTGTGATATCACTTCGGCCGTCTGACGCACGCCGAACTGAAGCATTCCGGTTAGAATCAGTGTCTGCGATATGGCCAAGCCCACGTTGCCGGAGAATATCGTTTCTGCACAAAAAAACAATTTACTTCACAATTGGTAAAGTAGAAACTTAGGTTTAGGTATACTTAAGGCGATATATTGATTGAAAGAGACGCGCGTATGTTTTTCGTTCACGACAAAACGGGATGCAACACTCTCCGGGAATGGCTTTTTTAGACAAATCTCGATAAATATCTGACTGTGTGCAGATTTATTAAATTTCCTCTTGTCAGTAGGTACCTAGATGAGGTAATACCATCATATTAACTTAATCGTGTCTTTGCAGGCTGAGTAAAAAAAGGAAAATATAGACTCAACTTTGGATTTCTTTTCTATCGAGAAAATTTTAAGCAATTATGTTTCGGCTATTGTCAGTAAACACAATCATATAGTTAAGAAAGAATTATATATCTGAAAATCAGTCCCTGTTGTTTCCTCGTCTCAGAACAGCGTTTCAAAGTTTCTAAATTTCTCAGTGTAGCGCCTTAATAGGCATTAGTCATTACCTACATTCTTATATGTAGAAAGAACAGGGATTTCGGCTGCGGCCTTTAGCCTTAGGCTGCGTTTCCACTAGAGATGTGCGAGGATGCGTTTTCATACATTTGACACCTCGCAACGCGCCGAGCGATGTGTCAAATACATGAAAACAGATCCTCGCACATCTCTGGTGAAAACGCAGCCTATCGATGATGTTCATTTATTGTCATGAGATACATCCCAAAGTTGTCAAGTCAATTGCCCATTGACTTTTTTGTTCTAATCGGGGATTTTCCAAACAGACAACATCTCATGTTATTTTTTTATTAACCTCCGACGAGCAACGCAAAAGAGGATTGTTTGATATGTGTATCCTGTATGTCTGTCTGTGGCATCGTAGCTCCCTAACTGATGAACCGATTTGAATGTGTTTTCTGTTAATCGATAATCTTGATGGCGGTAATGGTTCACTTAGTTGTGTCAGGGGTTTTTCAATTGATTAAGTTATAGTTTCTATTTCTTTGAAACATAGCATTTATTAAAATTCTCCATCTGCCTCTTTGTAAGAAGGTAAGTAGGTACCTATATTATGCACGTTAAGGAATGTTCTAATATTGTTTGGGTACTTACTGCTATCAATGACAAGGAATGCAACGATGACTATAGCCAAATATAGTACGCAAATGAAATCCAGCCAAAAACCGAGCGTGACTCCACTGGCTAGGTAGCTGCTCCACGTTGACGTGTGAATGTCCTAAAACAACGTTGGCATTATTAATTCACTTCTACACTCATCCATACATGTAGCAACGTAATTAAAGACGCAAAAAACAGGCAAGGGGTATGACTTTACCTGGAACCGATCGAATTCTTTTATTAGACGTTCCTGTGCTCCTGCCGAACGGATGGTGCTGATGCCATTCAACGTAGCAGACATGTGTGAAAACACGGGGCTGCGCGCTACAAACAAAACAACTCAGTGAACAACAGCAGACCTCTCCCAAAAGAACCAAAACTTGTATACTTAGTACTTTTATCTCACGAGCGTCGGTTGGTCATTGTAGTAGTTGTCACACATACGAACACATAGACAACGTGAACTCATAGCTTCTACGCTGACGCCCACATTGACAATGTGCATGTACCTATAGCTCAACACACAAACATGGATCACCCGCGCTCGTGGTATAAAAGTAATCTACCTAAAAATATAAATCTAACACTTACTTGTCCCTTCTAAACGTTTAATGGACTGTGCAGATTTTAAGTAAATTTGTAGAATAGTGTAGAACAGGAGTAAAATTATAGTAGTAGGTAGTAACGTCCACACTAGCGCCGCAGCATTCAGAGCCAGGATACTGAACATCACCAGGTAGATTTGAATGCATTCAAGGAGGAAACGGGGCAGTAGTTCGTCCAAAGCACCGATATCTTTCGAAAATCTGTTCAAAATGCGACCTGAAAAATAAAAATAAATATTGAGAATACGTATAATGCTTCGAAGGAACCTATTGTATCTTCTGTAAGCTGTAGAACATGTAGAATACCATAGTCCGCAAGTAGGTATTTTCAGTGCTAGATTATCTATGCTAATCTTTAAATATTTTCAAAATAAATGTTTTCTACTGCAGCATTGTATTGTGATACTGTCATTTTATATACTTTATATATTGTTTTGAAGAAATTACACGTCGGCAAGTGTCTTACGCCGGTTCTTCTCGAGGCAGAGGTTTATTTTAGAAACCGGTGGTACTTTATTGACATTCATAGATAGGTTCATGAAATATGCCTTAAATTGAAGAATCAATAACTTTTACTTTGACACACTTATTTTATACGTCCCACAGTAGAAAATATTACCTATATATTTTGGTATTTTAAGTGATTCTCGTCGAGTGGATATATAACACTAGTTTCAAGGCATCTACTATTGCGAGAGCGAATATACAGTAATCAAACCCATTTCTGAAGAAATATATTTCAGTTAACACAGTCGGAGAGGATGAAATAACTATTTAATGGTTCTAACGCTGGTTAAGTTTCAAGTAAAGAATACGTTTGGGTCATAATCATAAACACTTGAAAAAACAAAAGTCGTTCCTCCAGTGGTCAATAGTTAAAGCCTTCTGTGCATGTAAGATAAAAAAAAAATGAACTGTTTATTTCGAAAAAATATTATTACAAAAAATAAAGTTATTTATTAAATTATTAAATATTATTATATGCTTTTATCACATGGATTTATAGATCTCACGGTTCGAAATAATTGCCATACGATAAATAAATAATAGAGACGGAGACGCTTTTATGCTGGTGACAAGTCCAATCCATATTAACTTTTGATATGTCCACAAGAAAGACGCGAACCTATAAATGACCCGTTTTGAGGATAATGACGTGTGTACCTGAAGAGTTGTTGTCGAAGAAGCGCATGACGCCGCGGAGCATGGAGTGGAACATGTCGTTGTGTAAGTTTCTCGACGAGGTCATGCACACTTTGAAGAACATAAAGGCACGCGCCGTGATGAAGAAGATACAACACACGATCAGCGCCGAGTACACGTACAGGTACTGAGCGGTGTCCAGCGGCCCGATGTATGCGTGGATGTTTAGATCTGAAACATTTGAGATACGAGTAGTGCTCTAACTGTACCTAGTGGTACAGTTAGAGCACTACTCGAAAAAAAAAAAAAGTACGATAGCGAGAGAGTGGACTGTGGGCGAAAGCGAAATGGTATGCGAGGCCGAGCAGTAAACAAGAATATTGGTATTTTCTATATGGGAAGTTCGAAAGTCTTATAGTTAAGATATTAATAGTGGTTCGTCGGGCTAACCTGGGTTATCGGAGCTGTGGCATACAGAATCGTCAGCGTAGGTAGCACGACGCCGTCGGTTGGAGTCTCCAGTTTACCTGACCAAGCTTACCATCAACTCTTACCTCAAACGCCAGCTACTTAGCTTCAGAGATACGTCCAGATGTCCTCGGCAGCTTCCAAACACACTATGCACTAAACTAAAGGCTATTACTGATGCAAAAGGCTGGTGGTGACCTTAAATTACGGATATCGCTACAGCGACAGGGAACCCCACCACCCCGGTGTTAATCAGCAGTGGATTCAGGGTCTCGGTTTAAGGGGGACATGACTTTCGGCTGGGAGGTGCTAGATTCCGCTGACGTTATTACATATATTTTTACTCCTACAAAGTTTCCCCTCCCTTTTAAGATTCAGCAAGGTTGTACATATTGAACATTGTTTTAAGTTAATTTTCACCTGGTTGCAGTTCAATTCCCGAGAAGTAGCTGGCTAAATTGAACGAGCTGTTGGTCGGAGCTTGCAAGTTGCGGTCGTATTCCTTGATAGTGCTGTTGGATTCTCTTTCTTTCTGGCGAGTCACTTCATTAGTCCTGAAAGGAGAGTTATATTATAAGATAACATTTAAAACAATAATGAGGTGTCCACCAGTCGACAACAGGAACAGTGTTGCAGTGTGTGATGGCCCTGTCATTGGCTTATATCTGTGCATGTATGTAACCAATAATGTTCAAGATATATTCTATTCGCAATACAGAGATATAGGCGTATCATGTCGTACCAGAAGGTAACCCAGTAGTCACAGAAGGTGGCGGAGAGCTGCCCCACCACCAGCAGCAGCACCATGAAGAGCAGGCGCGGCGCGCGGCCGCCGGCGCGCAGGTAAGCGTTGTACACGTGCCATCCCATGGACCCTGACTCCCGCTCCTCCTCCTCCATTTCCTGAGCTGGTACCTCGCCTCCGGTGGACTCGGTCAGTGAAGGACGGCGAGCTGTCGATAACTACGGAACAGAAAAATCAATCAATACCATACGATGAACTATCTAGGTGTTATTTTGGCACAGTGATCCAAAAAGGGTTTTGGCCTCCGAAACAAGAACATGCCACTTATACCGATGCTGGGCGAATTCTTGCCAATTGCCGGTTGAAAGTAGACGCAGATGGAGCGCTCGAAGGTCGGCTGTGACAACTGCGTCCAGTCGGTCGTCCCAAGTACATCCTCCTGACTGTTACGGACAGTACATCCTTTAAGGTACTTACTCTGGCTGATGTCCGCCTCGACATCGGTTTCGGCTTCTCTTCAACTTTTTCACCGTCCTCTTGAGTAGTGCTCAAAAGTTTAGCGAAGTCTTTCCCGTAATTCAACAGTTCCTCGTACGTTCCTTTAGCTTCAACAGCTCCCTAGGACAAAGTAATGAATTCTAATGTACGAACCTATAATCATAACCAATATCATTATGAACGATATGAACGACTGCAAATAAGCCACAGATTTAATGACGATGTAATACGATTAAGGCATAAGGCATTAGTGATGTAGATGACTTTTAATGTAGACTCGCAGCATGACTTTGCTAGACGTACGTAACTAACTGCCATAGTTAATAAATTCAATACTTTTTAAAACCATTCACTTGATTAACAACTACATGACAAATATGGAACTACGTCTGTGATGGATGTGCAACCCAAATTTAAACCCAAATTGAAAAACACACTTTAGGTACAATAGTTAATTCAGATATACCTAGGTCATAGTGAAATATATCCTCTTTTTAGTTATATAACATCGGGGTCAAGTAGGAATATTTGATTGGCAAGCACGTAATTCAAAAAACAATGATGCAGTCACGATGTGAATTATGCAAGCGTACATTGTTCATAATAATGATGTAATCAGCAGCCTTGAGGTAGTGCAGCTGGTGCGTGACGAGCACGCGCGTGGCGTGCCGCAGGTACCCGCAGATGCACTCGTCGAACAGCTGCCGGCCGACGTGCGCGTCCACCGCCGACAGCGGGTCGTCCAGCAGGTAGATGTCCGCCTGAAACCGCAAACACACAATGAGCCACTCCACGCATCCGCTCATTCACAATTACACCATAAATCCCATTGGTTTTGGACGCTATTCGCGCTGGCTCTCATACATCACGAGAACGAGCAGCTAAATGACCTAGAGGTCACCGCCAAAGAGGGCCCGGGTAGCCGTCTAATAGAAAGTCAAAATAGTCGTTTAACTAATACGTAGATTAGTTATACGACTTTTTTGACTTTCTATTAGACGGCTATTTTCCAGTTCGTGCGATGAGGACGAATATATGTTATTTTTGTTTGTCTTGGATATGTGTAAGCATTTTTATAATCATTCTCTTAGTGTTTTTTCCGGTGATAAGCCCGGGATCAGATTTGACACATAATAGGTACCAAGATTCGGGGTAGGCACTAATTTTATGAATGTTAGCAATCTGGCATTTCAATCCAGAGGGAAAACTAAACTATAGACTTCGTTGGGGTTAGACTGGACTGGTGTTTACATAACTATTTATATTATCATTTATTATTTGTTTAGTATGGGACTATTTTGATTTGTGTATAACTATCTGTCCTCCAATATTTATGTTTACATTCATGTTACTCACCTGTCTATAAACCGCTCTGGCCAGGTTAATTCGCGCTCTCTGCCCACCCGACAGAGAAGCTCCTCTTTCACCCACCAGTGTCTGGTCTCCGTGAGGAAATTGTTGAAAATCTTTTTGGAGTGCGCATACTCTCACCACCTTTCATTGGAAAAAAGAGGGATTGTTATTACTTATTACAAACATTGATGACGTAAAATTTAATAAATCTATCAATGAATGCATTCTTAATTAGTAAACTTACTTCTTTATATTTTTTGGAATTATAGGGCAACCCAAAGAGGATGTTTTGTCGGACAGTCGCCACAAAAAGCCAGGGTTCTTGGCACGCGTACGACAGCGGCCCGGACAGATAAATGCGCCCACTCGTCGGCCGCAGCTCGTTCAAAAGCAATTGCAGAATTGAACTCTAAAATATTAAAAAAATATAATTTATTGAACCAGGCGTTACTTTGCGGAATTCCATGAAAAATAAATACAACAACATTCCTTTGCTATTCCGCTGAAAGAACGTGTAGGTCTATCAGTGATAATGAGATGCACCCACTTGCCTGTTTGTCATGCGGTTAATGCACGGAATGCACCCACCCACCCTCCGCACACGCAAAAATGTTTTTGGTAAATAAATAATTTTTACTTTTACTTTACTTTACTTTACATATGCAAGTGAATACAAACCACCACCAATATTGACAAAAACCTCGAAACGTGTTTCGCCTCTCTCCGAAGCAAGTGGGTGCATCTCATTATCACTGATAGACCTATACGTTCTTTCAGCGCAATAGCAAAGGAATATTGTTGGATTTATTAAAAAATATATCGCATTAAATAGGTAATTCAAATAAGAGCATGAATTTTTCACCGAATGCTCTTTTCCATGGCTTTGGAATAAGTATATCAAAGTATGTGTTTGTAGAGCGTCGTCTATTCCTGATTGATAAAAATATGATCCGTTTGTATTGTTTGGAACACTGAAGAAAAATGACAAATGACTCTATATTAAGTCGGTTAGAATTATAACATGCAAGACCCATATGGAACGAAGAATACTTAAATCGATAAATGCTTGTGCTTCTTCGGGAGTCGCAAACGTCCGTAGGCTGCGGTGTCTATTTACCATAAGAAAGGCCGTATGCCGGTTCGCCACCGTCGAAGTATAAAAATAGGAGAGGAGGCATACCTTTCCCGAGCCCACGGAGCCAATGATGGCGCACAGCTTGCCCTTGGGCACGGTGATGTTGAGCGAGCGCAGCGTGACCGGTCCGTCCTCGGTCCAGTTGGCGCACACGTCCTGGATCAGCACGCCCACGTCCGCGCCCACCGCCGCCGGCGCCGTGGGGCTCGCGCTCTTCTCGTTACACACGAAGCCTGCGCACAATCGCACATTCACATAGATCTTTTTTTTAATTTACGGGACACCGAGCCTTGCTTTTTGTGGCGTCAAGGCAGTGGGTGAAAATCCGGTCAAAAAGATTCTTCCGAAAGTGGGTGTCGTCCATATTTCGCCCCGGTAATTTAATCTGGTAGAAGACATTGGAGCCGTTTTGTTAAAACATATGTATATGTAGGATGTGGCACCCTTATATAAAAGAAATCAGGTGAAAATATAAATTTGCTTTTTAACATTCTCACCAGGGACTCATATTACTGGACTAGAGTTTTATTTAAATTGAGTTACATAAGATACCATCAACGTATTTAATGTTAGAATAAAATACCTGGGTTGATAATTCCTTCTTCATCAATTCTCTTGAAGGTGTTGGGTCGTAGGTCAATTTCGCTCAGATTGTTTCTCTTGTTTTCGACGCTCTGCACGAGTTTGGCAATGTCCACGTCCGGCACGCTACGAAGGTCTTCGCGTTCATCTGTTGTACAACTCTCTTATTGTAAACATTCAAAACTTAAAACACGATACTTAACGTTGATATAGAATGCACAATACTAAAGAATTAAAACGTGAAAGAGCAAATGTGTGTTAACCAATCCACCATATTAATGTATTACAAATTCAATGACAAGCCAGCACATAAACACGCAAATAAGAGTATGCGTTACGAGCCCATACCGACCAAACATAGCATGCTTTAAAAAACTAGAGAAATTTGTATTTAGATAAGCCGATACTCCTAAAGGGTTGACGCTTACATCACTTGTAAAGGTACGAGTACAATCACAACACTACAGTTTTATCTAGTGAGGGTCTGACCAGCCTAACGTGGCAGTGGCATTTCACATAAGTAGGTACCTTAAGGCGCAGGGGTGGGCAAGGCATTCTCCATACTAACTCTGTGCACGTTTTATTCGTAGGTTTTGGCACTAACGAATGTAATATATTTTTTGGATGTAAATATTAGATATGCGAGGAAAGATAATGAAAAAAAATACCAATGAAAAAAAAATTCAATCACGAAATAGCTAACAGAAAAATAAGCATACTGACCAAAAATCATAACTTTAATGCAAACACAAACGAAGAAAATCCGGCACAAAGTTTGTATGCAGAGAGCTTGCCCAGGGCCATCTTTAACCAATTCGACGCCCTGGGCACATCGGGATAATGGGGCCCCTATGGCCTTGATACAGCTCCTTGATCTAGCAACTAGGGCCCCCCCCCACGGGGCCCCTATCGATCGCGGGGTCCTGGGCACGTGCCCAGAGTGCCCAGTGGGAAAGACGGCTCCGAGCTTGCCCTACTCCTCTTCTTAACGCATTCACTGCCACCCTCTTTTCCTGGACATTCGGCAAGTGCCGCACTTTGCTGTGTGCCCCAAACGCACATGTGAGTTTAACCGACTATTCGAGTCTAAGGCACAGGGTGCAAGTGTCAAATATTATGGACGCGTCTGTGCGTTCAAGGCGCTGGGTGAAAGTAACGGAGACGCATATATGTGTTGGGGGCAGTGAATGCGTTAATCTTATATAGGTACGATCCTCAAATTTCATTAACATATAGGTACCATGGTCTAAGAAAACAAGGTCAGACAATCCGGATCGTAACACACGTGACGTCACTTTCGACGAGACACTCACACTTACGTCCGCATACCAACGATGGCAACGATAGGCTGATGCCGTAGCTTGTGTTACCCACACTACTAACCGGTTTACCGGATTGCCATACCTGTACCCTTACCATGAGTTTGCAATGTTTGCATTACCGTACTCGCTAGCGACTACGTGAACGATTTAGTATGGACAAAAGTACAGCGCCTCTGGCGGTTACGCAATAGAACTAAGAATTGCCATACTAAATCGTTTACGCAGTCGCTAGCGACTCTAGCGAGTACGGTAATGCAAACATTCTGCAAACTCACGGTAAGTGTACTGGCGCAGTATAGGTACAATTGTGTCATGACGGTCATGATCATGACATGTGCAAGAAGTTTAATATTGGAATATTCAAAGGTTACGGTTACCTAGTTATTATCGTCGGTAACAGGGAAATAGTGATTTTTACTAAAACTTCTGCGACGAAGTCACAGCTATTTTAAATAAACTTTTAAAATTTGTCGAAGAATAAATATAATAAGATTATTTCATATTAATAGTCAATTGTGATTTAATTTCGTTCATCGTCCAATCTGACTAGTTCTGTCACCGCAAAATTGTAAACACAGTTAGATTATAATCTATCTAGCGAGAATGTAAACTATCGAAAGATTGTAATCTACCCAAAAATTAAGTGCAAATACCGTTACTCGAAATCACACGAGATTGTAAACTGTAGAAAAATTGTAAACCGAAAATTGTTTTGTGCTTTCCTCCAGCGAGACTCAGTTTCATTAAATTATTGGCCACTATTTTCCACTGCCACCATTTGGCTGTCCAGGCTCTTTCAGCGTCTCATACCCAAAAGTAAAATAGACTCAAGGCGACGAACGGAAGATTTTGCTTCCATTAATTGAGCAAGAGCGTTCGGCGCCGCAATGGCGACAGTCGTTTGAAGCGTGTTGAACAATTGTGCCATCGGGAAAACCTGCGGAAACCATAACATGCAACCTGTAAGTCAAAACTTCATGCATTCCCTAGGTAACTATTCCATTAGGAAAGAGAGATTATAATGCGCTATACAAACATATTGTTTTAGCTCATACGAGTACCTATTCATACTAAAAAACTTGCCCAAATATCATTGGGGTTAAAGTAATATAATATCATAGGCGTAAAAAGGGAAGTATGTACACATTTTGTAGTCAAATCCATTCTACGGGTGCAAAAATATTCTAAACTGTTAATTACACGGCCGAGCCATAGTTATAATTTGGACTCGTACATTTGTGAAGTATAAAATCATGCAACTTGCAAATAGCATGCGGAGGCGAGAAGCCTCACATACCGAACAGCATGAACGCCTCGAGGCGTTGCACTGAGATCAGCGCTTCCGCCAAAAACGACACCGCGTTAGACATGATTATAGACAGTGTGCCTTGCAGTGTATTGTAGAATTGCGCCAATGGGAATACCTGAAAATCAATCAATTAGAACGAAACAAGGATGCTTATTTGAAATGAAAAGTGCAATGATGTCCTTACGATGTCGGCGGTAACTTGAAAGCCGAAGAGCGAATACGAGAGCAGGGTGATGTAGAGGGTGAGCCGTTCCGTGAACACCATGAAGCTGAGATACACACCGCGAAGGTATGACGCCTGAGTAATGCACTTGATCTCGTTCTTTCGAGCCAGCGCCACTACTTGCTCGAATGGTTTTTCCCATGCGTACATTTTTATCACCTGAAATTTATTTAAAAACATTTGGTATCGTGAGAATACGAGTAAGATGTAAGCCGAGGATTAAACATATAATTTATACTTATACAAGTTTCATACAGTTTTTAATCTATAATCTTATCTTAGAGTACTTATCTATAACCACACCGTTTTATTCGAGGGGTAAAAACACAAATGTTTAAACAATATTAGGTATAAATCATTTTATTGGCTCCCTCCATTTGCTTTTTTAACAAATTATATGGTTAGGGTTACCATATTAATTGAAACTCATATTTGTTAGCTTTGTTTCACGTCGCTCCGCGTATCTAATTTAGAGATAAAAACCGGCCAAGTGCGTGTCGGGCCACGCGCAAGGTAGGGTTCCGTAGTCGTCTACCCGTTACATTATATGGACTAAAAAGTTCGCAAACTTATATTTACTATGTTTTTGACAGAATTAACAACATTATCTAAGGTATCAATGGAAATTGTACGAAAGTTTGCTTTTGCAAAGTACATTTCTGAAGTTCGACTATTACTCGTTAACTAGTAATGTCTACTTAGCTGTGATAGTTTTCCTTTTAAATTCATCGTATTTACTACTACCATGTTTTTTTTCACATGCCTAGTAGCCACCGTTTAGCTGACGGGGGGGGGGGGGGACACTTGACCATAACAAAAATTATCACTTCAAAGCTTAATATCACGCCAACCTATTCTTTAATCAAAAAATGCTTTTAGAAACCTTATAATATTTTTAAAAGAGCTATCCAACAATATCCCACACTATGGGGTTTGGCAGAAAAAAAATTTGCACCACCATTTTACATGTATGGGGAGGTACCCTTAAATATTTATTTTTTTAAAGATTTTATTCTACCGTTTTGTTGGCGTCATTGATATGTATACTCATGCCAAATTACAGCTTTCTAGTACTAACGGTTACTGAGAAAAACGGGGGTCGGACGGACGGACGGACGGACGGACGGACGGACGGACATGGCGAAACTATAAGGGTTCCTTGTTTACTACGGAACCCTAAAAATGTTTCTAGCACTAGTTTCATTGCGACAGTCTTATATTTTGCCGTGAAAATTCCGACCTCTGCGAAAAGCTGTAAGTATAGTGTTCGTAATAGATGGAAAATGGAAATATCCCTGTGCGGTTATACTGATATTCATAATCATCATCTTTTTTAATTTTATTTAAACGCATAAAAAGTAATGCATACAAATACACTATAAAACACATAAAATGTAGTCTGTATTATGAATAGGATAAAATGTTAACCTAATTTTTAAAGATGTTGAATTAATTAAATTAATATTCAAGTATAATTTAAATAAATGTCAATGGTATATCAGGTACATTAATAAGGTAAAAATTAAAAGGAAACAAGAATTGCAATAATAATGAAAATAAAACAATTGCAAGTAGTTAAATAGTAACATATTAGTCAAACAGTATTAACTAAAATAAATGTCAATGGAATATCAGGTACATTTGTCGAAAAGTTTTGCAAAATATTCTTTGATTGAGTACAATGGGCGACTGAGAAAATATTCTTTAGCTTTCATTTCATGTCAAAACTTTTCCATGTGATAAGTCAAAAGATTATAGACTCTTATCGAAATATTAATATCATAGCCCAAAATTATAGTCTAATATAGGCTTCCTTTCGGAAAATGGATAATAGGTTTCCCGGACTGTCCTGATCTATCCAATGTCCAAACACCTAAAATTTCGCATTTATCTTATCAGTAGGAGTGTAGGATAGCTTCTATTTCGGTCAGCGAATTAGTACCTATTGCCGTGCACCGAGGCAATGCAGCCAGCCTTCTGGGCACCCTGCCAATTGAAAGCCATTCGGTGCAATTTTTTTATTTGCATTTTAATTTTAATTAGGTTATTTGTTTTAGTAGGATTTCGTATTTACGATAGTTCTGTTATTGTTAATAGGTAGTTATTTTGACGAGTTTACCTGCATGCCGTTAATAATTTCGTCCATGATGCGCACACGCTCGTCGGTTCTATGCGCCGTCTTCATTCGTAACCTAGCAGCCAATTTGCTCATGTAAGCTGCAAGAACAATATACTGTTTTTACGGTTTCATGACGTATGAATCGTTGTATAGGGAATATGCAATTATAATATTTACCATTGTTTTGTGACCAAAATGGTGTAAAAACATAAAATAATAGCTACTGAAACGTTTTTACTTTATTATATACTAATTTCAAACAATAATTTCGATTTGAATTAACGTGAAACGGAACGTGTTTTAAAACGGCAATCAGCGCCTGGTGACGTCACACCTGTTATGACATTGACAACCAAAGAGAATATATGTAATCTGTATGGCTAGCACATGATGGCAACGTCAGTTTGTCGGCTTATCTCGATCTATCCGTCACTTTCTAACAGCACCTATCAAAAAAAGACGGATAGCTCGAGATAGGCCGACAAACTGACGTTGCCATCATGTGCTAGCCATACAGATTATATATATTCTCTTTGGTTGTCAATGTCATAACACGAGTAACGTCACAGGAACTGTAGATCCGTTTAGGCGAGAAAGTTTAAATTGTCAGTTTGTAACAGCAATTTAAGACTATAAATCATAGTATTTAAATTTTTTAATACACTCGTGGTCTATTCTACATGCAATTCTTTCAAATGATAGCAATAATGAAAATATTGCATCTTGTCTATTGTCACAATGACTAATTGATGAAGACAATTGTACTTACATTGCACCGGTATGGTTTGGAGCACGATACCAATAACTCCAACGATGGCCGCGTATCCGATCTTGATGTAGATGAGGTAGCAGACGAGCACGACTTGCAGCGGCAGCAGCCAGATGAAGTGCGAGTAGATGAATGCGTAGTCGAAGCGGTTTACGTCGTTGGAGAGAAGGTTCACGACCTGCCCGGCCGTGGTCTGCGCCAGCGCACCCGAGCTCATGCGCATCACCTGTGTACAACAAGACTTTGTTACTCATACTAATATGGATGATGCGGGAGTCATACCGCCGCATACCGGGTAGAGTCACTCCGACCCTGGTCGGAGCTAGCTGAGTTTCTTGCTGGACTCTTGTCAGAAGAAATCTAGCCTAGGGTTTAGTGAACCAGCGACAAAACTCCCAGTACCTAGCTCAATTCCACTGACACCTCAGATTCGGTTGAAACCGCTCAATCTCACTGGAGCGCAAATTGACGACACACAACGACGGTGGAAAACAAGCGTGCGGTCCACCTGATGGTGAGCCACACCGCAGCCTATAGACGCCTAAGGCTGCGTTTCCACCAGAGATGTGCGAGGATGTGTTTTCATATATTTGACACCTCGCTCGGCGCGTTGCGAGGTGTCAAATGTATGAAAACGCATCCTCGCACATCTCTGGTGGAAATTTTCGAAAACGGTGCAACTATATTTCTTATGTTTTAATTGAGAGTCTACACATATACATTGTAGTCTTTGGTTTACACGGTTACACTAACTTTCAACCCCTTTTTCACCCCTTCAGAGGGCGAATTTCGAAAAACCCTGAAAATAGTTTTCTTCCAATTTCTATTAGGGAAGTTGTAAGTTTCTGTCTTAAAGATAATTTTGGTCTCCATACAAAATAGCCACCCCCTTTTAATCGCCTAAGGGGATGAATTTTTAAATAAATAAATAAATTAGTTTATTCCTGCGACTTCGTCCGCGTGAAACTCGTTTATCTCGATAGAATGGAAGTAATTGCTATTTACTTATATCAGGCGCTTACCTACTCATCTCTCTTTCAGACAAACTTCCACTCCTTTAAGGTATGATTTCCGAGATAAAATGTATCCTGTGTCCTTCCCCGGGACTCAATCTATCTCCATACCAAATTTCATGTAAATCGGTTCAGCCGTTTAAGCGTAAAGAGGTGACAGACAGACAGAAAGACCGACAGATAGACACACTTTCGCATTTATAATATTACATTTTGGATGTCCTATTTTGAACTCTAAGCTACAACACTGGAAAGTTTCATAGAAAACAGTCCAGTAGTTTTTGAGACTAAGTGGAACGTACATCCGTCCATCCGCACAAACATTCACGTTTTTAATATTATTATTATGAAGGATAATAAGGATATATAGGTTAACAAGGTGGGTACAGCAGCGGCTATCTAGGAAACGACATACCTGACGAGCTGGCTAGAAGAGGATCGAGCCAACCTACGGTTGGCCCTAATCCAGTACTCCCATTACCTTTAGGTACCCAGCTAAGGTCATGGCTACGTCTCAAAACATCAAAACAACACACTGATTAATGGACAAATACCAGTACTTGCAGACAATCTCGAGATACCGTACCGTACCCGGAACAGAGAGTCCCTACGAATAATCGTAGGCATCATCACTGGACATTGCCCGCTCAACTAACATTTATATGTTCTAGGTACGATTGACAGCCCCCTATGCAGGGTATGCCTGTCGGCCGATGAAATAGCCCTCCCACGTCATCCTAGAATGCGAAGGTGTAGCTACACAACGGACTCAAATCGTCAACGCACCGAGGTCACTCCGCGAAGCATGTGGCGACACCAGGAGTATCCTGCGCTTTTGGTCGGAGGTAGGCTGGCTAGACCCCTAGCTAGCGAACAAACCCCGCACAATGGGGTCCGGAATACACGGACTAAGTGAGGAAAAAGGAGTCCATGACCATATAGGTTAACAAGTTTTTTTAAAATTTGAATATATTCTTGCATTACCAATTTTCGTAATGCAAGCGTATTTTATTTTACATACTGGTGTCATCAAGCGTAACTCTGAACTCACCAACACTAAGAAAGATTGCGCAAAACCCACCTTTCTGTAAATGAGAGAGCATGCGGCGATGCGCACTTTCATGCCGAACTGCTGGGTCGAGTAGGCGCCGTGATGGTTGAGGAAGGCGATGAGCAGCGACATGAGGATTACGGCGCTTGCGCAGTACACCGCCTGCTCGTACGACATGTCCGAGCCCGGCTCCCAGTACGACAGCATCATGCTTAGGGCAACCGGTTGGAAGGGTCTGGAGGAAAAAAGTTTAGAAATACTAAGCTTTACATTTTTAAAAACACTGTACAGATACAGACTGTGCCACGTAGAAGTAAGTAGTTTAAATATTGAAGATAAGAGTTAACTGAAACAATTCAATCCCAGACCAGAATTATTCCAAAACCCAGGAACAAATATTAGTGCTCATAACACAAATAAGTGCCCTGGCCGGGATTCGAACCCGGTGCCACCAGCTTCATAGGCAGGGTCACAAACTATGTAGGCTAGCCTAAAAAATGGTCGTCATATTAAACAAAACGAAGACTAAATGAAATTACATAGATTTACACATTTAAGTCGGTTTGATTCGTACATACAGGCAGGCCAATTTTGTAAAACCTGTGAATGCCAACCTAATTATAAAAAAAAATTTAGTTGTTTTCAGTAAAATGACCTATCTTCAATATTTAAAGTACTCTAAGATAATGGAGATTCCCTTCCATGTGGCATAGCCGTGGGACGCCCTGTATACTTACAGGTAATTAAGATGTGCCTTAACCTGGAATATTTCTGAGCGTGAATATTCCCCCAGCATACAAATTCGACAATAATCCCGGTAACGGTACATATCTATTCCTAACCAACTACTACTTATATATAAGTATCCATGCCAAGTTAGATTAACATTGGTTTGAAAAAAACATTGTCCAGTAGCCACTTAAGTACAGCGGAATATTTTCGCGGCAATCACCCACTATTGAATCATAAACGGGAGACTCGCCTCGACACGTCATCTAAATAGCTTAAATGCCTCTGTTACCCAAATGTGTGTATCGCGTGCACTCGATGACAGTTTGCGCGCGCGCGCACATAGGTACTCACTTAAGGAAGAGGGCCTGTATGAAGAACATAACTCCGGAAGGGGCAAAACTCATCCAAAACGTCTTGGTCATGGCACGCAGGAGAGACGGTCTTCGTCCATGTTTGTTGGCTAATGCAATCTCCTCTAGCCACTTCCTGCAAACAAAAGAGGTCACTGTGAGTGTCAAACAAAAACACTGGCCAAGTGCGAAGTCCAATTCGCGAGACGAAAAAAAGGGCAGATCTATTTTCTCTGTATCGTTTGCATGTAAAAAATAAAGTTTGTTTCTTGAAAATTCCGTCATTTACTTATACCCAATTAATTGATAAAATATGTAATTTTTCACACCACCTGCTCGTCAATGACCAATTATATATCATGCAAACCTTACCGAAAGCAAATCATTATAACCCTTGGCTTAGGCCGGGTAGTAATATCGTACTGAATCTCATTATAACCCGCCGGGTAATAATGTGATTTCACTTTTCATAGTTCTTATAGTTCTGTCATTAAAGTCTAATGTCGTGAAGTCCACTAAGCGGCGAGTAGGCGGCACACCAGCTCCGTGTTTTGTTTGGAACGTCGTGTTCGAAACAAAAGACTGCGTCGTCGGCCGCCGCCTGTAGCTCGTCAAGCGCGTGGTTTTAGTACTGAATATTTGTAGAATTACATTTTGGAGTTTTCTTATACATTATTCTCATATTTTATTACATTTTTAAATAAAATCACTATGTAATATCCGTGCCTCGGACGTAGCTAGGGCTGGCCTTCCTCCCTTCGCAGCAGTTGCAGCAATGTAAATAAATACATAGGGGGATTGTTCCAGATACCGTCCGATTAGCGGAGTTGCAAACTTTGTGATGACAAAACAATATGTTGCACTATTGCAAATTATAAGACTAATGTGTCTTTTTAACGGTTATATACTCTATTTTTGTCCAAGATTACGTTTTAAGTACTCACATTCACCATTAGTCAAATAAAAGTATATAAATGAAAAAGTATGGTTTTGCCCAGTTTTCGTCCGATTTGCCCAGTTTCCGTCCACACGGTGCCAGTTCTCGTCCAAGACCTGAGGAGGGGTGATTTATGCAGTCAAAATCCAGTTTTCAGTGTTAAAAAACCTTCAATGTGTATATACTGTCTTGTGTTTGCTTGTTTATGGCTATTATTATCCTACTAATATTATAAATGCGAAAGTTAGTATGTTTGTGAGGCTATTTGTGAGGATGTTTGTGATGATATTTGTGAGGATTTTTGTGATTCAATCACGCAAAAACGGCTGAGCGTATTAAGACGAAACTTGATATACAACGAGTTTATAACCTGGATTAACATATAGGATACTTTTGATCCCTGAATATGAATATGAATATCCCTGAAAATACAAGGTTACGCGGACGAAGTCACGGGAAAAAGCTAGTACAATATAAGAACGTAAGCGTTTCATGGAATGTTGATTTGATCTACCAATAACCCTCGCTTAAGCCCATGACAGACGGGCGAGAAAGTACGTGAACTTAGGTTTAGGTTTATAGACATTTATTACTCATAAGAACACAAGTTCACTTAAATGAGATACAAATTAAACTTTAGGTAAAAATATTCCAACACATCTTAATAAATATTTTCATATACTACATATGATCTTAACTTAGTTTTAAATAGTATTTCTGAATTACACTCCTTCACTTCTTTCGGTAACTTATTGTACATTTGTGCCCCATCAGATAAATGAGTGAGTGTGATAAATATTTTTTGAGTATTTATGGTCAACAGATTACTTTGGCACCACATGTTGTACATATGTAGATCTGCTTGTGCATTGATAATTAGATCTCTAAGTTTTTCTCCAAAGTAAAATAGACAAGTATCATCTGCATATAAAGTAACCTGTGCCGACAGTCCTATAGCAGTGAGGTTATTTACATATATCGAGAATAGGAGCGGTCCCAGTATGGATCCTTGCGGTATTCCGCATTTAATGAGTATTGGGTCGCTACTATAGTCACCAATTTTTACAACCTGGGTCCTGTTTGAGAGATAAGATTTAAAAATGTTATATGCTGTACCAGTTATACCCAGATTTTCGAGTTTCTGCATGAACAAATTATGGCTTACTGTATCAAAAGCTTTTTTGAGGTCGATAAAGATGCCGAGGATTTAGTTTTTTTGGTCAATATTGGTCTTTATCTTAGTGACAAGATCAACTGTTGCTGGTAGAGTATTTGAACGTTTTCTAAATCCGTACTGCTGTTGAGATAGAACATTTATTTTAGTCAGATGGTCGTCAAAACTTAAGTGGGTTTTATTTTATTTATCGTATGGCATTTATTTCGAACCGTGAGATCTTCTAGAAGACAGTACGGTTGCCAGTTATTGTTGCACTTTTAGAACCACCCAGAGGTCACGTGTAGGGTAGCGGTGGGTACTTTTTCCTACGGACGTGGTGCAACTTCGACCCCCCTTTGTCAAGTGAGTGGGCAACTTGACTATTAGAAGTTTTCAAGCCGCCCGAAGGTCTCTAACTTGGCTTAACGACTGCTGCCATAGACAGCACCCGGGATCAACGGCTTAACGTGCCTTCCAAAGCACGGGAGCGCTCAGTTAGTAACCACTCAAAGCGGTCACCCATCCATGTACTGACCGCGGCCCACGTTGCTTAACTTTGAATAACGCATGCGGCACGCAGGCACCGCTGGGCCACGAGCGCTCCCAGTGGGTGATAGACGGAAATTCACGATCTTTGCTCGGAATCGACATCGAGGCAGATGTATATTTGTTTGTACAAGCTATAAAGTCATACATTATAGCTCGTACGTCTGTCCTGAATGTCTTGATGTTAATACCGAGCAAAGTTCGTGAATATTTTTCTATCACCCCGTCTATCACCCACTTAAGTTCGCGTTTTCGCTGTCTGTCATGTCTTGG
This sequence comes from Cenopis cana, assembly GCA_951800055.1. Taxonomy (NCBI): domain Eukaryota; kingdom Metazoa; phylum Arthropoda; class Insecta; order Lepidoptera; family Tortricidae; genus Cenopis; species Cenopis cana. The sequence goes on along the minus strand of OX637471.1, from coordinate 12,942,078 downwards.
CCAGCATCATGTAAAGCCCGTTTACATGATGCTGGCCAAGAGCAATCCCATTATTAATAATATACATATATATATATATATATACATATGTAACATTTGTTTATGGCAAAAATTTGAAAACTCACGTCATAACTAAGACATTCGACCTATCTTATTGTAATAATTATTGATTATCTTGCAGCTTGGCCTAATTTCATTCAAGCGTCGATTAGATGAAAACCGGACCAATGTAAAAAACTTGGAAAATGACTCAAGCTAGTTATCCGTCTATGAAGACGAAAACTGGCACACTGGCAAAATTGATGTCCCAGTTTCCGTCCACTAAATTTAAGGAGGTTATAGGTAAAATAAGTATAAGAAACACTTAAAATTGTCTTCGTTATGTATATTAGTAGCCATATATACTAAAAATATCACTCTAACATGGTAAAAACATTAACAAAACTTACTTAGAAATTTACCTGTACCACTATTTTTTTTTTAGTTTGGCCGAATTTTCCTTGCTCAAAAACGTGGCACAAACTTTAGTTGATTATATCTTGGTTATATATTGTTAATTAATATTTGTATGTAATTAGTACTTTAGTTTAGGTTTTAAGGAACGCAACGAGCCCAAACATGCGTGCGTAATTGTTTATATATTCCTATTCTACGCATTTGTAAGAAAGAAGACACCCAAAAAGACGGGAACTGGCACATGGACGAGAAGGGGAACAATCGCCCTACTTACATAGATGTGGACAGTCTTACACAAATCTACCTAGTCCCAAACTAATCAAAGCTTGTACTATGGGTACTAGTCGACGATATACATATACCTATAAAGATAAATATATACTTAAAATACATAGAAAACATCTAAGATTGAGGAACAAAATACTTGTGCTCACCACACAAATGAATGCAAGCAGTCGTGGATGTACTAGGTATTAAATACCAAAAACAAGATCCGCGTGAGTTACAAGACGCTTCATTATACGGAGTAAAACAGATTCTATTAAAATAGATACTAAAATTTGCTGCGATTGACTGATTTAAGACCACGTTATTCGAAATCATAGTATTTTTCACTCAATTTTAAACCATTAAATACTCACTTTATTGATGGGATATTTAGATATGTTATAGTTTAAGAGTCGGTCTAGTGTATTTTAAGGCTGAAAACACGATATTTGAAACTTTGCTCGATGATCTCACATCGCAAAAACAGGTAAATTTTGATCTTATTGTGAGTCGTATATAAAATATATCCAACTCAGACTCGAGTAAAATATATCAATAGATAGGAAACGATGTTAAGAAGTGTATTTTACGGCTAATTTTTTTTTAAATGTTTTTATATTTAAAAAAACTCAAAAATATCAGAAAAGCAAACTGCGCGCTTCATTTTAGTAGACAGATGGCCGTTGGGCCTCGAGCTGGACGGACGTCTGTCGCACTTTTTGCAGTTTGACATTTATAAAAATCGCATATTTAATACCAGTAACTAGATGATATTAACATTTTCAGGGTAAATTACTGGTGAGTCATATCGACGAATAAACATTTAAAATAGTTTTCCTGGTACTTTTACAATTCGAGATAGTGGAAAACATAAAATGTGGCTAATAAAGCTTATCATTATATCATTTTTTTCCTTTTTAAACCCTCTCTTATTACAAAAGGTTTCATTGAGTATTTTTAGAATGTGGAATTTTTTTCCATTATACGGGTCACACTCCTTCATATAGCATATTGTATATTTTATGTCTATGTGTGAGTATATTCATAGCGCCTGACACATAGTTTGACATCTGACATTAGCAAATTAAATTCAAGCTTGGTATTTCAAATACTATATTTTAAATTATTAAATATATTGAGCTTCGTATTGTAACAAAATAAATATGCCCAAACGGACCGTAATCCTGCCAAAGTTTTGACGCTATTCGACTTCAATTTGCTCTGCAGTTCAATGTAAAGCAGAATGACATCAGTATTACGATGAAAGTGATATTATTGCATTGTGTAATTATTCCAATATATCAACGTAAACGATAAAAAAAGAATAATATAAATTTAAATGAAAAGATGCCTCGGATAATATCTGAAATAGAAAGGGCCCAAAGCTCTGAGGAGTTCTGGCCGCTTACGGCTAGTATGTGGGGGAGGATATCTGGTGACGGCGTCGCGGTCTCAGATCTATGATCAGCGGCTTCGGTGAACTTCACTTCATAGCCACATCATGCGCAAATGTTTACGTGAATTTACTGGACGAAGTGGTGCTGCAAATTGTTCTACTGACTTTCCTGGCTTTATTCAAGATAATATTGCCCCATACAGCACGGGTCACTTGGGAATGGTTTACTCTACAGCTACATCCAGGCATAAATGTAATGATGTAATGCCATCGCCTGAAATTTGAACCCGATTGAGAATCTTTGGGGTTTAATGGTTCAACAGTGGGATCATCGCCATGAAAGAACCAAAGAAGCAATTCAAGCAATAGATACTGCAATGAAATATGGGAGGAAATGCGGGGAACTGACATAATTATCAACGTCTTCTCAGCTTATTGAGAGACAGGCTACAAACTGTTATAGACGCACTGTGGTTGCACGCATTATATTATAATCCCTCAGTCTTATGTTTTATGTTTATAATAAATTATATAATAAATCTTGAATTTTATTTAAGATGGATTTATGAACCGTACTGTCTTCTCGAAGATCTCACGGTTCGAAATAAAGGCCATACGATAAATAATAGTAGTTTATGCAACTGGTACATAATGAGGGGCATTAAAACACGAGTGTGTTTTATGAAACGAGCCGAAGGCGAGTTTCATAATAAGGTCACACGAGTGTTTTAATGCCTAATTATGTACAGTTGCATACATTACTTTATCTACACACATATTATAATTACTCTAAGATGGGTTCAGAAACCGTAGTAAATAAATACAATAATTGTGTTAATACAACCTTTTTTGCACGGTTGCGGAAATATCGAAATCAGAACTGGCAACAGATACCTGAATTTTATTTTAAAAAGTAAAGAGTCCTTATTCTGATGTTATCATGTCGTTCTAGCTCAAATTTCGTGCGATATATACTAAAAAAACATCGAGCTGACATTTCGCATCGACTGAATTTGAATTTTCAGTGATACTAGAATAGGGACATGTCAATTTTGACATTTAAATTTTGACAGTTTTGTTTGACGTAATATTTTAACATCATATATGAGATTAAAATGAAATATTTTATTACTGCTGTAGCCTTAGCCACAGATAAGAAAATTGCCATAAATTCATTGAATGTTGAAATGAGAGTCATTTTCTACGGTTTCCGAACGCATATTAGAGGATTTATGATATGTGTGTAGATAAAGAATAATAAAGAACTAATAAATAAAGTTGTAAGCTTTTATTAGCAGGGCATAATATTTATGTTGAATCTTTTTCTAAATAAATAAAAAAAGTACAATATATTTATTTACCAAAATAACGCTCAATAATTATTTATGCTCTAAAAATTACGGTTGTTTAAATAAAACACAAAAAAAAAACACTTGCTCTTGCCTGAGATTCGAACCCATTTCGAACCTGTGACCTGTGCTTTAGAGAGCAAGCGATTACTAATTACACCACAATGTGGCTTAGTGGTTGAAATTAAGCTACTTATTTGTGGCTTGCAACTTTGACTTTTTGTGTCGAGTCGTGATAAAATTTAGCCCTTGTTTAATGCTTGTTTAGTTAAGTGAAATCTGTCAAAACTGCGCAACAGAGACAGAGATATGCAATGACAAGTCTACACTCTTTTGCGTGAATGTCATAACAATCTGTTCTAAATTTAAATGGTTGACAACCTAATTATCACGTGCGCCACTCTGGCTTATTCTGGTTAACTTGACAAAGAAGGTCTGTCACATATTCAAATTCTAAGTTACAGCAATCATTAAAAAAACGAGGTCAGTGACCTGTCACAGTAAAGTGAGATAGTGTGTGTAAAATGTAATTGTGTTTGTTACTGGGGAGAATTACGATAATGTTGCGCCGCCTAGCGGATTTTTTGTGTCGCGTTTGTAGTTTCACTGCAATAAGAAAGCCTTAATTCTGTTTTTAGTAGCCTTTGTTTTTTTATTGCCTCGCAAGAGGTGAGAAAAGTAGAGTATACTCCTCGGGGATAAAGCTGTTTTTGTCTTGGGAGCGCTTAAATCCCTCACTACACTCAGGATTCAGTCTTAATTCCCTCGCTTCGCTCAGGAATTAAGTCATTACTCCCTCGCTCCGCTCGGGAGTAAAATTTGGAGTCCTTCGTTAGTTCGGGATTCAATATCGCACCCGTGACATAAAACAGTGTTTTATCCCCTTGGTGTATAATCTACTATTACATGTCAAAGTAGTTTTATAAACCGAATTTAAAAAAATATTTTTATGATTGCGAGGAGAGGAGGTACCTGCAAGTTTTTCGCGTACATATATATTATTTTGGTGTAGAACCGAGGGAAGTCCTCAAATATTATATCTATGGCAATTCCGGTGTTTCTTATAGTTATATCAGTTCAAGCACTTGCACTCAAAAGTTACCTTCGGGTGAAGTGAAACTGATGTTGAAAACACAGCATCAGTTGCCTCTGACCTCTGAGGAGTTCCTCAGTGTTAAGTAATTCACGGATCGCACTACAATTTCATTATTATAATTGGCAACAAGAGTTACTTAAAACAAACTACAACTTAGGTCAAGATTCAAACGGTGGAGTGGCGATGAAGAAACAGGAGAACTCCTCAATGGTTAACGGCTCATGATAGGAAATAGGTATAGCAACGTTCTGTTAAAGGTGATGAATTTTTCATGGCGTGGCTTGGCGAAGTACCTACTAAAATGAAGTAGGGTTTTTTCAAGTTAAAGAGATTTGTGCATTTTTATATTTAATTGAACTTGGGTTGGCGTTGTTTAAAACTATTCCAAATTTCAAATCAATTTAAGGCGATATATCGATTGAAAGAGATGCACTATGTTTTTCGCTCACGACAAAACGGGATGGAACCTTCTCCGAGAATGGCTTTTTAGACAAATCTCGATAAATATCTGACTGTGTGCAGATAAATTAAATTTTCTCTTGTCAGTACCTAGATGAGGTAAAATACCATCATATTAACTTAATCGTGTCTTTTAATAATGTGTTGTTTTAGTAAGCCGAGTATAAAAAGGAAAATATTGACTCAACTTTGGATTTATTTTCTATCGAGAAAATTTTAAGCAATCATGTTTCGGCTATTGTCAGTACCATAATCATATAGTCAATAATTATATATCTGAAAATCGGTCCCTATTGTTTCCTCGTCTGGGCAGAACAGCGTTTCAAAGTATCTAAATTTCTCAGTGTGGCGCCTTAAGCTTTTTGGTATGGAACCCTAAAACCTAAAAATATAATCGACGGTGGCGTGGCGCGGCATGCTAAGATCTCGGCGCGGCCTCGCGTCCTCTGTACCTATGACTCATGTCATATGATTGTAGATATCCCGCTTCTAATCCTAGCAATATCTGAGCGCTACGAGTGCATTTTGGCTCTTTTGATTTGTTTGTATAAGTTTGTCTAGACAATAGTTACAACCACAGGAGTACCTTATGGACGCCTTTATACTTTATCGTCGACACACGGCACGGTAAAACTGTATGGTTTCATTCATAAATAGACCCTAGACTATATACCTATAGACTTTAGACTAATTATGATTGAAACCACAGAGTTTTATCGTGCTGTGGACGTCCACGGTAAAGTATAAACGCGACCAATAACTTTCTTTCGAAATTATTACGACCGGAGCAGTTCAGTAAGGCGTTGGTCTGCAACTAACGCCGTAGGTCGCGTCTGGCGTCTACTGGAAGCCGCGTCGCGGACGCTGCGCTGGACGCGGCTTCCAGCGTAAACTGCCATGGTCGCTCTGAGACGCGGCGTCCAGCGCAAACTGATTAGTTTTTCGCACGCACTCAACGTGAATGGACGTGAAGTGAAAATATGGACGAACAGACAATTGTAAGAGTTCTTCTTGAAGAGGAAGAGGATGATGATGTTGTCATACAATTTGCGTAAACACAAATAAAAAATAGCAGTAGGTAGCAGCAGCTGCCATATTTTTAATTATTTTTATAGGTATTCAAAGTTCGTCTCAAAACTTATGAACAAACGAGGTATTTCTTTAGCTCGCTGTACTTCAAATTTATTTATCACATTGTAACTACGCAAGCCGCATAGTAAGTACCTACCCACGGCAACCGATTTTTATGAATAATAGTTAGCTATCTCGATTAAACTAGCATTCGATTTCAAATCGGTCCAAGGAGCTACGATTTCACAATTAGACTTTACAGACAGACGGACAGACATACAGAAAGAACACCCCTCGGTACCTAGGCAAGATGCATGTTATGCTAGCCCCACTGGTAGACCAACAACCAAGCTCATTTCTTCCCAACAATACAAATACCTATTCTTTATTGTTCACCAAATAATGTACACTAAAAACAAATAACAGAAACAAATTGCACAATGGTAGACAACAGGCGGTCTTATCGCTAACAAGCGATCTCTTCCAGACAACCTTTGGGTAGTGGAAACGATGCAAGAAAAATTAAAACTCCCAACGTTTGTGTTTGTTTTTATAATCTTTATCGCTAGCATCAAGTAAAATTCTGTTGAATCATCATTCAGTCAACTGCTTCAATCAGTAATTCATCTTGTTCTTTTGTCAATTTCACCATCTTCGATTTTTCAATGGCAAAAACGCGACGTCCATTCCGCCTGAATGCTCCGAAATGACTGCGTAGGCGGCGTACGACCTACGGACGCGGCGCACGGCACTCGTGCGCCGCGTCTGGCGTGTGAGAGAGACCACTATAGTGCATTTCCATAGTAAGCATTCGCACGTCGCGTACAACGTTACGCCAGACGCGACCTACGGCGTTTGTTGCAGACCACCGCCTTAGGTAAAAAAATTTAAAGCGGCTTTCCATTTGAATTGTAGAGGAAAATCCTGAAACTTTTTGCGACACATATAAAGTATACGAACGTAGCTTTATAACTAGGTATTAGAAGATCGAATGGGTTACGGCTGGGTATTACCACTTCCAAGTTTTTTAAAACCATCTGAGACATAGAATATAGTGTCTTAAATTAAAAAAAATGTGTTACATAACTACCTCTATGGATTTTGTCTAGTCAAAATCGCAGTCAGAGGACCTGATGAATTTCACTCTATAGAAAAAAACCGCAAAGTTACCCCTTTTTGGAATGTTTTGCAATATTACGGCTATATTACTGATATTTACATCCAATTTTTTTACTCAATTAAAGATCTTAAATAGTTATAGTCAAATTCGCAGGGTTTGCTTTGATAAAATGATGGGCTTAATTACTATAGCTAAATATTTACGAATACTACGCGCTGAGCTTCCGTAGAGTACGGGATGGTTAATTGCAAACTCACGCGTGTTAGAGCGGGACATTTGCATTGGGGATACCTCCCCTTAAATTGGGGTGAAAGGATGTGTGAAACTGCAAATCCATGTGTACTGGTTAAAATACAAGAAAGGAAATATTTCGGCGATTTTGAACATTTATCTCAAAAAAGGGTTGAATTTTGAGCAACGAGTATTTTTTGGAGCGTTATAGGTACTTGAGTATTTGTTAATCTCTCTGTAGGTAACTACAGTACAAGAAAACTAACAGTATTTTTGTCTGTTTGTTTTTGAGCAACGAGTATTTTTTGGAGCGTTATAGGTACTTGAGTATTTGTTAATCTCTCTGTAGGTAACTACAGCACAAGAAAACTAACAGTATTTTTCTCAATCCACCCATTCGAGGGAAAAAAAGGGGTTGAATTATGTATAGCGTAAATGCTGGACCACCCGTGAGAAGCCGGGACGGATCACTAGTTTTACATGCATTGTGTGTATGGATGTAACTGTTTTTTACGTTGCAGCGTAAATCGTGTAGCTAATTGAGATAAAATCTCCGCCGCACGTAAAATTACGTCAACCGGAGCTTATATTCCGTCGGGATTACAGTGGTTGCTGGACAGGTGTGGTAGTATCTTAATATGGTTCCTGGTTTATATTAAATACAAAATACTCAATGGTTTCTCTAAAAGTTTCACTTGGCTCATGAAATACATCAGCAGCGGGTGATGTCATGTTTTTTATTCCGATCAGTATAGGAACACGAGCAACTCACGACTGTCGTTACGAAGTAGCGCTTCCTACCTCGCTTGAATTCATAAGCGCTTTTATCTGTCTTTAATAGCTATATCGTGAAAGCAATTATCATATCGAGACCCATCTAAGTTAAACTGGTATTTGTCTTGTAGGGTGCGTTTATAATGATTGACTTTTTGAGCAAATTTAAGCACCAGCGGCTAATTGGCTAAATTTATACTACATAATTATTTTCATTTCTCATACTCTGAAAGTGGGTCATTGTTCATCTAAGTAGCGTGCTGAAAGTGGTCCATTTCTGCTCTAGAGCAGAAAAGTATTAAAAAAAAATTGTATGGCGAATCGGAGTTAAATTGGGCAACGGCACTAACCTATACAGCCACATAGTACAGATTCTACAGAGATCCTATATTTGTTCAAATGCCTGACTGGTTACCATAAACAACATCCTCAATTTGTTTGTTTTTTTGCCACAGTCGAAAGTAATATCAATAGTTTGTGGCAGATGAAAAAAGGGAATCCATGACAAGGACAACAAATCATATGTCCCTCTCTGTCGCTCTTATATAAAGTTGTATATGAGCATCTCGTTCAGTAGGTATTATTATTTGATGTCGAGTCTAATTAGTCTGAGCGTTTAAACCGATTATTTTTTTATTAAAAATAAATGAAATAAAATGGTCCATACACAAATACCATTAACGTCAGTCAACAGTTCCCGCCAAAATGTTTTTTTCACTGATGCAGAAAATGTTTGTGCATATTGTTATTGAATTTAACAAGTATTTCGCGTTGCAAATAGGTAACACAGTTCCTAATTTTTTGATCATGTTAATATTGTTTTACATCTTGTCTTTTGTGAAAAATGAAACGAAAATGTGCATATTTGATTTTTTGTTGACTACGAAGCTGGAGGTCCCGGGTTCGATTCCCGGTCAGGGCATTTATTTGTGTGATGAACACGTATAATTGTTGTGGGTGTTTTCTATGTATTCAAGTATGCATTTATCCATGTATGTATATCCTTGCGTTAGTACAAGCTTTGCTTGGTTTGGACTAGGTCGATTTTAGTGTAAGTTTGTCCACAAATATTTATTTATTTTTAAATATTTTACTTTCCTCGTATTCGAAATGAAAAGCAGAGTGTTTAACTCGGGTGAAACCACCCATTTCAGTCTCGAACTATTGGCGCTCTCACTTCGTTCGAGCGCCAAAATATCTCGGCAGAAATGGGTGGCTTTCAGCCCTCGGTTAACAATCTACTATTGTCTCGGCGACTCAACGTGGGGCCCGGGCGAGCCTCATTGCTGCCTCCCATACAACCCGCTACGTCGGTATCCACGCACGCATAGTTTTTTAGGATATCTTTCAGCTGCTGTGTTTCAACATTTTAAGTAGTACTGAAAGATACTGAAAGAAAAAACTGAAAGGAATCTACTGTGAAAATTTGAACGGTCAATAAAATTTCACCCTGTATAGTACCTATAGGTAGGTAGGTGGTGGTATAGGTGCCAAGAGGCGGGATAACGCTAGGTAGAAGAAGAAGATAGTACCTATAGGTACTTAATTTTGACGACCGGTTTATCCTAGGGGATTATCTCGTTCTACCATTTTTGATATTTAGTCAGTAGCATTCATAACGCACAATTTAAAAGAATAAAATCTTCTACACCACCTTTTGCAACATAGCCCTTGGTGTTGAACTTCTACTGACTGGCGTAATTGTCGTATCGTATGAGTTATTAGGTACTAACGCATATGAAAAAAACTGTATAGTCTTTATGACTATGTAGTCACGATAATTCGTGCTATTATTGTACCTAAATGTCGTTATGTATCCTATTACTAATAAACGAGCAACATTTGTATATATTTTTTTACAGTTCTGAGAGCTGTAGTGTTTTAGTTGAGAGGTGTAGTTGATCTTGGTATTTTTTATTTTTCAAAAACTGAATCGACAAAAAAAAACTATATAATACCTACTTGATATAATTATCGAGCCTGCTCACAAAATTTCACGAGAATCGGTTGAGAAATGCGAACTTTAGAGGAGAACAACCGGAACTATTTTATTCTGCATGCATACTGCACAGAAATTGCCCACTAACATTTAGGGTTCCGTCCGTCCGTCGGTATGTCACAGCCGATTTACTCGCAGACTGTAAGCACTACAATTATGAAATTTGGTAGGAAGGTGTATCTATGAACCGCTACATAAAAGTGATGAGCAATTACAAAAAAAAAACATATCAGGGAAATCGTGTTGAAAATGTAGTGGGTATACTTGGTTAAAACGTCGGTGATTATCAGGTTGGGTCAACTACTAGTAACTCGCCGGCCGGCGTTATTAAACCAGTTGTGTTCTATTAGCAACCAGTTAATTCATACGGACAATCGTGTTACGTGCTCGTAGTATTGGTTATATGGTAAACAGCATAATTCTAGCTATTTATTCTGAGTGGCCGTGTGGAATGCTTGAGTGAGTACAAATTGTACTTACTTGTAGATGCCGTCTGGCGCAGGCTCGTCATAATCACAATACTCGCATGACTACTTAAGTACCTAACCTAAAGTATGTACCATATTCAATATGACGTTTATAAAATATTGTAGTAAAAAACTTCAATCATGATAAAAAGTACTCTTATACCGAACATAATATCAAGCAAAGCTAACTACCAAAGAACAAACACTGCGGAGACGGAAGTTTAAAGGCGGCCGCCACGATACGATTAATAACAAATACGAAATATTTGTGCTATGTATGCTAAGGTTTCGATGTCACGACGAGTGGCCTCACAAGGTGTTTTGTCATGCTGACTCATTCGGGAATGAGTTAAAATATATTTGACTATTTTCGTGTTCTGATATACGAGTATATGTCTACTTACGCGGTCGTGCTTAAAATACCACTCACGACGAGTGTTCAATGTTCCCATAGCTATGTAATTCCATCATGTTATGACTGCCAATGAACCTGATAAACTTAGCATGGATAATAGTGTACGTTGTTGTACGTTGTGTTTAAGCACAGGCTGTCTAAGGATTACTTTTACTTCTCCTACGGAACGTTATGTATACATAAAGATGATTTGGTGATACTTACCGATATGAAATGAATGACCCAATAAAAAACAGCCCAGCAAACGCGAAAGTTGTTCTATATAGTATTCTCACTTTTTTAGATATAAAATCCTTTAAGAGGGCGTAGATGGCATTGCAAAAGTCCCGCTCTAACACGCGTGGCGTGAGTTTTCAATAAACCATCCAATAAATCTTTTTTATCAGGTTTGAGAACTTAGCATTTTACATCTATTCTATTCAACCAAAAATCATTGTTAAAGATGGGAGTATTTTAAAGATCCGCCCAAAAACATCGAAAAAAAGGATTATGTTTGAAAAATAAAAGTATCGATAAAATTTTTGCAAATCGTGTTTTTACTTTTAACAGACTGGAGGGAAATAGTTCAAGATGAACATACTGAAAGGATATTCTGAAAGGATTTCATTGATATTTAATCACTATAGATGTTGAGATCTAGGTCGATAAACATTACATACTATGTGGGCTCTTCGCAATATTTTAACCTTGTAGTTATTTAAAACCTGTTAAATTTTACTTTATAAAGTCTTTACTGTATTTAATCTTCAATAACTCTTCTTCTTTTTGTACTTTATCACAAATAAATGTTAGAAAAGGAAGAAGAATAAAAATTATAATTGCCGTCAATACTAACTTCAAGTCGATATGCAAATAAAATGTGAGTGAAAGCGCTTCGTGGGTAAGCTGGTCCGCGTGATTAAAAGAATAACCGGTATATACGTATGCAATACATTCCATGTCGCTAATGACATACTAAAACAACCTGGGTCACGTACTTCCTAAAATAAAATGGAAATTGTTCGATTTTATTTGTTCCATTGTACAGTACACGGTTATAAAAGTGGGTACTTATCTTATATCTTTAAACGAGCAATTCTTGTATATTTATTTATTTATATGTTTATTTATTTATTTATTTCGGGGATCTCGGAAACGGCTCTAACGATTTTGACGGAATTCGGTATGTGGGGGTTTTCGGGGACGAGCAATCGATCTAGGTAGGTCTCATGCCTAGGAAAACGCCGAGCGAAGCTCGGTCGCCCAGATATTATATATTAAGGCCGATTGTACGGCCGTTATATAACTCGCTTGCGAGTTTTATTACACTTAATCAGTATAATTATCGAGTGAGCTACATTTAAATAGCTAATTGGGTATCTGCCACATGTTAAAGTTTATAACATGGTGTCACTCTAATAATAAACCAAAAATGGATAGTAAACCATCAAAATATCAAAACACATTGTAGTATAAATTACATATTTAATTTTTCCAAAAAATATAGTCAGATAAAATGTACCCATAGAATCCTTTATAAAAACCGAATTGTGACTCACAAATCGTGTAGGTACCCGTCCCGCCCTTTTTAATTCAGGAAAATTCTTACTACTATTACAATGATCCGGTCAATTGAGCATGAAAATCGGGTCAAATAGGTTATACACCTACATTTTCGCGTTCTATAAGTCGTCTTAAAAATCAAATAAAACCCCCTCATATGACTGGATCACAAATCTACTCGTAACAATAAAATTTATAAATACAACATTACCAGTTTTTACTAATATTTAGGCGTAGGTACATTAACAGATAGGTACATAGACAAAGCGATTAAAGCATTTTCTTTAATATAATAACTTATGCATTGCGCTAGGAAAGCTCTATGTGGTGTAGGTAAAGTAGTAATTGAAGTTAGTTTAATATGTTTCAATTGTTTCATTCATGTTTCTATCAAGTACCTAGCACCTAATAAATTTGTTAAGGGGAAGGGTAGGCAAGCTCTCTCCATACAAACTTTGTGCAAGATTTTCTTCGTTTGTGTTTGCAATACAATTATGATTTTCGGTCAGTATATGCTTATTTTTCAGTTAGCTATTTTCTGGTGTATTTTTATAATTAAACATTTTTCGTATTTTTTGTTTTTATTTTTGTAAATTATTTGAAAATTTCCATATCACGCCCTTCGTATATATCTAATATTTACAACAAAAAAAAAAAATTCTATAGCGCCAAAGCTGATGAATAAAACGTGCACAGAGTTTGTATGGAGAATGCCTTGCCCTACCGTGCGCCTTAAGACGGCTACATAAGTAGGCGCGACGGTAATTAATGCAGCTATCACGTGTTTCTATAACGATACCAGTTTCAAGGCTGTAGACAAATAATAAGTAAATATTTAATAAATTTTCTTCCGTGTATCTGAATGACATGCTTAATTTAATGAGATAAGATAAGGTGGTGGCGCGCGCAGGACGCCTTACGGTAAATTTACGAGAGAGCCCGTTACCAGCGGCGGCGCCAGCCAGGGCTAGCCCCGATCGCCCGTCGCCTTACGTTAACACCTCACCGGTCAAATACGAGAGGAAGCAACTGAAGCAAGCCAGGAATGTCAATATAAAAAGATATGCGAACCGGTTCACTCGCCAAACTGTTCGGAATCTGTGCCGCGCCGAAGGGTCTTACCAACAGTTAGGTAAGATCTCTCACTTCTTTTTTGATGTTTACAGCAAATAACTGAAGATAAAACTGTTGGCCCGTAAGCGACAAAGCCAAATTCTGTTTATTGTCACTAGTTCATTCAATACATTTAATTATACTTTGTCGTCTAGAGCTAGACCCATCCATACATAATACCTTACTGAGCTACCTATTTGCCTAGGTCGATTTGTGTAAGATTATCCCCTATTATATTAATTTAGATAATTATGATGCGATGTGTGTTTAAGATTAATATTTGCAGTATGATCTAAAACTTTTAATTATTTACTAATCAAGCGACCCGCCCCGGCTTCGCACGGCTGCAATGTATACATATAAATCTTCCTCTTGAATCACTTTATCTATTAAAAAAGGCTGTAGTTTAACGTACTCCCAAATGTAGTAAAATATGGCGACAAAATATTCCTTTGTTACACCCAGAATGGGTAAAATGTACACCAAATTTATGTACCCAATTTAGTATGCAATTGTAACCCAAATTTTACAATTGATCACCATTATATTTAAAAAAACACACCAAAATATTGCTTTGTACAACCAAAACGAGTAAAATGATCACCAAATGTGTACACCCAGATTAGTGTAAAATTGTATCCAAAATTTTACAGCCAACCTCCATTATATAGAAAATTTAAAAATAAAAAAAATACAGTAGATATGCACTCAACGGGTTCTAAACAACGATACCCCACTCGATGGGGTAGGTACATTTTTTTTTCACACCCTTTTTTGTCGACACTTGTGGAAAGGCACCGTAAGAGCCTTTCCACTTGAGCTATGCTATGCTATGTTTTCATACATTTGACACACAGCTCCAGCTCCAGCTACTTGTCACAACGTCTACTTGTACTTGTCAAATGTATGAAAACATAGCATAGCTGGCATACGTGGAAAGGCACCCTTATGTGTTGCTGGCCGCCCCGAGCAGGCGAAAACAAGGGCGAAAAAACTCGCTCACGTCGCGCCCTGTATTGCTCTGGCCTATTCGCGTTCCTCTTTAGCTGTAATGGAGCCCCATGTATGACAAGACGGTCAGACGGAAGGATAGACGGAGAGACGGACAGACAAACGTGTGTGTGTGGTGGGGGACCTTCGGGTACGGAACCCTAAAAAGGAACATCGGATGTTATAACTTATAATTTATAGTTACAGATTCCTCGATTTGCAATAAATTGTTTCTGTATAATACCTATACTTAAAATAGTTGTGTGAAAGTTCCATGGAAAATAATAAAGTAGGTACCTAAGTCGTCACTCTATTAAATAACCAGCGCAGTCAAGTTTCACTTTTAGATACATATTATTTGAAGCTAACGATTAAGGAATTTAGAATAATTAACTTGTCTACGTAAACAATTCAACGCCTTATAAGTATGTGTGTTTTATCGTAAGGTCAATACAATTAGTTTTAATATACCTAATGAAGTACTTGTCGAGTACATGCGAGACAATCTATTGACATATATTTAATAGAAGGTTGTATAGGTATGGAATAAAATAAGTCATAGGTATCATTTGAAATTATTTAAAATGTCCAACATTTAAAGAAAACTTTATGTCGATTTTGAATCTACTAGCTTGGACTGTAAAGTCGCTTTTTGAACGGAATACCCAAAGCATTTTTTTAAATAGTTAAATTAATATAAAATAAAGGATTGTGATTGCCGGATTTAATATGACGAAGATTTTTTATTGGTTAAATTAAAGTGTTTTGTAAATCATAAATGTTTACCTATTCGTATTTTCCATAGTGACATGTCTTATAAATATGACAGACACTCTTTTCGAGTATAAGAGGTCAAAAAGTAATTCCGAGTGAAAATTCATTCAACCCGAGCGGTCAGGCCTTGTCCTTATTTATAATCATGTTTATCTAATTATCGATTGTTTAAAGGACCATCGCGTTTTACATCCTTTGCGTGTTCGGTTGGCACCTTCTGGATTGCGCAGCATCGTAATTAGTCATTACCCTTCTGATGCAACGTCAGATAATTAAACTGAACCATAGGTAATATAAAAATGCATAAAACGAGTTATGATTATGATACTGAAATCAATATCTTTGCAGAAATACCTCACTTCAACTACCGATTCCAAAACCCTTAATACACATTTATTTTTCAATTACATTGAGACGTGATTTTGTGCATCTTAATTAGTGAAGGATTTATATGACTATGTGAGAATCAACCCCTTAACTTATCATATATTTCACTCAATACTATCGGTGATTTAATAGTTATTTGTTTTATCACAGTTGCAGTTGCTTTCAATTCAATCCAAACCCCGTTTGTAAGAGTCGAGTTCACAACACCAGCTCTTTAGTGAGTACTTGAGTTTAATATCATTGCGACATACAGCAAAGGTTTACTTTGAAAGTTGTGCTAGTAAACTGAGTGAACTTATCTACTTTTATAACACCTTATTATTGAAATGGTAAAGCCCGAATACCGTGATTCAAGGAGATGAATGCTTTAATTATCAGCCAGCTATTATCAGCTATTTAGACAAAGCCATTAAGTTATTAACAATGTCTATAAATAGTAGTCCTTACTCCTAATCGAGATTCAACTCAATCAAAGTGGAAAGTACCTAACCAACCTAGTCTAACAAAACAAAATGCAGGTTTAAAATTAAAATCTTATATCTTTAAAACGAGCAAATCTTGTATATACCTATATATATTTATTTATTTCGGGGATCTCGGAAACGGTTTTAATGATTTTGATGAAATTTGGTATGTGGGGGTTTTCGGGGGCAAGCAATCGATCTAGATAGGTCTCATGCCCGGGAAAATGCCGAGCGAAGCTCGGTCGTCCTGATATTTAGTCCAGTACGGACTCCCTATTTAACTAACTACCTAAATCTGTTTTGGACACGTGAAAACCGTACACTTCCAAAGACAATATATTTTTAACACTTACACAGTAGGTTGCCTTAAGACGGGGCAGCCCCCATCTAGATAATACATACAATGAAATAGTAGTTAGGATATTAGGTGACCGACTGCAAAGAAAAATATTTCCTTAGGTGCTTTATTTTGAAACTTGTAGCTTTCTTTTTACACGTCTGCTCAAAAAATGTAGTGTAATGTTTGCAGGGTTCATTCATATATGTAAGTATGTATGTGAGTAGGGCTGCCATCTCGAATTTCGCCAAACCCGGACAAAGATTCAAAAAACCCGGACATTTGGCGTAAATCGCATTTTTTCCCCGGACGAGTCCGAAAATAATATTTTTAAAAGACAAGACCTTTAAATTCAATGAGGTGCTTCCTTACATGAAGTGTCCGGGTTTTCCCCGGACACTTCTTGACCCCCCCCCCCCCCGGACGGCCCCCGGACGGCCTCCAAACTAGGACAAATCCGGGAAAACCCGGACGGATGGCAGCCCTATACGTGAGACTCTTTCTTCCCCCAGAACTTCTCAACGCCTTAACCGATTTTGATGTGTGACGTATAGTTAAAATTCTTACGTCATCCCCAGTAACATAGGATATGTGACGTTGCAATAAAAACAACATGGCGCACTATGTACTCCATTTTGTATCATGAAGTATCATCTGAAGAAGAAGAATGTTTTCGATCTATCAACTGGGATACCAAAATAAACAATTGGTGTTCACCCATAAGTAAAATACCTGTGACATACGGACAGACAAACAGAAAGACGGACATGACGAAACTACAAGGGTGCTGTTTTCGCCATTTTGGTTACGGTACCCAAAAAATTCAGCTGGTAATACGCCAAGGAAAAACTCGTCAGTTACCCAAGCGCATTTAAATAGGCGATAAGCTGTACCCACACTGTCTGGTTCCTGCGTTTTAATCTTTAGGGCATCAGCTGATAGTTTTCCACGGCGATACAACCAGCTGACGAGTTTATTCATTCACTAGCATTATTCACTGTCATCTGACAAAATATCATACGAGAGGAACAGGATGAAATATATTTTTTACATGATCATGTCACCATGTCCATGTGAGCTGACGGGTAATCCATCGCTCTGCAACCAGCGGACATTTTTTTTACTTAACACTTTCAGTGCCAAGAGCTCCCCTAGGGAGTTATCTGTTCGTAGGCGCGTAGCCGATAGTATGCATTTCCCGGTATGTAGAGGAAATTTCGTAGCGCTACGAAAAGCATGGCAGCATAAGTGTTAAGGTATTGGGTTAACTATAATTTGATATAAGTTTCAGACGAGAGGAAATGACTATTTTTTTACGCACTTGGGAGGCTGCTGCTGCTTAACCTACCAATGGAATCGCAGGCCGCAGCTGACGTTCACGGGGCTTCTACTCGTTTAACGTGCGAGACGAAATTGGTAATTGAAATCTGTTGCTGGCTCGCGGTCTAATGTGTGAATATTGAAATACCGTGGCCCGTAGTCAGATTTTTATTTTTTAACGAATATGAGCACAACGCTAAGATACAGAACCAACGAAAAAACACATTTAGTATTAAATTTTCATACAAAGTGTAAGTAACTGTTTCGTACCCAAAGGGTCTTAACAGAACCTTATTGCTATCACTCACGCGTCCGTCCGTCCGTCCGTCGTCTGTCACACAGGTTTTACAGCCAAATGGTTGGAGCTACAGTCTTAAAATGTTCACAGTAAAAGCATCTTGTTGAACCAAAACTATGCAAATTGTTAAAACTCATCCATCCATACTAATATTATAAATGCGAAAGTGTGTCTGTCTGTCTGATTGAAATTGAACTGATTTACATGAAATTTGGTATTGAGATAGATTGAGTCCCGGGGACGGACATAGGATACTTTTTATCCCGAAAATCATCCCTTAAGGGGGTGGAAGTTTGTATGAAAGAGTGATGACTAGGTAAGTAAGATATAAGTAAATAGCAATTAGGTACTTAACTCTATCACGCGGAGGAAGTCACGGACAATAATTCTAGTTTATAATCATTATTTATTGTTGTCATTATAAATTGTCCTTTTCCTTACCCCCCATAAAATATGCCTCAATTTACTTGTTAAGTAATGTACTATATTTTTATTTTAGAGAAAATGATTGCTATACGGCTTTATAAAACCGTCTGTTAATTCATATATCATACTACAACCTTTAATACAGTCAATATGTCTTAACAAGGGGGGGGGGGTTACCTGGAAAGTGCTCGGAAGTTGATGGAATTTTATGGGGTTATTTGGGGGTACACAAGGAAGACTACCCTAAGTTTTCCACCTCGAGGACCTTGTGCTAAGGGGGGGGGGGGGGGAATGTGTGACATTTTTCAGATTTTCGCTTATACTTCTTAAACTATGCACTTTTTCTGTACTATATTGTATTACAAAGGTGAAGAGCATTAAATTACCTAAAAGTTAAGTGGTCGACCAGATTTGTAGTCTTAATATTAACGGCAATACAGCCGATCAAAGTTGGAAAAAAATAATAATGGTGGAATAGGGATGATGACACTATAAAAGAAAATCAATAAATCCAAATTTTCTACATAATGACTCAAATTCTCAATCAAATGGCAAAAAAAGTAATTCAAAAAAATAAATAATTACGTAATTATAAGTCTTCAAAGTTTTAAAAGTGGGTATTTTCTGTCGCTTTTCCGCAAAACGCACCTTTGTATTGAACGATTGTCATTTACTATGGCGCTACTCAAAGGTGACGTCACGGTCGAGTAGGCAGCACTTTCTCTCTCTAACTACGAACATTCTAACCGTTGTTGCTTCGTTATTTTTTGAGATATTTGAATAGGATTTTCACTATTTGGCATAGTTTTATGTCTTCTTTCTATTGAAGTAATAATTTTTTTTGAGTCATCATGCCTATTACATTTATTTACCATTATTTGTATGTTAACTATGTCGAATTAATTATTTTTTCTCAAAAAGACACCATGACAGTCTCTCATATGATAATCACAAATAATATATATAAATATATGTATAATTAACACTTTGCCGCGACTTCGTCCGCGTCAACTTCGACTTCCTATTTCACCCCTTGGTGGGGTGATTTTCGGGATAAAAATTATCTTATATGTTAATCCAGGCTATAAACTAGTAGTGTACCAAGTTTCATCAGAATCTGTTCAGCCGTTTCTGCGTGACTGAGTAGCAAACATCCAAACATCTTAACTATTGGTTATCAATTACTATTGGTTACCATCAACCGCGCACTTCTATCGCTTATACGTAATGAGTCCGAGCTAGTTTAGATGTTTGGATGTTTGTTACTCAGTCACGCAGAAACGGCTGAACGGATTCTGATGAAACATGGTACACTATACTAGTTTATAGCCTGGTTTAACATGTAAGATAATTTTTATCCCGAAAATCAGCCCACCAAGGGGTGAAATAGGAGTCGAAGTTGACGCGGAGGAAGTCGCGGCAAAGAGTTAATTATACATATATTTATATATATTTTTTGTGATTCTCATGTGAGAGACTGTCATGATGTCCTTTTGAGAAAAAATAATTAATCCGACATAGTTAACATACAAATAATGGTAAATAACTGTAATTCCACCATTTTTAGGGTTCCGTAGTAAACAAGGAACCCTTGTAGTTTCGCTATGTCCGTTCGTCCGTCCGTCCGTCCGTCCGTCCGACCCCCGTTTTTCTCAGTAACCGTTAGTACTAGAAAGCTGTAATTTGGCATGAGTATACATATCAATGACGCCAACAAAACGATAGAATAAAATCTTTAAAAAAAATTATTTAAGGGTACCTCCCCATACATGTAAAATGGTGGTGCAATTTTTTTTTCTGCCAAACCCCATCGTGTGGGATATTGTTGGATAGCTCTTTTAAAAATATTATAAGGTTTCTAAAAGCATTTTTTGATTAAAGAATAGGTTGGCGTGATATTAAGCTTTGAAGTGATAATTTTTGTTAGGGTCGCCCCCCCCCCCCCCTGCCAGCTAAACGGTGGCTACTAGGCATGTAAAAAAAATCATGGTAGTAGTATATACGATGAATTTAAAAGGAAAACTATCACAGCTAAGTAGACATTAATAGTTAACGAGTAATAGTCGAACTTCAGAAATGTACTTTGCAAAAGCAAACTTTCGTACAATTTCCATTGATACCTTAGATAATGTTGTTAATTCTGTCAAAAACATAGTCAATATAAGTTTGCGAACTTTTTAGTCCACATAATGTAACGGGTGGACGACTACGGAACCGTACCTTGCGCGTGGGCCGACACGCACTTGTTTTTTTCTAACTTTGATCGGCTGTATTGCCGTTAATATTAAGTCTACAACATTTTTTAGGTAATTTAGGTAATTTAATGTTCTTCAACTTTGTCATACAATATAGTGTACAAAAAGTGCATAGTTTCAGAGGTATAAGCGAAAATCTGAAAAATGACACACATTCCCCCCCCCCTTAGTACAAGGTCCTCGAGGTGAAAAACTTAGGGTAGTCTTCCTAGTGTACCCCCAAATAACCCCATAAAATTCCATCAACTTCCGAGCACTTTCCAGGTACAATGTACATATCGACTGGATTACTTGTAAATGTTAAATCGACGAGATATCAGGTCGTATGAGGTTTCCATACATTCTGACGGACGCGCGCTACGTCACATACGCGTGCGGCGCCTCTGCGTGACGCCAACGCGGGCATAGCGCAGGACCTTCATAATACGAAATCGTTCGCTTTCTTAAGGTTATCACAGGACAATGAAAATATTTAATTCATTACCTGCTGAAATTACCAAGGCTTTTACGAGCTTCCGCCCCTCCCGTCTCCTCTCTCCTCCTCTTGAAGAGACAAAATTATTATTCAATATTATTTATTGTCTTTTCAGTACAACGGGATAGTGAGTAGTCGTTAGCCGCCGGTAATCAGTATTTATATAATTATCTACGAGTAATTTTGCGGTACTGATATTATTATTTGTTTTGTGGTCTCGCTGACGTTTCAGAGTTTGACTCTCGGAGTTACAATTTAGGGTAAGGACCAAATTTTTGGCACATCGTTTAGGCATTTAATAGGCCTACATTTTAATTGTTTCCGTTGTGTTATATAACTTTCGTGTCACATAGGAATCAATTAAAATGAAGGTGTATTAAATGCTATATTACATCGGTACATACAGGAAATGTTAGCTGATTTAAATTTAATTTGGTTGACGCGGCTAGAAGCTGGACGAGTTTAGAGAAACCAAAAATAAATAAAACGCACCGTCACAAAATATACATAGCTGGGCCAGCAAAAATAGTACATTTGAAAAAAGGCAATGTCCCTCTCACTTAAATAATTATAATTTTCGTATATTACTGTTTTATAATAACATGGAAAGACATATCTGATCCACGGAATCTTTTACGCAAATATAAATTTAATTTAAGTTAGTTAAAGTTTCCTGTGATTAATTAATAATATATAATTTTTGAAGGGTTAATGTTTGCGTTCATACTATAATTTTGTGTCCCACAACGACATCGCGCAGATCGAAGTCGGAAAAAATAGAAAATTTGTATCTTACCCTCTATAGATTCGGAATGGTTAACGTTGTTCACTAAATTAGCTACTTTTCTATTGATTTATTTTAATAAAATAATGTTATAAAGTAATTTTAAACATGTGTCTCACTTTTCGTTCTAGAATGTTACTTCACGTGAGTTACCATGTTACTACGTAACTAATATTAAGAACCCAGGGCCGCAAAAGCCTTCATTGAGTCATGGCAACACCACACTACGGATTGTCCAACCTACGGAATCACTTCCGATATTTTGTTCACGACAGAATGTCAACAACGAGTGGCCGGTGTGTTTGTCTCGTTAGTATTTTACGTTTTGAAAAGTGAATATTCAAGTTAAGAATACAAGTTGACTTATGCAGAATTTATAAATGTAGATGTAGCTAGACTATACGTTTAACGAATTAATGTATCCAGTGCATTCTAACTTCAAAACTCTCCGATTGAATTATTTTTAAGTTTATGTCTACAGCATTTTCGATTCTCGAATGACCATAATATCCGCCATTAAACACTTTTGATTTTTATAAAAAATCACACACAATACTTATAATACCCCTCTTTGGGGGTTCATTACTTAGTAATTATGATTATTATATGAATAATTATTTACATTTTTTTATTAATAATGGAATTGCTCTTGGCCAGCATCTAGCCAGGGGACAATGATGAAGCGAGGTCACCCAGAAAATTCATATTCACTCTTGCCTTAAATAGGTTCAGGTTATATGGGCTCGGAAATAAGGACGCCGGCAGGGAATTCCAAACCTCAGCAGTGCGCATTATAAAAGATGGCGAAACGTGCTTCGTTCGAGGAAGAAGAATTTCAACCAGGTAAGGATGGTAACCTGCCGTGCGTCTGGATGTCCAATGGAAAAAGGGGGAAGGCGGTATGAGCTCATAGAGCTCCTGAGCACACTCACCAAAGTACAACTTGTAGAAGACGCATAGACAGTAGACACGCTACTTTGCGTCTATGTGCTGGGCTCTGTAGCTTAGTTCCTACTTACCTAGGTATTTATAGACGCATTTACACTTACACATGCTCACTCAATCATACCCTAGTATTTCACTCATAGAGTTAGATATGGGTAAGCAAAATTATGCTACAAAATATTTCGCTTGGCCAGCAAACACAGACACCTTCCCTACTTTTTGAAATATGAAAAAAGTTATTCCTTTACTAGTTACGTAATTAAGTGTGCATTGAAAGTATGTATCATACACACCTCAAAGTTATTTATATTCATATATAAACAATAATTTAATTAACAATTCGCATGGCGGGCATTAAAAATAGGTATGTAGAGTAAACCAATTTTAAAATGACGCTCCTCTCCACTAGGAGGATGGTGTCAACTAAGACAAGAAAGTTTTCAAGTAACTACTGTGACCAATATGGTTACATCTAGTGTGAACGGAAACACCGGAGAGGCGTTCAGTTTAAGATTGGTCTTAATATACTGAAGTTAGCGTAGGTACTCGGACGATAGACATATATCACATAAACACAACTACTTCGCAACTAGTGCTTTTTAATTGCGACTTAGAATGAATAGATTTTTAACGCAGTCTAAATTAAGCCTTTCGTGTGTAATATCGAAATAGTACAACAATTCGGTCTATACCAAACTCAATAGGTGTGCAATTACTACCTAACATACTGGTTAATTCACATATGCACTCACGCTCTGCGTTCAAACAAATGCGATACGAGTACCTACATGCTATGTTTTACTTAAATATATAAATATTTACGTAACACCCAATCCAATATAAACATAAATAACACCCAATTGTGATTTTGTTTAAAAATCTACTTTAGAAGAGAATATTTTGTTCCGTGGGGCCTTGGAGTCAAACACATCTCGAAGAGGCTTTAAAGACGCTACCGGTGACCGAAGAGCCGGCAGCTAATTCGCGCATAAAATTTGCCTTGTTATTCAGCGAGGAAAAGCTGCTACTCGTAGTAAGCCATTTGGATTTAGTTTACTTTTAATTTAAATTAATTTTAATATAAGTAATTGTTATAGTTTTTTGTATTCGTTTGTTTGTTTCGCAATAAAACTAGTTACTGAGAATATTCACAATGTGATGTATCATGTCGTGCCGCGCATCAGGGGTATAATTATGTACGTAGGCGATGCGATGCATCGAGGTCCGAGGATCGTATCGTATGTCAGCGTCAGCGCGGCAGCAGGCGGGCGGCCGCTGCTCCGCGGAGGTCAACGACTAGCGAGTTACACCACAACAACAAATTGTGCTCCACCCGGTACTTGTTGGTCTTTATTAATCCACAATAATAAGAATTCAATTAAACGCGTCCTAAGACATCAATAATTGAAGGATGTAGTTGTAGTGCTAAGAAACATGATCCGCTATATCGAAGAAAAATAAGGAAAGCTGACCCCACCACCGTGTTGGACGTAGCTAGGAAGGGAGAGCGACCCAAGAAGTCTAGACTGTATGACAACAATTAAATACCTAGTGTACGCCAATTCGTTTATCCTGTTACGACAACAGCAGACCTGAGGGGCTATGATGATAGCTTATAGGTATGCCAGACATCTTACTGTCAAGTATGTACTCGTAAGTGCAAGAGGGACGGTATGTCCGAAGTATACGCGATCATCCTAGCCCCACTGAATGTTGTTGACATGTATCCAGTATAGTTCCAATCTTAAAACAATACGACATTTATAACCTTGCATTAATGACTCACCCTTCAATAAATGCCAATAGATCAGTGGTGACCATGCGGAAGTGACCAGTGTGTCCATACTTCCTGGGCGTCCACTAACCCTATATCAACGTCTAGATAGATATGAGGAAATAGAAATTCAATTAGTTATTAACTGATTTGCGTAAACATACATTGCCATGAATAGATGATTTCTTTCTTTAAGTTTAAGAGGAACTAGAAAATATTTAGTTATTATGATACGTGTATTGCAACACAAGATGCGAATATACGACTACTTATGTATATTCGCACTATTACTAGGTACCGCGTGTGATTATACAAGATACCTAATTCTCACATTGTTATTTACCAAATTAATAACAATAAAGAACGCTGTACAGACCGGCCGTTTCTGAAATTGAATTTCCTTTGTTAGTATCTGGGTTTGCTAGGTACCTAGTCGCAGTTATTTAGTTCAAGACCGGTACGAATTTGCGACTGTACACACGAAATCGCTCGTTGAGCTCACGCCTCAGAACATAAAAATAATGTGAGACTCACGCTTACTAGATAGTAAGCATGAATATTATCATCGTTCTGTCATGAATTGTTCAATTAGATTCAATAGGAAAATTGGAATTAAGACGACGTTTAGCGTGAGTGAGTAAGCTTCGTATTTACTCAAAGTAAAGCGTTAACAGACGTCGACGCAGCCCGCGGCCGCGTCCGCCGCGGTTAACACTTCCCATTAGAGCGCTCCAAATGGAATAAAGTGCATGGCTCTGGCACAGCACAGCATGCTTGCTTTATAAATCAACACTCTCATTAATCACCTTGTTTTGTATGTGTCTTCTACTGATGCGTATTTATACAAACTGTCTTTGCTAAGAATTTATATATAGGCAGTCTGCAGAGCTTAGCTCGGCGTTTTCCCGGTCATGAGACCTAGCTAGATCGATTGCTCGTCCCCGAAAACCCCCACATACCCTAGGTAGTATTCTAACCCTTCTAACCAAATTTCATCAAAATCGAGCCATACACATAAATATATACAAGAATTGCTCGTTTAATGATACAAGATTTATTTGAACGTAGCTTAAATCCAACTCATAATATAACCTATAGGTACAGTCAAAAGCATAAATATGTATACACTTTTGGACCTTATTTTAATGGAATAAGGTGAAAAAGTGTATACATATTGGTGCCCTTGACTGTACAAAGCCTGTCCTTTTGATGGTAGTTCGTTTTGTATAGTCGATGTGGTTAATTCTCTACATTTGAAATTGATGTGACTGAAAATATTACTACCTATAAAGCAATTGTGTGTAAGAAATTTGTCAAGTCAGACTTATCACACATAGTTAGTGACTATGTACAGTCAGCGTCATATAGTATGTAGCAGCTAAAGTGACCAAATAGTTCGGTACACCATATATTCTGAATGGTGTACCGAACTATTTGACCACCTTGGCCGCTACATACTATCTGACGCTGACTGTACATAAATTATACCTTCTTAACTTATGACAAAGTTTAAAATTAGCCTGATTCCTTTTTGACGTTCAGCGATTAAAGTATTTAAACGTCGTAATGACTTAATTGTAAATTTTAAGGCCTTAGGCAGGAATTTGAGGCATGCAAACCTTCCCCTCACGAAGAACATGGTCGCGGAGTATATCCTATCCAGGGTCCATATTGGCTCATATACAATTTTTTTATCGATTTTTTCTAATAATACCGCTTTGTGATCATCATAAACACTCTTCATAAATTTGTTTTTCCTAATCTTTTTAGTGAATAATTTATTCTAGTACCATCGTTAATCATAATAATGATAATTCCGAAATTTTTTACCCATAATGTTATCATTCAGATTATATTTTGTTCTCATAAAGTTGTTTTGTATATATTTTTTATTCATAACTCATAAGCTTATTTTATAGTGTTATTTATAGCCTTAATAATTTTATGAAAAAATCTTCGGTTCTGGGGGTCGCTGCAGGGTCGCAGTTCTACCTAACACTCCTCCTCGCTTCGCTCGTCGTCGTACCTACACCGACCTGCCTTAGCGTAGAATATGTAGAAATCGAGTATAGATGTTTATGATACTAAACGGTATTGCTAAATATCGTTATGTTAAAAAATAATATAAAGATACATAGTAGCAATAGAGATACAGTTATGTATAAGTACATATAAATTAGAGTTCCGATAGTTATGAACCAAAAGTAATTATGAATAGCGATCATTATGAAATAAAATTGTATGAAATACATTTTCGGAGATTTAATAATCGAAATTGCAATTTTATATGAACTTTGGCGCACCCCCTATCGCAACCCAACTCAATATTTTCATTTCTCCATTTCCATTCTTGTTTCAAATAGGAAAATAGGCACCTACAGTTAACATTCTATCATTCTTCATATTAAACAAACAGTTAATGTTTTATTATTCTTTGTATTAAACAATTTGATTGTGTGTATGCGTAGGTGTAATGAACATAATAATCCCTTTATTATGGACATTGCAACTGTTTCAATAGTGACAAGCTATTAGAGTGTAGGTAGATAGGTATTGTGTGCTAGAGTAGCATAATTTAAAAATAAAAATAAACCGTTTTCAATACTTAAATGTACAAATTTAAACTAAGAAGTAGAAAATAATATATTTTAGTAACTTCAAAGCAAAGAGCCTACAGGACAATAAATTAATTTAATTAGTTAGTTACCTATTTATATACATATTCACAATATATGTAGGTATAATTAGGTATTTTTGGAGTCGGTGCCAGCCCAGGATACCTAGTCTCCTGCTTTGCCACAAACTATCGACACTTGGAGCGGCGGCGGTATTTTTACCAACACGTTTTTTTTATCTATGTTGATAAACCACCTTTTTGAAGTTGGTTCGGAACCATAAATGTGCGAAGTCCGACTCGCACTTGGCCGGTTTTTTTTCTTAATTAAATATATATGGGACAACCAACCAATGTAATCTCGTAACAAACATGCAACAAAAATGCTATCCTTTTTTTTAAATCACTTATTACACACTTTTTAGTTATGTACATTGCCAAAGTTCATCTCATAGCAATTCCAATAAAACACGGCTAAGTTACATTGTTTTATTACGGAATTCCGTTTTCTATCTTCCGGGTTCCATCATCAGATTCATGTTTATGGTAACATTACATTAATTTAGACCATTTAAAATGGCTTCGTCATATTATAAAATCGCTAAAATGTTTTTTCCTTGAAGTTTTGAGGATTTCCCTCAATTCCACATGGATTTCATCATCAGAAGTGGACTTTGATAACAACGGGACCAATCTGTAACCATATGCTTCCAAACAAATTAATAATTTTCCAAATCTGTTCATAAATGGCGGAGTTCCGTTGCCAACCTTCCGGTTTCAATTACCAGATCAGGTTGATGGTAACATTACATCACGAGAATCTAAATTGGCTTTTTCACAGTCGCTTCATTATGTTGATCGAAATATCTTAGCGCCTCCCACGAAACAGTTGGAGTTTTCTATGACCATCCGTGGTCTTCTTCATCAGTTCCAACTCGGAAATACTAAAACCGTTATATGTTTCCCTTGCAATTTTGAGGAGTTCCCTTAATTCCTCATATGGATTCCATCATCAGAATTGGACTTTGAGAAGAACGGGACCAATCTGGAAGAATATGCTTTCAAACAAAGAAATAATTTTCCAAATTTGTTCATAAATCGCGGAGTAATCGCGTAACAACCATACAACAAAAAAACCAACAACCAACATACAGGCGAATTGAGAACCTCCTCCTTTTTTTGAAGTCGGTTAAAAATGAAAACCAAACGGGCAAATGCGCATTATGGATCCGGAATTATTGTCAGTCGGAATTAGTGTCAATAATTTGATTTTATATGTTAAATCGGCAGTAAATAAATGAAATAGTAGGTATCAGGTTAAATTAAAAGTAATAAAAGTAACTAGATTTAGTTCCTTAGTTTAAAATAAGTTTAAAAAATGTAGGCACTTAACAACAAATTTGAAATACGGTCGAGGAAACCTAAATTCCTGTATCTATTGAAATAAGTCCGGATTATGTCCTCTAGGTAGGAAGTTATAGTTGCTAGAAATTTTTATTAGTCACGTTTATCTTTTTGTAAACAAACACACCTTTTCTTTTTAATTGAAAATCTAAATGTATACAAATTGATAGTTTTAGCGGCTGCAGACTTGTAGAAAATGTCTTTATAGCCTGAAACTGAATTTAACAAAAATGAAATATTTACAAACACGAACGTATTAAAACAATTATTACTTATAGCAATCAATATGTACTTAAATAGGTATGTGTTTTTCTACTTATAATAATACTTGTGAAGGTTATTTGTGAAAGCGATTCATTATGACATTTGTGTTTTGATGCGTTGTATCAAACGAGTCCAAAGTACCGTCTTAAATTGGTTAATAAGAGTCCGGTTCCTGCGTACCTACGGGACAGTTATCGGCCGCCTGTCGTGGTCGCATTAACCAATGAGGAGGCCTCTCCGTAATCACCATTACCCGGAACGTTACTGAATTACTCAGGAAACTAAAACGTGTTACGCATTGTTCGGGTCAATATTAAACTGGGGGTTTCCAGCAGTTTCACGTGGTTATCTATTGACAAATCTGATCTAAAAAGTACCTAAAAAAACTATGCCTTTTCAGACAGCATTGATATATGAAGGCTTAGTGATATTATAATGCACGAAGCCTAAGTTGCAAAGGAAAGGTAAAAAAATGTGCGTAAAACAACTTAGGTTTTCGTCGCTTAAGAGTGAAAATAGGTAGTTCTTCAAAACGCGTGTACATTATCGCTGGTGTCCGATTATGAATATTAAATAGGTAAGAGGTATATTAATGCTCGGAGACGACGTGGCAGGCCGAGGCGGAGATGGCGGGATGACCTGGACACATTTCTAAACGACTGGCCCGAAACAGCCCAAAGCCGGGACGAGTGGAAGTCAAGGGGGGAGGCCTTTGCCCAGCAGTGGGACACCCTATAGGCTTAGAAAAAAAAAACTATATAGCTCTTAAGCGATCGAAATTGAAATAAGTTTTCGTAGTTACTTGTCATCATCCTTCTAGCTTTTTCCGGTTGTATCATAAAGGAGCCCCCCAACTCCACTTTGGCACCTAATAATGTAATAATCCAAAGATTTTACTATAGTAACCGTACCTTTATACTTTTATTTATGTCGTTTAAAAACATACATATACTCACGCCCGTATCCCATTAGGGTAGGCAGAGACCAAAGAACGCCAAGTTCTACGATCCTTACATACGTCTTTTGCTTCAATCGCATCCATACATCTCTTCATACAAGCTCGTCGGTTGCGGGAACTTCTGACCCTGCCTTTGCATTATAAAAACAATTCCTACGTAATGGTAGGTTTAGTATAACGAAAGTTTGCTGCTTATTGTTCGAGTGCCTATTTTATTTACAGAAAATGTTTGGGTTAATTATGCACGATGCAACGATAAATACCCATTTAGTGCAGTTTTATGGAAATCGTTCAGCCGTGAATACACGAGCTAGTGATAATGACCAGAGAAAGTACGATATAGTAAGTTACAGCTTTAGTATAGGTAATTTAAATTATGTATTAATTAAACGTGTTTTATTCATATGACGTTGACTTTGGCACGAGTAAGAGGAGATGCTGAATCTATATTTTTTAAATCAACAGTTTTTTTTCCAGATTTATCTGAACAAAGTATGACGTGATACCAGTTGGCGATCTGGTAAATATAAGGTATTTGTAGGTTCCACACGCGCAGCGTTTCGTAATGTTCTGTTTACACATATCCATCTATTGCCATTTATGCTCAGCGAGTTTATTTTACGTAAACGTCAAAAAAAAACCGGATTGATTTGTGTAGATACAGGTACCTCCAAATTACCAATATTGTTTACGTTGGAGAATTCTGCGAAAAGGGGGAACCACGTACTTACAGAATGATATCATTTATTTTGTCTTGTTGTTATAACTCAATGGTGTGAAATATACTACAGTGTCGTTTGCCTTATGACTCTTATGAGTTTAGTATGTGTTATGCGCAGGTATGTGAAGTTATTAGTACAGATGGCGCTGAGCACGCCTGGAGGTCTTCGGCAAGTTCGCGACTTCCATAAAGAGAACTTGTTAAAACGTCGTCCATTTGTTAATAAATTAGTGTCTCACATGTCTCAATTCGCACATTAAGCAAGTATCCTCCGCATCTAGTTAATATTAATTTTGCACAATACGGGCAACTACTAATTGATCGACAATAATAGGTATACTGGTATATTAGAATATGTATTCGAAGAATGCCCGCTATTTTTAGACTGACAAAGTACCTACCTATGAAAATGACATTAATCTGACAATGTCAGTTGTTATTTATATTGGCAACTAAATGCCAACTTCTCTACCGAACCGATACGTCACCTTATCTTTCTGGTTTTAAAAATAAGATTGTATATTTTACACGCCGTGGGTGCTATAGTTTATTACAGTACCGTCGATTTCATAAATATAATACTTATGTTGCGTGCGCAAATGATCAATAATTCTGAGTAACCTTTTGGCTTTTACAATAAAGTTTTTTTTTTACATTACCAAGGCAAACCACATTGTACAACCACTTCGGTAGCAATGTGGACCTCATTAGGGTCTGCCTTCTTTGTCTTCATCCTCTGGTTTGGATTACTTTACCAAGGAGAGAGGTTGGTACCAACACTACCAAGGGAGGCAGACTAGGCCGGCAAAACACGAGCGACTTTAGACCTCATTATCAAGGAGAGAGGTTGGTGAAGTGGTAACAAAGTGGAGAGAGAAACAAGGAAGGTAGGCCTCATTACTAATGAGGTTGGTGAAGTGGTAGGTTTATGTGGTAATCCATTCTCTCTTTAGTGGATAATATCGCATGCACATCATTGATATTTTCCCAATAAGGTCTAGTTTCCCCTCGGGGTTGGAAGGTCAGATGGCAGTCGCTTTTGTAAAAACTAGTGCCTACGCCAAATCTTGGGATTAGGTAGCGGACCCCAAGCATCCTTCAGGATGCAACTGTACTGGGATAACGCTAGGAGGATGATGATTATTGATATTTTCACATTATGTAGTAAATTTTAGTCGAGACCAGGCTCATATTGAGTTATTATTATTTACTGGGTTGACGCGGCTAATGCTGATATAAATAACGTGACGTTCGAGAGGGTTAGTAGCACTGTGATGCTAACTCGAGGAATGACACGCTAACGTCACGCCGTCGCGTTCGTACGATATAACATTATGTTTCGTTTTGTTATGTGCAATAAAGTGTCACACATACATACATATACTAGTGGCTCTGTGAGCTGTAGACCTCGTGTTTTTTTTTTAATTTCCAAAACTATGTTAGATATCGAGCTCACAAAATTTCACGAGAATCGGTTGAGAAACGCTGTAGACAAAGACAAACCATTGTTTTATTTTGTAAAATTCAAATCTGAACAGGGGACCGATTTTTGAATGACGAACGCTCGAATTTCCATTCGAGATCTGTCAAAATACTATGACGTTTTGACAGATATC
The DNA here is from genome assembly GCA_951800055.1 of Cenopis cana. Taxonomy (NCBI): domain Eukaryota; kingdom Metazoa; phylum Arthropoda; class Insecta; order Lepidoptera; family Tortricidae; genus Cenopis; species Cenopis cana. The sequence continues at coordinate 12,909,517 of OX637471.1, read as the reverse complement.
GAGTGAAAAGTCGAGCGTTCATCACTCAAAAATCGCCCCCTGATCGAAATTCGGCCGCAGAAACAAAAATCACTGATAAAAAAAAATTAGATTTTTTAAATTTCCAAATTGTAACTCGATTAAAAAATCTAAAGAGTTACCGAACCTGCTCACAAAATTTCACGAGAATCGGTTGAGAAATGCGACTTGTACAGGAGAACATACCATTGACAATTTTTTTTTTTCAGAATTTACAAAAATTTACTTGACAAATGAATTCTATGTAATCATAGATTGTAGGACCTGCTCAGAAAATTTCACGAGAATCGGTTGAGAAATGCGACCTGTAGAGGAGGACAACCGGAAATCCGGACATACGAAAGCATTTTGTCGAAGCTAAAACAGAGACCTTCGTTTCACTCGGTCAATTAGGGTGAGGACCAAATTTTTGGCGCATCGTTAAGGCATTTAACATACCTACATTTTAACGGCTTACACCTTATGGTTATGGTTATGGACTCCTTTTTCCGCACTTAGTCCGTGTACCTATGTCGGACCATTGTGCGTGGTTTGCTACACAGCTTTCACCTTAACGACGTGCCAAAAATTTGGTCCTCACCCATTAATGTGTCGCCGAGTGGTAATATGGCTTTTAGGCCCGAGTTATACACTGTACTTTTCACTTCGATTGCGAGAAAACAAATAAACACTAATTATCCACCTTAAATGAATAATTAACTCTTGGCGGGCGTATGCCTAATTTGACAGCACTGCATGTTTTTTTTCTAAGGCCAGCACCATGCCTCGCTATGCGTGTTCGCTTTGCGTATTCGTCTCCCTTTCTTTTGCTATATTAAAGAAAGAATTGCAGCATGCGCTTTTTTTTCTTTTAAGAGGAGTAATTGCTTTGACCATAGACACCGCTTAATCTTTAGAGAACTGAAAAACGCCTTTCCTGATTGGTCGATTTTAGTACAGCTGTGTTCTGGTTGGTTGATATTTGTACCAAATATTTTTAAATTTGTCGAATTACTGTTCTGTGATTGGTGGAGTTAATAGGTGAAGAATTTTGATTGGTCAAATCAAAACGTTTTGTAAATCTTAAATATGTAATACATATTTTTCCTAGGGCTTAAATGTACTACTTTAGCCCCGCTTCACAAGTCTTGACACACTTTTTGAGCATGATAAGTGTAAAAGTACTTACAACATTTTAGCGGGGTAATTTAAACTGCTCTCCTTAGCAACTAGTGATGGGACTCATGATATTAAATGTAAGTCGATAGATGTGTACATACAGCAGCCTAATAACGTATTCTTATATAGATAATATCTGGGCGGCCGAGCTTTGCTCGCCGTTTTCCCGAGCATGAGACCTAACTAGATCGATTGCTCGTCCCCGAAAACCCCAACATACCAAATTTCATCAAAATCATTAGAGCCGTGTCCGAGATCCCCGAAATAAATAATTTTATACTCACCGGCAGAAAATTTGGCCCAAATTAGAAAAATGCATTTTTATATATTAAACATTATTAAATTTACAGATTGAAATCACGAAAAGTTTTTGTGCCAAATTTTCTGCCGGTGAGTGTATATAAATAAATATATATATACAAGAATTGCTCGTTTAAAGATATGAGATTTACATCGATAAAAGCCGTCACTTGTCTACATCACTAGTGTTTGTTCATTTTCATATAAAATATGGAGGGGTAATTTAAACTACCAAATAGTCTAAATTTGCCGACATGAGAATATTGGTGGGGTTATTATAACTATCGCCAAAATACTATTAAAACATAAAGTAAATCATAAATTAATAACATATAAACATAAAATAGTCTATACATATGAGACTAATCATTAAAAATCATGTGAAAAAACATTAGAACCACTATTTTTTATATAAAGCCTCAGGAGCCAATTCACACGTGCCCACAAGAAATTTAGTCGAAAACAAACTGGACGTGTGAATCATAGAGCGGTTCGGTCTATAAATGTCTCTGGTAAAATTATGAAAGCGCTTTTCCGCTATCCGTGCATAGGCGACACTCTACTAAATGACGTAAAACACGGAAGATAAATATTGCAATTAGTTTAAATTTCCCGCAGTCTAGATTGCCCCGCTGCACCTTAATTGGCACAATAAATAACGGCGCAAAGCAGTAAGTACGAATTAATTGGTTATTAAAATAAGTTTCATCTAATTGAATGAAGCAATCGCTGCTTTAATATTACTAGCCAACGATAATTCTGACTCGTACTTGACCAGCTATACTTCATTGAGTTACTGAAATAAGTGAAATTAGTACAACATTATCCTAGGGTGACACCACCAGTAATGGATAAGGCCAAATAATGCACTTTAAGTCTTATATATAATAAAATAAGAGTTATTATTTTTTTATAAATACAACAATCAAGTTTGAAGTGTCCATTACTGGTGCTTGTCAGCTTAAAGTGTCCATTACTGGTGGTGTCACCCTATCATGACCTGCGGAAAGGAAGTAACGCGGGCGAAATTGAGCGCAAAATTCGTAGTATGTAAGTATCTAAAAACGTAAAATTCAAAATTTAAAAAACCACCCGACCCAAAAAATAAACTCTAAAAACTAACAAATAATATTTTAAACCGATTATAATTATTATATATGTAGGTTATAGGTTTACGCGGGCTAGCTTTCCGGAACTCGACGTCGAATGCGCGTTATTTTGCGTGGTGGGTTGACAACGTTAATTGGGGACCGCTAAGTGAGAAAATAATTTACTCCAAAAAATTCACAAAATCGACACTCTTTCTCACCTTTTTTTTGACAGTTTTTCTTGTCCCCCAACGCGACGACGCTGTGACGACGCCCCCAATGTGACGATAATAATTATAATAGGTTTAAAATATTATTTGTTAGTTTTTAGAGTTTATTTTTTCTAAACTATACGAATTACAAACGAGCCTCGGCAACTGTATCATGGTAGATATGGAAATAATCTGCACAATCGTAGTAGTGAAGAGACCAAACTTAGTGATTGTTTTCGATGCTATCTAATGTTCATCCGTCAGAAACCGATATTACGCCACTTTAAAATAATATATTTAAAATAAATCTACTAAGTTAAAGACTGGACAGATTTGGAAATTCAATATAAGTATGGCAATCGAAAGAGGAAACGCTACTTAACATTTAAAAAAACATAATTTAGGTCCTTATGCTTTTTTAAAAATAAAGTCGGTTCTTTTTCTTAAAAATTATTCAAGCAGAATACAGGGAAGTAATAAAATTGTAGGCTTAAAAATATGAAATGTTGTCAATTGAGTTCACAATACGCCATATTATTTTTATTGCAACGTCTCAGGATGACTTAGGGATTCCACCGATACCTCACCATCTAAATCGGTCAAGGCGTTGAGAAGTTCTGGGGAAACAAATAATCTCACATTACATACATACATACATCTATGAACCCTGAAAACATTACACTACTTTTTTAGTGCAGTCATGTAAAAAAGTAACTGTATAATATTTTCGGGAATAATGCGACTCTAATTGTAATGTCGGATAGGGGCTGTAAGACTACTAATAACCTTATAATTTTCAAACGCGCACGTAGTCGCTCAATTTTAAGCTGAGAATCATTAAGCGGTTGTAATGCTCAACATCCTATCTGACCGGACCTACGAGTTTGTGCTACGGGTGTGTGCTTAGTACTTACAAAGTATAAGGACAAATCTGTCGCAAAGCTCGCTAGTTCCAGTAAAAAGGCTAGGCCAGTCCGAAGACTAGTTCCAGCTAATGAGCCAGCTATAAATAGCTCATCGCCGCGAAGATATAAAAATTTATAGTACAAAAACACGCCTCCCGGGGTAAACGTACCCTGCGCTGGCATATTATATCTTCCCAGAAACGTATGGTCGTATTTGCGGTACATTCGTGGAATACATTTGGCTGTTACAGCCCACAAGCTCCTGGATACAGAACCATAGACAAGTTGTATCATAAATAGACACGGGATAAGGCAATTCGGTCCAGTTTTTTATTCGCTCGTCAGTATGCGCATTGTGTTTAGAATAGATAATACATTATTTATAAGTCAAGTAATTACGCTCCATGACACATAGTGGTTATGTTATCGGAGAATTACAAGTACCTGGAACACGAGTTGTTAATGAAACGTCGATTTCATAAACGGAGTCGATCATAAGGTACATAACATACCAGAGTAATTACTTATCTTCGCATTTGTACGAGTAAATAAAATCTCTAAAACTCAAGTGCTACACTGAGGCTCAATTCCACTTCTTTTTAATATAATTTTCGGTTTCCGTGATTGTTAGTAACTATTTTTTTTATCTGACTGTGGCTTTATACTAGTGCGTGGTTGGAGAGTCGCCTGGGGAAAATCCAGGGGAAACCTTCGACATGACCACGCGGGTGGTATCCGGGGTGGACCTAATTAGTGATCGCCGAGTTACGACAGAGAGGACGTTCGATGAAGCTGATAATGATGTTGATATGAGTTCGAAGTTAACCTTGGTTAATAAATCTGATACTGTAATCTATTAGTAAGGTGATATTTATATTCCCGATACGGATAATCAAAATTCGGACACGTGCTTGTTTAATAGGATTCAGAGTGAGTTATTTGTATACATGATATTAATAAATAAATGATTAACTAGGAACCTTTGATATTTCTAGCGAGAATAAGAAAACCTTTTTGTATTTCAAGGTAAATATTGGATAGGTAATTAGATTGTAGGATTTACTCAGTTCCCAAAATGGGTTCAAACCTTAATTTTACTTTTATTACCAAACCATCGAGCATCATAGATCCCCTACAGATTGCGATAAATTGCACTGCAACCTAAATACGGGAAGGAAACTGGAAAAGTAGCAAATTTCGACGGTAGTACTCCATAGATGACTTCATATCTTCTGTCCTAATGGTCGTGACAAAAATATTTCAATACAAAAGTTGTAGCACATTTTGTGACCTACAATATTGCCGAACTATAGTTAGCGCTAAAATGCACTTAAAACGCAAATATGGGAGGAATACTAGAAATAAAATTGCAGTTTTAAAGATATCTCTGTCATATCTTCGTCCCTTGGGGTTATAGAAAAAATCTTTGTAGCCAAAAGTTTTGGCAAATTTTGTGTTCTACAATATTGGCGAACTATGTTTAGCATTAGCACTAAAATGAACTTTAACGAACAAATCTGAAAAAAGTGACAGATTTTCCACGATGGCGGAGAAAGATATGGAGCTGGAGGGTCGAAAATTTCGGGATACAATGACAAATATTGTCCTTCACGGCACATCAAAAACCTATAACAATCGGACCTTAGTTAGGGTACCGGAAAAACGATTTACCAAATATACAACGAAAAATTTTTTATGGGCTGCACAGTTTTCGGTATAAAATACAGCTCAAATTTGGGGATGGAGACAGGCAGATCTGTATTCTTCAGGGTCTAAACCCTCTGATAACGTTGTCACCCCAACTGTTACATGATTTGCTTCTTGCATGCTACTTCTTCAAAAACGGTCCCTGACTATAACCCCTTGTGTCCAAATATTTTATTTATTATTTCAATTTGGAGAAACTTTGATCTAAAGCTAGTATTGGATCTTAACACCGCGAGATCATAGCACATCCGTTAATGCGGATTCAGAGGTAGCATCAAGATATGAGTCGTCATAGTTTTAGCATTTTTGGTTTGAAAAGATATTTTATGGCCTTTTTAGGATATTTTTTAAATAAAAATATATTAGGTACTTACTCCAAAAGAGTAATAAAATACAGAATAACTGCCTGCGCCAAAAACAAATTGTTTCAACTGTAACCACGTGGAAATAATTACAGGCAAGGTGAAATAATCTACTGTTTAATTTTTTGCTCGTATTACAGGCCACACCCTGTATACCTATATTTTGGGCCTCAGTAACAAACAGTACAATGCAGATGTATCGATAATTAAAAAAGTATTTGATATAATATTTTTATAACATATACGGCTCTAAAATGAGCGATAGGTAGGTAGTAAAGTAAACCGGTTCTACTCGTACAATGCGACGACAAGATAAAACATCTGTCACTTTCTGATACCACTTGATAGAAAGTGACAGATCCTTCATTTTGTCGTTTATCACGCGGTAACTACGACCATAGTTTTTTTTATACCACGTCGGTGGCAAACAAGCGTGCGGCCCGCCTGATGGTAAGGTCACCACAGCCTATGGACGCTTGCAACCCCAAGCGGGGAGTTACACGCGCGTTGCCGACCCTTTTAAAAATTTACATTATACAAGCGATAGAACACGCACAAGGAGGCGAAGTTTCTCCTTAAACTTAACGGTTTAATATCGCTTGTGAGTTTGGGATCGTCTACAATCCGCACAGCACGTCTCTGAAGCGAGTCAAAAGGCCCAAGCTGGTATCCAGGTGCGCCCGCCCAGAGGTGACAGCAATACTCCATGTGGGGACGGACTTGTGACTTATATAATAGAAGTCTCTGTCCCGGGGTGAAGTACCGCTTCGCTCTATTGAGCACACCTAACTTTTTGGATGCCAAATTGGCTTTGCCTTCTAAATGGCTCCGAAATTGGACATCGCTGGAGATCCCGACACCAAGGATCCCAATACTCTCGGAGATGGTAAGGGATGTGTCTTGGAACCGTGGATTATTTTTGAAAAGTGATAGGCTAGGTACTGAAATAAGGTATATTATTACAATATATTATCCTGTGATATCTTAGGGAAACGAAGAAACGTGCGCTAAAATGACCGTTAAAATTCTAAAAAAAAAACCACAGATATGACGCCCGACTGGGCACCACCTGTGGCACCACCCGACTATCAGAGGGCGGGCTGGTCAATTTTTGTAAGGCCGTTTTCGTTTTTTTTTACGCAGAAGTAATGCATTTGCGCGTCCCCCGGTATGAGGGGGGTATGTGTAATTCGCCCTACCGTAGGGAAAGAGAACACCCACTAAAAACCTCTGCGCCGTCTCCCTCGCTGCCGTATTGGGGGGCATCGTGAGGTCGCTATCATTCTATAAAAACCTGAAAACATTACACTCCTTTTCTTGGGCAGCCGTATAATAAAAAGAAGGCCTTCTTTTTGGGAGCAAATGCACCCCTCCCTCTTGCACCCCTCCCCCTGCTGTATCTGCGAGAACATCATTTCGTGATTGCCTTGTCTATTATTGAGTAAATAACGTTTTATACAATCGTGGTCGACTGGTGCAGTGTTGTGTTACAACCAAGTTAAAACCAAGTCTTTGTTTCATTGTGTTCTTCTTGTCTTCGGAATGAAGCAAAACATATTTCTTTATTGTAAACTCCTATACAAAAGGACTTGGTTAGCACAAACAAGTTGTATTTGTAATAACATAAATCATAATGTACAAGTTTATTTTACATTCAACTTGAATTATTTCAGAATCAAATATTTAACACAAATTGTGCTTCATACGTCTGACTGAAATTAGACTAGACACATACAAAAACGTCGTGTTTCCAATATAAAAATACGTAGCTAGTAATGTTCACTTTAAGGGTAATTTTGGAGAAAAATACTTAATATTACTTACGATACAGCGAGAAAGTGCCGCAATTTTAGATTTGAGTTTTAATATTGTTAAGCATTGTTGTGTACGTATATATATTCTCTTGACAGTTAATTTACTTAAAAACAAATACATTTTTCACTTCTCATGCTCGAAAAGTGTGTCATATTAGACTTGTGAAGCGGGGCTAAAGTAGTACATTTAAGCCATAGGGAAAATATGTATACATATTTATGATTTACAAAACATTATAATTTGACCAATCAAAATACATCACCTACTCGTATTAAATCCACGAATCACAGAACAGTAATTTGACAGATTGGTATAAATATCAACCAACCAGAATACAGTTGGAAAGACGTTTTTCAGTTCTCTAAAGATTAAGCGGTGTCTATGGTCAAAGCAATTGCGCATCTTTTAAAAGAAAAGAAAAAGCGCATGTTGCATCTCTTGGTAATATGGCTTACTTTAGACCCTTGTCAAACAATCTATGTCAAGAGTAGATACTGTTTCAAGTGGATTGGACTTTTGTATTTAGCAGTATCTCATCCGAATGATGACATGTTTACGTTCGTCATTAAAGCTACAAAAAAACCGGCCAAGTGCGGGTCGGACTCGCGCACGAAGGGTTCCGTACCATTGTCTATAAAAACCGAAAAAAAAATCATGTCTGTTGTATGGTAGCCCCCTTAAATATTTATTTTATTCTGCTTTTTAGTATTTTTTGTTATAGCGGCAACAAAAATACATCATCTGTGAAAATTTAAACTGTTTAAGGCCGGTCGCACATTGGACACGTTTTCGTACGAAATTACTCGTCCGAACACGCACGAAGCCGCGCGAACGGTCCCGACCTTAAGTACGAACACGTATCCAATGTGCGACCGGCCTAACTATCACGGTTCATGAGATACAGCCTGTAGCTCTAGTATAAGTTTTTTCGAAACATTAACTAAATTCGAACGCGTTTGCGTTTTGTCTCAAAATGTATGAAAGTGGTATGAAAACGTGAACAACGTCTCTGGTGGTCGCTAGTAGCAACTAAAACAGCGAGTATAACATTTGTTGCTAACCGATAAACGCGCGTATTTCAAACTCGGTGAGAGCGTTTTCATACATTTTGAGACAAAACGCAAACGCGTTCGAATTAGTTAATGTTTCGAAAAAACTTATACTAGAGCTACTGGTGACAGACGGACGGACCGACGGATGGATGGACAGCGGAGTCTTAGTAACAGGGTCCCGTTTTACCCCTTGGGTACGGAACCCTAAAGAATCAGATAGCAGCATATCTATATTATTTCGTGATGTTTCCGGTTTCATCGCTAGACCTTTCATTACAACTGAGTTTCGTAGGCAAGATTAAGTAACCCTAACGCACAGATACCATTAACTTGGTAACTGAACGTTATGTTTGGCCCGTTGTCCGGAAAGATTGCCGTATTTGGACGCACGTGTGTTTATCTGGCCCGAGAAACGAAGATTCCCGCCTCGTCCATGTACCCGTACAGCAATTTACCGTTCCTCCTGGTCGGTTTGCACATATTCATGTTGATTTAATTGGCCCTCTGCCTATTTCTAACGGCCATAGGATAGGTAATGCTTCACCGTGGTTGATAGGTTCACGGGTTGGCCTGAGGTTATTCCCTGAGTCGATATTACGGCTGAAAGTGTAGCCAAAGAGTTATTATCTTAATGGATTTCGAGGTTTGGTTGCCCTCATAAGATAGCGATTCGAATCGCATCTTTGTAAATACAAAGGTTTGTCTCTCCTTCTCGCAGTCTCGCTACACTGTATATTTTCGACAAACGAAAGAAATTATTTATCTTAATGAAGCTTTGGTAAAGTAATATTTTGCCAAATAAGAATTCGACCAAGTGAAATTGCCAAATATATAAACGTGCTCAATGCTCATGTTTGGTTTGCCAACTAAAAGTACTTTCGCCGAAATAGCAGTAAACCGTTGCGCTGGATATCATCACTGTCGGGAAAGTTGATTGTACCATATTACCAAATAGTAGATTGTTTGACAAGGGTCTAAAGTAAGCCATATTACCACGAGATGGTTATTTAAAATTGTTCGAGTGGTAATATGGCTTTTAGGCCCGAGTTATACATACACTCTACTTTTCACTTCGATTGCGAGAAAACACATATACTTAAACACAAATTATCCACCTTAAATGAATAATATAACTCTTCGCGGGCATATGTCTAATTTGACAGCATATGCTTTTTTTGTAAGGCCAGCACAATGCCTCGCTATGCGTGTTCGCTTTGTGTATTCCCCTCCCTTTCTTTTGATATATTAAAGAAAGAGATGCAACATGCGGTTTTTTTTCTTTTAAGAGTGCGCGCTTTGGCCATAGACCTCGCTTAATCTTTAGAGAACTGAAAAACGTTTTTCCTGATTGGTCGATTTTAGTACAGCTATATTCTGGTTGGTTGATATTTTTACCAAATATTTTTTAATCTGTCAAATTACTGTTCTGTGATTGGTGGATTTAATGGGTGAAGTATTTTGATTGGTCAAAATAAGATGTTTTGTAAATCATAAATATGTATACATATTTTCGCTAGGGCTTAAATGTACTACTTTAGCCCCGCTTCACAAGTCTAATATAACACACTTTTCGAGCATGAGAAGTGAAAAATCAATTTAAACAACTTCTAGGCAGATACAATTTGATCTCGATCTTTCTCGACAATCGTTGCATTCTCTTCGTAACATGTAGTACTTGAACTGCACCACCTAAACCACCTTGTTTATAAACTCGGACTCAATGTCTTCGGAATAATGTTCGCAAAATTTTGTGCAGGCCTCTTTAACTTCATCGACATCGTCGGTCTTTGTCATGAAATCTGTTACAAATCCAAACAGAATTAATTTCCCCTGACGATTCTAGTCGCCGAATAGTATTGTTTCAACAACTGACAGCATGCCTCGAAAAAAATACTAATAGGAATCTATCTATTGTCGTTGAGGATACAAATTATCACTCCAAGAAACCTTTTCAATTTCTTCTCCGTACTTTCTTCTCTTTCTATAGGTACGCGCAAATGTCATCTTAACAAACAAATATATATTCGAGATTATTCTTGTTTTTAGAATATCAAAATACTACTTAACTACTTAAAGTTTGCTATTTAATGCTGGGTATTCCACATCCGACTAAACTGTAAAATGCTGCTATACCTAACCCAATTGAATGCGTTATCAATGTGTTTTTAAAATCAATTCCATGTTACGAGTAACATTATTCCTAAAGATACACTAATAGAGAATACCTAACTAATATTATACTATATTATTATTTAGTAATCATAATAACATCAATTTTGTTTTGAATTAAGTACCTATACCAGTAAAGTTACACTAAAGAAAATATGTAAAATTTTATTTTTTATGTACAAAAAGGAAAAATGCATTGTACCTACCTATTTATAATTACTAGTATTTTACTGTTCGCTACTTCTAAAAAATATAAAAAATAAGTGGTCGTCTAAAATTCTTCAAGTTGTTAGGTAGGTATTATCTTTGAATTAACCTCACATTTGCATGGTATTTTGATTGGAAGTCCAATATTTTACATTAGATAGCATAATAATTATTACGAGCATTGGCATAAAGTATTAAATTTAAGACATTAAGGCCTAATTATTTACGTAAGCACTTTGTACACAATTACAAGTTTAAAATATATATACCTACATGTCATAGCAGATTAATGTACAAAGGCCAGCTTATCCCTTTAAGGGGCTCTAGTATTGCGTATTATCTAGGGTATTATCTAGTATTGTGCAATAAAATTTAATAAATAATTTGGCATTATATATGCTCCGTAAGCGACCCTGCGATGTCTGCGGCATTTACAATAATACTGGCTTGTACTAGATCCCATTCGGCCGAATACAAATAATCCGATCACAAAGGAAGTTAGCTAGTTGACCACGTTAATCATTACCTAGACACGAATACGTATAGTAAAATAATGGTTTGGTTGGATGTATCGTAAAAGTAGCATTGGCCTTGTTTCGATACCCTCGACCATTCATTATAATATTACCTATACCACCACTACCACCAGACATCAGTCAGTGTCAAGAGATTCCACAACAGCCGAGACTCCCACATACAAGTAACGTAAATAATGTAGAAAATACTACGTTTACTTCGACTCGTATGTTCGAGAAGACTTAATATATTTACCTCTGGATTTAGGTATGGCTTAGATAGGAGTTCATGACAGCAAATATACTTTATATGTGTATACAGAGCTTTATACTTATAAAAGCTTAGCCTGTAGACATAAAGTAGTTATTTGTCCAGCAAACAATTACATAATATAATGTCGCAATATTAGATAAGTATTGTTCTTAAATACATCAGAAATTATACAAAATGCATCTAAATGGCGTTAAAGAATGCAGGAAGTAAGTAGCTATAAAATACCTGCCTTTACAACATTTTATGTAGTGCATTTGACCCTGACCGATGGAACAAAGCTGAGTTGCATTACGCATGTAAGCAACTAAAGAAGGTTTTTATTTTTTTATCTTTTTGCACATCGCCTTGTAAAGTTAAAGGTCAGTTTGTAAATTGATGTTTACTCATTCAGTTGGCAAGTTGTTCGAGTGCCCTGATAGAGCGCGGCGCGCGCAGGCTGGCAGAGAGGGTACTTACTTTTCGAGGCGGTCGCCGAGCTTGTCAGAGAGGTGGCTCTCTTTGGGCTTGGTCAGGTCGGCGTCGTACAGGTCCCGCTTGTAGCCCCTCCAGAAGGTCGGCATCATCCACACGAACCATGCTCGGGATATGAAGTTTGCCCGTACATAGTTGTTGCTTTTCTTTTCACGATTCTTTGGCGGCACTTTCTTGGGATCGTTTGCGTCTTTGTTGCTACTGACCATTTTTATATATTTTTGAATTAAAACAAAAGAAAAATAAATATAGTAAATGATCGCATCAATATTAAAAGCCGCGTAATATCGTTTACGCAATATTAGTGCGGAATAAGAGCCAACATTTTTGTCGAGAAAATAGTTGTCGCGGCGCGGCGTTGGCGCTGTGGCCGAGGTGCGCGTGCGCGGAGCGCTTGAGCAGCAATCGATATGGCGCGAGCGCTGACCTCCCTTCTACTGGCTGCGCGCGCCGGAGGCTGGTTTATATGAAGCGGTGCGACTGCAGCGGCGCGACGGTGCCGCGGTGCCATAGCCAACAATTCTTGGTGCCATCGAGATCGATCTCTATCGCGACATGGCATGGAATCTCCAATGTACTCTATGGATTTAGGTATAAAATTTACCTAAACGTGTCCTCCTATCTGCACCTATGAGAGGAGGCCTGTGATCAGCAGTGGGACTATAAGTTAATCACGATTACATTAGATGAATGGATCACGATAGTTGAGCTGCTTGCACTTTGTGCAATCAAATGCGCCAACCTTAATTTAGCTGTCCTCCATCGACCACCAAGGTTACACCATACGCCAGACGCGGGCTAATAAACAAAGTATTTCTTCCCATTCCAGAAACTTAAGGATACTGGATATTTGGTTTTTATTTTACCATTGAAAATGGTTATCAGATGCAAATCGCCTGAAACGTATTTTTGGCCATATAGCTCCGAGGATTTTGGGAGGATCGAGATGGCAATAATACCTACCATGAGTTGAGGAATTTATCGAGACACGCGTGAGCGTTTGAATTTTGAAAATAGGTAGGTAACTTTTTTTTTAATTTTGAGAAATGTAAAAAAGTCGGGTTTTTTTAGGGGTGTTTGTTTACTAAATTGTAAATATTTCAAAAAGAAAACCGACTTAACAAACATTGAAAAAAAGGGTCCTAGGGTATTAGTTTAGCTACAAAATGGTGAAAATTTTTTGAAAATCGGATTATAATTATGACCTGTAGATGGTCCCTTTAGATTTGGTAATTTAGAAAAAAGAGTATTTCCGTATATAAAAAGTGATGTAGCTTCTATGATTATTGACCGATTGTCATGGTGATGGTATTAAAAGATGCGGATACAGGCGTGGAGTGCATTTGAGTTGGAATTTTGAAAATCGGTTAATTGAAGATTACACACCAAGGGGATAAAGCACTGTTTTATGTCACGGGCGCGATATTGAATCCTGAACGGAACGACGGACTTCAAAATTTACCGGTAATGAGTTGATATTATAAACGCGAAAGTTTGTATGGTTGGATGAATTTAAGACGACGATATGAGAATATTGGTTGCAGGGATTTGCATTTTTCTCAGCAACCAATCAACTGATGAAAGCGAAATTGACTCACATGATCAATCATACCTTTAGCTTTAATTTGGCCGTTGTATTTACACGATTGAATAACTTTTGGAACAGACTTTTCTTCGTCAAACACACCTCTGTTTTTACAGGGGTTTGCATTTTACAGACAAACGGCACTGGTTTAAAGCCTCTCAGTTTTCAATATAGATTAATCTAAACAAACACTTCAAATTGGCCGTCGCATTTTATTAAAATAGCTTATAATTATTATTTAAACCGATAAATGCGATTTCGTCGTATACGACCTTATAGTTTAAGACAGCGCGCGCCGTGTTTTCTATACAAGAAGATGACAAGACGTCCCCCCTCTGTCAATTCAATCGGCCGACGGCCGCTGTCAACGTTGGATCTGTGCTCGTCGCGCTCCCGAAAAATTACGTAAATATATGTTTAAAATGTTATTTTATTCGCGTAAAAACACGAGGAAGTAATCAAAGCTTGTTTAATTGATTTATGTAAAAATATGGTTATAAAAGGTAAGTAAAAAACGTCAATGTTCTAGTTGGAAAAGAACACAATGGCATGGAGTCGTCTCCGGATATAAACGAATACGAAAAAATGTCATGCTATATAAGTTTTGCGAATCGAATACTCACTAAGTATTTGAGACATAAAACCTACTTACCTATAAACTGTTTTAAGAGTATTTTTAACCAATATCAAGAAACCGGCGAAGTGCGAGTCGGACTTCGCACATTTAGGGTTCCGTACCAACCTCAAAAAATGTGTTTTATCAATATATTAGTATTTGTTAGTAATAAACATACTTATAGCCATTTTTAGGGTTCCATAGTAAACAAGGAACCCGGACATGGCGAAACTATAACGCCATGTCCGTCCGTCCGTCCGTCCGTCTGTCCCCCGATTTTCTCAGTAACCGTTAGTACTAGAAAGCTGAAATTTGGCATGAGTATACATATCAATGACGCCAACAAAACGTTAGAATAAAATTTCAAAAAAAGTTTTTTTTAGTGTATACCTCCCCTACATGTAAAGTGGTGGTGCAATTTTTTTTTCTTCCAAACCCCATCGTGTGGGGTATCGTATATCTCTTTTAAAAATATTATAAGGTTTCTAAAAGCATTTTTTGATTCAAGAATTGGTTGGCGTGATATTAAGCTTTGAAGTGATAATTTTTGTTATGGTATGGGTTTTAGCTATGGTCAAGTGTCCCCCCCCCCCCCTCTGCCAGCTAAACGGTGGCTACTAGGCATGTGAAATAAAACATAGTAGTAGTATATAAGATGAATTTAAAAGGAAAACTATCACAGCTAAGTAGACATTATTAGTTAACGAGTAATAGTCGAACTTAAGAAATGTACTTTGCAAAAGCAAACTGTACAATTTCCATTGATACCTTAGATAATGTTGTTAATTCTGTCAAAAACATAGTAAATATAAGTTCGCAATATTTTTAGTCCACATAATGTCACGGGTGGACAATTACGGAATCCTACATTGTGCGTGGCTCGACACGCATTTGGCCGGTTTTTATTTCATTGTATGAAATCTAAGAGTGCACCATCTAAGTATAATAATCTTTCACCGGCCTCCCCCATTGAAATCGGTTTTGTTTCTTAAAAAATATTAAATAGATATATATCTCATTTATTACGTACACGATCTAATCCTTAACGGTATTACAAAATCTAAAAAAATATTTAAGAAATATGGAATGCATAAATGAATCCGCAAATTTAATAAAGGCTCGGCATCGCGCACTGAATTGCGGGCGTCTGTAGGTTGCGGTATCCGCTAACCATCGGGTGGACCATATGCTTGCTTGCCACCGTCGTATTAAAAAAATATACTCGTATAAGTCTGCCTTGATTTCTATGTTCCGTTCCGTGCGGCGCTCTGTCTGTCAACTCTGTCAAGCGCTACTCGATCGCGAGCCGCGTAAGAAATACCGGGGTGGATGAGGTGAGGAGATTTCCGTTTCATAGTTTATCAGAGCGTCGCCTTAAATGGATGTTTGTTCATCTTTCACGCCGAAACGGTTGAACGGAATTGGATGAAATTTGAGACACAGACAGTTTATAACCTGGATTAACACATGGGCTACTCTTTATCCCGGAAAAATACACGGTTCCTGTAGGATAGCTCCATATCTCGGAAACTACCCACCCTAGACTACTGGTGTGTAGCGAGAAATTGTAGGGCTCGGCGAAATCTTCAGTTTGGATGACAGCTGTCAAAATTGGAACGCCCATAACTCAAAAACTACAGAACTTAGAATTTTGAATTCCGGTTATAGTAGATTATACACCACAGGGATTAGGGAACGAAGGACCCCAGAAGTTACTGGTAATGAGTTAATTCCCGAGCGAAACGAGGAAATTAAAACTTAATCCCGAGTGTAGTGAACATTTTTAAAGATATTTTTATTTTTTAAGAATCTTCAAAAGCTAGAGTGATTATGGACCGATCGTCATGGTAATGGTGTTAAAATATTCGGAAGCAGACGAGAAGTGCATTTGAGTAGGAATTTGAAAATCCTACTTAATATATAATTCCTTATTATTCAGCTTGGGTTACTCAAGATAAAAAGAAATATTTTCGTAATTTTTTGTATTCATTTTCAATGCTCCGATTCTTGCGGGACTGCGAATTTTTACTATTAACACTAAAAGGCGCTCGGTTGTTTTATGCGTCAAACGCCTGCGTTCCATATAAATACTTTGAGTCAAACGCATTGCGTTGAATGGATTTATATGGAAACGCATGCGTTTGACGCATAAAACAACCGAGCGCCTAAATCCACATGTGTGAACACTTGTACAGGCAAGTGCATAAGTATAAACTACGAGTTCATGTAATTTACTCAATAATATGTCCCGTGGCTTTTATATCGGTGGATTTATCTACGATTCTTACCAACGGGCTGGAGTCCCTGTTTAGTGATAATGGTACATTAAGGTTTCGGTACATAAATATGTATTCATGAGAGGATTAATGTGATACATATTTTTGCTTTTATGAATAGCTAACAAAGAATTGAAATAAAAGTGATATCCGAGGTAAGTCGGTAGATTTCTTATGGAACAAATGTAACGGGTCATTTATAGAGGTAGGTACATATAGGTACCATCAACTACACAGAGGGGGATATAACATTGTAGCCACCTACTTATTTAGTACCTCATTGACCATAAGCTAAAAAAAAATATTTGACTGGCTTCGCAAAATCGTAATTTTGCACTAGCGTTCTACTGAACCCTAATTTAAACGGCCTCATAAGATTGTAGCTGGACAGTTTGACACTTTGTCACAGTTAAAATATGACGTTAAAGTGGACAAAGGTGTTAAGCCCCTTGTGAGGTGGACCGTACCTAGCCTAGAGTACTTTTATCTAACGAGCGCGGGTGAGCCATGGTAGTAGAGTAGAGAGGCCAAGTTGATTAAACGCAATTTCCGTAGGACTAAAAAGGTTTATACCGACAAGTGGTATCGTTGGAATCAGCATGCTCTACTGATTATCAAAACGCATGCTGTCGCTTTCTAAAGTAGTGGAGCGAGTTTTTATCACGTCATAAGTTTTATGTATGAAAAAGAAACAATTAGTCTTCAAAAACCTATCGAGTGGGGTATCAAACTAAAGGGCTATATGACTTGATTCCAAAAATATACTACACTATTAGATTTCGGCCAGTGGTACCGTAAAAAATAAAGTTCATTTTCAAAACACACCAAGTTTGGTCACTTCCTGACAGAAAACGGTTGAATGTTTTTTTTTAATATACGCTGAACGACTTACTGTATCATACTCGATAGGTTTTTGACGAAAAATTTATTATTTTTCATACATAAAATTTATGACATCATAAAAACTCATTCCACCACTTTAGGAAGCGACAACATGCATTTTGATAATCAGTCAACGATGCTGATTCCAACGATACCACTTGTCGGTATAAACCTTTTCAGTCCTACGAAAATCGTAAATAAGGCACTTTCGACGAATTGGCGTCTCTACTATGGTTGTGTGTTCAGCTATACATGCACATTGTCTATGTGTGCGTCACGTCAGCGTAGGAGCTATTTCACGTTGCCTATGTGTTCGACTGTTCGTATGTGTCACAACTATAACAATGGCCAACCCGCGCTCTTGAGATAAAAAATAGTTGTATTGTAACGTATTCAATCAATATATTTTCCCAATTACCTAATTTTGTATTAAGCAGTAACGCTGCTAACGGGCGCTGCTACGTGTCAAAAATGATGTGACAAAAACTCTGTAACACAGTTATTATATGTTGTTGTTGTTCAAATTTATTGATAAGCAAATATATATATATATATATATTTACTTGTAAATAAATTGTATGATAAAAATTATGATTGTTGAATTGTATGTTGTACAATAATTCTTGAGCAACAAGAACTGAAAAAAAATTAAGACTAATTATAATCTGAAACAGGCCCTTCAGGCTCGTGTACCTATAGGCAAGGCCTTCTCCATACAAACTCTGTGCAAGTTTTATTCGTCGGTTTTGGCACTCACGCATAACATTTTTTTGCTTGTTAATATTGAATATACGAAGAATGTCAAGAAACAAAACCTAAAAAATAAAAAATAGTTAAAAAGAATCTTGAAGTTCTAGCTAACAGAAAAATAAGCATACTGACTAAAAATCATAAGTGTAATGCAAACACAATCGAAGAAAAACATGCACAAAGTTTGTATGGGGATGCTTGCCTATATACGAGCCTTAAGGCATTGTACCGAGGATGCTGGCGGCATTTCCTCGCTGTATCGTAATGCTGATACGTTGTGCGAGGAAGTCGCTAGCTCTTCGGTCGTTACGTCAACCAGACGCTTCGCGATTTCAATAAATAACTTGTGCGCCCTGGAACCACATGGACCTAGACATTTGACACCAAATTGTACCTACTCTCTGCCGAGGCCTTATATTTATTACGCTTTACTACCTCTATTTTGGCGTTTTCCACCTCTGTACGTTTTGTTGTTTGTATATATCAAAGTAGGTAGCATCATCTTGACCACATGTTATATTTGTTCTAGATGTTTTATATTTGAATATGTTGTTTTAAATGTTTATTCATTACACATTTAATATGAAACCCAAATTGTTTTAAATGACTTGTCATGTCAGTAATGTTAAATAACTATATCACTCTTCGGTTAACATTCAAACTGGCGGTTTAATTATAGATTATAGACCCAGCATGCTTCCACTGCGCATAAACCATCTTGTGACTGACATAACAAGTAGTGTTGCCAGTTCACACAGCATAACTCTAACAAAGTCTGTGACAGTGTAAAAAGTAAGGCATTTTCCAGTAAAAAAAAAGAAAATCGTACTTTTTATATATTTAAGCATTCTCATTTACACATATTTAAGCATTCTCATTTACACGGCAGGCAAGGTATTTTCTTTTGAACCAAATTTTTTATTACCTGTGCTAATATTAATCTATTTGAGGTAATGTATCAAGCGGAATATTAATGGTATATTTACTAGGTACTAAATACCTACTGAATAATGTCTCTAGAATGGACAAGATATCCTTGAATTGCAGATTGCAAAACCGTATCCTTATCTACTTCATAGCACCATAACCAAGGCTTCGTCCACAACTAAGGTACAGTACATAGGTCTGGTCTATCGGTGCGTAGGGATGTTGACTCAAAATTTATTATTACTCCTATTCAAATATCTCAAAAAATAACGAAACTACAACCGTTACAATGTTTTTAGTTTGAGAGAGAAAGCGCTACAGGTCAGTGACGTCACTGACCTCGAGCGCCATAGTAAATGACGACCGTTCAATACACAGGTGCGTTTTGCGGAAAAGGGACAGAAAATGCCCCCTCCTAAAACTTTGAAGACTTATAATTATGTAATTATTTATTCTTTTGAATTACTTTTTTCGCTATTTCATTGAGAATTTGATCCTTTTTCGAGATAATACGGATTCATTGATTTTCTTATTTAGTGTCAACATCCCTAGGCCGAAGTTTACAAGAAAAGGCCGAATTTTACAGGAAAGGGCTGAATTTTCGGAGGAAAAACTTCAAATATCTTTGGACTAGTCTTGAAATAAATCTCATTCTAGGTTGGCTGAATGGACTCTAAGTAATGCTATTAAACGAAGATTATATAGTTATAATATAAAATGCATGTTACATTTTTATCCTCATGTTATCTGTTCCGTGCGTCTGAAATTTTGCCTAGAACGCAAAAGTAGGTACTTAAGAGTCAAGGTCAAAAAGTTGTAAGGGTATGCAGCAGACAGGTATCTTTGTAGTACTATTATCGTTCTTTTAAATTTGCCGTAATCGGGTAATACATACATACCTATTATAAACGTCAAAGCATCGCCATTCTCAAATGGTGGCTTCATTTCTAGAGCTCGGATAGGACGCTATTGATCAAGAACCCAATAGGCATCGAGTAGTTTGATTGATTGAATAAATATCTGAGTTGATGTTCCGGTGACATGGTATATGATCCTCGCATTCAACGCCTATTGTTGCATTACCGGTGACAATTCGTCCAGCGCACAGTACGCCGCTATTGACAGCCGCGTGACGGGCCAGACCAGACACGTCATCATTCGATTATTTACGAACCGCTTGCATCATTTTATATTCCTAACCATTAAAGAGGATATCCAGCATTTAAATAATACTCACTCTGGATTACGAATAACAAAAATATTTTGTTCGAGTACGTGTCTACTGTTTGCTTTTCGAGAGCAATCGCATGATAAACTATAGGAAATAAAGAAATCGCTGAAAACACTCATCGATTAACACAGCTAATGCATTAACAGATCTACTGCACTAAGCGCATGCATAATTCGTTATTACAACTACCTGCTTACTCGTATTACTTATTGAGGAGGTCATGACTCATGACTATATGATCTTGATCAGGTATGTCTGTACAGTCATACGGTCACTTTTGGACTCAATTTTTTAACCCCCGACGCAAAAAGAGAGGGAAGTTATAAGTTTAACGTGTCTGTGTGTGTATCTGTCTGTGGTATCGTAGCGCCCAAACGGATGAACCGATTTTCGTTTAGTTTTGTTTTGTGTCATAGATAATTTTATCCCGAGTGTTCTTAGCCATGTTTCATGAAAATCTGTTCAGCAGTTTGAAGATCATCAGCTCTTTTCTAGTTGATGAGGGATTCTGACTAACTTTCCTTATGTCCGATTGATTCGAAATTTGGTACAGTGTTACTTCAATGATATTGAAAGTATATATATGGTAAGGTAACCATGACCTGATCAACTGTTTGAAGATCATCAGCTCTTTTCTAGTTGATGAGGGGATCTGACTATCTTCTTTGTGTCCGATCGATTCGAAATTTGGTACCGTGTTACTTCAATGATATTGAAAGTATATGGTAAGGTAACCATGACCTGATCAGCCGTTTGAAGATCATCAGCTCTTTAATAGTTGATGAGGGGATCTGACTACCTTCCATATGTCCTACCGATTCGAAGTTTGGTACCCTTCCTAATATTTAAACCTACTTTAAACACGGCCCCCTGTACTGTATCAACTGTATGTGTATATGTAGCAAAAACTAACTTAAAATAATTATAAGTTTTTACTTATAACTATTTGCCCTAAATCGCTTTCTGAGGGCAGTGTGTCCAGCAGGCTGGCAGCATTGCCACCTTGCATGGCAATGCTGATCCTTTGTTCTAGATACGATCCAGCCTTCTGGTCACACGTTACCTCCACCAGGCTTTTGGAGCATTATTAAAATAAACTATGGGCCTCACGTTCCAGATGACTAACAAAATGGCGTTTAAACTTAATAATACGTACATAGATTTATATAACTCGAAACTGGGGGCCGATCTTTGAGTGTCGAACGCTCGACTTTTCACTCGACATCTGTCAAAACGCCATAGTTTTATGACAGATATCTCGAGAGAAAAGTCGAGCGTTCGACACTCAAAAATCGGCCCACTGGTCGAGTGAGGTATCCTGGAATGGATTTTGAGAGTTGCTGAACTCGATTTTGATAGCTAGAAGTCAGCCCGGGTATCGGAAGTGGATTCAAATAATGGCGACCAAATTGGCGCCTAAACTTTAAAAGTATACTCGAATCTAGTCGAGTGAGGTGTCCTGGAATGGGTTTTGAGGGTGGATGAACTCAATTTTGTTAGGTAACCAGAATTCGGTCCAAATGTTTTTAAGGGGGGACACCCAGGATACAGCGAAACGAGGGCGTGAAAAATAAAACAACGGGTTGCACTCCGGGAGTGCCGGCAGAAGTGAAAACTCAATAAAGATAGTAAATGGGTCATTGTCAGATTTAGGTGCGCGTCTTTTCGGTGGACAGGACATGCCAAAAGTTAAGGGCTACAAAGCTTAATTTTCGATTGATCTGATAACCCGCATAATCTGTAATTCCGTGTCTATAAATCCATATAATAAAAACGTAAATTACATGCACACAAGCCGTTAACTATTGTCCACCGAATGGACAACTTTTGTTTTTCCGACTGACAATGACCCAAATAACAAAGATATTCATATCGGTATCGGTATCCGTATCTGTACTGTACTCATACTCATTTTCATATTCGCATAATCCATTTACATAATATGTCCCGAGTATCATTGTGCCTTACGCATCTAAGACCAGGAACCTGTACCACAATACTTTACAAGCGTACAATTCGACAAATTTGTGAACTTTTTCTATGGAAAATTGTGCAATTTTGTCAAATTGTAGACTTGTAAAGTTTTGTGGTATAGGGGCCAGCTGAGTTTAGCTGAGTTGACACCTCCTAACATCGCAATCACGATTACTAAGAGCGGTCAACTAGCTGGTCTTAGAATCTTAGAATCTGTCGCGAGTTCAACAAATTTTCCCCAGTACAAAAGTGCTCAGAGCCGCTAAAGAAGTTTTCACTTCAAAAATTGTAAGCAATACTACCTATTTCCCATTTTTATTTCTTTAGATTCGTTGAGTGTGCTCAGGAACTCCATGAGCTCATACCGCCTTCCCACTTCTTCCATCAGATATCCAGACGACGTACGACTGGCTACTTTCATTACCTGGTCAAAATCATCTTTTTTTATAATGTTTACTGGTTTGGTATTCGAATGGCGTATGTAGGTACTTCCGAGTTCAAATAACCTGGACCTTTTTAAGGTACGAGTGAATCTTCTGGGTGAGCTCGCATAAGCGTCGGCCTCATTTTCAATTTAAAAAAATATATATGACTGGTTAGAATTAGGCGTTTATTTAAGAAAATTTAATTTAGCTGTTTGCTCTAAGGAAGAACCCAAATTTGGTGTATTTTGAAAAATAATTTTATTTTTTAGGAAATATTATATTATTAATATCTTTAACGTGACTCGTTTACTTTCTTTGTCTATTCTAACAGAATCGTGCTCTATCAAGGTCATAGGGGCCCCATTACCCTAATGTGCCCAGGGCCTCAAATTGGTTAAAGACGGCCCGGCCCTGTGCGTTTCCGTTACTGTCACCCGGGGAGGTAACCTAAAAAAAATTTTTTTTAAAGATTTTATTCTACCGTTTTCTCCGCGTCATTGATATGTATACTCATGCCAAATTACAGCTTTCTAGTACTAACGGTTACTGAGAAAAACGGGGGTCGGACGGACGGACGGACGGACATGGCGAAACTATAAGGGTTCCTTGTTTACTACGGAACCCTAAAAACTGAAAAAATCAAATTACTTGAATTTCCCGAAACGTGGGGTAATCTTCAGGGGATTTTTTTATTATTTGTTGGTATCCCGAAATCGAATTATAAACCGACTGAATGATGGGACATCAATTCTAAGCTGGCTTCTATGGTAGATTTATACTACGCGATTTGATCGGTTTATATGTGAAATGTTTGGAGGTTATTTTTGAATTAATTTATATATTTTTCCTATTTCATCAAGTGTCTCATGATATAACTTATGATTTAGCTCAGTAACTTGGTACCGGTGAGATTTTAGAAATAAACACGGGTCCAAAATGCAAAGAAAATGTACTTACGCAAATTACGCATGGAATGTAACATCCGCCTTTTTTCGGTCGAGTTTGCTTTTACAGCCCAACACTGAACACCCCACCATGTTTGCACTGAACACCCAAACACTACGGATCTGATAATTGGTAAATTATTATTCATTTAAACCAAACTTATCATTAATTCTCCATTTATAAAATGCACTACCAAATATTGCCAATTTGTTTTGCAATCTTCTTGACACAAAACTTTGACACAAATACAAAATTTGTCGATCGGTGATAAGGACAAAACATCGCACTATTTTCTACTTCCTCTCATAGGAATCGCAATAAGGCTATCTTTCTCTTACAAAGCGTGTCAGGCCCTTGGTATTTTATCCATCACTCTTGGCCACTAGGTATTTTGAAGGGAACTGTCACCGTATTTAGGGACAATAAGAACTACTTTCCATGAGAATTTATTTGAAATATGATCTTTACGGAAATCGGTCAGTCTGGCTATCCGATATTGGACTTTGAAAACGCTTTTTTAGGGACAATAAGAGCTACTTTCCATGAGAATTTATTTGAAATATGATCTTTATGGAAAATCTTAGGATTGTCTTAAAACAGTTAGAACCTTGGCTTTCTAAGAAGACCAGCTGGGGACCCCTCGTAACATAGCAATCACGATACTAGGAGGGGTCAACTAACCTGGTCTTGGAATTTATCGCGAGTTTATACATTTTTCCCCAGTACAAAAGTGCTCAGCGCCGCTAAAGAAGTTTTCACTTCAAAAATATTGTTGACCTACTCTATCGAGTGTGGTATCCTTGTTTAGAGCTCGTTGAGTAGTAAAATAAGGTGACTGTTGTTTTTAAAAATTTTTGAACACAATAGGTAGTTACCAGCTTTTTTACAACTTGAAATTAGGTGGTACGTAATGTTTATTATTAGATTATTACATAAGTTTTACCAATAAGTGCTAATATACTTATAAATCTTTTTAAATTATTAAATTTCCTTATTTTTCCTATTAAACCAAACTTAATTTTGCGGTTGGTTCGGAACCTTAAATGTTTGCGTCCACTTTCGGTGCCCGGACCGAGCCCTGGTTGTCAAAATAGAGTTTAGGGACACCAAAAACTAAATTAAAATAACAAACAAGTGTTGTCAAATTACACTCGTTTTTTGGGCAGTCGTGTATAAAGCCTGCTGGTATTTGGTATACCAATAATAACACAGTAATGTTCGGATAAGTTAAAGGTCGTCATCCCGGCCGTGACACATTCGATTTTTTGGCGTATTACGTATTCTTTCTGTTTCATTGATTCGCGACAAGAATGATAAAAATAACCAAGTGTCACATTATCTCACGACCTTCATAATTTACTTTGTTAGTTCAAGTGTACGCTTTTGGGTATATTTCGCGCTGCCAAGTGTTGCGCAGTACCATACCTACAGCTCATGACGACCATGTTTGTGTGAGATTTATTCATTGCGTGCGGAAAAAAACCAAGTGCTCCAAGCTCTTATTGCCTCTCATAACGGATTTTAATACTGCCCCCAATAACCAGGCTTATTTGTTCGTGACATGGATAACTGTGATCAATTTGACTAACACAATATTTGCTCCGTAATTTGGCTCGGATAATAGACAAGAACAGATACCCTTTAGCGGCATCTGTTAACACACTAGTCCTTTATATTATGAATATATGTTGGCACTGGAACGAACTTTTAGTAGTTATCTAACTACACTCACGAGCAAAAATTTCGGGTCACCCTAGTTTAAATAGCTGCAATAGGAAGGCGATATATCGATTGAAAGAGATGCCGTTATGTTTTCGCTCACGACAAAACGGGATGCAACATTCTCCGAGAATGGCTTTTTTTAGACAAGTCTCGTTAATTATCTGACTGTGTGTAGGTTTATTAAATTTCCTTTGTTTCGGCTATTGTCAGTACCACAATCATATAGTCAAGAATCATATATCTGAAATCCCTACTGTTTGCTAGTCTTGGCAGGACAGAGTTTCAAAGTTTCTAAATTTCTCGTTGTAGCGCCTTAAACACTAGTTTTATTTACTTACGTAATACACTATTCTTCGTATTGCCCAGCTTACTTACTTACTGTTAACGTACTTGTTTTTTTTATGGGTTTTTACGAGTCCTATTTAAACCTGGAAACGTTACTTTTGTTGGCTGTTACTTTTGCAGTATAGATGTAAAATTAAATAAAGATAATGACATGATTAAAAAAACTTACAACCTCGCAACATTTTAGGAAATATGACGGTTTTTGACCGACCCGTATACTTTGCCCGCGAGTGTAGTATTGAGGCATACATGTAACTTAATGTCGATACAGAAGCCACTGTGGCAGAGCTATACGAGTAGTAGGGGCACGCAGTATTTCAATCAGGAGGTCGCGGGTTCGAAGCCCGGCTTGTACCGGTAAGTTAAAAAAACTTACCTAACAAATATAATTTGATATTCAAGAGTGGCTTTTCGGTGAGCGAAAACATACTGACGAAACCGATCTAATTCCAACAAGGTATAGTTTTCTCTTTGTTCCCCAGTGTTTCCTAACCTTTTTAGTGATGAGGGACCATTTAACATTTTCTTGTCTTGCCGTGGATCACCTCCCTTTTTATAAATACGGTAAATGATTCGTTATCACTTATTTCATAACCTCTTAGGCTGGGTTGCACCAAACTACGAACACAGACCGGTCATCGTCAAATATGGCGCCGGCAGCTGTCATCCGATAGAAACTTGTCAAACTTTACATACAATCAGATTTGACGAACACCGCTTACGATTACAGACGGTTTGGTGCAACCCAGCCTTAGTGACAAGGGACCATTTGACTTTTTCTTGTCTTGCCATGGACCATCTCCCTTTTTATAAATACGGTAAAGGATTCGTTATCACTTATTCTATATTTTTCTGATGGCTTCGCCACCACTTCGGGTGCTTCCGGGGACCACCAGTGGTCCGCGGACCACCGGTTAAGAACCACAGAGTTAAAAGGTCAATACAATCCTTTGCTAGCTCGGCTCTCAATACAAACACTCGCGCCAAACAACAACTTTGCAGCCTTGCATAACAAATAACTATACCTCACCCGCTCTGAAAGGCTTTCTTTATCGTTTGAAACACAGTTTGAAATCTGCGTGCAAAAGTCCATTTTCCACGCACGCGTGGAAAGTGATTTTGAAGTTCGAACGTTACGCAGTTCCATGAGTTCCAACTTTTTTTTATAAAAGTTAAATGAGAATGATGAGTGAATGTGTGAGGTAGAGCGTTTAGAAATATACATATCATTTTATAACATTTAATAATAATTTACATTTATTAACAAAGAAATAATACGAAAATACATTTCAAATGTTTATCTGTTTAAAATTTTTACGCTCAGTGCAATTTCGGAACGTACCATTTAAGGCTGGGTATTACCACTTTTGAGTTTTTAAAAACCATCTTAGACATAGAATATAGTGTCTTAAAATCTAAAAATAATATATGTATTACCTAAGGATCTTGTCTAGTCAAAATCGCAGTCAGTTACATGACCTGATGAATTTCACTCGATAGAAAAAAATCGCTAAGTTACCCCTTTTTGGAATATATTTTCAATACTACGGCTATATTACTGATATTTAACATTAAATTTTTGTACTCAATTAAAGATCCTAAATACTTATAGACAAATTCGCTGGATTTGCTTTGTTATAATGATTGGCTTAATTATTATTATTATAGCTTTTTTCCACTTATTTGTCTGTTTTTCAAAGTTATTGCTTTTCACTTTTTATTTGTGGTCCCTATAAGGGTGAAAGCCTCCCCCATCTTCTTCCATTTTTCTCTATCGTGAGTTTTGTCCATCCAGTTTTGACCAGCTACCTCCACTATATCGTCCACCCATCTCTTCCTCTGTCGTCCTACACTCCTCTTCCCTAGGGGGCCAGTCCATTCTGTGGTCGACTTAGTCCATCTCTTATCCTGGTACCTTGAAACATGGCCTGCCCAATTCCACTTTAGTTTTAAGGCATGTTGGAGGGCATCTGTTAATTTTGTTTTATTTCTTATGTCTACATTCCTTGTTTTTTGAATTTTTCTTAATTTCAAGATGCTCCTCTCCATGGCATGTTGGCAGCTCATAATTTTGTTTCTTATTCTATTAGTGAACACCCAAGTCTGGCATGCGTAAGTTAGTGTAGGTAGGATGCATGAGTCCATTATCGTTTTTTTAATGTTTAAGCTGTAGTCTCCTTTGAGGATTTCTTTTTGACTCCAGTACTTTTTCCATGCAGTGTTTATTCTTCTCTCAATGACTATAGCTAAATATTTACGAAACTACGCGCAGAGCTTGCGTAGAGAGCGGGATAGTTAATTGTAAACTCACGCGTGTTAGAGCGGGACATTTGCGTTGGGGATACCTCCCCTTAAAAAGTTAGTTTTTATTTAAAGCACGTCATTCACAACGGAACGGAAGACCAGCGCTGGCTCTGCCAGCATAACGCTGAGTTGTGACCATTTCGTGGCAAAATTCGGTTTTGTAATGTCCTGTTCGTAAGTGTTTTATTTGTCACGAATAAATGTTTCTTTTCTTTTCTTTTCTTTTCTTTTTTTTTCATTTACGTCATACATAGCAAATCCAAAAAACATCAATCAATTCTTTAAAAAATGGCTTCCATCAAATTTATGATGATTTCGCCAATGTCACGTGTTCAATGACGTTGTTCGGTAACGACGCCATGACAGTAGATAAGGTTTTGTACGGTAAATGGATTCTGCTCGTCGTCGCCCCGGGCAGGTGTGCTCACCAACGCGGCGACGATCAAAATCCATCCAAAAAACATTGTCATGCCCGATACCCGCATGTCATTCTAAGACTTCGCGGACTGTATTTGGTTGATTCATTGTGACTCGCATCTTCCTCTACAAATTTGTTCAGTTGAAGTCTTTATCTAAGTAGCTAAGCTTTGTAATTAAGATATATTCTTATCTGGATGTAAGCTATATTATATATTTATACCCCGTAGAAATGTTAATACTTAAATTAAAATTAAGTATATTTGCTTGTATCTTTTGTATGTATTTAGGTATGTAGTTACATTATCCAAATAAATGTGGTAAACAACTAGAAAAAAATAAATTACATAACGATTGCATAAAATACTATTATGCTACTGCTGTAATAAGACGGGTCTAAAAAGGTTGCGATGACAGCCCTGGCGAACATCGTTAGTAAAGAGACTATGGGCGTTTTCATAATCAGTTAATACACCGTTGCTTACTAGAGTTACTAGAATTTTTTGCAACTGTTGTTTAAGAAGGGTATAATAATCGCTTTCACTTGAAAAAAAAAACCGATTTCAAATTAGTACTTCGCCAAACCATAGTGGCTATGCCATATGGAGGGGGAGTACCTACTTTAAATATTGAAGATAAGACATTTTACTGAAAGAAGAATGTCAAACACAGGTTTTAGAAAAAAATCCTGCCTGTACCAGGAATTGAACAGAAAACGAATTTCATGGTTTTCCATTTATTTAATTTTAGCGGGTACGATTCTCGGTACACATAGGCCGTTTTTTAGGGTTCCGTAGTAAACAGGGAACCCTTATAGTTTCGCCATGCCCGTCCGTCCGTCCGTCTGTCCCCCGCTTTTCTCAGTAACCGTTAGTACTAGAAAGCTGCTGTAATTTGGCATATAAATGACGCCGTTTTGTCGAAAAAAAAATTTTAGGGTACAGTCAAGTGCAAAAATATGGGTGCATACAACTTGCTCAAAAATATGTCCCATAGCTCTTATGTCGGTGAATTAAGGTTTTAGTACCATATTTATGAGAGGATACACTCGATACATAGCTACATGTAATGTGCTGGTGCAATTTGTTTTTCTTCCAAACCCCATCGTGTGAGGTGTCGTTGGATATTAGCTCTTTCAAAAATATTATAAGGTTTATAGTAGCAGTTTTTGATTCAATAATCGGTTGGCGTGATATTAAGCTTTGAAGTGATAATTTTTGTTATGGGCAAGTGTCCCCCACCCCTGCCAGCTAAACGGTGGCTACTAGGTATGTGAAAAAAATCATGGTAGTTATATGATGAATTTAAAAGGAAAACTATCACAGCTAAGTAGACATTACTAGTTAACGAGTAATAGTCGAACTTGAGAAATGTACTTTGCAAAAGCAAACTTTCTTACAATCAAAGACTACAATGTACGAGTATATCGTACAATTCCCATCGATACCTTAGATTATGTTGTTAATTCTGTCAAAATATTGTAAATACTTATAAGTTGGCAAACTTTTTAGTCCACACAATGTAACGGGTGGTCAACTACGGAACCCTACATTGTGCGTGGCCCGACACGCACTTGGCCGGTTTTTATAACCGGTGAATGCAGTTCTAATTATTTAAGCCTTTTCCAGGCATAGTATGATTTATCGACCACAACAATAAAATTTATACTCTTTATTGGACACCTCAATTAAAAAAATAAATTACAACACAAAAACACAATAAGTAGAGGCAAACAACTGGCGGTCATATCGCTCAAGAGCGATTTCTCCGAGACAACCTTAGGGTAACTGAAATGAAATCTTATAATAACAATTGCGTGCAATGCGTGTAGTTAAAATTTCAACCTTATTTAATACCCAAAGTTAAGCCGTTGTCTACCAGTGACGGGGATCCCCGTCATGTAAACAAGAGATTGCTTTGTTTTGTTTTTTTTTTTATGTCGGTAGAGGACAGGTTGGTATAAATCGAACTGAATTTCGGCGAAAAGTTACTTGCGCTCAAATTCATTTCCAATACATAACTATTTTGTTTTTCGCAAAACCACGTAGGTTGATGCGGCCTGGATAAGAGTTAAAAAACGAAATGAAGTCTTCTTTCAGTAAGATATCTTATCTTCAATATTTAAAGTAGGTACTTCCCCTGCATGTCGCATCTGCCGTGGGACACCCTGTATAAAAAATTGATACCCTGACATTATTTATTCTGTGACCGCACAGCGGTCCCTTGGAGGGGTTAAAAAAGGGCTCAGATTGTATAAGGAGCAGGTTTTTTTAAGTGAGAAACTTCAAATTTCGTATACAGATTCTCTCTTTAAATACAAGAAAGCTGATTTTATCGTTTTTTGAAACTCTTCCCAGGCGGGGTTGACCAAAGAATATAAAGGTGTTTTCTTAACCCAGAAATTATTCAGAAATGGGCATAGTGTGATTTAATACAGCATCACACACAATTTGTTAAATTTAAGCCGCCTACTCAAAGCCCTGCCTGCAGGGCCCTGCTTGCAGTGCCACTGCCAAATCGTATTGAGTGTATGCATGCAGGGCCGATTTAACAGATAAAAAAATCAGCCCTGCATGCATACACACAATACGATTTGGCAGTGGCACTGCTTAATGATGCTTCAGCACGGCCGAGAGGTCATAAGTAATTATTTAATCATTTCATATTATGAAATTGTCCCTTCTAGATTTTTTTTGGTCAGAGACTTGAAACTTATTAAATAGGTAGATCATTTGTTTAAATTTGTTTCCATTCATCCTTCTGTAAAAGAGGCGAAGCGGTCACCCATACAAGAACTGACCCTGGCCCACGTTGCTTAACCTTGAAGACCTCGAAAAAGTATTGTATTTTAATTAAACTAATTGCGAAACTTACCTACGCAATTTCTTCAGGAATGCTGAACTATCTTCGTGGATTTTTAAAACAGTCAATAACTGCTTACCTATAGAGGTACATATTCTTTACGAACACAAATAAAATCGTTTTATGTAGGAATACGACAGTGTCAGTCAAGATCTAAGAAAACGAAGAAAATCATATTTGTAGTCTGTGACACCCAGTGAACGGAAATAAACCAAGAAGTTTAGACACATACTGGAGGTTGCGTGCCGAACATTCGTTTGAAGCTAGGAAATAAGCTATTTGACAAAAAAAAATTATAATGCCAATCGAACCAGTTTTTATAGACGATCAAATGTCTATATGGGACCAACAACATTTAGAGCACAATAAAGGGCTAAAATTAGGGATAAACCTAGCTCGATGCTAGCGGCCTTCAAAAAGGCTCCTACAAATTGGCCCTGGCAAATGACGTCACTTGCACAGCATTCGACCAACCGTTGTATGGGAAAATAAGTATTTTGTTGTTTTAGTCGTAAAATAATGCGTTTAGGTACATAACTAGTTGCCACACAATTTTTTTTTTTTTTACAGTAGCATTCCATTGATACCTTTTATTTGAATTTTGGGCGGTAAAAAAAATTACATAATTTTCCGAGTTTTTGATGATTCATATCTTTTTATGATTTTGGTAAAATTTAATAATTCACGATTTATTGGGATATTTTGATGGCTAACTATCTAAAAAGTGACACTGTGTTATAAATTTTAACATGTGTCAAATACCCTATTGCTAGGAAATATGCCTTGAATGACGCCACTGTTGTATTGCTTCTCTTTTATTAGATCCATCTTATATTAGAATGAAAGAGATGCAATGTATCAGTGACGTCATTCAAGGGCATATTTTCTAGCTTCAAACGAATTATCTGTATCTAAACTTCTTGAAATAACGTAGTATATAGCTGATAGTAGCATTCTGCCTTGATTCTGCCCGTAATTCTGAAAAAGTAGGCGAGGTAGGTCCTGGTGTGCTACCACGAGCCACAAACGAAATTTTCTCTCTCTGTCGCATTTGCAAGTTTGCACATAAGTGCGACAGAGGGAGAAAACTTCGTTTGTGGTTCGCGGTAGCACTCCTGGTCGTGGGATAAGACGTCGTCGCCTAGAAGGACGGGCTGCAGCGCGCGCCGCCGCGGCGGTGCAACTGTTGACACGGAGCTCTGGCTAAAAATAGTATCAACATCGGAGCTAATGCTGGCTATACTTGGAAGGCTCGGTTCGGCCCGTTAGCGGTGGGAACCGGCCGCCGGCGCCGGCGACTGGGGTGTATCGACCCTTCTCTTTTGTTTTTATCTTCGCATCTAGGATGTTGCTGACTGCACATACTTTCACATGATACATTTTATTTACAGGCTTATAGGTCTAAGTTTTATATGAATGTCGGCGTAGAACGTTACATGATTACAGTAGGTATGATTACCTATTGTGTATAATATAAACTTACACAAACTAACGATCCTCATGTTCACGAAAGTGAGCACTGCGGCCTATTTCTGGCTATAAGTACGATAACCTACAGAAAAATATCCGCAGTGCTTGTCATTCTATTTGAATATTAAATTTTATTATTATATTTTTTGCTTTAATAATTATTGGTTTTTATTTCACTTAATTTTATTTTTACTTCTTTTTGTTTCGTTTTATTTTTTAATTTAATTAATTTCTTTTTCTGTTTACGTGATAGGACACGTAAGGATGAATATAGACTGTGTAGGTAAGTATATTGTATAATAGCTTTACACTAACAAATCTTCTTTATTTATTTACTAGCTTTTGCCCGCGACTTCGTCCGCGTAGAACTCGTGTATTATGTATGGCGATTAAGAAAGAAAAATGTCATGAAATAGAAATAAACCTAAAAAAAT
Organism: Cenopis cana; assembly: GCA_951800055.1. Lineage (NCBI taxonomy): Eukaryota > Metazoa > Arthropoda > Insecta > Lepidoptera > Tortricidae > Cenopis > Cenopis cana. Next base: position 12,876,099 of record OX637471.1, on the reverse strand, counting down.
TTGTAGACCTACATAATTTTTAAGAAAAAAAAACCGACTTCAATGGGGGAGACCGCTGAAACATTATTATAATTAGATGGTGCACTCTTAGATTCCATACAATGAAAAAAAAACCGGCAAGTGCGAGTCGGACTCGCGCACGAAGGGTTCCGTTCCGTACCATTATCTATAAAAACGGCAAAAAAAATCATGTTAGTTGTATGGGAACCCCTTAAATATTTATTCTATTCTGTTTTTTAGTATTTGTTGTTATAGCGGCAACAGAAATACATCATCTGTGAAAATTTCAACTGTCTAACTATCACGGTTCTCGAGATAATATAGCCCGGTGACAGACGCACAGCGAAGCCTTAGTAATAAATAAATAAAATAAAAAACATTTATTTCGGAGTTATCATCCATAATTGGTTAGTACAAATAAACTTAAAAATAGGGTCCCGTTTTACCCTTTGGGTACGGAACCTAATATTTTTTAAGAAAAAAAAACTCGACTTCAATTTGAGTAGGCCGGTGAAAGATTCCATACAATGAAATAAAAAATGGCTGTAAGTATGTTTATAATGGTAGAAGAGTAAACTAAGTGCTCTCAATTCCTCATGGAATCCACCATCAGAACTCAAGCTTGACAAAAATGTGTCTTGCAAGCTAGGTTTTGCTTGACAAACATAACGAAGAGAACAAATCGCCAAACGTGAATTATGCGTCGTTGAAGAGTTCCATTCTGATCATCATCAGCAGTTCCACTTTATCATATGTCACTTATTTAAATGTAAATGCTTGATTTGTTTATGAAAATACTAAAATAAATATATACATGTATGCCTTTAACATTTGAGGAGTTCCCTCGATTCCTCACGGATCCCATCATCAGAACTCGAGCTTGAAAAATGATTGTCTTGAAAATCTAACTTGCTTAACAAACACACCAAAGAGGACAATTCGCCAAACGTGAACTATGCGTCGTTGAAGAGTTCCGTTCTGATCATCATCAGCAGTTCCACTTAATCAAATGTCACTTTTTTGAATAAAAATGCTTGATTAATTGATGAAAATACTAAAATCACTATGTGTGCCTTTCACATTTCGAGGAGTTCCCTGGATTCCTCGTGGATCCCATCATCAGAACTCGAGCATGACAAAAAATTGTCGTGAAAATAGAACTTGCTTAACAAACACAGCAAGGAGGACAAATCGCCAAACGTGAATTTTTCGTCGTTGAAGAGTTCTGTTCTGATCATCATCAGCAGTTCCACTTCATCGAATGTCACTTTTTTGTACGAAAATACTTGATTTGTTGATATAAACACAAAAATCACTATATGTTTGCCTTTAAGATTTGAGGAGTTCCCTCGATTCCTCATGGATCCCATCATCAGAACTGCGTTTTGATGAACCGAATTGAGAACCTCCTCTTTTGAAATCTTGAAGTCGGTTAAAAAGAAACCCATACTATAAAATAATCACACATTGCGCACGTGAACTTCAACCCTCGCTTAAGCCCTTTAGGGGATGAATTAAAAAATGTTTTTTACTATACATTAGAAGCTTGTGACCGAAGTTTTAAACTTCTTACTTGAAAAACAACATTTTTCTCATACAAACTTTCATCCCTTTTTTGAACCCTTCAGGGGATAATTTTTTATATTAACCCTATATCATTTATCTTGTTTTTTAATAAGTAACCTTTATACAAAGTTTCAAGTCTAAGACTTTCCAAATGAACGATTTCCATACAGCGGTTCAACCCCGTACACGTTTACGTACTCTAAAGAATATTTATGTTCCAAATTTCATGGTTATATCTTCAGCGGTTTAGGCTGTGCGCTGTCTGTCAATAGTTGTCTAAGTAACGCAAGAGTTTTATAATATGTATAGATTACGGGGTTACGTTAGTATATATATTCTTTGTTACGGGGCTATCCGGAAACGATTGCGATGAAATTTGCTGGGTCTTCTAGGTACTAAATGATAATACAACGAGCAAACTCCATCCATACCTCTACATTTTGCACGGACGCTTAAATAGAAAAATATGAACAAAGTGTTTCCTATTCAAGGTTTTTTATGATTTACCGCGCTTTTGCTGGTTACCTATTAATACTTACTTTACTCTTTGGCTAGACCCCTGTCTAATTTAGCCATAGATTACAACTAGTAATTAATAAGGTTTTTTTGTAGAAGAAAAGTTAGGCTGGTATGAATGGTAATATCGAAGAATAATTTGAACTTCATGTCACTATACATTTTATTTGATAAATTTTGCAACGTCACTCACAATGTTGTCCTAAAGTTTCAGTCTCAAATCAAATTAATATTTTATATAAATGAAACCATAATATAGGCTGTACCTACCTATTTGATAAAAAATATTACCGTGTATCAGATCTCTACGTATGTACATATGTATGCGGGGCCAATTACTGGGCTATTACTAATGCCCTTCTAGAAATAGCATCGCACAATTAAAAAAATATATCCGTGAATCAAATAAGAAAGGACGTCAGCGGACACAGTAGGCAATGGGCAGTAAACGCCATCCAGACAAACCATCGGTGAGTGAGCCCCTATAAGGGCTGTAAAGGGCTGTAGAAGGAAACCGCGTCATTCCTTAGAAACTGGGTCAATCAAACCTTTATTGTTGTAATTTTGTTTCGGTAGGTAAGCCAGGAGGCAAAAATGGTTCTAATGTGGATTTCTAGCATGCTTGGTCGATTCTCCACCATTAAATTGGTGGTCATACTTTACCTACTTACACTGTATGTAGGACAGAATATTTAGGCAGCCGTGATTTTTAACCAATAGTTAGGAGGAAGCCTTCTTTTATGACCTTTCCCTGATTTAGATGAATTGTCCCTGTAATACTGGATTTAGTTGCATTCAAGTAGTTTCATACTATTAGACTTGCGATTTGCTTACTGTGTAGTTCGTGTCATCTACGTAGGTACTTATGCATACTAATATTATAAATGTGAAAGTGTGTCTGTCTGTCTGTCTGCTTGTCTGCCTGTTACGTCTTCACGTTTAAACCGCTAGACTGATTTAGATGAATTTGGCATGGAGATAGTTTGAGTCCCAGTTTGTGTGTCCCGGTGTGTGTTTGAGTAGGGAGTGTATGGAAGAGCGATAACTTGGTAAGCGCCTGATATAAAAATAATAGCAATTACATTCTATCGCGATGAATGAGTTCCACGCGGACGAAGTCGCGGGCAAAAACTAGTTCTAAAAATATAATGAATATTTTTCCAGAAACAGAATGAGCAAGAAAGCAAGGATAGCAGAACCAACCGCATTGTAACAACCAAAACGCCGTCGTTGAAAACATTGATCACTTGGAATATATCCAAAGCTCTAAAAAGTGATCCACGAATTGATTTGAGGGTACGACTCGGTGAAGTATCATTATTTCAATATGTTACAGTACTTATTTTAGCTCGCTTTATTTCCTTGCGCTTTATAAAGGTACTGTTAGACTACAATTATAGGTACGTTACAAATAAATGATTTAACACACAGGGCTTGCGCCTTTGCTAGTCTAGGTAAATACCTAATATTACTAAATAAATAACGCAGTAAAACTCGACAAAAAGGCTACAATCGCACAGCATGATGTAGAACATTCTGCTTTTTTAATATGTTGTATTATTGTGTTTATCCAAATTTGCAACTTCTAAAAGCTGGAGCTTGCTGAGAAACACGCGGAAAACTGCGAAACTATGGGACTTCTTTTCACTTAATGTTCTCAAACTCATAAACTGCATTTTTGGCGACTATATGTACTACGTTTTTAAAGTTAATCAAATTCGATGTTACAAATTTGGATACACACCATAAAATAAACCTGATCCTGATCCATATATAACATCTTTAAAAAGCAGAACTAGGTACATCATGCTTTGCAATTTTGATGTCAATATGTCTACTGGCCTTAAACCTAAATAGCATAAAACATTACAGCACGTCGTGAGTGACATTTTGCCATAGCTATAACAGAATACATAATTATATTATGCTAATAAAATGTTAACTAATAAAACTATTTCTTGAGAAAACATTGTTGGTGGTACATCCCTCGGAGTTATACAATCTAAATCCTTTCCCGAGAAAAACAGGAATGAAAACCCTATGAAAAGTAATCGCTTTTAATCGGCTTTTTCTCCATCTATAACAGAATGAAAGTGGTCCGGGGGTTTACTCATAATTTATTTTTCAACGGAAAATTTATGATAATTATTGTATTTACATATGTTTAAAAGTGTCCTGTATGTTTTGTTGCCGTTGTCAATATTTAAGTATTGTTAGGGTTATGAATCGCCCTTAGCTTTTACTTTTGCTGATTTGGTTCCTTGGAAACAAGTTCCACTTTCTTCGTTAACCGGAGCCAGTTGCTGGTAGTGTCCAAAGCGCATTAAATCTATTTATGTCCAAAGCAATTTCCTCTTAAGCGAACTAAACGCGTTTGATTGCTCGTATCGTTCTTTAGGAGCTTTAATTTTAGACTAACTTTAAATATTTACGTTTTTTATGGACTTTACTTACTTAAATTCATATCACTGATGTGACAGAGAGGGGCGGGGTTGAAAGGGGGCTCTGTCATTTCAATGATATAAATTTAATATTTCAGTCTTTCAATGTAGGTAATGGGGCAAAAACTGCATAGGTACTTAACTTTTGGACTGTGGAGAAAAGACTTCCGAAAGACAACATAAAACATATGTACCAGTTGCATAATAGTAGTTTATGCAACTGGTACATAATGAGAGGCAGTAAAATACGAGTGTGTTTTATGAAACGAGCCGAAGGCGAGTTTCATAATAAGGTCACACGAGTGTTTTAATGCCTAATTATGTACAGTTGCATACATTACTTTATCTACACACATATTATAACTACTCTAAGATGGGTTCAGAAACCGTAGTAAATAAATACAATAATTGTGTTCATAAAACCTTTTTTGCACGGTTGCAGAAATATCGAAATCAGAACTGGCAACCGATACCTGAATGTTATTTTAAAAAGTAAAGAGTACCTATTCTGATGTGATCATGTCGTTCTAGCTCAAATTTCGTGCGATATATACTAAAAAAACATCGAGCTGACATTTCGCATCGACTGAATTTGAATTTTCAGTGATACTAGAATAGGGGCATGTCAACTTTGACATTTAAATTTTGACAGTTTTGTTTGACGTTTAATATTTAAACATCATATATGAGATTAAAATGAAAAATTATATTACTGCTGTAGCCTTAGCCACAGATAAGAAAACTGCCATAAATTCATTGAATGTTGAAATAAGAGTCATTTTCTACGGTTTCCGAACGCATATTAGAGGATTTATGATATGTGTGTAGATAAATATAATTAAGTAATGGTGTATATTGGGCAGGCAGCGCTGAAGAAAGAATATGAACGTTTGGAGTCAACTCGCGACGTGGAGTCGCTGGTGAGCCCAGACGCACACAACCTCTCCTGCGCGCTCCTGGCCTGGCAGCAGCTGGGCCACCGTGACGCTGACAGCCTATTCAAGTAACTTTTTTTTGACGCAGAGCAAATGCATTTACGCATATCTCCGGGCCTGGGGATGGCCCATAGAGGAGGGGGTAAGAGGGCCTCACCCTTCCGTAGGGAAAAGGAATACCAACTGAAACGTCTGCAACATGGGGAAAAGCGTTACTTTTCGATCACCGTTATTGTTATTCACATTGAAAAATCACTGTGACTTTGTCAGTTCGGTTATTTCGTGATATACTGTTATTTTTGTAACAACTGATGTTACTCTGTGACAGCGCACCGTAGTCACAGTCACAGTTAGTAACAGCGGTCACGAGGCACGACGCGACACACTGTTGCAGTGATATCGCCGCTAAGTAACAACGTTATTTTGTAACGTTGTTACTTCGTGACAAGTCACACTAGTATGGGAAGTAGTGTCACCCAATGTATGGGAGGTGCACATTTTGGTATCGGATGAATTCACTTGGCACAGATTTAATATACATAAATATAAGATAATTTAGCCCGGTAGCCATCCGCCACCCCCTGGCGGGTAGGAAGGGGGGGCTTTGAAAGTCCGATTTTTCGGGTTTTCATAAAAAACTCATAAACGGTGACCCATAGCAAAAAACGTTCTTAGGCATAAGAAATCTTAATATAATTATCTACATAAAAGGTTCTATACACTTTGTTGCTAAGATTAATATTTAATGAGATTTTAAAGGGGGAATGTAAAATTATACGAAAATTACAGTGCCTATTCATTCCTTTGTTTTTAAATATTTTTAAAAACAAAAAATACTTTGAATATGCACTCAATGAGCTCTATTCATCGATACCCCACTCGATGGGGTGGGTCAATTTTTTTTCCGCCCCCCCCCTTTAGCTGTATGGGAGCCCCCCTTAAAAACCGGCAAAAATGTTTTTGAAAAAATTGCGTAGCCTTGGGTCAACAAGATGCTTAAATGGTGAAAATTTGAAGACTATTGCTCTTAATGTTGCCTTTTGATGGGGCTTTATGGGGTAGTTCTTTTTTTTTCATACATGCTCTCCCTTAGCTGCATAGGGGCCACCCTTAAAAGGTAACGGATTGAGCTATAGTCTTCAAGTTTTCACTATTTAAGCATCTTGTTGACCCAAAGCTATAAAACATTTTCAAAAATATTTTTATAGCTTTTCAAGGGGTGCTCATACAGCTAAAGGGGGACGCGAAAAAAAAAATTACACTCGCCCCATCGAGTGGGGTATCAATGAATAGAGCTCATTGAGTGCATAATTATAGTATTTTTTTTTATTAAAAATATTGAAAAACAAAGGATTTAATAGCCACTTAAATTTTCATATAATTTTACATTCCCCCTTTAAAATCTCATTAAATATGAATTCTAGCGACAAAGTGTATAGAACCTTTTATGTAGATAATTTTATTTAGATTACTTATGCTTAAGAATGTTTTTACCTATGGGTCACCGTTTATGAGTTTTTCATGAAAAACCGAAAAATGAGACTTTCAATGCCCCCCCTTCCTACCCCCCAGGGGGTGGCGGATGGCTACCGGGCTAAATTAACTTAGATTTAGGTATATTACATCTGTGCCAAGTGAATTCATCCGATACCAAAATGTGGACCTCATGACACTACTTCTCCTACTTCACTGTTACTTTTTAACGGCGGGTCACCGTGATTTTTTCATCGTGAAGTTATTTATCACCCACCTCTACCTCTGCGGCGTTCACTCTCGCTGCCGTCCCGGGACTCCCGGGGGACATCGTGGGGTCGCTTCCATTCTACCGCGATGTCCCCCCCATCCGCACTCTTAGCAGTGTAACGCGTTTCGAATCGAAACATGAAGGCGCTGTTGCAGACATAAATGCAAACCTTTTAATCATATAACTTGCCATGAAAATACAATATTCAACATACACATGTAAGTAACACAATTATATATTTTTTCCTTCGCTAACTGTAATTGGAACTATTGAACGCGGGGCATATTCTGGGCTCTGTACATCATTGTACTACATATGCATTCCAGAAGACTAATATAGTTTAGCTAAAACAAGTCCGTAGCAATTAAGACTGCACGTGACGACGACATTGCTAGCTCAACAGGGATAAACCCTCTTAAGTTTTACTGTATAATCTCCTGTAAGTAGGTATTGTATTCATACAATATACTACTAGTTATATTTATCTTTTATGTATTTATTCCATCAATTAACACAATTAAGCTGCGCACAAGCATACCTAACAGAATAACATAGCTATGTACAGTCGGAGTATGGTGTGAAAAATTATATTTTTGCCTTTTGTTGTACCTACTAGCTTTTGCCCGCGACTTCGCCTGCGTACTAAAGCTTAAGCCACACAGAGAGCGGGCGGGCGGCAGCGGCGCGGGCGCGGGCGGCGGCGGCGCGGCGCGGGCGCGGGCGGCGGCGGCGCGGGCGCGGGCGGCAGCGGCGCGGGCGCGGGCGGCACCGTCAAAAGCAGCTCCCGCGCCGCCGCCGCCCGCGCCCGCGCCGCTGCCGCCCGCCCGCTCTCTGTGTGGCTTAAGCTTAAACGTAATTTTTATCCGTCTACAAAAAATGGATGATCTCAGTTTGATTTAACCCGACCTGAGAAATGTAGGTATGTATGTTTGTCCGTGATTATCTCACGTTTGGCTGAACCGATTTAGATGCGGGTCGGAAAAGTATTTTTTTACATTCTGGAGGTTTCGGTATGCGACGTTCCGGTGAAGGCCCTTATAAAAATGATTGCAATAATTGTTGAATTGTTACGCCGGCAACGACTTGCTACTACTAAGAGATTATGATTTCTACTCTTGAATAGAAGCTTTTTCCGTCACGTCGATTTCAAAATTGTTGTTGGTTTCGTAATCAGCAACCCGATAAACCATAGAAACAATACCCATTGTTGATTTTCAGACTTTGTCTCCCCATTTTATGGGATAAATTTACAAAAAATCTGAAACACTACTCATTTATCGTTAAAAGTACTCCTGTGAAGTTTCGAATAAAATAGTCTAACTAATCTTGTTTCCCTATACAAACTTTGGATCCCCATTTCAGCCCCTTGGGGGATGAATTTTGAAAAATCATTTCTTAGTGCACCTCTAGACCTTATAAGGAACCTATTTACGTGCCAAATTTGGAATCTCTAGAACCAGTGGTTTCTTCTTTTATATATATATATTTTGTTGTATGTATTTCCTCGCAAATGTGACGAAAAATGTTGGGTGGATCACGGGCAGTAAGGCGTCATTACAATTCTAATAGGCTTCTAAGAGCGGGGCCGATTTTTGAGAGTCGAACGCTCGACTTTTCACTCGAGATCTGTCAAAAAACTATGATGTTTGACGACACTTAAAAATCGGCCCCCTGATTCGGTGTGCTAGAAATTGCTTATAGCCTATTTTGCGATTACAGTGTGCTGCGAATGCTTCTAGTCAATACACTAAGGACAAAAAGTTTCTGCAATGTAATTTTGCCCTAAGGCATTAAGGCACACGAATTCCTAAACTTCAGCGAAAGGAAGCACGCCTGGTAAAACTGACGTAATGATGATTCTCACCAGACGTGTGCTGAGAGTCACGCGACGCCGATAAATTCGATAAGGCAGAAGGCAGTCCTATAATAACCGTCAGCTGATCAAAACTGATGCGGGTCAGGTAGAGGCCATGGTAGACATTTAATTGGAATACAGTTTTACATTTTTAGTACATCATGGTAGTGTTTAAATCCTTCAAGGTAGTCAATTATTTCTTATTTGTGGTATGATGGCAAAATTTTAAAACTGGTCACGCGCAGTGTAATTGTTCTTTGGAACCTAAGTTTGCCGTCCGTGACAATAACGGACTTAAAATGAGTAGTAACGCTAATTTTTTTTGAAACACTAAGGATCTTACTCGTAACTGAGATTGCGAATAATTCTGAATAAAAAATGTTATATACAAAACAAAGGCATTAATTAAGTTCTATTAATAATCTAAGGTTTTGATTGATTATCTTGTGTAACATCAAATACCTACTGATAACTAAATTCCCAAAATTTTTATGCATTTTTTTTACAGTTTCTTTCAACAAACTCTTAAAGAAGAATCTCAGCGTAAACAAAATGCAGACAGTCTCCGTAAAAGTATCAGCTGCGAAAGAGATAATATGCGGACTCCACAGTCTGAGAAAAAGGAAGAAAGCCAAACGGCGTGTCAGTGGGGAGGCCCGGACAAGGTGGACTTCAGCACTTCTATTGGGCTTGTTGTGAAGTTGCCCTCAGAGCCGCAGACCCTGATGCATCTCACCGGCCACATCAGGGTGCCCCAGAAAGTCAACAAGTCTTGTGCTCACACCAGACCCAGGTCCACCACCGCGACCAAGATTGACTCGGTTATTTTTTATCAAATTTTTAACTTTTAAATATTTTAGTACCCAGTTATTCTAGTCATATATGTATGTAGGTAAATCAATTGTTTCAGGCCTGAATTTGTCGTACAATTTTATATGTAAACTGTTCAAGGATTTGTACAAATATTTTCAGCGTCTCAATTAAGCGCTTATCTATACACTTTGCCATTATTTGCCATAAAACCTTACTCGAAACGTCAAGGAGCTTCGAACGATAAATAATATGAAGCATGATTTTGCCAGGCATGTTGCATGGACGCGGCCTGCATGGAGCAGCTGGTGCGTATCGAGGCGCAGACGCAGGAGCTTCGGCGCCGCGCGAACAAATTCGCGCGGCGTGAGGCGGAGCGCGCCGAACTGCTAGAGCGCGCGGAGATGGCTTGGCGCGACCTCGAAAACGGCTACCAGCGCCGACTGCGGCTGGCCACGGAGAAAGAGGAAGAGTTGGAAAAACAGGTCAGTGACGAATGCTGAATTAGGTAATGTCGACTACTCTGCAGTGAGAAGCCGAGCGCACAGCCACCAGATATGTCTTAGCTCGTGCGTGGGTGGTTACCGCTACTAACTTCCAGCCCACCGTTTACGGGGCTTCATGATACAATCTCCTGAAACATTTTACGAAGTGGTCTCCCGAGAGAAACATGGTCACTATAATTAAAATCTGTCGCCGAATTGTGGACTAATGGACCAGAGCCCAGACACATAGAAAAACTGGGCGGTGAAGGAAAATCTAATTAATTTATATATTTTTTTATTTGCAAGCTCCGCTGCTGGCTTAGCGTTGATCGTGATCGCAGGTCGTACACCGTTTAATACGTTTTATGTTACCAGATATCCAAAAGTTTAGAGGAGAGGAAAAAATACAAGGAGGTGTGCATGCCCCTGGTGGAAGCGTTGAAGAAGAAAAGCACGCTGGCCGAACAAGAGCAAGAGAAACTAAACCAGCTGGAACAGGTATACAGCCATCGGTGGCCGAGCATTCATACAACTCGATTCCCACCAGCTTGCCTAATTTTCAGCAATGCAGTTCTTTTACTACGGCTTATGAAGTATAAGAAAGTCAAAATAATTCCGGCTTCCCTAAGATTATTTTTGACGCGCCGCCACTGACAGCCATGGTTGTGTGTTGAGCTATACATGCACATTGTCTATGGGTGCATCAGCGTAGGAGCTATGAGTTGACGTTGTCTATGTGTTCGTATGTGTCACAACTACAACAATGGCCAACCCGCGCACGAGAGATAAAAGTACCTACTATAGTATACATAGAATGAATTACCGAGAGCTCGAAATCGCATATGCAGTGGTTGTACCGTTCGCACAAAAAAGAAAATAACAATTTTTATTCATTATACCATACTACTACCTATCATAAACAAGTGGAATAAGTTAATTTTATATTTTCACCTGAACGGTCACAAATAGTGACAACAATATGGAAATTCCTTTCATTTTGTGCATTTCCTCTCCTACTTCATATACATATATGTCGCATCCGGATTGTATAATCCGCTATTTTACATTACAACTAGCCGTTTTACAAAATAGCCGAGCCGTTTTGTAATACCCGCCGTATTAACGTTAACGATTGATCAGCCTGATCGTCATTCATTGCCAAACAACTGAAACAGCGCTGCGAATGTTAAAAAACCGGTCAAGTGCGAGTCCGACTCGCGCACCGAGGGTTCCGTACACAGTTCTTGTTTATGTACCCGTCCCGACCACACTAATTCGGGAACAATCTTAAAAACATGACAGCACCATCTATTTTGTTACTAATTTGCGCGACTGAATAACTTAGTACGTATGTTGGTTTTTCAAGTATAGGTAATTCTTTATCACATCAATCGATTTCAATATTTTTTTTATTTGAAAGAAGGTATTTTGAACATAATCTTGTAAGATTAAATATAGAACAAAAATATATACAAAGGTGATTAAATTACATATTCTTTATTCTAATTATAAACATGACTTTTGTCCAAGTTCAAGACATTTAATTTGTAAGTAAATAAATAGCCCTTGAGCTTGACAACCTCTGATCACGGTAGAACGATTTATTCTGCGCCACTCATAACATAAGAGTCATAAGGCGCCTCAAACATTTGATCTTTCCTTCGGGTTTTTTCTAATTATATATTTTCTAATATTTGGATGACGAGAGCGGCAGGTTCATACACTCTAACATAGGGCTGGTCGTGAACTACTTGAGTATCTACATCTATCTAGAGCGAATTACTCAAGCTTTGACTGAAATTATTTCCACTTATCATGCTCACGGTGCGAATTTATTACTTATCATAATGATATGAATATATGATATCATTTAATCTAAAGTAGTATTTTTTTAACGGATATAGGTACCACACAGGTTACCGTTTTGACATCGGGAAAACCAGGGCCCCTATTGGAATATTGGCAACTCGTAATTTTACAATTACTCAAGCTTTGACTGAAATTATTTCCACTTATCATGCTCACGGTGCGAATTTATTACTTATCATAATGATATGAATATATGATAGCATTTAATCTAAAGTAGTATTTTTTTAACGGATATAGGTAGGTACCACACAGGTTCTTGATAGTGAATAAACTGAATAACGTTTTGACATCGGGAAAACCAGGGCCCCTATCGGAATATTGGCAACTCGTAATTTTGACTTACTTTTAGCACACATTTTTATTTCAATCGTATATTGATAAATATATATGCCCATACAAATGTCGCGATAGCCTTACCAAAATACATAGTTGAAAAGACGGCCTACATAGGTTTCGGTTGTCGTACGGACGCAGTCATGTGGTGGATTGCGACGAATATATACGTCTTTCTCTCTTTCTGTCATGTAGGATGGGTCCTTATGTCCCGTTGCATAGTCCTGCATGAGTTCGTCTAACTGCATCTCTATCGCTCCTGCTAGATGCGAGTGAGAGAGATGGTGGTACATACGTACCTATTTCACACTTCTGATTTCCTCTGGTACAGCCCAAGTGGCCGATAGTACTTGTACTATTACTTGTTCTGTGCCGATAGTTTAAATCAGTATTCAACATTTGTAGTTGTAAAATAAATTCCTGAACTCATATTTTAATAAATAAATATTTGACAACCTTAAAAGAGGATCCTATAACAATATTGCCGGGTCGACACAGTGCCGTGGACGTCCACAGTAAAGTATAAAAGCGACCATTATGGTATATGTGTACCTACTGCATTGCTCACTGCGGCGGTCGGGTGCCAATGCCAAACCTTTATGTGTGGGTTTGCTTTATGTTAGGTATTCATAGTTATTTGACAACAAAGACATTATTAAATTGTCATCACGTCATCAGTCCACCCATCCATAATAAAACACACACAATGGTCACAGCTGTCGCAGAACCGACAACCGTTGGGGTAGGCGTGTTCTGGAGGGGAGACCACGGCTCGGCAAACGTAGTGTAGGACGCCCTCCAGCCAGGTGGAGCGATGACACACGCAAAGTGGCTGGCAGTGGTTGGAAACAAAAAACTCAAGACCGAGTTCAGTGGCATGCCATGGGAGAGGCCTATGTCCAGCAGTGGACGAAAGTGGGCTGATGATGATGATGATGAATATAGTTGTAGTAAGTATATTAAAAACAAAAGCGGTCCTACCACACTTCCTTGTTGCAACCCATATATTTAATGACCCCCGATTTCTAATCGATACACTTTTTAGGGTTCCGTAGTAAACAAGGAACCCTTATAGTTTCGCCATGTCCGTCCGTCCGTCTGTCCGCAGCTTAGCTCAGTAACCGTTAGTACCAGAAAGCTGTAATTTAGCATGAGTATAGATATCAATGACGCCGACAAAACGGTAGAATAGAAATTTGAAAAATAATATTTTTTAGGGTAGCTCCCCCACTTGTAAAGTGGGGGTGAAATTTTTTTTTCTTTCAAAACCCATCGTGTTTGATAGCTCTTTCTTTTAAGGTTTCTTAAAAACCATTTTTTGATTCATGAATCCATTAGCGTAATACTAAGATTTAAAGTGATCATTTTTGTACTGCCCCCCCCCCCCCCCCCCCTCTGTGCCAGCAAAAATAATGAATTAAAAAAAAAGACTTTCAAACCTAAGTAGACATTACTAGTTATCGAGTAATAGTCGAACATAAGAAATGTAGTTTGCAAAAGCAAACTTTCGTACAATTATCATTGATTCCTTAGATAATGTTGTTAATTCTGGTAAAAACATAGTAAATATAAGTTTGCAAACTTTTTAGTCCACATAATGTAACGGGTGGACAGCTACGGAACCCTACATTGTGCGTAGCACGACACGAACTTGGCCGCTTTTTTCGGATAATGACTATTATTTGTAAAACTTGAGAGTTTGCGCAGGAGGTGTGCGCGAAGGCGTGCGAGCGGTTGCAGCTATCCGAGCAGGACGCGCGCATCGACACGCAGCTCACGGAACATCAGTGCAAAGCTTCACAACTCGACAGGAACTTAGCGGTATTGCACCTTTACTAATTAATAAACAATATTCCTTTGCTATTCCGCTGAAAGAACGTGTAGGTCGTGTGTGTGTGTGTGTGTGTGTGTGTGTGTGTGTGTGTGTGTGTGTGTGTGGGGGTTGAAGCTCTAGTGTGATATTATTTTGAAAGTTCTTCACCTACTGTGATTTGTTATTCTTTGATATGATCTCCGCTACCCTAAGGTTGTCTGGAAGAGACCGCTCATTAGCGATAAGACCGCCTGTTGTTTGCCTCTACTCATTGTCATTATGTACTGTTATGTGTTACTTTTGTTGAGGTTATGCAATAAAGAGTATTTGTTGTTGTTGTTGTTGTTGTTCTTTCCGGAAAAGGGAATAAGATCCATCATTATTTATTATTTTTTTAGTTAAAGGAGGAACAGGAGAAGCGCAAGCATCGGTCGCTCGCGGACGAAGCGGAGGCGGCGCAGGTGTTGACGCACGAAGCGGAGTACGCGCAGCGCAGCGAGCTGGGGGCGCTGCGCGCGCAGGTGCAGAAGGCGGCGCAGGACCTGCTCGAGGAGGATGGGCGTACGGGGCTGCTCAAGCAACGCGTACGTACTCCATGGCCGTAGCTAGTGTTGACGCAGGAGACGCGTTTCCTGGTGTTGGATCCTTGAATCAAGCATAATTTTACATATAGAACATATATTTTTTCCCATAGGTACTATGTACCTAATACACGGTGTAACATTTAAATCGTTCAGTATGGGAAAGTCTGAAACTATAAGACATACGAAGATCTGTTCTTAGGAACAATGTCATCGATTTTAGTGACAATTAAGGAAAAATGCATTCACACATTAAAAAACCTGTACTCAGCTTGGGAATCGAACCCGGACATATTAAAAAAAAACTTACATAATTTCTATTTGTAGGTCATAAGCAGTAGTTAAATGTTACTATGAAACATGGTATCTAAATTGAATAAAATGCATTGTATTTCATATCCTTAATTTAATTAAGTCTGTCTTTCAACGCAATATTCAACTCGTTTAGGTAATCGTAATGAATTTACTAAGGTCAACTCGGCGAAGACCGGCTTACTTCATTTAAAAAATGACTGATTGACAAGTTTTGCCTATCCTATTGCCTGAAAGTCCAGTTTTCTGAAACTGGTTGACCTAATATTTAGTTGGTTGCTGTCTAAACTTGCGAAACTCGTATAAAAGGCATTGGTTAATTAAATAAGCACTCGTTTTTAAAACACGGCGCAATGGACGAACTTAACGCCAATGTCGGTTAAGATCGTCTAATGGCGAATTTACCTACACATAGGCAGCTTGTACGTAATTACAGATATTTTGTACGTACGTGAGGATTACAATAACAACCGATTGTGTGGCCTCAGCTCTCAAGAATAAGGTTCATAATGGCTAATTTCGTCAAAAGAAATGTTTGTCGGGTAGAGTCTGGCTAATGAAATATTACACACAATTTTGGCGGAAATTCAAAAAATCTTGGGATGGTCACACTTTGTGTAGTAGTTAGTATAGTTTTGATACTAGAAAATATTTTTGATTTTCTGTGCACACGTAGTTAAGGTACCTATAGTGAAACATGTTAAAAGTAGGTTGATGTGCACTCAAAATTAGCTCACATAATTTCTATCACTATGTGGAGTACAGTCAACGACAAAAACATATATTTACACTTTCTCATCATACCTATACCATTTTAACAAGGCGGAAAAATGAATTTGTAGTGTAAATAAGACCTAGTAACAACAAGTCAATAAATAAATTAAAAAGAAAAAAACCATTTGTACAAGGCTATTTTTTTTGCACAGCTATCGTTCATCGTCAAGCCATTCACGAAATTCACCATGCCATACTTTTCCGATGGGGCCAAATGGCCGCCATACCACTGCAAAAGAGTATTTTTTTGAATTTTTGCCAAACGATTTGTACCAGTATGGCGTTTGGATTTTTGGGAAGTATATATACGAGTATGTATGATACAATGTGACATCATACTCGTTCTCTTAGATTTTTCCAGGGCTTTCGACTGCATTAGCGTCCCCTTGCTATTATCGAAGATGTCATATTACGGATTTGATGTTGCTGCCGTGAAGTGGTTTCAAAGTTATCTCTCCGGCCGTACGCAGACGGTTGCGTTGCGTGGGATGGATGGCGTTATTTTGCGGTCTGCTCTTTGTCCTGTGTTGAGAGGTGTACCGCAGGGTTCAATATTAGGCCCCCTGCTTTTCATATTGTATAGTGCTGACATCATTCACAATATACGGGGCAGCAAATACCATGTTTACGCTGACGACCTCCAGCTTTACGTCTCCAGCTTACCATCGGAAGTGTCTGCTGCGGTCAAAACTCTAAACGAGGACCTTGATCGTATTTCTGCTTGGTCGGAAAAGAACAGCCTTGTTCTTAATCCGGACAAGTCGAAATATATAGTGTTTGGTTCAGAGCATCAAATCCGTAATACTGTCAATAACCTCGACGCTTTCACTGCCAGGAATGTTGCCATCATGGGCAAGCCAATAGAGAGGGTGGTAGAAGCAAACAACCTTGGCCTCCTCATGGATGGCAAGCTGCGCTTCGAAAACCACATACTTAAAGTTGTGAGTAACTGCTTCTACCGCCTTAAAGTTCTTTACAATATTCGCGATTACTTAAGTGTGGATTTGCGTATCAACCTTTGTGAATCGCTGATATTGTCTAGATTAAACTATTGTGATATTGTGTATGGTGGCTGCATTACTGGGCGTACAAAAAAGCTTATACAACGAGTGCAAAACGCATGCACTCGTTTCTGCTTCCGAGTTCCACCCCGTTCCCACATCACTCCCTACTTGAACGCCGCTGGTCTGCTGAACATGCCTGCACGCAGACGCCTGCACCTCGCCACTCTTCTTTTTGGAATAGTACAGTCTGGGGTCCCGGAATATTTGCTGAGTAGACTTGTATGGCCCAAGAGTGTGCGCAGGTGTAAGGCAATGATTCTGATGCCTAAGCATCGGACCGCGGCGTTTCGAGGTAGTTTCAGATTTGCGGCGTCCAAGTGCTGGAATGATCTCCCTCCACCTATCCAAGGAGCTTCTAGCAGGTATACCTTTAAGCGCAAGCTTAAGGGCTATTTGTTGTCGCTCCAAAGATCCCATCCCTAACCCATCCAGCACCTAAAATATCCCAACTACCTATGTCGCTTTTCTCTTTTATATATTGTTAATGTCTGTCTCCATTATTGTACTGTAGCTGTTTTTTATTATTATTACTTTTTATTCATTTTAGCCTGAGGTTGAGTTAATAATGCCTCCCCTGTTCATGTCTCATACTACTTTGCCCTGTTTTGCCTTTTTTTATGATATTTATCTCTTTGTATTGTATATTATGTTGTATTGCGTTCCGTGGGTCACGTACGGTGCTGTCTGAAAACCAGCGCTGCAGGTGTTTAACACCTCAGCATAATGCTGAGACAGCAACCGATTTGCTGCCGCGAAGACACACATTATTTTATATGTTCTGAGTTTTGTACGTCTATTATTTTTTGTATCTGTGTGTCTTTTGTGCAGTAAATAAATGTTTCTTCTTCTTCTTCTTCTTCATATTTGCCATACTTCTAATAGGGGGAAAAAAGTGGTACCATACTTGAAATTGAAAATCCTTCTGCTGTCAACACAGTGAATCGTCAAATGTTATATAGGGTAAATATTAAAAATGCGAACGTGCCTTTGGAGTTGCGAGCGTCTATAGGCTGGGGTGTCCGTTTACCATCAGGTGGACCGTACGCTTGTTTACCACCGTCGTTGTATAAAAAAACTAGTACTGAAAGTATCAAAATATTAATAGAGCACCAACCTATTACATTGTTTACATCTTGTAAACATTGCAGTTTTTCGTTATACCAACGCTTCACGTCCACTTCGCACATTGTCGTAATTAATTACTTACGGGCTTAAATACTAGTTCGCGGACCTCAATCGGTATAGTAATTATTAATATTATTTAAAATAAACACAATAAACCCCTTATAAACCGACCGACTAATTTGAATGATTGACATAAATTGACAACGTGTTGACAACAGACATTTAAACATTCATAGACAATTAGTGATACACAGTGATACATGTAAATATCTGTCAACATATTTAGTCTAGCCAGACAGAACGGCATGCATCGCCATTCATCGGCCGGTTTTTCTCTTTATGCTAGACGTACCGCTATCTGTGTAGATTTGTAAGAACTAGAACTGTTTTATCATTTAGTAAATTGTATTGTCATCCTCGTAGCTTTGCAGAATTTGCCGTAATTGTTGCTATACGATCTTCGCTGACAGATGGTCTTCGCCGAGTTGACCTTATTGCATTTTTCTTGACACTTAAATCGATGACATGGTTCCTAAGAACAGATCTTCGTATGTCTTATAGTTTCAGACTTTCCCATAGCTGCATAGGTACTGACCGATTGAATTGAAATGTTACACCCTGTTTATTTAATTGAGTTCAAGGTACACCAACAGATAAAAATAATTATGTTATACAATATTATCTATAAAGTTGATAGGGTGACTGACTCATCACCGCCCCGCCGAAACTGTCGGTCCTAGAAATTTGATATTTACACTATAGTTAGGGTATATAACGGAGGCAAGGGATAAGACGGGATTTTTGGAAATTCCACCCCTAAGGGGGTAAAACAGGGGTGCAAAGTTTGTATGGCGCGCAAAATTTTTTTTAAGGTACAGGCTTGAAACTTTGTATATTGGCTATGTGCGAAGTACGTGGTGACGTAAGTAAAACGACCGCAGCTCACGCCGTGGCAGAAATGTGAACTATACCGGGCTTGTCAGGCAAAATTGATCTGTCATTTCCTACAATTCAATACAATTTGTATTAAATTTTGAAATGGGTCACAGAAGCTGTTGTGTGGTGAATTGTAAAAATACAGGCAGGAATAGTAATTGTACTATTCTACAATTTTCCTACAGCGCCTTGGAAATTAGATCAGAGATATAAATGGATCGCTGCAGTGAAGAGAATAAAGTCAGTGACATAACCTTAAAGTACGATTGAACTATTCGAAGATTTTCTAATATTACGTGTCTTATTACGTGTTGATGGCTTACCATGGACTCCAAGATATTAGCTTCGTCTTTTAGCTTTTTATTAAATTTATTTCGTTTAAATAAGCAAAATACGTAGACGTCAAAATTTGACATTAGCCCGTAAAGTTTCAAACGCTAGGTGGCGCTTCTGTCGTGCACATAGCCAATAGACTTCTTAAAATTAGACAATGAAAGTCATATCTGCGTTTTTTACCTTTTCGTCTCCTAAAGGGTTGAAAATGGGTGTGATATATTGTATGGGGAGCAATTTTTTTTTAACGTGAGTGTTTTCAAACTTTGTATGAAAGTTCCTTATAATAATAGAAAAAAGTGATTTCAGCGTTTTTCGAAATTCATCCCCTAAAGGGGTTAAAAAGGGGTTCAAAGTTTGTATGGGGAGCAAATTTTTTTTTAAGTGACGGACTTAAAATTTCTTACAGAGACTCTCTGTTTAAATAAAACAAAACTAATTTCAGCGTTTTTTGAAATTCATCCCCTAAAGGGGTTAAAAAGGGGTTCAAAGTTTGTATTGGAAGCAAAAATTTTTTGCATGTGAAAGACTTAAAATTTCTTACAGAAACTATGTTTAAATTAAATACAACAAAACTAATTTTAGCGTTTTTTTAAAGCCGGCAGGTGGGAAAAGTAATTGCAATTTTTTGAAAATGTATCCCTTAAGGGTGTAAAAAGGGGGCTTAATGTTAGTATGGAAAAAGAGTTTATGTCACACCTGGCCATAAAGCGGCAATTACCGCACGCTCCGCGCGCGGGTAATCCCACTTCCTGGCCAGGAGGTGACATAAAATTTTGTACTTAACACGGGCGGTAATAAAGAAAGCCTCAGATCGCATATTTATCGCCCTTGCCTTCGGCTCGGGCGTCAAATACCTGCGATCTGAGAAATTCTTTGTTTTACCGCCCTTGTTAAGTAATGTACTAAAGTAATACATTCGAAAAACCACTAGAAATTTCGGTTTTAGTAATATAATACAGATAAATATATTAAAAACTGACCTACCCGTACTTAGTCGTGGCGGGTTAGAAATGCTAAAGTATGTCTGTTTGTCTGTAACGCCTTCACGCTTAAACTGCTGAATCGGTTTAGATGAAATTTAGTGTGAATATAGTTCGAGTCCGAGGAAAGGACATAGGATAGTTTTCATCCCATCCCTTAAGGAAGTGGAAGTTTGTATGGAACAGAGATAACTAGGTAACCGCCTGAAATAAAAGAATAGCGATAAAATTCTAACGCTATGCTATGACCGACCTCTATGCAGACGAAGTTGCGGGCAACAGCTAGTAAGTAAATAAAGATATAAATTGATCACCTTCGTAACACAGATATAGATAAAATGAAATGTTTGCGTTCCTATATTAGGTAAGTATTGTTATTAAGTTAGGCAGCTTTTTTACAAAGATTCGTGAATGTCACGTTAAATTTTGGTAAGTCAGTAGGGTCGCTACGTGAGCGACCACTTGGAGGAGTCCGAGCTTTGCACTTTGGGACAAAAAACATGAAATTACACATACATATTTAATGGTAATCCTATTGGTCCTGAATATTGATTATAGAGGAATATTGTGTTGTGAACATCTCTATTAATGCATTAGAATGAAAGAGATGCAAATTAACGGTGACGTCATATGTGTCATATTTTCTAGCTTCAAACGAATGTTCGGCACGCAACCTCCAGTAGGTACCTATCTAAACTTCTTGCAGTAACATAATATTATTTATTTATTTAATCTTTATTGCACAAAAGTAAAACTTATGGTACAAAAAGGCGGACTTAATGTCATAAGCATTCTCTACCAGTCAACCTTAGGGCAAAGCAGAGAGATTGTGGGCGGTGCAACTTAAAATTTAAACATATATTCTAAGTATCCTACATATAAATACTAATACATAAGATTTTCTATTGGATAACAAAAAAAAACAAATTTGGAACATCATACAAAACCAACAAAATTTTAATTCAGTCGATACGAAACGTCAGCTCGCTATTTTCTTTTCTGTATATATAGCCAGTCAGCCAGTACTGATTTCGCCATATTCGCCATTTTGTTTATTGTGCAAAAAATGTTGTCTTTATTATTTTATATTAAAGTCTTATATTAAAGTAAGTAAATATGTTTTACCTTTGTTTTGATATATGTCTTATTTCAATTTGAGTACTTATTAGATTAACATCTATAAATATGTTCTGTGTTCTACTTTAAGCCTAATATTCTGTACTGTGTTCTTTTTGAGTTGTGCAATAATAGTTATTTTCCTAACTAGGGCCTAAAAAATGCACTTTTCGCACGCTTCGCGTGCGTAAATTTCGCTTTTTAAGGCACTTGTTATGAAAAAAATTGTTCGAAACATGTGTAAAAACTTATTTTCAACTCAGGTGATTGTCACCCTCGTTTCACTCGGGCTCCAACTCTCACCTTCGTCAAAAATAACTTTTTTTTCACTTGTATCGAAATGTACTATTGTGCAACAAGAGAGCAAAGTTGTTTTTTGCTGCGAGTGCAGATTTTGAGTTCCGAGCAAGCGAAAGATTCTAAAATTGAGTCACGAGCGTAGCGAGTAATTCAAAGTTAGAATCTTGAGCCTAGCGAGGGACTCAAAAGCACGAGATGTAAGAAACTTTGCTCTCGTGTGACACATACAACTTTTCACCTCAGTAGTGAGAACGTATTAAACTTTAATAATATCATTTACGGCTTATCGTAGGCTTTTACGTACGTGTCTCGTGATAAATCAGGCAGAAAACTTAATTCAGCACTGATTAGGAATCTACTAATTTCATTAGTTATTAAATTATACCACATCTATCATTTAATGAAAAGTATGTCCATGTTCTGCAAACTCTGAAAACAGCTCACCCCCACCGAGCTCTGGACTTATCTTCTTATCTTCAATATCCATTTTACTTTCCATGAGTGCAGTAACAGTGCTGTTCGATAGAATTCTACGATATAACTACATCGATAAGAAAAGCGTTATCAACGATAATCTGATTGCGGGGCGCTGTCTTTAGCCAATCACTAAAAATTATACCCTCGTGGCGTCACAGTAGGTAGTCAAAAATTTCGTCATGTTTATTTAAACTATGCAATATAGCTCTGCGAATCTAATATTCACGATGATTCAGACAGTCTGCAGAAGCGAGATAGCGATGCCATTTAAAGACACACCTACACGCGTATTAAATACGAATTCACTTGAATATTATTAAGTTATTAGGTATAATTGTTATTCAAAATTGATAATTTTAATAATTTAAGCAGTTCATCATCATCATCCTCCTAGCGTTATCCCAGTACAGTTGCATCCTGAAGGATGCCTGGGGTCCGCTACCTAATCCCAAGATTTGGCGTAGGCACTAGTTTTTACGGAAGCGACTGCCATCTGACCTTCCAACCCCGAGGGGAAACTAGACCTTTGTCAAGTGAGTTGGGCAAGTTTACTGTTAGAAGTTCTCAAACCGCCCGAAGGCCTCCAACTTGGCTTAACGACTGCTGCCATAGACTGCAACCGGAATCAACGGCTTAACGTGCCTTCCAAAGCACGGGAGCGCTCAGTTAGTAACCACTCAAAGCGGTCACCCATCCAAGTCCTGACCGCTGCCCACGTTGCTTAAACTTAGATTAGAATTTAAGCATGTATACTTAGGAAATAATCACCAAAACTTACAATGTTTTAGCCGTGCTAGAATCCATAAGCAGAAATTAAATAAAAAGCTGTATAACCCGGTTAACTTAAAAATGCTCCATTTTCTACTGACACCTTGCTGCGATGTACAAACGTATCTTAATCGGGATATAAATATTATATCACAAGTGTCGTAATAAAATTACAGCACGCGTGTGTAATATCGCTGCTAAAAGCGATGTAATAAGAGCCAGTTTACGAGCAAAGGTGTTGAAATAGTACGTACAATACTTATCAAGAGCGGTAAAACAAATAATGTCTCAGTTCGCAGGTATGGGCCATAAATATGCGATCGAAGGCTTTCTTTATTACCGCCAGTGGTAAGTACACAATTTTATGTCACCCTCCGGGCTAGCAAGGGGGATTTTCCGCGCGCGCAGCGTGTGGTAATTGCCACTTTATGACCAGGTGTGACATAAAATGATTTTCGTGACATCGATGAGATTTTAAATAGTACTTTATGCATTTAGGGAGGTAAGTAGATTATTACTAACGACAGTCTAATAGAAGCCCGACGCCGAAGCCGGAGGGCTTTTATTGACTTGAGTTTGTAATAACCCTTACCACCCGTGATACACACAAAGTTTTTCTTCACATTTGCGACATTTACAAAAAAGGCGAGGTTCTTGTACCGCGCAATGCTAAATTTCACCCCCGCACCCCGCATCGTGTGCGACAGAGACAACACTTTATCCGAGCGCTCCGTCCTATACAAGGACGGAGGTCACATGCCGGTGCGTCTACCACAGTGTAGTAATTACAGTAGCGCAATTAGTGCAAGTCGTCACGTGACAGAAAATAGTGCGCGAATTTAGTTAGTTACGTTGAATTCAAGTCCAATCAATCAAATACATACGTGTATGTTTGTAGTACATAATACATATTTATATTGTATTAACATTTGATAAAATTTAACGTAATTGCAAAAGGAGTTATTTTAATTTACATGTTTAGTTTAATTTGTTTATGTATGTATAAGGCCCTACAAGAATGGAGTGTATATCTACATTTCTAAAGGGTCGGTAATGCGCACGTGACACCCTGGTGTTGCAAGCGTCTATAATCTGCGGTGACTACTTACTATCAGGCGGGCCGTACGCTTGTTTGCCACTAACATGGTATAAATATGTTTTTTTTTTTTTTACATGTGTACCTACTTGACATTTTGAAAGTGCTTATTTATATGCCTATTTGAAAGAAATAAATGACTTTGAACTTTTAAAAAATGCATATTTTTTATACCACGTCGGTGGCAAACAAGTTTGCGGCCCGCCTGATGGTAAGCGGTCACTGCATCCTATGGACGTTTGCAACCCCAGGGGCGTCACATGCGCGTTGCCGACCCTTTTAAATATTTATACACTCCTTTCTTGAAGACCCCCATATTGTACCTACCTAGTACCTTTCTTGACAAACATAACGAAGAGAACAAATCGCCAAACGTGAACTATGCGTCTTTGAAGAGTTAAATTCTGATCATCATCAGCAGTTCCACTTCGTCAAATGTCACTTATTTAAATGTAAATGCTTGATTTGTTTGAAAATACTAAAGTCACTATATGTATGCCTTTCACATTTGAGGAGTTCCCTCGATTCCTTATGGATTCCATCATCAAAACTCGAGCATGAAAAAAATTACCCGCGAAAATAGAACTTGCTTAACAAACACAGCTAGGAGGACAAATCGCACAAACGTGAACTTTTCGTCGTTGAAGAGTTCTGTTCTGATCATCATCAGCAGTTCCACTTCATCAAATGTCACATTTTTGAATGAAAATGCTTGATTTGTAGATAAAAATACAAAAATCACTATGTGTTTGCCTTTAAGATTTGAGGAGTTCCCTCGATTCCTCAGATCCATGAGAACTGCGTTTTGACAAAAACGGGACCAACTTGTATACTTACAATCTAAAAAAGAATTTTCAAAATCGGTTCAGAGATGTCCGAGTTCTGGAGTAACAAACATTTAAAAAAAACAACGGGTTGCACTCCGGGAGTGCCGGCAGAAGTGAAAACTCAATGACATTTAGGTATCCCTGAATTAGTCAAAATCGAGTATGCTGATTTTTTGAAAAGAAATATTTTTTTTACTTAAAATAAAATAAATATGAAATTTTAAATCCTCGTTCGTTCGTTTGAAATTTTCGTTTTTATTCACTTAAAATTCAAAATATATATAAAATTTGAAATTCTTATCCCCGAATCAGTCGAAATCGAGTATAATGACGAATTTTCGTAAAATATATTCATACTCATATTAATATTCATACTCATATTCATATTCATATTCGAATAATCCATCTACATATATACATTTGTCCCGAGTATCATTGTGTCCACAATACTTTACAATGACCAGCCAAGTTGACCCGTCCCAACATCGTAACCACGACACTAGGAGAAGTCCCCTCCTAACATCGCAATCATGATATTAGGAGGGGTCGACCTAGCTGGTCTGCCGATCTGTCGCGAGTTTAAACATTTTTCCCCGTTACAAAAAGTGCTCAGCGCCGCTAAAGAAGTTTTCACTTCAAAAACATACAAACCTCCCCTTTTGAAATCTTGAAGTCGGTAAAATAAAAAACATACGACCGAATCCGAATTGAGTACCTCTTTTGAAATCTTGAAGTCTGTTAAAAATATGGCCTTGAATGACGTCACTGTTATATGGCATCTCTTTCATTCTAATATAAGATGGATCTAATGAAAGAGATGCAATACAACAGTGACGTCATTCAAGGCCATATTTTCTAGCTTCAAACGAATGTTCGGCACGCAATCTCCAAGATGTATCTAAACTTCTTGGTACCCAATACCAAATATTTTTGAAGTGAAAACTTCTTTAGCAGCGCTGAGCACTTTTTGTGATGAGGATAAATTGTTAAACTCGCGACAGATCGACAGACCAGCTGAGTTGACCCCTCCTAGTGTCGTGGTTACCATGTTGGGAGGGGTCAACTTGGCTGGTCATTGTAAAGTATTGTGGCCACAATGATACTCGGGACATATATGTATGTATGTAGATGGATTATTCGATTATTGCGAATATGAATATGAATATCTTTGTTATTTACGTTTTTTATCATGTCATTAAGTTTTTACTTCTGCCGGCACTCCCGGAGTGCAACCCGTTGTTTTTTTTTAAATCAGTCAAATACTGTTCTGTGATTCAAATTAAAATGAGGTCAAATTAAAATGTTTTGTAAATCATAAATATGTATACACGCTTCACAAGTCTAAATATGATACACTTTTCGAGCATGAGAAGTGAAAAATACTTTTAGTAGGTAGTGCTTGTACTGTTTTACTCGATACTGTGGAACTGTACGATGTGCCGTGTATAGGTACCTACTGTTTGTGTTTGATGTATTAAATAGAGGAATGTAGATTTTCTAGATATTAACCTTTTCTGTTTATTCAATCTCCAGACCCTCAGAGACGATATCTTCTTTTTATTTCGGTTGCAAACCATTTTTTTTTCGCTCGTGGCGCTGAAAAAAAAGTCCCGCGCGGAGCGCATTGGAGGTCGGAACCTCCAATGCGCTCCGCGCGGGACTGACGCGGTGGAGCAAGCGCGGAGCGGGCGTGAATGTACCATAAATTTCGTTGTTATTGGGTGAAAAAATACAAAAATAAGTATATTAAAAATTTTAGTCCCGAGTGTCCTCACACCATCAAAGACGTTTATTTTGGTGTAATTTCCAATTCATAAAGTTACGTAAGATTGAAATAAAATGAGTTTTAAGATCAAGAATAGAGGTATGTTTGGCATTTTTTTCTATCGAACAAAGTTTGTCCAATTACGTAACGGAGTCCCGACTGTACTAGTTGAAGGTCTCAAATATAACCCTATATTTTTTTTGAATTTTTAATAAGTGGTGTTTCAAAATAAAACCGTATTTAGAATCACATATTTTACAATGAGCCCGCCTTAAAATCGACATTAGATTTAACAAATTGTCAATGTCAATTGACTAAAAACGTAGTGGTAGTGGTTATATTCTCTTTGATGTCAACTATTTAAAATATCGTCTTCCACAGATAATGCTAATGACTGCGTTTCGTTTTCAAACTTGACAGGCTGTATTGCCAGATTGTACCGAATTTCAAAATAAAATTTATTGAATTTTGCCCGTCGCCGCGTTGGTGAACACACGTGCTCTTCGCGAGGACGGGCTGAATCCACTACCGAACAAAACCACTTGCCTACTGTCATGGCGTCGTTACCGAACAATGTCTTTAGAACAAGTATTCATTGGCGAAATCATCATAAATTTGATGGAAAGCCATTTCTAAAGAGTGAAGTGAAGTGTGATAAAATTTATTAAAACAATTGAAAATCTCTCTGAAATAATATTAAATATCTATTATATAAAATTGAAAAACCAGAACAGGATAAAACACGAAGGAACGAGCGAGATAGCGCCTTACAAAATAATATGAATTTGTTTGTCACTTTTCTCGAAAACGAAACACGTAACAAGGGAAACACATAACTATTGAAATTTATTCTCCCATGAGTTTGCAATGTTTGCATTACCGTACTCGCTAGCGACTGCGTAAAGGATTTAGTATGGCGATTCTTAGTTCTATTGCATAACCGCCAGAGGCGGTGTAGGTACTTTTGTCCATACTAAATTACTATTGGACTTCTGACCTCTTCATATGCGTAGCTACGTCTGATGCTAAGTTTGTCGATTACTTACTTAAATAACATTGTTCTACCAAGCAACGGACTCGACGCTACCTAAGGTTTGACTGTATTGTATGTGTTTTCATTCTTTTTCAGATCGTGGAATACTTAAAAGAAAAAAATGAAATGATAGAGGACCTCGAAGCGTGCCAGACGAAGTGTGATGGTCGTATGGCAGTGTTAGTCAATGACTTGAGGACTAAGAAGACAATGATAGATGAGTTAAAAAAGAAGGCGATAGAATGTATCTGCAAGGAACCTGTGGACCGTGCGGTGGAGGTGAAGCGGACGCCCTCACTGGCAGCGCTGTGCCAGTGCACGCCCAGTGGAATGTTCCAGGTAGGACGTCTGTGGTGATGTCCAACTAGCATGATTGCTCATGACAGTAGCCTATTAGGCCAACGTAAAATATATACGGTATACCGTTTGGCTAGCTGGATACTGGCATTAATAAGAAATATTTTATTTCTAAGTCCGACATTGACATAATTGTACGCCATAAACATACTGTCAAGCGAGTTGATTATTGTGATGACTCACCATTAGTAATTTCGTACCTACATTAAATAGTCTATGCTGAACTGAATTGAAAGACACCTCAGATATGCCTACTACCTCTAATTGAGATGACTATACAGGGTGGAAAAAATGTATGGGCCCTGGAGGCAAACCGCCTAAATAATGTTAGCCCGTTTTACTTAAAGGAAACATGCATTGGTTTTTAAAAAGCCATTTTCTAAAATTCGCCTGGTCAGACCCGGGAATCGAACCAGGTAAAAATTCAAAAAATAAAAATTAGCTTTTTTATTCCACTAGTCGATACAGTCAATGTTAAGATATTTCTCCATGAAACATTAGGTCTTACACTCATCTGTCGCACAAGATATCCATAAAATCGAATATTAAGTTGAAATTTCTTAGAAAATATTTTCTTTTTAATGTATTTTAATTGAATGTTAAAATATTTATGTTTAATTTTAAGTTTGTGGCAATATTTTTTTTTAAAGAATGTTTCCTTTATGTAAAATGAGCTATCTCAAGGATTTAAGGTAGTTTCCCTCCAGGGCCCATAATTTTTTTCCACCCTCTATATGGGGTTGTATGGTTTTTTCGACAGGAGATTAGGTGAATAAATTTAGGGGTATGCGGTCAAACCCGAGAAGCCGCGTTAGAGGTTGTTGAGTTCTTTTTAGGGTTCCGTACCTCGAAAGGAAAAAACGGAACCCTTATAGGATCACTTTGTTGTCCGTCCGTCTGTCTGTCTGTCAAGACCCTTTTTCTCAGGAATGTGTAGTTAAATCATATAATAAACATATTTTTAATAATTTAAATTTTTTTACTTGGACTACACTGAGCGAAAAAAATTACTAAGTATTAGTAAGTTTTAGTGAATCCCAGGACAAGGAGATTATATACTAACGGTTACAAAACAGTTTTTGATAATAGTAGTTATTCACTAATACCAAAAAAATTGTCCTTGTAAATACTAATTACTACTAAACTGTTTTGTAACCGTTATATATAATCTCCTTGTCTTGGGATTCACTAAAACTTACTAGTAATTAGTATTTTTTTCGCTCAGTGTATAACTCTGACTCGATCGTCGTGACGGGTGAACTTTTACTTATATACCTACAGGTTTGTACGGAACCCTCGGTGCGCGAGTCCGACTCGCACTTGGCCGGTTTTTTTTCACAGCCCTCGAATATACTGTACCTAAACAAAATTTTATTTGTTGTACGAATAGGTTGTCTACGTACCTAAACTTTGCGCAGGAAAATTTGCTACAATTATAGTTAATGACATAAAGTAATTGGGATGAATTTCCGCCTCACAATAAAATATTAGTCTGAGCATATTTGCTGTCAACTTTTTTTAGTTTTATATAACAGGCTTAAATAATAAAAGCGAAAGAATCATATAATTGATATTTAATACTACTTACTAGGGGACATGTTCATGCACGTCAGTGAGAAGCCGGCTTCTCTCGTCTCTGCTGAAGGATCTGTTTGGAGGTCTGAAGTCAGAAATGGAGAGCATTGGCTCCCAGATGCCTTGTCACCTGTTGAAGTGCCTCGAAGACAAGCATAATTGGGACCGTAGCACTGACGTCAAGACAAACGTTCGTGCATATTTCTCTCGGTTATTGCTGGGAGAATTGGACATCGCCATTGCTACAGTTATTGAAAATTGCCACGCACAGGTAATGCAAATTATTCAAACGCTTTTTATATTTAATCAAATCATTTCTTTTATTTCGGTAGTCGGTATAAAATGTCAAGTAGCATATATGTACGTAATTAAATACATTCGGAGGGGTGAAAGTTCATAGTGAATGAAAGTCTGAGTTTGACAC
Organism: Cenopis cana; assembly: GCA_951800055.1. NCBI lineage: Eukaryota > Metazoa > Arthropoda > Insecta > Lepidoptera > Tortricidae > Cenopis > Cenopis cana. The sequence continues at coordinate 12,845,886 of OX637471.1, read as the reverse complement.
TGATATATGTATGCTCTTTATTCCATGGAATAGTCTGCTTTAACACTAATGTACTCGTAATGGTTTCTATGAAAAAGTAATCTAACTGTAATCATCGGTTAAATTCGGAATATAAATATGTTTTTTAAATTATCGCAGTGGGTGGGTGAATGTTGCGCTGATCTGCGAAAACGTTCTCCATCTCGAGAGTCACAGCACAGCTTACGTTGGCAAGAGCACGAGCTCGAGATGAGGACGCAGAAGATGGCTACCAAGATGGCTGAAAAGATGTTCCTGGACAAGGCCAAGGAATTGGCCAAGCTAGCCGAAGAAAATCTAACGAAAGATGGTCGCCCTCCCTGCGAATGTGATTTAAATGATTCAGCAGAATGTAGGGGAAAATATTCATCAGGTAATTATATTTATTCTCATACAGTACACCGTATATAACTTCGTCTTCGATAATTTCGGCATAGCTTCGCATATTCACGACAATGCATTATTGATTTTCTGATACGAAATAAATTATTAATATTACAGCATTGAACATTGTAAAAGGAACTTTGTATTTCACTCATCCCAATAATTGATATTTATGACGTGTGTCTTTCTTCTGATTTGTGCCCAAGCCAAATAAGGCTGTGTTACAGGTAGCTGCAGCCTAATTGGCTTAGGTACTAAACTATGCTATTGGGATTTGTGCAAGAGCCTAATATTTTATTACTTGTTAATTTGGTCCGTAGCGGTGTACCACGTTCAAACTCACCCAATTAAGCTGAATAATGAATCGACCAATGCCTCTGAGAACGTTTACCGTAAGGACAAGTCAACGCCGATGAAGAAAGTAAGTCACTCGTGTTTAAAAAGATGTTTAGCGGGCAGTTTTACAATAAACTTTTGTACCCAACAGATTCAGATTTATTTATTCACAATATACGATTACATTATAAATTACATGTCAATTTACAAGAACGACGTTTACCTTGTCCTAAACGTTTCGAACAAAGCTAACCTGAAGAAAATCCGTGGACTAACAATTAAATAAACACATTCGCTGCGGCAGCGCCAAAAACTAACTTAGGTACTCCAGTGCCAGTGCTATATGGTCCACATACTTCCCGTATGAGCAATGCCTAGGTTGCGGTACGACCTCCATTTTCTCGTATAATGTCCTGAGTTTAAAGGTCCCCCAGACATGGAAATTTACTAATTTGAATAAACAACGATTCTGATAAATAGTCTGTATCCTTGTGTATATGTCGCAGCCGGATTGTACAATTCATCGTTTTACATTACGCCTAGCCGTTTTACAAAACAAATCCGTTTTGTAATAAGGCTGGTTAACGATTAGCCGGATCGTCATTGCGATACGTTTTACAATATGGCGGTTCACGTTTAGCCGCATTGTACTTGCCGGATTGCATAATCCGCCATTTTACAACTAGCCGTTTTACAAAACAGCTGAGCCGTTTTGTAAGACGGCGGGTTAACGATTAGCCGGATCGTCATTGCCAAACAGCTGAAACAGCGCTACGAGTGTTAAAAATGGGAACCAAAAGCTGTCAAGCTGTCATAAGTCATAACTATCTATAATTTATAATCATAATATGATCGTTAATTGTGAAATAAATCAATCTACTTCTAAATCTAAATCAAGAGGTGATAGGATTGAAGAACGTCAGGCGCCCAACACACATTCCGGCGAATTTTCATTCGGCCATATTTAATCCGCCTAATCGTTGACCTGCCGGAACATAAAACTACGCTATTTTGTGAAAAGGCTAGTAGTAGAGGAGATATAGCCTTAGGGGTAATTTTTTTCAAAATTGAGGTCCAAGACGCATTTTACACAGTGAGATTTTGGAAGATTATTAGTATGTCAAAACTAAAAAAACCAAACTTCGCTTCTGTGGGAATTATTATGAGTTACGTATGATTATGACCTTCCCATACATTGATATCGTAGAACTCCTCTACCTATAGTGTAGAGTGTAGCTAATGTATTACGGCAAATTACACAAACCGAGTGAACCGCTTTTTTATACAGGCTGGCCCAAACATTGGCGTCAAAGTTTTTAGATTCCTCACGTCGTGGGCTATCAGAATATACCCCATGTATGTTAGCCGATTTTTCGTAGTTTTCGAGTTATGAATTTTTAAACTTTACTTTGTGCAATATATTAATTAATAAGTCTTAAGGATATTTGCTTGTTAGTCTGTCACTTCGACTCATTTTTCCAAGTTTCAGTTTGGCTGTATGGTTGACTGGTAGAGAAGGCATTAAGGCCGCCATTTATACTAATTCAATTTGTGTAACAATATTTAAATAAATAAATAATTGTGGACGTTGATAATACGTAAATCGTCTCCTGCCGCAAGTCGCCGCCACTGCGCTGTTACAAATTTTTATCACCATCTTTTTGAAAAAGGAGGTTCTTGATGTTTATGTTTTCAAAATTTGCATAAAATGCACTATAACTTAGTAGTTTTTGTTGCTTGAAGTTTTCCTTTATAAGAAAGGCTTTAGCTCCCAAAGTAAAAAAAAAATATTGCGACTTTTCACTTTTTTACGATTTATCCTAAAATTTACAAGCCGTGATAGTTAGACACTTGAAATTTTGACAGATGATGTATCTCTGTTGCCGCTATAACAGCAAATTAAAAATCGACCTATGTGGCCCTCTCTTTTTTAATAACGAATTGAAAGGGACAGAGCGATTGAAGGTCAAATGTATCGAATTCGTAATACTCGTATACCCCGAACTACGAAGTGGCAGATCGTGGCATACCGTAAACGCGGGTTTCTTTAGCCCTGGGGGGTAACTTTGGCCCGCTATGCAAGCTCGTGTGCGAGCGCAGTCAATCTTAAATCATAGATGGCAGTATTGGTTAAAGACTCGCGGCTATCTTCACGTGGCTTTCGCAGATATTGACTTGCAGGGGGCCGATTTTTGAGTTTCGATCGCTCGACTTTACACTCGACATCTGTCAAAACGTCATAGTTTTTTGACAGATCACGAGTGAAAATTCGAGCGTTCGACACTCAAAAATCGGGCCCGGGTCTTGATCAACTGTGGGATAGTGAAAACGCGCGTAACTTGTCTGCAAACTTCTTCTTGAGACTATTAAATGTGTTAAGTTTTCGTTAAAATATCTCGCAGAAATCGTTCAGAAATTTAAACTTTATATTGACCAGTATCAACTATTCCTTTGCATCGTACAACTTCAAAGCCATATCATCATCCTCCTAGTGTTATCCCAATATTATAAGATTATGTCCCTGCGCTCTTTAGTCACTCGGAAAGGAAAACTAGCCGAATAATATTCTCTTAAGAAAGGTTACGAATAAACAAACTGCAATCCAGGCTTATCACGGCTATGTATGCTCTATACTTACTATACTTAGATATGGAATTTTAATATGGGGAAATTCGGTACATATTAAGAGAGTTTTTATCACTCAGAAACAATGCATCCGCGGCATCTGTGATGTCCGACAGTATGTCTCTTGTAAGCCTTTATTCAGGAGGTTAAAATTACCAACTGTATCATCAATATACATATATACGAAATGTATTAGTTTAAGAGCCGGTGACACTGAACCTAGTATGATAAGATTCCCAGATGGCATATATATAATTAGGTGCGTCATTAGTCGGGGAACACGAAACGGCGATGCTGCAATGCGAAAAACCTGGCGAAGCCATTGAAAATTAAAATTGAAAAATTATGAAAAATCCGGTTTCTAGTATGATAAGATTCCCAAGTTTCGTTTGTTCCTCGAAACAGGGGAGGGGTAGGACTATACGATAGTGCAGTGCTGCAAGCCCTCCTGACTGGCCTTGTCAGTGGCAGCAGTATAATAAGCGACCACTTTTCTGAGGTATCTAGTATGATCGGATTCCTGGAAAAAACAGGGCTCATCTGAAAGATCAGCACTTTCTGTGTAAGAAAAACCACTGCTGCATTTTCCAAACAGTGGAGAAGGTGGTTGCTGCAGCGATTAAAGGAGCCGACAACACTGAACCTATTTCGATAGATTCCCAGATGATATATATATAATTAGTCGCGGCATTAATGGGGGTACACCAAATGGCGATGCTGCAAAGCAAATGAGCAAGCAAACCTAATAAAAATCAAATTTAAAAAAATAAAAAATAGACGGTTTCTGGTATGATAAGATTCCCAAGTTTCGTTTGTTCCTCGAAATAGGGGAGGGGTAGGACTATACGATAGTGCAGTGCTGCAAGCCCTCCTGACTGGCCTTGTCAGTGGCAGCAGTATGATAAGCGACCACTTTTCTGAGGTATCTAGTATGATCGGATTCCTGAAAAAAACAGGGCTCATCTGAAAGATCAGCACTTTCTGTGTAAGAAAAACCACTGCTGCATTTTCCAAACAGTGGAGAAGGTGGTTGCTGCAGCGATTAAAGGAGCCGACAACACTGAAACTATTCCGATAGATTCCCAGATAATCATCATCATCATCATCATATCAGCCGAAAGACGTCCACTGCTGGACATAGGCCTCCCCCAAAGAGTGCCACAATGACCGGTCTTGCGCCACCCGCATCCAGCGGACTCCCGCGACCTTTACCAGGTCATCAGTCCACCTTGTGGGGGGTCTACCCACGCTGCGCCTTCCGGTCCGTGGTCGCCACTCGAGAACCTTTCGGCCCCAACGGCCATCGGTTCTACGTGCAATGTGCCCCGCCCACTGCCACTTAAGTTTAGCGATTCGAAAGGCTATGTCGGTTACCATGGGCCTCATAAGAAGGCTCAAAGTCACTCAGAGGGCAATGGAGAGGGCTATGCTGGGAGTTTCTCTGCGTGATCGCATCAGAAATGAGGCCATCCGTAGCAGAACCAAAGTAACCGATATAGCCTTTCCCAGATAATATATATATAATTAGTCGCGGCATTAATGGGGGACACGAAATGGCGATGCTGCAATGCAAAAAAGCAGACAAACTATTAAAAAGAAATTTTGAAAACATAAAAAAATCGGTTTCTAGTATGATAAGATTCTCAAGTTTCGTTTGTTCCTCGAAACTGAAACTGACAAGGCCATTCAGGAGGGCTTGTAGCACTGCACTATCGTATAGTCCTACCCCTCCCCTGTTTCGAGGAACAAACGAAACTTGAGAATCTTATCATCCTAGAAACCGTTTATTTATTTATTTTTTAAAATTTGAATTTTAATAGGTTTGCCTGCTCATTTGCTTTGCAGCATCGCCATTTCGTGTACCCCCATTAATGCCGCGACTAATTATATATATATCATATGGGAATCTATCGAAATAGGTTCAGTGTTGTCGGCTCCTTTAATCGCCGCAGCAACCACCTTCTCCACTGTTTGGAAAATGCAGCAGTGGTTTTTCTTACACAGAAAGTGCTGATCTTTCAGATGAGCCCTGTTTTTTTCAGGAATCCGATCATACTAGATACCTCAGAAAAGTGGTCGCTTATCATACTGCTGCCACTGACAAGGCCAGTCAGGAGGGCTTGCAGCACTGCACTATCGTATAGTCCTACCCCTCCCCTATTTCGAGGAACAAACGAAACTTGGGAATCTTATCATACTAGAAACCGTTTATTTTTTTATTTTTTTAAATTTGATTTTTATTAGGTTTGCGTGCTCATTTGCTTTGCAGCATCGCCATTTCGTGTACCCCCATTAATGCCGCGACTAATTAATATATATCATCTGGGAATCTATCGAAATAGGTTCAGTGTTGTCGGCTCCTTTAATCGCTGCAGCAACCACCTTCTCCACTGTTTGGAAAATGCAGCAGTGGTTTTTCTTACACAGAAAGTGCTGATCTTTCAGATGAGCCCTGTTTTTTTCAGGAATCCGATCATACTAGATACCTCAGAAAAGTGGTCGCTTATTATACTGCTGCCACTGACAAGGCCAGTCAGGAGGGCTTGCAGCACTGCACTATCGTATAGTCCTACCCCTCCCCTGTTTTGAGGAACAAACGAAACTTGGGAATCTTATCATACTAGAAACCGGATTTTTCATCATTTTTCAATTTTAATTTTCAATGGCTTCGCCAGGTTTTTCGCATTGCAGCATCGCCGTTTCGTGTTCCCCGACTAATGACGCACCTAATTATATATATGCCATCTGGGAATCTTATCATACTAGGTTCAGTGTCACCGGCTCTTCTACTATATGTTTTTGTAAAATCTCATCAAAAACTATTTAAAAGAAATATTGACCTCTGTAATTTCAATACTCGATACCCGGATAATCTGTGCCTACCTAAAGTCAAAACTACATTATATCAAAATAATTGTTATCCGATGGCTGTTTGTATATATTTTATGCTCTCCCCAGAGAATTTAAAAGCCTGTATCTTAGATCTCAAAAAAAAGACACTGGTTACAGAATGAATTTATTTATTTATTTATTTATAATGATGACATTGGCATTGTGATTTATATTTTAAATTGAGTTATTATTAGTTTCTTAAATTATAATATTACCAAATGTATAGTTTAATAAACAACTCAAATTTGCATGTAATTTTTATGACAAAACATGTGAAGTTTTTGTGAAATTTAACCACCGTATTATGACAAAACATGTGAAGTTTTTGTGAAACGTTTACCATGTATACCGTGTTTGCAAATAAATTATTTATGATTTATGAGTTAAAATAAGTATTTTTCAGGACGCCCATGGTACCATGAATACTCTCTGGATGGACAGAAACTGGAAAAAGGACGTGTACAATGTAAGACCCGAAACACCCATGAAAAACCACGGCATTGTAGGTAAACAGTCTGCTGCTGCTGCTGCTAGAAAAACTTCAAAACTTACTACAAGAAAACTAAATAAATCTGTTTTACCTAGAGGTGATATTCATAGAATGGAAACAAACGTCCCAAATAAAATATTCAAGGCACCACAACAATATTCAGTAAACATGTGCCTTTGTGACAATAAAAATCATTTGACTCTAGGTAAATCTCGTGAAAGTTGTCAAATAGAATCGGAATCGTCGAACAACCATACAATTTCGTCACCTGGTTCAACCTTAAGACAGTCAAAACCTCTCCTGTTAATTTTTCCAGAAGAAAATAGCATCCAAAAGAGTGGTGAGACTACTTCGCCTTTATGTACAGAAAAAGGTGCTTGTTTTCATAAGACACCGTCAAACACTTCTGTAGACAGACTAATTAGTATTTTAACCAAGTGGAAAGATAATTTTGTTGGTTCTCGAGACAATAATATCAAGGAGGCACTTAGTACAGATTCCCTATTTAAAATTACGCACGGCAGTATTGTGAATCTAGTACAACAATTGGGTGGTAAAACTGAAAGTAAACGTAGTGCTACCAAAATAGAAAATTGTGTAATAAGTGACAATAATGTTAAATCATTACAAGAAAGTTTAAAAACCGTTGATATAAAAGACTCTGGAGCTGTAATTTCTCACAAAATACAGATTAAACAATTGCAATATGTAGAACCTACGAATTTAAATGAAATACACAAAGAAGATCAACATACCAGTCCATTACACCACATGCATGCCGAAAAAAGTATTGAAAGAAAATCTGTTTCAGCCGAATCAGACATACAATTAACACTGATTAAAAGTATTAGAAATCTTAATAATTACGTAAATAAAGATAACAATACAGAAATTAACTATGTCGAAAAAATTCTCGACGTAAAAGATGCACAATTGTGTACAATTTATCACGAAGAGGGTGAAAAATGTATTCAATGTTTAGGAGTTACACTTGCGAGCGTTAACAAAATCACACAGCAAGTTAATAAAAGTATTCAAGGTTCTAATTACCGACAGCAAGTAAAAAATAATTCAAATAAATCAGACATTGAAACAAAACACACTAATGAAAACAACACTACTGAAATTGATGATATAGCAAAGTTTCCAACCGTAGAACCAAATAAAGAGCATACAAGTGAAAATAACATTCAGTTTTTAGGTGTTATACTTGACAATGCTAAAGCGAGTTTACTGTCAAAACAGAACGCAAAAACGCGTAAAAGTGATGGAATCCCTCACCAAGACGAGTTGTATGGTGATAAACGAAGGAATATTCATAACAAATTTGAAGATAAAAGACTGAATTTGGGTGCAAATAGAGATTTGCGTAAACCAAGATACACAAATAAACGAGTTGAGGCAGTGAATATATTACATGCTCGCAACAAATATGCATATCCACGTCACAATGATATTCAGTTGAGTGAAACTAAGTCTATAGATCATCAAAATAATAGTAATACTATCTTGAGTCCTGAACCGTGCATATGCTGTTCGTCATTGAATGCAGACAGTTCAAATGACCTGGAAGTAAATACTTTTCAATTATTGGAAGAGCATTTAAAATGTCAATTAGACGAATTTAAGAAAACTGCTTGTAAATCTTCTTGCTTAAAAAACGTGGACAAGAAAAGTCTATTTGGCGAAACCTTGCATAAGGTTAAAAAACTTATTTTGGAAAGTGCAAGCAAGACTTGTAAATGTGTTGGACATAATCAATCCGATGGTGGAAGTTGGAACAGGGCTTATAGTTTATTGCAGGAGTATTTGAAAACTAAAATAGAACATGTAAAATGTTTGTGCAACTCTCCGGAGAACAGTCGAGAAGAAAATTTAGTACCCAGTGTTTTGAGTAAAATAAGTTGCTTAATTGAAAATGATTTACAGAGACTTAAAAATTTATGCAAGTGTAGTAATACGAAAGCAGGCGTAGCCAGTAAACCGGACCCGATTTCCACGCATGACCCAGAGTGTATTGAAGGGGTGAAAAATTGTAACACTACCACAATATCGAATGCTAAAGATAACAATATTATATCTACATCTCAAATGGTTGAAGCCATGTTAGTTAGCTATACTGATCATCCGTCATTGCCGTACGATAAATCGGCACAAGTACTGCTTCGGCAATCTGTGCTAACCAAATCATGTGATACTTTGAAACCATATACTAAGTACACTGAGGTACAAACTGTAGATATAATGAATACAACACTTATTATAGATGGAAATAATACTAAAACTGATTATGATTACTGTACTTTGTCCCAGGAAAATGAAGACGAGTCAATAAAAGAAAAAAATGAGTCAAATTCACCTCCTGAAACACAGGGCAATGACATTCCTACAGACATAACTCGTTTTCAAAAAGGAGATGTCACCGTTTTACCTATTGTTATGCAATCAGACAATAAGATCATAGAAAGTGATATGACACAAAATACACTTCATGAGTCATATCCCAATCACGAGTCATTCATCGGTGACGAAAAACTAAACGATTTGGGAAATGTTGATAAAAAAATCAACGACGCTTTCCTACCTTACTTTGGTTGCACTATCAATTGTTCTTGCGATAGTGATTTGGGTTGTGTTTGTACGAAATCAGCATTTCTAACGGATGATAAGTTAAACGACATATGGAAGATATTTAATCAAAAACAACGTGAAATCGGAAATGTATCTTATATACTAAGTAAAATATCTAGTAAAATACTGGAAGATGTAAATTCTGTAGATGTTACGGAGGATTTGCACGCAATAGACGTAATTGAGATAAACCATTGCGACTCTGAAATAGGCGCCATTGACGAGGAGAATATTTACCCCAATCGTCATCCAAAAATGGATTTAGTAAGAGACTATTACAAAACAGAAATAATGCATATTAGTAAAAATGAAACGTGCGAAACGGAGGTAAGTGCGAGCGAAGAACAACATATTTACCTGAAGAAATCCAAACATAGTTTAGATATAGTTAGTACAAGTGCCACAAACACTTTAACTGATGACTACTCATTTCCATGTATTCGTATGCCACTTATTTCAAAACATCAGAGAATCCTCAAACAAAATGTTCTCAAGAAAAATGTAGATTCTGGTAATATTGATACCACGCTGATGAGTGATCATGCCTGCCAGAATTATGTGTGTTCCTCCAAGGACTGTGATTGCGCAATGGTCCCGATATGTCATGTAAAAATGCTTGTGGATAATATTGAACATAAGCTGGTTCAGGCAGAGTGCACGTGTGATTCGTTGAAATCAGTATGTCCGATCCATTCCTTAAATCTTGTGTAATAAAACGAATTTTGTATTATTTAGTAACAAGTAAAATTATAATTTGATTCTTCGATTCAGCATTCACTTTATTCAATTTCACTTTATCCGTGTGTGCCCTTGTTTATAGGTAGGTATATATTCATGATAGTTGGGAGTAAATTGTCGTTGTAGGTAAGTACAGTAGCTACCCGGCGATACATAGTGTACATAACTACTTTTTGTCCAATTGACATTTTAGACAATTGGCTATTTGCGACGATTTCCGAACACTGGTGAACGTGCATCAACAATCTTATTTATTGAGTTAACGTCAAGTCGATGACACGTGTACGAGTATAATGCGTGCCATCCACGACGACGCGCCCCTCCATAGCGAATCTCATACTAATCTATGGATTGGGCTGTGGAGAGCGCGCCTTCTTTAGAGAGCTGTTGCAACTACTAGAAAATAGATAACCCTGACTTCAAGAACTATATTATGTACTTTGACGACCACTGACAAACGTCACATATGTAGTATGGGACAACGCTCTATGCAGTCGAAATACGAATCTCTTTCCGAAGGTCGTCGATGTGCAATACTGTATGTGTTAAGGGGCTGACACGCTTTGCTAGAGAAAGATAGTCTTATTGCGATTCCTATAAGAGGAAATAGAAAAGAGTGGGATGTTTTGTCCCTATCACCGACCGAACATTTTTTCATCGTCGGGTTATAGGCAAAGGCAAACTTCCATAAGGAATACATTGGACATGCAAACCGGCCAAATTGCGTAGTACAAATTTTGTATGAAAATGAGCAAGTATGAGAAAGACATCCCCCGGCCCCGGCCCCGGTCGCTCGTTGGCGCATCTTTAACTACAGAGTATATATTATATCAATGGCATGTGTAATGTTTAAAAAAAATACACCTCGCCGAGTTTCTTACGCCGATTCTTCTCGAGGTAGAGGTTTATTTTATGAACCGGTGGTAGCTTTTTGACATTCGTAGGTGCTTGTAACATGCCTAAATTGAAGAATAAATAATTTTGTGTTTTTTTAATAATGCCGGGTACTGTAAGCAGGCCAGTCAGTAGAGGATCAACACCAAGTTAAGGTGGTGTAGAAGATTTTATTTTTTTAAATTGTGCATATGGACGCTGACTGACTGACTATACAGCTGCTATACCTACAGGGCGTCCCAAGACTATGGGACATCAAGGGAAAGTACCTTAAATATCGTAGATAGGATATTTTGCTGAAAGAAGACATTATTTTAATTTAAAAAACAATTTAAACTGCATTCATAGTTTTTTAAATAATTAAATGGTTGAACAAGGAATCGAATCCGCTACACGAGAAAAAAAATGTGCTGTTAAAATTTATGATCTTCCTTTTATTTCTGACACTATGTTATTCAGCAAAAAATAATAACCCTTTCGATCGGTATGATAAAGCTACAGAGTAATTTTTTTTCGGGTAGCCACAGACCACCTCCACTAGACAGAGAGTTTAGGGCGACGCGCTCGCGCCATAGTTGGGAGAAGTTGCGCTTAATATACTGCGCCGCCTCACGCCGCTCAGTCAGTCTTGTCCAGGTTCATGACCTATACGTACGTGGCACAAAAAATACGTAAATTTGGTTCCGACTAACCGTAAGCATGGGTTTTTGTTCGGTAAAGTGGTGTGGGAACGATTCCCGAACTAAAAATCTAAAGAAAGGCGGAATTACATATCATAGGTAAGTTAAATTAATACAAATACACATTTTATTCTGCCCGGCGGGGATCATTTTACACTGGCCGTGCCGGCTTATAAGGCGTAGTGAAGTGTGCTTGTTCCTTTCCAACCACCTCAAATGCCAATATACTTTCTCTTTCTGACAACACGCGCGCGGGCTAGTGCTGTGCCAGTGATGTTTGGTTCCGATTTCATTTAATTATCGGTTCATCCGTATTTTATATATCGCAATGATTTTAATAAATATTAAAATTCTATTAGTAAACATTACTGATTAGTTTTATTTTTTGATATTCAATGCCAGTATTTACGTAGACAATATTATTTTACTATATGAATCGTAGAGGTTCGTATTAAGGAGGTGAAAGATGGTAATAGTGTAGTGTTTTTTTATCTCGTTTTACTTTATACGCTAAACAAATCAGTGTAGTTGTATGGGATAGAATATTTAGTTAGTTTGTTCTCATTGTAGTTTTGTTGTTGTCTTATTTTATTATGAAGTTTATATAGTAGTAACATAATTAGTGGTGGTGGATTTCTTTTAGAAATTAGGACTAGTGACACGAGTAGGCCCCAATACTGAATTTCGAAGAAGTGTAAGGGATTTAGAGATAGACCCATTGCAATTAGGTTTTTTCGAATCGTCTTGGTGGCTAATTAGGACTAGTAACACGTAGTTGACCCACTGCTGGACTTCAAAGAAGTATAAGGGATCTCGGAGTTGGTTAGAGATATTATTATAGTCAATTCAATAGATTAAGTATACACGCCATCTAAAATAATTTACCTAGAATAAATTGGGGTGCTGGTAAAAACCGGTAATCAACAACCGTGTCTCATCACTAGCCCGCGCGCCATTTTGCGGCGAAGTCGCGCGCATTTAGAAACGGCCAATCGCAGCGCTGTTGCCGACCTCCCCTCAGCCCGCACCTACCGCTAACCTTGGTGACTTTTGATTCGAACTAAATCGTTCATACGAGGTGTCTAGTGGAGGTGGTCCGTGCGTGTAGCGGGTTTGATTCCCGGTTCAATCATGTACATAATTATTTAAAAATCAATGAATGCTGTTTAAATTGTTTTTTAAATTAAAATAATGTCTTCTTTCAGCAAAATATCCTATCTACGATATTTAAGGTACTTTCCCTTGATGTCCCATAGTCTTGGGACATCCTGTATATTATATCAAAAATGGTAGCACGAAATAATTGGGGACAATTTTTGGCAGCTACTTAACCTGGCTTTTTGTGACAAAGACGTACTAAATCGATCAGTAGAAAACCTATGTCAAGAAACGAAGATTTTCCAAATTTGGACGAATAAGCAGATATGGGTGTGAAGACGGCTCTGGGATGCCCATCCTAGATCCTAGACCCTGAATATAATCACGGTGCTATATTTTGTATCAATATTTGTATCATTTAAATCTTCTACACCACCTCTTGCAAGAGCATATCACTAGACTGACACCTGGCCTATATGTTGAAATGATGACGGCTCTCGCACGGCACAGGTCTGGTGCACGAAGATGGCACTTGTCCATGTGAGCCATAAAGAATAATTTATCCAAAAGCCACGTACAACTTTTTATTTCATTAATTTTGTTCGTTCTAACGTTATATTGTAGCTCATAACTCATAGGCCTCTCTTCTCTCCGGCATATTTATGATTTATAATATCTGCCTGTATTAAAATAATTAATATGAGGTTGTCATTTCCGAAGGTGAAAAATTCCTTTGATGCACTTAGAAAACCAATAGAGTAGGAACAGAATTGGAAAAGGCGTCTCTAAACAATGCAAGCGGCAAATCATGTAACAGTTGGGGATGGGTCATTGTCAGTCGGAAAAACAAAAGTTGTCCATTCGGTGGACAATAGTTAACGGCTTGTGTCCCTGTAATTTACGTTTTTATTACATGGATTTATAGACACGGAATTACAGATTATGCGGGTTATCAGATCGATCGAAAATTAAGCTTTGTAGCCCTTAACTTTTGGAATGTCCACCGAAAAGACGCGCACCTAAATCTGACAATGACCCGGATGCAACGTTATCAGAGGGTTTGGACCCTGCAGAATACGGATCTGCCTGTCGCCATCTCGAAATTTGAGCCGGAAGTACGGTATACCGGAAAAGGTGCAGCTCATACAAAAATTTTCGTAGTACATTTAGTAAATCGTTGCTCTGGTACTCTAAAAGAGGTCCGATTGATATTGTTTTTTAGTATGTTGTAAAGGACAATATTAGCCATGGAAACCCAAAATTTTCAGCCCTCCAGCTGCATAACTTTGGCCGCCATCTTGGAAATAGTGGCACTTTTTTCAGTTTTTTGCTGATACTGTCGTCAAAGTTCATTCGAGTGCTAAACATAGTTCTGCAATATTATAGAATACAAAATGTGCTAAAACTTTTGGGTACAAAGATTTTTTCCATGACCCCTAGGGACGAAGATATGACAGGAGATATCATTAAAAATTGCCTCTTTTGTCTAGTTTTCCTCTCATATTTACATTTTAAGTGCATTTAAGCGCTAACTATAGTTCAGCAATATTGTAGATCACAAAATTTGCTACAACTTTTGTATGGAAATATTTTTTCCACGACCATTAGGAAAGAAGATATGAAGTCATCTATGGAGTACCACCATCGAAATTTGCTACTTTTCCAATTTTCTTCCCATATTTAGGTTTGAGTGCAATTAATCGCAATCTGTAGGGGATCTATGATGGTCAAGTGATAGCGTGATAGACGACAAGATAAAGCATCTGTCACTTTGCGATCTATACCACTTCAATCCCTCAGAAGACAAAATCGTTTGTTTCCACGATACCTAGTAAGATGGTAGGTAGTTGCTGACCGAGAAATTGAGCTAAAATGCACTAAAACTCAAATATGGGAAGAAAATTGGAAAAAGTAGTAAATATCGACGGTAGTACCTCATAGATGACATCGTATCTTCTTTCCTGATGATTATAGAAAAAAATATTTCAATACAAAAGTAGAATTTTTTTTGATCTACAATATTGCTGAACTGTAGTTAGCGCTAAAATGCACTTTAAACGTGAACATGAGAAGAAAACTAGAAAAAAGTGGCAATCTTTAATGATATCTCCTGTCATATCTTCGTCCCTAGAGGCCATGGAAAAAATCTTTGTACGCAAAAGTTTTAGAAAATGTTGTCTTTTACAATATTGCCAAGCCATGTTTAGCACTAAAATGAACTATAACGACAGTACAAGTAAAAAACAGAAAAAAGTGACAGATTTTAAAAGATAGCGGAGAAAGAGCTGGAGGGTCAAAAATTTCGGAATACGATGACAAATATTGTTCTTTACGGCATATCAAAACCCCATAACAATCGGACCATAGTTAGGGATTTTGATCGTCGCCGCGTTGGTGAGCACACGTGCCCGGGGCGACGACGAGCAGAATCCATTTACCGTACAAAACCTTATCTACTGTCATGGCGTCGTTACCGAACAACGTCATTGAACACGTGACATTGGCGAAAGCATCATAAATTTGATGGAAGCCATTTTTTAAAGAATTAAATTGACCATAGTTAGAGTACCGGAACAACGATATACCAAATGTACAACGAAAAAATTTGTACTTACGAGCTGCACCTTTTCCGATATAACATTCTTCCGGCTCAAATTTGGGGATGGCGACAGGCAGATCCGTATTCTGCAGGGTCTAAACCCTCTGATAACGTTGTCACCCCAACTGTTACATGACTTGCTTCTTGCATTCTACTTCTTCAAAAATGGTCCTACTCTACAACTTATTCCAGCGAGTATCAAAGTAGTGCTATCCGACGACCGATTATCATAGCTTCATTGATAAGTAATCTAATTAAAAAGCGATATGAACGCACACAAATCGCTTAGTCCATTAGTGTGCTGCAAAATACCGTTATATTTGTTTGTCTCGTATTAAATAAAAAAAAAAAAAAATAATTGTTGAGGTGTATTTATAAATTATTAATGGACATAAAATATCATGGATAGTTCGAGTAAAGTTCCAAAAGGCGGCGCAGAAAAGAAAAGAAATAACCCTAATTTTATTTCCCAATTTTTTATATGTTGGGTGTGTCCGGTTCTTTTCAAAGGAAACACAAGGGATGTCGAGGAAGATGACCTCATTATACCTGGAAAATCATACGACTCTATTCGGCAAGGACAAATATTGGAAAAGTAAGTTTTTTCCTGAGTTTCCTGAGTTTTTGTGGCTTTTTTCTGTTAACACTTAAGTACCTATTTTGTTTTTCATTTGCAATGTACTGAACACAGCTCAGCGAACGTTTGTTACATTTAAGCTATTAATCCAGTAATTTTATCCTTTGCACGGGGCAGTGTGCGTCAAATCTAGTAGTTCTGATTTTTTGCGGACTTGTTTATGATGTTGGCCCAATTAATAAACCAAGTTTGTGACCTCGAGCGCCAAACGCGCCTATCTCAAATTCGAAAAAAACAAAATTACAACCCTAAAGTGCTAGTTCCTGATAGTACCTTTATGTTCTTAAAGTAGACTTAATTTGCTATTAGGTATATGAGTCTCATATAATAGCAAATTTAGTCTACTTTAAGAACATAAAGTTACTATCAGGAACTAGCACCTAAGGGTACTAATTTTTTTTTTAATTTTTGAGATAGTTGCGTTTGGCACTCGAGGTCACAAACTTGGTATAGGTATTCATTGGGCCAACATCATAAACAAGTCTGCAAAAAATCAGAACTACAGGATTTGACGCATGCTCTGAATGTATAAAGTTACTGGATCATAAACATAATATAGCGCAATTTCTAAGAATTTGACTATGTTAATAGCTAGGCCGCTAACAATCTTCTAATTTTTAACAGACTTCAAGAAAAGGAGGATGTTCTCAATTCGGTTGTATGTTCTGTTTTTTTTAATGTACCCTCAGAACTCCGTCATTTATGGAGCGATATGAAAAATTCTTTCTCTGTTTGAATGCATGTGCTTCAAGGTTGGTCTCGTTGTTACCAGAATCAGGTTCTGATGATGAGGGAACTCCTCAAAAGTTCAAGGAAAACATATAGCGATTTTAGTATTTTCGGTAATAAATCGAGCAAAAAGCATTTGGTGAACGGGAACTGATGAAGAAGACCAGGGATTGTCATCTAAAACTGCTAGTCTTTCAGGGGTGGCACTAAGATATTTCGATCATGATACTGAAGCGACTATGACGAAGGCAATTTAAATGATCCTCATTTAATGTTACCATCAACCTGATCTGGTAATTGAAGCCGGAAGTTAGGCAACGGAACTCCATAATAAAACATTGTATTGTAGGTTAGCCGCGTCTGAGTTCATTGGATTCGTTATGAGATGGACTCTGGTAATGATTCACTAAAAAGTGTGAAATAAATAAAATATTTAATAAAAACCCGACTCCAAGAAAAACACTAAAAAGTTAAAAATAATTGCCCTGTAGACGTATAGTGACTTCAAAAATCACTATAGGTAATAATATAATAATAATATAATATATTTATTCATGTAACTGTAGGTAAATTACAATTGTAAAGGTTGAGACCTCCTAGTAGGTATAAAATAACCTGTATCAGGAGACCCCGCTCTTCCAAAATAGTACATTGTTATCCATTTACAGTAGGTATTTGTAAGAAATTTAAGTAATAATAATAATATAAACTACAATTGGCAAGAACAACAAACATGTGACATGAGGTAGGTAATCGATTTCTTAATCTAAAAAACATGTGGGTGTGCGTGCGTGCGTGTGTGTGTGTGTGTGTGTGTGCGCGCGCGCGTGTGTGTGTGTGTGTGTGTGTATGTGTGTGCGCATGCGTGTGTGTGTGTGTGTGTGTGTTACAATTTACGAGTATGAGCTTTTTATATTATATATTTTAGTCTGAAATCATAATTATAGTTTTATTGACCTGTGCGTAGGAGCTCTTCGGTTTTAGTATAGGTGAGATCAATTATCCATTTGATCAGTGTTTTCTTACAGTCATATTGATTTAGGGGATAAATCTGTATTTTCTTATTTACGGTATTATACATGTGATATGACTGAATACAGTACTGTCTTCTAGCATAAACGGATTTGAAAGAGGGCACTGGAACCACTGACAATAAGTTGTCTCTTCTCCTTCTGCACTTGGCAGTCTGAGGTTTGTACGTGAGACTTTTGTGCAATTTAAGGATTGCAAATGTTATATAGAGCTTGCGCATACTTAAAAGCTTGCAGCTAGCTGCTATATAGCTCTGTGGTAGGGTACCTGTATGGCTTAAAAAGCATAGTTTTTAGTAGGCACCTCTGCCCTCTTTCGACTTCCAAATATTTAGTTTTCGATAGGTACGTCTACATTCTTCAATAAGAATCGTAAAGTCTCATAATGAGCTGTATATTAAAAGTTGGGCAATTACTCGTATTTTTAACTTTTTAGTGGTTTTCTTGGAGTCGGGTTTTTTAATTAAAATTTTTATTTTTATATCCTAATGAATTACACGGAAATGCACACCTTGGGAATTACAATGAAAAGATCTGCTTTACTTCTTCAACTGCATAATCACACCGACCCATTTAGATTGTTTATCGTTATAATATGGCTCCTTAGCTCGAAAAATTATGACGAATACGTTCCCATCTGGCACTTCTGGCAGAAAGCATGAAACTTGGCATGCATGTAGCTACCATATTTGTGCTTCAAAAATTTTAGGGAAACACGTTGACAGACTTTTTGAAGTCTATCAACGTGTTTACCTAAAAATT
Organism: Cenopis cana; assembly: GCA_951800055.1. Taxonomy (NCBI): domain Eukaryota; kingdom Metazoa; phylum Arthropoda; class Insecta; order Lepidoptera; family Tortricidae; genus Cenopis; species Cenopis cana. The sequence continues at coordinate 12,827,342 of OX637471.1, read as the reverse complement.
TTGAAGCACAAATATGAAAGCTACATGCAAGTTTCATGCTTTCTGCCAGATGGGACCGTATTTCGAGCTATAAGGAGCCGTACAATTATGCATAAAATATTCTCGATTCTGAAAATGAGGATTGAAAATTTCATCCACTGGATTTCAAGATGGCGGGCCTTTTCTACAGTGGGAGCTGCATTTTTTCAAAAGTGATTTGTTCAAAACGGCAGCTGCCTTTTTATTAATGCCAAGTTATACACTCTACTTTTCACGTCGATTGCGAGGAAATGAAATATAGTACATTACTTAACAAGGGCGGTAAAACAAAGAATGTCTCAGATCGCAGGTATTTGACGCCCGAGCCGAAGGCAAGGGCGATAAATATGCGATCGGAGGCTTTGACGAATTGATTTCTTCACAATAGCATATATCCTATTGTGAAGAAATCAATTCGTCTGCCGGGTGTGTCGTGGTGGAAAACCCGTCAGTCAGTGCCCTGAAGATTGTATGGGGTGACAATAAATATTCAATGTACATAGGCGTGTGGGATATCTATAGATAGGCCTTTAAAAATGATATAGGAGTTTCTAAAAAACTTTTCCATTTAAGTCAACCGTTGCTGAGATATTCGCTGAAGGTCGTAAAAATTGCGTACACCCCCTTTAATTTCCAAACTATGGAGTTTAAAATTCCCAAATGTGTAAATATAGACACTTAAATATTTTTGGTTTGAACAAGATAGATCTAACGGTTTTTGAGTAAACGCTGAAAAATTGTCTTGTACAAGCAAAAAGACTTAGTGCCGTGAGTTTCCTATGAAGATCACAGGCAGTTTCGGGGTCCAGAAGACATGCCTAGCAACATACTAAAAGCTGGCGCTGGTTTCCAAAAGTGAAGAATTTGTTCGACGGAAACCCGGAACAACACGCACTATATGGCGCAGGGTCACATATTTCTGGTCAGGCTTTTATTTAGGATCCATTTTTATGCTAGAATATAAAACCTACATACTCGTAGGTAGTTCTATATTTTTGAAAATGTACCACTCTGCTATGGATCTCGGTTCGTCATCGATTTAACATTGTCGCAATCGAGTTTAAGGCGATATATCGATTGAAAGAGACGCCCTTATGTTTTTCCCTCACGACAAAACGGGATGCAACACTCTTCGAGAATGGCTTTTTTAGACAAATCTCGATAAATATCTGACTGTGTGCAGGTTTATTAAATTTCCTCTTGAACAAGGTTTAGATGAGGTAAAATACCATCATATTAACTTAATCGTATCTTTTATTGATGCGTTGTTTTAGTAGGCTGCGTAAGAAAAGGGAAACATAGACTCAACTTTGGATCTTTTTTTCTATCGTGTAAATTTTAAGCATTCATTTTTCGGCTATTGTCAAAAACACAATCATATGGTCAAGAAACAATAATATATCTGAAAATCAGTCCCTATTGTTTCCTCGTCTGGGCAGAACAGCGTTTCAAAGTTTCGAAATTTCTCGTTGTACTGCCTTAATAGTAGATTGTGTCACAAGGGAGCAAAATGACATATTATATTTACGGCGTGGGTGTAAATTGAATTCTGAACGAAGCGAAGGATCATATAATAGAATCCCGAGCATAGCGAGGGATTCTAAAATATAATCCTGAGCGTGGTGAGGGATTCAAGAATTAACGCCCAAGTTGGAAATAATTTTGCTTCCATGTGACACATACTGCTTTTCACATCACCTATTGAGGATAATGAAAGATCTAAAATAACAATGGTTGTACATTTATTTTATCAAAATCGATACAATAACTTATTACACGTTATTAACGAACAGTCATAGCTATCAATTTGATTAGGTATATGCATTTCATTGTGTTAATATTTTATACTCCTAATACAGGGTCTTTGAACAGAAAAGTGCCACTTTGATCCCTCCTAGCAGGGAAGAAAAAGCTCTTATCCGAATAGGTTATGTGAAAATTATTTTTTATTACTTATACTCTCTTCACTATATATACCAGTACAATAGAGATACGGAACGGAAAAGAGTACCTATACAGAGATATTTACCCTCCGGCTTAGGCACTATACTTTTGTCTCACGAGCGCGGGTTAGCCATGTAGTTTGCGACACATATATTTATCATAGCTCATAGCTCCTGCGCTGACGCACAGCACATAGTCGATGTGCATGTATTCCTCAACACACCACCATGGCGCACCCGCGTTTGTGAGATGTACTGTAAATATCTAATCTGCGCGAGCGCGTGGAGTAGGTACGAGCAAATGCATCGGAAAGGCGCTATCTACAAGGTCGAATGTTCGTATTAATGTACATCTAGAGTATCAATAATCAAATGTAATAATCAAATCTAACGGTGACATCCGTATTTGTCATGATTATAAAATAAATCCGATCAACAAGGACTGTTCGCGTTCCCCTGTTTCGCGTATCGGCGATATTATATTATATGTTAGGTAATATACACATTAAATAAATAATAAATAATATTTGTGGACAATCTTTACACAAATCAACCTAGTCCCAAACTAAGCAAAACTTGTACTGCGGGTACTAAGCGACGATATATTTACTTATATAGATAAATAGATACTTAAATACATAGAAAACATCCAAGACCCAAGAACAAATATATCGTGTATTACGCGCATAATGACATATCTTCGCGAAACGCCACAAACGCGAAATGCCACATACGCGAAACGCCACATACGCAAAACGCCACATACGCGAAACGCCATATACGCGAAAGGTCACATACGCGACAAGACATATACGCTGCGAGCGAAACCTTCCGCTGCAAAACCGACACTGTTAGGTTAGGTTCAGAAGGCTGCGGGAGCGAAGCGAAGCGGAGCTCCCGCCTTAGTCTTCTGGTGTTAGGTTTTTTTTTATGTGCCTTAAGAGGAATGCCTAGCTGCGATTTTCCCATACAAACGCTCTCGACTGTTTTCTCCCTGGTTTTTGAACCTAGAGCAATGTTTTTTTTCAAATAAGATCAATATCATCAATATCTATGCCGCTATGTTTTGTTTTTTTGGATCTTTTTATTTTAAAGAAACTTACAGCGCCTCAAAAAACGTAAAAACGGCTTAATTGAATTGGCTGCTAAAACAGGCTCAGTATACAAATATGACAACAAATATCCAAAAAATCAAAACGTAGCGGCATAGATTATTTTTTGCTCTTGCGGTTTCCCAAATTTTACAATGATTGGTTGCGTTTTGGAGGAGGAAACAGACGAGAACGAAACCTCGATTTATGAGTTTTTTGCATGGGAATTTTGGTCCGTGCTGCAGTTGTCCTTATCGCACGAAATCGTGGCGGAGTCAGTTTCTAAATATACGTACACAGATGGAATAGGGATGGGCAACAGTCGTTGACATATATTGTCGATACGCTAGTGGTGGAAAATTATCGATAAATCATATTACCTACCAGAAAAGTTATTAATCACAAGAAGAAGCTAGAGTCACAATGGAAGAATATAGAATAGAAAGGTGACCTGGGAACCCTTGTCTTTGATAAAGCCCAAATTGGGCTCTATATAGGCAACTACTTTTCGCCATTTTTGTCGCCACTGGCGAGGGGATATATATGTATGTACGGAATAATATTTGATATTTACCGTTAGCTTTTCGGCGAAGCATCTGCATACATCCGCGAAGAAAATCAAAGTTGTATGTGAAGTCCCCAACCGGCTCTGGGCCAGCGTGGGGAGTACTGCCCGAGCCCCCTCATCTATGAGAGGAGGCCTGTGCCCGTGAATAAGGCTTGCCGGCTTCGTATCACTATCCGGCCTCCCTACGGTCGGCCATACCTACTCACCCGGCGAGCTCCATAACCATAACTCCGTCATGTCTGAACCGATTTTGAAAATTCTTCTTTTAGTTCTAGGTATATTGCCGGGGCATTTATTTGTGTGCACGAATATTTGTTCTCGGGTCTTGGATGTTTTCTATGTATTTAAGTATCTATTTATCTATATAAGTATGTATATCGTCGCTTAGTACCCATAGTACAAGCTTTGCTTAGTTTGGGACTAGGTTGATTTGTGTAACATTGTCCACAAATATATTTTTCTTTTTTATTGTATATAAAAAAATTGGTCGCATTTTTGTCAAAACGCAGTTCTGATGATGGGATCCATGAGGAATCGAGGGAATTCCTCAAATCTTAAAGGCAAACATATAGTAATTTTTGTGTTTTTATCAACAAATCAAGCATTTTCATACAAAAATGTGACATTTGATGAAGTGGAATTGCTGGTGATGATCAGAATAGAACTCTTCAACGACGCATAGTTTACGTTTGGCGATTTGTTCTCTTCGTTATGTATGTCAAGCAACTTAGGTTTTCAAGACACATTTTTTATCAAGCTCGAGTTCTGATGGTGGATTCCATGAGGAATTGAGGGTACTTACTCTTCTACCATTATAAACATACTTATAGGTAGCCATTTTTATATCATTGTATGGAATCTAAGAGTGCACCATCTAAGTATAATAATCTTTCACCGGCCTCCCCCATTGAAGTACTTTTTTTCCTAAAAAATATTTTAATTTTGATATGACCATAAACTATAGGTACACTTTACCATCCAATACGAGTAAGCGAGTAAATTGAAATTGAAATTGAAAATAATTATTTTAAGTAATGTTCATTTTGCGGCCCATTTTTGAGAAAAGTCTTGTTCCTGTGTACAACGCCGGCCAAAAAGCGTACAGAGCCCCTTATACTTATTAATCGTATGCTGGGTCAGTAAGTAAATTCGCGGGCGATGTCTCGCGTCTCGCGCCTGTGCGCGTGCGCTTACACATAGACAGCGCCCGCTCCCGCTCCCAGCAGCGCGACAGAAACATTATGTCAAAAATCGAGATTTGAAAAGTTTTTCAGCTAGGCATTCCTCTTAAAAAGACACGCACTTCAAGAAAAACTTTGCATATGTCATTTTGCGTTTCTGTCATTTTGCGTATGTGTCTTTTCGTGTATGTGTTATTTTGCGTTTCTGTCGTTTTGCGTATGTGTCGTTTCGCCTATGTGTCATTTTGCGAAGACGGAATGTGTCATTATGCGTGTAATCGATATTCGTGCTCATCAGCTCATCACACGAATAAAAGCCCCGGCCGGGATTCGAACCCGGGACCTCCAGCTTCGTAGGCAGGGTCACTACCAACTAAGCTAAAGCGGTCGTCGATTAGCCTACTGCACTTTCATACACATATATTACATTTATTTATACCGGCAAAATGCGGACGAGATAGAAAAAAGGGCCCTACATTTGACTACTTTAAGGTTTAAGAGATGTATTATTACAATCACTCCAAGAAACATCCGTATCACAATTTCAATAAGTGTATTTTTTAGGGTTTCGTACCAAAAAGGTAAAAAAGGAACCCTTATGGTTTCACTTTGTCTGTCTGTCTGTCTGTCTCTTTCTGTCACATCACAAAATATCTCAAGAACTACTTATTTAATTAAAGACAGCGTGACTTTGATCCAGCAGTCGTGACAGAAAAATATGCTCTATCCCCCCCGGTCGGGGTACCTAGAGTCTACTAAGTCCTATGGGCATTGTGTTTTTTTTCTACATTTCGTTCCAACATGTTAGTCGAGGCCCCGAACTAGAAAACGCGTCTCTAAATTGCGCAAGCGGCAAATCATGCAACAGTTGGATTTGAGCCGGAAGTATGTTATACCGGAAAAGGTGCAGCCCATACAAATTTTTTCGTTGTAAATTTTGATAAATCGTTGTTCCGGTAACCCTAACTATGGTCCGATTATTATGAGTTTTTGATATGACGTAACATGGACGTAACGTAAAGAACAATATTTGTCATCGTATCCCGAAATTATCGATCCTCCAGCTTCATATCTTACTCCGCCATCTTGGAAAATCTGTCACTTTTTTCCGTTTTTTTAGGGTTCCGTAGCCAGAATGGCAAAAACGGAACCCTTATAGTTTCGCCATGTCCGTCCGTCCGTCCGTCCGACCCCCGTTTTTCTCAGTAACCGTTAGTACTAGAAAGCTGTAATTTGGTATGAGTATACATATCAATGACGCCGACAAAACGGTAGAATAAAACCTCAAAAAAAATTTTTTTCTTAGGGTACCTTCCCTACATGTAAAGTGGTGGTGCAATTTTTTTTTCTGCCAAACTCCATCGTGTGGGGTATCGTTGGATAGCTCTTTTAAAAATATTATAAGGTTTCCAAAAGCATTTTTTGATTAAAGAATGGGTTAGCGTGACATTAAGCTTTGAAATGATAATTTTTGTTATGGTCAAGTGTCTCCCCCCCAAGCTAAACGGTGGCTACTAGGCATGTGAAAAAAATCATGGTAGTAGTATATACGATGAATTTAAAAGGAAAACTATCACATCTAAGTATAAATTACTAGTTAACGAGTAATAGTCGAACTTCAGAAACATACTTTGCAAAAGCAAACTTCCGTACAATTTCCATTGATACCTTAGATAATGTTGTTAATTCGTTAAAAACATAGTAAATATAAGTTTGCGAACTTTTTAGTCTACATAATGTAACGGGTGGACGACTACGGAACCCTACCTTGCGCGTGGCCCGACACGCACTTGGCCGGTTTTTTCTTGTACTGTCGTTAAAGTTCATTTTAGTGCTAAACATAGTTCGGCAATATTGTAGAACTCAAAATTTGCTAAAACTTTTAGCCTCAAAGATTTTTTCCATGACCCCTAGGGACGAAGATCATGACAGGAGATATCTTTAAAAATTGCCACCTTTTTCTAGTTTTCCTCTCATGTTTACGTTTAAAGTGCATTTTAGCCCTAACTATAGTTCAGCAATATTGTAGATCACAAAATAAGTATTCTACAACTTTTGTATTGAAACATTTTTGCCACGACCATTAGGAAAGAAGATATGAATGAAGTCATCTATGGAGTACTACCGTCGATATTTACTACTTTTCCAGTTTTCTTCCCATATTTGCGTTTTAGTGCATATTAGCTCAATCTCTCGGTCAGCAATATTACAGAACGCTTTCGTATGTTGTCTGTCGGGTGGATTTTCGGCTGTTCTCCTCTGCAGCTCGCTTTTCCCAGTCGATTCACGAGAAATTTTAAGAGGAGGTTCGATAATAATAAGGATTTTTTGTGGAGCTCTGGCTAGGTAGGTAGTACGTCACTTGTACTGATTAGTATAATATTTAGGATGTATTACGTAGAATAGACTTTAAGTACGTCAACATAGTTGCATATTATTCCGAAATAAACTAGTATGCTACGGATATCCTTCTTTCATTGATGTATCAGTTGCATCAGGCCTATCATGAGATGCCATGTCTCGATTAATATGATTTATATATTTTTTTAGTTATTGGCTAGCGGAATATGAGAAGGCAATAAATGAAAATCGGGAACCATCATTGTGGAGCGCATTGGTGCGCGCGTACTGGCTCGACTACATGCCGGGAGCTTTCTTCCTCACGATTAACGCTGCTGCAAGGTATCTATAATATAACTTTTCCAAAATTATATTTATAAATATTTAATTAACAATTCGTATACATATGATTAAAACTCGAAAATGTAACTTGTAAGCGCCTGTATATAAGTCCTTAATATATAAGAGTGAAATATATTTTACCAATAACCAAGACAATCTTCAGGCCATAAGTGCTCGCGTAACGCTCATAGATGTTAATTAATTTAACAAGGCCGCTTATCAAAGGCATAGATAATAGCCATTGTTGTGTTGAGATATACATGCACATTGTCTATGTGTTTGTATTTGTCACATCTACAACTATCGCCAACCCGCTCTTGTTAGATTAAAGTACTGTATCTGATTAAGGCGATATATCGATTGAAAGAGACGCCCTTATGTTTTTCACTCACGACAAAACGGGATGCAACACTCTCCGAGAATGGCTTTTTTAGACAAATCTCGTTAAATATCTGTGTGCAGGTTTATTAAATTTCCTCTTGACAGAGTTTAGATGAGGTAAAATAACATCATATTAACTTAATCGTGTCTTTTAATAATGCGTTGTTTTAGTAGGCTGAGTAAAAAAAGGAAAATATAGACTCAACTTTGGATTTTTTTCTATCGAGAAAATTTTAAGCAATCATGTTTCGGCTATTGTCAGTGCCACAATCATATAGTCAAGAATCATATCAGATCAGCCCCTACTGTTTGCTAGTCTGGCCAGGACAGCGTTTCAAAGTTTCTAAATTTCTCGTTGTAGCGCCTTAATTGCTTTCAGGATAATGCAGCCGGTACTTTTTACTCAGCTGCTGTCTTACTGGTCCGCGGAGCCAGCTCTCACACGGCTGGAGGCCGGGTACTATGCCTTGGGAATGCTGGGACTCAACTTCTTGGCCTTGTTGTGTTATCATCACAATACTTTGTTTGTCGCCAGATTCAGTTTAAGAATCAAGGTGGCAGCTACGTCTCTTCTGTACAGAAAGGTATTTTGATGTAAATGTTTCAAATTGTTATGCTTACAGAGTGTAATCGTTAAGTGTAAATAACCAGGCGATTATACCGTTAACAGGTAGGTATAACAGATTACAAAAAACCTTTAGAATCCCATTAGTGCTAGCGGTACACTAAGGCTACATTTGGAAAATGCTGCAAATGGTGTTAAAAGCATGAAAATCGGTACGATTGATCTTTAGGACATATGAATAAATTATTATTTTTATTTTGGCGTACCGCTAGCACTATATCGCAAACAAGTTAAATAAAATCTAAAATACCAAAATATTAAGCCAGTGTAAATATATCTATTTCAACATTTATTGATTTGTTTAAATGTCCCTACTGTAAGAGATAAAAAACCGGCCAAGTGGGAGTCGGACTCGCGCACGAAGGGTTCTATAAAAAAGGCAAATAAATCATGTCTTTTGTATGGGAGCCTCCTTAAATATTTATTTTAAGATGTCTTTTGTTATTTAGGCCAACTGTACCGACAACTCTGCCAAAATACGCTTAGTTACGAATTATTTCCGCCAATTTTCCTTCGTTGATGTTGCCAAGTAAACTTTGTAATAATGAAAAATTATAAAAAAAATACTTAATGTAAATATTTTCAAAATTCCTTTCTTGAGGTTAGATATAAGGATATTAGGTACGATACCGTTGGATTTTTCAAAAAAAAATATACAACGGTATCGTACCTGGAGGAGCCCAAACTTGGTATGTTTTGAAAATTATTTTTATTTTATTATAACACTAGTGACTAAAATTTAATGGTGTGATATATTTTTACAACCGGCTTAGAAAACCCTTTCGTTTGATACTACACACGATAAGATTCAGAACATTTTTTTTTAAATTCCATACAAAAGAAAGATGTCGTCATAACTCCTCTCCTTTTCGTTTTTTTTTTCTTCCAGCGGGTCAAATTACTACTCGTGATTCTGAGCCAATAAACCCAAAATTGCCTAAACCCGAAAAAAAGTTAATGTTACACCGGAAAGCAAAAACGCCCAAACAGTGATACCTAATTGGAACTAATTTTTTAACCCCGGTGTTGCGGTTTTCGATCCCTCGACCACCGTATTAAACGTGCCTTCCCGCTCGACTACCTACAGTAAACAAATGGATGGATTCGGTTGAAACCGCTCCACCATTCTCACTGGAGCGGAACCCTTAGAGTATGCCAGCGTTTAAACCGTCGTGGTCGTGTCTGAGGTTTCCCTGGATTTTCCCTAGGCCACTCCAACTGCGCACTCCTATCGCTGTATTGGGGCCGATCTCAAATAGTATAATAAGTATGTTGGGAAACCGACCTATAAAGCCACAGTCAGGTTAAGAAAAGGAATGGTTTTTAAATGTTTCCAGTTGCTGCGTATGAGCCAAGTGTCCGTGGCGGAGGTGGCGGCCGGCAAGCTGGTGAACCTCATGTCGAACGACGTCGCCCGGTTCGACTACGGCGTCATGTTTCTGCACCAGATCTGGGTGATCCCTGTGCAGGCCGCCGTGGTCTTATACATGCTCTACTACGTTGCCGGTTGGGCACCCTTCGTCGGATTGTTCGGCGTGGTGCTCATTATCTTACCGTTGCAAGGTCACAATTTTTTCCTTTCCTTGCTTATCGGGTATAGTACTTTTATCCCACGTGCGCAGATTGGCCATTGTTGTGTGTTGACACATGCGAACACATAGCCAACGTAAACTCATAGCTCTTACGCTGCCGCAGCCGCACACATAGGCAATATGCATGTATAGCTCAAAACACAACTATGGCTCACTCACACTCGTGAGATAAAAGTACTCTACGCACGGTGCATTATTAATATTGTTGGTTTATAATTTGTCTAGGTCTTAATAATTCATTACATTTTCAGCCATTCTTACCAAATATACTGGTGTCGTCAGACGCAAGACTGCCGTGAAATCAGATCGGAGAATTAAACTGATGAGTGAAATTATCAACGGGATTCAGGTTTGTTACTTCTTTACACATATTTTCAAAATCATTTAATATAAGGTTTACTAAAGACCATTTTTTCCCGCGACTTCGTGTATTAGTTTATGTCTGTATACGTAGGGTCCGTTTATATTTGGTCTTAATCGGTACAGAGTGAATATGAGAACGTTTCAAACACCTTATATCTTTGGCATCATTCACTATTAAGATCCCTTGTGATTCAAGTTTAGAATCTTTCCTTTACTCGGGGACAAAACAAATTGCTGCAAACAGCTTTGCTATCTTGTTACACAAATAAGTATTTAAAACTGCAAGTAAACGACTGGGCTCAATAAAATGTTATATATTAAATATGTTAACTTGTATGTTGCAGGTTATAAAGATGTACGCTTGGGAAATTCCATTTCAAACAGTCGTTAAATTGACAAGGGAGGATGAGATGGACTCAGTGAAGGTTGCCATGTTTATCCGCAGTGCTTTCCTCGGATTCATGATGTTCACTGAGAGGTCGATTTTGTTTTTCACAGTTTTGGCCCTAATCTTAACCGGCTCGATGATTACAGCAACTACGGTATGTACATAACGTATAATTTACAACATGCTTGTGTTGCCTATCTTATCTTATCTTATATCTTTAAACGAACAATTCTTGTATATATATGTATATATTCATTTATTTCGGGGATCTCGGAAACGGTTCTAGCGATTTTAATGAAATTTGGTATGTGGGGGTTTTCGGGGACGAGCAATCGATCTATAGCTAGGTCTCATGCCCGGGAAAACGCCGAGCAAAGCTTAGGTGTCCAGATATTTTACAATTAAGTTAATCAAAGTGTTAAGGTTGTCTGGAAGAAATCGCTCTTTAGCGATAAGACCGCCTGTTGTTTGCCTCTACTTACTGTGATTTTGTATTGTACTGTATGCTTTAATTGAGGTGTGCAATAAAGAGTATTTGTATTGTATTGTATTGTATCAAATTTAAAATAAAATTAAAATCAAGTCTACTGATTGCGCCTGTATGTAGTGGACTTTGGCTGATATCAATTATTATTATTAACTGTACTTATGAATTATTTAACTGTAGGTATGTGCGTTTGAGGTGTAAAATTTATTTCATAAATGACAACCAATTTCTTATCTGGTTAGAGACAAGATATGATCGAAGTATTATTATTTACTGTATGACATTATTCAACTGTATGTTGCGTTTGAGGTGTACCTAAAATGTATTTCATGGATGAATTAGCGAATTTCCTATCTAGGTTACCTTACTCGACTTTAGGACTGGTGGTGGTAGAGCGGAGTAGAGATATACATTAATTATTGGCTTCAATTTTGATGTTTGCAGATTTATCCTATTCAACAATATTTCACAATTATCCAATTGAATTTAACACTTATTCTTCCGTTCCTTATCGCGAGTCTGTCGGAGTTGATGGTATCTCTAGAACGTATTCAAGAAGTTCTAGTAATGGGTCAGTATTTTGTACTATAGTAGAAATTATTTAAAATGTCCGACATTTTATAAAACTTGCCATTGGACTTTGAATCTTCACGCTTGGGCAGTAAAGTCGCTTTTTGAACGGCCTAATTTGATACAACTCGGACAATTCAAATAATTTTAAGTATACATTAATTATTTATAAAATTTACGTTAGCCCCCGAATATATGGTTTACTTAGATGCACTTGCACAATTAGTTTATCATTTGGTTCTTCGACATTTCATGCTATCCATGGATATTATAGGCTGCGTTTTACGCTTGTTATGTACTTGTTGTGTACATAACCAATATAAAAAAACCGGTCAAGTGCGAGTCCGACTCGCGCACCGAGGGTTCCGTAGTTCATGTAGGTACATGTACCAGTCCCGACTCCATTAATACAGGGAAAATCTTAAACAAGACCAACCAAGACCACGAGACTACGGAACCACAACAGGTCTGGTACCCGGCCGGACCCCATTAATTCAAAGTAGAAATGGGTACAGCGACATCTATCGGCGAATTTTGTAACTAATTTGAGTAACTGAATAATATAGTAGGTATGTTGGTTTTTCAAGGATAATTCTTCATCACATCAACCGATTTCAATAATTACTTCTTTATTCGAAAGAAGGTATTTTTAACATAAACATGTAAGATTAACTTTATTTTACTGAACGATTGCACACTGATCACACTGATGTGTGATCAGTGTGCAATCGGCGCGGGTCGCAGACGCACTCATCCTGAGGAAGAACTCCCGAACAGTTCGAAACATGTCGCCCGAGGTGACAATTAATACGTGAGTTTTAACCGTTCAGTAAAATAAAGTTGTAAGATTAAATCTAAAACAAAAATATATGCAAAGGTGTGTAAATTACAAACTAAGTATAGAACAGTTTTATGATGATTAAAAAAAAGAAAAACTAGATAGAGCTATGGCTATATTTTTCCTGTAAAATATACATGGATATTAATGTTATGTAATAATTTAAAAAAAATCTCGGTAAACTTCGGAGATAAGGGGGAATGGTATTTTTTTTACATTTTCCCTCGTAAATCGAAAATTACCCAAAGAAAACAAAAGTTTCAGAATGTACAAGTCAAGCCCTTTCATATGATACCCCACTTGATATAGTTGCCAGAGTTTAAAATTTTGAACCCCCTTTTATCTGTCATTATTCACAGAAAATAAAATAATATATTTTAAAAACCATCTTCCATGTGTCTGCGCCACTCTTATTTATAACTATTCCAAATTTCAAATCGATAGGATAAGTGGTTCCTGAGATATTTAGCGATGTGACAGACAGACAGACAGACAGACAGACAAAGTGAAACCAATAGGGTTCCTTTTTTACCTTTTTGGTACGGAACCCTAACAAGTACATTAATCGTCCTACAAATATATTAATGATATGTATATTTATTTCAGAGGAAAGAGAAGATATAAGTATTACATCAGAAAATGATGTTATTACCAGACAAGTGACATTTAACTCGAAGACCCTTGCCCAGGATGTGCAAGCTCCTATTATATCCAAGAAATACACCTCAAGCGATGAATTTCATAGTGGATCAGAAACTGGTAAATATATCTCTCCTGCATCTTCGTTATTTCTCACTTATACGTAGTTTACTGAAAACCACGCCGAAAGCCATTTTTAGTATCAAATTAATTATCGTTGATTTAAGGTAAAAAGCTGACGTGCTTTGTATTGTTGTAGATGTTGCCGTCAGGCGGCCATCGGCTATGTGCGACTACGCACTAGAGCTGGTCGGAGTGAGCGCGTCTTGGACCAAAAATGAGCAAGAGCTGACTCTTTCAAATATATCGGTCAGAATTCGCAGAGGCAAGCTCTGTGCTGTCATAGGCCCAGTTGGGTCTGGAAAAGTAAGTAGAACCTTATTGGTAGTAAAAGTTGTTTTTAAATGAACGCGGGTCCAAAGTATTTTCGCAATTAAAACAAAACTTGATTAACAAAATAAACATATTAGAGTAGGCCCATTTTTGAAGAAGTAGCATACAAGAAGCAAGTCATGTAACAGTTGGGGTGACAACGTTATCAGAGGGCTTAGACCCTGCAGAATACGGTTCTGCCTGTCTCCATCCCCAACTTTGAGCCGGAAGTATGTTATACCGGATAATGTGCAGCCCATACAAATTTTTTCGTTGTACATTTGGTAAATCGTGGTTTCGGTACCCTAACTATGGTCCGATTGTTATAGGTTTTTGATATGCCGTAAAGGACAATATTTGTCATTGTATCCCGAAATTTTTGACCCTCCAGCTCCATATCTTTCTCCGCCATCTTGGAAAATCTGTCACTTTTTCAGTGTTTTCCTTGTACTGTCGCTAAAGTTCATTTTAGTGCTAAACACGGTTCGGCAATATTGTAGAAGACAAAATTTGCTAAAACTTTTGGCTACAAAGATTTTTTGTATGACCCCTAAGGACGAAGGTATGACAGGAGATATCTTTAAAACTGCAATTTTTTTTTAGTATTCCTCCCATATTTGCGTTTTAAGTGCATTTTAGCGCTAAGTATAGTTCTGCAATATTGTAGATCAGAAAATGTGCTACAACTCTTCTATTGAAATATTTTTTCCACAATCATCAGGAAAGAAGATACGAAGTCATCTATGGAGTACTACCGTCGATATTTGCTTCTTTTTCCAGTTTTCTTCCCATATTTGCGTTTTAGTGTATTTTAGCTCAAGTTCTAGGTCTGTAATATTACAGAAGACAAAATTATATGCAAATTCAAAGTACCTACGATCTTACTAGGTATAGTGGAAACAGACGATTTTGTCTTTTGAGGGATTGAAGTGGTATAGATCGGAAAGTGACTATCCCGCTATCACTCGACCATCATAGATCCCCTACAGATTGCGATTAATTGCACTCAAACCTAAATATGAGAAGAAAACTGCAAAAGTAGCTAATTTCGACGGTGCTACTCCATAGATGACTTCATATCTTCTTTCCTAATCCTTATATTGTCGTCTATCACGCTATCACTCGACTATCATAGATCCTTCAGATTGCGATTAATTGCACTCAAACCATATATATGGGAAGAAAACTGGAAAAGTAGCAAATTTCGACGGTGGTACTCTATAGATGACATCATATTTTATTTCCTAATGGTCGTGGAAAAAATATTTCAATACAAAACTTGTAGCAAATTTCGTGATCTACAATATTTCCGAACTATAGTTAGCGCTAAAATGCACTTAAAATGTAAACATGAACGGAAAACTAGAAAAAAGTGGCAATTTTTAATGATATATCCTGTCATATCTTCGTCCCTAGGGGTCATGGACAAAATCTTTGTACCCAAAAGTTTTAGCAAATTTTATATTCTACAATATTGCAGAACTATGTTTAGCACTGGAATGAACTTTCACGACAGTAAAAGCAAAGAACTGAAAAAGTGACACTATTTCCAAGATGGCAGCCAAAGTTATAGAGCTGGAGGGTCGAAATTTTTAGGTTACCATAGCTAATATTGTCCTTCACAACATACCAAAAAATCATATCAATCGGACCTCTTTTAGAGTACCAGAGCAACAATTTACTAAATGTACTACGATTTTTTTTGTATGGGCTGCACCTTTTCTGGTATACCGTACTTCCGGCTCAAATTTCGAGATGGCGACAGACAGATCCGTATTCTGCAGGGTCCAAACCTTCTGCTAACGTTGTCACCCCAACTGTTACATGATTTGCCGCTTGCATTGTTTAGAGACGCCTTTTCCAATTCTGTTCCTCCTCTATATAGGAAAGTGGAAATTGCAAAGCATGGTGTAGTTCTGGTTTTTTTGTATGTTGTATATGTTGTATGGATTTGTTAGGGACTATTAACCAACATTTTTGAAGCTTTTTTACTAATGTTAATGGTCTAAAAATCATGTGTCATTCCGTCTTTTTTCCCAAACAAAATGTAAGACATTTTAAAAGTCTAGCAGCAAGTTGCAAACGCTCAAGTTATTCAATGTTGCATATTAGGATTAACACTACTCTATCTGATCCATTCATCATACGAGTACTTAAAACCCATAACCATACATCATGTTTTGCGATTTAGGCTTTTTAGTGTCTAACGTAGGTATGGCAAATTAATGCCCACTGTCAAATAACGCCCAAAACCGAGAAAACGTATTTTAATTCGAATGAGCTGAGCAGCATCACAGGGCATGCACACATAGTTAACACCAATGGCAACGCCTCTAGCGTAAAAGCGAGTTTCTCAAGCCGCCATCCTGCCAGTGACGCGCACGCTTCGAGGGTATCGATCACGGACGTCACTGTTTTAAAACTGCTCCGTCGAAATTGTAGGTATTTTATTATTTCCTTATATGTATTTCTTCTAGGTCTCTATTTATGTTATGCATAGTGTTGTGAATATTCTTAATGTTCCACTAATATTTTTTATGTAAGATATACTTAATTTAGTGAAAAAACGCTTAAAAAGACAATAACACCCGTTCAAACCGTTGAGCGGTATTACCCTTCGTGGGCGTTATTGACCCAGTTATGTTCTTACTCTATGATGATATATGATGCCTCAATGGTATCATTTTTACACAGTTTTGTGTTTTCAGTCATCGTTCTTGCAAGTGGTACTTAGAGAGTTACCTGTTTGCCGCGGCAACGTCACCATGAAAGGCAGGATTTCATACGCCAGCCAGGACCCATGGTTGTTCCCAGCAACTGTCCGCGAGAACATTTTGTTCGGTCTGCCTTATGACTCTAACAAGTATAAAGAGGTAGGTGAAGTGGTGAATTTATAGATACACCAAGGATTTTGTATCATTTTCATATTGAATCAAAATGTATATATATTATAATATTTATAATACATTCTATAATAAATAGCAGTAACTAGTTATATCGCGACACAAAACATATTGGCACAGAATTAACTAGTAGGTTTTTTTTTTTTTTTTAATTTATTGGCCAAAATAATAATGGATACAAATTGGTAAACATTGTTTCACCAACGGAAACCTCGTGGGTTTATATGCCGGTGAGTAGTTCGCTCTGGTACTTATATATGTATATGTATGTAGTTACATTTAGTTACATTGTAATAGTAGGTTCAGATAACGTCAGGTATCTTTTTATAGCCGGTATCGACTTGAAGCTATTTAAGTATCTTTGCTGAAGTTCATTAGGTAGTTGATTAACTATGTACGGAAGTAGGTATCTGACGTTTCTTTTACCATGCACATTAACAAACTTAGGTAATTTAAACTTAGCTAGTTGTGGTATATTTTGTCTAAGATTCTT
Source organism: Cenopis cana (assembly GCA_951800055.1). NCBI lineage: Eukaryota > Metazoa > Arthropoda > Insecta > Lepidoptera > Tortricidae > Cenopis > Cenopis cana. Next base: position 12,810,148 of record OX637471.1, on the reverse strand, counting down.
TTGTCTTACATTTATTTCTAGTTGGTCTATATAGGTATATTCTTCCTTTAAGGTACATAGTATAACATTGTTGTATACAGACATTACTTTACAATGAATAAACAACTGTTCATAATCTGGCGATATTTTATTCCTTATGTTTTTAGGTACAATATTTTTAAGTAATCTGATTTGTAGTTTGTAAATATCGTTAAGATAAGTCTTGTAAGTTCTACCATAACTACTTAGTCCGTATGTAATTACTGAATCTGCCATGGAGGTATACAATAGTTTGAGGGTGCGATATGGGAGTTTATATTTCAAAATATGGATTTTACTGAGTAGCGCTCTAAGTTTATCGCATACATACTGTATATGTGGACCCCAATTGAATCTATTGTCAACTATTAGACCTACGTATGTATGTTGTGTGACAAGTTCGATCTGTGTACAATTACACTTAACATTATTCTTATGCAAGCAGTCGACGCTGTGCGCAATGATGCACGGCACGTGGGCTGTTTTATTGTGTCTGGTATGTATGTGCATGACCTTGGTTTTTTGTGCATTTATGACAAGTCCCATATCGTGTGACCAGCGGCACAGTAGGTCGAAGTTAGCTTGCATTTGTTGTTCTGCCTTTACAATGTCAGTGTCAGCGACTACCAGACAGGTGTCATCCGCAAACTGGTATACAGAACCCTCTTTGATTATAGAACACATCTCATTTACATAAATAAGATATTCGCTTGGCCCGATTATTGAGCCCTGCGCTGTGCCCATTGCGGTATCTATACCTGTACCTGAATTTAGAACGTTGTCTATTTTAACAAATGTTTTTCGGTTGTTGTGATAATTACTATATATAGGTAATACTATAATCTATAATACAAGTAACATTGGGCCCATTACCACGCAGAGCAATTAATTTTTTTTAGCACTTTTAACAATATATTTAGTCCCTTGACCCATAACTTTCTGTCCTCGATACAGTCGGCGAATCCCGCTTGTCTGGCGCCCAGACTGTCTAGTTGGCTAAAAATATAATCGTAGCGCAAAATATAAGTAAAGAAACAATGTTTTATTTATTATGTAAATACCTAAAAGGTAAATTAAATGGATTTGATGCAGGTTTGCAAGGCGTGCTGTCTGCTACCAGATTTCAAACAGTTTCCTTATGGTGACCTTACTTTAGTCGGCGAGCGCGGAGTGTCTCTCTCGGGAGGACAAAAGGCCCGCATTAACTTGGCAAGAGCAATTTATCGTGACGTAAGTACCTGCCTGTATTGCAAGTCGCTGTTGCGTGGAGCTTCTTATGTCAAAACCTTAATTTTTTTTTCAGGCAGATATTTATTTACTGGATGACCCTTTGTCTGCCGTGGACGCCCATGTGGGCAGGGCTCTATTTGAAGACTGTATTAAAGGTTACCTGCACGGTAGAACAGTGATATTAGTCACCCATCAAATCCACTTTCTGAAATCTGCCGACAGTATAGTAATATTGAATGAAGTAAGTAATATGCTATAGGTATATATAACCTAAACTAAATTTTTTTTAAATACCAACACAACCAACATAGCTTAGATGACGTACAGATGACTTTAGAAAAACCACAGTCAAATCGAAGGATAATCGATGAAAGCGAGCTACGATGCCACAAGATAGACACACCAATATATTAATACACATAAGGCATTCCCACCGGCAGGGAAGTCCAACACGCGATCGCGACAACACAGACATATATAGTCCCTATTCGTCCCGGTACCGCCGCATACCAGGTAGAGTCAGTCCGACCGACCCTAGCTGAGTTTCTTACTAGATTCTTCTTACCTAGGCTAGGTTTAGTGAACCAAACACAAAACTCCCAGTAGCTCAATTCCACTCTCACCTCAGAATCGGTTGAAGCCGCTCAACCAATCTCACTGGAGCGCAAACTCTTAGAGTATTCCAGTAGCGTGGTCGCGCCGCGCACTCCTATCGTTTGATTGGGCCCAGCCTATAAAGCCACAATCAGGTTCAAAATAAATACACTATATTGAACGTCCTCGTTTACATCGGGAGTACACTATACAACATGAGCATAAAATGGGTTTTATGCTCAAGTTTCACTTTCAGGATACTTGCGAGGATATATTAATAAGATAACACAACGAATTTGGCTAGTATTGACGAATTATTAGTTTCCACCACGCAATTTTTCTTCATTAGTCTTAGTCATATATTAAAAGCACTATAGATATTGACGTCGGCCGTCGGCAATTTCAGGCTTCGTATTATAAATAAACTGACTCGCAAGCTCGTCCGTTTAAACATATGCACCTTTTTGCTCGAGTGGCAGATCTTGCAATTGCCTCCTTCCCTATACATTTTACCTTCCAACATGTAGTGACACTAGTGACTCAAGTGAGTGTAGTGAGTAAATTTCACTCTGCGAACCATTTTAGAGAAAAGTATTTTTTATGAAGAGTCTTAACGTAATTTTTATTATTAAGGGAGCCGTTGACGACATTGGCACTTACGATGAGCTCATACATTCTGGAAAAGAGTTCGCACTACTTCTGACCAAGTCTGGCGAGAATGGTGACGAAACTGGAGAAACTAAGGTAACGCTATGTTTCATAAAATTCATAGAGGCTCTATCATTATTATCACGTTTACATTATTTAGTGTGTAGGTAACAGGTACCATTTTGTTCTTGCTTCGGCAGTACCTATATACTACTATACCTACTTTTAGGAATTACATGATAGACATTGAATTTAATGCGGCACAGAGATTGTTCATAAAATTTCAAAATTTAATTTTTATTTAAAATTTTCTGGTGATTATTATAATTAAGAAAGGAAGAAAGAAGAAATAAGTTTGTACTGTTGAGATTCGACCACACCGCGGCTCATAATACGGTGACGCGCCCTCGTTAACGCGGTGCCGAAACGAGACAATTGGGGACGTTGAATCAAAAAAATATTACTTCAATAAAAAGAAGACATAAAACTATGCCAAATAGTGAAAATCCTATTCAAATTTCTCAAAAAGTACCGAAGCTACGTACAACGATTAGAATGTTTGTAGTTAGAGAGAGAAAGTGCTACTCAACAGTGACGTCACTGTTGAGTAGCGCCATAGTAAATGACGATCGTTCAATACAAAGGTGCGTTTTGCGGAAAAGCGACAGAAAATACCCACTCTTAAAACTTTGAAGACTTATTATTACGTAATTATTTATTTTTTGAATTACTTTTTTCGCCATTTGATTGAGAATTTGAGCCTTTATGTAGAAAATTTGGATTTATTGATTTTCTTTTATAGTGTCATGATCCCTATTAATGATTTAAAACGTCACGCATAAGTCGCGTCACTACATTTTGAGCTGCAGTGTGATCAATCCTCTATATAATATACCGATCGCGACCAAGATTTCACTCCTTGCTAAGTCATTATTTGCTATTAAAAATTTAAAACGCGCCAAATCAAGTAAATCAAAATAAGTAAACTATAGGATACTACAAAATTATTATTCGTAGGTTGAAAAAAGACCCTCGATGCAACGCGGTATCTCGAAGATTTCTGTCAAGAGCGGTGACAGTAATGTGGAGAAAGAGCAGATCCAAGACTCGGAAGAAAGAGCCAAGGGCAACTTGAAGTGGAAGGTGTTATGGGACTACTTGCGTTCGGTGGAGTCGTGGTGCCTGGTGTTCACCACGATACTGCTGCTGCTCATCACCCAGGCGGCTGCGCTTGCCACCGACTACTGGCTTAGTCTCTGGTAAGTAGAGAACTACGCATTACTAAACTCACGAAATACTTGTAATTACACGGAAGCTGGCGCGAATCGAGGTGCCTAAACGACAGTCATCTTTTTGTGTGGGCTGGGTTTTGTGTGGGTATAGTAAACCTCGATGAGTCTGTAGGTATGTTATTGTATCGTTTTATGTAATAATCCACCTTCTGTCCACAATTTAGATTATTTAGAATTAATATATTGAACATATGGCGGACCAACAGGAGAAGAGTCAGATGATTTCCTGATGTCTGTCTTACACGAAAACGATACCCCGCAAGCCATAAGTAGCCCTAACTGATCACTGATCAGTGAGCAAAAGACGAAAAAAAGGTGTGCTTGGTCCAATTCACCCCGCTCTCCCCGCGCACAGGGGACGAATCCAACTAATCTCCATATATGAAAAGAACCACCGCGGAACACTTTATCTATGGTAAAAATTTCAGGCTTGTAACCCGATGCGCACAAAAATATTAGTAATCTGCCCTCTAGCACCTCTTCTGCTGTACTTACCCTAATGAATGCTCGTATGTTTTGAAAACTATAGGTCCTATCAAAATCCATCCAAATACAGATGTATTGCAAAATGATTTTCTTTCAGGAAAACTCGGATCTCAATCGGAATACGATAGCGCCCGAACTGTCAATCAATGATTGTATTCAAGGGGCTGACACGCTTTGCTAGAGAAAGATAGTGTTATTGCGATTCCTATAAGAGGAAATAGAAAAGAGTGGCATGTTTTGTCCCTATCACCGACCGAACATTTTTTCATCGTCGAGTTATAGGCAAAGGCAAACTGGCCAAATTGCGTAGTACAAATTTTGTATGAAAATTAGCAAAGTATGAGAAAGACATATCCCCGGTCGCTCGTTGGCGCATCTTTAACTACAGAGTATATATATATATATTATATCTATGATTGCATTAAATGAGTGACGTTTTCATATCCATTATTATGGAACTTTATTGTTTAGTGTCAAATGTCAAAGTTACCCCTACGGCTGTAAGATGGGTACTGAAGCTAATAATTGAGAGAACACGATAAATACGAAGGAAAATCATTTTGCACTACATCTGTAATGACTTGTAGACACTTGTAGATAATTTTATAAGATTTTTTTTTCCTTTGACGGTTTAATCCTAGCTTCAGCCATTTTCAATAAAATTTAAAAAAAAACTGTAATTCGGCACATAAAAGAGGGGGCGGGGGGGAAAAAAGTCTGACAACGTGTTTCCCTAAAATTTTTGAAGCACAAATATGAAAGCTACATACAAGTTTCATGCTTTCTGCCAGATGGGACCGTATTCGTCATATTTTCGAGATAAGAAGCCGTACTAAATCCTATTTAAATTTTACACAAAATAATAAACACAAACAAAACATACCGCAAAAAATAATAAAAGGTACCTGTTTTTGAAGTGAAAACTTCTTTAGCGGCGCTGAGCACTTTTGTACTGGGGAAAAATTGTTAAACTCGCGACAGGTTCTTCTAAGACCAGCTAACTTGACCCCTCCTAGTATCATGATTGCGATGTCAGGAGGGGTCAACTCAGCTAAACTTAGCTGGTCTTAGATGTGTAAGACACAATGATACTCGGGACATAGGTATTATCTATATATATAAAGTTGATAGGGTGACTGACTCATCACCGCCCCGCCGAAACTGCCGGTCCTCGAAATTTGAAATTTACACTATAGTTAGGGTATGTAACGGAGGCAAGGGATAAGACGGGATTTTTGGCAATTCCACCCCTAAAAGGGGGTAAAATAGGGGTGCAAAGTTTGTATGGGGGGCAATAATTTTTTTAAGGTACAGACTTGAAACTTTGTACAAAGACTCCTTAAACTAAGACAATGAAAGTTATACATGCGTTTCAATATTTTCGTCTCTTAAAGTGTTGAAAATGGGGGTGAAATATTGTATGGGAAGCATTTTTTTTTAAGTGAGAGTTATCAAACTTTGTATAAAAGTTCCTTATAATAATAGAAAAAAGTGATTTCAGCGTTTTTCAAAATTCATCCCCTAAAGGGGTTAAAAAGGGGTTCAAAGTTTGTATGGGGGACAAATTTTTTTAAGTGAGAGACTTCAAATTTCTTACAGAAACTCTGTTTACATTTAATACAACTAAACTAATTTCAGCAGTTTTTTAAATTCATCCCCTCAAGGGGTTAAAAAGGGGTTCAAAGTTTGTATGGGGAGCAAAATTTTTTTTAAGTGAGAGACTAAATATTTTTACAGTCTCTGTTTAAATACAACAAAACCGGTTTTAGTAATATGTAAGTAAATATATTAAAAACTGACCTACCCGTACTAAGTCGTGGCGGGTTAAAAATGCTAAAGTATGTCTGTCTGTCTGTAACCCTTTCACGCTTAAACTGCTGAACCGATTTAGATGAAATTTCATCAAATCATGAGTATGAATATGAATACGGATACGGAATATACGGATACCGATACCGATACGGATACGGATATGAATATCTTTGTTATTTACTTTCTTTATTGAATTTTCACTTCTGACGGCACTCCCGGAGTACAACCCGTTTTGTTTATAAAAATGCAAAAAAAAATATATAATTATTATTACAATTTTCAAATCTAAGTTTCATTTCGAATAAAATTAAGCGCAATTCCTTAATTTTGAAAATAGTAGGCAGAACAGTACTCATTACTGAATCCTAATGTTAGTATTTAAATAGCATAGTAAGTACCTATTAACTTTAAATTTACAGGACTAATAACGTAGACGATTACGAGCAGGCGTTGCCACCTGGAGAAGAGCCTGGTAAGTTTTGTAGAGGCAGAAGCAGATGTATACCTTCTATCAGCTTCACAGTAGGTACCTACGTGCTATTCGAAAACCACCAGAAAAAAAAGATAATACTATTTTCTCAAAAATAGTATATGTAATGATCTCGTAACATCTGTGAAGATAGTATCCGAAAGTGGGTCATCCTGGACAGTTGCCAGAAGTGTCCAGGAAGTAACACCTACTGTCCAGGAAGTATGTAAATCCCATTACATATCATAAGTTCCGCTGCTGCTGCGGGCGCGGGCGCCCCCCTGCCAGCGCGCGCAGCCGCAGCAGCAGGGTGTGCGGCGGGGCGGGGGCGGGGGCGGGGGGCGCCCGCGCCCGCACAAACCAAAGCTAGTCCGACCCCACGGTTTTAGAACAAACGAGGTGGAATTGGCGAAAAATATGATTTTCACCGCTATTTATACAACTTGTTTTATTTTTGACAAAAGCACTATACATGCCTCGACCATAACTGCCATCCTGGCCTCGTATTATAGCCGGACCTCGCCTTCGGCTCGGCCGGCTAACTCATACTCGTCCAGGATGGCTTACTTACTGGTCTCTGCAGTAATATACTATTTGGTCAATTTCAGATCCCGGTTGGAATACCCAAGTTGAATTTTTCCAAACTTGGCAGTATCTTGCCACTTACGGCGGTCTAATTGTGGCCATCATTGTAATCCTTTACAGTCGGATCTACGCCTTCGTTAGTTTGACTGTGAGAGCTTCTAAGAATATTCATAATCTCATATTTAAAAACCTCGTCAATGCTTTAATGAGATTTTTCGACACTAATCTGTCTGGTGAGTTATTATTAACTTATTTTCAAAAGTAATAGTCTTAAAGTAGTTTGGTTCGAGGAGGATAATAGATTCTCGCATTGTTAGTCTTGCAGCATCATGAGTTCAGCTACTGGACATGTTGTAAAGGTTGTTATTTTTCAGGTCGTGTTTTGAACCGATTTTCAAAGGACATGGGTGCTGTGGATGAGATCTTACCGCGTTCAATGCTGGAAACTCTACAAATGTACCTCTCAATGATAAATATTTTGGTGGTGAATGCTCTCGCTCTGTGGTGGACGCTCATACCTACCTTCTTTTTAGTCGTTGTTTTTGTGATTCTCTTGAGATGGTACTTGAATGCAGCACAAGCTGTAAAAAGGTTGGAGAGTACGAGTAAGTAAATTATTAAGTATACCCATAATAAAAATAACCCCTAGGTCGGCTTAGTTTTAAAAATACTTATTATTTCAGCAAAGAGTCCAGTTTTCAGCATGCTATCGTCTACGGTATCCGGACTGACTACGATTAGAAGCTCTGGTTCAGAAAAAAGAGTTAACCAATTATTTGACGCTGCTCAGGTGTGTGTTATGCATGTTTAAACAAACCAATACATTTAACTTGTTATATTTTGGGATCTGCTTTACAACTAACTTGTAATTTTCAGGATGTACACACAAGTGCGTTCTATACCTTCTTGGGCTCTCAAAGTGCCTTTGGATTGTATTTGGATTTCGTCTGCCTCGTGTATCTGGGCACTGTTATTGGAGTTTTCCTCTTTGTGGATTTTGGTAAGTGACGCATCTTACCCATCTAGAAAGCAAAAACATATCAGACAGCCTTGTAGAGTCCCGAAATAAAGTTTCATTACTTTTTGGATCTTAATGTATTTAATAATTTTATAAATTCGAAAACTGGCGTACTATTTTATTCCTCGACCATATTGATTAGATAATATCAATTACGCCTAGTTTTCTAGTTGAACAAAGTTTCCTTTTTCAGGTGGGGCCGTGCCAGTAGGCAGCGTGGGCCTAGCCATCAGCTCAACTATGGCGCTCACGTTGATGTTACAAATGGCCGCCCGGTACACAGTTGACTTCCTGGCGCAGATGACCTCCGTGGAGAGGGTCATAGAGTACAGTGAGCTACCAAAGGAAGAAAACATGTATGAAGGATGTAAGTATACCTACTGTGTCGAGTAGAAAAGCTTGCTCACACACAATGTTTCAAATTATTAGGTTTTGCATTTTCTAATAGAACCCAAAATAACTTTAAATGCTAATTGAATGTTGAATATGTGTCCAGTAATACAGGCACCACCAACATGGCCAACTCAAGGGGAAGTGGAGTTCGAAAACGTCAGTATGAGATATGGACCTGAAGATCCACCCGTTTTGGTAGATTTGAGTTTCCAAATCAAGAGTGGCTGGAAGGTAAGTGGACGGAGAAGGCTTTTTGAAGACTTTGCCGACGATTGAGGGAAAAACGTCAAGCATATGATAATCTGTTCGGCGGTTTTTCAGTTCAGCGCGTACAAACATAAATACAGACGTGGCGGGGGAATCTTATGTATATTGAACTTTTTTTATTTATGTATTAATCAAAAATGTACTTAAACTATAAACAATGAATGTTGCTCGCCAAAATGCGATAACAGTTTGTTGGCGAGATCGCGCTCAATTTAACTTAAGTTAGGTACCATAGCTATGCTACTTGCTAATCTTATAAGACAAACATGGTTAAATTTGGTTCAGACGGTTCAAAATCAAAGGTTGAACAAAATATTTAAATGTAAAAAACCAGCGGGTTGTGCCGGGGATACAACCGTAAATTATATTAAGTGAATACTTCATTGGTTGTCTACCTATTTACTTTCGTCACTTAAATATAATATCAATTAATGTAACGTCAATGGAAAAATCGACCGGGAGCGCGGAACTAAAATTGAAAACGTGGAATTTATATTCATTTATGAATTAACATATATGTAACATACTACTCATTCTATGTTATTATGGTACTTTATTTCACAGATCGTAGCAATTCGAATCAACTTTCAGTTGTTTTGACGTATTCGAATTTTGAAATGGCCACCTCTATTAGTTCAATTCAATTCAATTTATTTAATTCAGACAATGTCCATAGAATATGTTAGTAACAGATGCAAAAATAAATCTTGATCCCTATGTTAGTATTAAATCTAATTTAATTTAAAAAAATATCATACACATGTCCCCCTCTGGACTCCATGTGTATGGAGTCCCAGTGCCTCCATCCATATTGAACTGGTCGGATACTCCACCAATACCTTCAGGAGACTGTTGGGACTCTCACGAACGTGCCGCATCAGGGAGGCAGTTCTCTTGCGTATTATAGCAATAAAGCTGTCAACGCGCGCCTCCGCGATCATGCCTGATGCGCTACAAAATCGTGGAAGCCCCAACAGCATCTTGAAACCATTATTGTATTGGACACGCAGAGCATTGAACGCCTTTTTAGTGTAACTAGTCCATAGGCTGCACGTGTAAAAGGTCTGACAAAATGACTTAAACAAAGTTATTTTGACATTCCCATTACGTCGTGCAAACCTACGGGCCAACATGTTGCAACGAACGGACAATGCTCTGCGCTCCCTTTCTACGTCAACGTCATCGTGGAGATCTTCAGTGACCCAATGACCGAGGTACTTAAAGCAAAGTAACCCTCCTAATAGGAGCTCCGCACAAGAGCACGGACGGTACTGTTTCGAGAGTCTTTTTGCCCGCTTTAAAGACTAAAAGCTCGCTCTTGTTGGTATTGTACCTCAGTTTGTGAGCCACTGCATACTCCTCACAAATCTTCAGAAGCTTTACAAGCGCACTGATCGATGGGCACAGCAGAACCATATCGTCGGCGTAACTGATATTATTGATAGTTTTTCCGCCAATCGAGCAACCGGATCCAGTGCTACTGAGCCCAGGAATCAGCTCGTCCACGTACAGGTTAAATAACACACCACACTTCAACCTGTACATGTCCGAGATTAGTACTTATTATAAACTGCTAACCTTCTATGCTACCTATTTTTAACTTATTAATTTGAAAAAGTTATTTAACCAAAAGTTGTTTTTTATTATAACTTTGTAAAAGTCATATCAGATATATCGACTAGGAAAAATCACAGTTGGTGAAATAGGGGCCTAGATGTATGCTTAATATAAACCCCTGACAATAAAGCATTCACTTCAAAACAAACTTGCTTAATAATGTGAGGAAAGAAAGTTATTATGAAACAAATTAATTGTTTTAGGTGGGAGTTGTGGGCCGAACAGGGGCAGGAAAATCTTCATTAATTTCAGCTCTGTTTCAACTTTACGGCATCGATGGCATCATCAAAATAGATGGCGTGAACATTAAGAACTTATCCAAACAAGTAAGTATTTTGTTACTCACCCAAACACTAACCCTTCATCCACGCTCATGATTTATTTTTAATAATTCATTTTTCTAATGTATTTAATTATTCCAGATATAATTTTATTAACATTTCATTGGAACGTAAGTTTTGGCACTTTTTTAAAAAGTACCCAAATTTGGACACATTAGGTACTTCAATTTGCACACAAATCGTTGACCACAGAAAATAAAGATATGATTTTTGATCGGTGATCACGATCAGGAGTTGAAAAATATTAATAACCAACTAAAGTAGATTCGAAAGGGCGATTAATACTAATAATCTACCAAATGTATGGTGATTGGTGATCCTACATTTCTTCAAGTGTGTGCGTGCACATGTTAACTGTCTGGGCCATGGCGGGAAATTTGATAGGCCAAAGATAGGCCTTATGTACAAAAAAACTTAAATCTATTTGTCTTGTCACACATGTGAGAATTGACAACTTATTAATCATCATTTAATTATTTGTCATAAGGTTTTATTTGTTCTGAACCACGGCTAGGATGACCATTATTTTTAATTGAATGTTAATTTCCAATAAAATTTTGTTCAAGATAAAAAGGAATCTGTTTTTGGTAACTACTAGCTAACTGTGATTGCCATTGATTACTAAATTAGTTGTATTGATCACCGATTAAAAATCATCGTATATAATAGCCACGGTAGAAAGAAACAGTAAGTAGCATAGAAACTCATATATAAATGCCAATGTTTAATTTTCAGGCCTTGAGGTCCAAAATATCTATCATTCCTCAAGAACCTATTCTTTTCTCCGCTACGTTGCGCTACAACTTGGATCCGTTCGATACTTACAGTGACGACGACATTTGGAGAGCCTTGGAACAGGTACGTTTCTTCATATCCAGAATCCACTATCCACTATTCAGCTTATGCCTTGGAAATAAAAACTATTGTGCCGGTGATCCGAACTTTGTGTCCTTTATGGTATGGTTTTTTTCCTTGATCGGCGACGAACTTGTTCTTCAAAAATAGTAGATTGTATGACTAGCGTCTAACTTAAGCCGGATATTAAGTACCACTACGTGATTTTTAATAATTTATTGCACATCGTGCAAGTTTATCAAAAGGCTTACTTACTTTTTACTTAAAGGCAAAAAAAAATAAAAACTAAATACTTGATTAATCGATTAGGTAGTTAATACAAAAAAAACTAAATACTTGATTAATCGATTAGTTAATACAAAGTGCCTCGAAAAATTGGCAGAATATTTTATTCGGAAAGATCCAAAGTGGATCCAAAGATACGCTGAAGGCGTCTCCTTTCTTAAGTGCTCTCCTGCAGCCTCCATTTGATTATAGACTGGTTAACGCATGACATATTTTCTAATTGAACGGCATTTTGTGAGCCATTTAGGCAACATGACTTTTCCGGAGTAAAAAAGCCTGCTGAATCCGATTCTGAATGTTGCCAAGCCAAATATTGGCTAGTTTGCTCAAAATTCAAGATGGCGGAATTCAACTAAAAACTTTGTAAATACTTATAACTCAAAACTGCTCGAGTGAGGTATCCTAGAATGGGTTTCGGGGGTCGCTAAACTCAGTTTTGATAACCAGAGGTCGGTCCAGGTACCGGAAGTGGCTCTAGACATTTATGGTTCCAACCAACCGCAAAATTAAGTTGGTTTTAAAAGGAAAAACAAGAATATTAAACAAAATAAATCAGATTTATCAGTATATTCATATTTTTTGTAAAATATACGTAAAAAGAAAACATAATGACCAAATTTTAAGTTCATAGGTAATGGGAAGTCAAAAAAATCTTCGGAACAAATCATAGTAAAATAAGCTGACTTTCGTGGCGTCTCATTCCTTTGTACTGCGATATTTTTTAAATCAAAAAATACAGTAACTATCTACTCAACGAGCTCTAAACAACGATATCCCACTTGATGGGGTAAGTTAACAATTTTTTTTCACGCACTCCTTTAGCTATATGGGTTGCCCCCCCTTAAAAACATTTGGACCTACTTCCAATTACCAAAATCGATTTCAGCGACCCCTAAAACCCATTCCAGGATACCTCACTCGACCAGGTTCGAGATCTAAATTTACGTAGGTATATTTTGATTTAAACGCTTTTTTGGTCGCCATCTTGAATATTGAGCATAAGAGCCAAAATTAGGCTTGGTAACATTCGGAATCGGATTCAGCAGGCTTTTTTACTTCGGAAAAGATATGTTGCCAAAATGGCTCACAAAATGCCGTAGAAAGCGAGAAGGAGAGCGATTTTTAGAAATATTTACCAGTCTATTATAATTGTAATACTTTTTCGAGGATTCCAAATTACAGGCGTTTTGGTTGATTTAATTCAACATGCCAGTCTGTTTGTTTTATTATTATTAAATAATCAATCAATTGAAGTTAGCTATGTGAAACTCCGTAAAATTTAAGGGAAATCCTTCGAATCATTGCTATCTAAATCTGAGGATCGAACCTCGGCGTGTCTCAGGTGGAAATGAAGGATGCCGTGCCGTCCCTCAGCTACAAGGTGTCGGAGGGCGGCGGTAACTTCTCGGTGGGCCAGCGGCAGCTGCTGTGCCTGGCGCGCGCGGTACTGCGCAGCAACAAGGTGCTCGTCATGGACGAGGCCACAGCCAACGTGGACCCCCAGTAAGTGGCGTTATTAAAGGTAAACCAGAAATATATGAATATGACCATTGTCAAGAGGGTGCTATTATTCTGATTTATATGGCAACAGACTATTATGACATTTTGATTTGTTTACCTGTCAAAGCTGGTGTAAATTTTTAAATGTTTTGCAACTAACTAAATAGTTTCAATTCTCGAGCGTTTTTTTACTTAGTAGTCTTTTATCAGTATTTTATACATATTATTTATTGCTTACCAAAAGTTAATACAGAAAAGAAAACAAGATTAAATTAATATTGTAAAAAATGGTAGAGAACAGGTGTTATAACCGCTAAATAGCGATCTCTTTCAGACAACCTGCAACAACTCTGTTTTTTTTACTAAGTACTGCTCAAAGTAAAATGTATGGATGGAGCGCTCATTTGTTTCTTGCATAGAACTTATTGTTCTTCAAAGATAAAAAAACAGAGTAACTAGGTATAATTTTGATTTCTAATGCATGTGTTATTTGTTGAGAGGGTTATTACTTATTAAAGTGTTGTGCGTGTTCCAGGACGGACGCGTTGATCCAGAACACGATCCGGCGCGTGTTCACGTCGTGCACGGTGATTACGATCGCGCACCGACTCAACACCATCATGGACTCCGACCGTGTTCTGGTCATGGACAAGGGCCGCCTAGCCGAGTACGACTACCCGTACAACCTGCTCAACAATCCCAACAGCCTGCTCAACTTTATGGTCAAGGAGACTGGCGAGAAGATGCGCAGCACGCTCTACGACATGGCCAAAGCCAAATATGACAGCGATCATGGATCCGCCTAAAATAAAGCGAATGTATACTTCGTTCCAGATTAACTAGGTGACGAAAATTTCTTATAGTATGAGAACTTTTAGTCATCTAATCTGGAACGAAGTATATATTAAATATTATTAATTTAGTTAATATAGGTAAGAATGAATAGACCATAGTGTTACTGGTTTTTTTGACTTGCCACCAGTCGCTATCGAATAGGTAATATAACCTTATTAGTCTTATTACACACGTACTCGTACGAAACTCGCATGCGCGTTTCACCATATTGCGCTGTTTGATTAGATCGATTGAACTCGTAATACCTCGGCAATCCGCAATCTGTTGAAAGCATGAGAGTCTACATGAGTAAATAAGGCTTTTATCAAAAATATTTAAACGTACGTATCTTAATAATAGAGCTGAGTCCACATGTATGTGAGCCAGTATGTGAGCGCCTTGGTTCCTTAGATGTAATAGGTTTCTTATTTTAAACGGCCGGAAATGTGGACGTTACTCGCTAGTCGCTACATATTATAACGTATAGTTTATGGTCAGATATAATTTAAAAAATAAAAAAAACATTGTGGGCTCACTCCGCACGCCTTTATTATTTAATATTACAATATTGCCAATGCTCGGAAAGTAAGGGATTGCCTGACATGGTGGTCGTCAGGACTAGGTTTGACAGACTGCGTTAGGCAATCCCGGTTTCCGGAAATTATAGTACCGGGACAAAGCAAAAAACATTTGGTGATGAACCTAATACTCGCAATGCGATGCTAATTTGACTTTTATTTAGCAGATTTCTTTCGAAACTGGTATTGTTTTCAAATTGCCTTTAACACTTCTTAGACCTGTGATTTAGTGCTCAAATAAATGAATAATTTTTTTTTACTTATTTTAAGTTTTTAATTTCTTTTTTTCTAATAGACAATAAGAAGCATAAAAAACATTATTTAAAGTATTTTTTAGTGATTTCGATCTTGTGCGCCGCCACTGCGTGCGGGCTACACCAGAGAGGGCATCGAAGCGGTGTTTTGACATTTGGATTAATTGTTACTTCTACAGAGTATTTGTTACGGTCTTCCCCAAGTAGGTATGGAAGGAAGTCCCTAACTAGTTAGTTCTATTTTTTTCCACAAAAGCTACTATGTCTGTTTATAGGATAAAAATCCCAGCGCGAGTTTTGCACGGCGGTGTTAATTGCACTGAGGCCACCACCGCGGCCGCATTAGTCTCTGATATGATTTACACGGTCAGCTGGGCTCATCGGGTGCTTTTTGGTCAAGTTACCTTAATATACCCTGCCAGGAATCCGCCTAGCGGCCGCGTTACTCGTGCGCGCCATCCACGACGACGACGCGTTTTCTCCACTCAGTGCAATTACTTAGACCAAGTTTCATACAAACCCGGACATTGATAATTACTAATTGAAACCTTTTGGGATATGTTTGGACACTTTTCAGGATGACGCTGGAAAGTCCCTAGACCTCCCAAGTGGGATAGCCGAGATAATGACGTCATCTTTTTTGTATGGGGAAAAAACAAAAACTGTCCTGAAACCTATCGTGTGTGGTATCAAATAAAAGGACTTGTTGAGCGGGTTCTAAAAATTTCATTAAATCAATCATTTCAGTCACTTATTCTAAATTAAAATAAAAATAATTTTCCAAACATGCCAAGTTTGGGTTCCTCCAGATACGATACTGTTAAAACTTCGAAGATCTCTTGAATAATTTATTCACTTATACTGGAAGTTACAATCACTCGTACACGTTTATGGTCTAACTTAAACTAAAACACGTCTTCAAACTATACTCAACCACGTCTACACTTTAGCACGGTTAACCAAGGAGAGCCCAGAAAAACGTTCCCTCCTTTTTAAGACCACCCGCCATCTTTTTTTTAAGTCGTAATGGCGGTGAAGTACCCTCAAACTTAATTAAAAGTGCAACTTAAATTAAAATTAACTACACTAAAGATGAAATCATTACACTCGACCATCCGACTGCGTGCTATCTCCGGAGCACGCAACAATCATTCATTACACTCAATACCAGTTTTCAAACATTTTTTTTTATTTATTACATACTTCTATCAAAACATATACTCCTATTCCACTGGATATTATACCCCAACACCAATGCAATAGGTTCCATCTCATAGACACAGTTTAACAAAATAATTATATCGTACGTACCGATGCTAAGACAAAACAATGGCATTAACATCACCTATTAGTTTCAAAGTTTCGGCAACTGTTCTGTTCCTACTTGATCAATACAGTTCACTAAAACGCTGAACTACAACAGTCAACAACATTTACAATTATATAAAATAACAAATCAGTTACATATGTATACTAAGCTGATTTTACTACCCTTATACACCCACATACATTGTCAACATAGTCCGAATATCCATAATATACCATAACAATCATAATATATATACATATATAACCTATTTGGAATCAGCATCATTGTCGGAATCAGATGTATTAGGCTCGGAACCAGACGATTCGTTAACTTGTAATGCCTGAACGTCAATCCAATCCTATCCAATCCGCAACCTATCTGAAGCTACAACGGTCTCTTTCTTCCTGGTACTGAACCCTAGTACATTGACAATTTTGTATCGATCATTTCCTAAACAACACGTTACTCTGGCTGCAGGCGCAGCGTGGGTAGACCCCCCACAAGGTGGACTGATGTCCTGGTAAAGGTCGCGGGAGTCCGCTGAATGCGGGTGGCGCAAGACCGGTCATTGTGGCACTCTTTGGGGAAGGCCTATGTCCAGCAGTGGACGTCTTTCGGCTGATATGATGATGATGATGACGTTACTCTGTATGGGTCGACGAATTTAGATAAGAGCCTTTTGCTTTTCCCGTCATTGTAAAAATTATTAGCAGGAATTATTTTTAAATCATAAATCTCCCATGCCTTCTTTGACTAAGCTTAAATTATTAGAAGCCCTTTTCCTAATTTCGTCGAAACGTTTATCATCGGTACTCATAGAAAGTAATGTGGATGTGCCAGCATTATTGGAAGCAATAATGGCTGGCTGTTATCCTCGTCATTGGTCAAGTCGGCTATATTTACCTGAGATACGTTAGGAAGTGAACTGTCACTTACGATTGGAATAGACTGGCTATCAATGTTGTTTGGAGGCTCGTCATTGTCAATTGACAATTTGTTATCGATGGGGCAATTTAACCTGAACCCAAATAGTATTTCTGACGCACTTTTCTTTGTCGTAGCATTAACAGTATTGTTAAAATGCCCTACTGCACTCAACCCCGCTGCCCGTCCCAATCACGCTCATTACTATTAACATTTTGTGTGGACAAAGTGGTAAGAATAGTTTGGTTGTACCTCTGTGCTTGTCTATTCGCCCTGAGACAGACAACTGCATTGAGTACAATGTGTAAAGCCTTTGCTGACACAGAAGTCCTGAAATGCAGCTGAAGTAAACGCAGTGCCACGGTCAGATATACGTGGTATCATAAAATCGTTGAACAAACTGTCCAACATTCTAACTACGTTTTTTTTAAGGGTTCCCTCATCAGTCCCTCCTATTCTAACGTCACCTTTATCTAAAGGTTGTCGTTCGTTTTCGTCCTGGTCAGATTGGACGACTTCACTTCCGGTACCTGGTAGACTAGCTATTAACATGCCCGCCTTGAATTGAAGAGGTGCATTAGTTAAAGAAGTGACAAATATGCATTATACTGCTAAGGACAAATATGCAATAAACCCTGTAACAACCTTGGTGTAAGTGATACTCTTAGTTCGGACTTGCTCTGGTACCTCTCTCTGAATAAACATTACCAGTATACGCGACTTCTTCGAGTGCACTGCCACCAACCCTCCTTTATCTATAGTAACATTTTAGAGACGTAAAAGTTGAGGGTCTGGTCTCGATTCTGGGGATCGTTAATAGGAGTATGATAGAAAAACAGTCGCTCATTGTCCTTCAGTAAAGTCACCGACGTCAATTCTGTGAAATCCTGTCCTATTAACAATGAGACGTGCATCCTCCACTGTCAAAACATCCAGGTCAGTATCAATCTCATCAACCCTAATTTGAAGAGTGGCCTTGAATTAAGGGATAACGGTTGAATTGCCAAAGGTAGGTAGGTATTGTAGGTAATCGTTCGCCTGTGCTTTCAGTCAAACCTAATGCGACTGCATCCGAATACCGAATACTTTCGAAATCAATAAAGGCATTTAACATTGTGCCATTAAACGCACACATTATTATTATTAAACTTATCATTTACCGCATCGGCCGTGCTGTTGCAAAGAGGTATGTATAGCGTCGTTAAAGTTACTTTCGGATGCTCTCGGTTTCGTAATCTGGTTGTCTCCAGGATCACGCAACGGAACAACGTCATCGTCTATTATAACTTCAAGCAGGTGCTTACCCGTCTGAATGAAAGGTTCCTTTCAGACGGGTGCGTGTTTTGGCCAAGGCTTTCACTACTTGTTTGCAAAGGCTTCCTAGTGCAATTTTCAATATTATGCCCTACCCTACGGCACTTTTCGCATTTCTCAATCGGCTTACTACAATTTTGATAGATATGTCCGCGCCCATTGCAATTCATACGGACTGCATCAGTTCCCCGTTATACTCATAGCATTTCTACCAGAAAAATTACCGCGCAATTGATGTTTCTTTTAACCACCTACTGCTGATTGAACTCACGTCAGCGTCCTCAGACTGCGAGGGCTGTTGTGATGCTAAATAGTTCAACAGATCCTCTGGTTCCTCACATTTAAGAGCCAGAGCCCCGTTTCTGACGGAACTGTTCGTGATCCCATAGATTACGCAATCAACCGCTTTACGACCGACAATCTTGCACCGACTTAACAACGATAACTTGTCGTAACAATAGTCTCTCAATGTTTCATCTGTACGAGATTTTCGGTTCAACATTTCGTCTAATACTTTACCATAGTTTACATCGTTTGGAAAAGCCTACTTTAATTTAGTCTGCCAGACGTCCCACGACGAGCTAAGCGAGAACCAACTCTTAGCCAACTCCCGGAACTTCGGTTGACACTCCCGCTCTGCTTCTTTTGGTAGGTGTCCTTTCGCCCTCACTTGACGATAAAGATCTTTTCCGCCTACGTCTCGATTGCTTCGGTCGGTTCGGAGTATAACTCTCGCCTTCTGTATCATCTGAAATTTGTAGCGCATTTTATGCTCTTTCTCTGAAGCATGTCTACCTAGTTTGACTACAGCGCTGTATTTTGAAACTTCTTTACTTGACTTTACTGGACTTTATTTGACTTTACTGGACTTTATTTGACTTTATTTGACTTTACTTGACTTTACTTGACTTTAATTGACTTGACTTTACTATACTTTACTTTCCTTGACTCTGCTTAACTCTGCTTGGCTCTGCTTCGCTCTGCTTGGCTTTGCTTGGCTTTACTTGGCTTGACTTTACTTGATTACTAAACTTTACTAGACTTTACTAAAGCTATACTTGAGCTTTACTAGAGCTTTACTAGACTTTACTAAAGCTATACTAGAGCTTTACTAGACTTTACTAGAGCTTTACTAGACTTTGCTAGACTTTGCTGCTAGACTTTGCTAGACTTTACTAGAGCTTTACTAGACTTTACTAGAGCTTTACTAGACTTTACTAGAGCTTTACTAGACTTTACTAGAGCTTTACTAGACTTTACTTAAGCTATACTAGAGCTTTACTAAACTTTACTAGACTTTACTAGAGCTTTACTAGACTTTGCTAGACTTTACTAGAGCTTTACTAGAGCTTTACTAGACTTTACTAGAGCTTTACTAGACTTTACTAGAGCTTTACTAGAGCTTTACTAGACTTTACTAGACATTACTAGACTTTACTAGACTTTACTAGACTTTACTAGACTTTACTAGACTTTACTAGACTTTACTAGACTTTACTAGACTTTACTAGACTTTACTAGACTTTAATAGACTTTACTAGACTTTACTAGACTTTACTAGACTTTAATAGACTTTACTAGACTTTACTAGACTTTACTAGACTTTACTAGACTTTACTAGACTTTACTAGACTTTACTAGACTTTACTAGACTTTACTAGACTTTAATAGACTTTACTAGACTTTACTAGAGCTTTACTAGACTTTGCTAGACTTTACTAGAGCTTTACTAGAGCTTTACTAGACTTTACTAGAGCTTTACTAGACTTTACTAGAGCTTTACTAGAGCTTTACTAGACTTTACTAGACATTACTAGACTTTACTAGACTTTACTAGACTTTACTAGACTTTACTAGACTTTACTAGACTTTACTAGACTTTACTAGACTTTACTAGGCTTTACTAGGCTTTACTATGCTTTACTAGACTTTACTAGACTTTACTAGACTTTACTTTGCTAGACTTTACTAGACTTTACTAGACTTTACTAGACTTTACTAGACTTTACTAGACTTTACTAGACTTTACTAGACTTTACTAGACTTTACTAGACTTTACTAGACTTTACTAGACTTTACTAGACTTTACTAGACTTTAATAGACTTTACTAGACTTTACTAGACTTTACCGGATTTTACTAGACTTTACCGGCTTTTACCGGCTTTTACTAGACTTTACTAGACTTTACTAGACTTTACTAGACTTTACTAGACTTTACTAGACTTTACTAGACTTTACTAGACTTTAATAGACTTTACTAGACTTTACTAGACTTTACCGGATTTTACTAGACTTTACCGGCTTTTACTAGACTTTACCGGACTTTACTAGACTTTACCGGCTTTTACTCAACTTTAATTTGACTTTACCGGACTTAAATTTGACTTTACTTCACTTTAACTGACTTTACCGGACTTGAATTTGTCTATACCAGACTTTACCGGACACTAAGTTGATTTTACCGGGCTTTACCGAACTTTACCGGTCTTTACTGGACTTTACCGGACTTAAATTTGACTTTACTTTACTTGAACGGACTTTACCGGACTTAAATTGGTCTATACCAGACTTTACCGGACTTTAAGTTGACTTTACCGGGCTTTACCGAACTTTACCGGACTTTACTGGACTTTACCGGACTTTTCCGAACTTTCCCGGACTTTACCGGATTTTACCGGACTTCACCGGACTTTACCGGACTTCACCGGACTTTACCGGACTTTACCGGACTTGACTTCAAGGTCCACTGACCCTATGCGCAGCACACCTACATGGCTGTCGGCACAGTCCATAAGCAGCACACCTACATGGCTGCAAACAGCACACCTTCATAGCTGTTAACTCAATCCATAAGCAGCACACTTACATGGCCGCAAACAGCACACCTACGTGGCTGTTAACTCACTCTATAAACAGCACACCTACATGGCCGCAAACAGCACACCTACGTGGCTGTTAACTCACTCTATAAGCAGCACACCTACAAGGCCGCAAACAGCACACCTACGTGGCTGTTAACTCACTTTATAAGCAGCACACCTTCATGGCCGCAAACAGCACACCTTCATGGCTGTTAACTCAATCCATAAGCAGCACACCTGCATGGCCGCAAACAGCACACCTACGTGGCTGTTAACTCACTCTATAAGCAGCACACCTACATGGCCGCAAACAGCACACCTACATGGCTGTTAACTCACTCTATAAGCAGCACACCTACATGGCCGCAAACAGCACACCTACATGGCTGTTAACTCACTCTATAAGCAGCACACCTACATGGCCGCAAACAGCACACCTACATGGCTGTTAACTCGAGTGAGTTATAGAGTTATAAGCAGCACACCTACATGGCCGCAAACAGCACACCTACATGGCTGTTAACTCACTCTATAAGCAGCACACCTACATGGCCGCAATCAGCTCACCTACATGGCTGTTAAATCACTCTATAAGCAGCACATCTACATGGCTGCATGACAGAAAAACAAAGAAAAGAAACATTCATTCGTGACAACACAAAACACTTATTACAAAACCGGCTTTTGCCACGAAATGGTCACAACTCAGTGCTGTAAACAGCACACCTACATGACTGTCTACTCACTCTCTAAGCAGCATACCTACATGGCTGCACTTATGTAAGCAGCGCACCTACAGCAGCTGTCTACTAACTCTATAAGCGGCACACCTACATGGCCGCGTACTTCGTTATTTGTTTTAGCGTTCCGTAATTAAATAGGTCAACGCTTCAAATATTAACAATTCCATTGTCATGCACTAAGTATTAGATTCAGTTAGGGTTTTCTTAATTGGCCACGATTGACATGTACGAGTATGTACTCTTTCGGAACGATTCTACCAATCAACGTTATAACGTAATTAATTGGAAACTGTTATCAATAATGTAACATCATTTCACACTTGTGGGTGCAGTTCTGAATAATTATTACGAAAGTATTTATAAGACATTTAAAATTACTTAACTGCGTCCCATGGCGCGCAGGCACACGTTCACTTCTGATATGTTAAAACTTCGAAGATCTCTTGAATAATTTATTCACTTATACTGGAAGTTACAATCACTCGTACACGTTTATGGTCTAACTTAAACTAAAACACGTCTTCAAACTATACTCAACCACGTCTACACTTTAGCACGGTTAACCAAGGAGAGCCCAGAAAAACGTTCCCTCCTTTTTAAGACCACCCGCCATCTTTTTTTTAAGTCGTAATGGCGGTGAAGTACCCTCAAACTTAATTAAAAGTGCAACTTAAATTAAAATTAACTACACTAAAGATGAAATCATTACAATACCGTCGAATCATTTTTTATACGTAAAATATACCTCAAATGATACTATAACTTTACAAGTCTATAATTTGACAAAATTGTACAATTTTCCACAGAAAAAGTTCACAAATTTGTCGAATTGTACGCTTGTAAAGTATTGTGGTACAGGCCCCTGGTCTTAGATGCGTAAGACACAATGATACTCTGGACATATTATGTATATGTATATGTAAATGGATTATGCGAATATGAATATGAACATGAGTATGAGTACGGATACGGATACCGATACGGATACCGATACCGATACCGATACCGATACCGATATGAATATATTTGTTATTTACTTTCTTTATTGAGTTTTCACTTCTGCCGGCACTCCCGGAGTGCAACCCGTTGTTTTTTTTTAAGAATCATCAAAAGCTAGAGTATTTATTGACCAATCGTCATGGTAATGGTGTTAAAATATTCGGAAGCAGACTAGAAGTGCATTTCTATCTAGGAATTTTGAAAATCTTACTTAACAACAACAACAACAACAAATATTCTTTATTGTTCACCAAATAATGTACATAAAACACAAATAACATAAACAATTGCACAATGGTAGACAACAGGCGGACTATCTAATAGTAATATATAATTCCTTATTATTCAGCGTGCATTATTCAAGATAAAATAAAATAAAATCGTAAATTTTTGTCTTCATTTTCAATGCTCCGATTCTTTTGGGGACTGCAAAATCTGTGATTTTTTTTATTATTTTTCATGATTTATATTACCCATTTCAAATTACAAATATTTTTTTTAAAGTCTTTAAAAATTTCCATGCGGTAAAGGGTTAAATCCATCAGCACTCGTTTTCTTGATTTGGTTGAACCTTGCATACATCTACAAAGGACTTGTATGTATGTATCTTATGAGAACTGCTGCATCACCTGTTCCTTCTTCTATATCTTTTGGCTTTGTCAGACTTCCATCAAACACACTCATGGCATCTCTGCGGTGCCGCGTAACATTTTTTTTTTTTTTTTAATCTTTATTTATTTAGAAGCTTTCGTCAGTATGACGATGTCAGCTCCAGCAAGCCTCTATCTAACCTACTACATCACTAACAGCGTAACATAATAAGTATTTTGTACTTCCAAGTCGACCAATTTGACTTGCCTTCGAGACTTCCGATTGAATATTTTGACGAGATGACTTCCATGGCTGGACCGAATATCCTTTTAAATCTTATTCAGAGTAAACGCGTGTTTAAAACGATAGAACCATTATATTTTATTATAATATCGACCAGAACAATATTTTAATTTGACAATGTTTGTTATGTTTGTTTTCTTGGTTTTCTTGACAACTGAAAATAATGACAGCCTAAACCAGAGAGTTTGAGTATTGAAGTAAAAACTCCTTTCAACAGAACGGAAATGACAGTAAGTGACATTGACATATGACTGAGATGGATTAACTAAGAGAGCGAGATATCGGTATTCGCCATGTTTTTTTGTGTTTTTCTAGCCTTAGACCATACTTAGATTGTCAAAGTCACTTTTTCTTCCTAGTAGCGCGAGCCTGGCCTTATCCAGATAATTTCAGTATTTAAGTAAAAACTCCTTTCAACAGAACGGAACTGACCAAAGTGACATTGACATGTGACTGAGATGGATTAACTGAGATAGCGAGATATCGGTATTCCTTTTGTTTTTTTCTAGCCAAAGACCATACAAAGTGTCTTTTTCTTCCTAGTTGCGCGAGCCTGGCTACCTTGGCTACCACTTAGCTACAATGAAATAATTGTCAATGCATTGCAAAGAGTATAATAATATATGTCAGGTATGCATTGCCTAGACATCAAAACATTGTGCAAAACATGGTCAGAACCGTGTCAAAACCCTAGATGTTGGTCAAAACTGTTATCGGCGAAGCCCCTTGAGGCTGCCAGCCTGCCACTTCTTCATTAATAAACTAAATAAAATGGTATACTTACAATGAAAATAATTTGTGTAAAAAGAGCAAAAATGTTATTTGAAGATGAAAATCTCTGACAGTCTTGGCGACTTCTTCATAAACAACTTAACTGAAATTGAGCAGATCGAAACCTGCTGTAACGAATGCGGCAACGATGAAAACTGGCAATTCAATTTCAAGGAGCATATAACTGAAATATTATTGGCGGGATTACTTTTGGTTACGATAAGTCTGGCCATCCAGTGCTATCGTTGTTGCTGTCGTCCTACTCGTCGCCGTCGGCGAGCGACGGCCTGCGGCTGATAATATTCCTTAAAAATAAAACATGCCGGAATTCATACAATGTTTCGAAAATTGTGCCAGGCAATTTCTCTCTAAATCTATAAAAGAAGCGTTACCAGCAAAAATGTTATTTGAAGATGAATACCTATGTAAAACTTCTTGAGAGCCTCACAAACTGCTTCACAGAAACGGATCCGATCGAAACCTGCTGTAGCGGATGCGGCTACGATGAAACGTCGGTCGAAACCTGCTGTAGAGGATGCGGCAACGATAAAAAGTCGAGATTTAATTTCGACGAGCATAAATCTGAAATATTACTGGCGCTACTTCTGGTTGCGATAAGTCTGGCCATCCGATGCTATCATTGTGCGTGTCGTCGTCGCAGTCGATGTCGGCGTGCGCCGCGTCCTTGCTTGCAATGTGATTAAAAATAAAATTTTCCGAAAATCATAACTTGTTTAGGAAAATTGTGACAGGCAATTTCTCTCTTCATCTATAAAAGAAGCGTTACCAGCAAAAATGTTATTTGAAGATGAATACCTATGTAAAACTTCTTGAGAGCCTCACAAACTGCTTCACAGAAACGGATCCGATCGAAACCTGCTGTGGCGGATGCGGCAACGATGAAACGTCGGTCGAAACGTTGGTCGAAACCTGCTGTAGAGGATGCGGCAACGATGAAAAGTCGGTCGAAACCTGCTGTAGAGGATGCGGCAACGATGAAAAGTCGGGATTTAATTTCGACGAGCATAAATCTGAAATATTACTGGCGCTACTTCTGGTTGCGATAAGTCTGGCCATCCGATGCTATCATTGTGCGTGTCGTCGTCGTAGTCGACGTCGACGTGCGCCGCCTCCTTGCTTGCGATGCGATTAAAAATAAAATTTTCCGAAAATCATAACTTGTTTAGGAAAATTGTGACAGGCAATTTCTGTCTTCATCTATAAAAGAAGCGTTACCAGCAAAAATGTTATTTGAAGATGAATACCTATGTAAAACTTCTTGAGAGCCTCACAAACTGCTTCACAGAAACGGATCCGACCGAAACCTGCTGTGGCGGATGCGGCAACGATGAAACGTCGGTCGAAACGTTGGTCGAAACCTGCTGTAGAGGATGCGGCAACGATGAAAAGTCTGTCGAAACCTGCTGTAGCGGATGCGGCAACGACGAAAAGTCGGGATTTAATTTCGACGAGCATAAATGTGAAATATTACTGGCGCTACTTCTGGTTGCGATAAGTCTGGCCATCCGATGCTATTATTGTGCGTGTCGTCGTCGCAGTCGACGTCGGCGTGCGCCGCCTCCTTGCTTGGAATGTGATTAAAAATATAACTTGCCGGAAATCATAACTTGTTTAGGAAAATTGGGCCAGGTAATTTCTCTCTTTATCTATACCAACAATAAAAGGATGAAGTTTATGAAAAGTGAGTTTTTATCTAACTATAGGTTTACTGCTGATAGGTATGATTCCGATAATATTTGGTATTTCACCAATGTGAAAGCCGAAGCTGAAGGCGAAGTCGAGCCGTTTGGGGTGTAACTGGGGCCGTGGGCCGTGGGGATTATATAAAATAAAAGTATCGAGAATTTTTTTACATATCTTGTTTTCACTTTTAACAGACTGAAGGAAAATAGTTCAAGAGTAATATACTGAAAGGACAGATATTTAATCACTATAGATCTTGAGATCTAGAGGTCGATAAACATTGGCAAAAGTGCATATGTGTGGGCTCTTAATGTCTGGCTCACTACCTACTTTACTTGAGTTTTGAGTTCACTGTTACCCCCCTAATGTTTTGGGCTGAATATATAACCTTACGTAGGCATTTATTCTGCTGATGGTAAATGTGAACTACTATTGAAATAGAAATATAAGATAATTTATTTCAGTGTAAGAACACAGTAATACAATACCTATATTAAAAGAAAACAACGGAAAAAAATATTAACTAAAATTGTACACTGACCATTACACTGAAAAAGGTGTACACTCAGCATAATGCCAGGTGCTACTAGAGCACCCGACGCTGGTCTTCCGTGAACACCTGTAGAGGGAGCGCAGTTGCGCGTTGCTGCTAGTCGAATTTAATGCTTGCGCTAACAATTGCAACAATTAGTATGCTAAGAGGCGAAAATGAAGCAAGTGGAATATAATAACAGAATAAAATAACATGGCGAAAGAAAGTAAAATAATAAAACAATATAAAATATATACATTTAGAATAAGATAATTGCAAAGTAAAATACAAACACTACCCCGTAGTTAATTTTTGCTTATTGAGAAGATAGCTTTTGAATTTAACTTTAAACTACTGCAACGAAGTAGCTTGCTTCTAAGGTGGCGGTATGTTGTTCCAGCATTTCGTAGCAGTGTACTTAAAACTGCCACGAAATGCTGCAGTTCTGTGTTTGGGGCTCAAGAGAAGAGTAGAAACTCTTTCGCGTTGCAAAAACCTGAGCTTTTCATGCAAGTATCGAGGTGCTTGGGTCTTCACAATCCCAAACAGTAAGCAAGCAAAGTGGAGGGAACTATTGCTTGTCTAAACGACACATGGCTGATTTGATTGTCACAAGTGTAACTATTGTTTGATTGATTGATTTTTATTGGTAAAAATTCACATTTATTTACAAGTCATTTTCCAGTCGTTGTATAAAAAATAAAATAAAATAAATAAGTATTTTACATTGCATGTAAACTTCGCTACACAATTATAATAAGGTCATTCATAATTTTAAAATATGTAGATAGGTATATTAGTAGGCTAATGACCTAGGGCCATCGAGAAACTCGTCGATAGTATATCAAGCCCTTTCTAGTACGATTGCCTTCAGTTTGCGGACAAATATTGCATCACTAGAAGCTTGCTTTATTCCATCGTCCAGAACATTATATAGTCTTATTCCCATAACATGTAGGTATAAACTTCCTAGTTTTCGCGAGTCGGCAGAGATGGGTAACTACCCGGGTAAATACCCGCGGGTGGGTATTTACCCGGTAAATACCCGATATTTACCTACCCACGGGTAAATACGCGGGTATTTATAATTATATTATAGATACCCAGTGTTAAGGTTTCTCGGGGTCCATATATTAATTATTATGATGAATTTACGCATTATTACTTATACAAACAATTTGTATCCTAATTATTAGGCCTGCCATTTTAAAGGTATACTTAGAGGGAAATGCACGGAACACAATTTTTGACTTGGGTAACTTTGTTTAGATCAGTTCGGAGATAAACATATCAAAAGTCCCCGCCCATACCCCGCCGTTGGGGGGTAGAGGTCCTATTTTTCGGTATTTCGTAAACAACTCTTAAACGGTTGCCCATGGCAAAAAACTTTCTTAGGGACAAGTAATCTACATAAAATTATCTACAAAAAAAGTTCTATACACTTTTTCGCTAGGATTCATATTTAATGAAATTTTAAAGGGGATATATATTTTTTATAATAAATTGCCTAAATCCTCATTTCTCTTTATTTTTATATTTTGAAAAGCAGAAAAAACTTAATTTATGCACTCAACGATACCCTACTTGATGGGGTAGGCAATTTTTTTTTCGTGCACTTCTTTAGCTGAATGGGATTAAAGAATTTGAGATGAACGTCACGTCGGAGGACATCCCGACCTATCATTCGTTGGAGACATTTTTAGAGAACTACTGTAAGGCAGTAGAGCACGCCGGAGCTAGTTCGAGTTCAGCTCACAGCGGATACCCACGACCTGTCGTGGTTAACACGATGCTCCCATGCCCCCTTATAAACCCATAAACATATTTTTGGACAATTTGTATAGCTTTGGGTCAACATGATGCTTAAACTGTGAAAATTGAAGAATATAGCTCCATACGACAGCATTGGATTAGTGAGGGAACCTAAAAACTTGTAAAGGCGGAGATCGAAAGCTTCTGGAGCTAATGTGAAGATCCTCAATAGGAAATCTTCCGAGGCTTTACGAAGCTTGTAGGCGGGATCAGGTTTAAAGTATGCTTAATGTATGTGTAGGTAATGGTTAGGTACACACGAACACATACATACATGGTTAGTGTTGTAGTGCCAAATGTAGATGGCGCTGTCAAATTGGTTTCAATGAAATGGTGCAAGAGGGCACTCTTTATCTATTAATACTTACTTTATGCCGGCACCACACTACGCTATGCATGTGCAAATATTAGTGTTGCATCTCTTCCTATAATATCGCAAAATAAAGGGAGGCGAATACGCAACGCGAATACGCATAGCGTAGTGTGGTAGCGCCATTACATTAATTTTCCCTATGTTATACGTAGGACGTTATTTGAAGATCCCTATGACACTTGCAGTGACAGTTCATTTATATAACCTTGGAACAGCGTCGATGTCACATCGAAATGTTAATAAGCATCTTTTGGGAATGTAGCTAATTAATTTATGTAGGATTGTAACATTTACATAATAACAATATGAAAGAAACCGTAACTGTCCCTTATTTCCCAGAAATATGCTTAACGGAATATACACGGTGACGTACTGCAAAAGTTATATCGTTGGTCTGTATCGACTAAGGAAGCGGTGCCGTCGATAACAGATGTTGATAATTGAAGTGATAATAATAAAACGTGTCTTATATTTCATTTTAATTGTTACGTGACTGTGTAAAAATAAAACAACGTTAAATTTCATATTTATTTATTATTTAACACTTATTGTTTTGACCTGTAGGTACTGGTCTTTCTTCTGGTGCGGCGTAAGAATACGTTATGTCCAAATTTTATGTCAATAGGTCAAAGGGAAGTTGAAAACATCTTCGAAAAATATTTTTGTGACAGACGACCGACGGAAGGACGCATGAGTGACAACAATAGGGTTCCGTTAGGACCATTCTGAAACGGAACCCTAAAAATGGCGGTTTAGTAGCCAGAAACGTCTTTTACACGATAACCGCATTTGAGGTTTAAATTAATGTACGTGAGAGGACGCTGATAAGAACCGCCACAGATAAAAAAACAATGAAGTATCGACACATGCACATCACTATATGGTATGTCACTGTCAGTGTCATAGGGATCTTCGTATAACGTCAGCTCTATAGGTTAGGTTACTCCACGGTTACTCTTTGCTAGACATCACAACATTCTCACTATTGTCAGAACTTACATTATATATAGACGGGTACTTTGTGGTCAGAACCATGTCAAATTGTCATAAGAGTATGTTGGTCATAGAGAAAATTAAATATATATGTTGGTCATGGTCAATGTTGGTCAAAACTTCTGCATTAAAAATGGTATAAACTGAAAATGATTTGTGTAAAACGATTAAAAAGAAGCTTTACCAGAAAAAATGTTATTTGAAGATGAGCCTGTGTATTAGTGTTACTGACAGCTTCAAACAATTATTAACCAATATCTTAAAACAATTTGAGCCGACCGAAACGGTTAGCCGATACGGCAACGATGCAAGGCAATTTAATTTGGAGGAGCCTAAAACTGAAATATTATATTCTACATTGGTGGAATTACTTCTGGTTACGATAACTGTGGCCATCCTGTGGTATTTTTGGTGCCTACTCCTCGCCGTCACCGTCGGCGAGCGCCGGCCTGCGTGTGCTCTGATAATATGCCTTAAAAATAAAACATGCCGGAAATCATAAAATGTTTCGAGAATTGACAATATTTCATAATTTCCAAAAGTCTTAATTCGAAAACCATTTCGGTAAAAACGTGTGAAGTACACAAAAAACATTTTTTTAGATTTTTTTCTCCGTTAATTTTGGAAAAAATCGCAAATTACTGTAAGCCGAAAGTTGACGTCATCTTCCTCGCTGTATTCAGGGAGACCTTAGTACAGAGTACAGACAATCGCTGCTCTGGAGTGGCTCTGGATTCTTGTTGGGAAGATGACGTCATATTTTACTTACGCCCTTTTGGAATGACCTACTTTTCAACGTGTTTTTTTTGTATGAAATACTGAGTTAAATTGAAAAATAAAAAATACGGGTGGCTTAAATTTTTACCTATTTTCTAACTAGTTCATAAAATAAAGTAGTTAAAAAAATGAAATGTTGTCAATTGTGCCAGGTAGGTAATCCTCTCATCTATAAAAGAAGCGTTACCAGCAAAAATTTTATTTGAAGATATGTGTTATAAATAGTTATTTGTTATACAAGGGTGCAAAGTTGTATTTTAACCGCGAGTGTGGAATTGGAACACGAGCTAGCGAATGGATTCTAGGGTTGAACCACGAGCTAGCGAATGGATTCTATGGTTGAACCACGAGCGAAGCGAGTGGTTCGAAAATAGAATCCTGAGCGAAGCGAGTGGTTCAAAATTAGAATCCTCAGCATAGAGAGTGTTGCAACACACGAGACGTAAAATAACTTTGCAGCCGTGTGTAACACAAATCTTTTCACCTCACTAAAGCGAGGAAATAGAAAAAGGAAAAAACAAAAGTAAAACAATAAAAAAATTGGGTTTCTTCTAATTTTTCATTTCATTAAAATAGAAAATAAAAACTAAATTAGAAGAAAAAAAATGTAAAAAAAAAGACTAAGCAAAATTCAAAAACAAATACTAAAGTAAGCAAAATTGCGTGAAAAATGTATTACTTTAAATTCAAATAAAAATATAATTTGAAATCTTTATTAGTCGAAATAAATCGAGTATAATCACGATTTATTGCAAAAAATGTTTTTTCCAACTTAAAATTCAAGATAAATGTTAAACTTGAAATCCCTATCCCTAAATTATTCGAAATCGAGTATAATGACGATCTTTTGCAATAAAATTTTTTTTTGCTTAAAATTCAAAATAGTTATAAAATTTGAAATCCTTATCCTTGAGTTAGTCGAAATCGAGTATAATGACGATTTTCTTGCAAAAAAAAATTTTTTTTTAAATTCAAAATAAATATAAAATTTGAAATCCTTATCCTTGAATTAGTAGAAATCGAGTATAATGACGATTTTTTGCAAAAAAAAATATTTTTGCTTAAAATTCAAAATCGTTATAAAATTTTAAATCCTTATCCTTGAATTAGTCGAAATCGAGTATAATGACGATTTTTTGCAAAAAAAAAATATTTTTTTTTTGCTTAAAATTCAAAATAAATATAAAATTTGAAATCCTTATCCTTGAATTAGTCGAAATCGAGTATAATGACGATTTCTTTCCAAAAAATAGTTTTTCGTCTTAAAATTCAAAATAATTATATATATTTTTTTAATTCAATATAAATATAAAATCTGAAATCCAAGGACTAATTTTTTTCACAAAACCTGAAAAAAAAATCAGATGGGCAAAAATTGTCCTGGCTGTTTTGTGTCCACACTAACCGATATCGGATCCGATACGAATTTGCCCGATATCGGATCGGATAGTGTGAGCACTAAGCTGTTTTCCATACATTTTTATCGGTAACGAATCCTACACCGATATTGTATCGGATAGTGGGAACACCGCCTTACATGTTATTACGTTAAAAAAGTAACTAGGAACACGTTCGGATTTCAAAATTACTTTGCACACATGTGGATAAAATGCAGTTTTGCTATCTGTTTTTAAAGAATAAAAAAGGGCTTTCCGAGCTAGTGAGGTGAAAATGATTATAAGATGTACCTCTCTAAAACTTCTTGAGAGCCTCACAAACTGCTTCACAGAAACGGATCCGATCGAAACCTGCTGTAGCGGATGCGGCAACGATGAAAAGTCGGGATTTAATTTCCACAAGCATAAATCTGAAATATTACTGGCGGGCTTACTTCTGTTTGTGGTAAGTCTGGCCATCCGATGCTATCATTGTGCGCCGCCTGCTTGCTTGAGATGTAATTAAAAATAAAACTTGCCGGAAATTTTATCTCACTATAGGTTTACTGCTGATATGATTTAGTGTTGGTAATGATTCAAGTTTTTGAAGTCTACATTGCAAGAACTCGACCCATATTTACGGGACTATGAGCTTAAAAGACTTCCGAGTCTTTTAAGTCGTGAGTCGAGTCCTTTTTTAAGTCTTATCGAGTCCTGTAGTCACAACTCAGTCTTTAGAAATGACTCAAGCCATATTGTGTCTTTTGTAGTCTTTATTCAACTTTACATGTTCTTCAAGACTCGAGTCCTATAATGAAGACTCACTTTTGAAGTTTCATCTTTCTTGCCTTTACATCGACTTGATCGATTGGGGGGGGGGGGTTGGGATATCCCTTGAATATACCTAGGTACTACAAGCCATTGAATTGTATCTAAAAATTGTATTACTGTAAACTTAAAGTAAAATAAATTATTTATAATTATTCCATACTATCCTCGGATATCATTTTGCGTGTTGCTGAGTTGCGCGAGCCTGATGTGGCTATTTTACTTTTGTGCCCTCAAAACACAATTTTACATTTGTACGAGTACTAGCCAATTACCCACTAGTAGCACGTCATGTTCAGACGTAGATAACCTTAAGACAAAGACGTTACTAAATCTCTACTGATTTCTCACTGTTTATTACACAATATTAGGTAGTTCCTGGCTGTATTTAATTGAACAGTCAGCAACAAAAATGTTCAGAAACGCATTTTATGGCAATGAAAAAATATAGTCCTGTTAAGTACAAATGTTATTTATTTATTGATATATAGTAAACAACATTCATACAGCATTACAGTTTAACCAAGTCACTGTACAATTCCGAATATGTGATTGTATAGTGCGCGCCATCCACGAAGGCGCGCCCCTCTACAGCCCATACCGTACAATTGCGCACAGATTAGCACCTATGAGATTCGCTGTGGAGGGGCGCGTCGTCGTGGATGGCGCGCACTAGACCTACTCTAATAGGAAAACTAGTTACCACATGCGACATGTGTACAGCACCCGGTAATAATATTTATTAACGCATGCATTCCCTGCCACCCTCTTTTGCTGGACATTCGGCAGGTGCCGCACTTTGCTGTGTGCCCCAAACGCACATGTGAGTTCAACCGACTATTCTAAGTCTAAGGCACTAAGGCACAGGGTGAAAGTCTCTTAATATTATGAACGCGTCTGTGCGTTCAAGGCACTGGGTGATCGTAACGGAAACGCATATATGCGTTGGTGGCAGTGAATGCGTTAATTGACGATTCATCATATCAAACAAATACTGCATTCGTTTACGTCAAATCGATGACATGTACATAAGTAAACTTTATGGCGCTACCACACTTCGGTATGCTTATTCGCGATGCGTATTCGCCTCCCTTTCTTTTGCGATATTATACAAAGAGATGCAACACGAATATTTGCACACTTCGCTATGAAGTGCGAAATTAATAGTCGAGTCTCTCTTTCCAAAAGTCGATGTGCAATACTTAATCCGCGGGTACTGTATGTAGGCAGCTTTATATTTATTACTAACTGTATACAGTACAGTTTTGTTTTGCTGTATACAGCCCATTTTGTTTTTATAAATTATGATCCTAACAAAATTATTCCCTTCTTACTTACTACGCTGGCTCGATGGCCCAAAGAGGATTGGCCTCTGACACAAGAGAATGCCACTCTTCTCTATATTGCGCCACCTCACGCCAATTGAGTACTTCGAGGTTGGCTAGGTTTTTGAGGGTTTCGTCATTCCAGCGTTATCTGGGACGCACAACCGGACGTTTTCCACTGGGCCGCCCCAGATACGCCTTCTTCACTGCACGATCGTCCCCCATTCTCTACAAGTGGCCAAGCCAGCGCAGTCGCACTGAGCGAACAAAATACTAAGTATTTGTGAATCCGAGGACAAGTAAATTATATTCTAACGTTTACAAACCAGTTTGTAATAATAGTAGTTATTTACTAAAATTGTCCTTGTTATTATAAACTCATTTGTTTTATATTAAAACGGTTTGTAACCTTTAGTATATAATTTTGTTGTCCTCGGATTCACAAAAACTGTAGTTTTCTCGCTCAGTGCGCGTTGCCTTGACTTCCTCAAGTTCCCCAATTACGTTATTAACAAAATTATTTTAAAATACATCAAATACCGTATATACAACAGGCATTGCCACATGTTTATTTAGCATTTTCTTTAACATTACTCTGGAAATAGGCATCTTTGGCTATCTGAAAGAGTCGAGCCATGTTGGAGTCTCCAGTCTCGCGCACCATGGCGGTCAGCCGGCTGTTGGGGTCGGACAGCAGGTGGTAGGGGTAGTCGAATTCGGCGACCTCGCCGCTGTCCATCACCAGCACGCGGTCCGAGTCCATGATGGTGTTGAGTCGGTGAGCGATCGTCAGCACCGTGCACGATGCGAACTCACTTCGAATCGTTTTCTGTATAAAACTATCGGTCCTGCAAATAAATTTGTGACAGTTAACTTACCGTCTCATCTCAATTAGCTTATACGTGAGGGCTACCATTGATTATGGTATATCGCCAGGTGACTCCTAGCGTTTGGAACGCAGTTCGTAATCCTAACTTACATGCAGGGGTGGGCAAGCTCTTTCCATACAAACTTTGTGACAGTTTTTCTTCGCTTGTGTTTGCATTATACTTATGATTTTTGGTCAGCATTTTTCTGTTAGCCAGAACCTCGAGTTTTTTTTTTAATTTCTTTATGTTTAGTATTTTTTTAAATTTCATAATTTGGAAATTATTGTGTTTTTCCTTGAGTATCTTCGTTTATCCAATATTTACAAGCAAAAAATAAAAGAATATTCGGGAGTGCCAAAACCGACGAATAAAACGTGCACAAAGTTTGTATGGAGAAGGCCTTGCCCTTCCCTGCGCCTTAAGTATTTAGCAGATAACCAATTAATTTTAAATAACTTTTACAGTAATGAATGATACCTATATGTATTTGGTTAATATTAAAATAAGGTAAAATAGGATATAGGTACAATCTCTGTTTGTCTGGTTAAACTAACCGTTCGTTATTTTCGTGTGTATAAATAAAGCGCGTGCCTCGTAGACGAGACGACGTAGACCAACATGGATTGTTACCACAATTTAAACCGCCCGGTTATATTCGATTAGGTATAATATTCGCTTAGAGAGTAAAATCCTTATTTGAACCTACTTTAATAAAAAAAATAAAATATAAATTAAGCCTAAATAAAATATATATAATAATATAACCATACGGATATAAGGTAAAAGTCCCAGTGCTCGACACCTTAGTGCCCAATAGATGACACATGCGAGTATTAATCACCTCTGTCATCACGACATAAGATTGAAAGTGCCGTGTATTGGGTCAGCGTCGAACACAGAGCGGCGTTAACCTTTTTTGTCGTTTTGTTAAAAACTAATCAAAAAGAGCTATATATTTCAAAAACTTATTGCTGTTAGAAAACGAGTTAGATATTTCTGCAAGCCTCCTTATATCGAAGAGATAGAGTACTAGGTATCTCTTCGTTATAAAATAAGTGGATAAGTATATCCATTGACACGTTCGTCAAGGCAAAAACGTTTGTTGGTTTAAAGCCATTGAAATGGTGGAAAATTTGGCCCAATTTGACACTGTCAGTTACATTCCAATAGTTTCGTACAAAAAAAATACCTACAGCTGTTAGTCTTGATTTGAGTGTCAGTGTTGCCCGATTCGTGCGGGCGGTACTTTTACGGGGGCTTTTTTTTAGCTGATTGCGAATCCAGCTCTATATATATTACATCTATGGTTAAAGCGATCTCAAACCGGGCCGAAAAGTCTTGGGATCGATTCTTTTAGTTGCTTACGTCATCAGGTTCTTTATCTGAACGATTAGGGTGACACAACCAGTAATGGACAAGGACCTCTCTTATAAAAAAAAGAGACATTAATTTTTTATAGAATAATCAATCGAAAACCGTATGTTCACCGAATTAAGATTGAAGTGTCCATTACTGGTGCTTGTCAGCTTATAGTGTATATTACTGGTGGTGCCACCCTACGCACTTATTAAACGAACAACAAGTTATACGAGCCGTAAAATGAAATAACCCCATTTTAATGCATGGTAAATTGGATCTTTATTTTTTACTTACTGAGGGTCTACGTTGGCAGTAGCTTCATCCATAATCAAAATTTGATTAGACCGGAGTATAGCGCGAGCCAGACACATCAATTGCCGCTGCCCTACAGAAAAGTTTGCTCCTCCCTCTGTTACAAGGAAATCCAAAGAAGGTACTGCAGATTTCATGTCCACCTGCGAAGGATATAATGAGGTTTTGTCACAGTATCAAACCTCAAAGCTAAAAAAATAAGAGCGGTAAACACATGGCGACTTTTTGAAGTGATATGTTACTAAAGCGCGAACTATGCGCGGCACTCTCAAAACGTAGCGATCTACGTAGGTACCTGCTTAGTACCTGAATCAATTACTCGTACTGTATCTTGTTAGGGTTCCGTAATAAACAAGGAACCCTTATAGTTTCGCCATGTCCGTCCGTCCGTCCGTCCGACCCCCGTTTTTCTCAGTAACCGTTAGTTCTAGAAAGCTGTAATTTGGCATGAGTATACATATCAATGACGCCGACAAAACGGTAGAATAAAATCTTAAAAAAAAATTTTTTTTAGGGTACCTCCCCTACATGTAAAGTGGTGCTGCAAATTTTTTTTCTGCCAAACCCCATCGTGTGGGGTATCGTTGGATAGCTCTTTTAAAAATATTATAAGGTTTCTAGAAGCATTTTTTGATTAAAGAATTGGTTAGCGTGATATTAAGCTTTGAAGTGATAATTTTTGCTATGGTCAAGTGTCCCCCCCCCCTGCCAGCTAAACGGTGGCTACTAGGCATGTGAAAAAAATCATGGTAGTAGTATATACGATGAATTTAAAAGGAAAACTATCACAGCTAAGTAGACATTACTAGTTAACGAGTAATAGTCGAACTTCAGAAATGTACTTTGCAAAAGCAAACGTTCGTGCAATTTCCATTGATACCTTAGATAATGTTGTTAATTCTTTCAAAAACATAGTAAATATAAGTTTTCGAACTTTTTAGTCCACATAATGTAAAGGGTAGACGACTACGGAACCCTACCTTGCGCGTGGCCCGACACGCACTTGGCCGGTTTTTTTTGAATTTCAGAAAACCCCCGTGTGTAATGGCTTGGTCAAAATACTTCTGCCTCCTCGTATTTACCTGTTCAAGTGCTCGCCATAGGTCGGCGTCGCTGAAAATATTGAAGGGGTCCAGGTTATACCGGATAGTTGCGGAAAACAGCACTGGCTCTTGAGGTATGATTGAAATTTTGGTTCGAAGATCCTAAAAAAAAGTTTTGTTTATTAGGTGCCATATTTATTTAAATAACTATTTAACCGACTTCAAAAAAAAGAGGAGGTTCTCAATTAAGTTGTGTTCTTTTTTTTAATGTTTGTTACCTAGGAAGTCCTTGATTTATGGACCGATTTGGAAACTGATTTCTCTGTTTGAAAGCATAAGCTTCAAAATTGGTTCCGTTGTTATCAGAATCTGGTTCTGATGATGGGATCCACGAGGAATTGAGGGAACTCCTCAAAAATTCAAGGGTAACATATAGCAATTTTAGTATTTTCGGTAAGCAATTGAGCATCTGCATTCAGAAAGTAGCATTTGGTGAACGGGAACTGATGAAGAAGACCACGCATGGTCATCCAAAACTACAATTTTTTCATGGGTCGCACTAAGATATTTCAATCAAGATACTGAAGCCTGATCTGGTAATTGAATCCGGAAGGTAGGCAACGCAGCTCCGTAATAAAACATTGTAGGTTAGCTGTGTTTGAGCTCATTGGAATCTTTATGAGATGCACTCTGGTAATGATTCACTCAAAAAGTGTAAAATAAATTAATAAAAAAATAAAACCGACCTCAAAAAAACACTAACATTTAAAACTAATTGCCTAATTTTTAATAACTCAATATGAGACTAAACGCTTCTTATGGGCAATTATTTTTAATATCTAGTGTTTTTTTGAGGTCGGTTTTATTTTTTTATTTGTTCTGTCAATATTTTCTTGTGAATCTTATCTATACTTAGTTTTCTTTTGGGTCAGCATAAAACTGATTGGTTTGATACGAGCATGTTTATATTAATTAGAAAAAAAAATTTACGGGACAACAAAAAAATAGTTCGATCCAATTACTGTCTCACAGTAGTCACAGTATAGGTAACAGAATGAACAAAACTCACTTGTCTGGCTATCAGCGATGTATCGAGCCCGTCGATCGTGATGGTGCCGTCCAAAAATGCAAATCTGAATAATGCGGAAATTAGGGACGATTTTCCGGCGCCAGTTCTTCCCACCACACCGACCTGTTAGAAATATTAGTTGCTTAAATAAATATTAGTTTTTCTGCAAATAGCCGATGGCCTAAGTAATGTAACGTTAGCAATTTAATGAACATTTTAGATATATTTACCAAGTAATATTTTAATAGTACCTACATTACTGCAGAGGCCGCGAAATAGGGGATTGCTGGCCGAGTAGTTATAGATCTATCTAGAGATACGAGGCCGACAATCCCTGTACTTGCCGAGGCATGTGTTTCTCAAATAAATCCAAGGAAATAATACGAATGTTCAGCTTATATTATTGCTAACTATTTTTCGCAATAAAAGTTTTCAACTTAAAAATCAAAATTAATTTAAAATTTGAAACCCTTCTATGTGAATTAGTCAAAATCAAAGAATAACGGCGATTTTTAACAAAAAAAAATTTTTCTCTTAAAATTAAAAATAAATATTATAATTTGAAATCCTCATCCTTGAATTAGTCGAAATCGAGTAATATGACGATGTTTCGCAAAAAATATATTTCTTAAAATTCAAATAAATATAAAATTTGAAATCCTTATCCCTGAATTAGTCGAAATCGAGTACAATGACGATTACTCACATTTTTTTTTAAATTAGAATTCAAAATAAATATAAATTTTGAAATCATTATCCCTGAATTAGTGAAATGAGTAATTAAGTGGATGTCTTTTTTGATTGGCAGATGGCAGTATGCCATAGGTAGACAATGAAAAAAAAACCTACTGAAACAAAAGACAATCTCTTTGCTTGCCATGGCCATTAAAGTTGTATGAAACAACCGCTAGTTTGAATTGAGAACGAATCTTCAGTAAGTGAAATATAAAGACGTACTTCGCGTTCTATTATTACGAATACAAGGACGACATTGTTTGAGAAAAAGTGATTTACAAACCTTCCAGCCACTTTCCACGGTTATATTCAAGTTCTTTAGGATAGGGGCTTCATCAGGAGCATACCGCATGTTTACGTTTTGGAATACAATCCTGCCCTGTGTTGGCCACATATTTGGAGTGGGTACTTCTGTAAAACCAATATGTACATAATTTAGTTATAGGGAGCGCTCCTGGCGGCAACATTTCGAAGTTCTAATTATTTTTTTAAATGAAATGAAGTCTTCTGTCACTAAAATGTCTTATCTTCAGTACTTCCCCTCTATGTGATAGTCGTGGGACATCCTGTATAATAAGTGTATAAATTTCCTCTTGAAACATTAAAAAAAAATTAATAACCCTATTGTAGTGGCTTATAAAAAAGTATGTCCACTGTCTATAGTCCTCGGAAACTGTAGGCGTAGGCTTGGGGTGGCCAATTGGCCATTACGACTAGCAGACCTTGGGCACGGTACAGTATATACTTTTTCTCACGAACGCGGGTAAGCCATGGTTGAGTGTTGAGATAAGCATGCAGATTTGTATATGTGTTCGTAATGTTTGTATATGTGTCACAAGTAGTTAAATATGTATAAACTTTTCGAAACAAAACACAAACGAACGCCTTTGCGTTTCGTCTTAATTCGTATGGCAAACAATTGATATTACTTAAGGCCACCAGAAGCGCTGCTCGCGTTGCCTTACAAAATGAGACTGAACGCAAACGCGTTCGTTTGTGTTTTGTTTGGATAAAATTTATACTAGAGGTTCTGTACTCTCGGGCGGTAACAAATAGGTGTGCAGACAGCACTGACCTCCTTCGAATAGGTTGGGCTCGGTGTCGATCTTGCTGTACTCAAGCACACGCTCCACACTGGTGAGCTGCGCGAGGAACTCGACCAGCATGCGCGCGCCGTGCTGCAGAATCATCGTCAGAAACACGCTCTGCGTCACCGCTAGTCCTACGTTACCGATTGCGTTCGCGTTGCCTACAAACATAATTCACTTTTTTTAATAAACTCATTGTATGATGTGTGCACTGTGCACAGTGCATACAATGATAAAAGGTATATTCTCATAACAGCGTTATTTTTCTAGTAAATGTTTCATAGAAAATAAAAGTGAAACAGATATGATTGGTTATTTCACTTCTCATACTCGAAGAGTGTGTCATATTATGGCATAGGGAAAATATGATAACCTATTTATGATTTACAAAACATTTTATTTTGACCAATCAAAATACTCTCATATTAAATCCACCAATCACAAAACATCGACAGCTACTCAAAACGTTGAGTTCTTTTTTGGTAACTCTCGTCCGTAACTCGTATTGAGCAGTCTGTGCATGGCTGTGAGCTCATTTTAAAT
Organism: Cenopis cana; assembly: GCA_951800055.1. Lineage (NCBI taxonomy): Eukaryota > Metazoa > Arthropoda > Insecta > Lepidoptera > Tortricidae > Cenopis > Cenopis cana. The sequence continues at coordinate 12,768,518 of OX637471.1, read as the reverse complement.
ATAAAAAATTAATAAGCAGTCACTTAAAAATATACGGTTTAGCTTAACAAATAAGATCGAAATTCGCTAATTGCTTATTTTCACACACCTCGCCCGCTAATCAGTGCACGTGCGTTGAAGTGTAGTATACGTAAAATCATCCCATCAAACATGTCTCTTTCACCGGACGGAGAGCGATCGGTGTCACAGCCTGATTTGACGAAGGCCAAAGAGACTCCTAATTATATAACGACAAGAAAAAGGAAAAACTACGGTGACCAAGAAGACATATCATTTTTAAGGTCCGAAATCCAAGATATGCTGGCGAGCATGAAGGCGGTGCATGAATCACAAAACAACAAATTTCATGAAGCCATTAATGAATTGCGATCCCAAAATGCGCAAATAATTCGAACCAACACAAATATAGAAAAAATTCTTGAGCGCACGACCATGCTTTACGAGAACCTACAAGAAAAAGTTGAAAAAATAACAGTGGAGCACAATGCAGCGTTATCAAAAATAGATCACCTTGAAAATCAAGTGGAGGAAATGCAAAGATCTCAGCGCGCAACAACATTTGAAATCAAAAATATCCCTGAGGCAAAAGGTGAAAACCTAAACGATTTGTTATCAAAGGTGCATAGCGCTCTACAAGCACCCTTTAGCCCTGATTATGTCAGACAAGTAAAACGTGTTAAAAGTGGGCAAAATAGATTGATTGTAGCTGAGTACCAGACCACGCAACAAGTAAAATCACTTATCAAAGCGTTGAAGGAGTATAACAACTCGAATGCAGAAGATAAGTTTAACACACAATGCATCGACATCGAAGGAGACAAACTACCAGTGTACATTACAGAGTCCCTGACGCCTGCAGCTCGTAAACTATATTACTTCGCACGAGACCTGCGCAAAAACCACGGATTCAAGTACTGCTGGACAGGACAAGGTAGAGTTTTTGTCAAGAAAACCGATACATCATCAGCAATTTTGATAAAATCTATAAAACAAATTGAGGATCTAAAGGAAAACGGTTCGACCCAGTGACTATCTTCTGTAATAGCTTGTAAGTTTACTTTAATTATAAGTACACATGTAAACAAAAAATCAACAACACACCTAAATACATTATCTACATACTTGCATACTAACGCTAAGGATAACTTAAATACTAACTATATATATATACACAGAACACATAATATACTCATTACACTAACTATTTACACCACTAAGTACAGTAATTTCGACTCCCAGTATCTTAGAGATGACTGCACCCCGACTGCCTTAAAAAGTTGTATAACCACGGAACACATACTTTATGACAATGGCTAATGTACAAAATTTAATGGAAGATATTGACACTAGTGTCAGTATCGGCAAGTCGGTGGCAGTCGATTCTCCTGAAGATTGTAAATCTGTTTTCGTAAATTTAACTGAACAAATCAAAATCCTTTCACAAAATATCAGGAGTATTAACCACAATTTTGATGATTTGCAAGTATTATTGAAAAGATTTGATATGGATTTTGACATCATAATATTAACGGAATGTTGGCTTACAGAACATACTTCCTTACCTACTATACAAGGTTATAATACTACTTCAACAATCCGTCATATTAATCAAAATGATGGAATAGTGCTTTACTTTAAGGCTGATCTCCCGTTTAAAACAATTGAACCTATAGAATGTTTGGAAGCTAACTGTCTCGTTTCAACACTTGGAGTAGAATATGCAATAGTTTCGATATACAGACCCCCCTCTTTTAGGAATACAGAGAGTTTTAATTCTTCGTTAGATCATATCTTGACAAACCTTAAACACTTCAAAAATATAATTTTACTCGGTGATTTAAATATAAACATAATAGATAACAATACAGACCCCAAAACGGCTGATTATCTTGATATGCTAGCTTCTCATGGCATACTACCTACACATACTATACCTACTAGAGGCAACAACTGCTTAGATCACTGCATGGTAAAAACTCCCCTCCCTAATATTACAGTAGTATGTGACACTACAACCACTGACCATTCTTCAGTAATTTTGTCTCTATCAAAGTCCATGACACACAAGTCATATCAACAGCGAACCTTCAAAAAAACCGATTATCATGCAGTGATCTCGGAACTACAGCAGATAGACTGGATTAGTGTACTCAGCGAACCTGATGTTAATAAAATAACTAATACATTCCTATATTTGGTTGATAGGACTATGAAAAAACATACGATCTACGTTAAAGTTTCACGCAGGAAAACAAATATCAAACCATGGATCACTCCTGGTTTGATAAGATGTTTAAGAAACCGCGACAAGATACACCAAAAACTTAAGAAAGATCCTAATAACTTAATAATCTCCACTACCTATAAGAGGTACCGAAATACGTGCAATAATATACTTAAAAAACTAAAAAGAGCCTATCAAAGAACATTAATTAATCAACACAAAAATAATTTGAAAGAGCAGTGGAGACTTATAAAGCAGATAACTAATCTTAAACCTGGTCCTGATACACAAAAAGATGTACTAACACTTAAATCAACTCCGAAAGAGTCACTTGATTATGCCAACGAATATTTTACGAGTGTAGGGAGAAATTTAGCTTCCAATATTATAAATAAAACTGGCCTATCAGAAAAACTACGTGCAAAAAAAATGGTTTCTAATTCGAGCCCTGTCCACTCTATGGTGATGCTAGACACCGATGAACTTGAAGTTAAGCATACCATAAACAACCTAAAAAATAGCTCATCCACAGGGTGGGATGGAATATCGTCAACTTTTCTGAAACTGGGCGCGGATACTTTAGCACTGCCTATAACTATTATATGTAACCTTTGCTTAAGAACTAGCATATTTCCTGATGCATTCAAAAGATCGGTGGTTATCCCTATATACAAGTCTGGAGACAGAAACTGTATCTCAAATTACAGGCCCATATCCCTATTGCCAACATTAGCGAAAGTATTAGAAAAAATCATTAATAAAAGATTAAAAAGCTACTTGGAAACAAATAATCTACTAAGCAAAAATCAACATGGCTTTAGAGAACATAAATCTACTGAAGATGCCGTAATACAACTAACTGACTATATCGTTGATAAGCTAGATCAAAATAAAAAATCTATCGGCATCTTCTTAGATATTCAGAAAGCGTTCGATACAGTTTCTGTCTCATTACTTATTAAGAAAATGGAAAATATAGGTATACGGGGCATACCACTGAACCTTCACAGTAATTATCTCCAAAATAGGAAACAGTCAGTAAGGGTAGGAGATATATACAGCAAAGAGGAAAACATTGAATATGGCGTGCCGCAAGGCAGTGTTCTAGGCCCAACCCTCTTTCTCATATATATCGATGAACTATGTCGCCTTAATATCGAAAATGCCGAAATAATATCATTTGCAGATGATACCGCTATTTTGTATTACGGTGATACATGGGATGAGGTCAGTAGATTGGCACAAGATGGCTTCAATCAAGTGCATAAGTGGCTCTCTTATAATCTACTAACTCTAAACTACGCTAAAACTAAATATATACCTTTCAGCATTAGGAATAATAAGCAATCGCTATGTGAAAATATATCGATTAAAATACATTCATGCCAGGACAATGCTGCTTGCTCGTGCCAATTAATATCCAAAACGTCTTCTATAAAGTACCTAGGTGTCCTAGTAGATAGAAACCTCGGCTGGCATGAACATATTTCTAGTCTTGTTAGCAAAATTAGAAAACTGATATATATATTCAGGAATTTAAGACACGTGTGTGATAAGAAACTATTACTTTCCATTTATTACGCTCTTTGTCAGTCTGTGACTACTTATTGCATTACCGCTTGGGGAGGAGCATCAAAGACTTCTGTACTTCTACTAGAAAGAGCCCAACGTGCAGTGCTTAAGGTCATAACATTCAAAAAATTCCGGCATCCAACAACTACACTATATAAGGAAACCTTAGTACTAACAGTAAGGCAACTTTTTATGAAACAGCTATTAACAAAACAGCACAAATGTACTCCAGAGTTTTCTGCCACAAGAAGGAGAAATGACTTCGTTTACTCTATTCCACCACATAAAACAAAATTCGCCAAAAAATTCATTAATGTACTAGGTCCCACTTTATACAATAAAATAAGTAAAGATATAAAATTACGGACACTTAATTTAAATTCATTTAAAAAGGCAATAGAAGGTTATTTACAAAAACTTAATTATGAAAACACAGAACAGCTATTAAAAATTTTGGTGTAAAACACACACATACATATACGCATGTACACACACACACACACACACACACAATATTTATACTATATTTACAATCATATTTAAAATGTAAGAATGATCTGTAAAATTATGTTAAGTCTTTACATATACTACTTGTTTACAACTAAGTCGGCCCGGCCGGCGCGGCGGCAGCCGCACGGTATTGTTTACGCATAGATCTTTTGTTTGTTATCTGTCGCTATGTGCATGTGTATACCCACCTAGAACTTGCTACCTATAATTTGTATTTAACAACAATAAAATGTTAAACCGATACGCACATGCACAATGTGAAAACATAAATGCTAAGGACGGTGAATCCTGACCCACCGTGATACAGTTTAAACTAGTACGGGGGTCAGAAGACACTTACTTGCCTTTGGTTTTTACCATTGCAAACAGAATGTAAGTAGTGATAAGCACTTTTATTTGCTCAAATAAAATATATTAGTTTTTTTTTTTTTTTTTAGTCAAGTGCAAAAATATGGGTGCATACAACTTGCTCAAAAGTGTGTCCCATAGCTCTTATGTCGGTGAATTAAGGTTTTGGTACATATTTATGAGAGGATTCATTCGATACATATTTTTGCACTTGACTATACATACACTGTTGAACTAATTTATTTTTTAAAAACATTAGGTCTTTTTTCGTCCCTATTTCAACTACTATGTATCTGTAACAAAGTAGTTTTAAAAAAATGCCGCCTTTTCTTATTCTCATTGTAATTTATTACGGATGGTAGGTATATTGTGGGTGGATAATCTTTATTTACCTATTTATGTATTTTCTCGCAATCGAAAAGAAAAGTAGAGTGTACCACACTCTGTTCTAAAAGCCATATTATCTACCACTCGAACTATTTAATAACCATCTCGTGGTAATATTGCTTACATCTAAAAATAACCATCTCATGGCAATATGGCTTATTTTAGAACCTTGTCTTACAATCTACTATTGTTTTACGGTGATTCCACATTCGACCATTACTTTCAAATACTCAGATTCACCTGGAAGTCATTTCATTGGCGTCAGTGTGCCTTGCAATTATTTATATATTTTCATTTTCATAAGTAACTATAATAGAGACATTTAGGCAACTTACCAAAGTCGACATATAAAAAGACGAACATAATAATCGCCAGATAGAGGGAGCAAATGGTATCCAAATAAAAAGCGAAGGTTGCACCTCCTCCTAAGAAACCGTTCCATGCGGCAGTATGCAGATCCTGAAAATAATAGTTTTATACATTAGTTTAGTGTATTACATACATATATATATTGGATTATTTTTTCCTAAAACAAGGATTTTTTGTATGCCTAGTATAATATAAAGTTGCCTATTACGTATGTTGTTAATTCATTCGCAAAGCAGGTTTAAAAACAAATATTATCATCGCCTAGTAGTCCTAGTACCTACCCATAACACAAGCTTTATTGTGAGCTTACATGGGTATGGGACCGTATGAGACTAGTTGATTTGTGTAAAATTGTTGTTGTTTGTTTTTATATTTCTGTGTACACTATTATTTCCACTATTATATTATAATAGAAAAGGAAGAATCTTGGTTGGTGTTTTACAAGCTTTTATTTAACCTGCACGTTTGTATGTAATTAGTCCTCAAAATCGTTTTTATTTCATAATCAAAAATGTTTGGATTGATTATTCCGATTTCCAGTTATTCAGGGCGACTTGGAAAGGTATGTAATAATGCATATATTGAAGTATTTAGAATACGGAAACGTTAGCCGATAAAACTGTATTAACACTGCCTGAACCTGTATAGGAAATAAATCTATAGATCTAGCTGTATAGATCGGCATAAGGAAACTGCATGGTCAAGTGGCAAATTATAATAAATTAGACATAAAAATAAAATTGTATCCAACCAAAATGATATTTATATACCACGAACCTTCGCATGGCAGCACAAAATTCACAAAAATAAAGAAACAAAATTTCATACATACCGTCAAATTTATACGCATATTTTTCCTTACAACCCCATACGGCTTTTACTGTCAAGGTGAAAAAGTATTAAGTACAATAAGTTATAAATCAGGTATCACAGAAATTGTGTTTACTTTTGTGATTTTGTTTAACTACATGCGTAGGTTGGTTTCACACGAAGAAACATAATCACTGTCTACATAGGTATACACAAATGATATAATGTGTATCCGAGAGGTGAGGCTATCTAGGTAGGTATAGACTAGTATACATACATCCTTAAGCCTTTGGATACGCGCTCAAACTGTTGCAGGCTACAAGACAGCATTCGTGTGATAATAGAAGGCGCCTAAGTCGGCGGTAGCGGGCAACGTCATAGACGTCTGAGTAGCCACGTAGCTTGTAACACTTACCTTACAAGCTATTTACCATGAGTTTGCAATGTTTGCATTACCGTACTCGCTTAGCGACTGCGTAAATTATTTAGTATGGACAAAAGTACAGCGCCTCTGGCGGTTACACAATAGAACTAAGAATCGCCATACTAAATCGTTTACGCAGTCGCTAGCGAGTGCGGTAATGCAAACATTGCAAACTCATGGTAAGGGTGAGGAAAGACTAACATAGTTTATTGTTAGTAATTGTGAAAACCAGCGCTGGCAACCACGCCAGCACATGCTGAGATGGAACCATTTCGTGCAATACCTTGTTTTACTGTTTTATCATTTTTTATTTTATTTTTTGCCTTTTATTGTGTATTGTCACGAATAAATAATTCTGATTCTGATTCTGATTCTGAAAGTTGGACTGGTCGTCTTATCCCAGTCATAGCCGTCTTACCCCATCCGTACCTTAACTTGTACCTACTTACGTGTTATCAGAGCTACATTAATATTAAGTACATTATAAGTACCTAACGTAATGGCACCAATTATGGACGGCTTAAGAACTCTGTCGACATCTTTTGGCTATAACTCTCTTATTTTATAAGTTTGATGTTAGTTATTTCAAAGAAAATGTAGCTTAATAATCACTAATAATAATAAACATACAAAAGTTTTGGATAAACTTGTAAGTTCCGAGAAAATTGCTCCAAATCTGAAAAAGTCGAAAATCTTCGAAAATCCTATGATGGACAGACAAAATCCAATTATGGACACCCAATCTTGGACACCTTAAGGTTTAAAAACATTGTAGACCGCCTGCAATTTCACATATGAATTCCTTTATTTGTTGAATTCCAAACTTTAAAAAAAAGTAGAAACTGTCATATAAAAGGAGGCACAGGTCGTATTCAGCCAATTCAGCTCGTATTTTTCTGTTGGAAACGCGACGTCTTTTTAAGTCTTGAATAATTTGCGTTTTTCGGTAAAACAATACACTTGCGATTCTGTTAAAAAAAAATAAACATCCCGCTGTTTATTTTTTATTGAGCTTTTTATTGATGTTTTTGACGTTTTAAGGTTATGTTTATCAAATATTTATCCAAATTTTGTCGTATTTCCTCAATTTTTGAGAAAAGTACTATATTAGCCTCGGCCGGAATGGCAATTGCAGGGTTCGTATTATAATTAAACGGACTCGCAAGCTCGTCACTTACAACAACAAATACTCAGCCTGCAATTGCTTTTTTCCCCGGCCACGGCAATAATGTATTTTTTTTTTTCGGGATAAGGATTCATGGATAAGGAATTCAAATTTTACATTTCTCTAGAATTCTAAGTAAAATTTTTTTTTACGAAAAATCGTCATTATACTCGATTTCGACTAATTTGGGGATGAGGATTTCAAATTTTATATTAATTTTCAATTTCAAGTTAAAAAAAAATCATTTTTTGTGAAATATCGTCATTATACTCGATTCCGACTAATCCGGGGATAAGGATTTTAAATTTTACATTTATTTTGAACTTTAAGTAAAAAAAATTTTTTTACGAAAAATCATCATTATACTCGATTTCGACTAATTCGGGTTTAAGGATTTCAAATGTTATATAATACCGGCTACTATAACCCATCTTAGAGTACTTATAATATGTGTGTAGGTATAAAGACGATTTTTCGAAAAAAATATTTTTTTTTCTTAAAATTTAAAATAAATGTAAAATTTGAAATCCTTCTCCCTGAATTCTTATCCCAAAAAAAATAACCTATTTCGAGCTGACCTTTCGTATCGACTGAATTTTAATTTTCCTGTTCAAAAAAAAAAAAAAAACATTATAATACTAAATAGGATATTATAATGAATATTATATGACTGCTGGTAAACTTCACCACAGGTAAGAAAATTTTCATAAGTACATTGATGTTAAAATGAAGGTCATTTGCCTACCGTTTCTGGACGCATTTTAGAGGATTATGATATTTGTGTAGATAAATTACTATTATAATAAAACTGGGTGGCATTTTTCAAACATTTACCTCGCCAATAAATCCGTCCAACATTGGGTGTCCATAATTGGGTAACCAGAATTCAGTATGAAAACCAATCATGGAGAAATTGTCCATAATTGGAGATTAACAAAAAATAGGAACCAGTAATGTACATCCTCTCTAAATCATTCAAATTAGATTGTAATGCAATAAACACTTTAAAAAAGTATTGTTAAATATGTAACGCTTCTCACGCAATCATATCAAAATAATATTGTTTAGAGAAAATAAAGTTTACAATCAAAAACGTAAACCTACTTCCTTAGTTATTTCTGTAAGAAACTTAGGTTATTCGTGAAAAATGCCGGAGCACACTTTTTGCAGCCGCGCCATTTTTAAACAAAATGACCGAGGTGCATGTCATTTGTCAATGTGATACATAGAAGCCTATTCTTTATGCTTAAAGTGTTGCCATGACTATAATACTTTTCCGTTGCTTAATTTCGACCGTGAAAGATTTTTGCGTCCATTACTGGAGCCAGGTCCATTACTGGTGCCACTACGTTACTACTGAAATGTAGATGTAGGTACTTTTGAGGGTATTTGTGCAGTTATTGGGCAGTTAGTGGGGCTCAAGGAGGGCTATTAAACACTTGCAGTGGCCGGGTCTATTCGACCAAATGTATTTTATTGAAACCAAATTCATATTTAAGTATCACGCGCACCAAACACACCGTACCTGTAGGTACCAGTACAGTAAGTACGTGTAATAAATACAAATTTGGTTTCAATACAACACGTTTTCTCGAATAGGCTCCGGGGGCACTCACAACCCGCTACGATGATGAAAACTACCGCTGATTGGGTTTTAGATTTCAGGGCGCTCAAAAATATTTGGACATTCACTTTAGGATGATATAGAGTCATGTCCAGATTATTTTGGGCAGCTTGTTCGTTCCAAGTTCCAATATAAAATATATAGCCATGGTTAGCGTATCTACCTCGTGTGTTGTTTTATGTTAGTTAAGGCGCTACAACGAGAAAGAACTGCGTTTCAAAGATGAAACGCAGTTCTGCCCAGACGACGAAACAATAGTGATTGATTTTAAGATATATAGCCTGGCAAAAAAGTCTAGAAACGGAACTAATTTATTTCGACCCTGACAATTTCGATTAACTTGTCAGTTTTGTCATGTAACTGTCACCAGTTTTATTTACATTTCTTATTTATCAATTTCGCTGATTTATCACAGTTGAAACACAACTATATCACCAGATAATGGATAGAATAGTACTTATTTATACAATGTTTATAAACGATGTCTAGCTGAATTTAAGGCGGGAATTATTTTGTCGAAACGGGACAGTTTTATCTAAAAAGTGCTGAAATTACGTGTGATGCTATGCTATACAGCACGTCCACGGAAGATTTCGTAATTTCTGTTGCGGTACATATTCACGAAATGAAATGTACTTACATTTTACTTACAAATTACTTACAAATGTACTCTTAATAAAAAAAATGTACTCATGCGGTTTCGGCGTTACGACATAGAGCTCGTGGTAATCATTTCTATGTACTATTATGCGTTTAATTATTGATGGTATTATTATCTATATATATTTATAAAAATTAAGGTACAATCACGATTTATTGATGAAATTGCGTCCGGGATGATAGCAAGATTTTGAAGGGTACGAGTATGTTTACATGTAATGTAAACAAGACCTTCTATAATAAACTTGGTACTTGCGATATGTTTGATGAATTTTGTTTGTAGTGAAACATCTAGTGCATAGCAAACAAGTGATCATTAAAATTGTACGATCAACCAACTTGATTTCTGATTAGTGATCACTTCGTGCCTTGTCACAGTGACATTTCTATGAGATTTCTAGCGGCTTTCATAGTGATTCTAACTGCGACAAGGTACGAAGTGACTCAGAAATCAAATTGGTTGACTGTACGTAAGAAATACATGCACAAATAAAGTTTTCTCAATTTTTTTGTCATTGAGTTTAAATTTCACCTGACCAATGAATAGTCTTTTTTCACTTAGCTTACTAGTAAATGTATTTGATGATCATATTTCTTTATTACGAACTTAGGTACCTACTAAAAATGTTTTAGTTGAAAATAAAGTATCATGATATTTTCGTCGGACTATTCGTATTGCCATATAAGCGACAGTGGCACACCTATTGTTTTCTACTCTTTTTTGCCAGGCTATATGATTCTTGACTATATAATTGAGTTCCTGACAATAGCCGAAATATGATGCCTTAAAATCATCTCGATAGAAAAAAAATCCAAGGTTGCGTCTATATTTTCCTATTTACTCAGCCTACTAAAACAATGCATTATTAAAAGACACGATTAAGAGGAGGGGTAGGGCAAGCTCTCTCCATACAAATTTTGTGCAGGATTTTCTTCGTTTGTGTTTGCATTTAAGTTAATGATTTTTGGTCAGTATGCTTATTTTTCTGTTAGCTATTTCGTGATGTATTTTGTTTTTCATTGATATTATTTTTTAAATTTTTCTATTTTCACTTTTATGAAATATGCATCACTTTGGTCTATTTCGTAGATTCAATTCCCACCCCCAAATTAGTTGATTTGGGGGATGATTTAAGGGATAGAAAATATCTTGTGTGGTGGATTTTCTTTTTGGGTCAGTGAGGGCAGCTACCAGGATCCCGTGCTACCACGCGGAAATAGTCTTAGAAGACCTTCCCTCGATTTCAAATTAGTGAAGATTGGCGTGTACAGATTTTGGAAAAACATACAGGGTGCGAGAAAAAGGTCATTTTTAACAAACTTGTTTTATGCCAATCGATCCCATTCCTATCCAGGATCAAAAGATTGTATGGGACCAAAAAAAAATTTCGGCTAGAAAAGCCATAAATCGAGGAAAAGGTTGTCATAAATTACCTTTTTCTCGCACCCTGTATGATTTTTCCAAAATCTGTAAACGCTAATCTTCATTAATTTGAAATAGAGGGTTGGTCTTCTTAGACCATTTTCGAGTAGCAGCACGGGATCTGGTAGCTGCCCTCACTGACCCAAAAAGAAAATCCACCCTGTATATATATATGTTTTAATCCGGGCTATAAATTCTATGTATATCGACCAAGTTTCATCATAATCTGTCCAGCCGTTTTTGCGTGATTGAGTAACAAACATCGAAACATCCAAATACTGTATCGTACGTTAACTTGGAAGTTTGTGTTTTTCACAGCTTCAAGGGGCTGTAGATCTGAGTTTAAATGTCAACTCGATACCTCCACGCGTTCCCGAGATAGGGTCTTGACAGACAGACAGACAGACAACAAAGTGATCAAGGGTTCCGTTTTTCCTTTTGACGTTCGGAACCCTAAAAAAAAATTTATTGTCCCGTACGAATCAATAGTAACCATGATTCTGATTACCACAAGCACGAAATTCCCATTATATTTTGAAACACACGTGAAATGAACAAACTTTTCTGGAAATATAATCCCAGTTATGACTTAACAGTACAACCTCATGTTCTACGCAACTAAACACTTAAGTAACCATGATAAATATTAATGAAAAAAGGATATAAAGTCCTCTTACTTACTTGACATCGATCAAAGTCTTCTATTAGTTTGTTTTGGGCTCCGAAAGATCTTATAGTTGATATGCCAGTAAGTGAAGAAGTAATTAAACCAAACATGGGACTCTTTGCTGTAAATAAAAATAATAGTACATTAGGGTACAAGTTAGGTGTATTTTATCAACATCATCATACTAGAGGCGGTATTAGTCGCGCGACCGGCGACCGGCACGGCGAACGCGATAAGGTAGGCTTGTCATTGTCAACCTCACGATTTTCAACACATTAGAGAGGGGAAAAAATAATTCAATAAAATAATATGTTTTTCACCTCACTAGCTCGGAAAGCCCTTTTTTATTCTTTAAAAACAGATAGCAAAACTGCATTTTATCCACATGTGTGCAAAGTAATTTTGAAATCCGAACGTGTTCCTAGTTACTTTTTTAACATAATAACATGTAAGGCCGTGTTCCCACTATCCGATACAATATCGGTGTAGGATTAATTACCGATAAAAATGTTTGGAAAACTGCTTAGTGCTCACACTATCCGATCCGATATCGGTCAGATTCGTATCGGATCCGATATCGGTTAGTGTGGCGGACACAAAACAGCCAGGACAATTTTCGCCCATCTGATTTTTTTTTTCAGGTGGTGTGAAAAAAATCAGTCCTTGGATTTCAGATTTTATATTTATTTTGAATTAAAATTTTTTTTTAATTATTTTGAATTTTAAGAAAAAAAAAATTTTTTTTGGCAAAAAATCGTCATTATACTCGATTCCGACTAATTCAAGGATAAGGATTTCAAATTTAATATGTATTTTGAATTTTAAGAAAAAAAAAAATTTTTTTGCAAAAAATCGACATTATACTCGATTCCGACTAATTCAAGGATAAGGATTTCAAATTTTATAAGTATTTTGAATTTTAAGCAAAAAAAAAAATTTTTTTGCAAAAAATCGTCATTATACTCGATTCCGACTAATTCAAGGATAAGGATTTCAGATTTTATATTTATTTTGAATTTTAAGCTAAAAAAATATTTTTTTTGCAAAAAATCGTCATTATACTCGATTCCGACTAATTCAAGGATAAGGATTTCAAATTTTATATTTATTTTGAATTTTAAGCTAGAAAAATATTTTTTTTGCAAAAAATCGTCATTATACTCGATTCCGACTAATTCAAGGATAAGGATTTCAAATTTTATAACTATTTTGAATTTTGAGCTAAAAAAAATTTTTTTTTTGCAAAAAATCGTCATTATACTCGATTTCGACTAATTCAAGGATAAGGATTTCAAATTTTATATTTTTTTTGAATTTTAAGCAAAAAAAATTTTTTTTTTTGCAAAAAATCGTCATTATACTCGATTCCGACTAATTCAAGGATAAGGATTTCAAATTTTATATTTATTTTGAATTTAAAGCAAAAAATTTTTTTTTTTGCAATAAGTCGTGATTATACTCGATTTCGACTAATAAAGATTTCAAATTTTATTTTTATTTGAATTGAAAGTAATAAATTTTTCACGCAATTTTGCTTTATTTATTTACTTTAGCATTTGTTTTTGAATTTTGCTTAATTTTTTTTTGCGTTTTTTTGTTCAATTTTAGTTTTTATTTTCTATTTTAATTAAATGAAAAATTGGAAGAAACCCAATTTTTTTATTGTTTTTTCCTTTTTCTATTTCCTCGCTTTAGTGAGGTGAAAAGATTTGTGTTACACACGGCTGCAAAGTTATTTTACGTCTCGTGTGTAGCAACACTCGCTATGCTCAGGATTCTAATTTTGAACCACTCGCTTCGCTCAGGATTCTATTTTCGAACCACTCGCTTCGCTCGTGGTTCAACCATAGAATCCATTCGCTAGCTCGTGGTTCAACCCTAGAATCCATTCGCTAGCTCGTGTTCCAATTCCACACTCGCGGTTAAAATACAACTTTGCACCCTTGTATAACAAATAACTATTATAATATGTGTGTTTTCTCCACGAGTTCAATATTTTTGAAGACAGTCAAACAATAATCGACCTCCAAGGTCCACTTTCAAATGTAATTGAGAAGGACAGCTAGTCTGCTTCGGGCTATTTTAAAACTAATGAAGCTACCCGACTATCAAAAAAATGTTATACTTAAATGAATAGAAACATCATTATAATTGTCTTTGTTCTCCGAGGACTCGAGAGTCGCTAGGAACCTTTTCCGGTAGCTATATTACTTATAAATTTGTCATGTAGTAATTATTTTACTAATATATGTAGTATTTACGAGAATTAACTTATTTGTGTGTATTGTGTTTATGTGCTAGCTAGATCTTATTTCATCAAAAGAAAGCTCGGTTTTCCAATCAACTTAACAACACGGGATTATTCAGTAATTGCACCATTTGAAGAAAATGCTAGCAACGATATCTGCAGCCTTTGCACTGCAGTGGCCTGAATTTCTGCATTCCGTTAAAAGTGATATCGATACGAGTGCCTTTTGTCTGTGAGCCAACATTAATAAGTGAGTGAGCAAAGGCAAAAATAGCTCTGGTGCATAACTGACCCCTATTCACTGTCTGTTGTGAATATCTAGATATTACGTAGCAAGGAGACTATGTGTTCCGCTAAGTATGGTACTTACTTGTTCCTTCAAGACGCTTGATACCCTGTGCGGCTTTTAAGTACAATTTAACCATCAACGCAAAAATGAGTAGGAGCCCCACAGATGGCACGAGGGTCCAATAGAGGGCGATAGCGTTGAGGAACAAGATGGCGGCGAGCCCGCCGTAGATCTGGAACACGTCGAGTAGCGTGCGCGGCAGGATCTCGTCCACGGCGCCGATGTCCTTCGTGAAACGATTCAGGATGCGCCCTGCAAAACACCAGTAATAAAGGGTCGACCGCTTAATTGAAACCGTGCGGAAGGGTAGCGAGAGGCAGGTAACTGCCGCCCGCTACCCTTTGACATCTCCTCTCTCACCCCCGTACCGTCACAGGCGAGGACTCATTACAACGGTCGATCTGTAAGGGTGTTGATATTACTTTTAAAATCACTTGAACGTCAAAATAAAACTGAGTTTCTAAAAGTGTAAATAATATTTTACGTAGGTAGGTAACTCAACATGTCGCATATAAGCCGACAGGTATTAAAAATGAATTTCGCAAAAAAAATAATTGATTAAGTTAATATTATAAGACGATACTTGCTCGGAAAGTTTGAATAATTGAAAACTCTAAATTTCGAACCGTGGAATCGGAGAATATACGTTAGAACAATTTACGAACACACTTAACTACCTATAGTGCTTTTTAATTATTTCACCGAAAATTATTTTGACAAGATTAATTACAAGACATGGATTGAGTTGTTGACCACCGCGCAGGGGCGAAACCCCAGCAGCGTGGGAAATATGCACGAGGGGTTTGAGGAGCAGCATACTGTTGTTTACCTGAGGAGCTAGTGTCGAAAAACCGCATGACTCCCCTCAGCATGACGGAGAACATTTTGTTGTGCAGCTTCCTGGAGGAGGCGATGCAGAGCTGCACGAACGGCAGCACGCGCACGTTCACCAACAAGATGACCGCGGCCACGAGCGCGCCGTGCACGTATAAGTACTGCGCCGTCGTGAAACGGCCCACCTGCGTGTCCAGACCGGCATCTGAAAGAACAACATTTACATCAAACAGTCTATTCATCCTTAAGTGTCCTATCATGGAAACAAACTCTTCTTGACGACATTAATCAATTAAATGATACCCTTTTCTCTGGGATTACACAATATACATCACTTAAAATGTTGTTGTGAAGAATGTGAACTTAAAGAAGCTTACAAAGTATTGTAATCCTAGAGAAAATGATGCATAGACTGTAGTTACTAGTTACGCATGCAAAACTCCCAATAGCTCTACTTCACTCACACCTCAGATTCGGTTGAAGCCGTTCAACCAATTTATCTCAATGGAGCGCAAACTCTTGGAGTATTGCAATGTTTAAACCACCCGCGTGGTCGTGGATTTTCCCCAGTAAGTATTGTGTTATCGGGCCCGGCCTATAAAGTCAATCACGGTCAGGTTAAAAAAACATAGATATTCAGTTTTGAAGCATGAAATTTCGTACCATTGATACTAACGCAAGTAGAATTTCAACCCGTCATACAGGAATTAGACGCTGTCATATAAATATATGGAATGTTACTGACTATACAGGATGGATTTTCTTTTTGGGTCAGTGAGGGCAGCTACCAGATTTCTTGCTGGTACGCGAAAATGGTCTTAGAATACCTTCCCTTAATTTTGAATTAATGAAGATTAGCGGCTAGAAAAGCCGCATATCCTGTTTGTTTTTTCCAAAATCTGTAAACGCCAATCTTCATTAATTCAAAATCAAGGGAAGGTCTCCTAAGACCATTTTCGAGTAGCAGCACGGGATCTGGTAGCTGCCTTCACTGACCCAAAAAGAAAATCTACCTGTAGGTTGAAACTTGAAATTCCTTGGACACAACCACCGACACCGCAACCGCACCGACCCCGGACATCAGTTAATAAATTATTTCATTACTCCATAGAGTCCATTTGGTTCAGCTTTAAATATATGATATTGTGCAATGGTCTATAAAGTACTAATTCAAAGATTATAGTAGTCGAGTAGAAAAACGTTTTATATATTAATTTAAAGTAACAAAAATGGGTCCTGTCCTGTTATATTCTCAAAAACATGTTTGTGACAATTTTTATCATATCAGTTAGTGATTCAATAGATAATTAAATTACGAAGAAACGAAACAACACATATTATACGGTGCTCAGACAAAACAAATTACTCACCAGGATCGATTCCGCCAGTTTCCTCTTCATATAATGCCATTTGATTTGACCTTCAAGAAAAAAATCGTCATTATTTATAGTACCTAATAGAGTTATTAGTTTTCTTTAAGGGCACGTATCAAAACAAAGACTTCAAAATTCCACTACCATTAATTAATAAGTATTAGCCATTTTTAGGGTTCCGCAGTAAACAAGAAACCCTTATAGTTTCGCCATGTCTGTCCGTCCTTCCGCGATTAACTCAGTATCCTCCGTTAGTAGGTGTAGGTACTTTAGAGCTAGAATATGAAATTAATTAATAAACATTTTTAGCGTATCTCCACGTAAAATGAGGATGCATTTTTTCCTAGCAAAACCCGTTATGTGGTTTGTGGGGCATCGTTATGATGTAAGCGTAGTAAAGAAATGTTTCCTCTCAATAAAATAAAACACTCACCAGTAGCTAACCCAGTAATCCACCGCGGCACCCGCAGCGGTGGCGCTGAAGGCGGTGCCCACCGTAAACAAAATGTAGCACATGCTGTTCCCTGATCGGAAGTACGACGCGATCACCTCCCACCGCAGTGTGCCTGAAGCTCGCTCTTCCGCCACGACCTTCTGGGCCTCAAACTCTGGCTGCTCTTCGGCCTCGCTCAGTTTAGATATACTCCTCACAATCCTGTTTGCTTTTTCATCACTTTTCTACAAGATAAATATAAGTGAGTGCCTAGATAATGTTTTATACAGAATAAAAACGTAAGAACCAGTTACAACTTACTGCACTCAGGCTGATGGACTCCTTGTCCTTGTCCTTATCTTCCGACAGAAATCTAACAAAATCTTTCCCGGCCTGCATTAATTCACTGAACGTTCCCATGTTTTCAACTCGTCCCTGAAATAAGACGATTGATCGAAACGATAATTACCTTATTTCCGCCATAATGGTTTTCTTGGTCACACTGGTCACTGGACTCAGTAAGCGGATATATACTCGTAATATAAAAATATATGGGCGACCGAGCTTTGTTCGGCGTTTTCCCTGTCATGAGACCTAGCTAGATCGATTGCTCGTCCCCGAAAACCCCACATACCAAAATTCATCAAAATCGATAGAGCTGTTTCCGAGATCCCCGAAATAAATATATATATATAGGTGACACCACCAATTATGGACACTTTAAGAACAAGCATCAATAATGGACATTTCAACCCTTATTCAAAGATCATACGGTTTTAAATTGATTGTGCTATAAAAAATTAATGACTCTTATTTTCTTTTACATAAGAGTTAATGTACATAATTGGGCCTTGTCCATTACTGGTGGTGTCACCCTATATACAAGAATTGCTCGTTTAAAGATATAAGATATCTAGGCGACCGTTTTTCCGGGCATGAGACCTAGCTAGATCGATTGCTCGTCCCCGAAAACGGCTCTAACGCTTTCGATGAAATTTGGTATGTGGGGGTATACCAAATTTCATCGAAATCGTTAGAGCCGTTTCCGAGATCCCCGAAATATATAAATATATATACAAGAATTGCTCGTTTAAAGATATAAGATAAGATAAAATCTAAAGTATACCATTTATAATAATATATCAATTCTATACTTTCGATTTTATATACATGCATATTACCTATGTTAGTGTTAATTAGTCTGCTATTTACGAATTCAATAAACTATTTAAGTCTGAAAGTCATCAGTCTTTACCATTCCTCCACCTCTGAAATACACTTTCTACATTCCCAACATCTTTTCCTGATGTGTTGTTCTGTCCAGAGGAAGTCTACGAAAGTTTGATAATACGACGCTAAATGGTTTATAGCCATTTGACTGGACTTGATCTCTCAGAATCAAATGTCATTCTAGAAAAATAGATTAGATTTAGATTTTTATTTATTCACAATAAACGATTACATTATAAATTTAAGGTTCGTATGTCAATTTACATGATTTATATGCTAGGTTTGTTTTATATAACACCATAAGTCGATGGTGACTTGGTGAGCCGTTGTACTGACCTCGTTGAGGATGATGATGAGATCGGCCGCCTTGAGGAAGTGTATCTGGTGCGTGACGAGCACGCGCGTTTTCCCGCCCAGGTACCCGTTGATGCAGCCTTCGAACAGCTGCCGGCCGACGTTCGCGTCCACCGCCGACAACGGGTCATCCAGCAGGTAGATGTCCGCCTTCATTTCAAAGAAACAAATATTTGTTACAATGCAGCAGCCCTCAAAGGTGACGTTGCATACCACTATGTGTTTACATAGGCCACACTGAAAGTTTTTAGAAATGGTTACTTTAAACCATACATTAAAAAACTAAAAATGCTGTTTTGAAGTGGAACTCTTTGGCAACATTATGGAGTATATTTCATTCGTCTGTCGTTTGTTTATATCATTTAGCGTCAATTTGAAAATTGTATCATGTTAAGATGAATTTAAAGTGAGAAATTATGGTCGACATTTTTTTTATGACTTTCTAATGTATTGAAATCAACAATATAGTTATGAAAGACTTTTCAATTGACCTTTGATGATGAAGCTACATCCCCCAAGACTATTTACAACTAGTTAAACGGGTTCAAATGTCATCGCATCAATAACACTGACGATCTTCGTGAGGGACGTCATTTTATGGCGATTACTGAAGAAAACATCAGTGCTGGGCGGCTCATGATAGAGACTGATAAGAGAGTGACCTATCAGCAGATGTAGGCAACCTTAGGCATCAGTATGAGTCAAGTGCAGAAAATCGTTCATGAGTATTTAGCTGTTAGTATACTCTGAACTCGTTGGGCACCTTATAATTTGGCCGAAGCTCAAAAACGTCGTAGAACCGAGCCATAAGAAAAAATGAGCAAAGCGTTTTTCTCAGAGGCTCCATCGAATTCAGCGATAAATTGATGTAATCGTAAAATAGTCCATGAAACAAAATTACAATAAATAACTTGCTAGTTAGTTTAGTTTTTGTTTTTCTAAAAACTTTCAGTGTGGCCTACGTATACCCCCGACTCCGCGTTGAGCTAACATTGAAATATCTCTTAGGCGCTGGTCGATCTGACGCCGTCGGCCGCGACAGGACAGGCAGCGCGCGTCGCACGCGGCGTCTGAATGGTATGTTCGACAATGTTCGAGCGACGTCCAAAACGCGAACATTTTTCATACACATACAGCCGGCGACGGCGTCAGAACGACCAAGGCCTTACAATAATTGTTTTCAGTTCAACCGTGAGAACAGTTTCAGCATTGCTTCAGCATGTTCATTAAATTGATAGTGGTTGATTTAATACCTTATTCCTAGTAATAGTTCGATTAATATTAGGTTATTTTTCCGGGTGGATCGCAAACATTGCGACCGCCCAAAGGAGAAAAGTAGTAAAAATTTATAGTTACGATCGACAACCTTGATGGTAGGTGGGGTTTTCTGTGGTACAGTTCGCATCAAAAGTAGCTTGGCATATGAAAGAGGTCAATAGTTCCTAATCCCTTGTAGTAAGGACTTTTGACGTTTTCATATGCCAAGCTATTTTTGATGCTGATTGCTGACTGTACAAGCAGGCAGGCAATTACCTCGCGGTAGACAGCGCGGGCCAGGTTGATGCGAGCGCGCTGCCCGCCCGAGAGCGACACGCCGCGCTCTCCGACCAGCGTCTGGTCCCCGTACGGGAACTGTTTGAAATCCTTCTCGAGCGCACACGCTTGGCACACCTATTTGTACAAAGTAAAATATATATATTTATAATGCATATGCTCAGAAAGTACACTTTCTGGAGGACAACATGGGCATAGAAAGCGCTGTTTTTACGCACGTGTGCGGTAATAGTACATTACTTAACAAGGGCGGTAAAACAAAGAATGTCTCAGATCGCAGGTATTTGACGCCCGAGCCGAAGGCAAGGGCGATAAATATGCGATCTGAGGCTTTCTTTATTACCGCCCATGTTAAGTACAAAATTTTATGTCACCCCCTGGCCAGGAAGTGGGATTTCCCGCGCGCGGAGCGTGCGGTAATTGCCGCTTTATGGCCAGGTGTGACATAAAGTACATTACTTAACAAGGGCGGTAAAACAAAGAATGTCTCAGATCGCAGGTATTTGACGCCCGAGCCAAGGGCGATAAATATGCGATCTGAGGCTTTCTTTATTACCGCTCGTGTTAACTACAAAATTTTATGTCACCCTCTGGCCAGGCAGTGGGATTTCCCGCGCGCGGAGCGTGCGGTAATTGCCGCTTTATGGCCAGGTGTGACATAAACTATGATTTAGTCTATTAGCGAATTTCCAAGTTTCTATCTTAAGAATATATTTTTTTTCATACAAACTTTCCACCCCTATAAAATTAAAGATGGCCCACGGGGGAGCTGGTTCCTATCAAAAACGTAAAGCTATGGACCTAACTAGACCCTGGTAAAAATTTGGTGCTTTTGTCCAGCGTGTCCACATTATCACGTGAAACTGCCTCACTATAATGATTGTATCGTTATGCCAGTAGCACCTTGTTATTACCAATAAAGATTATGACTGAAAACTAAACATTTAGGTAGTGATCATTTTTATTATATTTTCATCTGATTTAATTAAACTAACTACGTGAGCACGTAAGATTAGATTACGATTATAAGTCACATTTTGTACTCTATTCACTTACGGTTTTGTATTTGCTCGGTATGAACGGCAACCCAAATAATATGTTTTCCCGGACGGTGGCAGGGAAAAGCCACGCCTCCTGGCACGCGTAGGACAGCGAGCCGTATATCGACACGCTGCCAGAGGATGCGCTGAGCTCCTTCAGCAGCAGTTGCAGGAACGACGACTGAAAAATATCCTCATATTTTTACGCGGAACACACCTACATACAAATTTATTTAGAGGAAGGGTAGGCAGAGTTCACGTTTTTCCACGTGCTTGCTACGATCTTGAAGATCCAAATGATTGCTGCCACCAGTTGCGAGATGGCATTACACAAGAGCAAAAATAAACGGGTACACTTTCTATGGAAGTTCAATACAAGGTGTCATGCATTATTTTTGCTTGACCTTTTTCATAAGTCAGTCGATCAATATACTAGGTAAAGTACTGATGTAAAAATCTACATTGAATAAATTCCTTATATGCTATCCTAGTTTTCTGCGCTAATCTTCTGCCTAATATTTTACCCCACCACAAGAAACCCACCACAATTTACACTACAATTATCTGCTTCCGCATAAAATGATAAATGATAACGCACTTTTTATTACTTTATTACCATTCATTGACGTCGTTTGAATCACGTACCTACGAATACAGATAATGATAAAAAAGTTGGTCATGGTGAGGATGCCAGAATATAATTGATAATTGTTAGGGTTCCGTACCCGAAGGATCTAAACGGAGCCTTATTGCTGTCACTTACGTGTCCGTCTGTCCGTTATTTGTCCCACAGACAGGTTTTACAACTAACCAAATTTTCACACCATACTGTGCATTAGTGAGCCGGAAAGCGAACCCTGGCAAGAGCCGGGATAACGCTAGGTCGAAGAAGAAGAAGCATCTTGCTAACCCAAAGCCATACAAATAGGAAAACACAGTCAAACAAAACAAATTTATAAGGGGGACTCGCATACAACTACAGCGGGGCGCGAAAAAGGAGTATGGAATTGTTGTTTAGAGCTCGCTGAGTTACTATTATATTATTGCGTTTATACCATTACTTTTGATAACGATGAAAGTTTAACTCTTGTTGCCATCCTCGAGGCCGTAACCAGAAGGGACGGCAATTAACACGGTCATCCAGATGACATGACAAAACAGACCACTCGTGAGCCCGGTCGTTTCGTTAAATGGCGGTTCGGTATGCCGGCTAAATGAAAAACGGATGTTGATAGTCACAACTTCCAAACGGTAAATATTTATTTCTCAAACATGCTCGGAAATGGTCGCATTAACGATCACGAAGAGCTTAATTTTTATCCGCCCTTTAAAAAGTTTAACCTCTTCCCTGGTGGTTCTGGTAGCTGCCCTCACTGACCCAAAAAGAAAACCCACCCTGTATATAATACTACCTAGTCACCGTTTAGCTGGCAGGAGGGGGGAGGGGGGACCATTGACCATAACAAAAACTATCACTTTATAGCTTAAAAGCACGCCAATAGATTCTTAAATCAAAAAATCTTAGAGACCTTACAATATTTTTAAAAGAGCTATCCTACGACACCCCACACGACGGGGTTTAAAAGAAAAAAAATACACTACCAGGGGTTGTACGTTTAAAATAAAATTAAAGATTTCATTCCACCGTTTTGTTTTCCAGCTTTCTAGTACTAACGTTTACTGCGCTAAGCCGGGGACGGACGCACGGACGGATTTCGCGAAACTATACGGGTTCCTTCATTACTACGGAACCCTAAAAAGAAGTAACGATTTCATTTAGTTGCCTAAGGCCTCGGTAATTTTAAACGTCCCTAATACAACTGATACAGTATCACGGCATGTCTGTCGGGGTATAGGTAATGGAGACAGTGCTTATACATATATATCAATATGAAAGCTGCGGCTGGGATGCAGGCCGCAAGTGACTGCGCCACCTGTGCTCGGAGACCCGACAAACAAACAACCGCCTTCATACAATACTATTCACTTTTAGACCTTAGGCCAGGCGCTAAAATCGGTAGTGATTTCCTCTCGCATGAAAACGTGTACAGTGGTTAAGATTGAGAGTGGTTTTATTATGAAGGACTGTGGACGTCTGCCGCGATTCCATTGGTGGGTTGAGGAGCAAAGTTGAAGACCCCCAAAAACGTAAAAAAAAAAACAGTAATTTCCTCTCGACTGAAACTAGTGTCAAATGATAGTTAAGCCAATACCTTAAGGAATATAATTCAAGTTCCGGTTGTAGAGCGGCAATAAAAAAAATTTTCAGACATTTCCTCTCGCATGAAATTTTGTGTTTATATTTATATTATTGTGAATAAATAGATTCGACTTCCGCTGCGAGAGGAACTTGGTCATCGAGAACTGTTGTTGGCCCACGGTCTATTTGCTACACAAAATATCTTTCTAAATATATCCATTTATACCTTTCTGAAACACGCCAGGGGGACACTTCCATCATTGTTGAGATGAATATCCAGAAATAGAATACGACAAACAATCATTATTAAGAATTTTAGAAGTTACCTATTAGGTATACATATTACAATCCTTATTTGTTTTATTTTTGTTTTATACGAATAGGTATGGCATTAGGATTATCAAACCGCAACGTAAGTAGTACAGTGAAACTTTACTGCTATTTTAAGCTCGTTTTGACATGGATTTTAATATATCCATACAATATTTAAAAAATCAGAGCAAAGCTCACAATTCTAGGATTGTGTTTACGACGATAAAAGAGTTATCAAAATTACTCGTACAATATACCTATGGGCAAATTTCGTTACACAATAAAATGAGGTAGTTATGTGTTATGATTTACTGATTATACCTTTCCGCACCCAACAGATCCAATGATGGCACAGCACTTTCCTTTCCGTATGCGTAAGCTAATGTTTTTAAGAGCTTGCATATTCGGATCGTGGGTCCAGCTGGCGCTGACGTCTCGGACGTCGATCGCGATGTCGTCCGTCTGGGAGATGCTGCGCCGGAACTTTTTATCGTGCGGCATGGAGCCTTAAACAAAACAAGCACGTTAAGAAAAAGATCTGTCAGGCACTTGACCTGCCGCCGACGCTGAGCGATATTACAGCTACAAACTAGGTAGGTACGATATGGCGAGCAGCGAGAAGCGAGTGTGTAGTTCCGATAGTTTTGTCGTTAGGCTATAAGCGAGTGTTCGATTGGCGATTACTCGCACCATTCGCTCGAGCAGCTCGGGCGCCGAGCAGTTCTGCACAAACCTGCACACGAGACGCATATGTTCAGCGAGAAAATGAGCACTGGTTGGTCTCTCCTCTCGGCGTGAGTTCTGAGTTCTGACCGCCAAGCGAGCATCGTTGTGCGGGTTTGATCTTTGATAGCTGTTGTCACCATTTCACAAACGAGTGAAGAGAGATTTCTTACCGGCAGTGTAACAGCCAGCAAACAACTATTAATATTATGTGTCCTTTTACTGAGACGAGATCTATATCTTTTTTTCAGTTCTAGAGCGAGAAATCACTAGCATGTCACTAGCTTAAATTTAATGGAGGAACCTGAACTCTAAAACTCTAACTCCCTTATTCATAAACGGCCATCAAACCTACATTAGTTAACAAGCCGCTAAAATTCGTTTGTTATTATCCGTCATTTTGACATAATTATGTGCTTGTCACCTAAATTTATGTACATCCTCCGTTGCTCCCCAGTTTGGAAATTCCCTTCTATGACGGCTAATATAGACCAAATTTTAAAAGAAACTATTTGCAAAATTCTTAACGTAACTCTTTCATCTTACAGTTGGTCACAAGCTATTCTTCCCATTAAATATGGCGGCCTCGGCATCCGCTCCTCGGGCAGTTTGGCTCTCCCGGCGTTCCTTGCATCTGTCTACAGCACGCTCACCCTCATTGGCGGTATTCTCAAATTACCTTCAACCGTCAATGTCCCGGTGTCGTGCCTAGCAGATGCAGAACGTGCCTGGATAGCAGAAAATCCCAACGAGCAAATGCCGGAGGAAAAATCTAGTCAAGCCGCATGGGATACCTTAAAAATAAAAAATGTCCACCAATCACTACTGGAAAATTCACACACTAGAGACGAACGGGCTAGGCTACTCGCAGTTTCAGAAAAAGAATCGGGACATTGGTTGCATGCGCTTCCGTCACGAAACCTTGGCTCTGTTTTAGATCCCTCTGCACTGCGAGTCGCGGTGTGCCTTCGCCTGGGCCTCCAAATTTGCGAACCACATGCCTGTAGCCGCTGTGCCCAACCCGTCGACTCTCTGGGTCGCCACGGCTTGCATTGCCCAAAGAGCGCCGGCCGGTTATTTAGACATGCTACTTTAAATGACCTTATCCGCCGTTCACTGAGCACTGCAGCTCTGCCTGCCACTCTAGAACCTTCAGGACTGTCCGCAGCTGACGGGAAGAGACCCGACGGCCGCACTCTCGTGCCCTGGTGCCTAGGTCGCCCTTTAGCGTGGGACGCAACCTGCGTCGACACGCTAGCCCCATCCCACATTGAAGGGTCGGCTCGGAAGCCTGGGACAGCCGCAGACCAAGCCCAAATGTCCAAACGCCGCAAGTACGCATTCCTCACGAATGATTATGAATTCGTCGCACTTGCGGTAGAGACTTTGGGTCCTTGGTCGTCCGACACCAAAAAGTTCGTGAAAGAGGTGTCGACACGACTAATAGGCGTCTCAGGCGACCACAGGGCTGGCTCCTTCTTTGCCCAGCGGCTAAGTCTGGCGGTGCAAAGGGGCAATGCAGCCAGCGTTCTCGGCACCACGCCTCAAGCGGGTGAACTGGGTGGGGTATTTTATATATAGAGATAAGTTGATTTTAAAATGTAAATATTTTTCCTTATTATAAATGTATTTATTCAACTAAGTTGCAAAATATACCTATTACCTTGTGCTTGTGAGACAGTGACAAAAGATATTTTAGTTAGTAGAAGTTTGTTAAGTTTTATGAATAACGGGGTAAGAGTACAAAGGTAGACTCTTCGATCGGATAGGAAAAATAAGTTTGTTCCTCTCAAGAAGTTTAGATAGGTATATATGTCGCAGCCGGATTGTATAAACCGCTGTTTTACGTTACGGCTAGCCGTTTTGTAATACGGCGGGTTAACGATTAGCCGGATCGTCATTGCAATACGTTCTACAATATGGCGGCTCACGTTTAGCCGGATCGTAATTGCCGGATTGCATAGTCCGCCGTTTTACATTACGGCTAGCCGTTTTACAAAATGGCCGGATCGTCATTGCTAAACAGCGTTGCGAGTGTTAAAAATAGGAACTAAAAGCTGTCAAACAGGTGACAGCTAAAACGACGCTATTTTGTGAAAAGGCTAGCCGTAATGTATTACGGCAGATTATACAATTTGACTGGACCGCTTTTTTATATTACGACTAGGCGAATTGAAGAACGCAAAGCGCCGAACACATTTCGGCGGATTTTCAATCCGCCTAGTCGTTGACCCGCCGTAATACAAAACAGCTCTGTTTTGTAAAACGCCTAGCCATAATGTATTACGGCAGATTATACGATTTGCCTGCGACATATACTTGGTACAATACTGAAGGTTGCGTGCCGAACATTGGTTTGAAGCTAGAAACCGGCCAAGTGCGTGTCGGGCCACGCGCAAGGTAGGGTTCCGTAGTCGTCTACCCGTTACATTATATGGACTAAAAAGTTCGCAAACTTATATTTACTATGTTTTTGACAGAATTAACAACATTATCTAAGGTATCAATGGAAATTGTACGAAAGTTTGCTTTTGCAAAGTACATTTCTGAAGTTCGACTATTACTCGTTAACTAGTAATGTCTACTTAGCTGTGATAGTTTTCCTTTTAAATTCATCGTATTTACTACTACCATGATTTTTTTCACATGCCTAGTAGCCACCGTTTAGCTGGCAGGGGGGGGGGACACTTGACCATAGCTAAAATTATCACTTCAAAGCTTAATATCACGTTAACCAATTCTTTAATCAAAAAATGCTTTAAGAAACCTAATAATATTTTTAAAAGAGCTATCCAACGATACCCCACACGATGGGGTTTGGCAGAAAAAAAAATTGCACCACCACTTTACATGTAGGGGAGGTACCCTAAAAAAATTTTTTTTATAAGATTTTATTCTACCGTTTTGTCGGCGTCATTGATATGTATACTCATGCCAAATTACAGTTTTCTAGTACTAACGGTTACTGAGAAAAACGGGGGTCGGACGGACGGACGGACGGACGGACGGACGGACGGACATGGCGAAACTATAAGGGTTCCTTGTTTACTACGGAACCCTAAAAATATGGCCTTGCATCTCTTTCATTCTAATATAAGATGGATCTAATGAAAGAGATGCAATATAACAGTGACGTCATGCAAGGTCATATTTTCTAGCTTCAAACGAATATTCGGCACGCAACCTCCAGGATATGTATCTAAACTTCTTGCTCTTACTCATACCTAGGTTTGCCTATCACAATTTAAAAATATCATTAACGCATTCACTACCCCCAACGCATATATGCGTTTCCGTTACTTTCACCCAGTGCCTTGAACGCACAGACGCGTTCATAATATTTGACACTTACGCCCTGTGCCTTAGTGCCTTAGACTTAGAAAAGTCGGTTGAACTCACATGTGCGTTTGGGGCACACAGCAAAGTGCGGCACCTGCCGAATATCCAGGAAAAGAGGGTGGCAGTGAATGCGTTAAACGATCTTACGACAATTTAGTATGTACTTTGGAATTGCTGTCTGCAAGCAATAATGTAAATAAAAATCGCAATATTAAATTAAAACAAAGAAAAACAAACCCGAAAAATAAGGCGCTACAACGAGAAATTTAGAAACTTTGAACCGCTATTCTACCCAGATGAGGAAACAATAGGGACTGATTTTTAGATATATGATTTTTGACTATATGATTGTGGTACTAACAATAGCCGAAACATGATTGCTTAAATTTTTCTTGATAGAAAAGAAATCCAAAGTTGAATCTATATTTTCCTATTTTTACTCAGCCTACTAAAACAACGCATTATTAAAAGACACGATTAAGTTAATATGATGGTATTTTACCTCATCTATACTCTGACAAGAGTAAAATTTAATAAACCTGCACACAGTCAGATATTTATCGAGATTTGTCTAAAAAAGCCATTCCCGAAGAGAGTTGCATCCCGTTTTGTATTGAACGAAAAACATACGCGCGTCTCTTTCAATCAATATATCGCCTTAAATGTTTTATTTTATTTTAACTCATGTCACAACCCGAGCCTACCTCGTCGTCGCGAGGCGCTGTCGGCTTTTTCCTCTTATCAAAGGTGTGATCACACTGTATACCTACATATTAGGTACTTACACTGTGCTAAGACGCTGCTTCGGGATATCGTTTTCAATTACTGCCTGCCGCGGGGTAATCACGTAACGTTTTCGACCGTTAGTACGATAGATCTAAATATCAAATCCCATACCAAAAAAAAAATGACATTAAATATGTTCCAACGGTGGTACATAAAGTTACGTGATTACCGCGCTGGACACATTAGCGCCCAATTCATGACATCTATTACCTACCTATTAATCACCTCTGTTATCATGACATAGGTAAGATTGAGAAAGTGCCGTGTATTGGATCAACAGCGACGAGCAAGGGGACGTTTACCTTTTATGCATTTTAGTGTCTCAGTGGTAAATACGAACTTGTAATGAAGACAATTGTTAGGATCACGTGGAGGAAACCATAGGTAGTACGTACTAGCCAGGTACGTAATCCAAATACTTATACAAATAAATCGTATTGCAAATATACCAGAAGATAAGTAGGTAAACGTAGGTATATACTTAAGTAAACATGTTTGCTTCGACATATATGTTTACTGCTTAGTGTATCAACACCTGATTGCCCTCCTATCAATAAGAGACTCATTTCATTGCAACTCGCTTTGGCCAGCGAGTTTAAATGTATGAAAGAAAACGCGGAGGCGGCGAAGCACGTTGCCATATTTAAATTAAACTTCGATACCAAAGATCGATTAGAGAAATAGACAGTTTGTTATTCAGAATTGGTTTATGAGTTTTATTAATAAGCCTTAATGGAAAAAAAAACATGTTTTACCGTTGGTGCCACTAAGTTTGTCGTCGCTGGTGGGTCGGTAAGAAATCGTGCGGACGGGACGAGCGCTTACACGCTTCGATACCAAAGATCGATTAGAGAAATAGACAGTTTGTTATTCAGAATTGGTTTATGAGTTTTATTAATAAGCCTAAATGGAAAAAAAAACATGTTTTACCGTTGGTGACACTAAGTTTGTCGTCGCTGGTGGGTCGGTAAGAAATCGTGCGGACGGGACGAGCGCTTACACGCTTCGGGAAGCTGAGTTGGCTATGCAGCTGAGTCGCCACCAAGTCGGGCCGATCCTCTGAAAATAAAATAATGTACTAAATACATTTGGCAACTGCTCAGGGGGTCGCCGACTCGCCGTCTTTAACCCAACAAACTGGAATGTTTTAAAATAACATTTTTTTCTTTCTTAGTATAGATGATACCTAGTATACCGTTATAAATGTATTCTAAAGTAGACACTGTCACCGTTATAAATACGAAAGTACCTGCGATATTTATTAAGTACCTGCGAGTAGGTAACGGCTTGTTTTTACTTCAGTCGTAATATACCTCAGTGGCGGCGCGTCAAAAATATTCTTAGGAAAGCCGGAAATAATTGCCTTTCTTATACTTCATGAGCCGTAGTAAAAGAACTGCACTGGCTGAAAATTAGGTAAGCCGGTGGGAATCGAGTTGTATGGACGCTCCGCCACTGATATACCTCTAGCTATGATAAACAGAGAT
Source organism: Cenopis cana (assembly GCA_951800055.1). Taxonomy (NCBI): domain Eukaryota; kingdom Metazoa; phylum Arthropoda; class Insecta; order Lepidoptera; family Tortricidae; genus Cenopis; species Cenopis cana. The sequence goes on along the minus strand of OX637471.1, from coordinate 12,738,073 downwards.
AAAAGTATTTTATGGAAAGTAACATTTTCTCAAATAATGCCGGCAAACGGATTGTTACTTATTACATATTAAAAGGTAAAGTCTATACAAATGTAAATACTATAAATTCCATGAAATGTTGAGTTCCAAACATGTAAAATAACCGGCCAAGTGCTAGTCGGACTTCGCACATTTAGGGTTCCGAATCAAAAAAAAAATGATTTATCAATATGTTGTTTGTTGTTTTTGTTGTTAACATATACGTAATAATGAACATTATCACCAAATTTCAAGTTCATAGGTCAATGGGAAGACAAAAAATTCTTCGGAACAAATTTTGTGACAGACGACGGACGGACGGACGCCTGGGCGACACCATAGGGTTCCGTTTTGACCCTTCGGGTACGGAGGGCACGAAGGTAAGGTGGCCATATAAAGAGAGGGCTTATTCAGCCGTTTCAAATGCGAATATCAATAGAAAAATACACTTGCGATTCTATTAAAAAATATATAGTCGAAAATTATTCTTTTGCTTATATGTAGTTTTGAATTATGTCAATGTACCTATCAAATATAATGGAGGTATCACAGCATATTTATTCAACTTTCATTTGATACCATACACGTGTATGTATGTTGCATCTTAGGTTGGGCGTGATTGACACTACCAAACGCGGCGGCGGCAATTTTCATGAGGTTTTCATTACTCAGGAGACCAACCTTATAGAGATTGTTTTCCGACCGTTTCGGGGTCCAAGAAACACGCCAAACAACATACTAAAAGCTGGCGCTGGTTTCAGAAAGTGAAGTATTTGTTTGGCAGAAACCCGTAACAACACGAACTATAGATACCGCGTGTATTTTTGATACTACCTCAAACTTTACAAATATGTTTTTCTATAAATTATTAAAATTGTACGATATATTTTTTTCCTTATAAAATAATTCAGCACGCAATGTATCTTACTTTTTTTTTTTTTTTGGCTATTTGACTGAATGCGTTAATTCTATTTTTATTTTTTTGACGAGTAAACTTATTTTATTTTGTTTACCTAGTATGTTCAAAATATACTAATAAAGATAAATTTATTAAGAAGTAAACAACAATGCAACACGCTTCTGTCATGTGTCAAGACTGTCAAATAAGTGTACGCAATACATTGCTGCTCGAAAAAAATTCTAAAATTAATTACGCTCTAGTATATAGTTGACACTACATTAACAATTTGTTTCAGTGTTGGTTCATAGCACTAAAATTAACGTCTGGTTATAGTTTGAGGTAATATCAAAAATACACACTGTATACGGCGGGAAAGCATTAATGTTATGCTATGTTTACAAAACCTTTTTTTTATACTACGTCGGAGGCAAACAAGCTTACAGCCCACCTGATAGTAAGTGGTTACTGCCGCCTATAGACGCTTGCAACAAAACCTTCAGTCAAATTTCTTTTTTACCCAGAGAATCACTATGTAAGTATTAGCCTCGGCCGGAATGGCAATTCGGTTTGTCTGATATATATGACTATATGACGATATCGGTTAAAGGGTTGATCAAACGTTTAAAACGAATACTCAGCCGGCAATTGCCTCCTTTCCGACCTCGACAATGTCCTATTACTCTATTAGATATCAACGTTACGCACGTTCGATAACGTATCGTCACGTTATCACTTCGGACACGGCCTTACCGAGTGTGAGAAACTGCTCGACTCTGCTCAGCGTGACGCGCAGCTCCGCCGTGAAGGACAGAATCAGTGGCAGCACCAGCGTCACGTTCATCTGCACCGTGTTCATGAACTGCTGCAACGGATAGATCTGCCAACACAAAACAAATAGCCATTGTTAAAAGTTGACCTCTCGTAACTATTAGAAAAATACATTTTCACGCCACTGCTCGGAAATATGGCTATAGATTGCGGGAATGGGGGCGTCAAAATTGTCAATAGTAGTTAAACGTGAGTTAAACTCATGAACAGGACCACTATGAACCTTAACCACACCTAAACCGCTACAACAATGTTATAGTTGAAGCGGTTATAGGTAGTGCTATGATCCAATCAGAAGACGCCCGTACTTCATATGACACAAAATCAACCAATGACAACTCGTAAAAATTAAGTGTTTTTTAGTGTCGCCGGCTATGTTACGAAATTACGTATTACGTTTTATTATCTAACAACACACTAGCCATTAAGAACGTCCTCGAAAAAATATGTAGGTAATCCCCCGATTGTGAAAAAGTTATTGTGTTGCTGCTATTTCTGCATATCATCAACTAACTATAAAAATAGATTTTTCACTTCTCATGCTCGAAAAGTGTGTCATATTAGACTTGTGAAGCGGTACATTTAAGCCCTAGGGAAAATATGTATACATGTTTATAATTTACAAAACATTTTAATTTGACCAATCAAAATACTCTCACTACGTTCTACTCACTACGTTCGGGAAAATAACTATCTCGTGGTAATGTGGCTTACTTTAGACCCTTGTCAAACAATGTACTATTATTTCCTCGCAGTAGACGTGAAAATAACTTTATTAAGCCTCGGCCGAAAGTGCAATAGATCGATCTCGTACTCGAACTAACTCGTCCATCAATGAGGGCTACCGCGTATGGAGACTCATCCCTATGAGGGATCTCTTCCAGCTCACCTTTGAGGGAAAAGTAGGTATGAAATGAGTTTACGAACGATAAAATGGTCACAAAGCACTGAAAAATGTTGACCCGTAACTCATATTAGCTATTATCAATCTCAGAAATTGCAAAATAGTCACCACATTAATCTTATTTGGTAATAAGCCCGCATAATCCACCCACAAATTATGAAATTTGACATTTCGGAGGACTGACATCACACTAGCGCTATCACACTAAAGAGCGGCGAATCCATACGCGGTAGCCCTCATTGGACATACTGAAGACAAGGCAGTAAGGCTTCTGGCTATAGCCTGTCCGTAAGGACAACGTTATAAAAATGCTCCTTGCTTGTGTTTGTGAAAACCAAAGACAAATATATCATACATGATGCAATAAAACTTCGAAATTCGTCATCTGGGTAATTAAAAGAATTGTCTTAGCATGAATGTAACTAAAACTAATGATATGACTGTTTTAGACCAATCTGGTTACAAAGGTGCATTTTGGCAAGATTTAATTGCTATGATTTAAATTGCAAACTTGCATCCACTCCATTGCCAGTAAACTGCAAGCTGGATAAGTCTAATAAGCCATGTTTACAAGATGATGTTTATCTGTATAAACAATTATTTAATGCACGGTATTGCTAGTAGGTAGATAAATAAAGTGCTACAAGCATTTCAAGTATATGCCCTTGATATCTGTCGTTGTATAATCGTTGTGTGTTGTATAATCGGAGCAATAAGACTTTGAACATACGGTGATATATATTATTTAAACCTATGTCATCATTAAGGGCGCCGTAGATAAAAACTGCTATCAGTAATCATAGTTTACATGGGTCTGACACGTGATTAGGACCAAGAAAAGCCTTATTTACTTGACCCACATTTTTCAATGGTTGTTTTTTGGAACTCCTTTCACAAAGTCTAGAACCTTGAAATTAACTTACCACGCTAGCCGACATCTGATTTCCCAACAAAATGTACACCAGGATTGTAATGAACAGTGCAGTCCTCTCCGTGAACATAAGAAAGCCGAAGAACACTGTCTTCAGAATTAGTGAAATTCTCACTTGATTTAACTCTAATCTTCTCTTTTCACTGACAATTTTCTGAAATGGTATCTCCCAGGCGTACATTTTTATTACCTGAAATGGAATATATTTTAGTAACAGACCATCTTTTACATAGGCAAGAAACAAAGTCGCCTGATTGACAAAAAAAACCGGCCAAGTGCGTGTCGGGCCACGCGCAAGGTAGGGTTCCGTAGTCGTCCACCCGTTACATTATGTGGACTAAAAAGTTCGCAAACTTATATATACTATGTTTTTGACAGAATTAACAACATTATCTAAGGCATCAATGGAAATTGTACGAAAGTTTGCTTTTGCATAGTACATTTCTGAAGTTCGACTATTACTCGTTAACTAGTAATGTCTACTTAGCTGTGATAGTTTTCCTTTTAAATTCATCGTATATACTACTACCATGATTTTTTTCACATGCCTAGTAGCCACCGTTTAACTGGCAGCGGGGGGGGGGGGGGCACTTGACCATAACAAAAATTATCACTTCAAAGCTTCATATCACGCTAACCAATTCTTTAATCAAAAAATGATTTTAGAAACCTTATAATATTTTTAAAAGACCTATCCAACGATACCCCACACGATAGGGTGAGGCAGAAAAAAAAAATTCACCACCACTTTGCATGTACGGGAGGTACCCTAAAAAAAATTTTTTTATTAAAGATTTTATTCTACCGTTTTGTCGGCGTCATTGATATGTATACTCATGCCAAATTACAGCTTTCTAGTATTAACGGTTACTGAGAAAAACGGGGGTCGGACGGACGGACGGACGGACGGACATGGCGAAACTATAAGGGTTCCTTGTTTACTACGGAACCCTAAAAAAGGGACGAAGTAAATCTATGATATCACTCTAAACATGTTAGGAATAACATAAGTTATGGCTTGATGAGTTTGTATTATTATGTCTATTGCATGACTTGGATTGCTTCTATTGTGTATTTAAGTGTAATTTAATAAATGTTTTGTATCATTTGTTTTATTATTAAGAAGGATATAATTAGGTACACGTTTCAAGAGAGAGGTACTCTCCATATGTCTTTATAATCGTCTAAATAATTTGGAGCACTCTTTCACGTAGCTACCGAACAACCTGTAAAACATATATACTTGATTGGTATTGTTCTAGGATCAAAGTCCATGATTAATGAAAATCGCCATAACTTCACGTTATCTTTACCTATAATCGTGAGTTGCCAGATAGTGTGTAAGTATTTTGATAAACATTACATTACATTACATTGTCTTGCCAAACCATTGAACCCTTCTAATTATGTGTCACTGGTTTGAGAAGTGTATTGCGTTTTACTGACATCCTATACTATGTAACATTTAGTGTTCACGCTATGTTACTCTGATAATGGCACAAAAATAGGGATAAAAGTAGATGTCACTTTTACAAAGATGCCATTTCTGTAAAAAAACAAAGGTAAATTTTTCACAATTTTTGCTGTCCGAATAAATAATTACTAACGTATCGGTAATCGGCAGCCGAGTGACGCTCGGCGCTCGGGGTTAGCGGTGTGGGGGGCTTATTGCCGTCTCCCTAACCTCCCTTAGAGCATTTAAGGCGCTACACTGAGAAATTTTGAGATTTTGAAACACTGTCCTGCCCAGACTAGCAAACATTAGGGGCTGATTTTCAGATATATGATTCTTGGCTATATGATTGTGGTACTGACAATAGCGAAACATGATTGCTTAAAATTGACTCGTTAGAAAATAAATCCAAAGTCGAGTCTATATTTTCCTTTTTTTACTCAGCCTACTAAAACTACGCATTATTTAAAGACACGATTAAGTTAATATGATGTTATTTTACCCCATCTAGGTACTCACAAGAGGAAATTTAATGAACCTGCACACAGTCAGATATTTAACGAGATTTGTCTAAAAAGCCATTCTCGGAGAGGGTTGCATCCCGTTTTGTCGTGAGCGAAAAACAAAGGGTGTCTCTTTCAATCGATATATCGCCTTAAGACAGAAAAATCTGCCACGTTAATAAAAACTACTTTCGTTAATCGATTATAGGTTAGTCTCGAAATCGTTCCTGACGTGTGAAGAGCTCCGTCAAAATGCCTTTACGAGTATGTGCTGTTTTCGGGTGCAAAAAACGTTTAAAATTATCAAATTTGCAAAGAGATGAAATATTTTTTCACATTCACGTATAATTTAGCTTTAATTATATTTTTTACCATTGAAAATAATTAATTTCCGAGCGAAGCGAGTGTAGTGAAAATTTTTGAAGAAGAAATTTATATTTTTTTTAAGTATCATCAAGAGCTAGAGTGATTATTGACCGATCATCATGATAATGGTTTTAAAATATTTGGAAGCAGACGAGAAGTGCATTTGAGTAGGAATTTTGAAAATCATACTTAATATATAAAACACCTTCTTATTCAGCTTGCAAAGTGTTATTCAAGATAAAAAGAAATATTTTCGTAAATTTTTGTATTCATTTTCAATGCGCCGATTCTTGAGGGACTGCGAAATCTGTGACTTTTTGCATAATTAAAGATTTAATGAAAATCTTAAATCTAGCATCGATTACACAGTCGATTTAAAAACATTCGTACATGACCATTCACGCTTGGCCGCTATTCTGACATTTTACGTCACCATATTTCAGGACGTAAGGACTTACTGTCTATGATAATTCCTATGAAATGTGATCCTTAGCGACATTGGTCAGTTAAAGCTACCCGATAATGGACCTTAGTACTCACTCAAATAATCTCGAATTTTATTGCTGAAATTTAGTGTTTTAAGTGCATGATTGTTTTAGTGTAGGTGCCTAGTAATAGGAGAATGTTTGGCAAGGAGTGAAGGCGTCTCCTGTCTTTAATGCTCTAAGCCGCCTCGATCCCTACACAGCGCGCGCAGTATCCACGAACGCGTGATTTTTAGGAGAACTTTCAGCTGATCTTTCTATTTTGGTACTAAAAGGATACTGAAAGAAAAAACATTTGTTTCGCCAATGAAAACTGTGAAAATTTGAACGGTCAATAAAATTTCATTCTGTATATATCGATCCTTTATTACCCCATCATTACCAGTACGTGTATCCTGTGCGGCTAGGGAAGGATGATCCAGTACAATTAGGGGTATTGAAAAACGTTTACATTTCTCGGAATATATAATATTAAATACGCACAACAAGTATTTACAATTAAATATATAGGTGTAAAAACCCATAATTTAAATTGTAAGTTATATAATGTAACTTCTAATAAATGACTTAACTGTTGGAATTACGATTAAGAACCGGATAATTACCATGTATATTTGTGTTAACTATTGACTTAACTGTTCCTTAACATAAAAATACCTGTAGCCGCATACCTTACTGAAATGTATATCTGTGTTTGAAACCCACGACACAGGCTTTGCCTAGTGTGGGTGTCATTGTTACTTCTTGTTTGGTTTTAACATTTTTGGTAAATAAATGATTTTATATTTGTTGTATTATTTGTATTTCACAGATCCCGGGTCGATGGCAGTTTTATATAGGTATACAATTATAAGACATTAATCAGAATGGTTATTTAATATCCATGTCTATTATTTGTATATCCATGTCTTTGGGGACCTTTAACGTCAGGCATTTAATACATGATAGGAAAAATGGAGGTCATAACGCAATCTTGGTATTCCTCATACCATACGGGAAGTATGTGGCCCTTATAGCACCGGCAGTAAGTTTAGTTTTGGCGCTGACACAGCGAATGTGTTAATGGTATTTCAAATCGTAATTCTATTTTAATATAGGTACCTATGTATATTTTAACTAAGAGTTATTTTCCATAACATTAGTGTGACTTTTTTAAATATAGTAACCAATACCTCTATATATTTGTAAATCAAAAATCATATGAATCGATTCAGGTTACTCGCCAAAATTGCTTTGCCAATCGATTCGATTTATCCTCAGCCCTTTGTTTTAGACATGCGCAAAAAGTGTCACTAAAAAGAAAAGAGTGATATACTTCATTCCGTCACTGTGAAGTATATCACTCATTTAGTTCACTAGTTCAGTTTCGTTCAGTATATAGCTCAACAGATCCATCTACGATATAGATTGGGTAAACATATCAGTCATTCATTCAATCATGTCGTCTATGTCACTCTCGGAGCGAATGAGTAGCTAAAAGATATGAATCACGAACTGAACGAACTGAAGTATTGAAGTATATGAATCCGAACTGAACTAGTGAATGAAAGAGTTACTCGAGATGAAGTACTTCATTTGAATCATTCATGCGTGAACTACTCATGTCTACTTTGTTTGTCATTTCGCAAGTGTCATAAGTGAATTCTATAGGCAAACGCTCTGTAGGTCCAGTACAATTATATACTTTAAGTTAGAGACTGACGTAGCTCTTATATTCATCGGATATTTTATTTTAACTCTAATGTAATAAAGTGTCTACACTGTTATTAGCGAAGGCCGCAGAGGCTGCCATTTTTCCATTAACTAACTAACTAGAGTGTCTACTACATCCCTAAGATTTTAAGACAGTGTCTGTGTCATAGCAACTCTATTAAATTAGCCTTATAGTATTTAATGGAATAAAAGCATATTCAACGCAAATCACCTGTAACTCACCTGTATCCCATTAATTATCTCGTTCATTGCCTTGACTCTGTCGTCAGTTTTCTCAGCTGTACGGAACCTAACCTTGGCTATGAGCCGACTGACGCCCGCTGCAACATATCAAGATTACGATTAAATATGCTTACTGAATCGATTCGACTTACAAAATTGAGTGCAAGAATATTCCGGAATAATTAGAAAATTTCTCATGTAGTGCCTTTCTCACAAACACAAATGTCAAAGTGATAGATAAATAAAAACGAGCCTAAACTAAGTTTGATGAACTTTATCAAATAAGAGCACTAATCTGTTTTCCGTTTGATCAAGCCTCGATAAACGTTTGACATTAAACAGTAAATGAAATAAACAAACCGGTAGCCTAAACTTTGCAAGCATTGTTTTCGAAACTGCATCCACAAAAGTCAGCCACAATAGGTAGATTCACAATGTAAGTTTTTAAAAAACTAATCTATTCACATTCAACCGTTTTTTTGTTAATATTGACTCAACCTGTGTATATGAAGAAACTAGTACATGTTAAAAAGTATGTGACACACTATAGTAAATAAATGTGACTTATATTATAACGGTTGTAAGAACTGGGGGACCTATATAGACAAAACGTATTGAACATGCTGAAAATCGCTTGGCATTACAATCGCGCGCGCTCGTGGAAGCGATACTAGGTAGTACAAATTAAATATCTGTTTGGTAACGTTTAGTCAAATAGACTCCCAGCCCAGCACCAGCACCACCAATAAGTTACTTTGTATAGGAATAGCGATGATGAGCAGTGTAGCCAGGCCGACGAGCGCCGCGTATCCGGCCTGGACGTAGCCCAGGTAGCACACGGCCACCAGCTGCAGCGGTATTAGCCACACATAGTGCAGAAACAGCATTGCCATGTCGAAACGCAGCAAATCGTTCGATAGAATGTTCACGATCTTCCCCACTGTCGTCCCACCAAGGGCACCATTGTCCATTATCATTACCTACAAATCATTGAGAGTTTAGAATAACTAAAAATATTCGTTTCGCAAGTTTAGACTTCACCCGTCTTGCACAGCATGCTGTGCAGGCACCGCTCAGAGTCGGTAGTCGGCAGTTAAATGGTAGATATAAATATATCATAAAAATCTGGTAGTTATCAATATTAACAATTACAATAGAAGAATACAAGCTCCTACTCTCAAGAAAAAAATACTTAACTAACGGATGAGACCACACCCGATACTTTGTTAGTTCAATTCAATGGTGTTTCTACATTAACACATTCGCTACGGGAAGCATTTGGCCGCATTTGACTTATTTTATGTATGTATGAACAGCGATTGGCCTTAGTCTCATCTGACGGAAAGCGACGACAAGGCCTTTCATATGTTCAGTAATAGTCTCAGCTTTGCCTGGAAGAGGCTTCGATTATAATATTGTTTATTTTTTAATAATAATTGTTTATTTCAAGTCCAAAAAATTCATACATTATAAAACTTAAACTAAATTAAAATTAATAACTATCTGGCATATGTGTACTACATACATGTTTAGAATTTCATACCTAACATAGGTATTTAGGTAGGTTCAAGTTATGCGCCGTTAGAGTCGTGCACAGATGACCAGTGCTTTAAGATTTTATTACTGGGGTTGACAGTAAACAATGCCAGAATATCATTTTGAAAGGGGTTCTGCCTATGATATCCTATATGGATGTAATTATCTGGAAATACAGAAGACGGGAGCAAACTGTGCGGCTGCTAGCTGTGCTTGTCTTATACGAGTACGCTCGGTACGTCAGTGGTTTTACCATGTTCTTGTGTAATGTTCGTATGTGTAAAGATAACTATACTCCCGACATTCAATTATATTCCATGTGAAAAGAAAAAGTACGGGAGGTATTACTTATTGCATAACGCAAGGAAAGGTAAATAAATATGAAGTTCGTCGGGTCAGCTAGTACTTAAATAAGTCGATATCGGTCATCACTAGCTAGTATATTACGGTGAAATTAAGAGTTTTGAAACGTCTATATAATTATTGAATAATATATCCCAGGGTGACGGCAGTTGTATATACAAGGATATTCTTGTACTACTATTAAACTTTTTTGAAGAAATAATCATTCTGGCCAATAATCTATAGATTGTTAGCCAGAATGGTTATTTCTTCAAAAAAGTAGATTTTCATGTCTTTGGGGACCTGTGAGGCAGGGAAAATAGTTGTACCGCAAACTTGGCATTCCTCATACGGGAATTATGTGGCTCGGATAGCACCGAATGTAAGTTAGGTTTTTGCGCTGACGCAGCGAATTTGTTAAGTAGCCCCAATTTTTGACACTTGAATACCCAGTGGTTGACGCTATTTTTCCCCTCTATTATTATGACACAAGGATGAGTGTAATTATTAAGTGTCACGCATTTGGAATGTGTCAATCACTAGGATGTTTACCTTATTACTTATTAATTGAAACAAAAGCTGGCTTTCGTGATATTACTAATGAATTCAATTCCAGTAATTCCCAAAAACCCGAGGTTTATTATTTGAATTATTTTTGTATTCTACTTGGCGTGGCGTTACGATTCAACTACGTGTTTATAGCATACGTGTATATACATAACATATATATAGTCATGCCAACCTTCCTGAACATCAAAGAACTCGTTGCAATTCTAAGTTTCATTCCAAACTGCTGACAGAAGTAGTTCCCATGATGACTGCAAAAGGCTCCAAACCAAGTGCCCACGATCATGGCACCCGCGTAGTAGGATGCCGTCTGCACGCTCATCGTCGAGTCCACCGCCCAGAACTTGAGCAGCTCGGCGAACAGAAGGGGAGTTGCCGTTCTGTTTGGACCAGATACAAACGAAACGTATTACGTACTATTACTAGTATTACGTATTAGGATGAAAAAATACGTATTGATTAGTATTAACAACATAAGTATTAGTATATTAAGGTGATTATCGGTCCGAAAACCACTTATTATTTATTTGTGAACTATGGAGTATAAAAATATGCCACTATTGTTGACATTTATATACCTACTATAATATAAGTATTTATTTTATTTAGAGCAGGCTCCAATGGGATGTTTGTTTGTAAAAATTGCGGACGGTTCTCTGACTTCTGATACATATTGAAAAGATCCCAGACAATCAACATATGTTGCCAACCAGTTTTATGGTCTCCCTCTATGCTATGATGTCATAATTTTTATTTTGAATGAAACAAAATGAAGTTTTGTCTTATTGTATATTTATTATCTTTTTTCATGTTTAACTAATACACACTGTTTTTTTTCGGCGACTTCCTGATTTGTCGGTGCGGAGGCAGTACGATATGAGAAAAGTGTCAAATTTCAGTGTCAGCTGTCAGTCGACGCGATACCATTTTTTACTACGCCCCTACATTTAAATGAGTGCTTCCTGACCGGCGCGGGATGCGCGGTAGCGGGACGATGCGAAGGCGGTACTGCTCCGCTTCTGCGCATGATATTACTACTGCGCAAACGTAATACTGACAGTATTATGTCAAGTGAGAATCTTTGCGACGTCAGTAAGTTTACGTCAAAGAAGAAAATGTCACATATCGATCCCGCCCCGCCAAGTCAGGAAGTAGCCTACATGAAAGCACGATTCTAGGCTTTACGGGTTGTGATGAGTAGGTGCATGTAAACAATCTCTGGATTAAGTCTTTTTTTTTGATGATAATGTCTTTTTCCCAAAATGCCACAACGCTAATTACCAGGACTGCTCTATGTGCCACTACGCTAATTGCCGAGACTTTTCTATTGCCATTAGTGTACGCCGTACGCTTAAAAAAACCGCAAATCGATGTACAGTTTAGCCGTTTGGCACACGCATACTAGAGGTCAAAACAATTTTTTTGACCCGTAGTTCGTAAAAAAATTTCCCTTAGGGGGGGAGAGCCGAGACATTCTTTTTTTTGTATGAAATAAATATTTTTTTTTCAGAAACCTATCGTGTGTAGTATCATATGAAAGAGCTTTTTGAGGCGATTCTGAAAATATACCACATCATTACATTTCAGCAATTTCTTTTTATATAAATCACAAATAATTTTCGAAACATACCAAGTTTGAGGTCCTCCAGATATGGCTGATTTTTATTTTGTACAATATACCACAAATGATACTTAATATCCTCATATTAACCTCAAAAAAGTAATTTTGAAAAGATTTTCAGTAAGTTTTTTTTTTTTCAATATTACTAAGTGACACGGTTCTACTTCAATACCTATTTTACGTAATTTATGGAACTTTAGTGCAGATACGGTACATATTAATCATAAAATGATACGTAGTATCCATATATCCAACGGGAAATACCTCTTTAACCCTTTAACTGCACCTTTTCATCAGATGGTATAGTGGGTAGGTGGTGGGTGGGTGGTGGGGAGGTAAAGGGTTAAAGAGGTATTTCCCGTTGGATATATGGATACTACGTATCATTTTATGATTAATATGTAACGTATCTGCACTAAAATTCCATGAATCACGTACAATAGGTATTGAAGTAGAACCGTGTCACTTAGTAATATTAAAAAAAAAAAACTTACTGAAAATCTTTTCAAAATTACTTTTTTGAGGTTAGATACGAGGATATCACGTATCATTTGTGATATACTGTATCAAATAAAAATCAGCCATTTCGTGTTTGGAGAGCCTCAAACTTGGTATGTTTCGAAAATTATTTGTGATTTATATAAAAAGAAATTGCTGAAATGTAATGATGTGGTATATTTTTAGAATCGCCTCAAAAAGCCCTTTCATATGATACTACACACGATAGGTTTCTGAGGAAAAAAAAAAATCCATACAAAAAATAGAATGTCTCGGCACTCCCCTCCTAAGGGAATTTTTTTTAGGAACTGCGGGCCAAAAACTTTGTATCGACCTCTAGTATGCGTGTGCCAAATGGCTAAACTGTACATTGATTTGCGGTTTTTCTTTGAAATTGGGCCTGTACGGCTACCACTACATCGCGTTATTCGCTTGTTGTAGCATATTTCAATAGATTTGTGTAATCACTAAATATATGTTTTTATAAACCACTTACACATTATTGTAAAGTATATACGTATAAGGTGGCAAAATAAATAAATATTATGGCCAATATGTGCTTAACATAATAGCCTTGACTGAACAAATTTCTGCTTCTTAATTGCCAGAACCGTGGAATATTTTATTTTGCCAAGTGATTAAATTGATAATTGACCAATATTGATTCCCATTTCGGGCATTTTACACAAAAAATAACCAGGGGACAAAAATACTTAGTCCTGGCAATTAGGCTGAGAATGCCAAACTTAAGAAACGCCGATACCTATATGCTATACCGACCTCAAAGCAACTGCAAAGAACTGCATCATTCCGCCGGGCAAAAAGCCCCATCCAAAAGCTTTTATGAGGGCTTTTGTAAAAGACGGCTTCTGGCCCCTTGCTTTTGCTTTTAATTGTTCTTCATACCATACCCTGGATAAAAACAAACAAAACATTATACAAAATGTAGTTACACAGTACCTACGCGGACATAATCAGACGTGATCATCCTAAACTGTTATCGAATTATTATTGATTCGGAGATTATCAACAACGTTAAATAAAAAATAAGTAGGTTAACGGCTGAAGGTTATGTTATTTACTCAATAGCTTTAAAATACAAAACGCACTTGCGGCTTCGCTATCTAAATGCACACACTCAAACATAGACAAACAAACACAGTCAATCTTACACATGAAAACACATGCTAATTCTAATTGGCAAATCTGTAGCTCGGTGCCTAAGATACAGGCTGTGCCTAGTTTGAGAGCAACGGATATCGTCAGTGTTCTTCTATCCCTTGCATGTAATAACGCCATAAAAAAAATAGCAAAACCGGGAACGAAATGTAAGGCTAAGTTCACATGAACGCGCGGCGACACGCGGTTGTTGTGCACCTACATGACCGCGTGTGACCGCGCACACCGCCATGCACCGCGCGCAAGATCTTGAACCGCGCGTCTCATAGCTCACGCGCGAGGCAAAGTTCAGATGAATCGCGCGGCAGCGCGCGTCGCCGCGCGTTTATCTGAACTTAGCCTAAGGCTCGTACTTAACTTCAGGAATAGTATTTGAAATACATTGGGACTTAATAGTTTCCTATCAATCTTATATGGGATGGAGAGGTCGTGGCCCATCGGCGCCTACGTACCGCTTGCGGTATCTAAGGTTAAGCAACGTGGGCAGCGGTCAGGACTTGGATGGGTGACCGTTTTGAGTGGTTACTAACTGAGCGCTCCCGTGCTTTGGAAGGCACGTTAAGCCGCTGATCCCGGTTGCTGTCTAAGGCAGCAGTAGTTAACCCAAGGCTTGAGATCTTCTAACAGTCAAGTTGCCCACTCACTTGACAAAGCCTAATCCCAATAAGGTCTAGTTTCCCCTCGGGGTTGGAAGGTCAGATGGCAGTCGCTTTCGTAAAAACTAGTGCCTACGCCAAATCTTGGGATTAGGTAGCGGACCCCAGGCATCCTTCAGGATGCAACTGTATTGGGATAACGCTAGGAGGATGATGATGACCAATATGGGATGAGTCTGAAAATGTCCCCTCCAACAAAAATAAAAATTCAGTCAGATAATTTAGCGAAGAATGATCGCAAAACAGTGCTTATAAAATAACAATACGCCTATATCTTACGCTTCTTCTCATGCCGAAATTCCGAACAGACTTTACTATTTGAATAATCTGTCAAGTTCAGTCCAGAGTTAATTATACTATGCCGTAATCCAACGTTGTCTATTTTGGTAATACTCAATTTCATTTCGAATCCCGTGTGCAACAATACGAAATATTTTTACGGTACTGGATATTGCGCAACTTCAACGATATATATCAAAAAAATGTGACTTATTTATTTTTCCAAAATCATCACTTAAATTTACCTATACCTACCTCAAAACTCGATATCAATTGGGTATTAAACTAAGGTAAAAATAAATTATTTTTTACTTGACTAATAAAAGATCTAACGAAAATACTCGAAAAATATCAATTATTAATTTATTTCAGCTAATTGAAAGATTTTATAAGCATAAAGATTTAAAAAGGACGCTGATTTGAACAAACCTACTCACAGTGTCTTAGTGACGTCACTAAGACAGTATTTCCCTACAAACTTCATATTAACAAATCGTTTTTGACATTTAATAAAAAGTTTCTGATTTGACTATGGGTTTAATACCGTATTTTACAACGCAAATGAAACCGCGTGTAAATGGGCGTTTTTATATGTATTTTACCGTGGATGTCCACGGCGCGGTAAAATTTTATGGTTTCATTCATAATTCGTTTATTTATGAATGAAACCATAGAGTTTTACCGTGCCGTGACCGTTGCGAAAGTGTGTCTGTCTGTCTGTCTGTTACCTCTTCACGCTTAAACCGCCGAACCGATTTAGATGAAATTTAGCATGGAGATAGTTTGAGTCCCGGGGAAGGACATAGGATACTTTTTATCCCTGAAATCATTCCTTAGGGAAATGAAGTCTGTATGGAAGAGCGATAATTAGGTAGGCATCTGATAAAAACACAGTAGCAATTAAATTTTATCACGATATAAACGAATTCCACGCG
The DNA here is from genome assembly GCA_951800055.1 of Cenopis cana. NCBI lineage: Eukaryota > Metazoa > Arthropoda > Insecta > Lepidoptera > Tortricidae > Cenopis > Cenopis cana. The sequence continues at coordinate 12,722,136 of OX637471.1, read as the reverse complement.
GACGAAGTCGCGGGAAGAAACTAGTGTATAATATCCATACTTAATACTTAATATTATAATATTATAAATGTGAAACTGTGTCTGTTTGTTACCTCTCCACGCTTAAACCGCTGGACCGATTCCCGGAAATCATCCCTTAAGGGAGTGGAAGTTTGTATGGAAGAGCGGTAACTTGGTAAGCGCCTGATAGAAAAATAATAGCAATTACATTCTATCGCAATGAACGAGTTCCTCGTGAACGAAATCGCGGGCAAATAAACACTCACACTAATTCAGCTCTCTACCAGAGCTACATTTCGAAATTATGATACAAAATCTTAACTTCAAATGTATTCTTATAGGAATACATTTGAAGCTAAGAAGAAGGAAGCTAGTTAATCTACATACCTACAACATTCAAAATCAATTTCCGAAATTTACGGTAGCGCCAATTTTTTTTAATTTTTCTGGTTGCAATTGCCAGAACAAGGTTAGTCGTAGGTATGCAAAGAAAACATATAGAAAAAAATAATAAAACATCTAGATACCACAGAAGAAGTAACCCTACTATTGTGTGCTATCTCCCGATCTTCAAAAATATTGACGTTTAAGTGTTCTGAGTTAATCAGTTTTTTTTTACAGGGTCGGTTACTACAAGGAAAGATTGAGTTTTTAGTATAACCGTGCGAAGCAGAAGAAGAAGGCGTGCGGGCAGCAACATTAACACATTTGGCGCAACAACCATTACAGTATACAAAAATGACACGGATTCGCGTCACTAGCACTAAATGTGTTAAAGGACTTGGTTTGTATGTTTAGGCATCTCACACGCACCTTAAAAACAAATAATAAGCTACTTACCGTTCCAACTTGTCTCCAACCGATTTCGAATTATATATTTTCTTGGCTGCTACTAAGTCATATTCTTCTAAATCTCTCCTATTACCATTGAAGAAGGCAGGAAGCATCCAACAGAAAGCAAGTCTTGAAAAAAATCCCGGAGGATCCTTTATTGAAGTATTCTGCTCCTTCATTGTCTTTTTTGGTGGGGGTTCTATACCATTTTTTTGTTTCTGCCCCATATCAGGCAACCGAAGGGAATCTCTTTATGAATAAAGAACGCGACACTATTATATACAATACAATACAAATAGTTTATTTGCCAATAACCACAACAACCAAAAAACAGGATTATTACTTCATTATATTATAACTAAATTCGGATCGGTGTCGACACACGCGTCTACGCTCGTAGCGTGCGTAGTTCTGCTAAACTTAGCTAGTATATAATATATAATATTGATGATAACGCACTTAATTCACCGCAAACACAATTAATAAAAATTCCACCGTATCAGTTTTAACTTCTATCGATAGCGAGAGTTGTTATCACGCTTGCGGATTAAGTGTGATAACAAATTAGTGTCGCTGTCATTTACAATCCTCGCCATATAATGTAAAAATGCAAAGATATATGAGTCAGCACAAAGGGTTACTGTGCTAAATATTTCATAATTAACAACAGGAAAGACACGAGTATGCATTGCTTCAATTCGAGGATAACCGGGCTTCAAATTAAGTATACGAGTAAGTAAGTAAGTAAAATCGAATTGTGACATAAAGAGTATTTGTATTGTATTGTATTAGGGAACAATCTTACGCAAATCGATGTTGTCTCACTGTTAATAAGTCTAATTTTATGTCTATTTAGTAAGTCTAATATTATCAATATTACATGTCATCGTTATTAAATTATATTAAATTCGAATTATTTAAATCATTCATATTTAGAGAGATTTATTCTTATTTAGAGAGATAGGTACCTAGAAAACATCTAAAACTCAGGAACACAACTCGCGACCATCTCAAAAATGTTTGCCATCTGGATTCGAACCTCAGACCTCTAAGTATCTTCGCACAACTAGAGCATTAAATTGTGGGTGGAAATGGGTCAATTACTCAACTGACACTTACAATACAATCGTAAATCTGAGTTGGTATCGATCATGAATGACACACCTGGTCTTATGAATGCTTAATAGGCAGTATGTTGTCAAGGCTACGCCTGACCTATCGCGATTACGTCCTCCATGCTGCAATTATCGCTACGGTGGGGCTAATATCCACTAGCATATCTACAATAAAAGACCTGCGAAACTAATATTTAGAGTAAGTGCTAGGTACCTAGATATTAATACTCTGTTATTACAATATATGATGCCCTGGCCGCGTGACGTCGCTCCGAAGCTGGAAGCCGCACTAATGTCGTCCCTAAATAGTAGTTTTGTAGTTATTTTATTATAGATCTCTAAGAGACTTACAAAACTTAAGCTGAGGATGACTTACAGAGTACACCACGCCGAGTCCCTGTTTTTCATACATTTTGCCAGTGTGTGCAGGAATACAAGGCAGCAAAAACTCACATATTTTTTAAATGGCAGCTTGGTACTTTGAGACAAAGCTGAATGCACTTTTATCTCCGGCCATATTCGCATATGCTCGCGAAATATGAATCGGCTGAGCTGCGGGTTTTTAAACCAGGCCGCGGGTTTTTTTGGCTATACTAAAGTAAGATTGAATCGCCTAAACTACACTCGCGGTCAAAAATTTCGGGTCACCCTAGCTTAAATAGCCTCAATAGGTTTTGTTGAATATTCTACACTCGTTTTATATACATATTATACTATTCTTCGTATTGCCCAACTGTATTAGCAATTTCCGGGATCCTATCATAAAAATATCAATATCCAAAAATGACGATTTTCACGATATCTCGCTCCGTTAACGTTGTTGTTTTTTTTTTCATTTTTGCTGTTACTTTTGCAGTATAGATGTAAAATTAAATAACGATAATGACATTATTAAAAAATCTTTCAACCACGCAGTATTTTAGGAAATATAAAGGTTTTTTACCGACCCGTATTCTTTGTCCGCGAGTGTATCATTGAAAATACATAAATAATATTCATTATTCAATCGTACGTTCCTGAATTGCTCGATCTTGTTTTTAGCTCAAAATGCGCTGCGCTAGTTAACCACCCGCCACCTTAAGGTAAATGGGAATTAATTAATATAAAAAATATAGTCCAAGGTCGTGTGTCGATACGAAAAAGTGATGGTGCGTATCGCGGCGATGGTTCAGGCTGTGGCAGCGAGTTGGGGCATGCGGGGGGCGCGCGCCCCTACCCGCCCCGCCCACCGCTTTTCTTCCCCCAATCCTCATTGTACCGCAGTTTAACTTAAAACCAGTATGTACTAATATCACATATTGAAATTCAACTCTAGTATTTATGCAACCAACCGTTCCGAGTTTTCAAAATATTTATCTGTTTATTTGAAGCATACTTTATTATTCTGATTACATTACTCTCTCGATATGGAAAAAAATTAAGAAATTTCTGTAATTACTTAAGTAGAGGGTAATATTTAATAGTGACTTAGTTTGGTAGATTGTCGTTGTGGTGTGGAGAGGAGAGGTTAGCGGGCAGTATGGGCACGGGAGGTCGTGGTCCTGTCCTGTGGCGGGCGGGGCGCGCGGGGCAGCGCGGGTCGCCGCGCCGCGCCGCACCGCAGTATGACGCGGCCCGCGAGTCGCCCGCCCGCCCTCGCTCGCACTACAACCACTTAAACATATATACCGGACTTTAACCGATACAACTTAATATTATATCATGTTGCCTACAATTTTAGGAATAGTGCCTTTTCGTAACATTCGACGTAGTATTATTAACTCCCTCATACAATACAAGTGCTCGTAGTTAAGTTATCTCGCGTATAGTGTGTGATAGGTACGTAATCTTTTATAAAGCACGTTATAATATCAAAAAACCGGCCAAGTGCGAGTCGGACTCGCGCACGAGGGGTTCCGTACCATAATCTATAAAAAAGGCAAAAAAATCAATTCTGTTGTGTGGGAGCCCCTTAAATATAGATTTTATTCTATTTTTTAGTATTTGTTGTTATAGCGGCAATAGAAATACACCATCTGTGAAAATTTCAACTGTCTAACTATTACGGTTCATGAGATACAGCCTGGTGACAGACGAACAAATCTTTGTCAAGAATCCAGATTTGTTAAATTGCTGTCTAGTGCCTCTAAGTACTCTTCAGGTTTGCCTACTTTGTGAAATAAAATATAATGTTATTAAATTTAAAACGACCCGGTCCGTTGTTGTTTTTATAATAATAATAAACATAGCCAGAGATACCAGTGAAAGTCATAATCGCCTAAGTGTCTATAAATATTAAATGCTGGTGTAAATTTCTATAGAAACACAAATGACAATGTTTACGAAAAAAGTAACATAGCAACGCAAATTTTAAGGAACTGGGGGCCGATTTTTGAATGTCGAACGCTCGACTTTTCACTCGAGATCTGTCAAAAATATATGGTGTTTTGACAGATGTCGAGTAAAAAGTCGAGCGTTCGACACTCAAAAATCGGCCCCCTGTTCGAGTAATATTTACCTAAAACACTTACCGTTAATGTCAGTGTGAAAACAAGTATTACGAGCGCATTTAACTACTACCTATTTCGCAATTGTATATTTTCTCGTATTTTTGGTGTATGATACGTAGAAGTGATAAGTCAATTGAAGCGGTTACTAGTTTTTGTTTGCATGTTTAGCTGCTTCTAGTAGCTGCTGTATCGGTCGACCAAAAAACGCGGTTTACATACTTACCTAGATGCCACGCACGCGGCAGCGAAATTCCGCATTGTACTTAATTAAACTCTTGTTGACAAGAACTTCCATACGCTGCACACATGTACGTGTATACCTACCTGTACATATGCAGGAACTCAGCTTTATCGCCCACTTGATCTTCTAATTTCCCTTATATTAGTTCCATTCCATAAGAACCAAACCTCGTTGACCTACATTCTGTAACATAGTTTATTTGGGGCGAAATGATTAATTTGATATACTATTACTAAAAATACAAGTAACTTGTGAGTTAATAACAAAAAGGTATTACTTTTTCAGCTATCATATGTAGCGTAACGGGTGACATACGTCCACGTAAGCACAAAGTAAATAGCGGCGGCGCGCGCCGGAGCAGAGAGTCCGCTTAGTACAAAGTGCCATTTTCGCCGCACGCACACAGACGTACCATTTACAGGCATTCTCGGTTGATTTCGGACGAGCTTAGTCGCGACTGTCACTGTCGCGTCGCGAGTGCTAGTTGTGCGCGCGTTGATCACTTGACGTCCCCGCCGTAGGTACTTAGTGTCACGTACGTCAAAATGAATAACCGATATTATTACAGTTGGAATGTATTTTATTGTTTAAAATACGACAAAAACTGTGCCTACACTTTCTTCAAATTTTCAAACGATATTGAAAGGTAAATAAAACGGTTTTCTCATTTTGGTAGTTACAATACCTAGTTAGGTAGGTATTTTTTTGAAACTAGCCGCTTTGATAACGACGATCAACCATTACACATTCATCTTATCGTTCGCTGGTAAAACGCCAGTATTTAAGTACTATGGTTTAGTTAAGTAGGTACCTAATTAATTAGGTACTTATATTCTTTGTTGGCGCTCTCGACCGACGACCGCCGCCGGTCACAAGTCACAACTCGCAGCGGGTCACGCATCAATTTATTAGGGTTCCGTACCCGAAGGGTCAAAACGGAACCCTATTGGTGTCGCCCAGACGTCCGTCCGTCGTCTGTCACAAAATTTGTTCCGAAGAATTTTTAGACTTCTCATTGACCTATGAACTTGAAATTTGGTGACAATGTTCAATATTACGTATATTTTAACAACAAATACTAATATATTGATAAATCATATTTTTGAGGTTGATTCGGAACCCTAAATGTGCGAAGTCCGACTCGCACTTGGCCGGTTTTTTACCAAGATACGCTGGTTCATATTTAAATGTCATGTTGAAGAATTTTTAATATACCTACTCCTTTTTAAAATTCAGAATCAATACAGAAGCAACCCTGTGAGTCGGGCAAGTTTAGGTATGTATTTTCAAGAACGGCGGGAACGGACCTTCTGTATATTTTTTATTTTGTGACGTAAGCTAGTGATTTCGATAAGACTTAATAAAATTTAATTATTCGTATTAAAAATCATCGACAACGAAATTATTCCATAATGGTTCACAAGTAGTAAAACATGAAAGACTGCCTGAAAATAAATATCACATAAGAACAATTCGTTATCAGTTAAAGACATAAATAAGTAAGGAACCCGACGATCAGTTGTGGTCATGGAAAACGGTGCCTTAAAATATGGGAGCAATAACAACAATAACGAGATCGCGGAGGAGAAGGTGGTAAGTGTACCTACTTTATTATTTTTCTTATTATCCTTAATTACTTACCCTGTGATATTATGCGGCCCTAAATATTGCAATATGGAGCACAGTTTTACAGGTAGCGGTATGTACCGTAAAATGGGGTAAGTAGGGATTGCGAGGACAGTTGGGTTATGAATGGGGAGATTAGGGATGGCAGAGGGGTGAGCTGGTTTTTATAGGATACTGCCACGTAACATCTAATCTAATTACAAATCATGCTATTATAATATGCATAATCCCAAAGTGTCGATCCTACAATTTCCCAAACTCGCCTTAGTATGAAATGCCACCTCAGCCCAACCTACCTGAACTACGGGGTGAGGTGGGATTTCCAACTTTTTGTGTTTATCGTTAAAGTTCTGAACACAAAATCATAAAAAAACTAAAATACAAACATCCGTAACACTTTTTTTGCAAATAAATCAATGCGCCACATAGAAAAATATACTTTTATCCGGGTTTGAACTTCGGTTTTGTGCCAACTCACCCCATTTTACGGTACATTTAGCGTGGGCAGTTTATCGGTAACTAAGTGAAAGTTGCAAGCGAAAGTGTTCCACTTATGGTGGGTTCCCCGTAAGACAGGGTACGTCGATCGCGCAGCACCAGCCGCTGCTATCGAAGAGGGATGAGCACTGAGCGAGCCGATTAACACGCCATAGGTCAAGGACTCCTACACCTCGCCGACCCCGCGTAGATTATAACGACAGGCACATTGCATAACACGATTTGACATTGAATCCAACAATATCGTTCTCTTCGTTTAATACAACGATCGATCATACTTTGACGCTGAATATTTACACAGCTTTTAGATTGAATATACCTAATTGATAATGAATAATCAAAATTTTAGGAACCTAGTACCTACGTGTAGTAGGTATAGATAGTACATATTTATACAGATGCTTTATTAAACGCCAAAAACTATTAAGAAATCATTTCAGCAATGAGAACTTAATCAGCTGTCTAATTGCGATACCTTTGTCACCTTACATATAATATACAGAAATAGAACATGAAGCTGAACAGGCCAGCGTCGGTGGGAACATATCACAATTCGGTATGGTTGAAATTCTTTTTGTTGAACGTATTTGTATTAAAATGTTATTGGATTTTGAACCTGTTGTTTGTTTGAACGGTAGAGTAGATTTTTAAAGGAATTGCTTTGGAGCAATTCGTTCAACTGAAATGATTTTAAGTATAAACTACTTACAGGTTTTCGTTACTAGGGGGCGGTAACGAAAGCTGGCGAACGTGCTTGCTTAGCGAAGATACACTCATGAGCAATGAAAACGGGTTTATTGGAATTTAAGTAAAGTTGAAACAAACTGTACCCGTTTTCATTGTTCTTGGCTATATAATTTTTGTATGTTCTTGTTCATGTTACCAATACGCTAAACTTAATTGTTAGCATTTGAAGAGTTGAGTAGGCAACGCAAAAATCATCGACCTATCCAAATCTAACTAAGTATGTAATTTACCCTTGATGTTTGAATAATTTTCCAATACGGACTCAATCGAGCTGGAATAAGATTTTTCACATCACCTATTCGGATAAGGGCTTTTTCTTCCCTGCTAGGAGGGATCAAAATGGCACTTTTCTTCCCTGCTAGGAGGGATCAAAGTGGCACTTTTCTGTAACGAGTAATAAGTTATTAGTATCGATTATGATAAAATAAATGCACAACCATTGTTATTTCAGATCTTTCATTATCCTCAATAGGTGATGTAAAAAGCAGTATGTGTCAAATGGAAGCAAAATTATTTCCACCTTGGGCGTTAATTCTTGAATCCCTCACTACGCTCAGGATTCTATTTTAGAATCCCTCGCTACGCTCAGGATTCTATTATATAATCCTTCTCTTCGTTCAGGATTCAAGTTACGCCCACGCCGTAAATATGTCATTTTGCTCCCTTGTGACACAATCTACTATTAACCTGCAGTAAAACTTCAAAAGTGTATGTACTCGTACTAATACCAGATAAATCCAAATGCACTACCTACACTAAGAATTGCCTTATCTTATCTTATCTTATATCTTTAAACGAGCAATTCTTGTATATTTATTTATATATTTATTTCGGGGATCTCGGAAACGGCTCTAACGATTTTGATGTAATTTGGTATGTGGGGGTTTTCGGGGACGAGCAATCGATCTAGCTAGGTCTCATGCCCGGGAAAACGCCGAGCTAAGCTCGGTCGCCCAGATATTTTATATTTAAGGTAGGTGCATTGAATTAAATTCCTAAAGATTACCTTACTTTTACTTTTAAATGATTATTATTAATATGCCAAATTATTATCAGCCAGAACCTAAAGGAATTGACTTGTAAAAGTGCCATTGCGGCCTACTTACAGAACAAAGTTCATTTATTTCATTTATTTATTTCAATTCTGTGGAAACCTTGTGATTAGACAGTGTGGAGCTCGCGTCAGGAATTATATCAGTGCACCTATATAGATAGTTATTTTAAGATACTTAATTACTTATTTAACTAAATGTAGGTATCCTTTTCAAATAGTTTCAACTTTACTTTTAATGCAATCCAGCATAATGTGCTATATTTTAATTTAAACTATCACCCGCATAATTGATTTATTATACTTGAAATACACTGACAAAAAATATTTAGACTTTCTATAAAGAGCAGTGGAAACTGGTCGATATTTCCAGATAAAATAACAAAAGCGATTATTAACTTTACAAAGATGTAAAATGTCTAAGACAACGTCGCTTCATGAGATTGTATTGATCTAGAGAGCCCGTGGAGTCAAAAACAAATGTCACCGTTATGTGACTCGTATGTCAAAATTACTGACACTAATAGATATTAATGTCTGGGCATGATAAATAGAGAAGCGGATTTAGATGATAACATTGATAACGCATGTTTTTGAATGTAGTTTTGCTTTAACTGCCTGCCAAGCGAACGCTCTACTTTAAACAATTACTTAAACAATTTGAATAATTGTAGATATTAAGAGGATAAGTAGAAATTACTCTGAGCATTTTATAATACCATGGTCTAGCGAATAAAAGGCAGCTATAACAGCCTATAACCCTTTTTTTATACGGCGGTTTTAGTACTGCGCACAGATTAGTATGAGATTCGCTGTGGAGGGGCGCGTCGTCGTTGATGGCGCGCACTATTCACGCGCGTAAAGATGATTTTCGACTCGTGTCCTCAGAAAGACACTCGTCGGAAATCACTCACTTTCCGCACTTGTATCATAAATAACTATTGTATTTGTAATAAATTATAGGTACCAGTTCAAATAGTAATTTTTAAGTATATACAACTTTCAAGCCAATTTTATTCCAATATTGAATAGTAAGATACATTCGAGAATGTTTGTTACCTTATAGTTATACTAAGTATTCCTCGCGCTTGTTTAATTTTAGCAAGTTGCTCGGAGAGAATTTGTGTGGCGAAAGACAGAATCCTGTGAGACAAGCCGGAAATTAAAATCTGGTATGGGAAGCGAGGTTATTTGGTGTCATGTCAGTAGCTCTAGTATAAGTTTTTTCGAAACATTAACTAATTCGAACGCGTTTGCGTTTTGTCTCAAAATGTATGAAAACGCTCTCACCGAGTTTGAAATACGCGCGTTCATCGCGGTTAGCAACAAATGTTATACTCGCTGTTTTAGTTTCCACTAGTGACCACCAGAGGCGCTGTTCACGTTTTCATACCACTTTCATACATTTTGAGACAAAACGCAAACGCGTTCGAATTAGTTAATGTTTCGAAAAAAGTTATACTAGAGCTACAGAACGTGTAGCAGTTCCTACACCGTATGTTACTATAATAGCGAGAGGGCAGTGTAGACTCGAAGATTGTTTAAGTGTTCATTAGATTGTTACATAAACAAGTATAAGATTGTAGTTGAGGACTAAAGAATATTTAGTACTTATTCTATTGGGGTTGTGGCATATTATCTTATCAGTATTTTAAATAACATCAACCAATAAAAATGTCGCACTTGTATTTTGGTTTGGGGGAATGGACTTCATTGAAATAAATTAATTAAGTAAGAAATTAAATTGCTATATTAAGTTCTGATGAATTAGATTGCGAAATAAGTATCACTACTTACTGGAAAAAATTGTTCCACCCAAATCCCAGCAGAGATATTTGAACAATCTTAAAAAGTTCATCAAGTGCAAAGTGGAATATCAAACTGCAAGTTGGTCAGAATGTACCTACTATTAACTATTGTTCTTACAATTTGTTATATTTTTGTGAAAAGCGCTACGTGCTTCGCCCATAAATGCCATACTGGCCTCGCCACCGTTAACGATTTCGCGGAAAATTATTAAAAACCACCAAATGGTCTCAATGCCGCCAAGTATTAGTAGAACTTCGACAGGAATTCCTGCCATTCATCCTTACGAGTAATACCCAAAATTTGTAATGATAAAATATGATTGATAAGAACGAATTCTTATCAACTAAAATGATAAGAAAAAATTAGCCTAGTAATGTATGATTGATAAAAATAAATACTAATCAACTAGAATGGTATTAAAAAATCAAGCAAGTATAGGTACTATCATAGTAATAGAAGGGCAGGGTTCCGTAGTTGCACATCTAGTCCTAGCGTTACGCCAAAAAATACTGCAAATGGTATTAAAAGCATGAAAATCGGAATGATTTTCCTAAATTTTCTAAGTTTTTCTAAGAAAGTTCAACTCAATATTCGATTTTATGGATATCTTGTACAACAGACAAGTGTAAAACCCTAATGTTTATTATCTTTAACATTGACTGTATCAACTAGTGAAATCAAAAAGCGAATGTTTATTTTTTGATTTTTTAGCGGGTTCGAATCCCGGGTGAAATAGGCCAATTTTAGAAAGTCCTTGCAATTTTGTTTCTTTTTAAAAACAAAAGAATGTTTCCTTTAAGTAAAACGAGCTAACTTAATGATTTAAAGGCATTTTCCCTCTAGGGCCCATACATTTTTTCCACCCTGTATACCTAATACTGGTATGGATGTGTGTTGCTCTTTGTTTGCAGAATACGAATTTACCGATTTTTAAAAATAGTGGTGGGGGGGGGGGGGGGGGCTGGCATACCTGCGACGTTATGAAGATGGTGGCCGATTTTTGTCCAAATCTCGGGTTCTATGTTGTACTTCTATCCAACTTGTATCTCACGAGCGCGGGTGAGCCATGCTTGGGTGTTGAGCTATACATGCACATTGTCTTTATATGCCTGACGCGTGACGCTACTACAACCCTGGCCAACCCGCGGTCATAATATAGAAGTACTATACCAATCGGTTCCTGTGAGGTGTTGTTTGAAAGCTGGCGACTGAATTTACATGTAGCTTGACATTTCCTCAATGTTACTATCTAGAACAGGGCTATTGCGACCTAACTAACTACATAAATTTTAAATTTATTTTATGGATTTGTCATTAAGAAATATCATTTCAGACACCACTCCAAATTGTCCATTTTCGATAATAAAAGCTTTTTGGGCTCATCATAAAATCAATAAAGGGCTATTGTTACTATCTAAAACTTTAATAAAGTCATCATATCCTTAAGGCGGGGTTATAGTAAAATATGTGATTTTATAAACGGTTTTATTTCGAAATACTACATATTAAAATGTAAAAAATACGATGTTATATTTGAGACAGGGGGCCAATTTTTGAGTGTCGAACTCTCGACTTTTCACTCGACATCTGTCAAAAAAGTATGAAGATTTGACAGATCTCGAGAGAAAAGTCGAGCGTTCGACACTCAAAAATCGGCCCCCAGTACCTATGACTTTTAGTATTGTCGGATGTCCGTTACACAATTTACAAAACTTTGTTCGATAGAAAAAAATGCCAAAAATACCTCTATTTTCCATCTTAAAACTTATTTTATTTCAATCTTAGGTAACATGATGAGTAGAAAATAACACCGATGTCGGGATTAATATTGTTAATATAGTAAACCATAGTAAACGTAGTATTTTTCTCACCCAAAAATGTACTAAATATTTACGAAAACTACGCGCACAGTTCCGTAGAGAGCGGGATGGTCAATTACAAACTCACGCGTGTAAGAGCGGGACATTTGCAATGGAGGGATCTCGCCTTAATTTTATTGGTATTATCAATACTTTTGTCATAATTTGAAATTAAAATATTTTATAACTTGTAAGGCCTCTTAAGGGTCCAGCCAAAAATTCCGTTCCCTAGTATATCAATTTTTTTTCGAAATATAAACACAAACGACGGGAACCTAAAGCCCGTTTTTTTGAGATCCTTGCCAAGCGCTACGCTTGTAGCCGATGACATAGTTTTTCTAGTAGGTATTAACACAGTATCCTTTTCATATGTGAATTTAGGTCACTGTTCTAATGTTTTACGTACCTAAAAGAAAATCAGAATATTTTTTCCCTTTATATTTAATATTGTAACTTGTTCGTATTCTCCCAGAAAGTATACTGCAGTGTGCCTACTTGAAGGCCGTGTTCGCTTCGAGGTTAAAACCTCAACTATAAAACTTGGCGTCGATTCTAAGGACATTTGTTACTTAACGTCTTTTGCACTTTAAAAACTACAAGAAAGAACCTGAAAACGTTTAACAAGAAAAACGAGCAAAACGAAAATACAATAACGAGCTACAGGAAAAGGTTTTTGCTGCCGGCAACTTCAGCACAATGCCGCAGGGGCCGTTTTTATTAGATTTTTGGTTAATTGTACTGGTACTTAGAACAATAATAAAAAAATAACTATATCAAAAACCTATATTAAAAAAATAACTTAAATAATATTAAAACTAACGTACCTAAATCTAAAAGTAAAAACAGTAAACAAATTAAAAGTGTGATGAAAAAATATTTCATGAAAGATATAGTTGAGAGGGAAGGGGCGGATGCACACCCACACTTAGGCCATACATAATGTAATATACATACGTTCTAAGATAATAACCACTATCTATTGTACCTCGACTCTTATCCTTACAAAGGAAATGTTACTTAATGCTTCAGCAACTCAATCTGTCTCTAACCGAGGCCACGCGTAATCTTTAATATTAAGATTTAGGCCTTGTTAAGCCACTTGTACCTCTCTCTTCAGTCGGTCCCTCATTGTGAGGATCATGATCACTTCTGGATTTCACCGCCATGATGACTTCACCACCTGCCACCTGCTTCACTTCGCCTGTTGTCTCCATCGGTCTCGATCCATCGTGGCCCTCATCGCTTGGTGAAATTTGCTTGTGGATGTGGCTTCTTTAACCTGGTCTGTCCATCTGGTTGGTGAGCGTCCTCTGGCCCTCTTGCCTTCCACTTCCCCAACCACGACCAGTTTCTCCAGACTGTCGACACCGCTGCGCATTACGTGTCCAAAGTGTGAAAGCAGCCGCTGCTGGTAGACAGTGGACCTTGTCTTGATATCGAGCTGGGAGAGTATCGACACATTGGTCCGTCTGGCAGTCCAGGGTATCCTGGTCCTGGTCCACTTATACCTAAACTCATTTAAATTGAAATGCGAGTAAAGTTACAATTTTAATTTTTTGTTAACAGTCCCTTGAGGTAACCGAGGATCCTGGCGGCATTTCCTCGCTGTATCGCAATATTCGCAATGCTGTTAGTGATACGTTGTGCGAGGAAGTTGCTAGCTCTTCGCTCACCACTTACGTAAACACTATTTCAGTAATGTGCGCGCTGGGACCCCATTCGACACCAAAACGTACAAAAATGCATTCTCTGCCGAGGCCCATATATTTATTACGCTTTACAATTTCTGCGTGTCCCACCGCTGCACCCGCTTTTATTGTAGTCCCTTGGAGGAGGGACGGTGCCAGTGTGTGGTGACAGGTGGCATTTAATTTGTTTGTATTTTAAGTTAATAGGTAGCTTTTTAGTCTTTTCTATTGTTTCATTCAATAGTAATGATCTATTATGTAAGTGCTTGTATAATATTCTTCCCCAACTGTATTTTACTACTACTTACATGTTAATTTGTAATATAAAATCACAAAATGCAAATGTCAGCTGACCCTCTGGGGTTTCGTACTTGCCAGTGCAGCCGGTCGACGGAGCCTCGCTTCGCGAGGGTCCTATTTCTAATCTGAAGGGACTCAAGGCAACGAACGAGCCTACCGTAGAGGACCATAGAGGTTTGACGGAGAGTTAATAATCATGACGTAGGTACTACTAAACTTTATAGCAAATATGGTGTTAATAAATTAATATTATTGTTTAAATACCTAACCAATTCTAATATTTTGTTTTTATTGCTACTGAACGGCACCTTCTTCAGATACACAGTAAAATGTGTATGATAACTGATAAATATCGTAATACCCCATACAGAAAGTTGAATTAGTTAGACTTGGCAAAATTACGTGTGCCGTGAAAATATAGTACCTATATGAAGTGCGAGTGCGTGTCGTGGAGCGCGAGTGTGCGCCGTGGCGCGGCGCTTGTGCTCGGGCGGGTCCGGCGGGCGTCGGCGGGCGCCCCGTGCGCGCCGGCGCGGGCGGCAGCGACCTCTCGCGCCAGGCCCACAGTGCTCTCTGCAGTTTACGTCCGGTGACCACGCTGCCGGCCTCCGCCGTCTCTTACACTGCCATCCAATTGTTATCAAAAATCGTTCCTGGGCCGGGCGCCTCCAGAGAACTCGGACGCGATCTTTAACGCTAACTACCACGCATTTATTATATACAAATCCTAATACATTATTCTAAAGTGAAAAGATAGCTTACAATAGTCAAGAGCTAATCGATCGACCACATTGAAAAGTAAAAACTGTTATTATCGTTTTGCAGGCGAGCTTTTCGGATTTGGTTTTGTTGCACTGCGACTGCGATAGGTGGTTTAATGCTTAATTTATCCACATTGAGATGTGTGACCGAGTCTAACAGTAATACAGTGCGTAGTCCCGTGCTTAGTTGACTCAGTGTAAGCTCAGGCTGTGTTCAGTGCGTCAAAGCTCGGAAGCGTTTTCGTTGTCGTTTCTTTATTTGCGCGCTCAAGCGATTATTTCACTTTTTATTTAAAGTTTCTTTAAAATAGCTTTAATTGTGAAAATCGCGATCCATGCTTGGAGTTATGACTACCATGGTATGGTTTTCTTTGTCTATGTTAAGTAGGATTTTTAAACCATGAGAAATTTTTGCACTTCCTATAATCACAATTTGTTCTTGCGTCATAGAAAATGAAACCAATCTACATTTCGTAGGCATTTTCATTAGATGTGGACTGCATTTCTCGTGATTTATATAAGTATTGTATCTATTTTATTAAGAGCCATTAAATATAGTGTGCATACTAGAAGCTAAATATTCAGTTGCCGTTATTTTCAACACACTCATATATTTATTACATTGTCTACTCCATCATTAATTCATTATACTTAATTGTATTATACAATTTTTATATACGTATTTTATGTGTACACATACAGCTTGTTTTTAGGAGGTAGAATATTATAGTTTGATTGCACGAATAGGTGGTTCTATATTTTCGAGCTACAGCTCACATAACAACACAAAACTCTGCTATGTTATTTTGTAATGTAACTTCAATGTTGCGATCATCGCCGAATTTGCCATAAAGTCCGCCTTTTGTACGATAAGGTTTTCTTTTGTGCAATAATGATTAAGGCTGGGTTGCACCAAACCGTCTGTAATCGTAAGCGGTGTTCGTCAAATCTGAATGTATGGAAAATTTGACAAGTTTCTATGGGATGACAGCTGCCGGCGCCATATTAGAAGATGACCGGTCTGTGTTCGTACGTTGGTGCAACTGGCACTTAATAAATAAAGAACCCATTTTCATCAATAAATCATAGGAAATAAGACTGAGAAGAGATTGTAGAAGTAAACGTAAGAACTGTTTAAGTTAGTACGTTTTATGTAAGTAGGGCTGGCAAGTGTTCAACGGGTTACCATTCCCCGCCCGCCTCCGCCCGCCGAGCTGCCAGACCGACTGGCGGCGGCGCGCGGCCGCCGGCCCAGCTTGGCCTGACGTTACGCAATACCCTGCCCTACCCCCACCAATCTCGTGTTGCCAACATCTTAACGTCAAACTGGCATATTACAGACTTATGAAATTGCTTTTGGTTTGACTCAAAGCTAATACCTAATTTTTCCTAAGGAAAACTGAAAACAGGCTGTACAAATGCACATGTACTTCACCAGTATTAATATCTGCCAAATAAAGGGGGCATAAATATCTCACATGATTCTATTTGTAGGGCCGTAAGGACGTGTCAGATATTTATGCCGCCTTTGTTATGGCAGATATTGCTGCTGGTGACTGTACATACATAGTGTTAATTGCTTAAAAATAAATTCACGGGGGTATAAATACTCGTATAGTAGAGAGGCCAAGTTGACAAAACGCAATTTCCGTGGGACTGAAAAGGTTTATACCGACAATAGTGGTATCGTTGGAATCAGCATGCTCTACTGATTATCAAAACGCAGGTTGTCGCTTTCTAAAGTAGTGGAATGAGTTTTTATGACGTCATAATATTTATGTATGAAAAATAAACAATTTTTCTTTAAAAACCTATCGAGTGGGGTATCAAAGGAAAGGGCTCCATTAGCTGATTCCAAAAATATACCACACCTTTAGATTTCGGCCAGTGGTGCCGTAAAATATAAACATCATTTTCAAAACACACCACGTTTGGGCTCTTTCTAACAGGAGATGCTTGATTAAATTTTTCTTAAATTTATGCTGAACGACTCACTGTATCCTTAATATCTAAACGCAATGAAAGGAGTTCGGAAAATATGATTGCCTGCCATTTATTTCATTAATTTAAAGCAGCAAAACTAGCATTTGTAGACCTGACTGCAGTTCACGTATAGTGATTTTTTTCCGGACTCCTTTCATTGCGTTTAAATATTAATGATACAGTAAGTCGTTCAGCGTATATTTAAAAAAAAATCATTCAACCGTTTCCTGTCAGGAACAGGCCAAACTTGGTGTGTTTTGAAAATGAACTTTATTTTTTACGGCACCACTGGCCGAAATCTAATAGTGTGGTATATTTTTGGAATCAGCTCATATAGCCCTTTCGTTTGATATCCCACTAAATAGATTTTTGACGAAAAATTTATAATTTTTCATACATAAAATTTATGACGTCATAAAAACTCATTCCACCACTTCAGGAAGCGACAACATGCATTTCGATAATCAGTAAACGATGCCGATTCCAACGATACCACTTGTCGGTATAAACCTTTTCAACCTTCCTACGAAAATCGTAAATAAGGCACTTTCGACGAATTGGCCTCTCTACTAATAAGCTTCCTACTCCTTTATAAGGATTTCATTTGTTTTACAATGACTATCCATTTTATTACACAGAAAACACATAATATAGAAAAGAAACAAAACAAGAATAGATCTAACAACTACTTAAACCTAACCTAAACTAACTACTTAAATTGTAAGGGCATGCATTGCCCAAGTCGCTGCCACTGGGAAGGGTTCCCATAAGGCTGGCTGCGTTGCCTCGCTGAATTTTTATTTTGAAATGGCATGTACCTAGGTTATTATATAGAGACGACATCTTTTATAGGTTTTAGAAAGCTATCCAGAGTAGTATCAAAACAATATTATTTTAAATTACATACTTATACGAATATACGTAATTAACACATGGCAGTTTAATTATTTGTTCAGTATTTTCTACCGTTATTGGTAGCGTACGTTAGTATTAATTGGCCTTGTGTGTCTCGTTAAAAAATTCAGTTAAGTAATAATTTGAGGTATCGACTTCACCGCAATACTTTGTCCAATAATTACGTTAACCTAAATCACTTTTTCGTGCAATTAAATACATTGACGTTATGTTAGTTACGTTTAATGTTTGTATTCTAAATTAAGTAATCAAAAAATATGGCTTCGCTTCAGTATGTTATTCACGCCTTGTGTGCGGCGAGAATTTATTCAAAAACTCCTTCTTGGCCTTCTTTTGTTTCAATATTTGTGACACAACATCATAGCATAATCATTCTCCCAAACAGAGTCCCATAGGCTAGGGCAATGTGTATTAAGTAAATATTGTATAACCAAATCATTACCAAAAATCTGACATTCGAGCTCCTGCCGCAAAAACATAATGTTGGTTGACCAACCGCCAGCAAAAACGGTGCCTGATAGGATTAGGTCAGGATTTTTCTACCAAATGGTCATAGAGAACTGCTGGAAAAAAGTGAGGTCAAAAGATTTTGGCTTAAAATAATAATAATTTGTACTTGTTGAACTTCTCAACGCCTTAACCGATTTAGCCGTGTGAGGTATCATTATAATCCTTACGTCATCCCGAGTAACATAGGATGTACTATGTACTCGTAGGCTAACTATGTACTCGTATTCCATTTAGTCTTGTCAAATGGGACGTCAAAATGAAGAATAAGAACAGAATTCAAATATATATATAATACTTACTATAAAACGAAAATCAAAATTATTGAATTAAAATAATAATAAATAAAATTAAAAACACAAACAGAAACATACGAGTTGAATTGGCTGAATACGTCCTGCGCCTTCTTTTATATGACTGTCTCTAATTATTAAAAAGTTTTTATGTCACATCTGGCCATAAAGTGGCCATTATCGCACTTCCTGCCCAGGGGGTGACATAAATTTTTGTACTTACCACGGCCGATAATAAAGAAAGCCTCAGATCGCATATTTATCGCCCTTGCCTTCGGCTCGGGCGTATAATACCTGCGATCTGAGACATTCTTTGTTTTATCGCCCTTGGTAAGTAATGTACTATTTTTTATATCTAACCAAGTTCTGGAGACATTCCTCCATTGACTTTTAATTCGAACGTCGAAGGAGTCCTTCGGGGATTTACACATTTACACGTTATAAAATACTAAAGGACATAATAAAGAACAGATCAAGTAATTAAGTCTTAAAAGTTAAACACAATGAAACAAAATTAATATACAATGAGAAATACAATAATCTTAAAATAGAACACGCCGATCCGTATTTGGAGGGGAGGAGGCTCCTTTAAAAAAGTTTGGAATTTATATGTGACATTACAGGCGGCTTGCAATATTTTTAGGGTTCCGTAGTAAACAAGGAACCCTTATAGTTTCGTCAAGTCCGTCCGTCCGTCCGTCCGTCTGTCCCCCGCTTTTCTCAGTAACCGTTAGTATTAGAAAAGTGTAATTTGGCATGAGTATAAATATTAATGACGCCGACAATACGGTAGAATAAAATCTGGACAAAATATTTTTTAGAGTAGGTACCTCCCAGTGGCGGCGCGTCAAAAATATTCTTAGGGACGCCGGGAATAATTTGTCTTTCATATTCTTCATGAGCCGTATAGTAAAAGAACTGGACTGGCTGGAAATTAGGCAAGCCGGTGGGAATGGAGTTGTATGGACGCTTCGCCACTGGTACCTCCCCTACATTTAAAGTGGTGGTGCTTTTATTTTTCTGCTGAACCCCATCGTGTGGGGTGTTGTTGGACAGCTCTTTCAAATATTATAAGGTTTCTAAAAGCATTTTTTTATTCAACAATCGGTTGGCGTGATATTAAGCTTTCCATTGATACCTTAGATATCGGGTGGACAACTACGGAACCCTACATTGTGCGAGAACCGACACGCACTTGGCCGGTTTTTTAAATTTTAATATGACCTTAAACTATACAGATACACTTTGCCTTCCAATATGCAGCGAGTAACGTTTAATATGCGGGCCATTTTTGAGTAAAAAATATATACTCAACTCAACCAACTGACCAAACCGAACACTTTGCTCGGTCAATGAATTCTTTGACCACTCTCCCTTATTAAGGCGTGAAGTGACATCTACCACGGAGGCTGAGGCTAACAGATATTAGAGTTCCATCTTTGTGACATGAAATACATAGTACATACTTAGTTTGTTATGATGTGTGGTTGTAAATGTTGTAATCTATTTAAACTTTCAAACTAGGTACAGCTAAAATGTCGAATGTTGTGTTAATTAATAATGTAGCAAAGCTCATTAATTTATTGGGTGTGCCTTAGTAAATTACAATACCTATAGGCAAATATAATTTATTTAATTTCAATAATCTATCCCCCAGTTATAAATATCGAACTGTCATAATAACTAGCGAAAACCTGGAGTCACTTAAGTATCGAGTTCATGGCAGTAGGTCAAGTCGCGAAGTGTGCCACGAAGATCTGCAGACTCTTAGAGTATTAATCCATTTGTATCATGCGGGTTCTAGCAGTCACGACTACAGGGCACTGGCGGGTTGCCAAGCGCGATGCATCCGAACTAACAAATACTATAACAGTAGGTAATTGTTAGGCGACTTCCTGATTTGTC
The DNA here is from genome assembly GCA_951800055.1 of Cenopis cana. Taxonomy (NCBI): domain Eukaryota; kingdom Metazoa; phylum Arthropoda; class Insecta; order Lepidoptera; family Tortricidae; genus Cenopis; species Cenopis cana. The sequence goes on along the minus strand of OX637471.1, from coordinate 12,701,515 downwards.
GGTGCGGAGGCGGTGCGATATGAGAAAAATGTCAAAGTCAGTGTCAACTGTCAGTCAACTCAGTACCACTTTTTACTGCGCCCCTACATTTAAATGAGTGCTTCCTGACTAGCGCGGGATGCGCGGAGGCGGGACGATGCAAAGACAGTACAGGGGGCTGATTTTTGAGTGTCGAACGCTCGACTTTTCACTCGAGATCTGTCAAAAAACTATAATGTTTTGACCATTGTCGAGTGAAAAGTCGAGTGTTCGACACTCAAAAATCGGCCCCCCCGGAGGCCGATTTTTGAGTGTCGAACGCTCGACTTTTCACTCGAGATCTGTCAAAAAACTATGATGTTTTGACAGAAGTCGAGCGAAAATTCGATCGTTCGACACTCAAAGATCGGCCCCCTGGTCCGCTTCTGCGCATAATATTACTACTGCGCAAATGTAATACTGACAGTATTCCGTCAAGTGGGAATCTTCGCGACGTCAGTAAGTTTACGTCCAAGAAGAAAATGTCACATATCGATGACATCCCGCCAAGTCAGGAAGTCGCCTTAGTGTTAGGCATATATAATTTCAAATTCAATAAAACTGAATTATACAATTTCTGGGCAAAATACAACTTTGTTAGGGTCACGCTCACGCTATTTGTCGGATTAACCGATTCAATTGCAAATCATCGAGTATCCAATGTCCTTGCAAATATTTAATTACATCAGTTGTTTGGAATTATTTTCGTTTCTTTCATTGTCTCACCCACCCAGTTCATTTAGACTCCATCCACCAGCAAGAGTCCCTGGACACCCTTGCATCCCATGACACGGGCAGGGACCGCATCCGCTTGGCTAATCCCTTGCATTTCGTTAATGTGTCAAACAGGCCTCTAACTGGTTGGTAATGTGGCACTCGTTTGGTACTTTGGTATCTCGGTAATTCGGCTCCTCGCACTCCTCCCAAAGGTCCGGGAGACCTTTGTCCCGTGAACGGCAAAAACATACAGATAATAATAATAAATAATTTATTTCAGGCAACAAGGGCCCATAGATAAAATACCTTATAGCCATAGATAATATACATAACTACATACAATCATCATATCTTAAAACTAACACATTATTTAGGCGACATAACAGCATGACTCCAGTGTAGGAATCGGTTGGTTGCCTCGGAACCGCCGAAACACGCACCCTTCAGCCAGTACTATTCTGTGCCAGAAGTCAGCACACGCGAGTGGCGCGGTGGCAGCAGGAACACACAGTGGCGGTGTGTATGCACGACACATAGGCACAGTACAACGCCTTGCTCGGTGTGGCAACCCGCTGACTCGATTAACCATTTAACCGGCTCAGCTGTACCACACTGACTCTTGCGCAACTTGCGCTTTCGCTTTGTTAATTATATTAACTGTACGGCAATCATATCACCTATAATTACCACGAAATGTATTATATGGTACTTATCTATGGCCCTTGTTGCCTGAAATAAATGATTTATTCTCTTTATTCATTTTCCTTCTTAGGTTACTTAGATTTGTATAAAATGTCTATAAAAAAAATTACACTTAAAAAACATAAAAACATTATAAAAACCTAACCTAGGGTGCCGCCGGCAGCGAGGCAGGGCCTAAGCTACCGGTGATCAGGGCGACAGAGAGAGGAGCCTCCTCACTATCCGCGCCGTGTCCAGGAGTACCGCCTTCTGTATCTGACCCTTGACCCAGCCATCTAGCAAAACGAGAGTCTCTTGAGGTGTTGGTCGAGATGATTTATTATTATTATCTGAATGTATTTCCCGTTCACGGGACAATGGTGTCCCGGTCCTTTGGCGTGCGTGGAGCCGAAGGATGTCTCGACTGAGTCCTACTGTCCACAATAAAAGACGTATCTAACATTTGTACCTGATCGAATGGTAGAGACATATTCCGTTGCCTTGTACCTTCCTTCACGTTCCTTAAGCGCGTTACAGTACATTTTCACCAAAGCGGTAGCGGCTGAAGTTTCGGTACGAAATGAGCAATTCGCAGACGGTCCGCCGACGGTGAATAAAAACACGTAAGGAATATGTACAATTTATACACAAACGAACAACACGTATATACAAAAGAAGGCACAGAATGTAAACAAGGCTATTTACACGAAATAGTTACAAAAGTGCGTAAATAGAGCGCGATACTGGCTATTGTCAGAAAAATATGTACAGGAGAGAGAAAAAATAATTAAATAAACAAAACACTCGCGTTGATTGTGGCGGCCGCGCTCACCATCCAACCAGCACGCGTGCACCAAAGAGGTTGGTCAGCCACTTGACTTGAGTCGTACAAGCTGTTGCCAATAAAAGAAATTACTTAAATAATTATTCTTAATAATACTTTCTCTGCTCTAGAGCAGAGCAGATCATGATTGCAACATAAGATAAATAAAGGTACTGGGGAGCTATATAGGCGTTAATTGCGCCTAACTAACGCCTTAAACGGATCGCCACTATTTTTGTTACATACCTACTGTGTATTATTTTACAATTTACTAAATTCGCCGATCTCATTGAGCCTTGCAAATATTTGTATCTCTCCTCGCGAAGGAACGGTTAACATCCCGGCTCCCAATATCTTAGTCCGCCTATGAATAAACACGAGCAGGATCATACACTTTGGTTTCGCATACCAACCACCAACTTAACTAACTAACCAACTCGTCAACTTAGACCAATACCAATAACCAACTACCTATACCAATAACTGTAACTTATACCAATTCGTCATATTTTGCTTTTTTGATACTTCAACCCATTCGCGGCCTACGATCGCTACGTGTGCTACGCCGTAGCGTGTAGCAGCGTTTTCCCGCCTTGTAGCAGAAATCGCACGTAGAGGCATGACGCATAATATCTGTTGTGATTGGCGTTGAATGGGTTCTAGGCAGCTGAGGCGAGAGTGTGAGAAGCAAAAATCAAAACTGTTCGTCAGATTTGTGTTACAAAGCTGAACACTACGCACTACGGCGTAGCGCTCGTAGCACACTTACGTCGTAAATCAACCATATTCATTGAAATACTAAGCTAACTAATAATTGCCTAGACGAGCTTACCTATAAATCAATTGTTTGTCCACAAACAAAGGGCATTTGGCTATGTTGTTTCAGGGAAGCTCCTGCTGAAGAAGATAGACTAAACATCTCCGTCAGTTCCTACCCTGAACTAGTAGGTAGATATTACCTTAAATCAAATCAAAGGGAGAACGACTAATTCTATCCTTATTCATGTCACTTACAATTAGTGCAGAAAAGTCTAAGTCTAATCAACAATTATATAGGTTTTTTTTTACAAGGAAATATATACAAGAACACAATAATAACTTAAATAAATTATATTAAATATATGTATGTATATACCCCTGAATTTATATACCTATTGAACTGTTATTATTTTTACTTAAGTTAGTTCCATTCATAAAACCATACCATCGTAAACATACATCACTATTATACAGAATTGAAACCACATACCTACTTGCCACGTGCAAAAGAAACAATTGAGTGTTTATTGTACCTATCAACCGGAATTCGGAATATAACATCCAACCCGAAGCAAAAGAACGCTGAGGTCAGAGTATACGGAGAGACAACTCGCGCATCTATGCAAAACTCGGCAATCGCTTTACTGGAGTCGGCCACGGCATTCGAGAGGGCTGTGCTGGAATGTGAGCACCTGGAGGCGTCCGAGCACGGGGGGTTCCGGTGAGAGCGTTGGCGCGGCAGTATGGAGGAGCGCGGGCCGCCCGACGTGCCGCTGATCGTGACGCCGCCGGGCGCCGGCGCCGGCGTCGGCGGCGCGCTCACCACCTCCCGGCGCACGGCGTCCGCGCGCGACGACCAGCTGCCGGCCGCCTGGCGGTCCTCGGTCCGCGTGCGTGACACCGGTTTCCGCGGCTCTCGCAAGAGCGTCGTTCGCCTCGAACCGCCCTGTAATGGTCTCAACGGGCTGCCCGCTATCGGCAAGGAGGTAATAGACATCTCTTTGCATATTGATGACTCCGTGCTCCTTTTCAAAATTGAACGTATAAAAGATGTGTCACGTACAAAAGCTAAAGTTTATACATAACATATTCGGTCCCCACAACCATATCCCAACAAGGCTTGAGTCAGGTAATAGTCGACGACATAAATAATTAAGTATATGGAGAACATCTAACCAGAAAAAAATCATTCTCAAAGCTTATCATACAAATATTTGCACTTACCGGTAATCGGTCAGTTTTGTAGGGTCACTAACCACTGGTATTCTCGACGCTTACTTATTTAAACTGACTTGGCGATAGGTTTTTATACTTAAGAATGTACCCATATTGAAATATAATAAACGGGTCACTCACGTCTTTATCGTCGAATATCGCTCGACATGTTTCGGGTCAATACGTGGTCCTTAATCATTAGTGGTCGCGACGGCCTCGCGTCTAACACTGACCAGTGTTAGACGCGAGGCCGTATAATATGTCTGAGACTCATTGCCTCGCGTCTAACACTGACCAGTGTTAGACGTTAGTGTGGAAGTTTTCTATTTAAAAAAGAATGTACCGCTTCAACCTTGGTTAAGTATCTGCTAAATACTGCGATCTACATCAGACAGTATGGTTTCGGTTGACATCTGTCAAAACATCGACCAACCAGCCGATAATAATTATATCATTTAGTAACATAGTCACATGAAACATTTGATTTGTAAGCAACATCTTTCAACCTTATCCTCTCATACGAATCGTGATGTGGCCACGTCTACTTCTTCATTACCAACCATATCCCTGATTTGTTGTTGTAGATTTAAACAGTATTTTGTAATCGTTCTTCCACGTATGACTTACACCAAGGCAATTATCAGTCCTGCCAATGTTTAATTTTCAACGAAACAGAAATATATCGCATTGACGTTTAATTACAAGAGAAAATACCGACTGTTTGATTGTTACTTTTATATAGGTCAGAGGTATATACTATTTTAACGCTTGTAATCATATCAAATTAATATAATTTGGTGCTTTGTTTACAAAGGGTACTAAGAGTCTATGACTTTATAAAGGAATTAAATTAATAACTGACGAAGGTTTTTGTACCCCGACTGTACGTTGTCAAAGTCACCTTCACAAAGGTTTATATTCAATATCTTATGGAAAATGAGTCGGCGCGGTTGTGTCGCTACCGTATATAACCTAACCTATACATGAAGAATGGCGTCCATAGGGTTAATTATTATGACAGACAGTCATATATATTCAAAGAACAACCGCTCTATTCTCGTGGCTATATTCTCTTAAACGTCTTTTGCTTTCTTCGTCAGGAGCCTAAATGTAAAAATAGACTTTTCTTTTAGAAGTTTATTCTGATTGTGTGTGTACACGTATAATGCCGCGGTTATTACGATAGATTTACAGATATATTCAACCCCATCCAAAAAATATTATAATGAATGAATGAAAATATTTATTTCAGACGCATGTTCATATTGGTTAGTAACATCGTTTAGCTTATACTAGTGTTAAAATATACATTACAAAATTTATTTTTGAAGTGAAAACTTCTTTAGCGGCGCTGAGCACTTTTGTACTGGGGAAAAATGTATAAACTCGCGATAAATTCCAAGACCAGGTTAGTTGACCCCTCCTAGTATCGTGATTGCTATGTTACGAGGGGTCCCCAGCTGGTCTTCTTAGAAAGCCAAGGTTCTAACTGTTTTAAGACAATCCTAAGATTTTCCATAAAGATCATATTTCAAATAAATTCTCATGGAAAGTAGCTCTTATTGTCCCTAAAAAAGCGTTTCCAAAGTCCAATATCGGATAGCCAGACTGACCGATTTCCGTAAAGATCATATTTCAAATAAATTCTCATGGAAAGTAGTTCTTATTGTCCCTAAATACGGTGACAGTTCCCTTCAAAATACCTAGTGGCCAAGAGTGATGGATAAAATACCAAGGGCCTGACACGCTTTGTAAGAGAAAGATAGCCTTATTGCGATTCCTATGAGAGGAAGTAGAAAATAGTGCGATGTTTTGTCCTTATCACCGATCGAAAAATGTTGTATTTGTGTCAAAGTTTTGTGTCAAGAAGATTGCAAAACAAATTGGCAATATTTGGTAGTGCATTTTATAAATGGAGAATTAATGATAAGTTTGGTTTAAATGAATAATAATTTACCAATTATCAGATCCGTAGTGTTTGGGTGTTCAGTGCAAACATGGTGGGGTGTTCAGTGTTGGGCTGTAAAAGCAAACTCGACCGAAAAAAGGCGGATGTTACATTCCATGCGTAATTTGCGTAAGTACATTTTCTTTGCATTTTGGACCCGTGTTTATTTCTAAAATCTCACCGGTACCAAGTTACTGAGCTAAATCATAAGTTATATCATGAGACACTTGATGAAATAGGAAAAATATGTAAATTAATTCAAAAATAACCTCCAAACATTTCACATAGAATAGAAGCCAGCTTAGAATTGATGTCCCATCATTCAGTCGGTTTATAATTCGATTTCGGGATACCAACAAATAAAAAAAAAATCCCCTGAAGATTACCCCACGTTTCGGGAAATTCAAGTAATTTGATTTTTTCAGTTTTTAGGGTTCCGTAGTAAACAAGGAACCCTTATAGTTTCGCCATGTCCGTCCGTCCGTCCGTCCGACCCCCGTTTTTCTCAGTAACCGTTAGTACTAGAAAGCTGTAATTTGGCATGAGTATACATATCGATGACGCGGAGAAAACAGTAGAATAAAATCTTTAAAAAAAATTTTTTTTAGGGTACCTCCCCGGTTTACAGTAACGGAAACGCACAGGGCCGGGCCGTCTTTAACCAATTTGAGGCCCTGGGCACATTAGGGTAATGGGGACCTATGACCTTGATAGAGCACGATTCTGTTAGAATAGACAAAGAAAGTAAACGAGTCACATTAAATGAATAGATATTAATAATATAATATTTCCTAAAAAATAAAATTAATTTTCAAAATACACCAAATTTGGGTTCTTCCTTAGAGCAAACAGCTAAATTAAATTTTCTTAAATAAACGCCTAATTCTAACCAGTCATATATATTTTTTTAAATTGAAAATGAGGCCGACGCTTAAGCGAGCTCACCCAGAAGATTCACTCGTACCTTAAAAAGGTCCAGGTTATTTGAACTCGGAAGTACCTACATACGCCATTCGAATACCAAACCAGTAAACATTATAAAAAAAGATGATTTTGACCAGGTAATGAAAGTAGCCAGTCGTACGTCGTCTGGATATCTGATGGAAGAAGGGGGAAGGCGGTATGAGCTCATGGAGTTCCTGAGCACACTCAACGAATCTAAAGAAATAAAAATTGGAAATAGGTTGTATTGCTTACAATTTTTGAAGTGAAAACTTCTTTAGCGGCTTTGAGCACTTTTGTACTGGGGAAAATTTGTTGAACTCGCGACAGATTCTAAGATTCTAAGACCAGCTAGTTGACCGCTCCTAGTAATCGTGATTGCGATGTTAGGAGGTGTCAACTCAGCTAAACTCAGCTGGCCCCTATACCACAAAACTTTACAAGTCTACAATTTGACAAAATTGCACAATTTTCCATAGAAAAAGTTCACAAATTTGTCGAATTGTACGCTTGTAAAGTATTGTGGTACAGGTTCCTGGTCTTAGATGCGTAAGACACAATGATACTCGGGACATATTATGTAAATGGATTATGCGAATATGAACATGAGTATGAGTACAGTACAGATACGGATACCGATACGGATACCGATACCGATATGAATATCTTTGTTATTTGGGTCATTGTCAGTCGGAAAAATAAAAGTTGTCCATTCGGTGGACAATAGTTAACGGCTTGTGTGCATGTAATTTACGTTTTTATTATACGGATTTATAGACACGGAATTACAGATTATGCGGGTTATCAGATCAATCGAAAATTAAGCTTTGTAGCCCTTAACTTTTGGCATGTCCTGCCCACCGAAAAGACGCGCACCTAAATCTGACAATGACCCATTTACTATCTTTATTGAGTTTTCACTTCTGCCGGCACTCCCGGAGTGCAACCCGTTGTTTTTTTTATTATAATGACATAGTTGTAGACAATAAAATCTACGCTACGGTAGGCACTTACCTCGTTCGATATAACATTAGAATGAAAATCGTCTATCGTTTTTCCGTTTGTCTATGACTACCGACAAGCCGGGTTTCGCACATGTAGACCAGCATTTACATACCTAGTAAAAATAACAAAAAACGTAGGTATAAAAGCGGCAGTTTCAGCAACAAACATTTACTAAACATGCGCTTCGCATTCGAAAGGCAGGTCCGACAAGCTTTGAAACGTTTAATTAAGGGATGAATTTTCAAACCCCTACGCAAATACTTTTTATAATATTTTTATGCCTTCTGAGTTTAGGTATGTGTTAGAATACAAAGAAATAAGTATGTAAATATCTAACAATTTGAACCAAGCATGCTGTAAAACTTAGTGTGCCATGTAGTATTTTTAGTGGAATGTGTTAAAGATTCTCATTTAATTTTATATGTATAAGTTATTATGGTTCAAATACAAGGTCGGGAATTGGGTTTGTATTTCCAAGCTGACATGTTTTGTAAATCAGCGCCGACGTTGTCCGCAGGTACTGTCCCTGGGCGCTACAGCCGGGCACAAGGGGACGACGCAGCCTTCTCACCCCTGTACTATCCTCCACCATTCTCCTTACAAGGTGACTACCACGGACATCGTTTTATTTTCTTTTCACCGTGTATATGTCGCAGGCAAATCGAATAATCCGCCGTATTCGGGTTTCTTAAATTATTGTTTATTAAGTAACTTATACCTAAATCTGAAATGAGCTTTAGGCAATTTCATTGACTAGATAGTATTAAACATTTAATACCTATATCTTTATGACAATTGCAACGAAAATGTATAGATAAGTAAATAATTATTTTCATCAAGTATTGTCTGAAATGAACTTCAGGCACAGGTTATATTCGTAAAAAGGGACAAGTGCGAGTCGGACTCGCCCACCGAGGGTTGCGTACAAATTAATTACAAGTGCATAGTTTTTAGATTTTCCCCTGTATTAGGTACTTGTAGTATATTACTTGCCGAATTTCATAGTTCAAGGTCAACCGAAAGTAGCCTACAAATTTTGATTCCCTTGAGTAAGCCTGAGTCGTGACAGACAAACAGACGGACAACAAAGTGATCCTATAAAGGTTCCGTCTTTTTTAAGATACGGAACCCTAAAAATACAAAATCTCCCCGGCATAATATTCATTTATTTACTACTTACAATTACTACTAGAGACTACGTTTGTATGGAGAGAGCTTGCCCTACCCCTAGCCTTAATATATTTTTATGTTAATTTCAGGCCGCTTGGGATTGGTTGATCCTAATATTGGTCATCTACACTGCTATATTCACTCCGTACGTGGCCGCGTTTCAACTCAATGAGCCCGACTTCGACAAGCGCTCCCGTAGCTTTGGCGAGGACCCTATCGTCATTATTGATATGATCGGTATGAAACCTCTGCATAAATGGCAACAATATTTACATAATTATTTAAATTAAATATTATTGTGTAGTATTTCTAAAATTTGTAATTATTTAAATGGCTAATAACTTATTTACAGTGGATGTGACCTTCATAATCGACATCCTGATAAATTTCCGCACCACGTACGTGAACGCTGCCGACGAGGTGGAGTCGGACCCGGCCAAGATCGCCATGCATTACCTCCGCGGCTGGTTCCTCATTGACCTGGTGGCCGCCATCCCCTTCGACCTGCTGCTCTTCGGCACCGACACCGACGAAGTGAGCTGCATTTCCATCCTTCCACCCAAGATTCATATCACACACCTTACACCTACCAAACATTAGTATTAGATTATTCAAATCAATGCAACTTTAGACAATGACTCACCAGACTGTCTTTTGTCCGAAATATTGACACCTACACAAGATAGATTGCATTTACGTAACTACGTTCTAAATTAAATTGAATGCACCTGCTTAAAAACTGCAGCCATACGAGTAGCAACAAGATTAAGGAAGGGCGACGCGGCGTTTCGAGCGCCGGAGCCGGCGGAAAAAGGGGTCGCATCGCGAGCTAAACTAGGTCAAGCTGGTGGCGCGATGACCAATTATATTTCTAGACGGCGACTTCACAATCATAACCTTCATCTGTTCCAATTATATTCAAATTATCAAGCCTCCGTAGGTATATACATCAATACCAATGTTTTCGGACAAACAGAACTCTGGATTTTACTATGATCACGTATAGGTACCCGTAGTCGAATGCAAATTCTGCAACCACAATTCGAAACCAAACTATTCATCCATCATCGTCAGTTTCCCACTTCATACTTCATGGCAATTTAATAATATGATCTATCAATTTGTAACTTATGTCACTAGATTTTTATTTATTCTTAAACAGCAATGTCAACTTTGTTTGTATGCAACATTGTATAATTTGTGTGTAGTAGTGTACCTTTTCTTATAGTTGTCCATTTATAAATACGCAAATTTATAATTTGATTTGGACGTAGAGAGAACTGTGTGTAATGTTTCATGTTACGTGTTAATAAGCTCGGTGGAGAAACCCAAAGGTGGGTGCGTATTGAATTTGTAATACCATTTCTTGTTACAGCAGGGGCTGGAAAGTGATGAGGTATACCATCTTTGAGAATTATTTTTTTGTTGCTGCCACTCGATTTTCTTACATATATTTGAGTTGACATTTTCTTAAATTATAGTTTATTCATATTTCCACTAGCCATTTAAATCCACTAAGCATTTCGATAATGGAAGATATGGACGCTTCCCTTTAGCAACATGTTTGTAACCGATCCCCGCGAGCCGCGCGCGAGCGCCGCTCGGCCCGCGCCCCCGGCCTGCCGCGCTACCTCAGTCGGTCGGTGCCGTGCTGCCGTGCCCGTGCACCCTCTCCCGAACAAATATTATGTACCTCCTTATTTGACTGCAGTACCGATCAACTATAATTACGAGTATATAGTTAGAATGCCTTGTATCTATTTCCAACTTACTAGAGTAGCTCATATTTAGACTTAGATATTATGACAGTAGGTAATGTTAAAATTCTAAGGTGTGCACACGTACCTACCTGTACTTACGCTAAAAATTTCAAATCATCATAACATACAGTACAATCAATCGATACTGTCGAGGGTGTGTAGCACGAAGTATACAAGCGTGTACCACAGTACTGGCATAGCTTGGACAGTTGAGGTACGGCCGTGGCGTGGTGGTAACGATCGGCGCGGTCGCAAGCAAGGTGACCTCGGGAGGGCCTTCACCTTTTAATTTGAATTTACGCATACTTATAACATTTTAGTTTGGTACTTACTGTAAACTTTAACCTGACAGTGTGCCGCCCGACCAGGAACTAAGATAGACTGTATACTATTTGCCTGATTTGATTTATCAGGACAAATGTGTAATGGGTTAAATGTATACCTACACTTGTCGTACTTACCCACTTTGCTACTAAGTACGTAACTTTTAGTTAGAGTTATTTCATATTAGCAAATCCACCTTTTGAATATTTATAAATATCCCGTTTGGAACATGTTCATGGGCTTATTCTCTTTGTAAAAGTGCCAAGTTCACATACCGCACTGAGCTTCGTAGCAAATACGCTCACACTCCCCAGACGATCCTTTGTTTGTACAAATCGATACAGTCGCCTGCAGTCACGACATGAAAAAGCACAAGTTACGTGAACAGTGTTTTGCAGAAAATGTCAACCACACGTTTTAATTTATACCTATCACTCTTCCATGTTAGATGTACGCTGACACTATCAATGCTTACTCTGATGCATTTCTAATTATGTGTGACAATTACAGCAATTCATAAATACAACCGTCATTATCAGATATAAATTAGGAGGCGATATACCCAACGGAATACATAATTCCTAATTGTTAGACACGGCCTCTTAGTAGGCGCGGGTCAAACCGGCCCGCGGACTAGGGGAGACCTAGGATAGATGTGACAATTTAAAGTTTAAGGGACATATCTCGCTTAAGGAATCATGACCTTTGCGGGCTAATATAGCACCATTCCTTGCCTTTTCAAAACAATCATCAAAATTATTAAAAGTATTAGGGTTTCCGTGTCAATCAACAAAAAGGAAGACTACTCCCTCTGTCACAACTCTCCTATCACCGAGGTAAGTTGTCACAGGTTCCGAGGTAAGTTGTGACAGCTTTGTATTAAGACAGTTCGTATATTTCGACACTAGCTGTGCTTTTATCAACCTTTCGTTTTAGTTATAACGTATAAGGCATTCTGAAACAAAAAAATGCATTATCCAGCATGCAACATCACACCACAAGACCAAATATTTTATCGAAAATATTTATTTTCAGACAAGGTTTTATTGCGAACTGTACTTGCAAAAGATGACCTTAATATACTAATAAACAAACGCACATACAGACATGGTCGAAATAACCCAGCAGAAAAATGAAGGCAAATAGGAGAGGTGTCCTAGGAGAATTGTGACAGCCTGTCACAATTCTCCTAGGTGCTCAAAATTACGACTTGGTTCGGATAATAATTCATATTTTCTAAACACGTTGCAAACCCAAAAAATCAATGCAACGCTTTGAGACTAACCATGCCTCTTCAGAAACAATAAAACAACATCGCACATTTAATATTCATGATATAGATTGAATCAAGATTTTGAATAAAATTTGACTTTCAGCATTTTTTGCACGCAGACGTCGTAATGTCGCAACAGCTGGTCGTACGCCGCCGGCGGGTATTGAGTCAAGTAGCGCGTCTCTAAAGCAACAAACGAGCAATATTGCCAGCTAGATAACTATTATAGGTAGGGAGAAATCGTCTCTGTCACAACTCTCCTCTGTCACAAATCCCCTAGGTCTCCCCTACTGCGATTGACTCACTGATTCTCCAATATTACCTACTTGTTCCTTTCAAATGGCTTAAGGTGCTGTGGAAAAATCTATGTAATGTATTCGTTATGTTATCCAATGTTTTGTTTTATGATTGGTATTATTTACTATTGGTATTAATTTAATTTTGAAGGCTCCTTGTCCGTGTCGATTTCGATTGGTTTATTTTAATGAAATAAAATTTTCGCAAACATTCTTTATTTATTTTACACCCTTCCTTCCCCTTATTATTTAAATATAGGTAATTTATTATTTAAGCGTTTGTTTCAATTACTATTAACGTTTACCTACTCATATTCATTTAAAATACGTATCCAATCCTTGAGCTAGGAGTTCTAAAAATCCTAAAATTGTGTGTTGGTACAAATCAATAGAGGAAGCTTGCTCGACTACCCAAGTATGCATGTTAGGTTAGCGTAGTCGCTTATTATATAAAAGTACTCGTACCTCCAGCAGCTGCGGCAACTTGCGGGCCAAATGTTAAGGCCCATTTACGTGATTCAAGAGCTTGCTGGGGGCCACCGAGTTACGAAGATCGATTCGATCAAACCCGGATATGTAATGGAAATTGCACCGTGTAAATCGGATTTTAGACTTCGCTGTTTTTGAAAGCGCATACTTAGGTAATCGATTTCAGTTCGGGAAACTAGCTGCGGCAGCTGCTGGTATTCTAAATATAATCGGGGATATTAATGACGTTATGGCTTACTATATACCACCTTGTCCCAAATAACTTATTAGAAGAGAAGGTGCGGCACAACAAAAAGGCATTCCACGAAAAGCATTTAGAGGTGGTTGTGGCTCCATCGTGGTTTTGAGCATGACAACGTCATTATTTAGCAACTTTATTTACTTGTATAAATACTTAGTTTTTAGATTATATAAATGACGGCCGAATACCCTAATTTTTAGGGATCTATCCAGTCACTTCAAAAAGGATAAAACCGTTCAAGTGCGTGTCGGACTTCGCACATTTAGGGCTCCGAACCAACCGCAAAATTAAGTGTGATTTAATAGGAAATATAATATTTATTTGAAATATTATTTTTTACCATATACAACATAATAATAAATATATCAAGTTCATATCGCTAAATATCAAGTTCATAGGTCAACGGGATGTTTCAAAATTCTTCAGTACAAAATTTAGTAACAAAAACTGACTCTACCTGTTTTTTTAAACAAAATAGTTATTTTCACCGCACTAGCTCGGAAAGCCTATTTTTATCACCATCCATTTTTCGTACCGCTCGCCATCGGCAGCGAGCTCGTCCCCACACCTTAGAGCCAGTGCTTTCTCGTACAGTACGATTCAACAGCCTCAACAGGTGGTTTATACATTTCACAACCTAAGTGTTCTAGGTTGTGAAATGAGCTTCCTGCCGAGGTATTCCCAATGGTCAGTCATGAGGGATCGACTACGAAGAAGAAGAGAGAGTTTTTATTTTTACGATCCTAGTTACAAATTGAGTTATTTCGCTTCTACTTGATCATGATGAGCTATTATTTTGATTTAGTTCGAACTGTGACTCTACGGTGACTTGCTGACCATCGAGCAGGCCTACTTACGGTACGGTACTCAAAAAAGATATCAAGTAATTTCGCCCTTTAATACAACAAGTAGGTTAACTAGCTAGGTAGGTAATCTGAAAACTATTCTTTAGTAAGTTACTCATAAAGTACTTATTTAAAATATACATAATCTTTAATCATCGAGGTTAAGCAACATCAGGCAGGTTTGTATACACTTTGTTCGGAACCCTCGGTGGGCGAGTCCTACTCGCACTTGTCCGGTTTTTTTTTAAAGTGCACTGACTTACTTAAATACTTATAGTTATATTTACAATGCACATCTCTGACGTCATAACATTCCACGGGTTACTGCCATTTTTATAATGTAAATCGAAAAGGCCTCAAAACGAGCGGTTCTATGTGTTGCCATGGTTTTTACCATGGTTATACAAGTGGTCATCGGAAGTTTAGTTTGAAAATAATGTGAAACCTTTTAAATTTGGTGTAACTTATTAGTTCCCAGATGATTATAAATTTCATTGAGATTGGTTCACTTTTTGTTTTCTGTTGTCGGACAATCGATTTTTGCTTATTTATAATTGCATTTGAAATGGGAACTCGCAAGAAACTCAAAGGGTAAGTAGGTATATATTGTCCCGAGCTTAGAAGTTAAATCATGTACAATAATAAACTTAAAAGACTAAATAATTACAAGGTATAAAATTTAAAAAAAAACAACGGGTTGCACTCCGGGAGTGCCGGCAGAAGTGAAAACTCAATGAAATGATAAAGAAGTTTTCAACTTAGCTGGTCTTACGCTCTGACGGTCACGTGACCCTGACGCGAGTTTAACATTTTTTCCCCATCACAAAAAGTGCACAGCGCCGCTAAAGAAGTTTTCACTTCAATTAAACCTACAAATAATCAATTTGGCCCAAATCGCCATCAATGGGTAGTGTTCCCAGAAGGCTGGCTGCATTGCCACGCTGGATGGCAATGCTTATTCGCTGAGCGAAATATTGGCCCGCCTTCTGGTCACCTGACGTCTCTACTAGGCGCGCCGATAAGTCTTTATAAAGTCGGCGCTCACTTGGGCCCCACGGTCCCAGCGTTTCGACCCCAAACACCTCAAATATGTACCCACTGCCAAGTGAGGCATATTTACGGCGTTTGAGGTCCTTAGCCGAAGTTGCGGCAGAGCCAGCATTCTTTGTGGTGCCTGAGAGATGGGACGGCGCAAGGGTATCAACACAGGTTGCATCCCAGACCAGAGGCCGACCCATTCTCCAAGGCACCAGTGTCATGCCGTCGAGCCTCTTTCCGTCGTCTTCGTCTTTTAATTTTGTTATTGTGCCTAATTTATACTCTTTAAATATTCTTATTAAATAAGTGCTTAGAAGTTTATATGAAATGAAGTAAAATAAATAAAAAACAAGCAACTATTTTCCGGTAGAAAAAAAAATCATAAAATTGTTTCAATAAATAATTGATAAAACTACACCTAGGTATTACTAGGAATATGCCCTACTAAGTAAGTCGGAATTGAAGCTGGAACTGATTAATACTGGGAACCCACCAAAACTATAACTCCATTAGACATCGGGGTGTTCACTACAGTATTTCTGCAACAAGAGAACATAGTTGTATTTTGCTGCGAAAGTAAAAATTAGCTTGTTCGAACTGCTGAAGTGTAAATAATAAGGGACTTTTATTCCAGTAGATTTAAAGATGTCAGTGAATGCCTGCCTTTTAATAAACTTGCAGACTATTTTAAAGACGAACGCAATAATGTTGAATTAATGAAATTAAATACTATTGAGACATTAAGGCGCAGGGGTGGGCAAGGCCTTCTGCATGTAAACTCTGTGCACGTTTTATTCGTAGGTTTTGGCACTAACGAATGTAATATTTTTTTGGATGTAAATATTAGATATGCGAAGAAAGTGATGTGGAAATTGTCAAATCTTTCAAAATTTATTAGATCACGAAATAGCTAACAGAAAAATAAGCATACTGACCAAAAATCATAACTTTAATGCAAACACAAACGATGAAAATCCTGCACAAAGTTTGTATGCAGAGAGCTTGCCCTACCCCTCCTCTTAAGAGGTCTTTGTTGGGAACGAGTATAAATTCAACCTAGGTCCGTAATAAGATTACGACTAACATTTACTATTTTCCTCGCGGTGGATGATGGTGGTGGAAAATATTGGGTTTCGGTCGATTACAATAGTTTCACTTGTGTTGCGTCTCGTGCGTTGAAAGTGTTTTTTTGCTGAGGAATGGTGAGTGCTCTCGAATCGTCTCCCTTGCACAACAAATAACTGTATTTTCTTACTCACAAATATTGTTAAAGTGTAAGAAAAAACGTGTTACTTAAGGCGTCTTTGTATAACATTCATAACCCTTAAAACTGAAAGACTAACATTTTAATTAAATGAGTTGTCACTAGGCATTTCCGTACCATCTTCTAATCTTTTAGGCACTGGTCCCACCGCCAGCGAGTAATATCTCTCAAAGTAGGCTGCTCGTTTTCTCGCTCAAGCAAGTAGAATTACTATGAGAGTACTCGCTGCTCGCCGGCTGTGGGACCAGTGCCTAAAGGAGTCAGTAGGTAATCTGGTAGGTAACTGCCCGTTAGTCGAATCGAATGACAGAAGAACTGCCCGTTAGTCCAATGATAATGTAAAATATGAGAAATGTTTAGTGCATTGCATACTTAGGCGACTTCCTGACTTGGCGGTGCGGGATCGATATGTGACATTTTCTTCTTTGACGTAAACTTACTGACGTCGCAAAGATTCTCACTTGACATAATACTGCCAGGAATTACGTTTGCGCAGTAGTAATGTTATGCGTAGAAGCAGGGCAGTACCGCCTTCACATCGTCCCGCTACCGCGCATCCCGCGCCAGTCAGGAAGCACTCATTTAAATGTAGGGGCGCAGTAAAAAATGGTGCCGACTCGACTGACAGCTGACACTGACATTTGACACTTTTCTCATATCGTACTGCCTCCGCACCGACAAATCAGGAAGTCGCCTAAAAGCTGCGACCTCAGCGCTACTCAAAATACGTAGACGGTACGGAATCACAGTGACTTGCCTCATGCGTGTTTTTAATATGTCTCATAAGTCTATCCCTCTCGTCACTGCGTTAACCGGTGCGATCGCTCCTTTACTCGTCTGACTGGTGGGCTAAGAAAGGCGTGTCAATCAATCTAACTAGCTCTATAAATTTCAGATTTTTAATTACTATAATTAAAATTAATACATACTTGCATGTGTGGCCAGGAACTAAGGTTCGATTTTGAAACCGTTAAACAAAGTCTATGGTTAATACGGAAAATGGCACGAACAGAGTTTGAAACGCCTTGACGCTTTTCTGAGAATCACCAAGAATCACCCAGTACTTCTACCCCTGTATGTTGTTATACGTACGCTTACAGAATAGAATAAATTTAATCCGCTCCTCATTTGTTTATACTCTACCACAACTTCCACAATCTACCAAAATAAATTGTATTACTTACAATTCCGACAAATATTTTCTGCCATTGTATTCATGCAATTCTGTCATAATCATAATATACAAACAACGTATGACAAATACAATAAGGTTACATGCACTGCATTCTGTATGAAGCCAGCTAATTTTATAGTTTTGAAATAATCGCTTGTATTACTGCAAAACCTTAAGTCTAAGTTTGGTTGAGCTCGAGAAAGTCTCGCATAGCATAATCATAGGCAACTTTATGATAATTCTCACCTTGCTTGGTTAGCGTGGTTTTCGCTGCAAAGCCTCGTTGATGCTATTTATAGTAATTATTCGCAAACGATTGATACAACGCTTGAGTTCGGTTTGCGGCTAAGTTAGTTTGGTGGCGCTAGCGCAGGTTCTCAGCTTGGTTGTGGTGGTTGCAGACGACGACGCTCATCGGTCTGCTGAAGACTGCGCGCCTGCTGCGGCTAGTGCGAGTGGCGCGCAAAATTGACCGGTACTCCGAATATGGTACTGCCGTCCTTCTCCTGCTCATGGCCACTTTTGTGCTCATTGCACACTGGCTGGCCTGTTTGTGGTGAGATCATTTGTGTGCTCAGCATTTGATACACTATTGCCTGCGCGCACCATCTTAACTATGTTATTGTTTTGCAATAGGTATGCTATAGGCAGTTGGGAAAGGCCACAACTTCACGCTCCTATTGGGTGGCTGGATGCTCTGGCTAACGATGTCCAAGCTACTTACGATAACTCTACTGGGCCGTCTATGAGGTAAATATTAGCAGATAAATGTGTTTTATTGCACACAAGACCAATGTAAAAATACAGTCAGTAAATATTTACATACCTTTTTATTTATTTTTTAGATCTCGTTACATCACCGCTCTGTACTTCACTTGCACATCTTTGACGAGTGTCGGTTTTGGTAACGTCGCGCCGAACACGGATATGGAAAAGGGGTTTACAATATTCGTCATGTTGGTTGGATGTTAGTAAATATTCTTTGATTTCCATGTAAACATATTCTGTGTGACAAAAAACGCATAATAGTGTTTCAGTCGAATCGTTTTATCACATGTGCGCTTAATCATTGCATTTAATTACTTGTAATGCATATTTCAGCTCTAATGTATGCCAGCATCTTCGGAAATGTGTCAGCGATTATACAGCGCTTATACTCAGGGACTGCTCGATATCACACACAAATATTAAGAGTTAGAGAATTCATTCGTTTTCATCAGGTAATGGGTGTTTCTTTTTATTATGAACTTGTTCATTAATAAAAAATATGTGGAAATTAATGTTCCTAATGTCGTTGTTAGATTGCAAATCCGCTCCGACAAAGGTTAGAAGAGTACTTCCAACACGCGTGGAGCTACACGAACGGCATCGACACCTCGAGCTTGCTAAAAGGATTCCCGGAGTGCCTTCAGGCAGACATATGCCTACATCTTAACCGCAACCTACTCGCTAACTGTTCTGCTTTTGACGGTGCGAGCCCCGGTTGCTTAAGGTATTATTTATTTCACATTTGGTATCAACACTGTACATAAGTTATCAAACATAGATAAAGTAATATTACGAGTCATGCTAATAAATCTTGATACGTCCTTACCGTCACTGACGTCGGTCGATCCGTGTTGTGTGATATCAAACGTCATGCTACATGCTGAACGAAACCAATGGATGACAATTAGAGCTATAAACACAAAAAGCACACTAAACATCGCAATTTTATAAAACTTATTGTGTTTACAAAAACGTATCCTACTAGGTGCGTATCGATATGCGTCCGTAGATTTCTTGTATTATCTACAAAACGGGCCGGCCCGGACACGGAACGGTCTAGCGTGAATCATCCTTAAGGATACACTTTACTGGTAATTATAAGATGGTATAACTTACATTTCCTGTTGTTACAGAGCACTATCCTTGAGGTTTAAGACCACGCACGCCCCTCCCGGTGAAACACTTGTTCATCGTGGTGACGTTCTCACTTCCCTGTATTTCATTTCTCGAGGGTCCATAGAAATTTTGAAGGATGACATCGTTATGGCCATTTTAGGTAAATATTGAAATAGGTTTAAATTTTAGTAATATAATAAACATGTAGGTATATTACTGCTATGCAGATGCCAGAGCCGGATCTAGGGGGGGACAAGCCGGGGTCCATGCCCCGGGCGGCAAGTTTAGGGGACGGCAAATTTAGGTGTGGCAATTCGAACTTCTTGACAGGCCAAAATACGTCTTGACAGGACAATAAATTTGGCGTGATGCGTATGAAGTATTTTCCGCATCTGCATCATAATGTTTGAAAATTTTCACGCTCGCTGCGCTCGCGTTTTCATCTATACGTAGGTGTGTTATGGCTTTATGACCTATCCCCCCTTAGAGTAGATAACTAGTAGCTACTTTAACTGTTCTGAAATGATAGAGGTAACAATTTGTAAGACAATATATGCAGACGGGGGCGGCATTTTGTAGTTTTTGCCCCCCCTCGAAAAATTTCCTGATCCGGCGCTGGCAGATGCTAAAATACGAAAGTTTGCGAAAGTTATAACCACAAGATAGAACTAAAAAGTGAATATAGCGATTCTGACGCACGAGTATTTATCTTTTTTAGGATCTTGACTATTATTAGGTACCTACTTTGGGAAAGCAGATACTTTCTCTAATATATAGATTGACCTAAGTAACAGTAAATTCCGTTGTCAAATTTTTCCTTCCTTTAATCACCTTCACTGTCCCCAAACAAAACGATCTGACAATGTCACAAGTCCAACTAACAGTTAGACTGTGCATCAAGTATGGGAACGTGACTCCTGAAAAAAAAGGTGCATAATCTCACATTGGGGGCACCCGGACAGGGAACGTGTTAAGTTTTTTATTTCTCGTATGGCAATTATTTAGAACCGTCAGATCTTCGAGAAGACAGAGTACGGTTGCCAGTTTTTGTTGCAATTTTAGCACCACTCAGGGGTCACGTGTAAGAGCGGTGGGTACTTTCCCTACGGACGTGGTGCAACTTCGACCCCCCTTTGTCAAGTGAGTGGGCAACTTGGCTTAACGACTGCTGCCACAGACAGCAGCCGGGATCCAAAGCACGGGAGCGCACAGTTAGTGAAACTCAAAGCGGTCGGTCACGCACCCAAGTACTAACCGCTGCCCACGTTGCCCTTACATACCGCACGCGGCGCGTAGGCGCCGCTGGGCTACAAGCGCTGCAGGGCAACGTGTTAAGTGAGCACGCTGATCAGACATTTGTTATCAGGCAAGGACGACATCTTCGGTGAGAACCCATGCGTGTACCCGACTGTGGGGCGCAGCAACTGCCGCGTGCGCGCGCTCACCTACTGCGACCTGCACCGCGTGCACCGCGATGACTTGCTCGACGTGCTCGACTTCTACCCGGAGTTCCGCGCCTCCTTCGTCACCAATCTCGACATTTCATACATCATGCGTGACGTCAGTACTCCGTTTCTTTATCTAGTTTAACCTCCTGACGACCGGCGTCCTACGTCCTACACATACTCAGTCAAGGCCAAATATTGATAGCCAGTCGTTAGGAGGTTATATTACTCTGTTTCTTATTTATTCCTCTGGCTCAGCGACCCGTGGTCGATTTAACTATCTATTTCAATTTTACATATACACAGTGGCGGCGTTAGGCGTGGGTGAGGTGGGCGGCCTCGCGGTCCGAAGGAGTCCTCATTGTTCCAACTTTTTTTTTATATAGCATGGTTCTTGCGTACCTTGCCCACGTCTAATTTCGATCATGCCCCGCTACTGTGGCGTAGTATATGGCGTAGTATTTAGTACGTGTGTAAGTCTTGTAGTGTTTGGTTGCGCAGGAGGAGCTGGCGGGCATCGAGCCGCGGCGGCGCATGCGCTACGAGAACCCGTGCGACGCGCGGCTACTGCGCGAGGCTTACGCGCGCACCACCCGCCGCCCGCACACAGAGACTTTCGCTGAAAAGGTGGTGCGTATATTGCCATCCACGAAGGCGCGCCCTTGCATAGCTCAATACCATTCGTATACCTTAGTTGGAAAAAGCATTAAAAACTTATTTTCACGTAATATTTCTGAGAAACAGACTTTTTTTCTTAATTCAGATACCTTCTTCCAAGTCCTTGTTTTGTGACTAGCAGACTCAAATTTAATTATCATAAAAAAAATATTACCCGGTTACAAACAGTAGAGGGTTGAACACGTAAAGTTTTCGAATGTGCGTAAGGTGGTTTTCCATATTTAAAATGACAGTTAGGTACAGCTAAAACGTAGTGGTTATATTCTTTTTGGGTACCTACAGGGGGGCTAGCATAACACGCATCTTGTCTCTACTCGCGCGCGAGATAGGCTACCTGTCACTGGCACTGGGCCATTAATGCTTACAAAAAGTGACAGGTAGCTTATCTCGCGCGCGAGTACAGACGGAATGCATGTTGTGCTAGAGGGGCAGGTTTGAGCTAGGTAGAGCTAACTGTCATTTTAATGTCGTAGTTTGACACGTTACGTAATCAAAGTAGGTTTTCTGTTTTCTTAGGTTTGAGCCCTTGTAATAGTAGATTGTTAACCGAGGGTTGAAAGCGACCCATTTCAGACGAGATATTTTGGCGCTCGAACGTAGTGAGAGCGCCAATAGTTCGAGGCTGAAATGGGTGGTTTCACCCGAGTTAAACACTCTGCTTTTCATTCCGAATACGAGGAAACTAGAAAAAATTTGTTTTACTTAAAATTCAAAATTAATATAAAATTTGAAATCCTTATCCCTAATTAGTCGAAATCAATAATGATTTTCCGCAAAAAAAATTTTTTTTTACTTAAAATTCAAAATTAATGTAAAATTTGAAATCCTTATAGAGTTAGTCGAAATCGAGTATAATGACGATTTTTAGAAAAAAAAATTTTTTTAAGTTTAATTCAAAATTAATATAAAATTTGAAATCCTTATCCCTAATTAGTCGAAATCAATAATGATTTTTCGCAAAAAAAATTTTTTTTTACTTAAAATTCAAAATTAATGTAAAATTTGAAATCCTTATAGAGTTAGTCGAAATCGAGTATAATGACGATTTTTCGAAAAGAATTTTTTTTTTTAAGTTTAATTCAAAATTAATATAAAATTTGAAATCCTTATCCCTGAATTAGTCGAAATCGAGTATAATGAGGATTTTTCACAAAAAAATTTTTTCTGCCATAAAATTCAAAATAAATGTCAAATTTGAAATCCTTCTCCCTGAATTAGTCGAAATCGAGTATAATGACGATTTTTCACAAAAAAAATCTTTTTTTTACGTAAAATTCAAAATAAACATCAAATTTGAAATCCTTACCCCTTGAATTAGTCGAAATCGAGTATAATGATGCTTTTTCACAAAAAAATATTTTTTTTCCTTTAAATTCAAAATAAACATAAAATTTGAAATCCTTACCCCTGAATTAGTCGAAATCGAGTATAATGACGATTTTCCACAAAACAATTTTTTTTTTGCCGTAAAATTCAAAATAAATGTCAAATTTGAAATCGTTATCCCTGAATTAGTCGAAATCGAGTATAATGATGATTTTTAGCCAAAAATGTTTTCTTTTTTCTTTTACTCAAAATTTAAAATTAATATAAAATTGGAAATCCTGGTTGGCATTGGCTGATTTGGCTGTCGACGTGTTTTGTGATTGGTGGATTCAATGTGGTGAAGCATTTGGATTGGTTAATTTTAAATGTTTTGGAATCAAAAATATGTATTCATGTTAGCCCGTGGGGCGCAATGGCCCACTTTCAACCCGCTCCTAAGGTCAAATATGACCCACTTTCAGAGTATGAGGAATGAAAAAACTTTATGATGTTACATGATAATTGATAACCCAATTATTAAAATTCACAAACGTAACCGATGTTTTTGTGATCGGCAGCCTCTATCCAATTATTAGCAGTATGCTACATCCAAGTTAATTTTGCATTAAAACATAATTCAGTAAAAAAGATCGAAGTACAGTTGCCAAATGGTGGTGGTAAGAAGTAAGATTGTTATGGACAGGACTCGCAGTGCAGCGACGACGACACGGAGTCGCCGCCGAGCCGCGGCATCCTCGAGTTCTCGGCGGAGAAGGCGGGCCAGGACGTCACGCCGCTCAACTTCAACTTCTCTAAGCAGCGCTCAACCACGCTCAACAGTATCACTGGTAAGAACTGGCAACCTACTTCAGGAATTAGGTACTTTATTTAACCCATTCGCGGCCAACGATCGCTACGTGTGCTACGCCGTAGCGCGTAGCAGTGTTTTCCCGCCTTGTAGCGGAAGTCGCACGCAGAGGCATGACGCATATGTGTTGTGATTGGCAGTGAATGGGTTAATACGTTCCCTGTCCGGGTGCCCCCAATGTGGGGCCATGAACATTTTTTTCAGGAGTTTATGTTTCCACTGTGGGGCATACTGCAGCGGTCGGCAACAGGCGGCCTGCGAACTCCTTACTTGCGGCCCGCGTGACTCCTTGTTGACAACCGACAATATATCTTTCGTCTGATGGGGTCACAAATTATTAGCTCATGCGGCCCCCGACAGTTGTGTTAGCTACAATGTGGCCCTTGGCTGCTAAAAGGTTGCCGACCCCTGCTATACTGAATGCATAGTCCATCTGTCAGTTGGACAGGACAGGGAACGTGATAAAATTAAAATCTTCAATATTGAACGTACACCACTCCCATTCCTATTTAGAGATTGTAATCATTGTTTTCACTGTGAGGAATATGTGGTGTAAGTCAATACGTGTAATGCGCCCCTTTTTATAGAGTAGTTTCACATACACTCAAAGTTATGAATGGCCAATCCTTTGGAAAAACTCCTCTCTCTGTCTTCTTCTTTCTAAGTATTTTTCTATGTACTTAAACGTTTTGATTTTCCTTCAAATTATAGGTAGGTAGTTATAACGAGATGAATCATAAAGTTCGATTATCTTATTCACCTAACAATAATTTATAACATCTTTATGTGTCAATAACAACTGAAATACCTAATAATGTTTACATTACTATATAGATCGAAATTTTTTTTATCATGTTCGATCAAAGAAAATATAATATTGTGTGTATATACTGACAATCATTGTAATGATCGTAAATGCATATTTATAATGTAGGTAATAGATAAAGAAAGTAGCTAGCACGGTAATACCGACGCAACATACATACCTATACTTCGGCATATAACCCGGTTTAATTTGAAGATTTCACCTCTATCTGCTGAGCACGACAGGTTTTATGGCTACGTTTTACGGCCGAAATGTAAAAACGTCACATAAAGCATGAACATAAAACCTATCGTGCTAGCTGGGCCGGCCAATTTTCCCTGTACGTATAACTATTGATTTCACACATTACATGCTTCATTTCCACGCTTAAACAGGCTCCGCAACTCTCAGATGTGTTAGCCCTCGTTCAAGCAAAGCGTAATATTAAATTAACTTCCCCGAATGTCCTACCCACTAGATGTTGGCCAAAAGCAATGCCAAATTTAATTTTTAAAAAATGTCGTGCGCGTTAACGCGTGTTCATGAATGCGACCTACCGACCTAGTGACTACTTGTACCCAAAAAAATGCAAATGGGTAAATAAATCTAATCTCAGCACAACTCTTGCAGGCTTGCCAAGGTTTACCAAGCGTGTAAATGTAGCATTAGAATGAAATATCGTCGTGGGTTGACTTTCTGCCGTCTTTCTGAAAACAATCATTGTTACGATATCATATTAAAATGGGTAGCATTTAACGAACCACCAAATTAGTTGCCGAATGATGCTCTAAAAAATTACATTGATTACCAAAAATACTAGATTCGCACCAAATTTTCAACTCCTTTTAAATATAAAGTGCAACTCAAAGAAGTAACATGTCGATAACCTATTAAATTAAATTGTTACCAAATAAATTAGTCACTACCCAAAAATACTTAATGATCACCTAATTTCAAACACCAAATTTCATATAATTTACATCCAAATATTACAGGGCTCGTAATCCTATTAAAATTATTTACACCCAAATAATTCATTCGATACCCAGAAATACTACATGATCACCAAATTTCACACGGCAATTGTTTTTTAATGTCCGACGCGCAAAGCAGTTCCAATCTAGTCTAACCTCATTGCTAGCACACTGATGCGGTTTTCCATACGGTCCGTCTCGCTCGCACCTCGCACCGCGTGCGAGCAAGACAGCGCTAAATGATTTTAAGAAGTTGAAGTTTGAAATAAAAATAGCTATTTTAATTTCAAACTAGTGGAGATTGGAACAGTATTGACGGATCTCCGCTGGCGCGGAGCTCCTATTTTGAGTTGTTTTGGCCCTTCGGGCCGATGCAAAACTAACATAACCTAAACCTACCTATACCTATTTCTACCTATTAACTTCCTTTAATTTTTCCATGAAAGTCTATCTATATTAATAAAGTAAACTTATTTGAGGACCTTTATCCATTTTCATAACAAACTAACAATTTAATAAATCAACATAACTCATTTTCAAATAAAAGGTTTCAATCAAACGCGCTCACGTCAACGCATTAAAAAAAAAAAAACTTAGAATGAAACAGCAATAGGTACCTTTCACTCTAACGACATATCAATAGGTTTTATGCTTCAGACAATTCTTTGTATTTGATTGAGTGAGATAGCAGTATACGTGTTATTATTTCACACAGCCACATTGCGCGTTGCTTTTTAAATTAATTTTAAATTTTACTTTCTAATTTATAACATTTTGGAAATAACTGAAATATTTATAGTGCTAAAAACAATTAATTTGTAACTGTTTACTAAAATGTAGCATGCGATGTATATAATATTTGGATGTAATTCTAATGAAAAAAGGTGCATGAGATTAGGTGGTAGTTTAGTGTTTTTGGTGGTAGTTGACAATTTTTTTGATGCGATTATAAATTTATAGGAACGCAATAAGTAAAATAGGTGCAAGTGCTGCAAAAATAGGTAGAATTTTTTTGGTGACTCGGAATTGCTGATCGATAAATTTTTTTGAGTGTTCAACCTTATTTTAGGGTTCGAAAATTTGATGATATCAAAAGTTATTTAGGTGATCATTTTATTTGTTCCCTATTAAAATCCTAATTAGTAATTTCAATTATGTTTAACATACGATATCCTATTTATTAAGTTAATACCGGTGATTATTCCCTACAGTCTCTATACATTTATGAGCACGGGTCTGGCAATCTTTCTCATTAAGTTAGGTATCTTTAGCCATTAACCGTCGTAGGTAAGTGGTAGAAAATACCAACAACGGTACAACTACTACTGGACCATTTAAATACTACTTATATTCATTCATTAATATATTTCTCGTACCTATTTAGGTAGTATTTTTACTCTTTAATAGTGTTTCATTAAAATGATCGACTGTAATCGCCAGAATGTCACTATTAAAGAGTGATGTTAACTATATGGTAAAATCTGTAATCCTGTAGTTTTATGCAAGTTACCGAACGAATAATAATTTTATTGTTATTAAATCTTATACATAAATTTACTGCAGCATGTCCGAAGCTTATTCTTACTACTTATTATTTGTTTACTCCTGATGGGGAACGTGGGCAAAGGGTAAGCGGAGAGACGTTTGGGGACTCGTTAAATGCAAAATTTACTGTGGTTAATAGTAGAACTATATGTATAATACACATGGGTACCAAGTATCGATAAGAGAGTAGTGCTGAGAGGCATCCCCGACCTCTCTGCCGCGCACCCTGCCCCGTGCCCGCTCTGAGCGCGGCCCTTGTGTGCAGGCATGCTAGCGCAACTTAAACGGAGCTTCCCTGACCTGTACCACCATAAAACACACCAGCCGCTGCACAACAAGTATTGTAAGTATGCATACCCTTTTAGTGCATGTTTCATTAATAAAAAATCGAATTACCTGAACTGCGTCCGCGCTACATTGACCATATGACAAATTTGTATTTATATGTACTGATTTAAGTAATTAAACTTGTGATATAAAAAGTAAACAACGCCAACATCCATGACAACTTATTATGTACGTACCTACATACGTAATTGAATATTGTACAGATTAAAGAAGTGATTCACGATTTCAGCTCAATCTACACCGCAAACTTATAGAAGTAGAGCGGGTGTCAGGCGTCAGTCGTCGGTGGGGCCGCTGAACGACACGTCGCCGCTAACGGGCGGCGCGGGAGCGGGCGCGTGCGCGGGCGCGGGCGAGGCGGCAGTGAGCACGCCCGCGCACAGCGCCACGCTGCCCGTGTCCAGCCTCAGCACCAACCCCAGCTCGTACTACACGAACGCGTCGCCCAGCCCGCCCGCCGTGCCCGCACCGCCCGCGCCCGTCCACATCTCCTGCGACGACATCCTCACGCCAGCCGCGCCGCCGCCCGTCGCGCCAACGCCCTCCTCACGATCTGCGCCACATTCCGCCCTTAATCTACATCAAGCAGGGCGTCCTACGGCGCTCATCTTCACGGCCGAACGTCAAAACGCTTCTTTACAGGCAAGTGCCCAGATATCAATGCTCTTTATATAAATATTTACTACGAAGACATAAGTAATATGTTTAGGCTGAATAAATTCGGTAATTAGAGAAATATAAATTATTTACCTACGAAATAATGCGTAAATATCTTCTGACCAAAGTGACAATTTATAAAACCGTTCATAACGGAGTGGACCCCGCAAGACGGTTACCGGAGCAGAGGCAGAACAAAAAGGAGGTGGCGGGACGATTTGGACGCGTTCTGCTTGGATTGGCGGGAGCAAGCAAAAAATAGGGCCGAGGTTAAGAAACGAGGGGAGGCCTTTGCACAGCACCTTCGTCTGGACGCCTAAAGCTCACATGATAAATATTATCATTTTATTGTTACTATTTTTACAGGACAGTATTTCACCACAATATCAAAACGTGGGGACAGCGGCTTCGGCTGCGTCGGTGGCGACTGTACTTACGAGGCTAGAGGAGCTGAGCCGCAGAGTGGCCACCCTAGAGAGCGGCCTGACCGCTGACGTGCGCCGGATTCTGCATCTGCTGCAGGCGCGAGACCAGCCGCATCAGAATTCTCAGCCGGTGCACACTCCGTCGCAACCGATCCAAAAGACTTCGCTGTCCGTGCCACATGACGTAAGTGTCTATAAATCGAAATGTCTATTCGACGTTTAATATCGTGCAATATTGACTTCTGAACAAATCAAGTACCTACATCCTTTGGCTGTTTTTATGAACAGAACCAATGGGACTGGAATTGGAATGGCGACCGTGACAAAGGCAGCCTCCGGTGCGGTCGCGGCGAGCGCGGCGGGCGCGCGGAGCGCGAACGCACGCCGGTGGTGCAGCGGTCGGCGTCCGAGCCGCACGCGCCCGTGCCGCCCGTGCTGCCGCCGCCCCCGCACTCGCACTCCTTCTACAGGTAGTGGGAGGTAGGCGAGACGAGCGCTTCCCGCTGCCGGCGCTCGACGCGCTCGCTCGCCGAGTCCGCGTCGTGCGGCTCGCTGGCCGGCCCGCCCGGCGCGCCCGCCCCCACGCCGCCCCGCGCACGCTTCCACTTCTGCAGGCGTATCGTGCGCGCACGCCATGATGACGCCCGTGGCTTCCTATGAAGCCTTTCCGGCCCCCACCATGGACCAATTTTGTACTTCCATTACAAACTTAAAAATACGTCCTCGCAAATACGCGAGCGGGTGGATTTACACTCCTATCAAGTCCATTTGAATTAAACTATAATACATCTGAAAGTCAGATAGTAAATAAAAAAATAACTTACCTAATACGGTGACAATGGTCGGTTGACGTGATGTTCTGTGGGGAAGTGGAGCTAATCGAAGAAGTTCCTTCGTTTTGTGATGTTACTGAAGTGTTGGATTGCGATGAATGGTGAATTATTATTATATCTAATACCTACTGAGTGCTTTAAGTTGCGTTGGTTTCTAAGTGGCTTTTAACATAAAGCTCTACAATAAAATTACGCATTAACATAATGAAATGACATCTAGGTACGTACTATAGCAGTTATCGGACAGTATTATCCGTCGACATGTTGACCATTTACGAGGCTTATTACCCGCAACAAATTGAAATATTTCAAAATATTATAAGCTTAAGTAACTACATATAATAATTTTAGATCTCAGCTGATCAGAATGAGGCTAATAAGACTGAGAGACTACGTAACTACCGTGAAGTTTTCCGGAAGCGAGGAACTATAAGCGCTTTCTACCCGTCCTTGCTTCTTGCCTTTACATACTTATAGCTAGGTAAACTCTACTTCTCGATGTTACTACTTACGTGCAAATGAAATTCTTCATTACCAAAGACGTCTTCAGAGATGCTTACAAAAAAAACTAGTCTAAATTGAACCTTTTGGTTAAGTACCTATGATTGAATTTAAAATGTTTAAACTTAAAACCTAGCACAGTAGATCACTTGGTTTCTAATTTATGTAATCACTAGTGGACCTACCTCTGTGATCTCTCGTTATTATTAAATGGCACATCCATCATCGTCCTTTTTTGTTTAAAAAAAATTACCAACTCAATCAAAAATACTGATTGCACAGCAAAAATTTAATAATTTCATCAATATATTATTATTTTAGTAACAATTTGAATTCGCGACTCAACGCTCTTTATTCAAAATTGAAGTTTTTTATAATATATAATCTAATAATAACTACTAGCGCACAAAAACCTAGTATCTTATCTTCTTTTCCAAATAGAGCTCCCTTATAATTGTCTTTAATTTCATTTTTCAAACTTTTTGTTTTGGTCAGAAATGATAGGGTAATAGCAAAAAAACTTTCGGTTCTGGCGCTTAGCAGGCCGCTGCCGCGGCACGCTTGCTTCGCTCGCTCGGCTCGCGCGCCGTAGGGTCGCAGTTCTACCACAGAATAGTATAATAGTTCTACCTAACACTCTTGCCTCGCTCGTCCTATTGTGTAGAAAAACTCCGTAATTTTAAGTTCTTAATTGACCATTTCAGACATACCTATCACAAACTTGATGTGCAATCAGTACCTATATTTGATATAAACATGTTGATGAATATTTTCAAATTATTACGTTACTAGTAGTACCAATTTTCCTAAGCATTTGTTTTCGCAGTAAAAAAAATAATTTATTCATTTAAAAACCGTTTACCTGGTTGAAACAAATTGACGGCTGATTAAGTTTTTTTAATTGCTACTCTACAACCATAACAAGCTATTGATAATTTCGTGATATCTAGAGAAATGTGGGTCTCGTACATAGCGCGAACATTAAAACTCCGGTGAAATTAAAACAAAAGATTTAAAAATATGTTATAAATTATAATTTAACCTAGATAGATACGGGTATATTAAGAAATCGCCAATATGTCATGTAAGCAATAATAAATCCATCATATTTTAAGAATTTACACTGTGAATATTACAATCTTGTCTAAAATCTGTAAAATATAAGTTAAGGAAGGAATCAGCTAATAGAACTTACTGTATGAAATTCTTAGTTCGAACCTTGTTATTTAATAAATAACCTCTAAGTGATTTCGAGATCAGGCAATGGATGTAGATTTTATTGTATTTGTAAAGTGGGTAGCATCATACATCTTGTTTGATTTCTTAGTTCACAATTACCCATCTTCAAAAAAAAACATCGAATTTTTACATACGTAGGATTGTTTCATGGCAGTAATATGGGAAAAAGTCGAATTCTCTCCATGTTTGTCGTTTCATTGTACTTGTATCTACTAGGGATGTTGCAGATATCCGCATCCGCAACCGCAGAACTTTCGCATTGTTTTGAAGCTCCGCTTCCGCATCCGCATCCGCAAGAAACAACGCGGAGCTTGATGCGGATGCGGAGTTGAAACAAGTCGTCACAGGAACGGCTTAGCGGCGCCGCGTGTGCTAGGTAAATTCGCTATTACGCAATCAATAGAGATCGGGCACTTTCGGTATGATAGTGACAGTACAGGAACCGACGAGTTTGTGTTGAGTTTTATTTATAATTGTAATAGGATTCTAAGTAAGAGGCGTGTCTCGTGTTTATGGTATGTGTTTTATCTTACATCTGCATCCGCATCCGCTTCCGCGGATGTGAGCCTGTTAAAATCCGCATCCGCATCCGCATCCGCAGATGTTAAAAAATCTGGATCCGCAACATCCCTGGACTATCTACATACACGGGTTTTACAATATCTGTAATGATAGCCATCCATCTTTAGAGAACATGTACGCGTAGGTATGTCACAAAGTGGCGGCCACACGTCCGCAGTCCGCATCCGGATGGTCAGTGCCCTTACCATGAGTTTGCAATGTTTGCATTACCTACCGTACTCGCTAGCGACTGCGTAAACGATTTAGTATGGACAAAAGTACAGCGCCTCTGGCGATTACGCAATACTTAGAACTAAGGCGACTTCCTGATTTGTCGGTGCGGAGGCAGTACGATATGGGAAAAGTGTCAAATGTCAGTGTCAGCTGTCAGTCGACGCGATACCATTTTTTACTACGCCCCTACATTTAAATGAGTGCTTCCTGACTGGCGCGGGATGCGCGGTAGCGGGACGATGCGAAGGCGGTACTGCTTCGCTTCTGCGCATGATATTACTACTGCGCAAACGAAATACTGACGTCAGTAACTTTACGTCAAAGAAAAAAATGTCACATATCGATCCCGCCCCGCCAAGTCAGGAAGTCGCCTAAGGCGACTTTCTGATTTGTCGGTGCGGAGGCGGTATGATATAAGAAAACTGTCAAATGTCAGTGCCAACTGTCAGTAAACTCAGCACCGCTTTTTACTACGCCCCTACATTTAAATGTGTGCTTTCTGACTGGCGCGGGATGCGTGGTAGCGGGACGATACGAAGGCAGTACTGGTCTACTTCTGCGCATGATATTACTACTTCGCAAATGACAGTATTGCGTCAAGTTGGGATCTTTGCGACGTCAGTAAGTTTACGTCAAAGAAAAAAATGTCACATATCGAGCTCGCCCCGTCAAGTCAGGAAGTCGCCTAAGAATCGACATACGCATAATATATAATCATTTACGCAGTAGCTACACTGAGAAAACAGTTCATCAATAATTTAGGTGATTCACATAAAGAGGGGATCAAAGTGACAAACCACCAAACAGTATGATGAAAATTTTAAATATTATGGTGAAGCTAATCACATAATCATGGAGTAGTGCAACTATGATATATAATTTTTGGTGATTTGTCACTTTGATCCCCTTTTTATGCGAATCAGCTAAATTATTGATAGCGTGTACGGTCATTCAAACATTGCAAACTCATGGTAAGGGCACAGGTGTCACTCCCTATCTACGCCCTCTGCATTCCCCGTGTGATGGCTGGTTCTTGTATCCTCATAGAAAATCTACTACCTATATGATCCGGGAAACGCTAGGATAACATATTAACATTTCAACAGACCCTAAATAGCAGTGACTCGTATGTCACAGTTAACCACCACATCCTACTCATCCTAGTGGTCGCAAACCGACACACTCACCTATTTATTTATCTACCTGGTTTCTTACAATCAAAAGTCCTGCAAAACTGTTATTATGTTATCTTCGCGTTGATTTCTAAGTTGCGGAAAAAGGAGTAAATAAGGTACAGTGCCCGGCAATATATATTGCACGTCGGTCTTTGGAAAGAGACAATTCGCTATTTACGACGATTTGCGACGTTTCATATCAAATAAATACTGCATTTCATGGACTTCATTCGTTTTCGTCAAATCGATGACATGTAAACTTTGAATATCTACAGAGAGCTGTTACAACTATCTACTAGATAAAGTATTGTCAAACAAATGTGTCATTTCGTATATCGAACAATTTTGAGTTGCGGGTTTCAACACCTCTATATTACCTATACATTCACGACGTCTGACAAACGTCGAAGCCGAAATTAACCGAATCTCTTTCCAAAGGTCGATGTGCAATATTTATCTACTTATCGCCGGGTACTGTATTGTAAATTTAATAGGACAATCCATCTTACCAACCTACTAATCATACAATTGTGATGTTACAATCTGACTCAAGCCAGAGTCACCATACCCACTAGGTTAAACATATCTTGAATATGCATTATGAATGATAAGGGTATAGTGTGGTCGAAAGTGAATCTTAATAATTACTTAGAGTTTAAGTTGACAATACTAAATGTAATAATTTGGGTTTCTACATTAGCTTATCTCAGAGTGACATTTTTGTGAATTAAACTTAAACTGGGGCCTATGATAGTCGCGTTCGTCGCATGGTGTAGACGAGAAGTGTCTCTTACTGGCACTTATTGCTAGAAAGAGATAAATGCCTTATTTCACCTTTATCGAATTGATAAACGCGACCATACTACGCCTCCGTAACATATACATTTTAAAAGGGCATTAATAATAGAGCGTTAGAGCTAACCCTTGCTTGATTATCACAAAAATAGAAGAAAACAATACAGTTAAGTTTCCTACTGCTTTGTTTTTAAATAATTAGGTAATTATAGGTTCCTTCGTAAGTTTGTCAATTGCCGCCTCGTCTCTCACTCCCATTCCTAGTCTCAACTAAATCCCTTGTTTAAACCAAAAGTTTATTAATGAAGCCATCATTATAGTCAAAAGTGATGTCGCAAAGGAGATTATTGAAAAAAAATGTAATTGTTGCTTCGTTCATTTAATTAGCATTATGTACAGTCAGCATCAAAAGTAGCTTGGCATATGAAAACGTCATGAGTCTTTATTACAAGAGAATTTAGGAACTTTTGAACTCTTTCATACCTTACCTATTGATGCCAAGCTACACTTTTGATGCTGACTGTATTAAACTTCTGAAATTAAATTCGTAATTATAGCAACTGAGTTTATATTATCGCTAGTCGTGAATGTTCAGTTGATCTAGTTTTATGATTAGTTCGTCTAGCTGAAATAGAAACCTTCACTCACGCTGCGCTGGAAGTTGCACGTTAACCAAAAAACACTTCTAGATCAAAATGGCACCGTCGGCGTCGACAACTGTGGCGAACGAGCACCACACCACACGTCTACAACCTTACCGTTACCAAGATTACCCCATACGAGGGTGGTTTGATAAGTAACTAAGCGATTATGTATACTTACCTATACCTAACTCTATTATTCGTAATTCTGCCAATTGTTGTACAGCGACACATGGATGCATCGGAGTATTTAGGCCCTAAGGGGCTAGGTATATTGTACCTACTATACTCGAATAAATGAAACTGAGTATTTTACGCATTAGTAATGAAATGGGATAACGCTTTAATATATTAATATTTTATGAATTTTTTTTCTCTAGTCGATACCGATTGTGCTATCGGAGTCTAAATTCATTATTAGTCAACAATA
This sequence comes from Cenopis cana, assembly GCA_951800055.1. Taxonomy (NCBI): domain Eukaryota; kingdom Metazoa; phylum Arthropoda; class Insecta; order Lepidoptera; family Tortricidae; genus Cenopis; species Cenopis cana. Next base: position 12,666,190 of record OX637471.1, on the reverse strand, counting down.
CATTATTTGAATTCGATGAAACTGGAAGTAGGACGCCTAAAATTAATAAACCAAAGCATTGTTAAATAGATAGGTAACTGTTGTTCTAAAATTTGTCAATATAGCTACAAGAATAAATTGATAGCATTTAGTCCGTTTCATTGTTGTTCGTAATTAGTGGCTTGATTTTTAGTATATTTAAGTGATACCTAATTACTGGGTGGAACCGAACGAGTGGCTAGTTACAAATGTAAATTTATATGTATTACCATTGTACGCCATATCACAGAATAAGTAATAGTACTACGTACAGAAGCCTCACTGTTAACAAATCCCCGCGAGGCAAGCCAAACGTGCTTACGCTTTATTATACTATTCTGTGGCTTGGCCATCTCCTTCTATCGCACGCGCATCACGTGCGCTACATCACTTTCTATCGCATTGAAAGTCACCCGGCGGGGGACCTTTGAGAGGCGCGATGACGTCACGCGAGTGAGTCGCCCCTGGCCATATGTCGCACGTGCTCGCTCTGACACGTTCAATAGGTTCGATTTGCTTGAAAGTGAGTCGGCCGAACACATCGTTTACAAATATGACTTCAATCATTCAAGTGAAAATAACGTCCTGAGGGCCGATTTTAGAGTGTCGAACGCTCGACTTTTCACTCGAAATTTGTCAAGAAAAACTATGTTTCGGCCCCCTGGTGAGAAGAAAATCTGCCACATGTCTGCATCTAGGTCGCGTTACTCTGCATATAGGTCGAGGCACGTCGAGTGCTTAACAACTTGTCACAAAAGCGACGAGCGAAACGCGAGCTAGTTTCGAGCGTGGCATATCCTCGCTCTTTTAATTCTTTAAAATTAACTTAGACATTTGCGGTTTGAATCGCTGTAATAAGTTATATGCTAGCTCGCTGCACGCCCACGGCAAACACTTGACTTAAATTACTCTGGTTGCTCTACGAGTATAAAGTTGTTCTTCTACGTTTACTACGTTGCCTAACTAATCTATTATTTTGACCCTTTTACTGGGTGGAACCGAACGAGTGGCTAGTTACAAATGTAAATTTATAGATTAGTCTTAGAATATTTTCCTCAAAATAAATATTGTGATGGTTTCCAAATAACTGTTCGGTTTCCAAATAACAGGAAACAGACAGCCCTCTCCACTGTTGCAGGGCATTGGGTCAGTAACCTAATTAAACGCCAAGTTGGTTGGATTTATTTAGCTACTGATCTAGTTAGGGTTCATACAATATTAAGTACTAAAAGTTATCGATTTTAGTAGGCACCTATTGCTGTAGTCATTTTTTGATAGGCCCTCGTTCCATTTCCATCCACAGATTTGATCAGCTGCACCCGTGTGTTGCGTTACGACAATACGTCCCACGCTATAAGTATACCGTTTATTATTGTCATCCTGTTTCAACTCCGTTGGTGTGTGCCTGAGCAGAATACAATCGCAAGTCAACATTCACAAATCTTTGCCTAAAATATTGAACATGGCGAGTCACTCTAATAGTTGCCTTACGCTACTGCGCTGTCGATGTCGGTTTTTTTCCTAAAAAATTAGCATTACTGTAGTATAGTTATTAGAGGAGTTTTAATGAGATACACTAATAATACTACCGCCCCGCTACATGTAGATTTTAACTCTAGTTAGAAAGTTGCCCAGCACGCGTCACTCGTGTACTCTTATGAATATCGACATAGTGATTTTCATGTAAATACCTACTCATTTTCAAGGTAGAAACTTATACTACCTTACATTAACCCTAACACAGTAAACGTGCTTACTAGCGTGCTTATTTGAGGAGTCATTCATATGCATTAATACTAACAATTTTACAACTGAACTAAATCTGTTACCACTTAAATTTAAGGTAGACATAATATGAATAGAGCATGGGCCGGGGCGAGCGCGGGCGCCGGGTCGCAGGCGCAGGCGTCCAGCTCGCGCCGGCTCGCGCGCAGCAGTACGTAGTAGAACACCGCTGGAGACTTATGAAAACAGACGCTCATTATCTGGTGTGATGTGATTGAATGCTGACGATCTCTCTGTACTAAGATAATTATTGAATGTTAATATTATAATGTGTAAATCGATATGTACCAGCTACATAGTCATCGCGATTATAAGCAGACGCTCTAATAAAAACCTATACCTAGGTACCTAGGTTTATATATATAATGTATTCTATAAGAACTCTTAAAGTTAATGTACTACTTAACTCTGTTACATTAAAGTCGCATATTTCACGAAGCGAAAAGTTGTTCGCTTAATTATTTGGAAATTGTTGCCTTGAAAATATTTTAGTCACTGAGGACTGGTTGTTTCAGCTTTGAATGATCTCACAATTATACTTATTAGAATATTGTAACGATACGTTAGGTCTTTTATATTTCAACAATATGCGCAAATTTAATGCGTGCATCATTATAAATATGTAATTTTGTCTGTGATCGAAATTTTATATTGTTAAGCTGAAAATTAAGCGCACGTTATTATTGTTTTAAAATTTAATACTGCTCACAATTGTACCTATACATTCTGTGAGTTCTTCTAAAAACGAATGCCTACTAAGCATGTGCTGAGTTAGTGAAATAGTGTCGGTTGGCCGGGGCGTCTCTGGGGTTTGGTTCAGTTCTCGGGAGATGCTGGCGCGCGCTCATATTACAGGGCACTCGTCAAACGTGTGGTTTATTTTAAGTCAACACTTACAGAATGTATATTGTATCATCTATCGATATATTTATTTATCTTAAGAAAACACATTTCATTCCATTTCCATAATGATTGTTGTGGCAATAATAAGAAATGTTATGGTTTGTTATTTACAAAAAAACGTTGTACCGTAGCATGTTGCGTGTTGCGTTTGATCTAGGTACTAAAAAGATGCTAACTGCGTAGTCCTGACTTTCAGGGTATTTGTACCTAATAGGTGCCTACTCGGATATGCCAGTTACTACCATTCAAATTTACATTGATCAGGTAAATTGAGGTAAATGGCATCGAGTATTTTCTTCACTGTGTTAGCGCTACGTTCGATATTCGAAGGTTACAATTAGGCTGCGTTTCCACCAGAGATGTGCGAGGATGCGTTTTCATACATTTGACACCTCGCAACGCGCCGAGCGAGGTGTCAAATATATGAAAACAAATCCCCGCACATCTCTGGTGGAAAACCAGCCTTACAATAGTGAAACAGTAGGCCTCTGACACTGCATATTTATGTTCGGGCGCTGGTTGACATTGCCTAAATTTCGACACCTTCACTTCATTAAAAACGACGGTTTTAGGGTTCCGTACCTACTTTACAGGGTCACTTCGTTTTCAGTTTGTTTTGTCATGATCCTTTTTTTCGAGAACGAATGGAGATAAATCCGATCTGCAGTTTCTTGCTGTTGTGCTGTGAATAGTGTGAATGTGAACCAACAAACGCCAAATAAAGATCTACTGTTTATTCTGATCAAATATATGAATGCATTTTTTGGAAATGTGACTCGCGCACTGAGAGTTTCGAGTCCGTAACTCTACACATATCGTGCCGTGTCGTGTACCTTAGTACCTACCCGAGCCGACCCCATTAATTCAGGATTTTTTTTAAAGCGTGATGTAGAAATTGAACGCCATGGGTACAGCGACTACAGTGCCATCTATCGATTCATTTTGTTATTAATTTGAGCGACTGAATAATGTTGGTTTATCAAGGATAATTCTTTAAATACGTGAACCGACCGATAAAAAAATCTATTTTTTTAAAGATACTTTCAGAATAATGTCATAGGAGTTTAAGGTGTAATATTTAGCGATGTGACAGACAGACAGTCATAGGGAAACCATACGGGCGCGTACACATAGCGATCCGTTTTACAGGTCCGATACCTATTTGATGGTTACCTACGTAGTTTTATGAGCGAGCTCACACACAAAACAGTATTCCTGATCCAGTAAGTAGTATAGCGTTATCCGTTATAAAACGGATCCTGTAAAAACGGACGCTTTATATGTACGCGCCCTGGCGGTTCCTTTTTTGGTACGGAACCCTAAAAACGAGTAGGTAACAGCTTCGTATGTGAAAGATATTTATAATATAATATTATCCTATGGAAACCTACTGGATTGTCTGGATAATGAAGCTTTTTTGGCTGGGTAGTACAGCTACAACTCAGCTGGCTTATAGGTACCTATGCCGAGTAACCTGAAAGTCTGATTTGCAAGTATTCAATCTGCTGTAATTCCCGTTCACATTTTAGTATAATTAGTACTCGTAATAAAGCTTAAATCTCAAAAAGTAGTGCCAGGGTTTTCATTAAGTATAACATCAACGATGCTGTTCTACGCTTTTCTTAAACTAGGTAACATAGGTAGGTACCTATGCATTTACTTTGTAAATGAGTCGAGGCTCGCTACACTTGCTGTACCTACTTACACCTACTACATGTCACGGTTAGGTAGCCCCCTAACGAATAATGTTCTCAATTAATTTATCAACTGACTGGAAACGATAATTGTAATAGTTTGTTTACGAATAAATCACAAAAATCATGCTTTATACTTTTTATACAACATTATTGTTGAACATTTGTTCATTAAATAAATATTGTTATGAGTACCTATACAAGTCGCATACATGCTATACATTTGTATGTACTTAGTCATTTTAAACAAAGCACATTACTTAGTCACATAGTTAAATGAAATTTTGCCTTCATTGAACAGCGCAAAGTTATTGTGGAGTATAAAGTTCAGTGAATTAAAGATCACGCACATGCGACATTCCTGTTGTTTCATTTACTTATCTGTTTCTATGAGAAAGTGGGTTTTGTAATAGGTACCTATTATAATAGGTACATTAAGTACTACTTACTAAAGGCCGGAAGGAAGAGATTATCCGACGATTGCCATGTTCCGGACAGAGTAGTTAACTAACTTTTTACCGGCAAATCAAATTTTGGAAGGGAAGTATACGTAGGACGTTATTTGAAGATCCCTATGACACTGACAGTGACATACCATATAGTGATGTACATGTGTCGATACTTCAATTGGTTTTTTTATCTGTGGCGGTTCTTATCAGCGTCCTCTCACGTACATTAATTTAAACCTCAAATGCGGTTATCGTGTAAAAGACGTTTCTGGCTACTAAACCGCCATTTTTAGGGTTCCGTTTCAGAATGGTCCAAACGGAACCCTATTGTTGTCACTCATGCGTCCTTCCGTCGGTCGTCTGTCACAAAAATATTTTTCGAAGATGTTTTCAACTTCGCTTTGACCTATTGACATAAAATTTGGACATAACGTATTCTTACGCCGCACCAGAAGAAAGACCAGTACCTACAGGTCAAAACAATAAGTGTTAAATAATAAATAAATATGTAATTTAACGTTGTTTTATTTTTATACAGTTACGTAACAATTAAAATGAAATATAGACACGTTTTATTATTATCACTTCAATTATCGACATCTGTTATCGACGGCACCGCTTCCTTAGTCGATACAGACCAACGATATAACTTTTGCAGTACGTCACCGTGTATATTCCGTTAAGCATATTTCTGGGAAATAAGTGACAATTCAAGTTTCTTTCATATTGTTATTATGTAAATGTTACAATCCTACATAAATTAATTAGCTACATTCCCAAAAGATGCTTATTAACATTTCGATGTGACATCGACGCTGTTCCAAGGTTATATAAATGAACTGTCACTGCAAGTGTCATAGGGATCTTCAAATAACGTCCCACGATTAGATACGTAATAGTTGATCACACCAATACCTAAACAATGACGTAAGAAGCATAGAAACATAAACACTACATACATTATGAGCCTAGTATAACAGACACTAGTATTTAAAAATTAGCTAACTAAAATGTTTAACTTCAATTTGTGTTTAGGGTGATCATAGGTACCAGAACTTGGCAATCATTTAGATCTCGTATCTTTTGTCGGTGAAGTCGACAGCCACGATATTGTTAATGTTGAACTTGGCTCCCATTTTCACATTTGTTTTTTGTGGGATATTTGGGTATTATATACGACGACTGTGGCTATAAAAGAAAAGGCCGTTTTATTTTCGAGCTCATATATCTCGACGAATCTAGTAACGTAAAAAATAATCAAAAAAAATAAAAAACCGACTTCAATACTTAAATATACAAATTTAAACTAAAAAGTAGAAAATAATATATTTTAGTAGGTAGGTATTCACTTCAAAGCAAAGACCTTACAGAACAATACATTAATGTAATTATTTAATTACTTATTTATATACATAAAACACAACAAAGGGAATAAATACAACAAATAGATGAAGTACAAACGCAGGCCCTTTAAGGGATCTCTTCCAGCCAACCTTTGAGCAAATCATTATCAATATCATTATCATCATGAATGCTCTTTTATTAATAAAACGATTAATATTTATATACATATTCACAATGTATAATCAGTTATTTTTGGAGTCGGTGCCAGCTCAGGAGGATAGGTACCTAGTTTCCTGCTTTGCCACAAACTTTCGACACTCTCGGAGCGGCGGCGGCGCGCGCAGCTGGGCTGGCACCAACTCCAAAAATACTCGGTTATATATATTGTGATTGTAAGACGAAGTTATGGAAAAACAAACATTAAAAAAAAACAAAACAAACAACCGAATTGAGAACCTCCTCTTTTGAAATCTTGAAGTCCGTTAAAAATAAAGTACTTAGCATTCGCCTTTTTAGGGTTCCGTAGTAAACAAGGAACCCTTATAGTTTCGCCATGTCCGATCCATGTCTGTCTGTCTACACGTGAAGTGGTGGTGCAATTTTTTTTCCAAAACGTATCGTGTTAGGTTAAGTTGGGTTAGTAAGGATAGCTTATAAACTTATATTTACTATATGTTTTTGACAAAATTAACAACATTATCTAAGGTATCAATGGAAATTGCACGAAAGTACATTTCTGAAGTTCGACTATTACTCGTTAACTAGTAATGTCTACTTAGCTGTGATAGTTTTCCTTTTAAATTCATCGTATATACTACTACCATGTCTACCATGTTTTTTTTCACATGCCTAGTAGCCACCGTTTAACAGGCAGAGCGGGGGGGGACTTGACCATAAAAAAAATTATCACGTCAAAGCTTAATATCACGCTAACCAATTCTTTAATCAAAAAATGGTTTTAGAAACCTTATAATATTTTTAAAAGAGCTATCCAACGATACCCCAAACGATGGGAATTGGCAGGGAAAAAAATGCAGCACCACTTTAAACGTAGGGGGTACCCTAAAAAAATTTTTTTTTTTAATTTTATTCGGATATTGATCGTGTCCGGCGTGCCCGGGGCGACGAAGAGCAGAATCCATTTACCGTACAAAACCTTATCTACTGTCACGGCTTTGTTACCGATCAACGTCATTGAACACGTGACATTGGCGAATTCATCATAAATTTGATGGAAGCCATTTTTTAAAGAATTGAATTTAAGATTTTATTCTACCGTTCTGTCGGCGTCATTGATATGTATGTATACTCATGCCAAATTACAGCTTTCGAGTACTAACGGTTACTGAGAAAAACGGGGGTCGGACGGACGGACGGACGGACATGGCGAAACTATAAGGGTTCCTTGTTTACAACAACAACAACAAATACTCTTTATTGCATAACCTCAACAAAAGTAGATAGATAGATAGATATAAAAGAGAAATGGCAGCCTCATTTAAGGGCCTTTGCCAATGACACACGAAGGGATAAATTAGTTATTTAGTTAGATATTAAAGAAAAATGGCAGCCTCAAGGACTTTTGCCAATGACACACGAAGGGATAAATTAAGTAAAATTGAATAAAACCACTTATTAAAGAAGATAAAGATGTGACTCTCGCCAAGATGGCGGCGAAAGTCCCCACCCTCAACAAAAGTAACACATAACAGTACATAATGACAATGAGTAGAGGCAAACAACAGGCGGTCTTATCGCTAATGAGCGACCTCTTCCAGACAACCTTTACCTTTGTTTACTACGGAACCCTAAAAACGCATTATTAATAGACACGATCGGACACGATTAAGTTAATATATTGGTATTTTACCTCATCTTGACCTCATCTATACTCTGACAAGAGGAAATTTAATAAACCTGCACACAATCAGATATTTATCGAGATTTGTCTAAAGCTGCCTACTCAAAGCCCTGCCTGCAGGTGCAGGGCCCTGCTTGCAGTGCCACTGCCAAATCGTATTGTAATCGTATTGTGTGTATGCATGCAAGGCCGATTTTGTTATCTGTTAAATCGGCCCTGCATTATTAATAGACACTATTGGACACGATTAAGTTAATATGAGTCAGTCCATAACAATAACAATTTTAGTAAAATACGGTAAAATCACATATATTTTGTTTTTTGCATATTGATAAAGTATAAGACTAGATGTGTATTTCTAGCTTGGTTTCACACGTATAAGTTAAGTATTTCTACCTTTAAATTAGTTGTAAAGTTTAGTAAAAAAGGGCCCTTATGGCAGAGGTCAGATAATAATGATATAATAGTACATTACTTAACAAGGGCGGTAAAACAAAGAATGTCTCAGATCGCAGGTATTTGACGCCCGAGCCGAAGGCAAGGGCGATAAATATGCGATCTGAGGCTTTCTCTATTACCGCCCGTGTTAAGTACAACATTTTATGTCACCCCCTGGCCAGGAAGTGGGATTTCCCGCGCGCGAAGCGTGCGGTAATTGCCGCTTTATGGCCAGGTGTGACATAAAATAGGTTAATAACTTATTCTAATTACTTCTAACCATTTTCTGTATTATTTATTTGCCTTTTCTGTTTACTGGATTCTAGTGGTACACGTTACAAATACCTATTTCTAGTCTCAAGTCAAGTAAGTTCTAGTCGTGCATGACCGTTGCAATATTTTTTGTTTCTTATTACATTTCCTATTGATTGTATTTTTAGAGTTCCGTAGCCAAAATGGTGAAAACGGAACCCTTATAGTTTCATCATGTCTGCCCGTCTGTCCGTCCGTACGTGCGTCCGTCCGTCCGTGCGTCCGTCCGTATGTCACAGCCGACTATAAGCTCTCTAATTATGAAAATATATGGTAGGAAAGTATTATTCTATGAATTGCTATATAATAGTAACGTGAAATTAAAAAAAAGGTAGGGCCGCTCCCCCCCCCCCCCCCCCCCACCCTCTAATTTCCAAATGTATGAAAATTCTGAACAAATGAGGTGGTGTACAGTCACCAGCATTAATATCTGCCAAAACAATGGTGGCATAAATATCCGACACAGCTCCATTTGTAGGGCCGTAAAGACGGGTCAAATATTTATGGCGCCTTTATTATAGCAGATATTGATGCTGGTGACTGTACATTAATAAATACTTAAGACGATTTTTGGTTTGATAAAAATACGGCTACTGGTTTTTGAGTAATTGCTGAAAAACTGTTTTGCCCAAACAAAAGGGCGTAAGTGCCGTGAGTTTACTATGAAGATACGACCTTTTTCGATTCGACGTATTCCGATACGTCGAATCCGCCACTATCCGTAGTGGGTTTAAATATGGACTAGTAGGTGTCGGTACGGAACCCTTTATTGTGCATGGTCCGACACGTACTTGGTCGGGTTTTTTTAAAATAGAGTTAAAAAATAATTTTTACTATGCGAAATTGCTTTTTCGTATAATTTAAAAATTACGCAAAATTCAAAAAACTTGTAATGAAAAGATTTATTCAGAATTACGTTCTAATACAAGATTGCTACTTAGACTATGTAAATATTATTATTTACTTACATTTTTGGTTACATTCGTCCATAAGGGCCCTTTTCTCAATTGTATGGAAGTAAACCTTGATTTTCATGTAACTTTAATCGGTCATAAAATTGAAACTAATTGACATAGAAAAAAAATAAAACCTGTGTAATGCTTGTCTAGACTTATTACAGGTAAGTATGGTATACTATACGGAAATTGTTAAATTTATTCGTGACGAGATAGAAAAAATATCATTTTCTATATTTATAAAAAAATATATATCACGTTAGGATTTTGTTTTTATTTTCCATTCGATGTGTTAAGTAAACTATTTTCTAGCATACACTATGACAAAGATCACAAAATACGAAATAATAATTCACCTATTACAAATTTCCTTACTTTTTTATGATCGGCGCCTTGCACTGATCAAAGGCCATTTTTTCTCAACGGGGTAGTGGAATTGAAAAATCTTTGATTGTTTCCTATAGAAGAGAACCTCAAGATTCAGGATCTACCATCATCTATGTAATTTCCCACGGGAACATACTTTAAATGAGTTTTAAACTTCTCTTAGTTATTTCTCAAAAGTGCATTTTTGGGTTGAGTAACTTTGACGATTTATTTAAAAAAAAGTATGGCACTTAGGGACATGGTGATCATTGTTTTTGGTAGCCTATGTATTGTAGATTATAGATCCGTGCGTAACTCAATACCGACCATAAAGGCCCCAGTGAGCTGGACGGTCACATATATTGGTATTTTACCTCATCTATACTCTGACAAGACAAGAGGAAATTTAATAAACCTGCACACAATCAGATATTTATCGAGATTTGTCTAAAGCTGCATGCTCAAAGCCCTGCCAGCAGGGCCGTGCTCGCAGTGCCACTGCCAAATCGTATCGCGTAGTGCGGTTTACCTCATACATTTACATACAAAGAATATTAGAGCCGTGTCGCGTACGTCGAGTAATGTCGCGTAACCTAGTGCGGTCTTACTCTAAGTAAGCCATTCCCGGAGAGTGTTGCATCCCGTTTTGTCGTGAGCGAAAAACATAAGGGCTTCTCTTTCAATCGATATATCACCTTAAATTTAAATAATCATAGTTACCTATTCATGAGTGACGCAAGTGGACTCGCTCGTAATTGTTCGTACCCTCTTAAATACAACAAAATACAGTACATACCTAGCATTCGCCTTTTCTTCACGAGTGGCGTTAATTGTTCGTAACAGTCTAGCCTAGCCCGTGCTTAATTTTATTTTAGCAAATCATAGGTTTAAGCCGCCTACTCAAAGTCCTGCCTGCAGGGCCCTGCAGGCAGGGCTTTGAGTAGGCAGCTTTATGGTTTATGATGGCCGCTCCCAAGCCACTCCATCCATTCCACACAATGACCCAATGACGCGAGTCGGCCTACTTTGGATTCGGCCATTTTTGTGGTCCGGCAATGGATCCGCGACCGCGATGTGTGTACAGGGCTTAAGTGAAAATCCTCTTCAATTGTTTATGGTACTGACAGCCTATTTAAAAAAAAAGAAATGATATTGTCGTCATGTTATAATAACCTAAAAATATTGCATGTTTTCCCAGGAGTAAAAAAAATTGCCTATAATTGGGCAATATTCATCGTTTAATGATCATACTTGTGTCAATAGTAGCTAAGAACACTGACTAATAATGAGTTCTCATATTGAAATAAAGAACATTTCTCTTAAGTGTCAGAAATGTCGTCATGTTTTGTTAGAGGATGTAAGAGAAACAAACAATAACTTCGGCTGCAACATCCAGAATTGTAGCAGTTACAACTTTCTAAACTTTATATATTTGATGGAAGATAAGCTTCCCACCTGGATAAAGCTTAAAGTTGAAAGTGAGCAATGGACAAAAGGCAAACTACATTGTGAGAATTGTGGCTATAAAGTCGGGTCTTTTGATTTTGTATCAGGACGAAAATGCGAATGCAGACAAACAGTGCTACCGCCGGTTCATTTCGTAACTAGTCAAATTGATAGACCAATGAATCTTAGTAATTAAGAACAAGTAGAAATAAAACCTTTAAAACATGTGCCTGGATTTTATTTATGTATTATATTTATATAACTTATTCAACTACCATAGAAAGTGATGCAGCACTTTCATTGACTTCAATGTCTCTGCATTGTGCTGCCTGCAGCTCCCTACGTATCTGAAAAAAAAACTTTGTCAAATGATTCATTGCAAAATGTGCCAATGCCAATTATCTATCAAATGGCTAATATTAGCCATTTGATAGATAATCATGATTCAGTGGATTGGTACTGAAGTAACACCACTAGGAAACCATTTGGTTTATTGCTTGTCATTTGGCTGGCAATGCTTATTTTCAAATCCAGCTCAGATTCAGAAACAATCAACAGTCATCTATCAAGTCATAGATTAGACATGGGTTACCCAAATATTGTAAGTATGTTAATTGTATAACACCCATATCACTACTTGCTCTGTATGCATGAATGTGGTGTTGTATTCCTGGTGATGAGTAGTCACAAGAGCTCACAAAGATATTCTGTGTTTAGTGGTGAACCTACACTTGTCTGCAACTGTCAAAGCAACTATTACTCAATTGTATAAAAAAAGGGTTGACAGCGTACTTGATCTGAAGTTGCATCCATAAACTATGGTGTTAGCTTACCATCAAGGGTCTGACACACTTTAAAAGAGAAAGACAGCCTTATTGAGATTCCTATAAGAAGAAATGGAAAAGAGTGCCATTTTTGTCTCTATCATCCACTGAGCATTTTTTCATTGTCGGGATAGGCACAGGCACACTTCCATAAGTAAGACATTTGACATGCAAAGGGGTCAAATTGCATAGTACAAAATGAATAAAACCGAGGTTCCAATCCGTAACCTCCAGATTGACTTGGCTACAGTCAAAATAAAAGTGACATGTAGCATAGAAATTATGATAATACTAGCGGCCCGCTCCGGCTTTGCACGGATAGTCTAGTTTTGCTACCTAATTTTTAGAATTTTGAAATAAATTATAGGCTATGTCCTATTCTGATGTCTAAGCTACAACACTGGACAGTTTCTTAGAGATCCGTTCAGTAGTTTTTGAGATTAAACGGAACATACATCTGCACAAACTTTCACGTTTATAATATTATTAGGATTAGGATTCACACTAATTTTTTGTTCTGTAACATATCTTACTTCAGATGTAATGTTGGGATGAGAGTGTTTCCTTAATAATTCTAAGAGGGCATCTCTCTGTTCTGTGGAAATATCAGACTTGTAGCGTTGGACAAAAGTCAGCAAAGCCTGGTGCCACAGGACGGGCAAAGTGCGATGATCCCTCTGAAACCTGAAACAAAACATTTTTCTTGCAGGTCTTGAAGTGAGTATTAAATATGACAGAAGTTATAATTCTTTACTAATAAACAATTGATCTCACTGGGGCGTAATAAACTTTCAGTTAAAATCGTCAGGCACCGTATTTCGAACGGCGCATATAATTACTACATTAATTTACAAGAAAATATACAAGTATAATTAAGCAAAGTATAACAACAATAACTTAAATATAATCAACTTAAATCTAAAACAGGCTCTTGCGGCATTGTACCGAGGATGCTGGTGGCAGTTCCTCGCAGTGCTGATACGTTGCGCGAGGAAGTCCCCAGCTCTTTAGTCACCAGTTACGTCAACCAGACGCTTCGCGATTTCAGTAAACGTCTTGTGCGCGCTGGGACCCCATGAACCTAGTTTCCATTACTTAATAATTTCTGTCATTGTTCATTTTTGATTATAAATGTAATATACTTTTGGATGCATCAGTAATTAAAATTGAGACAACCAATAGCTATCAAGAAGAGTGTGCTTACCTGAGAAAATGAAAGACAACAGCATCTACCACTCTGTATGGGAGTGCATATTTCTTGTCAAACAAAATGCGCAGAAAAATTGAATTAGCACCAGTGTAATCCATTTCAGCAATCTTCAGCAGAGCAGCACTGGAGTGGAGGACAGGCACTGAGTTCCGTGCCAGCACAGAGCCCACAATAATGGCTTCTCGCAATGTGCAATCCCCGGCCTAAAATGTATATTGATATATTACAAGATGATAAAGACAATACAAATTTTATTTTAATTTGAGATTATTTATTGATTGTTAAACTAGTTTGAATGGTATTATAAAACTTGTGGTAACTCTTTATAGACATGGATTATATGCATCCAGAATGAATATGGCCGCAGTGACGCCATGGATTCCAGATGCTAAAAATCATCATTAGTTGTAAAGTACAAAAACACGTAATTTCATATACCTCCAGAAGAGGAAGCAAAATGCCCTTCATGAAAGCGCCTGGCTTGAAGAGCGATTTTCGGAGAGCTTGGTAAAGATGGAAGTTCAGGCGTTTGTACTCCTGCAGGTCGTCACGGACGCGCGGCAGCAGCACCAGATTGTAAAAACGTTGAGCCATTTTCTCCTTCAGATTTGACGCGAAAATTCTAGTTGCCTAAACAAAGAACGGATGCACTGATTACATATACTCAATTCCTAAGATAATCAAAATTCTGACAAGATAGAAATAAGTGAAACATTAATGTCCTTGTTTTTTCTTGAGTAAAATTATAATTAAAGGCTTAGATTGCTTAGAGAATTTGAATATATTATTGTGAAACCTGATACATCGCTGCAGCAGACCAAGTAGTGGGTTCAGTCAGATACAAAATCTGTTCCCAATTTTGAAGATGTGGTATCATTTTGAATGCCTTTGGCAATTTCCCAGAACGATATTTCCTAAGGACATCTCTTACGCCCTCATACATAGTCTTGATTCTGAAAATAAATGTATCAAACAATAAACAATCAATTAGATATAAATAACATCCTCCCCTGAACGCATGATAGGTTTTATTGCCCAAATTTTACAAAAAGTTTCTCATTTTATGATAATAGGTTCAGGTCACCATATAGGAACTTTTATCTAGCTGTCATTGGCACAAATTCACATTTCTCAGAGTAGTCTCTGAGAGTAACAATAGCAATAAAGTCAAGATAATAACACCCTATTTACTAAAGATCTTGAGAGAGTTAAATAATCAACAAAAGGATACAATATCACCTCTAGCTATCTCAGCTAAATGCTTACTAAAACAAACCTCGGATCTATGTTTTGTAGCTTCAATGTTTCTGCATCAGAAAACTGTGTTTGGAGTTCAGTGTGCTTGTCTGTGATTTTATCTTTGATGATATCAGCCAGCGTCCGAGTTCTTTCTGGTTTGTCCGACATGAACCTCCTGAGCGCCTCCTCATCTTTTTCATTTATAACAATGTTATCATAGTATGTGTCGGGTTCCAAGTCATCCTGATCTGAGTCTGTATCATCATCGGAGTCTGTATCTGCAAGTATTGGGAAACAGGAAAATGTATACTAATATAGAAAGTTCTTTCTCAAAACACAAAGTATTACATAACAAATGTTTAACCATGTTAAGCCGTTGTTACCGGTGACTGGGATCCCTGGCCAGATAACAAAATCATGTTTTGTTTTTTTTTTGCTGGGAGAGGACGGGTTTATTTGACTAAAGGTATTTTGGGAGTGTGAGAGTTTGGGTTTATAAGTATGTAGGATAGGGGGTAATCTCCAAAACTACTCATTGGATTGATTTCAATAATTCTATCCTGGGGCTTTGTTTGGGCTCTTTGTAATATGCGGATATAGCTTTAAATTATTTATTGATTACGGTTTTGTAATTACATTATAAATGGATTCTACAAAATGACTCATAATTGTTTTTATGGCATTTACACAGCAGGGTTTTGTGAGACTAACGGATCTAGCCGAGTCTCAGTTGTAGGAAATGTTATTTTAAACAATATTTCACTCATAATGCCAAACAAAGCTTAGTCTCATAAGCATGGTTGTGATCGTAGGCAAAAAGGGACTGATAGTGATACCTTTAAGTTTGGTTGGGAGCTGAACTTGCTGGGTAATAGAGGGCCCACTTTCACCAATATCCAATTCTGCCTGTTGCCTCCTTGCTACTTCCAAGATCTTCTTAGAAAGCTCCGGATTGACAAACTGCAAAAATATAACATTTTTAGGTCGCAAAACATAAGAATTGTGCATCATGTTACAAACTAATGCCAATATAGTAATTTACTGAAGTAAGCATAGATAGAATATATATGTAAAGAACTGCTACATTATTTGTCTACTTACATCTTCATCATCATCATGACGGTTTCTTTCTTTAACCCTGCCTTTACTTTTAACTGTGGTCACTGCCTCGATTTGATCCGCAAGGGCGATATTTTTACCCACTTGTGATGGCTTTAACCTTTTCACTTTTCCCATTGTTAAATTGCAGGCACTGGTTACTTATATATAAATTCACGCTGACTAAAACTATAATTACAGAACGGGACAACCCTTTAAAACCGATTTCCTAATCTGAAATAGCCATAAAATACTGTACAACGGCAGACCATGTGGTTCTTTCCGTGTGTATTTACGAAAAAAGAATGATACTGATATATGATGACAGTCGGAGTCGACATATGACAGCTGACCTGACTTTTTGCTTTCCTTCAAGTTGCCTTCTTGAGTTACGTTCGGGTTCTACAAATGTTGGATCGCACTCCAAATTTTCGAAAAGATTGAAAATAAATGATAAAATGAATCTGAACAATCAAGCCTACACATGTGCCATGTGTGGCCAACGTAGTGGTTATATTCTCTATGACGTGGCCACGACTTACTGGGGGCCTACCGGGAACCGAAAACGAAGTATCTCCCTCTCTGTTGCTCCAATTTGCAAGTGCGACAGAGAGGCAGATATTTCGGTTTCGGTTCGCGGTAGGCCGTGGCCGTCAGAGCGCACACAGAGAGCGTTCTGCGTTCTTTGTATTGTACCGAGTCCCTTACGATAATGCACACAGCAGGCAGTCAGAATGCCACTTGAATACATACAACACTGAACGCAGAACGCTCTCTGTGTGCGCTTGCTCTCAACTTGCTCTAACAATGATCGTCTTAAGGCGCATTCACACGATTCTGCGTGGAAGTCCTACGAGACGGAGAAAAATGATTTGATTCATTTTCTCGCCCTCTCTTACCATATGAGAGATCTTACCAGCTTACGTATATGAGAGACCCAGCAAGCATGTTAGCTGATGACAGTTTTCAGGGTCACGTTTTATGGCTGAAATATACGAAAAACTGCTCACTGTTCATATTATACAAACCGATATCGGTCACATTTCCATACATTTTTACACGACTGCCGAAAAAAAGGAGGGCGCCGAGCGCCAGTCGCCGCTTACTAGGTGGCACTACAGCAATGATTTGCACACGAGCGCCACATGGGCCATTGTTAGTGGCTATACTGGCTATTATCAAAAAGTAAATAGCGGCGGTAAAGAAAATTATTTTGTGCTATTATTGAGAGAGCATGATTGAGAGTGGGGACTCTCAATCATGCTATACCTACACCCAGTTTTTTTTTCAGAATAGAAAAATCGTGGGTTTGTTGTCATGCGATTTCAGGGAAAACAATCTTGAAAATATACGGTGCGGCGTGCTATCTTTGAGAAGTGATTAGTTACTGAAACAAGTGAAATTAGTGCAATATTATCCTCTGATATCTTAGGGAAACGAAAAATAGTAGGCGAAGTGACCGTTAAAATTGTACTCTTCAAAAACCGGGGATAGATAGGCTGGCATACCTACTTATGTAACTTCGGTGACAATTTGACGGTAGGTACCAGTCGGTTAAAACGTCGTCGGTGACAAAAAATCCTAGCGTATAAGTTACGCTGTAGGTCGAATTTTATCGCTCAAATTTAGTATTGTTTTAGTGTAACTAGGTAGGTGTAAGGTGGGTAATAATAGGTAGGTACCTATATCGACTCTATACCTAGGTCATATAACTTTTCCCCAGGCCACTCTTCAACCGCGCACTCCTATCGCTTTACTGGGCCCAACCTATTCTTCTATTAGACAAGATGCAATATTTTCATTATTGCTATCATTTGAAAGAATTGCATGTAGAATAAGACCACGAGTGTATTAAAAAATTAAAATACTATGATTTATAGTCTTAAATTGCTGTTACAAACTGACAATTTAAACTTTCGCGCCTAAACGGATCTACAGTTCCTGTGACGTCACTCGTGTTATGACATTGACAGCCAAAGAGAATATTATATAATCTGTATGGCTAGCACATGCTGGCAACGTCAGTTTGTCGGCCTATCTCGAGCAATCCGTCTTTTTTTGCTAGGTGCTGTTAGAAAGTGACGGATAGATCGAGATAAGCCAACAAACTGACGTTGCCATCATGTGCTAGCCATACAGATTTATTCTTAATAATTCATATTACAGTTGTTTATTTCGGCATAACTAATAAAAGGTGTGACGTCACCAGGCGCTGATGGCCGTTTTAAAACACGTTCCGTTTCACGTTAATTCAAATCGAAATTATTGTTTGAAATTAGTATATAATAATTTAATAGAGTTAAAACGTTTCAGTAGCTTTTATTTTATGTTTTTTCACCATTTTGGTCACAAAACAATGGTAAATATTATAATTGCATCTTCCCTATGCTACAGTCAGGTTATAAAAAAATGTTGATAAATGAATGATATTTTTATTTCAACGTTAACACATCATAACGGGCGTAGGCACAATCCAACAATCCAAATCTATCTAGTTGTAGGACTCGAGCAGATCGATGACGACCTTGAGGTTGGAGTTGATGAAGCCGATACCGAGGTGGATCGCGTCGCGGATGTTCGACTCGACGACCTTGATGATGACGGTGTCGAACAGTCGGACGAACACCCCGATGACAGGGTTCACCAGCCAGTCGGTCAGAATGTTGCCGGTCAGTCGGACGCGCAGACGGCTGGAAACAATCATTACTTTATGTCACATCTGGCCATAAAATGGCAATTATCGCACGCTCCGAGCGGAATATCCCACTTCCTAGCCGGGGGGTGCCATAAAATTTGTACTTACCACGAGCGGTAATAAAGAAAGCCTCAGATCGCATATTTATCAGCTCGGGCGTCAAATACCCGCGATCTGAGACATTCTTTGTTTTACTGTCCTTGGTAAGTAATGTAATGTACTATTCAGGTCCATGGCTTTAAACCATGATAGAGGAGATCGGTCCCGTTGAAACTTTTTAGGGAAAAAGTAATACCATGTAGGTATTATATAAGTGAATGATCGGTCTCGGCCACGCAAGCACAGGATACTTAAATGTACCGAGCGGGATAAAGAGTGCTTAGGAAAAACATAAGTACCTAGGTTGCAACTTTGTCAGAAGTCAATTCTTAAGTAAAAGAGCCTTTGAGACCTACTTGCAGAATAAATGTTTGTATTTCGAAAAGAAATTTACAACAAAAGAGACATGATGTTACAAAATAGGTATTGGTTATGTTAATAATCAATCATACTAACCCAATGTCAGTCAACGAAAACTGTTGTAGATGGATTTCGTCGTTGTTGAAATCAATCAAAATATCAACGACGACCTTGAAACTGTCCAGTGAGCCGCGGATGCCGCCAGTGGGGCCGATTCTCATCACCTTCACGAGGTACTGGTAGATGAACTGAAAGGCGAATGACTCGATCAAACACTGTTCCCTTGGGTACAATCACACCATTCATAACAAAGTCAAACAGCAAGACCAGGTACCATGATATGCTACGAGTATAATACATGTATGTTAAGAATGATTCACCGTTCGCCGTGTCCGGGCGGGCCGGCCCGTTTTCTAGTACAAGAAATCGACGGCCGTCGCGCGTCCTCTATTATTTATTTATTTATTGAATTACTAGCGGCCCGCCCCGGCTTCGCACGGATAGTCTAGTTGAAATATAATTTACCAACATAACAGCTTAAGCCATGGCGTTGATAAATTTAAATGTAGGTATCTTAATCTATTTACACATTATTATACAACAAAGAACAATACATTTATAGGTAATTTTCACAGAAATTTAAAAGGGTGGAGCGAAGTCTACTCCATTTATGGGTAAATAGGTCGCAACCTGGTGCATAGGACATACATTGATTGAGGAGCGCCTGCGCTCTAACAACAGGCGAGTGCTCGTGCGCCGCCGTGCGAACCGCCTCCCCCGCCAGGAGGCGGTGACCTCGGGACCGCAGGTACTTGTCCGGAACATTCAAGCAACATGTTCTCGAGACCAAATCAGGACAATCAGACTAAACGGGCCGGCCCGGACACGGAACGGTCTACTGTGAATCATCCTTAAAGGATTACTCTTCAAAAACGGAACGACTGTCTTTGCCATTACTTGCAAAGACTGATCAGAACGTTTTAGGGCGTTTATTTTTCTCTAGAAGAATTTTTAATCAGTACCTACTTACTTAAACGGAAAATGTATGTTCACTTTTAGTTATGGAGGCAGGAGGACAATATTACCTCGAGGTCGGCGAACTGAAGTTCGACGCGCACGCGCAGCATCTTGGCAAAGTAGTTGACAGTCTGGTCGCCGGAGCGCTTAACGTTCACCAAGCCCGTCATGCGCCCGTCGTGGAGCTTCAGCCAGGCGCTGTACGTTATGAGCAGGTACCTCTGGAAGTGTACAAGTGGGTTTATGGGTAACTATTTAAAAAAAAACATCCGCGCCATGAGGGCATTCAATTTAAACAAACCGCACCTGACATCATCATCCTCCTAGCGTTATCCCAGTATACAGTTGCATCCTAAAGGATGCATGGGGTCCGCTACCTAATCCCAAGATTTGGCGTAGGCACTAGTTTTTACGAAAGTGACTGCCATCTGCCCTTCCAACCCTGAGGGGAAACTAAGATAGGTAGGATATTGGGATTAGGCTTTGTCAAGTGAGTGGGCAACATGACTGTTAGAAGTTCTCAAGCCGCCCGAAGGCCTCCAACTTGGCTTAACGACTGCTGCCATAGACAGCAATCGGGATCAACGGCTTAACGTGCCTCAGCGAGCGCTCAGTTCAAAGCGGTCACCCATCCAAGTCCTGGCCGCTGCCCACGTTGCTTAACCTTAGATACCGCAAGCGGTACGCAGGCGCCGCTGGGCCACGAGCGCTCCTAAAACCGCACTTGACATGTATTTAAATTTTGACATGTATTATCCTTGTTAGAAGACCAGTCAAGTCCAAGTCAGTGGCGGAGCGTCCATGCAACTCGATTCCCACCGGCTTACCTAATTTTCAGCCAGTCCAGTTCTTTTACTACGGCTTATGAAGAATAAGAAATAGTACATTACTTAACAAGGGCGGTAAAACAAAGAATGTCGCAGATCGCAGGTATTTGACGCCCGAGCCGAAGGCAAGGGCGATAAATATGCGATCTGAGGCTTTGTTTATTACCGCCCGTGTTAAGTACAAAATTTTATGTCACCCCCTGGCCAGGAAGTGGGATATCCCGCGCGCGGAGCGTGCGGTAATTGCCGCTTTATGGCCAGGTGTATCATAAAGTAAATTATTTCCGGCTTCGCTAGGAATATTTTGACGCGCCGCCACTGAGGACTAACACATATCATTTGATCGTGGTGGGTATGTTCCGACTCCGAGAGTGTCGGGGACGTTACGTGACACTTTTTTTTGAATACTACGACGGTGGCAAACTAGCGTACGGTCCACCTGATGGTAAGCAGACACCGTAGCCTATAGACGCTCGCAACTCCAAAAGAGTCACGTACGCGTTGCCGACCCTTTATAAAATTTGAAAATCCACTGTGTTGACAGCAGAAGGTACAAAAGGTCCCTGGCTCTCAACACAGTGCATCCTCGGGAGCTGTGGCAACCTTGCTCACCTCCAGGAACACAACACTATAAGTAGAGTTGTATAGTAAGTAAATAATGTTATTATGGCTGTGGTCTTCTGTAGCTCTAGTATAAGTTTTATCGAAACATTAACTAATTCGAACGCGTTTGCGTTTTGTCTCAAAATGTATGAAAAAAGTATCCTTCCCCGGAACTAAAACTATCTCCATAGCAAATTTCATCTAAATAGGTTCAGCGGCTTAATCGTAAAGAGGTAACAGACAGAGAGAGAGAGACACACTTTCACATTCATAATATTAGTACGGATATCAAAATACCCTTTGTACCTTGTACAGTCAGCGACAGAGAAAAGGAGACCCCCCGTACATACAAAACTTCTATGAAGGGGGGGTACCTTTTCTCTGTTGCTGCGTTACGTGACACTGTGCCTAGAAGGAGCGATGGCAGAGGTATCGGTTAGGAATGAAACTTACCACTTCGAAGCCCTCTTCGATCTCCGGCAGCTCCATGGGGTCGAGGCCGAAGTTAATGATGTGCGGCACCAACATGCTGATGGTCTCGTCCACATAGTCGTTCACAGTTGCTGTTGTACCCAGGCTTTTGCCCCTGTTGAAGACAAATAAATAGATATTTGTGGACAATCTTACACAAATCGACTTAGTCCCAAACTAAGCACAGCTTGACGACCATTCACGCTTAGCAAAACATAAAAAAGTTGCATAAAAAAGTGTGTATAAATAATAAAATTCCTGCTGAATTACGATCACTGAATATAATGTCATTTAAAAAGTACCTGCACCGATGGCTAAATGACAAAAACTTTTATAGCTTAAATGAATTCTTTGAGACATTCTTCATTCTTTGATCTCTGTAATTGTACTTGTACCAAATATTAGCATAATATTATATTTGCATACCAATTTTGGTAAAACATGTTAACTTACCAATAATTATATTAACAGCTTGTATAATGGTAATATTTAATGCGAATAAAGTTATTGTCTATTGTACTATGGGTACACACAGTTATATAGATAAATAGATACTTAAATACATGTAGAAGACATCCAAGACTCAGGAGCAAATATTCGTGCTCTTCACACAAATAAATTATGCCCCGACCGGGATTCGAACCCGGGACCTCCAGCTTCGTAGGCAAGGTCACTGACAACTAGGCTAAAGCGGTCGTCACAAAAACTCTATATGAGATTTCATAGGTAACAAATAAATTTCTGTCAAACGTGAATTTTTGGTACAAACTTTTATTGCCGTCTGAACCGTACCATAATCTAGAAAAACGGAAAAAGAATGATGTCTGTTGTATGGGAGCTTAAATATTTATTTTATTCTGTTTTTAGTATTTTTAGGGTTCCGTAGTAAACAAGGAACCCTTATAGTTTCGCCATGTCCGTCCGTCTGTCGCCCGTTTTTCTCAGTAACCGTTAGTACCAGAAAGCTGTAATTTGGCATGAGTATGTCAATGACGCCGACAAAAAGGTAGAATAAAATCTTTAAAAATAGTAGATTGTTAACCAAGGGTTGAAAGCGACCCATTTCAGACGAGATATTTTGGCGCTCGAACGTAGTGAGAGCGCCAATAGTTCGAGGCTGAAATGGGTGGTTTCACCCGAGTTAAACACTCTGCTTTTCATTCCGAATACGAGGAAACTAAACAAAAATTTCTTTACTTAAAATTCAAAATTAATATAAAATTTGAAATCCTTGTCCCTAATTAGTCGAAATCAATAATGATTTTTCGCAATAAAAAAATTTTTTTACTTAAAATTCAAAATTAATGTAAAATTTGAAATCCTTATAGAGTTAGTCGAAATCGAGTATAATGACGATTTTTCGAAAAAAAAAATTGTTTTAAGTTTAATTCAAAATTAATATAAAATTTGAAATCCTTATCCCTGAATTAGTCGAAATCGAGTAAAATGAGGATTTGTCACAAAAAATACTTTTTTGCCATAAAATTCAAAATAAATGTCAAATTTGAAATCCTTACCCCTGAATTAGTCGAAATCGAGTATAATGACGATTTTTAGCAAAAATTTTTTTCTTATTTAAAATTCAAAATTAACATAAAATTTGAAATCCTCATCCCCGAATTAGTCGAAATCGAGTATAATGATGATTTTTAGCCAATTTTTTTTTTCTTTTTTCTTTTTTTTACTCAAAATTTAAAATTAATATAAAATTGGAAATCCTGGTTGGCATTGGCTGATTTGGCCGTGTTTTGTGATTGGTGGATTCAATGTGGTGAAGCATTTGGATTGGTTAATTTTAAATGTTTTGGAATCAAAAATATGTATACATGTTAGCCCGTGGGGCGTAATTGCCCACTTTCAACCCGCTCCTTAGGTCAAATATGACCCACTTTCAGAGTATGAGGAATGAAAAATTTTTTTTAAGGTACCTCGCCTACATTTAAAGTGGTGGTGCAATTTTTTTTTCTTCCAAACCCCGTCGTGTGTTGTCGTTGGATAGCTCTTTTAAGGTTTCTAATAGTAGTTTATGCAACTGGTACATAATAAGGGGCATTAAACACGAGTGTGTTTTATGAAACGAGCCGAAGGCGAGTTTCATAATAAGGTCACACGAGTGTTTTAATGCCTAATTATGTACAGTTGCATACATTACTTTATCTACACACATATTATAACTACTCTAAGATGGGTTCAGAAACCGTTGTAAATAAATACAATAATTGTGTTAATACAACCTTTTTTGCACGGTTGCGGAAATATCGAAATCAGAACTGGCAACCGATACCTGAATGTTATTTTAAAAAGTAAAGAGTCCCTATTCTGATGTGATCATGTCGTTCTAGCTCAAATTTCGTGCGATATATACAAAAAAAAACATCGAGCTGACATTTCGCATCAACTGAATTTGAATTTTCAGTGATACTAGAATAGGGACATGTCAACTTTGACATTTAAATTTTGACAGTTTTGTTTGACGTTTAATATTTTAACATCATATATGAGATTAAAATTAAAAATTATATTACTGCTGTAGCCTTAGCCACAGATAAGAAAATTGCCATAAATTCATTGAATGTTGAAATGAGAGTCATTTTCTACGGTTTCCGAACGCATATTAGAGGATTTATGATAAATAGTAGTTTATGCAACTGGTACATAATGAGGGGCATTAAAACACGAGTGTGTTTTATGAAACGAGCCGAAGGCGAGTTTCATAATAAGGTCACACGAGTGTTTTAGGGTGGATTTCAAAATCAGGCGAAAAGTTATGTTTCGGTCATTATAAAAAAAAGTTAACAAGTTTCAGATATAGAAACTTTTTTATTCATTGGCTAGTACTTATATATTAATAGTGCTTCAATCAAAACCACCAATAATTAAACAGTTTTCTTGGAGGAAAATATTTTATATGTTCAAAATCATCACCGTCGTGTGAAAAAATCCAAGTCTTTATGTTTGTAGTGAAAAATATCGCGTACGCAACGTACGATTCCGAAATTTTCGTCAGTTACAGTTTTTCCATGTTGCCTTTTTACATATAAAAAAATATTAAATAATTCGTTCATCAAATACGTACAAATAAAATAATTTAAAAATTTAGTACCGAAATTCGTCAACACCGTCAGCGTATTATCAAAGTCGAGATAGTTTTGTATATCCGCGGTGAAACACATCGTGGGTGTCCCCTTCTGCTCCCTGAATTCGATTCGAACATCGAAAATGAGTGGACGTTTACATATAGGCGCACCGAACAGAAAAAAACAAAAAAGTGTTTTTTGGAGAGATGATTAGCCATGATTCGCGTCATAACCATCCAGGAGCCGTTAAAAGTAAGTACTTATATGATATTAAAACAAATTACCTAAGAAACCGTAACTCCAAATGAAGATTAATGACGTGACAGTGGCTTAGCAATAATACTTAGCGTTCAAGAATAATCTTTAAAAAGTTTGCAAATTGTCAACACCATACCCGTCATCACCGATTTTCAAGCAATGGACGGTTATGATTCCATATGTATGGTGATGACGATTTCCTTTATTTATTTATTTGGTTTTACGTATTTATGCACTACGAGTTGTAAATATTTAACAAATTAATAAACTCCATGCTTATGTTTGGTGACGCGCGTTCGAAAAATATGTTATTACCCTGTTGGTGTTACGATTTTCACGTTTTAAATGATATTTTTGCCGCATTTTAGATTTGGACTCATAATATACATTTTCTTCTTTTCAGATCGTCGGAGCGAAAATTAAATCAAATATGATACTAATATTAACGTCCTCGATAAAAAACCATACACACTTTGGCTGTCAAGTATTACAAAAATATAAGATTATTAAGAAGTGGTGTACTTATAAGAGATGCGCCGAATATTCGGTTTTCAGCATATTCTATTTGATATACGTCGAATTTTCGGTTATTTTTCGGTATTCGACGTATTATATTAGAAATGCGCCGAATATTCGGTTATTATTCGGTATTTAGCATATTCTATTAGAAATACGCTGAATATTCGGTTATTCGGTATTCGGCATATAAAGAAAAATAACCGATTCGGCATGTTTTGGAATGTTCGGTCTTCAGCCGAATTATTCGGTTTAATTGCCGAATATTTAACAAATATTTTTGAGTGGAATTTGTTACAAGTTTCAAGAAGATATGAAAAATGGCCTTCCTCACCGAGTGGGGTATATCGACGAGTAGAGCTTATTGAGTGCAAGAATATAGTATTTTTTGTTTTTAAAAATATTCAAAAACAAAGGAATGAGAGGCCACTTATATTATCATAAAATTTTACATTCCCCCTTTATTATCTCATTAAATGTTAATCCTAGCGGAAAAGTGTATAGAATTTTTTTGTAGATAATTTTATGTAGATCATTTATGCCTCAGAAAGTTTTTTTGCTATGGGCCACCGTTGACAAGATTTTTATGAAAAACCGAAAAATTGAACCTTGAACGGCCGAGTATTCGTATTCGGTGAAAAACGTATTCGGCGCATCACTAGTACTTATACAATACAATACAATACAAATACTCTTTATTGCACACCTCAAAAAGAACACAGTACAGGACATTAGGCTTAAAGTAGAGGTAAACAACAGGCAACAACTTATTATTGATTTATCAAATAAAAAATATGTTAATTTGCTTTTCTGTGGTTTATTTTATACCTACCTTTATACCAGCAACTAGTCATTACCATACAAGTGATATCATCACCGTCTATTAAAAAATCATCGCCGGACCACATTCGTCAACACCATCTCATGGTTCAATGTTACGAATCTTATAACTTCGAAAATACGCATTAAATGCTTGGCTAAATACTATTAAATTACTCAGAAAACATTCCTACATCATTTAGAATAGTTTTTGTCCCATTTGAAAGAAATAAAATAAAAAATATTTTTTTGTATGGTGAAAAATTTCTCGTTGAAATCCACCCTTTAATGCCTAATTATGTACAGTTGCATACATTACTTTATCTACACACATATTATAACTACTCTAAGATGGGTTCAGAAACCGTAGTAAATAAATACAATAATTGTGTTAATACAACCTTTTTTGCACGGTTGCGGAAATATCGAAATCAGAACTGGCAACCGATACCTGAATGTTATTTTAAAAAGTAAAGAGTCCCTATTCTGATGTGATCATGTCGTTCTAGCTCAAATTTCGTGCGATATATACTAAAAAAACATCGAGCTGACATTTCGCATCAACTGAATTTGAATTTTCATTGATACTAGAATAGGGACATGTCAACTTTGACATTTAAATTTTGACAGTTTTGTTTGACGTTTAATATTTTAACATCATATATGAGATTAAAATTAAAAATTATATTACTGTTGTAGCATTAGCCACAGATAAGAAAATTGCCATAAATTCATTGAATGTTGAAATGAGAGTCATTTTCTACGGTTTCCGAACGCATATTAGAGGATTTATGATATACGTGTGTAGATAAAGCATTTTTTGATTAAAGTTTTGGTTGGCATGCTATTAAAGCATGGATTACACCGAACTACATCTAGTGCACTAACTGGTGGAGGGGAGTTAAAGCATTTCACTCAATTAGAGCGAGATAGTTTAACTCCCCTCCACCACCACTAGACATGTGAACAAAATCATGGTAGTAGTATATACGGTGAATTTAAAAGGAAAACTATCACAGCTAAGTAGACATTACTAGTTATTAACGAGTAATAGTCGAACTTGAGAAATGTACTTTGCAAAAGCAAACTTACGTACAATTTCCATTGATACCTTAGATAATGTTGTTAATTCTGTCAAAAACATAGAAACATAAGTTTGCGAACTTTTTAGTCCACATAATGTAACGGGTGGACGACTACGGAACCCTACCTTGCGCGTGGCCCGACACGCACTTGTTTGTTATAGCGGCAACTGAAAATACATCGTCTGTGAAAATTTCAATTGTCTAACTATCACGGTTCATGAGCCTGGTGACAGATGGACAGACAGACAGACAGACGGACGAACAGCGGAGTCTTAGTATCTAATACGGTCCCGTTTTACCCTTTGGGTACGGAACTCTAAAAAGAATTGCAAATGAAGAAATTTTACTTTTATTTAATTTAATTTTAATAACGCCTACATAGTGCAAGTTAAATAAAAGCTTGTAAAAAGATATTTGAAATAAGCATCAATATCCTCGTTTCCTTACTTTTATTTTCGGCCTACGAATACGATACCGGCCTATAATTACGTAGGTTGGAAATAAAAGGAAGGAAACGATATTGGTGCTTATGTATCCTGGTTGCCCTGATCAGCGTCATGATTTTCATGGCACTATGCTGAGGGGCTACCGCGAACCACAAACGAAGTATTTCCCTCTCTGTTGCTCCAATATGCAAGTGCGACAGAGAGGCAGTTATTTCGTTTTTGGTTCGCGGTAGGCCCTCTGAGCGGCGCCCATCTGGGTATTAAAAATACTGGCCAAATTTTCTGCCGGTGAGTATAAATATCTGCTGTATGTTACCAATTTATACCAAATAATTTTGTATTTCTTTCCTTCAAAAGACTCGCTTTGGCTCGAGTCATTACATTAGTTACGACTGTTACGAGACGAGTATGTACGGGTTTCCTTCAAATCGGTTCATAACTGTTCATAGTTGGGGATTCACGGATCCGCTATAATTGAGACTATATTTAAATAGGTACCTATACTATAGTCTCCTACTTGCCAATACCTGTAGAATATAGGTAGTGTAGTTAACGCGTGTTGTATACGTGCCTACTCATAATTATACTCAAGTTATCTTCATTATGTTATGTATATTCTAAGTAAGCATACCTTCGTAATCAAAACGATACAAATCTATAATTTAAATGTATTGTGGCTAAATATGATTGTTGATTGTACGAAATTGTTTGCGTGTAGCGTAAAAATATGTTAAATCCATTCTTATCAACTTACCTACCTATCATGTTTTGTTATAGGTAGCCACCTTGCCTAAATTATTATCACAACCGTTCACAATATCTTATATAGATCTAATCTAGGATTTATAAACCTCAGAAATGTACGAGTAGGTACATTCATCAGGCACCTTTGATATAGGTAGATACAGCCAAAGACTAAGTACAATGTACTATATGGTACAGCTAAATATGTAGGTAGGTAGCTGTTTTTTTGCATGACGAAGTTCACGAAGTTGGTCATCTAGTAATAAAGTGGTTCAGACACGTAATTTTCCTAAGTATTGTTTTCAAATTCTATGAGACATAGGTACCTACGTACCAGTGGCGGAGCGTCCATATAACTCGATTCCCACCGGCTTGCCTAATTTTCAGCCAGTCCAATTCTTTTACTACGGCTCATGAAGAATAAGAAAGGCAAATTGTGTCCGGCTTTCCTAAGAATGTTTTTGACGCTCCGCCACTGCTACGTACCTATATATATGAATAGCTCAGGCTAAGATTTTTTCTTTACAGTCCACTGCCCAGGGCCTATGATGGTCGCGCGATTAAATAGCGTGATAATCAACAAGAAAAAGCATCTGTCACTTTCTGATACCATACCACTCGATAGAAAGTGACAGACGCTTTAGGTATCTAACAAATAACAAGCAAAGAACATAATAAAACAAAAACGCAGTCTATTGACCCTTGGGTCAATAGTAATTTAATTATTGTACCATTAAATAAGTATAGTTTTATTAGGTCGTGATATCCCCTCGGGTGTCCGGGCCGGCCCGTTTTCTAGTACATGAAAACGTCGATTTCTTGTACTACAAAACGTGCCGGCCCGGACACGGAACGGTCTAGCGTGAATCATCCTTTACTAGTGAAGATGGGTCTCATCTCTTCTCGTCTCTCGGTGTTGTACGAAAACAACTACATAAGTAGGTATTCAAAAGGTCATAAGCAAACCATTTGATGGTCGACGCCTACAAGTAGTCAATCAATCATAATCAACATAAAAACGTAGGCATTTTTTACAAGCTTTACGTAATTCCGAGTATGTAACTAAGTTACAGTCTACTTATGATTACGGATAGCAAATAAAAAACGGTGATATTTCGTAGGTATCCCTATAAATAATGCATTTACTATGTATGATTTTTATAAATCATAGAAGTAAATAGTTAAGATTTTAATAAAGTACCTAGGTACCTGTCGGATATGCCACATATTCCTTACTTTTAACATTCTAAACGCACAAAGCATAATGTTTTTATTGTACCTAAGATTCTGCAGTCAAAAAACAAAAGATCTCCATCTCACTTCCTTAATCGCTTTGGTATACTTAGGGTCGGTTGCACCAACATACGAACACAGGCCGGTCATCGTCAAATATGGCGCCGGCAGCTGTCATCCCATAGAAACTTGTCAAACTTTCCATACAATCAGATTTGACGAACACCGCTTACGATTACAGACGGTTTGGTGCAACCCAGCCTTAGTCTAGTCTAGTTGATGCAGAGCCTAATAATAATACGAATAACCTGTCTCGACTCACCTCACCACTCTCCCCTAGCATGTCATATCTGAATACAGTGAGCATTGTGACTGATACTTAGATCATATGAAGGATATGATATACAGCTAGTACAATTTCCTCGTTTCTTAGCTGACCCTAATACACACGTACGAGACTCGCATGCGAGTGTCAGTTCTATGATTGAGTGGGAGTTTAACTACATTGCGCGGTTTTATAGAGCGATGGAACATGTTATAAGTGTGTGACCCGCAGTGTAATGAATCTCGCATGCGAATCTCGTAGGTGTGTAAATAAGGCTGTACTCACTGTTGGGCCTCAAGCAACAGCGGCGCCAGCAGCTGGCGCGGTGCCGTCGTGGCTTCCGCCGCCAGCACCACCACAGCCAGCACCACCGCTATATATTTCTTGTGCAACATTATACAGAAGCTTAATGTCAACTGTAACCATTATCTATGTTTTTATTATTTATACGAACCCTTGGGCGCGATGTTATAGTCTTATCATAGGATTACAGATTACCAAACAATGCCGATCGTGATTTAGATCTCAGCAAATCATAATTAATGAGTATTAATTACCTATGTGTAATAGACATGTATATACCTTGCTGCTTATCTTTCTAATTTGGAATTGCGTATCCTTATACTTCGACTGGAATCAAGATATAAGCACACGTGGATGGTAGAGTTATTCCCAGGGCCGGATCTAGGGGGAGGGGGGGGGGGACAAGCCGGGGTCCGTGCCCCGGGCGGCAAATGTAGGGGGCGGCGGCGGGCGGCAAATTCGAACTTCTTGACGGGCTCACTGTGGAGGGGCGCGTCGTCGTGGATTACGCGTACGCGCACTATGCTGCGCTTGCGTTTTCATCGAAATGGCTTGATGCATAATGAAGTTTTCCGCACCTGCATCATAATGTTCGAAAATTTTCGCGCTCGCTGCGCTCGCGTTTTTTTCTAGCTTTGTTAAGTTTTGATGCGTATCAAGTATTTTCCGCATCTGCATCATAATGTTCGAAATTTTTCTATCTATAGGTAAGATGTGTTATGACTATGACCCGTCCCCCCTTAGAGTAGTTAACTACTGTATTCGTGCAATATCGTAATAAACCAGAAAGAGTAACGCTAGACCGGTCGTTGTGGCATTCTTTTGGTTAGGCCTATAGGTATGTCTATCGTTTCGGGTGTCCTGTTGAAATTATGATAATGGTAGAGGTAATAGAGGTATTAAAAATTTGTAAGACAAGATATGCAGACGGGGGTGGCATTTCGTAGTTTTTGCCCCCCGTCGAAAAAAGTCTAGATCCGGCGCTAGTTATTCCATAAACCAGCTTAACTATGCCCGCGACTTCCTCCGCGCCATACAAATTACTATAAAAATATTAGAATTAAGGCGTTGGGTTGTTTTATGCGTCAAACGCATGCGTTCCATATAAATACGTTGCGTTGAACGCATTGCGTTGAATGGATTTATATGGAAACGCATTCGTTTGACGCATAAAACAACCAAGCGCCTTAAGGTATGATTTCCCATTAGAGTCTTTTCCTACCTATATTAAAATATTATTACTATTTGTATGTCTTTCCCGCTCACGGGACAATGGTGTCCCGGACCTGTGGTAGGCGTGATGCGCGGACCCGAAGTACCGAGGTACCCAAATACCACCGAGTACCACATAGCCAACACGTAGAGGCCCTTTGACAATTTAATGAAATGCAAGGGGTATACACCGATCGCATGCTGTCCCTGTCCGTGTTACGGGACGCACACAGTAACAGCACAGCACCCGACCCGCCAGTGTATACTTAGGTATAGGGTCTATTGTTGGTTGATGGAATCTAAATTCTAAATGAACCGGGTTACATGAAGATGGACTAGTGGCCGGGCTATTGGGTGAGACAATGGACGCCTGCCTAACAAAACTGTGCCACATTTTATTTCCGGCTGACGGTGATTTGCTCCCTGCTAGATGGGCTTCTATTAATCAGCGACATTAAAAAATGGCCTAGGGACAACACCGGTCACAGAGCTGGAAGGGGGAGGAGCTGGTAGGATGGCACTGGACTTTCAACATATAGCCAACTCGCCGCTTATTGTTATTATGTCACACCTGGCCATAAAGTGACCATTACCGCACGCTCCGCGCGCGAAAAAACCCACTTCCTGGCCAGGGGCGACATAAAATTTTGTACTTACCACGGGCGATAATAAATCGCCTGTGCCTTCGGCTCGGGCGTAAAATACCTGCGATCTGAGACATTCTTTGTTTTATCGCCCTTGGTAAGTATTGTACTATTATGAGCGTGTAGTGTCCCACTGCTGCGCAAAGGCCGCCATCAGTTTTTCCATCAATCATCATTTGACATCAATGTAACTAATGGAATTGTTAAGATAAACTAGTAATTGTATTAGATTATAAATATTGTACTTAAAGTTGAAACGCAATGTGTATCGTTCAATGAATACTCGTAAATAAATGAATGAATGAATGTCCAATCGTTCCGATTCTGGGGTGCTACCGCGAGCCACAAATAAAATTCCTCTCTGTCGCACTTGCAAGACTGTGCGTAAGTGCGACAGAGACGGAAAACTTCGTTTGTGGTTCGCGGTAGCAGCCCTGAGCAGTCTCTAGTCATTCTTTTGAAAAGGAGTCGAGGTCTGCCGCGTCTCTCGAGCTGTCGGTCGGGCTGCGGTCTTGGCCCACATCTCACTGGGTATGCGGCAGACGTGACCAGCCCAGTCCCACTTCAATTGACCGCCTTCCGAGTCTGTTCATGAGATACAGCCTGGTGAAATACGGACATAGAAACTCCATCAGTGCTATGATTGCTATTCAATTATTTCAGGCATTTACTTAGGTACTTAGGAACATTAGGTACCTACAGCTCTCCTTCTTTTTTTTTTAAAGTAGGTCATTCCAAAAGGGCGTAAGTAAAATATGACGTCATCTTCCCAACAAGAATCCAGAGCCACTCCAGAGCAGCGATTGTCTGTACTCTGTACTAAGGTCTCCCTGAATACAGCGAGGAAGATGACGTCAACTTTCGGTTTACAGTAATTTGCGATTTTTTCCAAAATTAACGGAGAAAAAAATCTAAAAAAAATGTTTCTGTGTACTTCGCACGTTTTTACCGACATGGTTTTCGAATTAAGACTTTTGGAAATTATGAAATATTGTCAATTCAAGGATAAGGATTTCAAATTTTATAATTATTTTGAATTTCAAGCAAAAAAATTTTTTTTTTGCTAACATTCGTCATTATTCTCGATTTCGACTAATTCAAGGATAAAGATTTCAACCTTTATATCTAATTTGAATTTTAAGCAAAAAAAAATTTTTTTTTAAACATCCTCATTATACTCGATTTCGAGGAATTCAAGGATAAGGATTTCAAATTTTATAATTATTTTGAATTGAAAGCAAAAAAAAATCGTCAGTACTCGATTTCGACTAATAGGGATTTCAAATTTAACATTTATTTTGGATTTTAAGTTGGATAAAACAGTTTTTGCAATAAATCGTGATTATACTCGATTTCGACTTATAATTTCAAATTATATTTTTATTTGAATTTAAAGTAATACATTTTTCACGCAATTTTGCTTTATTTATTTACGTATTTGTTTTTGAATTTTGCTTAATTTTTATTTGTTTTTTTTTGTTCTAATTTAGTTTTTATTTTCTATTTTAATGAAATGAAAAATTGGAAGAAACCCATTTTTTATTGTTTTACTTTTGTTTTTTCCTTTTTCTATTTCCTCGCTTTAGTGAGGTGAAAAGATTTGTGTTACACACGGCTGCAAAGTTATTTTACGTCTCGTGTGTTGCAACACTCGCGGTTAAAATACAACTTTGCACCCTTGTATAACAAAAACTATTGTTTTTCGCAAAACCACATAGTTTGGTGCGGCCAGGAAAAGGGTTAAAGACAGCCAGTATAACTGTAACATAGGTACTGTAGGTATAGGTAAGAGGTAGTATATTATGCCCTGCTATAATATATACTAATATACCAAAATATATATTATAGCTCTGTCTGAAAGGGGCTGCACATAACTGACATCACGAAACTGTACCTACATTACAGTATGTTCATGTACTATATTAGTTAACAGAATCTAGAGATTGAGATCCACAGACTATTAAGGTAGAGGTAGGTAGGTAAAAAAACTAACTATTTATAAATATTTAATACATATATTTTTGTCCACATTTGTAATTCTTAATGAGTTATATATAAACATACTGTAGCACAATGTGTTATGTTTATTCATGAGTTCAGAACTTATTAACATACAATGTTATTCAGTTTTTGTTAATTAATTACGAATTCAATACGCTGAACTTATTCAACCACGTATTAGAATGGTTTTAATGGGAATTGGCATCTTTACTATTGTTTATTGACTGTTACGGTCCGTGAGCTCTTATAATAGGGGAGACCAGGTATGAAAGTAACACGGGATGAACGTAACAAATGAGTTTTTGAACGAATTATATTGGCTACACTGACGGCTGCTTCAACAACATGCGCCATTTTGAACCCCCCCTTCCCTCAGTTGCGCTCACGGCGCTGTGCCGCCAGGTTATGGACGTAATGAGTCGGTGCCGAAAAATTACGCATAGTTAAAGTAAGTTTTTACCGTTTTTTTGATTTGTGATTGTTTTAATTGTGTAATGTTTTAGCTTGTATGTTATCACTACATAGTATAGTCGCTTCCTGCTGTCTGTCTGTCCCTATGTTCAATGCAAATAAACGATATGATATGATATGTATGCTTAAATCTTTAAAACTACGCAACGGATTTTGATGCGGTTTTTTCAATAGATAGAGTGGTTCAAGAGGAAGGTCTATATGTATAATACATGTAAGTATAATATAATAGAGAAACACTGATAATTTTTGAGGTTTCTAATGTGATGTCGCAAATAAAAACATTTTTTGCACCTACATTGCAAACGCTGGCTGTACCTTACGAGATATATCAAAATAATGTACTACAGTATTGTACACCTTCAAAAGGTCTACAAAAAAGCCAGCGATGGTATATGTCTATCTCTTAGGGATAACCCACAATAACCATTTTTTATCCTTTACTTTTTACGAGAAATAATGGCTTATTTACGAAGCGATTTTAAGCAATACCTACAGCATTAATCCTTATCCAATTAAGTACTTTATAGTACATTACTTAACAAGGGCGGTAAAACAAAGAATGTCTCAGATCGCAGGTATTTGACGCCCGAGCCGAAACCAAGGGCGATAAATATGCGATCTGAGGCTTTATTTATTACCGCCCGTGTTAAGTACAAAATTTTATGTCACCCCCCTGGCCAGGAAGTGGGATTTCCCGCGCGCGGAGTGTGTGCGGTAATTGCCGCTTTATGGCCAGGTGTGACATAATAGTACATTACTTACCAAGGGCGATAAAACAAAGAATGTCTCAGATCGCAGGTATTTTACGCCCGAGCCGAAGGCAAGGGCGATAAATATGCGATCTGAGGCTTTCTTTATTATCGCCCGTGGTAAGTACAAAATTTTATGTCACCCCCTGGCCAGGAAGTGGGTTTTTTCGCGCGCGGAGCGTGCGATAATGGCCACTTTATGGCCAGGTGTGACATAAAATACATTATGCATTTATAGATCAATATGGCCTATTACAGCATGTAATTGAAATAATTATTTTCGAAGATATTACAGATTTAAAATGCAGGGACATAGCGGTTGCGGCGGTACCGGCGGTATAAATTGCGCGTCGAAGGCTTAATAATTAGCAGCGATGGCGCGCGTTTATTGGTCGGAGCTCTCTATTGCACCCAAGCGAAGCCGGGGCGGGTCGCTAATGTGTGAATAAAATAGCACAACTATACGTGTTTCGGCATTCAGAATTGTGTATTTATAAGCACGTGTCTGTCATATTCGGGAGAATTTACATGGTATTTATTTGAATTTAAACTTTCGTGAGACATGTTATAACTTTATTTTACTAAACGGTTAAAACTCACGTATTAATTGTCACTTCGGGCGACATGTTTCGAACTCGTCGGGAGTTCTTCCTCAGGATGAGTGCGTCTGCGACCCGCGCCGATTGCACACTGTCGAACTCAGTGTTGCAAAATTGACATTTGTGAAATCGGTGTTACCTACTAACATCTAAAAATCGGGAGAAATCGGGAACTCTTTTTTTCTTATGAAAACCACTTTAAAATCCTTTTTTACAGTGATATTGACCATTATTAATTAATTTTACATGTGCATAAATGCCAAAATTTTAAAATTACCTATTTTTCTGGAAATATTACATGTAATCACTACTTTGATTTTTATGGATATTTTTGGTTCCGTGTAGTATCTTTAATTCGATGAAAATACTTAGATAGGTACTTTAAAAAAACGCTGAAAAATCAGTTTATTTTTTATTTTATACGGTGTATCTATATTGAAAGGCGAGTTTCCGTGTACACATCCATGCGTGCTTGGGTTAACTCGCTAATCACCTCGCTATTCGTGCGAATATGTTGGTAAGCCTGTTTTAATGTTTATAAAGAAAACGCTGAATTTATTAATAAAACCTTTTTTGGTCATAAAATCGGGAGATTGACAGCTAAAATCGGTGTATCGGTATGTTCTAACCGAAATCGGGAGTTCTACCGATAAATCGGTAACTTTTGCAACACTGGTCGAACTACCCGCCGCCCGCCGCAAGGCACGTGACGCACGCGCAGACAGCGCGGAGCGGGGGGGCAGCTCGGCGCTGAAGGTGTTGTATGAGGTCGTGGTGAGGGATCGCCCCCCCCCCCCCCCCCCCCCCCCCCCCCCCCGATCAATGGTAAGCACACTGAACTCACTATGTCCACTTGATTGTCATATCGCACTTCCCGCTCTATGATCGGAATCACAGGTTTCCATGTACGCCTTACCACATAGGAGAAACCGGACGGAACGTCTCTACGAGATTGTCAGAGCATATACGCAGCGTGAAAAACAGGGAGACTAGGAAATCCGCGGTGGCGGAGCATGGTTGGGAAGCAGGCGCGTCCCATTTCATTCGGTTCGACAAGGCGAGGATTTTGGTACGGGAAAAATGCTACGTACCACGCATGATCCGAGAGGCGATTGAAATAGGGCGCCGCCCTAACTTTAATCGTGACGGCGGCTGGGTGTTGCCGCCGGCATGGAAACCTGTGATTCCGATCATAGAGCGGGAAGTGCGATATGACAATCGAGTGGACATAGTAAGTTCAGTGTGCTTACCATTGATCGGGGGGGACGATCCCTCACCACGTCCTCATACAACACCTTCAGCGCCGAGCTGCCCACCCGCCCCCGCCCCCGCACTGTCTGCGCGTGCGTCACGTGCCTTGCGGCGGGCGGCGGGTAGTTCGACAGTGTGCAATCGGCGCGGGTCGCAGACGCACTCATCCTGAGGAAGAACTCCCGACGAGTTCGAAACATGTCACCCGAAGTGACAATTAATACGTGAGTTTTAACCGTTTAGTAAAATAAAGTTATGGTATTTATTAATTACAAATACATATTAAATCATTAAAAGATTACCTACATAAACTTGAAAAATAGCTTAAAAATAAAATTATATTAAAAACTGTGCAAGCCACTACTTATAAAACCAATATCCCCTAAATCGCCGCGAGCCAGCCCACTGGGTTCGAGGGTAGCAGCCTAGCAGGCACCTAGACACTGACCAGACAGAACCGGACGGATCGTATCGTTCAGGAAGGCGTAGG
Source organism: Cenopis cana (assembly GCA_951800055.1). Lineage (NCBI taxonomy): Eukaryota > Metazoa > Arthropoda > Insecta > Lepidoptera > Tortricidae > Cenopis > Cenopis cana. The sequence goes on along the minus strand of OX637471.1, from coordinate 12,627,949 downwards.
CGTGGCGGGAAAGGCAGCCTTCGCGCATGAAAGTCCGTGCAACCCCAGACAATCCATCTGAGCACGACAGCAGCAGCGATTGGGCTCCACGATATTGCAGCCTAAACGCATTTCAACAGCCAATCTAAAAATTGATTGTCTAAAAAGGTGGCGGAATGTGCTGATCGGAGAGCATAGAGCCAGTACCCGGACTCCCGTTCAGAGACTGCTATAGCAGAAGGCGGACTTCGTCTTGGGTGTCACACGTGTCTACTTGTCTAGCAGGTGTTCGTGAACCATTCGGCTAATGGGTTATCCCAGAGTTTTTGGGATTCCGTCCTGTCCGAAGAATGTTAATTTTGTACCTAAAAGGTTTGTTGTAACGGGTCTAACGCGATATTTATGTATTTACCTTTTTTACCGACGTTTGACACGGGTTTCACCGGCCGTGGTCGCGGATATGACTGTCGTCTCAGCAATTTGTCAACGGAGATATGGACCCGTTAAACAAACCTTTTAAGTATGTTTACAAAGCGCGAGAGTTTAAAGTGTTATAATGTTAATGTTGTGTTCTGATAAATACTCGTACCTCTAATAATATTGATTACTAGCTGTTGCCCGCAACTTCGTCTGCGTAGAGCTCGGTCATCGCGTTAGAATTTTATCGCTATTCTTTTATTTCAGGCGGTTACCTAGTTATCTCCGTTCTATACAAACTTCCACTTCCTTAAGGGATGGGATGAAAACTATTCTATGTCCTTTCCTCGGACTCGAACTGCATTCACACCAAATTTCATCTAAATCGGTTCAGCAGTTTAAGCGTGAAGGGGTTACAGACAGACATACTATAGCATTTCTAACAACAATCCACAAATCCTGAAATCAGTTTAGTTGTATTTAAACTATTTAAACAGACAGTCTCTTTGCGAAATGAACGTCTCTCAATTTAGAAAAAATTGCTCCCCATACAAACTTTGAACCCTTTTTTAAGACATTTAGGGATGAATTTCGAAAAACGCTGAAATTATTTTTGTTGTATTTAAACAGACTGTAAAAAATTTGAAGTCTCTCACTTACAAAAATCTTGCTCCCCATACAAACTTTTGAACTCCTTTTTAACCCCTTGAGGGGATGAATTAAAAAAAAAAACGCTGAAATTAGTTTTGTAGTATTTAATTTAAACAGTTACTGTAAGAAATTTTAAGTCCTTCACTCAAAAAATTTTTGCTTCCAATATAAACTTTGAATCCCTTTTTAACCCCTTTAGGGGTTGAATTTCAAAAAACGCAGAAATTTGTTTTGTTTTATTTAAACAGAGAGTCTCTGTAAGAAATTTGAAGTTCCTCACTTAAAAAAAATTTGCTCCCCATACATACTTTGAACCCCTTTTTAACCCCTTTAGGGGATGAATTTCGAAAAACGCTGAAATTACTTTTTTTGTATTATTATAAGGAACTTATATACAAAGTTTGAAGACTCTCACTTTAAAAAAAATATTGCTCCCCATACAATATTTCACCCCTATTTTCAACCCCTTAGAAGACGTAAATTTTGAAAACGCAGGTATCACTTTCATTGTCTTATTTGAAGGAGTCTTTGTACAAAGTTTCAAGTTTATACCTTTAAAAAATTATTGCCCCCCATACAAACTTTGCACCCCTGTTTTACCCCCTTAGGGGTGGAATTTCCAAAAATCCCGTCTTATTCCTTGCCTCCGTTATATAACCTAACTATGGTGTAAATTTCAAATTTCTAGGACCGGCAGTTTCGGCGGGGCGGTGATTAATCAGTCAACCATCAACTTTATATACATAGATGAAAGTTAATTTGTATTTATTTGCATAGTTACAACCATCCCCTGATACTGTTACAACCAGCCCTACCCCTAGGGATGGTTGTAACAGATTTCACATTTTTTTTGGCTGTTTTATTCTCAACATATAAGAGTATATTAGTTGCATTTAAGGTGATGGTTAAAGATAGCTGAAAGACTAATCTATCATTTGTATCGATAAGAATCTTGTTATTCTAAAAGTTGTGTGAGATATTACGAAAAAAAAAGTGTGTGTCAGCTCCGACGCACTACTGGAGTTTACCCTTTACGAACAATATCTTATTAACCCTTGACCGCCAAAGCGATGAGTCGTCGTGCCCACTAATATCTACGCCAAGCACTAATGGTTGAATTGGTGTAATGTCTAAACCAATAAAAACAAATTAAAACAGTTCATAAATTATTTTATTCATGATCAAAATTAATGAACTCATTTTTGTATTACTGAACTGAATGATATATAATTTATTTAGAAAATATAATGTATATTCATCAATCATCCTTACTGCAACATTGTTGAACATGCTGTAAGTTTGTCTATCTCATTCTCCCATTTTCCACTCAAAGGTTAGGTTAGCTGGAACAGATCCCTCATAGGGTTAAATTCGCCGTTGTACTTTAATCTGAGCCTTATCACACTAGCGACTTGGAAGCGAGGCGAAGGCGCAGCGAGCTTGCCGCGAGTGCGCAACGAGCTCGCCGCTTTTCGGTAGCCTGTCTTCACAGGCACTTGTGTAATCTCCATAGATTTTCTTTCGGGCTAAATATGCACACAGTTTAAATTGAACCTCTCTTGAGGATTGCCAGAATAGTCTGGTCGCCCTCTAGGCGTAGGTCCACATACTACTCAATATGTTAGCATCACACTTATTGTGGGTAGAGGCAACAGTCAAGTTCTTTTAACTGCAGCGAGCATTTGAATACATATTTCCATCCGAGCCGACAACGGGCGCCGCCGCCTCCCGATGCACCTCGCAGTTATTCGAATCATCCTCGGGGGCTGGCTGCGACTTCTGAAGCTCGTGCTCACTACGTTCCATCCAATGTTCGATGACGTGTCGTGATATCGTGACGTGTGCTAGCATTAATAACGTGCCAACTGTATATTTCCTCTTCGAGGTTGACTAAATCAGCCTCCAATTGCTTGTCGATCAAAATCTTTTATTTTTCCAAATTCAAAGCGCCTTTTGTTTTCTGGCCTCTAATTCCATCTTCTTCCTTCTAGCTGTCCCTCAACGACGGTTAATTTCTGTACGGCTGCTGCCCTGCCAGCCACGAACGTTGTGTCTGCGGCATGTCCATACACACTCTTATCAAGGGGCATGTCGTGGTAGCGATGCAGTGCTGATGAAGAGCCTCTCTCTAATTCCATTCCATACACAAACATACGATTTAAGCCTAGTGTAGGTATATGTAAATGTATATATACGTAAATGTAATACAGACTCTATTATATTAGTGTGAATAAATGAAATGAAATGGAGTAAGAACTAAGAGCATAATTATGTTCGTGTCCTACTCGTACTTAAGAGGAGAGGTAGGGCAAGCTCTCTCCATACAAACTTTGTGCAGGATTTTCTTCGTTTGTGTTTGCATTAAAGTTATTATTTTTGGTCAGTATGCTTATTTTTCTGTTAGCTATTTCGTGATGTAATTTTTTTTTCATTGATTTTATTTTTAATTTTTTTCATTTTTCATTTTTTTGAAATATTTGAAATTTCCACATCACTTTCTTCGCATATCTAATATTTACATCCAAAAAAAATATTACATTCGTTAGTGCCAAAACCACTTTCTTCGCATATCTAATATTTACGTCCAAAAAAAATATTACATTCGTTAGTGCCAAAACCTACGAATAAAACGTGCACAGAGTTTGTATGGAGAATGCCTTGCCCACCCCTGCGCCTTAAAGTAACTTACATGTATCAAATTTTGTACAAAATGACAAGATGTTGTCGGTATAATAGTACCTAAGACTTTCGATACAACATTGAGACCACAGAAATATATCAAGATAGAAGGAAAGAGTTCGGCAATTTGTAGGGAGACCGAGCGTGTAACATTTTGCGTAGGTACTTTGACGTCACGAGCGTAATTTAGTGATGAGAAACATAAGCCGCGCGAAAACGATTCAAAAGGATCGATTAGAAGTATTAGAACTCGGCACCGATTCTATGCATCGATTTAAAATATCGATAAGAACCGACAGAGGAAATGATTATTTATCAGTTTCGACAGAAGAAATGTTTTGACAGAGGAAATGAGTAAGCTCAGAATTTAAATCGAAAAATATAAATGTAGTACCTACGTACCTACCTAATAACCAATAAATTGCGTTACATTTTAGTAATTTGTACATATTAGCCGCTCCAGTTATTAACTAAGTACCTATAAACGTGTACCATTTTCAGGGTTCCGTACCCTAAGGGTAAAACGGGACCATATTACTAAGACTCCGCTGTCCGTCCGTTTGTCACCAGACTGTATCTCATGAAAAGTGATAGACAGTTGAAATTTTCACAGATGATGTTTTTCTGATGCCGCTATAACAACAAATGCATATTAATTTAATATGCATAAGAATAAAATAAATATTTAAGGGGGCTCCCATACAAAAGATATAATTTTTATAGATAATGGTACGGAACCCTTCGTGCGCGAGTCTGACCCGCACTTGGCCGGTTTTTTATATATTCTTTGTTACAGACCATGGAAAAATCAAAGAAGTCCCGCGAAGAAATATTAGAAGCTAAGAGGAAAGCGATTAATAATATTTGTTTTGCACTACGTACAGTACATTATATATATAGCTGCATAATAATATAAGAACGTAATTATTATTTCGTCTGTTTTCAAATTCAATTTTAACAATCGAGTAAGAAAATCGCAGTGCACAGCACTATTCTTTAGTTTTGACAGAAAAAATGACTATCGACCTTGAACGTGACTCGACAGTTTGAATAGCTTATTTTTACATTGCTGGTTTTGAACGCACGCCAAGTCTGGCTCGTCAAATTAAAGCCGCAATGGAAAGCTAGCGTTGACACACAATCGCCCGCTACCGTTATGATGAAAATAATAAAATATTTCGTTTTTTAATTATTAACAGATATTTAAGGACAAATTGTACTTACCAATGAAAGGAAATACCTCGATTAACAGCTCCAACTTTCTTGGAAGTGTTTGAACAATTAATTATTGCGCAACGAACCATTTTGTTTTTAAAACCTGGCGTCGCACGCATAACGCGATCGGGAGCACACTGAAGTTTGCGGCGAGCAGTTGTGTCTCCGGGACGTAATTTCGCCACGCGAGGTACATACACTCGTTCCTTCTATCTTGATATATTTCTGTGATTGAGACGATGGCATTACTGCTTCTTGATTATCTGTCTGTGTTTAAGGGTCCTTATAAGGTTAAAAATGCTCATCTATTTAACCCATTTTCAGTTTAACTGATAAGTTTCTCGACATTTTATCAATGTTACTATCTAGAACAGTACTATTGTGACCTAATGACATAAATTTTAAATGTATTTCGTCCATTTTTCATTGAGATATTTTGTTTCAAACATCACTCCAAATTAGGGAATGCAAACCGGTTAACCGGTTAACCGAAAAACCGGTTAACCGGAACTTTTTGAGCTCGGTAAAAAACCGGTTTTTTACACCACTAACCGGTTTTTAACCGAAATTGTATTTAGTATAAAAAACGACTTCATGGGGAGATAAGAGCGTTCTTTCACCTCCAAATCACGTTATTTAAGGATGGTAGGATGTACGTTTAAAGAAGTTAGTTTCTTTTTCTTACGACTGTGGAGAGCACATGAATATCATAATGTTAAAATGTTGTTAGTTTCCCATATCCCCACTTCATTTGAGTCTGCCGCGTCAAAAGCGCAGAAAGGGTTTATGGCCGGGTAAGCCCTATTGTTTTACTTGGATAGTTTTGCTACCTGCTACTACCCTGTAGTAACGTATCTAATCAGTCAGTGCTCAGAGATTTTATTTAATTTTTTTTTTCTATTCATTTCAATGTATATACTTAATGTTTGTTATAATATGTCATTGTAAAAAGTAGGTAGGTACACTAGGTACCACCTTAACTTTGTATGTATGTATGTAATAAGTTTATTGTACACAAAAAATACAAACAAATAAGGACATTTGCTGGTGCTATACTGGTAATATTACTTTTCATCGCCGCTTATTAAGATATCTATATATATCCGTTTATTATATTAGAATGTTTCATAATTTTATTTGTCACTTGTCGATTTGTTTTGAAGTTTATAAAGATGTGGATAAAACCAAATTCGTTTTATTTATTAGCTTACTTATACCTATTCACATCACTAGAAACATGCCCGGATTACCAATAGAACCCAGAAATAATAAATTTATAGTCCAATACTTCGATTTCAGGTAGTTTGTAAAAAACCGGTAAAAAACCGGTTAACCGGTTTTTGTCCAGTCAAAACGGTTAATAACCGGTTTTTGATTTTCACCGGTTTTTGCATTCCCTACTCCAAATCGACCATTGTTGAGCTTAAAACTGCTTTATCGCGCTTAAATTCTACTACACACAATTAAATCAAAAAAGGGCAATGTTACTATCTAAAACTTAAAACTTGTAGGGCCTCAGTTATAATAAAGTAACAAAACTTTTCATTCCACAGTACTATATACGTAGTAGGTACAGTACAATATTCCGAATTATGAGACAGTTCAACTTACAACTTGCGCTTGATCATACTTTATACTGGTATTGGTACCTACTGTACCCTTACCTACCATGAGTTTGCAATGTTTGCATTACCGTACTCGCTAGCGACTGCGTAAACGATTTATTATGGCGATTCTTAGTTCTATTGCGTAACCGCCAGATGCGCTGTACTTTTGTTAATACGATCATAACGATTTACGTTTACGCAGTCAGTCGCTAGCGAGTACCTACAGTAATGCAAACATTGCAAACTCATGGTAAGGGGTACAGGTAGTTGTAAAGTTCCGATGTAACGAGTGTAACGATGCGTGTATCGGAACGTTACAGTAACTAATAAATAATTAGTTAACAGGCAGGTTTATAAAAGAATCACTATGATTATGAATCGATTCGCCTCATAATTATAAAAAGTAGCCTCTTAAAGTTAAGGTAAAGTAAGGTAGTAGACTCTATAAGTACACTCTAGCTCTGCATGCTTCTACATATACTTTTACTTGCAAGAAACGAATGAGATTTCGTAGCTAGGTTTCGGTCGTTGGGTATTAAACCAAGGTAAAAATAAATTATTTTTTACTTGACTAATAAAAGATCTAACGCAAATACTCGGAAAATATCAATAGGAATTTATTTTAACTAATTGAAAGATTTTATAAGCATAAAGATTTAAAAAGGACGCTGATTTGAACATACCGATTCATACTGTCTTAATTAGTGACGTCATTAAGACAGTATTTCCTTACAAACTTCATACTAACAGAGCGTTTTTGACATTGAATAAAAAGTGGCTGATTTGACTATGAGTAAAATACCGTATTATGCGGATTGCCGCATTAAAAGTTTTTCCAACAAGGAGTGTTTGCGGTGCCGGTACTAACTTTGCACAAGCTGTTTGCTGAGCACCTATACAACACAAATAAACGACGCACGATCCACTCGAGTTGAGCTCGGTTGGAAGTACTTAAGTAGAGAGGGACGTAATAGGGCAGTGAAATTGTACATTAAAATCGCAAAGCGAGATGTAAAGCTGCATTTTTGGTATGTTATTCGCACCCCTTAGGAGTATGTGAAACTACATTTTGCAAGCAAAAAAAAGTTGTGCTACTTGTATGATACGTGAAAAACTGCAAAATTTTCGGACTTTTTTCGGGTATTGTAGTTCAATTCAAAAACTATGGGTTTTTGACATTACTTGTCTATGGCATTTTTAAAGTACATTATATTTGCAACAATTTGAACCTACCTACAGCTCCGTATGTCTTATAGTTTTTGAGACATGATGTTTCAAAAATACTGCTTTATTGAGTTTTGCCTATAGTGCGTGTTGTTACGGGTTTCCGTCGAACAAACACTTCACTTTCGGAAACCATCGCCGGCTTTTAGTATGTTCTCAGGCATATCTCCTGGACCCCGAAACTGCCGGGAGACAATCTCTCCAAGGTCGCTCTCCCGAGTAATGACGTCATGAAAATTGCCGCCGAAACGTTTGGAAAAGTGGCAATCACACCCAACCTATGCAACATACATACACGTGTATGGTATCAAATGAAAGCTGTGTAAATATGCCATAACGTATACCTAAATTAAGTTTCAATACATTGAGACAATTCAAAACTATAAGCAAAACAATAAAAAAGTAAGGAAAACATTTCCGGGTTTCCAGATTTCACAGAATAACTAGAACAGGTACCCGAGAATTATGTTGCACATAAATAGTAATTAGTATGTCAGCTTTACATAACTATTTATTGTTTCTGGATATGACCAAAACTGTGAGAGAAATGCTGAACAACCCAACAGTGCGGAGCCGTTTTTCCATATAAGATAAAAAAATGATGAAACGCCTATTTTCCATGAACCAGCTCAAGCGTTTTAGTATATTGTTAGACATGATATGTGAACCATAATTTGCCACTTTTCCAAACGTTTCGGCGGCAATTTTCATGACGTCATTACTCGGGAGAGTGACCTTGGAGATTGTTTCCCGGCAGTTTCGGGGTCCAGAAGATATGCCTGATAACATACTAAAAGCCGGCGCTGGTGGCCGGTGGTAAAGTGTTTGTTCGACGGAAACCCGTAACAACACGCACTATAGGCAAACTCAATAAAGCAGTATTTTTGAAACATCATGTCTCAAAAACTATAAGACATACGGAGCTGTAGGTAGGCTCAAATTGTTGCAAATATAATGTACTTTAAAAATGCCATAGACAAGTAATGTCAAAAACCCATAGTTTTTGAATTGAACTACAATACCTGAAAAAAGTCCGTCAATTTTGCAGTTTTTCACGTATCATACAGGTAGCACAACTTTTTTTTGCTTGCAAAATGTAGTTTCATATACTCCTAAGGGGTGCGAACAACATACCAAAAATGCAGCTTTACATCTCGCTTTGCGATTTTAGCTTTTTTATTTGTAAGATTTCACTGGCCTATAACGCAACCGCGATAATTGCTACAAGACAGCTCGTTCTAAGTACGCGCTATGCTTCACCTACTTTCCAGGCGAATGTTTGCGCAGCGGGTATCTACGCTTTGTAGAGAATCAAATGCCAACATCATATATTTATTATCATAATTTATCTTATTTATCGCAGTGCTCTCTCACACACTCGGAGTAGGTACTCGGACGCAAATATTTCATTATCACGAGCACAGAATAGTATAATAGTATTTATGTCACACCTGGCCATAAAGTGGCCATTATCGCACGCTCAGCGCGCGAAAAAACCCACTTCCTGGCCAGGGGGTGACATAAAATTTTGTACTTACCACGGGCGATAATAAAGAAAGCCTCAGATCGCATATTTATCGCCCTTGCCTTCGGCTCGGGCGTAAAATACCTGCGATCTGAGACATTCTTTGTTTTATCGCCCTTGGTAAGTAATATACTATTACATTCACGAGTCGACGAGAGCGACCGCTTCGTTCAAGAGAGCGTACTAATTTTCTATTAGAATGTTTAGAGTTATTTCTATAATGATTCACAAGCCATGCACGACACCATCTCTAATGGTCTGATTACAAAATGTTATAATAATCGTAAGTATTACAGTTTAATTACTTAAATATTAATCTAAAAGTACGCTAAAGATTCCAGTGTTCGTAACAGCGATTGCTAATTGAAGCATTGTCCGCATTAACGTAATAAACGACAAGTACTCGCTCATCAATATTCTAGAACACTCTGACCTCTATTCGCACTTGAATGATAAGTATCCAGACACTCCAGCCAGTCAGTAAGTTACCGATATACAAACATGTAGGTACATTACTCTCAAACATGCAATGAAATATTGACGTTATGTTCGTCTTAATAGAGGTAGGCTTCGAAGTACTATGTTGCGTGCGGTGGTAGGGTGCGGCAAGACGACATCCATTATGGAATTTCATACAAAATTGAAGGCCTAGGCCGGTCTTTTGTTTCAATATTTGTTCTCCCCAATTCTATGAATCGCTTAAATAATAATTGTATGGAAAGTGGATACCAACTTTTCTTTGGGTTCTTTGATTATTAATTTCATTGTATGTTTGAGAAAACCCTCATCTGAAAAAGGATTGCCAGCCTCGTATGGCTATAGCTACTTGGTCGGCAAACCTTTTTTTCCCTGCCTCTGAAGTTTAAATTAATAATTCAGCATAAATATAATATGTTCAGCAGTATTCTTAAAATTATAAGTAATAATAAAGTACACAAAACTTTGGTTGAGCCTTGGTTTGTGTGACCGTTTTAAATCAACAAAAATCACGACTAGACATTTCCAGTGTGCCAGTGATCATCAAACATCGCATTTAAGTAGGGTTACCTGCTATACCTGTTATATCCTTCAGGATGCAACTGTACTGGGATAACGCTAGGAGGATGATGACCTGCTATACCTCGTTCCATATACCTGATAGAATAAATATTAACGGACAATTTAGTCTACTTTACTTCGTTAATCTAAGATCTCATTTTACTTATTTCGATCATTACATACTTCACAGTTCACCACTTTTCTACGTTTGTAAGCCATTTTCTTGATTTAGCGCGACGATTAACGCGCGTATTTTCTAATGTATTAATGGAATGAGGTATAGCATTGAAAGTGTTGGTCTTGTTATATATTGCGCAAGCTTCGAGCCGCGATACCGTTATTCTATTATTGTACCAACGGTGAAAGTCCCAATTATCGCGGCATGCTTTGCTAGTCAATACGAATTGTAACTTCAAGAAAGAGTAGACTATTTATGTACCATCAGGTAAATTAAGTTATGCCTAGTACAAACAACTTAGCATCTCGGGTTGGCCGCCAACCTGAAATGCCTAAAATGCTTGTTCATGGGTTATAAAAGCGGTTACACAATAATACATCGCAGTGAACTAGCGGTGCTGGATTCAAGTAAATACAGAAAAGCAACAAGTCGTTATCGACTCATATCTATAAAATACGATATCTTTTTAATGCTGTAATTGCGTCACACAATCCTTACTTAGATTATTTGTCCCTAATATATAAAAACAAAATCGCAAACGCATCCTACATCAGGACCAGTTAATAGTTAAATTACATCACCAAACAAATAAAATAACAATCGAATAATTTTTGCCTCTGAATATTTGAAATAAATAGAATTTAGAATATTGCAATAAATAAATTAGTATATAAGCATAACGCAGCAAACATTAAATCAATGAGATTTTTTAGGGTCTGAACCCAACATTTTCTTTCTTTGGCTCATCATATGACCGAATAGTACGGGAAACAGGGGAAGGTACAAGAACATGTAGAAAATTAAGAAATGATAATAGCTGAATACGAAGTTGTACGGGTTGGGCATCGCGTAGGACCAGAGCTGTCTCTCGGCGACCTCGTCGAGCGCGTGGTACATACAGAGCAGCTCGCCCGTCACGCCTAGCGGGTACAGCGCCAGGAACGTCGAGTACCTGCAGCACACACACTAGGCTGAGCACACAATTCATTGCATTCTATTCAATAAATTCGCTCTCAGCTTACCGGTCGGTTAATAAGCTGCGCAATTAGCATGTTACAATGTTACCGACTTTAGCAGAAATATTACCTGGTGACTAGCAAGATATGAGGAACGAGCTTGACGAGGTTGAGAGCGTAGTACGCGTATCGGATGGTCTCCGTGATGGACCAGGCGAGGATACAGAGCGGCAGGCCGGGGCTGGTTGTGGCGGCGGCGGTGGCGAGCAGCGCGCCGCACACGAGGAACACGCGCGAGTACACCTGCGCCAGCGTCGTGAACACGCCCGACGGGACCAGCCCTGCGCCGGCGTGCACCACCTGCAACGTAACGTAACGCCACTCTTGTTGCATCACTTCCCTTGTTTTATATACCACGTCGGTAATTTGGGTTTACCCTTGATTTGCCTGAAAACCTTTTGCCTAATTTCGGTTTGCCTAACTTCATATATTGATTTAAACTTACACGATTTTCACATATTATTATTGGGGAACGGGACTTAATCGCGAACAATTATAACTAATTTACCTTTCTTAAGGTTTTGCCCGACGTTTCTTATGTATCACAACATCCGTGGTCGCGAGCTGGCTGACTGGCTGAAAGGTAAATTAGTTATAATTGTACGCGATTAAGTCCCGTTCCCCAATAATAATGCCTAACTTCAGTTCATCTAAAATTATTTGGCATAACTGGTCCCTTTGCCTAATTTATGTTTGACCGAATTTCATTTTGTATAATCATTACTACACATAATTTTGTTTCTCCTAATATTAGTTCACCTAATTTTAAGTTTGTATAATCTTATTTTGGATAATATTTAATTAACATAATTATGTTTTGTCTAACTTACATTTCATATTTTAAAAAAATAATCATTGTTAAGCCGAACCATTTCTAAACCTACATGTTGATGACAAGCTAACGTCTATTCCGCTCTGAGGGATGCAAGTGAACCCTAACCTAACCGAACTTTGACAATACCTATCTGACAGGCGTGTCAAATTTGACATTTAGACGACGCGCCAGCGTGTCGATGGCACCCCGCTCACGCGGGGTGCCTATTCCGCTCTGACGGGTGCAAGCGAACCCTAACCTAACCGAACTCTGACAATACCTATCGGAAAGACGTGTCAAATTAAACAAAAAAAAAATATACAAAAAAAAAATAGTCAAAACGTTATTCGACTATATGATGATTAGTTAAAATAAGTAAAAGTTATGCAAATTGACATTTAGGCTAAACGTTTTTCGATTAACTAATTAATATGCAAAATGGAATTATACAAATCGATATTAGACAAACAATTCATTATACTAAAAGTTGTTATACAAACTGAAATTAGGCAAAAGTGTTTAGGCAAATCAAGGGAATACCGGTAATTTGCACCCCAGACTTGATGGTAAGCTTGAAAACATAGGCGTGATACATGCGAATAGTTGACCCGTTAAAAATGTATAAAGTCTCCAAAGAACCCCATAATAGGTATAGCGCCTCGAGAAAACTTCGACAGAAAGCTCATTCAATAATCGGAGTATTCGAGGGAGGAAATTCCTATGAAAGTAACTCTTCAGATGGTGTTACTAAAACTCGGAAGGATGCCGTGAGCTTGTAAATATAGGAACGCAATTTTCTTTGCCTGTTGGTTCACCAGACTACTGGTCAAAGTGGTCAATCTGAATTTTTAAGAAATGTGCGAGTTAATGGCACCGGCATTCAGATTATGATTTAAAAATATGAATCAAAATTTGAATTTTGACTGTGAGCAAGTCTATTCTCATTGTTGATTAAGATGTCAAATCCATGGCATGGATGTCACTTACGCCAGTCAGTATAATGTTAGGCGGTGTAGAAGATTTTTTTTCTTAAATTGTGCATATAGATCAGATAGATGCTACTGACTAATATGTAGATCAAAAATGGTAGCACGAGATATCTCGGGACTACTTTTGGCATCTACTTATCCTGATTTATTTTCGGTTTATCGCTCATGTTATATACGAAGCTTCGTAGCGTAAAGTTCTTCGTATCGTAGCGTCTTATGAGTAGAAACACGTAATAATTCGATCAAGCGATAAAGTAGAAAACCTTTTAATACAGTAACTTTGTCGTCTAAAAGCACGAGGCAGTGTGCGTCAAATCCAGTTTCAGAACTACCGGATTTGACGCACGTTCTGAATGTACATATAAAGTTACTGGATCATTTGTCAAAAAACGAAGTTTTCCCGAACTTGGGCCAAACTTCAATATAGTGATTTTAAAGCATCTGGACGGTATCGTATCTGGAGGAGCCCAAACTTGGTATGTTTTGTAAATTATTTTTATTTTAATATAAAACAAGTGACTGAAATGTAACGATGTGATATTTTTTTAGAACCCTTAAAGCATTTTTTAAAGCCCTTTCATTTGATTTGATACCACACACAATAGGTTTCCAAAAGCAATTTTTATTTTTCCTATACTAAAAAAAAGATGACGTCATAACTTATCTCCTTTTTTTTTTATTTTTTCGACCAACGGGTCAAATTGATTCATATGCCCTAAAGATCAATCGTACCGATTTTCATGCTTTTAACAACATTTGCAACATTTTTTGGCGTACCGCTAGGACTAAATGGAAGTTTACGCGGAAGAAGTCGCGGGCAAAAGCTGGCACTCAATAAATTTATCCTTAAACTGGAATATCATAGCTAGGGTTGCCAACCGTCCCGCCTCAGGCGGGACGTCCCGTTTCCAGCACCCTGGAGGATGCGTCCCGCACAGAGTGCGTGCGGGACGCTGATTGTCCCGTTTTCAGGTGTGGTCAGAATTTCCAAGATTTTTTTTGTTCGTGGTAAATAAAAAGGGTCAGAACGGATTTTTGATGTTGCACTTTAAGAAATGTTTCTTACGAAACAAAAAATATCCTGTTCCTTGTATTGAGATTAGCGATTTAAGTTTGAGTAGCACTCAATTACTTATTTAAAACTTAATTTCCCCAATTACAGACAGTAGATTTCGATTTCTTTTTTAAACAGGACGCGGCGTCTATGTTTGAACTTTATATTGTTTTATAAGTAAAAACTTGAGTGTTTTAAATCTTTATTATTAACAACCATTGATAGTTCTGTTTGTGATCTGTGACCTCCATTTTTGGATATTTTGTTTAATACCATTGTAATCTTATGGTGGGACGCTTTCCATACAAAACGTATTTTGACATTCGCAGGCTAAAACGGCGTGATATATTAAGAAACTATGTAATAAACTTTCATCGTGACAAATGAATTTCTCAAATTATTCTAGTTTAATACAAGTTTATTCTAGGAAAGGGGGCATTGCGCGCAAATGGTAAGCCAATTTATGAAAGTTTATTACATAAGTTTCTTAAAATATCACGCCGTTACCATGCGAATGTCAAAATACGTTTTGTATGGAAAGCGTACCACCTTATACCATATTTGTTTTCAACATAACCTTACTAAAAACACAAGGAATTACTCATTATTGTTGAATTATTAATAGTACTTATGTTTCGTATATTACATTAAACATTAAATCTCATACCTAATACTTGTAGCTACATATTAATTCGGTAAAAACCCAAGTCTTTTAATAGATTTTCTTTCTTTCTCAATCATTAAAATGTTTATAGTAGAATATTTTTGATTGCGAGCAGGGAAATTTTAACATTATGAAAATCCAGCACTTCGCGAAAGGAGCCGGGTCAAATATTGGATTAATTGAGTAAAGATCGCGTGATTTGAATCTAAGCAAACACCGCTGGTAAATTAACACGTAAACGCGATCTACACGACAACACGTCGCCGTTTTTTCTATACCACTTTGGTGCCAAACAAACGTACGGCTCGCAGACGGGAAGCGGTCACCGCAGCCTATGGACGCTTGCAACTCCAGGGGAGTCTCATGCGCGCTGCCGAAAAAGGGTTAATAATTTAATCATTTGCATCTGGGTAAGGCCGGCTGCGTGAGTCCCGCATTTTTTAGCCACGTCCCGCAAATCTACCACGAATGTCCCGCAAATCTGGGCTCACAAGTTGGCAACCCTAATCATAGCTATAATTTCATCCACGGATGTGATGGATCTCACTCTTATTTTTTGCTTGAGACTAAATAAATTAGGAAGATTTTGGTCATCCGGTAAGACTAGGGTTGCCAACTTGTGAGCCCAGATTTGCGGGACATTCGTGGTAGATTTGCGGGACGTGGCTAAAAAATGCGGGACTCACGCAGCCGGCCTTACCCAGATGCAAATGATTAAATTATTAACCCTTTTTCGGCAGCGCGCATGAGACTCCCCTGGAGTTGCAAGCGTCCATAGGCTGCGGTGACCGCTTCCCGTCTGCGAGCCGTACGTTTGTTTGGCACCAAAGTGGTATAGAAAAAACGGCGACGTGTTGTCGTGTAGATCGCGTTTACGTGTTAATTTACCAGCGGTGTTTGCTTAGATTCAAATCACGCGATCTTTACTCAATTAATCCAATATTTGACCCGGCTCCTTTCGCGAAGTGCTGGATTTTCATAATGTTAAAATTTCCCTGCTCGCAATCAAAAATATTCTACTATAAACATTTTAATGATTGAGAAAGAAAGAAAATCTATTAAAAGACTTGGGTTTTTACCGAATTAATATGTAGCTACAAGTATTAGGTATGAGATTTAAT
The DNA here is from genome assembly GCA_951800055.1 of Cenopis cana. NCBI lineage: Eukaryota > Metazoa > Arthropoda > Insecta > Lepidoptera > Tortricidae > Cenopis > Cenopis cana. The sequence goes on along the minus strand of OX637471.1, from coordinate 12,611,778 downwards.
GTTTAATGTAATATACGAAACATAAGTACTATTAATAATTCAACAATAATGAGTAATTCCTTGTGTTTTTAGTAAGGTTATGTTGAAAACAAATATGGTATAAGGTGGTACGCTTTCCATACAAAACGTATTTTGACATTCGCATGGTAACGGCGTGATATTTTAAGAAACTTATGTAATAAACTTTCATAAATTGGCTTACCATTTGCGCGCAATGCCCCCTTTCCTAGAATAAACTTGTATTAAACTAGAATAATTTGAGAAATTCATTTGTCACGATGAAAGTTTATTACATAGTTTCTTAATATATCACGCCGTTTTAGCCTGCGAATGTCAAAATACGTTTTGTATGGAAAGCGTCCCACCATAAGATTACAATGGTATTAAACAAAATATCCAAAAATGGAGGTCACAGATCACAAACAGAACTATCAATGGTTGTTAATAATAAAGATTTAAAACACTCAAGTTTTTACTTATAAAACAATATAAAGTTCAAACATAGACGCCGCGTCCTGTTTAAAAAAGAAATCGAAATCTACTGTCTGTAATTGGGGAAATTAAGTTTTAAATAAGTAATTGAGTGCTACTCAAACTTAAATCGCTAATCTCAATACAAGGAACAGGATATTTTTTGTTTCGTAAGAAACATTTCTTAAAGTGCAACATCAAAAATCCGTTCTGACCCTTTTTATTTACCACGAACAAAAAAAATCTTGGAAATTCTGACCACACCTGAAAACGGGACAATCAGCGTCCCGCACGCACTCTGTGCGGGACGCATCCTCCAGGGTGCTGGAAACGGGACGTCCCGCCTGAGGCGGGACGGTTGGCAACCCTAGGTAAGACCGAGAGCGTATCAAATGCCAAAAACAGCATTTGCGTAATATTTTCGATAGCAATGACGCCGGTAAATATTTGTTGATGCGTAAGAAAAAAGTAATAAGGTAGACTTCCGACTATGGTGAATAATAACTGCCTTGAAAGATATGACACGACTTTTTACTTATAGCTAAGGTAAGGCATTCTTACAGGTACCCAAAATAAGGTCAATCAATATTGTTATTATACCTAAACAATATTATTCTTCAAATAAATATTTTTTTTGTTTTTCATTGCAAACAAAATGACCTTGTTTAGACGGTCAATGACAGCAAAACCGTTGGCACCTTTATACCATTTTCACACCACCTGCTCGACAATGTCAAATTATAATATGCAAACATTACCGAAAGCAAATCATTATAGATAACCCTCGGCCCTTTAGCCGGGTCGTTATGTTGTACACATTTTAAGAACAAAAGCCACGAGTGTTACACCTGTGTGTAGAACCTGAGTGGACGCCCGAGCGTAGCGTCCAGCGGGGCGTGCATGTCGCAACGCTCGAGCGTCCACTCAGGTTCTACACTTACAAGACGCTGCTGCAGTGTACTCGTATAGCTTGGACAGCCGCGTAAGGCCAAATAGCCATAAAACTTGAAGCAATAAAACTATTTATCTACACACATATCATAAATCCTCTAATATGCGTTCGGAAACCGTAGAAAATGACTCTCATTTCAACATTCAATGAATTTATGACAATTTTCTTATCTGTGGCTAAGGCTACAGCAGTAATATAATTTTTTATTTTAATCTCATATATGATGTTAAAATATTAGACGTCAAACAAAACAGTCAAGATTTAAATGTCAAAGTTGACATGTCCCTATTCTAGTATCACTGAAAATTCAAATTCAGTCGATGCGAAATGTCAGCTCGATGTTTTTTTAGTAGGGTCAAGGAACCAAAAGATGAACACACCCCAATAGTTGAACAATCGACCGAAAAATTGAAATAAAAATAAATTAATAGTTTAAAAACACTACAAAAACACGCTTTACGTGTGAATTGAAACCTGATCGTGTTCAAAGTCCATTACGTGACCTTTCTCACAAGTGCAAACACGACTATGATACGATATTCCATCATGGAATGCCAGTGCCTATCTTCCGGCTTCATCATCAGACCTTGAAACCTAATCGTGGTCAAAGTTCATTACAAGACTTTTCTAACAAATCCAAACACAGCTACGATACGATGTTCCATCACGAAGTTCCAGTTCATATCTTCCGGCTCCATCATCAGATCAGTTCGACAGTACCATATTATTGTATTGTCATCAGAACTACATACAGCTGCTAATTTTCATGACGCTACGATCCTTGGAAAATGGTTAAACTAGTTACCTTAGATGCCATTACATAGTTAGTTACATACAAGTCGACCTATCAGACCTTGAAACCTAATCATGGTCAAAGATCATTGCAAGACTTTTCTAACAAATCCAAACACAGCTACGATACGATGTTCCATCATGAAGTTCCAGTTCATATCTTCCGGCTCCATCATCAGATCAGTTCGACAGTACCATATTATTGTATTGTCACCAGAACTACATACAGCTGCCAATTTTCATGACGCTACAATCCTTGGAAAATGGTTAAATTGGTTACCTTAGATTCCATTACATGGTTAGTTACATACAGGTCGACCTAACAGACCTTGAAACCTAATCGTGGTCAAAGTTCATTACAAGACTTTTCTAACAAATCCAAACACAGCTATGATACGATGTTCCATCATGAAGTTCCAGTTCATATCTTCCGGCTCCATCATCAGATCAGTTCGACAGTACCATATTATTGTATTGTCATCAGAACCACATACAGCTGCCAATTTTCATGACGCTACGATGCTTGGAAGACGGTTTAATTAGTTACCTTAGGTTCCATTACATAGTTACATACAGGTCGACCTAATAAAAGCGTGTTAAAATCGTGACATATTTTACCCTTTCGGAATATTTTTTTTCTAACGCGGCAATCCTTTGTCGAGGCTAGTAATTAAACTCCCAGGCTATAACCGTACACACGTGGCTATTGGGACCGTGCACGACGACAGCGCCACGGACAGGTGGCCATTATGGACATTATGTCATAGCTGTCAAGCGAGAAGTAAGTAAATATTGTGAAAAAAATTAATGAAATCTTGTGTTATTTTACTATATTAGACAATATTGGACGATGGTAGTCAGTAACATTATTGCTAATAACATTAAAATTGTTGTTTTCAGTTGTTGTTGTCAGGTTAGGTGACTTACTTTTTTTTCTTACGGCAATTATCCACTTATTTCTTTGGTCTCGTTTCCACCACGGTCTTGAAAATTGGTAAAATTTACAGTCGCTATTCTGTGGTGTTTTCACAATTCACAATAACACATTTTACTAGGGCCATATTAAATTTATCTCAAAAACGATTAGAAAATGTTTACTGCAATATGGATTTGACAGCTCAAGTCACCGACAAAATGTAAATTTTAGCCGTAGCGAGCGCTGTGATCGTTTAGGCTACCCCCTCCACCCGCTTTGCACCCTGCCAATAAGCCGCTGTTGAATCCAGGCCTCGCGCCAAAAACTCCGTTTGTATGGAGATCTTACTAAGGATAGCGCTCTCAAATTTAAGCATTAAATTACGTATAAAATTGAATATAACGTATACTTACAAGGTTTTGAGTGAAATAGATTCTTGATTAATGCCTTTACATTTTTATATATTAGTAAAATATATTTTTTTAATAATTTGGGAGATATTTGCTGTTCAAGTTATGGTTCTAATATTGTGTACCTGAGCTAATAGTTGAACGGCGTTCAACTTTCGGGCATGGTGTCGTTTTTTCAAACATTGATTTAAATTCCTACTGAAAAGATAATAAGAACCTGTATAGCTTAAATTAATCGTTTCGTTGTCGTTGATTTTTCAACCAAAAGTTGAACGCAGCTTTCTATTGACAAAACGTTTATTTTGGAGTTTTTTTTACTATGAAAAATACCATTGTTCAACATAGAACCTGAGGCCAGAACTTGAACGAATAAAATTAACTAGTTCAACTTCTGGCTACTATTCCAATATGTGAACACTTTGTTGATTTTGGTTCGTTCATTTCACAGCTATCGTGTCCAAAACTTGAACTAACATAATTTAGTCGTTCAAGATTTAGGCAGTGGTTAGTAAATGAACGTCTTTACTCCAAAGTTACTAATTAGCATAAAACCTGGCAACTTTACCCATCCTTAGCTTTCATGTTCTCTAGTTTACTGTATTATTTTAGTAAATATTATTTATAGTATTATGTAAGTACACACATTATTTTTTTGCTTATAAATGCCCGGAAAATGCGTAAACAAACATGTTAGCTCATTTTACACTATTATTTCATTCATCTTTATTAACATACACCGTTATCAATGTAGTAAATTGGTGCGAAAGTGTTCGTTCATCTAATGGTGTCAAAGTGTTCAGAATTAGGGCACACTGTTCAACTTCTGGGCAAATTGGCATACTTTTGCTTTGATTATTTAAAAAAAAATACTCTATTATAATAGGATGATTTAAAATATTGGAATTCAATCTCGATTATATACCGATTCATATAAAAAAATGAAACCTGTATATAGTAGGTTACAACACCCTGAAAAAAAATCCTAAAGTTGGGTTAGTCGCTTAAGTGTTCATCTTTTGGTTCCTTGACCCTATATATCGCACGAAATTTGAGCTAGAACGACATGATCACATCAGAATAGGGACTCTTTACTTTTTAAAATAACATTCAGGTATCGGTTGCCAGTTCTGATTTCGATATTTCCGCAACCGTGCAAAAAAGGCTGTATTAACACAATTATTGTATTTATTTACTACGGTTTCTGAACCCATCTTAGAGTAGTTATAGTATGTGTGTAGATAAAGTAATGTATGCAACTGTACATAATTAGGCATTAAAACACTCGTGTGACCTTATTATGAAACTCGCCTTCGGCTCGTTTCATAAAACACACTCGTATTTTAATGCCCCTCATTATGTACCAGTTGCATAAACTACTATTGTGCAACAATAGCACTTCTTATTTCGAATAGTCACAAGTCGTAACACGAACTTTTGAATTGGGACCTACCTACGCACTGTGGAACGAAAAACCCCTCTCCATAGAAATAGGAATTTATTTTTTTAAGTGTATGTTTTTTTGATTGAAATTCAATCCTCTAGTTATCTTTAGGTCAAAAAATGAATATGGGCAAGTTTGGCTGAAAAACCGATGAGTTATAATTTTTTGACGAAAATTTTGTATGGAGAGTATGCAAAAAAACGTAATATCTCAAAAAGTGCAAGGAAAACCGTAATATCCTCCCGCATGAATTTAGTACTAATTATTTGTGATTTTTTGGCATACTTGTTATTTCCCGGACAGGTGCACTTTTTTTTTTAAAAATCAAAAACTAAAATATTAACATTTGTATGTATTAAGCTTGGTAATAAGACGAAAAATGAACAAAAAATATTTATAATAAGGTACACAAATAAAAATAATACCAAAAATAAAGTAAAAGGAACAAAAACTAAATGCTAGAAATTACCTAATATACAAATAAACACTAATTATCAATAAACTAATCAATTTCTTCGGTTTCTGCGTCACTTATTTCATCATCCACTTCGGAATCGGAGTCTATCTCGGAAGCGTACATCATTTCCGATTGATTTTCTGATTCTGAATCGTCTAGAAGGTTCAGGGTTTCAGTGAATAAGGTTTGTCTCTTCCTCTTGTGTAGTGTTGGCCTCATTGCAGTTAGTTTAGGATCTGAGGATAGCAGTAACATATTTAAAATGTCACGATTCGAATCCTGCCTACTCTTTTTTTGAGAATTGTGTTCCCGGAACCGTCTGAAATCTTTATTTCGGGCCTCAGATGCTTCTTCTGAAAGGCAACCGATCGGCAAAACTGCGTTGTGGGCAATAATGTCCGCTCCATGGACCAGTAATTTATGTACAGTTGCGGACATATGGTACCAGTTATAGAGTTCTACATATTTTTTTACCGTTTGGTGGGCATATTCTCTATATTTTTCCACATTTATAACTTCTCCCGAGGTAATTGCTTGCACGATTACTGCAAATCTTCTGATCAGTTCTTCATCTAGCCCTGTAATGCGTGCTGTTTTTTCCAGGTTTTTTCGTCATCTTCGTAATTTGTTCCCTCAATGTAGATGCTGCTTCTGGATTCTTGAGCACGAATTCAATAACTGCCGCAAAATCATCCCGGCCATCCTGTTTCAGACGTTCTGCAGCAGCATATGCCAGTTCATCAGCATCTTCGGCAAGTAATTCACTTAATCTTTTCTTCTTCTGCTTGGTTCCCAGATCTTCAAATGGCTTACGTTTTATTGTAGTCATTGTTCCGACCGATGACGTCGACGGTTCTTGATCGATTATATCAAATTGTTCTTCCGTGGGTGAATCAACTCGCAAAACTACGAAGCTTGGCCAATCTACATTTTGCATTAGCCAATCTTCATAAGTGTTTCTAAATTTCTTCGTATCTCTTCGGCATTTCTTCCATCTTTCCGAAGCAGCTCTTGAAAATCTTCGGCAAAATTCTTTGAGGGTATCGTACTCTTCTTCAGTTAGTTGTCCATCTATCCTGGAAACCACTGCTGTGAGCAAGGCTTCGTGGTCAAAAGGAGCCTCCTGGTTTTTCAAAATAACGTACAGGTCTAAGTTCGTCGCTAAACTCTCCATTACATATGCAGTTATGGTGTTAGCAGCTAAAACGTTCAAAACGTAATAAATAATGCAATGAAAGTGCAGTCTATTTATGGAATATTGCTGGTAATTACCCTTAAAAATACAATACTATCCTAATTGATATCCATTACGAGCACATTAGAGAAATTAGAAATATTACTTTTAGTACTCATTAGATAATTAGGACATTTATCTTATGATTACGAGCATTCTTCCCGATGTCAGTGACGCAGAAACCGAAGACATTAATTAGTTTATTGATAATTAGTGTTTATTTGTATATTAGGTAATTTCTAGCATTTAGTTTTTGTTCCTTTTACTTTATTTTTGGTATTATTTTTATTTGTGTACCTTATTATAAATATTTTTTGTTCATTTTTCGTCTTATTACCAAGCTTAATACATACAAATGTTAATATTTTAGTTTTTGATTTTTTTTTAAAAAAGTGCACCTGTCCGGGAAATAACAAGTATGCCAAAAAATCACAAATAATTAGTACTAAATTCATGCGGGAGGATATTACGGTTTTCCTTGCACTTTTTGAGATATTACGTTTTTTTGCATACTCTCCATACAAAATTTTCGTCAAAAAATTATAACTCATCGGTTTTTCAGCCAAACTTGCCCATATTCATTTTTTGACCTAAAGATAACTAGAGGATTGAATTTCAATCAAAAAAACATACACTTAAAAAAATAAATTCCTATTTCTATGGAGAGGGGTTTTTCGTTCCACAGTGCTACGCCTAGTTTCTTTAAAGCTTAAAATACAAGGTGTGTTCCGTAAACAGAGAAGATCTCAATAACTACCGTCAAATATTTTTTGTTGTAGTACAATTTTTATTGGTGTCATTTCACATCACATTGAACTTTAGTGCGAACTATTACGTTAGCTTATGCTGTGTGTAAGAAATCGCCTTTGCTCTTTTGTAATAGTAAGCTATATATGCTCTTTTGTAGTACTACAACAACATATACTAAAAAACAGAATAAAATAAATATTTAAGGGGGCTGCCATACAACAGACATGATTTTTTTGCCGTTTTTAGGGTTCCGTAGTAAACAAGGAACCCTTATAGTTTCGCCATGTCCGTCCGTCCGTCCGTCCGACCCCCGTTTTTCTCAGTAACCGTTAGTACTAGAAAGCTGTAATTTGGCATGAGTATACATATCAATGACGCCGACAAAACGGTAGAATAAAATCTTTAAAAAAAATTTTTTTTAGAGTACCTCCCCTACATGTAAAGTGGTGGTGCAATTTTTTTTTCTGCCAAACGCCACCGTGTGGGTTATCGTTGCATAGCTCTTTTAAAAATATTATTAGGTTTCTAAAAGCATTTTTTGATTAAAGAATTGGTTAGCGTGATATTAAGCTTTGAAGTGATAATTTTAGCTATGGTCAAGTGTCCCCCCCCCCCCCCCCCCTGCCAGCTAAACGGTGGCTACTAGGCATGTGAAAAAAATCATGGTAGTAGTATATACGATGAATTTAAAAGGAAAACTATCACAGCTAAGTAGACATTACTAGTTAACGAGTAATAGTCGAACTTCAGAAATGTACTTTGCAAAAGCAAACTTTCGTACAATTTCCATTGATACCTTAGATAATGTTGTTAATTCTGTCAAAAACATAGTAAATATAAGTTTGCGAACTTTTTAGTCCATATAATGTAACGGGTAGACAACTACGGAACCCTACCTTGCGCGTGGCCCGACACGCACTTGGCCGGTTTTTATAGATAATGGTACGGAACCCTTCGTGCGCGAGTCCCACTCGCACTTGGGCGGTTTTTTTATTGTCTCGCTAGAGGTGAGCAGGTGAGAAAAGTATACTCCTCGGGGATTATATTTAACTCGTTGCTTATTTTTGTAGCATTTTTTTACATTACATTACGGGCGATAATAAAGAAAGCCTCAGATCATCTGAGACATTCTTTGTTTTATCGCCCTTGGTAAGTAATGTACTATTATCTACACACATATCATAAATCCTCTAATATGCGTTCGGAAACCGTAGAAAATGACTCTCTTTTCAACATTCAATGTTGTCAATTTTCTATCTGTGGCTAAGGCTACAGCAGTTATATATAATTTTCATTGTATCAGTTGCATAAACTACTATTTTAATAGTACATTACTTACCAAGGGCGATAAAACAAAGAATGTCTCAGATCGCAGGTATTTTACGCCCGAGCCGAAGGCAAGGGCGATAAATATGCGATCTGAGGCTTTCTTTATTATCGCCCGTGGTAAGTACAAAATTTTATGTCATCCCCTGGCCAGGAAGTGGGTTTTTTCGCGCGCGGAGCGTGCGATAATGGCCACTTTATGGCCAGGTGTGACATAAATTATTTTCTGGCAAGCAATACAGATCATATAAAGAGAATCAAATGCCGTTCGGTATCTAAGTGTTGATTTTTTCCTTATTCATTTAGCACTACGTTCTTTGCCCTTTTGCCAACCTTGAAAGAAAGAAACTTGCCGACAATAAAACAGCACCGGTTTATCTACTGTTCGCTCGATGCATCCTTTAAAGGTCTAAGTAGAGGCTAAAAGCTAAGGATGTTTTGTTTTATTTCGATGACTTTAACTTGACTTGGCATCATCATCCTCCTAGCGTTATCCCAGTACAGTTGCATCCTGAAGGATGCCTGGGGTCCGCTACCTAATCCCAAGAGTTGACTAGTTTTTACGGAAGCGACTGCCATCTGACCTTCCAACCCCGAGGGGAAACTAGACCTTATTGGGATTAGGCTTTGTCAAGTGAGTGGGCAACTTGACTGTTAGAAGTACTCAAACCGCCCGAAGGCCTCCAACTTGGCTTAACGACTGCTGCCATAGACAGCAACCGGGATCAACGGCTTAACGTGCCTTCCAAATCACGGGAGCGCTCAGTTAGTAACCACTCAAAGCGGTCACCCATCCAAGTCCTGACCGCTGCCCACGTTGCTTAACCTTAGATACCGCAAGCGGTACCCGGCGCCGCTAGACCACGAGCGCTCCTCGACTTGGCATAAACCCAAGATATACAACAATTAGAAGATTAATTTAGTTAGGTACATTTTGTTAGACCTGCAAGTATCTACTACATAGTCATATTTATAAATTACGAGTATATGTAAATAGCAGTAATTTAAATTTTAAATTTATTATTATATTATTAATACATTCTGCCCGCCACTTCGAAAGCACACGTGTGGCTGGCGAGACGCACCAGGGTGCACCTGTGGGGCGCCTATACAATCTATTCACCACATAACCCACGACTGTCCATTATAGAAATTTGATGGAAATGCTCACGATTTATACTCTCCTGATGCAGACGCTTTCCAATGGGTGAAGAATTCAGATATTGTTTTATAAATTGATTTGTGTAAAGCGACTTGTAAACATGCCATACGATTTAATAAATAACTGAATAAAAACACACAAGCTCACTAAAAAGACCAAAACAAGCAATGAAAAGTTTCAGTCAATATTGCATTGTCATCTGAACTTAAAGTTTTAACAAACACAGCTAGGAGGACAAATCGCCAAACGTAAACTTCTCGTCGTTGAAGAGTTCTGTTCTGATAATTATCAGCAGTTCCACTTCATCAAATGTCACATTTTTGTATGAAAATGCTTAACCTCATGTCTACCGGTGACGCGATTACAAGTAAACAAAAACATTGTTTTGTTGTGTTTTTTTCGCCGTCAACCCACTGAACAAACCACAAAAATCACTATAAATATGTTTGCCTTTAAGATTTGAGGAGTTCCCTCGATTCCTCATGGATCCCATCATCAGAACTGCGAAAAAAACGGGACCAACTTGGATATATATACTTACAATCAAAAAAAGAATTTTCAAAATCGGTTCAGACATGACGGGGTTATGGAGTAAGTAACAAACATAAAAAAAGAACAAAAAAACATACAACCGAATTGAGAACCTCCTCTTTTGAAATCTTGAAGTCGGTTAAAAATATTAAGATTGCTATACATTGCGCACGTGGCACCTATCATATTTAAGGCGCTACACTGACAAATTTGGAGACTTTGAAACGCTGTCCTGCCCAGACTAGCAAACAGTAGGGGCTGATTTTCAAATATATGATTCTTGACTATATGATTGTGGTACTGACAATAGCGAAACATGATTGCTTAAAATTTTCTCGATAGAAAATAAATCCAAAGTCGAGTCTATATTTTCCTTTTTTTCCTCAGCCTATTAAAACAACGCATTATTAAAAGACACGATTAAGTTAATATGATGGTATTTTACCTCATCTAGGTACTGACAAGGGGAAATTTAATAAACCTGCACACAGATATTTAACGAGATTTGTCTAAAAAGCCTGTCTCGGAGAGGGTTGCATCCCGTTTTGTCGTGAGCGAAAACTTTCAATCGATATATCGCCTTAAAACATTTAATAAAGCCGCTAGTTGTAAGTGCTACACATCATTATACATAGATGAAGGTAACACGTGACCAACACTTTTTGTTTGGAAATTGAGTTGTCTTCATTTAAACATCAACAGAATAAATTAACATGTCAAATCAGCATGAAACAATGAACTTGACATCGCCTGGAAGGTTGGGGGTCAACTCAAATACCTCGCTTTTGGATGTTTTTTTGTGATGACTACACCGGAATTCTAACATAGATAAGTAATTCATTAAATGTTCATTTTCCCTTTCCCTTTGACAATAGTAAATAGAACAAAAAGAAGGCCAAGCCAAGTGAGAGTCGCTCGCCCGTCGAGGGTTCCGTTTTAAAAGGAAAATTTAGCCCTTGTTCAGATTTGAGAATTTTAATACCAATACTTATGGTTACATAATTATGTATATTTAGTTGTTAGCCAAGACAGCGCTAAACACGATTACTTAAAATTTACTCCGTAGGAAAAAAACAAATTTGTATTTTTTGCCGCGCCCTACTCAAAAATACATACATTATTATTATTAAACGGAAATCGAGTAAAGTAATGGTATTTTCTTTTATTTATTTACATATTTGAGTCAGGCAACAAGGCCCATATTTCGATATACCTTTCAGACATAACAATAAAAGAAAAAAAAATCGAATCTAATACTCAAAGGAAGAAATATGAATAAAACTTCACAAAATTACATATTCATCGATATAGACATATTATATCCAAAAAAGCCATTACTGAATGCCACTGTATCTCGTGATCTCGACCTATACTGTGTCTCTTACACGAGGGCGTGGTGTATGGTTGAAATTATTTTTGTTGGACGTATTTGTATTAAAATGTTATTGGATTTTGAACCTTATTGTTTTAACGGTAAAGTAGCTTTTTGAAAGAATTGCTTTGGAGCAAAACAACTTTTTTTGGTGTGAAATGATTTTAAGTATACCTACACCACTACACAAATAGACTATTAGACGCATCGCATTAATTTTATCGATGAACGGAAACGGTATCGTGCCAGTGGCATAATGGCGAGAAGCGGTCATAGGGCCTCCTAGCCACATCCGGTTCCTAGTTGGCATCGTCCACTCTCTGTATTTGGTCAGCTGGCCGACGGAGGAGTTGAGTGGGCGCTTCGTAACCGGTTTCATCGTTACCAAATTGCAGTTTACGAAGCGAGGATAACTTACTGACTAACGAGTTGCGTGGAACTGGAAATCTAACGATGCCAATGTCCGATTAGTATGCACATGCAGATCACAATCATGAGAATGAACCGGAGCTGCAGATATTGACGGAATTTATAGTACTACTAGCGACCCGCCCCGGCTCGCGCGTCGAAGACGAATAGACAGAATGTGAAGTTCAATGTCACTGTGTGAGCGCGACGCCAATATAATTGCGCGCGAGTGACAGAGACAAGTAATAATGGGTCAATGTACGACATTCTTTCTATTTGTCGCGCGCGCTTTAAGGCGATATATCGATTGAAGGAGACATCCTTTGTTTTTCGCTCACGACAAAACAGGATGCAACCCTCTCCGAGAATGGCTTTTTAGACAAATCTCGTTAAATAACTGACTGTGTGCTGGTTTATTAAATTTCCTCTTGTCAGTACCTAGATGAGATAAAATACCATCATATTAACTTAATCGTGTCTTTTAATAATGCGTTGTTTTAGTAGACTGAGGAAAAAAAGGAAAATATAGACTCAACTTTGGATTTATTTTCTATCGAGAAAATTTTAAGCAATCATGTTTCGCTATTGTCATTACCACAATCATATAGTCAAGAATTATATATCAGAAAATCAGCCCCTACTGTTTGCTAGTCTGGGCAGGACAGCGTTTCAAAGTCTCCAAATTTCCCAGTGTAGCGCCTTAATACAGGAAGTACAAAATCCATCTATTTTATTTACTATTAATTGAAGAACCTTCTTCTAAAATTAGAACATGAAATAATCAAGCAGTCCTCTGGTGACGCACATCAAGTTTTTTTCTGCTACAAAACTTCAATAGTAGGTATTTGTTAAATGACAAGTGATTTTCCAAGTGTTAATTAAATTTGCATTTGATTACGGTATTGATAATACGACACACAATACCTGTTTATAGCACCAAGTTAATATTTATAAAGGTAAGCTAGTTGTGACTTCCTTAAAAGTATTGTGCGGAATTTTCTACAATAAGCATTTATATTAATAATCAATTAGCATTGATTAAATTATTGGGAAAGTCGTATATCGAAATCCATTTCGAAGTTTAAGGTTGTTAAACTATTTTATCCTTTTATCTCTTCAAAATAATCAATGATCGAAAATATTTTTACAAATATGTGTATGACTTGCATAGGCTTGCATCCTTGCAAAGGTATTTATCGCTGCGGCCAGGGGCGGCCGTATCGATAATACCTCTGCCAAACAAAAAAAAAACAATAACACTACACCCGGATTGAAACGTTTCGGAAAAAAAATAACTGTCGATTTTTCAGAAAAGCTTGTAGATGTTGACTTGTAAAGGTGCCATTACGGTCCGGTTATGTTATAAGTTAAAAATCGGCCAAGTGCGAGTCGGACTCGCGCACGAAGGGTTCCGTCCCATGATCTTTAAAAACGGCAAAAAAATCACGTTGATTTTATTTCTGATATATGGGAGCCCCCTTAAATATTTATTTTATTCTGTTTTTGGTATTTGTTTTTTGTTATAGCGGCAACAAATATACATCATCAGTGAAAATTTCAACTGTCTAACTATCACGGTTCTTGCGATACAGCCTGGTGACAGACGGACAGACGGACAGCGGAGTCTTAGTAATAGGGTCTCGTGTTACCCTTGGGTACGGAACCCTAAAAACGTAACGCATGAGTCACGCCACTGCCACTGCGTTTACGGCGCACCACTGCGTTCTGAGCAGCGGTGTGGTGGTCAGAGGGACTAACATGATCGCTTATATGGCGGACATATACTAGCGTTCGTCCCTTACTGTCAAGTATCTAAGTGCGAGAGGGACAAATGCTAATCTAATTTGAATAATCTGTTTAATTGTGCAAAATGGTGGCCTTCCTACACTTAAATATTTAAAAATATATATTTCCATCTAATATGTTACTACTTCAATATTTTAGAGATATACATAGTGTTACTCGTATCTGGTATAAGTTACTCTAAAGCCATCAATCTCTAGAAACAGGAATCTGTAGCTTTTGCACTCAGTTCAGATAGATATATAATATGCCACTTTTTCCTTTAGATACTTACTCAGCCTTCAATAATAATAATAGCTGTTGCTGTTGGGGATTAACCCGGAGGACCCCCAGAGGAAATAGAATATTTAATGTTCTGTGGACCCCACGGACCCGAGTGCTCCCGAGAGTCGGTCAGGGCCTCCGTCTCCGGCGTGTCTCCGTCGGTCGGAGTGGAACCCCAAGGGGGCCCGCACCCGCAGGACTCTCAGCTCTGGCTTGCCTTCACTGGCCGTCCAGAGAGGAGTCGTCAGAGCTATATGCTCCAGGGGTGGAAGTGTTAAAGGGCATAACGCCGCAAGTAACTTCGGAAAAAGCGCAGCACCACCTCTGGACACCCCTGAGCCGCTCACACCGGTGTTGCTCCTGGCCGTCTTTATGATGGCAATATTCAGGAGCCCATCTAGCGAGTGGCTAGTCACCGCCTGTCTAGATAGCATCTTTACAGTGTTATGACAGGTGTCCAGATCTCTTGCACTAGCCCTATTATTTTGTCCATCCAACTCTCTTCTTTCATTTTACCCACAATAGTCCCAACGCCTGCTGGAACCGGTTCACGGTTATCTATCCATGTACCCATGAATGGGTTCTAGCAGGCGTACTACAGCACAGTGAACTTCTTCTCCAAATGGACTCTACGTGTTGGATCTATATCCCCACGCACGCCTCTCAAATGACCAGGCCTTAAAACCCGAGATTTTTAACAACATTTTTTTTTAAGGAGGTACATGATAATAATAATTTATTTATTTATTTACTCCACCACAAATCATCACGCTTACAGTTTATGATAAACACATCAATTTACACAGCATGCAAATTTATTTGCTTGTTTTGGCATGTTAGCAATATTGAAATGTCAATTCTTTAAACCAAAAGGCAGCTGTGTCAAAGGTCAGTCATTATATGTCATTCTTTTATTTTTGTTTTTATGCAATATGAGCTCGACATGTAACACCAACATATTAGTAAAAATGAATTTCAGTTTTCTTTATTTATTCATCTCTTAATAAAGCTGGGTATACTATATGTATGGAATATCATTTGATAAGTAACAGTAGGTTTTTGGTGAAGAAAAACATTGCGGGGAAAGATGTTATCCGATGTCCAAACAAGATCTAGTTTTCTCCCTGGTGGAAAGGCAGATGGCAGTGGCATTTGTAAAATGTTAAATCTGGGATTACATGCCAAACCAGACCCCTGGTTCCTATCCGATCCAACCGGGCAAACATTAGGAAATTAAGGAGTGGATGAATACCACTTGGCATTACATAATAATTAATAAAAAAGGACAATAAATTTATTAGCTGACCTAAGAATCGGCGGGGCAAAATTGTCTGACAATTAGGGAGTTCTTATATCGATAAATTCAACTATCGATGCTAGTTCTATATACTAGTGATCGCCCCAGCATTGTGTGCAAGACACCCTATTGCACTACAAAATAGTTAATGTTATCTACCTTTTTAGAAGTAAATTACCTACTTAGACACTCACTATAAAACAATAGGTACTTGTCAATGTTGTCGTTTACTTTAACAATAGTAGATGGTACATTCACGAAAAAAAAGTTGAGATGAGTGAAACTATAAAATTGTTTTTAAAAACGAAGGAAAGTATTATTTAATATTAGAGTATAATTTAATTAAGGAGAGTTATTATTTAATTACTTTTTTTTTTACTTTTAATAAAATTATATTTTTACAAGCAAACCCTTGAGTGATCACTAGTATATAGACCTAGCATCGACAGTTGAGTTTATCGATATAGGAACTCCCTACTTGTCAAACAATTTTGCCCCGCGGATTCCTAGGTCTGTTTATTAGGTAAGTAAAAAATATTCCTAAGCAGGACTGTGATTTCGGGAATAATTTCTTGCTCAGGGACAACAAACACAAAATGTAATAAAGATTTGTCAGATTCCCATATAGATTGTCAATTCTTAACTATGTAGTTAACAAATAAAATGCTTACCTCAAGTATTGCAGCATTCTGGAAGATTACTACAGTCCACTTGATTTCTTTCCAGTAGTTGTCTAGAGAGCCTCGGTTCAGGAAATACACCAGAGTTTGTAATAATAAGTATCCCCATCTGGAAGCAACACTTTCATTAGATAAAATTATAAAAAGAAATAAAAATAATAGATAATGTATTGTTAAATATGAGAAAATCAGGTCATTCCTTCATGCACAATAAAATAAAATTGCCATGAAAGTTATGACTAAAATGAAAATTGTAACTATAATTAAAACATAATATTAATATTTAAAGATTTAGAAATACTCAGTTACTAGTGAACCGAATAGGAAAAAATAAAGATAAAATTAACAAATACGTGAGGTTTGTATACTAACAAAATATTAATTTTAAGTATTCTGCGAGTTTGTTTACTTACCCTAGGGTCTGTACAGTATTATATGCTAAAAGATATAATTTACCAACAGACGAAAGTTCTGTTTTTTTAGCACTCTTACTTTTTGGAGCCATTTTAATAGTTTTTCAAATGCACGCCGTGTTAAACAAAATCAGTTAAAATAAGCAAATCGTCGCACTTTCAAGAACATAACAATGATTAAATATGTTTACAAAATGCTAACCAATATTCGCAACCGCAATTTTACGATTTTGTCAGTGTCTTATCCAAAAATCAAGAAATAACGTTTTTAATTCAATCAATTAATACTAGTTAATTATATAACAATAGTAAATAAATGATTGGAAATTAAGCCGGACAACAAATTGCGCGCACGGCACGTCACGTGCTCTGTTAAGCTAATCTACTTCTGCCTGTCAGTGAGTGGTTGGAAGTGACTTTATAACCGACTGTTGCGAAGACGTTAGGGTTATGGTTTTTCGTCTTATCCTGTATAGGTAATAATAATAATATTCTATTGCTGGAATGTTTTTTAACTTTTTTATAAACATGTGTTTAATTCGTCGCATTTTTGAAGGAAGAAGAATGTGTGGATATGGCAATATTGGCAATCATTTGCCTCATGCCAGACATGGGTAAAGCGGGTATTACACTGTCCTGAATCAGGCGTCCTAACTAGTGGAGGGGAGTTGAAGCATCTCGCCCTAATGTATAGGTCGGAACCCTTCTAAGTGTCCTAAATTCAGGACAGTGTAATATCCGCTTAAGGACCAAATTTTTCATTTACCCCCTTGCGTCCCTTCTTTGCTTCTACCCATCTCCTCAAAGAGAATATTATCAGTTATCACCAAAGAGAATATAACCACCAAATAGAATATTCTAAGAGACGGGACTTTGGGGCGTCAGTTACACGGTCAATATTATCACATCTGTGGCGATACAGTATTGGCCTCTCTCTCACTTACCTAATATCCTCATATCTAACCTCAAGAAAGCAGTCTTGAAAATATTTACATTTAGTAATGAAAAATTATAAAAAAAATACTAAATGTAAATATTTTCAAGACTGCTTTCTTGAGGTTAGATATGAGGTTATTAAGCTCAAGCCACACAGAGAGCGGGCGGGCGGCGGCGGCGCGGGCGCGGGCGGCTGCGGCGCGGGCGCGGGCGGCTGCGGCGCGGGCGCGGGCGGCGGCGGCGCGGGCGCGGGCGGCGGCGGCGCGGGAGCTGCTTTTGGCGGTGGCGGCTGCCGACAAAGGCCGCTGCCGCCCGCGCCCGCGCCGCTGCCGCCCGCGCCCGCGCCGCCGCCGCCCGCGCCCGCGCCGCCGCCGCCCGCGCCCGCGCCGCAGCCGCCCGCGCCCGCGCCGCCACCGCCCGCCCGCTCTCTGTGTGGCTTGAGCTTTAGGTACCATATTAGGTATATTTTACAAAAAAGTATTCAACGGTATCGTACCAGGAGGAGTCCAAACTTGGTATGTTTTGAAAATTATTTTTATTTTAATTTAAGACAAGTGACTTAAATGTAATGATGTGATATATTTTTAGAATTGGCTCAGAAAGCCCTTTCGTTTGATACCACACACGATGGGTTTCAGAACCTTTTTTTTAATTCCATAAAAAAAAAGAAGTCGTCATAACTCCTCTCCTCTTCGTTTTTTTTTCGTCCAACGGGTCAAATTATTTCATATGTCCTAAAGATCAATCGTACCGATTTTCATGCTTTTAACACCATTTGCAGCATTCTCCATACAAAGCCCTTGTGTGCCGCCAGCACTATAAATCCATCAGCACTTGTTCTTGATTTGGTAGAACCTCACGTACATCTACAAAGGACTTGTATGTATGTATAACGTATGTATCTTAAGAGAGCTGCTGCATCACCTGCTCCTTCTATATCTTTTGGCTTTGTCAGACTTCCATCAAACACACTCATGGCATCTGCGGTGCCACGTAACATAATAAGTATTTTGTACTTCCAAGTTGTTCCAAGTCGACCAATTTGACTTGTAGACCTCGGGCCAACGACAGGTCACAATTACCAATCTCCTCTCGCATGAAAACTACATAGAGTGGTTAAGAAAGATGAATAAAAAAATACTGTGGACGTCTGCCACGATTCCGTTGGTGGGTTGAGGAGCAGCAGCCTCCCAAAGACGTAAAAAAAATAATTAAATTCAGTCATTTCCTCTCGACTGAAACTAGGTTTAAATGATAGTTAAGAAAATACCTTAACGAAAAAAAATCGTCTGCCACTTGTAGGGCGGTGGAATACCCGTCTGCCAAGCACGTGAACATGTAAAAAAAAATTTAATTCAGTCATTTCCTCTCGCATGAAATTTTGTCAGATGATAGTTTATGGACCATTATGAAGAAATAAATTCGTCTGCCACTTGTATCGCGGTGGAAAACCCGTCTGCCAAGGGCCTAAACATTGTATGGGACGAAAAGAAAAAAACAATGTACATCGGCGTGTGGGATATCTATGGATAGGTCTTTAAAAATGATATAGGGGTTTCTAAAAAACTTTTCCATTTAATTCAACCGTTGGTGAGATATTCGCCGTGAAAGTAGTAAAAAGTTCATCCCCCCTCTTGAATTTCTAAACTGTGAGGTCAAAAATTCTGAAAAAAATTGGGAGGGTGTAAATAAATAAAGACTTTCAAAAATATTTGGTTTGAATAAACTACGTCAAACGGTTTTTGAATAAACGCTGAAAAACTGTCTTATTCAAACAAAACGACTTAAGCGACGTGAGTTTCCCATACAGATACGACCTTTTTTGCTACGATTTATTGAATAGTGGTTTAAAATGTGAACTAGTACGTGTCGGTCGGTACGGAAACCTTCATTGTGTGTGATCCCTGACGCACTCTAGGACTGCTTGAAAGTTATTCGACATGCCTCAGGTCGTGTCTTCATAGGAAACTCACGTCACTTAAGTCGTTTTGTTTGGGCAAGACAGTGTTTCCTATGAAGATACGACCTGAGGCATATCGAATAACTTTCAAACCGTCCTAGAGTGCGTCTCGGATCACAAACAATGAAGGGTTCCATACCGACACCTACTAGATCTCATTTTAAACCGATATCCAATAAATCGTAGCAAAAAAGGTCGTATCTTTATGGGAAACTCACGTCGCTTAAGTCGTTATGTTTGAACAAGACAGTTTTTCAGCGTTTATTCAAAAACCGTTTGACGTAATTTATTCGAACCGAATATTTTTGAAAGACTTTATTTATTAACACCCTCCCAATTTTTTCAGAATTTTTGACCTCACAGTTTCGAAAAAAAAGAGGGGGGATGCACTTTTTACGACTTTCACGGCGAATATCTCACCAACGGTTGATTAAAATGCAAAAGTTTTTTAGAAACCCCTATATCATTTTCAAAGACCTATCCAAAGATACCCCACACGCCGATGTGCATTGTTTTTTCCTTTTCACCCCATACAATGTTTAGGCCCTTGGCAGACGGGTTTTCCACCGCGATACAAGTGGCAGACGAATTTATTTCTTCATAATAGTCTATAAACTATCATCTGACAAAATTTCATGCGAGAGGAAATGACTGTTTTTTTTTTTTTTACATGTTCACCGGCCTGGCAGACGGGTATTCCACCGCGCTACAAGTGGCAGACGATTTTTTTTCGTTAAGGTATTTTCTTAACTATCATTTAAACCTAGTTTCAGTCGAGAGGAAATGACTGAATTTAATTATTTTTTTTACGTCTTTGGGAGGCTGCTGCTCCTCAACCCACCAACGGAATGGTGGCAGACGTCCACAGTAATTTTTTATTCATCTTTCTTAATCACTGTACAAGTTTTCGTGCGAGAGGAAATGACTGACGATTTTAACATTGTGGCCCGCGGTCTATTGCCTTCGATTGAATATTTTGACGAGATGACTTCCATGGCTGGATCTAATAACCTTTAAAATCCTATTCAGAGTAAACGCGTGTTCAAAACGATAGAATCATTTTTTTATTATAATATCGATCGACCAGAACAATATTTTATTTTAATTTGACAATGTTTGTTTTCTTGACAACTAAAAATATTGACAACCTAAACCAGAGGGATTGAGTATTGAAGTAAAAACTCCTTTCAACAGAACGGAAATGACCATAAGTGACTAAATTATTTAATACTATTATACCGCTGTTATACTAAAACTCTAAAAGTCTAAAAGTGACATTGACATGTGACTGAGATGGATTAACTTAACTGAGAGAGCGAGATATCAATATTTTTGTTTTTTTTTCTAGCCTTAAACCATACAAAGTGTCTTTTTCTTCCTAGTTGCGCGAGCCTGATAACCACTTCGATCAAAGAGAATATAACCACCACGTTCATCTAAGGTGCGCACACAGAGAGCGTTCTGGCGTTCCGCGTTCAGCGTTCTGTACAAGGTATCCTTGAATTCATACAACTCTGCACGCAAAACGCGCAACGCTGAAGCCTTAAGGCTAAGCGCATACAGAGAGCGTTTATATGTAGATGATTCAGAATTAAGAGTTGTATGAATTCAAGGAGCGTTCTGCCCGCCTGCTGTGTGCATTATCGTAATAGGGACTCGGTACAATACAGAGAACGCAGAACGCTCTCTGTGTGCGCCTACTCTAAGTCACTTAAGTCGTTTTGTTTGAGACAGTGTTTCCTATGAAGATACGACCTGAGGCATATCGAATAACTTTCAAACCGTCCTAGAGTGCTTCTGGGATCACACACAATGAAGGGTTCCATACCGACACCTACTAGTTCACATTTTAAACCACTATTTAATAAATCGTAGCAAAAAAGGTCGTATCTTTGTGGGAAACTCACGTCACTTAAGTCGTTTTGTTTGAACAAGACAGTTTTTTAGCGTTTATTCAAAAACCGTTTGACGTAATTTATTCAAGCCGAATATTTTTGAAAGTATTTATTTATTTTCACCCTCCCAATTTTTTTCAGAATTTTTGACTCACAGTTTGGAAATTAAAGAGGGGGATGAACTTTTTACGACTTTCACAGCGAATATCTCACCAACGGTTGAATTAAATGGAAAAGTGTTTTAGAAACCCCTATGTCATTTTCAAAGAACTATCCATAGATACTCCACATGCCGATGTGCATTGAGTTTTTTTTCATCCCGTACAATGTTTAGGGCCTTGGCAGACGGGTTTTCCACCGCGATAAAGTGGAAGACGAATTTATTTCTTCATAATAGTCCATAAACTATCATCTGACAAAATTTCATGCGAGAGGAAATGACTGATTTTTTATTTTGTTTTACATGTTCACGTGCTTGGCAGACAGTTTTTCAGCGTTTATTCAAAAACCGTTTGACGTAATTAATTCAAACCGAATATTTTTGAAAGTATTTATTTATTTACATCCTCCCAAATTTTTTCAGAGTTTTTGACCTCACAGTTTGGAAATTAAAGAGGGGGATGAACTTTTTACGACATTCACAGCGAATATCTCACCAACGGTTGACTTAAATGAAAGAGTTTTTTAGAAACCCCTACATCATTTTCAAAGACCTATCCATAGATACCCCACACGCCGATGTGCATTGAGTTTTTTTTTCATCCCATACAATGTTTAGGGCCTTGGCAGACGGGTTTTCCACCGCGATACAAGTGGAAGACGAATTTATTTCTTCATAATAGTCCATAAACTATCACCTGACAAAATTTCATGCGAGAGGAAATGACTGATTTTAATTAAATTTTTTTACGTCTTTGGGAGGCTGCTACTCCTCAACCCACCAACGGAATCGTAGCAGACGTCCACAGTATTTATTTATACATCTTTCTTAATCACTGTACGAGTTTTCATGCGAGAGGACGTTGGTAATCGTAACCTGTTGGTGGCTTACGGTCTATAATCACTGTACAAGTTTTCGTGTGAGAGGAAATGACTGACGATTTTAACGTCTGGCCCGCGGTCTATTCACGGTACGTTTCCATCATCGGACATACAGCAAGATGGACCGTGTATAAAGCGCTTTAGGTATAGATCCGTGTGATGTGATGATGTGTTTACAATTTTAGAGGCTGGCAACTGGAAATTAAATGAGTGAATGAAGAGATTGAAGAGCACTTGAGTGACACCAGTGTTGTCACACTCCTGTTTTCACATGAGATCTACTGTTTTTAGGGTGTGTCTACTGTACTACTGTTTCTCCCTAAAATCTACTGTATTTTAGAAACGTCTCCTCTTTTTTTTAATCTACTGGATTTTGGTTTGTCCAAATTCAATTATCAAGAAAAAATAACAAATATATAACTTGTCAAGTTTCTTGAAGCGAGCGTAGGGGTAGTGGGAGGAAAGTGCGCAGTGTCGAACGGAATGGAGGAACGGCTCTGCTGTTCATACAAAACTAAACTTTTATGAACAGCGGCATTTGGAAAACCTGGACGCGAAGCGACATATCCGCAAGGCTCGGACAAAGCTCCGCTACACGTATACATGAGCAAGCAAACAGCAGTCATGGTCTCCACGACAATGGTCATTGTTTGATGGGTTATCATGGCCCTTGGTGTGGATCCGACCGGAATGAGGGCTACCGCGTATGGATTCGCCGCTAGAGGCGCTAGTGTGATGTCAGTCCTCCAAAACGTCAAATTTCATGGTTTGTGGGTGGGTTGCGCGGGTTTGTTTCTAATTAGATTAATAACCAATAACAAACTTTGACCGCTGGACTGAGCACAAATACGGTAGCCCTAATTACTTGGTTAAGTAAGTTGAAGTTTAAATGACAGATGAGATGAGATTTTTTTAGTATTTATGAAACTTCTCGGAGTGTGGCACTTACTTACTTTACTTATTTACTTTTATAATATCACTTAAATCACTATGAAACATGCATTTAGGTAAATTTTATGGAACCCATCTTTTTTCTGTTTTTGTTTTATTCCAATCTCCTGTTTTTTAGGGCATGTACATGTAGCTGCTGTTTTTTTTTCAGATTGGACCTGGCAACACTGAGTGACAACCGGACCGGTTACGTTTCATCGTTCATTTCGTTCAATCGTCGTCGCCCTTCCCTTGACGTTCTTTCATTCTTTCTTTGGCTGACTGATCGCTTGTCGAGGCGTACGTTTCTTATAATTTCATTAATTTTGTATAAGTTGATACTTATCATACATCGAGGGATCAAGAACAATAAGCTTAATTTTTTGTAATTATTTCAGCGTTCGCGGTTACACATTAACACAATGGTTGCGGCTAAGAAACAGGTAAGCTAGACACGTGTTCGTACATTTCACGGGACTTTGCTAAGTTATCTGGATTTCTATCTTGAATAACATAATTTTGAAGTCCTAGATTAGTTATGCAACATGATAGGCCCGCTAATTCTATAATTTGCGGCGCTGAGATGTTGCCAACACTTAGTTTAACACCATAGTGTATTTGGAGGTTAGGTTGAAGATTTTTTTTACCAATGGCAAATCGCCACAGTTGAAGTATTCCGTTTGATATTTAAGATGCAAATAATCAATATCACGGTTGCTCCATGTTCATCCGTCGCTACTACTTCCAATGGGAACCATGTGCCGCATATGATTTTAACACTTACCCTGTTTCACCACACATTCCTAAGAAAAGGTAATTTGTTACAGAAAAAGACCATCGAGTCTATCAACTCGCGCCTAGCGCTGGTTATGAAATCAGGCAAATACTGCCTTGGCTACAAGCAGACCCTGAAGACGCTGCGGCAGGGAAAGGCTAAACTGGTCATCATTGCCAAGAATGCTCCTCCTCTAAGGTGAGACTACTGAGAAGTAGAGTTTCCCAAATATTGATTAACAGGGAGCTATGTTGTCTCAAGTTTTCACACAGGGTCACTAACTATTAGTAGTTTTATCTGCTTGCCTGTGGGCATAAATGAATTACCTGCAGTCTGTGTTAAAACTTATATGACAACCATATGGAGTCTTTCAAAGACAAAGAAGTATGGATTCCCTAATAATGAAACAGTAAATTATTCTTAATGTACTGCTTCATGAGTTGTAAGGGAAACCTATGGAGTAGTCTTTGAAAAGTTGCAGCTCCTCATAAACAGGTGAGAATGTGTTGAGTTGTATTACAATGGATAAATGTTTTATTACACCAGGGGCCTGTACCACAAAACTTTACAAGCGTACAATTCGACAAATTTGTCAACTTTTTCTATGGGAAATTGTAAAATTTTGTGAAATTGTAGACTTGTAAAGTTTTGTGGTTTGGGGCCAGGCCCCTGTACCACAAATCTTTACAAGTCTACAATTTGACAAAAATTGTACATATTTCCATAGAAAAAGTTGACAAATTTGTTGAATTGTACACTTGTAAAGTCTTGTGGTACAGGCCCCTGCTATTCAGAAAAATAATTGTTGCCCTTAAATAAGGGATCAAAGTTGTACTTTTCTTCCCTCATTTGAGGGCAACAATCACTCTTTTCCTCATAGAAGGTGTGAAAAGCGATATGTGCCACTTGTAGCAAAATTATTTGTAAGAAATTACGTCTCCGCGTATCTTTTTTGAAGTGTTGCATCCTGTAGGTAGAGCATATCACATGTAGTGTGAGCAACTTGAGCATCATGTACACTGTACCATCTCAAGCAGGCCTATTACTCTTGTTGCATCAACTGAACTGCTCTGGCACACCTCAAGAGTAACTAGTATAACAAGCGGAAGTCTCTTATTGAAGGAAAGGATATGAAAATAGACTTCCGCTTGTAATATTAGTTACAATTCTTTATACATCTATATTTTATAATGTATGTGTTAGTTATATGCCCATTTTTATCCCTCTATAGACCTCTGAACGCACTAGGAACGAGAGCTTGTGTTAAACGTCGAGTGTGTGTGAGCAGGATTCCATAACTTGAATTTTCTAGCTGTCGAACATCAGTTTTAATAGACAGCCACTTTTGTACGCAAGTATACGTATTATTTATTCTGTGACCAAAGTAACTGTCGTGTTTCAGGAAATCGGAGATCGAGTACTATGCCTACTTGGCGAAGACCGGCGTCCACCATTACAGTGGTAACAACATCGAGCTGGGCACCGCCTGCGGCAAGTACTACCGCGTGTGCACGCTGGCTATCACAGACCCCGGTGACTCTGACATCATCACCACACTGCCAGAAGCCATTGCGTAGTTTTAAATAAATCTATTAAGCTAAATATTTCTTTTTTATTAATTTCCTAAAATTAAATTTAGGTGACCTATACACGGACCGCTTCCAACAGCTTCAAGCGGTCACTGTTGGAAAAGTGTTTGAATATATCCCAAAAGGTCCCAATTAGTAATTATCAATGTCCGGGTAAAAACCTAATTTCCCCGTACTACAAGGGACGAGACTTCGAGTATATGGAATTAATTTGAACTCTATTCCTCCACGCGTTCCCAAGATGAAGGGTCTTGACAGACAGAGACGCCAGACGAACAACAAAGTGATCCTATAAGGGCCCGTACACATAGCGATCCATTTTACACGTACGTTATTTGATGGCGTATGTACTTGTATGAGCGAGTTCACAGAAAACAGTATTTCGAATCCAGTAACAATAGTAGTACCGTTATCCGTTAAAACTTACGTTACGAAGTATTAATCTGTGGTTAAAACGGATCCTGTAATAAAAATGGACCTTCTACGTGTACGCGCCAGGACAAGGAACCCTAAATCGTGCTATAACCGAGTTGCGTACAAATTAACGCTTTCCCTTCGTTCGAGCGCCACAATATCGGGTCACTTTCAACGCAAGTCTGCTAATGTATGGCTTTGGGCTACCAAAATGCTTACCTATTGTTAAAATTTTAAGACTATCTCCAACCGTTAGGCTGTAAAACATGTGGTGGTGACACGACAGGCGGACGGACTGACGCGTGAGTGACAGCAATAGGGTTCTGTTTGGACCCGTCGGGTACGGAACCCTAAAAGTCGTGCGTTCAAACCTCGTTTGTGGGATAGAGCTATAAAGCAAAAAAATCGTTCTTGAAAAAAAAAGCAAAATATGACTAAAAATGTGTAGCATTATTTTATTAGATACGCTGCCAATAAAATTTAAGGGTTAAACATTTGTGTCCGGCCGAAGTTTCGGTTTCGGCATAAAAACCATGACTTTCGGCCGAAGGTTTAGTTTCGGTCAAAAAACTGCCGAACCTTTCGGCAATGCCGAAACTGACATTGTTGACCGAGCGAACGAAGCGTAACCGTTTCAACTCAGGTAAAATTACCTATCACATGTCTCATTGGGCCAGTAGATATTGACATCAAAATATTTAATTTCATAATATGTTTTTCACACCATCTGCTCGTCAATGCCCAATTATATATCATGCAAACCTTACCGAAAGCAAATCATTATAACCCTTGGCTTAAGCCGGGTAGTAATATCGTACTGAATCTCATTATAACCCGCCGGGTAATAATGTGATTTCACTTTTCATAGTTCTTATAGTTCTGTCATTAAAGTCTAATGTCGTGAAGTCCACTAAGCGGCGAGGAGGCGGCACACCAGCTCCGTGTTTTGTTTGGAACGTCGTGTTCGAAACAAAAGACTGCGTCGTCGCCCGCCACGCCGCCGCCTGTAGCGCGTCAAGCGCGTGGTTTTAGTACTGAATATTTGTAGAAAAACATTTTGGAGTTTTCTTATACATTATTCTCATATTTTATTACATTTTTAAATAAAATCACTATGTAATATCCGTGCCTCGGACGTAGCTAGGGCTGGCCTTCCTCCCTTCGCAGCAGTTACAGCAATGTAAATAAATACATACTTACATATTAGTGGACAGTCTTACACAAATCTACCTAGTCCCAAACTAATCAAAGCTTGTACTATGGGTACTAGTCGACGATATACATATACCTATAAAGATAAATATATACCTACTTAAAATACATAGAAAACATCTAAGATTCAGGAACAAAATACTTGTGCTCACCACACAAATGAATGCAAGCAGTCTTCGATGTACTAGGTATTAAATACCAAAAACAAGATCCGCGTGAGTTACAAGAAGCTTAATTATACGGAGTAAAACAGATTCTATTAAAATAGATACTAAAATTTGCTGCGATTGACTGATTTAATTCTGTTTTTAGTAGCCTTGGTTTTTTTATTGCCTCGCAAGAGGTGAGAAAAGTAGAGTTATACTCCTCGGGGATAAAGCTGTTTTTGTCTTGGGAGCGCTTAAATCCCTCACTACACTCAGTACTCAGTCTTAATTAGTCAATTTAATATTTTATATTTTTTAAGTCATTACTCCCTCGCTCCGCTCGGGAGTAAAATTTGGCGTCCTTCGTTACATTCGGGATTCAATAACGCACCCGTGACATAAAACTGTGTTTTATCCCCTTGGTGTATAATCTACTATTATGGATAAGTTAAGGTAGATAGTGTGTATCCTGCACCGTCGAAAAACTGGAGCTTGCTGAGCAGCACGCGGAAAACTGCGAAATTTTCGGACATTTTTCTCTTAATGTTGTAAAACTACCTTCGAATGGCTTTCCCTTGGCCCCTGGAGGGCTTGTAGATTTGCGGTTGGGCTTAATTTGTTGCAAATTTAATTGACTTTAAAAACGTAGTACACGTTTTCGTCGAAAAATGCACAATTTGAGTTTTATTTCGCAGTTCTCCGCGTGCTGCTCAGCAAGCTCCAGTTTTTCGAAGCTGCAAATTTGGGTACCTACCCCAACTGATAAAAAATGCAGAATTACATCACGCTTTGCGATTTTAGCCTTTTTAAGTGTCGAATTCTACTGCGTTACATATCTTGTTACTTAAATTGTTTTATTTTATACCAACCACTTATACTCATGTCTAGAAAAAAAGGCCCGCCGACGTTTTTTGAATGATTTTTAACGCGTCTGTACAAGTTCCGGTTTCGGCCGAAACTAGAGCCTAAACCGAACCTTCGGTTTCGGCAAAAAAACAAGTTTCGGTCGGACACTATTAAACATTTCCCTTTATCGGAAAGATGTGGTTTACTTGGAACAATTTTACTGGCAGTTTTAGTTGTTTTATTGCATTGGACTCGATTTTAAAAATTTAATACGAAATAATTTGCGTTCTTATTTACGAAACCTTTACGTCGGCGCCGCCGATTTTTTGGCAAACGCCGCCGCCGCCAATCATTGTTATAGCATTTGTTATACCTAACCATAGCATATGCTATCAAATTATGGCACATAATTAACCCTTTGACCGCCAAGAACCTATAAAGTGGTTGTGTGTCGTCGTGCCCACCACGCCAACAACCACTTAAAAGGTGTAATTTGATCATGAAAAAAAAAATCATTTATGAACCGTTTTAATTGGTTTAGACATTACACCAAAAAACAGTGCTTGGTGTACTGGGCACGACGACACACGTTAAAAGGGCATTTAATTCGCCTACAAGTTATCCGTATAAATTGTATGAAAAATGTTCGTGTCACTTCGGAATCGATTAGGTAATATGTAGTGTAAGCGAATTAAATGCCTTTGTGCTAAAAATTTGATACCCACAAGCCCTCAAGGTCCCCACCTGGATGACTACACTATGTCACGAAGTGTCATTTCACAGCTCAGGATTTATCATTCACTCTAGCGATGTGATAGCTAAATATCTCAAGAATTACTTTTGATAGCGATTTCGAATAGGTAGTTATTAAGAGGAGAGGTAGCAAGCTCTCTCCACACAAACTTTGTGCAGGATTTTCTTCGTTTGTGTTTGCATTAAAGTTATGATTTTTGGTCAGTATGCTTATTTTTCTGTTAGCTATTTCGTGATGTAATTTTTTTTAAATTTATATTATTTTTATTTATGTTTTCATTTTTTTGAAATATTTGAAAATTCCTACATCACTTTCTTCGCATATCTAATATTTACATCAAAAAAAATATATTACATTCGTTAGTGCCAAAACCTACGAATAAAACGTGCACAGAGTTTGTATGGAGATGGCCTTGCCCACCCCTGTGCCTTAAACAAGGCTAACTAACCTAGATCCATAGAACATAGTTTCCGTTTCATTCTTATAAAAAATATCCAAAAAGGGGTTAGAACAAATGTAAAGGCTTTATTTATTTTAGTAAACACCATATATATACATTATAATGAAGTAAAATAAAACATAATTTAATCGTGTCCATATTATCTGAAATGTAGCAACATTCCAACCCCCAACTTCTTAGGCGCGTGGTGCGGCACCTGCAAAAAAATTCAAATTAGAACACGAGGTAGTACAGTGTCCCAGATGACTTCCGCTCCGCAGAAGCGCGGATGAATTTATAGCGGCTGTACTACACTCTCGCCGAGACACAGCGAGACAGGCCGAGCGCGAGAGTGTACAGGTGGGGTCTCGCTGTCAATTCCCCACCTCACCCAGCCCCGAGGGGGGCATCCTCGCTCGAGAGTGTACAGGCGGTGTTAGATCTGTTTATGCGTATTTTGTACGATCAAGAACAGTTGTTGAAAACCATGAAGAATTGTAGATTGTCTTGTGTCTCAAGGGAGCAAATTGATATATTATTTACGGTGAAGGCGTAGGTATACTGAATCGTGAGGCGACAGATTCTACAATAGAATCCTGAGCGTAGCGAGGGACTCGAAAAGTAGAATCGTGAGCGTAGCGAGGGATTCAGGTTTTAACGTCTGAGTGTAAGGCCTGAGTGGACGCTCGGAGCGGAGCGTTCGACGGGGTGTGCAGCGGGGCGGGCGTCGGGCGAGCGTGCATACTATTTGTGCAGCGGCGCCTCAGGACACCAGTATGAGTTTCAATTGTTTAACATGCACGCCCGACTCGAGCGTCCACTCAGGTCTTACACTAAGGCTGTCTAATGTTAAGAATCCATAAAATTCTTTAATATGGATGAGATTTTTAGACAACCCTGATTTGAAACTGAATACAAATTATATACGGCTTGCATTATACAAATGATTTCCTCGCGGTGATGAGGTGAAAACTTGTGTTTCGCTCGGCAGCTAAGTTGTTTGGCGGATTGCACTTTTGAACCTCTACTTTCATATAATCTTAGAGCTCTGCTCTAAATACAAATACACGCGTCAAACAATTTTGCAGCTTCGCAGAAAATATTAAGAATTACTACCCACTACATCATTGCAGAGGCCGGGGAGAAGCAATTTGTGGAAAAGTTGATCTAATTTCGGATGAATCCAAGGAGGGGACCGTCAAAGATACGCGTCCACGAATTGCCATTCCCGCCAACCGCCAAGGAATAGTGCTTTACTAAAAAAAATGCAATGCAATTTAAAAATTATAAGAATAATTGAAGAGCCCACATATGCACTTTTGCCAATGTTTATCGACCTAGATCTCAACATCTATAGTGATTAAATATCTGTCCTTTCAGTATATTAATCTTGAACTATTTTCCTCCAGTCTGTTAAAAGTGAAAACACGATTTGCAAAAATTTTCTCGATACTTTTATTTTTCAGACATAACCCTTTTTTTTGATGTTTTTGGTTGGATCTTTAAAACCCTCCCATATTTAACGTCAATATTTTATTGCATGTTTTTCATAAAATAACAGACGGAATGCATCATAGTTACCTTTCTAAATCCTTCTTCCTTCTTAATAATGGATTCATGTCAGAAATAGCATTTCGTAATTCCATTTAGCCATTATTTTTATTCTGGCTTTGGCATCATCGTATACCTGTAAGAAACAAGGTATTATTATTTATATCGCTATGTTTATTATTTTAGGGTCGATTTGACCAAACAGGAATTAGCTTAGTTCCAGACGATTAATATGAGATTAATTATCAGTTTAGTTCCAATTCCTTAATTCCAGTTTGGTCGAATCGGGTCTTAACAGTATTGAATCCGAACACTTTCTAAGGCCTGGGGGAAATATATTTCAACAGTAATTATAAAAACAAAATTATAACAATAAACTATTACATCAGGCTTTAAAACTTGTTCGATGCCTACATTTTGTGAATACTTTATAAACTAGAGTAGCTGGTTAGCTTAGAGTACGGATATGTTTATACCTAGACAGTATTCTTGTCAATAGTGTCGATTCTACTTTAGGGGCCTTTTATAAGGGGACAATTGAGATGTCACAATTACTTATCGCTGAACTCAAAGTGGTTTCATTTCACTAGAATATTAATGTGATACGTATTACGATACGAGTGTATCGATCACCGTGTGAAAGCCTCCCCTTCAGTGCAGGTTTCCGTAAGACGGTTTTTTTTATACAGGATGTAACATTTAAATCTGTCAGTATGGGATAGTCTGAAACTATAAGACAAACAAGATCAGGGGCCGATTTTTGAGTGTCGAGCGCTCGACTTTTCACTCGACATCTGTCAAAACATCATAGCTTTTTCACAGATCTCGAGTAAGTCGAGCGTTCGACACTCAAAAATCGGCCCCCTGTCATCAGATTTTAGTGAAATCATTGCCTAAACGAGTTGATGAATATTGCTTTGAAAAACATGGTTCGAACATTTACTTAATTAGTTTAAAGGCTATGAAATACAATGATTTTAGATACCATGTTTCATAGTAACATTTACTGATTTAAATGTTACACCCTGGTATACCTACGAGTTCAAATGAAAACACCCCATTGCCATCTCGTTGGTTAGGAACATTGCGTTTGCTGTGAGAGTGGTTGGTTTTATGTAGACTAGTCGAGGTCGAGGCCTAGCAAGTATTGTGGCACTGGTATTTAGGATTTATACAGCCAGTTGTTGTTGAACAGCAACTTTGTTTTTTTCAATAATGCAATTTTGTTTGTTAACATGAAGATATATAACGTTGTTAACTAATAATTTCCCCATTTAATAATATAACATATATATTTCTTCGAGTACCTTTTATTTATTTATTTCTGTGACATATACCTATTGGTAATGATGAGTCACTATTTTATAATACCTTCTTACATCATTACATCACAGTCCTCATGTTTTGCTTGTATGAATTTACTACAACCTACATTACGGCATTATTAGGAGTTTGCACCCAAAACTTTTTCTATTGTACTTATATTCCACTTACACACTAATAGGAGCATCTCCTTATAATTCTTAATAGTCACGACTACGAAGTATATTTAGTTGTACAGTGTAGATTTTTGTCCTAGTACCTATGTAATAATCCACTTTATGGGATATGTAGGAATTAGTTTCTACGCAGTTGGTGCTAACCTAATAGCCACGTATCGATAATTTTATCATTGTACCTAGTGTTTAAAACTTATATAATGACGCTTTCAATTCTTAGCCTTAAATTAAGTCTATAAATACATCATAAAAACACGAAATTGTTACCTGTGGTCAATCAGTATTTCAAACATGTAGTAACTTAATTCTTCAAAGTATGTTTGTAGAGTTTACGAATCTCCCTTGTCGTTTAATATACATCATGAAATACCTTGTAGAGCCTATATGAAGGAAAGACTTATACCAGTTACTACTAGTACCTAATAAATTTCTGTAAAAGAAAACTTGATTGACATTGCGATAATAACGGACTCCTGTAGTGCGCCAGTTATAGATTGAAATGTCGTTACTTTATATTAAATAATCATCAGAAAATGAATATCTATAGATCGTAATTTCACAAGTGGTAACCTTAGTTTTAGTGACCCATCTTTTATACATAAGTTTCATAGTGATAGTTCTTTATGTACTTACCACTCTAATATCTTTGAATGTTTTGAATTGTACACACTTAATTGCTATACTTTATTATTATGTTACCTGACAAGATATCCCGTGAATGTAATTTTTGTGGAGGATTGCTGTTCTTCTCTTCTCATTTGATATAAGTCATAAGGCGAGACAGAAAACTTAAAGACTGGCTCGTGCATGGGTCTCGCTACTTTACCGGCGCCAGAACTTACAAACACGCTTCAGGAGACATTGTTCCAAACCGAGTAACAAGGTTACTTTTTGCTTCCCTGGTGTTTATACTGATAAATTAATATAACATGTTGACCAGCATTTTAATCATCTTGTGATTTTGAAGCAGATGTTTAATATAGCTGCAAGGTGTCGTGAGTATTAAGAGGATTACCCCTTTTTGTAGGTTTTGTTTAGTTGAAACAAAAGTAAGTTGCAACTCAGCATGTAATCAAGTTAAGAGTAAACACAATAATAGCTACGCGTATCATACCATTATGCAGGCCCATGCCTGTTTAAGCCTTTTGCTGTTATCCGCTATTCTGGTATCTGAAGAGAGACGTCTCTGATTTATTAGATAGACCGTCATACATTATATTATAGCAATCTTTTGATTAAATAGAGTAAGCAAATGTTTACCGATGTAATTAACTCAAGTGTTAGTGCTCTTCATCAGTTATGTTGTTGCACTGGAACTAATTCGAACATAAAAATGATTACATGACAATCATAACTATACATATAAATCGACACCTGTGATTTTCTCGCGCTCATTAAAAAAATACTGATCTGGCCAAGTCAAAAAAGCAGAATAATATATTAACCAGTCTAGGTAAACTTAGCTTTGAAATATTAAACTTTGAATTGATGACCTACCTAATCGGAAATTTTGTGATACTGAATTTTGTTCAAATCAATTGGCAGAGAATAATAATTGTGAAAAACAACACTTATCTACGAACTGATAAAAATGGTATATATGAATACCTGGTCAGTTTTAAGCTCTGTTTGCAGTGTTCTTGACACAATCCGCAGATTGAGTATATTGACCCTCGGGTCCTGTCAAATGTATGCCGTGTGTGCTCACTGTTGAGGCCAAATATAAACAATTTTCACATTGGTTGTGACTACTAGTGTGTTATGATTTTATGATATGAATTAACAATTATAGACCTTGAAGGATGCCCTTGGTTAGTATAAATTCAAACCTAGATGAATTTTCTGTCACTAAACGTAATTTTTGAGAACATTCTACGCAAATTTGCGTTCCTTACACACATAAGCTCTAACTGGTCTTTATAAAACCGAGCCTTAATCTTGAATATCTACTGTACTGGAACAAATCAAGACAGTTGAGTGGATCATCTACATGGATGTGCTAGGCATTACATTTAATTAGTATCTTAATTTTACTTTACCAACCATGTCAATTAGTAGCAGGTACTAAGGAATATAGGTACTTTGTACTGTTCGAATCAAAGTTTGCATCACATTATTTGTCTGGTCGTACTCTAATAATAGGTGATACCAGTTAATATCAACATTTTGAAATTCAGTATCAAAATAGGTTATTTTACTTTTCTGGTAAGATATTTACCATTATACTGAGTCAAATGTATAATATTATAACGAATAACACTAACGCGTTCTTCTAAAATCCACCTCAGACCACAATAACGCGCAGTTTTAAACATTATCATTTATTTTTATAGTCGTAAATAAAGTATACACAATATATGGTTCATAATTTATTTCGACTCAGTTTCTTAAATTCTAAAACAATGACACCTAGTCATCATGGTCACAAAAATAATACATAAATCACACATAAGTTATTACATGTCTTTTGAAACTCATGCAATTGTATTTAATTTCTCTATGCAATTTCCCTAGTAATTTATTTCATTTGTTTGCGTAGTGCTTCTTTTAAGACCAGTATCAATTGTTTGCATTAAAATAATTCTACACTTAAATTAAAATTTACCTTAATATATGTATAAAATGTATCTCCGCTATTTTTAAAACGATACAGCTACTTCCTATAAGTATATGCTTATCAACCTCAAATTAACTCGTATGATATTCAAAGAGTTCACCAACTTCCTGTAATGCAAACAATTAAATAGACGCTTTAGACACGAAATATACAGTTCTGTAAGATATCATTCATATAAGCATTTCATAAACATTAGTGGTTCTATGAACGTGTTTCGGCAATTTCCATTATTAAAACATACCATATGAAATCAAAATTAATACCTTTTATTTTACAGTTATGTAATTATAAATAGAACTATGTTTTATGATGATAACTAGCAAGAAAAAAATGTGTTATTGCATTACCACTTATGCATTTCCGATTGCAATAGTATTCTATTACAGTACACTTCAATGGTTGGCAAAATATATAATTCTCACACATTTTGTGTACCTATATATATGCAAGACCAATATTTACTACACCTGTAGTGTTTCGTCTCTATATTATTCCTCATAAGAATAAACCTTAAATATCTTCTCAACAATAAGATTACCAGCACAAGTTCGTGTACTTTGTGAACTTTCTAAACTGAGATTATACCAGCTGCCATTTCATAACTATTGTATATGTCAGATCTAGGTATACATTGTATAAAAAATAAATAAGCCATCTAAACTATTTTTTTTAACAGTAAACAAACATTTATTCTACTTGCCAACTAACACTGTTTCCTTTCAATTTATTCAAAGAAGCCTGAGAACAGAAAATTCCCATGAATATTTTTCCTAAAATAATTTGGCTTACAAGCCAATTGTGTTATTGAACGGTATAGACTACTATAAATTATAATACTGCTATATCTGCTCAGTATTAGTATTTCAGCTTAAGAGGTGGTATGTTTTAGTACTTACCATAGTTGTTGTCGTAATGGGGTTGGGGCTGCTGGTAAGCATTGTAAGAAGTTTGAGAGTAGGAGTCGTACGCGGGCGCGGGGCCGCCGCCGTAAGCGGGCTCCGCGGCGCCGTAGCCCGCGTCTCCGGCTCCAGTCGCATTACCGACTCTGAAAACCACACAAACTCTGAGCTGGTCCAGTGGTTCACTTGAAAATGGTAGGTATAAGCCGTTGCTCGGAATGGCCACGTTGTCCCGAGCCCGAGGTCATAATGTTAGAGATAAATGATGAAATAAATAAATATTGTAGGTAGGAAATATCTCATAACGAGAAGTACATCAAAAAATGAATTGTATAAGATCAAATTTAATGTATTGTAGAACTTTTATAATAATGAACTGTTAAATTACCATCATTTTGTTATTTTAAAATTGATATTTATACCTTAATATGCTAGCTGATTTTCTATTTGTAGTTGTTCCCATTTTATTTTTAGCACATGTATGAAATATTAATTAAAAAACCGGCCAAGTGCGTGTCGGACCACGCGCAAGGTAGGGTTCCGTAGTCGTCCACTCGTTACATTATGTGGAATTAAAAGTTCGCAAACGTATATTTACTATGTCTTTGACAGAATTAACAACATTATCTAAGGTATCAATAGAAATTGTACGAATGTTTGCTTTTGCAAACTACATTTCTGAAGTTCGACTATTACTTATTAACTAGTAATGTCTACTTAGCTGTGATAGTTTTCCTTTTAAATTCATCGTATATACTAATACCATGTTTTTTTTCACATGCCTAGTAGCCACCGTTTAGCTGGCAGGGGGAGGGGGACACTTGACCATAAAAAAAATTATCACTTCAAAGCTTAATATCATGGCAATCAATTCTTTAATCAAAAAATGCTTTTAGAAACCTTATAATATTTTTAAAAGAGCTATCCAACAATACCCCACACGATGGGGTTTGGAAAAAAAAATTGCATCACCACTTTACATATAGAGGTACCGTAAAAAAAAATTTTTTTAAAGATTTTATTTTACCGTTTTGTCGGCGTCATTGATATGTATACTCATGCCAAATTACAGCTTTCTAGTACTAACGGTTACTGAGAAAAATGGGGGTCGGACGGACGGACATGGCGAAACTATAAGGGTTCCTTGTTTACTACGGAACCCTAAAAATGATGTGTTCACCTATAATAGGGGTACATGTAAGCCCAAAGAAATGTAAACTTTTATAAGGAGACCTGTTGTACTCTGTTGGTGTCCCGAATATAAATAAACAATATGCTCGCAGTATTTAGAGCTGTCACATGAGCTAATGTTTGCTAGTTTTCGCGCGACGGTTTTGACAAGCTGTCTGATCAGTATGAACTTACCCATAGCCATCATCATAGGCTCCTTGACCAGTGGAATAACCATAGCCACCGGTACCATAGCCTCCTGAACTATATCCCGAATTAGGCTGAGACGGTGCTGGCGATGAGTAGTTGTTGCTTTGGTACGAGCTGAGATACATAGAAAACGAATCAATAAAACAAATACAAAACCAAAGAACAAACAACATATGAGTAATGACATTCAGGTATGGTTTTTATCTGCATTTATGTATAAGACGGCACATTCCTATCAAGAATACTGGATCATCATATTATTTAGATAAATTGCTTCTGCATATTAAACTATCTATAGTATGGGAAGGTCTTTTCGTTTTTATGCTATGAAAAATCTCATTCAATACAATAGGCCACTTGCACATATAGAAGATTTTAGTTATGTACAGAACTGTAGCTTTGTATAGTTCGGCAACATACTGGCGGAAAGTGGCGCAAGTTCGGGACAACTAGCGAATATTCGTGTCAATGGCCAAAACACAACAAACAATCGGTCAAAGGCAGGTTCAATTATATGTCTGGAAATTTGTTTATCACATAAAGTAGAGGTGCAAAATACGAAAAGACTTTCTCCTTGACCTACACCGTATTGTAAGTAATATCGTAACAAAAACTCATATCTTGGTTTCGGATCATATAGTAAAATATTTATCTATCATTTAATTTAATTTTCAATCTCAATTGCTACTGAAATGTAGTGGTAACTAAGAAGCTATTTATAGCTTTAGTTTTAGATTCTCTGAAATTAGGGTAAACTTTTCATTATGATCTTACTTGCAACCAGTGGTAGATAGACTATAATGAGTGATTACCTGGGTGTATTGTAGGATGGTTGAGCATAAGGATCTGCAGGCGGTTGCTCGTAGGGCTGGTAACCTGTATGGCTGTTAATAATGGATTGTTAAGAATATGTTGACAACTACACTATCATGAACTAGTTAGTAATATTGTTCAGTGAAAAAGTTAGCGTCATGTATGTATCAGACGGCACATTCCTATCAAGAATTTCTGGATCATCATGTAAATGTTCATACTGCTATAATTAAAATATAAAATAATAATAATATAAAAAGTACTCTTGTTAAATTATGCGTACTAATTGTTCATAGTAATCTGCCAAAACATAAGTTACCTACAGTATTATGTGGAATAGCCATCCACCCTTTATTGAAAAGTAGCTAGTATTAATCTGTATGGTCTATTAATAACTCATGGAGGTTTTATTTATTTTTATTACAAACTCAATCTTATACTTCAAATTATTATTTTGCATAAGTAAATTATCCCTAGCTTGGCTCTGAATAAATGTTAAAAAACATACACTGCCACTATACCTTATAAGAGGCGTGTACGTACAGGGCTTGTCATTAGACATTCTTGAAAAGATATATTTAG
This sequence comes from Cenopis cana, assembly GCA_951800055.1. Lineage (NCBI taxonomy): Eukaryota > Metazoa > Arthropoda > Insecta > Lepidoptera > Tortricidae > Cenopis > Cenopis cana. The sequence goes on along the minus strand of OX637471.1, from coordinate 12,572,821 downwards.
TTAGGTTTTACTTTATTACAAATTTACCTACTTCCTATGATCAGATCTTTACTATTCCAGATATTATGATACTCACGATGGTGGCCCATATCCATTCGCTGGTGGAGCATTGTGAGATGGGGGTGCTTGCTGATAACCACCTTGAGGAGCAGGTCGGCCACCGCCTCCACGAGGTCCATCAAATCTAAACATCAAACATTCTTACAATTTGAGAAAAAAAAAGATTACAGTAGAAATCAGATAGTGACAGGCAGGGGACCAGTGATATTACGTCGCACAAAATGGACCGATATACTTTGAAAATTTTTGGTATGGAACCTAATGCAAGGTGATTTCGAAGTCATCAAAAGCGGTAAAATGTTATTATTCTAGTCATTACATGCAAATCCTTCTGCAATTTTAAATGTTGCTAAATATTTAACAAGGTTTTTTCCTATAAGTCAGACACAAACCTTCCACGCTTAGGTGGTCCTCCTGGGCCTCCATGCGGTGGGCCCGCCCCTCTCTTAAAAGGCGCGCCACCCTGAGGTTGGCCTTGTGGTGGACCACCGGGTGCCTGGTGTGGAGCGGGTGCAGATCTCTGTTGCATGGGAGGACCGCCAGGGGCTGGGCCGGGTCCATGAGGCCCAGATGGGCCACCAGGTCCAGGTGGGCCATGGCCCCTGCCTCCACGTCCACCTATAGAAGTTAAAAGAAAAAAAAATGGATTAAGAATGCAAAAAATAACATGTTTTCATGGCTCAGTTTTAAATTGACCCTAGAGTAATTGTGTCGCTTAGCAAAATTAATAAAATTTACCTCTCATGCCCATTCCACCTCTGCCACCCCCGCGATCATTGCGCTGTCCAAAATCTCCACGCCCTCTCCCGCTTCTGCCTCTCATACCACCAGGACCACCTCTGTTGAATCCTCCTCCTATGTCGTAGGAAAAAATAATTTAATCTCTAGCTATCAATTTAGACATCACTTCATAAATTCGTCATTGAACAACAAATCAAAACAGCATACTTTGTGGAGGAGCACCTCTGGTTTCAATAGTGGGTACAGGGTGTGGGCCAGGTCCTTGAGGTCCCGAGGAGAAATTGCGGCCTCCTCTGTCACCGCCGCCACCACGCATGGGGCCGCCACGAAAACCACGCGGCCCTCCGCGCATAGCCGGGCCGCCCCGTGGCGGTCCACCCATAGGTCCGCCGCGTCCTCTCATTCCGCCGCCACTGTTGCAATACAATTTATGATCAAATACTTGGACATTACCACAAAATTATATCAAACATATCATGCACGTACAATTATACTAATAAAAGCTGACTAACCTAACCTAGTAAACGCGTGATATAAAAAACGTAAGGAAAGCTGACATTTATATGTTTGCAATTGAGAATTTATTTAAGGGAAATAATTACCGTCCCCGCATGTCGAAACCACCCCGTCCTCGTTGATTAGGGCCTCCAGGTGGACCACCACGTCCTCCACCGCGAAATCCACGCCCAGGTCCATCCATGGCAGAATCGAATTTGTGATCTTATCAAGTGTTTTAGTGATAAAGTTAATAATAACTGAAGTTAAGTAATGCACAACCACACTTATTAAATTATTTAGCAAGCAAAGTAGTGAAACTAGGTCGTCCTATGATTTCGTCGATGAAAAAAAGGAGTGATTTGCGAATGAATGGACGCGACCGCGACGCTAGCGACCGACGCTCACCACGCCATTTTTTAATCATTCGTTCAATTCAATAGGTTCACTCACTTTTTCATCCGTTTCCTATTCAAGACACGTCATCAGTTTATTGTTATGTTGGTACTAAATTTAGTTCTATGATTCAGGTTAAGGCTGTGTCCACATTATCCAATACCGATAAAAAATGAATGGCAATGTGACTTATGTGACCGATATCGGATTGGATAGTGTGGATTTCCTATTTTTATCGGTGTCGGTTCCTATGCTACATTCAAAGAGAATATAACCTTCTGGCTACATTTACACTTGAGGTGGCTTGGCAAGCGTCTACAAGTTGCTTCCTTTGATTTGTGTTCAAAAACCGACACTAGTCCGGATCGGTAAAAGCTCACGCAAGCCAACCCAAAACCCAAACAATCACGTTCACACGCTTGTATTTGTGGACACTTGCCAAGTCACCTAGGGTTGTCAGATGGTCGGGATTCGTCTGGATTCTCCCGATATTTCATGTCATCTCCCGACTCCCGCCAAAATATAAAAACTCCCGACAAAATTACAAACTCGTATTGGTCAACCTAACCAATGTTACGTTGCTTCATTAGCTTCTTTCCGTTGTACCGGGTTGCGAATTATAAAATTTTATTCTCGTGACATTGACTGAAGGCACGACTGAAACGAAAGGTGAAGGTGTTTGTATGCTCAATAAAAGAATTATAATGTAATGATCAGACCCCGTTATCAGTGGTGAAAATTCATTGAAATAGAATCATAGGGTTGTCACACAATATTCATTTAATTCGTGTACAGTTGACATACTGGTATAAATGTCGCAAAAAAACAATTTAAGATGAAACGCATTATTTTTGGTTTATTATTGCACTGTCGCCGAATTTGTATCTATGTCACGAAATGTAAAAATACACATATGAGTTTCAAGATTTATGATTCCCAGTTTTACATATTATCACAAAAAAAATATCAATAACTATTGGAGAAAAAATATCGTCTATTGCACAGTTTTACTAAAATTCATCATCATCCTCCTAGCGTTATCCCAGTACAGTTTTACTAAAATTACTTTTTTTTTTATTCAGTATAGGTTTGCGCTTGACCACAAATCACCTGATGGTAAGCGATATTGCGGTCTAGGATGGAACGCGCTTACCTAGCAAATACCGATTCACTCTCGCCTTGAAGACCGAATTACAAACTATTTTTTCGGCGTCGTATTCGGATTTCCAGTTTTGCCATTAGCTCCATTTTAAACTGAGAGAATTCAGCACGATTAATCGATTATCGAGGAAGTTCATATTTTTACCGAACATAAAATTAAGTAAGTATATGACATCAGACATATTTTGACAAATAAATGTCAATTTAGTACCTAAGTATTATTATAGAGTTCAACAACCAAATGAAACCTTTTTTAAGGCAATTGGCTTATTTATACAAATTATATATACCTATGAATAAAATAAGTAGGTATATTGTTTTCATCAAATATTAGGTATATCAAATTATACACGTGTAATTATTAATGTGTAGTGCCAGCCCTAGTATTTTCAATGTTTCTTCACCACTGATAACGGGGTCTGGTAATGATTTCAATTTCTTCCGCGGTAATTTGTTTTTAATATGTGCTCGGGAGAAGACTTGTTAAAAATATGAGTTGATTCAGAAAAACATTGTCGAAAGTTAAAATCTTTTTAGGGACTAAGGGTGAATCACTAAAATACATGTCAATGTGGTTCAAAATATTGAATATGTTTAATTTATGTACCTTTACTAAACGATGAATGACCGAGTGCGAAGAGGTCGCCGTTTCAGCTTGGGCTAAAAATCTCTTCGTATGACCGGATTTCCGACTGTTTACCTCTACAAGTCGCAATTCTCAATAAATTCTTATGAAATTTCGTGAGCCGCTTCGATAATTAGATAAATTTCTTTTCGATTCACTTACTAAAAATTAACAAAAATACTACTAATAAAAAAACATGGGGTCTACAGCTCACTAAGCTAAAGCTAAGCTAAAACTCCCGACATTTGATAAAATTGACCCGATATTTGGACCCAGCGATCTGGCAACCCTAAAGCCACTGCAAGCGTGTAAATGTGTATCGGATAGTGGGAACAGCGCCGCAGACGCACGGAATTCCGATACGGTTTCAGAGAAGTTTCTCTCTCTGAAACCAAAGAGAATATAACCACTACGTTCTACGTGTAGGCAGCTTAAGCCGCCTACTCAAAGCCCTGCCTGCAGGGCCCTGCTTGCAGTGCCACTGCCAAATCGTGTTGTGTGTAGGCATGCATGGCCGATTTTTTTATCTGTTAAATCGGCCCTGCATGCCTACACACAATACGATTTGGCAGTGGCACTGCAAGCAGGGCCCTGCTTGCAGTGCCACTGCCAAATCGTATTGTGTGTAGGCATGCAGGGCCCATTTTTTTAAGCTGGCTACACAAAGCCCTGCCTGCAGGGCCCTGCTTGCAGTGCCACTGCCAAATCGTATTGTGTGTAGGCATGCAGGGCCGATTTTTTTATCTGTTAAATCGGCCCTGCATGCCTACACACGATACGATTTGGCAGTGGCACTGCAAGCAGGGCCCTGCAGGCAGGGCTTTGTGTAGCCGGCTTTATCTGTTAAATCGGCCCTGCATGCCTACACACGATACGATTTGGCAGTGGCACTGCAAGCAGGGCCCTGCAGGCAGGGCTTTGTGTAGGCAGCTTTAGGCATATTTGGCATGCCCGTCTCCACTGTTCTGTCACTGTCATTCACTATTCAGGCAGGCAGGCTGTCAGTGTCCGTCCCGTCCCGTCCTCTCCGGTTTACGTTTACTTCGATAGCGATACCTATCTGTTGACCAAGGAAGTAGCCAGGGAGATAACGGTTTAAATACATCAACTTCCATTTATATTTCCATTAGGGGTAGGAGTAACATGTGAAAATAGATTCCATATATATATTTTTCTGTTCTCCGTGAGGCCTGGTGAGGAGGTATGTTAAAATATTTTCTACTTGGTCGATTCCTCAAGGCTGAGGATCGTGACCACCAGAGGAGCAGCTCTTCACCACCGCTCTCTAAACCCCTTCATTTTGGGCTAGTTGTATTGCCTCATGGATGTTGACGTGGCATCGCAGATTTAAAATATTTTAAAAAGATCGTAGTTATGAGAAAAGACCAGCATTTGACATTATTTCAGTTTCCTTTTGCGACATAGGAACCAACATGAGGCCAGGTACAGCAGGTTGCATTTCTAAATCTCTTAAATTGTTAACCTTTACTTTAAGTTCACTGCGGAGTTTATTAATATCAATGTTCAGCTGTTTTAGATCTGCTTCTAATAGTTCGGTAGTTGATTTCCCATTATATTTGATAAGCACCGATCCGACAGTGAGCCAATGTTTCTGTTGGGAAGACTTCGAAAGTTCACGCAGAGCTTCTCGATTTTGGTTTCTTCGCTTATCCAACAAAACTATTTCTCTTCGATCACTCAATATTTCCTCAGCAAGCTTCTCCACGGTTTCTAAATATTTAAACAGTTTTTCTTGATGATGCATATTTGAACACACTATTATAAACTTCAGATACAATAAACGTAAACCGGAGAGGACGGGACGGGACGGACACTGACAGCCTGCCTGCCTGAATAGTGAATGACAGTGACAGAACAGTGGAGACGGGCATGCCAAATATGCCTAAAGCTGCCTACACAAAGCCCTGCCTGCAGGGCCCTGCTTGCAGTGCCACTGCCAAATCGTATCGTGTGTAGGCATGCAGGGCCGATTTAACAGATAAAGCCGGCTACACAAAGCCCTGCCTGCAGGGCCCTGCTTGCAGTGCCACTGCCAAATCGTATCGTGTGTAGGCATGCAGGGCCGATTTAACAGATAAAAAAATCGGCCCTGCATGCCTACACACAATACGATTTGGCAGTGGCACTGCAAGCAGGGCCCTGCTTGCAGTGCCACTGCCAAATCGTATTGTGTGTAGGCATGCAGGGCCCATTTTTTTAAGCTGGCTACACAAAGCCCTGCCTGCAGGGCCCTGCTTGCAGTGCCACTGCCAAATCGTATTGTGTGTAGGCATGCAGGGCCGATTTTTTTATCTGTTAAATCGGCCCTGCATGCCTACACACGATACGATTTGGCAGTGGCACTGCAAGCAGGGCCCTGCAGGCAGGGCTTTGTGTAGCCGGCTTTATCTGTTAAATCGGCCCTGCATGCCTACACACGATACGATTTGGCAGTGGCACTGCAAGCAGGGCCCTGCAGGCAGGGCTTTGTGTAGGCAGCTTTAGGCATATTTGGCATGCCCGTCTCCACTGTTCTGTCACTGTCATTCACTATTCAGGCAGGCAGGCTGTCAGTGTCCGTCCCGTCCCGTCCTCTCCGGTTTACGTTTATTGTATCTGAAGTTTATAATAGTGTGTTCAAATATGCATCATCAAGAAAAACTGTTTAAATATTTAGAAACCGTGGAGAAGCTTGCTGAGGAAATATTGAGTGATCGAAGAGAAATAGTTTTGTTGGATAAGCGAAGAAACCAAAATCGAGAAGCTCTGCGTGAACTTTCGAAGTCTTCCCAACAGAAACATTGGCTCACTGTCGGATCGGTGCTTATCAAATATAATGGGAAATCAACTACCGAACTATTAGAAGCAGATCTAAAACAGCTGAACATTGATATTAATAAACTCCGCAGTGAACTTAAAGTAAAGGTTAACAATTTAAGAGATTTAGAAATGCAACCTGCTGTACCTGGCCTCATGTTGGTTCCTATGTCGCAAAAGGAAACTGAAATAATGTCAAATGCTGGTCTTTTCTCATAACTACGATCTTTTTAAAATATTTTAAATCTGCGATGCCACGTCAACATCCATGAGGCAATACAACTAGCCCAAAATGAAGGGGTTTAGAGAGCGGTGGTGAAGAGCTGCTCCTCTGGTGGTCACGATCCTCAGCCTTGAGGAATCGACCAAGTAGAAAATATTTTAACATACCTCCTCACCAGGCCTCACGGAGAACAGAAAAATATATATATGGAATCTATTTTCACATGTTACTCCTACCCCTAATGGAAATATAAATGGAAGTTGATGTATTTAAACCGTTATCTCCCTGGCTACTTCCTTGGTCAACAGATAGGTATCGCTATCCAGCAGAAATGTGGCCAGCCTTAGAGTAAGGCTTGAGTGGATGCTCGAAATGGAGCGTTCGGCGGGGTATGCACAGGAGGGTCGGCGAGCGTGCATAATATTTGTGCAGCAGTGACTCAGGACATCAGTATGAGTTCAATTGTTTAACATGCACACCCAACTCGAGCATCCACTCAGGCCTTACACTTATGGGCACCATCACCAGGGATAGTGACCTTAGTTAAGTTTATATCACTTGGAGCTTGTGAACATTAGTTAAGTTTATATTGTCTGTTTTACTACTCTGGTTTGTTTTTGATAAATAAATACTTAATACTCTCCCTAGATCTTTGGGTACATAAAAAAATGACATTATTGTTTTTTCGATAAATTTTAATGGATGTGATGTTTGTGTTTATTTAGAAACTGAAGTGCAAATACATAAATTATAAGAAATAGTATAAGGTGAAAAACTTAAGTAAATGACCTGTTGTATGTAGTGGTGAACAGTTTGCAAAAAACGCATATAATAAGCAAATCTCAGACCAAATAAAAAATATAGACGGAACGTCACGAACAACAAAATGAAGCCACTTTTGTAAAGATGTGTGAATGTGAGAGTGGCCACTGGAAGGAAAAAATCCCCATAATTGGGGCGACTTTTAACGTTACATCAACCGTGCCCATCTACCAACCGTGTCAGTGGCGGAGTAGCTTTAACAAACATCAATTTATTTTCAGTGTTTTGGAATAAAATAAAGCAATTTAGGGGGTATGCTTTATTAATTTATGAAAATCGTAAAATAAGGGAGACCCTAATATAGAATATAACAAAAACAGATCAGCTGCAGCCGACTTGATTGTATTACTTTTATTATTATAGCAATCGTATACGATCTTCATAAACAGTTCCCTACTTTTGGGGTAAATAAAAATCATACTCTGGTATCACTAGCGCGTCACGTTACGTCAACCAATGTCAACCGAAAAACAATGTTTTGTAATAATGTTTTGAGTTAAGTATTATTTTAACAATTACGAGTGGTATTATGTTACGTTATTCATTTTATTTGCCGTCCTGATATTATTTTTACATGCTTTCATTGTGCAGTAGACCATCATTTAGGTGATGTTTTTTGAACTTTGAACTCCACCGTACGTAATTGACAGCGTCTTGTCATGTACCATCATGTACTGAAGAGCTCTGCGCTTGGTTTTGGTTTGTATATGTGTGAGTGAGCGTGTGTTTAAGCTTAAGCCACACAGAGAGCGGGCGGGCGGTGGCGGCGCGGGCGCGGGCGCGGGCGGCTGCGGCACGGGCGGCAGCTGCGCGGGCGCAGGCGGCGCGGGAGCTGCTTTTGGCGGTGGCGGCTGCCGCCCGCGCCCGCGCCGCCGCTGCCCGCGCCCGCGCCGCCGCCGCCCGCCCGCTCTCTGTGTGGCTTAAGCTGCGCTTTATGATGCGCTTGGTTTTTGATAGCTTCATTAGGTTGTTTGTCATGCGTCGTCTATAGTTTTTTTATTTGGTCTGAGAAGCAAATTGACGACCGCTTTAGCTTAGTTGGTAGTGACCCTGCCTACGAAGCTGGAGGTCCCGGGTTCGAATCCCGGCCGGGGCATTTATTTGTGTGATGAGCACGAATATTTGTTCTTGGGTCTTGGATGTTTTCTATGTATTTAAGTATTTATTTATCTATATAAGTATGTATATCGTCGCTTAGTACCCATAGTACAAGCTTTGCTTAGTTTGGGACTAGGTTGATTTGTGTAAGATTGTCCACAAATATTTATTTATTTTATTTTTTATTTTAAATAATTAATTTTCAAAAATGGAATATCTATTCGCACACATTACTCACACATACAACAGGTCATTTACTTAAGTTTTTCACCTATATTAAGACTGACTATTCCAGATATCAATTGTAAACTGTCTCTTGAAAATTGTGTATGTTTTATAAGTGATATTATGATAAACATCTGTAAGTAGTATGCTGTATTTAAAAGGGATGTGTAGCATAACAATATAAATTCGATTGGTTTATGTAAGTTTTATTGTGATGCAGTTTGTGCTTAGTAATACTGTGGAATTATATCTAAAACAACATTTTTTCTTTTGGTATTTTATTGGGCTAAGGTATACTCAAATAAAGTCATCAAATATATAATTTTCAATATGCACAGTAACCTTTATACATGTAAATTATATAGTACACAGCAAATAAATAATAAATAGTATCAAAATTTTAGGATTTCCTTTAATAAAATTGTAAAGCTTGATGTGATAATAATATGATACAAAATGAGTTGACTGAATTGCAAGTTCCTAGTTTTAACCATAAGGTTTAGAATAATTTACAAAATTAACTACTTTTTGTAACATTAAATCAAAATCAAATATTTTAATCATCTGTCAAAATGGCATTTTTGTTTTGTTAAAATTATATAACCAATTAATATTTGTATTATCACCCAACTGACTTAACATTACAAACAATATAATATGGCATAATAATCATTTGATACTTTGATTTGAATTACATTTTCTTTTAGAAATTATACATTGCAACATAATAAAAATCTAAGCAATATTAGCTTACTATGAATAATTGTCAATATCAAAACATTTATCCTATAGGTTATTGCTTAATATTAAATATTTCTTAGTAGCTTGTATTGAAATTACAATATTCAGTACAAAATGCCACAATTAATAAAAAAGACAAGGGCCGTCATAATAATGCTTGATCGTTTTTAAGTATATTATCGATTGTCTTTTGAGCACTTAGATTATAGAAAAATCTTTTAACTGGTCAGTATAATTGATCAAGTCTCTGATATCCGTACGGCCTACAACGCGCGTAGTATTGACTTATGTAAACTACTTGACTGGCATGTGTTCTGGGCCGCCTGCTGTCATCAGCATCACAGACTGCAGACTACCAGTTGGCCATTCCAGGTTTGTTGAGTGTCATAAAATATATTTGACAAGACGAGCCACCTTTAGCGGACGAAAAGAATACTTTGTCATTACGCTCACATAAAAATTTGAGCCGCTGAGCTTTCTTGTGCATAAACACACCATCTAGGTGCCCACTTTCTACCGAACGTATTTCAATAGCTTTATTCCCCCATCCCATGATTTGTCCTGTACCGATGTAAGCTACCGATGTTGGCATTTCGCCCCACTGTAATAACATAACACATTAATATCATGTACCGTAACATAAAATACTGGTATTAAATATTGTCATATAAAGGTATACAAACCTGCAGCACAATATTTTTACTGACGCGTCCATACGTATTGACGTACACTCCCTCGTTATCGTAGCACAATAAAAGTTGCACACCATTCGAGTTCGGCAGGGGAACAATGCAATGTGGAACTATAGCCCCCTGTATCTGGAAAGAGTACATTTTAAACTGCTATTGCACAAGAGTAATTTATATATTGCCAGCATGTAACATGCATGGCATAAGCCTTACAGAAAATGCAATCCTACGAAAACTCACATGCTTTGGGATATAAATGTCGTAGACTGTGGCAGTGTCTAAATCAACGGCATGGAAACCATCAGCTGACCCATAAATAACTTTCAGTCTTGTGCCTTCTTCAATAGTGAGATCGACCAGTAGAGGCCTGGAAAAAGTGTAGGTATAAATTAATATGCAGTTCATTGTATATTTATTTATAAATAAACAAAATATAACATTGAAACTAAACTATAACTGAATTAAATCTAACAAGAAAAACTTAAATAATATTAAAACTAGCTAAATCTACAAAACAAAGGCCCTAAATTTAAATAACCGGGTAATAAAATAATAATACTCTGTATAATATTACAATTATTGATTCACGCTTTTGATTGCTACCTACATGCTGACAAAGTCAACCCCGTCATTATAGGTGAAATTAGTTCTAAAATGTAAATCACTGTAGACTACTCAATTGCGACATCATACGATGTTGACTCTGGCCACCAAAGGGTTAACAACATTAGTTTTAAGAGTTCAAAACAAAATGCTGCTAACTTTACCATAAGAAGTTTCTGTTTTATAAACTGGTAGTAAAAATAATAATAAATGAAAATAACCTGTGTTGGAGGTCTCCAAAATTCTTGAAAGCCATGAATTTGTGATACGGTTTTGGAGCCCAGGCGTAAATTTCAATAGAATCCTTCAAAGCAATGACAAGAAACTTGATGCGTTCGTATTTGACAATGCGGAAGTGTACTGCGCCCTGCAGCTCGCCAACATTTATCCAACCATTTCTTCTTTCCACTTGCTGCAATAAAAGTGAATGATCAGAACCGAGCAAATATTTATCATGTTCGGCTGCTACAATCTTATACTTACGTCGCTGAGTCCATCCGTGCGCAGAATCTTAGACTTCAGCCAGCTCAGATAATATACGCGGACACGGTTCTTCTTCCCAGATACCGTTACCAGGATATTTTGTCCTTCTAACACTTCCATTTGTTGGAAGCGGCGTCGAGAGATCAATTGATAAACTTTGCCTTGACCAGAACGGTCCAATAGCATCAAACCATTTTCGGTGCCGATGAGTAAGTTAACTCCTAAAAATATAAGAATCGGATTAATTGCAGCATGTTTGTCACATGTAAGCTTTGCAAGTACGGTACTAGGCGTGGCTTATGTGCAATAGAAATTAAGTCACACATAATGGTGAAAATAATATTAGCTCATTCATTTTTTAAGGTTGGTCAAAGCGATATTTTATAATTGCTCTAAGGGATATTTCCATAATGCTCACCCCATAAAGCAGCACAGAGAATCTCGGAGTTAAATCTTTTCTTGTACTTCCGTATTTCGGGTGTGTCAGAGGAAAGATCGTGCCCGGTCGGAGTAACGTTGACGTTGACATGGCTTTCGCGGCGCGAGGCGTTCCCACCGGAGCCGCCGGTGCCGCTGCCCGTGGAGCCGGCGCCGAAGCCGAAAGTGAGGAATGACCGCTGCTTCTGTTGCAAGGGGTGGAATTGCTGCTGAGATCCCACGGACGAGTTGGAGGGGGAGTGTTGGAGTGAATGCGGGTGCGGGGCGGCGGGCGCGGGCGACGCCGCGCCGGAGACGAACGACTTGGATGGGGTGGATTGGACCGAGGACGGGAGCGGGTGATGGTGGTGGTGTGCCGAGGGAGTGCCACCTGCGATCGCTTGCCTATACTGTAAAGAGAGAATTAAACATATTAATGAGGCGTAAGTGCGATCAGTTAGGTATATAGCCTAATCTGCAATTTATAATTGTTTTAAAATAACAGTTGCCCTCTGAGTGTGAGAACACAGCTAAGTACGTCTAGAAACCTGCGCCGGTGCGAGCATAGGTAACGTTTATTACGTAATACACGACAAGCTAATTTATGCGTCTCTTTCTGACATCTTTTGATAGAAAGGCACGCATGCTTCATCTCATCGTTTGTCACGTGACAACACTGACATTAATACAGGGTCTAATTTACAATCCCTAGTGCATTAAGTCTGATAGACTGCTCTATCCGTAATAGACGTAAATTGATTCCAAGATTACTTACGATGAAACTACCGTATCAAAGGCATTGTTCAACCCTTTGGACGCCAAGAACACTAAAAGGTGTTGAATGTTGTCGTGCCTACGGCGCAAATAACGTAAAGACTGTAGGTGTTGGGGCGTACGCTATAAAAGTCACCTTCGTGCTATACTCTAAGGGTCATATTCATTCAAACTCTCATGGAAAATGAGTTTGCGTGTAGGTGTCACTGGGTTAAATAAAATAGAACAAACATAAGCATTCCTACATAGCCTAGCCTATAATAGAGATTTTGCTGTAATAAGTCACTTTTGTTACATGTCAAATGTCAAAAAATTAACGTGGCTAAAGCGAGTCGATTGGCATGTTAACAGATTATTAGCGATTTCGTCGAGTAACCGGAATCGATTTATAAGACTATTATTTAACAATTTAAAAGAAATACAACGAGAGACTGCAAAAGCGCTCAGCAAGATCGCAAAACTATGACGAATTGCGCATTAAACAATCTTTTTTAATGACATACCTATATTGTATCGTTTGGATATCATTTTCAAATAGATCGATTCACCTCCAAATTTTTAGCGATGGTACTGGTTACTACTAGATTTAAGGAAACAAAGGCGCAGAATGTAAAGTTTGGTTTTCGTGTTTTTATATACAATCATATGAGAAAAAAAATAACTCCATGTAATTGGTGTTCAAATGTATATATTTATGATTTAACTTACTACTAATAGTAGTTTATGCAACTGGTACATAATGAGGGGCATTGCGTAATGCCTAATTATGTACAGTTGCATACATTACTTTATCTACACACATATTATAACTACTCTAAGATGGGTTCAGAAACCGTAGTAAATAAATACAATAATTGTGTTAATACAACCTTTTTTGCACGGTTGCGGAAATATCGAAATCAGAACTGGCAACCGATACCTGAATGTTATTTTAAAAAGTAAAGTCCCTATTCTGATGTGATCATGTCGTTCTAGCTCAAATTTCGTGCGATATATACTAAAAAAACATCGAGCTGACATTTCGCATCGACTGAATTTGAATTTTCAGTGATACTAGAATAGGGACATGTCAACTTTGACATTTAAATTTTTGACAGTTTTGTTTGACGTTTAATATTTTAACATCATATATGAGATTAAAATTAAAAATTATATTACTGCTGTAGCCTTAGCCACAGATAAGAAAATTGCCATAAATTCATTGAATGTTGAAATGAGAGTCATTTTCTACGGTTTCCGAACGCATATTAGAGGATTTATGATATGTGTGTAGATAAAAATACTTTTAAAGCTTAAAAGCTAGTGAATATTTAATTTTTTGGTTCAATAAAACGTGCAAGTTTACGTTGTCATGTCTCAAAAATGACTCTTTACAGCAAACGCTCTGTAATGTAATGTGACACTTTATTTCATATTTTTTTAAGTAGTACATGTTGAAAAACGTATCGCTTTGTGGGGTTTCCTTAATTACTAATTATTAATAGGTGATTGGTTAGTTATTTAATCCCACCTCCCAATGATTAGTTCAAGTTTCAAAACTATGTAAAGAAAGTTATTTATTAGCTTGATGACTGATACAAATCATAAAGGAACTGTGCTTATGATTATGTAAACAGAAGTCGATGACAGCAAGCAATGAATGAATGATAATGTTCTCATTACTTTCAAATTGTAATCCGTAAATATAATTTGAATCACTTATCGGTATTAAGGTTAAAAGGCTGTAGAAGGATATGAGTAGGAAAAACGCGCTTTTAAGATTATAAGCTGCTGTTTAAGGTTCCGTATCCGATAGGTCCAAACGGAGCCCCCCATTGCTGTCACTCACTCGTCGGTCTGTGCGTCTGTCTGTCAAGAACCTTTGTCTTGGCAACGCGTGGAGATATCGAGTCTTTCGAGAAAATTCAGCCTTAATGCTTTTCTTATTTGGTGCCAATTATTATTAAAAATAGTTTGAAAGCTTAAACGCTATAGATTTTTTTTTTGATTCTATAAACCGTTATATGGGTGCTGCTATGTGTCAAAAATGACTTCTAACAACAAAAGCCCTGTTACCTAATAACGTTCTGTTAGACATATCCGTTTGATTTGTCAGTTAAAATCGGAAAACAACTGTGTCCAAAAAATCGGGTTCGGTTTTAATACAGTTTATTCATCCTATTGTATTCTGACAAAATCAAAGAAAAAATAAATCCTCGTTATAAAGAAGTAAAATACGAACACATTTTCCCAGTTATAGTGATATTAGTTATTGAACATATTGGTAAAATGTCACCCTGTTAACTTTAATAAGTAAAGTCTATTCTAATTATCAAATCATCATCGTTCTACACAAAGGAAGGAAAAAAGAAACATTACCTACAATAAAATATTTATTTCGACTGGACCAGTGCAATACTTATGACGACAAATGCTTTGACCATCTAGAAGGGCTTGTCTTCACTGGGCTATCGGAATGATTGCACTAATGATTGGACTATAGAATAAAAGCTCATAATTTGGAAAGGTATTTTTTCTTCCCTTATCATGCTACGGCCTTTGTTTAAAACTCACTATTACCAATTAAATGACGAAGGAAAACTCTTTTCACTGAAATAACAAAATACATCGCGCTTCACGAGCGAGGTCGGAGTGCCATAAGAAATAAACGGGACCGTGATTGTGATATCATTTATACAACGCCGTATGTTCCACGTGTTATTTTTAAAGGAAAGATTTTACTGTATTTTTTACCTACTTACTACCTGCTAATAATTTAAATGCAAACTGATTACAGCAATTGAGATTGTTAAATTTCCACTTGCCCCAAAGTTAAAATTGTATAGGCGCAAACGCGTAAAGTAGGTCAACGTATATACAGTTCATGTCTGCCCACAGCCAGGAACACTGCAAGGAATTGCAACCATACCTATTTATATCAAAATGCCACTCATATCTTCTAATTTGTTACAGTTATTAAGCTGCCTATAAGGCATGTTGCTACCTAGAAGCTCAGGATAAATATATCGTTTGCATCTGACATGATAGTTCGATACAATGGAAGCAGTTCAGAAAATGCAAAAGGTATACAGGAAGAAGTAGATGCAGCTCTAACTTTCAACAAAAACAGTCTATGAAAGATATTATAGGTACAAGCATTTCCTGTTGCAGCAATGCGATTTATACTTACGCAGTGTTAGCGCTGCCTTCTGAGCGGTCGTACGTGGTGGCTCCAGGGTGTTTGCATGATCGACAACCATTATTACATTAATATGATATTCCAAAAGCTCTCACCCATAAGTATTTTAGATCACATGTAAATTTAATATATGACATAGTGATCAATATTGTCAGGTATAATGTTAAACGAAACAACGATAAAACCTCAGAATTCGTGTTAGTTGTTGCTCATGGGAAATATGAAAATTATGTACCTATAATCTGGTAAGTAAAAAAGGTCTGATAAATATGCCCAAATATAACATAAGTTCTTTGGTTTCATCATTTTTTGGTTTGTTACAGTTTCATAACACATTTCTAGATAAATATCCATGAAAGATTGGTATCTTCTTTGAATAGAATATCTACATAAAAATGTGGTATTAGCGTGTCAAAAATTGAGTAAAACCCCACCGTGATTGGTGTTCGTTCGCATATGACATGAATAAAGTAGAAATTAAAACTGAAGGTTCTTGATTCACACACAAATGAACCAATAAATCCCAAATGACGCTAACTTCACTTGTTGAAGAGCGTAATGCAACGTAGGCCAAAACTGACCGCATGGGAGAGTTTTGTTGACAGGTAAGGAGTGTACGGTGGTGGTGAGTATAGCTCACCTCCTCGCTGGTGGACTTGTCGAGGCGCGGCGGCGTGGTGGGCTGGCCGGCCTGGCTGAGCAGGTCGGGCAGCACGGAGCTGGTGCGCGAACCGCCGCCTTCTGCGCCCATAGCGCCGCGGCCCTGCACCACAACATACCTACACTCAACTGCTGAGCCCCCCAACTCGCTTAGCTTTCATTGCTACTCACATTATTTCGTTTTTCCCGATACTTCAATACTCCTACATATCAATAGACTCACTGTCAAAATGACTAAATCGCAATGGTTTTTTACGAGACTAAACATTTTAACATACAGGCAGCTATATTTGAGAAACAATATTTAGGAATTCTGGGATTTAGTAATTATGACAAACTGATAGTAAGTCCTTTTGTGATCTAGGATTATTTGAGTACTGGAAAAAATTAAATTGTACGCCCCGCAGCGGATGATGGACCTTATGGCACTGACAGTGACATTTCGGGTAGTTGTACAAGTTTCGATACTTCTATTTTTTCGATCTGTCTTATGCAGCCATATCATATATCGGTCAACATGTTTATTAATTTTAATATGCGCACCTAACAATACTTGATTTTTTGCGCAATCAAATATAATGCCGTTGTTTTATTTTTACACGTCCCGTTACAATTAAATTAAAATGTAAGACACGTTTTACTACATTCACTTCAATTATCGACATCTGTTATCGACAACACAGTTTCCTTAGTCGATACAGACCAACAATATAACTTTTGCAGTGTATTATATATTCCGTTAAGCATATTTCTGAAAATAAGGGACAACAAGGTTTCTTCATATTATTAATATGTAATTTCCTACACAAATATATAAATGAACTGTCACTGCCAGTGTCATAGGGTTCATATACCGCCGCGGCAGGCATAGGTGGTAAAGAAGCCTAAGCACCCAACTCTCATCTGCGACGTCGTCGTGACGCCGCCGCTCTATATTCATTACATAGCAAACCTGAACGTGTTACATTTCATTTCCAGCGTTATGATAAGTCCGGCGGCGACTGAACGTGACAAACACAAACACGGCAGCCAAAACATGCAATAGTAGAAGACATTCACAGTGATTCACGAACCATATTCTTTTCAGCTTCTCTTATTTCGTTAGATGTTCATTCTCAAACTGTTAGGTTCCAAAGGTGTTCATGACATGGGTTTCAGTCTCGCATATATTGGCAGGAAGACGGTATTCGCGCAGTAGTAAATATCATGTTCTTAGCGGTTAGTTAATTAATCCAGAGTTGCAGTTATTTGGACTGTTAATAATAAAAGCAGTTAACCTACGAGCCCATTAACTATTACACTTTATGATCAATAACATTACTGTAAGTAAAATTAGCTTCTAAAAAAATAGTAATTTTCTGTATATAAAACTGTATGTAACATAAAACATATCACGCCAAAATGTAAGACGTGTGAGCAAGGATTCAAAACTTGTAAAAATATCCTCCCTTGGCACGCACATACAATCCGCAAAGAAGAGTACCCAACCAACACGAAACACGCTACTGAAGTCATTGAATAAATGCAATGTATATCCGTAAAAGCCACAATACAAGATCGTTGTAATACTGATAGTTATAATGTAATACGAATAGGACTACTTTTTGAAATATGACACCATTCCCAAGTTAATAGTTTCAATAATAAATATTAGCAAAACAAACAGATTCAGTCATCCGGATAAAAGCTTTTATACAACCGTCAATACATGTTAGTTGTAGTTAAGTGTTAGAAAAGTCAAACCCTCATACCATGATGTAAGTAGAAATGAAACAAACTATCCTGAGTTGGGAGCAATTACCTTATCCTGTGCGAGTACCGCTTCCTGCCCACAACCAGGTATAAGGTCAGTGTGACGACTATAGTGAGAGTTTCTTCTAAATACTATGTCAGATTCAGTCTTTTCTCTGCGAGGCCTCACTCCGCTAGTAGAGTCTGCCTGCTGCGAGCTTTTCTCCAACGTACTGGCGGTCAAGTCCGGAGTGCCTGCCTTTTCAAATGAAGCACTTGGCGTGAAACAAATGCTCGTAGACGGGGAGTCACTGTTGACGCTGCTTTGGCGACTCGGCCCATTCTTTTCACTGTCCTGTCTGATCAGAGCTGCGACGTTTTTTAGAGCGTCTATTGGATTATTCGTAGATTTGCCTTTGTCATTTTTTTTCGCTTCACCCTGAGCTGACATCTTTAAACTATCATTCATTTTTATGAAATCAGTTAGAATGGGTTCTCCCGACGCCTGCGGTTTCATAATTTGTTGCTTTCGAGAATTATTGAAGATGCCGCTTGATCTGAGCTGTTTGCCAGCCTGATTTTCATGTTTCGGAAAGTAAATTGCAGAATGTCGCGTACTTGGTAATGGAAAAAGATCAGAGTTCTCTCTTCTGAATCCTCTAAAAAATCTATTTGGAGAACTCAACTCTGTATCTTGTTCCTTTTTGTACTTTAGAATGTCAGACAACTTATCGTGAGTAGTTTTCTCTGCCGGTTTTTGAAACAACTGCTTGTGGCGTGACGGGGGAGTCGCGATCGCCTTGTACTTGGCCCATGCGTCTTCCATTTCGATCCTGGATTGCCGCTGAAGTTGCAAGCGCTTTGGGTCATCCTGACTCTGCTTTTCATTTGACACTTCAGCATTCTTGGACGGAAAAAATCTAGCAAAGTCCCAATCTTTCAGTAGAACAGCTTCATCCACTTCGGTAGGGACTGAATTGTTTTCAGTATTCTCTTTCTGTAGTTGTCAAGAAACCCCACACAAAAAATACAAATAAATAAAAGTATCAAGAAACAAGTTATAACCAGGCATCTAACCATACGAAACATACGAATGTTGCTCACTTATCTTACTTTGGCGTGAAAATTCTACAAGTGAAAAAAAAATTACGACATTGGTAAACAGTAAATGTATAAACTCTCTGAGTATACCTCAGCCTACTATTTAACTTGGACGGTGGCTGCGCGGACGGAGAACGGGCGGTAGGCCTCAGACATCGCCTCTCATAAGCCGCACGCAGATACCGTCTAAGTTAAGCAGAATGTCTATAGTGTAAGTAAAGCAGTCTGGGCTAGAGTGGCTATACTGACCCGTTTCATGACGAGCGTTCGGTCACTATGCGCGTCGTCATCAGGTGTGGGCGGCAGCGGTCGCGTGGGCGCCCCGCCTGCCGCGCCAGCGCCGTCCTCGGATACCGCACTCAGTCCGCCCCTGTAGCAAAACTCGGGACTGCCAAGCGGAACAAAACAGAACGGGGCGGGAAACGGATGGACAAATAAACGGGCGTAACATAACAGAAAATGCAAAATAATATATATATTGACAGAACAAAGTGCATTAATTTTCGTTCAAACGACATTAATTTAGTACTTTAATACATACAGTGATGATCGTTTTGTCTTAAGTTTTCATGAAATAACGAAATAGGTACGCCAGAAAAATGCGTAGGTACTACATTGTTAAGTAAACCTCGTTCAACGACTACCCCACAATTCCTTCAATAGTGGAAGGTTTTTCAATGGATGCCCCTTCCGAATAGGTAGCCCAATGAATGACTTAGCCATTCAAAGAGGTACTCGTGATCCTCAACAACCCTTTGCAATTTGTGTCCCGTCCAAATAGGTAGCCCAATGAATAGCTTAGCTATTAAAACAGAAATATCTGGGCCACCGAGCTTTGCTCGGCGTTTTCCCGGGCATGAGACCTAGCTAGATCGATTGCTCGTCCCCGAAAACCCCCACATACCAAATTTCATCAAAATCGTTAGAGCCGTTTCCGAGATCCCCGAAATAAATATATAAATAAATAAATATACAAGAATTGCTCGTTTAAAGATATAAGATTTAATTGACTCTCTCTGTGTGGCGGCTGGTTCAAAAGGGAAACCGAAGTATAATGGCAACCCTTATGATTTGCTATAGGCATAATATTAACGCTTCAAGTAGATAGAGAGGCTTAAGTTTGTTTGCTTATAGCCCTTATGATAGGATAACCATTAAAATCCTTTCACAACACAAAGTAAAAAGCGGATGATTTGGGTTTTGAAAGGGTATATTGGGATAAGTACCCTTAGAACGAATGGGCAGAGTGTATGTATGGGTATGGTGGGTAAGCCTTATGAAAAACCCATACAAAACCCGTTGAAAGGGATAGCGGGCCGGACCCTGCCTCGTTTTAGTCTCGCCACAAGCTTTGAGGCAGTTAGACTTGTGAGGTATTTTGAAACTTACAGTGGTTTCGGAGGATCACTGGCAAGAAGTGTACCGTCATTGCGTACTCGACCGCCACTTTCTTCAGGGTCAGAGTCACTATCAGAGTCATCAAACGTTGGTTCCGGGACATTTCTTTCGACCGGCGGACCTGTAAAAGTAAGATTTATTTGGTAAAGAGTGATATGGTTGCTATGATACACTCTGCAGCGCATCCCTTCCTCCAATAGTACATTACTACAGTGACCAGGAAGTAAGGGGTTGCCGGCCGAGTCCATATCATACATATGGATAGTTACGAGGCTGGCAACCCCTTTTCACGCCGAGGTATGTATAGTGCTTTTCTCAAACACGCGATGAAATAAATTAAAAAAAGCTCCAAGATCACATTTTAATTTATACTGAAACTGAAAAACTAGACAAAAATGAAACTGACACATATATTACTATTTATTTGTCGACTTCGAAATTTTATTAAAAGTAGAAACAGGCATATAAAAGACGGCACAGAGTGTCTACTCCGAAGTCTATACTTCGCACATATTTTTTTTTTAAATTGTTTTTCTCAAGTTTGGCCTCCTGCGGGACCAGTTACTTATTTTTGGTACTTCTCTCGCCTCGACCTTGAGGGCCGAGGCGAGGACACTTCGCACATACTGTCCCTTTCACTCTCGCGTGAAAGGGACGCCACTATACGAAGTACGGATTTCGAATTGCAGAGTACAAGCCCAGGTCGTATTCAGCCAATTCAACTACATAGTATTTTTCTGTTGGAACGCTACGTTTTTGTATGTCTCTTAAATAATTTGCGTTTTTCGGTGAAAAAATACCCTTGTGATTCTGTTAAAAAAAATGAACGGCGGGAAAGTACTGAACTTTTTGACGTTTCAATACTTTTAAGGTTATGTTTATTAAATCTTTATCCACGTATTATATCCGTCTAATTTCCGTTGGTCTTATTTTTGAGAATTTTATTTTTTATTTTTAATAAATGTAGTGGCAGAATGTCTTAACGAACTAAAAATCAATTATTGCTTATAGTTTTCTTCATGGCTGAACGCCGTGATGCTGAGTCACATTATGAAATAAAAATTAAAAAAAATTACTTTCCGGCCTAGGCCTTCAATTTTGTATGAAATCTCTTTACAGTTGATCCGCTCGATACGTGATTCTTGGAGGCCTGTTATGACGCACGTAACAACGACATTTCGTTTGAGTAAAAACTGTAATTGAAGTACTTTACTGTAGGAATAAGTGTGTTACGATATATTACTAACTTTATGATGCTGATGCTGAGTGTATCGTGTATCGCGGCCTATTTGAATAATAAGTATAAGAATAGGGATGATGACACTATAAAGGAAAATCAATAAATCCAAATTTTCTACATAAAGGCTCAAATTCTCAATCAAATGGCGATAAAAGTAATTAAAAAATAATAATAATTACGTAATTATAAGTCTTCAAAGTTTTAAGAGTGGGTATTTTCTGTCGCTTTTCCGCAAAACGCACCTTTGTCATTTACTATGGCGCTACTAAACAGTGACGTCACTGTTGAGTAGCACTTTCTCTCTCTAACTATGAACATTCTAACCGTTGTAGCTTAGTTATTTTTTGAGATATTTGAATAGGATTTTCACTATTTGGCATAGTTTTATGTCTTCTTTCTATCGAAGTAATTTTTTTTTTATTCAAAACCCCTATTGATTTGGGATGGGCACTCGCATGAGTGTGACGTATCGACCGATGGAGTAGAGGCGGAGAAGATCCGAGTGATAATAGTATATATTATCAAACAGATCTAGCGACGCACAGTTGCAGAAGAGGCGAAGAAGATCGGTAAGACGTGGAGGGAGATAAAGCGCGAAGCTTAAGACCGAACGGGATGGAGGATCACTGTGGACGCCCTCTGCCTCATCCGGGGGACATAGGGCTTAAGCTTAACCCTTTTCCAGGCATAGTACGATTTATCAACCACATGCGTGTAGTTAATCCTTCAGGATGCAACTGTATTGGGATAACGCTAGGAGGATGGGATGCGTGTAGTTAAAATTTTAATGTAGCGGGTTCGATTCCCGGTTCAACCATGTAATTATTTCAAAATGTATGAATGCAGTTGTTTTTTAAACTAAAATAATGTCTTCTTTTAGTATAACTAAATCTTCCATCTACAATATTCATGGTACTTTCCCTTCATGTCCCATAGTCTTGGGAGGCCCTGTATATTATAACAAACCTTGTCCATTAGTAGGCGCTCGCGGCGGCCGATTCGGTGGCTCACTGCCTGACACCACGCCCAACTCGTTCAGCTGAGCAGCAAGTTTATCCAAGTCCTTCAAATAATAATATACAATGTTAACAACTTGTTTAGTTACATACGAAATAAATTATCGTATTTCAACAAAACGCAAATAAAAATTCGAACCTACCTCCGGCTTTCGTGGTGGAAGCTGCAGTTGAAGTATAAATCGGATGTGCAAACAAAGTATACAGCGTGACATGAAATAAAAACAAAAAGCAAATAAAAAGATGATTCTCGCATTAGCATGTTTGGACGGGTTGCACCAACTTACGATTACAGCTAGATCAACATTAAACACGGCGCTGGCGGCTGTCCGTCCCACAGAAACCAATTTACCTTATAGGTAATCAGATTATTAACGAACACAGTTTACGATTAGGCAGACGGTTTGGTGCAACCCACCCTAAGAGAGAAGAGACCTAATTATGTTGTTGATATTTTAGTTCAGTGCGTAAATGAAAGTTATCTATTTCAGTTTATGATTTTGTACTTTACTTAAGCTGTGTAGCAACTGTACAGTCAGATACATGGGAAATCGAACAAGGTGTTTATGGACAGACGTCTGAACATGACTATTGTCAAGGCATAAGAGTGCATGTTCAGATATTTTGGACAGCCTAATATAAACTGTGTGTAGAGTAATTTAACAATTCCTTTTAGTTCATATTACATAAGTGTCTAACAGTCAGATAAATAAATTATTATTATTAGCCTGTAGTGTCCCACTTAAGTTTTGGTAAAGACTAAAGTCCCTGGAGTCTCCATTTCTAAGACTCGACTTAGTTTTTTAGACTCTTGTCATTGAATCGAAGCTCAAGTTCTTTTCAACTTGGGGGGACTTGAGTCTTCTGTAGTCTTTAATTAGACTGGTCATCTATAGAGTAGAGACTCGACTGTTTTGTTTACGCTTAAGGCTTTTGGAACGATTGAGTTATTATTAAAACTCAACTGGACTTGTAGGGACGCTTGAGATTATATTTGTATATTTGTTGGTTTTTAATTCCGTCTGTTTATATGGTTTCCTTATTTTATGAAAATCCACATTTTTTTACCTTGTATCGGGCATTTGTGCTGATAAAATGAGTGGTAAATAGAGTTGTTACTGACTTACACTTTCACGAAGACTCACTTTTGAAGTTTCATCCAAATTCAGCCGTTTGAATTTGGATGAAACTTCAAAAGTGAGTCTTCATTATAGGACTCGAGTCTTGAAGCACATCTAAAGCTGAATAAAGACTACAAAAGACAAGATATGGCTTGAGTCTTTTCTAAAGACTGAGTTGTGACTACAGGACTCGATAAGACTTGAAAAAGGACACGACTCACGACTTAAAAGACTCGGAAGTCTTTTAAGCTTATAGTCCCGTAAATATGGGTCGAGTCCTTGCAATGTAGACTTCAAAAACTTGAGTCTTTACCAACACTACCCGCTGCTTGCAAAAGCCTTCCCTCAGAGAAATAAAGGCTATTTTTATTTTATTAACACGGGTATTATGGATGAAATGTAGAGTAGTTTACCATGGGTTTGAACATGTGATGTGATCCACGCTGCGGCGGTTGTGGGCCGCTGGCCGGCGGAGTTCCGTTGTTGGAGCCCGAGCTATTGGAAGAGCCCGAAGACTTCGGGGTAGGCGGAAGAGGCCTAGTTACAAACAAAAAACATAAGTCAACTCAACGAATAATGGACATTGGACAACCATTGCTATACAGCAAGGTGATAACAACGCCATCAATAGCAAATGTTAATAGAAAATATGTTAAATAATTGAATAAGATATGCGACAACATAGCAAGCGAGCCGAAATACCTGTATCTATTAGGCTGTTGCGCCTGTGGATCTGGCACAACGATCAGTCTTTGAGGAATGGAGGGTCTCGCCGGCGGGCCGGGCTCTGCGGCACAAACGTCACCAATTAATAAACACTCATCAAAGGATTTACGGCACAAGTTAGTGTAACGGTACCTGGGATCTCTTCACGCTCCTCGCGCTTGCTGTTACGTTTGGGCGGCGGCTGGGGCTGCGCTCCTTCGGCAGCGGCTCTGAGTTATTTGACAATATTATTAGGTACGTTACATTAGGATCACACGAGTCAGCACAGTAGAGATAGGAGCCGGTACACACCTGCCCTCTTGGATCTGCTGGAAGTTGCGGCGCAGCGTGTCGCCGCCGGGATGCGCGGCTGCGTTGTGCACAATGGAAGACGGCTCGCCGGCGACTGCGTTTTCGTCCTCCTCGCCTTCCGACCCTGAGTATTTGTACTCTTCGCGCACCGAATTATCCTGCTTTCTTTTCTTACACCTGTCTATGTGGTCTTTCAGCTGTATTCGCACCTGCCTTTCAGTCGGCTGGTCCCTGTAATCAGGCATGTATCTTAGAATAGGAGGTTCCTTAAATTGTAGATCGTGTCTCAAGGGAGAAAAATGATATATTTACGGCGAGGGCAGTATATTAACATGAAATGTCATTAACACATACTGATTTTCACACCTTCTATGAGGAAAAGTCATCGTTGGTCTTAACTGAGGAAAGAAAAGTACGAATTTGATCCCTCATTCATTGGCAGCAATGACACTTTTCTGAATAGCAGCTGTGAAAAACTGTTTGTGTTCCCTCACTTTGGATTGTAAATGTAGGCTTATATTTTGTACGTACCTTATGAAAGGATGTTTCAGTAGCTGCTCTGTGTATGGTCTCTGATGGTAATCTTTGACAAGCACAGTTTCAATGAAGCTGTGAAATTTCTTCGCCCACTTCTTTAATTTTAAACGAGGAGGAGGATTTCTGTAATTTGTAATATAGGAAACGATATACCAGCATACGAAAATTGACGTCATTAGAACATATAAATGAGCCCTGGAAGTAAATTACCTTGGGATAAGAAAGAGAGCTCTCATAGGGTGCAGATCGCACAGAGGTGGTTGACTTTCGGCCATCTCAAGTGCAGTGATACCGAGGGACCAGAGGTCAGAGCGATTGTCGTAAGTTGCGTCCGGATTCTCGTCACAGGCTATGACCTCAGGCGCCATCCAGTAAGGGGTGCCAATGAACGTGTTTCTCCTGCCAATAGTCCTGTCCAATTGTGCGGACACTCCAAAATCGACTGTTGACAACGCCATCAGATAAATATGTATATTACTCTAAGCTAATTAATACAAAAAATATAAAGGCAAGAACTACCAACCGAGCTTGACTTCAGCGTTATCTGTAAGCAGGACATTTTGACCTTTGATGTCGCGGTGGATGACTTTGTTGGAGTGTAAATAACTGAGACCTCTCAATATCTCTCGGCATATGTACGATATCCACTCTTCCTTGAGAGATTGACCCTTTGTTGATTTTACTAAGTCAGTCACGGAACCTGGAGTAAGGAAAATAAATATTAGGTTCCTTATAATACAAATTTAACTAAATAAATGAAATTTTAGTATATATTGAGTAGAGAATGAGACAAACCAGCGCCGCAGTACTCCATCACAAGCCAGAGCTGGTCATCCTTGCCTGGAGGACTCTTCTTAATAAATGCGCCGTAATATGTTGCAATATTACGGTGGTTGGAATACTTTTTAAGCACATTGATTTCCAGTTTAATCTCTTCTTCCTCATCCTCTGTGACGTCCATAACCTTGATGGCAGCGAGCTGACCAGTTTTAGTGTGACGACCCTGTAAAAGCAAACAACATACATCATTGAACTCGTATACATCCAGTTTACAAACTGCATAGTTTTGTAAGCTGATGTAAATCATAGCATTATGCCTATACATATTCATATGTAGTAGCCATATAGATAGTTTTAGAGTATTTTTATACTACTTGTATGCAAATTGAGTATAACTTAATGAGACTACCCAATACATGATAATGTTGAATAAAATTGCAGCAATTAGGGACAAACAACTTAGTATTTATATTATCTAAGTTGTGAAGACAGAGGGCAGTAACAGTTCCAATATTATGAATTTATATGAACGGTTCCTTATGGACTAAAGAAACTGAATATGTTACAATACTTATTCTAAACTTGTACAGAATGGAAATCTCAATTGTAGCATTTATTATTTTAAATAATAAACAAACAAGAGATGTAAATAAGTCACATAAACATAAAGCTAACCAAACTACATGCAAGGATCATCAAAGCTATACCGAAATAAATGAAAGATTTCTACATTTCTACAGTTTGTTATCTTCCTAACTCAAAAGACCATGTGATTAAATTAAGCAAGTTCATTGACACAAATTGGGTAGATCCTTAATCATAATGCTTACAAATGCCCTATTAGACTTAATCATTACTTGTGTCTTTATACAGCAGCTACTGCTGAGCAGTATGCATGAAGAAATGCTCAATTCTGAATTGGAATAACTATAACGGTTCTAATTGAGCATTTTGCTGTATGGTGAATAAAATAAATTTTCAAAATAATGCTGCATGTCTTAAGTACTAGAAGATTTTCTATAACAGTTAAGTGTTGTCTAAAATGATTTCCTCTAGCATCCCTAAAAACTTTACACCTACCTGGCTAATCATCATCCTGTATACAATAAAAATCGCTATGTGTACCTATAGTTCTAGATCATTCGCGATTGCTTGCAAAATGCATTCAATTAAATGTAATAATTTAAAAATTCGCCAGAAGAAAGGGGCAATGAACAAAGTACATAGACGATTCATTGTGTCCAATCACCTATAAATAGATAAAGCATTTTAGACATTTATGTAGATGTGACAATTTTCTTTGAATAATCTGAATGCAATAAATATAGTTTCTAAAATCATAATAATTATAATTCTGTAGCAGATTGCTTCATCTTCTGTGTTCCTTGAATCTACTCCATAACAATAAGAAAAACCGGCTAAGTGCGAGTCGGACTCGCGCATGAAGGGTTCCGTACCATTATCTATGAAAACGGCAAAAAAATCATGTCTATTGTATGTAGGGCTGCCATCCGTCCGGGTTTTCCCGGATTTGTCCTAGTTTGGAGGCCGTCCGGGGGCCGTCCGGGCGGGGTGTCAAGAAGTGTCCGGGGAAAACCCGGACACTTTTCATGTAAGGAAGCACCTCATTGAATTTAAAGGTCTTGATTTTTAAAAATATTATTTTCGGACTCTTCCGGGGAAAAAATGCGATTTACGCCAAATGTCCGGGGTTTTTTGAATCTTCGTCCGGGTTTGGCGAAATTCGAGATGGCAGCCCCCTTAAATATTTATTCTATTCTGTTTTTTAGTATTTGTTGCTATAGCGGCAACAGAAATACATGATCTGTGAAAATTTCAACAAGGTTCCATGCCTACTAATTAGTATGGGTACTAGGGCATGGAACTCTTCATTTTGCATTGACTAGTCTACATTTAAAACCACTATCCTATGCTGTGAATGAAAAAAGGTAGTTTGTTAATAAGAACCTCACGGCATTTACATCCTTCTGTTTGGGCAAGGCAATTACCTTGTTCTAAATAATTTTCTTTGAAAACAGGTATTTACAGTCTATTTATCCTTACATCTCCTATCATGTAAACATTTTTAAAGACATTAATCATTCACACACACAGTAATCATAATCACTATCACATATCATTATCACACTTTTCTTTAGGATTACAATACTTTGTGAGCTTCCTTTAATTACAACATTTTATGTGATAGTATATTCCTAGAGCAAAGGGTGATAGGTAATGATGATTAATGTCTTCAAGAAAAGTTTGTTTACATGATAGGACATGTAAGGATGAATAGACAGTACCAAGTAATATGTTCATGAATTTTTTCATAGTTTACGATTCCAAGATCGGAAAGTTATGGGGGAATACATTTATTCTGACTTTTGGAGCAATTATCTCAGAAATGAAATGTTATGGAATATTTGTTTGTAATTTTATTTTCACCTTATTTTTAATAAGTATTATTTGGAGAGAATTAACTTGCGCTGTCTATATGTAACTATAAATTCAAAACCTTTTTTCAGCCAGTTGCCATTTTCCCACCAAATCTGGCTCAATTAGTCTTTATAATTGACAAATTAGGTCCGTATTTTATTCAACATGCATTTGCATTGATAGAGAATAAATCTAACAAGTCATAATTGAACAACCTGCATATATAAACATAGTATAGCAAAGGCCATGGGATTTGAAATACATAAATAACAATACTAAAAAGAAATAAGAGCAATGCATTATCAATGTATCATATATGAGGCAGTTATATGTTTCTACCCACAGAGTTTAGGGTAGATGTAAAATACCTACTTGTATTGTAGAGATAAGCCAGTAAATCTAGACATACCTTGTAAACCTGTCCATAAGTGCCATTGCCAACCACCTCTATGAGTTCGAATATACCAGCTGGATCCTGTAATGACGCATAATACTGTTAATTGCACGATAAAGCCTCATTATTAAACCTTCATTATGAATCACGCCCTGTGAGATCATTGCCCTTGCAATAATTGATTGAGAATTTCACTTTGATCTTATGAACAACGGAGTCCCTATGGAATTATTTACACTAAAAGAAACAGTAGTTCTTTTCAATAAATTACCTTTAAAGCGCTGAGGTCAATGTCGTCCAATGAACAATTTACAGACGGTGCGAGTTGATGCGCCATTTTGGAGTATATTGTCACACACGAAGACAAAGCACGAGAATTCACATCAATGTATTAAGTGTAAGAAACTATGATTACATGACATTGGCATCAAAATTATTATATTTTAACATTGTAAATTTGAATAATATATTAAACACATTGTTTACAATTAAAATTCAGTAAATTACAAATACACAAGTCGAACGTCGCAAACACACCCGGTGGGGATGCCAGATTTATAAGTGGTATGACAGAGAGAAGAAAAGAGTAAAGAGTCTGGTTGCAGTCCAAACTATACTATCGTATACTTTCTGCACAATTTCAATATTATCTACTCATAGTAATGATATTAATACGTTTAACGCACACCAAAATACTTTTTCTATTATGGACAATTATGCTATCCTGGCACTTCACTTGGCTGTATTAGTGAAAAATATTCTTGGTGCTTCCTTTTACTTAACATCATAAAAGAAAGGGAGTCAAATTCGAATACAAAAGTGAACACGCAACGCCAAGTGAAGTTCCAGGGTTACAATCTGATAGTAGGAGAATAATGTTTGAAGAAAAAATTTTTGTGTTGTGTTCGTCGTGTCGGTTCGAGTACAACGCAGAATACAGAATAATACAGTTTACAGAACTTGCAATTCGGACTTATAGCATGTGACGTAAGTACTTCACTTCTCATTTTATTTATAGTTTGGTTCTGGTATATATGTTTTGTTTAAATTGTTTTTGTAAAAAATTAAAGTCGATCTGGAATAACGTAAATATAAAAAAGGTATGTTTATAGTTATTTATGAAACTATTTGGAAACAATAACGCGTCACATAGAAGTGTTAAGCATACACTATTTTCTAATCTGAAAACTACCGGTTTATATATATATGTGTAGTTACACAGTTCTAGCTGATTATTTTATTTACTGTTCTTTATTGGGTACCTAATTTAAATTTAAAAAAAATTAGTTTGTTCGGCATTGAGTGTAACTTTAAGTCAATGCGGTTCGGAAAATAGAAGAAGCGTAGGATATGAGGGTGCCCTTATATTATATCCTACGATTAGGGCTGCCATCTCGAATTTCGCCAAACCCGGACCAAGATTCAAAAAAACCCGGACATTTGGCGTAAATCGCATTTTTTCCCCGGACGAGTCCGAAAATAATATTTTTAAAAAACCAGACCTTTAAATTCAATGAGGTGCTTCCTTACATGAAAAGTGTCCGGGTTTCCCCGGACACTTCTTGACACCCCGCCCGGACGGCCTCCAAACTAGGACAAATCCGGGAAAACCCGGACGGATGGCAGCCCTACCTACGATTCCTACGCTTCTTCTAATTCCGATTCTAAAGCGGCTATTACACTGTCCTGAATCAGGCGTCCTAACTAGTGGAGGGGAGTTGAAGCATCTCGCTCTAACTTATAGGTCGGAACCCTTCTAAGTGTCCTGAATTCGGGACAGTGTAATACCCGCTTAACGACTAAAGCTTAAGCCACACACAGATCGGGCGGGCGTGAGCGGCGCGGGAGCGGGCGGTAGGCGAGCGGGCGGGAGGCGGGCGCAGTGTTGCCAGGTCCAATCTGAAAAAAACAGTAGCTACATGCCCTAAAAAACAGGAGATTGGAAAAAAAAACAGTAGACAAAATTTATTCCATAAAATTTACCTAAATGCGTGTTTCATAGTGTTTTAAGTGATAATATAAAAATAAGTACTAACTGCCACACTCCGAGAAGTTTCATAATTACTAAGAATTTTTTTCATCTGTCACTTCAACTTCAACTAACCATAAAGCCCTGCTTACTGCAAGCAGCCACTGCCAAATCGTTTTAACAGATAAAAAATCGCCCTGCATGCATGCATACACACAATACGATTTGGCAGTGGCACTGCAAGCACTGCAAGCAGGGCCCTGCAGGCAGGGCTTTGAGTAGGCAGCTTAACCAAGTAATACCGGTCGGATCCCCACCAAGGGTCATGATGGCCCATCAAACAATGACCATTGTCGTGGAGACCATGGCTGCTGTTTGCTTGCTCATGTATAGCTATAGTCCTCCTCGCCGTGTCCGGCGCCGGCGACAGCGACTCCGTCAGTTATTACGATTATGGAATGCCCTGATGTGGTTCGCAAAGCCAAATTTAGTTTTGAATGTGCGGTTACAGGATGCGCAGTGGAGCTGTCCCGCGTAGTTGTAGGAATACGTGTAGCAGGGCTTTGGCCGAGCCTTGCGGATATGCCGCTTCGCGTCCAGGTTTTCCAAACGCCGCTGTTCAAAAAAGTTTACTTTTGTATGAACAGTAGAGCCGTTCCGCACTTTGCGCACTTTCCTCCCACTACCCCTACACTCGCTTCAAGAAATTTGACAAGTTGTTATATGTATGTTATTGTTTTTTTTTCTTGATAATTGAATTTGGACAAGTGAAATTCTAAAATCCAGTAGATTTTTTAGAAAAACAGTAGACGTTTCTAAAATACAGTAGATTTTTCGGGAAAAACAGTAGAACAGTAGACACACCCCGAAAACAGTAGATCTCCTGTAAAAACAGGAGACCTGGCAACACTGGGCGGGCGGGCGCGTCAATGCGCTGCAGTGTGAAAACGCCGCTCCCGCACCGCTTACGCCCGCTCGCCTACCGCCCGCTCCCGCGCCGCTCACGCCCGCCCGCTCTGTGTGTGGCTTAAGATTAAGCCTAGGCGCTGGCCCCACACGCACGGTTTTCCGATACGGTTTCAGAGAGAGGGGAGTTGAAGCATCTCGCTCTAAGAGTCTAAGAGCGAGAGGCTTCAACTCCCCTCCCCTCCGTTTCCGTTCGGAATTCCGTGCGTCTGCGGCCAGGCTTATATCAACTTCATCTGGATCTTTTGAAGTGGATACTTGTTTTTCTTAGCAGCTTGCATGACGCCCCAGGTATGGCAATCCGGTAAGTATATCGGTTAGTAGTGTGGGTGACACAAGTTACTATGGTTACGGCATCTCGGCATCAGACTATCGATGATTGATCGATGGTATGCGGCAGTCTGACGCAGCTCAGTACAAAAAATCGTTAGTACGTAAATAGTAGTAAAGCGGGTATTACACTGTCCTGAATTCAGGACACTTAGAAGGGTTCCGACCTATACGTTAGAGCGAGATGCTTCAACTCCCCTCCACTAGTTAGGACGCCTGATTCAGGACAGTGTAATACCCGGTTAAAACGTAGGGTTTATATTCTCTTTGGTATGCGGCTGTGTAAGTTTCGTCGACAGTGACGTCACTTGTGTCACGATCCGGAATGCCAGACTTTCGACCATGACAGCCGACAGCTGAGTCTGCGACTTGAGTGTGAGCTATCTGCCATGTTTTAATTTTAGTTCCGTTACAAACGTTAGATGGCGAGAAAATAAAAGCGATGGTATCGGTGATTATTCGCACTTCGCAGATGTTTACGTTTACATATTTTACATTAATGGTTATTCTATTTCTTTTGTGACAAAAATAAATGGGTTGGCAACGTAAGACTAAGAAGTATCCAATTGATATAATTTACGGATGTATCCCCGATTCAATCTGCTTTTTGTCAGCTAGAGAGATCTTGATTATTTATTATATCATACGAGGGGCGTTCAATAAATTCTCGGTATGAGAATGAAAACAAAAGAATACGATTGATTTTTATTTTATTTTTTAATATACTCCCCCCCTATGTTTATGCACTTATAAGATCGGTCAATTAGTTTTTTTAACCCCTCATAAAAATATTTTTTATCTTTAGTGTCAAAATGCTCCTCCAGTGCTGTCTTCAAAGCTTCATCGTCAGAAAATCGATTTCCTCGTAGGTCCTTTTTGAGGTTGGGAAACAAAAAGAAGTCACTCGGGGCTAAGTCTGGACTATACGGTGGGTGTGTAATAGTTTCGAACCCAGATTCCCGAACAGCAGCCTTGGCGATATGAGCAGTATGCACAGGGGCGTTGTCGTGCAGAAGCAGAACTCCCTTGGCTAATTTTCCCCTTCTCTTCTCTTTGATTGCTTCTCTTAATTGGCGTAGAATATAAGCGTAGTACCTTCCTGTGATATTTACACCCTTTTCTTTATAATCGATCAGCAATATTCCATCACAATCCCAGAATATTGTGGCCATGACCTTTCCAGCTGAAGGCATGACCTTGAACTTCTTAGGGTGAGGAGTTCCTTTAATGTGCCACTGCATGGACTCTTGTTTGCTCTCAGAGTCATAATGATGAACCCAGGTTTCATCTCCGGTAACAATCTTTTGCAGTATCTCATCAGGATTTTCACCACACAGCTTAATAAATTCGGAACAACAAGCAACGCGCGTATTTTTCTGAAGCGGCGTCAGCATTCGCGGTACCCATCTCGCACTGACTTTTGACATATTAAGATTGTCATGGATTATATTGTGTATAGTACCAATAGAAAGCTTGGTTATTTGAGCTATTGCTGTCACCTTCACTCGAGCATCTTCCAATATAATTTTCTCCACTTTTTTTATATTTTCTTGTGAAGAAGCTTCTACGGGCCGACCAGGTCTGGGGTCGTCTTCGATACTCTCTCTCCCACACTTAAATTCACTTGACCACTTTTGAATTGTTGATAAAGAAGGAGCAGACTCTCGGTAAACATAATCCATTTCTTCTTTTATAGCTTTTTGATTTTTTCCTTGTTTGGTCAAGAATTTTATTACCGCTCGGTGCTCTAATTTAATTAACATTGAAAAATCGCTCATTGTGATCACGTTTGTTCGGCAGTTGCAGAAAAACAAAAGAACATCGCCGTTTGAATTTTACCTTTTTTTATGTTAATGAATGACACTTACCGGCCAGTATTAAAAAGTTTACTAAAGAGGTTTAAAAGATATCAATACCGAGAATTTATTGAACGCCCCTCGTATATCATAGCATACCGTACATGCTAGCTCGGGTCATCAAGACCGGATTATTAACATTTCTGCTAAATAAACCACAAGAGTTTTTAGATTGCTGGTAACACCCTTGCCTACGCCATCTTCTTGGTCCCCTCACCTCAGGCCACATAAACTAAAAAGCTTAGAGGATAAATATACTGTGCTAAAAAGCGACAGGTTGTGTGCAGGAGCGTTAAATATCAAAACAGGGATTTCGAGAACTCTGATCTTTATCCTGACTCCGAATCACAACAACCTAACAAGTTAGGACAATTTGTGTGTGTTACTTGGGGCTTATCCAGAAATCACGCGAGGTTTTTTGGGCCACTTTTAGACCACCCCCCTCCTCCTTGGTGATCTTTGGTGAGGTTTTGGGAGACCCCCCCTCCCCCACAATATGGCACGTGTATTTTTTTGAATTTTTATTTCACTATTGAATTTTTAAAGTAAATAATATTGTGTTAGTTAATCTTGTGTTTATTTTCGTATATGCATTATGCAAACATGATTGTGTAATTTCTATAACCTCTGAAAAAAAAGATCCTACATGATAAGATGTTATTCTCGGTTTTGTAGGTAAAGAAAAAAATACACGTGAGGTCACTTTGTACCCCCCTGATGTGATCAGTGGTGAGGTTTTCGTAACGTTTCCTAATAAAGAACTCAAGTAAATATATTTTGTTTGCAGTCGGGGGACCTACTACATACAAGTAAAACCAAAATATTAGGTCCCACGACTGCAAACAATAGCTATTTATGATACAAGTGCGGAAAGTGAGTGATTTCCGACGAGTGTCTTTCTTATACACGAGCGAGCGTAGCCAGCGAGTTTATAATTAGACACGAGTCGGAAATCATCTTTACGCGCGCGTATCATACAAAGTTTTACTATGCATTGTGCGAGAAAATAGAAAAGTTAATTTTAAATATATAGGTTATAATTTACCTTGCTCGATATGTTACTTATTATGAGGATCTTCATGTAACAACTTATTGACATAGAGTGCTATTTATTTTCGACATAAAACCATCTTAAGATCCTTAGAGTAAGATCGTTTTATTAACACAAAAACTTTTAAAAGTGCACCGCTAAATTCATCACATGTATAGGTTATTAATTTGGAGTTAGCGGCCAAGGAAACTTTGTTGGCATTTTATGCTTCTTGAAAACTATTTTCTGGGGTTACATTTGATCTGATTCGTCACTTTCACTCGATATTTTTTTATCAAAAACTAGGTAAACAAGAAATTACTTAGTCCTTGTAATGAAAAAAGGCGGCATTTTTCTAAATACATGTTCGGCAATATTGTAGATCACAAAATTTTCTACAACTTTTGTATTGAAATATTTTTCCCACGATCATCAGGAAAGAAGATACGATGTCATCTATGGGGTACTACCGTCGATATTTACTACTTTTTCCAGTTTTCTTCCCATATTTGCGTTTTAGTGCATTTTAGCTCAATTTCTCGGTCGGCAATATTACAGAAGACAAAATTATATGCAAATTCAAAGTACCTACCATCTTACTAGGTATCGTGGAAACAAACGATTTTGTCTTCTGAGGGATTGAAGTGGAGGGATCGCAAAGTGACAGATGCTTTATCTTGTCGTCTATCACGCTATCACTCGACCATCATAGATCCCCTACAGATTGCGATTAATTGCACTCAAACCTAAGTATGGGAAGAAAATTGGAAAAGTAGCAAATTTCGACGCTGGTACTCCATAGATGACTTCATATCTTCTTTCCTAATGGTCGTGGAAAAAATATTTCAATACAAAAGTTGCAGCAAATTTTGTGATCTACCATATTGCCGAACTATAGTTAGCGCTTAAATGCACTTAAAATGTAAACATGAGAGGAAAACTAGAAAAAAGTGGCAATTTTTAATGATATCTCCTGTCATATCTTCATTATTATTGGAAAACGGGACTTAATCACGTACAATTATGATTTATTTACCTTTTGTAAGGTTTTGCCCGAGGCGGGGTTTGCGAGGTTTTGTACGCGATTAAGTCCCGTTTTCCAATAATGTGTGAAAATCGTGTTAGTTTAAATTGTCATATCTTCGTCCCTAGGGGTCATGGAAAAAATCCTTGTACCCAAAAGTTTTAGCAAATTTTGTATTCTACAATATTGCAGAACTATGTTTAGCACTCGAATGAACTTTGACGACAGTATAAGCAAAAAAACTGAAAAAAGTGACACTATTTCCAAGATGGCGGCCAAAGTTATGGAACTGGAGGGCCGAAAATTTTGGTTTACCATGGCTAATATTGTCCTTTACAACATACCAAAAATCATACCAATCGGACCTCTAAAGAGTACCAGAACAACGATTTACTAAATGTACTACGATTTTTTTTGTATGGGCTGCACCTTTTCCGGTATACCGTACTTCCGGCTCAAATTTCGAGATGGCGTCAGGCAGATCCGTATTCTGCAGGGTCCAAACCCTCTGATAACGTTGTCACACCAACTGTTACATGATTTGCCGCTTGCATTAGATATGAGCGCCGCGCCGCCGCGCCGCCGCCGCCGGCGAAAATCCCACGCCGCCGCCGCCGATACAGGGCGATCGGCGCGCCGATCTATGTCTCGCGCGCGTTTCAGATACTGTGTAGCCTATCTTTTACACACTTTTATCATCGATCGGCAAACTAGTTTGGAATTTGATAGCTTACGGTTATATAGGGTTATTTATTTTAGGGTTCAGTACCAAAAATGCATAAAAGGATCCTTAATGAGCGATTCTAGCCGTCTGTTCGTCAGATTGCTAAATATTAAATTTCTGAAACTATTTATGTTATCGATTTGAAATTTGGAATACCTACTTGTAAAATAGGCTATGTGTAGTATTTGTGTTATAATTATCAAACTAAAATATCATATACTATAATATATTCTTTATTTTATTTTAAATACGTTTGCTTTGCACTTGACCACAAATTACCTGATGGTAAGTGATATTGTGGTCTAGGATGGAACGCGCTTACCTAGAAAAAAACAATTCACTCTCGCCTTGAGGACCATTTCGGTAAGGAGTTCCATAGCTTTGCCGTTTTCACAATAAAAATGAAAGCAAATGCGTTTCGTGCGCGAGTTTTCGGAACTGCCACCGTAAAACGGTGTCGCTTTGAAGGGGCGGGAGGTATTATTTCATTTCATTTATTTATTCAACATTAGCACTAACAGCTAGACCTTACGTGCAAATGGGTATTACAAATTCATACAGCAGGTACAATAAATTAGAATTATTATGTGATTCCTCAGCAGACTCTGCGAAATTTGGTGTGTGTGTGTGTGTGTGTGTGTGTGTGGTGTACGCTAGAAGATCCCCAGTGGACCGATTTTGACGAAAGCCGTATTGACGGTCACTGAGGAGTTCATTGATTCTAGGTATGCCAAAGAGCCTGCTGTTCAGGACACTCTCCATAATCTTGCAGTGAACGGATGTGACCGAAATGGGCCTGTAGTTACGCGACTACTGCGTATTAAATAATCTTCAATGCCGTTGAAATTTGCTTGGCTTAGTGAAGAAC
The DNA here is from genome assembly GCA_951800055.1 of Cenopis cana. Lineage (NCBI taxonomy): Eukaryota > Metazoa > Arthropoda > Insecta > Lepidoptera > Tortricidae > Cenopis > Cenopis cana. Next base: position 12,535,072 of record OX637471.1, on the reverse strand, counting down.
TTGCTTGTTTCTTACACGGTACGATGTGTTCGAGGTTCACCAAAAGATGGGAATAATGCAGCGCCTAGTATTTGTGATAAATCCTAGAAGTATATAATATGCGAGTGTGTTTGCGTTAGAAACACCATGTTCCGTAGGCATCCAAGAGTTTATCGAAGAGGCAGAATTGTCATGTTTACATACTGGTATCATAGTTTAGAGCTTTGTCATGTGACTGGACCACCTTGACACGAAGTTTCCCGCAGGTAGCAACAGACTTGCTGTTTTCATTGGCACTTAGATGTTACATATACAGCAGAGCGTAATCGACTAGGACGGGATAAAATGTAGAGCATCGATATAAATCAAATAAATAGGCGTGTTTGTCATCCTGACAGTAAAAATGACGTTGACAGGCATGTCCGGCATCAAATACGTAAAAAAATCGTATTCAACGCCTATATGTAGGATTTTTGTTTTGAACCTAAGGTTTTTTCAAGGTCACGCCGCCGACGCCGCCGCCGCCGATCAATTTTAATCGGCGCGCCGCCGCCGGCCAATTACCCATCGGCGCTCATATCTAGCTTGCATTGTTTAGAGACGCCTTTTGCAATTCTGTTCCTGCTCATGAGGGAATCACAAATACATATATATCTCATACTTAGTTATTAGTTATGTATAACAAACGATAACAATACAAGGAACCGTTAGATAAGTTAGCAAAATAAAATACCGAGGGCTTAGGCTTAGCTTAGGGTGTCGAAATTTAGGCCGATGTTAGCACAAAATACCTTATTAGAATATTTAGACTAGACTATAAGACAATAGAAATAGGTACAACATAAATTTAGGATGCATTCCCCATTCCCTACGAGCATATTTACGGGGAATGTATATCGATCAAACATTATGCAATTATTTTAATACTTAGCCGCGAAATGCTATTGGTGCAAAAGCACGTTTACTTAGAACATGTACTCGTAGGTACTAGGATCTTACTTTCTGTTTAATAGGTCTCAAAAGACGTAGTGGCTACAAGTGGACTTTGTGACATACTCGATATCGAGCAAAAATTGCTCTACGTGCCACTTAGCTGTATGAATACTTAGTATCGATTTAATAGATGACTTTTTTAAAATTCTAATGTTACATTTTAGCTATAAACTTTTGATTTCATTTCTGTTTTAATTTAAACAAGTTACAATACACTGTTGAATTGTTTTCTGGCCCATCAACAGATGGCGTTGCGCGTTACTGCGCGTTCATGAATAAGGAAAGGAATTCTGCGAAGAAAAAGGGACTCCGCAATGGTAAGTAAGTCTATAGATCCGACTATGCTAACCACGCTGTCAAAAAGTTTTCAAAATTTTCCTACCTCTATTGAATGTCATACTTTGCGAACAAAGCACTTACACTTAATTTACTAGCCCATGTTTTACAACTAAGTATGTTTTATGATTTTTCTTAGAACACGATTATCTTTGAAACATTTAGCGCGTAGAGTCTATATACTTCAAACATATATCTTTACCTACTCGAGAAATAACTTAGGTATCACTGACCTACGTAAGTATTATAGAGGTCAAATAGTAGTTAGCCCCCTGTACCTACTGTAGGAGAGTCCGCGTATAAAGTTTTTTTTTTTTCGGGAAAGGTGAGTAGGTGTCTGATTAAGTATTTTAGACTCGGGTCGGGTCGGGTGGACAGCTGTCGCCTTGTACATTTTCCAACTATGATGTCATAAAGTCATAATATACACTCGCGGTCAAAAATTTTGGGTCACCCTAGTTTAAATAGCCTAAATAGGTTTTGTTAACTATTCTACACTCGTTTTATTTACATAATATACTATACTTCGTGTTGCCCAACTGTATTAGCAATTTTCGGGATCCTATCATAAAAATATCAATGTCCAAAATTCACGATTTTCGCGATATCTCGCTCCGTTAACGTTGTTTTTTCATGGATGTTTACGAGTCCGATTTAAACCTGGAAACGTATAGATGTAAAATTAAATAAAGATACCTAAGTACATGATTAAAAAAGCTTACAACCTCGCAGTATTTTAGGAAATATGACGGTATTTTACCGACAGGTGTATGGGCCGTAGATATGGCCATATTCTATGTGTGCGAGTGTATTTTATAAAAAATATATTCAGAAGCCTGTCGAGTAGGGTATCAAAAGAAAGGGCTCCACGGGCTGATTCCAAAAATATACGACACCAATACATATCAGCCAGTGGTTTCGCAAAAAAAAAACAACGGCTTGCGCTCCGGGAGTGCCGGCAAGTGAAAACTCAATGACATGATAAAGAAGTTTTCATTTAATACATTTTTGATAACAGTGCCACTTACGAACAATACAAGGCACTAACTATACAGAACGCTGCTGTCGGTTCGGTTGTAACTTAACACGGTAAACCTGCACTGTGAGAAACTTCGCTTGTTTATTCATAGGTGGCGCTGTTACCAAAATCCATATTCTAGAGGTCACGTGTCCATCTTACGATATTAGGAGTTAGGAGGGGTCAACTTAGCTGGTCTTACGCTCTGACGGTCACGGGACCCTGACGCGAGTTTTACATTTTTTCCCCATTACAAAAAGTGCACAGCGCCGCTAAAGAAGTTTTCACTTCAAAAAAAAGGTGACGCCCACGTCGATGCGAATAACACGTTTTCTTGAGTCACACTAATTTATTGACTAATTTATTGTAATATGTTTGTTAAGCGGATGCGTCCGCTAGCGAAAATCTCAATTTTTAGGGTTCCGTAGTAAACAAGGAACCCTTATAGTTTCGCCATGTCCGTCCGTCCGTCCGTCCGTCCGTCCGTCTGTCCCCCGTTTATCTCAGTAACCGATAGTACTAGAAAGCTGTAATTTGGCACGAATATAAATATTGATGACGCCGACAAAACGGTAGAATAAAATCTTGAAAAAAAAAAAATTACAATACCTCCCCTACATGTAAATTGGTGGTGCAATTTTTTTTTCTTCCAAAACCCGTCGTGTGGGCTATCGCTGGATAGCTCTTCTAAACATATTATACGGTTTCTAAGAGCATTTTTTGATTCAAGAATCGGTTGGAGTGATATTAAGCTTTGAAGTGATAATTTTTGTTATGGTCAAGTGTCCCCCCCCTGCCAGCTAAACGGTGGCTACTAGGCATGTGAAAAAAATCATGGTAGTAGTATATACGATGAATATAAAAGGAAAACTATCACAACTAAGTAGACATTACTAGTTAACGAGTAATAGTCGAGCTTAAGAAATGTACTTTGCAAAAGCAAACTTTCGTACAATATCCATTGATACCTTAGATAATGTTGTTAATTCTGTCAAAAACATAGTAAATATAAGTTTGCGAACTTTTTAGTCCACATAATGTAACGGGTGGACGACTACGGAACCCTACCTTGTTTAATCAAAGTGAAAATTGAAAAATTCAACACCATAGGTGGGATTTGAACCCACGACCTCTGGAATCCGTCCATTGCTCTACCAATGCTGCTGTAATTGCTGTGGTGTTGAATTTTTCAATTTTCACTTTGATTAAAAAAAAATTATCTACACCCATATAGTAAATCCTCTTTTATAAGTTCAAATACCGTAGATAAGACCCCGCTTTATAATATACTGTGCGGCTGTTGCGTGCGTCCCCTATTAGATCACGAAATATAACACTTTAACGAGATCACGTACAAAATTAAGACACAGCTGCGGGCTGGCGGCGGAGGCGCGGGCCGGCCTGTCGACGCAAACATGGCGCACGCCGGCGAGAAGTGCCCACACGAAACACATGAAAGAGGATTTAATATATGGATGTAGATAAAGTAGTGTATGCAACTGTACATAATTAGGCATTAAAACACTCGTGTGACCTTATTATGAAACTCGCCTTCGGCTCGTTTCATAAAACCCCTTTCGTTTCATAATGCCCCTCATTATGTACCAGTTGCATAAACTACTATTTTATCTACACACATATCATAAATCCTCTAATATGCGTTCGGAAACCGTAGAAAATGACTCTCATTTCAACATTCAATGATATTATGGCAATTTTCTTATCTGTGGCTAAGGCTACAACAGTAATAAAATATTTCATTTTAATCTCATATATGATGTTAAAATATTACGTCAAACAAAACTGTCAAAATTTAAATGTCAAAGTTGACATGTCCCTATTCTAGTATCACTGAAAATTCAAATTCAGTTGATGCGAAATGTCAGCTCGATGTTTTTTTAGTATATATCGCACGAAATTTGAGCTAGAACGACATGATCACATCAGAATAAGGACTCTTTACTTTTTACAATAACATTCAGGTATCTGTTGCCAGTTCTGATTTCGATATTTCCGTAACCGTGCAAAAAAGGTTGTATTAACACAATTATTGTATTTATTTACTACGGTTTCTGAACCCATCTTAGAGTAATTATAATATGTGTGTAGATAAAGTAATGTATGCAACTGTACATAATTAGGCATTAAAACACGAGTGTGTTTTATGAAACGAGCCGAAGGCGAGTTTCATAATAAGGTCACACGAGTTCCTCATTATGTACCAGTTGCATAAACTACTAATTGTAGTTAACACGCATACAATAAAGATCACTCGTTACATTATGCTTCAATTAGGTACTGTAAAGGTTGTATACACGCCTTTACAGATCTCCTTACTGTGACGGACTGGCTAGATGGAACATTTTAAATTAGGAATGGTAACGAATAAGAATATTGAAGTAGTAGAAAACATCATTCGGATTGTGGCCGCGGTCGGGGGAAATTCTTGTGATTCATCTTAAAAATATATTAAAGATTGGTTAAGATAATATAAAACCTGATGAAGAACTCCGAGAGTATCATTCCGAACCCCCTCCTACCCGTACATGGTGGAGGTGCGGGGTCTATCTTTAAAAGGAGGACTCTACTTAAATGTTTTCCAGACTCTGGGTGAGTTGCGTGACTATGGGTGGTTCCAGAGGGGCTAAGATCATTGTGTATATGTCGGACATAAGCATTCGCCCCCCTCGAACGTGACAGTAAGGGACGAATGCTATATGCCCGACATATAAACGATCATCTTAGCCCCTATTTCACTCAATTTAGGTATTTAATACGAGTAGTACTCAAAAAGTTAGTATTATATACGTATTTTTACTTTTCAGTATATTTTCATGAAATTCCCCTTATTTTAGTACCTAATCTAAAACTGCAGCGTTCTAAAAGGGCGTATGTACGTAGTTAAGATGAATAAGATTAGTACTCTGGTCAATTATTGAATCATAAATTCTCATATCGTTCGAGCTCAAATATCGTGCGATATATTATGTATACTAATAAAAACACGACTGCATTAAAAAGATAAAAACAAGTTTCGTATATATATATATATATATATATATTTTGTTTGCAGTGTCGGGGGACCTACTTACATACAAGTAAAACCAAAATATTAGGTCCCCCGACTGCAAACAAAATATATTTCCTTGAGTTCTTTATTAAGAAACTTGTTTTTATCTTTTTAATGCAGTCGGTGTTTTTAATTTTTATAATTATCATTTTATTTCGAACTCTTTTAGCTTGAAACACATACATTATATATATTTTTGGAATCGTCTCTTCAAATGCTTTTTTTTTTTCATACCTCACTTGCTAGGATAGAAAAAATTTTTTTTTACGGATCACTCACAAAGGAGTCTACAGTCCGCCATATTGTTTTTATTGCAACGTCACATATCCTATGTCACCCGGGATGACGTAAGGATTCCAACGATACCTCACACATCTAAATCGGTTAAGGGGTTGAGAAGTTCTGGGGGAACAAAAAAGTTCACATACATACATACATGAAACCAGAAAACATTACACTCCTTTTTTTGGGCAGTCGTGTAAAAAAACATACCGAGCTGACGTTTCGTATCGACTGAATTTGAATTTTCAGTGATACTAGAATAGGGCCCTATTACATTTTTTTTTTGTTTTCTATGATGTTCCAAATTTTATTTTTTTTACGTTATCAGATAGTACATTGTGCATTTAGGGAGGTAAGTAGGTTATTACCAGCGATCGGATATGTTTTATCCTATTTTCAACAATATTACTTATTATAATAAGTTCCCGGGACTTTAGTTACGAAAACAATCTAGTCGCAACGCAAGCAAGTCTCACTTTTTGTCTCTGTTCGGTAGGGTGAGTTTTACTAATGAATTTGAATACTTTCGGGATACAATTATGGGATTCTTTTTTTATAGTTTGAATTTATGGACGTCCCGGGAAAAAATGTTAACACAAGGAAGTCTCCACTTAATGACTTTGTTCCACTTAATGACTTTGTTCCACGATGTTTAGTTAGGTATTTATACTCTGCCTATTCCGATCACTGGTTAACTTACTAACGAAAGTCATAGAAGAGCAGAGCTCTAAGTCTAGTTTTGCTTGCGTTCGTTTGACAGAATTTAGCCTTAGAATTGTTGACCGAACTACACAAAAGTTTTTTTTTTAGTTTTTTTTCCTTTTGTATACACATAATTATCTAGCTGGGTGCCTTAAGTGGAAGTAGTCAGACGCTTTGATGAGTGAGTGCGTGAGCCAGTGGTAAAAGGTAGTGATTTCTACCGAATGGTAAAGGGTTTGGTATAAGTCCAGACACTGGTTTAAGGCCAAATAGTCATAAAGATAAGCTAATTAGTACTACAAAGGAGCTTACTATTACAAAAGAGCATAGATAATTTCTTACACACAGCATAAGCTAACGTAATAGTTCGCACTAAAGTTCAATGTGAAATGACACTAATAAAAATAGTACTGCGACAAAAAATATTTGACGGTAGTTGTTGAGATAATCTCTGTTTACGGAACACACCAGGTATTTTAAGCTTAAAAGAAACTAGGCGTAGGTCCCAATTCAAAAGTTCGTGTTACGACTTGTGACTATTCGAAATAAGAAGTGCTTTTGTTGCACAATTAGTTTTATTACTTCAAGTTTTATGACTATTTAGCCTTACGCGGCTGTCCAACCATAATTAGAAGACGATCTTGCAAACCTCTCGAAATCACAAGTGTGAGATCAAATACATTTAAACTTAATGAGGGGTCAAAAAGTGGCCCGAAACGGTTCGTGTAATGTAACGGCCGGTGTGTCACCTTTTTTGCTTCGCGAACTTGGCTGACGCACTGCCGTGAGTCTAGATCCGTCACTGGCCCGGTGTAGGGGACTGTAAAAACTTACTGGAATCTGTATGTAAGTTATACATGGAAGCCTCAATCTCTGTCTAAAATTAAAATTAATCAGGTTACCTAATTTAAGGATTTATTGAAACCACGTTGGATTCAAATAAAAGTTCTTACAAAGGCATAAAACATGGCCTAGTTAAATTAAAGCACGTCCGAACCAGTGTGTGCTATTGCACAAACACCAAATCACATTATTGGCATATAGAAGTAAAATATAGCGTGGTAGTAGCGCTATGTGCGGCCACGCGGCTGTGCATACCGAATCATAAGATCAAAGCACGCATACTTTACCTACTCAGATACCCACACAACCACTACATCATCACGTCTTACCGATACGCTTGTGTTGGTGCAATAATGCACACATGCGAAGACGAGGGGCAACACTATTAAAAGTATTATAAAAGTTACCAAGACACAAACGCGGCGTACGGTACTATTTGTTTGGAGGGAGGTTGAAGGCACTCATACAAGCGAGGGAGAGGCTGTGTTGGCGCGGGCCGGGGCCACCAGTTTACCGTTGTGAGGCGCGTCGTGCGGCCGGACGCAGGACCGCCACACTCGTGCGCCGCCGGCACCCCGACCTGAAGACCCGGCCTGTCACTCACACTGCCCTGTCGCTGCGCTGCAGGACCCACCCCCTATCTCGAGGAGTCGTGACCAACCCTCGCACTACTGCACTCTTTGTGCCAATGGACTTATATTTCGGGCCCGGTTCTCTACAGTAGAGACGAAGTGTTATGAACTCGTGCTGATGTCACTGGAGTGTTAACCCGAATTTAGATTGTGGCTTGGATCGTTTTGTCCGTCAAATTAAGGTAAGTGCACTCATTCATAATTTTATAAGAGAGTTTATTTAGGTAATCACATTGTAATATATCAACTATTCATATATTTACTGTGAATTGCTGTACGGTAGTTTCAAAGTTTCATGAAAAGCGCTTTAAGACCTACTGAGTTGTTCTCTATATTGATTGTCGCGATATAACATGTTACTTGTAACTTTTACTATTTTATGTTTTTTTCTTGACAATGTTTATTTAATTACTCTCAGCTCTCAGTACTTATCTGGTGAATGGCTAGTACGACTTTTTATTACTTAGTGTTTAAACTTGGAGCTAGCCAAGCGGGACCTAGGGAATAGGTACCGGTTGATACTTTAACGTTTTAAAATCTTCTTAGACACCAAAAAAATTGATTGATAAAGAAAAAATTGAATAACTAAGAAAAACTGTCTAATGTCTGATACTAAGCTTGGGAGCCGAAGCTCTAAACATTTACAAGCTCAGAGATTATCCAATTAAAGATCTCAATAACTGTTTATGTAGCAATAATATCTAATAATTAAACATATGAAATATGATGTAACTTGACACATTGCACTGCACCGCGATGGGAACGTTCGATCGTAGTCGGGGCAGTCGCATTTAACTTCACATGAGAGTTTGAATACTCGCGCAAGACACACTGTTGTCCTGTACGTTTACTGTAGGTACTACCTATGGTATATCTCCTTCTTGGCCAGCCACGCAGTTGCACTTTAGGGCACCCACTCTGTGGCTTTTTTAGCCCATCTCTGTTGGTGCGTCGTACCAACGGTCCACGTGGCCATCCCAGTCCCAGTGTTGACTCCATCGTTGACAATGCTCGTTTTAAGTTTTAAGTCAGTCCTCTTCACCCTGAAATCGTAGGTTATCTACTCTTCATTAGGTCTTTCATAGACCAAATAATTCTTAAATCTCTTTTTCCAGCAACCATGCTCGGAAATGCTCGTATTTTGTTTGAAAAGTGAACAACTTTGCGGTTGTTTTTTTTTATCCGCCGTGTATCCGGCCAAATTTAAAGTTTAATCTCTTTCCTGCCAAAACCATTAGTTTGGACCAACGAGACGTGGTATAAGCATTTTTTTAAACTCCTTATAAGTAGGGCAACAATTTTACCTAACAAATAATTACGAGTATATTCGTAAGTTGGTACTTTAGAGCAGGAACATAATTGGAAAAGGCGTCTCTAAACAATGCAAGCGGCAAATCATGTAACAGTTCGGGTGACAACGTTATCAGAGGGTTTGGACCCTGCAGAATACGGATCTGCCTGTCGCCATCTCGAAATTTGAGCCGGAAGTACGGTATACCGGAAAAGGTGCAGCCCATACAAAAAATTTCGTAGTACATTTAGTAAATCGTTGCTCTGGTACTCTTTAGAGGTCCGGTTGGTATGGTTTTTTGGTATGTTATAAAGGACAATATTAGCCATGGTAACCTAAAATTTTCGGTCCTCCAGCGCCATAACTTAGGCCGCCATCTTGGAAATAGTGTCACTTTTTCAGTTTTTTGCTTATACTGTCGTCAAGTTCATTCGAGTGCTAAACATAGTTCTGCAATATTGTAGAATACAAAATTTGCTAAAACTTTTCCATGACCACGATTTTCACACATTATTATTGCAAAACGGGACTTAATCGCGTACAAAACTTCGCAAACCCCGCCTCGGGCAAAACCTTACAAAAGGTAAATAAATCAAAATTGTACGAGATTAAGTCCCGTTTTCCAATGATAATGAAGATATGATAACAGGAGATATCATTAAAAATTGCCACTTTTTCTAGTTTTCCTCTCATGTTTACATTTTAAGTGCATTTAAGCGCTAACTATAGTTCGGCAATATTGTAGATCACAAAATTTGCTACAACTTTTGTATTGAAATATTTTTTCCACGACCATTAGGAAATAAAATATGATGTCATCTATAGAGTACCACCGTCGAAATTTGCTACTTTTCCAGTTTTCTTCCCATATATATGGTTTGAGTGCAATTAATCGCAATCTGAAGGATCTATGATAGTCGAGTGATAGCGTGATAGACGACAATATAAAGCATCTGTCACTTTCCGATCTATGCCACTTCAATTCCTCAGAAGACAAAATCGTCTGTTTCCACGATACCTAGTAAGATCGAAGGTACTTTGAATTCGGATATGATTTTGTCTTCTGTATTATTGCTGACCGAGAAATTGAGATAAAATGCACTAAAACGCAAATATGGGAATAAATAAAACTGGAAAAAGTAGTAAATCGACGGTAGTACCCCATAGATGACATCGTATCTTCTTTCCTGATGATCGTGGAAAATTTCAATACAAGAGTTGTAGCAAATTTTGCGATCTACAATATTGCCGAACTATAGTTAGCGCTACAATGCACTTTAAATGTAAACACGAGAGGAAAACTAGAAAAGAAGTGGCAATTTTTAATGATATCTCCTGTCATATCTTCGTCCCTAGGGGTCATGGAAAAAATCTTTGTACTCAAAAGTTTTAGCAAATTTTGTGTTTTACAATATTGTCAAAACATGTGTAGCACTAAAATAAACTATAACGACAGTACAAGCAAGAAACTAAGAAAAGTGACAGATTTTCCAAGATATCGGAGAAAGACATGGAGCTGAAGGGTCAAAAATTTCGGGATACGATGACAAATATTGTTCTTTACGGCATATTAAAAACCCATAACCATCGGACCATAGTTAGAGTACCGGAACAACGATTTACCAAATGTACAACGAAAAAAATTGTATGGGCTGCACCTTTTCCGATATAACATTCTTCCGGCTCAAATTTGGGAATGGCGACAGGCAGATCCGTATTCTGCAGGGTCTAAACCCTCTGATAACGTTGTCACTCCACCTGTTACATGATTTGCTTCTTGCATTCTACTTCTTCAAAAATGGTTCTACTGTACTTATCAGTTTTTGATGTGTCATGACTCGCTACGACAGCGTTAAGCGTACCACACACTGCAGCGGCCTGTGGCGACTGCCGTTGTACACTATGACTATCAAGGCCGCGTGTGTCTGAATGAATATTAGGATAGCCAAAGTGTACAACTGACCACCACCGCGGCCACCACCGCAGGACGTTGCTTTAGGCCGGTCGCAGACGCACGGAATTCCGGACGGAATCGGAGGGGAGTTGACGCCTCTCTTTCTAAGAGCGAGAGGCTTCAACTCCCCTCTCCTCCGTTTCCGTTCGTCTGCGGCCGGCCTTAAACTTTAAAAAACCGGCCAAGTGCGTGTCGGGCCACGCGCAAGGTAGGGTTCCGTAGTCGTCCACCCGTTACATTATATGGACTAAAAAGTTCGCAAACTTATATTTACTATATTTTGAAAGAATTAACAACATTATCTAAGGTATCAATGGAAATTGTACGAAAGTTTGCTTTTGCAAAGTACATTTCTAAAGTTCGACTATTACTCGTTAACTAGTAATGTCTACTTAGCCTTTTAAATTCATCGTATATACTACTACCGTGATTTTTTTCACATGCCTAGTAGCCACCGTTTAGCTGGCGGGGGGGGGGGGGGCGGGACACACACTTGACCATAGCAAAAATTATCACTTCAAAGCTTAATATCACGCTAACCAATTCTTTAATCAAAAAATGTAAACATTATAATATTTTTAAAAGAGCTATCTAACGATACGCCTCACGATGGGGTTTGGCAGAAAAAAAATTGCACCACCACTTTACATGTAGGGGAGGTACCCTAAAAAAAATGTTTTTTAAAGATTTTATTCTACCGTTTTGTCGGCGTCATTGATATGTATACTCATGCCAAATTACAGCTTTCTAGCACTAACGGTTACTGAGAAAAACGGGGGTCGGACGGACGGACGGACGGACGGACATGGCGAAACTATAAGGGTTCCTTGTTACTACGGAACCCTAAAAAGGGGCTAAGATGATCGCGTATATGTCGGACATATAGCAGTCCCTCTCGCACTTACATAATTAAAAGTAAGGGACGAATGCTATATGTCCGACATTAACTGATCATGATCAATGATCATCTTAGCCCCTACTAGCCCCATAATGAATCGATACGACTAAGGAAATATATTCAGTAAGCCGAAGAAGAACGACCACTAGCCTTTTAACAATTTCGTTTTGCTATTCATGGTCTAAGATTTAGAAGAAAAATAAGTTAAAATTTTATGTTACAATTCATTTATTAGTAATGTTATTATTTATATATGTGTTATTATTACTTTTTAAAAACCAAGCTTGAGTGTAAAACACAGTGAAAACAATTCCGCCTTGAAAGAAGTCGTAGAAAGACCGCTTTCTGCTAAATAAAGTTATTAGGTACCTACTGTTTTTTGCAATTCCACACAACGTTTGAGAGAAGCTTTAAATATACCTATACCTACCTCCTTCTTCGTTAACCGGGCGGGATGGCCTCACTTGGTATCTTAAAGGCTATCCCTTACTTTCCGAGCCTTGGCAGTAATGTACATACATAATAGGTACTATTTTTTAACTATTTCAATCAGATCTTAACCCCCGACGCAAAAAGAGAGGGGTGATGGCCGGGATTCGAACCCGGGACCTCCAGCTTCGTAGGCAGGGTCACTACCAACTAAGCTAAAGCGGTCGTCAAACATTATCATATATATTTGGGTAAAAATTTGGCAACCCCTGACTTATGTGGCTTCTCACATTCCTTTGTTTTCCAATATATTTTTATAAACAAAGATACGGTATTTTTAGCCTTAAAATCATTTAAAACTAAGTTTTGACAGTTTGTATGGCTTTGGGTCAACAAGATGATTATACTATGAAAATTTGAAGACTACCTCCAACCGTTTAGCTGTAAACCCTGTGTGACAGACGGACGGATGCGTGAGTGATATCAATAGGGTCCCGTCTGAACCCTAAAAATGCAATTAAATTAAAAACTTACAAGAAAAGTCAGTAGGAAGAGCACGAGTTGCAGTAGCCGGCTTCCCCCTTTTTTGTTTCCGGGAACCGCCGCGTGGCTCGCCCCCCCCCCCCCCCCAAAATCCATTATAGGCCGCTCGTTTCGCCGCACCCGAATAATTCGCAGCCGAACGTAACGTCAATATTTCATTGCATGTTTGATAAAAATTAATTGCCTTGTTTAAGTAGTTTTAGGTAGGTATATATCTACGGGGGAAAGATAATAATTCAGTTAGGAATTAGGACTAGGACTTACCCATACTGTAGGTAATAAATGTCAGTAATAAATAACCGATAACCTTGACCCTTACTACTAGGTGGTGCTATGCGGAAGGCTCGTGCGCACCCGACCATGAGATCGTGCGGTCTCCTGGATAGAAAGTACTTGTCCTTGCCACGTAGCGTCATAATTAACCTTTGACCTTGATTCTGCCGAACAGCACTCTAGTTGTCAGTTGTAATCTTTTATTATACTTGACCTAACTGAAAGTACAGAGTAATTGAAATACTTTGGTAACTACTGTAAATATATCAGGAAAACTACAGCTGCGAGAGCGGGGTCTATTTAGACGGAAATAAAAGTGTAGGTATGGTTGAAATTATTTTTCTTGAACCAATTACCCTTCTCTTTGTGCCTTCTAAACAAAAGCCCTATCTTTCATTGTTAAGCATAACCGCTACTCGTAATTGATACCTGTAAACTAAACGAAGTAAACGCTAGCTAGGCTAGGTTTTGTTTTGTGAACCAGCGACAAAACTCCTAGTAGCTCGATTGCACTGACACCTTAGATTCGGCTGACACCGCTCAACCAATCTCACTGGAGCGCACACACTTAGAGTAGTCCATTATTTAAACCGCCCGCGTGGTCGTGTCGGAGGTTTCCCCTGGATTTTCCCCAGGCTACTCTCCACACCGCGCACATCTATTGCTTTATTGGGCCCTGCCTATAAAGCCACAGTCATGTAAAAAAAATCAACGGGTTGCACTCCGGGAGTGCTGGCAGAAGTGAAAACTCAATGACATTAAGTTTTTCGATCAGGTCACGTGTCCGTCTTATCTTTATCGATAATTTGATGAACAAGATCAAATAATCAAAACATACAAACAAAACAAAAAACACCAACAGACACGACAAGTAAAGAAACTGTAGTTTTAATTATTAAAAACTCTTAAAAATGCTATTTTATTGAAATTAGGTATTATTTTTCGCTAAATAATACAAGAAAAGGCATACAACCAAAAAGATCACCGATATACCAGGATTCGAACCTAAGAACTCGTGCACAGAAGGCGCGACCTGTACTGCTAGGCTACTGCAAGTGTTAGCGAATTTAAGTAACACTTAAACACGTCTTACGAATTCTCAATCTGACCAATCTGACCCTGTCGCGATTTTAAACATTTTCCCCCATCACAAAAAGTGCTCAGCGCCGCTAAAGAACACTGATGCGGGTTCTGTACGGCGGGTGACGGCGGTGCGGTGTGCAAGCGGGACGCTGCTAGTGCTGCAGACAATGCACAGTGCGGAAACTGCATCAGTGTGGCAACCGCCTAAATTACATGGAAACTTTTGTAATGATTATAATATCATATCCGAGTTAATATTCCTACTTTAATACCAATATCTGTAGTCATTCTCTAAGAACTTTATTAGGTACTACCTACCTACATATGTTTTATAAGAAATTTTATGTTTATAACATAACTAAAGTTCCATAAATCACGTAAAATAGGTATTGCAGTAGAACCGTGTCACTTAGTAATATTGAAAAATTTAAAAAAAATACTCAATGAAAATCATTTCAAAATTGCTTTTTTGAGGTTAGATATGAGGATATAACGTATCATTTCTGGTATATTGAACAAAATAAAAATCAGCCATATCGTGTCTGGAGGACCTCAAACTTGGTATGTTTCGAAAATTATTTTTGATTTTATTAAAAAAAAATAGCTGAAATGTAATGATGTGGTATATTTTTAGAATCGTCTCATAAAGCCCTTTCATATGATACCACACACGATAGGTTTCTAAAAAAAATTTTTTTTTTTTGCATACAAAAAAAAGAATGTCTCAGCACTGCCCCCTAAGGGAAATTTTTTTAGGAACTGCGGGGCAAAAATTTTGTTTTGACCTCTAGTATGCGTGTGCCAAACGGCTAAACTGTACATCGATTTGCGGTTTTTCATTGAAATTGGGCCTGTACCGCTACCACTATATCTTATATCTTTAAACGAGCAATTCTTATATATATATTTATTTATTTCGAGGATCTCGGAAACGGCTCTAACGATTTTGATGAAATTTGGTGAAATTTGGTTGATTCTAGCTAGGTCTCATGCCCGGGAAAACGCAGAGCAGCCCAGATATTATTTATTATTAGAAACGACTAAATAAATAATAGGTATACAAACTATTCTCTCTGCTATACGATGGCACGATGGCACACCTCACTAAGGAAATCAAGTATTAGGAGATAAACTGTGGGATGTTATCGCTAAAGAGCAGTGTCTTGGTATAAATATGTAAGTATACGTTATTTAAAAATACTAATATCCTTGCTTATATAACTTATACATACAGATGTTCAGAAGCGACCAGCATAATCTGCGAATTATGCCTATTTCTGGAGAGAAATACCTATAATTATGTTGAAATATAGGTTGTACACACTAGACTACAAACGTTTCGTCGCGCTCATACAAAAAACCGCACACACACAGGCATCCTACCTACATGTTTTGTAGCTAGTCGGTTGTTTTTGTCGAATATTAGAGTCAAAGAAACCACGGAATACCGCTAGCAGCGGAGTCGGTTATTGCTCTCAGATTCCGCAACAAATTAACATGTATTCGGCACGACTTCATTTCATACTATAAGTAATTTCACATTTGGTAAATAAAATATTGATAGACTTTTTTCTTTATTCAACAACAGACAAAGAAGCCAGGCCTGCCTGATGGCAAGCAGATACCGTAGCCTATGGATGCCAGGGACGCAACAAGAATCGCGTTGCCGAAACCTTGATTAACTTGAGCATTCATTGTGTTGACAGTTAGAGACATATGAAGAGGGCCTACCACGAGTCCGCGATTGAAAAAGAATGAAGTTCTTGTATCTCCCTCTTTGTCACACGAATTAGCAAGTGCGACAGAGATGGAGATACATGAACTTCGTTCGTTCCTAGCAGCTTAGGTCCCTCACTCTCAAAAGTCTCAAACTCTCAACACAACACTCCTCGGGAGCTTTGGCGGCTGGTGAGAGTTTTGGAAAGTTCTCATCTGAGCAATCAGGCACCTATATACCTATCTTTTACATTGTTGTACTTGGCTTACCAAAAGGGTGTATATGTATGCTTCTATAAAAATAAGCTTATATAGTTTATTGAATAAAGGAAAAATATGCATAACAATATAAAAAACATGAGTAAACTAACATAAAACTAAATATTTACAGATTAAAAACTGGCCCCAGGTCAGTGCCGTGTGGCAAAGTGCCCAGAAGGCTGGCGGCATTGCCTCGCTGGATTGCAATAGCAATCCGTTGGGCGAGATAGGCGCCAGCCCTGTGGTCCCCAGTTGCCTCCACGAGACGCTTGGCCAGCTCCTTATGCACAAATATACATATACCTAGGTTTGAAACATTTGGCTATCTCTAGCGACCCGCCCCGGCTTGGCACGGGTAGTCAAGTTTTTAAGGCTTCGAGTTTTTTTTAAACCATCTGAGACAGAATATAGTGTCTTAAATTCTAAAAAAATATATGTGTTACATAAGGATCTTGTCTAGTCAAAATCGCAGTCAGTATTATGACCTGATGAATTACACTCGATAGAAAAAAAATACCCCTTTTTGGAATGTTTTTAGGGTTCCGTAGTATTTCAATATTACGGCTATAATATTACTGATATTTTACATTTAAATTTTGTACTCAATTAAAGATCCTAAATAGTTATACTCGTAGACAAATTCGCAGGGTTTGCTTTGATAAAATGATTGGATTAATGATAATGAATATCCATACTTAATATTATAAATGCGAAAGTGTGTCTGTCTGTCTGACTGTCTGTTACCTCTTCAAGCTTAAACCGCTGAACCGAGTTAGATGAAATTTGATATGGAGATAGTTTGAATCCTGGGGAAGGACATAGGATACTTTTTATGAATTAGGCAGATAGGATAAAAAATAAACTAAGAAAATTTATAATTCCACGCGGACGAAGTCGCGGGCAAAAGCTAGTAGCTAAATATTTACGAAAACTACGCGCAGAGCTTCCGTAGAGAGCGGGATGGTTAATTTCAAACTCACGCGTGTTAGAGCGGGACATTTGCATTGGGGATACCTCCCCTTAAATTTTTTTGATCTTGTTACCTACTGTCGTAATATATTACCGTAAACGAAATCCCTCTAATCACTTACTTCGAATATTACTCGTTTTCCATACAAACAATCCACCCCTAATTATTTTACTTAAATTTTTAATGGAAGTCTACCGGTAACGTTCGCATGCACGGTGTACGAATGTTTGTCACTGCCCGTGTCATGGGACGCACACAGAGTCGGCACCCGGCAGGGTGTATAGGGACTATTGCTGGTTGATGGAATCTAAAATGAACCGGGATATTACGTGAAGATGATAGACTAATGGCTGGGCTATGAAGTTAAAAGTTATTATTTGGGTTTTCATTATTTGCAAAAATTTAAGTTATTCTGTTGTTTAGGGTCACGTACCAAAAATGTACAATATGAAACCTTATTCGGCGAATCGTGTCCATCTGTTTCTCTGTCAGTTCTGTCACATCGCTAAGTACCTAGCTCAGGAAATACATATGATGTCTATTACCGACCGAATTAAATTTGGAGTACATAATATATACACATTACATAATTAATTAAGTTATATAAATAAACAAAGGTAATGGGTGTGTGCAGAAAGTAAAAAATATACAAAATATTTTTTTAATGAAAGTACCTAATCGTAATCATTTATGAATTATGAGTAGGAGCAAAAATTCAAAACCTGGTTACTAGGTCAAGTGCGGTATGGTATGAAAGGGCTTGAGTGGCCCATTCTTAAACAATTGTTCTCTTTATTACAGTGGTTCAAGTCCATTTTATTATTGATGATGATGATCACTTAGTTAACTTCCGAGCTTTTAACATTGTCTTAAAGTTCCATCTTTAGGGTTCCGTACCTCAAAAGGAAAAAACGGAACCCTTATAGGATCACTTAAGTTCTCCGTCTGTCTGTCTGTCAAGACCCTTTACTTATTACGGGAACGTGTGGAGTGGAGGTATCAAGTTGAAATTAACACCAATATACTCAGGTCTATACTGTCCCTTGAAGCTGTGAAAAATCAAACTAATCAGTTAGCGTAAAAAAAGATACGGTCGTTTATGCCGCAAAAAACGTATATTTCGACAATCTCACGGGAATCACGGGAACAGAACTATGAAATTTGGCAAGTAATATCGTTTTGTACTACAGGGGAAAATCTGAATCCTATTCATTTGTAATTAAATTATGAAAATATATCCTTATTTAAAGTACGTAATTAATCATCTGGGTTAATGCAAAGGTATGCGCGCGCTCATAATTGTTAAGGCGCTACACTGAGAAATTTGGAGACTTTGAAACGCTGTCCTGCCCAGACTAGCAAACAGTAGGGGCTGATTTTCAGATATATTTATTTATCGTATGGCATTTATTTCGAACCGTGAGATCTTCGAGAATACAGTACGGTTGCCAGTTTTTGTTGCACTTTTAGAACCACCCAGGGGTCACGTGTAGGGTAGCGGTGGGTACTTTCTTGTAACTTGGCTTGACACGCTGCCGCGTGTCTAGATATTCATTAAGTTATGCTACGGACCGCTTAGGTAGCACTACTCGTACAGTTGAGATTTTTTTAGCCGTCATTTTAGAAAACTTATAAGATTTTAATCTTAATTTATGTACTTATAAAAGAGTTGTATTATTATTTGCTTCTTGTAATTTTATAACAAAAGCTCTATTAATATATAGTACCTATTTCATATCATAATCATAAGCGTAGGTAAGTGGAATACCAGAAATGAATCACGTCAGTATTTTGTAAACCATTTGGGTCACCTGTAAAATTAGGCTGCCGTCAGTGTCGACAACGAGGTCAGCCCGCTTACTAATATTGCACTACTTACTGTTCTTTGTCTTCTATGAAAAATTTACTTTATGTATTCGTCTTATTAGATCAGAAAAATCGGTTTACTTATAGAAAGGTAGCTAAATTCTACTTAAATAGAAATTTACAGCTTAGGTAGAGTATGTAATGTAGTACGTTTCATCATATGTTAGCAAGAATAGCAAGACACTGTTTGTATACATGTAAGGGTAAACTATACTTACTAACTAACTAAGGTAAACTTGTCGTATTTTATATTCAATCAATTCAATTCAATCTTGTGTTGTATGGCTCCAATATTTTATATTCATTTGGCAACAGACAATGTAGGTAGAATCAGAATAATTTAGTAGTTTCATTCCAATTCGGCACGATGGCTGCTCTCCGCATATTTGTGGTCAGCTTTTAAAGCTATATAGGTAAGTACCCTCGTGATTACGTAGGTTATTAATTATGCTAAACAAGCACTTTTGTAACGATTTAACCGTCACTAATCATTTGTCAATTTTTTCTTAGATCGTAATAAAATACCAATACACCCATAACGATAAGAAAATTAATGTAAAACCATTACGTTATCGTCCAGTATAGCATAGAACATAGTCGTGGTAAAAAAATACATATTAGAGTTGTATAACTGGTTTCTTGTTTGTTGGAATATTCAATGATCGAGTGTCAGTGAAAGTCATGATCGACTTACTATGTACACGGTTCCGGTTCATCACTGCCTTCATCATTTAATTATACATCAGTAACTCTTTCTCAGTAAGCTTAAATACTTCAACTTTACTTTTTTACTGTCATCAATTACTATTTGGTTTCCATTGGACTTCCAAAATTTGACGTAAACAAACTACCTAAGTAATCGTAACATATACCTTGCAAGTTAAATGCTTGTAAAAAGAAACACCTGTGCTTTGAATATAAGATACTCGTAGGGTAAATATCAAATTTGCTTACAGGCTTAAACTGCATTTAATGACATTTCAAATGACCGACCTTCTAGTGACACTTGGACGCGGAAATTAAACAAATAATTACTTCCTAGCTAGTTGTTTAAATGCGTGTAGTGCATGTAACAAAACCAAATCAGGTTGTTCATTCGCGTTTATTTCAATTACGAAGAATGCATGCATAATACGTATTTAAAGGGAAAAATGACAAAATATATTGAGTTAAATTAGTTTGCTTGTTTTAATCATGGATACGTTGTGATTTATCAAACGTTAGAGTATTTCATTAAGCTAATATTATTTTAAAGGCGATATGTGCGATTGAAAGAGACACCCTTTATCGAAAAAACGGGATGCGACCCTCTCCGAGAATGGCTTTTTAGACAAATCTCGTTAAATATCTGACTGTGTGCAGGTTTATTAAATTTCCTCTTGTCAGTACCTAGATGAGGTAAAATGCCATCATATTAACTTTATCGTGTCTTTTCATAATGCGTTGTTTTAGTAGGCTGAGGAAAAAAAGGAAAACTCGACTTTGGATTTATTTTCTATCGAGAAAATTTTAAGCAATCATGTTTCGCTATTCTCAGTACCACAATCATATAGTCAAGAATCATATATATCTCAAAATCAGCCCCTACTGTTTGCTATTCTGGGCAGGACAGCGTTTCAAAGTCTCCAAATTTCTCAGTGTAGCGCCTTAAACGGTTCAGATGAAACCAGAGCTTTAAACTAGCAGCTGTATTCGCGTGTTACTAAAGCAAGCCTGGCTTAAAGCCGCTGAAGGTTTTTAATACGGTTTAGTTTAGGTACTAAAACCGAAGCTTACAATAAATACACTGACGCTGCGTTTACGCAGTTAAATGTATGTATGACAGGTATGAAATGCGAATCATTATGCAAATGAACCACTTTTGTAACGATTTAACCGTGATTAATCATTTGTCAATATATATTTACCGCTTAGACGCGCGGTGTAAGTGTAAAACCTGAGTGGACGCTCGACTCGGGCGTCCAGCGTTGCGTCCAGCGGGGCGTGCATGTCAAACAATTGAAACTCATACTTGTTTCCTGAGTCGCCGCGCGCCGCACAAATAGTATGGACGCTCGCCCGCCCCGCTGGACGCAACGCTGAACGCTCCGCTCCGAGTGTCCACTCAGGCCTTACACTTAAGGACGGCCGTCGCGCGTCCGTCGATTTCTTGTACTACAAAACGGGGCGGCCCGGACACGGAACGGTCTAGCGTGAATCATCCTTAAAGCTCTATTGCTTGTGGCCTGTAGATACTTTCATCTCCACATGTGAGAATCAATAAAACATGTGGTCAAACCATACCTACGAACGTTACCCAGAACCAAAGGAATTCAGAGTACTCCCGCTGAACTCCATCATCCGGTTCGTGGAGAGATTGGAGAACAGCTTGCCTTACACTTAAGGACGGCCGTCGCGCGTCCGTCGATTTCTTGTACTACAAAACGGGCCGGCCCGGACACGGAACGGTCTAGCGTGAATCATCCTTAAAGCTCTATTGCTTGTGGCCTGTAGATACTTTCATCTCCACATGTGAGAATCAATAAAACATTTGGTCAAACCATACCTACGAACGTTACCCAGAACCAAAGGAATTCAGAGTACTCCCGCTGAACTCCATCATCCGGTTCGTGGAGAGATTGGAGAACAGCTTGGAGTAGATAAAGGAGGGGGCAATTGCACAAAAGATCCCATTGGGTCGAAGTGCATCCGCAAGGGCCCTCATCTAGATAAGATAAGATACCTACGAATAAAACATTTGAAATTTCTGTTTCCGGATAAATGATCAATACCGACAATAATACAAATAATAATAAGAAGGTGGTCAATGCAGGAGGAGGAGGTCAATAGCTTGTGGTGATGGCGGGCGAGTGAGAGATAATTGTTACATACATTTATTACTCCTCGCTGCCGCAGCATACCGGGTAGAGTCAGTCCGGTTCAGGTCGGGCCTAGCTGAGTTTCCTGCTGGACTCTTCCCAGCTAGGCTAGGTTTATTGAGCCAGCGACTAAACTCCCAGTAGCTCGATTCCACTCAAACCTCAGATCCGGTTGAAACGGCTCAACCAACGTATTCCAGTGTTTAAACCCTGGATTTTCCCCAGGCTGCTCTACAGACCACGCATTCTTATCGCTTTATTGGGCCCGGCCTATTAAAGCCACTGGCAGATTAAAGAAATAATATTACTCTAATATTTGACGGCGGTCGGGTCGGTATTAAGGAAAACACAAAAAAAAAATTAAATAACGTTATTTGATCAAGTTTTCGACCTTGGGGTTTAAAGTGCGGTATTAGGTGTAGGTAAATAATTAATGTAGTCTGTAGGTACTTTTACAGCCAAAAGCCCTTCCTAGTATGGCCTTCACTTGAAACCGACAAAGTATTGTATTTTTATTTAATTTTTATTTATTCTTAATTTTGTATTTATTTCACAATTTTTAATGATTCATGATCATGACCAGAGTGCATCTCTTGCCAATTCTAACTAGCTAAAACACGGCTAAGCTACACTGTTTTATTACGGAGTTCCATCACCTACCTTCAGGCTTCAATTGATCTGACCTAGTCAGGTTGACGGTATCAGAACTGGACTCTGGTAACAACGGGACCAACCTTGAAGCATATGCTTTTAAACAAAGGAATAATTTTACAAATCGGTTTGTAAAGGACGGAGTTCTGAGGTGACACATAAAATACCGGCCAAGTGCGAGTCGGACGCACGCACGAAGGGTTCCGTACGGCAACAAACGGCAAAAAAATCATGTCTGTTGTATGGGATCCCCTTAAATATTTATTTTATTCTTTATTAGTATTTGTTGTTATAGCGGCAACAGAAATACATCATCTGTCAAAATTTCAATTGTCTAACTATCACGGTTCATGACATACAGCCTGGTGACAGACGGACAGATGGGCGGACAGCGGAGTCTCAGTACCTAATAGGGTCCCGTTTTACCCTTTGGGTACGGAACACTAAAAAATGAACATGCAACTGAATTGAGAACTTCCTCCTTTTTTAGAAGTCTGTTTTGTACATATATAATAACCATTGGCAAACACACCCATAGAAAAAAATACTAAGTAGATTCTATATGAAACAATAAGTGGAACTAATTAAACTTCTTAGCGTCACAAATGTGAATAAGGCTTTATAGGGTCAGTAGACAACGTGATTCCTGACAAAGAATATGAATACAAAAAATATTTATGATGTACAAAACATTTTAATTTGACCAATCAAAATACTTCACCATCAGAAAACATCGACTTCATCCCTATTTCAACATTTTCAACTACTATGTATCTATGTCAAAAAAGTTAAAAGTAAACACGCCGTCATATTCTCATTGTAATTATTTTTATTCATTTTGGGTGGATAATCATTGGGTATTTATTTTCTCGCAATCGAAGTGAAAAGTGCATAAGTATATTGTATATTGACTCTGGCCTAAAAGTTATATTACCACTCGAACAATATTCCCTAAAAAGACCAAGTAGTTTTTGTCGCTATGAATAGACGGTAGGTCAATCTAAGCTTTCCATTTCCTTTATACTAAGTTGCCATAGGTAGAATGATTTAGGGTGGGTTGCACCAAACCGTCTGTAACCGTAAGCGGGGTTCGTTATAATCAGATTGCATAGAAAGTTTGCCAAGTTCCTATGGAATGACAGCTGCCCGCGCCATATTTAACGTTGATCGGTCTTCAATCGCAAGTTGGTGCAACCCGCCCTTGTCTGCGAGTACTCGGTGTAAGTAACAACAAAACACGGAAACAGTAAACAAATATAACTGGTCTACACACTACACATAATTGAATCGCCATGCTAGACTAGATGAATCATATACGGAACACATGCATTATTGCCATATGCATAGCAAGCGGCATTGATTTCGTAGTGCAGTGATGATTTTTAATAAATCGAAGGTTGAGCAATGTTGGTTCGTTGTGTAAGTAGGGAATCGTTAAGTTATTTTAATGTTTCGACAAAATCATATCCACATTTTTCCTCATTAACTTATCTTCATGCCATTAAGTTGTGGTCATTGCTTAAATTGAAGTTTGCAAAATGTACTCGGTTTGCGCTCGCTTGCCTAACTGTATCTTTCTAGGTACATATTCACTACGCATTGTGCGTTAATCACCTCTTGTACCGGTATGTATGGATACAGTGGCTACACAAAGTAGGTATTTCGGAAAGACAGCATTGAGTACCTATTTATTGGTGATATTAAACTATTGAAATAATGTAGGTTATGAATAGACCATATCAATGATACCAGAGAATCGAAGCGTACCCGGTTAATGTGTTTAAAAGTTAAACCATCAATCTCAATATTCCCTAAATACCTTTAATAGACATTGCGAGGACAAAAGCATCGCAGATGAATCTGCAAAACGAATAAAACCGCAACTGTGGTATCCAATTAAGTGGATTGCTAATAAAAGTGAAATCGAAGCGAGTGCAGTGGCCGCAGTGCCGCGTGCAGCGACGTCTCTAACCCAGACCGACTCCGCAGCTAACTAACAAAACACGTTGAGGCAAAAGGACAACCTGCTATTTTAAATTCGCCATTAGAGTTCTTGATATTGAGATGCCCTGCTTCTGCGGTAAACTCACCACGTATAATCTAATCTTATCTCATGATGTTAATTATTTTTATTGAAAAGTAAATACCTAGTACATTATATTCGTTCGATAGAAGCTCGTAGACCGCGAGTGATATCTTTTACGTTTTCAAACCCCATGGCTCCAGGAAGTTTAAAAAAAAATTGCATATAATATTTTCGAGCTTGCGACCTGGTACAAGGGAACAGGGAACAGCCGGACACCCGAAAGCATTTTTGCTCAAGCTAAAACGGAGAGTTTTGCGCTCGCTCGGTCAATAAATATGAGTTTTTGGATTTTAATTTCGTTATCACTTTATCACATTTAGCTTAAGTTATCTGGGCCATATTGATGTGTTGTCTAGTACAAGGTTAGTATTTACAGTAATTGGTGTGATTAAACTGTGCTTTAATACCTAGTAGAAGTTGTATTTAACAAGAGTCGCAGACCGCTGGAGCGGGCGCAGGCGCGGGCGCGAGGCTAGTGTGATTTATCGCGGTTTTAGATCCGGTTGCTGGCCCGGCGCGCGCGCCGCCCGCATTGCGCCCACACGATATTTTTGTTCCATTATCGAATCAGATCGATCACGAATCGAACTACATTCGATTTTTGCGCTGCTATATATTTTGGCTTAACATAGATTTAACTGAATTGCATTACAGTTAGGTACAACGTTGTAACAATCCGTCTCGTAACAATGTACAGGTGACCGTTAAACGCAAGGTAGAGGTATAGTTCTTTTTTTATAAATTGTTACTTGGGTTTGACTTAAATCCGTTAACGCATACTAAAATGCTGAATATATATACGATTCTGTAGTTTGTACCCTGTAAAATGACATCTCCACTGAAACAATGGAATAAAATCACATGTAATATACGATACGTGATATTAAATTGGTGAAATAGGTTTTGGATATCTAAATTACGCTAAGGAGAAAGTGAGCCAAGGATGAAGTCGCGTTTACCTACTGCTGATGCTGGCACCTAAACGTGCCGAATGAAATAGCACTAGCATGATTAGATTTATAGATACGGCACAGGGCTTGATTGACGTGGCCTGACTCTCACGACAGTGGAATCTCATAATGAGTCAGTTAGCGGGGCCAGCAACGCAGCTCGGCGTGGTGTGGCGGATAGCGTGCCGCGCCGAGTCAAGACGTCGACACCGTGTTACGGTTAATGAGACTTGCATCACATGCACGTGCACCGCGCCGCCTCCGCCGCCGCCGGCCTATGACGCCGACCACAACTAAAGAAAGTCATGACGTAGCATAGCATTGCACTGCATTCGAAAAGATGTACCTACTTTTTTTCAAAGTAGGTACAGTCACTCAGTGCAACGTTATACGACAGCGCTAAGCGTTCAAATTTACTTAACACACCACAACCATATCAGTAGGAATGTAGAACGGTTATAGCGTGTCTACGAAGTGTTGGGTAGGTATAATATTTGAAGTTTGTGGTGACTGCAGCTCCAATGACTCTACCAAAACAGGCTTATAAGAACAGATACATGAACATGAACGTATCACGAATTAACAACATTTCATTTTACCTTAGCGGCTTGAAGCAGAAATCGATTTAGAGATATGAGCTTGCTGAGTATATATAAAAAATATTGGATTTTTATATTCGATAGTTCTCGAGAAAACTGGAAAATACTTATAAGAAGCCATTACTGGGCTGATAAGAATATTCCGTGACATGACTTATGTATCCTATTAAAACAATAAAAACTGTCTGTGGATACGACATTGACAATTTTGACATCGACACATTCGACAGTTGTCAGATGTGGGAGCTATCTTGTCAAGTGAAGTAACTGGGTTTAAATCTTTCGAATATCTCAGTCTCTATCTCATTTGCTTCGAGCGATAGAGAAAGAAACATACGAATTTCGATCTTCGGGTGGTCACACAGATATCAGAACTAAGGGTGGTCAGGACAGACCCCTGAAATTTGTCACTGTCACTGTCGCAGGTGACACTGATTCAGTATACTTTTTACTTACTTATAATTCAATATTTGAGTGCTAATATTATTCATCCCAAATACGTACATACGCCCTTTTAGAACGCGGCAGTTTTAGATTAATAGAATATGGGGGATTTAATGAAAATATACTGAAAATAAAAAATACGTATCTCCTAACTTTTTGAGTACTATTAAATACCTAAATAAAATTAAGAGATTAGAAAAATTAAATGTTGTCAATTGGTCAAGCGACTCGAACTTCTCGTAGACTATGTCTCTTGGTTACTTAGTTAATTGTTGTTTGCTCCGCTTATCAACCATATTAGTTTTATAAATGTTTACATCATATTAAGAATCAAATCGAGTCTATTTCTATGAAATGTAATTAAATATATATATATATATATGTGGACAATCTTACACAAATCAACCTAGTCCGAAACTAAGCAAAGCTTGTACTTACTAATGGTTATGGTTGGTGGTGTGGTATGCTTGTAATTTTCGAATAATCTTCTAAATTATCGTACGAATGCCTTACCTAATCTGCACGTGGTGCGTAATTTTGACACTTAAATATTACAACAGTACTTACCAACTCGAGTTGTGGATCACGGTCAATTTACTTATTTGGTTTAATTGTGCAACAATTTAGATGTATTGGAAATGTATATTGTCAAACATTTTATGTACTATGTATAGGTACATATTTTGCAGGCTGAGTATTAGTTTTAAACGGACGAGCTTACGAGTCAAACGCGTCAAACGTCAAAAAATCATTTTTTATACGGATTAGCAAGTGTATTTTTCTACAGATTTTCGCATTTGAATCGGTTGTATACGACTTGGGCACAAAACTCTCTTTATATGGCCACTTTACCTTAGCTTAGAATTCGACATTTAATGGAATTTATATGTACTTAATTTATATTTTTAGGCGGGTGGATAGCCTGCATTGTTTTTTAATTTGATAATTTTTATCTGACCTTAAACTATATATACATTTTACCATCCAATAGGTATGTAGTGAGCTTTGCGGGCCATTTTTGAGACAACCATATTTTAGTATCTATCAATCTAACCAATACACCTAGTTGCCACGTTGCCAAGTTGCCAGTAGCGCGATCCGAATAGAATCGCTGTGCATCTAGCTATAGAGTTTTACGGCTCCATAAATAAGTACTCGAACCTTCAATGATAGGTATATCATGTAATTGTGTGTGTATATTTACGATCGAAAGCAGATGGGTTCTTAGCCGCTAAACCGATAAAATGCAAGTGAAATATTTTGAAATGATTCACCATAAACTTTATGTTGCAAACATAACTTTCTAATTTAACAACATATTTAACGACCAATTAAGGAGGAGGCGTTACACTAAGTAATTAAATTCAAAATAGTCTTTAGAGCCTATGCCTGCAGCAATATTTGTGTCGCCGGTCGCCGCCCGCCGCGCCGTCGCACCGCAGCCGCGCCGATAGTCGCAGTGCAGGTCAGCGTCCGCGCATGTGGCACGCTCAATGCTAATTAATATCTAACTAGTATTTGTAAAATAACGCTTCGCGGACAACGAGCACCGCTAGGTGAGCTCGAAGCGGCGTATAGTGGCATCACTCGTATGTAAGGTACCTACACTTAAATCATTTCACCGAAAAGAAAAAGTATACCAATTGAGCTGTGTGAGAGCTAGACCGTAAATCAAATTGAAGATGCCCGATAAAGTGGATAATAATTAGTGGAAGACGTGAAAGCGTTGGGAGTAAAATTCGTGAGAGTTTGTGTTAGTGTGATTGTGCATTTGCCGAGGGACATCCGGTTGTGCGGTCGTTGAGCGCAACCGTCCCGTCTCTACCACTGCCGTATGTAATAACTAATACCTAATAATATCCGCTTTTGGCAAACCTTGATTATCTCTCCAAAATCACATTTTTACATTCGTATATATCATTATTAAATTATATTTTATTATTATAAAAACACAAATCACAACATTACGAAAATAAGTTCCCCAATTGAAGATCCGTACCTACGACGTAGTTTTAATTTAAAATAAAATAAAAACCGAAAAATAGGGAATTCTTGAGCATTAGTTCACACGGTGATCGACGCTTCTTTTAACTAGCTACTCTAGTTATTTCGCATCTTTCAACACGCTGTAATGAAGTTTCAAAACAAACGGCTTCGTCTTACCAATGTAACCACATTTAAAATAAAAGTTATCCGCAATTAAATTATAATGTGATCGAGGTAATACAATTTTCATCATAAATTTATGCTATAAGAAGTGGTGAGCAAATGTTTAGCTGTTATAAAGGTTGAGTAATGACAGTGTGAATAAGTTATGCTAGATGCATTATGCAACTATCCGGATGCATAACAATCGGTTCGCCGCGATCCGTGATTGGTCCTGCTCCCAATACCGCCTCGCCACTTGATCGTGGACATGTCTGGACGCGGATTCTATAACACAACACACCTTATAAATATGTATATATGTATATACACAACTTCTGAATTTACTTAACTATTTTGCTTTACTACCGTGAGTACCTATAATCTGAAATATTTTCGTGCCCGGTAGAGGTAATTATCGTCTGGTAGTTATAAATTTGAACAGATATCAGGTAGCAGGTACCTATCTATGTAAAAAATCTAGCACACTACTTGGCTGGTAAATAATTAAATACCTTTCCCTTTAGAAAATTATATCTGAGGAAACCTACGTTGGAAACAGAAGACAAAGGAAATCGTTTAGAGTTCGAGATCTCGAAAGTATTAGTCGACATCTCGATCGAGATTTCTTTTCAACGAGATTGAATCAGGAAAATAAGACCTGTGCCTATACGTAAGCAGATGACAATGCAACATAATGGTGATAAAGCCCTTCACGTGAAGGAACCTGTACCCTTACCATGAGTTTGCCATGTTTGCATTACCGTACTCGCTAGCGACTGCGTAAACGATTTAGTATGGACAAAAGTACAGCGCCTCTGGCGGTTACGCAATAGAACTAAAAATAATCGCCATACTAAATCGTTTACGCAGTCGCTAGCGAGTACGGTAATGCAAATATTGCAAACTCATGGTAAGGGTACTGATTTACTGAAGACATATCTGCAGATAAACTTAGGTATAGGCGGCAGAAAATTCTTGTTGTTTTTTTTTTTAATTTCAACAAAGACTTGGGTATTCAATATTAAAGCCAAGGCAATTTTTATAGCAATAAAATCAATCTGAAGATGTTATCTTTACTTTTACCAGGTACTTTAAGTATTTACGTTTCGAATCAGCATAACTAGAACGGGAACAGCATTCGTTAAGAAATACTTCAGTAATGACACGCCCAACACTCATCTGAGCTTAAGAAATTGATGGCAGGAAAGTACTTACATCGTGCTGACCTGTACTGAAGCAAAAAGTGAATAAATAAAATAAAAGTAAGTCGAGTGCAAGTCGGTTTCTCCGCGAGATTGACGTGACAACTCGATCTAACCACGCGCCGCTCGTGACGTCGCACTCACATGAACATTCCTTCATGACGGCTCGCGAAACAAAGAGAAACCACCTACCCGCGATCTCGCCACACCATCACGCTTGCCGACTTCCCCACAGAGGTACTACTTATATCCTTGTTATCATTGATAAAACGATAAAAATGGGAACTACTACAATATACTTATCATAAAATAAAATAAAAATGAGAACTACTAAAATAATATAAACCAGTCCTTTCGTAATAACACAAATTCATTTGAGAATAAAAGGGATATTTGCTGAGACCCGGCTCACCCCCACTTGAGATTAGGTGAGATTTGGATCAACCCTCTCCGCCATCTCACAAAACTTGATTCGAATTTTAGACACAGGATTAAGTAAATAAATTAAATATATAAGGAAGTGTAAAATTACACTTTCTTTATTTTAATTATTACAGAGTATTCAACTCTGTAATAATTATTTTTAGGTATTAACGTAGACTAGATAAAGCTTCTTATTTATTTTATAAGATAATTTTAAATTGAGTAGCAAATTCTAAGCTTTCATCAATACGTTTCACTCGTTTAGGTATATAACAAAACTTAGTAAATAAACTGAATTCACAGTATTCACAACCCTTTAGATTGGAAACGGGTCCACTGGCTTAAGTTTAATTGTAATGTTGACTCATAACTGGAACGCCATCTATAAAATTATTTACAGTTGTAATTATAAAAATTAAAATACATAATTATAATGGCGGCCTCGTGCGACAAAGCGCGCGTTATCTCGACTTGCGACGTAAAGGTTTGACCACACCGCTGCTCAAAACGCAGTGACGCGCCGTACGCGCATGTGCAGTGATAGGTACAGTACATCGCATGTGATTCACGCGTGACGTTTTTAAACGTAAATAACTCTTCTCAACTGTCTTCCTCTTGTCACAGCATTTTCGGCGCGTCAGCATATTTTGAGCTGCGGTGTGGTCAAATCTTAACTTCGCTGATCAATATTTTAGAGCTTGCATTCGCCGTTCGTAGACTACCTGCAATAAAACCATGAGGCATCATGCTATTTCATTGTTATTATTTATAAAAGACGAGACTTAAAGTTGTTAAATATTTAGATATACGTACATACTTATGAATCATGTAAAGGATTTTAAAATGACGTCATTGTCGACGGTCAAGTTGTACCTATTACCTACGTGTCTTAAGTGTAGTAGGTAGTTTTCAGGCGTATAGCCTGTCCAGCTCCAGCGATCCCTCTGTCGAATTTACCCGTATGTGGGGGGCAATTGCGGTCGGTTTCACCAAACCACATTGCGAAGGCGTTTCGCGCACCTTTTTTGGAATAACTCGAGCAAATTTCGTCGGAAACTTGTATTCTACTTCGCGCGCGTTGCACTCGAAAATCAGATTTTTATTTTAATGAGCCAGTTTCACTGGTCCATCTCGCTCACACTCGCCGCTACACCGAATAAATAAAAGAGTTGCTCTACTTTCATTGTGATCGTTTCTTTTGGGCGCCGCGATGCATCGCTTGCTTTGTGAGCCTGCGCTAGCGCTGGTCGAGTCGAGCTTAATACAATAAAACTGTACATTTTTAGTAACTTTTGCTACGTACAATGAACTCTAGTAGTAGAGTCTAGGTACTATATAGTAACAGTAGTAACATGTAAGATGGCTGCATGGTTTTTTACCCTTTGATAAGTCAAGGAAAGTGCAACGAACATAAAGTATGTATATACCTATGTGCGTGGCAGTTGATATCCGCCTCCGAACACATACACTACATACAGTAAAGTTATCGCTTTGGCTTTGACCTTCCCTCGCGTAATGAATGATAAATAAGGCTTGCTTTAGGTTCCTAATACATAGAGTAGGAGGAGCTCTTCCCTTATCATATGGACATTGGACATATTTGGATAATTAGGTACGCCATGGTATTATAAGGCTCAATAAGGCTCAGCTGTTAGTCCTATCTGAATTCCATGTATGAAAAGTTGTGGCACTGTGCGCTCGCTGTTCATCCATATCTTTCCGACTCTTCCCAGGGTTTCAAAATATCTCCATACCAAATTTCATCTAAAACGGTTCAGGGGTTAAGCGTGAAAAGGTAACAGAATTACTTTCGCATTATTATTAGTATGGACTTTACCTCGCTATTTAGTGCAATGGCAAACATGGTTGACTAATCAATTGCTTAAGGCGCCTGTATACGCAAGGCCTTCTCCATACAACCTCTGTGCAAGTTTTATTCGTCGGTTTTGGCACTACCGCATATAATTTTATTTTTGCTTGTTAATATTAGATATACGAAGAATGTCAAGCTAAAAAAAAACAAAAAATAATCAAAAAATGGAAAAAAATACTTTTTTTTTCTTGAGTCGAGATCGCGGACTACCATTTGCTACGAACTTGAGATTTTCTTCCACCTCACTCACTTTCATAACTTTTTGTCACAATGCTCATCTCCATCTGTTTAGGTTACCTACTCGTACCTACTCTTTGACCTTCCCTTTGAATTTTGCCTAATTTGGTCTAAGAGCCTAAACGATCTTAATAACACGAGAAAAGGGTGCCTAAGTATTCCCAATTTCCGTCAACTACATCCTCATACACTCCACATTCCTCTCAAACTGATATAAAATATTAACTTTACCTACATTTCCAGGTACCCTAAGTTTACATAATTACTCTGAGATTATATATGATATGGAAGTGGTTAGGTGTTGACGTAACTAATCGTGGAGAATATATGGTGGGGTAGTGGGGTGGGCAGGGGCACTTGTCGGTGTTATTGAAAAGCTAGGCTTTGTGTCTGGATGACGTTAACATACGGCGGCGCGGCAGGTGGCGGGCCGGCGACGGGCCGCGGTCGCGACGCGGCGCGGCGCGGCGCGGGCCGAGGGGCGAGGGAGGGCTCGGCTGAGGCCGCTTCCTGTGTCGAGGGACTGGTTCTGCGGTGTGCACCAGTTTCCAACCAAGTAACTCGACCAACCTCTTAACTGAGAAATTTGCTCAACACCTACATTTGCATGCAAAAACGCATTTTGCGTTCGAATTATTATCACCTTAATTATGGTTCCGCATACATAAATTATAGGCTCTGAGCCCTGTATGTCGATTGTGGTATTTTATCTCAGTCGTTAATGCCTTATATTCATGTATTAAATACTTACTTAAGTAAATACGTTTATTGAATTGACAAGATATATTTAATATAGCTGATTGGATGGAAATGATACACAACTTAAATGTATTTTAGAATATGAATATTCACAAAATTACTCGTCATTTGTGGCTTTTGTGGAAAAAACAAAAAAAATAATAATAAATATTGGTATGATGTAACTATGACATTCCATATTTCTTGTATTTTGGATAATAAATGGTACAATTTACCAGTGACCAACTAAGTACAGAGTCATGTATTACTTACGTGTTTTAAGTGTGGTGTAACAAGTTTTCGACATTCTATTACCTACAAATTTTGCTTCTAACTAAGAAATAAAGTAAATGTCCTAGTGCTAGACACCGGCCCAATGTAATGGAACCTTCACTTCAATCTTAATCAATGGCGTAGCGTGGGAGTGGGACTCCCCTGGTGGGCATTCAAAATAATAAAGGTAAACAATAGAGTACCAATTAATGAAATGAAGGTGTCAACCATTAGGGCATTTACCTTCGTCTTTGAGTCCCTACTTTTGTTTGTTATTTTGAGGCTGCCAAGCGAAGACTTATTTGGTATTATGTGTATTTTCAGACTGTACATCGTGATGTCTTCAGAGTTTTAATAAATTTATCTTGTCGCCAGCCATGCTATTTTCTACATTAATGTGAATTATATTCTTATGTGTATACTAAACCGCCTGCTAAGCGAAATGTTTAAAAGACGTAGTAACACTGAAATATGATTTTGTCAGTTTGTCGCACTCGTTTCTACTTATTCTATATATTCTTAGTCGCTTACAAAATAAGAATATGTGGGTATTACGTTGAGTACGTTATTAAGGCGCTACAAAGAGAAATATCGCGTTCTTTCAAACGCTGTTCTGCCCAGACGAGGAAACAATAGGGATTGATTTTTAGATATATGATTCTTGACTATATGATTTTGATTGTGTTTTTGACAATAGCCAAAACATGATTGCTTAAAATTTTCGCGATAGAAAAATAAATCCTACGTCGAGTCTTTATTTTCCTTTTTACTCAGCTTACTAAAACAACGCTTCATTAAACGACAAGTTAATATGATGGCATTTTACCACATCTAAATTTTGTCAAGAGTCAAGAGGAAATTTCATAAAACTCGAGATTTGTCTCAAAAAGTCATTCCCGAAGAGTGTACCGTTACCACCGGGTATACCGTTTTGCAGTGCGCAAAAGACATAAGCGTGTCTCTTTCACTGGGGTCGTGGTTTACCGAATCAATATATCCCCTTAAATCTACATCGTTACCTACATCCAGGTGAAGCAATTTTGAAGAGTGGAGCGTTTTGTACAATAAACTAAAGGAATGTCTTTGTTTACCAAACTTACAAAAAATGCATTTGCATCGGTGATACAGCCGTAGTTAAATTGTATTAAGTGGATAGGTACTTACTTCTGACGTTGCCTACCTATTTATTTTCGTCACTAAATAGAAGAAATATCAATGCAAAATAAACCCAAATTTTTGCTAGTTCTCAATCACCGATAGCATCGCTTTTATTTTAGCGCCATCTAGCGTTTGAAATGGAACTATAATTGACTTCATGGTACCTAGTAGAGGTTTAGTGGGTAAGGGCGAGTCCCACATACTCCGCACCAAAGACTACAATATATATACTAAAGCTCCGCACTACGGGTCTCCCCGGCCGGCGGCGGCGGCCCGGGGATACGTAAATGTATTTTCTCAAAAATAGTATGTAATGATCTCATAACATCTGTGAAGATAGTATCCGAAAGTGGGTCATCCTGGACAGTTGCCAGAAGTGTCCAGGAAGTAACAGCTACTGTCCAGGAAGTAAGTATGTAAATCCCATTACATATCATAAGTTTAGCTGCTGCTGCGGGCGCGGGCGCCTCCCTGCCAGCGCCCGCAGCAGCAGCGGGGTGTGCGGCGGGGCGGGGGCGGGTGGCGGGGGGCGCCCGCGCCCGCACAAACAAAAGCTAGTCCGACCCCACGGTTTTAGAACAATCGAGGTGGAATTGGCGAAAAATATGATTTTTACCGCTATTTATACAAATTGTTTTATTTTTGAGAAAAGCACTATACATGCCTCGACCATAAGTGCCATCCTGGCCTCGTATTATAGCCGGACCTCGCCTTCGGCTCGGCCGGCTAACTCATACTCGTCCAGGATGGCTTACTTACTGGTCTCTGCAGTAATGTACTATTCCTCCGCGACAAAAAAAAAGTTCGACTTGTGCCAGATGTTGTTAATGTTTATTTGCTTAGCTACATAAATAGGTAGGTAAGGTACTTCTTAACCTAAAATAAGGGTTCCTTGTTTACTACGAAACCCTAAAAAGGCTGACTTTGGTGGCTTCTCATACCTTTGTTTACCAATATTTATAAAACAAAAAATACGATATTCATCTTTTCAACATGCTCTAAACAATGATACCCTACTCGATGGTCTCGATGTGGTAGGTTTTTACGCGCCCCCATTAGATGTATGGGAGCCCCGTTAAGGCGCTACAACGAGAAATATCGCGTTCTTTGAAACACTTTTCTGCCCAGACGAGGAAAAATAGGGATTAATTTTCAAATATATGATTCTTGACTATATGATAGTGTTTCTGACAATAGCCGAAACATGATTGCTTAAATTTTTCTCAATAGGAAAAAATCTAAAGTTGTCTTTTTTTTACTTTTTTTACTCAGCTTTCTAAAACAACGCATTATTAAAAGACATGATTAAGTTAATGTGATGGTACTTGACCTCATCTAAACTCTGTCAAGAGGAAATTTAATAAAACTGCACACAGTCAGATATTTATATTTGTCTAAAAATGCCATTCCCGAAGAGTGTTGCACCCCTTTTTACACGACTGCCCAAAAAGAGGAGTGTAATGTTTTTGTCGTAAGCGAAAAACATAAGCGCGTCTCTCTCACGAGGGGCGTGGTTAAGCGAATCAATATATTATCCCCTTAAAAATATTTAAAATTAAGTTTTGTCAATTTGTATAGCTTTGGGTCAACAAGATGCTTCTGGTTATTTATACTGTGAAACTTTGAAGACTGTAGCTCCAACCGTTTGGCTGCAAAATCTGTGTGACAAACGACGGATTGACAGACGGACGGACGTGTGAGTAACACCAATAGGGTTCCGTTTGTCCTTCGGGTACGGGTACGGAACCTAAAAAGGAGTTTCTGTCACATTAAATAAACAATGTTTAAAGTTTACTAAAATAGACACAACTAATAAATAATACTTGTTGATGAAAATTTGTAAATATGTAATCAAAAAACCTAAAAATTAATTTTCTGTAGCGATTTTAGGCGTCAGCGCTTACAAACTTGTCCATTATTAACAGTATAACTTGTATGTATGTAGTTTAAAAAACATTAACTTATAACAAAGGGAAAAATCACGCAATTATTTTAAAATATGTTGCGACTGTGACTGTCGGTTGAAGGGATTCTGTAGGCGACGCCAGACACTAAAGGTCAAGGGCATTTTGTGTCCGGTCACTCACTTTTTAAATGTTTTTGATATATTTTGATGAGTACCTACTTTGCCTTAAGTTTACTAAACTGTTGGCATTTAATTTCAAGGTCGTCATGTACATACCTACATTAAATGTAGGTGTCATTTAATTTATATATGCATAGATACTCGTACATATAAAGAGTTATAAGTAAATCTCAGT
Source organism: Cenopis cana (assembly GCA_951800055.1). Classification (NCBI taxonomy): domain Eukaryota; kingdom Metazoa; phylum Arthropoda; class Insecta; order Lepidoptera; family Tortricidae; genus Cenopis; species Cenopis cana. The sequence goes on along the minus strand of OX637471.1, from coordinate 12,498,032 downwards.
CTCAACTGTCATAACCAGACTATAAATAGGGTAAACTCGGACTATTCCGTGATATGCACAATTCCGTGATACCTACTCACTTTAATTATTTTTTGGAGTCACTCGACAAAGTATCATTACTTTAAATTAAGGTACAAACACACTACACCGTTCCGTGTCCGGGCCGGCCCGTTTAGTACAAGAAATCGACGGCCGTCGCGCGTGTATTGGAAAACGGGCCGGCCCGAACACGGAACAGTCTAGTCCTAGTGTGTTTGTACCTTTATACCATACGGCGAGGAAACAAGTACTCTTTCCGTTAAAAAAGTCTTATAGGATTCGGGCAAGCAAGTAACATTTCGTAAATTTGTCACTCGAAGCGTCGTTTTGCCGGTGCGTGAGTGGTAGCGGTCAGGTTCAATTGCGGTTTCGACATAAAAAACGTTTATTAATTACGCTTAAAACTTGTCTAAAGTATAATTATATCCTTAGGTAGGGTTAAAAAAACGTTTTTTTGAGTGATAATTATTTTTGAAGTTGTCGTTTTATTACCTCCGCTGTTTAATATTAGGAAATATGTATGTCTCAAATATTTTATCACGCAATTGCATAAATATTTTCTAGTTCTTATTATAAATGGTTGATCGAGTAAGTAGTCTATAAAATTGCGTTGTGTGGTAGGGATCCGCGGGTAGGTAATAGTAGTTTATGCAACTGGTACATAATAAGGGGCATTAAAACACGAGTGTGTTTTATGAAACGAGCCCAAGGCGAGTTTCATAATAAGGTCACACGAGTGTTTAAATGCCTAATTATGTACAGTTGCATACATTACTTTATCTACACACATATTATAACTACTCTAAGATGGGTTCAGAAACCGTAGTAAATAAATACAATAATTGTGTTAATACAACCTTTTTTGCACGGTTGCGGAAATATCGAAATCAGAACTGGCAACCGATACCTGAATGTTATTTTAAAAAGTAAAGAGTCCCTATTCTGATGTGATCATGTCGTTCTAGCTCAAATTTCGTGCGATATATACTAAAAAAACATCGAGCTGACATTTCGCATCGACTGAATTTGAATTTTCAGTGATACTAGAATAGGGACATGTGAACTTTGACATTCAAATTTTGACAGTTTTGTTTGACGTTTAATATTTTAACATCATATATGACATTAAAATGAAAAATTATATTACTGCTGTAGCCTTAGCCACAGATAAGAAAATTGGCATAAATTCATTGAATGTTGAAATGAGAGTCATTTTCTACGGTTTCCGAACGCATATTAGAGGATTTATGATATGTGTGTAGATAAAGAAAATATAAGTACTTGCATCTAGAATAGCAACCGTGTGGTCATGACTTTAAATCAAACCTCGCACGAAACACTTTTATTACTGACCGTAAACCATGTCATTTTTAATATGAAATACAAATGAGAGCGTCAAAATCTCTGGTCAAAAATAGCCAAAAATTGTTTTAATTTTTAATTCCGTGAGTAAAAAAATGTTTAGCTAGTTTAATTCCGTTATTACGTAATTAACAATGTATGCATCACGGAGTTAAACTGATTACCACGTTTTTACGGGAGTTGACGAGGTTCAGAAAATTTGCTGTATCTCGTAGAATATCCATAACAGAAAGGATCTTCTTTCACTATACCTACTGTGAACAAAGGACCGATTTATGTTCTGTTAAAATACGAAATAAATAAACGACTGCAAAGTTGAGTTTTTCATCCAATTGCCGTTTTATCACGGAATAGTATTTAATAACAATGACATTGACATCAAATACAATGGTTATCATAATCGCATCGAATATAAGGTAAAATACAACAAATACTGCGGATGCGTTAGCGTTACCCCACCAGCATTCTAAGATCTTACATCTTATATACCTACAGGACATGGCTAACAGACACTAAGCATACTGACCAAAAATCATAACTGTAGGGCAAACACAAGCTTGCCTTACCTCTCGCCTTAATTTGGTCCTTAAATTTAACCTCGTGTTGTTTTTAAGGCACGTCGAACGTTAGGAAGGTTAAAAAACGCAACCCTTATAGTATCACTATGTTGTCCGTCTGACTGTCAAGACCCTTTATCTCGGGAACGCGTGAAGGTATCGAGTTGAAATTAAAAATATATACTCTGGTATAAAGTCCCCTGAAGTTGTGAAAAAATCAAACAGTAACAGTAACGACCGTTTATTCCGCAAAAAACGTACATTTCGACACTCTTAAGGAAATCATAATTTATATGGTACTTTTCGTTAACCTAGAACTATGAAATTTGGCAAGCAATATCGTCTTATACTACAAGTACAAGGAAAACCCTGAAAGTTGTAAATTTGTTATTATACATTTTCATGAGAATCGGTTGTCAAAACCGACCTGTAGAGGAGTACAAACCTAAATTCGGCCGCAGATACATATACGGAATCTTTTTGATAAAAAGTTATTTTTTTTTTAAATTTTCGAAAAAAATCTTATATATTTTGACCCTGTTCACAAGATTTCACGAGAATCGGTTAAGTAATGCGACCTGTATATAGGAGAACAACCGGAAATCCGAGTTCATATAACCTATACCTTTTTAAGGCACGAGTGAATAGGCATCTTCTGGGTGAGCTCGCTTCATCGTCAGCCTCATCTTTGCCTCCTAGCTATATATAATCTCCTTGTCCTGGGATTCACTAAAACTTACTAATAATTAGTATTTTTTTTTCGCTCAGTGTAGAACTAAGAATCGCCATACTAAATCGTTTACTTAGTCGCTAGCAAGTACGGTAATGCAAACATTGCAAACACATGGTAAGGGTACAGATTTTCTAACGAACTTTTTCCCTGAAACACGTGGCAATAGACAGTGACAAGAGAAACAGAAGTCTCATGGTGTACACACAATGAACAGTTGATTGGATTTGAATAGTTTGGGACAAATGTCAACCTCTGAGTGGCATTCGTTATCGAGCGCAGCGGGGAGCAACGAACGTCCTCCGCCGTGGAGGCGCTTCCGCGTTACCCGGCGACAACCTTGTCCGCTTATTGCGACCCAGCTCCAATTGTGCTGTTTAATAATGCACATTATATTGTTCACCACACTTGCTCGTAAATGGTTTAAGAATATGCAGAAACACATGAGCTACAATCATAGACCATTCTGTCTGTGGCTACAATGGTTATTTTATTATACGTCGCCGACGACGTCCGTAATAGTTCTTGGCTTTAAAAAGTTTAAAAAAAAAACCTAAAAAGCTAAAACTGCTTATTTGCAAGCTAAAATATTAATTACAAATCTATTTGGAGATTGAATGATTCAGAGTGCCTGAGCAGTAGAGTATCACAGTGTGCACTTTCTTTGCAATTAATATTTTAGCTGTGCAAATCTGTATTTTTTTGATGCGCAGTCAGTATTTTATCATATGCGATTAATCCAATCGCAAATCATAAAATAATGGAATTATGAAAAAACTACCGCAAATAATTTTTTGTGTTTAAAAGTGACGAGTTCTAGGGCATATCGGTAGATGACAAAAAATGCGCATTGCCGGTGCTGAAGAAATAAGTTCTATTTTACGGAGATGAGGAATTTATTTAATTAGTAAAAGTTATTCATTAGCATCCCACCTAACAATGATCGCGTTTATGTCGGACGTATAGCATTCGTCTCTTAGTAGTGTATGCAAAGTGCCAGACCAGCGAATATACATATATGTCCGCAATAAACTCGATTATGCTATGCTATGCTATAGTGGCAGCACTTGTGTCAATTTATTTACGAGTAGGTAGGAACATAAATGTTTTAAACTAATTTAAAGACGCACAGCGCCTGCGCATATCTTAGCTTGTGCATTTCGCTTCCGTTTCGAAACGCTCCGGACGTAGGTTTTTTCCACTTGACGACTTGCTCGGCTACTTCGTTATATGTAGTTAATAACTCGTTTGCAGTTTTCGTTAGAATATATAATGTAGAGTCGCTTCTGCCGGGTTTTTTTTTCTTTTGACAACCAACTGTCTTTGATTACTTAGCCTGCTTTTCCACCAGAGCTAGACCGACCTATTTTTACACCTGTAACTAAGAGTGTATGTATAATATCACCTTGCAAGTCGATTTTAACCCTTTTCTACAAGTCGTATAGATAAGAAATTTTGCAACCATTGGTCTGATGAAGAAGCCAGATGAACTCTTCAATCGCTAAGTAAACCCACGAATGAAACCTCGCAGGGAATAACACGAAGTCGGAGAGCTTCAGGCTTGTACTAACAAACAATGCATTTTTTCAAGCACTTTACTGCCACGTTATAGAAACATATTTTCCCCAATTCGGTCCAACTGAGATGACACTATGTTACACGGCTCTGTTAGCATGTAATAAAAATAATTGCAATTTTATAACTCTGTCTTTTAAGGCGCGGATATACCCCTGATGTGATGATACATTTTGAAACGCTAAGGTACTGAGCTAGCGAATAAATCTGAAAACAATATTATGTTATCCTTGAATTTTAATTTTTCACCTTATCGGAACGTTGATTTCTTGTTAAACATTAAATCTGATGTCAAAAAAAATACTTGAAATAAAAGGGTCAACATAAAAATCACTACTACCTACTAAACTACAAGACATTTTGGGTCACGGTTCTTGCGAAAACAGATTGGTAAATTATATATCTAATTATCTACAATCTGAACGTCTGCTATTCCGATACAATCATCCCTTTTGAAAATAATATATAAACTTATTTACCTAAATTTCGCAAGTAGATCTGAGCGCCAGTGAAGTGAAGAGCACGCGGCATATCGAGCTACCTACCACTATCGATCGAGCAAAACAAAAGTTAGTGATACGCACGGGCCTTCAAATCCGAACCAGGAGGGGCTTACTACCGTGACGTCATCGCGCCGCGCAAAGTACATGCGGCCGCCGGCTCACACATTGTGTGACTATTCAATGGCTGCGGAGCAGCGTTTCGGATCGCACGCGCACGCGCTTGTACGATCATAAAAAATAATTCTTTTCGTGTAGTTTCGTGTTAAATAATAATGTCAAAACCACAGCATTATTGTATTGCAGCAGGTTGCACCAATAATAATAAGAACGGTCATTGAGTTTGGTATTCACCAACGGTTGACATAAAAGAAAACGAAAATGAAAACTTTGGTTCTAAGGAACCTCTTTTATTTTTTAAAGTGATGCCTTTAAAAATTATATAAAACTTTGTGTCCCCTGGTTATATGTATGGAGTGCCCCCTCCCCCTACTTTAATATTTTTTCGTCATTTCACATCACTTTTACGTAACGTTTCATACGAGTAGAACACACCTTCCTGCTTCTCCTAAATGTTTTAATTGTATTTGTAGTGCTTATAGTCTCCGAGTACATCGGCTGTCACATACAGACGAAAAGACGGACGGACGGGTTCCGTTTTCACCATTTTGGCTACGGAACCTTAAAAGTACTATTCGTAATTGTATTGTAAACAACACTACTAATAATAAAGTACATATATTAAAATAGGTTCTCGCTGGTGGTAACCCTAGCGCTGAGGGCGGGGCCTCGAAAGAGCGCGTTGCGTGCGATAGAAAGAGATGGCCACGTTTAGGCACGTTTGGCATACCTAAACGGGGAATTTGTTAGCAGAGAAACTTCTGTACTTGTACTATTACTTATTCTGTGTCCGAACGTCAGATATATTTAAACAAAAGGAACCGCTGTCAATTAGGTTATCCTGATGGAAACCCAGCACTAGTGGAAAGCAGCTTTAGGGGCGTCGTGTAGCGAGTTTTCTAACTTATAATAACTAATACAACAATTTACGTTACCACCTAAAATAGCCTTTTTTGAGGCTATTTTAAATGTTAGTGCAAATCATTTTAGCTAGGTTTTTGTTGTGAGAAAACCAGGACACTGAAGGATGTAGGCTTTAAATTAGACGTAATACATGTTAAATAAAATAGAAAATGGCCCTATGGATTTCTTATTACATGGAAGGTATTGTTTGGTGGAATAAGCTGACATCATATATTTCGTCCGGAGTTCAATTTCAATTATTCTCACGTAAAATGAATAAAATTCGTATGAGCGGCCGACCGTTGCGTTTGCGTTGAAGTCTTTTGTTCGGCGCGGCGCGGGCGCATACATTACGTGCGAGTATGACGACGATCATCCGATGTTTTCACAAGTATATCTAGTTAATTGCTTGAAAATATGCAATCCTTATGTAATTCTTTGTATTTTTTTTGTAGAGCAAGTAGAATAACCGTGAAAACGTGAAGTTATCCTTTGTATAAAATATTATTTATAATCTTAATTGTAAAAATATATCGGTTACATTAATCGGGTCCAAAATTAGAGCTTGATTTATTTAGCCCAACCTAACTTAACATTATTTGACCTTTCAATCAATATTTTGATCGGCTATATTGAAAACGGGACTTAACAAACGTTTCTTACACGAAAAAACTGTTCAAGATTGTATATAATGTGATACAATGCAGTTGTAAATATTTATGAGAGGGTATGGGGGTGTGTATTTTATTGGCTCTACTTAAACACTTTGTGTGTGTAAAATGTCCTATTTAGAAGACTAGAAAACTATAATGAAAACAAGCTCTACTTAAAAGGACGAGATGTTTCTCTGGAAAAAAATGCTGCTAAGTCGGAACCTCCATCGGAACGATAATAATATAGTAAGTGGTAAAGTGGAACAAGGAACTCGCGTAGTTGGCGCCTGGTACGTTGAACCTCTTGTGGCTGTGTGCGCACTAACACGAGGAGTGCCTGTGTTAACACGCGTACACCCCACGCACACAGCCTCACTTATTCATCAGTGTTAGCTCAGAATATTGTAAGTCAAGGGAGCAGTAGACTCGAACCCTGCACAGCGGCGTCGGAGCAAGCTCCACGCACACTAATGCAATTCATAGCTGTCTCACTCATGCGCAGACTATGAGAAAGAGTTGGAGCGTTTGAGGTGGTATGTGTCTAATAAAGCGGCGGATACATTTATCTGATTCACGGCGCGCGGGCGTACAGCTTTACCTACGATAATTTACTAAAACTGAATTCGCCATATTGTTAGTATAGAAAAAGTATTCGTTTGACCCAGATGTTGCACGGTTTTACAGGAACCGGTGACTGCGGGCTGCGTCCTTGCCGCCCCGCCCGCTTGCTTCACCTTCGATAACTTCTCTTATCGCATTAAGAGCTTTTTGAGATGCAAAATTATAAAATGCTATAAGTACCTAATTAAAGCGATCTGAAATTGTTTCGAGCTCTAGATGTCGATTACTGATCGACCTTTGTCGCGTTTCGCAATAGTTATATCGAACACGTGAGCAGAAGGCAACGTTATTGTTAAATGGATTGCGTAAGGTCGCGCGTACACATTTTTTATGTACTACATATATAAAATTAACAAGCATTTTTGTGCGTTGATCTATATAATGTTCACTGTTCAGCTATGATGTAGCTGTAAATATGGACTTGAGATCTCCCAAGAGCCCCGTGCGGTAGTGAGAACAATACGAGTACCTAGAACACAAAGGTTTCCCGGCGTTCTCAATGCGCTATTCGCTTGCACGGTTAACTCTAAGCGGGATCAAAGTTAAATTAGTACCAGCCAAATTGCGTTTTATTAAATAATGAATGAATTGATATAAGTGTCACTGCACTTTCCTGATGGTCTTGTGTGTGTGTGTGTGTGTGCAGGTGGTGTAGGAAGTTTTCTATTAAACAAAACTTAGTCTTCTAACTGTAGTAGTAATCTCCCGTGCTTGCTCTATAAAAAATATGTATTTGAAAAAGACAAAAGAAAAGTGTTGATATAATATTGGCCGCGATCCAAAGTTTAAAAAATATATATGTGCATAACGTACCTCTTACCTGTGATTGTTGACACTTTAGCCTATGAGGATAATATAGCTCACTTGTTGAGTGATGTAGCTACATATAAGATGGTTGACTACAAACTACAACCCTACGGCTAGGGTGTCAACCAGAATAAATAAGCTGTTGCAGCATTTTCCGGATCAAAACTTGGCGAAACGGCTGCGCCCGCAGAACCCAACATCACCGAAGATCTATGACCTGCCTAAAATCCACAAGCCTGATTGGCCATTAAGACCCATAGTCTGTATATATTATATAATATATGTATATATATATATATATATATATATTGTTAATATTTATATATTAGTATTAATATGTAGGATAATTAGAATATATGTCAAAATTTTGAAGTTGCACCGCCCACAATCTCTCTGCTTCGCCCTAAGGTTGACTGGTAGAGAATGCTTATGGCATTAAGTCCGCCTTTTGTACCATAAGTTTTACTTTTGTGCAATAAAGATTAAATAAATAAATAAATAGATAGTCAGTCAGATTGACTCGTCAACTTACAATCTTTCGTCAGTACTGAGGGGGTTCATGGGAAAGACTGCGAGTTATATAAAATAAAGGATTCGAGGCATTTCACTAGTCTATTACAGGATATCCGGATGTGTGAGGACGAACTTATGGTGAGCTTTGACGTTGCTTCCCTTTTCCCTATATAATGTAGCGGTAGAAGAAACAATTGAAATTATTTGTAACCTCCTAGAGAGTACTTAGTAGCAAAACCGACTCGGATCGCGGATAGGTTAGAGACGAAAGCGCCAAGCGGGAGCTTTCGTCTTCGAGGTTATTTTTTAAAAAAGAGCAGAAAACCTTGTTTGAAAGAAAAATAATTAAATACATTCGCGGTCTAATGTTACTATTTTGATATAAGTTCAGTAAAACAGTTCTGCAAATATGTACCATTAAACAGTATATTTAATTTGATTTATATAGTGTGCATAATTTGTGTGCAAGACAGTATTTTTGGTTTAACTTTGAAATATGTTGTTAAAAACAAGGGAATAATACAGATATCGATTTAATTACATGCCTCTTTATAATCTAGGCGAGTCCGACTCGCACTTGTCCGGTTTATTTTTAATATTTAACGTGGTAGATTTTTGGGCCATTTTACGGAAAGTTGTACACTCGACTTTTTTTAAAATTTGGATAAAATTGGGTTTTTTCTACTCAGAATCGAAAGCACTTTCGAATGATATAGGGGAAAAAAAGTGTCCCAAATTTTTTTTATTCTATTCCGTTGCCGTTTTCATACTAAGTTTGTAATTATTGTATGGTGGTAACGGAATGGTAAAACTGAAAATTGTATGAAAAATTTGGGACACTTTTTTTCTCCTATTAGGTTCGAAAGTGCTTTCGATTCTGAGTAGAAAAAACCCGATTTTATCCAAATTTTTAAAAAAAGTACAACTTTCCGTAAAATGGCCTTTTTCTCCTCTTTTGGCAGAGGATATTAATGGTGTGACCAGTTTTATATGCTCTAAGCTTAAAGTATATGTACTAAGGATAAATAAATACTTGCACATTATACGTAAATAATTTAAGCATCGGTTCTTGTATTTGATCTTACCTTAGCATATGTCGTTACACCACCATTACTGAATAGAACCTACTGAAATGTAACTGAATCCTGCATATACGTACCTGCAACTCTGGTTGCACATAGGGCTTGCAGTACCGGTACCATACAAAATCCCGGGACATCCCGGGAAATTGCATGCCCTATTGCACACGTATTTTTATAACTGATTTGGTTTCTGAATACATACGTACCTGCAACTCTCGTTGGAAACGTATTTTGTAACTGATCTGATATCTGTAACTAGCATAGCATGCGTAGCTACCTGAATTAAGGATGTATCATCCTTAGTGTCATCCAACCTCCCCTAATACACTAGACACCCCGTTCCTCGCATTGTTTACCATACGTAAGTTGCTGATCTTACTTTGTAGGTACTATGAAGCTGAATCTTTCAGTATAGTATCTGAATAATAACTTTCATACCAACCGTATGAATCACCCTGATATTACGTTATGCTGATCTGTAACTGTTTATGCACGCAACGTACGATACGATACTTGATGTTCTGGTACAAGTATACTCGTAGGAAATAGAACCTGAATACCTTACGAACTGCGCTGGATTCTGATACAAAACATATAAAACTTACGAGGAGTCCAGTATGGATAACATGTACTTATTGATCGTACGATCATCGATTGATTGTACGTCCAAAATGGGCAAGCTGTTGAGACTGTATCATTTGTTATCACCATCACAATGTACGAGTACACATCGCTCTACAATAAAGTTTATTTCTATTTATATTTAACTGGATCAGTGGTTTATCTAACTTCTTTCCTGAATTTCCTTAGTACTTTTTCACTGACTTTTCTTTACGAATAAATTTGACAATCTGATCTGTCGCGTCACCTAATTTTGAATAGCACTCACCATAGAGTTCACAATTGACAAAATTTCAAATTTTCAAGTTGGCCATTTTATATCGACGACATCTACACATTTTAAGGTCCACGTGTATTTCTCCCGAAATCCTAATTTTCATTAAAAAATATCTAATTTAAAAGTAGCGAATCGTAAGTGAATTATGACGTAATTTTCACGAATTACCAATGTTTGACAGCATTGCTCCTTAACAGTCGTAGGAATGACGTCATCCTGCCGTTTTATACGGTGGGTTTTATTTTGGCGATTTTCTTCAAATCTAGCGAAGAAAAAAATCTAAAAACTATTTTATTATGTTCAGGCAGCATATTTACCGAAATGGTTTTCGATTTAGGCATCATTATAAATTTTGAAATGTTGTCAATTTAGATCCGCTAAGCGGAGTCTGAATAGTTTTGCAGTAGAATTACAATAAGTAAATCGCGAACCTTCTTCGCGGTTTTAGTGTGTTCCTCGCGACAGCATGATAGACTGATTTAATAGCTACATAATTAAGTAAACTAGTATTTGATCTCTAGCTGCTCTCGTGCCGCGTGATAGACCGTGTATTTTGAAAACTAAGAAGTTGTTTTTTTTCTGCTTAGAATTAATACCATAAACGTATTTGTGTGGTTTAAATGGCTCGAGTTTGTCTGGGGTAACTTGAGATACACGTGTTTATGCAACAGATATTTACTCATATATACGAATTCCGTAATATCAGATAACATATATTCAATGTGGGCTTATGTGTGTAATTTCACACACTGACAGAGTCGTGTAGATGTAGAAAAATGTCTAACACACGTGCGCGTTGATACCAGCAGCGCGGAACGAGTTCAGAGCGACCTGCTGCGCAAGAAAGAACTCAGCCAAGGACGCCGGCGTAACGGTCTGCGCGGGCGCAGCCCCTCCCGCCCCCCGCCCTAGCCGGCCCGCCCCGCCCCGCGCCCGCGCCCGCCGGGCCCCGGCGACCACTCGCCATCCCGCTATCCCGCGCGGCGATACTGTCATACTCACTCATACCTATCAAATTAGACAACTTGGTATACGAGTAGGTACAACACAACGATACGAGGTCCAAAAGCAAAGTAGCCATACATGTATGTTAAACTTGGTCTGATGGATGCTTATAGTTGCATACACTTTTTGTCCTGAGATAATGCGTGAAGACCGGAGATATGTCATTAGATTTGTTTATGTTTTTTATTTATCGCTATGGTTCATAAACGCAAATAATTTAACATCCCTTCTGTTAAATCTAAAAAAATTAGAAACCTCTAATAAATTTCGATCTATCGAGACATCTCACTTAATCCACGTGGTGCGGTCGTGATTGCCGCGTCCTAATTTAAAGATAATTCTTCAGAATATCCAATTGTACCTTTCATCGTCCGGACGTCGACCCTAAGGCCTTAAATTCGTGGTCTCTGTCTCTCACCCGGGCTAGCCCACTGCGTCTCATCGTCACGAATACCGCTGCTGTCTTTATTTTGTTCCATCGCAGCCATGAACAATGACTATTCGTCGTTAGGTTGGAGTTTGTTCCTATACCCCTCCTTGTCTCGTGAGTGCCGGCGCCAGTTGCAGAGCGAGATGCACACTACTCAGACCCGCTCCGTGTTCAAAAGTTTCGAATTCTTATTGGACTGCCGAGTGGAACATTAAGATGGCTACTAGAGTTCTGTTCTCAAGTTACGATAACCTAGTTTTTTCTTTAGTAGCGTTCGTATTTAGATATTAATAAGTTCGAATATCAGAAGGTAATGTAGATAAAAAAAGAACAAGTGACCTCGCAGCATGTTTTCGCACGCTGCCGCCTTCTCCGTCCCCCCCCCCCGTCCCCCCCGGCCGGCGGGGGGCAGCGGTAGTTCAACGGTGTTTCGTTCGGAAATGTCGAAGGTTTGCCGGACGTCGGCTACACGGAACTACCTTCGGCTCATGCGTGGTTCCAGGTATTATTTTATTATAGTTACGCTTCAATGCAGGTCCGAGAAAAGTAGAGCATTATTGCTGGTCATTATTATATTTATCACGTTATGCTACCTATATACTCGTATGTCTAGGTACCTAAACATTTAAATACGTAGTCATAAATTATCAAGCAATGGCAGCTTTTTGAACTAGATTTTGTAATAAAGATAATTGTTATGTCCTTGGATGCACATTGAACTCCCATTCGATGTTCTAACTAGTTACGTACGAAGCATGTGAATCGCCGCCGCCGCCGCCGCCACGCCTCGGTACAAAAGACTTCAACGCTCTGTCAACGTTGCTTGGTGTATAACATACCATGCCTTGGGTTGTATTTGTATACCATTTCCTGACCATAACAATCAAATACTTAAACTATTGTGCGGTATTTTTATTCATTCAGTCAAACATTATTATTATGAGTTATGACTGATGACTAACGACTGACTAATGTAAGTAATGTAAGATCTCAATAATTCGTATTAAATACGGCTTCGTATAATTCTGTACCGAATTCAAAGTAAAATGAAAGTGTACACGAAGGATTATTACCTTTATATATTAGGTATTGACATTCTGTAACTACAAAACAATGTCTTTATATATCTAATTCAGTTTTTGCTGAACTACACAGTTATGACAAAATAAGTAATTTAAATACCTAATTGAATTGATTTTGTATAAAATATTCTACTTAACAAAGTTCCTTCAGTAAGCAAGAAAGTTGCTTTATGTTATAATATTGATAATCCAGCATTAAATGTGAATCGCGCGCTAACCTTTTTAATAATATATGCTCGAGTAGGTAATTACATTAAGCAAAAAGTACATTTAGGTACTTATCTATCCGTTCGAGTGAGACCGTGCAATTAATTTTCATCCACTTCCTGTATTTGGATTGACTTGACATTTCATTTGACTTGACATTTCGTGTTGTATGAAGCTTTGAAGGCAATGTACACTCGGGGACTTTAATTGTTGAGCCATTTGGAGCTCAGGTTATACTGGACATTCATAGTTGCTGTGAAGTGTCCAGTATAAATTGGACTCTAAGTGGCTCAACAATTAGTCCCCTAGTGTACCTAAATCATGCTGTGATGCTTTATCGAAAAACGTATTGCATTAAAAACTTCGCTCAAAATAAAATGTTTTATTAATATCAGGTACTTGGATAATATTGTTAAAATACGCGCATATGTACGCTGTACGCTCATATTACTCGGAAAAGAGAATATTACATTGCAACTTACTCTTGTTCAAAGATTTTATTAGATATATCTTAAAATACGCTTTTTCGCCAACAAATATATATGCTCTACCTATTTCGCGCATTATGTCTCTAAATCGATTCTCACGCTTGAAAAAAGTGCTGAATAACATTTTTAAGAGACCGACGTACTCACAAAAAAACCAAAATATGATTAAATGACAAATGGGAGGATGAAATTCAAATAAGTATATAAAGTCGTAATTTGCCGTACTATTAAAAATTGTACTGTACATACATTAAAATAATTATTAAAATGAACGCGGGACTACTAGTAGACATGGTTTCAATGTGTGATTTTCTATGCATTATGCTTAGGTGAGATGTGAGCGAAAACACAATGGAGAGGCATTCATTTTAAATGGTTTTGCACTATCGGAGAACCCTCTGACGGCGCGGCGCGGCGTCGCAGCTGTTGTTTTTACGCACTTGACATTGAGACCATGTCTCCTATTGTCATTGGAATTTTTCCACTGCAATCACGAGGCGGATTTGCTATAAATCCTGTTTAAGTTTTTATTGCGTTTATGTATTACTCACTATTAGTTAATTGTAGCAATTTCTGTCACGATTTATGCTTCTTGTCGAGTTTTCGATGATAAAACATTCTTACATTTTAGTAGGTACTTAGTTAATATATGTAATTAGTTATTGTCTAATGACTGAGTACTGGCAGCAGAGGGGTGATTACGTAACGTTATCGAGTGCGCGTAGGGGTTATATCTAAATGACATTTGTCCGCACTATAATAGTAGGTAGATCTAACCTAGCGTAAGTTTGACATTACTTAATTCTGTGGTATGACACAATACTACGTAATAATAACGTAATCAACCCCGGCTTAATGTAGAGATAGAGTAGGTAAAGTAAATCTAAATGAACGCGTCTCCTATGTGCGCAATTACAAAGCCTCTTTAGTGACACGCTGGATTTTCAGAGTTTTGAAAAATTTCCCGCGCTTACTTTAAAATATTTACCTTTTTAATGATTGGTAAATATTACACTTTTCATAAGGTTTTATATCTTTTTACACGACTGCCCAAAAAAGGAGTGTAATGTTTTTAACTGAATTGTATAAGTATTGCTACGAATGTGAACTTTAATGTACTTAATGCACCAATGTATTATTAATTTAAACATTAATAGGAAAAACCTTGCGTTCTTAAAATACGGTACAATGGCACCCTATAAATAAGAACGATTTAAACCTGTACTAGAACAAAATAAAAATAAAAACTGACGCCGCAGGTCACATAGAGAATTATATTACGGCTATGAATAAATAACTTAAACGACTGGGTTTTTATCTTGCATCATACAGTTTTAAGGGGGGAGGGATATTTAGTTAAGGTATTCAGTGCTGTTCAAATTTGTTGTACAAAATTGACACGAGATAAAAAACTAAGTTATGCAAATAAGTAATCAGAAATTGTAATAACTTTCCTGTTTCTTAGAAATAGGTTAATTGACAAAAATATTTCCGATGCTTTTTCCTTACCAAACCAACCGGTGGGGGCCTTAAACAAATTATGATGTTATGGTTACTAAAGATTTATTAAAATATAATATACTGTTAGTTATTTGTAAATATTGAATCTATAAAGACGATGCAGGCGAATTCATTTAAATACGTACCTACAACTACACGAAACATCTATAATGGAATCACCTCCCGGAGAAGATATCTTTACGTGGTTAACTGCGTCTTCATACCTACATAATATGTCAGCGAGTACTTGATTTAAGAACAAAATATTAAGAAATAATTGTGCTTGAACTCTCGATATAAACGAGGGCCGTTATATTATAAGTATATACCTCCCAAACGGTTTAACCGAGTTGAGTGCGGTTTATTATGCTTTACTTTAGCTATATATATTTCTTGTGTGAAAGATATGAAGAACAAATAGAAGACGCTTGCAGACTGTACTGTACTGGGTTATAAAGCGTTCATCGAGTTTCGCACAACTTACTGTTACCTATAATAGAGATAGCCAACATGTTCGGTTTAGTCAACGCTCGGATTACGAGAGGGTTTCGCAACCGTTTCCCGCCACGTAAATATCTAATTTATCTGAGCTGTATCGATTTTAGCATTAATATACTTAATATTATGACTGTAGACGCTGGTGAGGTGTGTCGTCCGCAGATGTGGCGCCATCGCCGCGCTCGCTCAGCGCGCTCGTAGGACGAGACGATGTGGCACCCAGTATTTTGGCACCTTTTGACATGACGCCAGACATGATATAGGGTGACACCACCAGTAATGGACAAGGCCCAATGATGTACCTACATTAACTCTTATGTAAAAGAAAATAAGAGTCATTATTTTTTTATAGAACATTCAATTTAAAACCTTATCATCTCTGAATAAGGGTTGAAGTGTCCATCATTGGTGCTTGTGCTTAAAGTGTCCATAATTGGTGGTGTCACCCTATGCGAAAATCTTAAGTAAAGCCTTGCATGTACGAGTATGTATGTAGTAGTAATGGACTTTTCGAATAGGCTTTTGTTTTGTTTGTGTTACTTTAATAATATGGTATGATTGTTCGAACACGCCACGACTATCTTTTTAAGTTTCATTTGGGTTCACAAACTAACAAAATGTCTATGAAAAAAAATTGATACTACTATATTTGTTTTCTTCTGGAATCAATCACGAAAAAGTGTATTATCCGTTAGGGGTCTGGCAAGACGGGTATGGCCCATCACGGAAACAGCTACCGTTGATGTGCAATTTTCAATTTCATGCACCCAATTTAGGCAGTTGTTACACTGAATCCGATCTTCTTAGGCGGTTCAGTGTTTTTCTTGAACCTGTTTAGGATGTGTTGTCTTGCCAAGCGGTTACAAGCTATATACGTGGGCCAGGCGCTAAAATCGTTAGTCATTTCCTCTCGCACGAAAACTTGTACAGTAGTTAAGATTTTGATTATGAAGGACTGTGGACGTCTGCCGCGATTCCGTTGGTGGGTTGAGGAGCAGTAGGCTCCCAAAGATGTAAAAAAATTAATAGTTTAAAAACACTATAAAAGCACGCTTTGCGGGTTAATTGAAACCTGATCGTGTTCAAAGTCCATTACGCGACCTTTCTCTCAAGTGCAAACACGACTATGATACAATATTCCATCATGGAATGCCAGTGCCTATCTTCCGGCTTCATCATCAGACCTTGAAACCTAATCGTGGTCAAAGTTCATTACAAGACTTTTCTAACTAATCCAAACACAGCTATGATACGATGTTCCATCAACAAGTTCCAGCTCATATCTTCCGGCTCCATCATCAGATCAGTTCGACAGTACCATATTATTGTATTGTCATCAGAACTACATACAGCTGCCAATTTTCATGACGCTACGATCCTTGGAAGATGGTTAAATTAGTTATCTTAGATTCCATTACATAGTTAGTTACATACAGGTCGACCTATCAGACCTTGAAACCTAATCGTGGTCAAAGTTCATTACAAGACTTTTCTAACAAATCCAAACACAGCTATGATACGATGTTCCATCACGAAGTTCCAGTTCATATCTTCCGGCTCCATCATCAGATCAGTTCAACAGTACCATATTATTGTATTGTCATCAGAACTACATACAGCTGCCAATTTTCATGACGCTACGATCCTTGGAAGATGGTTAAATTAGTTATCTTAGATTCCATTACATAGTTAGTTACATACAGGTCGACCTATCAGACCTTGAAACCTAATCGTGGTCAAAGTTCATTACAAGACTTTTCTAACAAATCCAAACACAGCTATGATACGATGTTCCATCACGAAGTTCCAGTTCATATCTTCCGGCTCCATCATCAGATCAGTTCAACAGTACCATATTATTGTATTGTCATCAGAACTACATACAGCTGCCAATTTTCATGACGCTACGATCCTTGGAAGATGGTTAAATTAGTTACCTTAGATTCCATTACATAGTTACATACAGGTCGACCTAATAAAAGCATGTTAAAAAATATCAGTCATTGCCTCACGACTGAAACTAGTGTTAGTTTGTTAAATGATAGTTAAAGAGCAAATACCTTAAGGAATAAAATTTGTCTTCCGGTCGTAGAGTGGTTGAGTACCCGTCTGCTAAGCAAATGAACATGTAAAAAAAATTTTTTTTTAGTCATCTCGCATGAAATTTTGCCAAAAGATAGTTTACAGACTATTATGAATAAATAAATTCGTCTTCCATATATTTCGCGGTGGCAAACCCGTCTGCTAAGGCCCTACAACGTGAGACTAGAACAGTCTCTGTAGACCCAAAAGTTTCCGAGATAAAGCCTTTCAAAGTTCGTTTTTTTTTCGCAATTCTCTAACTTTGAAATAATTTATTTCGGAAACGTAAACTTTTTGGTCTACAGTGACAATTCTAGTCTCATGTCATGTTATAGCAAAATTATTCTACTTTAAATACGTCAAGGTACAGCAACTAGTACTTTAGGGTTGTAATCTTTTTTTTTACGATTTTGGACAAGGTTGCGTTCGGCGATCGGGGTTACAAATTGTGATTAAGTATTCATTGGGCGAACATCATAAACAAGTCTGCAAAAAATCAGAATATCGGATTTAACGCAAGCCCTGAATGTATAAAGTTACTGGATTATTTAAGATTTTACACATTCAGCACCAAGAACACGATATTGGGTTCTCCGTTCGTAGACAGTTTTCATTACAAAGCAGAAAACCATGCTATCGCCTACGAGCGTAGCGCGTAGCACTCTTCGTTAAATCGTGTCAAATATCATATGCACCAGTTACAAATTTACAATTAATGGGTAATTACGAAATGTAATGAGACTAATGAGTAATGGAATTCATAAAAACATTTTGTATTTATAATGTCTGTGTGAGTTTTTTATAATGTAATTTTAATTACTTTATTCAATTACAAATTATTTTTATGATACTATGCACATTTTATTATGTAATACAGCTTATAAAAATAGAATTAATTGACCGAGTGAAACGAAGGTCTCTGTTTTAGCTTCGACAAAAATGCTTTCGTATGTCCGGATTTCCGGTTGTCCTCCTCTACAGGTCGCATTTTTAAACCGATTCTCGTGAAATTTGGTGAGCAGGTTCGAAAATAAAAATATTTTTTTTGCCTAGTCAGTTTTTGGAAATTTAAATAAACAAACTTTTTATCAATTATTTTGTATTTTTCTGCGGCCGTTTGCGTTGCGCATTTCTCAACCGATTCTCGTGAAAATTTGTGAGCTGGTTTTATGACTACATATAATTCTTTTAGGTTGAGTAAATTTTTTTAATTAAAAAAAAAACTTTTTAGTCCATGAATGGGTATGGTATGTTCTCCTCTACAGGTCGCATTTCTAAACCGATTCTCGTGAAATTTTGTGAGCAGGTTTAGTAACTCTATAGAATTTTTTATCGAGTCACTTTTAGGAAATTTAATAAAACAATTTTTTTATCAATGATTTTGCATTTCTCCGGCCAAATTTGGATTTGTTCTCCTCTAAGGGTCGCATTTCACAACCGGTTCTCGTGAAGTATTGTGAGCAGGTTGTTTGATTACATAGAATATTTATGTCGAGTAATTAAAAAAAATATCAATGGTTTGTCCTTCTCTACAGCGTTTCTCAACCGATTCTGGTGAAATTTTGTAAGCAGGCTTGATATCTAACATAGTTTTTGGAAATTAAAAAAAATCACGAGTAGCTAGCTGTAGCTCGCAGAGCCACTAGTAGTAGTTTACAACTGTATACATATTGTAATTAGGTCTTAAAACACGAGTGTTTTAAGAACCCTCATTATGTAACAGTTGCATACACTACTTTATCTATATGCATATCTTCTATCATGTGTTCAGAGACTATTGCTTGAAACACAATAGTTCCTATTCGATACAAAAGTGGTGCGCGTTGATGGTGTGTTCGAGCTTATTCTTATGTGCGCGATTTTTTTTAACTAATTAAATCGAAAACTTTAGTAGGTAAACTAAGTACCTACCTATATACCTATTCTCAATAATATTAACGTAAACGTCCCAGTGCTCGACACCATAGTGTCCTTACACAACTGTAAGGCCAAGTGCTGTCAAATTAACGCAAGCAAAAATCTACCTAACAGTCAGAGCTCTAAGTCGAGTTTTGCTTGTGTTCGTTTGACAGTATTTGGCCTTAGAGTTTTGTACTCGAACTATAACAAAAGTGCCATGTATTGGGTCAGTGATGTCGAGCACAGGGACCTATCGATCTGTTTGAAGTCGGCGCCTGATCTGTTTGATGTGGCGGGGGTGGCAGTCTGTTAACTATCGAATACACATTTGACTTGGTACCGACTTCAAACAGCCGGTAAAATAATACAGTGTATCTGTAAAAACGGTACACCGATGGCGTATTTGTTGTAACTCTTTGTACCGGTGCTTCACGTGTGAACCGAAGAAAGGCAGAGCCACGTGCGCAGCTGACCCGGCACGCAACCTTTCGTGTACTCGCTCATCCCCAGGTCTCGCCATTATGCATATCATATAACAAGCCCGCTCCAGCGTAAACATTCGCTACGAGCCACACGAACCGACTTAAATACGACCGACGACACCAGTCATTTGCAACTCTCGCGGATAACGCGTTTGCTTCATATGCAGATTTGTAGAAAATGCATAATAACTAAATACGTAGGTAGGTAACTACCATACTGACAGTAAATATCTTTTATCATATCAAAAACAAGTCGGCCCATCTAACTATGTAGGTATATTATGAACAGCAAACACATTAAACAATTAATGCTTCTTGTTTGCCTCGGAAATTAAATACAGGCAGAGGCTTTGTCATTTTGGTGCAAACCGGCGTTCGTCTGGTGATAGGTACGAGTAACGAACGAGCTGGTGTAAATAGGTCTAACGGGCCAGGGTTGTAGCCACCGTTGATCATGAATCTCAATTTTACATAAGTATTTTTTAAAGTTTATTCCCTGAGATGGTTAAAACCTGGTCAAAATATTCTAGGTATCGGAAACAAGTCGTTTTGAAGAGAGGATCCTCAAACTTCGTAAATCCTTTGTTTAAATACAAAATAACTAATTTCAGCATATGTTGTCCTTAAAGGGGGTGAAAATCTGAATAGGGAACAAGTATTTTTTAGCTAGTCTCTTCATTAGGCGACAAATAAGTAGCAAATGACCCTACCACTACCAGCACCCAGAAACTTTTTCTTGGTGGTGGTTCATGTGCCGAACAGTATTTATAAACTCGTAATCGTAAGTTTGTTTGTATTTGGATTTTAAGTCACAAATCTAATGTCAAGCGTAAACTACTACTCAGTAACATAGCTAAATACAAACTAATAGGTGACTCTTCGTTTTGCCCATAAATGTTTCATAGAGAGTATCGTTTTACTGAATTTTCATTTCATAGTTTTTTTTTTTCAGAAACTGTTAATTTTTAGGTAAGTACAGCTGCCATTGTGTGATTAATTAGGTCTACCAGAAAAGTAGGTTAGGTTAAAAATGCGACTGTTTTGAAATAATGTTTTCTCTGAATTTTGCGAAAATTCTAAGAAACATCTTTCTGCAAAACAAAGTACAACCAAAATGATAACACGGAAGCTACATTTATTTATACGCGTACGAACTCGCGGGCATAAGCTAGTGAGTAATAATCATACGACATTCAAAATTAACCATAATAATTAGTTTAATGATAAGTATGTAATTATATTTTCTTTTAAAAACTTGATAAAACGTATCGATGAATCCCTTCAATTAATGTGGTTACGATTCCGGTTTTGCAGTTACAATTCGTACATGATTTTTATTGCAAATTGTTATTTCGCTGTATCCATTACGAAAGTTGTTTACTGTTTAGTGAAGCTGAAGAGTCACAGGTTAATAAAGATTGGCATTCCTTTTTAGGGTTCCGTACCCAAAGGGTAAAACGGGACCCGTAACTAAGACTTCGCTGTCCGTGCGTCTGTCTGTCTGTCTGTCCGTCTGTCACCAGGCAGTGAAAATTTTCACAGATGATGTATTTCTGTTGTCACTATAACAACAAATACTAAAAACCAGAATCAAATAAATATTTAAGGGGGCTCCCATATGACAGACATGATTTTTTGCCGTTTTTGTAGATAATGGTACGGAACCCTTCGTGCGCGAGATGCGACTCGCACTAAGCCGGTTTTTTATGTTTATGTTTTTAACTTGGCAATGAGAAGAAATGGGAGAGTGATTTCTCTCTCGCTCGCCTCGCCGCTTGCCGCGCCACGCTCGGCCCGGCACAGCCTTCTTCGGGATTCATAGGGGGAGATGGGGCAGATTGATATGATTTTTGTGTTTAAGACATAGAGTAATAATAATAAGAACTAAAACTATTTCGTCAGATTTAGTATTTACCTGGGTACAAATGTACACACAAATTATTTTGCAAGCAGTCACATATATTTTTTTTTCAAACCACTTTTGTTCAAACCTCTACACATAAATGTATTTTTACTGTCATGGTTGAGGTTATGATAGGTCGTCGATGAAACTCTAGGAGCCTTGTGAATGACTCCTCCATCAGGCCGCGCACACGCTCGCGCAACTCAGTACAAAAAATTGATATCCGAGGATAGTATGGAATATTCGAGGCGGATAATGGCGGCAGTATTGGATTTACCTACATGGCAATTGCTGTCAATTCGCGTTCATTTTCTAGTACGAGAGTCCCGTCTTTTAAAAGGTCAGTGATTATATTCTCATTGCTCGCGCAACTCGGAACCAAAAAATGATATCCGAGGATAGTATGGTTAATGGTATATTCGAGGCGGATAATGGCGGCAGTATTGGATTCGCGTTCATTTTCTAGTATGAGAGTCCCCCGTCTCTTATATTCTCTCTGAACTCCTCAAGTATATTTCGTTTGATTTTAAAGTCGAGTGAATCAATGTGCCCTCATTCCCCCTACAGAACGATGAAATGTAAGCTGTCCAATTAAATACAATATCGACGAAAATAACGATTATGCTTATTGATTTAAATTGCAAAGGAGCGCCTCATCTACCGGATTCATGCGACACACCTCGTTATGGATAAAGGTTTAATTGGCAGATGTGTGTTATTCGCCGTTTATCAAGTTACAAACCCACCATCCGGTACTAACTGGAATGAACCTGGTTTCCCTATATACCTGCCGATGTTGACAGACGCGATGCAAGTGGAACACAAAAGACGTGATCTCGTGTGCCTTAGCTGCAGATTGTAATATGCTAATAGATTAGGTACGAGTAAAGAGCGACGTATCTCTAAGTAGCGATCTGGGTTTATTGATAGGACATTAACAAAGTAGCGACGGTAATGGTCAGCGGCCGTCCGGGACGCGATTGTTCAAGGCTGCTCGGTGAATGTATTCGATGAATCTGGATCATCCTGCGCACCGGAGGGTCCGGCAAGCGTCGCCGCCTCCGCGGTCCATCTGCGGCTGCCTTGCTTCGACACCACGAAATATGCAAATGATTCTAAACTGCAGTGTTACGAAATGCAATCGTCCGGCGGCCCCAACACGAGCAGTAAATAACGACAGACCATTATTCATGAAATAAATTCGTGTGAGTAACATTGCAACTGGTTTAGGTATATATCTATACTTAAACTCATTCAATAAGGACTGCCTTATTCTGTCCGTTTCAAATTCAAAGTGGTTAATTCCAAGAACAAAGTAAGATTTTGGTGGATTTTATTTTTTGTATTTCCGACTACACAATTATCTGAATATACATCATGATCATACTCATACGTTTACTACTGGAGTCAGGCCTCGTCAATAGATGACGGTATGGGCACGGAATGGTCCCTTCAGCTGGTTGGGATTCACTTGCCTTCGAACGATGTTTTCTTTCACCGAAAAGCTAAATGATATTTCGTATCGTACATGTAAGTTCCAAATAAAAACCTGCGTTTGATTAAATTTGAAAAACTTTTCTGTATCAATTTAATTTAAGTACTACCTACTTTACGCTTACGACAAAGTTATAATTATAATATACCTAGTAGATTGCTAACCAAGGGTTGAAAGCCACGCATTTCACACGAGATATTGTTTCCTCGAAAAACGCATTTTTGGCTTTACTGAAAACGCACTTTTCGAACACATGCATCTTATGGTACATTACTGCAGAGGCCGTGAAGTAAGGGATTGCTGGACGAGTGTGGTGTAGACGGCCGAGTCGTAGATCTTACGAATACATAAATGTATGAATTCATACTACTAATTCCTTACTTACGCTCGTCGCGATGCCTCTACTTCCAGAATTGCATTAGCCTGAGCGCAGAGAACGACATACAATTATGAAAGTTTTCTGTACATAACGAATTACTTTGACTTGTATATAGATATGTTAGAAGCCATTCAACATCAGCGCAAATAGGAAAGCTAATATGTACTAATGTTAGTAGGTACGCCTGCGCCTTACAGACTATATATATAATAATTGGCCAAATTCTATTTATATACTCGTACCGGTGCGATGAAAACAGGTAGAAGCTAAAATTGTATAAGGTGCAGCGGGGTAATCTAGACTGCGGGACATTCAAACTAATTGCAATATATTCCGTGTTTTACGTCATTTAGTAGAATGTCACCTATGCACGGATAGCGGAAAACGCTTTCATAATTTTACCAGAGAATGGCGTTTATGGACCGAATGCTTTATGACTGACACGTCCAGTTTGTTTTCGACTAAATTTCTTGTGGGCACGTGTGAATTGGCTCCTGAGGCTTTATATAAAAATAGTGGTTTTAATGTTTTTTCACATGATTTTTAATGGTGAAGTCTCATATGTATAGACTATTTCATGTTTATGTTATTAATTTATGATTAAGTTTATGTTTTAATAGTATTTTGGCGATAGTTATAATAACCCCACCAATATTCTCATGTCGGCAAATTTAGACTATTTGGTAGTTTAAATTACCCCTCCATATTTTATATGAAAATGAACAAACACTAGTGATGGAAACGATTCGAGGCTTTTATCGACGTAAATCTTATATCTTTAAACGAGCAATTCTTGTATATTTATTTATTTATTTATATATTTCGGGGATCTCGGAAACGGCTCTAACGATTTTGATGAAATTTGGTATGTGGGGGTTTTCGGGGACGAGCAATCGATCTAGCTAGGACTCATGCACGGGAAAACGCCGAGCAAGGCTCGGTCGCCCAGATATTATTATATCTTTAAATGAGCAATTCTTGTATATATATTTATTTATTTATTTCAGGGATCTCGGAAACGGCTCTAACAATTTTGATGAAATTTGGTATGTCGGGGCTTTCTTTCAGGGACGAGCAATCGATCTAGCTAGGTCTCTTGCCCGGGAAAACGCCGAGCAAAGCTCGGCCGCTCAGATTTTAGCTATATAAGAATACGTTATTAGGCTGCTGTATACTTACATATACTTCTACTATCTATCGACTTATATTTAATAATCATTCCCATCACTAGTTGCCAAGGAGAGCAGTTTAAATTACCCCGCTAAAATCATTTAAGTACTTTTTTGAAAAACTGAGTGTAGCTATATACATTAATGACTGTGTTCAATTTAGATTCCTGGGCCGTTGAATTAACTCAGGAAATCAGTTTCAGCAGTGTATCTTCACTGTGACGGAAATTATTATCAATAGTTTCAATTGCCCCTCGGCGGGGGAATTTAGACTATTTTTGCCTTTTTATATATCAAACACATTTTTAACTATATAGAATCAATATTTCTGGATGAGAGTTCTAAAAACTAAAACCTAATTAAGTAACTAATCTTCAGTATAATTGCAATCAATTGTCAGAAAAGTACTATGGATGATATTTTTCAGAACTCAAAGTTGTACTTTATAATTGACCAGTCTGAATTGCCCCGCTGCACCTTACTCTTAAGATTATACCTATACTATAAGTTCTTATCAATGGTAGTGAATAACAATTAATTTGGGAATAAAATTAATATCACTTGTTACCTATTCTTATTTAAAATACAAACGCCCTATTCGACGTATAAGATGGGCCCTCGCCTATATATGTAAAAATAATAATATTCTGTAAAATATGACGCGTGCTATAATGTCATTATTATTTTTTGAGATTTGAGATTTTGTGAGATAAAATATTTAGAACGTAGAATAACTCCTCCCTCTAACTTTCAAACCACGAGAAAACAAAATATTATAAAGTTGCTTTCATAAAAATGTCTGAATATTGTTCAGAACAAATGGTTCCTACTGCCGAGGATACTATGTAGTTGTAGTTTTTAACCTAAGATTAAGATATATATGAGTCATAATTTAAAAACAGTCATGCCATTGCACATGTAGACGGTAGGATTAACCGAATAACTGCACATTACGACTCTTGATATAGGTACCATGAAATGCTGGAATACATGAAGAGAAAATTGGTATTGGCTGGGCCGCGGGAAAAATAAGCCTATTTATGTAATGCTAATGTGAATACTCCTACTATGTGAATACTACCTAGTTTTTTTTATATATTTATACCAAGCATAGCGAAACTTCCTCTTGGTTGAAATGTGTTTATTTGCTTTAATTGTCAGGTGCTCTGATAACCACAAAAGCGAAACCTTAAAAGTTCTCAGTAACGTTTGAAAGGAAACCGCTGCAAATAACAGTGATTAAAACACCATAAGAAAGTTCAGGTAGTACGAGTAGGTTGTTCACGTAAAACCAGAGCAAACCGGATCCAAATCGATGGGAAGCTTTATTGTAACTGGACCACATCGTCTCGAATATCGCCCCTTAAGTCGCATAAGATTTTCTTTCGAACGCCGCAGCAGCGCAGTTTCTCTTTTTTGTGAGTGCACCTGCGATGTAGGACAATCTTGGTAATTTCGAAACTATCGTGATTGACGCTTATCGGACTTTTTATGATATATGAGACTATTCAATGTATGTAGGTATTTAATGATAATGTGTATTGATTCATTCAGAATTCATATTATGATTTATCGTCCACACTATAGGTACGCATCTTCTTATTTTACAAAAAAAGTAGAGGTCGGTGATAAATACCTTCACGATGAAAAAATCACGGTGATCCGCCGTTAAAAAGTAACAGTGTGACTTGTCACGAAGTAACAACGTTACAAAATAACGTAGTTACTTAGCGACGATATCACTAGAACAGTGTGTAAGCGACGCGTCACGTCGTGCCTCGTGACCGCTGTTACTAGCTGTGACTGTGACTGCGGTGCGCTGTCACAGAGTAACATCAGTTGTTACTAAAATATCAGTAACTGCCGGGAACGATCGACACGCAAATGTCGTGACACGAAATAACCGAAGTGGCAAAGTCACAGTGATTTTTCAATGTGATTGTTTTGGAACGGGAATAACAATAACGGTGATCGAAAAGTAACGCTTTTCCCCATGTCTAAAAAAAAGAGAACCACGTGCGATGAGAAACATGTTATTTATTAGTATTTGAGTATTTATAACGTATCTTTTTAGTGCATAGTGCAATTGGTCTGGCCTTATCTTCTCAATAATACCTACCAGGTACCTAAACATACCTATACCTAGTAATTAGAATACCTAAGTATTGTTTAACTTTTCATTTCTATTGGAAATTCAAGGACAAACAATGCAATACCTAATGATATTATTCCTAATTTACCCATACGAGTATGTCACAGAATTAGAAGACTTAGAACTAAATAAAAATTATGAGAAACTGACCACTGGTGCCTTTACTCTACGAGTACAATATTCCATGCACGTTACTGGGCTTTAAACGCATTCATCATACAATTGATACAATCTATCTGAACTCTAGCTCACGCGAGATTCGTTTCTAGTGTACCTACCCATCAGGGCAGATATATTATCACCACTAGGTACTTGGAAGTAAAATGTCATACTTTTATAGCAAGGGGAATAATGTATCCTTTTTGTCTAAACAAATGAAGATGGTTACGACTAAACTAAGTGTTATGGAAAAGTAGTCGTGTGTGGCGCGATTCTCGAGCGTTGTGCCTGTGCGGCCTGCGTGGGAACTCGACCGGAGCTGCACTGCACACAGACACTAAGCCATATTTTACTTGAGGATTCGACGCACTCTAGTTGCAGAACGTGCGCGTAAGTAATCTGCGCCATTATTGTCACGACTAGATTGTGAATCCTTGCGAGCCCCGCACCACAAGCTACAAACTGCAATCGACCTGTACCCGATATTTAACGGTTACATTTACCCACAAGTTTATTGAATCGTTCAAGTTTAAATGTAATTATTCTTAGTTTGTAACGACCTATTTTATTGCAATTGACGCAATGAGTAGGTACGTAAAGTAGGAGTACCTTAACTACTGATGTTCATAGTAGTTCAGTCCCTGGCTATGGTATGTAAGTCCGCGTATTGGGTTTTTTTTACGGTAAAGGCGAATAGGAGTCTTAGTAAATATTTTAGACTCGGGTGGACAACCGTCACAAACCTCCGTCACTTTTTCCAGCTATGATTCCTCAATTTTTTGTATGGAAAAAATCATTTTTTCTTCAGAAACCTATCGAGTCCGAGTGGGGTATCACAAAGGGACTCCATAAGCTAATTTCGAAAATATAGGTACCACACCATTACAGTGCAGGAAGTGTTGTCATAAAAAATTAAGATCATTTTCAAAACACACCAAGTTTGGGGTCAATCATGTCCACCCCCACCCGAGTGTAGTATTAGACTATTACTTATTCTGTGCCCGAGTCTAAGATACTCACTAAGACTCCTACACGCCTGACCCGGAAAAAAATCTCCATACGCGGACTTCCCTAGAGGGGCATAGGTACGGACGGACTAGCCTTTAGCAGGTAGGTAAGTATACTATGAACACCGGTGGCGTGGCGTCGATACATATTAGGCGATTCATGGACAAACCCTAGCTTATATTGTACCTATTGCTTATTTTCGTCAAGAACTTCAGGAAAAGGTAGTCAATTGTTTTCAAGTAGGCAAGCCCGTGGGAATGAGTTCTATGGACGCTTCGCCGCTCATGAGTGTGATAACTAAATGAACATGGCCACGGTTTAAATAAATTCTCAACGCACTCTTCACAGAAATGTGCGTTTTATAGTCATAGGTAGGTATTATCGCGATAGTGGCATCTTATCTTACCTCGGTCACGTGCTAAACGAAACCCCTTTCATCTATAATTTTGCATGTACAATCTGCTGTCCAAGTTAAATATATATATATACGTTTTACGAGCATAGCAATCTGGCATAAAATTGCAACAGAGAGATCAAAGGCTGGCCGACGAAGTGGTCGTCTTGTCTTCACAGCGAAATGTCAAAGGTCGGATTGATCTAAACTTGTGAGCGCAAGTGACGATATTCCGGTATGCCTCAACCTGGCCATTAACGTGGGTGCCATTAGCATTCCATTTTATTTCCGCTTATTGGGCAGTGGTTGCCAATTTATTCAAATCAATTTAATCAATTGGCTTACATAATTCTAATTATGCAGTGCATTAATGTGCTAGAGATCATTAAGCGTCAGTAGAACTAGACTTCTATCCTATACCGGCTATCTTCAGCTCCATTTTCTCCACACCATGAAAAAAAGCAGCACCGTACTATGTTGCTCCAGCAACCTCAAGTTAGAACATATGTATGATGACGCCACGCCATTTACAAGTACCCAGCAATTTTAAAATACAATCGCGTTACAGATCTCGTATGAGGTGCACACCTGTGCTGACGTCTGAAGTTCCATTTCGAATCACCGTAAGAACAGTTCCCCGATTCAATAGTCAAGTTTATGTAAGTCCGCCAATTAAATCCGTCGCATTGTCGTTGGCCGGCTATCGCGACGCGGATCGCAATCCTGCCAGCGCTGCGTGCGCGCTGCTCCCCCCGCGCCGCCGGCGCAGGGTCGGTCCGCGCAGAGATGGGCATCAATCGACTAATTTTTTAGTCAACTAATTAGTTGACTAAACATTCAATCGCCACAAGATTAGTCTCGACTAATTTAGTCGCGATTAAATTAGTTGACAGTGTGTTCGACTAACGATTGATTAATCGCCATTTTAGTCGACTAAATTTCACGATTAAATCTCGACTAAATGTTGAAACATGCTCATTTTACACGAAACAACGAATAAATATGTCATGTGTACACTTGAAAAATCATTCTAGTGTGCTGTGTGATACTTTGTTCCAATAATAAAATCTGACTCTTATAGTGTAGCACTTCTTTGACCTTCCCAGGTAAGCGTTAAGGATTTACGGCTTGAATGTAGGTAGAAATTTAGAAAGAGAACGTAGTATGAAAGAGCGAGAAAACCACTTTACTAATCCTTCTTATCAGTTGCTTAGTTTGTTTCTATTTGTTAATGCAGTAATTAGTCAGTTCACTTGCATTGAACGTTACGGTTAAAACCTTGCGCGCCGAGAATCTTACGTATTTTTTTTTAATGAGTGCTATCAGTGACGATGAGGATTCTAGTACTAGTAATTCGTTAAATTTCTCAGATGAATGCAGTGTTGCAGTGGAACGACCGAGCACTAACAAGCCAACATATTATTAACAACAACATACATATTATATATAACAAGTCAACATATTATTTGCCATCCAATACAGTTATATTGGATGGCAATTTTTTTATTAAAGATTCAGAAACACAGAATGAAAAAAGTACAATAGCAACAGTGACGTGTGTGAAGTGTATACCTAAAGTCGTGAAAATAAAGGGACTTGCAAAGACAACCTCAATCTTTTTAAGTCATTGTAAAAGAAAACATGGAGAAGATGCAGTTGTAGAGTACAGAGAGTATTTTGAAAATCACAAAAAAAGAGACGCCGCATCCAAGATAACCATCATCTTCTCGTATGTCGTCACGTTTTCAGTGACTAATACCAATGCCATTTCGAGAATAAATTTTTTGACTGGAGGCAAATTTGCGTATAAAACATATGATCTTGGGTAATTTTAGATCTCTTATACCTGTAAATTGTTTTGTTTATATTAATAAATAACACTTGGAAATTACTAAGCTGAGTTCACGTAGCCTTTGTCGGTTAGTTGTTTACGCAGGACCAAGGATTGCAAAGTAGGTAACATCCGTTAATCCATATCTGTGTGTCCCAAACAATACCTATATTACGGTTGCCTTTATCAGTCGGTAAAGCGTAATACACCTCCTTTGACACCATTTGTCAGAAAGTGATGAATGCTTTGGCATGGTATTTATCAAGCGATAAGCACGGCCATAAATGGGCCAATTTTTTTGGCGTTGTTGTTTTGTTTTCGTTAGAATTGCATGAAAATTGGTAAGTTGGAAGAGCTCCTGATTCTGTTCAAGTAAAAAAAAATTACAATATGGCGCCGAAAATCATTTTTTTTCTATACATTTTATCCACTGAGTTACAAAAACCCCATACGTTTTGTCACTCAATGGAAAAAAATTGTGGGACACTAGAAAATCGTGCACATATTGTTCAAAATCAGGAGCTCTATTACAACCTACCAATTTTCATGCAATTCTAAAAAAAAACTACAACGCCAAAAAAATTGGCCCAAATATGCCTTCAGGCCCAGGTGTAGTTGGATATATATACCACAACAACAACAACAACAACAATAAAATTTAGAATTACAAAAAATATATATATATCTCATATTTGTTCCTAATACTAGTTAATCGAGAGAAAATTAATCTAACTAATTAGTCAACTAAAAATTTAGTCGCCGGAAATTAGTCGACGACTAATTTAATCGTGACTAAATTAGTCGGATCTCGTTCGACTAAACTAATCAATCGACATTTTTAATCGTTAGTCGCGACTAACTAGGTTAGTTTTAATCGTTAATCGTTAGTCGATTAGATTTTGCCCATCTCTGGGTCCGCGACACTATCGTTGCCATCGAGACTTTAGCGTTAATTGTTCGCTTATTTTTGCTGCAAATAAATACCTACAAGGCAATTTGTAGACTCCGTTCGATGGCTCCCAAAGATAAAGCCGTGCATTGTTATGGCGATATCGAGGCCGTTTATTTCATGTTAATTAAAGATAACGAACAATAATCTGTCCAATTTACCAATATTGGTTGTATGTATGTAGTAATAAAACATTAAACTAGTGACAAGCTCTTAATACTCCTAGCTTATAACCACTATAACCTGTATGCACCATATATCGCTGGGCCTCTTCTCTACTCCCTAAAAATATTGATCATGCCTTTTTCAATATTGAGCGCACGGTAGCATGAAGGAACGGAGCCCTGTGCTGTGTGGGAGCGTAGTAGCGTTGTGGTGCGATGTGGCCCAGAGCGCGTGTCGTGATCCACAGAAATATATCAAGATAGAAGGAAAGAGTTCGGCAATTTGTAGGGAGACCGAGCGTGTAACATTTTGCGTAGGTACTTTGACGTCACGAGCGTAATTTAGTGATGAGAAACATAAGCCGCGCGAAAACGATTCAAAAGGATCGATTAGAAGTATTAGAACTCGGCACCGATTCTATGCATCGATTTAAAATATCGATAAGAACCGACAGAGGAAATGATTTTTTTTTTCGACAGAAGAAATGTTTTGACAGAGGAAATGTGTAAGCTCAGAATTTAAATCGAAAAATATAAATGTAGGTAGGTACCTACCTAATAACCAATAAATTGCGTTACATTTTAGTAATTTGTACATATTAGCCGCTCCAGTTATTAACTAAGTACCTATAAACGTGTACCATTTTCAGGGTTCCATACCCTAAGGGTAAAACGGGACCATATTACTAAGACTCCGCTGTCCGTCCGTTTGTCACCAGACTGTATCTCATGAAAAGTGATAGACAGTTGAAATTTTCACAGATGATGTTTTTCTGATGCCGCTATAACAACAAATGCATATTAATTTAATATGCATAAGAATAAAATAAATATTTAAGGGGGCTCCCATACAAAAGATATAATTTTTATTGCCGTTTTTATAGATAATGGTACGGAACCCTTCGTGCGCGAGTCTGACCCGCACTTGGCCGGTTTTTTATATATTCTTTGTTACAGACCATGGAAAAATCAAAGAAGTCCAGCGAAAAAATATTAGAAGCTAAGAGGAAAGCGATTAATAATATTTGTTTTGCACTACGTACATTATATAGCTGCATAATAATATAAGAACGTAATTATTATTTCGTCTGTTTTCAAATTCAATTTTAATAATCGAGTAAGAAAATCGCAGTGCACAGCACTATTCTTTAGTTTTGACAGAAAAAATGACTATCGACCTTGAACGTGACTCGACAGTTTGAATAGCTTATTTTTACATTGCTGGTTTTGAACGCACGCCAAGTCTGGCTCGTCAAATTAAAGCCGCAATGGAAAGCTAGCGTTGACACACAATCGCCCGCTACCGTTATGATGAAAATAATAAAATATTTCGTTTTTTAATTATTAACAGATATTTAAGAACAAATTGTACTTACCAATGAAAGGAAATACCTCGATTAACAGCTCCAACTTTCTTGGAAGTGTTTGAACAATTAATTATTGCGCAACGAACCATTTTGTTTTTAAAACCTGGCGTCGCACGCATAACGCGATCGGGAGCACACTGAAGTTTGCGGCGAGCAGTTGTGTCTCCGGGACGTAATTTCGCCACGCGAGGTACATACACTCGTTCCTTCTATCTTGATATATTTCTGTGTCGTGATCCAATTGGCGGCTCGCAGGCGCTCGCGCAGTCGCTCTGTCGCAACGCCTCGTTAACCCACATGCATCGCTAGCTACCCGCTTAGGTGCTCCATCACAACACTTATTTATCTAGGTACAGTTTGACCAAAGAAACGGATCACCAGTACTACTACTCAATCATGGATATTTCCTCGTTATGAAAAAAAAGGCTGGGCTATGAGAAGAGCCCCTAATACTACTTAAAACATAGTATCTAATTGCCAAGACTCCCTGGCTTAACATACTGTCAGTTATAAGTAAACGGTTTTTTATATTCAAGCCTCTTAACCCACACGTCCTAGCTCTACTAGCCCTGCTCTACAAATTCTATATATCTCTTCGGTCTTTTGTAGGTTTTATCTATACAAAAATATGCAAGCGGCGGAATCACGCGTTGAATCGTTAACGAAGGTTTAACGAAGTCAAAGCTTCGTAGTGCATCCACTAAACTGACAAATATTTTAACATTTTTAACAACTCCAATTTAGTGCTCCGTTGGGGAAATTATAAACCATAAACGCAAAGATTACGCCATTATTGGATTATTGGTAATTTAATAAACATCAGAAATAATTTCAAGGATTATTATCAAAGTTCAGTAGTTAACAGTTGTAAAGAGCTTCGTGATTGCAGCGGACGTGGGTCGAATTTTGTACTTGTCCTATAAAACGATAAAGTATAAATATTTAAGTAAGTTAATTATATGTGATTTTGTCTGGCAAAAGGTACCACTTTAGTGGTATGGAGTTATTAATATCTCCTAAAACTAGGTAAAATTAACTATTTAGTGAAAGAAAAAAAACATTTTCCTAGGTGCAACCATTATCTATATATATAAAGTTGATAGGGTAACTGACTCATCACCGCCCCGCCGAAACTGTCGGTCCTAGAAATTTGATATTTACAATATAACTAGGGTATATAACGGAGGCAAGGGGTAAGACGGGATTTTTGGAAATTCCACCCTTAAAGGGGTTAAATAGGGGTGCAAAGTTTGTATGGAGGGCAACCATTTTTTTGAGGTAGAGACTTGAAACTTTGTACAAAGACTCCTTAAAATTAGACAATGAAAATTATATCTGCGTTTTTTAAATTATCGTCTCTTAAAGGGTTGAAAATGGGGGTGAAATATTGTATAGGGAGCAATTTTTTTAAAAAGTAAGAGTATTCAAACTTTGTATGAAAGCTCCTTATAATAATAGAAAAAAAGTAATTTCAGTGTTCTTCGAAATTCATCCCCTAAAGGGGTTAAAAAAGGGTTCAAAGTTTGTATGGGGAGCAAATATTTTTTAAGTGAGGTACTTCAAATTTCTTACAGAGACTCTCTGTTTAAATAAAACAAAACTAATTTCAGCGTTTTTTGAAATTCATCCCCTAAAGGGGTTAAGAAGGGGTTCAAAGTTTGTATTGAAAGCAAAATTTTTTTGAGTGAAAGACTTAAAATTTCTTACAGAAAACTATGTTTAAATTAAATACAACAAAACTAATTTCAGCGTTTTTTAAAGCCGGCACGTGGGAAAAGTAATAGCAATTTTTTTGATAATGTATCCTTTAAAGTTAAAAGGGGGTTGAATGTTAGTATGGAAAAAGAGTAAGTAATAAATTCGAAAAGCCACTAGAAAATATAATACAGATAAATATATTAAAAACTGACCTACCCGTACTAAGTCGTGGCGGGTTAGAAATGCTAAAGTATGTCTGTCTGTCTGTAACCCCTTCACGCTTAAACTGCTGAACCGATTTAGATGAAATTTAGTGTGAATATATTCATTCGAGTCCGAGGAAAGGACATAGGATAGGTTTAATCCCATCCCTTAAGGAAGTGGAAGTTTGTATGGAACAGAGATGACTAGGTAACCGCCTGAAATAAAAGAATAGCGATAAAATTCTAACGCGATGACCGAGCTCTATGCAGAATGATTTGGAAGCTATTCAAAGAAGAACTTGCAAGAGTGGGATAAAAATATATATCCATATTATGCAGTTTACAATACAATGACTATTTATTGATTACTAAATCAAATTAAAACATAAAACAGTACGTAACCTTAAAAATAACCTAAATATAAACTTAAATATTAAAAACTATGTAAACTACTACTTACAAAACCAATATCTCCTAAATCACCGCTGCTGGGAATGGTTCCCAGAAGGCTGGCTGCGTTACCTCGTTGCACCGTAATGCCTATACTTTGGTCGAGAAACGCGCCAGCCTTCCGGTCACCAGTGGTGCTGGTTAATTTTTTTTTTATTTGCTCGTATAGTTTGTGAGCGCCTGGACCCCACGTACCTAGCGTTTCAACCGCAAACGCTACAAATACGAAATTATCACCGAGACATTCGTATTTGCGGCGTTTAGCGGTCTCGGCTGTAGCAATACAATACAAACT
Source organism: Cenopis cana (assembly GCA_951800055.1). Taxonomy (NCBI): domain Eukaryota; kingdom Metazoa; phylum Arthropoda; class Insecta; order Lepidoptera; family Tortricidae; genus Cenopis; species Cenopis cana. Next base: position 12,462,383 of record OX637471.1, on the reverse strand, counting down.
TTTTTATCATAGGTACGTATAACTATTTCCCTTAAGGAATTGTGTTTTGTTGAAACGAACGACTATAAAGAGTATAAAGTAACATGGGGCATGGGACGCCTACCTACACGCCAGCTAGGTGGGTAGGTAGGCGTCCCATTTCAGAATCGAAATAAAAGTGCAGGCGAGCGCGCATACTATTTGTGCGGCGGCGACTCAGGACACCAATATGAGCTTCAATTGTTTGACATGCACGCCCCGCTGGACGCAACGCTGGACGCCGAGTGTCCACTCAGGTTTTACACTTAGAGTTTTGACGCCTAATTGTATAGTAGTTGGTTCTATACAAACATTTGATCCTCTCTAAAAAACTGGTTTTAATATTTAGGCTGAACTGACCTACATATTACTACCATGAAAAGTATACAAGAATTCGATTGTATAACGTTTCGTACGTTAGGTATATCAGAATGTCAATTTTGTATGGGAAATTAACAGTTGATTGGTCCTGTCTTTGTAAAATTTACGAAATTACCTCTGTTTCAAACGCCGGACAAGTGGTTTGCCCCGTTTTATATTACTGAAACTGCATCGATAACTAAGTCGTGAGCGTTCGCATTTCGATATTCCATAACGCTGTCCAATTGCAATAAGCATGTGATATATTATATACCTAGTCCTCCTTATCGATTCCGATGACGGCAACCCTGACAAACTATGTATTTGCCCTATCGTGAGCTGTGATATGGCTGGCTAGGCCAAACTTGCTCTTGAATACTCTATTGCATGCGTGACAGTAGAGTTAGCCAGACGTGTTATACATGTACACCTCTCTGGTCTCTCTGGTCAACAGTTCGGGCTGGTTATATGTGCTTCTAAAACTCAATAGGCATGTATTAAGTCAATAGATGCTATTACATTTCGAAAGTCTTAGAAAAACTGCTAAGTATTTGACCTTTTCAACGAACGTAGCTCTTTAGCTACGTTCGTTGACAAGCTACGATACTTTTATCGTAGCTTGGGGACTCGGTCATCGCCTGCAGTTTAACTTTATATTTTATAGGTACTATCTATTTCGAAAATCTCAGTCTGTGACATGTGGCGTTACCTTCTAATGCATTTAACTCGGGCTCGAATCTACCTAATTTGTAATATATCATTATTGGCGCGTAATTAGAGCTGTAAATCATGTAGATATCTCCTATGTATAGTACCTATTACTAGTGTTTTTATATTAATTGTGTCAATTGTATACACACCTATCAATGCATAACTGTTATCAATAAAACGAAAACATTATTCACCTCTAGGCTTTATGATGTCATTTTGTTTCATTATAATTTATAATCATACGAAACTAAACCAATGCAACTGAGGTAGTATATATGTAGGATCGTATGTACTTTACAATTAGACATTCTATAAAACGCTGGGACTCTGGAGGCTAATGACTACTTGTACTAGACATATCATGAGGTAGGTATCATTATATCAGTTCCGAGCTTTGGTACCCGTCTACTGTGACGTGACCATGTATTATATGATGACCGCCTATTTGACATTACTAACTAACGTTTAAAGATTCGTTTTATGACATGTGGTATACTCTAATTTTCATCGGCTGCATTAGCGAGTAAAAAATATTATTACCTAAAATTGACATGCACCGAGCCATGTCCTTTTGCTATAAGTAGCTCTATATATAAAGAGCTCACATCCTTCTTTACCCGACTGTGCGACGCTGCGACGCAAAGAAGGGTGATGAATGTTCGTTCCTTTGTGGCACACAAAATCAAACGGGTGGTCCCTTATTGATGATTTGAAAATCATTATTAGGTTTATGTCTTTCTCGGTCACGGGACAATGGTGTCCCGGACCTCTGGGAGCCGTGCGCGGAGTGTAAGTACCTACAACCGAGTACCACATAGCCCACACGTAGAGGTTTATTAATATTAAGAGCCTTAAGTGTCCCACAGCTGGGCAAATGACTCCCTCTGTTTCCTCCACATTAGGTTTATTGTATTTTTTTTAAATTTTGTACGACTTTAAGTTAGTATAACGATAGAAAATAGTTAGCATCTATATATTAGATTATTTATTTACACATAATATATAAAGTCAATTCCAAATACATATATCAAAAAAAATCAATAGGTACAATTTTTTCCATCCATTTTTGGAGAAAAGTTGCCTTATAATAACAGTACTTACCGTAGAGTCTTGTCATGATGGTGGGTTGGACCTTTAAAGTATGTATTGGTTTTTTACCATAGCGTCCAATATAATGTGAAATGCTACTTTAATTTCCGTCATTCCGGGGACAAAGAGGGCTAGAGTCCCAGAAAGCAACAGGAAACTCTGATTTTGAAACAAGGTTAAAAACATAATACGATCATATTGAAATTTCTCAAGTGTCGTTAATAATATTTGGTTAAATGGCAGCACGTCACGTATCAGCTGTCGCAAGCTGACACCGCGCTGTTTCGGTCCGCGGCCCGGCTCCGGTTCGTGCCGTGTCGTTTGACAGCCTTTCTCACTTTACATCTCCTACTGATCGATTTAACAGTAAAGTTATTGCAGCTCGTCATTGCTACAAAGACTCGAACATCCGTATACCTGAAAAAATAATAAATCGAACATACTCGTATATAATGGGTGGAGGTACTCAACAGGTACCCCCGAGAGTTAATCTGACACGCTCGAGTAAATCCCTAAATCCCCTCTTGGGCTTCCCTACTGTTCGTATATTTCTTGCATTTATTATTTGTGCCCTGTTATCCAAACGCTGAGTGAGGGTCACTCGGTGAAACTTAGTCTAATAGTGCGCAAGCAACGCGAAGGAAGCGGCGTGACTAGCTCGCCCCAGTTTGCTACAGGATTTAGAAACACAGGCCGAGAGCTTAAATTCACCAAACATTCTAGAGCTCCATTTTAGAACACGCTGTTGAACATATTGAAGTTTGATTAGAATCGTATTGGTCGGAGCGCTACTGCCGTATTTGTGCAAGTGCCCACTAACTAATAAACCTTCAATGTAACACCCACTACGTCTTTAAAGCGTTCCAGAATCGAGCTCCGATATACCGATATTCTAATAATACATATTCTATCTATATCCTTGCGACAATGTAACTCTCCACCATAAATATTACAGTACAGCATTTAAATATCTCCAAATTGGTCTTAACTGCCTAGCGATTGACAAGCTCCTTTATTGTAAAACCTAGTACTTATGTATTTTGCAAGCGATTGCTCAAATGTATAATTCTTTCTTTTCAGATTAAACGTCCTTGTACGAAGAACCGGAATCATGGCTAACACTTCGGAACTCTTCGCCGCCGCCACTGAGAGCCTTGCGAACTGAGTTGTTTCTAGGCAAGGCTTAGGCTGGAGTGAATAATGGGAAAAAGGAATGTACGAATCAAGTTCGCACACTCCATTGGTCCACCCATTGCGTTGAGGAAGTTGGACAAGCTCGAGTAGCCCCGCGCCGCTCCCTAACCGCGCACCCGCACTTTCAGTTACCGACGCACTAGCGACTGCCAATAAAGTACAAGTCATACCTGGTTAGAACCCACATTTAAATTAGATTTATTTATTGTAGTACAAAGACAAACCCAAACAATCAAGGTGTTATACATGCAACAAACCTGTGAACGGGCGACAGCCGAGTCGTCGCCCTCGGTTACAATTATCGAATCGGTAGTCATGACGGCCACTGCCCCAGAATTGTCAAAATCAGATTTTTTTGACTTCGTGACGTCTAACGAAGTAACGGACGCCCAGTATAAACAGCAGATGCGATCGGTGAACGTGTTCATGGAATCGCCTGACTCGCGATCTAACCCGTTGTTGTCGGAGGAGCCCAAGGAGCAGAACAACAACAGCCTGCTGGCAGTGTCCAGCGCGACCTCGCCGGCGCCCGCGCCCGCGCCCGCCGCCGCCATGCCTGCCGCCTCCACCGCGTTGCAGAGCTTCGACTCCATCTGGAACGTCGACCGCGACCGCGACCGCCTCGAGTCCGCGATGCTAGAAGATCTCAATAAATACTACTGGAACCAGGATAGCGAAATAAACAGCGCGCATCCATGTACTGACACCGCTATTTCTAACAAACTTATCAGTAACAATACCGATGGACAAATATATACTCTAACAGTTCTCAATCAAGATATACACGAATCGAGTACCAATAGGTATTGGGGCAAAGAAGAAGATGTTTCTATGTCCAGTCCTACCGATATAGATAATAACTCCTCCTTAGATCTTGAATCAATTTTAAACATGAACGGATTCCCTAATGATTTCAATCAAGATTCCCTGAGCTCTAATGTGCTCCCAAAAGTTGAAAACTATAGCTATGAAGAAAGTGAAACAGAAAGTCAGAACCCAGATTTAGCCTCAAGCGATCTAGTTAAAGTGGAACCCTTTAGTTACGAAGACAATGATTTTCAGTCTAACGATAAAAGGGACGACTCTCGTAGTTCTATAATTGGTGCACCTCTATTAGAAAGTTCTGTTGAATTTAATAATAATAACAATGATTGGAAGTTAACCGATCAAAACACCGACACAAACGAATCTCTATTAAGAAGCGCATTACAGGGAAAAGCTTTCCTTAGGTATAGTACGGTACAAAAGAATGCAATAGCGAAACTGGATGCGACAACAGAGTTGAAAAGAGTTATTATTAATAACAACAATAAATCAGACGTCCCATCTATGTATCATGATAGTAAAGAAGGAGACACAGAGCTTTTGATACACACACCCACAGGTAATGTCAACATTTCCATCTTACTAGAAGATCCTAACACGACCGTGATCACTAACGGTGACAACCCAACCTCGACACAAAGCGTGGACGACATCATACTGTCCCAACTGGACGCTAATTACCCGGAAGATTACGAAAAGCTAAAGAGGATAGCGACGGAGCTGGGCGAGTCGGTGCAACCATTCTGCACTGTGGAGCCGCTGGAGCCGGCGCGCGGCGTGTACAACATTCACCACGTGAACGGAGAGCTCGTGACTATGATCCCCGCTGGCGAGGTGCAGCTGCCGCACTTGCAGCTCGTCACGGCCTCGCCCGCCGTCACCAGCACCAAGACCGTCGGCAAGAAGTACAAGCGGATCGCGAACAAGAGCTCGCCTCCCGCAGCGCAGCCGCAGACGGGCACGGCCATCCAACCCGCCACCTCCACCTCCAACGGCGTGCGCAAGGAGCGCTCGCTGCACTACTGCTCCATTTGCTCGAAGGGCTTCAAGGACAAGTACTCTGTGAACGTGCACGTGCGCACGCACACGGGCGAGAAGCCCTTCTCGTGCTCGCTGTGCGGCAAGAGCTTCCGGCAGAAGGCGCACCTCGCTAAGCACTACCAGACGCACATCGCGCAGAAGACCGCCGCGGCCAACGGTCAGCCGAAACCCGCCAAGCAGCGGTAACCGCTCGCATATTATTGCTACACTACTCGTACATCGATCTTTTACATTCATAGTCAATAGAACTTTGTCACAGTGATAACAATAGTATTTTTAAGCAAATACCTAAAGGCTGAAACATCACAGATGAATTTGGTAAGGTGCTAAAGTAAAGTAGTAGGTAATTATCGCGAAGTATGGCAGTTATGAAATAGGTAGGTATCGAAGAAGTAATGCGAAGTAAGTCCGCAGCCTTCATTTTTTGTTAATTTGTATGTATTTCCGTCCGTTACCGAACACACTTCTAGCTTTAGCTAAGGACAGGTACTATTAAGTATAATTACTTATATGAGATTATCATAAAATTTACGTACATTCCGTATTTATTAGTCATATAGCTACATTTATTTTAATGTTAAAGTCATACGTAGGTATGTTTATTTTTTTTGCACGGAGTTTGGTTACTGATCTGATCTGGTAAATACTACGGAACCCTAAAAATAAGTAAAAGTATTTTTTAAAGAAGGCGTAAGTGCCAAATGTGTCTGCCGAACAAGTAGCTCTGAGATGACTACTCGGCGGCGGTGTGCCGCGCGGTAATTTCTCTCTCATCGTGAGACTGACTAAACTTTCTAAAAAAAAAAACAGAGCAAAAGATTGAGCTCTCAGTACCATCTTTCACTGCTCGGCTATCGTATCTCTATCTCATCGCCGACCTTTCAGCTCAGTGGGCGGTGTTATTTTTGGAGTAGGTACGTACCGAGCAAAATGTAGGTATGTATATACATATACACAGAATTGCTTTTACTACTCGTAAGCTTGATGTTTTATATCAAGACCGTAGTCTGATTATTTAAGGCAAGGCAGTCCCACTGCAAACGTCCTGCTCTAACACGCGTGAGTTTACAATTAACCATCCCGCTCTCTACGGAACTCTGCGCGTAATTTTCGTGAATATTTAGTACATTTTGATTGATTTTTAGAATACTGGATTTTAATATATCAAAAATAATTTATCAAAAATCTACCCGGTTATTTTGTTAGAACAACAAAAAAGCTGCTACCCTTTTTGTAAAATAAACATATCACTGCCGTTGTCAATTACGAAATAATCAGCATGAAAGTTTATTTTTATGATGATATTTAGGATTTACACAGAGTTACCAAAGCATTTTTCAATATTTTGTTCGGTTAATTTATTACTTTCTTTCATTTTCAATATACAGTAATTTTGTGTAGTATATTTCTACATTATTTTTTCACACTCTAACTCCAAACTAATATTTTCGTTGATTCATGAACTGCCCTCGCCTTAAAACTATTTATATTTCATTGAAACTATCACATAAATATTTTATCAAGATGTTTTGTGCACGTCTTCAAATAGTATATAGTAACTACTGTTAGACAACCGTAACCGTTATCATTATCTTATTCGGATTGTTTCACACAAAAACATAATCAGCACATTGTTATTTATTACATACATATGTTAGGGCGCCCTAATAGCTGACAAGGAGACGGACGGACGGTTATTTGAGCGGCGCTCGCTCGAACGGGCTCTCATCTCATTCCCAATTACATCTTTCTCCTCTTACTATAGGAGAGGCCTGATTACTCCCAGATTGCTATAAATTTGAACAACAAGCGGTATTTCAATGTCCGTCTTTAAAATTGTGCTCCCTTTCTCGTCTAATAAATTGGCCTTCCTTTCTTTGTTAAAGGGCTGTACTGGTGCACTCCATTCGCCTGCCAATGTTTATGGTAACTTACCCCTTACTACTTATGGTTGCTTATGGCTTGGTTACTTATGGTTTCTCTCTGTAACGTACCTACGTTACAGTACAGACTACAGAGAGCAACCGCGGGACAGATTACCGAAAACCAGACATTCATTCGGATTAAAATTACGCCCAATTAAACAGAAAAAATAAGATGAGATAAACGTAATCTCCATGCGGAAGTACAATTATAAAAGCATCGCTGGAACTTACCTCAGTACTTAAAAAAGAACACAAAAGATACAAAAAAGGTGGATCTATTTTATATATTTAATGTTGAACGCTGCAGCGCCATTCCAGTTCATAATTGAACTTTCACTGTTTTACAAATTTAGATCTAATTGGGCTTTCTAAAGCTACTCTTAAAAAAACATGCAAAAAATAATAGATATACCTGAAACCACAAACGGATTTTGTGTTCATTAATAGATTAGTCAGCGATTTGGAGGAAACACAAATAGTTTTTTGCTCGGTAACTATAGTAGGAATTAGGTATTTTTTCAATTACATGGGCAATGACGCGGCGTTCTTTGGGGAGCCCAATTTGTTAATCTGCCCTGTGTATTGCCGCAGAATAAGTAAACATAATAAATGCTAGGTATTAACGTAGCTTCTTGTTCATTTAATGTTTTGTGTTATTAAAAGTGCATTTATGGCCGTAAAACACGATAGGTAAGATTTATATTTCAGTGTTCAGGATATTGACATTTCAGGAACCAAACTGCATGCATGGACGTGTTACTCAATTTCATCTTGCCAATAAAGAGCAATAAGTGCCTACATTATTATAATATGACGTTACGGTTTGAGTATTATTAAATGATCAAACACTGCCTGAGAATGCTCCTGTATTAAACGAAAGAGTCTGTCTATAATAAAATACCTAACTAGTTAATTTTTGCTTCATTTGTTTTTCTACTTAATTATATTAATGTGTTTGTAGTTTTTATGAAGCCTGATGGGATGCCTTTAAGAATACTCATTTTGTGTAAATATTTAAAACAAAAGAAGAAAAGCAAAATCCTTAATTGCGTCATTAAAATTTACTTTACCTACCACTTTGTATCTCATTAGATGGTATTTTGAAAACTTAGCGAATTTATAGATGATTAGGTAAGTGATTAGATACATTGAGAGATTTACCAATATATTTTAAGAAGCTATGGCTACCTTATTAAATTATGCGATGTGCATAAATGGTTGTTAATATATTCCTGTAATATATTAAACTATGTTCGTTTTGAGACTTATTTCGAAAAGGAGGTTTGATGATATTGATTTATTTTATTGCATTTGTTCCTGAGTTGAAGTTTAGATTTTATTAATAATTAATTAAGTCATTACTATTTATAAGATGTTAATATTTAAGTAAATCGTGCATGAGTATTTTAATGTTTATATATATATAGTAGATATCGGCGTAGTTTTAAGGGCGATGTGGATGACTATAGTAATAGATACAATAAGTATAAGGATAATAGTACCGACCGGCGTACTGTAAATATAATTTTACGAAATGATAATTTATTTGAGAACCCTGTTCAGCCAATCGTGACTCGGTCGAGGGTATCCCCGTCCACTTCATCCTTAGACATCAGAAACCGTCCTGGAAATTACTACTTTGATTATTTATTTAGATTTATGGTTAAGATGACAGAAGAAACACAAAATCGTATATGTATTTTGATTAACCCCGAGCTGTGATTTTTGCTTATTTTGTATAATCTTTAGAATCGTGATCAAAATAGCACAGGGCGCCGTGTTTGACCGCCGCTCCGCTAGTGATCACTGAGGTCTTCCAAGTTCTGAGCCGCCGACCTAGCCTGCCTAGGCCTGCGTTACGTCTATTATACAACAAAGGTCATATAATTGTACCTAATACTTACCATATTTTTTACAAGATTTACAGATTCGTATTGGATTTCATAATTTTTTACTTTCCTACGTTAGTTTTCTAATAAAATGTTTTTTTTAAAATATGTTAATATTGTTTTCATTTTTACAAACACCACATTGTTAGGGTTCATTTCTGTTGATCATTCATATTTATCTTTTATCTTTAAACGAGAATTCTTGTATATTTATTTATTTCGGGGATCTCGAAAACGGCTCTAACGATTTTGATGAAATTTGGTATGTGGGGGTTTTCGGGGACGAGCAATCGATCTAGCTAGATCTCATACCCGGGAAAACGCCGAGCAAAGCTCGTTCGCCGAGATATTTATTAATATAAACGACGAAGACGACACTATCTGATGCTCCTAAACAAACTTCTCTTTACACATCGAAATCTCTACAAATAGAGATTATATGCGGATTATATGTATATATGCGGATGCGGTGGACTAGATTACTGCTCCACTTAATAAACCGGACCAATGAGGTCTACTTCCACTCCATACCATTAGTTAGGGGTAGTACTCGGTAATAGGGATTCGACAATGTTGACGCCGTTGAATTTCCTATGAATTAAAAAAACAAATTAAACAAAACACAAAGCGAGTTTAGTAACCGAGTCAGTTTAACGACGTTCTTAGTTGTTATAAGAAAAATGTTCAATTACAGGATACCTAAGCGTAGGTTGTCAACAGCATAGCGTAGCATGTTAAGGCGCAGGGTAGGGCAAGGCCTTCCCCATACAAACATTGTGCAGGTTTTATTCGTCGGTTTTGGCACTAACAAATATAAAATTTTTTTGGTTGTAAATATTAGATATGCGAAGATCGTGATGTGAAAATTTTAAAATATTTCAAAAAAATTCAAAACTAAAAAATTAAAAAAAAAATTCATAAAAAAAAATTACATCACGAAATAGCTATGAGAAAAATAAGCATACTGACCAAAAATCATAACTTTAATGCAAACACAAACGAAGTAAATCCTGCACAAGGTTTGTATGGAGAGAGCTTGCCCTACCTCTCCTCTTAAGTAGGCATGTATAAATTAACTTTTTTCAATGGGAAGTACTTTTCCTTAACAAGATTCCATTGTCTGTAACGTCTCAATAAATCCCGTTGATGAGACACGACTCAACAAAGATAAGGAGAAAAAAGATTTTAATGCGAACTAATGATCTAAGTCAAGTTACCTCGGCTGGGAAGGACTGGAAGAAGCTGCGCAAGACCGTGACAAGTGGAGAACTCTTCTGCGAGCCCTATGTCCCTAATGAGGCATAACAGGAACTCATCATCATCATCAATGGTCTAAGATCCGAAATAAATATTTGAAAATTTAGATGTTGGATAATATACCTAGATTGATAAATCGCACAGAAGTTGCCTACCTGAAACCTGAACTGACCCTGTTAGTGCAGGTTTTCAGGTAGGCAACCCCTGTGCGATTTACAAAACACTCACACACCCGGAAACATTAGCGCTGCGTCTCCGGCAACATCTCACACTGCACCGGGCGGAGGTTTCAGTCCGTATCCGTAGCTCCGTAGGCGACGGCCAATTCCCAGTTGAGTCGGGCATGCGGTCGGAACAGGGCCTGCAGTATCCAATGAGGATTTCCTCTACCCACGGAGAAAAACACAAGCAAGTAAGACGCGTTGCACAAATCGTAGTAGTGAAGAGACCAAACTTAGTGATTGTTTTCGATGCTATCTAATTTTCATCCATCAGAAACCGAGATTACGCCACTTCAAAATAATACATTTTCTATATTCTACCAAGTGAAAGGGTGGACAGATTTAGAAATTAAATATAGCAATCGTAAGAAAAAGACGCTTTTTAACAGAAAAAAAAACGCTTAGTTTAACTAACAGGCTTTTAACAAAAAACGCAATGCTGAAAAGCATTTCTCATGAACTAAGTATTAGCACAAAGTAAATAGCGGCGGCGCGCGCCGGAGCAGAGAGTCCGCTCAGTACAAAGTGCCATTTTCGCCGCACGCACACAGACGTAACATTTACAGGCATTCTCGGTTGATTTCGGACGAGCTTAGTCGCGACTGTCACGGTCGCGTCGCGAGTGCTAGTTGTGCGCGCGTTGATCACTTGACGTCCCCGCCGCTACGTAGGTTACTTTGTGTCACGTACGTCAAAATCAATAACCGATATTATTACAGTTGGAATGTATTGTATTGTTTAAATACAACATAAAACTGTGCCTACACTTTCTTCAAATTTTCAAACGATATTGAACGGTAAATAAAACGGTTTTCTCATTGTGGTAGTTACAATACCTAGGTAGGTAGGTAATTTTTTGAAACTAGCCGGTTTGATAACGACGATCAACCATTACACATTCATCTTATCGTTCGCTGGTAAAACGCCAGTATTTAGGTAAGTACTATGGTTTAGTTAAGTAGGTACCTAATTAATTAGGTACTTATATTCTTAGTTGGCGCTCTCGACCGCCGCCGCCGGTCACAAGTCACAACTCGCAGCGGGTCACGCATCAATTTATTAGGGTTCCGTACCCGAATGGTGAAAACGGAACCCTATTGGTGTCGCCCAGACGTCCGTCCGTCGTCTGTCACAAAATTTGTTCCGAAGAATTTTTAGACTTTTCATTGACACCTATGAACTTGAAATTTGGTGACAATGTTCAATATTACGTATATTTTAACAACAAATACTAATATATTGATAAATCATATTTTTGAGGTTGATTCGGAACCCTTAATGTGCGAAGTCCGACTCGCACTTTGCTGGTTTTTTACCAAGATACGCTGGTTCATTTTTAAATGTCATGTTGAAGAATTTTTAATATACCTACTCCTTTTTAAAATTCAGAATCAATACAGAAGCAACCCTGTGAGTCGGGCAAGTTTAGGTATGTATTTTCAAGAACGACGGGAACGGACCTTCTGTATATTTTTTATTTTGTGGTATTAGTAATAAAAAGTAATAAGAAGCAAAGTTATAGATAATTTTATGCTGAACATATTTCTAATACAAAGTTTTTGTGTAGCATAATTGCTAAGCTAAGCTAAGCATTATTGAGTTATAAAAAAAAAACCGAATTACTTTTTTGGAGGTCAAAAAACGCATTTTGCACAGTCAGCTTTTGGAAGAGTATTATAGAATGTCAAAAAGATACAAACAAAGATCTGAAAAAATCAAACTTGGCTTCTGTGGGAATTATTATAACCCCTAAGCCTAGATCTCCTCTACTAAGTGGGGAGAGAGAGATACCTACTTCGTACGTAATTACGTGCCAATGCACGTATGAATACCAATGTAATCCGACCTATAATAGGAACTTATCATCATCATCAATATACATAGGTACTTGCCGCGCTGCCAACCAGGCGACTATACAGGGTGGCCCAAACCTTGACGTCCATATTTTTTTTAGATTCTTCACGTCGTGGGCTATCAGAATATACCCCATGTAAGTATGTTAGCCGATTTTTCGTAGTTTTCGAGTTATGAATTTTTAACGTTTTCTTTGCTAAGAAATTCTGACGATTCATAACAATAGCAACACATGCGAATCTGACGATAGCATCGAGCAACTGTCACTGAATGTCACAAACATTTAAAAAATGGACATCAAGGTACGTTAGTATCTCCTTAGTAGTTTGTGATCAAGGTTTGGGCCAGCCTGATGTATATATGATGTTTCCTACCTGGTTGATCGCAGCCAAAGAGTCTTATGATAGTTATGATTTATAGGAAGCTGGAATCAATCGTACATAGGTATCGTAAATTAAAAGCCGCGCATAAGTGGCCTCTTAACTCTGTATCTGTTTTGGTTTCCACGGTACAGATCTATCTAGCCTTGTGTGGGACCATTGGAATGTCTGTATAGTGTATATATGTAATAAAATATTTCATTTCATTTCAAGTAACAAGAAGTTAGGAAGTCTATCTTGTTCGTAACTTCGTGTATCCCGTATATCCACGATTTTAGGTACTAAAGCACGATGTCACAAAATAAAAAATATACAGAAGGTCCGTTCCCGTCGTTCTTGAAAATACATACCTAAACTTGCCCGACTCACAGGGTTGCTTCTGTATTGATTCTGAATTTACAAAAGGAGTAGGTATAATAAAAACTCTTCAACATGACATTTAAATATGAACCAGCGTATCTTGGTAAAAAACCCGCCAAGTGCGAGTCGGACTTCGCACATTTAGGGTTCCGAATCAACCTCAAAAGTATGATTTATCAATATATTAGTATTTGTTGTTAAAATATACGTAATATTGAACATTGTCACCAAATTTCTAGTTCATAGGTCAATGAGAAGTCTAAAAATTCTTCGGAACCAATTTTGTGACAGACGACGGACGGACGGACGGACGTCTGGGCGACACCAATAGGGTTCCGTTTTGACCCTTCGGGTACGGAACCCTAATAAATTGATGCGTGGCCCGCTGCGAGTTGTGACTTGTGACCGGCGGCGGTCGAGAGCACCAACAAAGAATATAAGTACCTAATTAATTAGGTACCTACTTAACTAAACCATAGTACTTAAATACTGGCGTTTTACCAGCGAACGATAAGATGAATGTGTAATGGTTGATCGTCGTTATCAATTGTAACTACCAAAATGAGAAAACCGTTTTATTTACCTCTCAATATCGTTTGAAAATTTGAAGAAAGTGTAGGCATAGTTTTTTGTTGTGTTTAAACAATAAAATACATTCCAACTGTAATAATATCGGTTATTCATTTTGACGTACGTGACACAAAGTACCTACGTAGCGGCGGCGACGTCAAGTGATCAACGCGCGCACTACTAGCACTCGCGACGCGACAGTGACAGTCGCGACTAAGCTCGTCCGAAATCAACCAAGAATGCCTGTAAATGGTACCTCTGTGTGCGTGCGGCGAATATGGCACTTTGTACTGAGCGGACTCTCTGCTCCGGCGCGCGCCGCCGCTATTTACTTTGTGACGATGTGTAAGTAGCAAATGCTGGTAGGTAGTCCACGGGTCATCTGCAAAGCATTGTTTTAGGTTCCGGCTGCGGGCTATAGTGGTAATTAGCTCCATTGTGGATAGAGTGATCTTATCGGTAACGCAAACAGTTCCGATGGATTTACGTAGCTGATTTTCACTCATTGTTCTTCAATAAACACTATATACATGGGCCGAGTCTTGAAGCACAAAACATGTGGTTACCCACGGCTACCTTATTATTGTAAAATATAGGATACCTACTGGTATTTTATAATAATACTAGTGGACTCGGCAGACGTCGTCCTGCCCGGAAAAGCAGTGCGACCTACCGGTTCGAATTGTGTTTTCAAACCATGCAGGATTTATGTGCTCGTGAGATAACTTTCCAGTGTTTAAGCCGCACGCGTGGTCGTGTCGGAGGTTTCTTCTGGATTTTCCCTAGGCCACTCACCTAGCGCGCGTCCCTATCACTTTATCATCTATATATATATAAAGCTGATGGGTGACTGATTAATCACCGCCCCGCCGAAACTGCCGGTCCTAGAAATTTGAAATTTACACTATAGTTAGGTTATATAACGGAGGCAAGGGATAAGACGGGATTTTTGGAAATTCCACCCCTAATGGGGTAAAACAGGGGTGCAAAATTTGTATGGGGGGCAATAATTTTTTAAAGGTATAGACTTGAAACTTTTTACAAAGACTCCTTAAAATAAGACAATGAATGTGATATCTGCGTTTTCAAAATTTTCGTCTCCTAAGGGGTTGAAAATAGGGGTGAAATATTGTATGGGGAGCAATTTTTTTTTAAAGTGAGAGTCTTCAAGCTTTGTATGAAAGTTTCTTATAATAATACAAAAAAAGTAATTTCAGTGTTTTTCGAAATTCATCCCCTAAAGGGGTTAAAAAGGGGTTCAAAGCTTGTATGGGGAGCAAATTTTTTTTAAGTTAGGTATTTCAAATTTCTTACAGAGACTCTCTGTTTAAATAAAACAAAACTAATTTCTGCGTTTTTTGAAATTCAACCCATAAAGGGGTTAAAAAGGGATTCAAAGTTTATATTGGAAGCAAAATTTTTTTGAGTGAAGGACTTAAAATTTCTTACAGTAACTGTTTAAATTAAATACTACAAAACTAATTTTTTATTCATCCCCTCAAGGGGTTCAAAGTTTGTATGGGGAGCAACATTTTTTTTAATAGAGAGACTTCAAATTTTTTACAGAGTCTCTGTTTAAATACAACAAAACAAATTTCGGCGTTTTGTTTTTAATTGATCCCCTCAATGGGTTAAAAAGGGGTTCAAAGTTTGTATGGGGAGCAACATTATTTTAATTGAGAGACTTTCATTTCACAAAAAGACTGTTTAAATGATTTTAGGATTTGTGGATTTGGATAGATGTTTGAAACGAAATTTCTACAGGTCCATAATTAAATACGTACAGTAACGAAGAGAAAACGACAAGATACGTGTCAACTCACACAAAAAATAGCCTAAGTAAATGAGAGTTTTTAACCAACAAGTAGGTACCTAAAGGGATTTTTAGAGGGGTTGAGAATTTGGGTTGACCGATTTATATCTGTACAGCATATTAATAATTTGGTCTCACCGGGTAAAAGTACCACAATTGTTATACCGTTTCCTGGATATTAAGATGTTTTAACTAAAAACCGAGCTCTACGCAGACGAAGTTGCGGGCAACAGCTAGTCACCTATAAAGCCAAAACTGGCCATTGTTTGTCCTTGTGCAAATACGCGCCGTTAGAAAGATGACTACAACCGAAAATGATATGCCTGAGTGACATCCCGAATGTCGACAGTACCGCTTTTAGGATATATTTCCGGTAATTGTTCGTCATGATAACTTCATCTGCGATCGCCCAAACAAAACCTTCGGTTTCCCCGAAAATAAGTGTACCTACGCCCTACACCTAAACATTGCCGAAGACAGGCAGACCGACGAAGACAGGAATAGGTACGCCAGTTTTAATGACGATGGTTTTGCTCCCTTCTCCTTGAGCAGGTGATTTTACTTAAGATATTGCAATAACCCGTTACAGACTCAATAAAACATACCCTTAGTGGCAAATGAGGACATGACCTTCAGGTAAGCCGATATCATCTCTACTCCCTATGGACTCTATGGCAAGGGCCAGTTGCAACCAGGAGAGCTAGCACACCTTGCTATCAAGTTGTATCTCGGGCGACTAAGCGATTCATATCTCGCTCAAATTGACAATATGCATCATTTTTTTCATGATTCCAATTTCCATTCGAACCAGTTGTAAAGTTCACTTTTTTAGTTTTTCGTTAAAAACTCGTAAACGGCAAAAACTGTTCTGGGAGATAAAAAATGTACATAAAATTCTCCACAAAAAGGTTCTACACACATTTTCGCTAGAGTGAATATTTAAGGACATTTTCAAGGGGCGATGTTAATCATATATTGCTTCCCATTCTTTTGTTTTTCAATATTTTTGAAAACAAATAATACAGTATTTATGCACTCAACGAGTTCTAAATAACGATACCCCACTCGATGGGGTAGGTCAATATTTTCTTTCGCGCCCCCGTTTAGCTGTATGGGAGCCCCCCTTATAAGCGTATAAAAATATATTTTGACGATGTAAGTAGATGTGGGTCAACACGTTGCTTAAACCGTGAAAATTTGAATCCATCCGTTTAGTTTTTAAGGGTAGCTAAAGGGGGGGTGCGGAAAAAAATTTTACCTACCCTATCGACTGGGGTATCGTTGTTTAGAGCTCGTTAAGTGCATAAATTCTGTAGTTTTTGTTTTTAAAAATATTGAATAATAAAGGAACGAGAAACCATTTTATAAATTTACCTTGCTCCCTATATGGGAGCCCCCCTCAAAAACTAAATGGGTGGCTTCAAATTTCCACAGTTTAAGCATCGTGTTGACCCACATCTACTTACATCGTCAAAAAATATTTTTAAACGCTCATAAGGGGGGCTCCCGTACAGCTAAACGGGGGCGCGAAAAAAAAAATTACCCCATCGAGTGGGGTATCGTTATTTAGAACTCGTTGAGTGTATAAATACTGTATTTTTTGTTTTCAAAAATATTGAAAAACAAAAGAATGGGAAGCAATATTTGATTAACATCGCCCCTTGAAAATCTCCTTAAATATTCACTCTAGCGAAAAAGTGTGTAGGACCTTTTTTGTGGAGAATTTTATGAACATTTTTTATCTCTCAAAACATTTTTTGCTGTGGGCCACCGTTTACGAGTTTTTGACGAAAAACTAAAAAAGCGATTTTTACACCCCCCCTACCCGTTAGCTCCACCCCCACCCCTCAGGATTTAAAGTATGTTGTTAAGGACATCTTTAACTACAACTATGCCAAAATCCGCTTGTATCCGAATTATTTCCGCCAAGTTATCCTTCATTTACTGAATCATATGCTCTATTCTGCGAATTAGATAGAGGGCAGATCTTTCTCTGTACTGAGACGTGACACGACGTCGCAGCGACAGTCGTACTAGCCTCGCAGAGCCAGCGTTAGGTAGGACTAATCAACCGACAATATCCGCTGTAAAAAAATACCTTTAAGTACATTTACCTAACGTACCGTACAATCTTTGATGTATCGAAGTCAATCCGGAAGAAAACACTGCGATAGTCTTCCACCGGTCTGACCGCGTCAGCTACAAAACCCCCAGTAGATCGATTCCACTGACACCTCAGTTTCGGTTGAAGCCGCTCAACCAATCTCACTGGAGCGCAAACTCTTGGAGTATTCCAGTGTTTAACCGCCCACGTGGTCGTTTCGGAGGCTTCCTCTGGATTTTGCCCAGGCCACTCTCTATCCGCTCACTCCTAACGCCTTATTGGGCCCGGCCTATAAAGCCACAGTCAGGTTAAACAAAGTACCGTACAAAAGTTACCTATGTACTTATTGTCTCACAATGACCTAACATTAACATTATATTACAAACCCAAACCAAATCCAAATTTTGTTTAACCAATAAGCACTAAGAAACATAAATCATAAATGTAGAATAGCATGTAATCCCCGTAAAAGACATCATAGGAACCACGTTTTGCTTTCTGTAAAGAGACTTGTGAATATTGTGAATAAGTACACTTACCTACTCGAACTTTCTCCCAGCGAATGGCCGTTAATCATCATACATTTTACTTAAATTACTTGCCTTCCTCTTATCGTTATTTACAGTATTTATTTGAACAACATTAAACATGTAATATGTTAATGTAAAGTAGGTAAGTATGTGCGATTATTTCATGATTGATTACCTACAATATAATCTACGCACAAAATACGCAACAAAATATGTTAAGTAAACAGGTACCTACATAATTTATTTTTTAATTATTTAAACTAGAAAAACGAAAACTTTAAGCTTTTTTCCCTTGGACTCAAAGTCTGTCAATAGGAAATAAAAATTTCTGTGTCCATTTCATGCAAAGCTGTACAATGTAAAGTTTCATTCATGTCGCACTAGAGGCATGGGGCAGTTACTGCATAAGTACGTACCGCCTCTCTTCCGCTCAAATCAGGAAGTGCTCAGTAAAGAACCGTACCTACTGACCGCTGACAGATTATACTAGTACCGCTACCGCGCCGACAAATGCGTAAGTAGCCTAAGGGCCTGTTCCCACTATCCGATACAATATCGGTGTAGGATCCGACATCGATAAAAATGCATAGAAAACCGCTTAGTGTTCACACTATCCGATCCCATATCGGTCACATTCCCAATAGTGTTAAATGTTAAATATGGCGAAATTTGGAAATACAGTATCGATACTATCGATTTCAAAGGTAATTTCAGAAAGACAAAAAATTAAATAGAAACAAGTCGTTTGCCAAATGCGCAGTTTGTCAAATGAAATATTTGTAATTTTATTTCAACAAAATAAAATGGGCAATAAAATTGTCTAGATTAAATTAACCATCCATTAAAAATCGTATAATATGACAAACGATTCATCTAAGCCTCATGACACTACATATAAACGTCAATATACAACTGTCAAATGTTAATTCGTACAGTTCACTCACTATAGTCACTATAATTTTCGCCATGCGAAATTAATGTGTCGTCTTCCTCGTGCCCAGCTAGCAACCAACCTACCTACTCAATATTCCTAACGAGAGTAATGACTTTAGTAATGAAATGACCTAACAATTTCCATAAAAGATAATAACATACCTACCTACCTACAATTCATCTCAGAATTTTCATCATCGCTTATTGCAGTTTTATCTTCTGTAGGTACCTACTCTAAAGATGATGATAATGATGATTGAGTGGAGATGTGAAAATATAAATTTCGTTTAATTAGAGGTCGCTAGTCACTAATCGGCGCTCTAAAACCTAAATGAAATATTGCGTGAGAGAACAGCCATGTTTTAGATTGAGCCCACATATGCACTTTTGCCAATGTTTATCGACCTAGATCTCAACATCTATAGTGATTAAATATCTGTCCTTTTAATATATTAATCTTGAACTATTTTCCCCCAGTCTGTTAAAAGTGAAAACATGATTTGCAATAATTTTCTTGATACTTTTATTTTTCATACATAACCCTTTTTTTCGATGTTTTTGGCTGGATCTTTAAAACCCTCCCATTTTTAACAATCATTTTTGGTTTAATAGTTGTAAAATGATAAGTTAAGTTATCAAACCTGATAAAAAAGATTATCCTTTAGAATAAACATCAACATTTACGAAAAACACGCGCTTGAGCTGATAAATGAAAGAGCTCAATCCGTCTTAAAGCCTTATCACACTACCCTATCGGTAGGGCCCTAACTCGGGGAGGGGAGTTAAACTATCTCGCTCTAATGAGTGAGATGCTTTAACTCCCCTCCCCCAGTTGGGGCCCTACCGATAGGGTAGTGTGATAAGGCTTTTAGGTATAGATCCGATCCGTGGTCTGTAGAGTATATATTACATCTATGTGTCTGTACGTTCTATTTTGACGAAACGTTCCAGTCATTTTAAAGGTAGGTTAGATATGAAAGTATGACAACCGAGATTACCGAGGGTTGCTTAAGAGGGGTAGGGCAAGCTCTCTCCATACAAACTTTGTGCAGGTTTTTCTTCGTTTGTGCTTGCATTAAAGTTATGATCTTTGGTCAGTATGCTTATTATTCTGTTAGCTATTTCGTGATGTAATTTTGTTTTCATTGATATTATTTTTAAATTTTTTCATATTTTTTTGAAATATTTGAAAATTCACACATCACTTTCTTTGCATATCTAATATTTACAACCAAAAATAATAATACATTCGTTAGTGCCAAAACCTACGAATAAAACGTGTACAGAGTATGAAGAATGCCTTGCCCACCCCTGCGCCTTAAGTTTTAGGTACCAATTACGTACAGTCAAGGGCACCAATATGTATACACTTTTTCACCTTATTCAATTGATATAAGATCCAAAAATGTATACATATTTATGCCCTTGACTGTACCTAACTTCTTTCTTCGAGTATGCGTAAGGTTAAGGTAATGGCAGTTCTGAGATTATCTAATGTAAGTTTGACACTTGATATGATAATTAACTTACAGATTACAATTTATAAAAACCACTACACGCTTATTTCACGCAAACGAAATTGCAGGCACTAACTAGTTTTCTATATATTTTTTATAACCGGTTCTTTGTAAAGCGATATTTGTAGTCAACATGTTTATGCAAATGGTTGTCTAGCCACTGCCACGCTAGTATCTACCAAACAACAAAAGCCAACGCATAGGGCAATGTGTTTTTTAGGTTTCCGAACCTATTACTAAGACTCCACTGTCCGTCCGTCTGTCACCAGGCTGTATCTCATGAACCGTGATATTTAGACAGTTGAAATTTTGTTGCCGCTATAACAACAAATATAAAAAACAGAATAAAATTTATATTTAAGGGGGCTTCTAAACAAGAAACATGATTTTATTGATAATGGTACGGAACCCTTCGTGCACGATTCCGTTCCGACTGGCACTTGGCCGTTTTTTTTTAATTGCCTAAGTATGTACCTAGTGTACCTACTAGCTCGTAAGAAAGCTGTTGCCATGTAATAGTAGATTGTATGTCAAGGGTCTAAAATATCTAAGGTACATTATCACGAAATGGTTATATTCTCCCGAACGAAGTGAGGAAAAATAGTAAAGGGGTAATATGGCTTTTAACCCAGAGTTATACCTACACTCTAATTTTCACTTCTATTGCGAGAAAATAAATAAACAAACATTTAACCACTCAAAATTAATAATAAATTCCACGGCGGAGTCGGCGGACATATGTATTACTAGCTTTTAACTAAGTAGCTAACTAGAAACTCGATATCGACCGGCGTTATGATGTCTAGTTAGTGGCAAGTAAAATGTTTATGAATGACCACCAGAAATATCAAATGCATAATGGACTCTAACTCGCAGGGTTAAATAAGGTATGGAACCACCATTAAAAAAAATAGGTTAGAAGGCTAGTTATGGACAAAGACCACTACGGAGTAGTACGGAGTGGAAGCCTCAGAACTCGAGGAGACGTGGCAGACCCCGTGGCCGATGACGGGATGAACTGGACTCCTTTTTAACCCTTTGACTGCCAAAGCGATAGTGTGTCGTCGTGCCCAGTACGCCAAGCACTGTTTTTTTGGTGTAATGTCTAAACCAATAAAAACAAATTAAAACAATTCATAAATGATTTTTTTTTCATGATAAAAGTACACCTTCACTCCGACCTTTTAAGTGGTTGTTGGCGTGGTGGGCACGACAACTATTTTATAGGTTCTTGGCGGTCAAAGGGTTAAAGGACTGGCCATAAGAAGAAGCTATAAACCGTAATAATTGGAAAAAAGAGGGGGGAGGCCTTTGCCCATTAGTGGGACACGTTAGTCGCTTTTATACTTTACCGTGAACGTGCACGTCCACGATAAACTCTATGGTTTGATAATTAGTCTAAAGTCTACAGTCTATGCTGGTATATTTATAAATGAAACTATAGAGAGTCCAGTAAAGTATAAAAGCGACCATTAGGCTCTAAGTAAATAAATAAATAAATATACACGCTTCAAATCAGAAGCGTAAGTAAGGTACGGTACTTGACCAAGTTGTCATCAGTGCGCATTGGAGCTTTAACTTGAGGTATTACTACCCATTACTATCGCTCCTTTGAGTCGATCACCTCCATTAATGTTGGAACTTGTATTGTTATTGTCTATGTAGTATTACCTACCTATATAATCCAAATAGGTACAGTCAAGTGCAAAAATATAGGTGCATACAACTTGCTCATAAATATGTCCCATAGCTCTTATGTCGGTGAATTAAGGTTTCGGTACATATTTATGAGAGGATTCTATCGATACATATTTTTGCACTTGACTGTACAACTAATACAGGTTGGTGAATATCATCCTTAATTGTTACTTACCTACTCGTACAATACTAAATAGTTAACACGTGTAAAGTTCGGTTAAACCTTTAAAATAAGTTTCTATGAAGTTCAAAGTTCAAACAAGTGGTCGTGCTTGCATTCAGGGCTCAATCTGAGATACGATCTGTCTGAGACGTCACACGTCAGACGTGCACGTGAAATAAAACGTATCAAAACGTACTGTATATATGTATGATCGTTGGTATATAAGTATGGAATGGTATTGCTCGTATACGGTATATAAGTCGCTCTATATAGTGAGACGTGCATAGGTCGTGCATCGGTACATAGGATCGGGCTCGGCAGGCATGGTGTTTGTCACTGTCGTAATACCTAGACAGCCTATATATAGCTAGGATTATCGCGCGTCCCTTACTGTCAAGTATGAAAGTGCGAGAGGGACGAATGATATATGTTCAACATAAACGCGATCATCCTAGCCCTTCAGGAATCGCAAGCGTCTACTTATAAATAAATAATCCAGGCAGGCGGTGCTCGTATAATTGTTAGCCGAATTGTCATAATTTAAACAATATGACCTAATATATTTAATATAGGTGGCTAAATAGTAGCAGCCACTGTAGCCAAATACATCGCAACACATTTTTACTAGATAATATATACCAGAGTTGTCAGAAGCTGTGGGTCAATCAAGGGTCAATTTTTCAAACCAAATCGCAAGTGTAGTTTGGAAGCGGACTTTTACTGGAATTTATATGTAAAATTTTAGTTGTGTGAAGCGAGCTTGCAGTGTTTTTTTTTATCTCACCTCACACTATACATTTTACCTTCCAATATGTAATGAGTAACGTTCACTTTGCGGGCCATTTTTGAGATAATATATATCTGGTTATGTACTTTGTCTGCTACTCTGTATGATGTCCGTGCGTAAATACGGTTACGGTAGACACTTAGACAGGTAGGCGACACACACAACAGCGTAGCTAAACAGTGACTAAGTTATTTAAGTATTTAATTTAAAAGTTAATTTTTAAGCGATGGTCAAATTAAAGTGAAGATGATTTTTTTTTTCAAAGAAGTTGCGGGCAGGAGCTAATGTTTAAATAAATTCGGTTGCGTTGCAACCTCGGGTATGGAACGGTAAAGAATACGGTAAGGTTTTCAATAAAATTGTGTTTTATTTTCGAATAAATTATTTTTCTATAAACCTTAAGTCTACACTTAATTCTTATTACAAAACATTATTACCTTTAAAACTATTTGTTGACTTAGCTAAATTTTAAATGTGAGTAGTATAATGGAATGATGAATATGTAGGGTCGATTTTCAGGGTTCCGTAGCCAAAATTACAAAACGGAACCATTATAATTTCGTCTCTCCGTCCGTCCGTATGTTACAGCCGATTTAAGGTATGATTCCGTTGCCGACTGCATACAGTAACAACACGTTCCCCCCGCACTCCAAATTGAACCGTAACGGTATGCGTAAAAAGCTCAATTTGAAATGAGCGGAGAAGTAGAGCGGTTAAGTGGCTCGACACGCACCTGACCGGTTTTTATTAGTTCGTTCAACTGCCCGATAGGTGTAACAAACCAAATTTAATTGTTATTTTCCACAGTAAGGAAAATTTGTAAGTGTCACAACATTGTGTGAGTAGAAGAGTATTACTCAGTAGATAAGCATCGTCATGGCGTAGTGTTACCAAAATATACATACCTACATGTCCTACATACAATGTATATTAAGCCTGGGCTGCACTCACATCCTATTTCGTAAAGCCTCTACAATAACAAGTTTTAGGTACAGATTTCGAGAAACATAATAGTATCTATGTTTACCAATAACGCTCAAGTCTTAAATTTCAGCAACAGAATAAGGAATAATACGGATGAAATGCTCACGTAGGTATACTTAAAATCATTTCAGTTGAAAAGCTACTTTACCGTTCAAACAATAAGGTTCATAATCCAATAACAGTTTAATAGAAATACGTTCAACAAAAATAATTTTAACCATACAAACAGCATCATATATTAATGGACAGCCAAGATAGCCAAATAGGTATATCGCAATAAAAATAACTTTTTAATTATGTATATCCTTGTGGGAACAAGGATCTGTTGCGATTATTTGGCCACTGTAACTGTACATAGGTATACAACCTACTTACAGTTACAGTGTTATCATCAAAAGAGTGAACAATATATTCATGAACAAGTTTTTCGGCGTAAAGTTAGTTAGTACTGCTGCGGTCCAAATATGGAACTACTTTAGTTGCAACCTGGCATATAACACTAATCGTTCTCAGATTTACGTACATGCTAAAAAGAGACAAAATGCCTCGTTTTAGTCATAACATTATAAACAGTAGAGCACCAGTGACATTACAAATTTGCATACCACAACGACGCAGCAAAATTAATATTTTGAGTATAAACATTAAATAGTTACTTAGGTACTTGCTAAGCTTTAACTAACATGATAATAAAGTCGAGTTTTGATTGTGTGTTTACTTCTTAGGGTCCCTGTAGACGCCCATGAAGAGGACGGAGTTGGTGGGCCGCTCGTAGACGAGGTACACGAAGGGGAAGTTGGCGACGAAGCGGGTCGGCTCCGCGGGCCGCGACGACCGGAACCCGAAGATGGCAGTGGCCGCCGCAGCCACAGTACCTGTCGACAAACCGAACAATCGTCACAACACAACTTTTTGGTTTATAATTATTTTTTATTTTGATGTGTTGTTTTATAAGTTGTTTTTGTCCCGAATAAATATTTATATTTCTATTTCTATTTTCGTATTCATGTTTAATAATAAGTTAATTACATTTTCTCAAAAATGGCCCGCAAACTGGACTTTAGTCGCTACAATCATATTTGAAGGTAAAGTGTATAGTTTAAGGTCAGATCCAAATTAAAAAGTAAAAAACATTGCAGGCCGCCTGCAATGTCACATATACGTAAATTCCTTTATTCTCGAGTTATAAACTTTTTAAAAAGTAGCAACTGTCATATAAAAGGAGACACAGGTCGTATTCAGCCAATAGCCAGAAACGCGAGGTTTTTTTATGTGTCTCGAATAATTTGCGTTTTTCGGTGGAAAAATACACTTGCAATTCTGATAAAAAAATAAACGGCGGGAAAGCATGATGTTTTTGACGTTTTAAGGTTATGTTTATCAAATCTTAAATATTTTTTTGTCGTATTTCCCCCATTTTTGAGAAAAGCACTATATTAGCCTTGGCCGGAATGGTAATTGCAGGCTTCGTATTAAATTAAACGGACTCGCAAGCTCGTCCGTTTAAACAAATACTCAGCCTGCAATTGCTGCCTTCCCAGCCACGGCAATAATGTACTATTATAGTAGTAGTTATAGAGATAATTAAATAATGTCAATTATGTAGTTACACTTTTGTTATAACTAATTAGAGCCCAGGGAGCACCAGCAGGGCTATACTAGGATGATAGCAAAATGACAGCTTTTATGGTCAAGTTATATCGTCAAATTCGGGTAAAAAAATTACGCGAATTAGTACTATATATTTCCTTCTAGACATATAGGTACGTATGTGTATATCAAGTATAATCATTAACTAAAGTAACATAATAAAATAAAGCATGGCAATTAGGTATAAAAATATATACTTATTGGAAAGTCGCGCATAGCAATATAATATACAGTGATCATAGTGGTAGGTCGCTTGGCAATAATTTGACGTACCTATACCTAGTGCGAAAACGTTCCAACCCACGCTATAATATAGTTTATGTCACACCTGGCCATAAAGCGGCCATTATCGCACGCTCCGCGCGCGAAAAAACCTACTTCCTGGCCAGGGGGTGACATAAAATTTTGTACTTAACACGGGCGGTAATAAAGAAAGCCTCAGATCGCATATTTATCGCCCTTGCCTTCGGCTCGGGCGTCAAATACCTGCGATCTGAGACATTCTATGTTTTACCGCCCTTGTTAAGTAATGTACTATTGAAATTGGAACATTCCGGTAAATCCGGTTTATCCGCCGAACGTCAAAAAGGTTACTGACAATTTTCAACTCTATCTATACTCTATCATAAATCTAGGTGTAATTTACACTGTCGCTGTCACTTTGATATATGAAGATGGCGTATAAAGGAAATCAAAAGGCATGTCGTCAATGGTGATCTCATCTCTAATGGGTCGGATCGTTTTTGTATAAGTAGGTACGTAGGTACTTCGACTTCATACGTCCAAGTAAATTATGGTTATAGCAATAAAGGTGACAAGCAGGGTGTCCATTGTTGAAATTAAGGTGTCTAAAGGCCGATTTACATAGTGCACGAACGGGCATGCGTTTTTTATTACATTGCGAAGCTGCGGGCTACCGAGCTAAGACGAGTAGGTACGGTTAAACCCCCTGCAATGTAATGAAAATCGTATGCAAGTTCTTGCACCGTGTGAATGGGCTTTAACATTTGGGGGTTTACCATATTACTACGATTACATGTCAGAATTGACGATCACCTAGCATGGTGGTCGCCATGATTCATTGGTAGAATATCAAATTTCAACTTATTATAGTGTTTTTCATGATTTTTAAATACATAATGACCAGAAAAAAATATGACGTCGCTAGTCCCTAGTCCTTAAATCGCTATAAAGTTCATATTAGGTTTCACGTGTCGCACATCAAGTCGAGTGTTATCCGGCTACTTTGCGCCACTTCGCCAGACATTGCTGGTTTGTCCGCTAGTATTTATTTATTTATCGTATGGCATTTATTTCTAACCGTGAGATCTTCGAGAAGACAGTACGGTTGCCAGTTTTTGTTGCACTTTTAGAACCACCCTGGGGTCACTTGTAGGGTAGCGGTGGGTACTTTCCCTATGGACGTGGTGCAACTTCGACCCCCCCTTTGTCAAGTGAGTGGGCAACTTGACGGTTAGAAGTTTTCAAGCTGCCCGAAGGCCTCCAACTTGGCTTAACGACTGCTGCCATAGAAAGCAGCCAGGATCAACGGCTTAACGTGCCGGCCTTGTGCACGGGAGCGCTCAGTTAGTAACCACTCAAAGCGGTCACCCATCCATGTACTGACCGCGACCCACGTTGCTTAACTTTGCATAACGCTTGCGGCACACAGGCGCCGCTGGGCCACGAGCGCTCCAAGGTGAGTGCTAAGTGAAGGCCTCGCTTAGCAAGCATAGAAGCGCAAGAGTGATAGAGCAAAAACCAATCTTAAACTGTACGGCCCTCTTGTACCATTCAGGTCACATCTAACTTAAGTATCCTAACTCAATACACAGAAATTCACACATTGTTGTCTGCTAAAAGAGGCGAGTACATTTTGAATTTGCATTTACTCTAAACGCTTTTAATTCAATTCACAGTTATATAAACGCAAATTCAAAATGTACTCCCCTCTTTTAGCAGACAACAACGTGTGAATTTCTGTGTATTGAGTTTGAATGGTACAAGAGGGCCGTACAGTTTAAGATTGGTCTTTGCTCTGTCACTCTTGCGCTACCATGCTCTTCACTAGCGGACAAACCAGCAATGTATGGCGAAGTGGCGAAAAGTAGCCGGATATCACTCGACATGATGTGCGTCACGTGAAACCTAATATGAACTTTATAGCGATTTAAGGACTAAGGAATAGCGACGTCTTTTTTTCTGGTCATTATGTATTTAAAAATCGTGAGAAACACTAATAAGTTGTAATTTGATATTCTACCAATGGCGAGAGACGTCCAACAACGTTGCGCTGTCATCGCGTCATCGCTGGTAATGGTAAGGCGTGAACCAGCACATTCGTCCCCTGGTGAGCACCAGTGACATTATAGTGGTCCACCGACATAAATACCTATGAGCGACTATCACATTCGTGCAGACAGGGTGTCAATAAGGGTGTCAAAAGACACGTGCTTACGTATAAACTACCAGTAGGGCTAGCACATGATGGCCGCGAGTGTGTGTCGGCTTACCTCGAGCTACGCGTTTTTTTTTTATTGGTGCTGTTAATAAGTGACGGATAGCTCGAGATAAGCCGACATACTCTCGCGGCCAACATGTGCTAGGCCTACACTACAGGTGACACATACGAGTATGCTTGAAATTGATTAACGCACCTTCCTCATCAATTTGTATCTTGGCCTTGTGGACGGCATCGTCGAAGCTGACGCGGTCGTCCGTCAACGTGCTGTAATCCGATGTGCTGTTGAACAGGTCGCCCGCTCCCAGCGCCTGCAGGATCTGGAACCAAACACATCCCACCATTGTACCAGGCGACTATTGGTAGACCTTATCACGTTGCTATAAGGTTCACGAATGGTCAGTTAACTGTGATGCTGATAGTTTTTTTTTTATCGTTTGCCAATTTATTTCGAACCGGGAGATCTTCGAGAAGACAGTACGGTTGCCACTTTTGTTGCACTTTTATCACCCAGGGGTCACGTATAGGGTAACGCTGGGTACTTTCCCTACGGACGTGGTGCAACTTCGACCCCCCGATGCTGATAGTGAATAGTGATAGTAGGTACACTAGGTACAGTCCACAACATGACTATTGTTTTTACGAAATGAGCGTGTAAATATTCTGTACAGGACTCTATCCGCCGCTCTGGGACATAAATATCGAGATTAATTAGCCTGTGTAATTCTCCGGTAGAAATTATTATCTCCTCGCCAAATTTCATCAAACTCGATTCTCTTACGATCCAAAAATAACATAAATTAACAGCAGTAATCCAGAATGACTTGTTCTGCCATCGTTAAAGTCATTATACTCAGCTTACCCGAAACCCTGTATATTATGGCGATATGAATTGGTTTTTATACTTGTGGTTTTCTTATCTTTATTGGCAGAGTCAGATTTGTAAAAGTGCCCTTTCCATTTACCGGAAAATTGATGAGTCCAAGGGAAAAACCGATGAAAGTTCAATTAATTTTCAATAAGTACTAGTATGTTCCATATTATAGTAAGTAATTAAGGTCCGTTTTTAAAATAAATATGAAAAATTTCCTGGATTTTTGAAATATTTTACTATGATCAACACATTTCTGGAATGATTATTTGAGTTATATAGACAGTGTGGATACTCACAGGCCTGAGAGGAAGGCTCTTCTCAACAGTGAACTTGGGTATCTCGACGACGACCTCGCGCCCCATGTAGCTCTCCTCAACGACGGCGGCCAGCCGCTCTGGCGTCAGGTTGGCTATGATATTCTTCACACCTGTAAATAACGTGCTAGTGTTACGAAAATTATTACCTTTATGTCACACCTAGGGCCTGTACCACAAAATATTTACAAGCGTACAATTCGACAAATTTGACAACTTTTTCTATGGAAAATCGTACAATTTTGTCGAATTGTACACTTGTAAAGTTTTGTGGTATATGGGCCTGGCTATAAAGCGGCAATTACCGCACGCTCCGCGCGTGGGAAATCCCACGTCCTGGCCAGGGGGTGACATACAATTTTGTACTTAACACGGGCGGTAATAAAGAAAGCCTCAGATCGCATATTTATCGCCCTTGCCTTCGGCTGGGGCGTCAAATACCTGCGATCTGAGACATTCTTTGTTTTACCGCCCTTGTTAAGTAATGTACTATTTTATGTTATAAGCGATTACCGTCGCCCATAGACAGTAGACACCTGCAACACCAGAGGAGTCACAAGTACGTCGCCGGCCTTTCAGAAAGGGGTACGCTCTCTTCTTGAACGTTTGAAGGTCACATCTGTCCGTAAGGCGACAGTTCATTCCATAGTTTGGTTGTGCGATGCAGGAAATTGCTTGAGAAACACACAGTTGTGCTAAGTGTACCTATCTTTTTAACTTTATCTTCAATACTAGGAAGCAAGTTCTCAATTTCGTCTTGTTGGTACTTGCTATGGCAACTTCTGTCTCCATCATCAGATCAACTCGGTGGTACAGTCAGCATCAAGAGTAAATAAGCATATGAAGTCAAAAGCCTTTATTGATAAATAAGACCTCTTTCTATGCGTAGTCACTTTTGATGCTGACTGTACTAACATATTGCATTGTCCGATTGTCACCAAACACCAAGCCAGGTTGAGGATAACCCAGCTGGCATGATAGCACAATGACAGCTTTTATGGTCACCTTCAAATTCAGATAGAAAATTAAAGCTAATTACAAACTTTCGTCGTAAAACATAACATGGTAATCATCATGCATGAACATAAACAAATGCGTTTCTAACCTTCCTTCATGGAGTACGGCGGTAGCAGGATGTACATGCTGATGTCATTGCCCTTGTAGGGCAGCTCCAAGATCTGCGCGCCGAGGTCCTCACTCACCACTAATAAACGGATAATATACTAAGTAAGTATCTTCTTAATTTGAACCTTACGGCCCGACCACGACGTTGCCCACATTGCGGCGCGGCAAGCGTTTTATCTGTTCATTGCACGGTTACAATACGAAACGCAACCCACTGCGATTAGTTGGGATGGGATCACACGCAATGTATTTAGGAAAACCGGTGCTGCATCTCACGCCGCCGCTCGAAGTCGTAGCCGGGCCGTTACACTACCGATCCATAAAAACAAACTAGGAACAGACTCATTATGTCATTATGATCAATTGATCATGTAGGGTTGTTTTTACAAAGATCCGTTCAGGGCCGACCCCAGGCGCCGGATGTCAAGGGGCGCCAAACTGGCAGCGTGCAAAAAAATTCAACCAAAAGGCGCCCAAAGACCATCTTGCACCACCCGGAGGGCCGGCGCTGGGGCCGTTACAGTTAGAACTTAATAGTGAAGTGAGCCCACTTAGGGTGGGGTGCACCAAACCGTCTGTAATCAAATCGTAAGTGATGTTAGTTAAAATCCGATTGTATGGAATGTTTGACATTATTAAGTTCATCTAACTGACGACCTTTCTACAACGGAGTCTTACGTTATTTTTCTTACTCAAACTTACTTCTAACTACATTATTTAATTTAAACTATTCATCAGAGCTTTAAATAAATTGTTATACAGTCGCACAATACATACTGAAATGGAAAGTTCCTTTCTGTTTCATAAATGGTACGAGCGTCTGGCGAGTTTCGGAAACAAAGAAAGCTTCTTTCTTTGTCCTTTCTGCGGGGAATTTGGAAGCCCAGACGCCTTTAAAGTAAGCGGCGTTAGCTAGCACCAGCTTCGTGGTGTGCTGGATGCCGTCCTCGGGGATCAGCGTCTGGATGTGGTTCTTCGTCACCGCGGCCACCCACTTATTGATGTGCTCGCGGGCTTCCGACGGCATCTCATGGAAATTCTGTAATACACGTTCCATGCAATAATTCAGGTCCATTGTTACAACAATATTACGCATTGTAACTAGTTATTTGAGACGTATTTGTAAAACCATGGATAATTTCTTTGCACTTATTGGGGAAATGTTTATAGCTGTAACAATTTCGATTAAGTATGCTTTGGTTAACTTGGTAATTAAAACACAAAACATTCAACACCGTAAGTACTTAAGTCAGGTCTAATTAAAAATGAATCTGCTTTAGGCAGTTTTTAAATTTCTTAGTACCTTAATACGGGTCAGCATACTAAGAATATGATTTTAGTAGCGAACCTGACGTTGTGTCCAAAGTGCCTATAGGTATTGTGACTGGTAGAAATATATCTTACAAGTCTCTCGAGTTCGTCCTCAAACATGTCGAGCAAGCACTGTCTGACGTCGAGCGTTTCGTCGACGAACATTTTGTTAGCGCTGGTGAACTCGTAGCTGGCGCTGTTGTTGTTCGTCGCGCGGGACCGCCTGTCCACCTTGTATGCTGATATCAAACTGAACTTGTCCTAGAACAAACAAGGTTGGTTTCACTGCTGGCCTAGTCCTTTTGGACAGCATGCTCAGTAAAACAGACTAAGTAGCAATCATTTCTTAGTGTAAGGCCTGAGTGGACGCTCGAGTTGGGCGTGCAGCGGGGCGTGCATGCTAAACATACCCTCCTCCGCCTCATGGTCTTACCTGCCTTTCGGCTAACAGACCGAAACATGGGCAGTCGTGTGCTCCTTGCCGCTTCGGCACATTGCGGAAGCGGCAATTGAAACTCATAATATTTATTATGCACGCTCGCCCGCCCCGCTGCATGCCCCGCCGAACGCTCCGCTTCGGGCGTCCACTCAGGCCTTACATTTACGCTTATCTTATGCAGAATTAAGTTCCCACTCAATTGAAAGCAAACAAATCGTTCTTACCAGAGATTTAGCTATCCTCAGTGAATCTTTAAGAGACTCCTCCGTATGGCCGGCAGCGGAGAAGTAAGCTAGCAGCAGAGAGTGGTACACGGAGAATGGTGAAAAGAATATGTTGTCATTGGGATAGGCGTCATTGATAGAGTTGAACAAATTTAGAGTGAATTCCAACTGTCCCCTGTAGAGGGACGTGCGAGCCTCTGGGTCCAGCTTTTTGGAAGAATCATCTTTGTAAAAACATTGACTAGTCACCGTCGAAATGGCAAGAAACCCGAGAACAATTAATTTTAACATCTTGGATCTGAAACAATACACAAAAGTAAATATTAGGTAATTTAGGCATTGCTAGTAGATATGTAATACGATATATATATATATATATATATAAATCGCACTAAGTAACAATTTTATGATGTAAAAGAAATGCATTAACAATAACTGAGCTGGCCTGAAAACAACCACCTAACCATGTGTATAGTGTTTCAAAAACTCTTTCCAGATATGAATTACACGAGTTTCAAATTACACTGTAAATTGTAACCATGTTCGGTCAGCCAGCTGAATAATAACAATCGAGAGCCGGGGCCTAATTGTATCTCGGGTTTTCTCCACGCTTTCTCTGCGAGATGCAGAGCCGGCGCCGCCGGCGAGGCCTGCCGCGGGGGGCCGTCTCGTCACGCCCTCGTCAATGTCATCAATATCAGATAAAGGACGTCATACCTACTCCAACAACCGGACCGACTTTCAATTCTGCCAAAGTAGAGACTGATTCATCTTTTTTATTAAATCAGAACTAAATGAATATAAGTCTTTTATAATTTGTTATATTACAATATAGTAAGCAAGCAGTGGATCCCAGTTTATCAGAGAAGTAGGGTAGGTACTTAGGTACCTTTCGGTGACTGACTGGATTATCCGCGACTAAACATCACTGTACTCACAAGAGAAACCTGTTTACTTCACCGCATATGTAGTGGATATACTTATAGTTTTTGTATTACTAGGTAGAGTTCATCGATGCACAATGAATCGTTATCGATGCGAAACCGTCGCAGTCGTTCACGCTTTGGTGATAATTTGTGCGAGAGGTTATAACTATCCGCGATCGAATTAAAAATAAACAATAGTACATTACTTACCAAGGGCGATTAAACAAAGAATGTCTCAGATCGCACGTATTTTACGCCCGAGCCGAAGGCAAGGGCGATAAATATGCGATCTGAGGCTTTCTTTATAATCGCCCGTGGTAAGTACAAAATTTTATGTCATCCCCTGGCCAGGAAGTGGGTTTTTTCGCGCGCGGAGCGTGCGATAATGGCTACTTTATGGCCAGGTGTGACATAAAACCATTTATTTGCATAACTTGTATAAATACCTAACACTACACTAGGTCACAAGCCAAGTTTATACTTACTAAAAGTGGATTTAAGACATTTAAGTATTTTACATTTTAATTAGCTATGTTACTAATACTGACCAACCCTGTTGCCAAAGGAATTATTACTTCAAACTACGGGAAAATACAACTTTTTTGCGATATGCTCCCACTTGAATTTAAATTACTAATTGTTAGTATGCTTACTACATTATAACATAGGTACTTAACTTTCTCGACAGCTCTACTGATCGACAGACTGATTCCCGACAAGGTCAATCGTACTCGTACGTCAGAGGAAGTCCCGCTTTTGGGCCAAGATACAACATCCTACAATTATACATAGGCACTATTCATCAGCAACGGATTTCCCTGCGAGGGCGATCTGAGGCGACTGCGCAGAGAAAGTACGCCGCGTCACCGGCACATATATATTACACAATGCCGGACCGCACCGTAAACAGTGTCAATGTTATTCTACGAAGCAGTTTATTTGAAAGAAGCCACGGATGTAATCCTTACAATACTTAATTGCAATGTATCGTACAAAATACATTTACCTACAAATACATTTACCTGCAGTTGCCTTGCGGCGAAAATCTGTTGAAGCCTGTACCTACTCGTAATTAGAAGATTCTAATTAGGTAAAACATTATTACAACATAACTTAGACTGAAGCTGGATTCATATATTTATCTGACGTGCTAGAATGATATCGGTTCCATAGGTACATTTAGAATGGTTAGATTCACAATCATGTAATGTGCTTTGACTTGAGGTGGGATTTTCCAAAGGCTAAAGGATTTTCCGAGCACGGATTAGCTTTAAATTGCGATAACTGTCCCTAATCGTGTCAAATATGTTGTGGGGTTTTATGTAAATGTTTATTATTCCCACACAAGAGTGTCGAATTCTCTCAAGGCGGATGGTTTTTCAGAAACAACGAGGCCAGGCACACGTAACGTTTGCATAAGATCCTCCACGGACAGAGCTGCGTTACCGGAATATCAATTATAAACTAGTACCTACGTCACTCAACAGTGGCAAACGCGGGAAACAAGACAAAAAAGGACTCGGAGTGCGAGTTTTTTCGCCGCTTTTTCTTTAATTAATAATGGCAAATGACTGGTACCGAATATTCTACCAGGTAGTACTATGGTATTACGAAGTTTGACAAGCTAAAATTGTGTTATAAAATGAGCAGCAAATTTAAATACCTAATGAAATAAAATGCAGGGTAAAGTTTTCATACTATACCTACATTACCTGTGTCTATAGTGTTCGAATAGCTTTAGCAATTATGAAAATCATGAAAATGTAATATCAACCAATTCCTTATATGGTCGTCTTTGTAGGAGATAAATGTGACATTCAACGTGATAAAAGCTGGAGTAGGTACCTTTATAGAGATTCACATTTGCAAAGACATAGGTAGTGACAGTTCTAGTAATTGCAGTGCTCAATACTTGCGTTGCGTCATACATGAGCCGACATAGAACCTAGAATCGCTATGAGTAGATGCTATAATTTGTTACAGATAGATATACCTACGCAAAGCTGTGCGTAGGTGAGCCCGCATACGTATGTGTCAGGTGAATTATATGTATGTTTGTTATGGTAGCGCAGTCGAGAAACTAGTGTATTTAGGTAATGTGTAGGAAGGTATAGGAACTGATTAATCACTTGACTGTGACATAGGTAAGGAGAAAGGTCTTCGGTTTGGATGTTATCATCTTAAAGGATTAAAGGTATAAGTAGGTGACACAGGGACAGTCTGCTTCCGATTCTCCAACATCCAAAATGGGGTAGCAGTAAGCATTTCTATAACTGGTACAGTTTTGATTGCAACTCATAAATACCTACCTACTTACCGAAAACTAATCATAGCTAGCTACTAATAAGAACATTCAAGTATAATAAGTGGTCGCAAAGTAGGTATATTTCAATACAATGTGTCTAGTACTTACCTACTTATTTTATTAGTCAATTGTTTTAGGTAAACATTCGTCAGAGTAAATTAGAAAGCGTGCATGATGGTCGGTGGCAGCGAACGCTAACACACACAGCCATATATATACTTATATGAATTACACAAGTTGACCCAACAACAACATGCAGTTAATTCACGTGCAGCAGAACCAGGTTAAAACAAGTCTTGGTCTAGAGGTCTAAGGTAAAAACAGCTCCACAGTCAATTAAAATAAGCGTTTTTATTTATTAAGTAATACAAGAGAATATACTGTAAATTACACTACCTATAATATTAAGTACTAAAATTGTATACTTATGTATATAATTAAACTGGGTTGAATTAGTTGTAATAGATTCGTCACAAAACAAAGCGCAACATCGTTGGCAGAAGGAAAGTATATTAAGATGGTTAAATAAAAATAACTTTACTTACCGTCCGTGAAATCCTTAACACAAACACAACTGGAATGTTTGAAAAATGTGTCGTCTTGGTGTTTAACTGCTGGTTTTCTGAAGGTTACCACATACAAGTAGCCGGTTTAAAATATTGAGAGAATTAAAAGATTTTCGATCTGAGTATGGTAACGCCAGCGGCGCACTACGTCGATGTGAGTTGAGACTCGAAGCCTGACTGAATGAGGGCCAGTCGCTATCCTCTTTTATGTTAGTGTTGTTAAACTGGCAGGTAAGGTTTGCGTTTGCAGAGCCACTTCTGACAATTCAACCAGGTAAAGTAAACCGGACAAAACGTTAAGTTTTTGCACCGCCCACGCAAAACCTTCCAAATTAATCTTCAATTCTTCATTGTGCGATAAAATCTTAACAATTATTTTACTATGAGGGAGCTGCCTGGCCTAACTGTATCTGTCACATAATGGATCGCTTAGTGCAAATAGAACAGAGAACACTAGGAGTAAAGCTCAGTTTGGTTTAAGTAATTTCTTTGCATTATC
Source organism: Cenopis cana (assembly GCA_951800055.1). Lineage (NCBI taxonomy): Eukaryota > Metazoa > Arthropoda > Insecta > Lepidoptera > Tortricidae > Cenopis > Cenopis cana. The sequence goes on along the minus strand of OX637471.1, from coordinate 12,425,466 downwards.
AATCTAATTATATTTACTTAGTAAAGTAGACGCCATCCAATCCACTGTTTTATGTCACAGGCCCGATACTGAATCCAGATTTTACTCCCAAGCGGAGCAAGGGTGTTATGAGTTAATACTGAGTAAAGTAAAGACTGAGTCCTGAGTGCAGTGTGGGATTTAAGTGCGCCTAAGAAAAACATATTTTTCCCCGAGGAGTACACTCTACTTTTCTCACCTTTGGCAAGAGAATAAATAAAGTCTAAGGCTACTAGTGACAGAATCAAATCAGCCAGCCAAAGTCATATCACTTTCGCCACTAACTTGACATTTTATTCGAATTTTATCTTCTACTAGCGTTTGCCTACGACTTTTACCACGTAAATTCGTTCATCGCATTAGAATTTAATTGCTTAGCTTACCTAGTTATCGCGCTTCCATACAAACTTCAACATCCTTAAGGGATGATTTCCGGGATGAAAAGCATCCTATGTCGTACCCCGGGGCCCCGGGCGGGACTCAAACTATCTCCATCCCAAATTTCATCTAAATCGGTTCTGCTGTTTTAGCGTGAATAACAGAGACAGACAGAGACACTCCCGCATTTATAAAATTACAGTAGATACCTATGGATTTTGATAGTCTGCAATTTTCAGGTTGTCACGCACATAAAGGCCTATACCGGCGCCGCCTCAACTCGCTGGTTAGGTATGGTTATGAAAACAAGAGCTAAACTTTACAAAGAGGGTAATGATTTTCAAGTACTTAAAACCTACACTGAAAAATCCTAAAATCTGTTTACTAGATTTTCAACAACATGATGTTGCAGTGTTAGTTATTTTATATTTACTTAAACGGAGCTTTGGTACCTAAATCAAGTAATCACACCTAGTAACATTAAGTTTTCTTTAAATTTACGTAAACACGATGGGAGCGCGTTCAGATTTTAATTCGAAATAAAATTTGGACAAAGTTTAACTAAAAATTAAGTTAAATAAATTCGAAACAAAAATTATATGTAACTGTCAATTTAACTTATTTTTACCTAAACAAGATGCTGGCAGCATTTCATCGCTTCATCGCAATGCTGATATGTTGTGCGAGGAAGTCGCCAGCTCTTAGCTGATCAGATACATCAGACGCTTCGAAATTTCTGTAAATAACTTGAGCGCGCTGGGACCCCGTGGACCTAAAGTGGGTAACTGTCCTGGATTCAGGACCCTTAGAAGGGTTCCGACCTATACGTTAGAGCGAGATGCTTCAACTCCCCTCCACTAGTTAGGACGCCTGATTCAGGACAGTGTAATACCCGCTTGCGAGTGTCGACGCCAAAAGGTACAAAATTGTACTCTCTGCCAAGGCCCTGACATTAATTAAGCTTTCATATGTATTATCCACTTCTTGTTATATTCTTATATATATTTTCTTGTAACTATATATATTTTCTTGTAACTATATACATTTTCTTTACTTATATATACTTTTCTCTTTATACCGTTATTAAATCTCTGTTTGGCCCAATGGTTGGCTAGTAGAGAATGCCATTTGGCATTAAGTCCGCCATTTGTACAATTTTGTGCTTTGTGCAGTAAAGTTTAAATAAATAAATAAAATAAATGCTATGCCAATGTCCATTTAACATTTGTATTTATAATATCTGCCAATCAATTTGATAAGTTTCATTGGCATGGGATTATTTTCTCTTACAATTATACGAAATCAAGAAGAACGAAGTCGCGAAACTATGTAATTTCTAGATTACACAACCCCTAAATCGGAAGGTCGTGGAACATTTTGTACAAATGGGTGAGAGCCGAAGCACTGCTTATAATATCCTTGCGTCCTATTCCTTGAGGAAAACTACTGCTGGCTCGGGGAAACATTCCTACCAAAGGCAGTTCTCTGAGAGAGCTGGACTAAAGAAAATGAAGGCCGGCCGAATTGTAAATCGTATTAGGGAGGTCGGGAGGGAATTAAGTGACGACAAAACTGTTAAACAATATCTTAAAGACAAGGGCATCGACAAGCGTTCAAGAAAAGTTAAACCTACCGTGTTTGAAAATCAAATAATAAATGAAAAGATGCGTCTACGTCATTTGCATTATGGATGATGAATCATATTTCACTTTGGATGGAAACGAGTGGCAAGGTACTAAACTATTATTTTGAGAACATCAATGATCCATCAGACGGGAACGTGAAATATGTCGAGCTAAGCAAGGTTTAGAAGTTTTACTATGGCTTGCCATCTGTAGTCACGGTCACGGTGTGTCCTATTATAGCTGTAAGGCGCTCGGTTGTAAGTAAACTTATTTATAAATATGGAACGCATGCGTTTGACGCATAAAACAACCGAGAGCGCTAAGGCGGACCGTTTCGTTACTCACTTTAGAGCTTCTAGAGGTATTTTATTTTCAAATCAGGAATAATTTTATTCGAGTGTATTTTAAATTTTATGTTGTTCATGCATAAATACTTCATTTAAGGCGCCTGTAGAGGCAAGCACTCTCCATACAAACTTTGTGCAAGTTTTTCTTTGCTTGTGTTTGCATTACACTTATGATTTTTGATCAGTATGCTTATTTTTCTGTAAGCCAGACCCTCAAGGAAAAAAAAAACATTTTTTTAATTTTTTGGCTTTTTTCATTTTAATTTTTTTGTAAGTTTTTTTTGCTTGACATTCTTCGTATATCCAATATTAACCACCAAAAAAAAAAATATATGCGGGAGTGCCAAAACCGACGAATAAAACTTGCCCAGAGTTTGTATGAAGAAGGCCTTGCCTCTACAGGCGCCTTAAGAACTAGCTTCTGCCCGCGTAAACTTCCGTTTCCCTATTTCATTCCTTCGGGGGATGATTTTTGGAATAATAATTATATGGAATATCCATATGTTAATCCACTATTATGTTCAGCGTCCGATGTTCCGAGTATTTTCCTAAGTATAATTCTTAAGTGACGTTTTTTTATGACGTCAAGTAGCGTTATTGTAGGTCACTTATTTCATTGCGAGGGGCATAATGGCACAAAAGAGCTTCATGACGCCAATAAACCCCCACAACTAGGTCGCTTTTGAAAGGTAGTCAGATCGAAAAGTCAGATGAAATTGAATACGAATTTCACCTCATCAGGTCATCGAACGGATGAATTGATAATGTGTTATTACAAAGGACTTCAGATTATAGCGTGCTCCCAATCGCGCCGGACACTACAAGCAACATGAATGATATCGTTCCGACAAACAACAGTTAGGTGCAGGCCCCATTCGCTTACACCGCACCGCACCGCCGCTAGCCAACAGAGAGCTGAGGCGCGTAGAGTCCATTGTGTAGGATGTCCCAAAAATTACGCAAAATTTGAATGAAATAGAAAACACATTTTTTTAGTGTAGATTTTTATTTAGTACACATACACATTAACTACATAGGCCATAGGGGTAGGGGCACGCATGAAATAGCACATCGGGCAAATGTCCACCACGGCTGTGCTGGCACATACTAATTCTTTCGTGTATTACCCGTGGTACCACGGCTTTTGTACCACGGGGGACCACGGGTAATTTTTTTCCCCGTAGACCCACTGCAACAAAATGGGACCACGGGTAATTGAAAAGAACTGTGTTTTACCCGTTGACCACCGCTGTCATATTTTGCAGATTAGAAGATTATGGGTTAAAAAAAAGTTCGTTTCTGGCGCTTCGCCGGCCGCTGCCGCGGCACGCTCGCTTCGGTCGCTCGGCTCGCGCGCTTGGGTCGCAATACTACTAACACTCCTCCTCGCTTCGCTCGTCGTCGTACCTACACCGACCTGCCTTAGGGTGACCCTCTAAGACAATTTATTTGCGTTTGAGTCCTTATTTCTTTAAAACGTCCATGATCACGAATTCCGTACTCTATATTGACATGTCTATTGCAGTGGAACTACGGGGATTTTTTTTCTCCGAGGAATGACCCGTGGGCCCACGGAAAGTTTCGTATTCAAAAATATAACTTAAAACTGGAGCAGAGGGGTCTACGGGGGAAAAAAATTACCCGTGGTCCCCCGTGGTACAAAAGCCGTGGTACCACGGTTAATACACTAATTATTTTAATGAAATTTGCCATAACCATTTTACACAAATGTGGCTGAATTTCGTAAATGCGGCGTTGAATCAAAGGGGAGGCCTTTAATGTGTTAGTGATGTTAGGCTTATCGGCATACCCCTTTGACTTCAAATAACCCCATAGAAAGAAATCTAATGGTGATAAATCATATGACCTAGGGGGGCAATTCTGATCACCGAAACGAGATAGTACCTACACGAAATTTGTACCAAATTTACGAACTGTCGCAGCCAAACTTTAATTATTTATTTTTCAGCAATAAAAATGCGCTGTTCTCTCGTGTTGTGCTCCATTTTTAATAACCCTAAACAGTCAGCTGCCCAATTGCTTTATTTTTTTAGTGGCCAGCACTTTTCCGTACAAAAGGAGGCCAATTCAAATCTTGCGTAAATTTTGGGACATCCGTTATATGGGTTATTTCTTATTTATTTATTGATATATTTAATCCTCATTGTAGAATACAACAGAGTACCTGTAGGCAGGTGGTGTCACGTGGTGTAGGTATTGAGCAAGGTCGCCAGAGCTGGTGTGTATGAAATTTGGCAATTGATATCGTGTTATATTACAAGTACAGGGAAAGTCGAAATATTACAAATTTGTAATTAAATCACAAAAAACACCCTGTTTAATTAATGCAAGGAGCGGAATCTAAATATTGAAGTGAGTTAACCGTGTGGAACTTACGCGATAAAAATAAAAAAGTCCGAAGAATTTTAGGATTAGTAGCTGCGTAGCTGCCAAAATTTGTCCCGAGGTATTTACCTGCTCCGCCCACTTAAGTTTAGCAATTAAAAGGGCTATATCGGTTACTTTGGTTTTGCTACGGGTGGGCTCGTTTCTGATCCCAGCACACCTCTCCTTTGCTCTCCGAGTGACTGTGGGCGGGGCATATCGCACGTAGAACCGATGACCGTTGGGGCCGACAGGTTAGACCCCCCACAAGGTGGGCTGATGACCTGGTAAAGGTCGCGGGAGTCCGCTGGATGCGGGTGACGCAGGACCGGTTATTGTAGTAGCACTCTTAATTTGGGGGAGGCCTATGTCCAGCTGTGGACGTCTTTCGGCATAAACAGAAGAGCTCCCGTGGGACCTGCATGTCTCTAGCTATCAACACGACGATTCCTCATATCAATGTAAGAACGGGCAACACGCTTGTGATTCTTCTGATGTCCTGGCTATGAAGTCCCTGGATTTGAACGCTGGCCGTAAACCTGCAGTTCGCCAGTTTAAAATAAGTATATGAAAAAGGCGGCAAGGGTTTGTACAAATGAACGAATTATGGATGAAAAAAAACAATTTTCAATATTTATTATAAGAGTATATTTAAAAAAATCTACCCGCCCAAAATAAAATCTTGAATACTTTTTGCTTTGAACCTACAAAAACTTAATATACAGTTGGCAAAACGTAATACTTAGCTATTATTATTATGCGAAGGCACCATGTATGATTAGGCAACTTTGTTTATTAATTTTATTATGTATACAATACCTAATATAAAATGTACTTTTTTTTTCTTTTATTATGCGAACGAATATGCGTATTTAGATGATGGACGACTACCGTTGGTCCTTTACTTAGAGAGTTTGCCAACTTCGTACAGGTATGCGGCAAACAACTTAATCTGTGAACAAAGAAATAATTGCTTTTATCTACACACATATCATAAATCCTCTAAAATGCGTTCAGAAATAGGCAATGCCCAGCATTACAACATTCAATGTATTTATCAAAATTTTCTTATCAGTGGTAGAAGGTTACAGCAGTAACAATATTATTAAGATTTCCTATGTAATAAAATAACGTAAACAAAAAAAATTGGAACATCATACAAAACTAAAAAAAATTTAAATATAATATATTGTGGTATCAATGAAAATTCGAATTCAGTCGACACGAAACGTCAGCTCGGTATTTTTTTTTTGTATCTATCACACGACATTTGAGCTCGAAGCTCGAACGACAAGCGAATCAGAATAGGGACTATTAGTAGATGCCTTTTAAAAACACATTCAGGTTCGGCTGCCAGGGCGCCGATAGTTGCGGCTAAGCTCCACAAAATATTTACTGCCAGAAACTTAAAAAAGAGTGTATAGGTTGATTCTCAGGGCGTTTCGACGAGTTCTTCCATCAAATTACTCGTACTGTAAAAGATCCATTAGTAGACCCAATAAGACCAATACAATAAGTAATAATTTACCAATTCGTATATAAGCGAATTTTGGCATAGCTGTAGGTAAAGCTGTCCTTAACAACATACTAAAAGTACTGGTGGATGGGGTGGAGCTAACGAATAGGGGGGTGTAAGGCTGAGTTTCCACCAGATATGTGCGAGGGTGTGTTTTCATATATTTGACACCTCGCTCGGCGCATTGCGAGGTGTCAAATGTATGAAAACGCATCCTCGCACATCTCTGGTGGAAACGCAGCCTTAAGGTCCGTTTATGTTTTTTTTTAACAAAAAAGCTCGTAAATCTATATAAAATTTTCTACCATAAAGGTTTTATACATTTTTTCGCTGAGTATATACATGATTTCCTATCTACAACTATGCCAAAATTAGCTTATACTCGTACACGAATTATTTCGGCCAATTTTCCTTCGTTGAGGGAACTATAGATTTGGATGCCATTTTTGATCATTTTATAAGGGCTCTAGACTCCAAAAAACTGTAAATACCATCCGAGTTTATAGGAAATTCGACAATAACGCGAGGAAGAAACTGAATTCAATCTTGACAGTGGTTGAAACGCAGTCAATCGGATTGGGCTGTGGAGGGGGACGACTTCGTCGATGACACGCACTATACACGGTTACGTTCAATTTTATCCGAAACCCGAATGTAATTAGTGTCTTATAATCTCTTCTCGCTCAAGCCACCAGCTTCACCATCAAGCCTTCTCTTTCATCGTGCGTTTTACTCTTCACACCCTGGAATCCACTACCGTGTGAGAGAGACGGAAGAGCCCACCGTCACTCTCGCACAACTCTCCACTTGCTTGAGCGTCTTCTGCACCCCTTCCTAGGGGTGGCAGGTGGCTCTTCCTGCGCTGGGTGTGAAGAGTAAAACAACTCTCCACTGCGACGCAGGCGCCCGTACAGCAGGCCGCGCGCTAAGCGGCTGCGCGCATTTCGTCGTTCGGCTGTGAGCCTGCATATGTTGCCGGCCCCAAGCCGAAGCTACCCGTAAAAGGCCGAGCATCCGATCTCGATGACTAAAGTAAGTAACACTATGACTGACTTTCCAGATGGACACCAGCCGCACGAGACACGCCAGCAGCAGACGCCGTAGCCCCCTGCCCGGGGACTCGCACGGCAACCTCACCAGCAGCAGACGCCGTAGTGGGCCCCCTGCCCGGGGACTCGCACGGCAACCTCGCCAGCAGCAGACGCCGTCCCCCAATTGACGGCCAGAAGCCCGTCCCGCCGTAGCGGTGACGCGACCCGCAACAGCTCTCAATGCGCCCAGCGCAGGAAGAGCTACCTGCCACCCCTAGGAAGGGGTGCAGAAGACGCTCAACAAGGGCATCCGATAACTACAGTTGGGCCCCCTGCCCGGGGACTCGCACGGCAACCTCGCCAGCAGCAGACGCCGTCCCCCAATTGACGGCCAGAAGCCCGTCCCGCCGTAGCGGTGACGCGACCCGCAACAGCTCTCAATGCGCCCAGCGCAGGAAGAGCTACCTGCCACCCCTAGGAAGGGGTGCAGAAGACGCTCAACAAGGGCATCCGATAACTACAGTTGGGCCCCCTGCCCGGGGACTCGCACGGCAACCTCGCCAGCAGCAGACGCCGTCCCCCAATTGACGGCCAGAAGCCCGTCCCGCCGTAGCGGTGACGCGACCCGCAACAGCTCTCAATGCGCCCAGCGCAGGAAGAGCTACCTGCCACCCCTAGGAAGGGGTGCAGAAGACGCTCAACAAGGGCATCCGATAACTACAGTTGGGCCCCCTGCCCGGGGACTCGCACGGCAACCTCGCCAGCAGCAGACGCCGTCCCCCAATTGACGGCCAGAAGCCCGTCCCGCCGTAGCGGTGACGCGACCCGCAACAGCTCTCAATGCGCCCAGCGCAGGAAGAGCTACCTGCCACCCCTAGGAAGGGGTGCAGAAGACGCTCAACAAGGGCATCCGATAACTACAGTTGGGCCCCCTGCCCGGGGACTCGCACGGCAACCTCGCCAGCAGCAGTCGCCGTCCCCCAATTGACGGCCAGAAGCCCGTCCCGCCGTAGCGGTGACGCGACCCGCAACAGCTCTCAATGCGCCCAGCGCAGGAAGAGCTACCTGCCACCCCTAGGAAGGGGTGCAGAAGACGCTCAACAAGGGCATCCGATAACTACAGTTGGGCCCCCTGCCCGGGGACTCGCACGGCAACCTCGCCAGCAGCAGTCGCCGTCCCCCAATTGACGGCCAGAAGCCCGTCCCGCCGTAGCGGTGACGCGACCCGCAACAGCTCTCAATGCGCCCAGCGCAGGAAGAGCCACCTGCCACCCCTAGGAAGGGGTGCAGAAGACGCTCAACAACAACAGGGGCATCCGATAACTACAGCCAGCCCCGAACAATGATGTCTTATAATGTAGTTAGTGTGACGGGTTGTAATAAGTATGTGTCGAGTAGGTACTCACGCCCTCGATGTAGTTCCTGTTGTTGATCTTCTCGTTCTGCGAGTGCGCCATGTCGTCGCCCGCGCCCATGGGCAGCAGCAGCACGTTGCGCGCGCTCGCCTCCTGCAGCGTGATCGTCACCGGGATCGAGCCGCCCTCGCGGGACATGTCCGGCTCCGTCTGTCGCATTCATAACAACGTTACCCCGGCACCGCACTTCGCTATGCGTGTTCGCGTTGCGTCTGCGCCTCCCTTTCTTTTGCGATATTAGTATATTACATTTGAAAAATTTATGCAAAACGCGATTACAGTAGAATCCCCTTATAACGACTCCGGATATAACATTTGACCGCTTTTAACGACTGCTCAATCACCTGACGTTAGGATTTATCCCATACATTTTCAAAGAAAAACAGTCCGTTTTGTACGACGGTCTGTTAGTGCGACGCAATATTGCCGGTCCCTTGATGGTCGACTGTATCCGGATTCTACTGTATTTGCACAAATACGGCGAAGTGAGGTGCCAGCATTAAGGCCGATTTACATTGGCCAACACTCGCATGCAAGTTTCTTTACATTGCGTGGCTGCCCGGCTACCGAGGTAAGATGAATACGATCAAACCCAGCAATGTAATGAAAATTCATTGAAAATTGCACGCTAGTTCGTTCAATGGCTCGATTCAATGGCGACTGACTTACATATTTTGGGTGTAATGTAACACGTTGCAACTCGAGCATTACAGCAAAATTATTACAAGTCAGTCGCCACCTTGAGGAGGGAAGTACGCCACACTTTGCGTAGGTACGAACTACGAAGGACAGTAACCAGCAACGTTACAAACTGTTTCATGCATCAAACAACCACTATCCCCGATCTACATCTACATACTACATATCTCCCGAAAATTAAACAGGCAACTATACAAATCTCTACTATAAATGCCTCAAAATTGAAATACAATAATTTAAGTTGAAATGACTCATCCCTTCAAAAATATTAGGTCCATGTTTTGCAGAATTTTATTAAATTAATTCGTATCAATGAACTGTCACCCGCGTAAGATAAACCACCTTGCTTAATAGTTTTAGCGTTTCATGGATTTACGAGATAAAAAATCGTTGGTTTTTGTTACGTATTCACTAGTTACGGCTAGCTACTGTTTGTACATCAGTAAAAACCGCTTACCTGGCCGCAGAGTAGGTTCGTTTAGCTTTTTTTCTATCATTTATCCACTAATTGTTAATAGTCGGGTAGAAAGATACCCTAGGTATCCTCTAGGTGCTATTATAAATATTTTATTGACTTTTTCTTCTTTGTGGAGCACATGGTATTCAGGTAAGGTATGTTGGGCTAAGATCGGACTAATTTTCGATACATTGGTAAGCACACGGAGTTATTTTTTTTTTACTAACTAATCTATCGATTCTTTGAATTGTTATCGTTTGTTATAAATAAGTATGAAATATATTTTCAACCTAAATTTTTCATTCATATATGCAACCGTTTTTATTTAACATACGTTTAAAGATAGTATTTGAAATGTTTTTTCATCGGGAAACATCGAACGTAAACGGTTAACATCGGACTATGTTGAAAAATGAACTCTGTTCAGTTACGCGTATGGTTCGTTTTAAAAATAATCCGGTCTTTTCCTGTCAAAATTACAAAAAAACACTAATTTTATATTTCACGCTGTCACAGACAACCTGTAGCTTTAAATCAACGCGGCTGACTTAGGTGTGGGGCGTAACAAAAATGGCGTAGGCAGGTGTGTTGTCAAATCGAAAATCTCTTCTAGTTTAGTAGAAAATTTAATTATCCGATCTTGACCCGATCCGGTCTTATCCCAACATACTTTAGTAAAATCAGATAGCTTTATTTTTAGGGTTCCGTACCCAAAGGGTAAAACGGGACCCTATTACTAAAACTCCGCTGTCCGTCTGTCACCAGGCTGTATCTCATGACCCGTGATAGTTAGACAGTTTAAATTTTCACAGATGATGTATTTCTGTTGCCGATATAACAAATACTAAAAAACAGAATAAAATCAATATTTAAGGGGCTCCCATACAACACTCATGATTTTTTTTCTGTAGATTTTATAGATAATGGTACGGAACCCTTCGTGCGCGAGTTCGACTCGCACTTTGCCGGTTTTTTATATCTGATGATTTTTTGAATGGGGTTAATAAGGGTTCAGTTTTCTCCATTTTGGTACACGCAAATAGTTCAATAAAAGCAATGAACCCGTTATAACGTTACTTGTTTATGACAATTGACAATATTTCATAATTTCCAAAAGTCTTAATTCGAAAACCATTTCGGTAAAAACGTGTGAAGTATACAAAAAATATTTTTTTAGATTTTTTTCTCCGTTAATTTTGGAAAAAAAACGCAAATTACTGTAAACCGAAAGTTGACGTCATCTTCCTCGCTGTATTCAGGGAGACCTTAGTACAGAGTACAGCCAATCGCTGCTCTGGAGTGGCTCTGGATTCTTGTTGGGAAGATGACGTCATATTTTACTTACGCCCTTTTGGAATGACCTACTTCTCAACGTGTTTTTTTTGTATGAAATAATGAGTTAAATTGAAAAAGAAAAAATACGGGTGGCTTAAATTTTTACCTATTTTCTAACTAGTTCATAAAATAAAGTAGTTAAAAATATGAAATGTTGTCAATTATTTATTGCAACCAATAAAGGCCGTCTATTTTGTTAATGCGTTTTTCTTTATCATACGAACGATAGATACTACTTTTAACTTGGTAAGTAGTTCACAACACAGACATTTGATTTCGATGACATCTTTGGCAGTCTAGTTAAAAGAAAACCTATGAAAAGTTGCCCAAAAAAAATTGGTGTTGTAAAAAAAGTAGTAAAAATATAGTGGGTGCAGTGTACCTGGTAGATGAGCCTGGTGGCGCGCGCGGCGGCCTGGTAGTGTGGGTGGTTGGGATCCTCGGTCCAGGCACGCCCGCTCTGCGCTGTGATCTTCATCTGGTTAGGCGAGCCACGCTCAGCCCACTGGTCATTATAATTGAAATTATTTAAAATGTCCTATATTTTATAAAACTGACATTGGACTTTGAATCTTCTTACTTGGACAGTAAAGTAGCTTTTTCAACGAACTAATTTGATATACTAGATATTATGCTACTGAAGTGAAAATAGATTCGAGAAAAGGGTGGTACGGCCGTGCCTCTTTTTTAGCTCCCGGATTTGATTCACAATCGAGTCAGTGCAAAATTATGATTTTTTTTATACCTTAGTCTGCAATTTACAATTTAACAAAACTTTAATTGGCAACATTTAAAAAAAGGCCATTGGTCAAACGCCGTCTGGGTTGCCGGATTAAACTTGTAACTTATGTTTAAACTTTTGTTGTCTATCCTACAGGATGGCAGATGTGATTAGACCTACAACACATGATGAAGAATAATAAATAGTAAGCTAAAGTTATAATTTTATCAATAAATAAATAAATGACGAAGTGATTTCTAACGATTCCAATTTTGTCCTGTATGTCACGTCATGTTCATGTAGGTCAATCTCGAGCTACATGGCTAAGAGTTGTTATAGATAATGCTCAAGATGGTATAGTAGAAATTATTTAATATGTCCGACATTTTATAAAACTTGTCATTGGACTTTGAATCTTCACGCTTGGGCAGTAAAGTCGCTATGTGAACGGCCTAATTTGATACAACTCGGATAGTTCAAATAATTTTAAGTATAGCCTTGTAGGCGCTTTGATACTTTACTGTAAATGTAATGTTTTAAGAAATAAATAAACCTTTTTATGGACGTAATCAAACACCAGCTTCTCCACTTCCTCAGGCTCCTGGTTGGGCACTATCCTCAGAGAGAACTTTCCTATAACCTTGCCAGGAATCACTGTTTTAGCGCCTGGCTGGAATGCAGCTCCTGTAATTCGAAATCGTACTTAAATATGGACTAACTTAAAATGATATAGGAATATTAAATAAATATTAATTTTAAGATAGTAAAACTGGATTCTACTCCCAACTTTTTGAACATATAAAGGCACATTTCCGGGAGCCTAATAATTATGTAGCCGACATGAGTCCCTGGTAAAATTTGATCACAAGTATATGTTTTAATATCATAACATAAGCATTAATAATATTAATACCTTCGATTCCGTGCAACGACAGGCTAGGGTACCTCCATCTATGCATCAACAGCTGTTCCTTAATACCATTCTGAGCCAGCCTTGGGGCACCTATGGTTTCCCTGGAACATAAAAACATGTTCACTCTCACGAGGTAAGTTTCCAGATGAGTACGGAATGGGTGGTGTAAATCTATATTCTCTAAATCTATCTATATTATTAACCCTTCGCCCGCCATCTTCTGATATATCAGACAACGTGACAGTATAAATGACATTTTCGCGATCTATGGCAGAGTTGAAAATTGCGGGTGATTTTTTGACGTTCGGCGGTTAAACGGTTAATGTTATAAAGAGGTAGTTTTAATGTTGGGGTAATCACCAAAACTATACTCATCCAATTTAAAAAATACTCTCACCGATTTATTAAATTGAGCTTCCGGATAAACATATTGGGCATATGCAATATTCTCGGTTCTTCCCGGACTTTATGAAGTAAAGTAGGTGAAGCCGCGTTAACTGCTAAAGTAAGGCCAAAGAGAGGAGATAAAACTATGGCATGAGTGAGAAATGCAGCGATATACTAATGATGATTTATCAGACAATATATCCCGTCTTGTTGACTTTGATTTAGAAATATCCGCATCAACCTAAATACTACAACATTTTATTTACCTATATGCCTCAGGATCAAAATCAATAGAAGTGTAGAGCTTCTTTTCCGATTCCGTCAATGGAGCTACCGACTTGTAGATGTCTGTTATTAAGATTTTACCATCTTTGTCGACTAGCTGGTCCAGCAGATAAATGAGATCAGACATGGCTGAAAAAATAATAAATGACGTAAATACTAGATAATAGGGGAACATCATAAATAAATTGACCCAAACCGTACCTACTGTAGTGCTATTATATAGTAATTTCATAAGTAGTGTATATTCTTTGGAAAAATTATACCTCACCGGGTTTCTTCTCATGGCAGAGGTTTACTTTTCCAAACCAGTGGTAGTTTAGATATTCATAAGTTTAAATAAAGCTAAGCTTTTGAAATCTAGATTACTTTCCAGACCACTAGCATAGCACGCAACAAGGCAAAGCCATTATCGACAAGGCAAATTTGGTCGCCACAGTACAACACTTTGTTATTCATGAGAAGAATAAATATTATGCGGGTTAAAAAGGTGGAAGGTTTATCCATATAATGTCATATTAAAGTAGTTTGCTTCATCACGACACATCTCCTATTCAGTTGTGCTAACCCCTTGCTTCATCACGACACATCTCCTATTCAGTTGTGCTAACCCCTTGCTTCATCACGACACATCTCCTATTCAGTTGTGCTAACCCCTTGCTTCATCACGACACATCTCCTATTCAGTTGTGCTAACCCCTTGCTTCATCACGACACATCTCCTATTCAGTTGTGCGAACCCCAGAGCAACTAATGAACTGGGATTTTTTAGGGTTCCGTAGTAAACAAGGAACCCTTATAGTTTCGCCATGTCCGTCCGTCCGTCCGTCCGACCCCCGTTTTTCTCAGTAACCGTTAGTACTAGAAAGCTGTAATTTGGCATGAGTCTACATATCAATCACGCCGACAAAAGGGTAGAATAAAATCTTTAAAAAAAATTGTTTTGAGGTACCTCCCGTACATGTAAAGTGGTGGTGAATTTTTTTTTCTGCCAAACCCCATCGTGTGGGGTATCGTTGGATAGCTCTTTTAAAAATATTATAAGGTTTCTAAAAGCATTTTTTGATTAAAGAATTGGTTAGCGTGATATTAAGCTTTGAAGTGATGTGGCTACTAGGCATGTGAAAAAATCATGGTAGTAGTATATACGATGAATTTAAAAGGAAAACTATCACAGCTAAGTAGACATTACTAGTTAACGAGTAATAGTCGAACTTCAGAAATGTACTTTGCAAAAGCAAACTTTCGTACAATTTCCATTGATGCCTTAGATAATGTTGGTAATTCTGTCAAAAACATAGTAAATATAAGTTTGCGAACTTTTTAGTCCACATTATGTAACGGGGGACGACTACGGAACCCTACCTTGCGCGTGGCCCGACACGCACTTGGCCGGTTTTGATTTTACAAATGTAATGGGTAGGTAGGTGCCAGGTGCATATTAATATCAATTGCCAAAAATCTCAGCTTTTGAATGACTGAACAATGCATTTTATAAAGTGACTGATCTGCTGCATAACATTGTATAATACATGTAATTAAATCACTGCATAGAAACTATGAATACAATGATACTTTATCGCGGATTAACTTTTCCACCGATAGGCGCACGTCATCACTCATCACATACGTGTTACGATATGTGTGGCTGCTGATAGAATGTTTGCGGAGTTCGCTAAACAGGCAGGTATATAATATAGCAATTAGCAATGTTTGTTCTGACGTTAGGTAGGTACGTAAATGTTCGTAAATAGGTACATATTTTAATGTAGCAGATAGTTAAAATAATTTTTTCATTCTTAGCAGACCATTCCTGAGAAATGAATAGTGTGTTTATATTTATTTTATTACGTAACATTTCTGGAATGTTCTTATTACCACAATACCCAATACCCATTATACCCACTAACCACAATACGCTTAGATAGGTATTTTAGTGACTAGGTCGTAAATCAGACAATGTGTTATTTACTTACTGTTGCATACCTACAAAACGTGACTCAGATTGCAATAAATGCAATTTACTCATTCAATATACTCAGATTATTTTTTATACAATAGAAAAATATACATAAGTATACATATACAAAAGTTGATATAGGCAAGATATAGGTAGTCTGAGTGTATATTGCGTAAAACATAATACGTACCTTCGTGAACCGTACCGCCATACACCCCACTGTGAAGATCCATTTTAGCACATTCAACTTCTAAGAAATAGTAGCTGATACCACGCAGACCATATGTGATGCAGGGCTTGCTAGTACCCAACCAGTAGTTGTCAGAAATGCACACATAGTCTACAGTGTCGAAGAAGCCCTCGGGCTTTAGCTTCTCAATTAAGAGTGCGTCCAGGCCTTCTGATCCTGACTCCTCCATACATTCAAACACAAACTTCAGATTCACAGGCAACTATAATAGAAAAATAAGAAATATGTCAGTATACACTTACCTTTATATATATGTATATATATTTATCTAGCCTATAAGACGGTCCCACTACTGCATCCATTTGGTGGCTATATTAGCCCACCGATCCGGGTGCATGCGACAGACGTGGCCTGCCCAGTCCCATTTGAGCCTAGCAGTTTTTGCGCCTTTATATATACATATATATATATATATATATATATATATATATTTAACTTGGGGTCAGTGCTGCATGATTTTTGCTACTTACATCACCTCTCACTCTCACATAGTGTTTCCACCTTTTTCTTGGTCTACATACCTCCTAATTACACTCATTATAGTACGCGCCATCCATGACGACGCGCCCCTCCACAGCGAATCTTATACTAATCCGTGCGCAGTTGTACGGCTTGGACTGTGGAGGGGCGCGCCTTCGTGGATGGCGCGCACTATACACGTAAAGGAAACATTTCTTTTTCTTATAAGACATACCCAAAATGGTTGAAATTCAATGTGGCTTTAAGATTAGTATTTTAAATATAACTCAAATATTTAAATTTGAGATAAACTAAAAAATTAGTAGAATAAAATAACATTTTCCTTAATGTCTGTATTATAGAGGAAACATTTATGTTAATGTATTTTTTATAAAATGAAGAAAACTTCACATATTTGTGAGTCATCCTGGCAGAGGCTAAGCTTATCTATCCCTGTGTTTTATTCTAATTTCAGTTGATATAAATATATTAATGACTATACTCTATTCACTATACAAGTACAATTTATGTAAACAAATCACATTCCAGTACAGTAAAGGGACAACTTCCAGTTATAGCCGAAGAGCTGGATGGCTATGTTCATATATTTGTTATTTACTCACTTATATGGTGGGGGTTGGACTAGTTGGTCAACAAAGAGGTTGTACAAGCAAATGAAGGTGCCCAATTCATAGAGGTCTGAATTTGGTGTGGTATGATAGTTAATTATGTATTTTATTCAGATACAATGTTGCTAGTGATTTTAGTTGGGAGGGAAAGTAGTGCCAGTCACCGTCCACAGTCCACTCTTAAACCTATATCATGATGATGATGAGTCTTCAGACATTAGTGTGAATGTATTTGTTTCTTTTATTAAGTTGGTGATTTGTTTCGGTACATGAATATAAAGTATAATAGTGAACAGAGTACTAATAATAAACATACAAAATTATGAATGAAAATCTTAGTACAATGTATGTACACACAGTGAATAAAGCTCACATGGCTTAAAACCCATCCTCTCCCAGTGGAAAAAATTGCATTGTTTTGTTATGTGCTCATAGATATATGTGTACCACTTTGGCTCTGCTGTCAAGGTATAAATGTTATTTGTATTAAATAAATAAATAAATGTCACCAGTAGATGATGGCTTTAGAAATCTCAGAGGTGTTTGTCATCTTACCTCCTCACCAACAGCCTTGTATGCATTAATAGCATGGAGCCATCCTAGGACGGGGCCTTTGTCGTCAGTA
Source organism: Cenopis cana (assembly GCA_951800055.1). Taxonomy (NCBI): domain Eukaryota; kingdom Metazoa; phylum Arthropoda; class Insecta; order Lepidoptera; family Tortricidae; genus Cenopis; species Cenopis cana. Next base: position 12,408,034 of record OX637471.1, on the reverse strand, counting down.
GATCCACGTCCATACAGCTTACCATTGCGTTCAACCAACTCAAAAGGCTCAGTGTCCCAGCCATCAGATTTCAAAGCAGGCTGCACATCTAAATGGCCATAAATGCAAATTGTGTTCTTTTTGGTGTCCTGTAAGTTGAAAACTTCATATTGACGGGTTAATCTTACAAAGATTTTTTTGAATTAAACACATTCTTTTGCCATTGATAGGATTTAATAGACTTCCATTTTACAGGGTCTTTTATAAAAATAGTAAAATACTACTGTTTAGTGCAAATAAAATTATTTTGTTACATTATTTTGGTGTGAGATTATGGTTCATGTCTTTGTAATTGTTTTCTGTAACAAATAATAGCAAATCATAGAATAAGGAAAGCAAAAGCATTCTTTTCAAACTCTCTGCCATCATCTTGTTGAAGTTATCTGCTGTACTGGCCAGTAATTTTCTAATACAACTTACGTTTCCTAAGACTGCTACTAGCACTGGGGGCAGCTTTACTTCCTTTCCATCAATGGTCTGGAAGCCGACATCTCTCAGCTCGGTTGTAGCACCCACTTCTTTCAACTTATCCTGCATCCAGTGTACCATACGTACGCAATCATCTCGGTACTTTATATCACTCGACACCGACGGAATCGCTACAGCCTCTTTCAAAAGGCACTTGTAAGTAGCTACATTAGCATCTACATGCTTAAATATTGCTGGCAAAGTTTTATCTGTAGCCATTTTGGTTGTAGATTGAATACGAGCTACAGAATATGTTCGACTCCGATGGGCAACCCAGCACTGTGAGCACTGATTAAATCTTGCGATAGCAATTGCCGGTAATTTATTATCAATCGCACGTACCGCTTTGGAAATAAAAAAGGGAGAGGGAAACATGATTGATTAGAGCATTTCGCGCGAGTTGACGTTTGCGTTCCGTTTCACTTGGCTTGATTTGACACAAGAGCTCTATTATGATGCAAAATCCAAAGGCGTCAATTACACGGTCAATATTATCACGCGATACAGTATTGGCCTCTCTCTCACACATGAAAGTGAGAGAGAGGCCAATACTGTTTCGCGGTATCGCGTGATAATATTGACCGTGTAACTGACGCCGGCATCACTGGGCTGACTGGGCATCACAAAGGCATCACGTACACGGCGACAGTCTTTATACGCTTGTATATAAAGAGATTATAGCCTGGATTAACATATAGGATACTTTTTATCCCGAAAATCATCCCTTTTACGCGGACGAAGTGAGAAGTCGCTGGCAAAAGCTAGTATTATATAAACTCTCAATTTCAGCCCCTAAGGGAGGCGTCAAATTTTGGCTTGACGTTAGGTGAAGCCGGGTGAGGCGCATAGGTTACACGGTTAAAAGGTTGGGAACCTCTGCAGTCTGCGCTACATAGTATACTCGTATATTATATCTATGTTCTACGCACTACATATAGTGTTTATATTCTCTTTGCTACGCACGGCGACTATACTGATTATTATCAGGCGATACACTAATATCACAATAAGTATTCATCGTGTATGCATGAATATTGAAGCAAAATTCATCCACCTTAAGGCGATATATCGATTGAAAGAGACACCCTTTGTTTTTCGCTCACGACAAAACGGGATGCAACCCTCTCCGAGAATGGCTTTTTAGACAAATCTCGTTAAATACCTGACTGTGTGAAGGTTTATTAAATTTCCTCTTGTCAATACCTGGATGAGGTAAAATACCATCATATTAACCTAATCGTGTCTTTTAATAATGCGTTGTTTTAGTAGGCTGAGGAAAAAAGGAAAATATAGACTCGACTTTGGATTGATTTTCTATCGAGAAAATTTTAAGCAATCATGTTTCGCTATTGTTAGTACCACAATCATATAGTCAAGAATCATATATCTGAAAATCAGCCCCTGCTGTTTGCTAGTCTGGGCAGGACAGCGTTTCAAAGTCTCCAAATATTTCAGTGTAGCGCCTTAAAAATGCCTTAAGGCGCGAGGGTGGGCAAGCTCTCTCCATACAAACTTTGTGCAAGTTTTTCTTCGCTTGCGTTTGCATTACACTTATGATTTTTGGTCAGTATGCCTATTTTTCTATTAGCCAGAACCTGGAAACATAAAATATTTTACTTTTCGTATTTTTTTAATTTTTCGTTTTTTGAAATTTCTGAATCTTTTTCTTGACATTCTTTGTATTATCTAATATTACCAAGCAAAAAAAATTATATTCGAGAGTGCCAAAACCGACGAATAAAACTTGCACAGTTTGTATAGTTTGTATGGATGGAGAAGGCCTTGCCCTACCCTGCGCCTCAATAAGTACCTGCATGTGGGGCTTTACGTTTATTTATACGTATTATGGGACTACTCGGACATAGTTTTAAGAAAAATCGAGAATGTAAAAGATATTTTATTTTATGATTGAGAACATGAATGAAAATTAACTGCAAAATAGCCACTTAATTCGGAGTATCTTGGTCTAAGTATTTGAACGACTATTGATAGCAATAAGTTATTTTTATAAGGGCGTATCCAGAAATCACGCGAGGTTTTTGGGTCACTTTTAGACCCCCCCCCCCCCCTTGGTGATCTTTGGTGACGTTTTGGACGACCCCCCCTCTCCCACGAAACCTGACGTGTATTTTTTGAATTTATCACCACCTTTGAATTTTTTTAAGAAAATGTATTTTGGTAGACAGTTATGAAGACGTGATTGTGTAATTTCTTCTATTTTTAAAGAAAATGCTACATGAGTAGATATCATTTCTCGGTATTGTAGGTGCAGTAAAAAATACTCGTGAGGTTTCCTTGTAACCCCATTCCCCCCAACCACGTGATCAGTAGTGAGGTTTTCGTAGTCCCCTCCCCTCCCCCACCCCTTAGAAACCTCGCGTGATTTCTGGATAAGCCCTAAGTTTAACAGAAGCATGTAGAAAAATTATCCTTAATTAATAAATATTAGTTACACCGTAATAAACACAGTAAAATTCTAATTTTACTTTCATTGAAGGGACAATATAATACTAATTTCGCATGGAATGCTTGACTTGAGTCGCACGACGACGTGTGTGGTAGCCAGTGGCGGAGCGTTCATACAACTCGGTTCCCAACGGCTTGCCTAATTTAGAAACAGTCCAGTTCTTTCATGACCTATGGGTCATGAACATGAAGAATAAGAAAGGCAAATTATTTCCAGCTTCCCTAAGAATATTTTTGACGCACCGCCACTGGTGGTAGCACAGCCATATCTTCTGTTTCGTCGCTTTGGTTCTCCCATGGATTAACAATTCACTGTGCGAAGTATCCTGAAAATGAATAAAATAATTATGAAGGTGAAAACGCAATTAAACTTAAAGTAAACAAATCAACCTAAATAATGTTGTTTCACACCTTACCATGCTTTTTAGAAATCAGTCATTAATGTTTTCAAATAAGGAAACAAAGTTATACTTTATTCACTCTTTTGAAGCCAACAATGACTCTTTACTGAATAGAAGGTGCGGAAAGCAGTATTTTCGTATTGGCCGTAATGAATCTCTCGCTACGCTCAACATTCTACTTTAGAATCTTTATTGTAGAATACCGCCCTCACCGTTCCTCACCTCTTGGCGTTCAAAGAGTTTAGCCACTCGCCAGTAATCGTCAATGAAGCTTTCTCTCAGGAGCAGGAAGTCTGCGGCCTATGACTAAGTCGGGCCGGCAACGATCAATACTGCCGTCAATAAATCTACGTTATTGATAACTACATGGCATTGCGTTTGGTGGGCTTAAGCGGCACGTCAAACGCATGTCAATGTGTAAAAATTTGTAATAATCATGCTATGGCAACTTAGAAGAAAAGAAATGGAACGCTTAGATTGAGCTGCAATCTATATATTGGTGACAAAATAACGAGCTCTTCAGCTCTAAGTACTGCTTGTCTTCTTTTCCAAGCCAAGGACTTCGTCGTTTTTACTCATGCTGTTAGATGTCAGTACTGCACACAGTTATGTTTAGGTAATGTACACATTGTAACAACTGTAACAAGTACCACGAACTTGTCTACTATGTATACATTAACCTTTACATTTTCTTGTCTATGCCTTAATTTAGATGACGTATTTGCTACCTAAATTTATGGTACTAGGAGTTTTTTCCTGTTTAGTTCCTTATCGTTCCAATTTACACAAAATATTTACATTTTTAGGTAATGTACACAATTATGTGATAACAACATCGAGCTAATTGAGCCTCATCAATAGTTCATGCAAACAGAAAATTGATTAGAGTGCTAGTTAAATACCCCATAGACATGGATAAATATATGTTGTCAGCCTCTCTTACGTTATAAGTTACGAGCAAAATTTTATGGACTATGAGTGTATATCAGCTTAAATTTGGGAGTAACGGAACGTTTATATTATACGTTGACATCTTTCATCTTATGACAATTTTCAAAATAAAACTTCAATTCAAATATATTTATAAAACTGTTACTGACAAATCCATTTAATTTAATTTAAAATAGTTGCGTTTTCATTTAAATGCCACCATATTCGAAATAAAAAACATTGTATTGTAATACGCATAGTTTGAGAATGTAATAGTGAGCCAGGACTCGTAATCCAGGAATACCTAATACCTATGTCATTCAGGACACAGGACAGGAATTGTTGCGTTTTGTACGGTAGCCATTTTGTAAGGGTGGACACGGAAAAGGTAATTAAATTATAATTATTTGTATTTGTGTAATAATAATAATAATATGACTTATGACTTATTGTGCACCACAAAATAATAACATAATAAAAAACTTAAACGAAGCAACTAAGTTATAATAGATTAATAGGTAATAAAGTCTAATCAAGTAAATTCTTTCATTTTTGGCATTTATTTTCCTTTCACAATTGCAGGAACCCCTTACACAGATTTCCAAGTCCTCACCTAAAGATTCAAACAGGTTTAGGGCTGGGAAGCTCAGCTGCGGATTTGATTTTGAAGAGCAGTCATCACAGAACAAATAGGAGGGTTATATAATTCATTTTACTGAAGTATATCACTACCCAGAAAATATGCTTGCGAGGTATTTATTTATTTTTATTGAATAGATTTGTAGATATCAGAGTGGACTATGGGACGGAAAAATTAAAGCATAGGTACAATTTTGACCACAGTCGTATTCTCGGAGGGATACAATACAATACAAATATTCTTTATTGTTCACCAAAAATTACATAGAAGTTGGGCTTAAAACTAAACATGTTGATGGTAGACAACAGGCGGTCTTATCACTAAAAAGCGAAATGGAGGAGTGCCTACTAAAAAAGAAAAAGATACAAGCGAATTGTTATCTGCACTTGAAGGGTTTGAGCAACAACTGGAGTAAAAATATTGCAGCCATAATAACAGCAAAACTATGTCTGTTTGTACTAATTTGATGTTACAGTGGTCAGTATGGTCGCCAGAGTTCCCAATTATGTGCTGTGTTTAGAGACAATCTGCATTTTTCTTTTTGTGTAATTGCAGTGAATCCTCAATTCACTTCGGGGTTGGCAACGCGCTTGTAATTCTTCGGGAGTTGCAAGCGTCAATATCTTATGATGACTGCTTACCGTTAGATAGGTTGCGTATACTTATATGTTGATTTGTTTGTTTCCAGCTCATTAAATAAGGGCCTCGGCTGTGAGTACAATTTTGACCTTTTGGCATCGAAAACTCGAGGTCCATGGGGTCCCAGCGCACACAAGTTATTTACTGAAATCGTGAAATGTTTGAAGTAACTGGTGACTGACGAACCTGGTGACTTCCTCATACAACGTATCTGCATTTTTTTATATGTGCGGGCCACCTGATGGTAAGCGAACTCCAAAGGACTCAACGCGCGCGATCATTGCCATATAGCGAGAAAATTTAGGTACCATGCCTCAAGGGGCCTGTTGTAGATTCAAGTTAGTTTTGATTTTATTTATGCCATGTATGTTATTTTTAATAGATTGTTTATAATAATAACACACATAAACAAGGAAATGAAGTTTCACTTGATTTTTTATTTAATATTGATATTATATTATTCTGTTTATATGGACCTATTCCAATTCTATCCTATTATAATCTCCAATATGGACTAGTGTGGCATATCTTAGAAGTTACGTAGAGAAATAAGTTTCTAAACAGGTACGCAATGAATTTCATAATCGCGTTTAGAAACTTATTTCTACGTAACTTCTAAGATGTGTCTTGAATGAATGTTTTATATGTGTATGTATTACCTACTATGCATGTGTGTGTGCGTGTGTAAATCAATTTACACATCACGAGGGATAGATGGCAGCACTATCATCCAGTTTCCTAAAACGGTAGAGTTACCAGTCTATACTTTAGTATATATATTGTAGTCTTTGGTAATAATCTCACTTCCACATAGAGTTCAAACAAATATCGAAACGGCAACGATCGACGAGCACCTGTCAATCTCCATCAACCAAAACTAGCATCAATGTCGTTCACGCACGTAAATGACATTGACAATGGCTTCAAACGCAACGGCGACGACGCGTATTCATAAATGACATTGATCGTTGCCGGGCCGCCTTAGATTTTTGTAACAGTGCATAGGTAACGTAACATAATTTAAACGCAATAGCGAAGAGAACTGGTTCAATGGTGTTTAGATTAGAAAATGCACGAATATAGATTGTTTTTGCTCACTATAAGCCATACGATACACTCCACACATCATCTTCAATTCATCTACTAGCACACTGGCCGCTGCGACGCGACGCAAGTAGAGAAAAATGTACCTAATACCTACTCTCCCTTTTCTAATTTGCACAGTTCGAGTGAGACAGGAATCACTGAGTTGCCGTCAAGTTGTGCTAGCCCATCTGGTTGAGGCTGGGAGAGAATAATCTATGGCATTTGACCGCCACAGTAAATATCGTAAGACATCGGTTACACGCTCATTTTGGCCTCAGTTCAGTCCATCAGGCTGGACTGAACTGACTCCAGACTGAGCGTGTAACCCTGCGGACTGATGGTAGAATGTCAATTTGCCATCAGTCCGCAGGGTTACCTGTCTATCCTGACCACCCGAAGATCGAAATTCGTATGTTTCTTCTATCACTTGAAGCAAATGAGATAGAGACGGAAATATTCGAAAGATTTTAACCCAGTTACTTCACTTGACAAGATAGCCCCCACAACTGATGAGTGTCGAAATCAAAATTGTCAATGTCGCATCCACAGACAGTTTTTATTGTTTTAATAGGATACATAAGTCATGTCACTGAATATTCTTATTCAGCCCAGTAATGGCTTCTTGTAAGTATTTTGTAGTTTTTTCGAGAACTATCGAATATAAAAAAACCACAATATTTATTATAATTATGCTCAGCAAGCTCATACCTCTAAAGGCTTGGTCACACTGCATTGCGCGACGTCCGCGCGACGCGACCGCTGCGCGCCGGAACGTATGCTAACAGGTTAGCGACGTCACACAGGTTGCGCGACGCGAGCGGGACGGTTTCATACATTTTGGCGCGCAGCGCAGCATCCCGCTTGCGTCGCGCAAGCGGTGTGACCAAGCCTTAAATGGATTTTTGCTTCAAGCCGCTAAGCTAAAATGAAATGTCGTCAATTGTTGAAGGTCCTAATAAATAAAATAAAATAAATAAATACCCTGGCACGGCGTCGTTGCTGTGTACGGAGGGGTGCGGCGCGTTGACGAACACGCGGTTGACGTTCGCCTGCAGCCAGTAGGTGAGTGCCGCAGTGAGTATGGTAGCGACGGTGCCCGCCGCCAGCGCGCCCGCCGCGCCGCCGCCGCCCGCAGACACGAACACGCGCGCCCACATCGCCTGCCACACTGACTCCGTCCACGTCGAGTACTCGCCGGACGTGAAATCGTAATCTGACACAAACGATCAATGCAGCTGCAGGGGCGTTCACATGGGCGAACATTTTTGAACTGACTAGCTATGATGACTTGATGAGATAATTGTGTTCCAAAAACTGACAGATGTCAGAATGAATATTTGTTTCTAGGCATCACAAAAGTCCCAGTCTCACGAATGGTAAACTCTGCTAGAAGACAAGGACGACTTCAAACTACTAAAAACACCTCACAAAATGTTATGGGGTACAATAACTAGGTAGATTATTGAGCCATCTTACCTGGGACAATGAAGGCTGGACTTATTGCTTCCGAGAAATTCATATTAGTTTCTATGCAAACTCCACTGTGGTTCCAGCCTCGAAGCCAGTAGTATGAGTAATCCTGAGAACAAGACAAAAACTTTACTTAGCACCAGTCATATATGATACATTTTATGTTAAGAAAAAGTTATTGATGTGGGTTTACTCATCAGGTAACGTACTATCGATATTAATTGAACGATTTTAATATCATTTATCTTTACGGAATAATCGCATGTAAACACTTAACGATTACATCCTTCCTATACATATGTAAACCTACTTAAGGCCAGGATGTCCCATTGCAAATGTCCCGCTCTAACACGCGTCAGTTTGCAATTAACCACCCGCTCTCTACGGAGCTCTGCGCGTAGTTTTCGTGAATTTTTAGTACATTCTGACTGATTTTTGGAATACTGGATCACTTATCAAAAATCTATTCGGTTATTGTATTAGAACAATATAAAAGCTATCCTTTTCGTAAAAAAAAAACATACCATTTGTAATTGTCAATGACGAAATAATCAGCACGAAATTTATTATTACGATGATATTTAACATTTTTTTACAGAGTTATCAAAGCATTTGGGTCGATCAACTATTTCTTGTCGCTTGTTACCATGGTTACGTCTCCTGGGTTACTCTTTAAAAAAATTACCGACTTTAATCCTACTAAACATAATTTTTAGCGATGATTATAAACCCATTCTGACGTGGATCATCTCTTGAGCATGCTTGAAGTCCATATTATAACATTTTTCTAAGAAACTCGGCTACTGTTGTCTCCTGGCTGACGGGACAAAATAACGACAAGGAAAAGTTGATTGACCCATTTTCAAATATATTGTCCGGTTATTCCGCTGCTTTGTTTCTTTTTCAGTCAACCGTAATTTTTGTGTAATGTAATTCTACATAATTTCTTCAAGCTAGAAGCTCAAACTTCAATAATTTCGTCGATTCATGAACTGGCCTGGCCTTACCTAATACCTAGTCTAATAACAAAAAATCATTAAATAACAACAAAAACTCATATAGCATATAGCCGAGCGGTAAGGCACGAGACTTTCAATCTGAGGTCGTGGGATTGGACCCGAGCTCGTACCAATGGGAAAAAAAAACATAAGCAATATCATTTGATATTTGAAAGTGCCTTTGCAGTGAAGAAAAAAACCGCGGGGAACCCGTCTAAACCCAACAAGGTACAGTTTTCTCTGGGTCTTCTTTGGGTTGGAAGCTTTCGTAAAGTACTTCCTACGCCAAATTTGGGATTAGGTGTCAAAACCCACCTCGGGTTTCTTGGTGGAACGGCATCGGTGTGGTATCACGTATCAGTGAGCTGTGACGCTGCTTTCAACGCGCATACCAGAAGCCGCCTTCTTTCACAACATGATTTTAAAAAAAATATTTCGAAGTTGATGAATTTATTGATAATACGAATAAAGCGATTATAGGATACTATGGTTTTATTAATGTTTTAGAAAGTAACATTGCCTTTTTTTGATTTTATTGTGTGTAGTAGGGTTTAAGCGGAAAAAAGCAATCTTTAACTAGAAAGTGGTCGATTTGGAGTGATGTTTGAAACAAAATATCTGTATGAAAAATGCAGGAAATACATTTAAAATTTATGTCATTAAGTCGCAGTAGTCCTGTTCTAGATAGTAACATTGATAAACTGTCAAGAAACTTGTCAATTTAACAGAAAATGGGCTAAATAGATGAGCATTTTTTTACATTACAAGGACCCTTAAGGGCGGTTTGAACTAGCAAGAACTTGCGTGCTATTTGCTGTGAATTTTCATTACATTGCAGGGTTTGATCGTATTCATCTTCCCTCGGTAGCCCGGAGCACCGCAATGTAATGTAAACCGGCCAAGTGCGAGTCAGACTCGCGCACGAAGGGTTCCGACGCATAATCTTTAAAAACGGCAAAAAAATACGTTTGTTGTATGAGAGCCCCTTAAAAAAAAACTGTTTTTTAGTATTTGTTGTAATAGCATTGTAAATCATCTGTGAAAATTTCAACTGTCTCACTACCACGGTTCATGAGATACAGCCTGGTGACAGAAGCACAGACTGACGAACAGCGGAGTCTTAGTAATAGGGTCCCGTTTTACCCTTTGGGTACGGAACCTTAAAAAATAAAGTAGTAAATACTAACTGGGCTAAAGTTGTAAATACTAGCAGCTTCGCACACAGTCTTGTTGAAGTCCCGGTGCTGGCCGGCGAGCAGCGCGAGCGCGTGGCCCGCTAACGTGGCCGCGTTCGTCGCCCACGTGGCCACGCCCACGTACAGCGGCGCGGCGCGGGGCTCCTCGCCGGCGGGATTCAGCGGCGCCTGCCCTAACTCGGCAGCCGTCAGAAGCTTGCACATCTTGTCTTCGAGGAAACAGTACAGCAACTCGTCCACCTGTTAACATTAGTTGTCGAACATTACAATACGTTTACTCACTCACGCCCGTATCCCATCGGGTTAGCCATCTGCCAACATTCTTAGAATTATTCAATATAGTCTAATTAAATAAATTTGTAAATCATAAATATGTATTACTTTAGCCCCGATTGATAAGTCTAATATGACACACTTTTCGAGCATGAGAAGTGAAAAAAATAAAAAATCACCATATGCGCAGAAGCAGAGATGTCGCCAGCGTACGGCTTGCCCGTGACCTGCTGGTAGAGCGCGTGCGCGACCGCCGTGGCCACGCGCGCCACCTTCACCTGCGGGTCCCGCGTCGTCATGTTGCCGCCGTTTATCAGCTCCTCCGTTGGCACAACTACACACAACAATAAATCATTGTTTTCATGTCCAAAACTTGATTACTTAAGGCTCATGGGTCATAAACACTTGAAAAACAAAAGTCGTCCCTCCTGTGGTTCATAATTAACGGCATATGAACATGTAAGTTGTGCTTTTAATACATGGATTTATAGAGACGGTGACACCGTTTATGCGGGTTACTAGTACTAGACCAATCCAAAGTCAAGCTTAATGGCCCCAAAATTTACAAAAAAAAACCAGAAAATATTATAAATATAGATAATATGACCGAATTCAAACGAGAGTTATTTGATGTTTTAGTTAAAAATGCTTACTATACCATAAGTGAATTTATGTCAGACTGTAATTAATGGAGCATGAACTCTATTAATCTGTGTAAAAATTTGTATGTCTGACGGCCCAGCATAGTGACACAAATAGAAATCATAAGACCTGTTATAAACCTACCTATGTTGAACAAATAAATGATTACTTACTTACTTTGTTTTGTAGCCCTTAAGTTTTTATATGTCCGCAGGAAAGACACAAACCTAAATCTGTTTATGACCCTGACACTTGGTAAATTTGAGTAAAAATTTGTAGATTTTGTAACCATTTTATGCATTAACTAGGTCATTCATTATTCGCGCGTTACAACCCCATCCATTCCGTGGACATGTTTTTGACGAATTGGGTGTAGATTTTGGTAGCATTTCTGAGTTACTTGGTAAATGTCGCGTAGTTCTAGTACTTAAATAACCGAAAACGGCATTAAAGTTTTACCCAAATTTGACAAAACAGTGAACACGAAAGTGATTTGGAACAAACGTCTGAACAATTATACCTAACCCAATTTTTAAATATATTGGTGCGAAGGCTAGACGCGACCGCTCAAAAGCCCATGCGTAGCATATAAATCGCCCTGGGAGTATAAATAACTAATTCGACAATGAGATGCCGTATTAGAAAAAAAATACACGATCACAAATAAAATATGTCACGACTTTTTAAACAATATTTCGATCAAATTGTTGGCTCGTAGTTTATATCGCTGGTGTAGGTATTGCATTAAAACTATGAAAAATAATAAGAATGGGTATTCTGTACTAAAAATACACGTGCATAATATAGAGATATCCGAAATTCGATCTTGAGGACTTTCGTCTTGCCGCTCGCCCAACGGACATCAAAAACATTCCAGCGTATACATGAACGTATCGTATAAACTCACAAGTGCCATCGGTCCCAACGGTAATGTTGCGATATTTGTAGTCGATCTTCTGATAGTCGTCCATTGCGGAGTTGTAGAACATATTGGTGAAGGGCCCGTCGTGGTCGGCCAGCAGTAGCTCGGGCAGCTCGGTGCCGTTGCGGAGCCGCCGGAACGAGTGCAGCGACGATGGTGGCAGGTTGTTGGAGAACGCTTGAAGAACACCCATCTCGTACTTTTTCAGGTATACCGACAGCTCCTCTATGAACTCGCTTATCTGGAAACAACGCACGGTCTTAAAGCTATCAGAGGGTTGTAAGTATCTTATCTATAGTAATAGAAACGTCACTAGTTATGATGTACAACACTACTTGTGAGATGACAGCCACCATGTAGAATGTTCTGTATTGTGTTTCCCTCCTATTAAATTAGACTCGCATGTTTATTACAATTTGTGTGTTTTATTCTAATAATACAAGGGTTTAAAAAATTGTTTAATCGAATTAAATGAATAAGCTATTAAACTGTCCCAGGGCAATAACACTATTAAAAGACCAAAATTAATGTGGGATCATTATCATTATCACTTAAACCAACGAACGTCAAAAAAGGGTTCTGCAATTTTCAACTCTGTCATAAATAACGAAGATGTCATTTTCATTGTCACTTGATACTAATTAGACATACATTTATGACAGATTTATGACCCTTTCGCCACGATAATTTTGACTTCGGGATATGCGATCGTAGTCCAGAATATCGTTAAATCTTGTTACTGTTGCCCGATTTATCTTCATCAAATGATCTGAAAATCAGATATAAATAGTTTAAGGTATGCAGACGATTATTACAAGTCACTCACATTCTCCAAAGTACTGAGATCAGTGGGCGCATAGGCGTACAGAGGCCAAGTAGCGTCTTTCAGGCTCGCAAGTGAGCCCCCAATCTGGCCGATCTCGACGTGAAGGGAGATGTCAGACGGCGTGAGGGGAGCGTCGGGCGGCCACGTACCTCGCGCCAGGTCGAACGCCACCCGCTGCGAGCCGATGTAGTCAAATGCCTCTCCGTTCAACAGTGTCCAGAGGACGTTCTTGCCTGCAACCGCAGCAACCCGTTTAGGAATTTCACCGGTGTGCCGTGGCGAAAAAATAAACAAAAAGCTTCAAGCTATCAATAATAGTAGATTGTTTGACAAGGGTCTAAAGTAAGCCATATTACCGCGAGATGATTATTTTCCCGAACGTAGTGAGGGAAAATTGTTCGAGTGGTAATATGGCTTTTAGACCCGAGTTATACACTCTACTTTTCACTTCGATTGCCAGAAAACACATAAACACTAATTATTTACATTAAATGAATAATTTATCTCTTGGCGGGCGTATGTCTACTTTGACAGCATGTTTTTTTTTCTAAGGCCAGGACCATGCCTCGCTATGCGTATTCGCCTCCCTTTCTTTTGCTATATTAAACAAAGAGATGCAACATGCGCTTTTTTCTTTCTTTTAAGAGGCGCAATTGCTTTGACCACAGACACCGCTTAATCTTTAGAGAACTGAAAGACGTCTCTTCTGATTGGTCGATTTTAGTACAGCTGTATTCTGATTGGTTGATATTTATACTAAATATTTTTTTATCTTTCAATTTACTGTTCAGTGATTGGTGGATTTAATAGGTGAAGTATTTTGATAGGTCAAATTAAAATGTTTGGAATTCATAAATATGTATACATATTTTCCCTAGGGCTTAAATGTACTACTTTAGCCCAGCTTCACAAGTCTAATATGACACACTTTTCGAGCATGAGAAGTGAAAAATTATTTTAAAATGCATGTGCTTGAAAAGTGCCTTTTCTAAGCAGTCAAACTGTGCGGAAAGTGCTACTTTTCCGCACTAGTGCTTTTTACTTTTCAATTTTTTTTAAATTTTTAACTCTGTCTTCAGCTCGACGCAAAGAGTTTTAATTATTTGAAAAACATTTCACAAATTAATCAATTATAGATTACCGTTCTTATAAACAGGTACATAAATGTTAATACTTTTTAAACGTATCATTTATAATTTTAGATTTTATTTATTACCGATAAATAAATTGATAATTTTCACTCGAGGTAAATGCGTGGCGGAATGCGCATTAAGCCATTGCCTACTTAGCATTTTAAAAACAGATGTACACATGCGCCGCAGTAGTATAGATGTTGAGCGCGCATGTATTTAGAAAAACGCCGAAATTTTTCATTGTTTCATCAAGTACTAATTTCTTGTTTACCTAGTTTTTGATAAAAATATCAAGTGAAAGTGACGAATCAGATCAAATGTAACTCCAGAAAATAGTTTTCAACAAGCACAAAATGCCAACAAAGGTTGCCTTGGCCGCTAAATCCAAAGTAAAAACCTATACTTGTGATGAATTTTGTGATGCACTTTTAAAAGTTTTTTGTGTTAATAAAATGATCTTACGATGTTTTTATGTCGAAAATAAATAGCACTCTATGTCAAGAAGTTGTTACATGAAGATGCTGATAATAAGTAATATATCGAGCAAGGTAAATTATAACCTATATATTTGAAATTAACTTTTCTATTTTCTCGCACAATGCATAGTAAAACTTTGTATGATACGCGCGCGTAAAGATGTTTTTAACTCGTGTCTAATTATAAACTCGCTCGCTACGCTCGCTCGTGTATAAGAAAGACACTCGTCGGAAATCACTCACTTTCCGCACTTGTATCATAAATAGCTATTACAGCATACTTACAAAACAATCGTCTTTTTTTTAATAATCTGAATAGTATATGCCTAAAACTTCCAAAACAAATTATCTCAACAGACAAGTCTGTGGATTTAAAAAATAACGCACTTAAATTAGTTCATTCGCTTTGGAGCTACAATGCCAATTATGGCTATTTGTTATATTGCAAACTAAATCCTTAGAGTTAAAGTGAAGGATTGAAGGGTTGCGAGTTTAGCCAAGCGCCAAGGATCCCAAATAGTCCCCAAAAATGAATGACAAAAGTATACACACCATACTTGGAGGCATCAGTCGCAGGTATGATCTTGCTGAGAGTTGTGGCTGCCGTTATGAGAGTCACCATTCCAACCACTGAGCTAGCAGCGCCTGGGGCTATGCCTAAATCATTACAATCATTTATATTACTTTTATCAGAAAACTTAAATATAATCTATTTTATATGTATTAGTATAATCACAGATATTGATGCAAATATCAAAATATTCAGGAATCCATTGATTATGGGATGCGTATGGTCAGCACCAGAAGTCGAAACAATAGTTTCGTAGCAAATTTCAATGGGACAATTATCTGTTGCGAGCTGTCTTTATCGCCGCTTTCGGATGGAGGTATTGTTCTTACAAAGCCATGGCTTCGTCAGGACAGAGTCCACAGAACTCCTATTTCGGCTTGCTTTTAGGCTGGTGGACCGAAGCCCATATAACCCCCACACTACATTTAGATTTTGCGCAATTCTGCTTCTGATGCCTACTGTAATACTGAACCTACCATCGAAAAGTGACGCAGTGTCAATCCTCGCCGTGACTAAAACAACCTTCTTCTTCGTTTGTGAGCCCTGAAATAATACGACGATAAGTTAGTTAATTCCATATTTGACAAACAATTAATGAAACATACTGATGCTATTTATTGACTGAAAGAGTGACATTAAAAGGATATTGTGCAGCCCTTGTGCATCAGATATTTGAGTACTTGAGTGGTTGCGTCGTTACGCGCTGTTACGCGAGGCTACGGGCGGTTGCCCTGATTGCCACCCTCATTAACGCCACTGGATATAACATCATTTTTAAAATTGACTTATCAAGCAACTCTGAATTGTTAAGATTCATATATAGAGCAGGAACAGAATTGGAAAAGGCGTCTCTAAACAATGCAAGCGGCAAATCATGTAACAGTTGAGGTGACAACGTTATCAGAGGGTTTGGACCCTGCAGAATACGGATCTGCCTGTCGCCATCTCGAAATTTGAGCCCGAAGTACGGTATACCGGAAAAGGTGCAGCCCATACAAAAATTTTCGTAATACATTTAGTAAATCGTTGCTCTGGTACTCTAAAAGAGGTCCGATTGATATGGTTTTTTGATATGGTGTAAAAGACAATATTAGCCATGTTAACCTAAAATTTTCTGCCCTCCAGCTCCATAACTTTGGCTGCCATCTTGGAAATAGTGTCACTTTTTTCAGTTTTTAGGGTTCCGTAGTAAACAAGGAACCCTTATAGTTTCGCCATGTCCGTCCGTCCGTCCGTCCGACCCCCGTTTTTCTCAGTAACCGTTAGTACTAGAAAGCTGTAATTTGGCATGAGTATACATATCAATGACGCCGACAAAACGGTAGAATAAAATCTTAAAAAATAATTTTTTTTAGGGTACCTCCCCTACATGTGAAGTGGTGGCGCAATTTTTTTTTCTTCCAAACCCCAACGTGTGGGGTATCGTTGGATAGCTCTTTTAAAAATATTATAAGGTTTCTAAGAGTATTTTTCGATTCAAGAATCGGTTAGCGTGATATTAAGCTTTGAAGTGATAATTTTCGTTATGGTCAAGTGTCCGTCCCCCCCCCCCCCCCCCCCCCTGCCAGGTAAACGGTGGCTCCTAGGCATGTGAAAAAAATCATGGTAGTAGTCAATACAATGAATTTAAAAGGAAAACTATAACAGCTAAGTATACATTACTAGTTAACGAGTAATAGTCGAACTTCAGAAATGTACTTTGCAAAAGCAAACTTTCGAACAATTTCCATTGATACCTTAGATAATGTTGTTAATTCTGTCAAAAGCATAGTAAATATAAGTTTGCGAACTTTTTAGTCCACATAATGTAACGGGTGGACGACTACGGAACCCTACCTTGCGCGTGGCCCGACACGCACTTGGCCGGTTTTTGCTTATACTGTCGTCAAAGTTCATTCGAGTGCTAAACATGGTTCGGCAATATTGTAGAATACAAAATTTGCTCAAACTAGTTTTCCTCTCATGTTTACATTTTAAGTGCATTTTAGCGCTAACTTTTGTATAGAAATATTTTTTCCACAACCATTAGAAAAGAAGATATGAAGTCATCTATGGAGTACCACCGTCGAAATTTGCTACTTTTCCAGTTTTCTTCCCATATTTAAGTTTGAGAGCAATTAATCGCAATCTGTAGGGGATCTATGATGATCGAGTGAAAGCGTGATAGACGACAAGATAAAGCATCTGTCACTTTCCGATCTATACCACTTCAATCCCTCAGAAGACAAAATCGTCTGTTTCCACGATACCTAATAAGATCGTAGGTACTTTGAATTTGCATATAATTTTGTCTTCTGCTAATATTGCTGACCGAGAAATTGAACTAAAATGCACTAAAACGCAACTATGGCAAGAAAACTGGAAAAGTAGTAAATATCGACGGTAGTACCCCATAGATGACATCGTATCTTCTTTCCTGATGATTGTGGAAAAAATATTTCAATACCAAAGTTGTAGAAAATTTTGTGATTTACAATATTGCCGAACTATAGTTAGCGCTAAAATGCACTTTAAACGTAAACATTTACTGACATTCATTCTCTTTTCTGTCATTTATTTCAATTTTTATTTTTATTGTAAATCTCTTGCCTGACATTTATTTTAATTTTTACCGTTTTATTTGTATGACCCTAATTTTAATAATACATATGTAGAATAAGATGTATGTACACCTGAAAAGGTAGGGTATGGTGAGTCTACCAAATGTACTGCTACAAAAACTGCAAATTGTAACCCATTTCCCACATACATGAATAAATCATTTATCATTTAACATGATAGGAAAACTAGAAAAAAGTGGCAATTTTTAATGATATCTCCTGTCATATCTTCGTCCCTAGGGGTCATGGAAAAAATCTTTATAGCCAAAAGTTTTAGCAAATGTTGTGTTTTACAATATTGCCAAACCATGACTAGCACTAAAATGAACCATGACGACAGTACAAGCAAAAAACTAAAAAAAGTGACAGTTTTTCCAAGATGGCGGTGACAGACACGGAGCTGGAGGGTCAAAAATTTCGGGATACAATGACAAATATTGTTCTTTAAGGCATATCAAAAACCCATAACAATCGGGGGCCTATTGCATAACAAATTACAACTAATATTACAAGCGGAAGTCTCTTTCGAATGAAAGGGATTGAAAGGAGACTACCGCTTGTAATATTAGTTGTAATTTATTATGCAATAGGTCCCTGACCATGTAGTTAGAGTACCGGAACAACGATTTACCAAATGTACAACGAAAAAATTTGTATGGGCTGCACCTTTTCCGATATAACATTCTTCCGGCTCAAATTTGGGGATGGCGATAGGCAGATCGGTATTCTGCAGGGTCTAAACCCTCTGATAACGTTGGCACCCTACCTGTTACATGATATGCTTCTTGCATTCTACTTCTTCAAAAATGGTCCTACTCTAATACAATTCAAGTACTTACTTTGTCTCGGGGAAATAATGAATAATACACATTACTGTCTCCTAAAGGATCACACACTTTTGTTGCAGTTAAGAGTGCATTTGCTGCAGACCTGCAATCAATTTAAAATCTTAATAAAATAAACTATTCACTAAGCATATAATATTACCCTACAGTTAAACCATCATATATTATTTATTTATTGTAGGTATGGCAAATATTTGTTGGAAGCCATCCAGAATAAAAAAAGAATTTGTAGGAGTAATTACCTTGAGTAATGATAATGATGATGACCTGAATCTATAAATTATTATAATATATGACATAAAGAACACAGTGAAACAAAATCGACAAACTATTCTAAGGCCCATATTTAAATACTGGGGAAGATACTCACCTTCTCCGGCAAACAATGCTGTTCACTGCAGCCCACATGAAGGAATTCAATTGAATGGAGCATAAAGGTTTTCCTACTTGTGCCTCCAAATCTAGGTTATACCTAAAAAAAATGTTCAAATCTTAAATTTGCCTAAGTTAAATTTATTACAACGTATTGCATAACTATATATGTATGTATTGTTCAATTGACCATTTTTTTTGTATTGTAGAAATTTTACCATACTGTGCCAATAATGTTACAATAACATCACTTGCACTTTTTTTACACAAAAAAATAATCAAATAACAGAAGATAAGAATATACAAGAGATATTATTAGTATAGGTAGACAGTTTAGTATTTCATAAAATGGGATCTTTTTTTCTATGGGCTAATTTACCTTTCATAACATTTTTGAATTTTGTCAATCTCTTCTAATCTTGCAGCTGGCAAGTAGAATATGGGAAAGGGTATGTCCTGTCGGATGAGGCCAGTGCCCACAGTGTTCCACACTTTCTTGGCCTGTGCAGAGCATTGGCTGCCAAGTCCGGATGAATACTCATTTGGGCATGTAGATTCTTGACTAAAGGAATTGGTTCTGAAAATTGTTAAGGTAACAGTGTAGTGTTAATGTGAGATTTCAAAATTCACTTTGATATTTAATTCTGGAGACTCAGCATTGGTGTATTGTTCAAACACAATTACATATACATGCATATCATGATATCACATCACAATCAACGACTGGCAATATATATTATTTGAATTTCATTATCATAAATGTTTAATAAAAATAAAAAAAACTATTTTCAGGGATTGACAAAATATTTTGTAGTAGATTTGGAGTTAAACCTTGACTATGATAACCAATATAAGATGTGCGAGGAATATATCCCTTCGCCTGATCAAGAATATTATAAGACAAAATCGAGTATGACAGTTAATTACTTAGACAGGCGATAGGATAACCGTAACCCACATTTTTATTTCTGGTTTAAAGGAACAATCTCCGACTTTCGTAAATACATTTTTTACAAGGTGTTCAATATGGTTGTAACAGTAGGTATATACAGTACGTATGAAGACACGCTAGTTCTTAGGGCCTGGTAAAGGGTTAATGAAAATGGACTTTGCCAAAATATATCCATATTAGCTATGATGTTATACTTTCAGTTTCACTTTTAAACCATATGATAGTTTTATAACTATTTAATCAAAACCTGCTCACTTTTCAGTAGCATTTTCATAAAGTAGTATACCAGCAACCTTATGTGAATTGTCCATGAGTAGTCCAACTACATTGTGAAATTGGGCCGTGCTGACCACGGCCATGTAGGGGCCCGCACTGCCATTCAACACTAGCCACTGGGCATCACTCACTTCCTTAACCATGTGCACAACCCCAATACCACCTTTATTCGATGCTGCAAAGATAATAATACTCATTATAGTACATACTGATAATAGCCCATTTGGTGAGTCAGATATATTACAATAAGTCAACTTTAAGCAAGGTATAGCTGCTTCATATGACTCAGAAATAAAGTAACAGCTTACATGAACATCCTGCTTGATGAGTCCCATTTAATCGCCTGAAACAAGCTGCGCCACCTTCTATTGATGAGTATATTTGACCATGAAGCCTTTCAGTCACTATAGCTGCAATATTTATTTATGTTTTAGTTGAATAATAAAATACTAGATGAGTTATATGACCGAATATTGTTCAAAATATGAAAAATCGACTATCACTTACGCTTTATTATAATGCAGCACAGAAAAATTAACACAAAATGAAACCCCATAGTATATAATAATAGAGCCAATTTGTTATTATATCACATTATACATTCAACTTTCCAGTTAATTACAAACCGAGGCTGTGAAAGACAATGACTAAAATATGAATTGCTTTTATATTACTTTTGCCAATTTTCAATATTGGCCGACGCAAAGCTCATTCACTTCCAATTCCATCAACATCATCTTGTTTGACACTTGACACTTTTGTTTGACAGCCAAGTGAAGTGAAGTCCTCTTTTTAATGCCGGAGCTACATGCTTGGTGTTTGCCACAAACACCAAACACATGCCAAACACCAATCTCAAACACGGCACCCCAAACTTGGCGAAAAACCATAGATATAGTATATACTCTGTAGTTATAGATGCGCCAACAAGCGACCGGGGCTATGTCTTTCTCATATTATGACGTCAAAATATGGGGATACCATGGTTGCAAAAAATTACCCCAAAGAAAAAATTTAGTCGGATAGTACTTAGTTACAAGTGATCAAATTCCATAGTGACTAAGTCGCCATTTTGACTCACTAACTAAATTTACACAACATCGTAGGCGATATCGTAAAATAAGTGATCTCGACCGGCCACTTTTTTTGGGATAATCTTACCTATAAATACATAGTCACCGGTTATCACCGTTGCATCAAACGGCGATTTCACTGATCCAAATCTATACATTTTGTTCTCGCCGCTCGCCGCTGGTCGCTGGCCTTCCTGCTCGCCGCTTGACTTGCTGGTCATCACGTCACCCAAAGAACCATGCTAAATGTTTAAGTCTCTAGACGATGAAAGTAGTAAGTAATGTAACCAGATAGTGCTTACTATTTCCATGCCCCTTTTTGTCTTTCACAGATAAATTATGTAGTTGTTGGAATAAAAGAATAAACTTCAATTTAGAACAGGTAATTTATTTACAATAATATATTACATTTATAACTTTATTTTTCAATAAATAAACAAATATGTAATAAGCAGTTATAGATTATTTTACCCAATTTAATTTCCTGTTCCCTCAGTCCTGAAATCCATTTTTTCGGGATTCATCCTCTGTTGAAAAACTGAAAAAATCAAATTACTTGAAATTCCCGAAACGTGGGGTAATCTTTAGGGGTTTTTTTTATTATTTGTTGGTATCCCGAAATCGAATTATAAACCGACTGAATGGTGGGACATCAATGCTAAGCTGGCTTCTATGGTAGATTTCTACTACGCGATTTGACCGGTTTGTATGTCAAATGTTTGGAGGTTATTTTTTAATTAATTCACATATTTTTCCTATTTCATCTATTGTCTCATGATATAACTAATGATTTAGCTCAGTAATTTTGTTCCGGTGAGATTTTAGAAATAAACACGGGTCCAAAATTCAAAGAAAATGTACTTACGCATGGAATGTAACATCCGCCTTTTTTCGGTCGAAATTGCTTTTACAGCCAAACACTGAACACCCCACCATGTTTGCACTGAACAACCAAACACTACGGATCTGATGATTGGTAAATTATTATTCATTTAAACCAAATTCATCATTAATTTTCCACTTATAAATTGCACTGCAAAATATTGCCACTTTGTTTGGCAATCTTCTTGACACTAATGACAGATTACTTTTACCCGACCATGAAAAAATGTCCGGTCGGTGATAAGGACAAAACATCGCACTTTTTTCTACTTCCTCTCATAGGAATCGCAATAAGGCTATCTTTCTCTTACAAAGCGTGTCAGGCCCTTGCGAAAAACCGACACCGAAGCCGAACACTGGCAAACACAAACAAAAACAGACAAACACAGGCAAACACCTATCCACACGTTCGTGTTTGTTGTTTGGTGTTGGCTGTTTGCCGTTGTTTGCCAAGCGTGTGCGTCGGCACTACGGATTCAAGCAAGTGAAGTGATGAGGGTGAGGCATAGATATAGTATATACTCTGTAGTTATAGATGCGCCAACAAGCGACCGGGGCTATGTCTTTCTCATATTATGACGTCAAAATATGGGGATACCATGGTTGCAAAAAATTACCCCAAAAATTTAGTCGGATAGTACAGAGTTACAAGTGATCAAATTCCATAGTGACTAAGTCGCCATTTTGACTCACTAACTAAATTTACACAACATCGTAGGCGATATCGTAAAATAAGTGATCCCGACCGGCCACTTTTTTTGTGATAATCTTACCTATAAATACATAGTCACCGGTTACCACCGTTGCATCAAACGGCGATTTCACTGATCCAAATCTATACATTTTGTTCTCGCCGCTCGCCGCTGGTCGCTGGCCTTCCTGCTCGCCGCTTGACTTGCTGGTCATCACGTCACCCAAAGAACCATGCTAAATGTTTAAGTCTCTAGACGATGAAAGTAGTAAGTAATGTAACCAGATAGTGCTTACTATTTCCATGCCCCTTTTTGTCTTTCACAGATAAATTATGTAGTTGTTGGAATAAAAGAATAAACTTCAATTTAGAACAGGTAATAAGGAAACAAATATGTAATAAGCAGTTATAGATTCTTTTACCCAATTTAATTTCCTGTTCCCTCAGTCCTCAAATCCATTTTATCGGGATTCATCCTCTGTTGAAAAACTGAAAAAATCAAATTACTTGAAATTCCCGAAACGTGGGGTAATCTTTAGGGGATTTTTTTATTATTTGTTGGTATCCCGAAATCGAATTATAAACCGACTGAATGGTGGGACATCAATGCTAAGCTGGCTTCTATGGTAGATTTCTACTACGCGATTTGACCGGTTTGTATGTCAAATGTTTGGAGGTTATTTTTTAATTAATTCACATATTTTTCCTATTTCATCTATTGTCTCATGATATAACTAATGATTTAGCTCAGTAATTTGGTTCCGGTGAGATTTTAGAAATAAACACGGGTCCAAAATTCAAAGAAAATGTACTTACGCATGGAATGTAACATCCGCCTTTTTTCGGTCGAAATTGCTTTTACAGCCAAGCACTGAACACCCCACCATGTTTGCATTGAACAACCAAACACTACGGATCTGATGATTGGTAAATTATTATTCATTTAAACCAAATTCATCATTAATTTTCCACTTATAAATTGCACTGCAAAATATTGCCACTTTGTTTAGCAATCTTCTTGACACTAATGACAGATTACTTTTACCCGACCATGAAAAAATGTCCGGTCGGTGATAAGGACAAAACATCGCACTTTTTTCTACTTCCTCTCATAGGAATCGCAATAAGGCTATCTTTCTCTTACAAAGCGTGTCAGGCCCTTGGGTCGGTGATAAGGACAAAACATCGCACTTTTTTCTACTTCCTCTCATAGGAATCGCAATAAGGCTATCTTTCTCTTACAAAGCGTGTCAGGCCCTTGGGGTGAGGGCTTGTTCCCATTTGCTAGGTACTAGCCATATATTTATCTAAAGTGGGTGACAGACAGGCAAGTTTTAAAACGTGAATTTAAAGTTCTTGAAGTTTACTCTGCTCGGCATCGAGACAAACAAAGGACGCTTTTATACTTTACTGTGGACCACACTGTGGACGTGCACGTCCACGGTAAAGTAAGTTTTTAAATTGTGACCGAAACCGACCAGGGGTCAACTTTTTCTATGGAAAACCGTACAATTTTGTCGAAATGTACACTTGTAAAGTTTTGTGGAATAGGGGCCAGTTCGGGCCTAGCCGAGTTTCTTGCTGGACTCTTCTCAGCTAGGCTAGGTTTAGTGAACCAGCGACAAAACTCCCAGTAGCTCGATTTGACTGTCAAACGTCAAACCTCACATTCGCAAACTCTTAATTAAATTATTCCAGTGTTTGTCGGAGTGTTTGTGGTGTGTCGGAGGTTTCCCCTGGATTTTCCCCAGGCCACTCTCCAGCCGCGCACTCCTATCGTTTTATTGGGCCCGGCCTATGAAGCCACAGCCGGGTTAAAAAAAATGTACCCTAAATAAAAACTATTCTATATGACGAAGTATAAATTTGAACTTTTTAATGCTTTATAATACTTTATATAGAGAAAAGAATTATATCACTGTAATCGGTGCCTGGTCCAACACCGATAAAAATACATAGAAAACCGCTTATCGTTCACACTATCCGATCCGATGTCGGTGTAGGATCCGATAGGCGAGCTGCGACGGGGTGGCCTGTTACACTCGTAGAAAGAGGATATATAGAAGGAGGGTTAGCGAATCACACACAAGGACGGAGATATTGTGACAGTTTTTTCTGGGGTTACCACAAAAAGAATAATCTCCCCATTTTTACTGACAAGTAGGTTTTTAATTATTGAGAATCTTCAAAATAAACTCTTAGTAAATATTAGCGGGCAAACACAAAACATCCGATGTCCTCCCAATTACGATATAAATATGTACTAATTTAATACCTGCATTAAACTTAACAAAATCACGATTAGATTAAAAGGTCTTAGTTATTCAGCCATTATAATAATGAAATTCACAATAGTATTCTAATCACGTCACAATTAAATTTTTAATCTGTTATTTTTAACATTCTAGCCGGTTTAGTTTACCCAATATTATGGGTAACATATTTTTTTATACTCTGGCCACTGGTTCATCGATGACATTTCGGTGACAACGGCCGGTGACAAATAATCGGTTCCTTATACGCGATGAGGGACAGAAGATATGTCATTTTTTCTCGCTCCCACGTGTGTTATTGTCTATGCTTACATCTCCTTCACACACCTCTGTATGTGTGTATCACCAGTTCCATCTTATACTTGTTTCATGGTTACACTTGTTTATGCCCCACTTACTATTTTGGCAAAATTACCCGATATTTTGCCGATATTATCGGACAGTGTGAACAGCAATATTGGTGTCCTACACCGATATCAGATCGGATAGTGGGAACAGACCCTTACAATACGAAACAACTATGGCAACATTTTAATCCGAGGGAGGAGAAATAGGCAGCAAGGCAGCCATTTTCTCCCCAGTTGTAGAAATCAAACTACGGGCCACAATTGTTTGCGCCTAGCTCGCGTTCAGTACAAACCATCAATGCAGAATTATATTTCAGTTATTTAATCTAGTGAATTTGCACGAACAATAAATCCTCAAGATTACTGCACCAAAAGAGAGCTTCCACGATGGCTGAGAAAACTGACGTCAAGGTAGGTGGATAGCATACGTTAGAATAAAATATATACCCCTGTCCATTAACTTCGTCAGTTCTTTAATGCCTTTGTAATCCATTTTGTCTTTACTTTAAGCGTCCTTGTTACATTTTCGACATGGTCTGTTTTTTTGCGTTTTAGTGATAATGACAATGTCTACAATGAAATATCCTCCATTTCGCTTCGTTACCGAGGTGTGACACCTTGGAAAAACCTACCGCCTTCTTTGAAAAAGACGATTAACGGCTGTTATTTTGGATACGAACTTCAATTATCGAGGCACTGTATCTTGGAAATGGTATTTTTCATTGTTTAATAATGACCAGGTGATCCAGTACGTAAATATTTTAAAATTAATCCTTTCACGAAAAGTTACAAAATCGTACATTACGCGAGAGGGATTCCTCCGTTGTTTTTTTGCGTAAGTATGTATGGAAAAGTAAGAAATGCTAGCATACTTAGAATCAGAATGGTCATGTTTTAATTACCATTTCCTTTGTTCATTAAACAAAATACCACATGTAGCATGGTATTTTTTGAGTTGACATTGATTCAATAACGACTTTTTCAGTCAGGAAAATGTTCATAATTATTTAAAATCTACCTTCAACATCAGTAAAAATATCATCTATACTATTGTATCACTTAAGTGAAGCTGCATTTAGGTACTAACTTAGTACCTATGCATCAGCTCTTATCATCATCAGTGTACTGGGAGTATAATATTATGTAAATAGTAATAGTCCTACAATTGCAAGTTACTCTGTGTATTAGTTTATAGAATTTTAAAAGGGGTAATTTACACTCAATATTGTCCCTTGATTTGATTTCTTAATGTATGTATAAGTAAAATAAAATTGATAAAGCGGCATAGCTTATTGAACAAGCATAGTTTACAGAGTCAAGTAATGAATAATTGTTAGTTTGGGTATATGAATAGCTAGTAAACCATTATGGGTTTCACATTTACAGGTTACCCTCACTTACTACAGTTACCCTCCATTAAACCAGTGACACAAAGTGATATGTTTAACTGCTTGACTTGTTAAAGTAATCAGATTTTGTGTGATATGCAATTATTTTTTGGCGGACTTACAAGCAAACTGTCTACATATTTTAGATTCACTAGGAAGTAAGGATCAGTTAGGGGGTTCAAGTTATATTTTATCTCCATTCAAACTGGTCCTGCTTTTACCACCTTTAGGAATGATTCCAGGATAAAAGCTGTCCTATGTCTATACTGTATGATTCAAATTGTCTCGACAACACATTTCATTTTTGTAGGTTCGGTAATTTAATCATGAAAAGGCAACGGGCAAGTTACTTTCACATTAATAATATTCACAGACATCCTGTGTTGCTTATTCTGACTCAAATCAGCAATTCAATTTAGCTTCTGATAGAGCTAAAGTAAAAATTAAGCAGTTAAATTTGGTGGCTTTGAGGGTCAACCATTATTACCATTTTTTTAGATAAGTTGAACCAAAAATAACTGATGACCTAAATACCATTATTATTTTTTCACCAGTGGACCCTCTTTTAGCTGATATGATGATGATAGGTTCACCTGTGTTTTTAACTTTTTTTATAATCATAACTTCTGCTGCCTATAGCAATAATGAGTGCCTTGCATTATTATTTATATCCAGAATTTATTATTTACACTTGACTATTATATAGGCAATGTCTCAACTTACATTTGAGTTAACACTTTAACAATGTGTGGAATGTGTTTCGTAATGGTTATATTTACATACATTCTTGTGTAAATCATATTTGATATATAGTTATTATTTATTTTTTAGTAATGGGATTTTGTAATTAATTTAGGTCTTTGAATTTTAATAAGTATTAAGAAGAAATGTTTACACTATTGCGATTAATAAGTTAGTCAACATGTAACATCTGCTTAAAAATAGGCGCATTTTAAGATGTCGAGTTGCGGAAACTAGCCCGCGTAAACCTACCTTTAACATCTGCTTCACTTCCGAGAAACAGGTGTGGATGTTTATGTTATCTATGTCCTTTTACAGGCGGAGGCGTTACCCGATCTTGACGACTTACTGCAATGTCCAGTATGCTATGAGATCCCTTCTGGACAGATATTTCAGTGCAATGAGGGCCACCATGTATGCGGCCGCTGCAAAGCGCGCCTCAGCCAGTGCCCAGTTTGCCGGGCTCTTTTCTTTGGCACTAGGAATTATGCCATGGAGGAACTCATTGCTAATGTTAGGAAATTAAGAGCTTTCGTAAGTATCTGTTACAAATACCTGCTATTTATGAATACTAACCTGTTTTCACTAATTATTATTGTTTTTAGACGTCAAATCACCGACGATACCACCGATCACCGATCGTCTTTTGTCTATCACCTTAGATGTATAATTCCGCAGCAGACGGCAACTGCACGTTCCGTCGCACACGAAATTGAACCGTAATCGTAAGACAGTCTCAATTTAGAGTGAGCGGCGTAAGTGTCGACGTGCCGTTGCGACACTTGTATGCTCATTTCAAATCGAGCTTTTTACGAATACCATTACGGTTCAATTTGGAGTGCGGCGGAACGTGCAGTTGCCGTCTGCTGTCGGCTGCGGAATTATACCTAAACAACAACAGTGAGACATTTTATTTCTAAAATGCGACCACCCATAAAAAAATTGTGCCTGTAAGAACGCATGTTTAGAGGCTTTTAAATATTTTACCCCCTCTATAATCAGTTTTAGAGAGTATTTGAAAAGATTTAACCATGGCAACAAGGATCATGAATACCATTTCCAAACATACTTTAGAAAGATATTCAATGCTTTCAGAAATTAGGCGGGAAAGTAACAACTGGCTCCAGTGGATCTGGTAGTAATACGCCAGCCGACGAATCAGGCTCTGGAGACCAGGATAATACAACTGCCGAGGACGAGGATAATGCCTCTGACCCAAGTGTAAGTACCTATGTTGAATATCTAGCTGAAAACATATGAGACTAAGGAGTTTCATGTGATTGATGTACTTAGATTTACACAATATGATATTAGCTGCGTTGATATAAAATTTTACCCAACATTTTACTACGGCTAAACCATGGAAAAGCGTAATGTATTAAATAGTTCCTTGAATACTGATATTTTGCTGCCACCTCAATGTCAAGATGTTTGATTGATTTCAAAAATTGTTGGTGGTGTTAGATTTCTCCAATTTCTGACTGCGTGTTGTCGCATACCGAGTTTAAGAAAATTCAACATAACAGCCCACTCAGCCCAGGTAAAATTAAAGTTAATTGGTGCGGCACGTATTATTAAGACAAATTTAATGACCAAAACAGATTTTAGGGTATATATAAATGGTATCAAAATGTAAATGACAACTGTCACGTTCAGTACACATGCACACTGAAAGCTCTGTTTACATTACATGCCTTATAATTTGAACTGCGTGGACCATGTGGATAAAATGCTACCAAGTATAGTTGTAACAATATGAAGTGAGCCAGTCCATTTAGGGCAACAAATTAACACAACAGAAGAATAATGGCACTTGGATTTTACAACCGCCGGTCGCCCGCCACCCAACAAGAACGTAATCACTAGAAAAAGGACTACGGTATACCAAGTGATTTCGTCGGATTATCGACTCTATAGCTTTGCCATAAGAATAAAGCTTAAGCCACACACAGACCGGGCGGGCGTGAGGCGGGCGGGCGCGCAAAGGCAGTCTGCTTCTTGAAACCCGCCCGCCTAACGCCCGCCCGCTCTGTGTGTGGCTTAAGCTTAAAAATGCGTTCAAAGAAAAAACATTTCGCACGTTTTGCATTTACGGATTTTGGTCGTCGCCGCGTTGGTGAACACACGTGCCCGGAGCGACGACGAGCAGAATCCACTACCGTACAAGACCAGTTGCCTACTGTCATGGCGTCGTTACCGAACAACGTCACTGAACAAGTATTATTGGCGAAATCATCATAAATCATAGATTTGATGGAAAGCCATTTTTAAAAGAAGTAGAAGAGATAGCTTACTCCGTCGTAGCTTAGCGCATCGGCTTATCTGGCATGGCTAAGGTTCTTAAGAAATACACAACTGTTGAAAGTGCTATTTTCCTCTTAGAGCATCTTAAACCTACTCAACAAGGTATAAGGTTGTAAATTCTATATATATGAAAGGTAGTTCCAACCTTTTTTTGTAAGGTAACTTATTAGCGTTTACCTGAACTAAAACATATGAAAGGCTTTGTATAAATACAATGGTCTTTGTATATCTATTGTTAGTATTGTTACTATTCATCGGCTCAGTTCAAATTGTTTCAACTGTATATTCTTACTTATACTTTGAACTGTGTATATTCTTAATTTTTTTTTTCGAAATCCATCGGCTTTATGGATATGAATTTGACAAAACAAAAGGAAAGCTTATCTGGGGTAGCACCGCAGTGCCCCGCCAAGTCAAGGAAAGCAAAGAGGCACGGCCGTACCATTTTCTGTAATTTTGTCCTACCTTAAGCTAGGACCCTTGAATTTTCGGTTACATATAGGGCATAATATATGTTATTGAGAATATATCGTGAGTCATACTGACTCAACTAGGTTATGAAGTTTGTACGGACATATGATTTTACTCCAATGACTTCATAATTTTCTATGGTCAAACTGCGACCTTTTGTTTAATTTTTAACTATTTAACCCTTTGAACGCCAAAGTGGTCGTGTGTCGTCGTGACCACCACGCCAAGCGCTGTTGAATTGATGTAACGTTTAAACGTTCAAAGTACACCTTCACTCCGACCTTTTTAGTGGTTGTTGGCGTGGTGGGCACGACGACACACGACCACTTTATAGGTTCTTGGCATTCAAATCTTGTAAATAGCATTAGTTTGATGATTTGCAAGTATATTTATGTAAGTTTTGTTTATTGGTAACGTAAAAAATAATGTTTTATTACTGTTGTTAAATAACGTATTGTCATATGAAAATCCTTTTCAGCTCCCAGCGCTGAGAGCCCCACAGGCGTGCAAAGGTCTATTCCGCTGTTTATGTTGCAAGAATGGGAACTCTATTCGGTTGCCAGCTGCGCGGTTGCTGAATCATCTCCGCTATTTCCACTCTCCTGAACTAATTGAGGTAAATTTGTTGGCGAGTTGATAGTTGCATTGCGATTGAGAATAATAATTTTCTATTCTTTAAAATACATTCGGGGAAGATACTTATATATAATTTAGACAAAAATATTGTTTAATTTAATGGAACTTCATTACCATTGCAGCATAAAAAAATATGTCAGAAATGATAGTATAGGTTATAAGTAAAAAATGTTCGGTTCCGGAGCTTCGCCGGCTGATGCCGCGGCACGCTCTCTCGGTACGCGAGCTGTAGGGTTGCAGTTCTACCATCACTCCTCGCTTCGCTCGTCGTCGTACCTAACTATTGTGTAGAAAAACTACCTAATTGAAAGTTTTTAACTGTCCATTTCAGTAGCATATCAGTAATTTTATGTGCAATCAGTATATTTGATAAGTGCTTTAGTCTCACAAGCGCGGGTGAGCCATGGTTGTTTGTTGAGCTATACATGTATATGTCAGAACCACAACAATGGCTGATCCGCGCCATCAGATAAAAGTACTATATCGTCGGGGATAGTGCAATACCGCGTAACTAGCACTGGTAAATAGTGCGTATCTACACAACACCCAGCTTTACAGGAGTAGCATAAAACGTGGAATCGCCGCTTGAGAGTATTTGAGCCGCGGCATTTTTATTAAGCAATAACTAGCTGGCTATTAATTAAATGCAACGGGTGGTTGAACTGGTATATTCTAACCAGGATATTCTAACCAATGCCAGTTACGCGGATTTGCTTTATGGGTGGTGTGCAGATACTGCAGATACGCAGTAAATACTGGTAAATACCAGTGCTAGTTACGCGGTATTGCACCATCCCCGACGATATGAAAGTATTGATATTTATTTTCAAATTATTAAAAGTTTAGCTAAGCATTTGGTTTTTTTGCAGTAAAATAATTAATTGATTTAAAAAACGTTTAATTTACGAGTACGTAATTAAATTGCCGGCTGGTAAGTTTTTTGATGTGCAGTTAAATGTATCCCTATTTAAATTTCCGCATTCCGAATTTATGTCCAAAATTATTAAATATATTCGGTCATTAGGAAATTTGATTCGTAAAGTCTAAGTAGTAGCCTAGTAAAAAAAAATAGTTTTTGATAGCCTACGCTTCACAGCACCAAAATAGACCATTGGGAATTATTCTTCGGGTCAAGCAAATGCGAATGATCATCCTTAATTTAAGAGCCAAGTTCTTGTCGGTGGAGCAATTTCCATGTATCTCTTTCTTGAGCCTTTCGTTTGACCGCCTAATACGACACGACGCGACGTTTACTTTTTCCTTGAGTTGGTCCATGTACGTTCTTCTTGGTGTCCCTCTCTTCCGCCTTCCTACTACCTTCCCTTCCACCATATTTTTTAGCACTCCTAGCGGGGTGTCTGGCATCTGAAAAAAGTTACGCAGCGCAGTGATTGCGTTTTAACTACTGGTTGTAAATAACGTTTAGAAAAAAAAGAAATTTGGTCAAACCCAGAATTGATGGGAGGAAAAATATTGAGTAAAATTATATTGCTTTATTCTAGTATTGGGGGAATTTTAGTTATCAAAAGAAATTATATGCTTCTAGACTGATGGTATGATTATTTTTTATGGTTCCGTACCCGAAGGGTCCAAACGGAACCCTATTGTTGTCACTCGTGCGTCAGTCCGTCAATTTATCGCTTGTCACAAAATTTTGTTCCGAAAATTTTTTCAAATTCCCTTAGACCTATGAACTTGAAATTTGGTGGTAAAGGTTTATTATTACGTATATTTTACCAACAAATACTAATATATGGATAAATCACATTTTTGAGGTTGGTTCGGAAACCTGAATGTGCGAAGTCCTACTCGCTTACGCTTTGATTCCCTTTTATGCTTTCGAACTGAACACATATATGTCGACATAGTGTCCCAAGCGAAATCACGTCTGCTTTGTTTCTTTAATACTATCGTATTGCGAATCGTACTGTTTACCTTGTTTTGTGCTTTTTCGTGTATTTTGAGCATTGCAGCTTCGTTCCACTAAAATGTTGTGATCAGCAAAACCACTTATTAACCGCTATAGAAATGGGGCACTTTATTTTGCTAGTAGTCAGTGTATTTCGAAACATTTAAAAGTTTAAATGGAATCCCACGTACTTTTTTTCTGCTCATCACCTATGCCGTCTTTTATGAATCTATTTTAGGGGTTGGTTTTTTAATGATTGCCGTGTCGGTTTTTCTTCAACATTTTTCCTTACTTAATTAAAAAAAAACACTCCTTAAATCGGTTCATCCATTTGGGAGGTAGTTAGGGTGCCACAACCAGGCAGGATACAGGCACGGGGGTGACATGCGAAGGAAACTAAGCGCTGTGGGTAAGTATGTGTGCGTGCGCTGTCGGTACACGCGTCAATTGTTTGCGCGAGTGCGTAGCGCGTGGCGCGGACGAATGGCGAGACGCGACGGTAACCCGATCGTAACCCGGCCTCGGCCTGTCAGCCTGTGCCTGTCAGGGACGAGGTAAATGACCTCGGTGCGGGGGGTTCGTGTCCGTTCTGTATGTAATACTATTATACTATTCTGTGATACAAGTACAAATCTTATAACACCCGTTTTTGCGTCAGGTGTTCAAAATCAACAATTTTTGTATTCTTTGCAGGGTCAATCTGAAAACGGTGAATATGTCCAAGCCTGGCAATTTTCGACTGTTCCCGGTAGGATTGTCACAGCAGTGCGAGTGTCCGATATGGGAATTTTCTTTTTAATTATTGAAATTAGCAGTGAGTACGACTTTAACTATGTTACCTTATTATTGACAGCAGCAGCTGCACTGAAAATCAAATTTCATGTGCCCTGCCGACCCTTTTTGGGACTTGAAGTATTTGATTTATTATTTCATGTTGTATCGATACGAGCGGTGGCTGAAAGGTAATATATAGCTCTTGCAATTCACGAAGGCGAGTCGATTTGACGAAATCTTTAGAACGCCTACACATGGCACGCAGGGCGCGTACACATGGCGATCCGTTTTGCAGATCCATTACTCGATAGCGTATGTAGTTGTTTGGGCGAGTTCTCACACAAAACAGTTTTCCGGATCCAGTAATTAGTAGCGCTATCCGTTAAAAAGGATCCTGTAAATAGGACGTTCTATGTGTACGCGCCCTAAAGGTGTCGCGTGGTGTGGTGCCTACGGCGCCAATAACGCCATAAGACTGCTATAGGTGTTATGACGTACGTTTTTAAAGTCAACTTCGTCTACTGAAAAATGAGTTGGCGTGAAGGTGTTACAGCCGTACATGAAGAATAGCCGCTGTATAGGAAAATGTACTTCATCCGTAAAATATTCGCATTTTGTGCGAAATCGTCCCCTATTTAAATATCCATAGTTTAATAGGGTACATTTTGAAAAAAGAATAGTCAATGAAGATAAATTGATACTAGCCAGTATTAATTTTTAACACTAATAGGCTAGGTAGATTACTATTCCGCCACCGCTAGTACCTACTTATTAACCCTTTGACCGCCAAAGCGATAGTGACTGTGCCGTCGTGCCCAGTACGCCAAGCACTGTTTTTTTGGTGTAATGTCTAAACCAATATAAACAAATTAAAACAGTTCATAAATGATTTTTTTCATATTCAGAGTACACCTTCACTCCGACCTGTTAAATGGGTGTTTGGGGTGGTGGGCACGACGACACACAACCACTAGTGGTAACCTAGGTTCTTGGCGGTCAAAGGGTTAAGTTGCATATGTTAGCGTGTTACAAATTTAACTTTTATTTCAGATGAATCCGTACACGCGTGGTTGTCGATGGCGGCCGCTCCGTGGGTTACTAACGAATTTAGCTACACCGTTACCATATCTGGCAATGACCGGGAAGCTATTTTCTCAGATTGTGTAAGTATATTCAAAGATGTACTTCTTTTACTTTGCTGTACGACAAGCACGTAGATATAAAAACTCTAAAGCTCGAAACGCACTGACAGCGGTGGCGGCGCGGTGCGGAGGCGGTACCGGTTGTAATATTCGAACTAATATGAAAGGGTCCGCACAGAACGTTTTTTTCCCGGCCGGTTTTCTGTGCGGACCCTTTCATATTAGTTCGAATATTACAACCGGTACCGCCTCCGCACTGCAACGCTCCGCCCCGCTACCGCTGTCAGTGCGTTTCGAGCTTAAGGGGGGAGGGTTCATAAATCATAGCACATGTAGATGAAAGTTGCTGTCTCTCACGTATGCGTCTGTTGCCTGTCAGACAGGTTTTAGCTTCAGTTTTCAAATTAAGAATCACAGTTTTAAGCATGTTGTTGACTTGTGACAGAGCCATACAAATTGACAATTTTTTTCTTTGTTATTTATAGGGGGCTCTATACATCTTTAAGGGGGGGCGTGAAAAAAAGTTATGACCTGACCCATCGAGCTGGGTACCTATCGTTGTTTAGAGCAGAGGTAAATTTGTATTAAAATGGCCACAGCTATATCTTAAATAATTTTTTTGACGTTGTTATAGGTGTGGTCGGTTCGATCCTGCGAAGGTTTCCTTAAAAAACGAGGTCGTTGTCTGGTGGTATCCGGATTGGACGCTCGTGCTCTGGTCGCGCCCGCGACGATCAGCGGCAAGCTGTCAGTGACCCGCGTGCGGCCCGACGACGCGCACCAGCACCTGCAGCACCCGCGCGCCGTGCTGCGCGTCGCCAGTCGCGGCACCCCCCGGGACGTCCCCCGCGACGACTCGCAGCTGCTCGACCCCTTCGTGCAGCAGCTGCAGCACATCTCCCGGCTCTCCCGCGCGTTCGACCGTGCCATACGCGACCAGACGCCCGAAGCCCCGGCCGCAGTCGAGCCTCCAGCACCGGCGCCCGTCCCGCCCGCAAACGTTCCGGCCTTGTCTCGCAACGCTCGTAGACGCATGCGGAACCGGCTTAGAGCCACTTTGAACGAGGCGCAGGATGTGTCGGAGCGGGTTACGGCTCAAAATACTTCAACTGCCCAAAGACCGAATGGCCACATACCTAATAACGTTGCCCGCGTCGGGGTGCTCTATGTTCAACCGGCCCCGGCCCCTGCTGTACAACGCACCAGCGCACCGTCTATCCCTAACACCAATTCTCATATGCGGAACAACAGCGCGCCGAACAATCCAATACGTATCCAAACGGGTTTGGCCATTGTGCAGCCATCGCCTATATCGGCTGCTCCCGCCGCACGTCAACAAGCTCAATTGAACGCGGCTTTGCAGAGGAATGCTCCTACAACTCCTGTGCAAATTCAAACTGGTTTGGCTATAGTTCAGAATCAAGTGGTACGAAATGGAAACGCAAACGGACAAGCGAGCGGCGTTGCGCAGCGCGCTAGCGCGGCCAGCGCGGCTCCGGGCCCGGCGGCAAGCGGCCCGTCCGACGGCCAGCCGCAAAACGCAAACCGCAATAACAAGAAAAAGCGCCGTCATCGTAGATAAATATTGGTTTGCTTACCATTCAATGTTACATTTATTTTAGTATTAAGTATCTCAAAGCATTAAGATTGACTAATTGTGGATAAGACGATTGCTAATTGAACCTCTTGTTTAATCTCTATCTTCCTCTGGAAATACCCATTGCGGATGACATACTTAAGTAATATCGAATATATTCAATTTTACTGACACCACTACTTTACAAGTGCTGTGATAAAAATACGAATGGCAGCTTATTGCCATGAAAATGAATATTATCAATTTAGGTTTTAGTAAATTGACGATGATGGTCACTCAAGGTTAAATGAAGAACATCCAGTTCCTTGAGCCATCCCCTGAGTGATAATAATTGATAACGACTGTTTCAGTACATTTTTAATTATGTTACAATGTGCATTGAGCTGTAATATTCAATTTGACTAGTTGTAAAATTATGTTTGTTTTTATTAATAATATAATCTGTTGTAGACATGTACTATTATTAATGTGATTGAAATTGACAATTTATGACCATGTTTAACAATTATTATACTTGTCACGACATAGTATAGGTGGTAATAATAATGTATTATTAAATCGCGCTGTGGTGTTTTCTTTATTTGGAATCTTGTTCATTAAGTGGATACCATACTATAAAATTGATCTTCCGTTTACTTAACTGGTATTATTCTTACTACACTCTTTGGTCGTATTATTTAATTCCGTAGTTGATAGGTAAGACGAAGCCAATACTCGCTTTCTATGTCTTACTTAACAACTTACCAAAATTATTTACCCTGGTTTTATTAATTTTCTCAGATTACATGCATCAACCAACCATGGCTCACCCGCGCTCGCGAGATAATGGTACATTACTTAACAAGGGCGGTAAAACAAAGAATGTCTCAGATCGCAGGCATTTGACGCCCGAGCCGAAGGCAAGGGTGATAAATATGCGATCTGAGGCTTTCTTTATTACGGTCCGTGTTAAGTACAAACTTTTATGTCACCTCCTGGCCAGGAAGTGGGATTTCCCGCGCGCGGAGCGTGCGGTAATTGCCGCTTTATGGCCAGATGTGACATAAAAGTACTTTATCATAATGTACTATTTGTTGCCCAAATATCATAATATATCATATCATGTCTTGTCACATACAGAGTGGTTTTTAGGGTTCCGAACCCGATGGTCCAAACGGAACCCTATTGCTGTCACTCACGTTTTTAATACCATAGCAGATTTTCTCCTATTTATTTTAGAGGGGTAAGTAATGGCATCTCCAGTCTTAACTAGAGATGCAACGGATATCCGGCCTATCCGGCCATTATTTTACGATCCGGCCGAATACCGGATAGTTGCGCACTATCCGGCCGGATACCGAATAGTGATTCTGTTTGGTATTTAACTTTGAAAAATAGGCGGGTGCACGTGTACTGCATACGAAATAGTTTCGTACGTACTGACCTAATAATAGTACATTACTTACCAAGGGCGATAAAACAAAGAATGTCTCAGATCGCAGGTATTTTACGCCCGAGCCGAAGGCAAGGGCGATAAATATGCGATCTGAGGCTTTCTTTATTATCGCCCGTGGTAAGTACAAAATTTTATGTCACCCCCTGGCCAGGAAGTGGGTTTTTTCGCGCGCGG
The DNA here is from genome assembly GCA_951800055.1 of Cenopis cana. Taxonomy (NCBI): domain Eukaryota; kingdom Metazoa; phylum Arthropoda; class Insecta; order Lepidoptera; family Tortricidae; genus Cenopis; species Cenopis cana. The sequence goes on along the minus strand of OX637471.1, from coordinate 12,369,976 downwards.
AGCGTGCGATAATGGCCACTTTATGGCCAGGTGTGACATAAAACTCGTTTCTTGCCTAGAAAACGGTCCGCACGAACCTACAATACGTAACAGGTTAAACCTGCACGACGCGCCCGCCGCCAAACTAAAATGTAGGTATCGTTTGGCCGGCCGGATACCGGATATTCGGCCGGTGATGAGGCCGAATATCCGGTGTCCGGCCAAACAACTATCCGTTGCATCTCTAGTCTTAACCCTTTGACCGCCAAGAACCTATAAAGTGGTTGTGTGTGTGTGTCGTCGTCAGAGATGTGCAAAATACTTTTAAAAAAGTATTTAAATACAAAATGCAAATAGTTTTCAAATTTACTATTTCAAATGCAAAATACTTTTACTTTTTGTATTTTAAATACCAAATACAAAATACGTATTTTCAAAATACTTTATTCAAATAAAATACCTTTAGTTTAGATGAAATTTGTGTTCTTTATTTTTTATTTATTTATGATTTTAACATTGTAATTGCTCAAAAAGAGCATCCGACATGTTGCGTCTTGTGTGGTCGCATGATTATGCCACCCTATGGAATTACTCTTTCCGCATGTGCGGAACTGGGTAGACAAGTGTTGTACTTTAGGAATACCCTTTTATTATCAAGGAACTGCTGATTACTACACCCTACCCCTTACTATATTTCAACAGTAGAACACTACCTAAATCCAATACTTTCTTTTTGATAAATAATAAAATAATTTTAACGGTGTCGAAAAAGAAAGACCGGTAATCCAAGTATTTTAAAATCAACCTCGTCTCGTTCCACAGATAACGTCCATATTGTTTTGTCACTCGCAAGGATGCAGCACTTGCAGGGCCTCTAGTGGCTAATCCTTGACGAATGACACATTTACATGAAAAGTTGAGTGGGAATGTTGGCGAAACTTAGCAGTAAAGTATTTTGCATTTTACAAATACAAAATACACCTCGAAAAGTATTTCAAATAAAATACAAAATGGTTTTCTTAAAAAGGTATTTAAATACAAAATATAAAATACCTATTTTGCATTTTGTATTTGTATTTGAAATACAAGTATTTCAAATAAGTCGCATCTCTGGTCGTCGTGCCCACCACGTCAACAACCACTTAAAAGGTCGAAGTGAAGGTGTACTTTGATCATGAATAAAATCATTTATGAACTGTTTTTATTGGTTTAGACATTACACCAAAAAAACAGTGCTTGGCGTACTGGGCACGACGACACACTATCGCTTTGGCGGTCAAAGGGTTAAAAGCGTTTTGCGTAAATAAGGTAATTATCCCGGTGATTGACACTGACCTAATATCTACATGGCCTTTCATTTCAATCTTTTGTCTTAGTGCCAAAGGTAAATGATAGGTGTCATCTACTGGACATACATATAAGGTGTCGAACATTGGGACGTTTACCTTACATAGATTTTTTTTGGCGGAACATCAGTAAACCGATAGGGCCATAGAACAAAAAGATTGATTGATATATTTTTTTATGCGCTGTTAGCCTGTGAAATAAGCTCTATACATACAAACAAGTTCTTTGTAAATGTACGTGAGGTTCAACCAAATCAAGAAAAAGTGCTGATGGATACTTTGGCTAGCGTAAATAAATTTCAATGTGTTATTCTTTTGGCTAGTAAGTACCTATGTTCAAAAACTGAATAGATTCGTCCATTATTCATGAGGACGTCACTGGTCATCATTTATCGATATCGATATATGTAGTTAACAGAGTTAACAGCATGAATTGCATCCCTATTGCGTTATGTTGGCATGACATACTTCTAGACCGCGGGCCACAATGTTAAAATCGTCAGTCATTTCCTCTCGCACGAAAACTTGTATAGTGATTAAGAAAGATGAATAAAAAATTACTGTGGACGTCTGCCACCATTCCGTTGGTGGGTTGAGGAGCAGCAGCCTCCCAAAGACGGAAAAAAAAAATTAAATTCAGTCATTTCCTCTCGACTGAAACTAGGTTTAAATGATAGCTAAGAAAATACCTTAACGAAAAAAAATCGTCTGCCACTTTTATCGCGGTGGAATACCCGTCTGCCAAGCACGTGAACATGTAAAAAAAATAAAAAAATCAGTCATTTCCTCTCGAATGAAATTTTGTTAGATGATAGTTTATGGACTATTATCAAGAAATAAATTCGTCTGCCACTTGTATCGCGGGGGAAAACCCGTCTGCCAAGGGCCTAAACATTGTATGGGATGAAAAGAAAAAAACAATGCACATCAGCGTGTGGGATATCTATGGATAGGTCTTTGAAAATGATATAGGGGTTTCTAAAAGACTTTTCCATTTAAGTCAACCGTTGGTGAGATATTCGCTGTGAAAGTCGTAAAAATTTCATCCCCCTCTTTATTTTCCAAACTGTGAGGTCAAAAATTCTGAAAAAAATTGTGAGGGTGTAAATAAATAAATAATTTCAAAAACATTTGGTTTGAATAAATTACGTCAAACAGTTTTTGAATAAACGCTGAAAAACTGTCTTGTTCAAACAAAACGACTTAAGTGACGTGAGTTTCTCATAAAGTTACGACCTTTTTTGCTACGATTTATTAAATAGTGGTTTAAAATGTGAACTAGTAGGTGTCGGTATGGAACCCTTCATTGTGTGTGATCCCAGACGTACTCTAGGATGGTTTGAAAGTTATTCGATATGCCTCAGGTCGTGTCTTCATAGGACACTTAAGTCGTTTTGTTTGGGCAAGACAGTGTTTCCTATGAATCTGACAAAATTTCATGCGAGAGGAAATGACTGATTTTTTTTATTTTTTTTACATGTTCACGTGCTTGGCAGACGGGTATTCCACCGCGATACAAGTGGCAGACGATTTTTTTTCGTTAAGGTATTTTCTTAACTATCATTTAAACCTAGTTTCAGTCGAGAGGAAATGACTGAATTTAATGATTTTTTTACGTCTTTGGGAGGCTGCTGCTCCTCAACCCACCAACGGAATGGTGGCAGACGTCCACAGTAATTTTTTATTCATCTTTCTTAACCATTCTACAAGTTTTCATTCGAGAGGAGATTGGTAATCGTGACCTGTCCTTGGCCCGCGCCCCGCGGTCTATTCCATAGATATAGTATATACTCTGTAGTTATAGATGCGCCAACAAGCGACCGGGGCTATGTCTTTCTCATATTATGACGTCAAAATATGGGGATACCATGGTTGCAAAAAATTACCCCAAAAATTTAGTCGGATAGTACTTAGTTACAAGTGATCAAATTCCATAGTGACTAAGTCGCCATTTTGACTCACTAACTAAATTTACACAACATCGTAGGCGATATCGTAAAATAAGTGATCTCGACCGGCCACTTTTTTTGGGATAATCTTACCTATAAATACATAGTCACCGGTTATCACCGTTGCATCAAACGGCGATTTCACTGATCCAAATCTATACATTTTGTTCTCGCCGCTCGCCGCTGGTCGCTGGCCTTCCTGCTCGCCGCTTGACTTGCTGGTCATCACGTCACCCAAAGAACCATGCTAAATGTTTAAGTCTCTAGACGATGAAAGTAGTAAGTAATGTAACCAGATAGTGCTTACTATTTCCATGCCCCTTTTTGTCTTTCACAGATAAATTATGTAGTTGTTGGAATAAAAGAATAAACTTCAATTTAGAACAGGTAATTTATTTACAATAATATATTACATTTATAACTTTATTTTTCAATAAATAAACAAATATGTAATAAGCAGTTATAGATTATTTTACCCAATTTAATTTCCTGTTCCCTCAGTCCTGAAATCCATTTTTTCGGGATTCATCCTCTGTTGAAAAACTGAAAAAATCAAATTACTTGAAATTCCCGAAACGTGGGGTAATCTTTAGGGGTTTTTTTTATTATTTGTTGGTATCCCGAAATCGAATTATAAACCGACTGAATGGTGGGACATCAATGCTAAGCTGGCTTCTATGGTAGATTTCTACTACGCGATTTGACCGGTTTGTATGTCAAATGTTTGGAGGTTATTTTTTAATTAATTCACATATTTTTACTATTTCATCTATTGTCTCATGATATAACTAATGATTTAGCTCAGTAATTTTGTTCCGGTGAGATTTTAGAAATAAACACGGGTCCAAAATTCAAAGAAAATGTACTTACGCATGGAATGTAACATCCGCCTTTTTTCGGTCGAAATTGCTTTTACAGCCAAACACTGAACACCCCACCATGTTTGCACTGAACAACCAAACACTACGGATCTGATGATTGGTAAATTATTATTCATTTAAACCAAATTCATCATTAATTTTCCACTTATAAATTGCACTGCAAAATATTGCCACTTTGTTTGGCAATCTTCTTGACACTAATGACAGATTACTTTTACCCGACCATGAAAAAATGTCCGGTCGGTGATAAGGACAAAACATCGCACTTTTTTCTACTTCCTCTCATAGGAATCGCAATAAGGCTATCTTTCTCTTACAAAGCGTGTCAGGCCCTTGCTGTGCTTCGAAGACATGATACAAAGTAAGGTAAAGTATTCATGATCAAACCGGTATTTTAGGTGTGTTACACACAAAAAGGTCGCTCCGTCCAAGGGACCAGTCGACGACCGTCTGGATCGTGCTTTATAATTTATTGAAAAGCGATCAATCTTGACTAGGGCTGCCATCCGTCCGGGTTTTCCCGGATTTGTCCTAGTTTAGAGGCCGTCCGGGCGGGGTGTCAAGAAGTGTCCGGGTAAACCCGGACACTTTTCATGTAAGGAAGCACCTCATTGAATTTAAAGGTCTTGTTTTTTTACGATATTATTTTCGGACTCGTCCGGGGAAAAAATGCGATTTACGCCAAATGTCCGGGTTTTTTTGAATCTTTGTCCGGGTTTGGCGAAGTTCAAGTTCAATTATTTATTTGCTTTTGACACAATTAGATGCATGCAAATACAATATAAGTCAATAATAAAAAATCAATATACAAAATAACAATAAAAGTTAATTATTAAATTCAATTGATAATACAATATAAATAATAACAATAATTAGTGGAGCGCTCGTGGCCCAGCGGGTGGAGCGCTCGTGGCCCAGCGGCGCTTGCGAACCGCTTGCGCTTGCTAAGGTTAAGCAACGTGGGCAGCGGTCAGGACTTGGATGGGTGACCGCTTTGAGTGGTTACTAACTGAGCGCTCCCGTGCTTTGGAAGGCACGTTAAGCCGTTGATCCCGGTTGTTGTCTATGGCAGCAGTCGTTAAGCCGAGTTGGAGGCCTTCGGGCGGTTTGAGAACTTCTAACAGTCAAGTTGCCCACTCACTTGACAAAGCCTAATCCCAATAAGGTCTAGTTTCCCCTCGGGGTTGGAAGGTCAGATGGCAGTCGCTTTCGTAAAAACTAGTGCCAACGCCAAATCTTGTGATTAGGTAGCGGACCCCAGGCATCCTTCAGGATGCAACTGTACTGGGATAACGCTAGGAGGATGAGTTTGTTTAAAATTTAAAACATTAGCACAAAATTATACCTAAACTTAAATAATGCTATGTCAATCAAAATAGTTTGCATAATATTCGTCAATAGAATAGAATGGTCTATTTAAAAAATAATCTTTCAAATTTTTGTCAAATAATTTTATATCGTCACAGTCCTTTAAAAATCTTTGGTCAACTTATTATACACTCTCATTGCATTATTACCTAAACTATTGTTAAAATGTGCATAACTGGAGGCGTTTAATGTTAATTTGTCATTATTCCTTAAGTTATAGTTCTGGCTTTGCCCGACTGTACAATATAAATTTTGACATGAAAAATGTATTAAATTCTTATTGATATATTTCTTAAATTGTAAATTAATATTTTCTCATGAAAAATCTATCATATGCTTATATTGTAAGACATTTTTTAAATTATACATTAACATTATGACATGTGATGTGCCCTTGTGGCCTATTTGCAGAATAAATGTTTGAATTCTGAATTTTGAATTCTATGTGTCTTAGATTTCTTGATCTTAAGTAGGTTAAGTATTATCATTGTAATAAGCATATTTTTGTGAGAAAATGGCTGACTGTCGAGTTTCTTTCGGCGTTTCTTCTCGGCAGTGGCCTCTGTGAAACGCTAGTAGGGTTTGACTTGTAAAAGTGCCATTGCGGCCTACTTACAGAATAAAGTTCATTTATTTCATTTATTTCATTTAAATTCTTATTACGATGGATATAGAGACATATTCGATAGAGATATAATGAGACTACGGTCAAAATTTTATTTTCAATAAACATATGTCTATGTGTGACAGGTATTCTAGAGCAACCTTCTATAATTCTAAGAGCTTTTTTTGTTTTAATAATATAGAATTTATATTGACTCCGTTTCCCCAGACCTCTATACAGTATCGGATAATGCTCTCGAAATAAGAAAAGTATACATTTTTTAATATTCCCTTATCCGAGCTATTTGACAAAGTTTTTAACGCAAAGCATGCACTAGCCAGTCTCTTATTAATTTTGTCAATTTGCGTATGCCACTTTAGATAAGGGTCTAGATTTACACCCAAAAAACATACACAGTTTGATTTAGAGATTGGTACATCGCACTCAAAGTCAGGACTATTGCTACTACGGCGGAAGATCATGTAGAAGCACTTACTGCAGTTCATTCGTAATCCATTTGCCTTGAACCAATTGGACAACTCATTCCAGCATGTTTGAATTATTTCGTTAAATGCTTTTGCCGAGCCAGCATTTAGGACTCTACTAGTATCATCCGCGTATAGGTAAGTCGTTCCACAGCTGATGCAGCTCGGCAAATCATTTATAAATATTATAAAGAGGAGTGGGCCTAGCACTGAGCCTTGAGGTACTCCATATTTAATAGCTTTCTCCTCAGACTGAACCACGTTGTTCTCTGGGTGTGTCTTTATTTCAACATACTGGGATCGATCACATAAATACGAATTGAGGAGTTCAAGTGCCGTACCGCGTACTCCATAATACTCAAGTATTATGGAGTACGTACTCCATAATATTCGAGATGACAGCCCTAATCTTGACGGAACTCGGCGCCATCTATCGAAATCGTGCCATTCTCATGTGTAGTTTTTGAAGGCGGCCAGGCTGAGGTTTTAGTAGTGAGTTATAAGGATAGATGCCGCTTTTCTGTGTTGTATGCAACAACTATCCCTCACTAGATGGCGCTTAGAGGGCTTCTAGAATGTTCCGAATGTACTTAATTAATATTAACTAATCTCGTTTCTGAAAATACAAACCTTAATTACCGTGTTTCTGTTCAAAGGCTAGTCGAGAGTCCGATCCCGCTGCTGGCCGTGAAGTTAATAGTGTTTATAGATTTTTTTATTTTTCGAAGCAAACAATAGTTTTATGTAAATGCGCTAGATGTCGCTATATGCACATGAAAGTTTACAAACCAACGACTATTCCTCACTAGATGGCGCTTAGATGGCTTGACTTCTAGAATGTTCCAAATATACCTAACTACCTAGTATATCAGTGATATATCACGTTCACTGTCCGTGACCGTGACCCTTACATGGGTCACGGCAAGCCTCTATTACATAAACGTAAGGTTTACAATTCAGATATGAACCGTGAACGTGATAATTTCTACCTCTATTATTATTCTTATTACATACAAATAGTACAACATTATAGTAAACCGAAATGCAAACTTTCAGTGGTCTGAACTGAACCCGGACCGCGTTTGGTAATGTTAGCTTTATATAATTGCACTAGATGTCGCTGTATGCAGAACTGAAAGAATAGGTATGTACACCGACGACTATCCCTCACTAGATGGCGTTTCAATAGCTTCTTAAATATTTTAAATGCAGGTAGCTAATATAGGGAATTAACTAAGGTAAAAATAAATTATTTTTTACTTGTCTAATAAAAGATCTAACGAAAATACTCGAAAAACATCAATTATTAATTTATTTTAGCTAATTGAAAGATTTTATAAGCATAAAGATTTAAAAAGGACGCTGATTTGAACAAACCTACTCACTGTCTTAGTGACGTCACTAAGACAGTATTTCCCTACAAACTTCATATTAACAATCGTTTTTGACATTTAATAAAAAGTTGACTATGGGTTTAATACCGTATTGAGAGCCTTTTTCTCACCTTTTTCTATATTTGATTTTTGCTCGTAACCCGCCATGGCTAGTACGGCTGTCACAGCCGCGAGCTGCCATTTTGTTTTTTTTGCGGTATGTGGGTGCGGTTGCCTGTCGCATCCGTGGCCGATAATACTACACTTCGCAGTTCGCTATGCGTATTCGCGTTGCGTATTCGCGTCTGTTTCTTTTGCAATATTAAAGAAAGAGATGCAGCACGAATATTTGCACAAATACGGCGAAGTGTGGTGCTAGCATGACGTGTGTGTTAATTTTGATTGTTTTGGTTCAGAAAAAACTTAAACGTTAAATTAACGACAGCTCGTATAGTGCGTGTCATCCACGACGATGCGCCCAAAGACTACAATGACTTGCCCCTCCACAGTTCACAGCGAATCTCATACTAACCATTGTGCAATTGTATAGTTCGTACACAACTGTAAAGCCAAGTGCTGTTAAAATAATGCAAGCAAAAATCTACCTAACAGTCAGAGCTCTAAGTCGAGTTTTACTTACGTTCGTTTGACAAAATTTGGTCTTAGAGTTTTGTCCGAACTATACGTATTGGGCTGTGGAGTGGCGCGCGTTCAACGCATGTCATCATGACATGCTCTATACATCTGTCTCAATGTCGAGCCCAGTAAAGCTGGTATTACACTGTCTTGAATCAGACTTCCTAACTAGTGGAGGGGAGTTGAAGCATCTCGCTCTAACGTATAGGTCGGAACCTTTCTAAGTGTCCTGAATTCAGGACAGTGTAATACCCGCTTAGACGTCGTGAACTTTAAGATCGTGATTTTTAAACTCGCCCGTGTATCATCTACTACATGTTGTTAATTCGGTCAAAAACATAGTAAATATAGGTTTGCGAACTTTTTAGTCCACATAATGTAACGGGTGGACGACTACGGAACCCTACCTTGGCCCGACACGCACTTGGCTGGTTTTTAATTTATTGAAAAGCGATTAATCTTGACGGAAGTTGGCGCCATCTATTGAAGTTGTGCCATTCTCATCGTAGTTTTTGAAGGCGGCCAGGCTGAGGTTTTAGTGGTGAGTTATAAGGATAGATGGCGCTTTCCTGTGTTGCATGCAACAACTATCCCTCACTAGATGGCGCTTAGAGGGCTTCTAGAATGTTCCGAATGTACTTAATTAATATTAACTAATCTCTTTTCTGAAAATACAAACCATAATTACCGTGTTTCTGTTCAAAGGCTAGTCGAGAGTCCGATCCCGCTGCTGGCCGTGAAGTATAATAGTTTTTATAGATTTTTTTATTTTTCGAAGCAAACAATAGTTTTATGTAAATGCGCTAGATGTCGCTATATGCACATGAAAGTATACAAACCAACGACTATTCCTCACTAGATGGCGCTTAGATGGCTTAACTTCTAGAATGTTCCAAATATACCTAACTACCTAGTATATCACGTTCACTGTCCGTGACCCTTACATTGGGTCACGGCAAGCCTCTATTACAAAAACGTAAGGTTTACAATTCAGATGCGAACCGTGAACGTGATAATCTCTACCTCTATTCTTATTACATACAAATAGAACCGAAATGCAAACTTTCAGTGGTCTGAACCCGGACCCGCGTTTGGTAATGTTGTTAACTAAATCGTTTACGTAGTCGCTAGCGAGTACGGTAATGCAAACATTGCAAACTCATGGTATAGTAGGGAGGCCAAGTGGCTAAAATCAAAATTCCGTTTGTACGAGCAGTCGCCTACCGACGACTGGTATCGTTGGATTCAGTGACGTCTCCCGAGTATGGAACTCGATGTCGTCACTCTCTAAAATGGTGGAGGGGGTAACTATGACGTCACAAAGATGGCGGTGGGTGGTATCAAGTTTTATCGATTATCTCTTTAACTATTCAGCGTATTGCAACAAATGAGGTGTCAAATGAAAGCTCTTTAAATTGCTAATAATTCGTTTTAAGGAATAAAATGTGAAAGTCTAATAATTAAAAAGTTTTTCTTAAGAAATCGTACTTTTGAAAAAGTCATTTTTTTTTAACTGCAAAAAACTCGATGAAAGAGGCCATTTCTTTAAAAAATACTTCATATGATTGAAATTGCTAAATTCATCGTCTATACAATGCTTTTTGAATTATTAGAATCGGTTCATAAATGAGTACGCCAGGGACATTTCGCCACGGGCGGGGCGAATGTCGCGGCGCGCGCGCGTTTGCTGACGAACGCGACTGTGAAGACAGTCTTAGGTGTAGTTCAACAACTACTTAACCGATTTAGACAAATGAGGTATCAAATGAAAGTTCTTTATATTTCCATTAATTTGTTTCAAGTAATGAAATGTGTAAGTCAAACAATTAAAAAGTTTTTCCAATAAATCGTATTTTTGAAAAAGTCATTTTTATTTTAACTTTAAAAAACTCGATGAAAGAGGCTATTTCTTTAAAAAATACTTCATATGATTGAAAATGCTACATTAATCCTATATATAATGCTTTTTAAATTATTAGAATCGGTTCATAAATGAGTACGCCAGGGATATTTCGCCGCGGGCGGGGCGAACGTCGCGGCGCGCGCGCGTTTGCTGACGAACGCGACTGTGTAGGCTTTCTTAAGTGTAGCTTAACAACTACCTAACCGACCTTTACCAGGTCATCAGTCCACTTTGTGGGGGGTCTACCCACGCTGCGCCTTCCGGTCCGTGGTCGCCACTCGAGAACCTTTCAGCCCCAACGGCCATCGGTTCTACGCGCAATGTGCCCCGCCCACTGCCACTTAAGTTTAGCGATTCGAAAGGCTATAAATAGGTATCCGTTACTTTGGTTCTGCTTCGAATGACGTAATTTCTGATGCGATCACGCAGAAAAACTCCCAGCATAGCCCTCTCCATTGCCCTCTGCTGAGTGACTTTGAGCCCATGGTGAGCGACCACGTTTCCGTACCATATGTCATCACTGGCAACACCCACTGGTCAAAGACTCTCGTCTTGAGACACTGCGGAATATTGGACGAAAAGATATGCCGTAGCTTCCCGAACGCTGCCTAGCCGAGTCGGATTCGACGATTAACCTCTATCTCATTGTTGGACCTACCTAACTGGACAGTCTGGCCTAGGTATACAATATAATCGCCTACAACTTCGAGCGTAAAGCGTCCGATTGTAACAGGAGTTGGTGCTACATGGGCATTTGACATGATCTTCGTCTTATCCATGTTCATCCTTAGACCAACTCGCTCGGAGGCTTTACTGAGATCATTGAACATTGTACTTAAATCCTCCATGGTTTCAGCCAAGACTTAGTAGTCTGACGACATAGTTGTCGTCAGCAAACCAAAAGTGAGTGATGTACTCGCCGTTTATGTTGATGCCTAGCCTTCTCCAGTCCAGATTCTAGAAAACATCCTCCAGTGCAGCGGAGAACAGTTTAGGAAAAATATCTCCTTGCCTGCTGACTCCCCGCTGCAGCGGAATGGACTGACATAGTAGCGTTTTCGTACTTCAGTACTTCGATATAGCGGTAGTATACTTGGCACCGCTGTAGAGATTGTAGTACCGCCCAGGTTTCGATCGAATCGAAGGCTTTCTCATAGTCCACAAACGCTAAACAGAGGTGCAGGGTACTCTTCAGTCTTCTGTATACAGAGTAACATAGACCACATCCATACGCTTCGTCAGGTTATAACCGGACGAAGCGTATGGATGTGGTATATGGTACTAAAGCCTCTTCGGAAACCGGCTTGTTCGGCAGGCTGGAAGTCATCTAGCGTGCTGCCAGACGGTTCATAATGACCCTTGAAAACAGCTTGTAGACATGGCTCAAAAGCGTGATGGATCGATAGTTCTTAACAGCACCACCACGCCTGTGTTCCATGCCTTTGGCGTTCTCCCTTCCAGTAAGACAGAGTCGGACAACTTCTGAAGGGCTGTAAGGACCGGTTTTCTACCCTCCTTCAGGAGTTCGGCTGTAATTCCGTCTTCACCGGGTGCCCTGTTGTTTTTGAGCTGTTTAAGAGCCATTCTAATCTCTTACAGGCTGATGTCCGGAATGTCATCGGTATAGTACAGGGTTAGTCTAGCTCTAGGATCTTCCACTAGACCAACTTCGGGGTCTGCTAGTTGACGTGTATAGCTGTCCATAGAAGCGCTCTATCTCGCTCAGAAGCTCAGGTCTGGATGAGACCATTCTATACACAGAGACATTAGAGATAGAACACAAAGCATACCAGATAGCCACGATGAACCAGACTTTACAATGCATGAAGTTTTAGACTGCATAAAGAGCATGAATCCGAAGAAAGCTCCGGGGCCCGACCATCTGACATCAGATATTTGCCTTAATTTCATCGAAACCTATCCAGAAATGACTACAACATTATTAAATCGCTGCCTACATCTATCACATTTTCCCACACCTTGGAAACAAGCGTTTGTTAAAATCATCCCTAAACCAACAAAAAACGATTACACAGAGATAACCGCATACAGGCCCATAGGATTAATTAACGTCTTTGGGAAATTACTTGAAAAATTAATTGCAACACGTCTCACTTATTTTCTACAAGTTACTAACTCCGACAGCCCTCGGCAATATGGATTTAAAGCTCAGTTAAACACAACTAAGGCCTTGAACGAGGCCATCCGACGCATGAAAGAAGCCAAAAACAACAAAAAACTTGTAACAGCTATTTCTCTGGATATCAAGGGAGCCTTCGATCATGCCTGGTGGCCTGCTCTCCTCAATAGATTGCTACAAATGAATTGCCCGAAAAACATATTCAGTATAATAAAGAATTACCTAAAGGATAGGGCTATAGAACTAAACTTCTGTGATGTAACGAGCACTAAAACCCTAACGCGGGGGTGTGTACAAGGATCCGTGCTGGGTCCACTAATTTGGAATATAATAATGGATGATTTACTGTTCAAAACACTACCCGATGGTTGTCACCTCCAGGCCTATGCAGATGACGTCCTATTAATAGTCACCGGCAAAACAGTAATTGAGTTAGAAAACAGATCAAACAAGGCACTGAAACTCATTACTCAGTGGGGAATCAATAATAAGCTTAAATTTGGACCGGAAAAGACGCAAATGCTAACAAACACCCCAAGAGCTCTGAGCGCCAACATTAAAATGAACGACTTAAGACTCATCTACAGTGATTCCAT